>OX465601.1:60007500-62507500 GCA_950022295.1 Bromus sterilis
AAGACCATGAGCTAACAAGGCCTTTATCCGAGCCATAATCGGCTCATGCTTTTTCTTTTGAGCATCCGAAGGAAAAAAGTTCAAGCCATCATGAAATTCAAGCCGACTCTCACGAAATCCGAGCAGAGGATTTTCCTTCTAAAGAATTTCAACGGTGTAGTAAAAGAAAGATTTTTGCCATGTTTTCACATGGGAGCTCAGCTTGAGTGATGGGTAAATCGAGTTGGTGCGCTTCTGGATAGTAACTCCACCGCATTCCAAATCCGGACCTCCACTATATTCAGTCTGCCTATTGAAGTAATAAAACTCGGCAAACAGAACCAGAGTCAGCTTCATCTGCAGAAAAGCCTCGCAGAACACTTGAAAATGACAGATATTGAGCATCGAATTAGCACTTAGATCCTGAGGTTGCAATTTATAGCAGTGCAGCACATTCCTGAAAAACTTAGAGCCAGGAGGACGGAAGCCCCTAGTGATATGATCAGCAAAAACAACGACTTCGCCTGCCTGAGGCTGAGGCCGGGTCTCCTTTCCTGGAGCTCGCCACTTAATTTCAGTTTGGAGAGGCAAAGTCCCCTCTGTCTCCATCTCCTTCAAAAAGGCATCAGTGACCCAGCTCTTTGACCAGTTGTCCTCTAAAGTCGGCCTCGGAGCTGGAGGTCTAGCCCTGCAGGCTGTCTTCTTGCTTTTTTCCGCAACAACTTCTTTCTTGCCTTTATCGGCAACGGTTTTCCGACCCATGGTATAGAAGTCAGATCTAGAAAAAAGAGAACTAGAGTCGGTCATAAACCGGCTCACAAAGAAACTATAGAAACAGTTTTCACAAAATATAGTGAAACGATGGGATCTAACAAGCCGGAGAAATAGGCAAAAAAATGATGAACAGATCTACGGTTTGCGGAAAACTGAGAACAGTTGCAAGATGGAGACGGATCTGTAAATACGATTGCTCAACGAATTAATCACTTCCAGGGTTATCCGTCACCAATTCTATCCTATCTACCAACATGCATGCATCTACAGTAGGTTGTATCGATCTATTAATACAGTAGAGCTTGAAGCTCGCGACAATGGAGATGAGTAAAAAACTACAGCACAATGGAGGTGATGAGAAGCTTACCTTAATGGCGTGCGAGAATGGCACGGTCCCAGGCCGTCTTGTGCAAACAATGAAGGAATAACGACTCGGGATGGAAGCCGAGGTAAAAGCTTCCTGTTCTCCGGTGTGCGACAAAGACGAAGAGAAGATGTGGATGGGGAGATGTGAATGGGTATGGACGAGGGCCTATTTATAAAAAGACCTCTGCTCAAAACCCGAGGCGTCGCCAACCGCCAGCTAAATGGCAGGAAATCCCTCGATTTTCATGGAAAACCTAGGCACCATTAATTGTGCCGCTGGAATCGAGTTGGACCGTTTGAAATCCCTCAAAGAATCATTTGCAGGTCAGATTTATTACGTCGGCTCTGGAAATATTAGTCGACTCGGCTGGAAGAGTCGACTTTATGGAAGATAAAAGATCCAAAGCAAGATTGAAGAGAGACAACTCCGACTCCCAATCAAACGCCAAGCATAAAGTCAGCCCTTGATCCATGAAGAGCCGACGAAAATGAAGAAAATAAAGAAGATTGCTGTGAAGACTAAAGCATCACAACAATCCTGGGGGCTAATGTCGGGGGATGGATCAGGCCCATAGACCCGGCATTAGAAACCTCTGGGCCGACTTACATATGAAGGCACACAAAGAAGACCCGACCAGGAGTCTGAGGTGCCAAGCATGGAGATTGAAGCCCTAGAAGGAATTTGACTTATCTTGTATATCACGTAGAAAACTTGTAAAGTAGAATAGAACTCCACATCGTGTAGGAGTCGGACTCTAGGAATCCCGGGACCCGGCACCTTTATAAGCTGAGGTCCATGGGAGCCAGAGCCAGAACTTACCTCAAGCCAGGACTAGACAACTCGCGCCATAACCTAGATCTCCACGAGACTAAGGTTGCGAAATATCATCTCTGTAATCGATAAGATCGGCTCTTCCTATTGAGGACTTGATCCCATAATAGTCAAGAAGAAGGAGTAGGTCTTTACTGCATCGACGGGGCCGAACCTAGGTAAATCGCCGATTCCTGTGTCTATGTCGACTCTCTCCTCGAATTCGCCTCGCAGCAAAGGTCCCACGATAATTCCGACTCTACGGACATCTGCCAAGACTTTCCCACGATAGAATCCATCATTATCGTCGTTTGGGGTTCTGTCAAAACTCTCCTGTTCTGGGAACTCACCAATAAACCCGACGAAGGCGTGATGGGGGGCAATATCAGGCCGACTCGTCTCTTCGAGAGAAACTTGTAGTGAGTCGGTTAACTGGGATTCGAACATGTCATCCGCACAAGTATGCACGTTTCGATTTATTTTATTTTCGAAGTAGCTCTGCCCTACCCGACGGTAGGTGGCTCCTGCGTTTTTCAGGCCGTATGACCTAATTGATGATTGTGTTGGCATTTCCGCACATACTTCGTCTTGTTCAGGGAGTTCCGCCAAGTCATCATCCGTCAAGGTCTCGACGGACTGTGCCAACTTCGGGGGTTCGTTAATGAACCTGATAAAGGCGCGACCGGAGATGTCAAGTAACCGGGTTGTTGCTTCAGTAGGGGCATAGTGATCCAGTTCTGGCTCCGATCTGTTTAATCCACCGATGAAAAGGTGGATGGAGCCGACTATTTTCTGATAACCAGACTCGATGAAGTGGCTTCCGGACCCCATGTGGCGTCGTTGATGTAGAGCATCCCTATCCGGCTTCGGGTGATTTGCCCAGTGACGAATCCTTCCTTACCTTGCAGAGCTCCCCCTAGAATCTCAACACCTGCGAGCGCAGGCCCCATAGTGGGCGCCAACTATCGTGGGAAAGTCACGAGAGATGTCCGTAGAGTTGGACTTAGCATGGGACCTTTGCTGCAAGGCGAATTTGAGGAGAGAGTCGACATAGACACGGCACTCGGCGGTTTACCCAGGTTCGGCCCCGTCGATGCGGTATAGACCTACTCCTGCTTCTTGACTATGGTGGGATCGACTCCTCAATAGGAAGAGCCGATCTTATCGATTACAGTGATGATGTTTCGCAACTTTAGTCTCGTGGAGGGCTAGGTTACATCACGAGTTGTCTAGTCCTGGCTTGAGGTAAGTTCTGGCTCTGGCTCCCGTGGACCTCGGCTTATAAAGGTGCCGGCTCCCGGGATTCCGAGATTCCGACTCCTACACAATGTGAAGTTCTATTCTACTTTACAAGTTTGCTACGTGCTATTCAAGGTAAGTCGAATTCCTTCTAGGTCTTCAATCTTCACGCTTGGCACGTCAAACTCCTGGCCGGGTCTTCTTCGTGGGCCTTCACATGTAAGTCGTCCAAGAGGTTTCTAATGCCGGGTCTATGAGCCTGATCCATGCCCCCGACACCAACCCCAGCCCACTCCCACCTTCCCCTAACCCCCTCCCCTGTACACAAGGCACCGTGGCGAGCATCGCACGGTGCCACGCCGGCGACCTCGCCGTGTCGCGCATCCGGCGAGCCCCCCTGCAGGATAAGGCCCCCTCCCTCGCAAGCCTTTTGTGACCTAGATCGATCACATGCCCCCCCCTCGCGCCTCCTCTCCTCTGTTCACTTCGCCCGCCTCGGACCCGTGGCCGCGCCACCGTGGCAAACGGCGACAACGAGCCACACCGGCGTGTCCAAGGGTTGTGCCACGATCCTCCGCGCCACCCCAGCACCGAGAATCGAACCAGGGACAACTGCACCGGGCGCACGAGCAAGTTACCTTCTCCGGCGCCACCGCACTTCGCCGCCGTGGACCAAGCCGGCACCTCCACCACACTCATTGTGAGCACTAGCACCTTCCCCATCCTCCATTCTCTCGATTTGGTGACATGGTTGCCTTTTCCCCAACGGCGCGTACTCCGTCCGCCGTGGCCGCTCACCGTGCCCGCCGTGCCTCTTGCCCCGGCCGCGCCCAGCCACGCACTGCACGCGCACGCGCGCGACACCTCCAGCCGTGCCCGCTCCCGCCACCGCACCCGCGCCCCGTCCCGGCCCCCTCATCATTTTGTTCTGCGTCGCCGGGCTCCTGCTCGCCGGCGAGCATGCCATGGGCTAAGCCCCCCGGTTAAGTTAACCCATTGCTTAACTACCCCCCCCCCCCCCCGTGTAGATGAAAAGTGGGCCAGAGGCCATTAGGATTAAGTAAAAAGAAAAATTGTTAACATAAATAACCCTGTTAGACTTACATGTGGGTCCCAGCCTCTAAATAACCCTCTTGATTAATTAAACTATTAAAATTAAGCATGTCTCACTGACAGCTGGGTCCCACGGCTTTTGGAATTAATTAAAATGAATTTATGTAATCATTAGAGTATGACATGTGGGCCCAGTGCATTATTTAAAATAGAAAATCAATTGTTTTAATAACCAGAGGCTGACATGTGGGTCTCACATGTCAGTTGAATGGTCAACCAGTACTTTTCTGGATAATGTCTATTTAATATTAAAAGAAATTCTGAAATTCAATTAAATGATTATAAACTTAGAAAATCAATATCTTTTAATCCGTGGATCACATGAAAAAACTTTATACATGAAAATTGATCAGAAAAATATAACGGTTAAGAATACGCTACCCGTACCCCCACCCCCTCTAACATACCGCACACGAGACTTTCCCCCTCCGGATCGTCTGTCCGGTAATCGCCCGGAGCCGGAAAAATTGTCGGTTAAAATTCTCGTTTCGTCTGCAACGTGTAGCACTGCGTTAGTTCACCCCTAACACTGCGCTTGCCATGTCTTGTATTTGTATTGCTATTATTTCCGTGTCTTTATTGTTTCTTCCCCCCTCTCTTTTTGTCCGGTAGTCTCGACGTCCGCTGCTGATGCCCCTATGATCGACTACGTGAACGACGACCGTACCTCTACCGTCAAGCTTCCAGGCAATCAGAGCCATTTTCCTTCCCTAGATATCACCTATTATTTCCGTACTTTTCTTGCAGTAGGAATTGCTACTGCTGCTATGTTACAATCATATTCTGTTGCATAGCCTGTTTTTGTCGTCCCTTGTTGTACCTTCCTTTATCCTATGCTGCCTATTTACATATATATTATATCCATCAGTGAACCCTGCGCCTTGTTAGTCAATAGGATTAGATAGCGGGCCGTGTTCACTCTGGGAGTAAATGCGGATACGATACATTACAATTGCTACAGGTACGGTTCAGAGAAGACACCGCTTCAGGACCCTACCCCGGCTCTACCGAGCCACATCAAGTGTGAGCTATCGAGGAGTAATCCTTGTACTCCACTTGTTGCTGACTCAGTATAGCCGCCCTAGGGTCCTAACGGGGATGTACCCCGGAAAATCCCATGATCAGGGACCCTGGGTTAGTCATGAGAGGCACGGGTTGGACGATAGCTCGTCGGCTAACAAGAGGATACATTCCTTCTCGATGTTATTTATTGCAGATGACGATTACAGGGGAGCCAAGTCTAGTGCACACAAGGCTAGGGTTACATATTGTGTATTGCTTCCCCCTTGATGTCTCCCCTCCTAGACTTTATATACTAGGCTAGGTCTCAGGGAGCCCGTCCTGGATTACAGATGAGGTTTCCTAACCATGACCTTGTACCGTACGACAAGTTTGCACCTTCCTTATGAGTCGCGGACTCCTACGTCGGTGCCACTAGAGGGCCAAGGCTGGGCCTAGGCTGCATCTTTGTGGGCCTCCTGTCTTCGGGTACACCGGGTAGGCTCATACATAGGAGTCGTGGGGTCACCCCCTTGTCAGTAGCCCCCGAGTGCCTGGGGGACTCGAAGAGGCGCGCAGGGACTCGAGTCCATTCTTGCGTCGTTTCGATGTATGAACGGTTCAACCGCGGGTTGCTGGCAGTCTGGGGCCATGACAAAACCTGTTTCGAGGGATGCTAAGCTGAAAGGGCCCAAGGAGTCGACTGGTCGAGCCTTGGTGAATTGCACTAGTGGCAAATACCGCAGTAGCCCAATCAAACTCATGTCCCTCGACATGAGCTTGGAACACTGGTGTCTAGCAAAAGTCATGCCGCTGCAGGTCTTATAGTGACCAGTTTCCGCCAGTAAAGTTCATAGCCTAGGCGCGTCCGCCCGACTTTTTCTATCATGCAAGCGCATGGGAAAGGTTGGGAGTGAAATCGCTCTGCGGCAAGTCCCATCCCGACCGATCTGTGCGGCGGGGTCTTACCTACAGGCTATGCTTGCGTGGCATCTGGGCACAGTGTGTCGTGTTCCAGGAATATGTATTTTTTATTAAGGCGCGGAGCCTAGTTGATAATGCACCCACTTGGAATAAACAATCAAGTGAGCTATTTTAGCATTCACTCGCGGAGCTTGGTCGAGCGCTCGGGCGAAGAGTAATGTTACAGGAGTATTTACTCGGGAGGTCGTCGAGTGCTCGAGTACGTAGAGTTTGCGAGTAATTACTCGAATATCGTTTTTGCTCTCGGGGTGAGGGAGCACCCGATACTCTAAGCTCGTACGTTCTGGCAAGTGCAGGTCTTCTTGTCTTGTGTCGTGGTGAGGGAGCACCCGAAACTGTCATGGGTGCGAGTAATCACTCGAGCACGTTTTTACTTCTAGGTGAGGGAGCACCCGAAACTGTCATGGGTGCGAGTAATCACTCGAGCACATTTTTACTTCTAGGTGAGGGAGCACCCTAAACTCTCATGGGTGGATACACTCTCGATGGGAGTTAGATATATTTGAAAAAATGTATTTAAACCATATAAAAACGGAGCTTACAGGCTGCGTTTTCTGTTCGCTGCCCCTTTGATTTACCTCTTGTTGGTGAAGGTAACTATCTCCTTGCTAGAGGACCGTCAAAGATGCTCTGTCTGCTAACCGTCATGTCTTCATGACCGGTCATAATGATGGCTTTCGGTGGCGTGCTTGCAGCCGCCTGTTGAGTTATCGATGCGTGTATTGAAAACGCGCGAGATTTGGCGCGTCCAGTGCACAGTGCCGCCCGTGTGAAGGCATATTTTTCTCGGAATTCGAATCGCCTTACTTGCTTGGTCTTTGAATTAATTGTTGCCATCGTCTGGGCTTCTGCGTGCCCTTGTGGTTGTGCTATATATAGACCCATTTTCTATATCTGGCAGTAGTGGTTGTCCTCTACCTATCTAGATTTTCTTCTTCATCTTCTCATGGGGCCAACACGAGGTGCGGGCATGACCAGCCGCGGCCGAGTTCGCCATGGTTGTGGTGGTCCTATTCCGCGCTCTTCTTGCGGTGGCCGTCGTGGTGCACCGTCGACGCCTTCCTCCTCTTCATCGGAGGAGGGTTTTTGGCGCTATGATTTCCTCCTGCGCGTCCGTGGCTGGAACACCGCTCACATTCTGCTTCCTTCTGCATTTTCTGCCCTTGTTTCTGAACGTAGTCTTGATGGTTTGCTGCTACGTCTTCAGTGGTGCGCTCGATCTCCTTCTTATGTTAAGTTGGAGATTGATAGTTCCCGCTTGATCTTTCTTGGATTTGGCTGGAAGTCGTTTTCTCGACGCTTGAACTTGCGTGACGGTGACACTCTTTTTTGCTGTTTTGATGGCGAAGACACTCTTATCATCCGCGCCTTTGACCCGAGAGGCAACAGCAAGGATCCGTATTGGCCGGAGACATGCAGCGATGGTTCAGACAGGTCGAGGAGTCCTTCGCCCGCGTCTTCAACTGCTTCCTCCTCCAACGACTCTTCGGGTGCTGATGCTGAGCCGTCTTCAACTGCTTCCCCCTCTGGCTCTGAAGAGGATCTCGACGTCAAGCCACCGGTCAAGCGGGTGCTCCAGGCGACCTTTTAGAACTGGAGGCAGCAGCATCATCTTTGCCGGTAGCTCGGGTGGAGCTGGAGAAGAAGCTGGTAGAGAAGGAGAAGAAGCTGGTGGAGCATCGTCTTCGTCGCTCCACCAATAAGTCGAGCTTCACCTTTTGTTATGTCATTGACATCATGAGCCTGCTGCTTCGACTCTTCCTTTGTCTGTGATGATGCTCGATGTCTTAGTGCCAATCATCCCAGCATGGGCACACATGTAGAAGTCATAATTCCTTGGGTAATTGATGTTGTAGGCTTATTGGCTGCTTGTGTATTTTGTAACTAGGTTAGTTCTTCATGTAATGAGGATTGACTTCGAGTAATCAGAGATGCCTTCTATCCAATGTACTTTGAATCTTTTTGTACTGAGAATGATCTTCGGGTCCTTGTGATGTGAACTATGCTTGAGCCTTTGCAATGGAATTTGTCTTCCAGTCCTTTGCAACCGAGAGCTGTGTTCAAGTCCTTTGCGATCGAGAGCTGTCTTCGAGTCCTTTGCAACCGAGAGCTGTGTTCGATTCCTTTGCGATCGAGAGCTGTCTTCTAGTCCTTGAAAACTTTGCACTATGGGTTCTATCGGGTGCGCGACAGCGCTCCCGATGGGAGTAGCCCCCGAGGCTACGTTTGAGTCGGAGAGTCGAACGTAGGCTGATATTTGTTTCCTTTGTCGTTCTTCCATTATTTTCTATCTTTATATCGGGTGTGCGGCAGCGCTCCCGATGGGAGTAGCCCCCGAGTCTTTAGGTGATCGTTGGCGATCAGGTGAAGACTAAAGAATTGTCTGCGTCCTGTGCTTCGTCCATATTTCTTCAGAGTGCTTTGTGTTCCATCTGATTGTAGCCGTATCTTTTCTTTGATTCCGAACCGTTTTGCAGCAAGTGAAGCCTGTTGGTGTTTTTGTTTGCTTGGACCCTTTAAGTTTCGGACTGCGTGGGCGTTTCTCGGGGGGAAGTGGTGCTTCGAGCCCTCGAGTGCTTTCGGTAAAGATCGCGTGAGCGATGATAGCGTCTCTCGGGGGGGGGGGGGTTGTACTCGAGCCCCCGAGTGATTTTATGTAAAGATCGCGTGAGCGACGATAGCGTCTATCGGGAACCGGAATAGGCGTATGTAATTCCAGTCACGATACAATCACATGGAGAGCCGAGAGCCATACCCACTTGTCTAAGCAAACAAGGCCAAGCACAAAACACTCTCTAAAGCATCGAACGTGAGGGGCATCCCATCCAGGCCGGATGATCAACTGAGATGGGTCCTCATCGTCCGCTCAACAGTCTAAATGCTTATGGGTGGTGAATCCCATATTCATAGAAAAGTCGCCTCAACCATGTTATCGATTGAATCCTAACTCTTACATAGACTTACTCCAGCCCGATCACTTAGTCGGGGTCTAGGGCGGGCTCGATCATACAACAAAGTGTGCACGTGACAGAGTCACGAGAAATCGCATCGCGATGCCCCAAGCTGCGCACATCTAAGGGCCACTTGCTGTATAAAAGACCGCCAGCCAGATCACAACTAAGGTCTCGAAAACCCATACTAAGACATGCATGTTATAAACATACACGCAGCACACATGCCTAGTATGAACAGCAGGTATCATCACATAACTCTACAAAGTACTACTTTATTGACTTACACATAGAGTATACAAATATCACATGTCTGTGATCAACATTACATCATACAACGGAAGAAAATTAGGTCTGAGTACAGACAAGTTTAACAAATGGCTTAGAGAAGCCTTGTACAACAAACATGCCCTTCCATGAGGGACCAGTCTGCTTTCTGCAACTATGCTACCAAGGTCAACGTCGAGCTTCAGGTCGGTGACTCCATCGGGGTCCGGGTTCTCATCTAAAACATAGAATAAGAAAACGTGAGTACAAAGTCGTACTCAGCAAGACTTACATCAGAACTATACTACTCATGCTCAAGTATCAAGGTAAAGGGAGGTGGGGTTTCATCATGCAGAAGTGCCAGCTTTGACTTGGCTAGTCCTGTACTACGAGTACCAGACTTTGAGGTAAGAAGCGTACATGAGTCCACTATCCAAGTCTCCAACCAATACACAACTATGGTTATTTCCTCGACTTACCCACGAGGAGCACACCATAGCACTCACGCTTATCTTGCGAGTTTCAAAAGTATCCATTCAAGTTGTCTAATAATCAGGTACAGGTTCCAAGTAGTCCTTAACCGCGGACGCTGCTATTCGAATAGTTTTTTTACCCTTGCAAGGGTGTAAGCTACACACACATGACCATCGGTTACCGCCAGGTCTCGCCACCATTCAAGAGGTGACAGCGAGGATGTTCACCACGACACTTCGCTCACAACCGGTCTACTCCAGGAGTCGACTATCTGAGTTGCCTCCACTCGAGAGCCCGGCCGGATCAACGAAACGGACTCAAACAATGTAAGTGACCAAGACGCCACCTCTGGCAGATGGTTTTCCTGCCTCACAGGTGCACCCACATATCTATAAGATGCAACCATTTCCTTTGTTCTTTTTCTATGTCAAATGGAAAGCCCGAACTAATGTGACTCCTGGACGTCGACACGGATCAAGGTACTAGGCCGAGAGGGGTCAGTGAGCCGAATGTGTGGTTGTACTCTTTGTGTTGGATTACCATACAAGAACTCGGTGCTTAAGGCGGTGTTCAACGAGACAACCCACTGTTTACTCCTACACAACCTCTCATCGTTCACCTTGTATTAGGGTGGATTCACCAACACAGTTTCACTTTCATCAACACCATGTTCTCTACGATCCCGACTCACATCAAAAGCAACCTCATTGTACCACTAAGCATGCAATAAGCATTAACAGTTGCAGGGCCACATGATATCAATCAACTCCTATGTCAGCTAGGATTGTGGTTTGCTTACTACTGTGACAAGATGATAGGTCATGCATCGGATATGGGTTCAACTATGCGGTAGAATCGACCCAAGGTGATCTCCTAAACATGCATAAGAGAGACTGAGAGGGAATTGGGATTTTATAGATATGATCAATGGGGTTTTCTTGCCTTGCTGACGAGGTTCACACACGGTGTCTTCAACGAAGGGGGTGGCCTCCGGTTCCGGTTCCACTTCTATCGAGCAAACAAAACAATCAAGGAATAAATATAATTGCGATGCTCAAGCACATGATAAGTTGTGAAAGCATGATGTACATGGTACTGATGTGTTGACAATTCCATTTAATTGAAGTGTATTGCAAATTCAAACTTCAAATTTGAATTCAAATTAAGCCATATGCACATTTGCTACTGTTGCCCCATTTTAAAATGGTCAAACATAAAAAATTTTGCATATTCTTAATCCTTGCATTTTTCTGATAATTTTTCATATATTATATGTTTAATTTGGAGTTAATATGAATTTTCTATGATTTATTGAAGTTTTGGCTATTTTCTGTAATTTCTGGAATTTCTTTAAATTCTATCAGAAATTGATTTACTGCGTCATGCTGACATCAGCATGACGTGGGGGGTCTGACTGCTAGGGCCCCAATGTCAGTGGGAGAGGGAATTAATCCCTCTCTGTTTTAGTTAGCAGAGGGGTTAGGGGGTTTGGGGCCCCACTGTCAGTGGCTGTGGGGGGTCATTAGCAGGGTCAATTAGCACTAAATAAACTGCCCACCGGCGTTTAGCCGGCGGCGACCTCAGCGCACGGCGGCGCGACACGCAGACGGAGGCGCAGTGCACCATCTGTAGCGCTGAGTGCACCGGGATGAAGCCCGCGCACTCGCGCACCACACAGACGAGGCTGGCGTCGACGGGAAGCACGGGAGCCTCGCCGGCGTTGAGCCTGGGCGACGGCTGGGCTCGGGTCCGGTGGAAAAGGACGACGGGGTCACGGGGAGGTGCACCGGAGAGGCTGGGAGGAAGGGGAGGCTCACCCTGAGCACGAAGCGGAGCTCGGCGTGGCCGGGGAGAGGCTGGCGTGGAGGAATTCCTCGCCGGAATAAATGGCGGCCGGCGGTGAGGAATCGAGGATGTCGTCTGCTCGAGGGGCTCTGAGGCTCAATTGGATCTGCGGGAAGACGAAGACGGCGGTGCTAGTGCTTCTGGACATGGTGGCTAGGCTTCTCGACGTCGATGGCCACGCTGGTGCGGCGGCGTACTCCGGCGTGAGCTTCGGGTGGCGCAAGAACGGCGAGAAGGAGAGGTAGAGAGGAAATGGCGAGAGGGGGAGTGGACGCGGTGGCCTTCCAGGCGTCTCCAGGCGCCACGGGAAGAGAGAGGGAGGCTAGTAGCTGCCTGGCACGCCCACGGCGGTCGCCGGCGTGCTGCCTGCCTGCCTGTCCTGGGGAGGAAGACACATGTGCCCTCCCCAGGTGGGCTGGGCTGGGCCACGAGGCTGGGGGGGCTTCAGTTGGGCCAGATTGGCCAGGGGGTTCTTTTCCTTTCCTTTTTTCTTTTAATTTTTCTGTTATTTTGTTTTGCCTTAGAAATAAATATCTAGGCAATTTAATAAAATGCCCAAATAAATTTAAAAACCCTAGGTGGTCAGTAGCAAACCACTTATGACTTTTGGGCATTTTTTAAATTCAATAAATTTGAATCTCAACTCAAATAGGGGTTCTTTTAATTTTCCAAAGCACTATTTGAATTGTAGAAAATTCCTTGAGTGTGGGAATGAACCCAAACCACTTTTGAAATGATCACCATCATTTATAGGAATTTTTCAATTATTCAATTGATTTTTGGAAAAAGATTTTTATCTGGCCATTTGAAAAAATTCTTTAGGGCTTTTCTTTTCCCCATTTTTGAATTTCTTTTGAAAATTTTGCATGATGCAAAGGGGCACTCAAACCCTAGCACTTACCCTAGTTGGGGTTCTGACAACTCGCCCCCACTCAAAAGAATCTCGTCCCGAGATTCAGAAGTCATCGGGAGGAAGGTGGGGTACTCGGCACGGAGGCGGTCTTCTCTTTCCCATGTAGCTTCTTTCTCGGAGTGATGTGACCATTGCACTTTGAGAAACTTGATCTTCTGACGACGAGTGACACGCTCTGCGGAATCAAGAATACGAACAGGGTACTCTCGATAAGAAAGGTCATCTTGGAGATCAAGCGTTTCATGGTCGACTTCGCAGATGGGGTCCTTGAAGCACCGCCTGAGTTGTGACACATGGAATACATCATGTACTCGGGAAAGGTGAAGGGGTAGTTCAAGTTGGTAGGCAACTTCTCCACGTTTAGCGAGAATGCGGAAAGGTCCGATGTAACGTGGGGCCAACTTGCCTTTGATACCCAATCTTTGGGTTCCCTTCAGAGGAGTAACCCGAAGGTAAGCCTTCTCATCCAGATTGTAGCTTTCTTGCCTATGATGACGATCATAGTAGCTTTTCTGACGAGACTATGCGTCTTTCAAATGATCACGAACAATGAGAACTTGCTCTTCTGCTTCCTTGATCATATCCGGTCCAAAGAATTGTCTTTCACCGGTTTCTGACCAGTTTAGGGGTGTTCGACATCATCGTCCATAGAGGAGTTCAAAAGGAGCCATGTTCAGACTAGATTGAAAACTATTGTTATAAGAAAATTCGGCGAATGGAAGAGATTTCTCCCAATTCTTTCCGAAAGATATAACACAAGCTCTGAGCATGTCTTCAAGAATTTGGTTAACCCTTTCGACTTGACCGCTAGACTGAGGATGGAAAGTTGTACTAAAGGAGAGATGAGTTCCCATAGCATTCTGAAAGCTTCCCCAAAATCTAGAGGTGAAAAGGCTACCTCGATCAGAATTGATTTCCAAAGGAACACCATGAAGAGACACAATTCTAGAGACGTACAAGTCCGCTAACTGGCTAGCAGTTATAGACTCGCGAACTGGAAGGAAGTGAGCAACTTTTGAGAGTCGGTCAATGACAACGAAGATGGCATCATTTCCTTTCTGGGTTTTTGGAAAGCCGGTGATGAAGTCCATACCGACTTTGTCCCATTTCCACTCGGGAATAGGCAAAGGTTGAAGTGTGCGAGCAGCTCTTTGGTGCTCTTCCTTAATGCGACGACAAACATCACATTCAGCAACAAATCGAGCAATGTCTTTCTTCAACCTAGTCCACTAAAATCTCTGGCGTAGATCTCGGTACATTTTTGTGCTACCGGGATGAATTGAGAGGGGTGTGTCATGGGCTTCTTTGAGGATGAGTTGCCTTAGATCCCTATTCTTAGGTACTACAAAACGATTTTCAAAGAATACCGTTCCTTTTCTATCTGTGGAGAAACATTTAGCAACTCCGCTAGACCTGTTCTCCTTGATCCGGCGAACACCTCGTGCATGCCTTTGGGCAACTATGATTTGATCCTCAAGGGTTGGTTTCGCCACCAAGTTGAAAAGAGATCCACGAGGAACAATCTCGAGGTTGAGCTTTCGAAATTCCTCATGAAGAAGTGGTTGATACTGTTGTAACATGAGGTTGTTACAATACGACTTACGACTTAGTGCATCAGCCATGACATTGGCTTTGCCTGGGGTGTAAGAAATTCCTAAGTCATAATCTTTTATCAACTCTATCCAGCGTCTTTTCCTGAGATTAAGATCTGGCTGGGTGAATATGTATTTGAGGCTTTGGTGATCAAAATAGATCTCACAACGATTACTAAGGAGGTAATGTCGCCAAGTCTTCAGGGCATGAACTACGACAGCGAGTTCAAGATCGTGGGTAGGATAGTTCTCTTCATGTGGTCGCAACTGGCGTGAAGCATAAGCTACCACATGTCTATCTTGCATAAGTATGCATCCTATCTCTTGCCGTGAAGCATCACAATAGATCTCGAAATCCCTTTTGGTGTCTGGAGGTGCAAGTACGGGTGGAGAAGTCAATCTTCTTTTTAGCTCTTGAAAGATTTCCTTGCACTTGGGAGTCCATTGGAATTTCTTATCTTTCTTGAGGAGTTCAGTTAGAGGCTTTGCAACTTTAGAAAAGTTCTCGACGAAGCGGCGAAAATAGCTTGCTAAGCCAAGAAAACTCCTAACTTGCTTAACCGATTCAGGTGGAGTCCAGTCAAGGACGGCCTGAACTCCCTCGGGATTGACTGCAACACCTTTTGCAGAAATCACTTGGCCTAAGTAGGTCACTTCTGGTAGCCAAAATTCACACTTGGAGAACTTGGCATACAGGCGATGCTCTCTAAGTTTCATCAATACCAACCTAAGATGTTCTGCGTGCTCTTCTTCGTTCTTCGAGTAGATGAGAATGTCATCAAGATAAACCACAACAAATTTATCTAGATACTCCATGAAGATCGAATTCATTAAGAGCGAGAATGTGGCGGGGGCGTTGGTTAACCCGAAGGACATGACGGTGTACTCGTAAAGACCATAACGAGTAGTGAAAGCCGTCTTGGGAATGTCCTCATTTCGGATTTTGATTTGATGATAGCCTAATCTCAAATCCATCTTGGAGAAGACAGAGGATCCTGCAAGTTGATCATAAAGATCATTGATCCTGGGCAGTGGGTACTTTTTCTTTATCGTCGCTAGATTTAGTGGACGATAGTCTACGCACATCCTTTCTGTTCCATCTTTCTTCGTTACGAACAGAACGGGGCAACCCCATGGCGACGAGCTAGGGCGGATGAAGCCTTTTTCCAACGAAGCATCAAGTTGGATTTTTAGCTCAGCTAACTCATGTGGGGCAATTCTATATGGGCGTTTGGAAATTGGGGCTGTGCCTGGAATAAGATCCACTATGAATTCTACACACCTGTCGGGTGGCATTCCTGGCAGCTCTTCAGGAAAGACATCCGGGAAGTCACGAACCACCGGAATATCTTCAAGGTCAGGAAGGGGAAGCACATTCAAAGTATGCATCTAGGTTCTAGAGCTGGGTGATGTGTAGTCAATGGTCTGTCCTGAAGGATGGGTGAGTTTAACTGACTTGGCTTTACAATCAAGGAAAGCATTCTGCCTTGATAACCAATCCATTCCTAGGATGACATCAATGTCCAAAGACTTGAGGGCTATAAGTGAAGCAAGGAATACTAAACCCTCAATTGCAATTTGGTTGCCATGGCGTACTCTATTAGTTTGCCATTTGGAACTAGGAGTTTGAATGATCATCGGGGTGAACATTTCATCAAAGGATATCTCATGACGAAGTGCATAACTCTCCGACATGAATGAATGAGAAGCTCCTGGATCAAAAAGAACGGAGGCGGGGACATGATTGACTGGGAGTGTACCAAGGATAACGTCAGAAGCAGTAGTGGTTTCCTCAACTAAGATTTGGTTCACACAGCCAATACTAGTTGTTGAAGGCTTTTCTGGAAAGGCTTTGGTGGTTTATTTCTTTGGAGGCTTGGGTCGAGAATGACGTGGTGCCATCAAGACCTGAGGGCATTGACGATAGTAATGGCCTGGAAGACCACACTTAAAGCATACCCTGTCTGAATTTCTAGGAGTGGGATTACCTGGCTGCACACCATCATTCCGGGGTGGAATAATGTGTTGGGGTGGAGGGCATATATTGGATGGTGGTCTCTGAAGAAAGTTTTGAGGTATGGCTCTGGTTGGAATCCAAATTCGGCGTTTCTGAGGGGTTGAACTTGCAGACGGAGCAAGCTCAAGAGCATGCTTGCGAGACTCTTCGAACACTTCATTGCCATGGTCAGCTCTGAAGGATCTGTTGACTAAATCCTCAAAGGTGGAAAATTCGATGAGGTTGAGATCATGAAGAAGGATGGGGCTAAGTCCCTTACGGAACCTTGCCTGCTTTCTGGCATCGGTGGTGATCTCATCTTGGGCATAACAAGCAAGACGGTTGAACTCTCTCACATACTCATGAATGGACATCTCTCCTTGAGTCAGATTGAAGAACTCTTCCTTCTTGCGCTCCATCAACTCATCCAGAATGTGGTACCCTCGAAAGGCAACACAGAACTCCTGGCAATTCACTATGTGATCATCGGGCTGCATCACAACATAGTTCTCCCACTATTCAGCAGCAGCACCTTCCAGAAAGTATGCCGCGAATATGACTCGGTCATCGGGAGCAACATGTGTCGTGTCAAGCTTACGCTCGATAGAACGGAGCCAATCATCAGCTTCAAGGGGCTCAGAAGAACATCGTTATACTGGTGGCTTGAGGAGGATGACATCCTGAATGCTCACAAACACATTGCGATGAGGTGAGGTATTCTGCTCGATGAGTTCCAGTAGGCGTGTTTGATCACGTCTATTCCGCTCAGCTTCCATCATGATTTCCACCGCAGAAGGCGGTGGTGGAGGTTCATCATCATTTTGATTCCGAACACGGTCTCGATTCCGACGAATAGCACTACGAGTTCCACCTGACATCCTGTGTGATAAAAATCGACAATCAGAACAGGTTGTATGATGGAATCAAAGATAAGAGGACATGACTAGAAGGCAAAGATTCCAAGAAACACAGAATAAATCGGGCAGCATAACAGCTACACCGGGATGAAAAATGAAACAACCTCGAAGAAATTGGACAGAACTTCCTCAAGGAACTCAAAACACGGAGACTCTGGACGACCACAACTGTTCTATGGCTACAAGGAGGCAAACAACGAGATGTTCTAGTAAAGCCATAGATGAGCCTAGTCCTATCATCCCATAGGAAAGATAAGGGTGACTCAGAACTTAGATCGATGAGGGTAAGGAGAAAAAGAAGCCTTACGTTGTTCCCTTATACCCAGAGTAACTATATAACTATAGATTGCTAGACTCGACTTCGACCAAGGGTTGATAAGCCTACAGACAGTCCTGCTCTGATACCAAGTCTGTCACGATACAATCAGATGGAGAGACGAGAGCCGTACCCACTTGTCTAAGCAGACAAGGCCAAGCACAGAACACTCTCGGAAAGCATCGAACGTGAGGGGCATCCCATCCAGGCCGGATGATCAACTGAGATGGGTCCTCATCGTCCGTTCACAAGTCTAAATGCTTATGGGTGGTGAATCCCATATTCATAGACAAGTCGCCTCAACCATGTTATCGATTGAATCCTAACTCTTACATAGACTTACTCCAGCCCGATCACTTAGTCGGGGTCTAGGGCGGGCTCGATCATACAACAAAGTGTGCACGTGACGGAGTCACGAGAAATCGCATCGCGATGCCCCAAGCTGCGCACATCTAAGGGCCACTTGGTGTATAAAAGACCGCCATCCAGATCACAACTCAGGTCTCGAAAACCCATACTAAGACATGCATGTTATAAACATACACACAGCACACATGCCTAGTATGAACAGCAGGTATCATCACATAACTCTACAAAGTACTACTTTATTGACTTACACATAGAGTATACAAATATCACATGTCTGTGATCAACATTACATCATACAACGGAAGCAAATTAGGTCTGAGTACAGACAAGTTTAAAAAATGGCTTAGAGAAGACTTGTACAACAAACATGCCCTTCCACGAGGGACCAGACTGCTGTCTGGAACTATGCTACCAAGGTCAACGTCGAGCTTCAGGTCGGTGACTCCATCGGGGTCCGGGTTCTCATCTAAAACATAGAATAAGAAAACGTGAGTACAAAGTCGTACTCAGCAAGACTTACATCAGAACTATACTACTCATGCTCAAGTATCAAGGTAAAGGGAGGTGGGGTTTCATCATGCAGAAGTGCCAGCTTTGACTTGGCTAGTCCTGTACTACGAGTACCAGACTTTGAGGTAAGAAGCGTACACGAGTCCACTATCCAAGTCTCCAACCAATACACCACTATGGTTACTTCCTCGACTTCCCCACGAGGAGCACACCATAGCACTCACGCTTATCTTGCGAGTTTTAAAAGTATCCATTCAAGTTGTCTAATAATCAGGTACAGGTTCCAAGTAGTCCTTAACCGCGGACGCGGCTATTCAAATAGTTTTGTTAACCTTGCAAGGGTGTAAGCTACACACACATGACCATCGGTTACCGCCAGGTCTCGCCACCGTTCAAGAGGTGATAGCGAGGATGTTCACCATGACACTTCGCTCACAACCGGTCTATTCCAGGAGTCGACTATCTGAGTTGCCTCGCCTCGAGAGCCCGACCGGATCAACGAAACGGACTCAAACAATGTAAGTGACCGAGACGCCACCTCTGGCAGATGGTTTTCCTGCCTCACAGGTGCACCCACATATCTTTATGATGCAACCATTTCCTTCGTTCTTTTTCTATGTCAAATGGAAAGCCCGAACTAATGTGACTCCTGAACGTCGACACGGATCAAGGTACTAGGACGAGAGGGGTCAGTGAGCCCAATGTGTGGTTGTACTCTTTGTCTTGGATTACCATATAAGAACTCGGTGCTTAAGGCGGTGTTCAACGAGACAACCCACTGTGTACTCCTACACAACCTCTCATCGTTCACCTTGTATTAGGGTGGATTCACCAACACAGTTTCACTTTCATCAACACCATGTTCACTACCATCCCGACTCACATCAAAAGCAAACTCATTGTACCACTAAGCATGCAATAAGCATTAACAGTTGCAGGGGCCACATGATATCAATCAACTCCTATGTCAGCTAGGATTGTGGTTTGCTTACTACTGTGACAAGATGATAGGTCATGCATCGGATATGGGTTCAACTATGCAGTAGAATCGGCACAAGGTGATCTCCTAAACATGCATAAGCCAGACTGAGAGGGAATTGAGATTTTATAGATATGATCAATGGGGTTTGCTTGCCTTGCTGACGAGGTTCAGACACGGTGTCTTCAACGAAGGGGGTGGCCTCCGGTTCCGGTTCCACTTCTATCGAGCAAACAAAGCAATCAAGGAATAAATAAAATTGCGATGCTCAAGCACATGATAAGTTGTGAAAGCATGATGTACATGGTACTGATGTGTTGACAATTCTATTTAATTGAAGTGTATTGCAAAAGAATTGCAAATTCAAACTTCAAATTTGAATTCAAATTAAGCCATATGCACATTTTCTACTGTTGCCCCATTTTAAAATGGTCAAACATAAAAAAAATTTGCATATTCTTAATCCTTGCATTTTTCTGATAATTTTTCATATATTATATGTTTAATTTGGAGTTAATATGAATTTTCTATGATTTATTGAAATTTTGGCCATTTTTCGTATTTATGGAATTTCTTTAAATTCTTTTAAATCAGAAATTGATTTACTGCGTCATGCTGACATCATCATGACGTGGGGGGGGGGGGGTCTGACTGCTGGGGCCCCCATGTCAGTGGGAGAGGGAATTAATCCCTCTCTATTTTAGTTAGCAGAGGGGTTAGGGGTTTGGGGCCCCACTGTCAGTGGCTGTGGGGGGCATTAGCAGGGTCAATTAGCTCTAAATAAACCGCCCACCTGCGTTTAGCCGGCGGCGACCTTAGCGCACGGCGGCGCAGTGCGCCATTTGTAGCGCTGAGTGCACCGGGATGAAGCCCGCGCACTCGCACACCACACAGACGAGGCTGGCGTCGACGGGAAGCACGGGAGCCTCGCCGGCGTTGAGCCCGGGCGGCGGCTGGTCTCGGGTCCGGTGGAAAAGGACAACAGGGTCACGGGGAGGTGCACGGAGAGGCTGGGAGGAAGGGGAGGCTCACCCTGAGTACGAAGCGGAGCTCGGCGTGGCCGGGGAGAGGCTGGCGTGTGTAAGGCCCGATATGCGGTACTGTTCCAGATCTAGATGTTTCCATCCAGATCCGGGGACGAAGCACATATCGGTCCCAACGCGACATATGACGAAGTCATATGCCCCGGATTTCCAACATGATATCACAACATTACAGATACAAGGATACAACATCTCATACAATCGGCATACAACTGCCTTAAATACAATACAACAGCGGAAGATACATGTCTGGGTACTGACTACAAGCAAATGCCTAGTGGCAAAGAGAAAATCATCGATCCCCATAACCACACGGGCCCAGGCCCTCCGCCGGGATCCGCCTAACTAGTCTTCGTCGAGTCGCCACGTGAAACGTCGATCACCATACCTGTTGTCGATCAGAACCCTGAAAAGAGTTTGGGGGTAGTATCATGAGTACAGAGGTACTCAGCATCCAACTGTAGTGGTTATCTGACCCAGCAAGGACTTCATCACTCGTCATTCTAGGACAACTAGTAGTTTACGGTAAGGATGGGGTAAGTGGTGAGGTTGCTGCCGCACTAGCATTTATGAAGTGGCTAACGATCTAGAGAGTAAGATAAGAAGCCAAGCATTCGATGAGGAATCGTCTCCAACAAGTCTTGCTATCAACTACTTACGCAAACATAACACCTATCCTATCCTTGTCTTCCTTTTCGCATCCCGATGAAGAAGAAGCAGTCAAGGCACACACACGTTGATCAAATTATATAAATATTATCTCATCTGTTGTTGTCTATGAACAGGGAGTAGGTCTCAGGTCGTCCATAACCGTGGACACGGCTTCTCGAAAAGATTTAACCCTGCAGGGGTGTACCAACTGCCCATTACGAGGCGTCGCATGCTCGCCCATCTCTCTCAGTTGCTACCCATCACAGGCAACCATTTTATGATTTAGTTCTAAGAGATCCGAAATGACAGGTCCCTCTAACTAACAACGAACAAATCCGGGTGGCCCCCGGGGAGTCGACACCCAATCCAAAAGCTGGCCACGCTCTCGGATCGGACTCTTCCGTATGGCCAAGGTCGGGTTTAGTATCGCCTATATAACAGGGGACTTCCCTAGCTCACCAAGTGTGGACCAACAAAGGAACTAAGTCTCCACTGGCCCGAGTTGTTTGAAAACTACTGGCAGCTGACCAGCGCACACACGGTTTCAAATGATAAATCAGCTTGGGCCACCACTAGAAATGTTTGAAGCTAGGTAGGTAAGAAGAGGGGACCCCATAAAATCCCACACGCGATTAGGCACGCTCAGTCTTAAAACCAATACCCGGAACTCGGATCCTAGGTGACTCGAATGGAACAAAGCGTCGGGGCGGGATAGCCTAGACCTTCCATCCTTCGTCGAATATAGTCAACATTATAATAATCATATCATCAACAACAGTAATAATAATGATAATGTGATATCCCAAACCAAGGAGTAACAGAGTAACATCGTAGCATCCTAAGCAGGGGCTGAGCAACGAGCAATAGTAACATAGAAATACAAGGTTTGCTGGGAAGGGACATGGCTGTATCGGTTTGAAAGAGGATGTAAACATGTGGTACGATCAAACACCGAACCTAACCTAGACTAGCATGCAAACCGCTGGTTGAAATAGAATGGATCATGTAACGCCCCGGACACACCCACCGGTTCCCGGCGTACGCCTGGCGGGATCTAGACTGTCCCCACAGACCAACACTAGTCTTTCCTGCGCACTTTGTCCTCACTCATGCGCACCCGGGAACAACTTCCCGGTCGGTCACCCATCCTCAAATCGCTCCAAGCCTAGCACGCTTAACTTTGGAGTTCTTTGGATCTGGGCTCCCGGAAAAGAAGGTGCACCTTGTTGATATGAGTAGTCTTTCATTCCTACTAAGCTAGGATGTCACACACACCCACTCAAAGGAACCGACGTCCTCGTCGGCCCACAGGAACGTTCCCTCTTGGCACACGTCTGTGCGTCAAGTGCCGACACATGGCTCACCCATGTTCGCGCACTGACCCGCACACGCCGTGTAACCGCGAGGGTCGGCTCTGATACCATTTGTAACGCCCCGGACACACCCACCGGTTCCCGGCGTACGCTTGGCGGGATCTAGACTGTCCCCACAGACCAACACTAGTCTTTCCTGCGCACTTTTTCCTCACTCATGCGCACCCGGGAACAACTTCCCGGTCGGTCACCCATCCTCAAATCGCTCCAAGCCTAGCACGCTTAACTTTGGAGTTCTTTGGATCTGGGCTCCTGGAAAAGAAGGTGCACCTTGTTGATATGAGTAGTCTTTCATTCCTACTAAGCTAGGATGTCACAGATCACAAGTAATGTATAGTCCTTGCCTGTTGATAAGTCCGGTTCCGAAGGTGTAGTCGATCGCACGCTCGCATCGTCTCCGAGAGGTACTCGCGGAAGCACACAAGACGATAAACACTGGAAAGCAATCGACGAGCAAACACTCTATTACTACGAGGCAACACAAGATCAAGAAGACATCACACGACACGGGAACGCGATACGGATCTATCGTCGAGAACGGTTACTAATAATTTAAGTGCAGTACTCGTCACACACGACGATACAACACATTTAGAAAGGTTCAAGTTGTTTAGCTACATGTGGTCAACTAACGGTTATTAACATGGCAACTCAAGCAAGCATGGAATAGCACACAAACATGGCAAAAGGTGAAGCACAAAGTAAACTATCTATGCTAGTCAATTTAAGTGAGGCACAACCTAAACATGGCATAACACTAAGTGCCGCACGATGATTAAAACATTTGGTAATGTTCTGTCCTAAACCATATTTTATTATTTTATTTAGCAAGCAAGAACAGCATAAACACAATCTGCATGCAATTCTAGTCAAGTTACATATAAAGAACACTCCAAACGGAGTTACGGTTAAAAAGATATAAGCAAAACAAGTTACGGGCACAATCTGCCAACATCACGAAGCACACTTTAGAGCAATGCATAGGATAATCAATACAAACATGCTCACAAATGATATGAAACTAAATTATACATGACAAGGAAGGCATGGCAAAAAGAATCATGCAAAAAGACCATATGGATCAAAAGATATTAAGCAAACAACATGGCAGAAACGATTACTTTTATGCTGTATAAACAGGGGTATAACTATATGCAAAATGCAGCAACATGACATAGCAATACATGGGATGAAATTAGACATGATTCTTAACAATATGCAATTGGAATCACTCAATTCCGATAAACGGTCGCGACACACTCGTCGACCGAAGTTGCAACAAAATAACAGTTTTCACCACAGCAGCACATTAACATTAGGATAGCTACTTTGGAGCAAGATACAATCATGATGCAGCAAGAAAATATCGCATGTGAAAGCATAGAACTGAAGTAGAAACAATGCTTAACAGGATGCAAAAGGAATCAATCAATTACGATGAACGGTTGCGAAGCAATCGTCACCCGAAGTTGCAATAAAATAATAACAACAGCACTTAACAGGAAATAAAGCAGTTTAACGGCCTGATGCCCACTTTAGCACACAATTACACAATCAAGACGACCTCAACCGGAAAAAATTTCTACATACGAATGCTAGAGCACGCAAAACTGAGCAACTTTCGTTTTGGGGGCACGTTCATCGGAGCTACGGTTTAACGGGAAAATACATCGCAAAACTGATACAGCAAAACAAACAATAAAGAATTAGCAAAAATTTACAGAGGGGAAGGAAAAAAAATTGACGGGCCTCACCCTGGGCCTTGGCCCATGAGGCCGAAGGTCGAGGCGCTGGACCTGGCGGCCTGGCTGCTGGACCGCGCGCTGGTGGGCCGGCCCACGTGGGCACCGGCTGGGTCAACCGCACGATCCAGATCGGATCGGGTCGGCCGGAGGCAACCAGGCGGCTGCGTCGAGGAGGGATGGGGGAGGCGGCACATGGCGGTGGAGGGGGCCGAGGCGAGGCCGGCGGCGACGGACGCGGTCCCAGCGGCAAGGTCCCGTGGCGTGGAGCGGCTCTCGGCCGAGCTCGGCCTCGAGCTCACCCGTGGCGGATCCATGGCGGCCGGGCTCCGGCGGTCACCTGCAGAGGGGCGGTGGCGGTTAGGGAGGCTAGGAGGAGGAGAGGGAGCGAAAGAGAAGGAGAAGAGGGGCGCCGGTGGCGTGCTGCTCGGCGGAGGCCGGATCGGGCGGCGCGTCCACGGGCAGAGGAGAGAGGAGGATTGGAGAGAGAGAGAGAAGAGAGGAAAAAAAGGTGACGTGGCGCGACGCAGTTCGTCTGATCTGGATCCGACGGATCAGATCAGCGGTCTGGATCTGAGAGGGGTGTGGTGGTCTTTATATAGCCCCGGTGGCTGGCAGTTTGCAAAAACATCCCCGATTTTTGTCTCGCACGCGCGGTGCTCACGTTTCTGACCGCCAGGGGTCCGCAGGACCTCCGATTCGGGTAAAACTTCGAACTGCGCGACAGCGCGTCGAGCCGGAAACGTTCACCTCGCGCTGGAACCGTCCCGAGAACACTTTCTGGCACTCTATAAAAATATCCCGTTTAATTATTAAACGGGGTTTTCGTTCCGTTGGCTGCGGCTGGTCTCGTGCGGTTTTTGCAACGGTGATCGGGTGAAACCCGGTGTCGCAAAGGTCGAGTGTCAGGGTGGCAAGGGTCGGTCTCCGTCCGGTACGAGATTAGAGGGGGAAAAATAATCGCCGATTGATAAATCGGGGATGCAAACACCGCAAACAAATCAGACAATCAAACAATTCACACCGAAAACAATTTTTTTTATTTTTTGTGAAAACTGGGCTGTTACAGCGTGGAGGAATTCCTCGCCGGAATAAATGGCGGCCGGCGGGGAGGAATCGAGGATGGCGTCTGCTCCAGGGGCTCTGAGGCTCAATTGGATCCGCGGGAAGACGAAGACGGATGAGTCAGTGCTTCTGGACACGGTGGCCAAGCTTCTCGACGTCGATGGCCACGCTGGTGCCGCGGCGTGCTCCGGCGTGAGCTTCGGGTGGCGCAAGAACGGTGAGGAGGAGAGGTAGAGAGGAAATGGCGAGAGAGGGAGTGGACGCGGTGGCCTTCCAGGCGTCTCCAGGCGCCACGGGAAGAGAGAGGGAGGCAGGTAGCTGCCTGGCACGCTGACGGCAGTCGCCGGCATGCTGCCTGCCTGCCTGTCCTGGGGAGGAAGACGCATGTGCCCTCCTTAGGTGGGCTGGGCTGGGCCAGGAGGCTGGGGGGGCTTCAGTTGGGCCAAATTGGCCAGGGGGTTCTTTTCCTTTCCTTTTTCTTTTAATTTTTATGTTATTTTGTTTTGCCTTAGAAATAAATATCTAGGAAATTTAATAAAATGCCCAAATAAGTTTAATAACCCTAGGTGGTCAGTAGCAAACCACTTATGACTTTTGGGCATTTTTGAAATTCAATAAATTTGAATCTCAATTCAAATAGGGGTTCTTTTAATTTTCCAAAGCACTGTTTGAATTGTAGAAAATTCCTTGAGTGTGGGAATGAACCCAAACCACTTTTGAAATGATCACCATCATTTATAGGAATTTTTCAAATATTCAAATGATTTTTGGAAAAAGATTTTTATCTGGCCATTTGAAAAAATTCTTTAGGGCTTTTCTTTTCCCGATTTTTGAATTTATTTTGAAAATTTTGCATGATGCAAAGGGGCACTCAAACCCTAGCACTTACCCTAGTTGGGGTTCTGACAGTGTCTCTCGGGGGGAGTTTTGTACTCGAGCCCCCGAGTGCTTTGGGTAAAGATCGGGTGTGCGACGATAGCGTCTCTCGGGGGGAGTTTTGTACTGCAGGGAGTTCTTCTATCCAGTTTCCCACGGCCTGATCGAGTGGCGCATGGAGCCGCTTTTAGAGTCCTCCGCATAGTGGCCGTTTGCTTTTTCCACCTGGACGTTAGACTACGGGTGTGCGACTGATGCGTAGTTGATTTTGATGCCCAGTTTTTCGCGGAGTTTCTGGGATGATGCCGGGAGGTTCGTGCCGTTGTCCGTGATGATGTTGTGTGGTATCCCGAACTTGAAGATGATTGATTTGATGAGATTTGCTGCCATGAGGGCTGTAAAGCTGGTGATGGGCACTGCTTCGATCCACTTGGTGAACTTGTCGACTGCTACTAGCAGGTGGGTTCTTCCTCCCTTTGATGATTTTTGAGCGGGCGCACCATGTCGAGTTCCCAGGTGGCGAACGGCCATGATGGTGGTATGGTCTCGAGTTCTGAGGCTCTAGCGTGTGGCCTGCTGGCGAATTTTTGACAAGTGATGCAACACCGCATGATGTCCTCTGTGTTTCTCATGGCTGTTGGCCAATAGAGTCCTGCTCGGAAGGCTTTTGCCGCGAGTGCTCGACTACAAGCATGGTGCCCGCAGGTGCCTTCGTGGATCTCCAGTAGTAGGGTTTTTCCGTCCTCCTCGTCTATGAATTTTTTTAGGACCTGGGAAATTCTGTGCTTGTAGAGTTGTCCGTTGATTACTATGACTGTTTTGGAGCGCCCACTGATGCGTTTGGCTTCTGCGACGTCCTGCGGTAGGGTGCCGTCGGTTAGGAACCTGAGGAGTGGATCTCTCCAAGATGTGTCCTCGGGTGCTGCTGGCTCTGGCTCCTCGACTGTGTTGTTGGCTTCTATTGGGTTTGCGGCTGCCGCTTGTGCTGTTTCGCCTGTGTTGTCATCCTCTGTGTCTTCTTCTGGTCCGAGTTCTTTCATTGCGGTGATGATCTCGTCTATGTAGGCCCGGATGTTTCCACCGATCTGGTTTCTCATGTATGCTTGCGTCATTCGCTAGTGTACTGTTCATGCGTTGTTTAGGCCGAAGGGTATTTTGGGGTGTCAGGATGTGCCGCAAGGGGTGGCGGCCAGGCATTTCTCTTCGTCTTTTTCCTCCGTCCTGGCCTGATTGTGTCCTGAGTGGGCGTCGAGGGAAAATAGTAGATCGCATCATACTGTTGAGTTGATTAACTGATCGATTCTTGGCAGGGGAAAATGATCCTTTGGGAATTGTTTGTAGTCGGCGCACGTCCGTGGCACGTCTGTGTCTTTCTTGGGGACCGACATGGGGTTGGCGGTCCAAGTGTCTTTCTTCGTTTCTCGGATGAGTTCGGCATCGAGTAGTCGATTGACTTCCTCCCCGATTTCTCTGCACTTGGGCTCTGAGAATCTTCGTAGCGCCTACTTCACTGGCTTGTTGTTGGGCTTGATGCGCAACGCATGTTCCGCGACCTCGCGCGGTACTCCTAGCATGGCGGCTGGGCACCAGGCAAAGATTTCCTATTCTTCGCGGAGGAAAGCGATGAGGGTAGTCGCTTGCTCTTCCGGGAGGTGGGCGTACACGCGGACTGTTTTTTCTTGGTCTGTCGGGTGCACCTTGTGGGTGGTCGTTTCGTTGTCGATCTTGAAGTCCCGTCCATACTCCTTTGACTCGCTTTGGCTTGCTAGTGGAAAGATGCTTTTGTCTGTTGCCATGGCTATTTCTGTGAGTTCTTGCTCGGCTCCGAAGGTGTCGGAGACTTTGTGGTAATCGCGGTCGCATTTTTCTGATTTGCTGAAGGTCCCGTTGACTGTGATGACGCCTGCAGATCCTGGCATCTTGAGTTTGAGGTAGGCGTATTGCGGAATTGCCATGAATTGTGCGAACGCTGGACGTCCCAATATGGCGTGATACTGTGATTGCCAATCGAGTACTTCGAACTCGAGGGTGTGTCTTGCGAAATTGTGTCTACTGCCAAAGACGACTTCGATCTCGATTAGTCCAGGAGAAGTAGCTGCTTCTCCTGGGACTATTCCGTATAACACAGTGCTTGATTTCTTCCATACTGATCATGGGATCAGCATCTTGCGTAGGGTGCTGATGAAGATTATGTTCATGCTGCTGCCTCCGTCCATGAAGATTCTGTCCATGTCGTACCGTCCAATTTGGGCGTCGAGTACCAGGGGCGCGTGCCCCGGCCTTGGGACTGCAGGCAGGTGATCGCTCTGGGAGAACGTGATGCTGGTTTCTGCGCTGTGTAGCTGGTAGACTTCGACTGCGTTTAGGTTCTCGGCTGCTCTGGCCTGCAGGGTGTAGGCGTCCTGTTGGGCTTGCGATACCCTGCCTTCTTGGATTGTGTACACCTGTCCTTGAGTCGGCGACTGCTCCGTTCGTCGGGTGCGCTTGGCTTCTTATTGTTTTTCCTCCTTGAGGCTGTCGGCGAGTTCGTTGAACAGGCGGTAGTCTCCCAGGGTGTGGCTCGATCTGAAGTATCACCGGGCGTCTTCGAAGCAGTGGATCGTGCAGGGTCCTTCTAGCTGTTCCCTGACCGTGAGCTTGCTGGATCTGGCATGTCGTTTCCTCCTTGAGATCCGGAAGAACATTGCGTGATCCGCTCGGTGCTCGTGAACTCGCTGGTCGATTTCGATCCCCTCGCTTAGATTGCGGTTCCTTATGAGATTGGCGAATTCGTCTGGCCTTCGATCTGGGTCGTAGTATTCGCCGGTCTAAGTCTCAGAGTCGCTGTCCTGGCGGGCGGCGGCTGTCCGCACGGAGGCAGGTTGTCGAGTTGTCGGCGAGCGCGTGGCTGTATAGTTCGCCTCGTCAAGTGGGTTCTCCTCGTAGGATCCTCGCGCCTGTCTTCTGGGTCATCGATTCCTTCCTCGTTGGTGATGATCTTGGTGATCGCTGATCTCAAGATCGGAGTCGGTGTCTAGTTGAGCGGCGGGTGCCTGGGTGGCGGTGTGTCGTCGAGTGATCGGTGGGTCCTCTTCTTTGTGCTGCAGCTCGTCGATCGGGATCCCCATATGGAACCCTCGCGCCTTTATTTTGGGTCGTCGAGTTCTCCTTCGCTGGCGGAGGGCTCAGTTGCCGCCGTAGTATTGGTCTTGGCACGGCTGCAGGGATCTTACTGGGGCGGCAGAGATATTCGCCGTGATCTTGAATTCCTCGGGTGGATTGCATCTGGTTCTTTCTCTTGAGTTGTGGCTTGCTGGAGACGGAACCGCCGAGATCTTAATTCCAACCTGTGTAGTTCCCACAGACGGCGCCAATTGAAGGGGATGTACCCCGGCAAATCCCATGGTCAGGGACCATGGGTTAGTCATGAGAGGCACAGGTTGGACGATAGCTCGTCGGCTAACAGGAGGATACGTTCCTGCTCGATGTTATTGATTGGAGATGGCGATTACAGGGGAGCCAAGGCTAGTGCGCACAAGGCTAGGGTTACAGATTGTGTATTGCTTCCCCCATGACGTCTCCCCTCCTAGCCTTTAGATACTAGGCTAGGTCTCAGGGAGCCCGTCCTGGATTACAGATGAGGTTTCCTAACCGTGATCTTGTTCCGTACGGCAAGTTTGCACCTTCCTTATGAGTCTCGGACTCCTACGTCGGTGCCACTAGCGGGCCAAGGCTGGGCCCAGGCGGCATCTTTGTGGGCCTCCTATCTTCGGGTACACCGGGTAGGCTCATCCATAGGAGTCGTGAGGTAACCCCCTCGTCAGGTCCTGAACAACGGTTTCCTTAAAGGTAAGAGTCGGGCGACCCAACGGTGCCCGCAAGAGGTATTGCGACGTGATGATAGAGAGGGTACGACCGACGTTCTAGCGACCGTGGACTCTGATCGTTGCCCGCGAGAGTTTCCAAAACACGAAAGTCGAGATCCTCCAGGAGCAAACGCGAGACAAGGTAAGGAGTCGGTTCACCTTGTTGGTAACCGTGGATCTTTGATAGGACGACAGAGCAGGCACTGACGCACTAGTGGTCCTGGCTTCTATTCATTGTCCGTTGTGTTGTTAGTCAGGGAACGATAACGTTTGTCTACTAGATAATAATAAAATGCTTCACGGTTCAGGTGGATGACTTGAGTGGGTCGAAGTTCCTTATACGCAATACCTCCACGTGGGATTACGGTGTGGGCCCTCTGCGTTGTGGTCTCGTTCGAAAGCTCTGAAAGACGTCCAGTTCAGCATTGTGGCAGGGACGGATCACGCTGCGGCATTGGAATTCACCCTGCTCACAACGACCCGGACAGTGAGGGGTGATAGGACCATGACCCCCTTTCCCTTAGGGCTGTAGACCGGAGGGGACCTCTCTGATGAGCCGTAGTGTCGGGACCCGAGGTTAGCGTATGCAAGTACAGCTAAGACATAGTCATATGGAGAGCTGAGAACCGTACCCACTTGTCTAAGCAGACAAGGCCAAGCACAGAACGTCCTCGGAAAGCATCGTACGTGAGGGGCATCCCATCCAGGCCGGATGATCAACTGAGATGGGTCCTCATCGTCCGCACACAAATCTTATGATATGGGTGGTGATCTCCCATATTCAAAGACAAGTCGCCTCAACCATACTATCGACTATCTCATAAGTCTTACATAGACTTACTCCAGCCCGATCACTTAGTCGGGGTCTAGGGCGGGCTCGATCATACCACAAAGTGTGCACGAGACTGAGTCTCGAGCAATCGCATCGCGATGCCCCAAGCTGCGCACATCTAAGGGCCACTTGGTGTATGAAAGACCGCCAGCCAGAACACAACTAAGGTCTCGAAAACCCATACAAAGACGTGCATGTTATAAACATACACGCAGCACACATGCCTTCTATGAACAGTAGGTACCATTGCAATTCTCTACAGTATACATTTTTATTGATAACTCTTATAGAGTGCACACAGAGATCACAAACATGTGATCCAACATTACAACATAAGCGGAAGAAAATTATGTCCGAGTACAGACAAGTTTAACAAATGGCTTAATAAGCCTTATTTAAACACAAGCCCTCCACGAGGGAACCAGTCGTCTGACTGGGACTAGACTAGCTTGATCTTCAGTCGTCCAGCTCGATGAAGAAGCCACCTTCGTGGTCAGTGGGTTCATCTAAAACATAGATTAAGAAAATGTGAGTACAAAGTCGTACTCAGGAAGACTTACATAGGAGCTATACTACTCATGCATATGTATGAAGGTAAAGGGAGGTGGGGTTTCACTTGCAGAAGTGCCAGCTTTGACTTGGCTAGTCCTGAACTACGAGTACCAGACTTTGAGGTAAGAAGCGTACACGAGTCCACTACTTTCTCCAACCAATTACACCACTATGGTGCCTTCCTCGACTTCCCCACGAGAAAGCACGCCATAGCACTCACACTTATCTTGGTGTGTTTTAGAAGTATCCAGTTCAAGTTGTCTAATAATCAAGCTAAGCTTTCCAAGCTCTCCATAACCGCGGACGCGGCTATTCGAATAGTTTTGTTAACCCTGCAGGGGTGTACCGCTACACACACATGATCATCAATTACCGCCTTTGTACTCGACACCATTCAAGAAGTGTCGGCGAGGATGCTCACCACAACTTTTACCTCATAGCCGATCTAGTCCGAGAAAGCCGCCTACTTGGGTTGGCTACCACTATCGTGAACCCGGCCGGTATACCGAAGTGGACCCAAGTGATGTGTGCATGGTGCATAAGCCGGTCTCGGGTGAGCCGTTCTCTCACTTAGCATCCAGGCCACAGACCTACCAGAACTCCGAACTATTGCGACATCTGGACAGCGAAAGGGATGAGTTAATAAGTTGAGAGGGGTCAGTGAGCCCAATGTGTGGTTGTAATCTTCATCTTGGATCACCACACAAGAACTCAGACTTAGGGCGGTGTTCAACGAGACAACCCACCGTGTACTCCTACACAGCCTCTCATCGTTCACCTTATATTAGGGTCGATTCACCAACACTTTTCTACCATCATCATCATGATCACTACCATCCCGACTCACATCACAGTATCAGGATGGTACCATGCTAAGCATGCAATAAGCAGTAACAGTTGCAGGGGCCACATGATATCAAACAACTCCTACATTTGCTAGGATTGTGGTTTGCTTACTACTATGACAAAATGATAGTTCATGCAAAGGAATGGGTTCATCTATGCGGTAGAAACGAATCATGGTGATCATCCTAAACAATGCAAAAGCGAGACATGAGAGGGAAGTGGGATTTTATCGACATGATCAATGGGGGTTTGCTTGCCTTGCTGACGAGGTTTGGGTTCTGGGTCTTTAACGAAGGGGGCAGCCTCCTGCTCCGGTTCCACCTCTACTCGACAAACAACAAGCAAAGTAGCAAAGTAAATACAATGCACAATCACATGATGGAAGGTTGGAACTTGATGTAAATGCTTTGATGTGTGAAGCAATTCCATTTAAATGGAGTATATTGCAAATTGAATTGCAAATTCAAATTCCAATTTGAATTCAAACTTAACCAAGTTACATGTGACATTGTTTGATCATTTTGAATCTTTTGGAAATGTGTATGATATGCCTCTGAAGTGTGGTTGAAATGTAGCATAATTCCATGGTCCAAGTTGCAAAATCATTTGAATTGAATTTGTATTAATTCCAAATAAATCAAATGACATATGCTACTGGTCCGATTTTAAAATCAACTGAAACATAGTTGAAACTTGGATTTTTGGATAGCTTATTTTCTCCTGATCATTTTTCATATATTATTTGTCTAATTTGGAGTTGATATGAATTTTCTATGAATTTCCAAAGTTTGGGGTAATTTCTGGATGTTTCTGAATTTCTTTTATTCTTTTTAATTTCTGGAAATGAATTACTGCGTCATGCTGACTTCATGCTGGCGTCAGGGGGGGTCTGACAAGGGGGTCCCACCTGTCAGTGGCTGGTTAATTTAATCCGGCTGGTTAAATTAATCCAGTGGTTTAAATAAGCCACTCGGCCCACTGGTCAGTGGCTCAGGGGGGGTCATTAGGGGGTGATTAATCCCGGTGCTCAGCCTGACAGGCCGGCGGCTAAACGCCGGCGACCAGAACCGCGGCGGCGCTGCATGGGGAGGTTGATTCCGGGCACCAACCGAAGCGCTGCGACCTCCAACTTGAAGCCCTTGCCGATGCGCGTCGAAAGAGACCAACTCCAAGTGCTGGGGTGCCCTGTACGCTCGCCGGCGTCGAGTTTCGCAGCGACGGAGCTACGGCTGTGATCGGGAATTCTCTACAAGGCGCGAATGGAGGCGGGGCTAGGCTGGTTTGAAGCAGTGGAGCACGGGGAACGCGATGGACAAACAGGCGAGCTCGATTGCGTAACGGTTGGTCGTCGCCATGGATCCCAGCGGCGAGGAGTTTCGTCTTTCATGGCGGCCATGGATAGAGGAAGCAATCGAGGGGGATAAGATAGGGGTTTTGATCCTGCGCTCACCAGGAACTCAGCAGAGCAGACGGTGAGGTAAACGGCGGCGTGATGATGACGAATTCGACGATGAGTCCTTGCGGGTCCGGCGGCGGCTCGAGCTCGATTCCGGTGACTAGGAGGGCTCCGGGCTCGCCTTCTTTTGCAGATCGATGAAGAGCTTGAAGGGGAACACGGGGGACAGCTCGGTGAAGGTCCTCGTCGTCGTTGGCTGCGTGTGCTCGGCGTCGCACTCCGGCGGTCCTCTCGGTCTTCTCCAAATCCGGCAAGAACGGAGGGGGCAAGTGCACTGGAGGGAGGGGAATGGAGCAGGGCGTCTCCAGGACGCCTCCAGACGGGATAACGACGCCCGGGGGGGCCTCTAGGCAGGCAGGTGGCGTGGCGGCCGCGGCATGCCGGCCACCGAGCTGCTTGCGCCGTGCTGGAAGAAGACAAGGGTCCAGGTGGGCTTGGGCTGCCGAAACGGTAAGTTGGGCCGAGGTGGCCCAGGTAAGTGGGCTGCTTTCTGTTTTTTATTTTCCTCTCTGTTTTTCTTTCTGCTATTTGTTTAGGCTAGCTAAAAGAAATAGCAAGCCATTTTATTAAATGCTGAAATTTTTTATATGGCTTGATAACAATATAGACTAGCCACTTATAAAGTTTCAACATTTTTAAAATTCAAATAATTTGAATCTTAACTCAAATAGGGGGTTTTCATTAAATCCAAGGCACTGTTTGAATATTTGAAAAATCTATGAGCATGGGGTGGGTCCCACATCACTTGATATGTGATCACACTCATTTATAAGACTTTTCAAATTCTAACATGAATTTTTGGGGAAGATTTTTATCTGGCCTTTTGAATTAATTCATCTGGGGGGGTTCCTTCTCCCATTTTTCTTTTGAATTTGATTTCAAAGATTTCTTTTGAAATTTTAACATGATGCAGGAGTACTGGTTAACCCTCGCACATTACCTAACAGAGGGCTCTGACACGTAGGATGGGGCTCGGCGTGTCGGATAGCCTCGATGGGGCATTCCCTAACATGGTGTATGCCACCCTGGAGATCCGAGCGTGCAGGGTAACAGTAGTGCAGCCCCTGTAGGGAAGATAATCTATTCGAATAGCCGTGTCCACGGTAACAGGATGCTTTATGCTGAAGCCAGAGCCTACTACTACAAACTACTACTATTAAACTATTGGTTCCGGTTTCTTTTCCTCGCAAGGAGTCGAGGAAGGGGACTCGGAGGCATTATATTTATTAATCATTACAACTTACTATTTTACAAAGCTGCAGCAACTTCTGCTGCATTGTTATTATATTCATGCTATTGTACTCTTGGCTATTCTCTTCTTGTGCTTCAAGACTCGTCGGAAGATGCTAGTTTTCGATAGGCCTAGCTTCTTATCCTTATTCTGACTGTCTACCTTGCAGTCCACTATATACAGCCTCCCCTTTCCATTTGATACAAATGCATAAACGCTTAGTAGTGGACGTAAGACTCGCGGGTATGATAGATACTCACCCTTTCTTTATTCCGCCCTTTTTTGTTTTGCCTGATCGACCGCTACAGTCGACGTTGGAGCCCAGGAGCAGGAGATTCCAGGGGGAGCCTACTACGATGTAGAGTTCCCGCTGACCAGGAGTAGTTCGGTGGATCTCAGGCAGGAGGCCTCGCCTTTTCGATCTGTATCTCTGATGTTATTTGTGCTAGCCTTCTTAAGGAAAAACTTGACTAACTATGTCTGTACTCAGATATTATGATTGTTTAACTTATGTATTCGGATCCTCGTGATCCCTGGTTTGTAATATCAGTTTTATCTTATTTGAGTCTAGCGTTGTGCTGTGATATTATCATCGTGGCACCCTAATTTCGGTCGTGTACCCTGTGTGTATGATTACTGTACACGACTTGGTTTTGGGGGCGTCACAGGGGTCTTTGGCCATTCTTTGCAAAAACTTGATGACTTCAGAGAGGCGACAATTATCAAAGTCAAGTTCACTAAAGAAAAACTCTACCAAAAAGGAATTATTGAAATTATGCCAAGTGTCTTTCTTGTGAAGAGATAAGTAATGGAACCACTTCTTTGCCTTCACCCGAAGAGAATAGTTAAAGAATTTAAGTTTGAATTTGTTACTATCCATCCCATGAGGTTTTTGTTCATCACACACCCTCTCATAATTATCCAACTAAGAGATAGCATTCTCCCCCTTCTCACAAAATTGTTCTTGTGAATCATACTTGAGGGTAGGTCTACTGATTGGAGTGCAGATGTCCTAACTATCGTGATGACAAACATAGTTGCAAAGCTTAAGATCATTAGAAGTGTCCCAACTATGAGTTCCATGCCTAGGAAAAGTTTCAATGCCAGTGGAATCCATAGTCACACCAGCAAGCAAGAACAGAGTAACTTGTTTTTTTGGTGTTTTTCATTAAAAAAACTCAAGAGCAAAGACTGAAATGTAAAAAAACAAGACTTAAAAGAAAAGATAAATGGTAGTGTGCAACTCCCCTATTTTTCCCGACAACGGCGCCATAAATTTGCTTGATGGGTGTAGATAACACCTCCTCTCGTTTGTTACCCCAAGTGGAATGTTATGATGTAGATAGCAGCAAATTTCCCTCAGTGAAGATACCAACGTTATGAATCCAGTAGGATTCCGAGAGATATAATTAGGTGACAACGGCACCAGAAATAAGCTGCTCGCGTGGAGTTGATGTGGACCTGCACACAAGAACACAACTATCTTTGCTCCCAACAAGTTGAGAGAGGTTGTTAATCTCTCCGGCCTCGTTGTTTACAAAGGATCAAACACAAAGGGGAAATAATATTGGGTGCGACTGAAAGGAAATAAAAGAAGTAAATAGGAGCGGTGTAAACTATGAAGGAAATATGGACCGGGGTCCCATGATTTTCACTGGTGATGTCTCTTTCCCAAAAGACGTTAACAACTATGTTGGGTGAACAAATTACAGCTGGCAATTGACAGAATTATATACACACCGCAATGCTAATTATGCTACTAGAAAGTAAAGAGGATCAATCGTATGGGCATTACACCAAAACAAGTAGACCATTTATCGATCAACATCTACTCACTAATCATCCACCTTGAGATATCTATCCAGATGATCTTGCTGGTAATAACTTGTGAACCCAACAAAATTTTAGGCTCAAAGAAACAGACAATTTCCTTAACACTCTATGCGTAATGTAAGCAATCCTTGCAACCGCAGTTACAAGCACCGTTGCTTTCTCCCTTGTGGCAATAACACATTGATGGATGTAGATAACACCTCCTAATTGGTTACCCCAAGTGGAAGGTTATGATGTAGATAGCAACAAATTTTCCCTAACTTGAGAGGATAGCGTTATGTCTCCCATAGGACTCCAAGAGCAACAAGAAGGTGGTAAAGAAAACAATGGCGTCGTTAATATCGAAGGTTGTTTACTTGAACTGGACCTGCAAAAAGACGCAAATAACTTTGCTCCCTACGAGTTCAGAGAGGTTGTCAATCTCTAAGGCCTCGATGTTTACAAAGGATCAAAGAAAAGGGTGGAAATAATAGTGGATGCAACTGAAAGGAAAGTAAAAGCAATAAAAGTGAAAGGTGTAAACTATGGGGGAAATATAGACCGGGGTCCCATGACTTTCACTAGTGATGTCTCTGTCCCAAAATACGATAGAAACTATGCTGGGTGAACAAATTACAGCTAGGCAATTGACAGAATTATAAACGCACCGCAATTCTAATTATGCTACTAGAAAGTAAAGAGGATCAATCATGCGGGCATTACAACAAAATAAGTAGACCTTTATTCATCAGCATCTACTCACTGATCATCCACCTTGAGATATCTATCCAGAAAATCTCGCTGTTATAAAGTTGCGAACCCCAACCAAATTGTAGTATCAAAATAACGGACTACTGCCGTAACACTCTACGCATAATGTAAGCAATCCTTGCAACCATGTGTTGGGACCCGGGGTTAGCGTATGCAAGTCCCGTCACGACATAGTCATATGGAGAGCCGAGAACCGTACCCACTTGTCTAAGCAGACAAGGCCAAGCACAGAACGTTCTCGGAAAGCATCGTACGTGAGGGGCATCCGATCCAGACCGGATGATCAACTGAGATGGGTCCTCATCGTCCACACACAAGTCTAAATGATATGGGTGATGAACTCCCATATTCACAGACAAGTCGCCTCAACCATACTATCAACTATCTCATAGATCTTGCATAGACTTACTCCAGCCCGATCACTTAGTCGGGGTCTAGGGCGGGCTCGATCATACATCAAATTGTGCACGAGACAGAGTCTCGAGCAATCGCATCGCGATGCCCCAATCTGCACACATCTAAGGGCCACTTGGTGTATAAAAGACCGCCAGCCAGATCACAACTAAGGTCTCGAAAACCCATACAAAGACATGCATGTTATAAACATACACGCAGCACACATGCCTTGGATGAACAGAAGGTATCATTGCAATTCTCTACAAAGTATACATTTTATTGATAACTCTCACAGAGTGCACACAGAGATCACAAGCATGTGATCCAACATTACAACATTCAACGGAAGCAGAGTAGGTCTGAGTACAGACAAACTTAACAAATGTCTTAAGAAGCCTTATTTAAACACAAAGCCCTCCACGAGGGAACCAGTCTGCTGACTGGGACTACACTAGCTTGGTCTTCAGTCGTCGAGCTCGAGGAAGAATCCACCTTCGGGGTCAGTGGGTTCATCTAAAACATAGAATAAGCAAACGTGAGTACAAAGTCGTACTCAGCAAGACTTACGTAGGAACTATACTACTCATGCACATGTATCAAGGTAAAGGTGGGTTGGGTTCAATGCAGAAGTGCCAGCTTTGACTTGGCTAGTACTGAACTACGAGTTCCAGACTTGAGGTAACAAGCGTACACGAGTCCACTACATGTCTCCAATCAATTACACCACTATGGTTCCTTCCTCGACGTCCCCACGAGAAAGCACGCCATAACACTCACGCTTATCTTGGCAAGTTTTATAAGTATCCAGTTCAAGTTGTCTAATAATCAAGCTAAGCTTTCCAAGCAGTCCTTAACCGCGGACGCGGCTATTCGAATAGTTTTGTTAACCCTGCAGGGGTGTACCGCTACACACACATGATCATCATTTACCGCTTTTGTACTCGACACCGTTCAAGAGGTGTCGGCGAGGATGCTCACCACAACTGTTATCTCATAGCCGATCTAGTCAAAGAAAGCCGCCTACCTGGGTTGGATAACACTATCGTGAACCCGGCCGTTTTACCGAAGTGGACCCAGATGATGTGTGCGTGGTGCAAAAGCCGGTCTCAGTTGAGCCGTTCTCTCACTTAGCAGCTAGGCCACAAACCTACCAGAACTCCGAACTACTGCGACATCTGGACATCGAAAGGGATGATTTAGTAGATTGAGAGGGGTCAGTGAGCCCAATGTGTGGTTGTACTCGTCATCTTGGATCACCACACAAGAACTGGGACTTAGGGCGGTGTTTAATGAGACAACCCACTGTGTACTCCTACACAGCCTCTCATCGTTCACCTTGTATTAGGGTAGATTCACCAACACATTTCCACCATCATCATCATGATTGCTACCATCCCGACTCACATAACAGTAACAACATGGTATCACTCTAAGAATGCAATAAGAAGTAACAATTGCAGAGGCCACATGATATCAACCAGATCCTACATTATTTGCTAGGATTGTGGTTTGCTTACTACAGTGACAAATGATAGGTCATGCAAAGGAATGGGTTCATCTATGCGGTAGAAACGTAGCATGGTAATCATCCTATAGAATGCATAAGCGAGACATGAGAGGGAAGTGGGATTTTATCGACATGATCAATGGGGGTTTTCTTGCCTTTCTGACGGGGTTCAGTCTCGGGATCTTCAACGAAGGGGGCAGCCTCCTGTTCCGGTTCAACTTCTACTCGACAAACAACAAACAAGGTAGCAAAGTAAATACAATGCACAAGCACATGGTTGAAGGTTGAAACTTGGTATGCATGCTTCTGATGTGTGAGGCAATTCCATTTAAATGGAGTATATTGCAAATGAATTGCAAATTCAAACTCCAATTTGAATTCAATTTAGCCAAGTTGCAAATGCTATTGTTTGATCAATGTAACTCATCTTGATATGTGTATTATATGCCTCTGATGTTCAAGTGAAATGTGGCATGTTGCTAAGGTTCAAATTGCAAAAGCATTTGAATTTAATTTGATTAAATTCAAATTAAACCAAATAGAAAATGCTACTGGTCCCATTTTAAATTCAACTCAAACATAGTTGAAATTGGTATATTTGGATAGATTATTTTCTCCTGATCATTTTTCATATATTATATGTTAAATTTGGAGTTAATATGAATTTTCTATGAATTTTCAAAGTTTGGAATAATTTCTGCCAATTTCTAAATTGAATTAAATAGAAAAGGGATTACTGCATCAGCATGACCTCATGCTGGCGTCAGGGGGCCTCTGACCACTGGGACCCACATGTCATTCTCTGTTCTGTTAATTAAAATGATTTGAATTAACTTGAGTTAAAGAGGGGACTAATTAGGGGCTGGGCCCACATGTTAGTGACTGCTGGGGGGTGGGGGTGGGATTAGTGGTCAAAATCGCCGGACACGTCAGCCTCGCCGGCAGCTAGTCGCCGGCGACTCGCAGACGCGGCGGCGTCCACGGAATCGGTGTTCCCGTGGCGCAAATCGAGCACTGCAACCACTGAGACGTAGCTCTTGGTGCCGCGCGTCTAATGGGACCAAGAAAAGGGGCTGGGATGCCCTGTAGGCTCACCGGCGACGAGCTTTGCGGCGACAGTGGACCGGCGAGGTCGAAAGTGGGGCTAGAGGCCACGACTTGAAGCTAGGATGGTTGCGTTCGAATGCTAAGGCACCTGGGAGTCAAACGCGCACGCTGGACGAGACGATGGGGCATAGGGGCGACCTCGTCGTCGTCCATGGCGGCGACGTGCTTCGGCAACCATGGCGGCCGTGGCTAGAGACCAAGAGAGGGGGCGCCAGGTTGGGGTAAACAAGCAGGAGCTCACTACGAACTCGATGGCGTGGTCAGCGGGCTCGGGGAGGGTCTGGTGGCGGCGAATCGACGAGGTGGTTCTCCGGCGACTGGCGGCGATTCGGTGAAGCTTGCGTCTCCTCTGGATCAAATCAAGGCGCCGTCTTCTGCGAGGGGATGAAGTCGACGACGATGAACGCGCGGGACAAGCTGGCTTGAGATTTAGGCCATGGTGGCCACGTATTCCACGGCGGTGCGCTCCGGCGAGGCTTCGGGCGGTGGCGAAAACGAGCACGGGAGGAAGGGAAGAAGCACTGGAGGGGGGGATGGATCGGGACGTCTCCCAGACGTCTCCAGGCGAGGGGATAAGCCCTGGGCAGGCAGGTAGCTGCCTGGCGCGCCCACGGCGCTCGCCGGCGACCTGCTTGCCTGCCTGGAGGGGGAAGAAGACGCATGTGCCCCCCCTGGGCTGGGCTGGGCTGTTGTTGGGCCAGGTACGGCAAGTTGGGCCCGAGGCCACGTAAGCTTTTCTGTTTTTCTTCTGCTATTTGTTTTGGCACTACTAAATAAATAGAAAACCATTTTATAAAATGCTAAAACTTTTTACATGGCCTCATAATATATTAGGCTAGCCACTTATAAAGTTTGGCACTTTTTAAAATTCAAATCATTTAAATTTTAAATCAAATAGGGGTTTTTTGATTAATTCCAAGGTCCTATTTGAATATTTGAAAAATCCATGAGCATGGGGTTGGTCCCACATCACTTGATATGTGATCACACTCATTTATGAGACTTTTCAAAAATGCAAAAGGAATTTTTGGAGCAACTTTATTTCTGTCCATTTGAATTAATTCATCTGGGGGGTGTTCCTTCTCCCATTTGAGTTTCAATTTGAATTCTATTTGATTTTCTTTGATGAATGCAAGGTGACTTTGATCCTAGCACATTACCTAACAGAGGGTTCTGACAACTCGGCCCCACTCAAAAGAATCTCGTCCCGAGATTCAGAAGTCTGCGGGAGGAAGGTGGGGTACTCGGCACGGAGACGGTCTTCTCTTTCCCACGTGGCTTCTCTCTCAGAGTGGTGTGACCATTGCACTTCCAGAAACTGAATCTTCTGACGATGAGTGGCACGCTCTGCGGAATCAAGAATACGAACGGGATATTCTCGATAAGAAAGGTCATCTTGGAGATCAAGCGTTTCATGGTCGACTTCGCGGATGGGGTCCTTGAAGCAACGCCTGAGTTTTGACACATGGAAAACATCATGTACTCGGGAAAGGTGTGGGGGTAGTTCAAGTTGGTAGGAAACTTCTCCACGTTTAGCAAGAATGCGGAAAGGTCCGATGTAACGTGGGGCGAACTTGCCTTTGATACTGAAACTTTGGGTTCCCTTCAGAGGAGTAACCCGAAGGTAAGCCTTCTCATCCAGATTGTAGCTCTCTTGCCTATGATGACGATCATAGTAGCTTTTCTGACGAGACTGGGATGCTTTCAATTGATCACGAACAATGCGAACTTGCTCTTCCGCTTCCATGATCATGTCCGGTCCAAAGAATTGTCTTTCGACGGTTTCTGACCAGTTTAGGGGTGTTCGACATCGTCGTACATATAGGAGTCCAAAAGGAGCCATGTTCAGACTAGATTGGAAACTATTGTTATAAGCAAATCCGGCGAATGGAAGAGACTTCTCCCAATTCTTTTCGAATGAGATAACACAAGCTCTGAGCATGTCTTCAAGAATTTGGTTAACCCTTACGACTTGACCGCTAGACTGAGGATGGAAATCTGTACTAAAGGAGAGATGAGTTCCCATAGCATTCTGGAAGCTTCCCCAAAATCTAGAGGTGAAAAAGCTACCACGATCATAATTGATTTCCAAAGGAACACCATGAAAAGACACAATTATAGAGACTTAAAAGTCCGCTAAATGTCTCGCAGTTATAGACTCGCGAACTGGAAGGAAGTGGGCAACTTTGGAAAGTCTATCCACCACAACAAAGATGGCATCATTTCATTTCTGGGTTTTTGGAAAGCCGGTGATGAAGTCCATACCGACTTTGTCCAATTTCCACTCGGGAATAGGCAAAGGTTGAAGTGTACCAGCAGGTCTTTGGTGTTCTACCTTAATGCGACGACAAACATCACATTCGGAAACAAATCGAGCAATATCTCTCTTCATCCTAGTCCACCAAAATCTCTGGCGTAGATCTCGGTACATTCTTGTGCTACCGGGATGAATCGAGAGGGGTGTGTCATGGGCTTCTTTGAGGATGAGTTGCCTTAGATCTCTATTCTTAGGTACTACCAAACGATTTCCAAAGAATACCGTTCCTTTACTATCCGTGAAGAAACATTTAGCAACTCCGCTAACAATGTTCTCCTTGATCCGGCGAACACCTCGTGCACGCCTTTGGCCAACTATGATTTGATCCTCAAGAGTTGGTTTCGCCACCAAGGTAGAAGGATAGCCATGAGGGACAATCTCAAGATTGAGCTTTCGAAATTCCTCATGAAGAAGTGGTTGACACTGTTGTAACATGAGGTTGTTACAATACGACTTACGACTTAGTGCATCAGCCATCACATTGGCTTTGCATGGGGTGTAAGAAATTCCTACGTCGTAATCTTTTATCTACTCAATCCAGCGTCTTTGCCTGATATTAAGATCTGGCTGGGTGAAAAGGTATTTGAGGCTTTGGTGGTCGGAATAGATCTCACAACGATTACTAAGGAGGTAATGTCGCCAAGTTTTCAGGGCATGAACTACGGCAGCGAGTTCAAGATCATGGGTAGGATAGTTCTCTTCATGTGGATGCAACTGGCGTGAAGCATAAGCTACCACATATCTATCTTGCATAAGTATGCATCCTAACCCTTGCCGTGATGCGTCACAAAAGATCTCGAAATCCTTTTTGGTGTTTGGAGGCGCAAGTACGGGTGCAGAAGTCAATCTTCTTTTTAGCTCTTGAAAGCTTTCCTCGCACTTGGGAGTCCATTGGAATTTCTTATCTTTCTTGAGGAGTTCAGTTAGAGGCTTTGCAACTTTAGAAAAGTTCTCGATGAAGCGACGGCAATAGCTGGCTAGGCCAAGAAAACTTCTAACTTTCTTAACCGCTTCAGGTGGAGTCCAGTAAAGGACGGCCTGAACTCTCTCGGGATTCACAGCAATGCCTTTTGCAGAAATCACGTGGCCTAAGTAGGTCACTTCTGGTAGCCAAAATTCACACTTGGAGAATTTAGCATACAGGCGATGCTCTCTAAGTTTCATCAATACCAGCCTTAGATGTTCGGCATGTTCTTCTTCGTTCTTCAAGTAGATGAGAATATCATCGAGATAAACCACAACAAATTTATCTTATTACTCCATGAAGATCGAATTCATCATGCGCGAGAAAGTGGAGGGGGCATTGCTTAAACCAAAGGACATGACGGTGTACTCGTAAAGACCATAACGAGTAGTAAAAGCCGTTTTGGGAATGTCCTCGTTTCGGATTTTGATTTGATGATATCCTAATCTCAAATCCATCTTGGATAAAACAGAGGATCCAGCAAGTTGATCATAAAGATCATTGATCCTGGGCAGTGGGTACTTGTTCTTTATCGTCGCTAGATTTAGCGGGCGATAGTCTACGCACATCCTTTCTGTTCCATCTTTCTTCATTACGAACAGAACGGGGCAACCCCATGGCGATGAACTAGGGCGGATGAAGTATTTTTCCAACAAAGCTTCAAGTTGGGTTTTAAGCTCAGCTAACTCACGTGGGGCCATTTTGTATGGGCGTCTGGAAATTGGTGCGGTTCCGGGCATAAGATCCACTATGAACTCTACACATCTGTCGGGTGGCTAGGTTTAAGGACTTGGGTTACTTGATGGTTTTCCTGAGGATGACCATGGATTACTAGGGCTAGAACCGATATGTCAGAGTAGCAAAGTACCCCAACACGATGGTTAGTGTGGTCCTTCTCGCTAGAAGACATCTAAAGTGGGAGGAAGAGCTGCAAATGAATCACTATAGGTTTCTAGAATAAAACCTACAACAAACTCTAGAGAACTGTCGGGCATGCCACCTAAGAATTCTTCTAAGGTACAAGGAAGAAAACAACGAGATGTTCTACCAAGACATAGATGAGCCTAGTACTATCTTCCCGTCGAACAAGATGAGGGTGACTCAGAACTCAGAAAAATGAGGGTAAGGAGAAAAAAGAAGCTTTACGTTGTTCCCTTATATACCCAGAGTAACTATATAACTATAGCAAGCTAGACTCGACTTCAGCCAAGGCTGATAATCCTACAGTCAGTCCTGCTCTGATACCAAGTCTTTCGGGACCCGAGGTTAGCGTATGCAAGTCCCGGCACGACATAGTCATATGGAGAGCCGAGAACCGTACCCACTTGTCTAAGCAGACAAGGCCAAGCACAGAACGTTCTCGGAAAGCATCGTACATGAGGGGCATCCCATCTAGGCCGGATGATCAACTGAGATGGGTCCTCATTGTCCGCACACAAGTCTAAATGATATGGGTGATGAACTCCCATATTCACAGACAAGTCGCCTCAACTATACTATCGACTATCTCATAGCTCTTACATAGACTTACTCCAGCCCGATCACTTAGTCAGGGTCTAGGGCCGGCTCGATCATACATCAAAGTGTGCACGAGACAGAGTCTCGAGCAATCGCATCGCGATGCCCCAAGCTGCGCACATCTAAGGGCCACTTGGTGTATAACAGACCGCCAGCCAGATGAAAACTAAGGTCTAGAAAACCCATACAAAGACATGCATGTTATAAACATACACGCAACACACATGCCTTGTATGAACAACAGGTATCATTGAAATTCTCTACAAAGTATACATTTTATTGATAACTCTCACAGAGTGCACACAGAGATCACAAGCATGTGATCCAACATTACAACATTCAACGGAAGCAGAGTAGGTCTGAGTACAGACAAACTTAACAAATGGCTTAAGAATCCTTATTTAAACACAAAGCCCTCCACGAGGGAACCAGTCTGCTGACTGGGACTACACTAGCTTGATCTTCAGTCGTCGAGCTCGAGGAAGAATCCACCTTCGGGGTAAGTGGGTTCATCTAAAACATAGAATAAGCAAACGTGAGTACAATGTCTTACTCAGCAAGACTTACGTAGGAACTATACTACTCATGCACATGTATCAAGGTAAGGGTGGGTGGGGTTCAATGCAGAAGTGCCAGCTTTGACTTGGCTAGTCCTGAACTAAGAGTACTAGACTTGAGGTAAGAAGCGTACACGAGTCCACTACATGTCTCCAATCAATTACACCACTATGGTGCCTTCCTCGACTTCCCCATGAGAAAGCACGCCATAACACTCACGCTTATCTTGGCAAGTTTTATAAGTATCCAGTTCAAGTTTTCTAATAATCAAGCTAAGCTTTCCAAGCAGTCCTTAACCGCGGACGCGGCTATTCGAATAGTTTTGTAAACCCTGCAGGGGTGTACCGCTACACACACATGATCATCATTTACCGCTCACCACAACTGTTACCTCATAGCCGATCTAGTCCAAGAAAGCCGCCTACCTGGGTTAGCTACCACTATCGTGAACACGGCCGGTTTACCAAAGTGGACCCAGATGATGTGTGCGTGGTGCAAAAGCCGGTCTCGGTTGAGCCGTTCTCCCACTTAGCAGCCTGGCCACAAACCTACCAGAACTCCGAACTACTGCGACATCTGGACATCGAAAGGGATGAGTTAGTAGGTTGAGAGGGGTCATTGAGCCAAATGTGTGGTTGTACTCCTCATCTTGGATCACCACACAAGAACTGGGACTTAGGGCGGTGTTTAACGAGACAACCCACTGATTACTCCTACACAGCCTCTCATCGTTCACCTTGTATTAGGGTAGATTCACCAACACATTTCCACCATCATCATCATGATTGCTACCATCCCGACTCACATAACAGTAACAACATGGTATCACTCTAAGCAGGCAATAGGCAGTAACAATTGCAGGGACCGCATGATATCAACCAACTCCTACATTTGTGTAACAGCCCATGTGCAATAAATGAAAATCACCATGAGGTTATACTTTGTCAGTTGACTTTATAACTTGGCATCATGTTAAATATTATAATTTCATGTTGTGATTTAAATTTGCATTGGGATTGGAGCCCATTTGGTTTGTTTGAGTTTGCATCCAAAAGGGTTCAAGAAGGGTGTTTGAAGAATTTTAATTGTTGCCTGCATGCTCTCCTTGACCCCAAACTTGGCATAGCAAATTCATTGCCCCTCCCAAGATTTTTAAAATCCTTGAAACATTTTTTCCAACTCCAGAATTGTGGGCCACAGTTCAAAGTGCTTTGGAATTTTCAAAATGCCCCCACATTTTACTTGCTCAAAAATTGGTAAAACCAATTTTAGAAAATGGAGGAAATTTCAGGGTTTCTAGAACATATTTTTATATGTTTTTATCTTTTGTGGATTGGCCACAAAAAGTCTTGGGAATTTCTGTTATCTTTCAATGGAAAACCTTTCTTTTTTCTTTTCTCTCGGGATGCAGTCCAGCAGGCTGGCCCATCTGGGCCTCCCCTTGTCCGCAGCCCACCTGGCCCGTGCAAGCGAAGGGGTACGCGGAGTGTTCATCCGCCGTCGTATCTTGATCAAGCGGCTGGGGGTCATCGCCTTTCCAGGGTGGAGAGGTCCCCGCCGGCCTCCTCTCTCACACCGGCGACACCATCGACGTCGACGCCAGCCGACGTGGCCAGGGGCCTTCCCCCCCTTATATCCTGCGCTCCTAGAGACCCCTGGAACCCTAGGATTCCGTTTCCCCACTCGTCTCCCATCGCCGCCGCCGGGTTCGTCTCCTCTTCCCTCCCCTGTTCCGCCATGGCCGCCGGCCGTTTCCTTCGAAATTTCTCGCCGCCGTGCCAAATTGGTGGCCGTGCGCTCGCGTACACCGTCACCTCCACCTCACCTCCCTATCCGTGCCGTGCAGGACGACCGGGACCTCGCAGACGCCTCCTCGCCGACAAGGGTCGCCGCGGTACCCTTCTTCCACGACGGCAGTGAACGGCTCCTTCCTCCATGTCTCGGCTCGGAGTCGTCTGCAACATCCCCAAGGTGAGCCTCAAAGGTTCCCTTTCCTCCCGTAGCAAGTAGGTCACGGTCACGAGCGCGCCGTCGTTTTCCGTCCATCAGGTATAGTCGTAGCCGAGCTGTCGAGGCCGCCTTTCCCATGGCGTGACCGGAGCGTGTATGCGCGTGCTCTAGGTGTGTCCAGGACGTGCGTTTGGCCGCAAGGAGCCACCTTGGGCTCTTGTCGCTCGCTCGTCGACGCCTGACCTGCAGGTGTCTGATGTTTTGTGCGCCGCCGAGTTTTCAATCATCGACGACCTCATCTTTGTAGCGCTTGGGTCCGAGTTCTTCCGTGGGTGGTGTTCGTGGATGTGGCGTGTACGGTCTTGAGCACCGAGGTGCGGCCGGAAGCACCTGTGGGCGACGCCATCGTCGTCGGAACAGAGCTCCCGTGGCCGTGCTCTGAACTTTTGAGGCAGTGTTGCCGCAGCGCTTCGTCGTCTTTGGGTGGCGGCCGCCTCGCCTCCGATGAGCCTGCAGCAGGTCCAGGGGCACCCTCGTGTGCAGGGATATCCGCTCTCGAGTTTCCCCCACCTGTCTCGCCAAGTGATGGCCGGAGTGCAACGCCATGCTCGCCGGAATTAGCCGTCGTCTCGGGTTTCGGTCTTGCGCCCGTGTCCTTCAGAGGTGTCGCGCTTTCAGAGTTCAGAGGGAGAGAGGTGCTTCTACAGTGCTGGGCCGCGTTTATTGTCAGCTTCCGCAGCGTAGCGCAGTGGTCTGGACCTAGGAGGAGGAGAGTGAGGTCCTGGGCTCGAATCCCTCGCCGGGAAAATTGTTGCCCATTCTTTTTTTTTTGTTTCTCCCTCGCAGAGGTGGGTTGGGCTGAGGACAAGGAGAGTAGCAGTGGCCTTTGGCCGAAACCAGCCCGGTGGGGCTGAGCCCTTTTTATTATCTGTTATTTTTCTTTTTTTTCTTTGCTGTTTAAATTCAATTTGGGTTTGAATTCAAATTCAAAATGAATTGAACCTTGGAGATCCTTCACCTCAATTGTGGCATCCAATATATGAACTTGGGGTAGAATATCCCACTGATCACAGTGGTGATTTTCATCTTGCATTTTGACCCTCTAATTTTGGAGTGTGGTAATTTTGCAAATAGCCCCCTCAAATATTTTGTTTTTGTCAAGTGTTCCCAAAAATTCAAATATGGCCATGACATATATGACTTTGGGGTAGTTTTCCCCAAGGTTTTGCATGGTGATAATGGTTTTTCCATTTGAGCCTTTTTCAAAATGCATCTTGTGTAACTTGCACTCAGTCCCCTGAAATTCAATTGAATTTGCAACTGTGTTTGCAAATTCCAATGGTACCATATCATATATGGTTTTGGGGTCGATTTTTGCTAGTTTTGCAATGTTAAGGTCCATCTGATGTTTTCTGTAACCCAAGTGGACAAGGTGTGACCAGCTTAACCAGGAACAACCTGATTTTCCCTTCCTGGCCTCATTCCAACTTCAGTGCATGTTGGAATGTTGTTCAACTGATCCTTCAAGCTTTGTTTCATGTCATCTTCAAATCTTTGCATAAAAAACCAGCCCCTATCATATTGTCATATGCAATGTGGGTGGGTTCCTTTCTTCTGTTGCACCTTTCTGATGTCAAGTTCATCGACATCTCTTCGTCTCCGGAATCGATGTTTTACTTTCACGTTGTAATTATTTTCTGTTAATTGCATTGCTGATCATGTCATGTTGCCATGTTACTTACACCTAAATAAGGCTAAGACCAAAGCCATTTTACGTAAATAAATTGCATATGAAGTTGTTGACGTGTCGTCACCACCTTCATTTAAATTGAGTGGATAGGGTCACATCATGTCTATTAAAATTGATCATACCATCTTGGCCTGTGCATTGTACCCATTGCTTACTGTGTGCCTTTTCCTTGCCGGTACCTTACGTTAGCACCTGAGACTGCCGAGGAGACTTACATGGAGATTTCCGACACCGAGCCCGAGGACCCTGCTCCGTCTGCTTCGACGACCGATTACCTAGGCAAGGGGAAGATTTATACCATTACTTGATACCTTTCTGCCTACCCGCCTAGTTGTACTCTAGAACGTTTGTTTGATCCTATCCACTTGCTCATGCCACTTTCAAAACCCAAACATCCATGACCCCCACATCCCAGCAAAACATTGTATTGCTAAGTTAGCGCTGCTCAGCCATTTCTTAGTATGAGTCGGAAAACTTGCAGCTTACCCTATTCTATGGTTTGGGATATCATGTTAATTAAACAAGTTGGTTGATATTTATTATTAATATGATGTTAATTTATACTTGACGAAAGATGGGAGACCAGGCTGTTCCCGCCAGGTGTTTTGTTCCATTTGAGTCACCTAGGTCCCGAGTTCCGGGTATTGTGTTTCTTGACGAGCGTGCCTAATCGTGTGTGGGATTCTATGGGGTCCCCTTGTCTTACCTACCTAGCTTCATACAATCCTAGTGGTGGCCCGAGCTGATTTACTATTTGCAAACGTGTGTGTGCTTGGTTGGTACCCCAGCTGTTTTCGAAACAACCCGGACCAACGGAGACATAGTTCCTCTGGTTGGTCCACACTGGTGAGCTAGGGAAGTCCCCTGTTATATAGGTGAGACTAAACCCGACCTTGGCCATACAGTAGAGTCCGATTCGAGAGCGCGGCCGGCTTTTGAGTTGGATGTCGACTCACCGGAGGCCACCCGGAGTTGTGTGTTGTTAGTTAGAGGGACTCTTACGTTCCGTATTTTCAGGCGCTTACTTAGCCAAGTGGAAACCGGGCGTACATGCGAAGCCTATGATGGGCAGTTGGTACACCCCGGAAGGGTTAAATCTTTTCGAAAAGCCGTGTCCGCGGTTATGGACGACTTGAGACCTACTCCTTGTTCATAGAACAACATCATTTTAAACCATAATTAAAAATTGCCTACCATGTGAGTGCCTTGGTTGCTTTTCTTCGTCCAGGGGGACCGAGAGAAGATCCAGGTTGTGTTATGCTTGACGTAGGTAGGTGGATAGCAGACTTATGACGCGATGTCACGTGCATTCTTGGATCTTACCCCCTACTCTAATAGAACGATAGCCACCATATATGCTAGTGCGGCTGCAACCTTTACCTTTATCTTGTCTTACCGTAGGGAGTTAGTTATCCTGTAATGATATAATCTCACCCCTGTTTTCCTTTTGTGCTTTTACTGTTTTGCCTAATCGGCCGCGGCAGTGGACTACTACCTCGACTCGAGCACTGGGCGATATTTCGTGGAGGTGCCCCCGGAGGACGACGATGAGGACGACCTCGTTCAGTAGATCCTATAGTTGGGCTTCGACGATCCGCGGGTGGACTATTTATGTGCATCCCTCTCTAGGGAAATTTGGATTTTGTCCGTACTCGGTCGTGTTTGTCTTCCGCTTGTTGCATGATGTACTGTTGGGTCTATGGACCTCTGAGATGATGTAATAAATTCCAGTGGCGATGTATGCCCTGGACCCTATATATTTATGTCTTAGTATTAAGTTCATTGTTCATATACCTGTTGTCGAGAATCCGGCAGCGACACGAGTGCGAGTGTCGTGAGCTGGTGGCCTTTTATGCGCTACTAACTTGAGTGGGACGCGAAAGCGACTAACTCGAGTTAGCACCGCGTCGGGGGCCTTACAACTTGGTATCAGAGCAGGACTGACTGTAGGATCCTTACTGGCCGAAGTTGAGTCTAGAAACTATTTTTTTTAGTTATTAAGGAAAAATCGGAGAGTAGGAACTCTTTCTTTTTCTTCTTAACCCACCCTCCAACCCCTTTTTCCGTGAGGAAGTGAAACGTTGTTTTCTCTCTACAACTTATCCCCTTTCAAAACAAATCTAGGTTCTCGTTTACATGAGGCTCCGATTCCTCTATAATTCTTTGCTAGCGACGAGAAGGATTGGCGTACATTGAGAACACTGAGCCGCCACTTGGGGTTGACAGCTCCACCTCGCTTACGGCGTACCTCAGGTGAAACTCCTATACAGGGATGGTTGGCATCCTTCGGATGTGGTTCCTCCCCCTATAGGAGACCGCTTCGGCGGGCCGCTCAGGGCAGATGTCTCAACGTTCAGGTCTTCAACCACTCGTATATATTGTTGTGTGCTCGCTAGCAGATTATTATCTTGGATTCGGATGATCTCGGTTTGGGGATTCCAGTAGCACCTAGCTTTCGACTTTCTGGGTTAACCTTGGTGGAATTTCATCCTTCGGCTTTCTCATACCTCGTGAGGAAGTTTTGTTGTCAATATTTCTATATGTTCTTGTTAGGTCAATGTTTCAATCATGTTCTCATAAGTGTTCCTATATACAGGATGCCAAGAGAGAACATGCCGCCGCCAGAGAACCCTCTCCTTGGGGAGGCTGTGACCGCAGTGGCTCAGGGCACAGATGCGATCTTACAGATGCTGCAGAACCAGACTGCCCAGAGGAATAAACGACCACAGTACACCACTCTGCAGCAGTTCCTTGCTATCAACCCCCTCCCCCCCCCAGGTTCTCCGAGGCTCGAGACCCGCTGGAAGCGGATGATTGGATCGCAGAGATCAAGAAGCACTTCAATGCAAACACCGTCAGACCAGTCGACTACGTCACCTTCGTCTCCTTCCAGCTTCAGGGTGCAGCAGCCAGCTGGTACGATACCTACAAGGCCAACAAGGGCGATGCTATCATCACGTGGGCAGATTTCGTCGCAGACTTCAGAGCAGCACATATTCCGAGTGGCCTGATGGACAGGAAGCGTGAGGAGTTCTTGGCTCTGAGACAGGGCGACATGTAAGTTCAGGAGTACAACCTGGCCTTCGTCAGGCTCGCCAGGTACGCTCCAGAGGAGGTCAGCACCGAGGCCAAGAAGATTGCCAGGTTCCGTGGGGGTCTCAGCACAGAGATCAAGTACGCACTCACTCAGTGCAGTCCCACGCTGTTCTCACAATTCGTGGATCAGGCTATCCGCCAGGAGTCAGCCAGAGCAGAGTGGGATGCAGACAGGATGTGCCAGAGAGAGCACAGTTCCGCAGTGATGGTCCACAAGAAGGCAAAGACGTGGGTCACAGAGGCACCACCGCAGAGACAGCAGTACCAGCAGAGGGGGGCAATTGTCCGCACTTTTGCCCGCCCTCCCGTCCCAGTTCAGCAGGGGCCTCGCTCTACACCACCACACGCGAGGCCACCCATGTCGCAGCAGCAGCCCAGGCCGGGCGTGATCTGCTACAAGTGCAGAGAGCCGGGGCACACATCTCCCAACTGCACCGATCCGTGCTTTGCTCGGCTCCCACCGCCTCCACCTCGCTCTACTTCGAGCACCGCGATGGTGAAGGCACAGCCACGTGCAGTTCGTGTGAACAACGTGATGCTCACGGATGCTCAGCAGTCTTCAGAGATCGTTCTTGGTAGGTTACTTGTGTGTTCAGTTCCAGCGGAAGTGTTGTTCGATTCCGGAGCTTCTCACTCCTTTGTTTCCAAGTCCTTTGCACGTGCACATGATTTGCAGTCAGAGATGATGTCGTCGCCTATGGCTATCTCTACCCCGGGCTCCAAGTTGAGTTAGCTGTGAAAGTTCCTGATGTGCAGATCCAGATTCAGGGTCTCCTTTTCTCCGCTTCCTTGATCTTGCTTCCACGTTCCGACATTGATGTCATCTTGGGCATGGATTGGCTTGTGCAGCACAAGGCCAATATTGATTGTCCGACCAGATCCGTCAAGTTGACACATGATTCAGGTGCAGAAGTCTTGTACACTTGTGGCCCTATGACAGGACCAGCACAGTTGTACGCTTTGAACGCAGGAGTTGCGCCTTTGATCGAAGAGGTCAGAATTGTCTGTGAGTTTCCAGACGTCTTTCCAGAGGAGTTGCCAAGAATTCTCCCAGTTCGAGCTATTGAGTTCGTTATTGAGCTAGAGCCTGGTACCCAGCCGATTTCTCGGCATCCGTACAAGATGTGTTCGAAGGAGTTGATTGAGCTCAAGAAGCAGTTGACAGAGTTGGAAGCAGGCGGTTTTATCCGTGCGAGCACTTCCCCTTGGGGTACGCCATCTTTGTTTTTCTAGAAGAAGGATGGGACTAGCCGCTTGGTCCAGGACTATCGCGGTATCAACAAGAAGGCCATCAAGAACAAGTACCCTTTACCCCGCATCAATGATCTGTTCGAACAGTTGAATGGGGATAAGGTGTTTTCCAAGCTTGACTTGAGGATGGGGTATCATCAAATCCGTGTTCGTGAAGAGGATATTCCCAAGACCGCGTTCAGCACACGTTATGGGCTGTATGAGTTCACAGTCATGACTTTTGGGTTCTCAAATGCCCCTCCAACATTCATGAGATCTATGAACTATTTGTTCCAAGAATGGTTGGATGTGTTTGTGATCCTCTACCTCGACGACATTCTTGTCTATTCCAAGTCAGAGGCTGAACATGCGGAACATTTGCGCCCGGTGCTGCAAAAGTTGAGAGAGCACCGGTACTACGCCAAGTTCTCCAAGTGTGAGTTTTGGCTGGACAAGGTCAATTTTCTGGGTCATGTTATCTCCGCTGAGGGAATTGCGGTCGATCCAAAGCGAGTCCGCACTATTCAAGAGTGGGCTCCGCCGAAGAACGTGAAGCGGCTTAGGAGTTTTCTCGGCCTCGCAAGCTATTGCAGGAGGTTTGTGCAGAATTTCTCCAAAATAGCGAAGCCAATGACTGAATTGTTGTGCAAGGACAAACGGTACACTTGGTCACCAGCTTGCCAGTCAGCCTTCGAGGAGCTGAAAGAGAAGTTGACCACAACTCCAATTATCATCCCGCCAGATGAGTCACAGCCTTTTCAGGTGTTTTGTGATGCTTGCTTGCAAGGTCTGGGCGGAGTCTTGATGCAAGGCAGGAATATTGTGGCTTATACCTCACGGCAGTTGAAGACGAGTGAGAGGAATTATCCCACGCACGACTTGGAGCTTGCAGCAGTTGTGCACGCTTTGATCACTTGGCGACACCTCCTCTTAGGGAGGAAGGTGGATGTGTTCACCGACCACAAGAGTCTGAAGTACTTGTTCACTCACCCTGATTTGTGTGAGTCCTTTCGAAGGCTCAATCTCGAGCTAGTTCCAGCAGGCTACCTTGCCAACCTTGTGGTAGAGCCCACTAGCGATGAGAAGATTCGTGAAGCTCAGTCTGGCAGCTCAATGATACAAAAGATCAAACAGGGTATTGCCTCCTCAGTTCCAAAGTACGGTGTCTTTTCAGTGCATAATGACGACACCGTCTTGTTCGAAGAGATAATTGTTGTTCCCAAAGAGGGAGATCTCAGAGAGGTCATCATGAAGGAAGCCCATGATTCCAAGCTGTCTATTCACCCTGGCAGTACGAAGATGTATCAAGATCTCAAGCAAAGTTTTTGGTGGACTCGTATGAAGCGAGATGTTGCCCGTTACGTGTCTCAGTGTGATGTGTGCAGGAGAGTGAAGGCACCACACTAGAAGGCAGCAGGGTTGCTTCAGCCACTTGAGATTTCGAAGTGGAAATGGGATCATATACAGATGGATTTCATCACAGGCTTCCCCTTGTCGCAGAGGAAGAACAATGCCATCTTTGTTTTCATTGACAATCTTTCTAAGGTTGCCCATTTCTTTCCAGTGAAGGACTCCATTTCAGCAACTCAGTTGGCGGATTTTTACACCGCAAGAGTTGTATCTTTAGATGGCATTCCCAAGAAGATCAGTTCCGATAGAGGCAGCCTTTTCACCTCTAAGTTTTGGCAGGCCTTTCAAAAGGCGATTGGTACGACAGTGTTGTTCAGTACCGCTTATCACCCTCAGACAAGTGGGCAAGTCGAGCGTGTGAACCAAATCCTCGAGGACATGCTGCGAGCATGTGTCATCTCCTTTGGCATGAAGTGGGAAGAGTGCTTGCCGTATGCTGAGTTTCTTACAACAACAGCTATCAGGAAAGTCTGCAGGCAGCGCCGTTTGAAGTCTTGTATGGCCGCAAGTGCATGACACCTTTGAACTGGTCCGAGACAGGTGAGAGGCAGCTGTTCGGTCCAGATGTGATCCAAGAGGCAGAGGACAGAGTGAAGATTGTCCGAGAGCACCTAAAGGAAGCAAAGTCTAGGCAGAAGGCCTATTATGACAAAAGGCACCGTGGTGTAGCATTTTAGGTTGGTGATTGGGCGTACCTGAGAGTGTCTTCGTTGAGGGGAACTCACCGCTTTGGTATCAAAGGAAAGCTCGCTCCAAGATTTGTCGGAACTTTCCGCATCATCGAGTCTAGAGGACCTCTTGCCTTTCGGCTCGAGCTTCCAGAGAGTCTGTCCATGGTGCATGACGTGTTCCATGTGTCCCAGCTAAAGCAGTGCTTCAAGCAGCCAGAGCAGGCTGTTGACTTGGGCGAGATACAGCTGAGTGCGGACCTTTCCTACTCAAAGCGTCCAGTCTGTGTTCTTGAGACGTCCGAGCGCAAGACTCGCAACAAGACCGTCAAGTTCATGGAAGGTCAGTGGGCACATCATTCGGAGAAGGAAGCAACGTAGGAGCGTGAAGATCATCTCCGTTCTGAGTATCTTGAGCTGTTTCAGGCTTAGATCTCGGAACGAGATCCTGTGTTGGTGGGGGAGTGCTGTAACAGCCCATGTGCAATAAATGAAAATCACCATGAGATTGTACTTTTTTGTCGGGACCCGGGGTTAGCGTATGTAATTCCAGTCACGATGCAATCACATGGAGAGCCGAGAACCGTACCCACTTGTCTAAGCAGACAAGGCCAAGCACAGAACGTTCTCGGTAAGCATCGAACGTGAGGGGCATCCCATTCAGGCCGGATGATCAACTGAGATGGGTCCTCATCGTCCGCTCACAATTCTAAATGCTTATGGGTGGTGAATCCCATACTCATAGACAAGTCTCCTCAACCATGTTATCGATTGAATCCTAACTCTTACATAGACTTACTCCAGCCCGATCACTTAGTCGGGGTCTAGGGCGGGCTCGATCATACAACAAAGTGTGCACGTGACAGAGTCACGAGCAATCGCATCGCGATGCCCCAAGCTGCGCACATCTAAGGGCCACTTGGTGTATAAAAGACCGCCAGCCAGATCACAACTAAGGTCTCAAAAACCCATACTAAGACATGCATGATATAAACATACACGCAGCACACATGCCTAGTATGAACAGCAGGTATCATCACATAACTCTACAAAGTACTCTTTATTGATATACACATAGAGCATACAAAGATCACATGTCTGTGATCACATTACATCATACAACGGAAGCAAATTAGGTCTGAGTACAGACAATATTAACAAATGGCTTAGAGAAGCCTTGTACAACAAACATGCCCTTCCACGAGGGACCAGACTGCTGTCTAGGACTATGCTAACTTAGTCAACGTCGAGCTTCAGGTCGGTGACTCCATCGGGGTCCGGGTTCTCATCTAAAACATAGAATAAGCAAATGTGAGTACAAAATCGTACTCAGCAAGACTTACATCAGCACTACACTACTCATGCTCAAGTATCAAGGTAAAGGAGGTGGGGTTCAACATGCAGAAATGCCAGCTTTGACTTGGCTAGTCCTGTGCTACGACTACCAGACTTTGAGGTAAGAAGCATACAAGAGTCCACTACTTTCTCCAACCAATTACACCACTATGGTTCCTTCCTCGACTTCCCCACGAGAAAGCACGCCATAGCACTCACACTTATCTTGCGAGTTTTATAAGTATCCATTCAAGTTGTCTATGATCAAGTAAAGGTTTCCAAGTAGTCCATAACCGCGGACACGGCTATTCGAATAGTTCATTAACCCTGCAGGGGTGTACATCTTCACACGCGTGTCATCACTTATCGCCTCGTTCTTGTCACCCTTCAAGCGGGTGTCGGACGTGGATGAAACCAAGGCACTACCCTCACATCACCTTCTCTAATCCAGGAGTCGACTACCTGAGTTTGTCACCGCTCGAGAGTCCGGCCGGTTCCACGAAACGGACTCAGATAATGTAAGGGACCGAGACGCCACCTTTGACAGATGGTTTCACTGCCTCACAGTTCCACCCACATATCTATACATAAATCAAATGGAAAGCCCGAATCTAGTGTGACTCCTGGACCGGATCGGGTACGTAAAGAGGCCAAACGGGGTTCCCATAAAACCCTACATGTGTTCATACTCTTTGTCTTGGATCACAAAACAGGAACTCGGGTCCTAGGGCAGTGTTCAATGAGACAACCCACTGTGTACTCCCACACAGCCTCTCATCGTTCACCTTTGTTTAGGGTGGATTCACCAACACGATAACATCAACACCACTCTGTTCATTCCATCCCGACTCACAAACATAACATCCTCATTTATTACTAAGCAACAATAAGCAGTAACAGTTGCAGGGGCCAAATGCTCAACATTCAACTCCTAAATCTGCTAGGATTGTGATTTGCTTAATACGGTGACAAAATGATAGGTCATGCATCGGAATGGGTTCAACTATGCGAAAGAACGTGTCTCGATGATCTCCTAAACATGCATAAGCGAGACTGAGAGGGAAGTAGGATTTTATAGACATGATCAATGGGGGTTTGCTTGCCTTGCTGACGAGGTTCAGTATCGAGGTCTTCAACGAAGGGGGTGGCCTCCGGTTCCGGTTCCACTTCTATTAGCAACATGACAATCATAGGATCAAATTAAATTACAATGCACAATCACATGAATAAGATTGCAATGGTGATGTTCATGGTTGAAATGTGGGTACAATTCCATTTAAAATAAGTGGAATGCAAAATCATTTGCAAATTCACTCCAAATTTGAATTCAAAAGAACTCCATATGCACATTTGCTACTGTTTCCCCATTTTAAAATGGTCAAACATAAAAACAAATTGCATATTCTTAATCCTTGTATTTTTCTGATAATTTTTCATATATTATATGTTTAATTTGGAGTTAATATGAATTTTCTATGATTTTTGGAAGTTTAACTGATTTTCTGGAATTTCTGTAAATGTTTTAATTCTCTGGAAAAATGTTTTAATGCGTCATCATGACCTCAGCATGACATCAGTGGGGGGGCTGACATGTGGGTCCACCCTCTAAGCCTCAGTGGGGTTAATCCCCTCTCTGTTAAGTTAACAGGGGGTTCATTAGGGCTGGGGGCCCCACTGTCATGGACTCGGGGGGGGGGGGGATTAGGGGGTGGTTTGGGGTTAATTAACCGGGGCTGGTCGGAGTCTCGTCGCCGGCGACTGGAGGCTCGCCGGAGTGGTGCTGGACGGCGCTCCAGTGCCTCAAAATGAATGGGAAGACCACCAGAGGGATCCCCTTGCTCGCGTGCTTCCCCTGGGACAAGCTGGGGGCCTCGGGGACGGCTACTTCGACGTCGGCGACAAGAGCAGCGGCTGTCGGAACTCTGGTGCGACGGCCTCGGTGCTCCAGGCCACGGGATGCGTAGAGGGGAGAGGGGAAATGGGCGCGAGATCACCCTGAGTGTGAAGGGGCCGTCGAGAAGGCCGGAGGAGGGCTGACGGAGACGGAATCAACGACGAGCTTCCGCGGCTCCAGCGAGACGTCGATGGAGAAAACGGCGGCTCGGGGCCGTCCGGGCTTCGATTGAGGGTGTGGCTAGTCGAAGTCGAGGCCGGGCTTCTTCCTGGACATCATGGCGAGGGCGGAGGAGCTCGGTGGCCGCGTCTTCTCGCAGGGGATCGCCGGCGGTGAGTTTCGGCTTGCAAGGGAACGACACGATTTGGAGGGGGAGACGACCGGGAGGGAGAGGGCAAGGATGTGGCGGCTGCTGCGTGTCTCCGGGGCGAGAGGACAGGGCAGGGGGGCCTCGAAGGCATGGCAGCAGTGGGCATGCTCGCCACGGCGGCGAGCTGCCTGCTCTGGCTCCGGGCGGGGAAGACGACAAGGTGAGGAGAGGTGGGCTGGGCCGGCCTGGTTTAAGTCAGGCCAGAAGCAGGTATGGCCCTTTTCCTTTTTATTTCTTTTCTGTTTGTTTTTCTTTTTCTTTCATTTGTTTGCTCTGATAAATAAATACCAAAGTATTTTTATAAATCCTCAAAACATTTATGTGGCCTCATGTAACATGTACCTAGCCACTCACAAGTTTTGGAGATTTTTGAAATTCATATAGTTTGAATTTCAAATCAAATAGGGGTTTATTTAATTTTCCAAGGCATTGTTTGAAAATTAGAAAATTCCATGAGCATGGGATTGATCCCAAACCACTTTTAAAATGATCACCATCATTTATAGGAATTTTCCAAATATTCAAATGATTTTTGGAAAAAGATTTTTATCTGGCCATTTGAATTAAATTCTCAGGGCTTTCTGCTTCCCCATTTTTGAATTTCATTTGAATTTTTGCATGATGCAAAGGGCACAAACAAACCCTAGCACTTACCCTAGTTGGGGTTCTGACATTTGTCAGTTGACTTTGTAACTTGGCATGATTCTAAAGATTATAATTTCATGTGGTGATTTAAATTTGCATTGGGATTGGAGCCCATTTGGTTTGTTTGAGTTTGCATCCAAAAGGGTTCAATAAGGGGTTGGAGCCCATTGGGATTGGAGCCCATTTGGTTTGTTTGAAGAATTTTAATTGTTGCATGCATGCTCTCCTTGACCCCAAACTTGGCATAGCCAATTCATTGCCCCTCCCAAGCTTTTTAAAATCCTTGAAACATTTTTGCCAACTCCATAATTGTGGGCCACAGTTCAAAGTGGTTTGGAATTTTCAAAATGCCCCCACATTTTACTTTCTCAAAAATTGGTCAAACCAATTTTAGAAAATGGAGGATATTTCAGGGTTTCCAGAACATATTTATATATGTTTTTATCTTTTCTGGATTGGCCAAAAAAGGTCTTGGGAATTTCTGTTATCTTTTAATGGAAAACCCTTCTTTTTCTTTTCTCTCGGGAGGCAGTCCAGCAGGCCGGCCCATCTAGGCCTCCCCTTGTCCGTAGCCCACCTGGCCCGTGCCAGCGAAGGGGTACGCGGAGTGTTCGTCCGCCATCGAATCTTGAGCAGGCGGCTGGGGGTTGTCGCCTTTCTAGCGTGGAGAGGTCCCCGCCGGCCTCCTCTCTCACACCGGCGACGACATCGACGTCGACTCCTGCCGACGTGGCAAGGGGCCTTCACCCCTTCTATCCTTCGCTCCTGGAGACCCCTAGAACCCTAGGGTTCCGTTTCCCCACTCGTCTCCCATCGCCGCCGCCGGGTTCGTCTCCTCTTCCCTCCCCTGTTCCGCCATGGCCGCCGGCCGTTTCCTTCGAAATTTCTCGCCGCCGTGCCAAATTGGTGGCCGTGCGCTCGCGTACACCGTCACCTGCACCTCACCTCCCTATCTGTGCCGTCCAGGACGAGCCGGGACCTCGCAGACGCCTCCTCGCCGACAAGGGTCGCCGCGGTCCCCTTCTTCCACAACGGCGGTGAACGGCTCCTTCCTCCACGTCTCGGATCGGGGTCGTCTGCAACATCCCCAAGGTGAGCCTCAAAGGTTCCCTTTCCTCGCCTAGCAAGTAGGTCGCGGTCCCGATCGCGCCGTCGTTTTTTGGCCGTCGGGTGTAGTCGTAGCCGAGCTGCCGAGGCCGCCTTTCCCATGGCGTGACCGGAGCGTGTATGAGCGTGCTCTAGGTGTGTCCAGGACGTGCATTTGGCCGGAAGGAGCCACCTTGGGCTCTTGTCGCTCGCCCGTCGACGCCTGACCTGCAGGTGTCTGAAGTTTTGCGCGCCGCCGAGTTTTCAATCGTCGACGACCTCGTCTTTGTAGCGCTAGGGTCCGGGTTCTGCCGTGGGTAGTGTTCGTGGATGTGGCGTGTACGGTCTTGAGCACCGAGGTGCGGCCGGAAGCACCTGTGGGCTACGCGATCGTCGTCGGAACAGAGCTCCCGTGGCCGTGCTCTGAACTTTTGAGGCAGTGTTTCCGCAGTGCTTCATCGTCTTTGGGTGGCAGCCGCCTCGCCTCCGATTAGCATGCAGCAGGTCCAGGGGCACCCTCGTGTGCAGGGATGTCCCCTCTCGGGTTTCCCCCACCTGTCTCGCCAAGTGAAGGCCGGAGTGCGACGCCATGCTCGCCGGAGTTAGCCGTCGTCTCGGGTTTCAGTCTTGCGCCCGTGTCCTTCAGAGGTGTCACGCTTTCACAGTTCAGAGGGAGAGAGGTGCTTCTACAGTGCTGGGCTGCGTTTCTTGTCAGCTTCAGCAGCATAGTGCAGTGTTCTGGACCTAGGAGGAGGAGAGTGAGGTCCTGGGCTCGAATCCCTCGCCGGGCAAATTGTTGCCCATTCTTTTTTTTGTTTTGTTTCTCCCTCGCGGAGGTGGGCTGGGCTGAGGAGAAGGAGAGTAGAAGTGGCCTTTGGCCGAAACCAGACCGTTGGGGCTGAGCCCCTTTTTATTATCTGTTCTTTTTTTTTCTTTTTCTTTGCTGTTTAAATTCAATTTGGGTTTGAATTCAAATTCAAAATGAATTGAACCTTGGAGATCCTTCACCTCAATTGTGCCATCCAATATATGAACTTCTGGTAGAATTGCCCACTGATCACAGTGGTGATGTTCATCTTGCATTTTGCCCCTCTAATTTTGGAGTGTGGTAATTTTGCAAATAGCCCCCTCAAATCTTTTGTTTTTGTCAAGTGTTCCCCAAAATTCAAGAATGCTCATGCCATATGTGACTTTGGGGTAGTTTTCCCCAAGGTTTTCCATGGTGATAATGGTTTTTCCATTTGAGCGTTTTTCAAAATGCATCTTGTGTAACTTGCACTCCGTCCCCTGAAATTCATTTGAATTTGCAACTGTGTTTGCAAATTCCAATAGTACCATTTCATATATGGTTTTGGGGTAGATTTTTGCCAGATTTGCAATGGTAAGGTCCATCTGATGTTTTCTGTAACCCAAGTGGACAAGGTGTGACCACCTTAACCAGGAACAACCTGATTTTCCCTTCCTGACATCATTCCAACTTCAGTGCATGTTGGAATGTTGTTCATCTGATCCTTCAAGCTTTGTTTCATGTCATCTTCAAATCTTTGCATAAAAAACCAGCCCCTATCATATTGTCATATTCAATGTGGTTGGGTTCCTTTATTCTGTTGCACCTTTCCGATGTCAAGTTCATCGACATTTCTTCGTCTCCGGAATCGATGTTTTACTTTCACGTTGTAATTATTTTCTGTTAATTGCATTGTTGATCATGTCATGTTGAAATGTTACTTACTCCTAAATAAGGCTGAGACCAAAGCCATTTTACGTAAATAAATTGCATATGAAGTTGTTGACGTGTCGTCACCACCTTCATTTAAATTGACTAGATAGGGTCACATCATGTCTATTAAAATTGATCATACTATCTTGGCCTGTGCATTGTACCCATTGCTTACTTGTGTGCCTTTTCCTTGCCGGTACCTTACGTTAGCACCTAAGACTGCCGAGGAGACTTACGTGGAGATTTCCGACACCGAGCCCGAGGACCCTGCTGCGTCTGCTTCGACGACCGATTACCCAGGCAAGGGGAAGATTTATACCATTACTTGATACCTTTCTGCCTACCCGCCTAGCTGTACTCTAGAACGTTTGTTTGATCCTATCCACTTTCTCATGCCACTTTCAAAAACCAAACAGCCATGACCCCCACATCCCAGCAAAACATTGTATTGCTAAGTTACCGCTGCTCAGCCATTGCTTAGTATGAGGAGGAAAACTTGCTTCTTACCCTATGCTATGGTTTGGGATATCATGTTAATTAAAGAAGTTGGTTGATATTTATTATTAATATGATGTTAATTTATACTTGACGAAAGATGGGAGACGAGGTTGTTCCCGCCAGGTGTTTTGTTCCATTTGAGTCACCTAGGTCCCGAGTTTCGGGTATTGTGTTTCTTGACGAGCGTGCCTAATCGTGTGTGGGATTCTATGGGGTCCCCTTGTCTTACCTACCTAGCTTCATACAATCCTAGTGGTGTCTCGAGCTGATTTACTATTTGCAAACGTGTGTGTGCTTGGTTGGTACCCCAGCTGTTTTCGAAACAACCCGGACCAACGGAGACATAGTTCCTCTAGTTGGTCCACACTGGTGAGCTAGGGAAGTCCCCTGTTATATAGGTGAGACTAAACCCGACCTTGGCCATACGGTAGAGGCCGATTCGAGAGCGCGGCCGGCTTTTGAGTTGGATGTCGACTCACCGGGGGCCACCCGGAGTTGTGTGTTGTTAGTTAGAGGGACTCTGACGTTTCGGAGTTTTAGGCGCTTACTTAGCCAAGTGGATACCGGGCGTACATGCGAACCCTATGATGGGAAGTTGGTACACCTCTGCTGACGGGGATCAACCCCGGAAAATCCCATGGTTAGGGACCTTGGGTTAGTCATGAGAGGCGCAGGTTGGACGATAACTCGTCGGCAAACAAGGAGTCTTGCTCCTGCTCGATATTATTGATTGGGAAGATGCGTTTACAGAGGAAGCCAAGGCTAGAGCGCTCAGGGCTAGGGTTACAGGTGAGATTCGATGTCTTTGGTGTCGCCCCTCCCAGCTCTTATATACTAGGCTAGGTCTCTGGGAGTTTCTTCTACGTGTACAGGTAAATCTTTCCTAACCCTAGCTTGCTCTGTACGGCAGGTCCTTGCACCTTCCTTGTAATTCGAGGACTTCTACGTCGGTGCCGTCTAGCAGGCCGGGGACGTGTCTTCATGGGCCTTCTGCCTTCATGGACACCAGGTAGGCTCATCCGTAGGAGTCGTGGGGTCACCCCCTCGCCAGTAGCCCCCGAGTGCCTGGGGGACTCGAAGAGTCGCGCAGGGACTCGAGTACATTCATTTGTCGTTTATTGATATGCACGGTTCATCCGTGGGTCGCTGGCAGTCTGGTGGCCATGACAAAACCTGTTTCGAGGGATGCCAAGCTGAAAGGGCCCAAGGAGTCGACAGATCGAGCCTTGGTGAATTGCACTAGGGCAAATACCACAGTAGCTCAATCAAACCCACGTCCCTCGACATGAGCTTGGAACACTGGTGTCAAGCAAAAGTCTAGCCTCTTCAGGTCTTACGGTGTTCATTTTCCGCCAGTAATGTGTGTAGCCTAAGGCGCGTCCGCCCGGCTTATCTATCATGCTCTGCGCATGGGAAAGGTTGGGAGTGAAATCGCTCTTCGGCAAGTCCCAGCCCGGCTGTACTTCGCAGCGGGGTCTTACCTACACGCTAATCTTGCGTGGCATCTGGACACAGTGTATCGTGTTCTAGGAATTGTGTGTTTTTGAGGCGTGGAGCATTATAGCATTGCACCCGCTTGGAACAAAACATCAAGCGAGCTATTCACTCATTCACCCGAGGAGCTTTGTTTCGAGTGCTCAGTCGAGGGGTTTTTTGCGAGTAATTACTCGAATGCCGTTTTCGGCTCTTGAGGTGAGGGAGCACCCGAGACTCGTAGCACCGTATGGTCCTGGCGAGTGTTTCGTTTTGTCTTGCGTCAGGTTGAGGGAGCACCCGGGACTCTCATTGGTGCGAGTGTTCACTCGAGCACTTGTCTGGCTTTTAGGTGAGGGAGCACCCGAAACTCTTATGAAGTATGCTCCCGATGGGAGTAAGATATTTTTCTTCCTTCGGGGAAAAGATCTGAAAGATGGAATCTTTTGGGCCTTGATGGCGTACTGAGTTCGCCTTGTTGTTTGGGTTTCTTCGCCATTCGTCAGGGATAGTGATGCCTCTGTTTGATGGCTGTCAGTCATGCGCCGCCAGTGAACCGTCATAGATCGAGGACCGGTCATAATGATGGCCGTTTGTGGCGTGTGGCAGGCGCCGGTTGAGTTTCCCATGTGTGCGTTGGAAACGCGCGCGAATTGACGCACCCTGCGTAAAGTGCTTCCCGTGGGAAAGCATCTTTCGTCTTGGAGTTCGAGATGGCTGGGTCGTTTGGTCTTTGAATTAATTGCCGCTGTCGTCTTGGCTTGTCTATGCTTCGAGGGTTTTTGTTCTATAAATAGGCCTTTCTCTTCTACGCTTCTATCCAACTCGCTGCTTCACCTCTTTCTTCATCTCTCCTTCCGCTCATGGTTCCGAGGCGAGGCGTTGGTCGTGGCCGTGGTGGCCGCACACCACACTCATGTCGTGGAGGTCGTCATGGTGCGGTGACAATGCCTTCCTCCTCTCCCTTGGAGGAGGGATTCTGGCGCTATGATTTTATTTTGTGCGTTCGTGGCAAAAGTGCCAATCGCATCCTTCTTCCCTCTGCTTTTTCTGCCATTGTCTCTGAACGTGGCTTGGATGGCCTGCTTCTTCAACTTCAGGGGAGCTGTCGATCTCCTTCTTATGTTGAGTTGGAGGTTGATAGCTCTCGCTTGATTTTTCTTGGCTCTGGTTGGGGTTTATTTTCTCAGCGGTTGAATTTGCGAGATGGTGATATGCTTAGCTGTCGCTTTGACGGTGAGAGCACTGTCATTGTCCGCGCATTCGATCCGAGTGGCAATAGCATGGATCCGCATGGGCAGGAGTCGAGCAGCGACAGCTCCATGAAGTCGAGGAGTCCTTCGCCTGCGTCTTCGACTGCTTCTTCCTCCAGGGACTCTTCTGATGGTAGTGGTGAGCCGTCTTCAACTGCTTCCTCCTCTGCTTCTCGAGAAGACCTCGATGTCAAGCCACCGGTTAAACGAGAGCGGCAGGCGACCTTGTAGAACTGGAGGCTGGAGCGTCATCTTCGCCGGCAGTTTGGGCGGAGCTGGAGAAGAAGCTAGAGGAGCAGGAGAAGAAGCTGGTGGAGCGGCTTCCCCAGTGGCTCCCCAAATAAGTCGAGCTTCACCTTTCGTTTTGTCATTGACGTCATGAGCTTGCTGCTTCCATCCCTACTTTGTCTGTGATGATGCTCTTGTACTATATTTTATTACCCCTCATGGGCACACATGTAGAATTCATAGTTCCTTGGGTGATTTCCTCTTGTAATAGGAGCTGCCTTCTATCCAAATGTAGTTTGGTCCTTTCTGTATCGAGGATGATATCTATGATGTAAACCATGCTTTATCCTTTGTATATATTTGAGCTTTTATGCCAAAACTGTGTCTTCACCATCAGGAGTTGTCTTTGAATCCCCCCTTTTTTTTGGAACTGAGAGTTACGCTTGAGTCTTTTGCGGCTGGGAACTGCCTTCGGGGCCGTCTTGTACTTGGTACTGTGGGTTTTTATCAGGTGCGCGACAGCGCTCCCGATGGGACTAGCCCCCGAGGCTACGCTTGATTCGAAGGGTCAGGCGTAGGCTAGAGTTTTGTTTCCTTTGTTTTCCTTTTATCGGGTGCGCGACAGCGCTCCCGATGGGAGTAGCCCCCGAGTCTTTAGGTGATCGTTGGCGATCGGGTGAAGGCTAGATGAACTTAGTGTTTCCTTCAAAGTTTCGTCAAAAGCGTTTGGATGTCATTGGGGTGTCCATGGTCGTCTCTCGGGTGGGGTTTGTGCTCGAGACCCCGAGTGCTTCGTGAAGGAGGTCGCGTAGGCGATGGCGTTGCTCAGGGAGTTTTTATTCTTAGGCCCCCGAGTGCTTCGATTAAGATCGCGAGTGCGATAATAGTTTCTCGGGGGGAGGGGGGGGGGGTTCCTCTTCAACCCCCGAGTGGATCGCGAGTGCGATAAAAGTTGCTCGGGGGGGAGTTTTCTCTTCAGCCCCCGAGTGCTTCGATTAAGATCGCGAGTGCGATAACAGTTTCTCGGGGGGGAGTGTCCTCTTCAGCCCCCGAGTGCTTCGATTAAGAGAGCGAGTGTGATAATAGTTGCTCCGGGGGGGAGTTTCCTCTTCATCCCCCGAGTACTTCGATTAAGATCGCGAGTGCGATAACAGTTGCTCGGGGGGGGGGGGAGTTTCCTCTTCAGCCCCCGAGTGCTTCGATTAAGATCGCGAGTGCGATAATAGTTGCTTGGGGGGAGTTTCCTCTTCAGCCCCCGAGTGTTTTGAGATGGTAGTATTTGGGCGACACTTATTTTATTGCTGTCAAGCGATTTACATGAGTTGCCAGTCATGTCCGACCGATAGGGGCTATGGATAGAATAGTCGCAAGTTTGGCACGTTCCATGGGTTGCCCACGTCCTCGTCTGTCTTTGGGTTCTTCAGTCTGTAGGCGCCGCCTCCAATGACTTCTGAGATTATGAATGGTCCTTCCCATTGGGGGGAAAGTTTGTGGACCTTTTCTTGTATTATTCGTAGGACTAGGTCGCCTTTGTTGAAGATTCTGGTGCGCAGTCGACTGCTTTGGTAGGTACGCAGTTTGTCTTGGTACCCTTCTGATTTTCCCAGGGCTGTGTCTCTTGCTTCGTCAGCTGTATCTTTGTCGTCTCGTAATGCTTCTTCTGCTTCTTCTTCCTCGTATCCGGTGACCCGGGGTGCTCCGCACTTGAGGTCATGTGGTAGGACTGCCTCTGCCCCGTACACCATGAAGAAGGGTGTGTATTGGGTCGCAGTGTTTGGCGTGGTCCGTAAGCTCCACAGTACCGCGGGGAGTTCTTCTACCCAGTTAACGGCGGCTTGCTCGAGTGGTGCGAGGAGCCGTTTCTTGATTCCTCCACAGACAAGGCCGTTTGCTTTTTCCACCTGGCCGTTGGACTGCCGGTGCGCGACTGATGCACAATTGATTTTGATGCCCAATTCTTCGCAGAAGTTCTGAAATTCTGCGGCCGTGAAGTTCGTGCCGTTGTCCGTGATGATGTTGTGTGGCACTCTGAATCTGAAATTGATCGATTTGATGCAGTTGACAGCCGTGAGAGCTGTAGAGCTGGTGATGGGTACTGCTTCGATCCACTTGGTGAACTTGTCGACTGCGACGAGCAGGTGTGTTCTTCCGCCCTTTGATGATTTCTTTAGTGGGCCCACCATGTCGAGTCCCCAAGTGGCGAACTGCCAGGATAGTGGTATGGTCTTGAACTCTGATGCGGGAGCATGTGGCCTGTTGGCGAATTTTTGGCAGGCGATGCAACGGCGCACGATTTCCTCTACGTTTTTCATGGCTGTGGGCCAGTAGAAACCCGCTCGGAATGCTTTGGATACGAGCACTTGAGTGCTCGCATGGTGCTGGCAGGTGCCTTCCTGGATTTCTAGCAATAGGGCTTTGCCGTCCTCTTCGTCAATGCACCTTTGGAGTATCTGGGTGATGCTGCACTTGTATAATTGTCTGTTGATCACAGTGAATGCCTTTGATCGTCGGTTGATGCATCGTGCTTCGGCCACGTCTTGTGGTAGCGTGCCTTCGATTAGGAATCGGAGGAACGGTTTTGTCCAGACAGGTCCTTCGAATTCTGTCAGGGCTGTGCTGTCGGATGCGCTGGTGCTCGTTTCTTATGATCGTGTTGCTGCTGCCACCTGCGTTATTTCTCGTGTGTCTTCGCCATCCACGACCGATTCAGGTGTTGCTTCCTGCGCCTTGATGGATCTCCGGTTGATGCTTTCGAGAAAAACGCCAGGTGGGACAGGCGCCCGGGTCGAACCGATGTTCGCGAGCTCGTCAGCTTCTGTGTTGTTGTCCCTAGTGATGTAGTTGAGCTCGCAACCGTCGAAATTTCCTTCGAGTTCATTGTAGAGCTTTTGGTAAGCCGCCATGTTTTCGGCTATTGCGTTGCAGTTTCTCATCGTCTGCTGGACGACGAGATTGGAGTCCCCGTAAATTATGAGGCGAGTGGCTCAACATGTTTTGGCCATGTGCATGCCATGTAGGAGTGCCTCGTATTCTGCTTCGTTGTTGGAAGCGTGACTAAAGTTGATCTGGAGGACGTATTTCATCTTTCTTCCTTCGGGGGAAATGAGCACGACTCCTGCCCCATCTCCTTGTTGTCTCTTGGACCCGTCGAAGAACATTGACCATGAGCTTGATAGGTCTGGGGGGGCCTGGTGTTTGAACCTCCGTCCACTCGACCAGAAAATCTCGGAGTACTTGGGCTTTGATGGCTGTTGGGTGCTTGTACTGTAGGTCTCGTGGGATGAGCTCGATGTTCCACTCGGCGACTCGCCCGGTTGCTCCAGGGTTGTTTAGTATGTCAGCGAGTGGTGCGCTGCTCACGATTGTGATAGGGTGCTCGTCGAAGTACTGGGACACCTTTCTTGAAGTTATGACGATGGCTAGTAGTAGCTTCTGATAGTGCGGGTAACGCTGTTGGGATTTGGTCAAGAGCATGCTGAGGTAGTAGATTGGTCTCTGAATTCTCTGGACCTTTCCTTCTTCTGCGCGTTTGACAACGAGCGATGTGCTTACTACACTGCTGCGTGCTGCCACGTAGAGGTATAGTTTCTCATGTTCCTTGGGTACCGCCAGGATTGGTGGAGTTGAAAGTGTCTTTTTCAGGTCCGCGAATGCTCGGCGGGCTTCCTCCGTCCACTCGAATTTCTTTCCTTTCCTGAGCAGTTGATAGAAAGGCAGCGTGCGTTCTCCAAGCCTGCTTATGAAGCGACTTAGAGCTGCAAGTTTTCCAGTGAGCTTCTGCACTCCTTTAACGTCGGTTGGTTCTTGCATGCGGGTGATGGCTTGGACTTTCTCGGGATTTGCCTCGATTCCGCGGGCGGAGACCATGTAGCCAAGCAGTTTTCCCGCTGGTATGCTGAATGCGCACTTCTTTGGGTTGAGTTTGATTCTTTATTTGTTGAGCGTTGCGAAGGTTTCGCGCAGGTCGTCGAGTAGTGTGGCTACTTTGTAGGTCTTGATGACGATGTCGTCCACGTAGACTTGTACGTTTCTTCCTATTTTCTCCTTTAGGAAGGCTTGCATCATTCTTTGATAAGTGGCGCCTGCATTTTTTAGCCCGAAGGGCATGGTCTTGTAGCAAAATACTCCATAGGGGGTGATGAACGATGTGTGATCTTCGTCTTCTTCCTTCATCCTGATCTGGTTGTATCCTGAGTAAGCGTCCAGAAAGGAGAGTAGGTCGCACCCTGCTATTGAGTCGATTATCTTATCGATTCTAGGCAGGGGGAAGTGATCCTTCGGGCAATGTTTGTTGACTGGTCCGTAGTCGACGCACATGCGCAGCACGGTCGTGTCTTTCTTTGGCACCAGCACTGGGTTTGCTATCCAGGTGGCTTTCTTCGTTTCGCGAATGAACTGAGCGTCGAGTAACCGATTGACTTCCTCTCCGATTGCTCTGCGCTTGGGCTCCGAGAATCGTCTCAGCGCTTGCTTCACTGGCCTCGTGTTTGGCTTGATGCGTAGGGCGTGTTCCGCGAATTCGCGTGGTATCCCAGGCATGTCGGCTGGGCACCAGGCGAATATTTCCCACTCGTCTCGGAGGAAGGCGACGAGAGATGCTGCCTGCTCCTTTGGTAAGTGGGCGTACACGCGGACTGTTTTGTCCGGGTCCGTCGGGTGCACTTGGTGAGTGACTGTGTCGCTGTCGATGCTGAAGTCGCGTCCGTACTCCCTGGATTCGCTTCGGTTCACCAATGGGAGGGTGCTCTTGTTCGTCGCCATGGCTATTTCTCTGAGTTCTTGTTTGGCTCCGAATGTGTCGGAGATTCTGTGGAAATCACGATCACATTGATCTGATTTGATGAAGCTTTCGTTGATCGTGAGGACTCCTGATGATCCTGGCATTTTGAGCTTGACGTAGGCGTAGTGTGGGACCGCCATGAATTGCGCGAATGCTGGCCGTCCCAGAATGGCGTGATACTGTGATTGCCAGTCGAGTACCTCGAACTCGAGGACGTTCTTTGCGAAGTTACGACGGTTGCCAAAGGCGACTTCGAGTTCGATGACTCCGAGCGAAGTGGCTCCTTCTCCCGGGACTACCCCGTGCAACTCAGTGCTTGATTTTCTCCATACTGATCGTGGGATCAGCATCTTTTGCAGGGTGTGGGCGAAGATGATGTTCATGATGCTGCCTCCGTCTATGAAGATCCGGTCCATGTCGTATCCTCCGATTTGTGCATCTAGCACTAAGGGTGCATGCCCTGGTCTTGGGACTGCGGGCGGATGGTCGTTCTGTGAGAACGTGGTGCTGGTCTCCGTTCCATGTAGAAGGTAGACATCGACTGTGTTTATGCTCTCAGCTGCTCTGGCGTGCAGAGTTTGGGTGTTGCGTTGTGTTTGCGGTGTCCTTCCTTCTTGGATCATGAGCACCTGTGCTCGCGACGGGCTGTGACGTCCTTCCGGGCTTAAGGTCGGCGCTTTCTCGGGTTGTTGGTTGCGTCTGTCTTCTTTCTGTTTCTCCTTCTTGAGGTCATCCGCTAGCTCGTTGAACAGACGGTAGTCTCTCAAGGTGTGACTTGATCTGACGCATCCCCAGTCATCCTCGAAGCTGTGGATCGTGCAGGGCCCTGCTAGCTGCTCTCTGGATGTGAGTTTGCTAGATCCGGCGTGCCTCTTCCTTCTTGAGATTCTGAAGATCTTCTCGTGATCCTCCAGGTGTTCGTGGACCCGAGGGTCGGTTTCGATTCCTGGACTCATGTCTTGGTTTTTGATGAGGTTGGCGAATTTATCCGTCCTTCGATCTGGGTCGTAGTACTCTCCAACGGGTGTCTCGGAGTCGCTGTCTTGGTTGGCGGCGGATTCCCGTGCGCGCCTTTTGGGTCGTCGATTCCTTCTTCCTTGGCGGTGGTTTTGCTGATCGTTAGATTCAATCTCATAGTCATCGTCTTGGTGTCCGGCGGGTGCTCGGGCGGTGGAGGGTTGTCGGAAGGTTTTCGAGTCCTCCGCTACGCGTCGCAGTTCGTCGAGTGGAACTCCTTCGTAAAGGCCCCTCACCGTTCTTCTAGGTCGTCGACTCCTTGGTGCTGGCGCTGTACTTGGCCGTTACCGTAGTATCTGTCCTGGCGTGACTGCAACTCGAGTGGTCTAGATGGGGTGGCGAAGATGTCCGCCGTGATCTTGAATCCTTCGAGTGGGCTAGGTCGGATTCTTGCCCTCGAGTTGTGGCTTGCTGAAGATGGGACCGCCGAGATCATGATCCCAACCTGCGTAGTTCCCACAGACGGCGCCAATTGACGGGGATCAACCGCGGAAAATCCCATGGTCAGGGACCCTGGGTTAGTCATGAGAGGCGCAGGTTGGACGACAACTCGTCGGCAAACAAGGAGGCTTGCTCCTGCTCGATATTATTGATTGGGAAGATGCGTTTACAGAGGAAGCCAAGGCTGGAGCGCTCAGGGCTAGGGTTACAGGTGAGATTCAATGTCTTTGGTGTCGCCCCTCCCAGGCCTTATATACTGGGCTAGGTCTCGGGGAGTTTCATCTACGTGTACAGGTAAAACTTTCCTAACCCTAGCTTGCTCCGTACGGCAGGTCCTTGCACCTTCCTTGTGAGTCGAGGTATTCTACGTCGGTGCCGTCCAGCAGGCCGGGGCCGTGTCTTCATGGGCCTTCTGCCTTCATGGACACCAGGTAGGCTCATCCGTAGGAGTCGTGGGTCACCCCCTCGTCACCTGCAGGGTTAAATCTTTTCGAAAATCCGTGTCCGCGGTTATCGACGACTTGAGACCTACTCCTTGTTCATAGAACAACATCATTTTATACCATAATTAAAACTTGCCTACCGTGTGAGTGCCTTGGTTTCTTTTCTTCGTCCAGGGGGACCGAGAGAAGATCCAGGTTGTGTTATGCTTGACGTAGGTAGGTGGATAGCAGACTTATGACGCGATGTCACGTGCATTCTTGGATCTTACCCCCTACTCTAATAGAACGATAGCCACCATATATGCTAGTGCGGCTGCAACCTTTACCTTTATCTTGTCTTACCATAGGGAGTTAGTTATCCTGTAATGATATAATCTCACCCCTGTTTTCTTTTTGTGCTTTTACAGTTTTGCCTGATCGGCCGCTGCATTGGACTACTACCTCGACCCGAGCACTGGGCGATACTTCGTGAGGTGCCCCCGGAGGACGAAGATGAGGACGACCTCGTTCAGTAGATCCTATAGTTGGGCTTCGACGATCCGTAGGTGGACTATTTATGTGCAGCCCTTTCTAGGGAAATTTGGATTTTGACCGTACTCGGTCGTGTTTGTCTTCCGCTTGTTGCATGATGTACTGTTGGGTCTATGGACCTCTGAGATGATGTAATAAATTCCAGTGGCGATGTATGCCCTGGACCCTACATATTTATGTCTTAGTATTAAGTTCATTGTTCATATACCTGTTGTCGAGAATCCTATATACCGCGTCGGGACATGAGAGACATGAGAGGGAAGTGGGATTTTATCAACATGATCAATGGGGGTTTTCTTGCCTTGCTAACGAGGTTCAGTCTCGGGATCTTCAACGAAGGGGGCAGCCTCCTGTTCCGGTTCAACTTCTACTCGACAAACAACAAACAAGGTAGCAAAGTAAATACAATGCACAAGCACATGGTGGAAGGTTGAAACTTGGTTTGCATGCTTCTAATGTGTGAGGCAATTCCATTTAAATGGAGTATATTGCAAATGAATTGCAAATTCAAACTCCAATTTGAATTCAATTTAGCCAAGTTGAAAATGCTATTGTTTGATCAATGTAACTCATCTTGATATGTGTATGATATGCCTCTGATGTTCAAGTGAAATGTGGCATGTTGCTAAGGTTCAAATTGCAAAAGCATTTGAATTTAATTTGATTAAATTCCAATTAAACCAAATAGCAAATGCTACTGTTCCCATTTTAAATTCAACTCAAACATAGTTGAAAGTTGTATATTTGGATAGATTATTTTATCCTGATCATTTTTCATATATTATATGTTAAATTTGGAGTTAATATGAATTTTCTATGAATTTTCAAAGTTTGGAATAATTTCTGCCAATTTCTGAATTGAATTAAATAGAAAAGGGATTACTGCATCAGCATGACCTCATGCTGGCGTCAGGGGGCCTCTGACCACTGGGACCCACATGTCATTCTCTGTTCTGTTAATTAAAATGATTTGAATTAACTTGAGTTAACAGAGGGGATTAATTGGGGGTTGGGCCCACATGTCAGTGACTGCTGGGCCCCCATTAGTGGTCAAACACGCCGGACATGTCAGCCTCGCCGGCGGCTAGTCGCCGGCGACTCGCAGACGCGGCAGTGTCCACGGAATCGGTGTTCCCGTTGCCCAAATCGAGCGCTGCAACCACTGAGACGTAGATCTTGGTGTCGCGCGTCAAATGGGACCAAGAACAAGGGTTGGGGTGCCCTGTAGGCTCACCGTCGACGAGCTTTGCGGCGACAGTGGACCGGCGAGGTCGAAAGTGGGGCTAGAGGCCACGGCTTGAAGCTGGTATGGTTGTGTTCGAATGCTAGGGCACCTGGGAGTCAAACACGCGCGCTGGACGAGACGATGGGGCACATGGGTGACCTCGTCGTCGTCCATAGCGGCGACGTGCTTCGGCAACCATGGCGGCCGTGGCTAGAGACCAAGAGAGGGGGCGCCAGGTTGGGGTAAACAAGAAGGAGCTCACCACGAACTCGATGGCGTGGTCAGCGGGCTCGGGGAGGGTCTGGTGGCGGCGAATCGACGAGGTGGTTCTCCGGCGACCGGCGGCGATTCGGTGAAGCTTGTGTCTCCTCTAGATCAAATCAAGGCGCCGTCTTCTGCGAGGCGATGAAGTTGACGATGACGAACGCGCGGGACGAGCTGGCTTGAGCTCTAGGCCATGGTGGCCATGTCTTCCACGGCGGTGCGCTCCGGCGAGGCTTCGGGCGGTGGCGAAAACGAGCACGGGAGGAAGGGAAGAAGCACTGGAGGGGGGGGGATGGATCGGGACGTCTCCCAGACGTCTCCAGGCGAGGGGATAAGCCCTGGGCAGGCAGGCAGCTGCCTGGCGCGACCACGGCGCTCGCCGGCGACCTGCTTGCCTGCCTGGAGGGGGAATAAGACGCATGTGCCCCCCCTGGGCTGGGCTGGGCTGCTGCTGGGCCAGGTACGGCTAGTTGGGCCCGAGGCCAGGTAAGCTTTTCTGTTTTTATTTCTTTTCTGTTTTTCTTCGGCTATTTGTTTTCGCACTTCTAAATAAATAGCAAACCATTTTATAAAATGCTAAAACTTTTTACATGGCCTCATAATATATTAGGCTAGCCACTTATGAAGTTTCGTACTTTTTAAAATTCAAATCATTTGAATTTTAAATCAAATAGGGGTTTTTGATTAATTCCAAGGTCCTATTTGAATATTTGAAAAATCCAAGAGCATGGGGTTGGTCCCACATCACTTGATATGTGATCACACTCATTTATGAGACTTTTCAAAAATGCGAAAGGAATTTTTGGAGCAACTTTATTTCTGGCCATTTGAATTAATTCATCTGGGGGGTGTTCCTTCTCCCATTTGAGTTTGAATTTGAATTCCATTTGATTTTCTTTGATGAATGCAAGGTGACTTTGATGCTATAACATTACTTAACAGAGGGTTCTGACACCACGGTTACAAGCTCCGTTGTTTCTCCCAGGTGGCAACAACACATCCCCTAGTCTCATGTTTCTATCACTCAAGCTAGACATCAGGGGGTATGAACCCACAATCATGCATAACGCTCCCTCTTGGAGTTACAATCTACTACTTGGCCAAAGCAACAAACGTAACGGGGTACTTGAAAGACCACTCAAGAACATAAATATAAATGTTAAACCAAATATATAATCTCATAATCCATCGGATCCGAGAAAACACAACATAGCAAAACATGAACTAATACATACGTGCCTTGATCATGATAGGCACCTCACAAGGTCTAAACATTGATGCACAAGATTGGAGAGAAGAAAACACATAGCTATTGGTCATGGACCCATGGTCCAAGGGGGACTACTCACGGCAACATCCTGGAGGTGATCATGGTGATGGAGAGGCCTCCGGAGGTCAATCCTCCCTTCAGCAGGGTGCCGGGACAATTTCTCTTAGCGATCCCGAGACCAGAATCGCGGCGACGGCGGAATTGTGGAAGAAATCACTAAATAGGGATTTTTCTCGAGGGTTTTAGGAGTGAGGGTTAAATATAGGCCAAAGGTCGGGGGTCTAAGGGGTGCCCTCCTGGCCCAGGCGGCCTACTGACGCAGCCTAGGGTGGGGCCGCGCTAGCTGGCTGATACGTCCTAAATGCATCAATATTTTACATCATAATTCACCACTATTCATTGATATATTTCATGTTATCATGATATTCTTAAAGTGTTTTGGCTTGTTTTGAACAGTTTACAACATTCCGATGGCGAAACTGCAGACGCATAAATCAGCGGGGAAAAGTGCACATCAAGTGGCCATATCAGCACAACTCCAAATGAGCTAAAATTCACGGGGTACAGTTTTCAGAAGAATTGACGAAGACCAGCCGAAGGGAACCCAGAGGGGGCCACTAGGCTCCCAGGCGTCCTGGTGGCGCACCCCCCCTCAGGCCGCGCCAGGTGGCCGCCAGGGAGGTGGGCCCCACTCTAGGAGCCCCCTTTGGCCTATATCATCGTCGTGACCTAAAAACCGTAAAAGAAGAAGAGTTTCCGGAGTTTCGTCGTCGCTCCGTGGCGGAAACCTACAGAGAAGAAAAAACCTTTCCAGCGGGCATATTCCGCAGGGGGAGAACTCCTCCCGGAGGGGGGAGATCGTCCTCATCGTCATCACCATCATCACGGGCATCATCAAGATCATCATCACCATCATCCTCATCACCAGCACCATCTCCATCTTCATGCCATCTCATCTCACCATTGGAATCCCAAGTTGTAACTTGTATTGTCCATCCGCTCTACTCTATCAGTGTTGATTACTCTTTTGTGGTGAATGCTATTGATTTTTGTTGGAGAATTATTGTTATGACCAGATTGTTTATCATCTATTTATCACCTCTGATCATGATCTCTGTTATGTCTTGTGAGTAGTTCCTTTAGTTCTTGAGGACATGGGAGAATTATAGATGTTAGTACTCGTATGATGTTGAAGTAATATGTGTTGTTTGATATTTAAGTTGTGCTGTTATTCTTCTAGTGGTGTTGTGTGAACCTCGACTACATAATACTTCGCCTTTTTAAGGACCTAGGGGAATGCATTGTGTATAAAGTATGCTTATGGTGGGTTGCCAGAGTGAGAGAAACCTGAACCCCAGTTCGCACACTTTTGCACGAGGGGTTGTTGGATCCTAAAGTTTATTTCTACGGTTAGGCTTTTCCTTAATTTCTCTCTTGTATGTGCGGATGCTTGCAAGAGGTTTAATCATAAGGATTTACTTATCTTAGTCTAGAAAGTGCACTAGCATAGGTTCACCCACACAACACTTATCAACACAAAACATAGTACTAGACGGAATTTGGCGAAGGCACGTGACTATCTCTCATGTGTGTCCTCAAGAACGTTTTAGCTTTTATAAGTTTGATCCTTCGGCCTATCCTTTGTGTTCAAAAGGATTGGGCTACTTGCTGCACCTTATAATAATTTAATTTCCTTGCATTTATTTCCTTGTTGCTTATACTAGAAAACCCATAAAAAGTTACCTTTCAGTACTTGCATTTATTCCTATCTGAACATCACTTGTCAATACCTTCTGCTCCTCGTTGGGTTCGACACTCTTACTTATCAAAAAGGCTACGATAGATCCCCTACACTTGTTGGTCATCAAGACCATTTTCTGTTGCTGTTGCCGGGGAGTGTAGCGCTATTGGTAAGTGAAATTGGTAAGGAAACCTCTATACTATACGTGATGTTTTTATTTTGCCATTGTTACTTTTGTCCCTATGGACCACTCTGCTCTTGGTTGTTTGCTTGCGGGGAACCGTCCCACCATTACTGTGGTGGAGAAGGCTCCCCCACCTACTGAAATTTTTCCCTTCAAAATACCAACTTGTATTATTGATTATGTTTTGGCTAATCGATATGCAGGAGATAGACATCTTGCGAACACTTGCTATATCTTTCACCACTATGCACCTAATTTAAGCTTGCAGGCATATCGATGGACTTCGTTATGAGAAAACTATTCTCTCTATCATTAAAAGATAAGGCTTTGGATTGGTATAGGCTTCTTGATGACTCTCATTTATTAATTTGGCACGAACTTGTGCCTCTGTTATATGCAAAGTTTTATCCTCTTCGTGAAATACATCGAGACAGGAACTATATTTATAAATTTTGGTCTCGTGACGGAGAAAGCATCGCCCAAAGTTGGGGGAGATTGAATTCCCTAATGCTCAAATGCCCCAATCATGAGCTTCCCAAGGAAAATATTCTTACAAATTTTTATGCAAGACTTTCTCGTCAAGATAGAGATATGCTTGATGCCTCCTCTAGTGGGGTATTTCCAAATAGAAGCTTTGAAGAAAGATGGGATCTTATTGAAAGGATCCAAAAGAACACTGATGATTGGGAGATCCATAAAGGTATTGAACCCGTTAGAAATTATGAGGGGTGGCGCATCTCAGAATGCGCCACCTATAAGCTCTTAGGGGTGGCGCATTCTGAAAATGTGCCACTATTAATTTTTTTAAATTTTGAATTTTGAATCTGGATCTAGAAAACAAATTTTTTATTATTTTTATTTTTTTCTTAATCTCAGGTTAGTATGCTTAATGCCAAGTCACTATGCTTAATCTCAGGTCAAACTAACCTCCGTGGTCAAACTTCCCCGAGGGTCACCCATCCTAGCACTACTCCAGCCCCTAACTTCTCGGTTCTATTCAACTCTCACTCCAGCTCACCTAGCAGGCACTTGTTGATATATCTAACATATAAATCCTCTTAAACCATGTTGATGTCTAGGACCTTGTTAATGTTCATGGGTGTGCTAAAATTTTCAACATTTTTTTGAAACTTTCTCGATGGGACCATTAGCATATTTTGAACTTTTTTAAAAAATTTGAATTTTTTTAATTTTTTTTAATGTTACTATCTAAAATTTTTGAACTTTTTTTTAAACTTCCCGATTGGTCCTCTAGCCTATTTTGAATTTTCTTTTAAAAATAAAAAATATATTTTAAAAAAAATTACAAAAAAAATTCTTTTACTAGTGGCGCATTTCATACCAAATGCGCCACTACTAAATTCAATTTTTTTTCATTTTTCCTGTCTCCAGATCTTCAAATGCCCGTAACTTTTTTTTTGTTAGGTTTTTGAGGATTCTAAAAATGTTCAACGGGTTTCACCCGTTTGAATTTGGATATAACTTTTCGAGTAGATGATTTTTCATATAAAAAACATTTTCATCGGAGGTCGTATGCAAAAGTTATGCCCATTTCACAAAAGTCTCGAGAGATTTTGCAAAAAAAGTCAAAATTCATATTTGTAAATTTTCCTAACAATTACACCACATATCATATGGGAAACTTATTTTATTTTATTTTTTTGACATTTCTATCATTTTCTTCTAATTTTGTGAAATTGAAAAGGCGGTCCACAGGGGGGGTGTAATTGGGAATTTTCCCGCACAGTTTTTGCTTAGTAGTGGCGCTTCTGCAAGATGCGCCACCCCTAAGAGCTTATGGGTGGCGCATTCTGGATGTGCCACTAATAATTCTTTAGGGGTGGCGCATTTCCAGAATGTGCCACCCATAAGCTCTTAGGGGTGGCGCATTTCCAAAATGCGCCACCTATAAGGTTCTTATGGGTGGCGCATTTATCCAAATGCGCCACGTATAAGGGGATCCTGGGCTGGCCCGCTCTTAGGGGTGGCACATTTTAAAAAATGCGGCACCTATAAGGGCTTATAGGTGGCGCATTTTTTATCAGTGCGCCACCCCTTACAACATAGTGGCGCATTTTTTACCAGTGCGCCACCCCTTACAACATAGTGGCGCATTACATATAAAATGCGCCACTAATAAGCTTTCCATGTATAGCTATTTCCCTAGTAGTGAACTTTGCCTCTCATATTGATTCCTCTAAAAAGAAGGAGGATCAACATCATAAACCCTTTAAGGAATTACATGTTGATATTCGTGTTGCTGACCCTATTTTGCGTGCAGTTATATATGAAAGGCCCCCTTTTCCCGCAAGGATGAGGGAGCATTCTTTTGTGACAGGTATATTAAATAAAAGTGAGAGGAGAACTGATGAGTCTGAGGACCATATAAGGTCGATCCTCAAGTTGCATTGGTTAAAGATCTTGTTACTAGTGATATTATGGATTCCAATATAAATTTTTGTGCTGTTTCTACTAACCTTGTCACAGCCAAGAATAAAGGCCCAATTTTAGGTACTCCAATAGTATCTGTTAAAACAGGAGATCACAATTATTATGGTCTATGCGATTTGGGATCCAGTACCAGTGTTATTCCTTATTCACTCTACCAAGAGGTTATGAGTGAGATTTCACCTTGTGAACTTGAAGAAGGTTATGTTACTATTCATCTTACAAACAGAGAAACTATCTCTCCTGTTGGGATTGTGAGAGATGTTGAAGTCTGGAAAGGTAAAATATCCTACCGACTTTTTAGTACTTGGTTCAGTGCAAGATAGTTTTTGACCTATTATATTTGGTAGACCTTTTCTCAAGACTTGTGGAGCTATTATAGATTGCAGGAAAGGAAAAGTATCTATTGAATTCAATGGTGAGCCATATGAATTTAAATTTTCTAAATTCTTCAAGCAAACTCGTGGTACTGATTTTCCTAGTAATGATAAAATTATTGAACATATTGCCTCTATTGCTATTCCTCCTGACAATCCTTTACAGAAATATATGGAGGACCACGAGAATGATATTCATATGCAGGAAAGGAATGAACTAGATGAAACCTTCTTGAGACAAGCTGCTATCGTGAAGCACAACCTTCCGGTTGAACCTTTAGGAATTTTATTACATCCCAAAGAAGACCCGGTGTTCGATCTCAAGACTCTTCCAGATACGCTCAAGTATGTTTATTTAGATAAAAGAAAGTATATCCTATTATTATAAATTTTATCCTTTCAGGATATGAAGAAGAGAAATTATTAGAAACCCTTCGTAGACACTGAGGCGCCATTGGATATACTCTTCATGATCTAAATAGAATTATTCCATCTATTTGTCAACATACTATCAACCTTAAGCCCGATGCTAAACCGGTTGTTGATCATCAACGACGATTGAACCCAAAGATGAAGGATGTTGTGAGGATCGAGATCCTCAAGCTTCTAGACGCATGTATTATCTACCCTATAGATGATAGTAAGTGGGTGAGTCCATCACATTGTGTCCCTAAGAAGGGAAGCACAACTGTTGTCCCTAATGATAAGAATGAACTAATCCCTCAAAGAATTATTATTGGATATAGAATGTGTATTGATTACAGGAAGTTGAACAGGGCGACAAGGAAGGATCATTATCCGTTGACATTCATTGACCAAATGCTTGAAAGGTTATCCAAAAACACCCACTTTTTCTATCTTGATGGATATTCTGGCTTCTCTCAAATTCATGTTAACACTGCCGATCAAGAGAGGACCACTTTTACTTGTCCTTTTGGTACTTATGCTTATAGATTTATGCATTTCGGTTTATGCAACACCCCTGTTACTTTTCAAAGGTGTATGTCTGCTATCTTTCATGGTTTTTGTGAGGAAATTCTTGAGGTATACATGGACGATTTCTCCGTCTATGGAACCTCTTTTGACCATTGTCTCCAAAACCTTAATAAAGATTTGCAGAGATGTGAGGAGACAAACTTGGTGCTCAACTGGAAGAAGTGCCACTTCATGGTCAACGAGGGAATTGTTCTTGGCCACAAGATTTTCAAGAGGGGAATCGAGGTGAACAGGGCCAAGATCAAAGAAATCGAGAAGATGCCCTATCGAAGGGACATCAAAGGTATTCATAGTTTTCTCGGTCATGCTGGCTTCTATGGAAGATTTATTAAATACTTTTCTAAGACTTCGAGACCCCTCACTAATCTTCTATAGAAGGATATTCATTTTGTGTTTGATGAAGATTGTAAGGAAGCCTTTGAAGTTCTTAAGAAAGCTTTGATAAGTGCTCCTATAGTCCAACCGCCTAATTGGATTTACCTTTCGAAATTATGTGTGATGCTAGTGACTTTGATGTTGGAGCTGTGTTAGGACAAAGGGTTCATCAGAAATTGAATGTTATACATTATGCTAGAAAGACCCTTGATAGTATTCAAAAGAATTACGCTACTACTGAAAAGGAATTTTTAGCAGTAGTGTTTGCTTGTGATAAATTTAGACCTTATATTGTTGATTACAAAGTCATTATTCATACTGACCATGCCGCTATTAAGTATGTTATGGAGAAGAATGATGTGAAACCTAGACTTATCAGATGGGTTCTTCTTCTTCAAGAATTTGATTTGCAGATTGATGAAAGGAAAGGAGCGGAAAATCCAATAGCAGACAACCTCTCCAGGATAGAGAACATACCACGTGATCCTATTCCTGTTAATGATAGCTTTCCTGATGAATAGTTAGGTGTTTTAAGGATACAATCTATTTCTGATCCTTGGTTTGCAGACTATGCTAACTTTATTGTTACCAGGTTTTTACCTCCAGGTTTAACATTTCAACAAAGGAAGAAGTTCTTCCACGACTTGAGGTATTACTTTTGGGATGACCCACACCTTTTCAGAGAATTCGCAGATGGAATCGTGAGAAGGTGCATACCGGAGCATGAGCAGAAGGATATATTGAGGGATCGTCACGATAGTCCCTATGGAGCACATCATGCCGGTGAGATGACCGCACACAAGGTTCTCCAATCAAGTTTTTATTGGCATACCCTCTTTAAGGATGCTAGAAAATATGTTTTATCTTGTGATAAGTGTCAAAGATTTGGTAATATTAGTAGGAGAAATGTGATGCCTATGAATTGCTCTCTAGTTATTGAGCCTTTTGATTGCTGGGGTTTTGATTTTATGGGTACTTGATGACCCTGAACTGTAGGGGGTCGATTGTAGCGTTTTCGATAAATAAGAGTGTCGAACCCAACGAGGAGCAGAAGGTATTGGTAAGTGACTTTGGCAAAGAAATAACTGCAGGCCCTGAAAGATAACTTTTTAGGGGTTTTCGGTATAAGAAACAAGAAGGTAAAAGCAAGCAAAGTAAAAGAAATTGAGGAGGAACAAGTGGCCCAATCCTTTTGAGAAAAGGATAGGCCTAGCAACTAAACTTATAAAGGCTAAAGTGTTCTTGAGGACACACAGGAGAGATAGTCATATGCTTTCGCCATATTCCGTATTGGTACGATGTTTTGTGTTCATAAGTGTTGAGTGGGTGGATCTATGCTAGTACACCTTCTAGACTAAGATAAGTGCACTCTTATGATTAAACACCTTTCAAGCATCCGCAAATACATGGTAGTAATTAAGGAAAAAGCCTAACCATAGATATACGATCGATGATCCATTGTTCCCTTGTGCAAAAGCATGCAAACTGGGGTTCAGGTTTCTGTTACTCCGGCAACCCACCGTAAGCATTCTTTATACACAATGCATTCCCCTAGGTCCTTAATAAGGCGAAGTTTTGAGTGTTCGACTCACACAACACCCCTAGGAAAATAACAACAAAACTTAAATATCAAACAACACATATTACTTCAACATCATATGACTACTAACAACTAGACTTCTCCCATGTCCTCAAGAACTAAAGTAATTACTCACAAGACATAAAAGATATCATGATCAGTGGTGATAAATAGATGATAAACAATCTGGACATAATGATATTTCTCAAACAAAACTCAATAGCATTCACCACAAAGGAGTAATCAACACAGATAGAGTAGAGAGAATAGATAGTACGGATTACAACACAAGTTACACTTGTGAGGTGAGATAGGATGGTGGTGGAGATGGTGTTGATGTTGGGGATGATGTTGATGATGCTCGTCACAATGGTGATGGCGATGGCGATGATCTCCCCTTCCGGGAGGTGTTCTCCCCGGCGGATTCTGCCCGCCGGAGATGCCTTTTCTTCTCTGTAAGTTTTCGCCACAGAGCGATGGCGGAACTCGCAAAACTCCTCCTCTTTAAGGGTTTTCGGATGACGAGGGATAAATAGGCTATAGGGGGGAGCCTGGGGTGGCCCCAGGGGTCCAGGGGGCAACACGGCGCGGCTAGGGGTGGGCCCGCGCTAGGGGGCCGCCTGGGCTCCTGGTGGCCCCTCTGGTCTCCGTTTTGCGTGTCCCCGTCATTCTTCTGTAAAATGGCCTCCTTCGATTTTCAGGTAATTTAGAGGTCTTCTGATTAAGCATTTCTGCGTCCACTTTTTATCGCTGAATTCTGCGTCTGCTGATTCATCATCGAAAAGTTGCAAACTATGTAAAACAATCCAAAACAACATAAGAATAACTTGATCTAAAGATTTAATTGCAAGACCTAAAGATATACCTTCAACGCTTATCTCCCCGGCAACGGTGCCAGAACTAGCTGTATGTCTACACACGCTTCTATTCTTGTAGACTATGTTGGGCCTCCAAGCGCAGAGGTTTGTAGGACAGCAGCAATTTCCCTCAAGTGGATGAGCTAAGGTTTATTGAACTCAGGGAAGTAGAGGTTGAACATGGTCTCTCTCAAGCAACCCTGCAATTAAGATACAAGAAGTCTCTTGTGTCCGCAAAACACCTAATACAACTAGGAGTTGTATAGGTGCACTAGTTCGGCGAAGAGATTGTAAAATATCGGTGATAGGTGTGCAAAGCAAGGTAATGTAAATCTGTAATAAAAAGTACAGCAAGAAAACATGTGACAAAAGTGAGCACAAACGGTGTAAAAATGGTGGAAACAAGTCCTAGGCTTCATACTTTCACTAGTGGCAACTCCCAACAACAATAACATAGTCTAATCACATGATATTTCCCATGAAACATGCAATGGGGACGCAATCGGAGGTCATTCCTTTGTGGTCAAGCGAGGATGAGAATTATGTAGGGCTACAAAAGCACACCTCAAAGTTCGTAATTCTCAATCTATGGATTTCCCAATGTCATCGCGGCCATCCAAAGAGAGTACCACAATCACCATAACATATCTCAAGGATAGTCAAAGACAAGCACCAAGAGACTCTCAGTCATCAATCAACACACAAAACGGAAATCACTCATGAAAATATTCTTCTAATCCATGTCCAATAGACCGCTGTCACCATGGTCTCGGGGATTATACTAGATAAGATCAAGTGATTACATCAATTCAATACACAGAGGAAGGGGAAATATCATGGGATCATCCTAGATTAACATAGCCTATGATCACAACGAAGATCACATCATGGAGAGAGAGAAGAACACATAGCTACTGGTAGAAACCTCAGCCCCGAGGAGGAACTACTCGCACATGGACATGGTGAGAGAGAGAGAGTTGTTGATGGAGAGGTGCAGCCCGGAGGAGATGAAGGAGACGGCGGCGGCCACGGCAACGCCCACGGCGGTGGCCACAACCCTTGGGGGCAGCGGACCTTGGCTCCTTCTTCTTCTTTGGAGATGGTTCTGCTGTGGAGATTGATCTCCCCTCAAGACGGCTGCCAAGGGGATGAAATTTTGTGGTGCCCTTTGACCTAGGTTTCCTCTCTTTATATAGACTCTCGGATTCCCGTCATCCAAATTAAATCTTCGGTATTTCGCGTCTCCAGGGAGCATCCGAACTCTAATTGGGACGAATTTTATGTCTAGATTCACCGGAAAATAATTCCCTACAACTTTGTAGTTTTAAGTTTTTCCGTTTGAAGCCGTCTTTTAGCGTTTCCGAGGTGATCTTTAAAACTTGTCTGGTGGGGACAGATTTCGGGAGAGTTAGAGTCCAACTCCTACAAGGCTTCTTTTTGTGATTTTTCTTTATCCAAATAATTCCTACACATAAAGTACAAAAACAAGAACTTGTGAACTCTTGAAACCATTAATACGTTAGTTCCAAAATATGTTATAAGAAGATATGAAAGCGTATCAAAAGCATAGCAATATCACACAAAACATGCATGGAGCAGCAGAAATTATAGATACGTTTGGGACGTATCAACATCCCCAAGATTAATTCCTGCTCATCCTCGAATAGGTAAATGATAACAAGCATAATTTCTGTGGTTACATGCTAATAACCATATAAGAACTTTGTAAGTAAATCAATCAAGGTATTTGATTCAATTCAAGTCATAACAGGAAAGAGTCTATATTAGCATTGAAACAAGCAACGAAAGAACATTAGGTGCAAATGCTCTCGCTGTCCGTAACTCGAATGTCTCCAAATGGTGTTTGCGTGCAAGAAAGAGATACGAGAAAAAGTATATTTTTGTTGAGAACACAATCTACTAAAGTTTCACACTTGGTCTCCTTTGGAATCTTATCTTGACTCGTCCCCAGAGCACTAGCCAGTTAGAAGTCAATTTGATCCACTCCGTTTCGATATTTTGAGCACTCATGCAATGGATGAGCGTAAGCACAAAAGTTGACACTTAGGATGGCAAAGAGAGAAATATGGTGAAGGAGGAAGACAAAAAGGATGAGAAAGACTCACATCAATGAGGACAATCATAGGCGAGAAGGCCAAATGATAGATATGATGTGAGGAGTAGGAATTGCCATGCAACGGATGCACATATGAGCTAAGGTAAGCTCTCCAATGGAACTAGTGGGGGTGCATCCAACTTGCTTGATCATGAAGACCTAGAGCTCTTTTGAGGAGGCTTATCCTTGGAATATGCATGCCAAGTTCTATAGTGTGAAGGTCCCCACATAGCTATATGCATGTATGATTATCTCTATGGAGTACAAGGATAAGAGGGAGTGCTAGTGTGGATCTTTCAAAAGGATAGTAGTGTTGCCCCTTTCTCTGTTTTTATTTATTTTTCTCTTTTTTCTATTTTTTTGTATTTTTTTGGTGGCCTCAATGGCTCTTTCTATTTAACTCTCATTTGTCCTCTTTGGGATCTTTTATTTTGTCCACTTAGGAATCTTTTCCTCACTTAAGTGCAACATTATAATTTACAAGAGGGTATAGAAGATCTTTCACACTTTACAAGGTACTCAAATCATAAAGAAGATGTAGCTATCATGATGTATGCAATGTATACCGCTGCCATTGTAGCAGGAACATGTATGACATGAAGATCAAGTCATGAAGGGGTAGATGTTGCATGACAATATATCTCGGAAAGGCTATGGAAACTCCTTGATAGGTAGGTATGGTGGCTTTCCTAAGGAAGGATATAAGGAGGTTTATGATGACAGAGCGTATCATGCCAAGGGTTTGGATGTACCGGCAAAGGTGGACGCCAACTCTCGGAGTGAGAAGAAGGCAATGCATGGCACAGGAGAGGCTAGAAAATATGAGAAAGTGGAAGTGTCAACTTTCAATACTTACATTAGTCCAAAGAACTCATGCACTTATTATCGGTAACTCTCAATCTAATGAGGAGGTTCACAAAGAGACAAGTACCCCAAGGAGGAGTGAATGGGGGTTTGGTTATCCTTGTGCATCCTCGACTCATGGTATCTGAGTGTATTCTAATATCCGATCCCTCAAAAGATTAGCGATCCATCTAGTAGCTAGAGTTATCAACTAGTTTTGTAGGTTTTGAAAATAAACACGGATTGCCCAAAATACGACACCTATCACTAATAGGCTAGAGCTCTTGACACGAAAATTTCAAACATTACTCACATCAATACCTCAAAACTATTGCAAGTTACTACTAAAATTGAATAGCAACCTCAATTACCTACTCTCAAACAAGACACAACTCAGTGCAACAACCAACTCTCGACAAGATAAACATGAAAACTAAAGAGAGTTCCACCAACAAACTAAACAAAATCCAAGGCTCTTTCTAAAGACAAACTAAAAGTAAAACTAAACATGGGAGTAGCTACGAAAAGATAAAGAACACACAACATCAAAAGGATAGGCATGAAAAACCCTATGATGTGTTCTAGATTTTGGAAGTGGAGCGTGTTTCTCTCCCACATAAAGTAAGATGGGGTCTAACTTGTTATGAACAGCAAGCAAAGCTAAAGAAAACTAAAAATTAAACCTAAGAGCGAGACGCTCCAAGCATAGCACATAACACATGAAGTGATAAAAATACAGTGAGATGAAGGACGATCTGATGATTGTTGATGGAGAAGGGGATGCACGGGGGCATACCCAAGCTTAGACGCTTGAGTCTCCTTGAATATTTGTTGGGGATGCATGGGGGCATCCCCAAGCTTGAGCGCTTGACACTCCCGAATCTTCTTTCATCATCTTCCGTTGCACACTTGAAAACTCCCTTCATACATTACTCATCATAAGCTGATTAGAGAGGTTAGTACCCTTAATACAAAATTTTCCCCACAGGATATAAAGATATTCTTGAAGAACTACAGTTTCTGAAGATTGCCAAACAGTTTTTTCAAAGAAAGAGCAAGCTTAAGGTTTGCAAAAGTAAGGAAAGGCAAAACGTGGCAGAATCTGTGAAAACAGAACAACACGTAGTAAAGAATTTTTTAGGTGTACTTCTGCAACTCAAATAAAAAAACTCAGAACATACGAAAGTTCCGTGATTGTATAGATCTCGCTGTGTAAACAATTCAGCTCAAAAAGATGAACTGGTGATTTAATCTAATTTTTTCCGTCAAAAGGACAGAATATGTTTTCTGGACAGCATGTCACAACTTTCAATTCCCTTGTCATATGAGGCTATAACTTGGCACAAAGCTTGAAAATAAAGATACAATGATGTTGCTACAGTAGTAACAATCATCAAGACCACTAAAAACAGGAGGTAAAAACTAAAAGTAAAGATAGCAAGGGTTGTCTCCCTAGAGCTCTTTCTTTATAGCCATAAAGATAGGCTTAAGATTTTAATGATGCTCTCATAGGAATAAGGAATAAGAGTTGAAGAACAAAAGAGGGCATCAAGAAGAAAATAACAAACACATTTAAGTCTAACATGCTTCCTATGCAAAGGGATCTTGTAGAGAAATAATTCATTGAAGCATTAAGATATTAGCATAGGAAGGAAAAATAAGTGCAACTTTAAGACCTTCAACATAAAGAGAGGGAACTTGATATTATTATAATATCTATAAGCCTATGTTCCCCTCACATAATAATTTTCAGTGGGATCATGAATAAACTCAACAATATAAGTATCACATGAAACTTTCTTATCATGATCCACAAGCATAGAAAATTTGTTACTCCCCACATAAGAAAAATCCTTCTCATTAGTAGTAGTGGGAGAAAACTCAAGAAAATAGCTATCACATGAATCATTCTTATCATGATACACTTCCAAAATTTTATTCTTTATAGCATAAGTGTCATCATAATAATCATCATAGATAGGAGGCTAAAAAGATCATCTTCATAAAATGTAGCATCCCCAAGCTTATGGCTTTGCATATCATTAGTATCAAAAGTATTCAAAGAAGACATACTAACAACTTTGCTACTATCATGAGTGTTGTGCAAATAATAAAGCTCCATAGGATTTTTGATTTTCTGTTCAAAGACTTCATGTCCCAACTCAAGGTAGAGCTCATAAAGCTCTCTCATAATATTTTTGTTGTATTCCATAAGCCTAACTAGTGAAAATAAAAACACGAATCGAAAAGATTTAATTGCAAGATCTAAAGATATACCTTCAGCGCTTACCTCCCGGGCAACGGGGCCAGAAATAGCTTGATGTCTACACACGCTTCTATTCTTGTAGACTATGTTGAGCCTCCAAGCGCAGAGGTTTGTAGGAAAGCAGCAATTTCCCTCAAGTGGATGACCTAAGGTTAATCGAACTCAGGGAAGTAGAGGCTGAAGATGGTCTTTCTCAATCAAACCTGCAATTAGGATAAAAGAAGCCTCTTGTGTCCCCAACACACCTAATACAACTAGGAGTTGTATAGGTGCACTAGTTCGGCGAAGAGATAGTAAAATAAGGGTGATAGGTGTGGCAAAGCAAGGTAATATAAATATATAATAAAAAGTGCAGCAAGCAAACATGTGACAAAAGTGAGCACAAACGCTGTAACAATGGTGGAAACAAGGCCCACCCTTCATACTTTCACTAGTGGCAACTCGCATGTGACACCCTGGATTTTGGAACTTTCTTTTTCAAAAACTTTTCTGATTTATTTCTGGATTTGCGATTGGATTTTATTTTGATCACCTCGTTGGACTTGAAACTTGAGCATATTTTCTATCCATGCTCAAGTGACCCTTGATTTCAAGCCTTTCCATGTCATTCCATTGATCCATCTCATCCAAGCCACCATTTTATTCAAACCATGTATTACTTTTTCCAATAAAAGGGATATTAATTCCTATTATTTGAGGTTTGTGAAGCAACCCCTATTTATATTGCTCCATAAATCCCCAAATAATTTCCACATATCATTGATTCCATATCTTGCCAAATTCTGCAAAAACATTTCATAGCCCAAGTGGATTGTTCCTCTAGAAAAATTCATTTGTCTGTGGGGGCAGATTGGAGCTTTGTGAAGGGAGTGCCATTTGTCTTGATCCATTGCTGGTGAAACTTTTTGTGAAATCTCATATTATCATATGATTGATCCTGACCAAATTCCACCACCATTTGTTTAGCCAAACTCCCACAATAAATTCCCAAAGTTTGGGTGCAGCAAAGGAGCATTGTGAAGCAAGTGCATGATAGGGGATCCCATTTACCTTGAAACTTTTGAAGCATGATCCTACCACCATATAACTCCACCAAACCAGATTTGAGCCAAATCCCATTAACCATGTGAGTGCACCATCATGTGTAAGTTTCTGGTCAGTGGGTCACATTGTGAAGCAAGTGCTAGCTATGTGTGTCCAATGGCTATGAAATTTTATAAACATGTGAAACATGCCAAATAACCAAGCTACACGAATGTTCACTCAAATCAAACAATCCAGTGAGATGCTAGCCACACCAATGCATTCTGACCCATTTGGTGCTTTACAAAGGAAGTACCAAAAATATTGATCCAAATGATATGAAACTTGGTGTACATACTCCTCCTAGTGTATTATTGAGCTATGAAAAATATCATGCCTAGGGGAGCAATGTAAAAGCCACACCACAGTACAAACACCTTCTTCCACCATGGTGTAGTTGCAAAGGATGTACTATGTGCATTGATTATTTTGAGCCCAAACTTTCCAGATCACTAGTCCTGCGTACCCTAAGCCTAGGAGACAACTTGGTCCTATCCAAAACCCCACCATGTGAGCTATGCTTCTGCTCCAAGATTGTTGTATCCAACTTTGTGATGAGCCAGGGATCACACTGATCATTCTTTTCGCCATCCAGCTGTACCACGGTGATCTACTCTCAAAGGACTCCACTGTAGACATGGTTGGCCACGCTGGATCCTATCTAAACTTTGGTGGCCACGCGCGTGCCCGACATGTCGCATTCGTTCTACAGAGCGCCGCTCTCGGTTTCTCCTTGTCTAACCGTGCCGCAAAGCTTTCCCGCACCCCAATGTTGCACGCCGCTCGCCCAGTCGCTCTCAAGCTCGCTGTTCATCCGCATGCCACGGCCGCCGTCCCCTTGTTGCGGCCCGAAGCTTGGATTCCACCTCCTCCTATAAAATGGTTGTGCCCCGAGCACTCCAGAGCATGCCCAGCTCCTCTCCACCCCTCCTAGCCCACTGCCCCTCTTCCAATTTACAGCCGGCGCTTCTCGTCCGCCGACTCTGACCTCCACGGCCGCCGCTACCCTCCTCCAAAATTTGCGCTGTGCGAACCCTTCCCCTCCTCCTAGCTCGCGACCGCGGACCCTATAGGTCCCTGCGCTCCCTCCACCGTGCTTCCTCCAGCCGGGGGCTCACCGCCGGCTCGGCCCGGCCAAGGCCGCCCACGGCTGCCGCGCCGTGGCAAGGGGAGACGGCGGAGCAGCCCCCTCCTCGCGGTGTCGCAGCCACCGACCGGCGCGGGCCGGTGCGCCGCATCCAGAGGACTCGAAGGCGGGGCCTCCCACTCCAGCCATCGGCGGCGAGCGGCCAGCCGGCCTCCTCTGTCTCCTGTCGTGGGGAGGGAGGAACAGAGGCAGGGGAGGAGAGAGAGAAGGGGCACTGCCAGGCGGGCCCCCCTGTCAGCGCGGCCCCACACGTAAGTGGCCGCAGCCCGTTGCCCGTTTTCTTCACGTGGAGGCGGTTTCGGCTGGAATACGTTTTCTCTATTCGAAAGCGTATTCCTGGCCCCTTCAGACGAAAATGCGTTTCCTAATATAGAAAGCGTATTTTCCCTCTGCCTCAGCCGGGAATGCATTTTCTCTGAATAGAAGGCGTATTTCCATCCAAAACCAGCCCCCCGACACCGTTTCGTCGATATCTCCGCAACCATAAGTCCAAACGCGGTGATTCTTTTTGCGTTGTTTTTGTATCGAGCTCCTCTTCAGTTTGGAATAGGTTTCATGCCATGTTTTTATGTTTTTCTTTGCTGGTCAAACCAAAGATGATGTTTGACCTTTTCGCCGTGCCTTTTAATAAAATGTTTTGCAGGGTTTTGCTTGTGTTGAAGATCAGTGAGTAATTCACACTCCTCTGGTGAAAGGCAAGCCACAATACCCTTTGCACCTTTGCAAAGCTTTGACGTGCTTTAAAAATTGCTTTTCGATGATATGCTATATCAATGACCGTGATCATGTGGCCATGCTATGATTGATGTTATACTGCCATGCTATATTTGAGTATGCTACTGCTATGCTATGCTTGGCCATGTTACATCCATGCCATGCTTCGATCATATCTTTGCCATGTTATAGTCTGCATCGTCGTAACCACCACATACCAACACCATGTTAAGTTTCTCATGTTACATCTGTTCAGGCTATGCCTAAGTTATGCTCAACTGTATTCATAATGCTGCCATGTTAATAACTTAATCTTTGTAACACAGATAAGTTCACCATCTAAAATGTGTTTGATCATATCTGAAACTATCATGTTAATATGCTATGCATTGTTATGATCTGATACTCATGTTGCACCAGATGCTTGTGTTCGCTGTTGGAGATATGCTTCGTAAAAAGTTGATCAGGTGCCACCGAACCGGGCTTATCCGTGCAGCCACATTTGCCTGTATGGGCGGGCCTTGATTCGTTCTGCCGGTGGGTTCTCTTATTTGTATCACCAAGTAGGGGGGCTACGCGCTCGCGCTGCCCTGATCAGGCAGGCGGCGGTAGTCCTGACAGCCAGTGTTGTTATGAGTTCAGTCCCCGTTGGGACAGTTTTTGCCACAAGGTGGCCGAGTAGTTCTGGTGGTAACGTGTACACCTAACCACAGGGCTACCCAAGACGGAATGTCGGTGATCCGGTAAGAGGGACACTCGGTAGCATCGGTCTCATTGGAGAAGTCCTAGTCCACTCCTGCTGTGCGAGTTCCAAGGATCCTGTGGGACAAGTACCGGGGTGTTGGATGGAGGAAGAACTCCATAGTGTGGGTAACGTGCAAAAACTCTGCAGAGTCAAAATCTATTCGAATAGCCGCGTCCTCGGTCAGGGGACACAGCTCGTACTAGGTCACACCTTATGATCAACTTGAGTTTGGTGGTAAGTTTGTGGTAAGTGGATGGTTGTGCGATGAGTGGATTGGTTGGGTGGTAACGAGGGACACCTAACCCGTTGAATGGTTGCGCGATGACCCGTTTGGTCATGCGACGACCCGTGGAAGTTATTGGTCACGAAGTGACCCGATGCTTGAGTCTGTAAGGACTCCGAGGTAAGCCACGTGATCATGCGACGATCATGTGGGGTCCATTGTGTGTGCATTAGTCTTTATGATGTTAATATGCTTGATGATTATCTGCTTGCACGATATTGCTGCTCACCTGTCTAATTCACTAATATACTTTAACCTGTTGCCATATTATTGTTTTGCCTTGTTGCATGGTTGTTGTGAGCTTGCAAGTACATAAAATGTACTGACCTGGCGTGTTATGCCAGATTTGCATGCCGTGCTTTGGATGCGTAGGACGACGTTCCTGGTGTTTGCGAGCTAGGAGGTGTCCCAGCCAGTGTCCCTGTGGATTGGAGTTCTCCATCGCCGTTATTGTTCCGCTGCCATCGATATTCCGCTGATAGAGTTATGCTGCTGCTTGGTGTAGAGCTGAGGAGAAAGTTGTGTCTCTGCTAGCGTTGTAATAGACCTCGTGTACTCCTATCTTCGGTAATAGAAAGCTGTTCAGTTCCATACCAATCAGTGCCGTGTTCGAGAAGACTTGATCTCTGGGCTGGTGCACGGGGCGTTCCGGTAATGACATGTTGCCTGTTGCATGTTGATGTGTGTAGCAATAAATTGAGATCCCGCGTGTGATCTCAGTGCTTGTTCAGTATTGCTTTTCCTGCTTAGTTGGTTCTCATTGTTGGTTATTTGTTTAGTTTGTTCACCAGTTACTAACTCTGTTTTAGCAGGTGTTAGATGGCTTGGACGGACCCTTGCTTCTTGTTCTTCGATATTGGCACCACGTCTGGTTCTATGCTGATGCATCGTCGGCCATCCGGAGTGGATGCCTGTTTTATATTTCTCTTTTCAACAACCGACCCGTGTTCTGAGATGTTTTTCGGCCGTCTCGGGTAGTTGTTGAGTCTCTTTTCGCAGTGGAGACCCTATGCTCTGAGCTATTTTTTGGCCGTCTTAGGGGACCTCTGCATTCTTCTTATCAACATTGCCTCATGCTCTGAGCTGATTTCGGTCGGCCGTCTTGAGCAATGCTTGAGATATTCTAGTACAAGTCCCAGATCAGAGTTGTAAAAACCGTTTTGGTGGCTACTGGGTTATTCGTTGTTTTCTTTGCAAGGAGTCCGGATAATCATCGACCACCGCTAAAGCTGATGAAGTAGCAAGCCGCTTCTCGTTTGATTTTTCCCCGTGGTTTCCTTCGTTGGTTCTTCCTTTGGTTCTTTGTTGTCACTTGCTCCACCCCAATGGAAAGTTGCTCATAACCCTGCATACCTCGACGAACCAGTGCAATACCGTAGAGCAGCGTGAAGACACCAAGTCAAGGACCCACACCAGATTGCAGCAGGAGTATTCAACCCCATATGAGTTCTCCCTGAATGAACCAAGTCAGCATTTTTCCGGTGGATGTTACAGTCATGAAGATTCTATAAGTGGAAGACCGCAAAGAGAAATAAGGAAATCAGCCAGACAGGAATGACGCATACCCGGTTGCAGCTCACATGCTTTTTCTCAAGTTTGAAGCATATGGCAACCATCAGGCCTTCAACCAGAACAGCCTGAAGACTCAGACAATTAAAGGCCACAATGATGCGGAAATCAGCAAGTCAAACAGGACTTTTACCCAATTGCGTTTGAAACAAGTGGCTCACGAATGGATGCTACCCAAGCTATCCATTGAGTCCCGTCTACATCGACTACGACAGCCGCAGAGATTCAAGGAAAGATAAGCAGAAACTGTGATCCACGAGCATATGCACCCAAGGCAGGACAAACACCAGCTACAGTCCTATTCAATACAAATTATTTCAATTATATTCTGGAAGGTGGCCAAAACATATCATGAAGCCCAGATGATCAGAAGAATGTTTCCCCCTCACCAGACGACAGTCAGAAGCCCGTCAGACACCGTGGTCAGATCTGTCTCCACATCATTGAGGGAAAGCTTCGGACAGAAGGAACATCAGCCTTCCGTGACAAGGTACAAGGCACAACCCACTTGTACAGTGTATCAGCCTTCCTCAGTACGCTACTGGGATGTATTCTCAGCCAAGACAGACAGCCTTCCTCCACAAGCCACCGACAGAAGCTTACAGTGCAAGACACTCGATCGTGCTCGGTACGCCACAGGGATGGACTCCAGCACAAGCCGCTCGGTCGTCTAAAGTAAATTGCCGCAGAAACTTCCAGCAGAAGGGACCGGTATGTCCACAATGCAAGAGGCAAACTTCCGTCACAAGACAACCCATCTTCGTCAGTAAGTTATTAAGAAAGCTTCCAAGGCAAGGCACCCAGCCTTCTTCAGCAAGTTATCGAGGCAGCTTCCCATGTACGACATCCTGCCTTCCTCGCTACGCCACCGGAGCAAGCTTCCGGGGTACGGTACCCAACCTTCCCCAGCAAGCTACCCCAAGCTTCGCGAACAAGATACCATTCTTCTACGACGTGTAATCATACCTACAACAGTGTGGTCAGAAATCCAGCCATGCTGGAAAGTGAAGACTTCAGCACCGTCAGGACCCGCATATGGTTATGGGTATTCTTATCAAGTACGAAAGCTACCCCTGTGCGGATACCACCATGCCCGTAATCAAGGAAGAATTATGCACATAAACGACGGTGAAGAACCGCAACTCTCGGGAAACAAGTCAGCAAAAGAGACGGATACACATCTCAGCCTGGAAGAAAGACTGACAAAGTCACCCTGAAGAAAGGAAGCAAGGAGCATTGAATCCTGCTCCCGTCATGAAGGTCAGCTCCTCACGACCTACAAGGCTCCAAAGCAGAATAATCTGGAGATCCCGTTCATTCCAACCAAGGTTATCATGATGAAACAAGAAACAAAAGGTGATGGTAACCTGTCTATCTCAAAGATTGCGGCAGAACAATAAGCAGTTATGCAACAAGGAAGGAACCCTGACCAAAGAAAAGACAATACAAGAAAGGTGGTTGCCACAGGAGCAAGACGCAGGACAAACAAACATGGTAGGTGTCAAACCTTGCCGCAACCTGAGCAAGCGTGGCACCTCGCAAGTTGTCAGAGGTATGCAACCCTCGAGCCCGACGAGTTGGACAGAATGAATCGCATGGACCTCAAGTCAAATTTGCCGGGATCAGTTGAAGTCATGTGGACCACCGTGGATATCTACCACAAAGAAAGCTCATTCACTATGGGCCAAGGACCGTGTACCGATCCGGTTAGCCTGAGAAGTTACTCAAGTTTAGAATCGTCCGTCTTGCCGAGATACCCCAGTCTGCTTCATTAAATGTCACCCGCTCAGCTCGACATTTTAAACACAAGAATCGGATTGAAGCATATCAGGACCTATCGCCACCCGGAATGTGCAACCTGTCAGGCAAATCTCAGCATAAGCAAATATTCAGAATTTGTGGCCCGCTCCGAATCCTTGAACACAGTGGACAGGCCAAAAGAAATATGAGGCAACCCCACGTGCCATCGGTCAAGGTCCCGATAGTAAACATTCTGAGATACCACTACCGATGAAGGTCAAGCTCTTGTCAAAGTGGCCAATGCAAAGGATTCAAGACCGTACCACGAATAATGCCCGAGGTACCCCAGACACAGCATGGGTATCGTCAACATTCAGCCTATGACAAGACCTCCTGTCATCTTACAAGTCAGAAGATATGAGGATGGAAATTAGCAAGAAAGGATGTGATGTATCAAGTAAGAACATTCTGTCAGAGCTACAGATCGGGTGAAGTAAACCCCCTCAGCAGATATATTGGATGCTACCATGGGAATAGTATGCGGTAAAAAGGAAATCCGAGAAGCAGCAAGTTTCCGAAGGACGGTAAGTTTGCGATGGTTCCCTGAGAAACCAAATCTCGAGGACGAGATTTTTCTAAGGGGGGTCGGTTTGTGACATCCTGGATTTTGGAACTTTCTTTTTCCAAAAACTTTTCTGATTTATTTCTGGATTTGGGATTGTATTTGATTTTGATCACCTCGTTGGACTTGAAACTTGAGAATATTTTCTTTCCATGCTCAAGTGACCCTTGATTTCAAGCCTTTCCATGTCATTCCATTGATCCATCTCATCCAAGCCACCATTTTATTCAAACCATGTATTCCTTTTTCCAAAAAAAGGGATATTCCTATTATGTGAGTTTTGTGAAGCAACCCCTATTTATATTGATCCATAAATCCCCAAATAATTCCCACATGTCATTGATTCCATATCTTGCCAAATTCTCCAAAAACATTTCATAGCCCAAGTGGATTGTTCCTCTAGAAAAAATTCATTTGTCTATGGGGGCAGATTGGAGCTTTGTGAAGGCAGTGCCATTTCTCTTGATCCATTGCTGGTGAAACTTTTTGTGCAATCTCATATAATCATATGATTGATCCCCACCAAATTCCACTACCATTTTCTTAGCCAAACTCCCACAATAAATTCCCAAAGTTTGGGTGCAGCAAAGGAGCATTGTGAAGCAAGTGCATGATAGGGGTTCCCATTTGCCTTGAAACTTTTGGAGCATGATCCTACCACCATATAACTCCACCAATCCAGACTTGAGCCAAATCCCATTAACCATGTGAGTGCACCATCATGTGTAAGTTTCTGGTCAGTGGGACACATTGTGAAGAAAGTGCTAGCTATGTGTGTCCAATGGCTATGAAATTTTTTAAAAATTTGAAACATGCCAAATAACCAAGCTACACCAATTCTCAGTCAAATCAAACAATCCAGTGAGATGCTAGCCTCACCAATGCATTCTGACCCATTTGGTGCTTTACAAAGGAAGTACCAAAAATATTGATTCAAATGATATGAAACTTGATGTACATACTCCTCCTAGTGTATTATTGAGCTTTGCAAAATATGATGCCTAGGGGAGTAACGTACAAGCCACACCACAGTACAAACACCTTCTGCCACCATGGTGCAGTTGCAAAGGATGTACTATGTGCATTGATTATTTTGAGCCCAAACTTTCCAGATCACTAGTCCTACCTACCCTAAGCCCAAGAGACAACTTGGTCCTATCCAAAACCCCACCATGTGAGCTATGCTTCTGCTCCAAGATTGCTGTATCCAACTTTGTGATGAGCCAAGGATCACACTGTTCATTCTTTTGGCCATCCAGCTGTACCACGGTGATCTACTCTCAAAGGAATCCACTGTAGACATGGTTGGCCACGCCGGATCCTATCTAAACTTTGGTGGCCACGCGCTTGGACGCACACGGCGTGCTCTGGCCGCGCTCTGCGCGTGCCCGTCATGTCGCCTTCGTGCTACAGAGCGTCGCTGTCGGTTTCTCCTTGTCCAAACCGCACCGCAAGGCTTTCCCGCACCCCAATGTTGCACGCCGCTCGCCCTGTCGCTCTCGAGCTCGCTGTTCATCCGCACGCCACGGTCGCCGTCCCCTTGTCGCGGCCCACAGCTTGGATTCCACCTCCTCCTATAAAATGGCTATGCCCCGAGCACTCCAGAGAATGCCCAGCTCCTCTCCACCCCTCCTAGCCCACTGACCCTCTTCCAATTTGCAGCCGGCGCTTCTCCTCCGCCGCCTCTGACCTCCACGGCCGCCGCTACCCTCCTCCAAAATTTGCGCTGTGGGAACCCCTCCCCTCCTCCTAGATCGCGACCGCGGACCCTATAGGTCCCTACGCTCCCTCCTCCGCGCTTCCTCCAGCCGGGGGCTCACCGCCGGCTCGGCCCGGCCAAGGCCGCCCACGCCTGCCGCGCCGTGGTAAGGGGAGACGGCGGAGCGGTCCCCTCCTCGCGGTGCCCCAGCCACCGACCGGAGTGGGCCGGTGCGCCGCATCCAGAGGGCTCGACGGTAGGGCCTCCCGCTCCGGCCATCGGCGGCGACCGACCAGTCGGTGTGACGCCCCCAAAATCAATCCGTGTACAATAATCATACACGTAGGGTACACGGCTGAGATTAGGGTGCCACGGTGAGAATATCACAGCACAACACTAAACACAAAAGGATAAACCAATATGTTACAATAAAGGGGGTCACGCGGACCCGAATACATAAGTTATACAAGCCATAATATGTGAGTACAGACATAGTTAGTCAAGTTTTGCCTTAAGAAGGCTAGCACAAATAACATCAGAGATACAGATCGAAAAGGCAAGGCCTCCTGCCTGGGAGCCTCCGAAACTACTCCTGGTCCTGGTCAGTGGGGGTCTCGACGTAGTAGTATCCGCCTCCGGGGTACTCCTGCTCCTGGGCTCCAACGTCGACTGCACCGGCCGATCAGGCAAAACATAAAGGGGAAAAATAAAGCAAAGGTGAGTATCTAGCATACCCGCGAGACTTACGTCCGCTACTAAGCATTATGCATTTGTATCAACGAAAAGGGGAGGCTGTATATAGTGGACTGCAAGGTAGAAATCAGAATAAGGGTAAGAAGCTAGGCATATCGAAGACTAGCATCTTCTGACGTTGTCTTGCAGCATGAGAAGAGAATCAGCCAACAGTTCATATAAAGCAATAAAGTAACAATGAAGAAGAAGTTTCTGCAACATTGAATAATATAAGTTGTAATGATTAATAATAATAATGCCTCCGAGTTCACCTCCTCGACTCCCTGCGAGGAAGAAGACCCGGAACCATACAGTTTAATAGTAGTAGTTTGTAGTGGTAAGATCCAGCTTCAGCATAGAGCGTCCTGTTACCGTGGACACGGCTATTCGAATAGATTAAACTCCCTGCAGGGGTGCACTACTATTCAGCCTGCACGCTCGGATCTCCAGGGTGGCATGAACCTTGTTAGGGAACGCCCCACCGAGGCTATCCGACATGACGCAGCCCATCTTAGGCTCAACAGAGAGGCCATCCGCCGGACTATATCCTATGCGCCAAGGGGTCTAGGACCCTCACCCTTGCACGTTGCTGCACGGTGCGTGGCTGGCCCGTGAAGCGAAAGAAAATCCAAAAACACACCGTCTGGACGAAGAATACACCACTTCCCGGCGCAGGCCGCGGTACTGCTGACGTCTGAAGAGCTTTCGGGCAAACTACGACGCAAGGGAGCCCATAACTCCTTATCCCACGTGAAGGTAGTACGTACAGGCCTTTGCGGCCTCTCAAGTCATTCGCCGAACCATTTAGCATTTTAATTAACCTGCGTGACAACCGTTATCGTTGCCTCGACTTAACTGACCGGCAGTCAACGACAGCAGTCAGGACCACCAGTACATCGGTGCCTGCCCTGTCGTCCCACCAAGTCACTGCGGTTACCAACAAGGTTAACCGTCTCCTTACCTAGTTTCGCGTGTGCTCTTGGTAGAGCTCGACTTTTCGTAGTTTGGTAACTCTCGCGAGATATGAGCAGGGGCCAAGCACGCCAGTAACGTCGGTCGTACCCTCCCTGTCGTTCCCGAGAATATACCGCTCGCGGGCACCGTTGGGTCGCCCGACTCTTACCTTTAAGGACACCAGTTGGTTCGAGTGCCTACCATTAAGTGAAACCAGGAGGTATCACCCTCGATGGCACACTTAAAGAGGTTTGACAGAGACATCAGCGGAATGAACTAAAGAGTGAAACCTCGTATCATTCCGTTGATGCTACGCTACTGAGCCGACGAGAGTGAAATACGAGTCCATTCCACTCGTAAGTCAAACTCGAAGCGACTCGGCAGAGTCTCACCGTCGTAGGTTCCCTAGGGCGTCTGCATTGATCCGTACCTTTTGCAGTTGTATATATTTTGTATCCGCGTCACTCCCCTGAGTGACCACGACCCGCTATCTAATCCTAGCTAACAATGCGCAGGGCTCACTGCTGAATATAATATATAGATATAGCAGGCAACATAGGATAAGGAAGGTACATCAAGGGGCGACAAAATCAGTCTATGCAATTGAATAGGATTGTAACGTAGCAGCAGCAGTAACAATGCCTAGTGCAAGAAAGTACGGAAAAGATAGGAGATATCTGGGGAAGAGAATGGCTTTGCTTGCCTGGTAGCTCGACGGTAGGGGTAGGGTCGTCGACGAAGTAGTCGTACCCGGCAGCGGTGTAGTCGGCGGTAGCAGCGGTGTCTACCGGAGAATAAAGGGGAGGGGAGGGGATAAACAGTAAATACAAAGAAAGCAATGCAAACATATGAATGACATGGAAAATGTATCGATGTCGGTGTTATAACGCAGTACAATGTGTTATGCTCGGAGCGGGAATTCATCAGGGGATGAAATACCGGCTCCGGGTGATTACCGGACAGGGTGTCCGGAGGGGGAAGGGTTCATGTCGGAGGTGTCGTGGACATCTGACAAACGTGTGAATGGTGTAACCGTGCTAGTTGAAAAAATACGAACAACATTCGTGTTCGGAATAAATTCATCCGGATAATTTAACAGTACCGGACCAATCATCGGACAGACGGTCCGGAGGGGGCGGTTCGATGTTCGGTATGTTAGAGGTGGGTGGTAGACCAACGGATATCGTATCCGTATCCGTTATATTTTTCTGATCAATTTTCATGTATAAACTTTTTCAATCCGAGTTACGGTTTAAAAGATATTCAATTTTAAAGTTTTAATTCAATTTAATTCCTTTATAAAACATTTCCTATTTTCTTTTATTAATCTAAAAAACAATATCCAGATTAAAATCTGACCAGTGGGTCCCACTGGTCAGTGCCATATTAATTTAAATAATTTAATTAAGTTAATTAAACAGTGGGGGTCCCACATGTCAGTGAGACATTTTAATTAACCTAGTTAATAAATCTAGTGATTAACTTAAGTGCTAGGGGCCCACATGTCAATGGCTTGAGGGATTAATTTTTATTGTTTTTAATTAACAGGTTAATTAGGGGTGTATGGCCCGCATGTCAGTTGCTTGGGTGTGGGGTTAGGGGCGGTTAACCCCCTTAACGTGGAGGGCCCACTGGTCAGCGACGGTGGGGGCTCTCAGGCGGCTTGACTCCGGCGAGGTTGGCCGCGAGCCCACCGTAGTCTACGGGAGGGGGCGTGGCCGGTCGCATTTGATAGAGGAGATCGCCGCGCGTCTTTGGGTGGTGGTCTCCTCGCCGGGGACCCGCCGGAGCGACGTCGGCAACGACGGAAGCGGCGGCGCGTTTTCGTAGCTCGACGGGAACGAAGCTGGGTGGGGGGGGGGGTTGTATACGCACAAGTGACCCGAGGGGCTCTACGGTTCGCGAGGGGCAAGCCAGTGCCACTGGCACGCGCGGAGCGGCCTCGGAGCGGGTGCATGGCCGGCCATGGTGGCGGCCGGAGCACGACCTCGAGGCAGCACGGCATTCGGGCAACGGTTCTGTGCGCTAGGGGAGGGGAAATGGCCGTAGGCTCACCGGGAAATGTCGAGGACGGCAGCGGGCTTGAGGGATTTTCGGAGTGGCGCAAATTCGAGGCGGCGATGCAGCGGCCGTGCCGGTGGAGGAAGACCGTGGCGTCGGATGTGGTGCTTCGCAGGTCTATTCCGCTATGGAATCGAAGGAGTCGTCGATGGCGATCCTCTTGGACAACCCAGCGCGGAACGAGGTGGCCGTTGGCCACGCCGGAGACGGTGGCGCGGCGACGAGGCTCCACGGGCGGGCTCGGTTCGAGCGGGGAGACGACGAGGGGCGAGCACGAGGGGGATCTGGAGGGGGCGGCTAGGGTTTCCAAGGCGCAGGGGGCGGGGGAGGTCTTATCCACGCCGCCGACCGTGGATAGCCGCCACGGCACGCCGGCCGGCCGTGGGATGGCCTCCACGCAAGGTGAACAGCGCCCCAGGGAAGAAGACAAGGGGAGGGGGGAGTGGGCCGGGCCCAGAGGAGTTGAGGGGGTGGGCTGAGGGGGGTTGTGCCCTGGGCGTAGTTTAGGCATTTGTATTTATCTGCCCCAGTTCTTTTATTCTTTTCTGTTAGCAATTATTTAAATGGCTTAGGCATTTTTGTATAATACAATTATTGTTCCATAATTAGTAGAGCATATACCTAGAGTGCCACAAAAAGTTCGAGAGTTTTTTAAACTCATTTCATATTTTATTTTATTATAAAATGAGTAATTGCCCTGGAATTGCTACTGTTATTATTTGTTTGGAATTTTCCATAGCACAATAAATACTCATGACCACATTGGCATGGTCCAATGATTATTTGGGATTTTATAAAAGTGGTTCCAAGATTTTTGGAGAAGATTTTATTGTCACCTTTTTTGTAATATGTTGGGATACGGGGCAGAAAACACAAATTTTTCATACCTACGGTACCCGAACCCAAGATCTATGCTATGGCGATGTAATGTAACGGAGGGAATCGGTGTTCATACCTTTGAAGACCGAAAGAGGGAAACGTTCGCAAGAACGTGGTTGGCGTAGACTCGGAACTACGACCTCCCTGTCGTGTAGAAGACCACCACCGGCGAGGATGACTCCGGGTAAACCTCCAGCGACGAAGTAGCACCACAGGTGTAGTGCCTCGTAGAGATTATACACGTACGGTACAATCAATGTTCCTCCCGGGCCCTGAACCAGGCGAGCAGCGGAAGAAAGACGGCTACGGATTCTGACTCAAGCAAAATGACGGCCTGCCTTATGGTGGAGAACTCCAATCCAGGTACAGACTCCAAACAAGGGTACTCCACTTCCGGGAAGGAGAAGGAGGAAGAAGGAGATATTGATTTGTTGGAAAAAGGGGGGCTACCCCTCCTTATATAGGCCAAGGGGGTGCTATCCTCCTCCCCTCCCCCATGTGGGACTAAACTCCCAAGTGGGGGGAGTGCGCCGGCCAAGGGAGGGAGTGGGCCCCACCCTTGGCGCCAAGCCCAAGGGTGGAGTCCCCCTCCTCCCTTAATGGGCCCCATGGGCCCATTTAGCCTTTTTCCCATTTTTTTAATTTTTTTAATATGTTTTAAATATTTAATTCAGAAAATTAAATAATAAAACATTATTAAAACAATTAAACTTTATTTTGAACTATTCAAAATGTCCGGAAACCATTCCGTCCTCCTCCGGAACTATTCTAGTGATTTCTCCTATTTCACCGATTGATCCTGTAACTGTCCTATGCATCGATTGCCCTTAAGTGTAACACCCTAACGGTCCGGGAAACAGCAGACATGGTCGAGACTCTTCTCATTGACCAATGACTAGTCAGTTGGACCTGGTTACAATCCTTGACAGCCCCTGCGCTTCCATCGAATGAACTTCGATCGCTTTTGGAAACCGTTAACGATACGACGTAATCCCTTTGTGCTGCTGTACACTGTTTGTCCGAGGTTTGATCGTCGGTATCCTACATACCGTGTTCACATCTCGTTCACAACAAACAACTTCTCTCGTCCATGATCATTGCATCTCTTGTGACCTAGTCACGTCCTTGCAAGGTGTTGAAGCAATATCACCGAGTGGGCCCAGAGTACCTGTCCTGTCACAAGGACTGACAAATCCCGCTCTGATCTATTAACATACTCATCAACCATCTATTTCGGAATACCAAAAGTGCACCGTTATAGCCAGCATATTTCAATCAGGCGGTGGGATACAAATCAAATTCTCCTCATAGATGATAATTACGTATGATCATTACGGTCTAAGGACTAATCCATACGTTACAAAGTCATAGCAACGGTGAACTATGTGACTCGATCACATTGCAATACTTTAGGTGGGTGTACGTCCATCACATCATTCCCCTTAACGATATGACCGCATTGTTAATGGACTTAAGTGTCGCCATGATCTGGAAAGCTTGATCGATCAATTTCCCAATGAGATAGTTTACCCGAGTTAAACTACGGACCATGTTTTATACTACACCTGTATTAGTATTTCCAAGTAATACAGTTATAGCACAGTATAAAATGTATTATGAACAAAACGGATATGTGACAAATATCTTTATTAATTTGTCTCTAGGGCACATATCCAACAGTCTCCCACTTGCACTAGAGTACAAATTACACTAGCTTATATTAGGTAAGTATCTAACACCAATGGTCTCTCGGTGTTTTTCAAACTTGCCCTGTGGAAGAGGTTTAGTCATCAGGTCTGCTGCGTTCAGATCCGTATGTATCTTGTGAATCCTAGTGTGTCCATCCCTGACGTAGTCTCGCGTCACATGGAACTTCCGGAGGATGTGCTTGGCTGCAGAGTGAGTTCTTGGCTCCTTCGCGTTAGCAATGGCACCCGTGTTGTCGCAGAAGATTCCCACGAGGTCAGTGCAACTAGGAAAGACGCCAAGCTCGATCACGAACTTCTTCATCCACAGTGCCTCATTTGACGCTCCGCAAGCGGAAATATACTCCGACTCCATTGTAGATTGGGCGACGACTTACTGTTTTCCGCTCCTCCAACTAATTGCGCCACCGTTCAACATGAAAACATATCCCGTCTAGGATTTCGAGTCATCTAGATCTGAGCCGAGGCTTGCGTCAACGTAACCCTTTACGGTGCGCTCCTCATCAACTCCTCCATAAACGAGAAAGAGATCCTTGGTTCTTCTTAAGTACTTAAGGATGTTCTTTACTGCTGTCCAGTGATCCATTCCCGGGTTACTCTGGTAGCGATTAGTCATACTAATGGCCAGCGCTAAATCCGGTCTGGTACATAACATAGCATACATGAGAGAACCTATGGCTGAGGCATAGGGTTTTGAGGACATCTCCTCCTTCTCTTTTGCTGTGGATGGACATTGAGTCACACTTAACTTGACACCTTTTATAACTGGCAAGAGACCTCTCTTGGAGTCATCCATTTTGAACCTTTTCAATATCTTGTCAATATAAGTGTTCTGACTCAAGGCCAACTGTCGATTAGGTGTATCTCTATAGATCTTAACCCCTAATATGTACGCAGCTTCACCTAGGTCCTTCATGGAAAATTGTCCATTCAGATATTCCTTTACTTCCTCTAAGAATTTCTTATTGTTCCCTATTAGTAATATGTCATCTACATATAACACCAGGAATGCTACAGAGCTCCCACTCAGTTTCTTATAGACGCAGAACTCTTCGACGTTTTGGAAAAATCCAAAAGCTTTAATGACCTCATCAAATCGAAGATTCCAGCTCCGAGATGCTTGCTTCAACCCATAGATGGACCGTTGAAGCTTGCACACCTTACCAGCGTTCCTTGGATCGACAAACCCTTCTGGTTGCATCATATACAACTCTTCCTCAATGTTGCCATTTAGGAATGCAGTTTTCACATCCATCTGCCATATCTCGTAATCATGATATGCAGCTATTGCTAGTAGGATCCGAATAGACTTTATCATCGCTACAGGAGAGAACGTCTCCTCGTAGTCAACTCCTTGAATTTGTCGGAAACACTTCGCGACAAGTCGAGCTTTGTAGACAGATACGTTTCCGTCTGCGTTAGTCTTTTTCTTGAAAATCCATTTATTCTCGACGGCCTTGCGGTCCTCGGGAATATCCACCAAAGTCCATACTTTGTTGGTGTACATGGAGTGTCAGAACCCCAACTTAGGTATGTGCTAGGGTAAGCTTAGGCCTTTGCATCATGATAAAATTTTCAAAAGAAATCAAAATGGGAGAGAGAACAACCCCCAGATAAATTAATTCAAAAGGCCAGATAAAAAGTTTCTCCAAAAATTCCTTTTGCATTTTTGAAAAGTCTTATAAATGAGTGTGATCACATATCAAGTGATGTGGGACCCACCCCATGCTCATAGATTTTTCAAATATTCAAACAGGAGCATGGAATTAAATTTAAACCCCCATTTGAATTAAAGTTCAAATGATTTGATTTTTTAAAAAGTGCCAAACTTGATAAGTGGCTACTCTATTATAATATGAGGCCTTATAAAAAGTTTCAGCATTTTTAAAAATGCCTGGCTATTTATTTTAGCATGGCCAACATATTACAGAAAAGAAAATAGAAAAGAAAAGAATAGAAAACTTACCTGGCGCCTAGGCGAGGCCCACCTCTTCTGGCCCAGTCCAGCCCACCTGGACCCCTCCCCTGTCGTCTTCCTCCCCGCGCCTCCAAGCTGCTCGGTGGAATGCCACCGAGACAGCCGGGCACGGCGTCGTCTCCCCAGCCTCCACCTGCCCTCCCCGACCCTTCTACGCGCCCCTGGAGATGCACCCGAGTGCCACGCCTCCATTCCTCCCCTCCAGAGCCTCTCCCTCTCGCTCCTGCGACGAACCCGACGACGACCGGAGCGCCGCCGTCGCCATGCCGTGAAGAACGCATGGCCATCGTCACCTCCAGGCCGCACCAAGCTGTCCTTCCTCCTCGCCGCCTTCGTCTTCATCACCGTGCGGAAGATCGCGAGCAAATTCGACCCCAAGCCGCCGAATTCTTCCTCGAGTTCTCGCCGGACGCCGAGAAGATCACCACCAAATTCGTCGCCATTGTTGCCTCTCCGGCAGCGCCGTCTTCACCAATCACCTTGGGGTGAGCCCCTCTTCGAAACCCCCCAAACCCTGTGTTTAATTTGGGCCCCCTCCGTCGACCGCCATGAGAGCCGAGCAGGTCACCGCCATGGATGACCTAGAGCTCACTCCCGTGCTCCAGCGCCTCCTCCTTCTAGCCTACAACGCTCTAGGTGCTCGCAGCAATCCAACGCACCAAGCCCCGGTCAAAACGGCGCTCCAAAGCGCGATCCCGTTGTCGCTGTGGTTCTGTCACGGCCAAGCTCGTCGCCGCCGTCGCTCCAGACCCTCCCCCGAGCCCCTGATGCCACCACTCGACGCGGACAACCTCCAGGAGCACGCCCATGGCCTCCGTTCCCCTTCCCGTGGCCCGTAGCCAATTCCGGCGAGGCGCCGCCGTGGCCAGAGCCACCAGCGTCAAGTCGGCGCCATTAGGGCCCTTAACCACGTGCTAATCCGCCCTGGAGTCCATGACAAGTGGGCCCAAAGCCCCTAATCCCTGGTTAGTTTAAAACTAACCGGTTTAGTTAACCCAGTGAGGCTGACCAGTGGGACCCCCCTGTCAGGTCAGCCCATGACGTCAGCCTGGTGTCACTCTGACGCAGTAAATCTTTTAAATCTTTTTTATAATTCCAGAAATTACAGAAAATGGCCAAAACTTTAATAAATCATAGAAAATTCATTTTAACTCCAAATTGGACAAATAATATGTCTAAAATTATCAGAAAAATACAAGGATTATGAATTTTCAATTTGTTTTCATGTTTGACCATTTTAAAATGGGTGAACAGTACAAAACATGCATATGGATCCTTTTCAAATTCAAATTTGGAGTGATTTTGCAAATGATTTTGCAACACCCTTAATTCCAATGGATTCCTCCACACATCAGAGACATTACTTCAACTATACCACATCACTTCATGATCAACATTTTGAATGAACTTTCATGCTTTCAAATGCTTTTGAAATTCAGCGATAAATCAAATGGAGTTTGAATTTGCATCTCAAATGCATTATACTCCTTTTAAATGGAATGCTCAACACATTAGTACCATGAACATCACCATTGCAATCTTATTCATGTGATTGCGCATTGTACATTATGTTGATCCTATGATTGTCATGTTGCTGATAGAAGTGGAGCCGGAACCCGAGATCACCCCCTTCGTTGAAGACCCCGTGACTGAACCTCGTCAGCAAGGCAAGCAAAACCCCTTTGATCATGTCGATAAAATCCCACTTCCCTCTCATGTCTCTCTTATGCATTGTTTAGGATGATCACCATGATAACGTTTCTACCGCATAGTTGAACCCATATCCTTTGCATGACCTATCATGTTGTCACAGTAGTAAGCAAACCACAATCCTAGCAGATGTAGGAGTTGGTTGATATCATGTGACCCCTGCAACTGTTACTGCTTATTGCATGCTTAGTGGTACAATGAGGTTGCTTATGATGTGAGTCGGGATGATGATAAACATGGTGTTGATGAAAGTGAAATGTGTTGGTGAATCTACCCTAATACAAGGTGAACGATGAGAGGCTGTGTAGGAGTACACAGTGGGTTGTCTCGTTGAACACCGCCTTAAGTCCGACTTCTTGTGTGGTGATCCAAGAAGAAGAGTACAACCACACATTGGGCTCACTGACCCCTCTCATCCTAGTACCTCACCCCGTTCGAACCCCAAGAGTCGCAGTAGTTTAGAGTTCTGGTAGGGCTGTGGCACGGTCTGCGAAGTGGATGAACGGCTTTTCAAGACCGGCTTGGGACCCTGCACACATCTTTTGAGGCTGTACTGGAACCTCGGCCGGACTTCCATACGGATCCCCCTCAGATAGGCGACTCTCTGGACTAGAACGGAGCGGTGGGAGAAGTGTTGTGGTGGCATCCTTGCTGTCATCTCTTGAACGGTGACATGCAAAAGGCGGTAACTGATGACACGTGTGTGTAGCGGTACACCCCTGGCCCTGCAGGGTTAACAAAACTATTCGAATAGCCGCTTCCGCGGTTAAGGACTGCTTGGAGAGCTGTGCTCGATTATTAGACAACTTGAACTGGATACTTCTAAAACACACCAAGATAAGCGTGAGTGCTATGGTGTGCTTCTCGTGGGGAAGTCGAGGAAGTAACCATAGTGGTGTATTGGTTGCAGAGATGTAGTGGACTCGTGTACGCTTCTTACCTCAAGTCTGGTACTCGTAGTTCAGGACTAGCCAAGTCAAAGCTGGCACTTCTGCAAATGAAACCCCACCTCCCTTTACCTTGATACATGTGCATGAGTAGTATAGCTCCTATGTAAGTCTTGCTGAGTACGACTTTGTACTCACGTTTGCTTAATCTATGTTTTAGATGAACCCACCGACCCCGATGGTGGCTTCTACCTGAAGCTCGAAGAATGAAGACTCAGACCAAGAACAAGCTAGTGTAGTCCCAGTCAGACGACTGGTTCCCTCGTGGAGGGATTGTTTTTAGATAAGGCTTCTCTAAGCCATTTGTTAAACTTGTCTGTACTCAGACCTACTTTGCTTCCGCTTGTCTGTTGTAATGTTGGATCACATGCTTGTGATCTCTGTGTGCACTCTGTAAGAGTTATTAATAAAGAGGTATACTTTGTAGAGAATTGCAATGATACCTGTTGTTCATACAAGGCATGTGTGCTGCGTGTATGTTTATAACATGCATGTCTTTGTATGGGTTTTCGAGACCTTAGTTCTGATCTGGCTGGCGGTCGTTCATACACCAAGTGGTCCTTAGATGTGCGCAGCTTGGGGCATCGCGATGCGATTGCTCGAGACTACGTCTCGTGCACACTTTGTGGTATGATTGAGCCCGCCCTAGACCCCGACTAAGTGATCGGGCTGGAGTAAGTCTATGTAAGGGTTATAATACAATCGATAGTATGGTTGAGGCGACTTGTCTATGAGTATGGGAGTTCACCACCCATATCATTTAGACTTGTGTGCGGACGATGAGGACCCATTTCAGTTGATCATCCGGCCTGGATGGGATGCCCCTCACGTTCGATGCTTTCCGAGAACGTTCTGTGCTTGGCCTTGTCTGCTTAGACAAGTGGGTACGGTTCTCGGCTCTCCATATGATTGTGTTGTAGTGAGGCTTGCATACGCTAAACCCGGGTCCCGACATGGAGTCTATTTCGGATTTCATGGCTTCAAACCATTTCTCGGACTCGCGTCCCTCCATTGCTTCTTTGTAACTTGTAGGTTCATCCGAATCATCAGCCGAGATTGCATTCACAAGCTGTCCGTAAAACTCAGTAGGTTGACGGACTCTTGATGACCTACGGGGCATAAAAGGTTCCTCTTAATTCTCATCATGATCATCATCAATGTCATGATCGTTATGAATTTCGTTCTGGCCATTCTCTTCAGCTCCCACTGTGGAAGATGGTTCCAGAACAATTTCCGTAGCCGTTTCTTCCAATTGGAGTGATTAGTCAGTCACTTCATCGAGGTCTATTTTCCTCCCACTCAACTCTTTCGCGAGAAACTCCTTCTCAAGAAAGTGTCCCGTCTTGGCAACAAACGTTTTGCTGTCAGACTTGTTGTAGAAGGTGTATCCACAAGTTTCCTTGGGATAGCCCACAAAGATGCAATTATCCGCATTGGAATCAAGTTTGTCAGGCTGTAGTTTCCTAACATAAGCCTCACAACCCCAAATCTTTAGGTGAGACAACTTAGGTTTTGTGCCATGCCATTCTTCAAATGGTGTTGTCTTTACGGATTTGGATGGTGCCCTATTAAGAATAGGAACGGCAGTTTCTAATGCATACCCCCAGAATGACACAGGAAAATCAGTATGAGACATCATCGATCGTACGCTATCCAAATAGGGTTCGATTACGTCGCTCAGCCACACCGTTTCTCTGCGGTGTGCCTGTCGGCGTAAGCTGTGATACTATGCCACAAGACTTCAGATGATTGCCAAACTCGTGACTCAAATACTCGCCACCTCGATCCGATCGAAGGTGCTTGATTTTCTTTCCGAGTTGATTTTCGACCTCATTCTGAAATTCCTTGAACTTTTCAAAGGTTTCAGACTTGTGCTTCATCAAGTAAATATACCCATATCTACTTAAGTCATCAGCAAAGGTCACGAAGTAATGAAGACCATTGCGAGTGGGGACATTCATGGGTTCACATACATCCGAGTGTATGATCCCCAATAGGACATCCGCACGCTCCATTATGCCATTGAATGGAGTCCTTGTCATTTTGCTCATGAGGCATTGTTCACATGTATCAAGGGATCCAAAATCCAATGACTCAAGAAGTCCATCCTTATGGAGCTTCTCCATGCGCTTTATACCAATATGACCAATTCGGCAATGCCACATCTTCATGTGATCTTCATCATTCTTCAATCTTTTGGCCTCAATATTGTTAATGTGACACACGTCACCATCGAGATCAAGTACGAATAAACCATGCAACTCCGGTGTGTGAACATAAAACATTTCATCCTTATAAATCGACCAACCAATTGTATCAGACTTAAAAGAATAGTGGTCTCGCTTCAAGCAAGAGCCACTAACGATGTTCACAGTCAACGCGGGTACATAGTAGCAATTATTCAGAACTAAAACCAATCCCGAAGGGAGACTAAGATGCTTCGTGCCGACCGCCAAGACTTCAATCTGACAGCCATTTCCCACGCGCATCGTCACTTCATCTTTGAGCAAGCGTCTCCTATTCCTTAGTCCCTGAACGGAATTAGAAATATGAGCGACAGATCCTGTATTAAATATCCAGGATGTGTTCCCGACACTTGTCAAGAGAAGATCAACAATATGTATATCAAATATACCTTCGTCTCTCTTGGCGACCTTGCCATCCTACTTGTCCTTTAGGTACTTGGGGCAGTTGCGTTTCCAGTGACCTTCACCCTTGCAGTAGAAGCACTCCACTCTGGGTTTAGGCTTGGGTGCCTTGGGAGGAGTGACAACTGACTTGCCATCCCTCTTGGGGCCACCTCTCTTGGCCTTCTCCCGCCTGCTTGACTTCTTGAAGTCAGTGGTCTTGTTGACCATGAAGACGGCGTGCTCCTTATTGATCTCAACCTCGGCGCTCTTCAGCATGGCGAACAACTCAGAAGGGTTTTGGTCATCCCCTGCATGTTGTAGTTCAGCACAAAGCCTTTGTAGCTAGGGGGAAGCGACTGCAATAGCCTATGAACAACAAGTTCATCTGGAATCTGGCATTCCAGAGCATTCAAGCGCTGAACGTAGCCAGACATTTTGACTACGTGCTCAGTCACGCTGCCGTGCTCGTCCATCTTTGCTGAGAAGAAGGCTTCAGAAGCCTCGTACCATTCAGCCTTGGCTTGAGGTGCGAAGACTGCCTTGAGGTCGGTGATAATCTCATATGCACCCATCCTCTCAAAGCGTTTCTGCAGCTCAGCCTCCATGGAGTAGAGCATGCCACTCTGGACAAGGTTGTAATCATCAGTCCTGGAGAGATAGACATTCTTCTCGTCCTGACTGGCATCATCTGCTGGTGCGTCACCTAACGCGTCCTCTAGTACGTATGCCATCTTGAGGGGAACGAGGAGAATCCTTAGGGTGCGGAACCAGTTGGTGAAGTTTGTCCCATCTGTTTTTAGCTTATCTTTCTCTAGGAATGATCCCAAGTTGAACGAGGGGCGAGGTGCTGCCATCTACAAGGTTGATTCACAAGGATACATATTTAGACTTTTGTTCATAATGTGGAGTTTCAATTTAATCTCAAAATTCTAGAAAGCTCCCACTTAGATAAACACCTCTCAATTTAATTAAGTGATTACACAATCCCAGCCCCCGTACCTCCCCCGATCGTCACGGCCATCATTATGCGAACCAGGTAGGCCTCTAAGCCAATCACATCAGGCATGTGACTCGTGCTCGACCTTTCGGTCTCCTGTGTTCCAGGCCCGCATCTATATACGTCAAGCCTGCCAATCGAACCTTGATGTTAGCTGTTCAGCAAGGCCATATCTGCATATGCCAGGCTTGCCAAACCCAACCTCATGCGAACTTCGTTTAATATGTAGGACAAATCCGGTATGTACGAAGCATCAAGCCATATGGGAGAACCTTCCAGGCGGTGCCCACCAAGGGAGAACACAATTTTGGTATTGTGAGAGATGGTCCTGTTTCGTGCTACCGTCGATATATCTAGCATACTAGCATAAAACAGGAAGTAAAACTGTAAATCATACAACCTATGATCCCCCTTCATGCAAAGCAAAAGTTAAACGCCTTTCTACTTTAGCTTGTGCAAGTTTTACGTGGCTGCTAGGGGTTTCGAGAGAGAGAACCGTTTTTATCCTGTGAGAAAACATGCCACAACACCGTCTCCGATCCGTCTCTATTCGCATCGCTAATGCAGAGAGACAGACACCCCCCAGCCACTTTATATGGTACAAGCGATATGTCAAGCGTGGAACCAGTCTCGCGTAAACGCGTAAGGTCGGTCGGGGGCCGCTTCATCAAACATTGCCGCAATGCTAAATGAGTACACGTGGGAGGGTAACGAATGAAGATTCGATGCCCACATCCTAGATGTGTTCTACCCATACGATACATATACGCATAGCTAGCTCTGATACCACTGTTGGGATACGGGGCAGAAAACACAAATTTTTCATACCTACGGTACCCGAACCCAAGATCTATGCTATGGCGATGTAAAGTAACGGAGGGAATCGGTGTTCATACCTTTGAAGACCGAAAGAGGGAAACATTCTTGCGAACGTGGTTGGCGTAGACTCGGAACTACAACCTCCCTGTCGTGTAGAAGACCACCACCGGCGAGGATGACTCCCGGTAAACCTCCAGCGACGAAGTAGCACCACAGGTGTAGTGCCTCGAAGAGATTATACACGTACGGTACAATCGATGTTCCTCCCGGGCACCGAAACAGGCGAGTAGTGGAAGAAAGACGACTACGGATCCCGACTCCAGCAGAACGATGGCCTGCCTTATGGTGGAGAACTCCAATCCTGGTACAGAGTCCAAACAAGGGGACTCCACTTCCGGGAAGGAGAAGGAGGAAGAAGGAGATATTGGTGTGTTGGAAAAGGGGGGCTACCCCTCCTTATATAGGCCAAGGGGGGGTGCTATCCTCCTCCCCTCCCCCATGTGGGACTAAACTCCCAAGGGGGGGGGGGAGTGGGCCCCACCCTTGGCGCCAAGCCCAAGGGGGGAGTCCCCCTCCTCCCTTAATGGGCCCCATGGGCCCATTTAGCCTTTTCTCATTTTTTTAATTTATTTAATATGTTTTAAATATTTAATTCAGATAATTAAATAATAAAACATTATTAAAACAATTAAACTTTATTTTGAACTATTCAAAATGTCCGGAAACCATTCCGTCCTCCGGAACTATTCCGGTGATTTCTCCTATTTCACCGATTGATCCCGTAACTGTCCTATGCATCGATTGCCCTTAAGTGTAACACCCTAACGGTCCGAGAAACAGCAGACATGGTCGAGACTCTTCTCATTGACCAATGACTAGTCAGTTGGACCTGGTTACAATCTTTGACAGCCCCTGCGCTTCCATCGAATGAACTTCGATCGCTTTTGGAAACCGTTAACGATACAACATAATCCCTTTGTGCTGCGGTAATTTGTTTGTCCGAGGTTTGATCGTCGGTATCCATATACCGTGTTCACATCTCGTTCACAACAAACAACTTCTCTCGTCCATGATCATTGCATCTCTTGTGACCTAGTCACGTCCTTGCAAGGTGTTGATGCAATATCACCGAGTGGGCCCAGAGTACCTGTCCTGTCACAAGGACTGACAAATCCCGCTCTGATCTATTAACATACTCATCAACCATCTATTTCGGAATACCCAAAGTGCACTGTTATAGCCAGCATATTTCAGTCAGGCGGTGGGATACAAATCAAAGTCTCTTCATAGATGATAATTACGTGTGATCATTACGGTCTAAGGACTAAGCCATACGTTACAAAGTCATAGCAACGCTGAACTATGTGACTCGATCACATTGCAATACTTTAGGTGGGTGTACGTCCATCACATCATTCCCCTTAACGATATGACCTCATTGTCAATGGACTTAAGTGTCGCCATGATCAGGAAAGCTTGATCAATCAATTGCCCAATGAGATAGTTTACCCGAGTTAAACTACGGACCATGTTTTATACTACACATGTATTAGTATTTCCAAGTAATACAGTTATAGCACAATATAAAACGTATTATGAACAAAACAGATATGTGACAAATATCTTTATTAATTTGTCTCTAGGGCACATATCCAACATAATATCCATCAAAAGGCATTTAGGGTTTGTTTGAATTTCAATTCAAATGGCTTGGACTTGTTTTGATTCCTGATGATCCAGATCCATGATCACATTTCTTTAACAACATCACAAGGGGGAATTTGAAAATTTTATCAGGGTTGGAATTTAAAAGAGCCATGATCAAGGTGATCATGGCTGGATTAGAAACAGTAATTATGATCACTGTAGGTGATTACTGTAGCGTGACACCCGGGTGATTACTTAACTGACCGGCGGTCAACGACAGCAGTCAGGACCACCAGTACATCGGTGCCTGCCCTGTTGTCCCACCAAGTCACTGCGGTTACCAACAAGGTTAACCGTCTCCTTACCTAGTTTCGCGTGTGCTCTTGGTAGAGCTCGACTTTTCGTAGTTTGCTATCTCTCGCGAGATACGAGCAGGGGCCAAGCACGCCAGTAACGTCGGTCGTACCCTCCCTGTCGTTCCCGAGAATATACCGCTCGCGGGCACCGTTGGGTCGCCCGACTCTTACCTTTAAGGACACCAGTTGGTTCGAGTGCCCACGATTAAGTGAAACCAGGAGGTATCACCTTCGATGGCACACTTAAAGAGGTTTGACAGAGACATCAGCGGAATGAACTAAAGAGTGAAACCTCGTATCATTCCGGTGATGCTACGCTACTGAGCCGACGAGAGTGAAATACGAGTCCATTCCACTCGTAAGTCAAACTCGAAGCGACTCGGCAGAGTCTCGCCGTTGTAGGTTCCCTAGGGCGTCTGCATTGATCCGTACCTACTGCAGTTGTATATAGTTTGTATCCGCATCACTCCCCTGAGTGACCACGGCCCGCTATCTAATCCTAGCTAACAATGCGCAGGGCTCACTGCTGAATATAATATATAGATATAGCAGGCAGCATAGGATAAGGAAGGTACATCAAGGGGCAACAAAATCAGGCTATGCAATTGAATAGGATTGTAACGTACCAGCAGTAGTAACAATGCCTAGTACAAGAAAGTACGGAAAAGATGGACGATATCTGGGGAAGAGAATGGCTCTGCTTGCCTGGTAGCTCGACGGTAGGGGTAGGGTGGTCGACGAAGTAGTCGTACCCGGCAGCGGTGTAGTCGGCGGTAGCAGCGGGGTCTACCGGAGAATAAAGGGGGGAGAAACAGTAAATACAAAGCAAGCAATGCAAACATATGAATGCCATGGAAAATGTATCGATGTCGATGTTCTAACGCGGTACAATGTGTTATGCTCGGAGCGGGAATTCATCTGGGGATGATATACCGGCTCCGGGTGATTACCAAACAGGGTGTCCGGAGGGGGAAGGGTTCATGTCGGAGGTGTTGTCGACATCTGACAAACGTGTGAATGGTGTAACCGTGCTAGTTGAAACAATACGAACAACATTCGTGTTCGGAATAAATTCATCCGGATACTTTAACAATACCGGACCAATCATCGGACAAACGGTCAGGAGGGGGGCGGTTCGATGTACGGTATGTTAGAGGGGGGTGGTAGACCAACGGATAGCATATCCGTATCCGTTATAGTTTTCTGATCAATTTTCATGTATAAATTTTTTCAATCCGAGTTACGGTTTAAAAGATATTCAATTTTAAATTTTTAATTCAATTTAAATCCTTTATAAAACATTTCCTATTCTCTTTTATTAATTTAATAAACAATATCCAGATTAAAATCTGACCAGTGGGTCCCACTGGTCAGTGCCATATTAATTTAAATAATTTAATTAAGTTAATTAAACAGTGGGGGTCCCACATGTCAGTGAGAAATTTTAATTAACCTAGTTAATAAATCTAGTGATTAACTTAAGGGCTAGGGGCCCACATGTCAGTGGCTTGAGGGATTAATTTTAATTGTTTTTATTTAATAGGTTAATTAGGGGTGTATGGCCCGCATGTCACCTGGGTGTGGGCTGCGGGGCGGTTAACCCCCCTGACGTGGAGGGCCCACTAGTTAGCGACGGTGGGGGCTCGCCGGCGGCTTGACTCCGGCGAGGTTGGCCGCGAGCCCGCCGTAGTCTACGGGAGGAGGCGTGGTCGGTCGCATTTGACAAAGGAGCTCGCCGCGCGTCTTTGGGTGGTGGTCTCCTCGCCGGGGACCCGCCGGAGCGACGTCGGCAACGACGGAGGCGGCGGCGCGTTTTCGGAGCTCGACGGGAACGAAGCTGGGGGGGGGGGGTTGTATACGCGCAAGTGACCCGAGGGGCTCTACGGTTCGCGAGGGGCATGCCAGCGCCACTGGCACGCACGGAGCGGCCTCGGAGCAGGTGCATGGCCGGCCATGGCGGCGGCCGGAGCACGACCTCGAGGCAGCACGGCGTCCGGGCAACGGTTATGTGCGCTAGGGGAGGGGAAATGGCCGTAGGCTCACCGGGAAACGTCGAGGAGGGCAGCGGGCTTGAGGGAGTTTCGGAGCGACGAGAATTCGAGGCGGCGATGCGGCGGCCGTGCCGGTGGACGAAGAACGTGGCGTCGGCTGTGGTGCTTCGCAGGTCGATTCCGCTATGGAATCGTAGTAGTCGTCGATGGCGGTCCTCTTGGACAACCCAGAGCGGACCGAGGTGGCCGGTGGCCACGCCGGAGAGGGTGGCGCGGCGACGAGGCGCCCACGGGCGGGCTCGGTTCGAGCGGGGAGACGACGAGGGGCGAGCGCGAGGGGGATCTGGAGGGGGCGGCTAGGGTTTCCAAGGCGCAGGGGGGCGGGGGAGGTCTTATCCACTCCGCCAGCCGTGGATAGCCGCCACGGCACGCCGGCCGACCGTGGGATGGCCTCCACGCAAGTTGAACAGCGCCCTGGGGAAGAAGACAAGGGGAGGGGGGAGTGGGCCGGGCCCAGAGGAGTTGAGGGGGTGGGCTGAGGGGGGTTGTGCACTGGGCGTAGTTTAGGCATTTGTATTTATCTGCCCTAGTTTTTTTATTCTTTTTGTTAGCAATTATTTAAATGGCTTAGGCATTTTTGTATAATACAATTATTGTTCCATAATTAGTAGAGCATATACCTAGAGTCCCACAAAAAGTTTGAGAGTTTTCTAAACTCATTTGATATTTTATTTTATTATAAAATGAGTAATTGGCCTGGAATTGCTACTGTTACTATTTGTTTTGAATTTTCCATATCACAATAAATACTCATGACCACATTGGCATGGTCCAATGATTATTTGGGATTTTATAAAAGTGGTTCAAAGATTTTTGGAGAAGATTTTATTGTCACCTTTTTTGTAATATCCATCAAAAGGCATTTAGGGTTTGTTTGAATTTCAATTCAAATGGATTGGACTTGTTTTGATTCCTGATGATCCAGATCCATGATCACATTACTTTAACAACATCACAAGGGGGAATTTGAAAATTTTATCAGGGTTGGAATTTGACAGAGCCATGATCAAGGTGATCATGGCTGGATTAGCAACAGTAATTATGATCACTGTAGGTGATTACTGTAGCATGACACCCGGGGTGTTACAGCCGGCCTCCTCTGGATCCCGTCGTGGGGAGGGAGGAACAGAGGCAGGGGAGGAGAGAGAGAAGGGGCGCTGCCAGGCGGGCCCCCCTGTCAGCGCATCCCCACACGTAAGTGGCCGCAACCCGTTGCCCGTTTTCTTCACGTGGAGGCGGTTTCGGCTGGAATACGTTTTCTCTATTCGAAAGCGTATTCCTGGCCCCTTCAGAACAAAATGCGTTTCCTAATATAGAAAGCGTATTTTCCCTCTGCCTCTGCCGTGAATGCGTTTTCTCTGAATAGAAGGCGTATTTCCATCCAAAACCAGCCCCCCAACACCGTTTCGTCGATATCTCCGCAACTGTAAGTCCAAACGCGGTGATTCTTTTTGCGTTGTTTTTGTATCGAGCTCCTCTTCAGTTTGGCATAGGTTTCATGCCATTTTTTTATGTTGTTATTTCTTGTCAAACCAAAGATGATGTTTGACTTTTTTGCCGTGCCTTTTTATAAAATGTTTTGCAGGGTTTTGCTTGTGTTGAAGATCCGGGAGTATTTCACACTCCTCTGGTGAAAGGCAAGCCACAATACCCTTTGCACCTTTGCAAAGCTTTGACGTGCTTTAAATATTGCTTTTCGATGATATGCTATATCAATGACCGTGATCATGTGGCCATGTTATGATTGATGTTATACTGCCATGATATCTTTGAGTATGCTACTGCTATGCTATGCTTTGCCATGTTACATCCATGCCATGCTTCGATCATATCTTTGCCATGTTATACTCTGCATCGTCATAACCACCACATACCAACACCATGTTAAGTTGCTCATGTTACACCTGTTCAGGCTATGCCTAATTTATGCTCAACTGCATTCATAATGTTGCCATGTTAATAACTTAATCTTTGTAACACGGATAAGTTCACCATCTAAAATGTGTTTGATCATATCTGAAACTATCATGTTAATATGCTATGCATTGTTATGATCTGATACTCTTGTTGCACCTGATGCTTGTGTTCGCTGTTGGAGATATGCTTCGTACCAAGTTGATCAGGTGCCACCGAACCGGGATTATCTGTGCAGCCACATTTGCCTGTATGGGAGGGCCTTGATTCGGTCTGCCGGTGGGTTCTCTTATTTGTATCACCAAGTAGGGGGGGCTACGCGCACGCGCTGCCCTGATCAGGCAGGCGGCGGTAGTCCTGACAGCCAGTGTTGTTATGAGCTTAGTCCCCGTTGGGACAGTTTTTGCCACAAGGTGGTCGAGTGGTTCTGGTGGTAACGTGGACACCTAACCACAGGGCTACCCAAGACGGAATGTCGGTGATACGGTAAGAGGGACACTCGGTAGCATCGTCTCATTGGAGAAGTCCTAGTCCACTCCTGCGGTGCGAGTTCCAAGGATCATGTGGGACAAGTACCGGGGTGCTGGATGGAGGAAGAACTCCATAGTGTGGGTAACGTGCACAGACTCTGCAAAGTCAAAATCTATTCGAATAGCCGCGTCCTCGGTCATGGGACACAGTTCGTACTAGGTCACACCTTATGATCAACTTGAGTTCGGTGGTAAGTTTGTGGTAAGTGGATGGTTGTGCGATGAGTGGATTGGTTGGGTGGTAACGAGGGACACCTAACCCGTTGAATGGTTGCACGATGATCCGTTTGGTCATGCGATGACCCGTGGAAGTGATTGGCCACGAAGTGACCCGGTGCTTGAGTCTGTAAGGACTCCGAGGTACGCCACGTGATCATGCATCGATCATGTGGGGTCCATTGTGTGTGCATTAGTCTTAATGTTGTTAATATGCTTGATGATTATCTGCTTCCACGATATTGCTGCTCACCTGTCTAATTCACTAATATACTTTAACCTATTGCCATGTTATTGTTTTGCCTTGTTGCATGGTTGTTGTGAGCTTGCAAGTACATTCAATGTACTGACCTGGCGTGTTATGCCATATTTGCAGGCCGTGCTTTGGATGCGTAGGACGACGTTCCCGGTGTTTGCGAGTTGGGAGGTGTCCCAGCCAGTGTCCCTGTGGATTGAAGTTCTCCATCGCCGTTATTGTTCCGCTGCCGTCGATATTCCGCTGCTAGAGTTATGCTGCTCCTTAGTGTAGAGCTGAGGCTAGCCTGAGGAGCAAGTTGTTTCTCCTCTAGCATTGTAATAGACCTCGTTTACTCCTATCTTCGGTAATAGAAAGTTGTTCAGTTCTATACCAATCAGTGCCGTGTTCTAGAAGACTTGATCTCTGGGCTGGTGCACGGGGCGTTCCGTTCCTCTAAGCCGGGGTGCCACAACGGTTGGTATCAGAGCAGGACTGGCTATAGGAACCGCTAGCCCGCGCGAACGTTAGAAGGACGTTAGATTGACGTTAGAGCTAGTGTATAGCTTTCTTGTGTGACGCTATTGCCTGCTGCATTTGTTTGCTGCATATAGACGCTATGTTTTCGCTAACGATCTGATCTGACGAGTGTAGATGGTGGAATACCCAGTGGGCTACATAGGATCCTCATCCGCGACCAACCTTGATTACCTCCTTGCAGACGTTTGGTGGACTCTCTACCCCAGTGGAGAGCTTCCAAGGTACCAAGTTTCCCAGACGCTGATTGGAGGGCAGCTGCTTGAGTACCGCCCCAACGTTTACCTGTCAGCCACCATCCCCATCGGCGTGCGCTCCTACAACTTCTAGGGTGGACCCGCTTCTACCCCGGATCGTGCCATTCAGCTTGCCGCGATGGCGGGCCTGTTAGGCCTACGCCACCAGGAGAGTGCGATGCATCAGAATCGCGCCTTCCATTTCTATCCCACCTTGGGTGCGACTCCACAGCAAGTAAGGTTTCTTCGCCCTCTGACGGAAGCTGATGCGGCGGTGATCACCATGTCCCGCTACATGATCTCCCAGTACGCCCTCATCACCGACCTCGTCCGTGATGCAAGGGATGCAAGGAGAGCAGTTGCCGCAACCCTATCATTGTCGACTTCTCCGCCCACTCCCGTGACCCCCGGCAACCCGCCGTCAGATCAGAACGCCTGAGCTTCGCGTAGTTCGTGATGCATACGTAGTAGTGTTGCCTGTTGCATTTTGATGTGTGTAGCAATAATTGAGATCCTGCGTGTGATCTCAGTGCTTGTTCAGTATTGCTTTTCCTGCTTAGTTGGTTCTCATTGTTGGTTCTTTGTTCAGTTTGTTCGGCAGTTACTAACTCTGTTTTAGCAGGTGTTAGATGGCTTGGACGGACCCTTGCTTGTTGTTCTTCGATATTGGCACCACGTCTGCTTCTAAGCTGATGCATAGTCGGCCGTCCGGAGTGGATGCCTGTTTTATATTTCTCTTTTCAACAACCGACCCGTGTTTTGAGCTGTTTTTCGGCCGTCTCGGATAGTTGTTGAGTTTCTTTTCGCAGTGGAGACCCTATGCTCTGAGCTCTTTTTCGGCCGTCTTAGGGGACCTCTGCATTCTTCTTATGAACATTGCCTCATGCTCTGAGCTGATTTCGGTCGTCCGTCTTGAGCAATGCTTGAGATATTCCAGTAAAAGTCCTAGATCAGAGTTGTAAAAACCGTTCTGGTGGCTACTGGGTTATTCGTTGTTTTCCTGTCATCCAGATTACGTCTTCGGTATTTCGCGGCTCCAGGGAGCATCCGAACTCCGATTGGGCTGCATTTTATGTCTACATCCACTGGAAAAAAATTCCCTACAACTTAGTAGTTTTAAGTTTTTCCGTTTGAAGCCATCTTCTACCGTTTCCGAGGCGATCTTTAAAACTTTTCTGGTTGGGACAGATTTCGGGAGTGTTAGAGTCCAACTCCTACAAGGCTAGTACAAAAACAAGAACTTGTGCACTCGTGCAACCATTAATAGGTTAGTTCAAAATATGTTATAGGAAGATATGAAAGTGTATCAAAAGCATAGCAATATCACACAAAACATGCATGGAGCAAGAAGAAATTATAGATACGTTTGGGACATATCATAAACCTTTCCTCAAGTTTAGAGAGTGAAGTGTCGATAAATAGAATACGGACAAGAAGCATCATGGTTTCTTCACCAAACTCAAACGTCCTCAACAGCAACCTCAACTCATAAGGCCCTTATGAGAAAGTAGTACTCCCTTCGATCCATAATAAGTGTCGCACATTTTGTACTAAGTTAGTACAAACTTTGTACTAGATGAGCGACACTTATTATGGATCGGAGGGAGTAACAATTATAATCAAAAGTAGGGCTAAGGAAACTCATCAAATTATGTCAAACATATCCTTGGTCAAAGGACAACTAATAATTTTCACTTTTGCCCTTTCACTTTATAATGAAACAATTTGAAGATTTTGAAAGAACATGTTATTAGTCATGAAGTGAAAAATGCTAACACACAGGAAGACGCTTGCTTGGCATAAGCTTTTGCAAACAACTTACTTATCAAAAGATAATGTCAACGAGGATGTGGCATGGCAAAACTTAATGCAACATTAGATGAATGAATCCTCATCAACATCAAATGTCTCTTCTCTTTGGGAAAAGAAGGAAGAAGGAAAACTGACTCAACTTAAAAGTAAAAGACAAGCCTTGTTATAGGCAAGCAGGGAAAACTCATGTTCTATCCTTAAATCAAACAAAATAAAAACAAATTTTGTGAGGTGCATAGTTTGTCAATGAATGCTAATAGATAGCTAAATTACTTCTCAAGATGGACAAGTTTAGAGGAACGGCTCCCAAGTGGGGACGATCATATCCCCTTAATCGCCTTTGTTTATCACTTCCAAAGTTTCTGATTTCTCATAGACCAAGCGTGAAGGAGGGTTTTCTTGTTGTATTATCTTATGAGCTGGGCGCACTCATGCCAGTTCCTCCTCGTATTATGGGTTTGCAGATTAGACATGCAATCCTGGGGTAAAACTTGTCCAACTTACGAAGATCATGAATTACCTACTACTTCCTCATGAGCTAAACAAGAGGCACAAAACAGAAGATTTGAACATTTAAGGATAACACATAAATTCTATACTTTTAGGAGTGGTAGGGAAATGCCACGAATAGGAAGGTATGGTGGACTCATATGGAAGATATTGGTTTCAGGGTATGGATGCACAAGCAGAAATCTGCCAGGCAAAGAGTTTGGCTAGCAAAGGCTTGAGAGAACAGACAATTGATGATGACTTAGATGCAAAGCATATAAATCATAAACATTAAGGTAAGCATAACACATCAAGTTGTCTTCCTTGTCAACATACCACTTCAAGCATAATAACATAAAGGTTTTGGCTATGTCGCTACTTGAGAAAACATGCATGTTGTCATGACCAAAGCTATGCTTGCCAAAATTTAAATAAAGTTTTCAAAGCCATACCTGATATAAGGTCAATACTCTCCATAAGAATTATCATATATGGTCGATTGCGTGAAGAGAATACCGAGTGCAGAGAAGGAAGCAATAGACTTCTCATTAATATTCCATCATAGACGACTCCACACTCACGGATACAAGACTCTATGCAAAGGAGTGATAGACCTGAATGCAAACACCTATTTCATATAATAACTTCCCTAGACATGATACGACTCTACTTGACTCTAAAATACTAAGATAAAGATAATGATACCATGCACTCCCCCAAGATTGGATTAAGCCAAGGGGATGCCATTACCCGAGGAGATTTCACTCCTCAGTCATGTTGTTATTACAGACGTACCCCTTGGCGAAGCGCTTCCATGAAAGAATTTCTCCAGTCTCATAAGAGAATTCGGTCTCATGGATCCTGCACTCAGCTCCCAAACCCATGCGCATAAACTTTAGTTCATACTCACAATTATGGTTATGCATATCATAAATCTTCCCTTGAAGCTCAATAATTCTTTCTTCTGATGCGGTGATGCTTGCCCACATCCCCTTAATCTCCTTCAGGAAGGAGGTCTTCAACTCGTTGATGAGGTAGAAGTTGGTTTCAACACCACACTCAACAATCTTTTTGTACTTGAAGACTTCTTGCTCCACTTCTTATATCCTGGCCTTGATGCTCCCCTCCTTGACAGGTTTCTTTAGATCTTCTTGGTGGAGAACACCATCCTCCAACCTAACGGTTTGAGGGTGCTTATTCACCTCACCGAGGTAAGGGTTGATGACGTTGACGATGAACTTGTCCTTGGGGAAACTTGGGGAAGCCATGGCACCTAGGTCTAGCTAAAATATTTCCTGGCAGAAACAGCTCGAGAAGAAAACACACGAAATTGCGAGATACGGTGCCGGGATGATCCGATAAAATATATAGAAAAAATTTCTTCAACAAAAGGAAGGTAACGAGCCAAAGTGGGGTCGGAGACGGACTCTGGGGTGCCCCAACGGCCTCCCGGCGCGGCCAGAGGGTAGGCCGCGCTAGGGGGCACCTGGGCCCCCTGGAGATCCTCTCCGGCTCCAATTAGGCTTCGAATTTTCCTATTTTTACAAAAACTTAAAATTTGGAACTTTTATGGCGGTTCGTGATATTTCCTTACCGTAATACATACCTTTTCTTATTCTGTTCCTGCTGATGTCTGAAACGGGGCTGAAACATATTCTTCATGAGTTGTTGTGTATATCAAATTTACATCAACACTGAAAGGGTCTCCCGCCATGTAATGCTTGAGTCTTTGCCGATTCACAACTTGAGGTTTGGTGCCATAAAAATTATTAATCTTGATTACACCGGATCGGTAGACTTCCTCGATACTAAATGTCCCTACCCATCTAGAAAGTAGTTTACCTGGAGAAAACCTGAAACGAGATCTAAACAACAAAACTTTATCCCCAACATTAATTTCATGTTTCAGAATCCTTCTATCATGCCACTTTTTTTACCTTTCCTTCAACATATTAGCACTCTCGTAAGCTTCACTTCTCCACGCATCTAGAGAAGTCAAGTTCATGAGACGGTTTTCACCAGCCAACTTTGGGTCGGCATTAAGCTCTCTAACATCCCAGAAAGCTTTGTGTTCTAATTCTAATGGCAATTGGCAAGCCTTGCCGTAGACCATCTTCTTGGGAGACATGCCCATGGGGTTCTTGTAAGCAGTTCTATACGCCCACAAGGCATCTCCTAACTTCTTTGACCAGTCCTTTCTAGAATTGTTAACTGTCTTTTTCAAGAGCAACTTGATCTCTCTATTGGTGAGCTCAACTTGCCCACTAGTTTGAGGATGGTATGGTGAAGCAATTCTATGATTGACATCGTACTTGGCTAGAGATTTTCTAAAAGCTCCGTGCGTGAAGTGTGATCCTCGATCGGTCATAAGATACCTCGGTACACCAAACCTAGGAAAAATTACATCTTTGAGCATTTTCAAAGATGTCTTGTGATCAGCACTCTCAGTGGGAATTGCTTCAACCCACTTGGTTACATAATCAACAACTACTAAAATGTCAGTGTACTTGTGTGAGGGAGGAAAAGGACCCATAAAATCGAAACCCCAACAATCAAAAGGCTCAATCACTAGAGAGTAATTCATAGGCATCTCATTCCTCCTACTAATATTACCAACTCTCTGACACTTATCACAAGATAAAACATAATTTCTAGCATCTTTAAAGAGAGTAGGTCAATAAAAATCTGATTGGAGAATCTTATGTGCGGTCCTCTCACCGGCATGATGTCCTCCGTAGGGACTATCGTGACATTGCTTGAGAATGTCCTTCTGTTCGTGTTTCGGTATGCATCATCTCACGATCCCGTCCGGACCTTCTTTCAAAAGATGAGGGTCATTGTCGTGGGAAAGTCACGGCAGATGTCCGTAAAGTCGGACTTGATTATGGGGCCTTTGCTACGAGTGTACGAGGAATAAGAACATCACAGAGAGAGAAAACGCGATTTTATACAGCTTCAGGCCCCGGGAAACATCGTCCGGTAAAGACCCTACATGTTGTTTGTGGCTAGGTCTTATTCCTTTGCTCACGGGGAGTCGATGGCATATCGCCGACTCTTTTACAGTTGTATTCAGGCGAAAGCCTACTTTGGCGGAAGCCTACTCTGGTTAAAGCCTACTCTCATGTCGAGAGCCTACTCTCATGGCGAAATCTTACTCTCATGGCGAAAGCCTACTTTGGTGGCGAAAGCCTACTCTTGCGGAACTTGGCCTCTATGGGCGCCCTAACCCTCCTTATATAGGTGGAAGGGGGAGGCTTACATGTAGAGTCCTATTCTGATACAAACTAGTCTCATCTTGTATTACAAGTCGAATATCAATCTAAGTCCTACTCTAAGTCTTGTAGCTTTTCGTATCTTCCAAGTTAGGTGGACTCCATATTGATTCCTTCGTCCGACTGACTCCTATGGAGGAGAGTCCCCTGTCTGGCCGACTCCTGTAGAGGAGAGTCCCCTGTCTGGCCGACTCATGGAGGTGACTCATGTCAGCCGACTCATGGAGGTGACTCACGTTATCCGACTCATGGAGGTGACTCATGTCAGCCGACTCATGGAGGTGACTCATGTCAACCGACTCTAGTCTTCAGGACCTGTCTTTTGGCCGAGTCTTCCTTTTGGGTGCTTATCTTCTGGCCGGGTCTTAGCTGTGAGTCATCCCCCCGACAGTAGCCCCCAAGTTTAGCTTGTACGCAATCTTGGTGTCGGCTTCATCTTTCATCTGCTTTTTCTTGGCAATGAGATTGTCATAGAAGAGAACGATGGGTGTGCATCCATGGTAAACTTCCAGTATAATGAATAGTTAGGATGAAGACCGGGTCTGGAGGCCAAACCATTAAGCCGGCTTGCTCCACTGATTCATGCCAATGAACCCGATATGATTCAATTTTGAAATTTTCCATGTTTGGGTTCAATGTTGCTTTTTTCTCTTCCGTGTCTTGTCAAAAGGACTTGGGAAAAAATTTACGGGCAATTTTATGTCCATATCACTTGTAGCCCCCAAGCTCTGAGTTTATCATCTCGTGATGACTTGGAGTTTTGTATATAAAATTGCCTTGTTGGTGTAGCCCCCAAGTGTCGGGTTGTCTTGCTTGCAGCAAAATGGGAATTGTACTTGTGAAATTTGTTTCAAAGTAGTGTAGCCCCCAAGTGCCGGGTTGTCTTGCCTGCAGCAACTTGGGACTTACAATTTCTTCCTCTCTTTTTTTTAAGTCGGCAATTATTATATGCCAAAGCCGATAAATTTTGTAGAAGTCAGTAAATACTTGTTTGCTAATAAAAACTGGCGGATACTTGTTGGTTAAAGCTAGTAAATATGATGGGTTGTGTTCCCAGCTTCCAAATAGAGTGGCCCTTCAAGTGCTGGAATATGTTTCCTTCAGCAACCCGGAATAATGTGTGCCAACTCCAAGACGGTATGACGGCTAGGTCGGCGAGCGCTAGTGCGACGAGTGTCGATTTATATATATGGCGAGAGCCATTGCGACCGAAGTCGACTTTATATATATATGGCGAGAGCCGTTGCGACCGAAGTCGACTTTATATATATATGGCGAGAGCCGTTGAGACCGAAGTCGACTTTATATATATACGGCGAGAGCCGTTGCGACCGAAGTCGACTTCATATATGGCGAGAGCCGTTGCGACCAAGGTCGACTTTATATATGGAGAGAGACGTTGCAACCGAGGTCGACTTATATATATGGCGAGAGTCGTTGCGACCGAGGTCGACTTTATATATGGCGAGAGCCGTTGCGACCGAGGTCGACTTATATATATGGCAAGAGCCATTGCGACCAAGGTCGACTTTATATATATGGCGAGAGCCGTTGCGACTGAGGTCGACTTTATATATATGGAGAGCCGTTGCGACCGAGGTCGACATTATATATGGCGAGAGCCGTTGCGACCGAAGTCGACTTTAAGAATTCAGAAGACGCAATGCAAAAGGTATAGTCCCCATGAGTCGGTACGCATGTTTTGACACATGACTGAGTCACATAAAGACATTTTGAAATTATAATCCCAATGAGTCGGTACACGTATCTTGACACATAGCCGCATCCCATAGAGAAATTTTTCGAGTTTTAGTCCCCATGAGTCGACATGTGTGTATTGACACATTACCGAGACACATAAGAACTTGCGTTGAGTTGTGGTCCCTATGAGTCGGCATGTGTGTATTGACACATTACCGAGTCGCATAGGTTTTAACTCTGTATCCTGCAAGGATTTTGTATATATGCCAAGAAAAATATGCTTATGATTATGTACGCAAAAAGGGTAATTCATGAAGTGCTTGAAGAACTCGGCTCTGGATTCATCTGGTCCTCATCTTCTCTCGTTTGAGAAGAGTTTGGGTTATCCTTGAGTCGAGACTTCTCTGTATACCGTCTCACATTGATCAGCGTTTCTCCGTTTGCGTCAAAAATTTCCTCTTGGGAATTTTCTAGCTGGATTTCACGCGTCTAGATCGTATGAGCATCGAACATACAAGCAGTTGGGAGGCGTGGAGTGCAACATGTATAAGCAGAGGTTTCTTGGGTGAAGACTCGATGGGTATTGTCGAGCCCCCAAGATTTCTCTGAATTCGAGCTTTGTACATGCAATTTTCACTTTTGTGTCGAGATTTCTCAGCTGGAGGTTGATGAGTTGTCATCAAGCTCTTTTGAACTTTCTCTGAATGAAACACATAAGTGCCCAGGTTACCAATTGGAGGTTGATCAAGCCCCCAGGTTTCTGAGAATTTATAATAATGCCGTTTATGCAATGTATGATGCAAAACAATAAATGTATAAAATGCATGTAATGTAAGGGGGGTTAGTGCGACTAGAGTTGGTTTAGTCGAAAGTTGTGGCGAGAGCCGGTTGCGATCGAGGATCGACTTTATGGCGGAAGCCGGTTGCGATCGATGATCGACTTTATGGCGGAAGCCGGTTGCGATCGAGGATCGACTTTATGGCAGAAGACGGTTCCGATCGATGATCGACTTTATGGCGGAAGCCGGTGTTTTGTAATGATCCTGGACCCATAAAGGAGCCAGATTTTCCGATGAACCGGAACTCATCGAGGAGCCAGAATTTTGTAGACTCTTCTCTTCAGAGAGTCGGAATTTTTCCAACGAACCGGAATCTGAGACGGAATTTTACTGTCGAAATCAATGGACCAAACTTGTGATGGTCAATTCATGATCCGTCGTTGAAATGTAATATATCTCAATCTCTGATGGATCCTGTAGGAGGTCTAGCCCCCGAGTCTTGAGTCGACTCGAGGAGTCGGCTGGGGAGTCCATGTGTCTGGCTTGATAAATAAACAAGCATTGATCTGATGATGCAGAGAAAATCCGGAAAACCATGGAAGGAAACCGTAGTGAGGTTGTGGCTGAGCTTCGTAGGAGTCAGCGGTTGATAGTTCGGCCAATATGTAAAGCCGGCAATAGCGAGAGCCAAGCGTTGTAAGCCGACGCATATGTGTCTATTAAGCACGATGTTGTAAGACGACGTGTATTTCACGTCGACTGTGGCGTTGTGAGCCGGCATGAAACGAGGCAAACCGGTGTGGCCACAGAAAATAATATATGTCCTGAACCTGATGACTTTCTCAAAAGGTAGTTGTCCAATGTCCGAAGTTCGGACCGGAGATAAGTTGAGCCGAATTCGCAATTGGAATTCGGGATCTCGCGTAGATCAGAAAACGCGTTGTAGTGCGGAAGTTGGCCACGGAGATCTAATCGTTGGAATTTTCTGAAATTTTTTTGTGGTAGTAAAGGAATATATCCCGCAGATTTACACTAGAGGGATCTCCGACTTGATGTACGAGTCGACCTCGGGAATTTTTTTCTGAAGTCGTGCGGAGTTCCGCCAGATTTCGATAGTGCTTCCGTGTAGGAGACGGCTAGGGAGATCTAACCGTTGGAATTGGCTGAAATTTTAACAGCTTGTAACCAACGTAATTTCCAATCTTATCTTCGAAGGGATGTTCAATATGAGTTCCGAGTCGCCTCCTGGTGCGTCCGTAATGAAGATGTTTTTTCTGTTCTGCGAGTTGCGCGCGAGGGTCAATGCTGAACTCGAGTTTTGAGTCGCGCGCTCGAATTTTTTCTTGTTTTCTTCATGAGCTTGATGTAGATCTTGATGTAGACGTTGAGAAAACCGAGGTTGCAATGCACCCGGTTTGCATCAAGTCCCGCCAGAGTCGGCGGATCATTGACTTGTTGATGTAGATTTGTTCGTGCCGGTTCTTCTTCGTCCGGACGATCATGAATTTCTCGATCCTTGTGAGGATTTCTTCCAAGATGACAACACCCTTATGTGTAGGCCCCACGGTTGGCGCCAACTGTCATGGGGAAGTCACGGCAGATGTTCGTAAAGTTGGACTTGATTATGGGGCCTTTGCTACGAGTGTATGAGGAAGAAGAACATCATAGAGAGAGAAAACGCGATTTTATACAACTTCATGCCCCGGGAAACATCGTCCGGTAAAGACCCTACATGTTGTTTGTGGCTAGGTCTTATTCCTTTGCTCACGGAGAGTCGATGGCATATCGCCGACTCTTTTACAGTTGTCTTCAGGCGAAAGCCTACTTTGGCGGAAGCCTACTCTGGCGAAAGCCTACTCTCATGGCGAAAGCCTACTCTCATGGCAAAAGCCTACTTTGGTGGCGAAAGCCTACTCTAGCGGAACTTGGCTTCTATGCGCGCCCTACCCCTCCTTATATAGGTGGAAGGGGGAGGCTTACATGTAGAGTCCTAATCTGGTACAAACTAGTCTCATCTTGTATTACAAGTCGGATATCAATCCGAGTCCTACTCTAAGTCTTGTAGCTTTTCGTATCTTCCAAGTTAGGTGGAGTCCATATTGATTCCTTCGTCCGGCTGACTCCTATGGAGGAGAGTCCCATGTCTGGCCAACTCCTGTAGAGGAGAGTCCCCTGTCTGGCCGACTCCTGTAGAGGAGAGTCCCCTGTCTGGTCGACTCCTGTAGAGGAGAGTTCCCTGTCTGGCCGACTCATGGAGGTGACTCATGTCAGCCGACTCATGGAGGTGACTCATGTCAGCCAACTCTAGTCTTCAGGACCTGTCTTCTGGCTGAGTTTTCCTTTTTGGTGCTTATCTTCTGGCCGAGTCTTAGCTGTGAGTAATCCCCCCGACAGTCATCCCAAAATTAATGCCTCAAATCATGGAAGAAATTCTTCCTTTGCTGAAATGTTAAACCTGGAGGCAAATACTTTGCAAAAAAAAAATTAGCATAATCTGCAAACCCAGGGTCGGAAAGAGATTGTACTTTTACAACGGCAAGTTGTTCGTCTGGAAAGCTGTAGTTGACTGGAATGGTATCATGCGGTATATCTTCCGTCCTAGAGAGATTATCTGCCACCGGATTGTCTGCTCCTTTTCTATCAACAATCTGTAAATCAAATTCTTGAAGAAGGAGTACGCACCTGATGAGTCTTGGTTTGGCATCCTTCTTCGCCATAAGGTTCTTAAGGGCAGCATGGTCAGTATGGATAATGACTTTTGAATCCACAATATAAGGTCTAAACTTATCACAAGCAAATACTAGTGCTAAGAATTCCTTGTAAGTAGTAGCATAATTCTTTTGAGCACTATCAAGGGTTTTGCTAGCATAATGTATAACATTCAATTTCATATCAACCCTTTGTCCTAAAACAGCTGCAACAACAAAATCACTAGCATCACACATAATTTTAAAGGGAAATTTCCAATCAGGTTATTAAAGCTTTCTTAAGAACTTTGAAGGCTTACTTAATATCTTCATCAAATACAAAAGGAACATCCTTCTGGAGAAGATTAGTGAGGCTTCTGGAAGCCTTAGAAAAGTCATTAATAAATCTTCTATAGAAACCAGCATAACCGAGAAAACTACGAATACCTTTGATGTTCCTTGGATAGGGCATCCTTTCAATAGCTTCAATCTTCACCTTGTCCACTTCAATTCCCCTCTCGGAAATCTTGTGACCGAGAACGATCCCTTCGTTAACCATGAAGTGGCACTTTTCCCAGTTTAAAACTAAATTTGTATCCTCGCATCTCTGCAAAACTTTATTAAGATTGTGGAGACAGTGGTCAAAGTAAGTTCCATAGACGGAGAAATCGTCCATGAAGACTTCCACAATCTGCTCACAGAACCCATGAAAAATAGCAGACATACATCTCTGAAAAGTAGCAGGTGCATTGCATAAATCAAAAGGCATATACCGATAAGCATAAGTACCGTAAGGACACGTGAAACTGGTCTTCTCTTGATAGGCAGTGTTAACATGAATTTGAGAGAAGCTAGAGTATCCGTCAGGATAGCAAAAGTGGGTGTTTTTGGACAACCTCTCTAGCATCTGATCGATGAAGGGCAGCGAGTAGTGGTCCTTCCTGGTTGCCTTGTTCAACTTCCTGTAATCAATACACATTCTATATCGAATAACATTTCTTTGAGGTATTAATTCATTTTTATAATTAGGAACAACAGTCATACCTCCTTTCTTAGGAACAAAATGAACTGGACTTACCCACCTACTATCATCTATAGGATAGATGATACATGCGGCTAGAAGCTTGAGAATTTCAGTCCTAACCACGTCCTTCATCGTTGGGTTCAACCGTAGTTGATGATCAACAACTGGCTTAACATATGGCTCGAGATTGATAGTACATTGGCAAATCGATGGACTAATCCCCTTAAGGTCATCAAGGGTATAGCCAAGGGCACCACAGTGTCTGCGAAGTGTCTCCAATAATCGCTCTTATTCAAATCCTGAAAGGTTAGCATTTATAATAACATGATATATTTTATTTTCATCTAAATAAGCATACTTGAGCGTATCGGGAAGTGGTTTGAGGTCAAACACCGGGTCTTCTTTTGGTTGTGCTAGGATTCCTAAAGGTTCAACTGAAAGGTTGTGCTTCAGGATAGCAGTTTGTCTTGGGAATATTTCATCCAACTCATTTCCTTCTTGCATATGCATATCATTCTCGTGGTCTTCCATATATTGCTGCAAAGGATCATTAGGAGGAATGGAAATGGAAGCAATATCTTCAATAATTTTATCATTACTAGGTAAATAAGTACCACGAGGCTACTTAGAGAACTTAGAAAAGTTAATTTCATATGGCTCACCATTGAATTCAACAAAAACTTTACCTTTTTGGCAATCTATTATAGCACCACAAGTGCTGAGGAAAGGCCTACCAAAGATAATAGGGAAAAAACTATCTTGCACTGAACCAAGTACTAGAAAGTTGGTAGGATACTTTACCTTTACACATAGGACTTCAACATCTCTCACAATTCCAATGGGAGAGATAGTTTCTTTGTTTGCCAGATAAATAGTAACATCAATATCTTCAAGTTCACAGGGCGAAATCTCACCCATGATCTCCTGATAGAGTGAATAGGGGATAACACTAGCACTAGAACCCAAATCAAATAGCCCGTAATAATTGTGATCTCCTATTTTAACAGATACAACTGGTGTACCTAAAATTGGGCTTTTATTCTTGCCTGTAACAATGTTGGTTGAAATAGCACAAAAATTTATATTGGAATCTAAAACATCATTAGTAACTAAATCTTTAACCACCACAACTTGAGGATCGACCTTGGTCAGGTCCTCAGGTTCGTCAGTTCTTCTCTCACTTTTGTTTATTATGCCTGTCACACAAGAGTGCTCCCTTATCCTTGTGGGAAAATGGGGCTTGTCATATAAAACTGCAGGCAAAATAGGGTCAGCAACATTAATAGCAACAGGTAATTCTTTAAAGGGTTTATGATACTGATACTTCTCCTTGGAAGAGTCAATATGAGAGGCAAAGTTCTTACAAAAATCAACCATAAGCTGGGAATCAAGACCAAAGGTATTAAAGTAATCAGTTTTCACATAGCTCTCAATATAATCATGGTCATAATTTATAACAGGTTCAATACCTTTATCGATTTCCCAGTCTTCGGTATTCTTCTGGATCTTTCAATGAGATCCCATCTCTCTTCAACGCTTATTTTCTGGAATACCCCACTAAAGGAGGCATCCAACATCTCCTTACTATGACGAGAAAGCCTGGCGTAAAAAATTTTAAGTATAATATCTTTGGAGAGTTCATGAATAGGACATTTGAACATTAGGGACTTCAGTCTCCCCCAAGCTTGAGCGGTGCTCTCTCCGTCTCGAGGCCAAAAGTTATATATATGGTTCATGTCTCGATGAATTTCATGAAGAGGAAAAAACTTTGTATAAAAGATAGACATAAGCTCTTGACAATTAAGAAAATGTGAGTTATCAAGGAGCTTATACCAATCTATAAAGCTTTATCTATAAGTGATACGGAGAATAATTTCTTCATAACGAACTCCCTTGACACACCTGCAAGCTTGAATAATGAACATAGTTTGATAAATATAGAAGGTGTTCACTCGGATGTATGTCTCCTGCGTAGCGATTAGCCAAGACATAATCAATAATACCAGTTGGTATTTTATAGGGCACAATTTTAGTAGGGGTAGGAGTGACCACCATAGCAGTGGGGCGTTTCCCCATAAGCAACGAACAAAGAGTAGAGGTGTCCATAAGGACAAAAAGTAGCACGGACAAAACAAAAATATAAAAGCTTCCTTAACAGCTTCACTTACTAATAGCGCTACGCTCCCCGGCAATGGCGCCAGAATACATTAATTGATGACCCTCAACTGTAGGGGATCGATTGTAACGTTTTCGATAAATAAGAGTGTCGAACCCAACAAGGAGCAGAAGGTATTGGTAAGTGAATTTGGCAAAGAATAACTGGAGGCACTGAAAGATAACTTTTTAGGGGTTTTCGGTATAAGCAACAAGAAGGTAAAAGCAAGCAAAGTAAAAGTCACTAAGGAGGAACAAGTGGCCCAATCCTTTTGAGAAAAGGATAGGCCTGTTCTTGAGCACACACGGGAGAGATAGTCACGTGCTTTCGCCATATTCCGTATCGGTACGATGTTTTGTGTTGATAAGTGTTGAGTGGGTGGATCTATGCTAGTAAACCTTCTAGAATAAGATAAGTGCACTCTTATGATTAAACAGCTTGCAAGCATCCTCAAATACAAGGTAGTAATTAAGGAAAAAGCCTAACCATAGCAACACGATCGATGATCCATTGTTCCCATGTGCAAAAGCGTGCAAACTAGGGTTCATGTTTATGTCACTCCGGCAACCCACCGTAAGCATTCTTTATACGCAATGCATTCCCCTAGGTCCTTAATAAGGCGAAGTGTTGAGTGTTCAACTCACACAACACCACTAGGAAAATAACAACACAACTTAAATATCAAATAAGACATATTACTTCAACATCATATGACTACTAACACCTAGACCTCTCCCATGCCCTCAAGAACTAAAGTAACTACTCACAAGACATAAAAGAGATCATGATCAGTGGTGATAAATAGATGATAAACAATCTGGAAATAATGATATTTCTCCAACAAAACTCAATAGCATTCACCACAAAGGAGTAATCAACACCGGTAGGGTAGAGAGGATAGATAGTACGGATTACAACACAAGTTACACTTGTGAGGTGAGATAGGATGGTGGTGGAGATGGTGCTGATGTTGGGGATGATGTTGATGATTACCGTGATGATGGTGATGGTGATGGCGATGATCTCCCCTTCCGGGAGGTATTCTCCACGGCGGAATCTACCCGCTGGAGATGCATTTTCTTCTCTATAGGTTTCCGCCACGGAGCGGCGGCGGAACTCACGAAACTCCTCCTCTTTTAGGGTTTTCCGATGACGAAGGGATAAATAGGCCAGAGGGAGGAGCCTGGGGTGGCCCCAGGGGTCCAGGCGGTCACCCGGCGAGGCCAGGGGTGGGGCCGCGCCAGGGGGGCTCCTGGGCTCCTGGTAGCCCACCTCTGGTCTCCGTTTTTCGTGTCCCCGTCATTCTTCTGTATAATGGCCACCGTCGATTTTCAGGTAATTTGGAGGTCTTCTGATTCAGCAACTCTGCATCCACTTTTTATCGCTTAATTCTGCGTCTGCTACTTCGGCATCGGAAAGTTGAAAACTATTTAAAACAATCCAAAACAACATAAGACTAGCATCATAACATGAAATATATCAATGAATAGGGGTGAATTACGATATAAAATAGTGATGCATTTTGGACGTATCAGTCCTTTTTCTCCTTCGCACAAGTACACTCACATATTAGTAGGTGTTGATTATGTAACCAAGTTTGTTGAGGCAATCCCCACTAAAAGTGGTGATCATAAGACATCTTTGAAAATGCTTAAATATGTGATCTTTCCAAGGTTTGGTGTACCAAGGTATCTCATGACCGACGGAGGATCACATTTTACACACGGTGATTTTAGAAAAGGTTTAGCAAAGTATGATGTTAACCATAGGATTTCTTCACCTTACCACCCTCAAACGAGTGGGAAAGTTGAGCTCACAAATAGGGAGATCGATTTGATCTTACAAAAGAAAGTGAACAGTTCTAGAAAGGACTGGTACAAAAAATTAGGAGATGCCTTGTGGGCGTACAGAACTGCTTACAAAAATTCCATGGGCATGTCTCCCTATAAGATTGTATATGGCAAGGCTTGCCATTTGCCTTTAGAATTAGAGCACAAAGCTTTCTGGGCATTTAGAGAGCTTAATGTTGACCCAAAACTTGTTGGTGAAAATCGTCTCATGAACTTGACTTCTCTAGATCAGTGGAGAAGTGAAGCTTACGAGAGCGCGAGAATGTTTAAGGAAAAGGTAAAGAAGTGCATGACAGGAGAATTTTGAAACCTGAATTTAATGTTGGTGATAAAGTTTTTTTGTTTAGATCTCGTTTCAGGTTTTCTCTAGGTAGATTACTTTCTAGATGGGAAGAACCTTTTCACATTGAAGAAGTCTATCGCTCGAGTGAAATCAAGATTAAAAACTTTGAAGGCACTAATCCTCAAGTTGTGAATGGGCAAAGATTGAAGGATTACCTAGCAGGAGACCCTGACAATGTTATGTGGATACAATACGCACAACCACTGACGAAGAACATGTTGCATCCTGGATTCAGACGCCAACAGAAACAGAATAAGAATAGGTATGTATTATGGTAAGAAAACTTCATGAACATCCATAAAAGTCCCGTATTATGTGTTTTTGAAAAATTAGGAAAATTCAGAGCCGAAGTGGAGCCGGAGACGAGCTCCAGGGGCTCCATGCGCCCTGGTGGCGCGGCCTGCTCCCTGTCCGCACTAAGATGCCGCCTGGGCCACCCAAAGTCCGTCTCCGACCCCACTTTGGCTTGTTACCTTACTTTTGTTGCAAAAACTGCTATATATTTTCCCGGATCGTCCCGACTCTCTATCTTGCGATTTCGTGCGTTCTCTTTTCGATCTGTTGTTGCAAGGAAAACTTTCAGCAAAACCTAGGTGCCATGGTCTCTCCAAGTTCCCCCAAGGACAAGTTCCTCGTCAACGACATCAACCCTTACCTCGCAGAGATGAAGAGGCATCCTCAAACACTTTGGGTGGAGGATGGTGCCCTTCACCAAGAAGATCTGAAGGGTACAATCAAGGAGGGGAGTGATGTCTACGCACGCTTCTATTCTTCTAGACTATGTTGGTCCTCCAAGTGCAGAGGTTTGTAGGACAGCAACAATTTCTCTCAAGTGGATGACCTAAGGTTTATTGAACTCAGGGAAGTAGAGGTTGAAGATGGTCTCTCTCAAGAAACCCTGCAATTAAGAAACAAGAAGTTTCTTGTGTCCCTAACACACCTAATCCAATGTCAAATTGTATAGGTGCACTAGTTCGGCGCAGATACGGTAAAATATGGGTGATATGGGTGGCAAACCAAGGTAATATCAATCTGTAATTAAAATTACCGCAAGGTAGGAAGTAACAAAAGTGAGCACAAATGGTGTAACAATGGTGATAAACAAGGCCTAGGCTTCATACTTTTGCTATTGGCAACTCCCAACAACATTAACATAGTCTAATCACATATTATTTCCACTAAAACATGCAAGGAGATGTAACTCGAAGGTCATTCCTTTGTGATCAAGAGAGGACGAGAATTATATAGGGCTACAAAAGCACACCTCAGAGTTCGTAGTTCTCATCTATGGATTTCCCAATGTCACCGCGGCCATCCAAAGAGAGTACCACAATCACCACAACATATCTCAAGGATAGTCAAAGACAAGCACCAAGAGACTCTCAATCTTCAATCAATTCACAAAAGAGGAAATCACTCATGAAAATATTCTTCTAATCCATGTCCAACAGACCGTTGTCACCTTGGTCTCGGAGATTATACTAGATAAAATCAAGTGAGTACATCAATCCAATACATAGAAGAAGGGGAAACATCATGGGATCACCCTAGATTAACATAGCCTGTGATCACAATCAAGATCACATCATGGGAGAGAGAATTAACCACATAGCTAATGTAGAAGGCTTCAGCCCCAAGGAGGAACTACTCCCGCTACATGTAGGGAGGAAGCAACATCGATGGAGATGAATCCGGGGGCACTTCCCCGTCCAAGCAGTGTGCCGGCACATGAATTATGGTACCCCGAACCTTGTTGGCGGTGGCGGCGGAGATCGGATTCTCTTTTGGAGAAAAGGGTTCTGGAATCAGGGTTTTCGCGTCGGGAGAATAAATAAGAGCCGAAGGGGGCACCAGGGGGACCCACATCACCCAGGCGGCCAGGTGGCGCGGTTCCCGCCGCGCCAGGAGGCTGCCTGGGGCTATGGGCCACCCCTTGACCTCACCCTCCGGCCGGAGGCCCCTTCTGGAACACTGATTTTTATATAATATCGTGGAATTTTTGGGCACTTTGATTTTCTCCTTTTTCTGCAATGCACAGACAAAACAGACAGAAACTGGCATTGGGTGCACTGAGTTAGTAGGTTAGTCCAAATATATTGAAAAAGGTAAAAAGTGTAGAAAACACATAGCAATATCACCCAAACACATGCATGGAGCAAGCAGAAGTTATAGATACGTTTGAGACATATCAACATCCCCAATCTTAATTCCTGCTCGTCCTCGAGTAGGTAAATGATAACAAGCATAGTTTCTGTGGTGACATGCTACCAACATAATATAACTTTATAGTGAGGCAAGCAAGATAGGCAATTCAAGTCAAGTCATGACAATCAAGAGTTTATATCTAGTATTGAAACAAGCTACATAAGAATATAAAGGTGCAAGAGCTCTCGATGTCCGTGACTCGAATGTCTCCAAATGGTGTTTGCATGCAAGAATTGGGAGATGGGTTTAGCGCATAAAAACACTATATAGTTTAACTGAGAACTCAAGCTACTAAAACTTCACACTTGGTCTCCTTTAGAATCTTATTTTGACTCGTCCCCGGACCACTAGTCAGGCACAAGTCAAACTGATCCTCCCCCTTTCGAATTTGAGCACTCATGAAATGGATGAGCGTGAGCAAGATATGTTGGCACTTAGGACGGCAAAGAGAAAAATGATGGGGAAGGAATACAAGAAGGTGTGAAAGGCTCACATCAATGAGGACAATCATAGGCGAGAGAAAGCCAAATGACAGATATGATGTGAGAAGTAGGGATTACCATGGAACGGATGCACATATGAGCTAAGGTAAGCTCTCCAATAGAACTAGTGGGGGTGCATCCAACTTGCTTGATCATGAAGACCTAGACCTCATTTGGGGAGGCTCGTCTGTGGAATATGCAAGCCAAGTTCTATAGTGTAAGGATCCCCACATAGTTATGCATGAATGATAATCTCTATGGAGTACAAGTATGACAATGGATTACGAGTGTGTGTCTTTCAAAAGGAATAGTAGTGTTTCCCCCTTGTCAGAACCCTCTATTAGGTAATGTGCTAGGATCAAAGTCACCTTGCATCATGTTAAAAATTTCAAAAGAAATCATTTGAAATCAAATTCAAGCTCAAATGGGAGAAGGAACACCCCCAGATGAATTAATTCAAAAGGCCAGAAATAAATCTTCTCCAAAAATTCATGTTTGAGTTTTCAAAAGTCTTATAAATGAGTGTGATCACATATCAAGTGATGTGGGACCCACCCCATGCTCATAGATTTTACAAATATTCAAACAGGAGCTTGGATTAATTCAAAAACCCCTATTTGATTTAAAGTTCAAATAATTTGAATTTTAAAAATGTTCAAACTTTACAAGTGGCTAGCTTATTCTATTGTGAAGCCACATAAAAAGTTTCAGCATTTAATAAAATGCCTAGCTATTTATTTAGCACAGCAAAACAAAATTACAGAAAAGAAAACAGAAAAGAAAAGGGAAAGCAGAAACTCTTACCTGTCGCCTGGGCGAAGGCCCAACTCCTTCTGGCCGGCCCAGCCCACCCGGAGTCCTCTGTCGTCTACCTCCCCTGCCCCAAAGCAGCTCGCTGGAGGCCGAGCACGCCGTGGACGCCACCTCGACGCCTTTGAGCTTCCAGGCCTCCCCAGGACTCCAAAGCGCGCCACGGAGACGCCCTCGACTCCCTCCTTCACCTTCCCCACCTCGGCTCCCTTTCCCCTCCCTTCCAGTGCAATTCCACCGATGCCCGAGAAGAACATCGGAGCACCCCGCCATGGAACTCGCAGCCAACGTCACCTAGGGCTGAAGCTGGTGTGTCCATCCTCCTCGCCGTCCTCGACTTCGTCTCCGTGCAGAAGGAATCGAGCTCGGACGCTCTGTAGCCGCCGGAATCGTCTCCACGTCGCCACCGGACCCGCAAGCCAACTCCGTCGAATTTTTCGCCGTTGAAGCCTCCCCACCTCTCCCGTTTGCTCCGTCGAGTTTCCAGCAGCACGGTGAGCGGATCCCCTCCATCGCTACCTCTCCCACCTGTCTCTCTCGCGATCTACCATGGGAGCGGGAGCTCGCCGCCGCCATGGCTAGTGGAACTCTAGCCCCCGTGCGCTAGCGTCTCGCCCGGCTAGCCCATCACCATCCTGGTGCTCCCAGCAACCTGTTGCCTGAGCCCACGGTCAAGACGGCGCTCCAGAGCGCAAGTTCGACACAGCCCTAGCCTCTGCCTCCGCCGACTCCGATGCCGGCGACGCTACGGTGGTCTCCTTGAGCCCCAGCTAGGTCCAATCGACGCGGGAGACGATGGAGATCACGCTGGTGCCCGCCAATCCCTTCCCCGAGCTTGTTTTCGCAACTCCGCCGAGTCTCCGGCGACAACAGTGATGCCGGCGGTGACCCCGCCATTAGCCCTAACCCCCCAGCTTAATTAACCACTAAACTAACCCTAACCCCTATGACAGGTGGGGCCCCTGCCCCCTAACCCCTCTCTGTTTATTTTAAACAGAGGGATTAACCCCTGTGAGACTTACAGGGTGAACACACAGGTCAGACCCCCCTGACGTCATCCTTGCACAAGCATGACGCAGTATTTAGAATTTGTTTTAAAAGAAATCAGAGAAATTCCAGAAAATAGCTTAAACTTCAATAAATCATAGAAAATTCATATTAACTCCAAATTTAACATATAATATATGAAAAATGATCAGGAAAAAATAGTCTATCCAAATATACAACTTTCAACTATGTCTGAGTTGAATTTAAAATGGGACCAGTAGCATTTGCTATTTGGTTTAATTGGAATTTAATCAAATTAAATTCAAATGCTTTTGCAATTTGAATCTTAGCAACATGACACATTTCATTTGAACATCAGAGGCATATCATACACATTTCAAAATGAGTTGCATTGCTCAAACAATAGCATTTGTAACTTGGCTAAAATGAATTCAAATTGGAGTTTGAATTTGCAATTTCATTTGCAATATACTCCATTTAAATGGAATTGCCTCACACATCAGAAGCATATACATCAAGTTTCAACCTTCAACCATGTGATTGTGCATTGTACTTATTGTGATCTTTTGCTTGTTGTTTTTTCGAGTAGAGGTGGAACCGGAACAAGAGGCTGCCCCCTTCGTTGAAGACCCCGATACCGAACCTCATCAGCAAGGCAAGCAAACCCCCATTGATCATGTCGATAAAATCCCACTTCCCTCTCATGTCTCTCTTATGCATTGTATAGGATGATTACCATGCTACGTTTCTACCGCATAGATGAACCCATTCCTTTGCATGACCTATCATTTGTCACAGTAGTAAGCAAACCACAATCCTAGCAAATGTAGGAGTTGATTGATATCATGTGGCCCCTGCAATTGTTACTGCTTATTGCATGCTTAGAGTGATACAATGATGTTACTGTTATGTGAGTCGGGATGGTAGTGATCATGATGATGATGGTGGAAATGTATTGGTGAATCTACCCTAATACAAGGTAAACGATGAGAGGCTGTGTAGGAGTACACGGTGGTTTGTCTCGTTGAACACCGCCCTAAGTCCGAGTTCTTGTGTGGTGATCCAAGATGAAGAGTACAACCACACATTGGGCTCACTGACCCCTCTCAACCTATTAACTCATCCCTTTCGATGTCCATATGTCGCAATAGTTCGGAGTTCTGGTAGGTTTGTGGCCTGGCTGCTAAGTGAGGGAACGGCTCAACCGAGACCGTCTTATGCACCACGCACACATCATCTGGGTCCACTTCGGTAAACCGGCCGGGTTCACGATAGTGGTAGCCAACCCAGGTAGGCGGCTTTCTTGGACTAGATCGGCTATGAGGTAACAGTTGTGGTGAGCATCCTCGCCGACACTTCTTGAACGGTGTCGAGTACAAAGGCAGTAACCAATGATCATGTGTGTGTAGCGGTACACCCCTGCAGGGTTAACAAAACTATTCGAATAGCCGCGTCCGCGTTTAAGGACTACTTGGAAAGCTTAGCTTGATTATTAGACAACTTGAACTGGATACTTATAAAACATACCAAGATAAGCGTGAGTGGTATGGCGTGCTTTCTCGTGGGGAAGTCGAGGAAGGCACCATAGTGGTGTAATTGGTTGAAGAGATGTAGTGGACCCGTGTATGCTTCTTACCTCAAAGTCTAGTACTCGTAGTTCAGGACTAGCCAAGCCAAAGATGGCACTTCTGCAATTGAACCCCACCTCGCTTTACCTTGACACATGTGCATTGTGACACCCTGGATTTTGGAACTTTCTTTTTTCGAAAACTTTTCGGATTTATTTCTGAATTTGCGATTGGATTTGATTTCGACCACCTCGTTGGACTTGAAACTTGAGCATATTTTCTTTCCATGCTCAAGTGGCCCTTTAATCCAAGCCTTTCCAATGCCATTCCATTGATCCACCTCATCCAAGCCACAATTTTATTCAAGCCATATATTCCTTTTTCCAATAAAAGGGATATTCTGATTATTTGAGGTTTGTGAAGCAACCCCTATTTATATTGCTCCATAAATCCCCAAATAATTCCCACATGCCATGCACATCATATCTTGACAAATTATCCAAAAACATTTCATAGCCCAAGTGGATTTTTCTTCTAGAAAAAATCATTTGTCTGTGGGGGCAGATTGGAGCTTTGTGAAGGGAGTGCCTTTTTCCTTGATCCATTGCTGGTGAAATTTTTTGTGCAATCTCATATGATCATATGATTGATCTCCACCAAATTCCACCACCATTTGATTAGCCAAACTCCCCCAAAAATTCTCAAAGTTTGGGTGCAGCAAGGGGGCATTGTGAAGCAAGTGCATGATAGGGGATCCCATTTGACGTGAAACTTTTTGAGCAGGATACTACCACCAAATAACTCCAACAAAGCGGATTTGAGCCAAATCCAATCACCCATGTGTGTGCATTGTCAAGTTGAAGTTTCTGACCAGTGGGACACATTGTGAAGCAAGTGCTAGCTATGTGTGTCCAATGGCTATGAAATTTTACACACATGGGAAACATGCCAAATAACCCCAGTAAGCCAATTTTCAGCAAAATCTACCTAGCCTATGTGATGCTAGCCTCACCAATGCATCCTGACCTATTTGGTGCTTTACAAAGGAAGTACCAAAAATATTAGTCCAATTGATGTGAAACTTGGCATACATACTCATCCTAGTGTATGATTGAGCTCTGCAAAATATCATGCTTAGGGGAGCTATGTACAAGCCACAACCCAGCACAAGCAACTTTTGCAGCATTGTGCCATTTACAAAGGATGTACCATGTACATTGATTTGTTTGAGCCGAAACTTTCCAGATATCTCTTCCTTTGTACCCCAAAGCCAGAAGACAACTTGAATCTATCCAAACCCCCACGATGTGAGCTTTGCTTCTGCTCAAAGTTTGCTGCATCAAACTTCAGGAAGAGATAGAGATCACCACAGTGCCCCATCTTGCCAACCAAGCATACCCATGTGATCAGCACTCGAAGGACTCCATTTTAGACATTCTTGGCCAGGAAGAAACCCATCCAAAATCACAGTGCACTTGGTAGCCACGTGTTTGGACGCACACGGCGTGCACTGGCTGCGCACCGCGCGTGCTCGTCCTGTCCAACTCGAGCCATAGTGCACACCCGTCCTCTTCTTGTTGTCCAACCGCGCCGCACGGCCTTCCCGACTCCCCATGCAGCACGCCGGCCGTCCAGTCTCTCTCGAGCATCCCAGCACAGCGCCGCCGCAGTCGTCTTCCCCGTGGCACGGCTCGGCCACGGCATCTCCACCTCCCCCTATTTAAAGAAGGCACCTCGAGCACTCCAGAGCCATCCAGCACCTCCACGGCCTCCTCCTAGCCCACTCCCCTCTCCATTTTAGCCACCGGAGCCACCACAGCTCCCCACGGACTCCATGGCCGCCGCCGGCCCTCTCGGTGCTTCTCGCGGCTGAGCCCCCATCCTCCTCCCGGCCACGGCTGCAGCACCTCCTCGCCTCCGCAGCCCAGTCGGAGCCCCGCCGGAGCCGCCCCGCGGCTTAGCTCCGCCCCGCCCCGGGCAACCGCCGCGCCAGGCAACGAAGTGTGGTGCCGCAGGCCGCTCCGTTGTCCCCGTCGCCGGCTTCTCGGCCTCGCGACCTGCGCCCGATGCCCCTTGCTCGGCTGGCCGTCGCATCCCGCCTCGCCGGCGCCTTTCGCAGACGGGCCGCCGTGCCCTGGTCCTCTGCTCTGCGTCCACGGGAGGCAGGGGAGGAGGGAGAAGGTTCTGCAGGCGTCCCCCGCACGTCATCCACACAGGCCCGGGCCCGTTTTCTTTCAGGCGAAGGCGCCTTTCCAAGAACTCTGTTTTCCTGCTGGAAACACCTTTTGCATCTGCGTTGGCTCAGAATACGCGTTCACTTGCTGAAAGCGTATTTCCCCGTTCTGCAGCCTGAAGTACGCTTTCTCTCAACAGAAAGCGTATTTCCACCACAACTAGCCCCCCCCGATACCGTTTCCTCTGTATCTTCGCAACCGTAAGTCCAAACGGGTTGATTCTTTTTGCGTTGGTTTCGTATCGAGCTCCTCTTCGTGCTGGCATAGGTTTTATGCCATGGTTCTTTGTTTTATTTTGCTGGTTAGGTCAAAGTTATCTGACCCCCCTTCTCGCCGTGTCGTTTTGTTCGGTTTTTGCAGGGCTTTGTTGGTGTTGAAGACCGGGAGTGTTCAACACTCCTCTGGTGAAAGGCAAGCCACAATACCCTTTGCACCTTTGCAAAGCTTTGACGTGTCTTTAAAAGTTGCTTTACCGGGATGTGCTTATATCGTTGACCGTAATCATGTTGCCAAGCTATGATTGATGTTATCATTGCCATGCTATCCTTGAATATGCTCCTGTTATGCCATGTTTTGCCATGTTTTACATCCATGCTATGTTTTCATCATATCTTTGCCATGTTATACTCTGCACCATCTAACCACAACAACACCATGCTAAGTTGATCATGTTATCTATGCTAGTTCATGTTATGCCTGAGTTATGCTTAACTACATTCATAATATTGCCATGTTAAATAACTTAATCTTTGTAACACGGATAAGTTCACCAACTAAAAAAGTGTTTGATCATATCTGAGACTGTCATGTTAATATGCTATGCATTGTTATGATCTGATACTCATGTTGCACCTGATGCTTGTGTTCGCTCTTGGAGATATGCTTCGTGACAAGTTGATCAGGTGCCACCGAACCGGACTTATCCGTGCAGCCACAGTCGCTTGTATGGGCGGGCCTTGACTCGGGCTATCGTAGTGCCTTCTACGGATATCACCAAAGAGGGGGGATTATGCACGCACGCTACCCTGGCCCGGTAGGTGGTGATAATCTCGACATCCATAGTTGTTATGAGCTCAGTCCCAGTGGGACAAGTTCCCACAAGGTGGCTGGGTTGTTGAAGGTGGTAACGTGGACACCCAACCACAGGGATACCCAAGACCGTGTGTCGGTGAGTCCGTTGGGAGGTAACGCGGTAGTCGGGTTTCGTTGGAGATGTCCTAGTCCACTCCTGCGGTACGAGTTCCAAGGATCCTGTGGGACAAGTACCGGGGTGCTGGATGGAGGAAGAACTCCATAATGTGGGTAACGTGCACAAACTCTGCAGAGTCAAAATCTATTCAAATAGCCGCGTCATCGGTCATGAGACACAGTTCGTACTAGATCACACCATACGATCAACTTGAGTACGGTGGCAAGGTTGTGGTAAGTGGATGGATATACGATAAGTGGATTGGTTGGGTGGTAACGGAGGACACCTAACCCGTTGAGTGGTCATGCGATGACTGAACTGGTTGAGGTGGTAACAGAGGACACCCAATCAGTTGAGTGGTCGTGCAATGACCCGTGCAAGATGATCAGTCACGAAGTGACCCGGTGCTTGAGTCTATAAGGACTCCGAGGTAAGCCACGTCATCGTGCGACGATCATGTGGGGTACATTGTGTGTGCATTAGACTTAATGCTGTTAATATGCTTGATGATTACATGCTTGCATGATATTGCTGCTCACCTGTTTAATTCACTAATATACCTTAACCTGTTGGCTTGTTATTGTTTTTCCTTGTTGCATGGTTGTTGTGAGCTTGCAAGTACATTCAATGTACTGACCTGGCGTGTTATGCCAGATTTGCAGGCCGTTCTTTGGATGTGTAGGACGACGTTCCCGGTGTTTGCGAGCTAGGAGATGTCCCAGCCAGTGTCCCTGTGGATTGGAGTTCATCATCGCCGTTATTGTTCCGGTGCCGTCGTTATTCCGCTGCTAGAGTTATACTGCTGGTTGGTGTAGAGCTGAGGCTAGCCTGAGGAGAAAGTTGTGCCTCCGCTAGCGTTGTAATAGACCTCGTGTACCCCTATATTTGGTGATAGAAAGTTGTTCAGTTCTATATCAATCAGTGCCGTGCTCCAGAAGACTTGATCTCTGGGCTGGTGCACGGGGTGTTCCGGTCCTCTGAGCCGGGGTGCCACAACGGTTGGTATCAGAGCAGGACTGGCTGTAGGACCCGCTAGCCCGCGCGAACGTTAGAAGGACGTTAGAATGACGTTAGAGCTAGAGTATAGCTTTCTTGTGTGATGCTATTGCCTGCTGCATTTGTTTGCTGCATATAGACGCTATGTTTTCGCTAACGATCTGGTATGACGAGTGTAGATGGCGGAATATCCGGTGGGCTTCACAGGATCCTCGTCCGCGACCAACTTTGACTATCTCCTTGCAGATGTTTGGTGGACTCTCTACCCCAGTGGAGAGCTTCCAAGGTACCAAGTTTCCCAGACGTCGATCGGAGGACCGCTGCTTGAGTACCGCGCCAACGTCTACATGTCAGCCACCATCCCCATCGGCGTGCGCTCCTACAACTTCCAGGGTGGACCCGCTTCTACCCCGGATCGTGCCATTCAGCTTGCAGCGATGTCAGGCCTGTTAGGTCTACGCCACCAGGAGAGTGTGATGCATCAGAATCGCGCCTTCCATTTCTACCCCACCTTGGGAGCGACTCCGCAGCAAGTAAGGTTTCCTCGCCCTTTGGCGGAAGCCGATGCGGCGGTGATCACCATGTCCCGCTACATGATCTCCCAGTACGCACTCATCGTCGAGCTAGTCCGTGATGCAAGGGATGCAAGGAGAGATCTTGCTGCAGCCTTATCGTTGTCGACTTCTTCGCCCACTCCCGCGACCCCCGGCAACCCGCCGTCAGATCAGAACGCCTGAGTTTCACGTAGTTCGTGATGCATGAGTAATAGTGTTGCATGTTGCTTGTTGCATGTTGATGTGTGTAGTAATAAGTTCCCTCTAGTGTAAATCGAACATTTACAGTTTCTACAACTTTGCCAAGATGTGAGTTGTAAACTCTGTAAGTGTGAGAATTTGAACCATAACCTAGAAGAAAACCTTCGTGTGCCTTTGGGGCGAACTTGGAGCTGTGATTCATGTCTCTGATATAACATGGAGCACCAAAAACCCTGAGATAAGACACATTTGGCTTTTTACCAGTGATGAGTTCATGTGAAGTTTTCTTCAGAAACTTATGCAGATAAACCTTGTTGATGATATGACATGCAGTGTTGATAGCTTCGGCCCAGAACCTGATAGGAGTCTTGTATTCAGAAAGCATTGTTCTGGCCATTTCAATAAGTGTTCGATTCTTTCTCTCGACCACACCATTTTGTTGCGCTGTATAAGCAGCCGAGAATTCAAGAGTAAAGCCATATTCATCAAGAAAATCTTCGATATGAGTATTTTTGAATTCTGTACCATTATCACTTCTGATATGCTTGAGAGATAATTCATATTCAGTTTGAGTTCTCTTTGCGAAAGTTTTGAAAATTTCAATAACCTTGCTCTTGTCATCTAGAAAGAAAACCCAGGTATATCAAGAGAAATCATCAACAATAACCAGACCATACTTGTTACCTCCAAGACTAGCATAATTTTGAGGACCGAATAAGTCCATATGAAGTAATTCAAGAGGACGAGTAGTTGTCATGACGGTTTTTGCAGAGTGATGTTTCTTGGCAATCTTTCCTGCTTCACAGGCACTTCATAGACGATCTTTATCGAATTTTACATTATCAATTCCAACGATGTTCTTCTTCGAGATAAGAGTTTGAAGATTTTTCATCCCTGCATGACCAAGTCTTCGGTGCCATAACCAACCAGAAGTGGCTTTGGCCATTAAACATGTGGACACAGCAGGTCCCGAAGAAAAATCAACGACGTAAAGATCACCCTTGCGATATCCTTCGAACACGAAGGAATGATCATCCTGTGAAAAGACAACACAACGAGACGCAGAAAACAGAACTAGCATATCCATATCACAAAGTTTCGATATAGACATAAGATTATATCCTAGAGATTTTACAAGCAAAACCTTATCAATATGCTTGTCTTTCGATATGGCAACCTTACCCAAACCAAGTACTTTCCCTTTGTTGTTGTCACCGAAGGTAATATATTTCTGTGAAGATTCAGATAGTTTTTCTTCGGCGAACAACTCTTTGTCTCCGGTCATATGATTTGTACATCCACTATCCATGACCCATTCAGATCCACCGGAGACATAGCCCTGCAGAAGAATTAGTTCTTCTTAACCACCCACAAACGAGCAGGTGACTTAGAAGGCATGGTAGAGCTAGATGGATCAGCAATATTATATCGAACAGGATTGCATTGTCGATCAGGACCATCAAGCACACCATAAATATAATTCCTCGATGAGGGGTTAGAGTAGCGATGGGTAATGGCAATTTTGGTGCGATTGTCACGATGGCGATAAACATTTCTATCTGTACGATAGTAATCCTTTTGGGGAACATTTGAAGTAGGCACCAAGGGTTCATTTCTATCCTCGAGAGAATAGTAGTGATTCGGTGGTACCGAGGATTTTCCCTGCATAGAATGGTTAGGGGGCAGTTTTTCTACGAGAGATTTGCGAACCCAAATCTGTCGCTTATAGAAACCATTCTTAGGAGGAGTACCAACGAATTCAACTAACACCTTTCCATCCTGATCTTTGACAAGCTTGTAGTCAGAATCAAGTGATTCATCAACAATAGCTTTGTCAATTTGGCAACTGAAACCTGAAAGGTTAGCAATATCAATGGGCTTTTCTTTCGCAAGAACCCAGACAGTTTTAGGATACTGCTTGGGTTCCCAGTAGGTTCCATCAGGATTGATTTTCCTTTCGAAGCCAATTCCTTCGTTACGAGGATTCCTGTGAAGAAGAGCCTTTCGAAGGATATCACATAAGTACTGGTGTCCCTGCACACTTTTGAACATGCCTGTTTCAAATAAGTTTTTCAACCTGAGGAGTTCCTCGGTAATGTTTTCCTCGTTCGAGGGGTTAGTATCATTGATAACAATAGGTTGCTTTCCTTTCGATCTCTCAGAAATAGACTCAATTTTACTTCGTTCCAAACAGGTTAAGTAAGGTGAAGTAGATTCATTTTTAGTTTCTGAGCCTTGTTGAGCCATGAGCGTGAGATTGACACTTTCCAACTCTTCATTAGCCTCTCTCAGTTTCTCGAGAGCCATTTTCCCTTGAAGTATTTCATAGGTTAGCTTCTCGTAGTCCACTGAGAGGAGATCATGCCGAGAGGAAAGCTCATCATACTTTTTCTTCAGAGCAACATGCTCATTTGTCAAAGTTTGACCCTTCTCAATCTCGTCGATCAACAAGGTCTCAGATTTTTGAATGGTTTCACTTAGAGAATCTAGTTCATCTTGTTGGATAGAAGCAATTTTAGCAAGTTTAGCATAGCTTATCCTAGAGTCACTTTCATAAGCAGATCCATCAGAAGTATCGTAGGATTTCTTAGATGAGGATACCTTAGCCTTGGCCATGAAGCAGTAAGCTGGAGATTCATCTTCACTGCTCTGGTTGGAGAAGAATGAACTTGAATTCTTGTTCGAGGCGAATGCTATCCCAGCAACACCATCAGATTCAGAACCAGAACCAAAACCTGATCTTGACTTTGATCCTGCTTCAGAACCGGATGCTTCTGCTTCAGAGTTCATCTCTTTACCCAGATAGGCTTTGGCTCGGTGCGAATTCTTTCGACGAGAGGAATGAGATTTTGATGAATAACCCTCTCGATGCTTGTGATACTTCTTTTTCTTGTCATCATTAGAACCATCTTTCTTGTCTTTTCTGGACCTTGAATCATATTTCTTCGAATCATGGTTTTTGCTCGATCTGTAAGACTTGCTCGAAGAGCTTCTGTGAGAGTGCTTTGATTTATATTCAATTTCCCAGAGAGGACAATCAGCAATGAAGTGACCTGGCTTCTTGCACTTATAGCAACAATTATATTTCGCTGAAGAGTTTCTGGATGATGATCGATGTTGAGATGAATTACTTGAATGTCTTGAAGAATAGTTTTTCTTCGGTGAAGAGGAGTTCCTTCTCTGAAAGCGATTGAATCTTCTCATTATCAGTGCAAGATCTTTTCCAATGTTCTCGGGGTCATCTGAGGCACAACCCGATTCAGAACTAGCTTCAGGAGAGGAGTGATGTGAAGCTCTGGCTTTCAGTGCATGAGATTTTCTTCGACTCCCATTGACGTCACGTTTCTCATCTTCTTCCATCTCGAAAGTATTAAGCCTTTCAAGAATATCAGCGGTAACCATATCCTTGAAATCAGTTCTTTCCTTAATCATCAGCACAATGTGATCGAAGGAATCATCAAGAGAACGGAGCAAAGTTCTGACAATAATCCGATTGGTAATGTCATCTGCACCGAGGGAAATCAGTTCATTTGACAGCGCAGTGAGTCTACTGTATATGGAACAAACTTTTTCTGCCTCGTTCCTCTTGAAACGATAGAACTTGCTTCGAAGGGTGTCAATTCGAGCATCTTTCTGAGTAGAGACACCTTCACCAATCTTCTCGAGATAATCCCAAACACCTTTGGCCGAAGGAATATTCTTGACCTCATGATATTTTTCAGGAATCAGATGATTTGTGATGAATACCCAGACTTCAGCATCTAGCTCTATCTTCTTTGTCTCTTCAGGAGTAATGGCATCAGTGTCCTTGACAGTTACACCATTCTTGACAACTTCCCAAGCGGCAGAGTTGATAGCCATGATATTACTCTTCATTTTGTCCTTCCAATAGGGATAGTCCTTCCCATTGAAAATAGGGATTGGTTCCCCCGAGCGAACAGCTGCAAACGACATTCTTGACAACACTCCAGGTTGTTAGACCAAAATACGCAGAGCGTAGAAAGTGCCTAGCTCTGATACCAATTGAAAGCTCAAGAATGATCAGAGGGGGAGGGGGTGAATGATCACTTCTAAAAATTCTAAGGAACTTAGAAGGAAATCATGTAGACATCGTAGGACTAAAGACATCTCGAATGAAATACAGTATCGAAAGTAATGCAAGGCTCGAAAGGATTTGGAGCGAAGGAAAACATCGAAGACAAACAGGCTACGAGTAAATACTTGAAGTAAATGCTAGAAGGAAAACGAGCCTGACACAGTGATGTTTGGTAAACCAGTTCACACTCTGCAAAGTGCTACGTCTGGTTGGAGGGACTGGTGATTGAACACCTGGAGCAAAACTCTCTCCATCCTATTCTCCACTGCAACAAACTCCTCGAGCTTGTCCAGTTTTCACTCGTGGTAGATGATTCAGGACATCTCCGAAACCTTTACAAACTTCCTTCAGCAGTGACAATTTCTCTTCGACTGCTTGACAGGCGACGCCTAACCGTCTAGGAGACTTGCAGTTCTCCAAGATAAAAGGATCGGCTAATCTCAACCTAAGTCATAGTGAATTGCATAACTCAGTACAGACTTGGGTGTAGGTTTTCTCTCGATGAATCTCTTTGGGATGCTCTCAGACTTCTGTCTTAGAAACTTCAGTGGAGCAGCCAACCCGAAATGGCGGGTAGGTGTGGGGTATTTATAGTTGGCGATCCCGATGGGTAAAATGACTGAAGTGACCCGATGCAACCGCTTGACGCGTGTCCACAACGTTCGGATTCCAATCACTGCGCAACTTTACTTGAGGAACAAGTAAGCTGACTCACCGAACGAGTTCTCTTTCGAAGGCACGAAGTGCAATGACTTTGCCTTCGAGCTATTCGCTCGACTCGGTGAGATTTCTCTCGGTAGGCTTTTGTGGGTTTTGGTTGAGCAGAGCAAATTCACTTCGACAAAGATCTCAACTAGCAAACCCCTCTTAATAGTACGGTTTTTCCTACGACTCAAGAAATAAAGAGAAACTAGCAAAAAGACTAAGTCTTCGACCAGCTTCAGCTTTCTCCTCGTTGCGCTTTTGCTCGAGAGAGACATCTTCTTGGACTACATTTTTAGGGGTCGTCTTCCTTCAAAGATTTCGGTAGATGACTGCAGCTTCACTGCAGTGAGTTGTCCTTCGACCTTCTACTTGCAAACTCCATTCTTTCGGAACCTAAGTATCTGTTTATACTCGAAAACAATATTAGTTCCACTTCTGCTTTGTCTAACAATGTCCAAAACCTTCGGGGGTAAAACTTGCTCTTACAATCTCCCCCTTTTTGGACGATTGTTGACAAAACAGGCATCGATAAATAATTTGAAAAAGTTTGAGTTTTCGATGATAAACCAGTGCTAAGATCGATGAAGTACTCCCCCTTGATGTATGCACGGAAGATAAAGATTTCCTGTGAAGTGCATATTTGAAAAGTAGTGTCGAGGGAAAAACATCAAAAATCTTAGCGAGAGAAATTGCATTCCAGATAGTATCCAATGTGAAGTATGCAATTTCCTCGAATGACCTGTGAACTTATATGAAAGATAACTTCCTGCAAAAATGGTTAAGTAGCAAGCAGCAGATAGATATCTTACGAAAAGAGTAGCAGTTCACAGTCCTACTTAGAGTTAGTTACAACCAGATCGAATGTGAATCGAAAGTTTGTTGAAACTACTCAGAAACCTCAAAAACAAGAGTTTATCGAATGGAATGCAAAACCCTTAACCCCGTAGGCAAACTAATTTCTTTGATGCCACTACATCTCCCCCTTTTTGTCACAACGTACAAAAAGATCGAGAGAATAGGGTCGAAAGAAATCCCTACTCGCGACGCTGGCTCCGGCGATGACAAGAAGATTCGGCGAGCGTTGGAGCACGACGAATTGGACGAGCGCCTGGAGGAGTGATCTTCGTGCGGAATGAATGTTGATCTCCTGAAGATTCCAGCTGCGATTCCGGCGGGGTCCTGGGGCTTCGAGGAAGTGGCGAGTGAACTCTGGGTTGACATTGAGGGGCTTCTTCTTCTTGCCCGGAGTCAGAGGATAAATTGTCCAAAGTGATATGATAATAATCATCGACACTTAGCACATCTCTGTTCTTCGGTAGGCGAGGGATACTGGGATCCGGTCGATCTACTCGATCATCATTGGTCCAATTCCTGTTCAGATGGGGAGGATATTCTTCGAACCCGCAACGTTGAAGTTGACCGAGGGAATTGAACTTCCGAAGACCTTTCCAATCACGGCGAAGGCATTCACGCAGCATCTGATTGTTGTTCATGGTAATGTTACGCAAGTGATTGATCTCATCCATCAGAGCTTGCTTCTGAATAAAATCTTGATCAATGTGATGTTGAAGCATTTGCTGGGACCAAAGAGAAACTTCCATATGATGCACTGGCTTGATAAACTTCGAGCGAATATTGCGCTCAGTTAAGTGGGCGCGGATGCCAGTGTGCTCAGCAAAAGGGTCGTTGTGTCGAGCAACAAACTGCAATACTTCACGAACAGGAGGAGTGAAAATCTTCGGGTAAATGGATACGGGGAATGGCACTTCCCGAGAGTAATTGCATATTGCCATCAGCCATGGTGCATATGGCTTGTGGGAATTGTGGTCATCAGCACAAGACACCAAAGTTCTGAGGAAGTAGTCTTCAAAATCGAAGGGATGACCGTGGACTAACTTCAACAGAGCAAGTTGCACATCATTTGGAATTTGAAAATTATCGTGCACATCAAGCATTGGCATCAAAGTCTTCGAGAGAATATAAAACCATGCCTTTGCTTCAAATACCAAGTGTCTTGGCTTCGGCTCAGTGGGGTAGTGATCTCCTACAACTTCTGGATCCATCAGCGTAGAGAATTCAGCAGGAGTTGCAGCAGGTAAGTCATGAAGTTTGTGAGGTAATCCTTCGAACCGAGGTAAATTGATGATAGCCAGAAATTGGTCGACAGTCATGTGAAAAACTTGGCCTTGAATCATATAGTCAAATTTCCATGTCTTCGAGTTCTCAGGATCTTCAGAGACATAAAGTGTTGCATAAAACTGTTTGATAAGCTCGGGATTGTAACCACAATCGAGAGCAAACATCTTGTGAGCATGCAGGCTATCAATTGTCTCGGCAATGTTCTCGAAACAAGTAGTTGAGTACACCGAAGGCATATCAAGATATTGATGCTGGAAAACTCTTGCCTTGTTGTACAACACACGAGTATAGTAGATAGCTTGCTCTTGGGTCAAAAACCGAAGAAAATAAGCACTTCTGGGCTTCTCGTAGGAATTGGTACCGAAGAAAAATGGCTTGTGTTCGCGCCTTTTGAAGATGGGACCTCCTCGAGGAACATCTGAGCGGAACAAAGGCAGCATTTCTCTCGGATGAGTAGAGTGAAGCAGCTCATCAATGGGAAAAAACCTCAGCAGCATTATCTGGCATCTGGAACTCTGGTTCAGCAGGTCGAGAGATAGATGATGGAATGTTTACGATATCTTGAGCCGGAATGACTGCAGGAGCATTCTCCTCGGCTTGAGCTACGACGGCATCTCCTTCGTCGGTTTGAGCATTTTGTGCGGCCTCTTCAATTTCCATGGCCTCCAAGTCTTCATCAAATTGAGCAAACGCATCAACCATTTCTTCGTTCGAAGAACTGGATGAGGACGATGAAGAATTATCACTTGTACTGTCATCTCCAGAACTATTGCTTACGACAGGATCTCGTCGAGAGGAAACTGTCGTGATGTCAACATCAACATCTTCTCCTTCAGGCATAGTCCGGGCAGAAGAGTAATCTTTCTGGACTTGAGTTTCTTGCTCGACACGAGCAACTTGCTCGGGCTCTGCATGAGCTTGGATTTCAGTGGCGGGGGTGGTCGATGGAATGACATGAGGTGGAGATGGTGGGTTTGGAGGTGGTGGCGAGGCTTTTGGTGGTGAGGGTTGACGGGGTGGAGATGGAGGTGGAGGTGTTTGTTGTTGGGGTGGAGGTGTAGGTGTTTGTTGGCGGGGTGGAGGTGTAGCTTGACGACGGGGTGGAGTTGTTTGTCGAGGCAGTGAACTTGTTTGGCGAGGTGGTGGAGTTTTCTTACGGGGAGGAGTGGGTTGCTTGGTGGGGTTTGGTTCAGTTTCTTGTCGTTCTGTGGTAGCAACGACCTCGGTGGACTTGGCCTTCTTGGCGTTCTTCTCGATCTCTGGCGTCCCACGCTCAGAGGTTCGGGCAGCAGACTTTCTCTTTCGAGATTGTCTTTGGAACAGAGCATCATTATTCTCTTTGCAAACAGCAGACACAACTTGTTTTACCTTGTCAAACACAGCAGTTAAATTTTCCTTCTGAGTCCTCCTGGAAGCTTCAGCAGATGCAATCTTGGACTTGAAAAAATTTCGGGACTCAATGTCCTCGGTTTCCTCTTGGAGTTGCCTGGTGTAAAACCTGACTTGCTCCTTATCCTTTCGATCATGGGTGATGTAGCCTTCCCAGCGTATCATGTATCGAGCAACATGCTCTTGGATTTCAGCAGGAACATCATCCTCGGAAGTGACTTTGCTCGGTGTAGTAGCCATTTTCCAGAGAATGTGAGATATATGTGCAGCATCCCAAGGAGCATTGGCATTTGATTCTCCTTCGTTGGAACTCTCTTCATCGGCACGAGGGCCGGAAACAACTGGTGCAACTGGGGCAGGATCTGGGGCAGCTCGAGGAACTGGAGTAGCTTGAGTCTTCTGTCTTGCCTCCTTGGCTTTCTTTTCGGCTTCCTTGGTGGCCTTGGTAGCAGCAATGGGTTTTGAGACCACTGCTTTATCCTTCGAGGCACTAGGGGCCTCAGCATTCTTCTTCGAAGCACTTGGGGCTATTACCTTTTCTTTCGTGACTGTGGGAGTCACAACTGGCTCGGTGGCACTGGGGGCCACGACCTTTTCTTTCGGGTCACTAGGAATAGTGCCTTCAGAAATTTGTTGACGATACTTTTCACTGACCAAGTGAAGAATGCCCAGTTGTTGAGCAACCAGAGCCTTTTTATGCTCGGGCTGACTGTGAAAGTTTAGGAGCTTAGAATTAATCAAGTCTTTTTCCTCTTGTTCCTTTTGCTTGGCCAGTCTTTCCTTTCGCTGAATAAGCGTTTCATCATCTTCACCAACTTGAGCTTGATTTCCCTTCGATGGAGCCGAAGGTTTTGGTTGGCGAGCAGGAATAGGTGGAGCAGATGAAATAGGTGGATCTTTGACCAAGTTGGTCAAGTCAATATTTCCTCGAGGAGCCTGTGGAGCTGGCTCCTGGATCCTTATGCCTCTACTGCTCGGCTTTTTCTTCAGAGGTAAGTCCTCGACATCGGCCTCTGTACCAGGGTCTTGATCATTTGAATTAGCTTCTCCTTTGGAGCTTGCATCAGGAGGTGAAACTATTACAACCTTTTTCTGTCTCTTGGCTGACTTCTTGCCACCCTTCGGTTTGGCGCTAGGGCCAACTTCTTCGGCAACTTTAGCAGCAGCTGCTTCCTTTCGAGCTTTAGCTTCTTTCCTCTTTTGTGCTCGAAGTTCACGTGCTTCAACGAGCTCTTTAAAATCATCAGGAGTTTTGAGGGCAGAAGGGTGAGCATCAGCTGGAGGAGGTGGTCGATTAAATTTCGTCCACTTTGGCCTTAGAGCTTTGACATCAACCCAAGGATTCTTCATAGCAAACAGCCTCTCCCAACGAGGAATAAGAGACTTGTATTCATACCAACGAAGAGCTTGAAGTCTTAGAATCTCTTGCAGACGATTTTCTCTTGTACGATCATCCTCAGAACCAGATGGCGTTCTCAAATTCTTTTCAATGATCACTTCCTCAGACAAACCTTCAGAGTTATTGGTGATTCTTGTTCGGCCTCCCACACGCTTGGGAACTCTAATATTTCCTTCGTTACCAGCCATTTTCCTGCGAAAAAGAAGGATACGAGGGAATATAGGAAAGTTGTGAACAAGTACCAGCAATTTCGAGGAAAAACATTTTGAATGCAGCAATCATATCGAGAGATTTTGTCTTATCGCAAGTTTTCATGAAAGTGCTAGGCTAGATTTTCATCGGGTGGAAATCTAACGAAGAACTTGAATGAATAAATCGCACAAGGTTAAATCTATCGAAACGATACTGTAGGATTTGCCTAAGTGAGAGAATCCGAGGGATTTCTTACCAAGGACAGATGGGGAATCGACAGAAAAGCTAGAAACAGATTTCCCAAGTTTCAAAGATCCAAACGGATCAAACAGACCTAAAAGAAATCAGAAAAAAAATCAACACAAAAGCTGGAAATGATGAACAGAACGAGATTGAATCGACTCCAGAGCCACACATACCCTAACTTGGTGATGTGAGGCGACTATGGCGACGCGGATGATGATCTTCGTCGACGGGAACGCCTCCGGCGGCTTCCTTCCGGCAGTTAAGCGGCGAGGGAGTCGACGGCGACGAGACAGCACGGCGGCGCGCGAAAGAGAGAGCTTCTGGAGGCGAAGAGACGAAGTCGAAGGAATAGCGATGTTTAAGCCGGTGGAGTGGATCAGTATTTATAAGGGAGGTTCTGACCGAGCTGTCAGATCTGATCCAACGGCGCAGATTTCGCGTCTCTCCGCATTCAACGGACGGATTTTGTGGCGGTAATCGCGGGAAATCCCAACGAACCGAAAGAAAGTTGCTCCACGTCCGAGACCAAACTCATCGAACATCGAGTATAAAAGTAGATAAAACTTCGATAGATTTTCCTTCGGAATCAATGACATTCGAGGGGAATCTTGATCGAGTACAATATGTACATGTTCACGAGAGAAAAGCACAGAATAGGTAGGGATAGAATAGAGGGAAAACGGGGTCCGATGCTTAGTCAATCCGAGGTTAAAAACAGCGATAAAAACTCGGAGTGATAAGTGTATAAGACAACACCAAACGAACAAAATAAACGAAAAAGAAATACGACAGAAAATTAACGAAAGTAAACTACAATAATAAGGTATTATACATAGTACCGATAGTTATGATCTTACTGCACATTGCGTGAGTCCAAGATGTTCAACTCACACCTCAGTGTACAGAACCTCTTTTCATCCAAGGGCTTTGTGAATATATCAGCCAATTGTTCTTCGGTGCGAACATGACTGATAACAATATCTTCTCGCTGAACATGATCTCGAAGAAAATGATGACGAATATCAATATGCTTCGTTCGAGAGTGTTGCACTGGATTATGAGCAATTTTGATTGCACTCTCGTTATCACAAAGCAATGGAATTTTCTCCACAAGAATACCATAATCTTTCAACGTTTGCTTGAGCCACAGAATCTGAGTACAGCATGAACCGGCAGCAATATACTCGGCTTCAGCCGTAGAAATAGATACACAATTCTGTTTCTTCGAGGCCCAACAGACAAGAGATCTACCGAGAAAATGACATGTGCCTGAGGTAGATTTCCTGTCGACTCGATCACCAGCCCAGTCGGAATCAGAATATCCAACGAGATCAAACTGGGATCCCTTGGGATACCAAAGACCCAAGGTTGGTGTGTGTGCCAGATATCGAAGGATTCGCTTAACAGCAATATGATGAGATTCCTTCGGATTTGCCTGAAAACCAGCACACATACATACTGATAGCATAATGTCAGGTCTAGATGCACAAAGGTAAAGAAGCGAACCGATCATCGAGCGGTATTTCTTCTGATCGAAAGGTTTGCCCTTCTCATCTGCATCTAGATGAACATTCGTAGGCATTGGAGTCTTGATAGTTTTGCAACTGACAAGATCAAACTTCTTCAGGCAATCTCTTAGATACTTCTCTTGTGAAATGAAAGTACCATTTTTCTGTTGACGGATTTGAAGCCCGAGAAAGAACTTCAATTCACCCATCATAGACATTTCATATTTCTTCGACATCATGCGAGCAAATTCTTCGCTAATATCAGGGTTAGTACAGCCAAAAATAATATCATCGACGTAAATTTGACACACAAAAAGATCATTTTTGTATGCACGAGTAAAAAGAGTCAGATCAGTTGTTCCTGGTTTGAAGCCCTTCTTAAGAAGAAAATCCTTCAGCGTTTCATACCAAGCACGAGGTGCTTGCTTTAACCCGTATAGGGCCTTGTGCAATCTGTACACCTTATCAGGATTCTTCGGGTCTTCAAAACCTGGTGGCTGCATAACATACACTTCTTCTTCGATCTCACCGTTAAGAAATGCACTTTTGACATCCATTTGATATAGCAATATACCATTGTAATTGGCAAAAGCAAGCATGACACGAATGGATTCAAGACGAGCAACTGAGGCATAAGTCTCACCAAAATCAATACCTTCGATTTGGGTGTAGCCTTGTGCAACCAGTCGAGCTTTATTCCTTACCACTATTCCATCTTCATCTTGCTTGTTGCGAAATATCCACTTCGTACCAATGATATTATGCTTCGTGGAATCAGGTCTATCGACAAGGGACCAGACTTTATTTCTCTCGAACTGGTTAAGTTCTTCGAGCATGGCAGTCATCCAGTCTGAGTCTCTCATGGCTTCATCAAATTTTGAAGGTTCTAGCATGGATACAAACGAGAAATTTCCACAGAAGTTAGCTAATCGAGTACGAGAACGAGTGGTGGGATGACCTGGTAAACGAATCTCTTCGCGAATTGAGTCGACATTCACTCTTCTTCGAACACGAGGAAAAGATTCTTCATCTTGTGGATCAGGTTGATCTTCGGGATTAGCTTGTCCTTCGGGATCATTTCCTTTGGGATCATTTCCTTCGGGTTCAGCTTGTCCTTCGGGATCAACATATTCTTCGTTTATGCGTTCTCCTTCGACCTGTGCATCAATTTCTTCAGGATGTTGATCTCCAGCGCCCCGGGCTATGTGTGGGAACATTGGACCATCATCATCCCTGTTTGCTTGTTGAGCATTTCCATCGACAGGTCGAATATCTCCAATAGCCATGTAACTGATAACTTCATCCAAAGGAGGTTCATCCAGGTTAAGAGGTAATTGCTCCTTTTGAGAGCCGTTAGTTTCATCAAATCGAACATTTACAGTTTCTACAACTTTGCCAAGATGTGAGTTGTAAACTCTGTAAGTGTGAGAATTTGAACCATAACCTAGAAGAAAACCTTCGTGTGCCTTTGGGGCGAACTTGGAGCTGTGATTCATGTCTCTGATATAACATGGAGCACCAAAAACCCTGAGATAAGACACATTTGGATTTTTACCAGTGATGAGTTCATGTGAAGTTTTCTTCAGAAACTTATGCAGATAAACCTTGTTGATGATATGACATGCAGTGTTGATAGCTTCGGCCCAGAACCTGATAGGAGTCTTGTATTCAGCAAGCATTGTTCTGGCCATTTCAATAAGTGTTCGATTCTTTCTCTCGACCACACCATTTTGTTGCGGTGTATAAGCAGCCGAGAATTCATGAGTAAAGCCATATTCATCAAGAAAATCTTCGATATGAGTATTTGAATTTTGTACCATTATCACTTCTGATATGCTTGAGAGATAATTCATATTCAGTTTGAGCTCTCTTTGCGAAAGTTTTGAAAATTTCGACAACCTTGCTCTTGTCATCTAGAAAGAAAACCCAGGTATATCGAGAGAAATCATCAACAATAACCAGACCATACTTGTTACCTCCAAGACTAGCATAATTTTGAGGACCGAATAAGTCCATATGAAGTAATTCAAGAGGACGAGTAGTTGTCATGACGGTTTTTGCAGAGTGATGTTTCTTGGCAATCTTTCCTGCTTCACAGGCACTGCATAGACGATCTTTATCGAATTTTACATTATCAATTCCAACGATGTTCTTCTTCGAGATAAGAGTTTGAAGATTTTTCATCCCTGCATGACCAAGTCTTCGGTGCCATAACCAACCAGAAGTGGCTTTGGCCATTAAACATGTGGACACAGCAGGTCCCGAAGAAAAATCAACGACGTAAAGATCACCCTTGCGATATCCTTCGAACACGAAGGAATGATCATCCTATGAAAAGACAACACAACGAGACGCAGAAAACAGAACAAGCATATCCATATCACAAAGTTTCGATATAGACATAAGATTATATCCTAGAGATTGTACAAGCAAAACCTTATCAATATGCTTGTCTTTCGATATGGAAACCTTACCCAAACCAAGTACTTTCCCTTTGTTGTTGTCACCGAAGGTAATATATTTCTGTGAAGATTCAGATAGTTTTTCTTCGGCGAACAACTCTTTGTCTCCGGTCATATGATTTGTACATCCACTATCCATGACCCATTCGGATCCACCGGAGAGATAGCCCTGCAGAAGAATTAGTTCTTCTTAACCACCCACAAACGAGCAGGTGACTTAGAAGGCATGGTAGAGCTAGATGGATCAGCAATATTATATCGAACAGGATTGCATTGTCGATCAGGACCATCAAGCACACCATAAATATAATTCCTCGATGAGGGGTTAGAGTAGCGATGGGTAATGGCAATTTTGGTGCGATTGTCACGATGGCGATAAACATTTCTATCTGTACGATAGTAATCCTTTTGGGGAACATTTGAAGTAGGCACCAAGGGTTCATTTCTATCCTCGAGAGAATAGTAGTGATTCGGTGGTACCGAGGATTTTCCCTGCATAGAATGGTTAGGGGGCAGTTTTTCTACGAGAGATTTGCGAACCCAAATCTGTCGCTTATAGAAACCATTCTTCGGAGGAGTACCAACGAATTCAGCTGACACCTTTCCTTCCTGATCTTTGACAAGCTTGTAGTCAGAATCAAGTGATTCATCAACAATAGCTTTGTCAATTTGGCAACTGAAACCTGAAAGGTTAGCAATATCAATGGGCTTTTCTTTCGCAAGAACCCAGAATGTTTTAGGATACTGCTTGGGTTCCCAGTAGGTTCCATCAGGATTGATTTTCCTTTCGAAGCCAATTCCTTCGTTACGAGGATTCCTGTGAAGAAGAGCCTTTCGAAGGATATCACATAAGTACTGATGCTTCTTCTTCAGAGTTCATCTCTTTACCCAGATAGGCTTTGGCTCGGTGCGAATTCTTTCGACGAGAGGAATGAGATTTTGATGAATAACCCTCTCGATGCTTGTGATACTTCTTTTTCTTGTCATCATCAGAACCATCTTTCTTGTCTTTTCTGGACCTTGAATCATATTTCTTCGAATCATGGTTTTTGCTCGATCTGTAAGACTTGCTCGAAGAGCTGCTGTGAGAGTGCTTTGATTTATATTCAATTTCCCAGAGAGGACAATCAGCAATGAAGTGACCTGGCTTCTTGCACTTATAGCAACAGTTATATTTCGCTGAAGAGTTTCAGGATGATGATCGATGTTGAGATGAATTACTTGAATGTCTTGAAGAATAGTTTTTCTTCGGTGAAGAGGAGTTCCTTCTCTGAAAGCGATTGAATCTTCTCATTATCAGTGCAAGATCTTTTCCAATGTTCTCGGGGTCATCTGAGGCACAACCCGATTCAGAACTAGCTTCAGGAGAGGAGTGATGTGAAGCTCTGGCTTTCAGTGCATGAGATTTTCTTCGACTCCCATTGACGTCACGTTTCTCATCTTCTTCCATCTCGAAAGTATTAAGCCTTTCAAGAATATCAGCGGTAACCATATCCTTGAAATCAGTTCTTTCCTTAATCATCAGCACAATGTGATCGAAGGAATCATCAACAGAACGGAGCAAAGTTCTGACAATAATCCGATTGGTAATGTCATCTGCACCGAGGGAAATCAGTTCATTTGACAGCGCAGTGAGTCTGCTGTATATGGAACAAACTTTTTCTCCCTCGTGCCTCTTGAAACGATAGAACTTGCTTCGAAGGGTGTCAATTCGAGCATCTTTCTGAGTAGAGACACCTTCACCAATCTTCTCGAGATAATCCCAAACACCTTTGGCCGAAGGAATATTCTTGACCTCATGATATTTTTCAGGAATCAGATGATTTGTGATGAATACCCAGACTTCAGCATCTAGCTCTATCTTCTTTGTCTCTTCAGGAGTAATGGCATCAGTGTCCTTGACAGTTACACCATTCTTGACAACTTCCCAAGCGGCAGAGTTGATAGCCATGATATTCCTCTTCATTTTGTCCTTCCAATAGGGATAGTCCTTCCCATTGAAAATAGGGATTGGTTCCCCCGAGCGAACAGCTGCAAACGACATTCTTGACAACACTCCAGGTTGTTAGACCAAAATACGCAGAGCGTAGGGAGTGCCTAGCTCTGATACCAATTGAAAGCTCAAGAATGATCAGAGGGGGAGGGGGTGAATGATCACTTCTAAAAATTCTAAGCAACTTAGAAGGAAATCATGTAGACATCGTAGGACTAAAGACATCTCGAAGGAAATACAGTATCGAAAGTAATGCAAGGCTCGAAAGGATTTGGAGCGAAGGAAAACATCGAAGACAAACAGGCTACGAGTAAATACTTGAAGTAAATGCTAGAAGGAAAACGAGCCTGACACAGCGATGTTTGGTAAACCAGTTCACAATCTGCAAAGTGCTACGTTTGGTTGGAGGGACTGGTGATTGAACACCTGGAGCAAAACTCTCTCCATCCTATTCTCCACTGCAACAAACTCCTCGAGCTTGTCCAGTTTTCACTCGTGGTAGATGATTCAGGACATCTCCGAGACCTTTACAAACTTCCTTCAGCAGTGACAATTTCTCTTCGACTGCTTGACAGGCGACGCCTAACCGTCTAGGAGACTTGCAGTTCTCCAAGATAAAAGGATCGGCTAATCTCAACCTAAGTCATAGTGAATTGCTCAACTCAGTACAGACTTGGGTGTAGGTTTTCTCTCGATGAATCTCTTTGGGATGCTCTCAGACTTCTGTCTTAGAAACTTCAGTGGAGCAGCCAACCCGAAATGGCGGGTAGGTGCGGGGTATTTATAGTTGGCGATCCCGATGGGTAAAATGACTGAAGTGACCCGATGCAACCGCTTGACGCGTGTCCACAACGGTCGGATTCCAATCACTACGCAACTTTACTTGAGGAACAAGTAAGCTGACTCACCGAACGAGTTCTCTTTCGAAGGCACGAAGTGCAATGACTTTGCCTTCGAGCTATTCGCTCGACTCGGTGAGATTTCTCTCGGTAGGCTTTTGTGGGTTTTGGTTGAGCAGAGCAAATTAACTTTGACAAAGATCTCAACTAGCAAACCCCTCTTAATAGTACGGTTTTTCCTACTACTCAAGAAATAAAGAGAAACTAGCAAAAAGACTAAGTCTTCGACCAGCTTCAGCTTTCTCCTCGTTGCGCTTTTGCTCGAGAGAGAAATCTTCTTCGACTACATTTTTAGGGGTCGTCTTCCTTCAAAGATTTCGGTAGATGACTGCAGCTTCACTGCAGTGAGTTGTCCTTCGACCTTCTACTTGCAAACTCCATTCTTTCGGAACCTAAGTATCTGTTTATACTCGAAAACAATATTAGTTCCACTTCTGCTTTGTCTAACAATGTCCAAAACCTTCGGGGGTAAAACTTGCTCTTACACACACCATACGATCAACTTGAGTACGGTGGCAAGGTTGTGGTAAGTGGATGGTTATACGATAAGTGGATTGGTTGGGTGGTAACGGAGGACACCTAACCCGTTGAGTGGTCATGCGATGACTGAACTGGTTGAGGTGGTAACAGAGGACACCCAATCAGTTGAGTGGTCGTGCAATGACCCGTGCAAGATGATCGGTCACGAAGTGACCCGGTGCTTGAGTCTATAAGGACTCCGAGGTAAGCCACGTGATCGTGCGACGATCATGTGGGGTACATTGTGTGTGCATTAGACTTAATGCTGTTAATATGCTTGATGATTACATGCTTGCATGATATTGCTGATCATGTGTTTAATTTACTAATATACCTTAACCTGTTGGCATTTTATTGTTTTGCCTTGTTGCATGGTTGTTGTGAGCTTTCAAGTACATTCAATGTACTGACCTGGCGTGTTATGCCAGATTTGCAGGCCGTGCTTTGGATGCGTAGGACGACGTTCCCGGTGTTTGCGAGCTAGGAGGTGTCCCAGCCAGTGTCCCTGTGGATTGGAGTTCATCATCGCCGTTATTGTTCCGCTGCCGTCGTTATTCCGCGGCTAGAGTTATACTGCTGGTTGGTGTAGAGCTGAGGCTAGCCTGAGGAGCAAGTTGTGCCTCCGCTAGCGTTGTAATAGACCTCGTGTACCCCTATATTTGGTGATAGAAAGCTGTTAAGTTCAATATCAATCAGTGCCGTGCTCCAGAAGACTTGATCTCTGGGCTGGTGCACGGGGCGTTCCGGTCCTCTGAGCCGGGGTGCCACATGCATGAGTAGTATAGTTCCTATGTAAGTCTTGCTGAGTACGACTTTGTACTCATGTTTTCTTATTCTATGTTTTAGATGAAACTACTGACCCCGAAGGTGGTTTCTTCATCGAGCTCGACGACTGAAGACCAAGCTAGTGTAGTCCCAGTCAGACGACTGGTTCCCTCGTGGAGGGCTTGTGTTTAAATAAGGCTTCTTAAGCCATTTGTTAAACTTGTCTGTACTCAGACCTACTTTGCTTCCGCTTGTTTGTTGTAATGTTGGATCACATGCTTGTGATCTCTGTGTTGACTCTGTGAGAGTTATCAATTAAATGTATACTTTGTAGAGAATTGCAATGATACCTGCTGTTCATACAAGGCATGTGTGTTGCGTGTATGTTTATAACATGCATGTCTTTGTATGGGTTTTTGAGACCTTAGTTGTGATCTGGCTGGCGGTCTTTAATACAACAAGTGGCCCTTAGATGTGCGCAGCTTGGGGCATCGCGATGCGATTGTTCGAGACTCTGTCTCGTGCACACTTTGATGTATGATCGAGCCCGCCCTAGATCCCGACTAAGTGATCGGGCTGGAGTAAGTCTATGTAAGAGTTATGAGATAGTCGATAGTATGGTTGAGGCGACTTGTCTTTGAATATGGGAGTTCATCACCCATATCATTAGACTTGTGTGCGGACGATGAGGACCCATCTCAGTTGATCATCCGGCCTGGATGGGATGCCCCTCACGTACGATGCTTTCCAAGAACGTTCTATGCTTAGCCTTGTCTGCTTAGACAAGTGGGTACGGTTCTCGGCTCTCCATATGACTATGTCGTAGCGGGACTTGCATACGCTAACCCCGGGTCCCGACACCCCTTGTCTCTTTTTATTTCTTTTTCTCTTTTTTCTTGTTTTTCTTTTCTGTATTTTTGTGGCCTCATTGGCTCTTTCTATTTATCTCTCATTTGTCCTCTTTTGGATATTTTAATTTTTTCTCTTTCGGATCTTTTATTTTTTCCTCTTTGGGATCTTTTCATCACTTAAGGGCAACACTCTATATTTTACAAGAATATAAAGAAGCTCTTCACACTTTACAAGAAGTACTCAACATAAAGAAAACTGGAAAACTTTCATGATGTATGAAAATGTATACGTCATCTAGTGTAGCAGGATATGCAATGATACTAGCGTGTCATGTAGCAATTATAAGGGAAAAGCCCGATGTCGGGGGTATGACCCCCGGGTAGGGTCACCCAGGGGAAACAATTCATCAAGGCAAAGATAACCGACCTGATGGTCACCGATCTAATCAAGGCCGAGCTAAAAGAGAGCGAGCAAGAAGTGGGCCGATCTGTTAAAGGTGAGGGACGATTGCCCCAGAGAGGGCGCAATCAGCCTCACCAAGGAGCATTCAGCCGAAGTAAGCAGAGCAACATCCGATCAGAGTCTTAGGTCGGAGACCTGGTGCAAGAGCATTCAATGCGCAATCCCTGAAGATTGGGACTGTCAGAGGCGTGCGGTCTCCTCCAGCGCCGATCACGCGGACAGGCCGACATGCCTAAGTATCTAGCTCCACTGTTCACCACTGAGGTCTACAGGATAGCGGTATGGCGAGCAGCAAGTCTACGCCGGGTCATCTGGAGGAGCACGATTTGAGGTCCCTAGCTTATCCGAGGCAGACAGGTGGGCCCTCCTCTTTGTATATTTACCTTAGTACCCCGGGCTCGGCCTATAAGAGCCCCGGGTACCCCTCCTGCATGGGGGACGACGGAGCAGTTATTACAATCTCACCCACCATCGAGAGAGCAAGGAGAGAGTAGTGACCAGAGGCCCTCTTCTTCTTCCTCTCAAACAGCTCAAGGAGCATTCATTGTAGCCAGAGTTATTGCATATAGCTAGGTCGGCAGGACTAGGGGTGTTATCTCTACGGAGAGCCCCGAACCTTGGTACATCATGTTGTCTCACCATGTGTTACCATTCTCGTTTCCGGTACCAGCGACACTCACCTCGGTTTGTCCCCCTCTTTATCCATCCCCATGGCATCTTCCGTTACATATCGACGACAGTTGGCGCCCACCGTGGGGCAGGCCGAGGCGTCGACTGTTGTTCTGATCCGGACAGGACCATCATCTGCATCGCGCGTACGTTTCGCCTCCGGCCAGGTGATGAGGAGCGGAGTGTGGGACATCGTCATCGACAACGCCTCGCGGTTTGGGGCTGGAATGCCTCTACAGCGCGGCGTCATCATTCCTTTTTGCGGACATCGTGTTTTCGTCGCAGCACTTCCTGACGTGTTTCCCAGGGAGGTACGGGTGTTTTCTGAGCTCACGGACCCGTTGCCAGGAGGGCCGGATGCTGTGGGAACAGATGGCACGACTGCGCACATCCGCGCGGAGGTTATGATGGCAGGAGCATCCAGTCGCCACAGTTTTACTTCAGCGTTCCGAGCCGCGAGGGAAGAAACCACGACACCAGCAGGCCCAAGCAACCCACCGGACGTGCTTAGCACTCCCGTGGATCTTCATGCCGATCCAGCCGTGACTCAGGCCGAGCTGGAAAAGGTGCGTCAGGCTCTGAAGGAGCAATCGGATAGGATCAACGCTTAAAAGCGCCGGATGGAGGCATCAGTTCAGGAGTACAACGCAGCGCACGACATTCAGCAGTGTGTTATCCCACCCACTGTGATCGAGGAGCTCCGAACAGTATGCCGAGAGGTCGGAAGAGAGCTGGGAGGGGCCCAGCAGCCAGTAACAACACTCATCACCGTTCCGCAGATCTCGTATAGTTCTCTTGTGAAGAACATGAGAGCTGCCGAGAAGATCGCTACCGAGCTGGAGCATCTGGAGGGAGAAGAGTTGCGGGAGAGGACGCGCCGAATGCGCGACCTTATAACCACGGCGAACCAGCAGCAAAAGGCGGCCACCGAGCAGCAAGGGACATCAGCATCAAAATCAGTTCGGGCAACTGCGGGTGCGAACCAGCCGAATGCGCCACAGCGGCAGCAGAGGGAGGCATCCTCGCAGCATGGCAGTTTGCATCAAAGTCGGAAGAATCAAGGGGCTGCAGGAGGCAGTCGGAGGGATGAGCCAGCAATCAACAGCAGGCGGAATGAGCAACCGGCGGCCTCAGTCCGGCCAACAATAAGCCAGCGGTTAGGTCCCCGAGTAATCGCGGATAATGACGCAAGACACCGAATCGAGCAGTTGCAGCAGGATAAGCAACCGGGATGATGTGCCAGCGGGTCCAGCATGTTTCGGCCCGTGCATTCGGCAAGAGCAGTTCCCCAAAGGCTTCACATTGCCTAGGGACAACCCCAAGTACAATGGATCAGTCAAGCCAAAAGATTGGCTGGTCGATTATATGACAGCCGTCGGTATCGCAGGAGGTGGTCGGCGCGTAGCTGTGCGCTATGCTCCGCTCATGCTCCAAGGTTCAGCTTGGTCCTGGTTAAACAACTTGCCCAGCAACAGTATCAATTGCTGGAAGGATTTTGAGGATCCGTTTGTTCGCAATTTCACGGGTACTTACAAGCGCCCAGGTCTGCCTCGGCACCTGGCACTCTGTGTACAAGGAAATGATGAGCCCCTTCGCGATTATCTTCAGCGATGGATCAAGCTCAGGAACACTTGCGAGGGAGTTCATGAAATCCAAGCCATCTAGTAATTCACTGGCGACTGCTTGGACGGGTCTTTGTGGAAGCACAAGCTCCTGTGCAAGGAGATAACTTATTTTGCCGATCTGATGAGAATAGCCAATTCATTCGCCGCGTCTGACTCTGCAATGCGCCCGATCACGTTGAGTCCTAGTGGTTTCATCCAAGGGCAACCATCCGGCAAGCAGCAGCAATCGGCAGAAGAAAATGGGCCAAACGGTCCCAATCGGCGCGAGAGGCACGAGATCCAGAGGAACAACAACTTTGGAAACAACAACAACAACAACGCCCCCAATTTCAACAACAACAACAAAGGTTTTAACAAGAGGAAGGATGAGGAGCCGGATGCCCAGTATGGTAATCGGCAGGTGGCAACAGTGCAGCACCAAGAGGAACAAGGGGCTGCGGGAGGCAGTCGGAATCAGAAGCCCGCAGAAAGGCCGCCAGGTCAGCCCAGGCCCCCATATACCTTTGAGGACATGATGAACCAGCCCTGCAAAATGCATAGTGGAGTAGGCAAGCCCGCATTGCACACCACTCGGCAGTGCATTTGGGTTGAGAGTTTGGCAAAGGGAGGAGCAGGAAATCCACCACCACCACCGCCCCCACCCCCAGGCCCACCACCAGCAAATACTCGACAGCAGTTCTCACGTCAGGATGTAGCATAAATGATCTTCACCAGTGAATCGGACGACAAGGGCAGTCGGAGAGCCCGTGAGCAGGCAGTCAATGCCACCATGCCAGCAATTTCTCAGAGGATGAACTGGTCGGACAATGCCATAACATGGGGCCCAGAAGACCACCCGAGCGTAATGCCCAACCCGGGCAGTTATATGATCGTGGTGGATGCAATGTTGGCAGGACCATTGTATTCATGCAAGTTCACCAGGACACTCATTGACAGAGTGTAAGGCCCCTGATGCGGTACTAACTCTAACTAGTCGCTTTCGCGTCCGGTCGGAGTTAGAAGCGCATCAAACGCCACCGGCGCACGACACTCGCACTCGTGTCGCTGCTGGATTCTCGACAACAGGTATAAAAAGCATAACCCTACAAGATAGAAATATATATAGATAGATAAATAGAACAGGGCATACAACGCCACTGTCTAATAATACAACATCATCATGAGTACATCTCATCAACACCTCAAGCGAAAGCATAATAGGGACCGGGTACGGTCAAGATCCAAATTGCCCTAGAGAGGGCTACACATAAATATCCACCCACGGGAACGTCTGAAACCCAACTATAAGATCCTACTAGTCGAGGTACTCGTACTCGTCGTCATCCTCCGGGGGCACCTCCACGAAGTAACGTCCAGTGCTGGGGTCGAGGTAGTAGTCCACTGCAGCGGCCGATCAGGCAAAGCGGTAAAGACAGAAATGTAAACGGGGGTGAGAACATGTCATTACAGAATATCTAACGCTACAGGAAAAGTAAAGACAAGGACCGGTTGCAGCCGTACTAGCATGTATGGTGGCTACTCATTCTAACAGAATAGAGATGAGGTCCAAGAAGTTACGTTGACAACGTGTCATAGGTCGGCTATCCATCTACTTACGCAAACATAACACAACCTCGTTTCTCTCTCGGTCCCCCTGGACGAAGAAAGACAACCAAGGCACGCACACAGTTTGTCAAGTTTTATAGCATGATTAATATTGATGTTATTCTATGAACAAGGAGTAGGTCTCAAGTAGTCCATAACCGCGGACACGGCTTTTCGAAAAGATTTACCCTGCAGGGGTGTACCAACTGTCCATTATAGACGTCGCATGTACGCCCGGTTTCCACTTGGCTAGGTAAGCGCCTGAAACTCCGGAATGTCAGAGTCCCTCTAACTAACAACGCACATATCCGGGTGGCCCCCGGTGAGTCGACACCCAACTCAAAAGCTGGCCACGCTCTCGGTAACTTAGCAGTACAATGGTTTGCTGGGATGTGGGGATCATGGCTGTATGGTTTCCAACATGGCATATAAAGTAGATAGGATCAAGCGACAACGTTCTAGATCTACAGCTAGGCATGAGTAGAAAGTTATAAAGTAACGACACAGATCTCCCCCTTGCCTGGTAAGGTAGTCGAAGCAGCACCCACGGTACTCTCGGGCTCGGTGTCGGACAGCTCCACGTAAGTCTCCTCGTCAGTCTAGGGTGCTAACGTAAAGATACCGGCAAGGAAAACACACAAGTAAGCAACTGATGCAAACTCAAACAAGGATGGCATGTTCAAGTTTTATTTACATGGTATGACCCTGTCTAGTCAAATTTAAATGAAGGTGATGGCGACAAGTTATCACTTTCACATGCATTTATTTACATTGTAATGGCTTGGGTCTAAGCCTTAATTTAAGTGTAAGTAGCATGAAAGCATGACATGATCAACAAAGCATTCCAAGAATTTAAATAACATGAAAGTAAACAACGATTCCGGAGATGGAGTAGTGTCGGTGAAATTGGCACATAGGAAGGTGCAACAACAGTTGGAACCCAGCCACATTACATATGACAATATGTTAGGGGCTGACTTGAAAAAGAAGATGACATGGAGTAAGATTGCAAAGATCAGATGACCAACATTCCAAATGCACTGAAGTTGGAATGTTGCAAGCAAAAAGATCTGGAGGCTTCTGAATCAGGTGATCACACCCTGATTTCATGAGTTGCACAAAACATCATGAAATCATCACTGCTGAAAACCTTGCAGAGAAGCACCCCAAAACCATATATGATATGTCTCCATTTGAATTTGCAAGGCAGTTGCAATTCAGCTGAAGTTCAGGGGGCTGAGTGCAAAATTGCATCACATGAATTTGAAAAAGGTTCAAATGACTTCATCATCATCACCATGCAACTCCTTGTGCAAAACTACCCAAAAACCATATATGGCATGGGCAATTTAAAATTTGAACCACTTGACAAAAACAGAGAAAAGAAAAGGGGCTTATTTGCAAAATGGCCACACCTCAATTATTAGAAGGGGTCAAATGCAAAAATGGACCTCACCATGTTGGTCAGTAGCTCAAGATACCCGAAAATCATATAAGGCATGCCCATGAATGCAAAAGATGCTCAAATCAGATTTGAATTTGGAGGCAAATTCAAATTTGAATTTAAACAGAAAAGAAATCAAAGAAAAAGAAAAGAAACAAAAAAAAGAAAAAGGAATCAGCCCCATGGGCTGCTCTCGGGCGAATCCGGCCCATGCCGCCTCTCTGGCCCATACTGGACTTAGCCCACGCGGCCTGGGTCGCTGACAAGCGGGTCCCAGCCGTCAGCCTCAGGAATAAAATCAAAAATGGGGGGGGGGGGTCGGCTGGGACTCGAACCCGCGACTCGCTGCGCTACTCCACTGATCGCTACCACTGCGCCACGAAGCGTTTTCTGAATCTAAACGCTACGCAGGCTAGGTAAGGTTCAGGCTCTAGTACTCTGAACTTCGAACACCTGAAGACACTGAACCGCGACGGCGACGCTCTACTGCGGTGAACCGCGCATCGTGTACAGGCAAGCTCCGGCCACCCCGCCATGAGACGAACTCGAGCGGGCACCTAGCTCTACACGGTGCTGTGCGCCATGGCTCCCAGCTCCACCTCCTCTGCTCGCAAATCTCACCGGAACAACACGGAGGCAGAAACGACTACAGCTTCAGACCACCCCGCCATCCAACATTCAGGCGAACCGTGCGACGAGCACACGACGCCTCTGGCCATGGGGTTGCTTGCAGAAGCAAGAGGGAAGTACCACGATCACGTGGCTGCCCTGGCCCAGACCTGGACCTCACCGGAGGGGATGCTACGCTCGTCTGAATCCATGGCGGATCTGACTGACAGAGACGCGCAGGGTTCAGACACGGTGCAAACCAAAGCAGCTACGCGGAAAGGGGCCTCCTTTGGCACCAAAGACGCGCCCTGGACACCCCTAGAGCACGCGGGAGGTCGTTCGAGACGCACCACGGGCACGGTGATCACGAATTCCTCACCGGCGACGAGCTACGCGGCAGACGGCTTACTGCTACCGTGGACGGAAGACTACACGACGCTCAGGGCGAAGGCGTGGGCGTCAGCTCACCTTGTGGGTCGCATCGTGCGTCCCGGCCTAGCCGTAGAGGAGGTAGAGGTCTGCGGACGTCGTCGGGGACGAAGGGGGTCCACAGCGGCTTGCTACTGCTGCGGAGGCGTCTCGCTCCTCCGGGCTTCGATCTGGGCACAGAAACGAAGTAGGTCATGTTCAAGGATCGTGCAGACGAGCGCTTGCTCAAGGACGATGCAGAACGGCGGCGAATTGCGCTCGTCTCCGGAGGAACAGGGGAGGTCCTGGAGAACGAACCCGAGGCGGCGGCGGAAAACTGGAGGGAGGAACGGGGCCTAGGGTTCGCGAGGGGGCTGCTGGTGCTCTCCTTAAAAAGGGGGAGGCCCTCTGGCCACGTCGGCCGCATCGACGTCGACCGCTCCCGCCGGCTGTGAGAGAGAGGGGGGAGGGGACCCTGGACACGCTAGAAAGACGATGAGCCAGGGCTATCCGATCAAGATCCAGCGGCCAACGACGACCCCGCGTACCGCTTCGCTGGCGGACCTCCAAGCGGGCTGCGGAGCGGAGGGCTGCTGGGCTGGGCCTCCAGCAAGACTTGGAGCAGAAGAGAGAAAAGGGTTGCTGGAGCCCCTTTCTATTTAAATAAACAGAAAAGAGATACAGGATTTATCTGGATTAAATACAAGTGTAAAAATCACATAAAAATATGTAAAATTACCCTTGCATTATTCCTCAATTTCTAAAAATGGTTTGGGTATTTTTGGCAACAACAAAAGTGTGAGCTCATTTTGAATTTCAAAATCACTTTGAACTAGAGCTTCTGTTTTTGATGAAGTCAAAATTACCTTGAGGATTTTAAAACCCTTGCAAAGGCAAAATAAATGGCTAGGCCAAAATTGGGGTCAAGAGAAGTGAGCATGCAACAAGGAAATTTCCATCAATGCCCTTCTTGAACCACTTTGGATGCAAAAGAAAACAACCCACATGACTCCAAACCCAAAGCCAAATAAGATCACCACATGAAATGATATACACATCCACCATGTCAAGTTACAAGTCCAACAGAGGAAGTAAAATACATGGTGTTTGATAGCTTATTACATGTGGGCTGTTACAGCTCTCCCCTACCAACATAGGATCTTGTCCCGAGATCTAAGCAAGAAAAAGCTCGGGATACTCAGAACGGAGATGATCTTCACGCTCCCACGTTGCCTCCTTCTCCGAGTGATGTGCCCATTGTACCTTGAGGAACTTAACGGTCTTGTTGCGAGTCTTGCGCTCAGACGAGTCAAGAACACGGACTGGACGCTCTGAGTAAGAAAGATCTGCACTGAGCTGGATCTCGCCCAAATCCACTGCCTGCTCTGGCTGCTTGAAACACTTCTTCAACTGAGACAGGTGGAACACATCATGCACCATAGCCAAGCTGTCTGGAAGCTCGAGGCGGAACGCAAGAGGTCCCCGAGTCTCGAGGATGCGGAACGGACCAACGAACCTGGGAGCCAACTTGCCTTTGATCCCAAAGCGGTGAGTGCCCCGAAGTGGAGACACTTTGAGGTAAGCGAAGTCACCAACTTTGAAGTCAACGCCATGGTGCTTCTTGTCATAATAAACCTTCTGCCTAGACTGTGCTGCCTTTAGGTTCTCCCGGACAATCTTCACTCTGTCCTCTGCCTCTTGGATCACATCTGGACCGAACAGCTGCCTCTCACCTGTCTCGGACCAGTTCAAAGGTGTCCTGCACTTGCGGCCATACAAGACTTCAAACGGCGCTGCTTGCAGACTTGCCTCATAGCTGTTGTTGTAAGAGAACTCAGCATACGGCAAGCACTCTTCCCACTTCATGCCAAACGAGATCACACATGCCCTCAACATGTCCTCGAGAATTTGATTCACACGCTCAACCTGCCCACTAGTCTGAGGGTGATAAGAGGTACTGAACAACACTGTCGTACCAATCGCCTTTTGAAAGGCCTGCCAGAACTTGGAGGTGAATAGGCTGCCTCTATCTGAAATGATCTTCTTGGGAATGCCATGCAAAGACACAACTCTTGCGGTGTACAAATCCGCCAACTGAGCTGCTGAAATGGAGTCCTTCACTGGGAAGAAGTGGCCAACTTTGGAGAGATTTTCAATGACGACAAAGATGGCATTGTTCTTCTTCTGCGACAGAGGAAACCCTGTGATGAAATCCATCTCAATGTGATCCCATTTCCACTCTGGAATTTCAATTGGCTGAAGTAGCCCTGCAGGCTTCTGGTGCTGTGCTTTCACTCTCCTGCACACATCACACTGGGAGACAAAACGGGCAACATCCCGCTTCATACGAGTCCACCAAAAGCTCTGCTTGAGGTCCTGATACATCTTGGTGCTACCAGGGTGGATAGACAGCTTTGAGTCATGGGCTTCTTTCAAGATGACCTCTCTGAGACCTCCTTCTTTGGGAACAACAACTCGCTCCTCGAACATCACGGTGCCGTCATTATGCACTGAAAAGCAACCGTACTTCGGAACTGAGGCGGCAACACCGTGCTTGCCTTTTGAATCATCAAGCTACCAGACTGAGCTGCACGAATCTTCTCACGGATAGTGGGCTCTACCACAAGGTTGGCTAGATAGCCTGCTGGAACTATCTCAAGATTGAGCCTTCGAAAGGACTCACACAAATCAGGGTGTATCTTCTACACCTGGACACTGTTGCAATCACCCTTGCGGCTCAACGCATCGGCTATGACAGTCGCCTTGCCAGGCGTATACTGAATATCCACGGAGTACTCAGTAATAGTCTCGAGCCACCTCCTTTGCCTCAAGTTCAGGTTAGGCTGCGTGAACAAGTACTTTAAGCTTTTGTGATCAGTGAACACATCAACCTTCCTCCCTAGGAGGAGGTGTCTCCATGTAACCAACGCATGAATCACTGTAGCCAGCTCAAGATCGTGGGTCAGATAATTCCTCTCAGCCTGCTTCAACTGTCTGGAGGTGTAAGCCACAATATTCTTTCCCTGCATCAACACTCCGCCAAGGCCATTCAACGAGGCGTCACAGAAAACTTGAAACGGCTGTGACTCGTCTGGCGGTGTAAGGATCGGAGCTGTGGTCAGCCTTAGCTTCAACTCATCAAAAGCTGCTTGGCAAGCCTGTGACCAATTGTACTTCTTGCCCTTGCACAACAGTTCGGTCATCGGTTTTTCTATCTTGGAGAAATTCTCGACAAACTTCCTGCAATAGCTGGCAAGTCCGAGAAAACTCCTCAACTGCTTGACATTCTTCGACGGAGTCCAATCTTGAATCGTCCGGACTCTGTCTGGGTCAACAGCAATGCCCTCTGAGGAAATGACATGGCCAAGGAAGTTGACCTTATTCATCCAGAACTCACACTTGGAAAACTTGGCATAAAACTGGTGATCTCTCAACTTCTGCAACACCAATCTGAGATGCTCGCCTCTGAATTGGAAAAGACAAGGATGTCGTCGAGGTAGAGGAGTACGAACACATCTAGCCATTCTTGGAACAGATAGTTCATGGCCCTCATGAACGTCGGAGGCGCGTTTGAAAAGCCAAACGTGATGACCGTAAACTCATACAGTCCATAACGAGTGCGGAATGCTGTCTTGGGAATGTCCTCCTCACGGACACGAATCTGGTGGTACCCCATCTTTAAATCAAGCTTTGAAAACACCTTTGCTCCATGCAATTGCTCAAATAGGTCATTGATGTTGGGCAAAGGGTACTTGTTTTTTATCGTCTTCTTGTTGATACCACGGTAGTCTTGAACCAACAGGCTAGTACCATCTTTCTTCTTCACAAAAAGACACGGGGCACCCCAAGGGGAAGTGCTCGGACGAATGAGCCCATCCTTCTCAAGCTTAACAAGCTGCTCCTTCAACTCAATCAGCTCTTCCGGACACATCTTGTAAGGCTACCGAGATATCGGCTGTGTACCAGGTTCTAGCTCGATCACGAACTCAATAGCACGCACGGGTGGAATACCTGGCAACTCCTCTGGAAAGACATCTGGGAACTCTCGAACAACTCTGACCTCCTCGATCAATGGAGCAACTCCAGCGTTCAGAGCGTACAACTATGCTGATCCCACTGTCGAGCCACAAGTGTACCAAACCTCTGCGCCTGAATCGTCCGTCAGCAACACGGTCTTGGACGAACAATCGATCTTGGCCTTATACTTGACAAGCCAATCCATGCCCAAAATGACATCAATGTCGGAACGGGGCAAGACGATCAGGGGCGAGGAAAAGATGGCACCCTGGATACTGATCTCCACATCTGGAACAAATACTGAGGAGCTGCATCTGGAACCAGGAGTGTGGACTGCAAGTGGCGGATAGAGCAACTCGGACTGAAGGTCACTGGCTGAAGGAAAAGACTGAGATATGACGGAATGGGATGCTCCGGAATCGAACAAAACTGACGCTGGAACTAAACATACAAGCAACCTACCGAGCACAATCTCGGACGACTGTTGGGCCTCTGCGACAGTCACGTTGTTCACCCTGACTACTCGTGGCTGGGCCCGCACCATCGCGTTGCTCGGTGTAGAGCGAGGTGGAGGCGGAGGCAGTCGGGCGTAACGAGGGTCGGTGCACTGCGGTGACTTGTGGCCCGGCTTGCCACACTTGAAGCACGTGATCTCTGGCCTGGGCTGGCCCTGTGGAGCAGGCGGCCTCGCGGAGGGTGGAGTAGAGCGAGGACCGTGCTGCACTGGGACGGGAGGGCGGGCAAAAGTGCGGACAACTGCCCCCCTTTGCTGAAACTGCTGGCGCTGCGGCTGAGGCTGTGGCTCTGCAACCCAGGACTTGGCCTTCTTGTGGACTATCACTGCTGAACTGTGCTCTCTCTGCTTACTCTTCTCTGCGGAACGCTCTGCCTCAGCTGACTCCTGTCTGATAGCCTGGTCGACGAACTCTGAGAATAGGCTTGGCGTGGACAAGGTGAGCGCATACTTGATGTCCGTGGCAAGACCACCGCGGAACCTGGCAATGCGCTTGGCCTCTGTCGAGACCTCCTCTGGAGCGTACCTGGCAAGCCTGACGAAGGCCAGGTTATACTCCTGCACAGACCTGTCCCCCTTCCTCAGAGCTAAGAACTCCTCGCGCTTCCTCTCGATCAGTCCACTGGGAATATGAGCAGCTCTGAAATCCCTGACGAAGTCGTCCCACGTGATCTCTGCATCACCCTTGTTGGCCTTGTACGTCGAGAACCAACTGCCTGCGGCACCCTGAAGCTGGAAGGATGCGAAGGTGACGTAGTCGACGGGTCTGACGGCGTTGGCACTGAAGTGCTTCTTGATCTCTGCGATCTAGTCATCCGCCTCCAGCGGGTCTCGAGCCTCGGAGAACCTGGGGGGGCTGATCGCAAGGAACTGCTGAGTTGTGGTGTACTGTGGTCGATCATTCCTCTGAGCACCCTGGTTCTGCAGCATCTGAAGGATCGCAGCTGTGCCCTGAGCCACTGCGGCTACAGCCTCCCGAAGGATAGGGTTTTCTGGCGGCGGCATGTTCGCTCTTGGCATCCTGTATACAGGAACACTTATGAGAACATGATCGAATCATTGAAGTAACCAGAAGTTAAAGCAATATTGACAAAAAAACTTCCTCACGAGGTATGAGAAAGCCGAAGGCTGGAATTCCACCAAGGTTAACCCGGAAAGTCGATAGCTAGGTGCTACTGGAATTCCCAAACCAAGATCATCCGAATCCAACATAATAATCTGCTAGCGAGCACACAACAACATATACGAGCAGTTGGAAACCTGACAATGAGACATCTGCCCTCAGCGGCCCGCCATCACGGTCGTCCATAGGGGAAAGACACCACTTCCATATTACCATAGGACGCCCGCCAATCCTGTATGGACGTTTCACCTGGGGTACGCCGTAAGCGAGGTAGAGCAGTCAAACCCAAGTGACGGCTCAGTGGTCTCAAAGACGCCAACACATCTCATCGCTAGCAAAAAAAAATTATAGAGGAATCGGAGCCTCATGTAAACGAGAACCTAGATTGTTTTGAAAGGGGATAAGTAGCAGAGACAAAACATCGCTTCACTTCCTCACGGAAAAGGGGTGGGAGGGTGGGATAAGGAGAAAATAGAAAGAGGTCCTACTCTCCGAAATTTTTCCTATATAACTACAAAAATAGTTTCTAGACTCAACTTCGGCCAGTAAAGGGTCCTACAGTCAGTCCTGCTCTGATACCAAGTTGTAAGGCCCCTGATGCGGTACTAACTCTAACTAGTCGCTTTCGCGTCCGGTCAGAGTTAGAAGCGCATCAAACGCCACCGGCGCACGACACTCGCACTCGTGTCGCTGCTGGATTCTCGACAACAGGTATAAAAAGCATAACCCTACAAGATAGAAATATATATAGATAGATAAATAGAACAGGGCATACAACGCCACTGTCTAATAATACAACATCATCATGAGTACATCTCATCAACACCTCAAGCGGAAGCATAATAGGGACCGGGTACGGTCAAGATCCAAATTTCCCTAGAGAGGGCTACACATAAATATCCACCCACGGGAACGTCTGAAAACCAACTATAAGATCCTACTGGTCGAGGTACTCGTACTCGTCGTCATCCTCCGGGGGCACCTCCACGAAGTAACGTCCGGTGCTGGGGTCGAGGTAGTAGTCCACTGCAGCGGCCGATCAGGCAAAGCGGTAAAGACAGAAATGTAAACGGGGGTGAGAACATGTCATTACGGAATAACTAACGCTACAGGAAAAGTAAAGACAAGGACCGGTTGCAGCCATACTAGCATGTATGGTGGCTACTCATTCTAACAGAATAGAGATGAGGTCCAAGAAGTTACGTTGACAACGTGTCATAGGTCGGCTATCCACCTACTTACGCAAACATAACACAACCTCGTTTCTCTCTCGGTCCCCCTGGACGAAGAAAGACAACCAAGGCACGCACACAGTTTGTCAAGTTTTATAGCATGATTAATATTGATGTTATTCTATGAACAAGGAGTAGGTCTCAAGTAGTCTATAACCGCGGACACGGCTTTTCGAAAAGATTTACCCTGGAGGGGTGCACCAACTGTCCATTATAGACGTCCCATGTACGCCCGGTTTCCACTTGGCTAGGTAAGCGCCTGAAACATGGCATATAAAGAAGATAGGATCAAGCGACAACGTTCTAGATCTACAGCTAGGCATGAGCAGAAAGTTATAAAGTAACGACACAGATCTCCCCCTTGCCTGGTAAGGTAGTCGAAGCAGCACCCACGGTACTCTCGGGCTCGGTGTCGGACAGCTCCACGTAAGTCTCCTCGTCAGTCTCGGGTGCTAACGTAAACATACCGGCAAGGAAAACACACAAGTAAGCAACTGATGCAAACTCAAACAAGGATGGCATGTTCAAGTTTTATTTACATGGTATGACCCTGTCTAGTCAAATTTAAATGAAGGTGATGGCGACAAGTCATCACTTTCACATGCATTTATTTACATTCTAATGTCTTGGGTCTAAGCCTTAATTTAAGTGTAAGTAGCATGAAAGCATGACATGATCAACAAAGCATTCCAAGAATTTAAATAACATGAAAGTAAACAACGATTCCGGAGACGGAGTAGTGTCGGTGAAATTGGCACATAGGAAGGTGCAACAACAGTTGGAACCCAGCCACATTACATATGAAAATATGTTAGGGGCTGAATTGAAAAAGAAGATGACATGGAGTAAGATTGCAAAGATCAGATGACCAACATTCCAAATGCACTGAAGTTGGAATGTTGCAAGCAGAAAGATCTGGAGGCTTCTGAATCAGGTGATCACACCCTGATTTCATGAGTTGCACAAAACATCATGAAATCATCACTGCTGAAAACCTTGCAGAGAAGCACCCCAAAACCACATATGATATGTCTCCATGTGAATTTGCAAGGCAGCTGCAATTCAGCTGAAGTTCAGGGGGCTGAGTGCAAAATTGCATCACATGAATTTGAAAAAGGTTCAAATGACTTCATCATCATCACCATGCAACTCCTTGTGCAAAACTACCCAAAAACCATATATGGCATGGGCAATTTAAAATTTGAACCACTTGACAAAAACAGAGAAAAGAAAAGGGGCTTATTTGCAAAATGGCCACACCTCAATTATTAGAAGGGGTCAAATGCAAAAATGGACCTCACCATGTTGGTCATTAGCTCAAGCTACCCCAAAATCATATAAGGCATGCCCATGAATGCAAAAGATGCTCAACTCAGATTTGAATTTGGAGGCAAATTCAAATTTGAATTTAAACAGAAAAGAAATCAAAGAAAAAGAAAAGAAACAAAAAAAAAGAAAAAGGAATCAGCCCCATGGGCTGCTCTCGGGCGAATCCGGCCCATGTCGCCTCTCTGGCCCATACTGGACTCAGCCCACGCAGCCTGGGTCGCTGACAAGCGGGTCCCAGCCGTCAGCCTCAGGAATAAAATCAAAAATGGGGGGGGGGGGTCGGCTGGGACTCGAACCCGCGACTCGCTGCGCTACTCCACTGCTCGCTACCACTGCGCCACGAAGCGTTTTATGAATCTATACGCTACGCAGGCTAGGTAAGGTTCAGGCTCCAGTACTCTGAACTTCGAACACCTGAAGACACTGAACCGCGACAGCGACGCTCTACTGCGGCCAACCGCGCATCGTGTACAGGAAAGCTCCGGCCACCCCGCCATGAGACGAACTCGAGCGGGCACCTAGCTCTACACGGTGCTGTGCGCCATGGCTCCCAGCTCCACCTCCTCTGCTCGCAAATCTCACCGGAACAACACGGCGGCAGAAACGACTACAGCTTCAGACCACCCCGCCATCCAACATTCAGGCGAACCGTGCGACGAGCACACGACGCCTCTGGCCCTGGGGTTGCTTGCAGAAGCAAGAGGGAAGTACCAAGATCACGTGGCTGCCCTGGCCCAGACCTGGACCTCATCGGAGGGGATGCTACGCTCGTCTGAATCCATGGCGGATCTGACTGACAAAGACGCGCAGGGTTCAGACACGGCGAAAACCAAAGAAGCTACGCGGAAAGGGGGCTCCTTTGGCACCAAACACGCGCCCTGGACACCCCTAGAGCACGCGGGAGGTCGTTCGAGACGCACCACGGGCACGGTGATCACGAATTCCTCACCGACGACGAGCTACGCGGCAGACGGCCTACTGCTACCGTGGACGGAAGACTACACGACGCTACGGGCGAAGGCGTGGGCGTCAGCTGAACTTGTGGGTCACATCGTGCGTCCCGGCCTAGCCGTAGAGCAGGTCGAGGTCTGCGGACGTCGTCGGGGATGAAGGTGGTCCGCGGCGGCTTGCTACTGCTGCGGAGGCGTCTCGCTCCTCTGGGCTTCGATCTGGGCACAGAAACGAAGCAGGTCATGTTCAAGGATCGTGCAGACGAGCGCTTGCTCAAGGACGATGCAGAACGGCGGTGAATTGCGCTCGTCTCCGGCGGAACAGGGGAGGTCCTGGAGAACGAACCCGAGGCGGCGGCGGAAAACTGGAGGGAGGAACGGGGCCTAAGGTTCGCGAGGGGGCTGCTGGTGCTCTCCTTAAAAAGGGGGAGGCCCTCTGGCCACGTCCGCCGCATCGACGTCGACGGCTCCCGCCGGCTGTGAGAGAGAGGGGGGAGGGGACCCTGGACACGCTGGAAAGACGATGAGCCAGGGCCATCCGATCAAGATCCAGCGGCCAACGATGACCCCGCGTACCGCTTCGCAGGCGGACCTCCAAGCGGGCTGCGGAGCGGAGGGCTGCTGGGCTGGGCCTCCAGCAAGACTTGGAGCAGAAGAGAGAAAAGGGTTGCTGGACCCCCTTTCTATTTAAATAAACAGAAAAGAGATACAGGATTTATCTGGATTAAATACAAGTGTAAAAATCACATAAAAATATGTATAATTACCCTTGCATTATTCCTCAATTTCTAAAAATGGTTTGGGTATTTTTGGCAACAACAAAAGTGTGAGCTCATTTTGAATTTCAAAATCACTTTGAACTAGAGCTTCTGTTTTTGATGAAGTCAAAATTACCTTGAGGATTTTAAAACCCTTGCAAAGGCAAAAGAAATGGCTAGGTCAAAATTGGGGTCAAGAGAAGTGAGCATGCAACAAGGAAAATTCCATCAATGCCCTTCTTGAACCACTTTGGATGCAAAAGAAAACAACCCACATGACTCCAAACCCAAAGCCAAATAAGATCACCACATGAAATGATATACACATCCACCATGTCAAGTTACAAGTCCAAGAGAGGAAGTAAAATACATGGTGTTTGATAGCTTATTACATGTGGGCTGTTACACAGAGGCAGCGCCATCAACATTCTGTACAGAGACAAAATGATCAAGCTTGGCATCAGGGAGAGCGAGTTGGAGCCCAGCAGGACCACATTTCACGGGATAGTGCCCGGCCTGTCATGTACCCCATTAGGCGGCATTCGGCTGGAGGTATTATTCGGGTCGGAAGAATTTTTTTCCGAGAGCCGATTTGGTTCGAGGTGGCCGATCTGAGCAGCCCATACCATGTTCTGCTCGGGTCGCCTACGATCACCAAGTTCATGTTCAACATCATGCAGCCCTACCTGAAGATGAAGCTCCCAGGGCCGAATGGTCCAATTACTGTGTGTGGTGACTACAGGAAGTCACTGGAATGTTCGTCTACTGGTTCCAAGCTAGCCGATTCTCTGGTCGTCGATGCAAAGCGGCGCCAGCTTCACAAGGTTGTAGCAGCAGTCCAGGCTTAGATGAAGGACCCCATGCCAAGCACGAAGGACAAGAGACTGGATGATGAAACCATATTTCAAGCGGCAAAGGAAAGCAAGAGGATTTCTTTGGATCCCTCCGACCCGAGCAAGTGCGTCATTGTTGGGGCTGGACTCAGCAGCAAATAGAAAGGCGATCTCGTCGAGTTCCTTCGTGAGAACCGTGACATCTGTGCATGGTCCCCACATGACATGCCTGGTGTACCGAGGGAACTTGCCGAGCACAAGCTTCATATCCGACCTGGATCCAAGCCAATCAAGCAGCCACTTTAGCGTTTTTCAGAAGAGAAGAGAGGAGTAATCGACGATGAGATAGCCAAGTTGCTCGCATAAGGATTTATCAAGGAAGTGTTCTACCCAGACTGGTTAGCAAATCCAGTTCTGGTTCCGAAGAAGAATGGAACTTGGCGCATGTGTATAGATTACACTTGCCAGAATAAGGCCTGCCCCAAGGATCCTTTTGCGTTGCCCCGTATCGATCATGTGATTGATTCTACGGCTGGCTGGCAGCTCCTGTGCGTTCTGGATGCCATATCAGGCTATCACCAGATTAAGCTTGATGTAAACGATCGGATTAAAACAACTTTTATTACCCCCTTCGGGGCTTATTGTTACATCACCATGCCCTTTGGCCTGAAAAACGGCGGCGCGACTTATCAGCGTACTATGCAGCGGTGTGTTCGGCCTCAGTTAGGTCGAAACATTCATGTATATGTAGATGACCTTGTGGTCAAGTCAGTGCTGGGATCAACCTTGTTGGATGATCTCAAGGAGACATTCGCAAATTTGCGAGCATACCAGATCAAGCTCAACCCAGAGAAATATGTGTTCGGCGTGCCAGCCGGCAAGTTGCTTGGTTTTCTGGTTTCTGAGAGAGGAATAGAGTGCAACCCTGAGAAGATTGCAGCAATCGAGAGGATGGGCAAACCCAGAAATCTCAAAGATGTGCAGAAGTTTACCGGATGCTTGGCATCGTTCAGCCAATTTCTCAGTCGGCTGGGAGAGAAGGCTATTTCACTGTATCAGCTAATGAAGAAAACAAACAAGTTTAGTTGGACACCGCAAGCGAACGAAGCATTCAAGCAGCTCAAGCGCATGATGTCTACTGCTCCAGTGCTGGCAGCTCCGAAGGAAAAAGAGCCAATGATATTGTATATTGCAGCAACCACTCGGGTGGTCAGTATTGTTATGGTGGTCGAGCGTCCTGAAAAGGACAAGGCGCAACCACTCGGGTGGTCAGTGTACTATGTCAGTGAAGTGCTCTCCTCCTCCAAAAAAAACTACCCCAATTGTCAGAAGATGTGCTACGGTGTGTACATGGAAACAAGAAAGTTTAAGCCCTATTTCCAGGCGCATCCGGTCATGGTGGTCAGTTCGGCTCCATTGGCAGAAATAATTCGCAGTCGGGACGCATCCGGTCGGGTGGCAAAATGGGCCATTAAAATTGCAACACATGGGATCAAGTACGAACCTGGAACTGCGGTCAAGTCTCAAATTATGGAAGATTTCTTGCTAGATTGGGAAGAAACTCAGTATATACCCCCCTGTCCGGACTCTCAGTTCTGGCAGATGCACTTCGATGGCTCCAAAATGATGACCGGACTAGGGGCTTGTGTTGTTCTTACTTCTCCAAAAGGTGACAAGCTCGAGTATGTGTTGCAGATCCACTTCACAGCGTCAAACAATGTGGCCGAATACGAAGCTTTGGTACATGGTATCCGATTGGCCAAGGAGATTGGCATTCGGCGAATTTTGATTTATGGTGATTCCGAGCTGGTGGTGCAGTAATGCACTAGCACTTGGGACGCAAAAGATGAAAATATGGCAAGATACAGATTCCTTGTGCAGCAATTGTCTGGGTTCTTTGAGGGGTGTGAATTCCATCACATTCCCCGAGCTGAAAATGAAGCAGCAGATGCACTGTCCAAGCTTGGGTCTACCAGGAAGGAAATTCCTCCAGGAATATCACTAGAGAACATCCACAAGCCATCCATCCAGCCTTCCCCAGAATCAGAGTCAATCTTTATTCCGGCCGACCTTAAGGTGGCAGAGCTCGAAGCAAAAAAGAAAATGGCACAGGAGCATTCGGCCGCACTAGGGGCTGCCGATTGCAAACCAGGGGTTGCTGTCGTCAGCTCGGGGACTGAGGGGACCATGCCAGACGCAATCGGCTCCTCCTCCTCTGGGCTGCCAGTAGCAGAAGTCACATAGCCAGAGCCAGAAGCAGTTGTTGTAATGGTGATTGTAGCGGCACCGTCATGGGCAGAACCATTCAGAAACTTCCTGGTAGATGGGATACTCCCAGAAGATGAAGTGGAAGCTCGGCAAATCCAACGCCGATATGGAGCATACACGATCATCAACAACGAGCTGGTGCACCGAAGTTCAACAAGAGTCCTTCAGCGGTGTGTGGAAGAGGACAAGGGGCTGGAATTTCTCTGAGACATCCACCAAGGAGAGTGTGGTCATCATGCATCGGCGGTAGCAATAGTTGCCAAGGATTTTCACCATGGTTTTTATTGGCCGACTGCGAAAGAAGCGGCAGAAGATCTGGTCAAGCATTGCAATGGGTGTCAGAGATTCAAAGAAAAAAGGCACTTACCAGCCTCAACACTCAAAACCATTCAAATTACATGGTCGTTTGCAGTTTGGGATCTGGACATGGTAGGGCCGTTCAAAACAGCAAGAGGCGGCATGACACACTTACTGGTAGCAGTGGATAAATTCACCAAGTGGATCGAAGCAAGGACGATCAAGAAGCTATATGGGCCGACTACGGTCAGGTTTATGGCAGACATCATGGTCAGATATGTAGTGCCGCACAGCATCATCACTGATAATGGAACAAACTTTGCCAAGGAGGCGCTAGCTCGGTTTGCCTCCTAGCAGGGCATCCGGCTAGACGTCGCATCCGTGGCTCACCACCAGTCAAATGGTCAAGCAGAGCGGGAAAATGGTCTCATTCTGTCCGGAATCAAGCCAAGATTGGTGGAACCACTAGAAAGAGCACCCGGCACATGGATTGATGAACTGCCAGCGGTACTTTGGAGTTTGCGCACCACGCCAAACCGTTCAACTGGATTCACTCCCTTCTTCCTAGTGTATGGCGCTGAAGCAATGCTCCCTTGTGACATTGAGTTCGATTCACCTCGTCATGCCATGTACACGGAGGCAAAAGCCAAGGAAGCTCTTGAGGACGGCGTTGATCTCAAAGAAGAAGCATGTCTCCTGGCCTTGTCCAGGTCGGCAATATACCAGCAGAAGCTGCGTCACTACCACAACAAGAAGATCCGTCCCCTAGCTTTTCCTGAGGGTGACTTTGTGTTGTGCCGAATCCAAAAATCGAACGGGCAGCACAAGCTATCCTCTCCTTGGGAAGGTCCATTCGTCGTCAGTCGAGTGCTCAAAAACAATGCATACTACCTCATTGATCTTAGGAAGCCGACCCGATATGTGGATAATTCGGGGCAAGAAATGGAGCGTCCTTGGAACGCCGAGCTGTTATGTCCGTTTTACAGTTGAATGGTATTGTTTGTATCCCTTCCCTTTGTGGAAATATTATCAATGAGAATAGTCGTGCGTCCATGAGACCGCATTCGGCAGGAGTTTTAAAATTACTTGTCTACATATTTCAGTCCTAGGGTCAGCAAAAGCAGACCCGGGGACTGCCCGTTTTCCCCGAAAAGGTATACTCGGAGAAAGAGCAAAATGAGTGAAGGGTTTTGTGAAAGCTGGTTCGAACCAAATGCAGACCGCAGGTCGGCTGTAATGTCGGGTGGACCTGGCCGAGCAGAACTATCAATCGGAGAGTTAGTACTCAAAGTATATCCAGTTCGGAGTTAGCCGTTAGTAGACCCGCCGATTGTGACCAGGCTGGCTGGCCAACAGTCGGCAGGTTGCAATCGGCCCATCTGTAAAACCCTACCTTTGCGAGAAAAACTGAGAACCTGGAAGTACTTGTCAAAAATTCCTTCGAGGTCTATTCTCCGATCCGACCAAAGACCGCAGGTCGGCTGTAAGGTTGGCGAGAGTATCCACCAAGAGAGGAAAAAAGGGCAAAGAAAAAGGCAATCGGTTGGAAAAATCAAAGGCAGAGTGCCATAATTGTCTAAGAAAAAGCAAGTTCATAAGCAGATAGGCCTGATTGGCCAAATGGTGTTCATTACATGAAAGTGGCCCTCGACGGGCGCACTTGAAATTTAACTGTTTGTCAAGCGAAAGAAGGAAATTGGATCGGCATGCCAAGCTTAAGCACCCGTCGCATCCGGAGCAGCCGGCGCATCCGTAGCGGCCGGCGCATCCGGCGCAGAGGGAGCAGTCGGAGTTGAAGCAGTTGGGGCCGTGCTGGTGGCACCCCCCGGAGCAGAAGAGGCGGTAGTCGTGGCTTGATCGCGTGAGGGGTCCTGGGAGGTGCTCACTGAGTGCCCGTCGGAGGAACGTTCGCTTTCGTCCTCAGCATGATCGTCCGCATAGTCCGAGGAGTGGGAGTTCTCGCTGCCGGTCTGACGAGCAGGTCGGGACTGAGGCGCTTTGTCTTCACTTGTAGTGTACAGAAGGTCGCTGAAGGAGGCAACTCCAGTCGGCTGACCAGTAGAGTCAACATAAGGAGTAACCTCCAGGAGATCCATGCCTTTTGCGCGTTCCTGGGAAATTTGGCAGATTTGCGTCCAGAGCTCGCCAATGGACTCTTCCGAGCCCTCCCGCGGAGCAGTCATCAGCTTCAGGTCAATACCGGGGTACCAGCTTTTTGCAATAGAGAGGGCGGCCTATACTCCAGACCGGAAGGCAGAACCAAGCATGTTATCAACTTGGTGAGACGCATCTTTAAGACTCCGAGCAACATCCTCATGTTTGTCAAAAGCAATAGCTTTCTGCTTGCTCTTGAATAACTTGTCGTCCAGCTTCTGGATACCAATCTTATAATTGCACAGAGCACCTTTCACATGGGTGATCCTGGCATCCAGAGCAACCACTAAGTCCTCGGCGTCCCAGCCGGCGTCGGCAGCAAGTACCACACCCCGCACTCGACGGGCTGCGGCGACAGCTTCATTAGCGGCAGTAGTGGAATTGGGCCAGACATCTAGCAAGAGCAATCAGAGAAAAAGTTTAGTTCGGAGAACAGCAAGATTAGATCGGAGTACAACAAAACAGAAATTACCTGCAAGGGCAAGATCCACTCAGTTGAGGCAGGAAAGGGCAAGATCAACACCAGCTTATGCACGTCGGATCTCTGTCTAGTGTTGGATGTCCATGTCCCCAGCGCGCTTGACAGCAAGATCTTTCTCTTTGAGCAGCTGGCCCTCTACCTCATGACGAGCGTCGAGAAGCCTTTGCAGATCTTGTTCATAGGCAGTTCTTACGGCAACAAGATCTTTGGTAGCCTTTTGAAGTGTGGCCTGCAGCTCGGTCTCAACAGCGGCTAGGCACTGATGTTCCTGTTCGGCACGGCCGAGCTGGCCATTCTTCTCACCGAGCTGGTTCTCCAACTCGGACATTCTCTTTCGAGCGGCCTCCAGCTCGGAGGAGTGAGTGGCAGCAGCTGCAAGTTTGTAATCGAGTAAGGGTGTAATCACAATCGGGAGACACAAAAAAGTACAAGCAAAAGCATACCAGTTAGTTCTTGAATCTTGGCAGCTTGGGTGTCAGCATTTTTATTCAAGGCAGCAATGGATTTCTGGACCGCTGAATAAGCGGCCAGAAGTTCTTCAAACACAGCCTGACGTCTGTCACAGATGGCCTGAAAAATTGGCCGATCAGATCTAAGAAAAAGCACAAAGCAGTGAAAAGAAATTAAGATCCGGACAGATTGCAACCAATCGGCCTGAATCTCGGGGACTACACCCAGTGGGTGCGCTAGGCACGCCCCCATTGAAAAAGAAAGCTTACAGTAGTAGAGTGTTTGGAGGCAAGGATTTGGCCCAAGGCCCCATCAGCAAAGCGTCTGATATCAGTGGCAAGCCCACCCAACCGGCCCAAGAGGTGGGACGGAAGTTGGTCCTCGGATCCAGGAGGCGGAGGAGTGGCCGAGTCGGCAGCAGGTTGGACGGGGGAGACGTCGGAAACACCAAGGTACGCCTCGCGGAACCGGTCGGCTAGCACGAGCTGGCGGCTGGACGGCGGTTGGCGCACAAGGGCACCAGAGGCCGGTGCTGTGGAAGCACCGGATCCGGCGAAGGTATGAGTGGCAAGTGGGAAATTGACTTGTGGAGTAGCGGATGGAGAAGCAGTTGGTTCGGCGGAGGTAGCAGCAGCACTCTCCGAGCCAGCGGCAGGAGTTGGGTCGGCGGCAGTGGCCTGGGCTGGAGAAGCCTCAGGCTGAGCAGCATCAGCGACAGGCCGATCTGGCAGCTGCACATCAACGTGTGCGATGCCAGAAGGGTCCAGAAGAATCGGAGAAGCAGCAGTGGTGGTCATGGCAGGAATGGCCGACTGCGCGCCAGCAGTCAGAGGAGCAGCAGAGGTCGGCAGGGGAGCTATCGGCCGCACTTGTTTTGCGGCGGCAGCTTTCTATTTTTTGGCCCGCCCGGGCTTGGTGGTTTCGGCAACGGCTCTCTTGCGAGAAGGCGCAGGCACATTGGAAGCAGCGGAGGCCGCGGGAGTCGTATGAGGAGGGGCATTAGAGGGGGCAGGGCAAGCAGTCGGAGCATCCCCAGATCCCGCAGGATCAACAGATCGGGCAGCCCTGCAATAAAAAGAGCACAAGTGAGAAAAGAAGTACAGGAAGGATCAAAAGGACCAAAAAAGTGAAGAGAAGCATACCCAGAAGCTCGGGGCGGCTGAGCAGAAAACTGGGCCATAGAGAAGCCAGGGCGAGCAATGTTCAGGGGAGTGGGAGAGAGCACAGGGCCACTCGGTTCGGGGGTGGCTCGGCGCGCATCAGTCTTTCCTTTCTTCTTGGAAACCTTGGAGGGGCAAGCGGCATCATCAGTTCAGGGGCGTTTCCCCTAGGGTATTGTCTGCTCGGCCGGTTCAGATTCTGCGCCGAAGTCACCAAGGGGATCAGAATCGCCGATCCATTCGTCCATGAAGCGTTTGACGGAGGAATGAGACTCACCCGGCTTTTTGAAGCCGAGCCCGAGAGAAGCAGTCCGAGCTTTGGTCTCGGAATCGGTCTCCACTTCAAGCTCCACGGTCGGGATGGTAGCCCGAGGCGGATTGTCCGTCCGGCATGATCCTAGAGCCAAGGAATTCATGGGGAGAACAGTCCGATCAGAATCAATAAGAAGGGAATGAAAGCTAAGATAAAATACAAGATTTAGAGCATACTTCGGGGCAGGGCCGAGCTCGGTTGTACGGTGTCACTTCGAAATCGAAAGGCCCAACAACCTTCAGATTGGTAATACTGTTAATTCGGCGGAGGAACTCAGCTTCGTTTATCCGGAATGTGGAAATCCGAGTGGGGTCAAGGAGCCAGTTCATGTCGCAGATCCGGTGGCAGCGGCGTTGCAGCGGGAGGACTCGGCGGCAGAGCCAGGTCGCCACCAGATCGGTTGGTTGTAGCCCTTTCTCCATCAGCTTCTGGATGTAGGCCATTTGATGATCCAGATCGGTGTCCCCTTCCCCTGGTTTTTCAGCCCAGTGGTACTTTGAAGTCGGAGGTGGCAGAGAGAATTCGGGAAGATTCAGCAAGTCCTGGTTCCTTGGTGAAGAAACATAAAAGAACCCCATCTGCCAGTTCTTGATGGACTGAGGCAGTTGGGGATGAGGGTAGAGTCCGATCTTGCGGATGTATATGGTGGCGCCACCACATTCGTCCATCACCTTCATCTCTTCCTTCTTCTTGGTCTTGGGGTTGACAGCCCACACCCAGTGCCCACTCAGACGCTGCTGAAGTAGAAGAGCCGGCACCAGAGCCCAATGGTGGGCCGGACTCCGAGGTAACCCTCGCACAGTGCCACAAAGGTGGAGAGCAGCATGATGGCATTCGCTCCGAGGTGGTGCGGTTGCATGCGATAGAAGTCAAGAAAGTCGTGGAAGATTTGGCTCACCGGGAGCCCGAATCCGCGCTGAAAATGTGCGAGGAAGACGACGCGCTCGCCGGCCCGAGGCGTGGGAAAAATTTCATCACCAGGAACGGAGCAATCGAGGTCCGCTGGAATCTTGCGAGACCGGTGGAGAAGCGAAATATGCATCTCAGTAACATTGGAGCCTTTCAAAGCCCCCCTCGGGGAGCCGGCGGCGGCATCGTCCCCCATGGAGGCGTCGGACTCCGTGGTGGGCGAGGAGGAGCGAGACGGAGACGATGAGGAAGACGGCGGCGGCGGCGGAGGAAATCTGGATCCAAGCCCACCTATCGTGGCAGAGGAGGAGCAATGGCGACGGCGGTGGAGTGCGGTGGTGAGGTTCCCGGCACATCAGCTCTTGGCGTCGGGGGGCAGCGGCAGCAGCACGGAGGGGCGCGCGTGCGGCGGCGGAGGCAGCGGAGGAGAGCTCGAGGAAGACGGTGGAGTGAGGGGTGCGTGGCACATCTCTCACCCCACGGGGTATTTAAAGACACGGCGAGAAGGTAGTGGGATCCGGTGTGCCGATCCAGCAGGCGGTGTGGCCGCGTGTATTCACAGAGCAGCAGCAGTTCGGAGCGCAGAAGATCCGGCGGATGGGACGGGACATGCGCGCGTGGGTCGAGGCAGCGGTTATGGCATGTCAAATCGTGGCACGATGTCCCGTATTCTTCGGCGAATTCGAAGCGGCAAGTTCGGTCAACATTCCAGTCAAACCAACCGTTGGGCGGATCGGTCGAGGGGGTCAAGAGCAATCGGCCAATTGAGAGCAATCGTCCCATTGAAAGAAATCGGTACGAAGATCAAGGAGAAATCGGAAATTGAAGAGCAGTCGGCCTATTGAAGCATCCGGTCACAAGCAAAGACTCAGTATTCTATCATTGAAGGAACATGTGCAGGCCTCGCCATCTCTGAGTTTGGCGGGACCTCCATAGCTTCAGGGGCTACTGTCGGGGGTATGACCCCCGGGTAGGGTCACCCAGGGGATACAATTCATCAAGGCAAAGATCACCGACCTGATGGTCATCGATCTAATCAAGGCCGAGCTAAAAGAGAGCGAGCAAGAAGTGGGCCGATCTGTTAAAGGTGAGGGCCGATTGCCCCAGAGAGGGCGCAATCAGCCTCACCAAGGAGCATTCAGCCGAAGTAAGCAGAGCAACATCCGATCAGAGTCTTAGGTCGGAGACATGGTGCAAGAGCATTCAATGCGCAATCCCTGAAGATTGGGACTGTCAGAGGCGTGCGGTCTCCTCCAGCGCCGATCACGCGGACAGGCCGACATGCCTAAGTATCTAGCTCCACTGTTCACCACTGAGGTCTACAGGATAGCGGTATGGCGAGCAGCAAGTCTACGCCGGGTCATCTGGAGGAGCACGATTTGAGGTCCCTAGCTTATCCGAGGCAGACAGGTGGGCCCTCCTCTTTGTATATTTACCTTAGTACCCTGGGCTTGGCCTATAAGAGCCCCGGGTACCCCTCCTGCATGGGGGACGACGAAGAAGTTATTACAATCTCACCCACCATCGAGAGAGCAAGGAGAGAGTAGTGACAAGAGGCCCTCTTCTTCTTCCTCTCAAACAGCTCAAGGAGCAATCATTGTAGCTAGATTTATTGCATATAGCTAGCTCGGCAGGACTAGGGGTGTTATCTCTATGGAGAGCCCCGAACCTGGGTACATCGTGGTGTCTCGCCGTGTGTTCCCATTCTCGTTTCCGGTACCAGCGACACACACCTCGGTTTGTCCCCCTCTTTAGCCATCCCCATGGCATCTTCCGTTACATATCAACGACACCCGACTAACATGCGGCTGCTCGATCAAGAAAACTCATGTATGACATGAAGAACAAGTCATGAGATGGTGGATGTTGCATGGCAATGTATCTAGAAAGGCTATGGAAATGCCTTGATAGGTAGGCATGGTGGATGTTTTAAGGAACATATAGGGAGGTTTATGATGACAGAGTGTATCATGACAAGAGTTTAGATGCACCGGCGAAGTATGCAGAAACTCTTAAGATGAGAAAGGGAAATGCACGGTACTGAAGAGGCTAGCAAAATATGGAAGCTGGAAGTGCCAACAATTGAATAATCGCATTAGTCTGAAGAACTCATGCACTTATCATCGATAACTCTCTATCTAATCAGGAGGTTCACACAGAGACAAGTATCCCGAGGACGAGTGTATGGGAGTTTGGTTATCCTTGCGCATCCTTGGCCCATGGTACGTCAGGGTACTCTATATATTCCAACCCCTCCAGAGCTTAGCGATCTATCTAGTAGCTAGAGGTCTCAACTAATTTTTTTGTATTTTTTGAAAATAAACACGGATTGCCCAAACTACGACACCTATCACTAATAGGCGCAAGATCTTGGCACCAAAAGTCCAAACATTACTCAAGTCAATACCTCAAAACTATTGCAAGTTACCACTATACTTGTAATAGCAACCTTAATTATCTACTCATTCAAGAGATACAAATCAGTGCAACAAGAACACTCTCTAAATAAGATAATCATGAAAACTCAAGAGAGTTCCTAAATCAACCTAAATAAAATCTCTTAAAACTATAAGAATGAAAACTAAGAGCTAAGCATGACAGCAGCTATGAAAAGATAAAGAACATACAAAAAGATAAGCATGAAAACCTATGTTGTGTTCTAGGGTGGAATGGAGCGTGTTTCTCTCCCAAAAAATGAAGGCTAGGATCCAACTTGTTATGAACAGCAAGAAAAACTAAACAAACTAAAAAGTAAAGAGTGGGACACTCCAAGTTTAGCACATAACATATGAAGTGATAAAAATATAGCATGGAGAAGGATGGACTGATGATTGTTGATGGAGAAGGGGATGCACGGGGGCATCCCCAAGCTTAGACACATGAGTCTCCTTGGATATTTCTTGGGGGTGTATGGTGGCATCTCCAAGCTTGAGCGCTTGACACTCCTGAATCTTCTTCCACCATCTTCCTTCGCATACTTGAAAACTCCCTTCATACAAAACTCACCAGAAGCTGATTAGAGTGGTTAGTACCCATGAAAAAATATTTTTTCTCCACTGGAAATAAAGATTTTCATGAAGAGCTACTGTTTCTCAAGATTTCCAAAAAAAATGCAAAGAAAAAGGAAGCTTAAGATTTGCAAAATGATGAAAATTAAAAAACATGGCAGAATCTGTGAAAAACAGACGAGCAATTAGTAAATAATTTGTTTGGGGTACTTACTCAAATAGAAAAACTCAGAACAGACGCCAGAAAGCTAAATGTATAGAGCATACTATCAAAACAATTCAGATCAAAAAGATGATCTAGTGATTTATGGCTAATTTTTTCGTCAAGCAGACAGAATCTATTTCTGGACAGCATGTCACAACTTTTGAACTTTCTTTCAATCGGAGGCTAAAACTTGCCACAAAGCTTGAAAATAAAGATACAATGATGTTCCTAAAGTAGTAACAATCATCAAGACCACTAAAAACTGAAAGTAAAAACTCAAAGTAGAGATAACAAGGGTTGTCTCCCTAGAGCTCTTTTTCTATAGCCATAAAGATAGGCTTAAGATTTTAATGATCCTCTCATAGGAATAAGAGTTGAAGAACAAAATAGAGCATCAAGAAGCAAATACCAAACACATTTAAGCCTAACATGCTTCCTGTGCATAGGAATATTGCAATAGAATAATTCATTGAAGCAGAAAGCAATAAGCATAGGAAGGAAAAACAAGTGCACCTTCAAAACCTTCAACATAAAGAGAGGGAACATGATATTTATTGAAATATCTATGAGCATATGTTCCCCTCTAATAATAATTTTCAGTGGGATCATGAACAAACTCAACCATATAAGTATCACATAAATAATTCTTCTCATGATCCACAAGCATAGAAAATTTATTACTCCCTACATAAGAAAAATCCTTCTCATTAGTAATAGTGGGAGCAAACTCAACAAATTAGCTATCATATGAATCATTCTTATCATGGTCCACATGCAAAAATTTATTCTTTATAGCATAAGTTTCATCACAATAATCATCATAGATAGGAGGCAAAGTATCATCAAAATTAATTTCCTCAACAAAACTTGGGGGGGGGGGCTAAAAATATCATCTTCATCAAACGCATCCCCAAGCTTATAACTTTGCATATCATTAGCATCAAAGGTATTCAAAGAATACATACTAGTAATTGCAATCATGAAGAGTATGAAAATAAAGTTCCATATGTTTTTTGATTTTCTCTTCAAACACTTCATGTCCCAATTCAAGATAGAGCTCATAAAGCTCTCTCATTTTTTTCCATATGCCTAACTAGTGAAAATAAAAAAAAGAAACGAAAATATTTAATTGCAAGATCTAAAGATATACCTTCAAACCTTACCTCCCTGGTAACGGCGCCAGAAATAGCTTGATGTCTACGCACGCTTCTATTCTTGTAGACTATGTTGGGCCTCCAAGCGCAGCGGTTTGTAGGACAGCAACAATTTCCCTCAAGTGGATGACCTAAGGTTTATCGAACTCAGGGAAGTAGAAGTTGAAGATGGTCTCTCTCAAGCAATCGTGCAATTAAGAAACAAGAAGTCTCTTGTGTCCCCAACACACCTAATACAATGGTAAATTTTATAGGTGCACTAGTTCGGCGAAGAGATGGTAAAATACGAGTCATTTGGGTGGCAAAGCAAGGTAATATCAATCTGTAATTAAAATTACAGCAAGGTAGGAAACAAAAGTGAGCACAAATGGTGTAACAACGGTGGGAAACAAGGCCTAGGCTTCATACTTTCGCTATTGGCAACTCCCAACAACATTAACATAGTCTAATCAGATGATATTTCCACTAAAACATGCAAGGAGACGTAACTCGGAGGTCATTCCTTTGTGATCAAGGGAGGATGAGAATTATGTAGGCCTACAAAAGCACACCTCAGAGTTCGTAGTTCTCATATATGGATTTCCCAATGTCACCGTGGCCATCCAAAGAGAGTACCACAATCGCCACAACATATCTCAAGGATAGTCAAAGACAAGCAACAAGAGACTCTCAATCTTCAATCAATTCAAAAAAGAGGAAATCACTCATGAAAATATTCTTCTAATCCATGTCCAATAGACCGTTTTCACCTTGGTCTCGGAGATTATACTAGATAAAATCAAGTGAGTACATCAATCCAATACATAGAAGAAGGGGAAACATCATGGGGTCACCCTAGATTAACATAGCCTATGATCACGATGAAGATCACATCATGGGAGAGATAATTAACCACATAGCTACTGTAGAAGGCCTTAGCCCCGAGGAGGAACTACTGCCGCTTCATGGAGGGAGGAAGCAACGTCGATGGAGACGGATCTGGGGGCACTTCCCCGTCCCGGTAGGGTGCCAGCACAGGAATTCTGCTCTCCTGAAGTTTGTTGGCGATGGCGGCAGAGATCAGATTCGCTTATGGAGAAAAGGTTTTTGGAATCAGGGTTTTCGCGTCGGGAGAATAAATAAGAGCCAAAGGGGGGCACCAGGGGGGCCCACATCACCCAGTCAGCGAGGTGGCGCGGGTCCCCTCTGGCCGCGCCAAGAGGCCGCTTGGGGGTTGTGGGCCACCCCTTGACCTCATCCTCTCGCTGGAGAACCCTTCTAGAATGCTGATTTTTATATATTTTTCATGGAATTTTCCGGGCACTTTGATTTTTCACGTTTTTCTGCAATGCACGGACAAAACAGACAGAAACTGGCACTGGGTGCACTAAGTTAGTAGGTTAGTCCAAATATTTTGAAAATGTATAAAAGTGTAGCAAACACATAGAAATATCGCCCAAACACATGCATGGAGAAAGCAGAAATTATAGATACGTTTGGGACGTATCAGGGAGCACCAAGGCCGGGCTGGAGAAGTGGAGCAAGAAGTTTTCAAGTACAAGCTGATGATCGAGAGTGGTGTCGTGGCCAACTTCGACATCATCATCGAGTTGAAGAAACAACATGAGGAGATGAAGGAAGTGCATTCAAGAATATCTGCACTTGATACCAAAGTGTTCGAGCTCCAAGGGCACATCTATGACCTCCAAAACATGAACTATGAGTATGAACTAAAATTTGTGCGCATGGGATTGTTAGGTGATAGCAGGATCATGGAGACTGAAGAATCTTGTGTGGAGGGAGGACCTTTGCCATGGAAGCTTTTCGCCAAGGATTACCTGAGGAACAAGAACAACGATGACGAATGAAATCTTCATGGGTAATGGCATCCCCTTAGCTTGTTCCAAGCTTGGGGGAGTGCCCGGTATCTTTATCTTTATCTTTGTCGTTTGTGGTCAAGTTTAGTGTAGTATCATGTCTAGGTAAGTTATCTTATAAAATAGGTGTATGCATTGAGGTCTGTCACTCCTATGTGGAGAGTCTTGTATCTGTGAGTGTGCAGTGTCTTTGTTGGAATATTAATGAGAATTCTATTGGTTTCTTCGCTGCACTCGATATTCTCTTCACGCAATCGACCTTATATGCTGATTCTTATGGGAGTATTGATCTTATATATCAGGTATGGCCTTGAAAACTTTATTTCATCTTGGCAAACATAGCTTTTGGTAATAAAAACAAGCATGAGTTTTTCTAGTAACGACATAGCCAAAACCTTTATGTTCTTATGCTTGAAGTGTTATGCTGACAAGGAAGACAACTTGATGTATCATGTCAATTCTTAATGTAGACATTATATTGTTTTGCATCCAAGTCAACATCATTTGTATGCTTTTAAAAGCCTTTGCTAGCCAAACCTTTTACTAAGCGGGAATACTACTTGTGCACCCATACCTTGAAACCTCAACCTTCCAAAGAGTCCACCATATATACCTTTCCTATTCGTGGTATTTCACAGCCACTCCTAAATTATATTATTCATTTGCTATCTTTAAACCTTCAAAATAGTATACCCCTTGTTTTGTGCCTTTGTTTTAGCTCATGAGGAAGTAGTAGGTAATTCATGATCTTCTTATGTTGGACAAGTTTTATGTTGGGATTGCATGTCTAATCTGCAAACCCCTAATACGAGGAGGAACTAGCATGAGTGTGCCCAGCTCGAAAGATAATAGCAACAAATAAACCCTCCTTCACGCTTTGTTCATGAGAAATCAGAAAACTTAGGCAGTGATAAACAAAGGAGATTAAGTGGATGGGATCGTCCCCACCTTGGGAGCCATTCCTCAAAACTTGCCCGGCATGAGAAGTAATTGGTTTATCTACTAGCATTCGTTGACGAATTATGCAACTCCAAAAATCTTATTTTATGATCATTATTGATTTCAAAACCACTAAAAGCTATAGCAAATGAGTTTTCCCTACTTCTCTCTACGAAGGGCTAATCCTTTACTTTTATGTTGAGTCAGTAAACCCACTTCTTTCTATCCCAAAAAGAGCAGACACTTTCTGTTGACAAAGATGCATGTCTTTATATTGTCTCATTGAGAATTGCCATATCACATCTTTGTTGACATTATCATTAAGATAAACAAGTTGTTTGTTGAGCCTTGCTGCATCAAACATCTTCCTTTGTGTTAGCATTTTCACTTCTTGACTAATAACATGTTCTTTCAAAAGCTTCAAATGGTCTCATCAAAATATAAAGGAAAGAGAGAAAGTTAAAAGTTATTAGTTGTTCTTTGACCAAAGGATATGTTTGTCATGATTTGATGAATTTTCTCGATCCTACTTTTGATTGTACTTGATATTACTCTTTCATAAGGGCCATATGAGTTGAGGTTGTTGTTGAGGATGCTAGAGTTTAGTAGGAGGAATTATGATGCTTCTTGTCTGTATTCTTATTATCAACACTTCAGCTCAGTTTTCTCTTTGGGACAAACAAGGTCTAAGCTAGGGGGAGTTGATACATCCAAAATGCATCACTATTTTACATCATAATTCACCTCTATTCATTGATATATTTCATGTTATGATGATGTTCTTATAGTGTTTTGGCTTGTTTTACACAGTTTACAACTTTCTGGTGCCGAAACAGCAGAAGCAGGAATCAGCGGGGAAAATTGCACATCAAGTGTCCATATCAGCACATCTCCAAATGACGTGAAATTCACCGGGTACAATTTTCTGAAGAATTGATGAAGACCAGCCGAAGGGCACCCAGAGGGGGGCCACCAGGCTCCCAGGCGCCCTGGCGGCTGATGGCACTGAAGTAGTGCTCCTCGTTGGTTACCCCAAGTGGAAGGTTGGATGTAGCCTAGAAATAAATTTCTCTTGGAAAAGATACCAAGGTTTAGTTCGACCAGTAGGACTCCAAGGTCGACAAGTAGGTGGCAAAGTGAACAATGGCGCCATTCACAACCCAAGGTTGATTACTTTACCTGGACCTGCACACACAATAGATAGATTTGCTCCCAACGAGTACAAAGGGGTTGTCAATCCCTCCAGCCTTGTTGCTTACAAAGGATTAAACTCAAGGGTAGATAGTAGTGATAATTTCAAAGGAAAGTAAAAGCGGTAAATAAAGTGAAGGTGTAAACAGTGGAGGAATTATGGACCGGGGTCCCATTATGTTCACTAGTGATATCTCTCTCCCAAAAGACAATAAAACATCTAAGCTGGGTGAACAAATTACAGCTGGGCAATTGACAAAACTATAAACGCACTGCAATGCTAATTATGCTACTTGAAACTAAGAGGCTCAAAAGTATGGGAAGTACGCTAAGACAAGTAGACCAAAATCCATCTGCATCTAGTCACTAATCATCCACCTTGAGATATCTATGCAGAACATCTCGTTGGTATTAAGTTGCCAGCCCCACCCAAAGTGTAAACTTAAAGCAACAGACAATTGCATTAACAATCTATGTGTAAGGTAAACAATCCTTGCAACCGCGGTTACAAGAACCGTTGTTTTCTCCCTGGAGGCAACATCACATCCCCTAGTCTCATGTTTCTGTCACTCAAGATAGACATCGGGGGGCATGAACCCACAATCATGCATAACGCTCCCTCTTGGAGTTACTATCTACTACTTGGCCAAAGCAATAAAAAGCAACGGAGAACATGCAAAAATTACACAAGAACAAAATATAAAAGGTAAACCAAATACATAAATCATCATGATCTGAACATAATTTCATAACCCATCGGATCCCAGCAAACACGGCATAACAACGGCAGGAAAATTACATAGGTGCCTTGATCATATAGGGCATCTCACAAGGATTAAAAATTTAAGAACAAGATTGGAGAGAAGACATCACATAGCTACTGGTCATGGACCTATGGTCCAAGGGGGACTACTCACGCCACATCCGGGAAGCGTCCATGGTGGTGGAGAACCTCCCGGAGGTAAATCCTCCCTCTGGCAGGGTGCCGGGAAGAGGTATTCTGGTTCTCCCTCTCTTGGAAGCGCGGTGGGGGTGGAACAAAGAGGTATTTCGCGATGCGGGGTCCTCCTCGAGGTTTTCTGGGACGTTGAGGTAATATAGTCCAAAGGGGCGAGCCAGGAGCCACCTGGAGCTCCCAGGTGCCCTGGTGGCGCGGCCAGGGTTGGGCCGCGCCACCTGGCCGCCTAGGAGCCATGTGGGGCCGCATGGGCGCCAGGTGGCCCCTCTGGCCCTCCATCGGGGTTCCAGAAGCTTCTGTCACGCTGATTTTTATTCTGATTTTTCTGGAATTTTTGGAGCAATTTAAATTGGGGAAAAATCACCGCAACTAAAGACACCGGCAGACAGAAACTGGCACGAGGTGCACTGATTTAGTAGATTAGTACAAATATATGTAAAATGATATAAAAGTGTATAAAAACATGTAGCAATGTCGCATACAAGTGCATGGAACAAGCAGAAATTATAGATACATTTGGGACGTATCAGTGGCGCGGCCCTCCTCACGCCGCGCCAGGTGGCCACCTGGGAGGTTGCCCCACTCTAGGAGCCCCCCTTTGGCCTATATCATCGTCGTGACCTGAAACCCCAAAATAAGAAGAGTTTCCGGAGTTCCTCCGCCGCTCCGTGACGGAAACCTACAAAGAAGAAAAGACCTTTCCGACGGGCAGATTCCACGAAGGACAACTCCTCCCGGACGGGGGAAATCGTCCTCATCGTCACGGGCATCATCGAGATCATCATCACCATCATCCTCATTAGCAGCACCATATCCATATTCATCCCATCTCATCTCATCATTTTTATCCAAGTTGTAACTTGTACTATCCATCCCCGATACTCTACCGGTGTTGATTACTCTTTTGTGGTTAATGATATTGAGTTTTTAGGAGAATTATTGTTATGACCAGATTGTTTATCATCTATTTATCACCTCTGATCATGATTTCTTTTATGTCTTGTGAGTAGTTCATTTAGTTCTTGAGGACATGGGATATGTCTAGTTGTTAGTAGTCATATGATGTTGAAGTAATATGTGCTGTTTGATATTTAGGTTGTGGTGTTATTATTCTAGTGGTGTTGTTTGAACACGACTATAGAACACTTCGCCTTTTTAAGGACCTAGGGGAATGCATTGTGTATAAAGTATGCTTATGGTTGGTTGCAAGAGTGACAGAAACCTGAACCCTAGTTCGCACACTTTTGCACGAGGGATTGTTGGATCCTAAAGGTTATTGCTATGGTTAGGCTTTGCCTCTCTCTTGTGTTTGTGGATGCTTGCAAGAGGTTTAATCATAAAAGTGTATTTATCTTAGTCTAGAAAGTGCACTATCATAGGTTCACCCACAAAACACTTATCAACAGAAAACATAGTACTAGACGGAATATGGCGAAGGCACGTCACTATATCTCCCGTGTGTCCTCAAGAACGTTTTAGCTTTTATAAGTTTGATCATTCGTCCTATCCTTTGCGTTCAAAAGGATTGGGATACTTTCTTCACCTTATCATAATTTACTTTCCTTGCATTTATTTCCTTGTTGCTTATACCAGAAAACCCATAAAAAGATATCTTTCAATACTTGCAATTAATCCTATCTCAAGATCACTTGTCAATACCTTCTGCTCCTCGTTCGGTTCAACACTCTTACTTATCAAAAAGGCTACGATAGATCCCCTGCACTTGTGGGTCATCAGTGGCCGCCTGGGAGGGGGGTGACCCCCCATCGTCCCTCCTTCGGTCTTCTGGAAGCTTCTGACGCACTGATTTTTATACATTCTTATTGGAATTTTTTGGGCTCTGTAAATATGGGTAAAAACCTGCAATTCACAGACATCAGCAGACAGAAACTGCCACTGGGTGCACTGAGTTAGTAGGTTAGTCCAAATATGTGTAAAAATGTATGAAAGTGTAGCAAAACACATAGCAAAGTCACCCAAATGAGCATGGAATAAGCAGAAATTATAGATACGTTTGGGACGTATCACCAAGCGACCTTCATTTGTGGAGTTTCAACATAGCACACCGATGATCTGGGATTTTTCCTTTAAGGAGTTGCTCAGCTGAGAGAGTGTATGTATGTATTGCAAAGAATTGAAGTAGGACTCAGGGTACAACTGACAATCCTTTGTGAGGGGTGCCCTTTTGCCATGCACAATATCATTCCTAAAGTTCCATAGACGCCATATGAGAATTAAAATCATGTCACGATTTTTGCTTTGGCTTCTCACTAAGGAGGTGTGATGGCTTCTTGCCCCTCGTTGGTTACCCCAAGTGGAATTTTGAAATGTAGCTTAGTAGCAAGTTTCCCTCGGTGAAGATACCAAGGTTTATGTCTCCGGCGGACTCTGAATTCTACAAGTAGGTGTCAACGGCGCCAGAGATTAAGTTGCCGTATGGAGATGAGGTTGACGTGGACCTGCACACACAACAAATATCTTTGCTCCCAACGAGTACAAAGGGGTTGTCAATCCCTTCGGCCTTGTCGTTTACAAAGGATCAAACGCAAGAGGTTAATGATAGTGGTGATAGCAACTGAAAGTAAAAGCATTAAATGAAGTGGAGGTGTAAACAGTGGTGGAAATATGGAACGGGGTCCAATGATGTTCACTACTGATGTATCTCTCCCAAAAGACGATAAAATAGCTAAGCTGGATGAACAAATTACAGTTGGGCAATTGACATAATTATAAACGCACGGCAATGTTAATTATGCTACTGGGAAGCTAGAGGCTCAAAAGTATGGGCCGCACGCCAAGACAAGTAGACCGAAATCCATCTACATCTACTGAATAATCATCCACCTTGAGATATCTATCCAGAACATGTCGCTGGTATTAATTTGCGAGCCCCACCCAAAGTGTAAACTCAAAGAAATAGACAACTGCATTAACAAACTTCGCGTAAGGTAAACAAACCTTGCAACCGCGGTTACAAGCACCGTTGTTTTCTCCCTTTCGCAACAACACATCCCCTAGTATCATGTTTCTGTCCCTCAAGCTAGACATCAGGGGGCATGAACCCACAATAATGCATAAACGCTCCCTCTTGGAGTTACTATCTACTAATTGGCCAAAGCAATAAAAAGTAACGGAGAGCATGCAAGAATTACTCAAGAACAAAATATAGAAGGTAAATAAAATATATAACTCATCACGATCTGAACATAATCTCACAATCCATCGGATCCCAGCAAACACAGCATAACAACAACATGAAAATCACATAGATGCCTTGATCATGTAGGGAAGCTCACAAGGAATAAGAATTGAAGCACAAGATTGGAGAGGAGACATCACATAGCTACTGGTCATGGACCCATGGTCCAAGGGGGGCTGCTCATGGTTCATCCGGGAAGCGTCCATGGTGGTGGAGAAGCTCCCGAAGGTCAATCCTCCCTCCGTCAGGGTGTCGGGAAGAGGTCTTCTGGTGCTCTTGATCTTGGAAGTGCGGCGGCGGCGGAACAGAGAGGAAATTCGCGATGCGGGGGTCTCTCTAAGGGTTTTTGGAGCGAGGGGTAAAAATAGGCCGAAGGGGGGCGCCAAGGGGTGGCCCAACCTCCCAGCTGCTCTGGTGGAGCGGCCAGGGAGGGGCTGCGCCACCTTGCCGCCTTGATGGCAGGTGGGGACCCCTGGTCCTCCTTCGGGGCTCCAGAAGCTTCCTGTACGCTGATTTTTTATATGATTTTTCTTGAATTTTTGGGGCTCTGTAAATATGGGTAAAACCTGCAACTTACAGACATCAGCAGAAAAAACCTAGCACTGGGTTCACTGAGTTAGTAGGTTAGTCCAAATATGTGAAAAAATATAAAAGTGTAGCAAAACACATAGCAATGTCACATAAAAGAGCATGGAACAATCAGAAATTATAGATACGTTTGGGACGTATCAAGGTGCAGCAACCACTCATCATCGATGTTGGTAATATGCTCCTCCCTTTTCGCAACAAAAGAAGGTAATAAGCTCCATACGGGGGATAGGCCAGATTTTCCCCATCGCATCCCATTGCTCAGTTTCATTATCACATGTTGTACCAAGTGCATGATAATAATCCCCCTCCACTTTCCCGCATACTTGACAGATGGCAGAAATGGCGAGTTGCCTACTTCGCTTCTTTATCTTGACCGGAAGGGCTCTCAAGATTTCCTTTCACATGTTGATGCGTCCCAAACGTATCGACTTTTCCAAATACTTTTTCTATTGTTATGGTCTCATTCTTGCATGATTTGAATGGAACTAACCCGGGCTGACGATGTTTTTAGCAGAGCCGCCTGGATGTCTGATTTTTATGCAGAGAATGTGAAAATCAAAGTATCTCGGAAAATTCCTAGAAAATTCCCAAAATTCTTTCGCTCCATAAGACTCCAGTAGACAGAAGATGGACCAGAGGGGGACCACCCCTGTCCCAAGAGGCCAGGTGGCGGGGCCACCCCCCTAGCCGTGCCACCAGGGCGCCTGGTCTAGTGGGGCATCCCCCGAGGGGCCCCTTTGGCTCTTATTTTTAATCCCGATGAGGAAACCCTGAAATAGAACTTGATATCCCAGTTATCGTCGCGGAGCCGTCGCGGCCTCTGTTCTTCCTCGGGGAGAGCTAATCTGGAGGTTGTTTTGGCCTCCGGTGAGGGTAGATCTTCGCCATCGTCATCACCATCGACACTCCATCACCACTCCATGTTTCCCCCATCCATGTGTGAGTACTTCCCTGCTGTAGGCAAAGGGGATGGCAGGGATTAGATGAGTTAGATCATGTAATACTTCATCAGATTGTTGGGGGCATGTTGCTTATCATCTACTTTGGTCTTTACCATCTTCGCTACATCTTGTTGCTCTTCATGCTTGACACTTTGCGCCCGAGTGCCATGATTTCAGATTTGAACCCTTTATGTTTTCATGAATATATTTGTGTTATTGGTCCTATCTATAAGTTGTATGCTCCTATTATAATCCGGAACCTGCGATCTCAATGGTGACAGCTTGGGACACCAAAGGGGATGGACTATAACTTGAGGATTCCACGTATCCATGGACTGTTAACGCTTTGTTCCGGTGCTCTTTGAAAGGAGCACCTTGATCTCCATAAGTTCCTATTGGCCCCGTTGGTAGCGGGATGGTAGGACAAAAGATGTTGTGCAAGTTCTTATTGCAAGCACATACAACTACCCTTGGGATACATGCCTAATGTTTGATATATTCCTAGATGATCATTACTTTTCTGTGTGCCTTTCCCCGTGTTAAATCTATTACGTGTTATATTTCATCCATGCAGCACCCAATCATCTATCCCTAAGCCTACAGTGTTTTAATCATGCTTATAAATTACAAGTCACTTTACTCCTCTGTTTTTACTTTTGTTATTTTGCCACCACTATTTCTTCTGCCACCGTTACTTCCATCATGCCATTGCTACTAATAACTTGTTGCCAAGAAAGTATCTTTCGAGTGCGGTTGAATTGACAACTCAACTGTCAAGGCTTATAAATATCCTTTGGCTCCCCTTGTGTCGATTCTATAAATTGGGTTATTCTTATCCACGAAGACTGTTGCGATCCCCTACACTTGTGGGTCCTCAAGAAAATTTTCTAGCGATGTTGCCGGGGATCATAGCTTTATTTACAAGCTTACTTGGAGTTATTTTTCGTTCTTCGATTTATCCGCTATGGGTAAGAAAGGAGACCCCGGAGTTCTGATTTTACCATCCACTATAAGAAAAGGTAATTTTCTTAGCACTAGTGCTACACTTGATTCACCATCTGTTATAAGAAATTTTGCTTCACTGTCAGAACCCCAACTAGGGTAAGTGCTAGGACTTGCTTGATCCCTTTGCATCATGAAAAATTCAAAAAGGAATTCAAAAATAGGGAAAAGAAAAGCCCTGAGAATTTAAATAAATGGCCAGATAAAAATCTTTTTCCAAAAATCATTTGAATGTTTGGAAAATTCCTAGAATTGTTGCTGATCATTGCAAAAGTGGTTTGGGTTCATTCCCAAGCTCATGGAATTTTCTAAAAATCAAAATGTGTCTTGGAAATTAAATTTGACCCCTATTTGAATTGAAATTCAAATGTTTTGAATTTCAAAAATGCTCAAATTCTACAAGTGACTTACTACTGGTCACCTAGGATTTATAAAAATGTTTGGGCATTTTACTAAATTTCCTAGCTATTTAAATCTAGGCACAACAAAAATTACGGAAAAAGTTTAGAAGAAGAAAATGAAAAGAGCAAAGCACCCTGGCCTTTGGCCTAACTGATCCCCCTCAGCCCACCAGGTGGCCCAGCCCAACTCCCTCTTCTGTCGTCTTCCTCAACCAGCTCGGTGGCGAGCTGGGAGGGAGCCGGCGACGCCAGCGCGACGACGAGGCCCTTCTAGGCCTCCCCAGCGCTCCTCTGCACGCCACGACACGAGCAAAAGCCGCCCGCACCTTTCCCCCTCTCGCTGCTTGTCATTTCCCTCTCTCTCTCTCACGTTTTCTGCGCCACCCGAAGACCTTGTCGCCGGTCGCCGTTCTCCCGCGTGGCCACTGGCCTCCTCGCTCCTCCCCAGCACGTCCATCCGCACCGCCGCCGAAGCCATCGTCTACTAGCGCCTCGAATCGAGCCCGGGGACGGCCGCCATCAACGCCATCCTCAAGAATTGCCGCGGGTCGTCTTCAACTCCGGCGAGGAATCCCTCCGGCGCCGATGCCTCTCCGTCCTCCCCGACCAACCAGATGCATCAAGGGTGAGCTCCTCTCCCTCCTGCACTAGCTCACGCAACTCCCCGCGCCCTGGACGCCAACCTCCACCGATCCAGTGCGCCGACCGCCGCCTTTGTCGTTGTGGCAAAGCTCCAGTGCGTCCCTGAGACCCCCCGATGGCATGGTTGAATGCGCACGGGCATGGGATACGCCCCAGTGCCACCCATGCCCCACCACATGCCCATTTTTGCAAGTCCGGAGAGCTCTCCGGCCTTCTATAGTGGCAGCTCCGGCGACCCCGCCATTAGGGCTAAGCACCCCCCCTAATCACCTCTTAATCCCCCCCATAGTGGCTGACAAGTGGGCCAGCCCCCCCCCCCCTTAACCCCCGTTAACTTTTAATTAAACAAATTTTAAAACACTGGGCCACTGACATGTAGGCCCCACATGTCAGCTCCCCTGCTGATGTCATGCTTGCATCAGCATGATGCAATAATTCAATTTCCAGAGTTTAAATGAATTAATAGAATTAAGAGAAAACAGAGAAATCCAGAAAATAGCCAAAACTTCAATAAATCATAGAAAATTCATATTAACTCCAAATTGGACAAATAATATATGAAAAATGATCAGCAGAAAATTCTCTATCCAAATATGCAACTTTCAACCATGTTTGAGTTTATTTTAAAATGGGACCAGTATCTTTTGCTATTTGGCTTAATTGGAATTAATTCAAATTTAATTCAAATGCTTTTGTAATTTGAACCTTTGCAACATACCACATTTTGCTTGTACTTCAGAAGCATATCACACACATGATCACATTGTTTACAATAACCAAACATTAGCAAATGCAAGATGACCTAATTTGAATAACATTTGGAGTTTGAATTTGAATTAACTTTTCAAATCAACTTCAATTAACATGTGGCAAATTGAACCTAGATCACATCAATACCATTCACATCAAGTGACAACATAAACATGTGCTTGTGCATTCTATTACAATGTTGCCCCCCCTCTTGTTGAAGATTGTGCCGGTAACACTGCCTCCGAGACGGTGATCACCCCGAAGGAGAAGAACATCGATAAAACCATGTAGCGTCAGCAAGGCAAGAAAACCCCATTGTTCATGTCTATAAAATCCTACTTCCCTCTCAGTCTCGCTTATGCATGTTTAGGAGATCACCGAGACACGTTCTTTCGCATAGTTGAACCCATTCCGATGCATGACCTATCATTTTGTCACCGTATTAAGCAAACCACAATCCTAGCAGATATAGGAGTTGAATGATGAGCATGTGGCCCCTGCAACTGTTACTGATTATTGCTGCTTAGTGATACAATGAGGTTACATTGTTTGTGAGTCGGGATGGAATGTTCACAGGTTGTTGATGTTAACGTGTTGGTGAATCCACCCTAAACAAAGGTGAACGATGAGAGGTTGTGTAGGAGTACACAGTGGGTTGTCTCGTTGAACACTGCCCTAGGCCCCGCGTTCCTGTTTTGTGATCCAAGACAAAGAGTATGACCACATGTAGGGTTTTATGGGGACCCCGTTTGGCCTCTTTACGTACCCGATCCATTCCATGAGTCACATTAGATTCGGGCTTTCCATTTGGCATGTGCATAGAAAAAGAAGGAAGAAAATGTTACATCATATAGATATGTGGGTGGACCTGTGAGGCAGTGAAACAATCTTGGAGAGGTGGCGTCTCGGTCCCTTGCATTATCTGAGTCCGTTTCGTGGAACCGGCCGGACTCTCGAGCGGTGCCAAACTCAGGTAGTCGACTCCTGGATTAGAGAAGGTGATGTGAGGGTAGTGCCTTGGTTTCATCCACGTCCGACACCCGCTTGAAGGGTGACGAGAACGAGGCGATAAGTGATGACACGCGTGTGAAGATGTACACCCCTGCAGGGTTAATGAACTATTCGAATAGCCGTGTCTGCGGTTATGGACTACTTGGAGACCTCTACTTGATCATAGACAACTTGAATGGATACTTATAAAATTCGCAAGATAAGCGTGAGTGCTATGGTGGGCTTCCTCGTGGGGAAGTCGAGGAAGTAACCATAGAGGTGTATTGTTTGGAGACTTGTAGTGGACTCGTGTACGCTTCTTACCTCAAGTCTGGTACTCGTAGCACAGGACTAGCCAAGTCAAAGCTGGCACTTCTGCATGATGAAACCCCACCTCCCTTTACCTTGATACTTGATCATGAGTAGTATAGTTCTGATGTAAGTCTTGCTGAGTACGATTTTGTACTCACGTTTGCTTATTCTATGTTGTAGATGGAAACCCAGACCCCGATGGAGTCACCGACCTGAAGCTCGACGTTGACCTTGGTAGTATAGTTCCAGACAGCAGTCTGGTTCCTCGTGGATGGGAATGTATGTTTACAAAGCTTCTCTAAGCCATTTGTTAAACTTGTCTGTACTCAGACCTAATTTGCTTCCGTTGTATGATGTAATGTTGATCAGAGACATGTGATCTTTGTATGCTCTATGTGTAAGTCAATAAAGATACACTTTGTAGAGTTATGTGATGATACCTGTTGTTCATACTATGCATGTGTGTTGCGTGTATGTTTATAACATACATGTCTTAGTATGGGTTTTCGAGACCTTAGTTGTGATCTGACTGGCGGTCTTTTATACACCAAGTGGCCCTTAGATGTGCGCAGCTTGGGGCATCGCGATGGGATTGCTCGTGACTCGGTCACGTGCACACTTTGTTGTATGATCGAGCCTGCCCTAGACCCCGACTAAGTGATCGGGCTGGAGTCTGTTTATGTAAGGGTTATGATTCAATCGATAACATGGTTGAGGCAACTTGTCTATGAGTATGGGATTTCACCACCCATAATCATTTAGACTTGTGAGCGGGCGATGAGGACCCATCTCAGTTGATCATCCGGCCTGGATGGAATGCCCCTCACGTGCTTGGCCTTGTCTGCTTAGACAAGTGGGTACGACCCTCTGCTCTCCATGTGATTGAGTTGAGACTGGAATTACATACGCATATTCCGGGTCCCGACAATCACCACCACCACAAGCTACTTCTACTTAGTATGGTACTACTTCTCATACTTTTGATGATGCTTCTACTGCTTTTGATGAGACTGGTTCACTTGGTCATTTTATTGAATCTCAGATTGCTAAAGTTGAAAAAAACTGATGTTGACATACCTTCTGTCACATGTTTTCCTATTGGTAGATCCCCTGATTACCATGATTTGAGTAATTCAAGGGAAATTTTTTTGATGATGATTATATTGAGTTTCATGAGGAGTTTGATAGAGAGCTTGCATTGTGTAAAAATTCTGCAGATCCTGATATTAGTGAGAAGTTGCTTGAGAAGCATGCTATGAAGAACAAGTTTGCTCCTGATCCTGAGTTTGCTACCTCTCCTACCTGCATTAAAGATGTTGATTTTAATTTCTCTGTTGATCTTTCACTTATATCTATGGTTGAGGCTGACCCCTTTTATGGCAGAGAAAATGAAGATGCTATTGCACACCTTACTAAACTCACTGAGTTGGGTGGCTTATTTTCCAATATGGAAAAGATACGAAACTACTATGTTACAAAGCTACTTCCTTTTACCTTAAAGGAGGGTGCTAAAGCTTGGTACGATGCACTACCTTGTGGTTCTATCAAAAGTCCACAGAATTTAGGTCAATCTTTTGTTGCTAAGTACTTCCTGCTCATATGAAAAATGCTGCTTTACAGATTATTTATATCTTTAAACAGTTGCAGGATGAGCACCTCCCTAAAGCTTGGGGGGGAGGTATTGCACTTTACTCAAGGCTAGGCCAGACACGGAGTCCCCAAGAATGAACTCCTTGATATATTTATAGGGGACTAACCAATGAATCTAGATCTTATCTAGATAGTTGTGATGGTTCTGTTTTCACGGAAAGAACTCTCGATGAGGCCGAAGAATTAATGGGCAAGATGTTGGATATGTGCCCTAGAGGCCAATTAATAAATATATTTGTCACATATCTATTTGTTCATGCTATGCTAGAACTGTATACTATGCTAGAACTTTATTAAGAGGAAACATTAATACACGTGTGGTATATAACAACCTGGTCCCTACTTTGTGCATGATATCTCCCTGCTTCACATAGATTTCAGGGTGATCCTAAGGATAAACTGCTACAATGGGTTAAGAATCTGCATTAGCTTAGGATAGGTAGGACTCCTCTCCCTTCCCCTCTTTGTATGTAAATACACTTTATATTTTTTGAGAACTTTTTGTTCTCCCATGCAATAAAGCACTGTGGACCTCATGCTTCACAGTTTTAAAATTCAAAAAAAACCTGGTCCCAAGTTAACTCAGGAATACTATCTCATTGGGCAATAGATGATCAAGGTTTCTTGATCATTGAGATGTAAACAGTCTATTGACAATGAGGGCATATCATTAGGAGAATGATGTGATAGACACACACCCACCTATAGCATTGCAGTGTGATCAAGTCACATAGTTCAGCACTGCGATGACTTAATAACATAGTAACTAAATCCTTAGACCGCATTGATCATACATAATTTCTATCTATCAGGATGCTTTGAGTGCATTAACCGTTACACTGAAATATGGTAACCATAAATGTGTATCTTGGGTAATCTGAAGTAGATATGTTGAGGAGTATGAATATATCAGAGCGGGATTTGTCCATCCGAGGGATGGATAGGTACTCTAGGCCCACTCGGTGATATTTCATCAATAGCTTGCACGCAAGTGACTAGGTCACAAGACATGTAATACGCACAAACGAGTAAACATGTTTTGTTGGAGACGAGGGAGGACTAGGTATTGGATACCGACGATCATAGCTCCGAGAAACATAGTACCGGAGCACAAAGGGATCAAGGCATATTGTTAACGGTTCAACAACGATGATGTTTATTCGATGGAAGCGCAGAGGCACATGAAGGATTGTAACCAGATCCCACATGATGGTCATTGGCCAGACAGTGTCTCGATAATGTCTGCTATTTCCCGGACCTTAAGGTGTCACACTTAAGGGCAATCGATACATCAAAGGATTGATTCAGGATCATCGGTGAAATAAGAGAGAACACCGGAATTGTTCCGGGAGGTGCTGGAAGTTGTTCCGGATATTTTGAAAGGTTCAAAATAATGTTTAATGGTGTTTAATAATGTTTTATTATTTACTTAACATAATTAAATATTAAATTAAAAGGAAGAAAAGGCACATGGGCCTAAAAAGGCACATGAGGGGAAGGAAGGGGTTCCCCCTTGGGCCATGCGCCAAGGGAGGGGGCCAAGCCCCCCTAGGCCAGCGCACTCCCCCCCCTTGGGAGTTTAGTCCCACATGGGGGAGGGGAGGAGGATCCCACCCCTCCTTGGCCTATATACGGAGGGGATGGGGTCCCCTTTTCTTTCATCCCATTGAGTTCTATCTCTCTCTCTCCTACCTTGAGCGGATTACCCTTATTTTGAGTCTGCACTTGGTTGGGGGTTTCTCCACCATACGCACACCATCATGCTGCCATAATCAGTTTCTGAATCCGTCTTATTTCCGTTGCTCTTCTCGCTCGGAGCCCGAAGGAATATGGATTGCACCGTACGTGTGTAATCCCGCGAGGCACTACACTTGTGGTGCTACTTCATCGTCAGAGGTCTTTAACACGACAGTGAGGTCGTAGGTTCAGAGTCTACGCCAACCACGTCCAAGGAATGTTTCCCTCTTTCGGTCTTCAAAGGTATGAACACTGATTCCCTCTGTTACATACAGCGACATAGCATAGGTCTTGGGTTCGGGATACATAGCTAGGAATTTTTTTGTTTCTGTGCCGTTCCCCAATACAAGATAGCCAAGAATCGTGATGATTGGTCCATCCCTGAACGACCTCCAACACCCAAGAAGAGGGATATGCTTGTTTTAAACCCTGAAGATATGCAAGAAGCTAAGAAGTCTATCAAAGAGAGATGTATTAAAGTTGAAGACGTGAAGAATCTAGCTCCTATTAAATAATTATGTGAGCCTATCACTCACTCTACTATGGTAGAGGTACACTCACTTTTAGATTTCAATGCAAGTGATGTTCCTCACAGTATAAGCCTCCCGATCAATGTTTAGAAGAGCTTGACAATTTTATTATGAAGCAAAGTCATTTTAATGACAGGATTCAAAGTCAATTGCATGATAATTCTCTCGCTATGAAAAGCTTGCTAGATGTTTTAGGTAGAACTGTTAATGATGTTAAAGGTCTTTTCAAGCATTTTCATATGGTTAAAACTCAACTTGAACAAATTTCTAGTGTGCAAAAATATTTTCTTGCTAACAATTCCAAACAAGATGATACATAGGCTTATGGTATTAAGACCCGGGGTGGAACACTCACCAAGGATCGTGTCTATCCGTAGGGACATCCAAAGAGAGTCGAACAAGATTCTTTGAAGGTATTGCTAGCTCTCCGAAGAAGGAAAAGAAGAAGAAACATAAGGAGGCCGACAATCCTAATGGCCTTGTGTCTAATGAAGAACTTATTACTGACCCTAATAGCATATCTATTTCTGATGCTGAGACTGAAGGCGGTGCTGAACCTAATCATGATACCGAGAAGAATGATCCACCTGAAGTACAAGAAGAAAATGCACCCGACAAGCGTAAGAGTTATTCTAAAGAAGACTTTATTGCAAGAAAACATGGGAAATAAAAGAACCTTGGGTATAGAAATCAATGTGCTTCCTAGGTAAGTCTCTCAAAACTAAAGAAGAAGAGCATTACAATAAAAATTTTGAATGGATGAAACCTCTTTTTCTTCAAATTCCTTTGATGGATGCTATTAAATTACCTCCGTACTCAAGGTATATGAAAGATATTGTTACTAATAAAATAAAGGTGTCTAATGAGGCAATATCTACTATGCTTGCTAATTACCCCTTCAGTGGCAAGATCCCTGAGAAGCTTGGAGATCCAGGTATACCCACCATTCCTTGCTCCATAAAGAATAATTATGTGAGAACTTCTTTATGTGATCTTGGTGCACGAGTGAGTGTTATGCCTATTTCTCTATAAAAGAGGCTTTGTTTATACAAACTAATCCCTATAGATATATTTCTCCAAATGGCTGACAAGTCCATATCCGTACCCATTGGTATTTGTGAGGATGTTCCTATTGAAGTTGCTAATTTTTTAATTCTTATTGACTTTGATGTGTTAGAGATGCCCGAGGATGGGAGCATGTCTATAATTCTTGGAAGACCTTTTCTTAACAACACAGATGCTATCATATATTGCAATAAAGGAAAGGTTACTTTCACTGTTAATGATAAGGAGCATACGGTTTATTTTGCAAAGAAGATCGACAAAAGTCATGGCCTTAATTCCATTGAAAATATTGAAACCGTCAAGATTGGAGATTGACATTGTCCTCTACATGTGCATCATAAATATTAAACCATTATGGTGAGGATAATGTCCGTGAAATTAAAGGTGCCTTAGTTACTTTTTAGAAGTGAAACTTTGTGTTCTACATATAATTTATTTGCTAGTAAGAGTTGATCAACCTTACTAACCAATCCGTTTCATATAAGCAAAAAGGGTGCCACTTTGTTTTTGTTCCTTTTTTATTTCACTTTTCTTTGATGTACTTTGGCATTGCATTTTTGGAACTTCATAAATTTAACCACTCTTTCGAGTTTCTAGAAGTTCTGCAGCTTTAGCCACCTTGAAAAATATCCAAAAATGAAGTTGTCAGAAAAATTCTGGAAAAAAAAATCAATTTTGTGCGAAAAAAAGAGACCTGAAGGGACCTGGGGCTGACCAGGGGGGTCACCCCTGGTCCAGACCGCTAGATGGCACAACCTAGACCCTAGTCGCGTCACCAGGGCGCATGAGCGCACCAGGCCCCTCCAACTGGTATTTTGGTCCCCACACTCTCTCTCTTCCTCCAAAAATTGTGTTCATCCTGATCAAGCTCGATTTTCTGGAGCGTTGGCCGCGATCTTCGATCTCCTTCTACAACCCTCCATATCAGCTGAGATTTGGGGAAATTATTCCTAGATTAGGTGATAATGAGGAAGTTTAGAGGATGGTTCCCGAGGAATCAACCTGAACCCATAGATAGAGTTAATAGAGCTTCAGCATCATCCTCGGGTGTGAGGATAACTACAATGATGATGTTGAGCACCCGGCGTTTCTCGATGAGACGGAGGACGTGCATGATATGTCATACCCTTGTCTGAACTTTCTTGTTGCTGCAGGTTTGCAAGATCAATTTGCTAACCTTTGCGACAATGGAGGTTTGACATATCTTGTGGCACATTGATGGATCGAGTGTAGTGCTCCTCGTTGGCTACCCCAAGTGGAAGGTTGAGATGTAGCGTAGCGGCAATTTCCCTCGGTGAAGATACCAATGTTTGTCTCCAGTAGGACTCCAACGACGACAAGTAGGTGACAACGACGCTAGAAATTACTAGCACGAGAGTTGACGTGGACCTGCACACAGATACAAATAACTTCGCTCCCAACGAGTTCAGAGAGGTTGTCAATCTCTTCGGCCTTGTTGTTGCCCCTTCTCCCTTTTTATTTTATTTTTCCCTTTTTTCTATTTTTTGTATTTTTTTGGTGGCCTCAATGCCTCTTTCTATTTAACTCTCATTTGTCCTCTTTGGGATCTTTTCAATTTGTCCTCTTTGGGATCTTTTCCTCACTTTAGGGGCAGCAGTCTATTTTACAAGAAGTATAGGAGATCTTTGTCACAACCCCAAGTTAGGTATGTGCTAGGAGTAGCAAGTCACCTTGCATCATGTTAAAAATTTCAAAAGAAATCATTTGAAATCAAATTCAAATGCAAAATGGGAGAAGGAACACCCCCCCAATTGAATTAGTTCAAAAGGCTAGAAATAAATCTTCTCCAAAAATTCATGTTTGATTTTTGAAAAGTCTTATAAATGAGTGTGATCACATATCAAGTGATGTGGGACCCACCCCATGCTCCTGGATTTTTCAAATATTCAAACAGGACCTTGGAACTAATCAAAAAGCCCTATATGATTTAAAATTCAAATGTTTTGAATTTTAAAAATGTTCCAACTTTACAAGTGGCTATCTTATGTTATTTTGAAACAATATAAAAAGTTTTAGCATTTAATAAAATTTCTAGCTATTTAATTTAGTTAAGACAAAACAAATACAGAAAAGTTTTTAAAGAAAAAAAAGATTAAACAGACAGAAAATAGAAAAGAGAAAGGAGCCCACTTACCTGGGCCTCCTCGGCCCAACTTACCGCACTGCAGCCCAGGCCTGCTGGCCCCCTTGTCGTCTTGCCCGGCGGCGGCAACCTCCTCGGTGGCGGGTATGCCGCGGCCACCACGCCACCAGCCTGCCTGGAGGCCTCCCAGGCGTCGTTATCGCGCCAGGAGACGCCCCGTGGACGCCCGCCTCACTTCCCCCTCCTCTCCACTGCTCTCGCGATCTCCTTTGCTCGATTTCGTTGCCGACAGGAAGCTCACCAGAGCGCACCGCCGTGGACGACGTGGCCACCATGCCCTAGAGCTCAAGCTGTTGTGTCCCTCGTACTCGTTGTCGTCGACTTCCTCTCCCCGAAGAAGATGGAGCCGTGATTTGGACTCAAGCCGCCGCAATCGCCCTCGAGCCCTCGCCGGATCCGCGACTCGTCGTCGTCAAATACTCCGGCTACGTTCCCTCCCCGACTCCGTCGACTACCTCATCGTGTTCCCTGTAGCCTGGTGAGCGTTTCCCCCAAGCTCACAGCGCCCCTCCCTCCTTCTATCCCATTTCGCCATGGGAGCCATGGCTCCTCGTCGCCGGTGTGCTCGTCAGCGAGCACCCGTGAAGCAAACAAACTCGAGAACCTGTCCGTCATCTTCTCTGTGACCTCACGCGCCTTCTTGATTTGGTGCACTGTGGCGACGTTTGTCTCTTCGCCGGGCTTCTGTTGCCGCCGGCGAGGTCGCCGTCATCGCTATGGTCATCACCTTGGACGCCCGCGTGCACCAGGCGATGTGCGATAGCATGGGCTACGTCCCTGTGGTCTCAGCGCATCGAATGGTGGCCAGGAGAGGAAGAGAGCAGAGCGCCGCCGCGGATTTGGTCGCCGGCGACTAGCCGCCGGCGAGATGACGTGGACGTCATTTGTTTAAGTGCTAATCCCCCCTCAGAGACACTTACACGTGGGCCCTAGCCCCTAATGAACCCACTGTTAATTAAAACAAATCGTGAGTTAACACTGAGAGGCTGACAGCCCTGGCCCACAGGTCAATTCGACCAGAGTCAAACCCCTGACGCCAACATTACATCACAGTGACGCAATAAGTGCTTTTTTCGTTTTAAAAACAATTCCAGAAATTCCAAAAAAAGGCTTAAACTTTGGAAATTCATAGAAAATTCATATTAACTCCACATTTAACATATAATATATGAAAAATGATCAGGAGAAATTAATCTATCCAAATATACAACTTTCAACTATGTTTGAGTTGAATTTAAAATGGGACCAGTAGCATTTGCTATTTGGTTTAATTGGAATTTAATCAAATTAAATTCAAATGCTTTTGCAATTTGAACCTTAGCAACATGCCACATTTCACTTCAACATCAGAGGCATATCATACACATTTCAAGATGAATTACATTGATCAAACAATAGCATTTGTAACTTGGCTAAATTGAATTCAAATTGGAGTTTGAATTTGCAATTCATTTGCAATATACTCCATTTAAATGGAATTGCCTCACACATCAGAAGCATGCAAACCAAGTTTCAACCTTCAACCATGTGCTTGTGCATTGTATTTACTTTTCTACCTTGTTTTTTTTTGTCGAGTAGAAGTTGAACTGGAACAGGAGGCTGCCCCCTTCGTTAAAGATCCCGAGACTGAACCTCGTCAGCAAGGCAAGCAAACCCCCATTGATCATGTCGATAAAATCCCACTTCCCTCTCATGTCTCGCTTATGCATTGTATAGGATGATTACCATGCTACGTTTCTACCGCATAGATGAACCCATTCCTTTGCATGACCTATCATTTGTCACAGTAGTAAGCAAACCACAATCCTAGAAATAATGTAGGATCTGGTTGATATCATGTGGCCCCTGAAATTGTTACTTCTTATTGCATTCTTAGAGTGATACAATGTGGTTACTGTTATGTGAGTCGGGATGGTAGCAATCATGATGATGATGGTGGAAATGTGTTGGTGAATCTACCCTAATACAAGGTGAATGATGAGAGGCTGTGTAGGAGTACACAGTGGGTTGTCTCGTTAAACACCGCCCTAAGTCCCAGTTCTTGTGTGGTGATCCAAGATGACGAGTACAACCACACATTGGGCTCACTGACCCCTCTCAATCTACTAAATCATCCCTTTCGATGTCCAGATGCCGCAGTAGTTCGGAGTTCTGGTAGGTTTGTGGCCTGGCTGCAAAGTGAGAGAACGGCTCAACCGAGACCGTCTTATGCACCACGCACACATCATCTGGGTCCACTTCGGTAAACCGGCCGGGTTCACGATAGTGGTAGCCAACCCAGGTAGGCGGCTTTCTTGGACTATATCGGCTATGAGGTAACAGTTGTGGTGAGCATCCTCGCTGATACCCCTTGAATGGTGTCGAGTACAAAGGCGGTAACTGATGATCATGTGTTTGTAGCGGTACACCCCTGCAGGGTTAACAAAACTATTCGAATAGCCGCTCCCTTTACCCTGATACATGTGCATGAGTAGTATAGTTCCTATGTAAGTCTTGCTGAGTACGACTTTGTACTCACGTTGCTGATTCTATGTTTTAGATGAATCCACTGACCCCGAAGGTGGATTCTTCCTCGAGCTCGACGACTGAAGACCAAGCTAGTGTAGTCCCAGTCAGCAGACTGGTTCCCTCGTGGAGGGCTTTGTGTTAAATAAGGCTTCTTAAGCCATTTGTTAAGTTTGTCTGTACTCAGACCTACTCTGCTTCCGTTGAATGTAATGATACCTGCTGTTCATACAAGGCATGTGTGCTGTGTGTATGTTTATAACATGCATGTCTTTGTATGGGTTTTCGAGACCTTAGTTATGATATGGCTGGCGGTCTTTTATACACCAACTGGCCCTTAGATGTGCGCAGCTTGGGGCATCGTGATGCGATTGCTCGAGACTCTGTCTCGTGCACACTTTGTTGTGTGACACCCTGGTTTTTTGCCCCTTTTTATGTGCAACTTTATTTGCTGATTTCCTGGAGTTCGAAATATTTGCTTGGATTTTCTCAACTCAGATGGCCTTGATCACTAGGGCCTAAATTTTTCCCCTAGGCCAAGTGACCCCTAAACCCCTCTTCCTTATGGCTATGATCAAGCTTTGATCAAACTAGCCCTTACCCTATTTTTATTTCTTATAAAAATCCCCTTTTGCTAAAGGAAATTGGTCTTTTCCCTCCCATTTTTTGAAGCTAGCTTCACTTTTTCTCATCCATTTGGCTTGAAACTTTTTGTGCTAAGCAAGGGAGACATGCCTCATGATTCCATGCAAAAACATGGGCAAGCTTAGTACAAAAATAACCCTCTAGAAATTCTTTTTCATTTCTGACCAGAGAGGCACTTTGTGAAGAAAGTACCCTGTAGACTTATCCTTTTGCTCTGAAATTTTTACCACATAAACACCTTCCTAGATAACCCAGGCACAACAAGTTTCAGCCCCAAAATCCTAGCCAAAGTCCCTGTAGAAATTATCAACGTTTCCTGCAGAAAACTATTTCTGAAGCTAGCAAGTGCTTGAGCCCACCTGTTAGCCTCCCAGCCCCTCACACGTACTACTGGATGTTGGATATGTGCCAAGGACACAGTGTGCACGTCCTGGACGCCCTCAGTGCACGTGTGCCAGGGGGGAGCACGCGCACTGCCTGCCACAGGCGTGCTCTGGCCATGGCCGTGAGGTCGCCATCACGGGCACGCCGCACCCCGAGCCCCCGCGGCTCCTTGCGCGTGTCCATAGCCGTCGTGGCACAAACGTGCGCCACCTGGCTCACCCCAAAGCCCCGCCGCCCGCCGGAGACCTCGTCGTCGCCGCCGCGGCCCGTCTGGATTCCACGCGTAGTGGCCACAGTGGCACGCACGCCTCCGCGTTTCCCGCGTCGTCTTCCTCGCGTCCCCTACCCCTAGCAAGCACGTGCGACACCTGAGCCCCCTCAAAGCCTCTCCGCCCGTCGATGCAGAGCCTCCGCCGCAGCCACGCCTGAGCCGTCCCGTCGCCCCGCTGATACAGAGAACCAGGGCATGCACGCACGCGTGCTACACCGTCATAGGAACCTCCTAGAGCTCACCCGAGCCTTCACTGCTCACCCGCACGCGAGCACGGCGCCGTCGTCTTCTGTCCGGCGACACCCGTGGAGGAATCCAGAGCTCGCCTATAAATTGGTGCCTCCCATTTCTCGCAGCCATCACCACACACCCCCACACCACTCCTAGAGAGCGCAATCGAGGAGGAGACCGGCCGGGGAGGCCCCTAGTCAGAGATCGTACCGGAGCGCCGCCGCCACCGTAGCTGGAGAAGACCGTAGCGAAGTCGTCGGGCCACCGTTCCAGGAGTTTCGGGTACGTAGATACTCGCCATGGTCCCCTGCGTCTTCCCCCCTAGCCCTAGGTCACCTCCGAGGCCTCCTCGCCGGCGAACCACCTTCGTCGGAGCCACGGCCTCTGTTTCCCTCTCTGTTTTATTCAACCTGACGCCCTGACCCCACCCGTCAGCCATTCTAGCCGCTCCGAACCGTTTTCAGTGGAAGCGCCCGCGTAGGTTTACGCCTTCGACGTGGCCCTCTCTGGTTATTTATCTGGAAATTGATTAAATCTATTTAAAATGGAATTTTGACCAAACTTTGACCATGAATAACTTCTAAACCACAAGGCCAAATGAGTTGATTCTTTTTCTACATTTTTCTTTTGATCTCCTCTTCAAGTTGGCAAAATTTGGGAACTTGATTCACTGTTTAGGTCCACTGGACAGTGAAGGAGTGCATTGGACTTATTTGCTTTTGCCACTTGTTTTATTTTTTTCAGAGAGTGATCAAGTGCTTGCAGGAGACCCAGAGTTCAAGGATACTCCACTTGATCAAGGCAAGCCATGCCAATCTGGTCATGAGGAGCTTAAGTTGCTTTTGATGATTTAAATCATTTGCTCGGGTTTATTTTAATTGCCTTCACATTGCTTGCTAATAAAAATAAATAACCATAATAAGTTGATTGGTATAAACATGCCATGCTACTGATCTGATCATGTCACTCTAGTACATGTCATCACCATGTTTATTTTGGTGCCATGCCTATGCCGGAACCATGCTAGTGATGATTATGCTCCTGATTGTATGCCATGTTGGTAGATGCATATTCATGATAGTAGTTCATACTCATGCCATGTTGCCATGTCTTCATATTGCTATTCACCTAATGAACAAAATTTTTGACCAAGTGCCACCGAACCGAGCTTATTCGTGCATCCACATTTGCTTGTATGGGCCGACCTTGACTCGGGCTATCGTAGTGCCTTCTACGGACATCACCCAGTAGGAGAGGTTCTGCACGCACGCTACCCTGATCAGGTAGGTGGTGATAATCTCGAAATCAATAGTTTTTTACCCGGGAGTCCCCGTTGGGACAGTTTGCCACAAGGTGGCTGGGTGGTTGACGTGGTAACGTGGACACCTAACCACAGGGATACCCAAGACCGTGTGTCGGTGAGTCCGTAGGGAGGTAACGCGGTAGTCGGGTTTCGTTGGAGATGTCCTAGTCCACTCCTGCGGTGCGAGTTCCAAGGATCCTGTGGGACAAGTACCGAGGTGCCGGATGTAGGAGGGACTCCATAATGTGGGTAACGTGCACAAACTCTGCAGAGTCAAAATCTATTCGAATAGCCGCGTCCTCGGTCATGGGACACAGTTCGTACTAGGTCACACAGAGGTCAAAAGTGATCTGTTTAATAATATGAATGTTAATGCTGAGGATGTGGTCATGTGATTGGTTGAGGTGGTAACTGAGGACACCTAACCCGTTGAGTGGTCGAGCTACGACCTGTATGATGGTGGGTCAAGAGATGACCCGGTTACCGAGTCCGCACGACTCGGAGGTAAGCTAGATGAATCGTGTGGTGTGCATAAGACAATTTTTATTAACATTCTTGCCATGTTTGTCATGTTATTGTTGCATTCTTGCCATGCTATTGTTTCTCCTGATGACTTGGCTGTTATGAGCTTGCAAGTACATTCAATGTACTGACCTGGCGTGTCATGCCAGATGCAGGAGGTGTCGCACCTGAAGAGTTGGCTGAGCTATACCACGCGAACTAGGTCGTGTCCCAGCAGTGTCCCCGTGGATTGGAGTCCCTTCACCTCGTTGTTCCGCTGCCGTAGAGTCCTTCGTCGATCGTATCGAGGCCCCGAGAAGTGACATAAATAATGTTGATAGTGTTCCCGCACGAGATGTGCCGCCATGCCTCGTAGCAGTTGTAATCCCGAACCTATGTACCTGTATAATTATTATGAAGCGGTTGTATTTTGTACCAATATGTTGTGCATTGCCAGAAGACTTGATCTCTGGGCTGGCAATGTGAGGTAACCGGTTGCTCTGAGCCGGGGTGCCACAACGATTGGTATCAGAGCCGCGCTGATTGTAGGACATGCTAGTTAGGCCGCGCGCTAGAGGAACGTTAGTCTAGAGTCTTGGTTGATCTGTGCACCTTGAGTGTTGCATTGGTTGATGCATGGCATGTAGATGCATTTATTTTTGCTAATGGCTAACCCTGTGAGTGTAGATGGCACCCGTTCCATACCCCTTTGAGTATGAGGCGTCACCGACAGGCTTTCCGTCGTTGCTCCGCCGAGTTTGGCTCCGTCTGTACCCGCAGGGAGAAGACCCGATGTTCCAGGTGTACTGCGAGAAGCTGGCTGACTACGTGCACGAGTACCGCGCTGAGGTGTTCCTGTTTTCGAGTTCCACGTACGGTAGCCTTTCGCGTTCCGCGAAGGGAGGACCCGCTTCCACTCCAGAGCAGGCTATTCTCTATGCTTCCCTTGAGGCTCTCATTGACCTGCATCACCATGAGGTCGGGATGCAGCTCCACCCAGGTCTTTCTTACTACCCCGCTTTGTCTCCCACTGGGAAGATCCTTTTCCAGCCGGACTCGGAGTGCGACCGGACGACAATGCACCTCGCTCGCTACATGGTCGCTCAGTACCAGCTGGTCATTAGTCTTCCTGAGGAGTTGGCTCATTCCCGGGAGGCACTCACGTCTATCAGCAGTATTCAGTCACCACCTCCACTGCCTCCCACCTATACTCCGGTGCCAGCTCCACCTATTCCACCTGCACCCACCCCACCTACTCCGGGTGCTCAGATAGCTGTCCGGCGCGAGACCCCAGAGGAGTGGGCCGCGTTGACTTCTACCCCTGCTGCTCCCATGCTTAGCCAGCACACTCCTCCTTCTCCTAAGGGAGAGCCCTCTCGTCAGCGTCGCCGCCTTGACACCCCTACCCGCAGCGCGATCCACGTTGCTAGTTCTGACTCCGGGGATAGTTCCGATGGTTCCGCTGACTGTCGGTGCCCGCTCCCTCACGACTAGGACGCGGTCGAGTAGTATGGTCGTTTCTACCGTTATGTTATGCATGTTGTCAACTGCCGTATGAGCAGTACTCGTTATGCCATCCATGCTAGTTGTTATGTATGAGATCATGATGCTATGTATAATTATGAGGTTGTTTCGCTCTTTCGTTCGGATTTTGTTGATGATGTTCTCATATTCCCTATTTTGGTGTAGGTGACTCAGATGGATCCTTGCTTGATTTTTCTTATATGGCACCACGCGTGCTTCTGTGCTGATTCTTGGTCGGCCGTCCGGGGTGGATGCCTCCTTTTTCCTTCTCTTTCAGCGATTGTCTTGTGTTCTGAGCTGCTTTTCGGCCGTCTCAGGCAGTCGTTGAGTTTCTTTTCGCAGTGGAGACCCTATGTTCTGAGCTGTTTTCTCGGCCGTCTTAGGGGACCTCTGCCTTCTTCTTAATCACCCTGCTCCAAGTTCTGAGCTGTTTTGCGGCCGTCTTGAGCAAGTGGTGAGTTACCCCGGCAACGCCCCAGATCCGAGTTGTCAAGACCGTTCTGGTGGCCTCTAGATTAATTGCCGTTTTATCAAGGGATTCGGATGATCACCAACCACCACCTCTTGGAGTTTCGAATTTCTTCCGCTTTTCCGTCACTTCGCCTATTTCCCTCTTTGCGGTTTCTCATGATATTGGTGCTCTATTTGGGAACGGATATAGGATGAGGCGAGGTGAGTGCAGCCACTCGGGTGATAACGACACCCCCCATCGTTGATCCGCCAGGCAAGCTGGACTGTCACCCGAGCGTCCACCACCTCCTCCACCACAAGCACCTACTACAGAGCAGGTTATCAGGATGTTTGAGGAAAGAAGGAACCAGGAACTCATGGAATTACTACGAGGTATGCAGAACATTGTGGGACAGAATCAGAATCAAGGATCACGTTCCAAGCTATCTGATTTTCAGCGCACTCGACCGCCGAGCTTTGATCAGGCAACAGACCCCATTGAGGCTGATGATTGGCTGAGAACCATGGAAAATAAGCTGGAAATCGCTCACTGTGATGAGGTGGATAAGGTTCCATTTGCCACCCATTACCTTGAGGGCTATGCCGCAATCTGGTGGGACAATACCAAAGCAGTATGGCCTGTAGGAGAAGATATCACTTGGGAAAGATTCAAGGAGAAGTTCCGCACTTACCATATCCCCACCGGAGTGCTGAAAACCAAGCAGAGGGAATTTCTCGCTCTTGTCCAAGGCAGCATGACGGTAACTGAATATTTGAACAAGTTCAACCATCTGGCAAGATACTCGGTTCATGATGTGGCCACTGAAGAGAGAAAGGTAGACCGCTTCCTTGGTGGTCTTAGCCCCACTCTCCGTTGTCAGCTCAGCATGCTGGACTTCCCAGACTTCCAGACCCTCGTCAACAAGGCACTCATAGAAGAACGCGAATACAAGTCGGTCGCCGAACTCAAGGGAAGTTATGAAGACCGCAAGCGCAAGTATGAGCCCAAGAAGACCCCGTACGAGCCATATGCCCAGAAGCCCCGAGTGGTACAGCCCGTTCCCCAACCGGCTCAAGCCAATTCCAAGCCCGCCTGGAACCACGGCGGCTTCGCAACCGACAAGCCGGCCACTCAAGAGAAGTCTTACCTCAACCCCCAAGCCAAAGCAGACTACCTTCGGAAGGGCGCCTGCTTTAACTGTGGGAAGCAAGGACACTTTGCCAGAGAATGCAAGAGCAAGCCGGGGAACCCAGCACCTCAAGTCAACAACATCCGGGGGCAGAATAACTATAGCCAGGCTCGAGTGAACCACGTCTCGGCCAAAGAAGCCCGCGGATCCCCCGACGTGCTCATCGGTATGTTATTTGATTCCGGGGCAACCGATTCGTTTATATCGCGGAGTTTCGCCACCCAAAATAATTTTCCTATTGATCTTTTGGAAACAATTGTGGTGGTCAAAACCCCTGGAGGTGTGCTCAAAGCAGACGGTATATGCAAGGACCTGACCATTGAAATATATGGAGTGAAGTTCCCTACCTCTCTCCTGGTGTTGGAATCCAAGAGACTTGATGCGATTCTTGGAGTGGATTGGCTCACCACCCATGAGGTCCATCTCGCCTTCAAGACCCGGATAGTGGAACTGGTTAACCCGGACGGAAAGGCAACTCAATTCACCGCTATTGGTATGCCACGCAAGAAAGAAGCAACGGTATGCCAGATCACCACCTCAGAGATGGACAAAATCCCTGTTGTCAGAGAGTTTCCAGATGTGTTCCCAGAAGAATTGCCGGGTATGCCGCCAGACAGGGAGCTGGAGTTCGCCATCGAGCTTGTCCCCGGTACCTCCCCTATATACAAGAAGTATTATCGGATGCCTTCCACCAAACTGGTGGAACTAAAGAAGCAGCTGGATGAGCTATTGCAGAAAGGGTACATTCGCCCCAGTACCTCACCTTGGGGGTCACCGGTATTATTTGTCAAGAAGAAAGATGGCACTTTGCGGATGTGTGTGGACTACCGCCCCCTGAATGAAGTCACCATCAAGAACAAGTATCCACTGCCACGCATCGATGACTTGTTCGACCAACTGAAAGGTGCCCGGGTATTCTCTAAGATCGATCTTCGTACAGGCTATTACCAGCTGAAGATCCTAAAGGAAGACATTCCCAAGACAGCCTTCACCACCAGATATGGCCTGTATGAGTTCACGGTCATGTCCTTCGGCTTAACGAATGCCCCAGCTTATTTTATGGGCATGATGAACAAGGTCTTCATGGACTTTCTGGACAAGTTCGTGGTGGTATTTATTGATGACATACTCATATATTCCAAAAGTGAAGAAGAGCATAAGCAGCACCTCCGTACGGTGCTGGAACGACTGCGAGAACATCGCCTTTATGCCAAGTTCAGCAAGTGCGAGTTCTGGTTAAAGGAGGTGGGATTTCTGGGTCACATTCTGACGGCTCAAGGAGTAGCCGTAGACCCCAGCAAGGTGACCGATGTGTTGAATTGGAAGCCACAAACCACCGTGACGGAAGTCCGAAGTTTCTTAGGATTGGCTGGATATTACCGCCGATTCATTGAAGGGTTCTCCAAGATAGCCAAGCCAATGACCGAGTTATTGAAGAAGAACATGAAATTTGTCTGGACCAAGGAATGCGGTGAAAGCTTCGAGCAACTCAAGACCAAGCTAACATCAGCCCCTGTTTTGACTCTGCCAGACATCCACAAGGGATTTGACATATATTGCGATGCCTCCAATCATGGCCTTGGCTGCGTGCTAATGCAAGAAGGGAGAGTTGTGGCGTACGCCTCTAGACAGCTACGCCAACATGAAGTAAACTACCCCACGCATGACCTGGAAATGGCTGCTGTGGTACACGCATTGAAATTGTGGAGGCATTATCTCGTCGGGCAACGGTGTGAGGTGTACACCGATCATAAAAGCCTCAAGTACATCTTCACGCAGCCGGATCTCAACCTCAGGCAGAGAAGGTGGCTCGAGCTGGTTAAGGATTACAATCTCGGGATAAACTATCACCCCGAGAAGGCTAACGTGGTCGCCGGCGCCATTAGCCGCAAGCCAAGTTCAGTGAATGCACTCTGGGAAAGGCTCCACCCTCAGCTACAGGAGGAAGTCACTCAACTCAACCTCGTGTTGTGTGACTCAATGACCAAGAAGACATTGGAAATCACCCCAACCTTGGTAGAGGATATTAAGGGAGCTCAAGCTCAAGACCCGGAAATTCAAGAAATCAAGGAACGGATTCCGCGTGGCAAGGCCGAATCCTTTCACCTGGATACTCAAGGAGTGATATGGTTCGAAAACCGAATATGTGTACCGGACCAAGCTAATTTGAGACAGCAAATACTGGGAGACGCACATGAGTCCGCATATTCTATCCACCCCGGCAACACCAAGATGTACCGGGATTTGAAGACCACATTTTGGTGGCCCGGAATGCGCAAAGACATCGCATATTATGTGGCATGCTGTGACATATGCAACAGAGTCAAGGCTGAACACCAAAAGCCAGCTGGATTACTGCAACCCCTGCAAGTTCCGCAATGGAAGTGGGAGGACATATGCATGGACTTCATTGTAGGGATCCCAAGGACCGGCCGAGGTCACGACTCCGTATGGGTAATTGTGGATATGCTCACCAAAGCGGCCCACTTTATTCCCGTCGGGACCACCTACCGAGTTGATCAATTGGCAGAGTTATACATGTCCCGGATTGTCAGTCTCCATGGAATACCAAAGACCATCACCTCAGACAGAGGGTCAGTGTTCACGTCTGCGTTCTGGCTACGACTTCACGAAGCCTTGGGGACCGTACTAAAGCACAACATTGCTTACCATCACCAAACAGATGGCCAGACAGAGCGAGTAAATCAGATATTGGAGGATATGCTCAGGGCATGTGTATTAGCCCACGGGTCAAAGTGGGAGGACTGCTTGCCATATGCAGAATTCTCATACAACAACAGCTACCAGGCCAGCCTCAAGATGTCACCCTTTGAAGCATTATATGGGAGGAAATGCCGCACCCCATTGAACTGGTCACAGACGGCGGACAGTCGTATCTTTGGCACTGACTTAATTCTTGAAGCATAAAAGCAAGTCAAGGAAATTCAGGACCGGTTGAGAGCCGCCAAATCTCGACAAAAGAGTTACTATGACACCAAGCATCGAGAGGTGAATTTTGAGCCTGGAGAATACGTCTATCTCTGAGTGACGCCAATGAAAGGAGTAAGGAGATTCCAGACCCGGGGAAAGCTTGCCCCAAGGTATGTCGGGCCATTCCCAATAATGGCTAAGCGGGGAAGAGTAGCATACCAACAGGATCTACCCCCGGAAATGGCAGATATCCATGACGTATTCCATGTATCACGACTACGCAAGTGTGTCTCACCCCCAGTCAAACGAGTGGATGTGAAGGAGTTAGAGCTGGCCCAGGATCTGACATATGAGCAGAAACCGGTAAGGATTTTTGATGAGATGGAAAGGACTACCCGCAGTAAGGTAATACGGTTTTACAAGGTGCTCTGGGAGCGCCATTCTGAGGAAGAAGCCACCTGGGAAAGGGAAGAGTTTCTGAGGGCTGCATATCTGTATCTGTTCCCTGAGCAACCAAATATCGAGGAAGAGATTTACCCTAAGGGGGGTAGGTTTGTGACACCCTGGTTTTTGGCCCCTTTTTATTTGCAACTTTATTTGCTGATTTCCTGGAGTTTGAAATATTTGCTTGGATTTTCTCAACTCAGATGGCCTTGATCACATGGGCCTAAATTTTTCCCCTAGGCCCAGTGACCCCTAAACCCCTCTTCCCTATGGCTATGATCAAGATTTGATCAAACTAGCCCTTACCCTATTTTTATTTCTTATAAAAATCCCCTTTTGCTGAAGGAATTTGGTCTTTTCCCTCCCATTTTTTGAAGCTAGCTTCACTTCTGCTCATCCATTTGGCTTGAAACTTTTTGTGCTAAGCAAGGGAGACATGCCTCATGATTCCATGCAAAAACATGGGCAAGGTTAGTACAAAAATAACCCTCTAGAAATTCTTTTTCATTTCTGACCAGAGAGGCACTTTGTGAAGCAAGTACCCTGTAGACTTATCCTTTTTCTCTGAAATGTTTACCACATAAACACCTTCCTGGATAACCCAGGCACACCATGTTTCAGCCCGAAAAGCCTAGCCAAAATCCCTGTAGAAATTATCAAAGTTTCCTGCAGAAAACTATTTCTGAAGCTAGCAAGTGCTTGAGCCCACCTGTTAGCCTCCCAGCCCCTCACACGTACTACTGGACGTTGGATATGTACCAAGGACACAGTGCGCACGTCCTGGACGCCCTTAGTGCACGCGTGCCAGGGGCGAGCATGCGCACTGCCTGCCACAGGCGTGCTCTGGCCATGGCCGTGAGGTCGCCATCACGGGCACGCCGCACCTCGAGCCCCCGCGGCTGCTTGCGCGTGTCCATAGCCGTCGTGGCACACCCGTGCGCCACCTGGCTCACCCCAAAGCCCCGCCGCCCGCCGGAGACCTCGTCGTCGCCGCCGTGGCTCGTCTGGATTCCGCGCGTAGTGGCCACAGTGGCATGCACGCCTCCGCGTTTCCCGCGTCGTCTTCCTCGCGTCCCCTACCCCTAGCAAGCATGCGCGACACCTGAGCCCCCTCAAAGCCTCGCCGCCCGTCGATGCAGAGCCTCCGCCGCAGCCACGCCTGAGCCGTCCCATGGCCCCGCTGATACAGAGAACCAGCGCATGCACGCACGCGTGCTACACCGTCATAGGAACCTCCTAGAGCTCACCCGATCCTTCACTGCTCACCCGCACGCGAGCACGGCGCCGTCGTCTTCTGTCCGGCGACACCCGTGGAGGAATCCAAAGCTCGCTTATAAATTGATGCCTCCCATTGCTCGCAGCCATCACCACACACCCCCACACCACTCCTAGAGAGCGCAATCGAGGAGGAGACCGGCCGGGGAGGCCCCTGGTCGGAGATTGTACCGGAGCGCCTCCGCCACCGTAGCTGGAGAAGACCGTAGCGAAGTCGTCGGGCCACCGTTCCAGGAGTTTCGGGTACGTAGATACTTGCCATGGTCTCCCGAGTCTTCCCCCCTAGCCCTAGGTCACCTCGCCGGCGAACCACCCTCGCCGGAGCCACGGCCTCTGTTTCCCTCTCTGTTTTATTCAACCTGACGCCCTGACCGCACCCGTCAGCCACTCCAGCCGCTCCGAACCGTTTTAAGTGGAGGCGCCCGTGTAGGTTTACGCCTTCGACGTGGCCCTCTCTGGTTATTTCTCTGGAAATTGATTAAATCTATTTAAAATGGAATTTTGACCAAACTTTGACCATGAATAACTTCTAAACCACAAGGCCAAATGAGTTGATTCTTTTTGCTACATTTTTCTTTTGATCTTCTCTTCAAGTTGGCAAAATTTGGGAACTTGATTCACTGTTTAGGTCCATTGGACAGTGAAGGAGTGCATTGGACTTATTTGCTTTTGCCACTTGTTTTATTTTTTTCAGAGAGTGATCAAGTTCTTTCAGGAGACCAGGAGTTCATGGATACTCCACTTGATCAAGGCAAACCATGACAATCTGGTCATGAGGAACTTAAGTTGCTTTTGATGATTTAAATCATTTGCTCGGGTTTTAATTGCCTTCACATTGCTTGCTAATAAAAATAAATAACCATAATAAGTTTATTGGTATAAACGTGCCATGCTACTGATCTGATCATGTCACTTTAGTACATGTCATCACCATGTTTATTTTGTTGCCATGCCTATGCCGGAACCATGCTAGTGATGATCATGCTCCTGATTGTATGCCATGTTGGTAGATGCATATTCATGATAGTAGTTCATACTCATGCCATGTTGCCATGTCTTCATATTGCTATTCACCTAATGAACAAAATTGTTGACCAAGTGCCACCGAACCGAGCTTATTCGTGCATCCACATTTGCTTGTATGGGCGGGCCTTGACTCGGGCTATCGTAGTGCCTTCTACGGACATCACCCAGTAGGGGAGGTTATGCACGCACGCTACCCTGATCAGGTAGGTGGTGATAATCTCGAAATCCATAGTTGTTTACCCTAGAGTCCCCGTTGGGACAGTTTGCAACAAGGTGGCTGGGTGGTTGAGGTGGTAACGTGGACACCTAACAACAGGGATACCCAAGACCGTGTATCGGTGAGTCCGTAAGGAGGTAACGAGGTAGTCGGGTTTCGTTGGAGATGTCCTAGTCCACTCCCGCGGTGCGAGTTCCAAGGATCCTGTGGGACAATTACCGAGGTGCCGGATGGAGGAGGGAGTCCATAATGTGGGTAACGTGCACAAACTCTGCAGAGTCAAAATCTATTCGAATAGCCGCGTCCTCGGTCATGGGACACAGTTCGTACTAGGTCACACAGAGGTCAAAACTGATCTGTTTAATAATATGAATGTTAATGCTGAGGCTGTGGTCATGTGATTGGTTGAGGTGGTAACTGAGGACACCTAACCCGTTGAGTGGTCGAGCTACGACCTGTATGATGGTGGGTCAAGAGATGACCCGGTTACCGAGTCCGCACGACTCGGAGGTAAGCTAGATGAATCGTGTGGTGTGCATAAGACAATTTCTATTAACATTCTTGCCATGTTTGTCATGTTATTGTTGCATTCTTGCCATGCTATTGTTTCTCCTGATGACTTGGCTGTTATGAGCTTGCAAGTACATTCAATGTACTGACCTGGCGTGTCATGCCAGATGCAGGAGGCGTCGCACCTGAAGAGTTGGCTGAGCTGTACCACGCGAACTAGGTCGTGTCCCAGCAGTGTCCCCGTGGATTGGAGTCCCGTCACCTCGTTGTTCCGCTGCCGTAGAGTCCTTCGTCGATCGTATCGAGGCCCCGAGATGTGACATAAATAATGTTGATAGTGTTGCCGCACGAGATGTGCCGCCATGCCTCGTAGCAGTTGTAATCCCGAACCTATGTACCTGTATAATTATTATGAAGCGGTTGTATTCTGTACCAATATTTGTGCATTGCCAGAAGACTTGATCTCTGGGCTGGCAATGTGAGGTAAACCGGTTGCTCTTAGCCGGGGTGCCACATGTTGTATGATCGAGCCCACCCTAGACCCCGACTAAGTGATCGGGCTGGAGTAAGTCTATGTAAGATTTATGAGATAGTCGATAGTATGGTTGAGGCGACTTGTCTGTGAATATGGGAGTTCATCACCCATATCATTTAGACTTGTGTGCGGACGATGAGGACCCATCTCAGTTGATCATCCGGCCTGGATGGGATGCCCCTCACGTACGATGCTTTTCGAGAACGTTCTGTGCTTGGCCTTTTCTGCTTAGACAAGTGGGTACTGTTCTCGGCTCTCCATATGACTATGTCGTAGCGGGACTTGCATACGCTAACCCCGGGTCCCGACAATCTTTCACACTTTACAAAATTACTCAGCATAAAGAAGAAGCTATCATGATGTATGCAAATGTATGCCTCTGCCAGTGTAGCAGGAACATAAATGACATGAAGATCAAGTCATGAGAAGGTGGATGTTGCATGGCAATGTATCTTGGAAAGGCTATGGAAATGCCTTGATAGGTAGGTATGGTGGTTGTTTTGAGGAAAGATATAAGGAGGTTTATGATGACAGAGCGTATCATGCCAAGTCAGGCTGCAAGTGGGACGACCTGTGGGTCGCCCGCATAATGTCGCATATGTCCACATAATTATGTGGGTTTACGTGGGCAGCCCACTTAGCGTTATGATTTGTTCGCGGACACCCGCATACCCACATAAAGCAAGAAAACCTCTCTCCTCTCCCCCGAACTGTTTCTTCCCTCAACTGCACCGGTGTGCCTCCTCGTCGCCGCCGCTGGGCTCCGCCCCCTCCTGCGCGTGTCTCCTTGCCGTCGGGATCCGCCCCTTCCTGCATGCGCCTCCGCGTCGCCGTTCCTCCCTCCCGCATGCGCCTCATTACATATTCAACACTTATTTATCGGTGTCACGCCTCACCGCCACACCCCATGATTTGTCCTCTCCGATTGTACGCACGTATAATGCTAATACTATCTAGCCAACCTTGTCCTGGCTAGCATGCTGGATCCTGCATGAGAGCGCGTGAGAACATGTGTGGCCTTTTTCGTTTTCTCCGTGCACCATTAGCATTCTTCCCCTGCGTTGTATGAACGTTCATGTCGTCGCTGCTCATGCCATGCTCTGTGAGTCCATGCAGCGGGCGCATGTTCAGCACGAAGGATGAACACGGCGGCGGCGCTCCGACTGCTACTTCTCGCCACAACGGCTCAACCTCGTCCTAATCCCCACGGCGGCGGCGGCATCATCCAGACGCTTGTGGAGGAGGATGTGGGTATATGCGGGCTGCATGCGGGCTTGGTGGATAGGCCCGCAACTCCCACAATTTTTTTGCCGATATATGTGGGTGTCCACATGCAGCCTGAATGCCAAGGGTTTGTATGCACCGGCGAGGTAGGTTCCAACTCTCGGCGTGAGAAAGGGAAACACACGGTACCGAAGAGGCTAGCAAAATATGAGGAGGTGGAAGTGTCAACTTCCAATACTTACATTAGTCTGAAGAACTCATGCACCTATTATCGGTAACTCTCAATCTAATGAGGAGGTTCACAAAGAGACAAGTACCCCGAGGAGGAGTGTATGGGGGTTTGGTTATCCTTGTGCATCCTCGACTCATGGTACGTGAGTGTACAAATATCCGATCCCTCCAAAGATTAGTGATCCATCTAGTAGCTAGAGTTATCAACTAGTTTTTGTATTTTTGAAAATAAACATGGATTGCCCAAAATACGACATATATCACTAATAGGTTAGAGCTCTTGACACCAAAAGTTCAAATATTACTCACATCAATACCTCAAAACTATTGCAAGTTACTACTACTATTGAATAGCAACCTCAATTACCTACTTCAAGTCAAGACACAACTCTGTGCAACAAGCCAACACTCTAAACAAGATAAACATGAAAGATCAAGAGAGTTCCAGAAACAAACTAAACAAAAGCTCTTAAAAAGATAAGCATGAAAACTAAGAGCTAGACATGCCAGCAGCTATGAAAAGATAAAGAACACACAACAATTGAAAGATAAGCATGAAAATCCTATGATTTGTTCTAGTTTAAAGTGGAGCGTGTTTATCTCCCACAGAAAGAAAGTTGGGTCCTAACTTGTTATGAACAGCAAACAAGCTAAAGAAAACTAAAAAGCGAAGAGCAAGACGCTCCAAGCATAGCACAAAATGCATGAAGTGATAAAAATATAGTGGAACAAAGGACGAACTGATAATTGTTGATGGAGAAAGGGATGCACGGGGGCATACCCAAGCATATATGCTTGAGTCTCCTTATATATTTCTTGGGGGTGCATGGGGGCATCCCCAAGCTTGAGCGTTCGACACTCCCAGATCTTCTTTTATCATCTTCCTTCGCACACTTGAAAACTCCCTTCATACATAACTCATCATAAGCTGATTAGAGAGGTTAGTACCCACAATAAAACAATTTTCCTCTAATGGAAATAAAGATTTTCTTGAAGGGATACTGTTCTCAAGAGTTCCAAAAAGTTTTTGCAAAGAAAAAGCTAGCACAAGACTTGGAAAAGTGAGAAAAGGCAAAACGTGGAAGAATCTCTGAAAAACAGACCAGCAGATAGTAAAAAAAATTTGGGGTACTTCTGCAACTCAAATCAAAAAACTCTGAACAAACGCTAGAAATCAAATTTTATAGAGCACGCTGTCAAAAATATTCAGATCAAAAAGATGATCTGGTGATTTTAGCCGGATTTTTCCGTCCAAGGACAAAATCTGTTTTCTGGACAACATGTCACAACTTTTGAACTTTCTTGCAATCGGAGGATAAACTTGGCACAAAGCTTGAAAATAAAGATACAATGATGTTGCTACAGTGGTAACAATCATCAATACCACTAAAAATAGAAGGAAAAAAAACATCTTGGGTTGCCTCCCAACAAGCGCTTTTTTTACGCCTTTAATCTAGGCAAGAAGAAAAAAGATCAAGTTTTATCAAGAGAAAGAGAATAGCTAGCCCATGTAACGGACTCACAAGGTAACGTAATCTTCTTCCGAGGGAAGTGTTCCATCCCCTTTTTGAGAGGGAATTCAAATTTTATATTCCCTTCTTTCATATCAATGACAACACCAACAGTGCGAAGAAAAGGACGTCCCAAAATAATTGGACATAAGGGTTCACACTCAATGTCCATAGTAGTAAAATCAACGGGTACATAATTGTCATTGACAATGATAAGAACATCGTCAATCCTCCCCAAAGGTTTCTTTACGGAAGAATCATCGAGACGAACACCAAAAGAACAAGGATCAAAAGGTTTCAATTCAAGCATATCATACATTCTTTTGGGCATAACAGAGGTACTAGCTCCAACATCACATATAGAATATCAAGAGAAGTTATTTTTTATCATAGGATCCCAATCATCTTCTAGATTTCTAGGTATGGAGGCTTCTAACATAAACTTCTCCTCCCTAGATTTAATGAGAGCATTGGTGATATGCTCTGTGAAGGCAAGATTTAGAGTGCTAGTGTGGGGGTCTCTAGACATTTTGTGTAGTAATCTAATAACTACAGAAAAGGTGCAACTATCGAAATCAAGGTCACTACTATCAAGTAAGGTGGTAGTGGTGTCATCTAGGATTACTTGTTTGAAAGTCTCTATGTTCATAGGAGTTTCTTCTTCTACGGTTGAGGTAATAGCATCACCATTAATAGGTCCAATGGGACTAGGGGTGTATTTGGTGCTAAAGGTTTTGATATCCTCAACAACTTGGATAGTATCAACTGTGTGGTGTGTAGGAAGGCTCTTAATTCTATCTTCTTCCTCCTTTTCTCTAGCCCATCTTTCTTTAAGTTTAGCCATCATCCTAATGTTTTCATTAATTTGTACTTGAATAACATTCCCGGGAGTGGGCTTTCTCTCCTCGATGGGAGAAGTTCTAATTTTAAGCATCTGAATGTCAAGGGCTAAGTTGTCTACCTTCAAAGTGGGATTATCTAATTTGTCTAATTTCTCTTCTACACTCTTGTTGAAGGCTTTTTGGGTAGTGATAAAGTCTTTAATCATGCTCTCTAATTCCGAAGTGGAGTTTTTGGTGCTAGGATAAGTGTTGTTGTTCCCATAATTGTTGGATGGGAACGGTCTAGGATTGCTACCAAAGTTACTCCTATAATCATTGTACTTGAAGTGGTTTCTAGAGATAAATTTCACATCTACTTGTTCTTGAGCAACCAAAGAATTTATGGGAACATCATGAGGATCAATAGGAGCTTGCTTGGTAAGTAAAGACATGATTAAGTCAACCTTTACATTTAAGGAGGAGATCTCCTCGACAGAGTTTACCTTCCTACTTGTTGGAGCTCTTTCGGTGTGCCATTGGGAATAGTTGGTAATCATCTCATCTAGAAGTTTTGTGGCAGCACCAAGTGTTGTTGACATAAAGGTTCCTCCCACGGCCGAATCTAACAGGTTCCGCGAGGTAAAGTTCAAGCCTACATAAAAAGTCTAGATAACCATCCAAGTAGTCAAACCATGCGTAGGGCAATTCTTAACAAGAGATTTCATACGTTCCCAAGCTTGGGCAACGTGTTCATTATCCAATTTCTTAAAATTCATAATATTACTCCTCAATTGGATAATCTTAGAAAGTGAGTAGTACTTCCCAATAAAAGCATCTTTGCACTTATCCCAAGAATCTATGCTATTCCTAGGCAAGGATTGAAACCAAATTTTAGCTCCTCCTCTCAAGGAGAAAGGAAAAAAGCTTAAGCTTAACAATATCACCTTCTACTTCTTTATACTTTTGCATATCACAAAGCTCAACAAAATTATTCAAGTGTAAAGCAGCATCATCTCCAGCACCAGAGAATTGTTCTTTCATAAAAAGGGTAAGAAAAGCAGGTTTAATTTCATAAGAAGATGCTGAAGTGGCAGGTGTAGCAATAAGAGTGCAGATAAAATCATTGTTGTTGTGACTAGTGAAGTCGCACAACTTGGTGCTTTAAGTGGTATCCATTGTAGCAGCAAACAGGAGAAGCAATTTTTTTTGTGATTTTTGATAAAGGACACTAAGACAAAAACTGAAAGGTAAACTAACAAGACTAAAAATCAAAGTTAAAGATAGCGTGCAACTCCCCTATCTTGAAGATTGGAGTCCCCGGCAACGGCGCCAGAAATTTCTTTATGGCGTGGAAGTGGATAATGGCTTCTCGCCCTTCGTTGGTTACCTCAAGTGGAAGGTGAGATGTAGGATAGCAGAAAATTTCCCCTATGTAGAGGATAGGGTTTGTCTCCCATAGGATTCCGGAAGTGAGAAGTAGGTGTCAACGGCGCAATTGATGTGGACCTACACACAATACAAATAACTTTGCTCCCAACGAAGTTCAGAGAGGTTGTCAAACTCTCCGGTCCAGAGAGGTGGCCCCCCTAGCCCTCCTCCGGGACTCAGGAAGGTTCCCGTACGCTGATTTTTTATTGGATTTTTTCAGAATTTTTGGAGCACTTTTAATAAGGGAGAAACCTGAAATAAAAAGACAAAAAATAACTGGAACTGGCATTGTGGTGCACTGAGTTAATAGGTTAGTCCAAATATGATCAAAAGTGTATGAAAGTGTATTAAAAGCATAGCATTATCACACAAAACATGCATGGAGCAAGCAGAAATTATAGATACGTTTGGGACGTATCACACATCAACTGCCACAATATCCTAAGCTTACATATTACTTTGTCAACTAGTTCAAATTTAATGATGGGTCTTTTCCCACCATTGAATTTAGATATTATGATGAAATTAAAACTATGACGTTGGGAAAGTTTTGTGAAATCTTAGGTGTGCAGAATATAGGGAGGACGGACAGGATGAAAGTGCAACCCTCCAATCTCAAGGCTCTCTTCAAGTCCTTCTGCAGTGAGAACCCGAGGAACATCCAGCAAGGCAAGATACGAGGCATACAGTTTCCCCACATAAGGTATTTTGCATATTATATCGCTCGAGGGGTGTTAGCTCATGGGAACACGAGTAACATTAGTGCTCTAGACCTTGCTATTCTGGCAGTTTTCCTTGAGGGGGATTGCACGTACAATTTAGGTGCTTTGATTTCTCGTCGTCTCAAATATAACGGCGAGAAGGGTCCTAACTATGGAGGAATTTTTGCCACACTTGTTGTCGAGCACCTTAACTTACTTGAACGTGATGATGACTTACCTTTACCATTTTTACGTCTTGATCTTGAGGCTATGAAGTGGCATGAGTTTATTACTAGCGGTTCCAATTTGGGGAACCTTGATCGTATGATAAAGTTTGGTGAAAGAAGAGACCGTACTGTCCATTTGACTGCTTCTCTCTTGTTTAATTTTACTCGCAGGAACGGATGGTCATTCACCGAGGTTGAGATAGACGAGTATCTAACTCAACAGTAGTTCTACGCCTCTGCGCTGGAGGAAGAGGCTCCTGAGGACGAGGAGCCAACACCGTTTGTGCCTTCTCAGGAGGAGCCCGTTGGCCCCTGGGGCGGGGACATTCTTCCTGGGAGGACAGCAGGATGTCATTCTCTGCACATGACGTCCAGCAGGACCCATGGGGGCACCACTACTATCCCAGAGCCGGAGGAAGCTCCTAGGGCTCATGGTAGATGATTCCAGCTTACGCCAAAAGCCTGAGCTTGGGGGAGTATGTACACTTCTCCCCTTTTCAATGTATCATCCATGTTTTCACTTTAATCTTTTCGAAGTTTTTGCTTATTCTTCTTTGTTCTTTCTTAATTTTCAAAAATATCAAAAAGGTTTCTCCTTTCTTTTGTCTTGTTTAACCTTTGGAAAACCCAAAAAAATATTTCCTTTATCTCTTTAGTTTGCTTTGTTTGCAGAGTTCAGCTCGCGTCCTTGGTTGTACTTGCACTTGATTATATCTTTCAACGTTCGATCGTGCAAGTGATGGGGCAATAATGATGAAGATTGACGGAAGGGATACAATCAAGGAAAGCCCGTATGAATTCTATTTGTTTTCACTTTTATACATATGCCTGTACTTATGATCTAGAGACTAGCTTGTAGCGACATAGTACTATGTTTCCAATGCTTTCCTAGTCGTTCATGCTTTCTTTGTGACTAGTCTCAAACAGCTAGAGTGCATAATGTGTAATTGCAATGATTTGCATGAATTGCATTGTTTATGGTTTGGCATAGTGAAGTGGTGTTTCCCTTCAGAGAATTTTTGGATTGACTTGGCACATGCTTACATATGTTTATGACTAGAAGTCTATCAAGCCTTCGTGATCTTTTAAATTAAGAGTAGTCATATCACTTTCATGCCCGATTCAATGTTGCTTTGTCGCTTTGCATGATTATAACCGTTATTGCTCTCTAGTTGGTCGCTTCCCCGTCTTTTTCTAGCCTTCACCTGTACTAAGCGGACTGTCTGCTTGTGCATACAAAATTCTTGAAACCAGTTGTGCCAGGTGAGTCCACCATACCCTCCTATTTATGGCATTTACTATCCATCCAAACAAAGACTTTCTTGTACCATCTCAAAATTACTCAAATGAACTTCCCTTTTGTACCCGTACAAGCTCATGTAGCGGTAGGGTAATCGGTATCTTCCATGCCAAAAATGTTTTACTCCATGACAAAGTTTATTCTAGTCAAATTTATGAGGTAGAGGCTAGTTTAGAGAATGCCCAGTTCTTACTGGTTTAGAAAAAACTTATAAAACTAACACTTTCCCCCCATACTTGAGACAGAATGAAGGACACCCCGCAAACATTGCTTGCCAAACACTCTCTATGATTGGTGGAAGGGGAATATGAGTGTAGGCATATTACAAAAAGCATGGGAACCTCCATTTATATGGTTGGCATGGAAGATATTGAAAACCTATACCGTCAATCGTTGACTGGAAAGTTACACTCTCAAAAGGCATTTTATCCCTCTTTTCAAAACCACGAGCTATGGTACTTGTTTAGTCTTTGCTTCTGACCATGGGTATTCAAATTTTCTATCAAAAGCCATGGTTCGAGAGTCTCCACCTTCTTCTTCAAAGCACCAACTGTTGAGAGCATAATTGTCATTCTGAGTGTAATGTGCATTGTCCCAAAGTACCACATTGACTTCTGCATGATTGTGATATTGCTTATTCTAAAATGTTTATTTCTAGTCTCCTTTGAAACTCCGGAGGTCTATCTACATTTATGTTTTGCTTCACTCAAGGGGGCAAGCGAGATACCACTCTATTATGTTTAAGTCATGTGCATTGTGATCCTGATAAGATTTTCAGTTGCATATTATTCATTCTGAGCTCTTTGTGATCTTTTCATAAGATTGAAGGATTGCTTTGTGCAATGCCTTTGTATCATTGCTCCATTACTTGCTAGACTTGATCGTAGTACCGGTTTATGCACTTCTTGTGAATCAGAGGAGTTTGTCAAAGTTTTCTTTGCCGCGTCCAGTTCATTGAACTGAACTGCTTGAGGACAAGCAATATGCTAAGCTTGGGGAGTTGATACGTCCCAAACATATCGAACTTTCCAAACACTTTTGCTATTGTTTTGGCCTCATTCTAGCATGATTTGAATGGAACTATCCCGGACTGGCGCGGTTTTCAGCAGAGCTGCCTGGATGTCTGATTTTTATGCAGGGAATGTGAAAATTGAAGTCTCTCGGAAAATTCCCAAAATTCTTTCGCTCCAGAAGAATCTAGTAGCCGGAGGATGGACCAGAGGGGGAACCCCAAGAGACCAGGTGGCGCAGACACCACCCCACCCCCCGGAGCCGCGCCACCAGGGCGCCTGGTTCAGTGGGACCTCCCCCGAGGCCCCCGGCCCCTTTGGCTCTTATTTTTACTCCCGACGAGGAAACCCTGAAACAGAAGTCGATATCCCAGTTTCCTTCGTGGAGCCTCCGCCACTTCTGTTCTTCCCCGGGGAGAGCTAATCTGGAGGTTGTTTTGGCCTCCGGTGAGGGGAGATCATCGCCATCGTCATCACCATTGCCACTCCATCACCACTCCATGTTTCCCTCATCCATGTGTGAGTAACTCCATGTTGTAGGCAAAGGGGATGGTAGAGATTGGATGAGATTGATCATGTAATAGTTTGTCATATTGTTGAGGGCATATGTTGCCTATCATCTACTTTGGTGTTACTATCTTTGCTACATCTTGTTGCTCTTCATGCTTGACACTTTGGGCCCGAGTGTCATGATTTCAGATCTAAACCCTTTATGTTTTCATGAATATATTTGTGTTCTTGGTCCTATCTATAAGTTGTATGCACCTGTTATAGTCCCAAACTGACGATCTCAATGGTGACATCTTGGGACACCAAAGGGGATGGACTATAACTTGAGGATTCCATGTATCCATAGATTGTTAATGCTTTGTTCCGATTCTTTTTTACAGGAGCACATTAATCTCCATAAGTTCCTTTTGGCCCCGTTGGTAGCGGGATGGTAGGACAAAAGATGTTGTGCAAGTTCTTATTGCAAGCACGTACAACTACCCTTGGGATACATGCCTAATGTTTGGTATATGCCTAGATGATTATTACTTTTCTGTGTGTCTTGCCTCGTGTTAAATCTATTACGTGTTATATTTCATCCATGCAGCGCCCAATCATCCATCCCTGAGCCTACAGTGTTTTAATCATGCTTATTACAAGTCACTTTACTCTGCTGTTTTTACTTTCGTTGTTTTGCCACCACTATTTCCGTTGCCATCGTTACATCCACCACGTCGTTGCTACTAAAAAAATGTTGTCTAGCAAGTATATTTCAGGTGCGGTTGAATTGACAACTCAACTGTCAAGGCTTATTAATATCATTTGGCTCCCCTTTTGTCGAATCTATAAATTGGTTTATTCTTACCCGTGAAGACTGTTATGATCCCCTACACTTGTGGGTCATCAGACGTTAACGCTCATTTTATGAGGTATACGGGCTTGCCAAATCAGCCATATTAATGGCCTGATATCGTCCAGGAAGGAACTTGACGGCCTAGTCGAGAATTGAGAGACGTGATCCTCCATAGCAACATCATATGCACTCTTCACTAAGAAACAACCCTTTGGATCATGTTGCCATGTCTCTAAGTTGAATTTCTATTATTATTTTTCTTCTGCTGCGATACTTCTATATTTAAGTTTAAGCACAACATTAGATTTCGTTTGGATTTATTGGCCGTCGCTCCACAAGTGGGCCGTGGCGAACTCGCTCACAAAGCCACCATTTCTCTGTATGAATGAGCGGGGCAGAAGAGAGCAAACGTTGCCATGCCACTGAGAGAGTGGTTTGCTTTATTTCTTTCTGGTCTCGCCGCGCTCTTACCGGCTGCTGATGCGCAGCGGCCGAACCATCGTCGGGGGTGGGCACGGGTAGGGATAGCTGAGCTGCTGCTGCGGCGGCGGCGCAGACGCGTACGGCACAGTGGCCGCCGCCAGGTACCCCGCCGCGCCCGCCTGCTGACGCTGGCCGGTGGGTGGGGGGATGACCCCGCCGAGCTTGTAGGAGAGGTTGAGCACGCCCTGAACCTTGCTAGAGCCGACCTTGCGCACCTTGTAGGCGCCCTGCGTGGCGCCGGTTGGGTCGTCGCCGGCGCCGGCTAGGACCTCGGTGAGCGGGAGGATCACCTCGCCGACGTCGCGGTCGCCGAGGGGGCGCTCTGTGCGGAGGAGCACGCGCAGGGCGCCGCTGCCGGAGCCGGAGGCCGGGACCGTGACGCGGACAGTGGCGTTCCAGGTGGGGCTGCGGCCGCCGGTGCGGTCAGCGGCGACCCGCTCCCGCGAGATGGGGTCGCCGGCGAGGTAGACGACCGCGTAGACCTCCATCTTGGAGACGAGGTTGACGTCCCTGAGGTCCCTCGCGGAGACCAGGGTGACATCCACCGTCCTGCTCGCCATGATCGCCGGCAGGCCGTGCACTCAATCGCGTCGCGTAGTCTGCTCGTGCGTTGTGCCTGCCTGCTGCTGCGTTCCACGGCCCGTGTATATGTAGCGGAGGGCACCCCACGTCTACGTGCCAGCCATATGAGACGAGGTGGGCCATCCATCAGTGACGACCATGGGCAACTGGCTCGAGTGCAGCCGCTGGTTTTGCATCGACAGGGAAGCAGATTCCGGGTGTGATTTGGCATTTGTTAATCCTTCTTCCATACTTTGATCAGATCGTGTTGCCCGAGATTCTTCCTTCTTTTAATAGTTCTAGTTAATTATCTGTGTGCTATTAACGAAGGTCCCAATATTCAGTAAATAACTGTGTCAAAAGATATGTTAGGATCTCGAGTAATCTTCGTCAGTATTCTTCGTCACAGAGCTCGCCGCTACCACAACCAATCGACATGCCCAAGGAAATGCTACATGATCTTGGTGTTGCGTAGCCTACGCTCCAACTCCAAGCGCGCCGATCGGGATCGACAAGGAACGTCAGTGCGCCGAGGCGCCTACGTCGCGCGGAAACTTGCTGATAGGACCGAAAGGAAGGCGACAATCGCCATTGCCAGCACGGGGTTGTAGTGACATCGTTGCCGCGGACGAAGACAACCTGAAAGGTGCTTCTCAGCTCGAGTCAGACACCATGTAAGCCCTTGCTTGGTCCATCATGGATGAGCAGTTCATAGGGTACCTTCCCGTCGAGGAGGAGTACCTCATGGTGATGGTGTTGGCGCGATCTATCACCATTCACCAACACCAAAGACGCCAACATGGTGGACGGCGGCTGCAAGCAGCCAAAGTAACGGGCATACGACATACTATCGTTGCTTCTTACTACATGGATAGCAATGTAGAAGTTTACTATCATTGTGTCGGAACCCGGGGTTTGCGTATGTAATTCCAGTCACAACTCAATCATATGGAGAGCCGAGAGTCGTACCCACTTGTCTAAGCAGATAAGGTCAAGCACAGAACACTCTCGGAAAGCATCGAACGTGAGGCGCATCCCATCCAGGCCAGATGATCAACTAAGATGGGTCCTCATCGCCCGCTCACAAGTCTAAATGATTATGGGTGGTGAAATCTCATATTCATAGACAAGTCGCCTCAACCATATTATCGATTGAATTATAACACTTACATAAACAGACTCCAGCCCGATCACTTAGACGGGGTCTCGGGCGGGCTCAATCATACAACAAAGTGTGCCACGTGATAGAGTCACGAGCAATCGCATCACGATGCCCCAAGCTGCGCACATCTAAGGGTCACTTGGTGCATGAAAGACCGCCGACAAGAACACAACTAAGCTATCGAACCCCACACTAAGACATGCACGTTATAATCATACACGCAACATACATGTCTAGTGTAAACAGTACGTAATCACAACATGAACTCCACAAACTCATAGTCTTTATAACTTCTGCTAAACAGAGCAGACATAGTAGTTGTATTACAAGCAGAGATCACATGGTTGTGATCCAACATTACATCAAACATCAACGGAAGCAAATTATGTCTTAGTAAAGACAAGTTTAACACATGGCTTAATAAGCCTAAAAGAAAATACAATGACCCTCCAAGCTGCGCACATCTAAGGTCCACTTGGTGTATAAAAGACCGCCGGCAAGAACACAACTAAGGTATCAAACTCCATACTAAGACATGCATGTTTTAAACATACACGCAGCACACATGCCTAGTATGAACATCAGGTATCATCACATAACTCTACAAAGTGTATCTTTATTGACTTACACATAGAGCATACAAAGATCACATGTCTGTGATCAACATTACATCATACAACGGAAGAAAATTAGGTCTGAGTACAGACAAGTTTAACAAATGGCTTAGAGAAGCCTTGTACAACAAACATGCCCTTCCACGAGGGACCAGACTGCTGTCTGGAACTATACTACCAAGGTCAACGTCGAGCTTCACGAAGGTGACTCCATCGGGGTCTGGGTTTCCATCTAAAACATAGAATAAGCAAACGTGAGTACAAAGTCATACTCAGCAAGACTTACATCAGAACTATACTACTCATGCTCAAGTCTCAAGGCAAAAGAGGTGGGGTTCAACATGCAGAAGTGCTGTAACACCCTCACTGTCAGTGAATAGTAATCACTGTTACTGTTCATCACTACTGTTCAAAACTTTTGATTGATCAACTGGTTCAGTTCAAATTCAGATTCTCGTTTGATATTGTTGCAAGAAAATATGAACCATGGACCTTGATCATCATTGGCCAACTAAAGTCCAAGCCATTTGAAATAAAATTCAAACAAACCCTAAAATGCCTTTTGATGAATATTAAAAATAAGTGAAAATAAAGCTTTGTTCAAAAATTGTGAAAGCAATTTTATAAAATCACAAATATTAAGTGGACCAAATCCATATGGGTTTGGGTATTGATTAAGCAATAAAATAAATCCAACAATTCAAACAGTAGCCAAACCAGTGGGATTTAATACCTTTTAAATAAAACAAAAATGCAAAAGAATATATAAAACTCCAAATCTTTTTGTGGCATCTCAATATTGTGTTACACTAATTATGGGCTATGTTACATATTTTATAAAAATATAAAAGCAACTAAAATAAATATAAACAGAAAAGAACAGAAAACAAAATAAAAAATAAAACCCTAAACTACGCCTCGGGGCAAAGCCCACCAGGCCAACCCCCCTGTTCCCCTTGGGCTGAGCCCACCCTAACCCCCTCGGACCGTCCCCTCCCCTGTTCCCCTGTTCACGTCGCCGTGGCAGGGGATCCATGGTGCCACCGCACGCCATGGACGCCGTGGAGGCCATCCGGTGAACCCCGGCGGCGATATAAGGCGCCCACCTGCCCCGTTCCCCCCCCCCTCGCCGTGGAGAACCCTAGCCTCTTTTCCTCTCTTCTTGCGTCGCCGCCCTACCTTTGTGCCTCGCTCTGCCGAGCGCATTCGTCGCTGCGCCGCCGCAGTGGGCGCGACCACTGGCCACCTCCCGGCGCGCGGGCTTGTCTGGGAGCTCCCTCGGCGAGGACTTCGTCTAAACGCGCAGCCAATCGAAGCCGGGGAGGGTTGTGACCTCGCCATCGCCGTCGGCCCCCTTCTGCATCCGCCTCCGTCGCCGTTCAAATTCCGGCTGCACCCGGCCTCCTCCGAGCCCATTGCCACCTCTACGTGTCCTCGGTGAGCATGCGAGTCAAATGCCTCCTTCCCCCTATCGCATTGGACGCCTCTTCCGTCGTGGCCACGGTAGCCTGCTCCGGCCGCCGGCTGGTTGCTCACCGCCGCGGCCTCAGGTCAACGCTTAGAAAACTTCGAGCACCCATCGATGCGCGGTTCGGTTAGCATTTGATTCCACCCTCTCGCGCGCGTTTTTGTCATCGGAGCCGGCCGGCAGCTTCGCCGGCGTGGCTGCAAACAGCCGTAGGGGCTTAACCCCACTCTCTCCCCCCCACTGACAAGGTGGCCCCCACCCCCCTGATTAAACCCCTAATTAACTGTTAGTTAAAAATAACCCCCTCACTGTCAATGACACCTGGGCCCCACTGGGTATTTAAGTTTATTTAATCTGATTATTAGATAACAGTGTATGACATGTGGGTCCACTTGTTTTTTTTAAATTAATAAAACCATTTTTATTAACTGTGAGGCTGACCAGTGGGTCCCACTGGTCAGGTTTGACCAGTCAACTATTGTGGATAATGTTAGTATTTAATTAATAAAATAAATTCAGAAAATCTTTTAAAATGATTTAAAATTTGGAAATTCAATATCTTTTAAACTTTAAGTCAGATTCAAAAACTTTATACATGAAAATTGATCAGAAAAATATAACGAATACGGATACGCTATTCATATGTCTACCCCACCCCCTAACACACCGATCATCGACATTCCCCCGTCCGGGCTGTCTGTCGATAATTCCCGGTGCCGGTAAAAACCTGTCGGATGAATTTATTCCGAACACGAAAGTTGTCCGGAATGGTTCAACTAACACGGATACACCCCCCTTATGTTTGTCCGGTACCCACGACACCTCCGGCATGAACCCTTCCCCCTCCGGACACCCTGTCCGGTAATCACCCGGAGCTTGCATATCATCCCCGGATGAATTCCCGCTCCGAGCCTGATACATCGTACTGCGTTAGAACACCGACGTCGATACATTTGCCATGTCATTCATATGTTTGCATTGCTTGCTTTGTATTTACTGTTTCTTCCCCCCCTTATCTCTGATAGACCCCGCTGCTACCGCAGACTACACCGCCGCCGGGTACGACTACTTCGTCGACGACCCTATTGCTACCGTCGAGCTTCCAGGCAAGCAGAGCCATTCTCTTCCCCAGATATCGCCTACCTTTCCGTACTTTCTTGCACTAGGCATTGTTACTGCTGCTTCTACGATTACAATCCTATTCAATTGCATAGCCTGTTTTTGTCGCCCCTTGGTGTACCTTCCTTTATCCTATGCTGCCTGTTATAATTATGCATATATTCAGCAGTGAGCCCTGCGCATTGTTAGCTAGGACTAGATAGCGGGACGTGATCACTCAGGGGAGTGAACACGGATACAATATATACAACTGCATAGGTACGGTACAAAGCAGACACCGCCAAAGGCCCCTATCTGGGTTATGCCTAGTCACCTCAAGTGTGAGCTATCCAGGAGTAATCCTTGTACTCCACTTGAGGCTGACTTTGTCTTGCCGCCATAGGGTCCTGGACAGCGGTTGTCCTTAAAGGTAAGTAGTCGGGCGACCCAACGGTGCCCGCGAGAGGTATATTGTTGGGAACGACAGGGAGGGTACGACCGACGTTACTGGCGTGCTTGGCCCCTGTTCGTATCTCGCGAGAGTTACCAAACCACGAAAGTCGAGCTCGACCAAGAGCACACGCGAGACAAGGTAAGGAGACGGTTCACCTTGTTGGTAACCGCAGTGACTTGGTGGGACGACAGGGCAGGCACCGATGTACTGGTGGTCCTGACTGCTGTCGTTGACCGCGGGTCGGTTAAGTCGAGGCAACGATAACGGTTGTTACGCAGGTTAATTAAAATGCTAAATGGTTCGGCGGATGTCTTGAGTAGCCTTTTTGGCTTGTACGCACTACCTACACGTGGGACGAGGAGTGTGGGCTCCCCTGCATTGTAGTCTCGTTCGAGGGTCTTCAAACGTCAGCAATATCGCGGGCTGATTGCCGAGAAGTGGTGTTGTCTTCTCTTGCTCGAGCGGTGTATTTGTATTTTCTTTCATTGTGCTTCACCGGCCAGTCACGCACCGTGCAGGAGTACGCTCGAGTTAGGGTCCAAAGCCCGGCGTACATAGGATATAGTCCGGCGGATGACCTCTCTGTTGATTGCCGAAGGATGGGCTACTTTGTGTCGGATAGCTTTGGTGGAGCGTTCCCTAACAAGGTTCCCGCCACCCTGGAGATCCGAGCGTCGTAGAGTCATGCCAGTGCACCCCTGCAGGGAAGATTAATCTATTCGAATAGCCGTGTCCACGGTAACAGGAAGCTTTATGCTGAAGCTGGATCTTACCACTAGAAACTATTACTATTAAACTGTATGGTTCCGGGTCTTCTTCCTCGCAGGGAGTCGAGGAAGGGAACTCGGAGGCATTATTATTATTGTTAATCATTACAACTTATATTATACAATGTTGCAGCAACTTCTTCTTCGTTGTTAGTTTATGCTTTATATGAACTGTTGGTTGATTCTTACCTCATGCTGCAAGACATCGTCAGAAGATGCTAGTCTTCGATAGGCCTAGCTTCTTATCCTTATTCTGATTTTTATCTTGCAGTCCACTATATACAGCCTCTTCTTTCCGTTGATACAATGCATAATGCTTAGTAGCGGAAGTAAGACTCGCGGGTATGCTAGATACTCACCTTTGCTTTATTTCCCCCTTTATGTTTTGCCTGATCGGCCGCTGCAGTCGACGTTGGAGCCCAGGAGCAGGAGTACCCCGGAGGCGGATACTACTACGTCGAGACCCCCGCTGACCAGGACCAGGAGTATTTTCGGAGGCTCCCAGGCAGAAGGCCTTGCCTTTTCGATCTGTATCTCTGATGTTATTTGTGCTAGCCTTCTTAAGGCAAAACTTGACTAACTATGTCTGTACTCAGATATTTGGTTTGTATAACTTATGTATTCGGGTCCGCGTGACCCCCCTTTATTGTAACATATTGGCTTATCCTTTTGTGTTTAGTGTTGGGCTGTGATATTCTCACCGTGGCACCCTAAACTCAGCCGTGTACCCTGCGTGTATGATTACTGTACACGGATTGATTTTGGGGGCGTCACAAGTTGGTATCAGAGCCGACTGCCTGTAGGAAGCCACCCCACCACTACCTGGTCGAAGTTGAGTCTAGTCCTTGAAAAACTATTTTGCTAACTTAATGTTTGGCTTATGGGCCCACATCGATGTCACTACGTGTGATATCTATGGTATTAGGATCCTTTTCTCCTTACCTATGCTCTGGGAATCTGCTCTCTTATCCTTGCTGGTAAGTTTTACAAACTCTGACATTAGGATCACGTTCTCTTGATTCCATCCGGCGTTTTTGGTGCTTCCCCCAATGATTGAGTCGTGTCGCAGGAGTCATACCCCAGGTCCCGGACCGCGGATCCCATTCTCATTCTGGGCAGGCCGCGCGTCCTCTGGCATTAACTCCTGTGGCCAACAGTTTTTTTGCGGCGTGATTGACATAGTGGAATCTATGTCGCGTCGTGTAATCCTTACCGCGGTCTGCGCGCCACCTAGTGTGTCCTTTTTCCTTAATTTCTACGACGTTACGCTACCCGAATTTCGATTGATTCTATGTGTGTATGTGTATGTCTTATATGACTACTCCTATATATATCCACGCCTCCTCTTTGTTGTCACTTTACCTATTACTCGTTTCCGGTATCTCGTTAAAATGTTCATCGCTGAAATACCCCTGTTAAATTCTAGCTGGATGGCTGGTCATGGTGGTCGTGGTCGCGGTCGTGGTGCCAACGATCCACCTCCGCCGCCGGACTACATGGCCGCGATGATGCAGCAGTTTCAGATGAACCAAGTGTTTATGCAAGGAGTCATAGACCAGCTCCAGAACCAGAACCAGAACCAACCGCCTGTGGTTACTCTGCGGGATTTCATGCGTCTCAATCCCCCTCTTTTCCACCAGCCTGAACAGCCGCTGGATGCCGATGATTGGCTTCGTGACATCACTCGACAGCTGGAGTTCGCTAATGTGAGCGCTGCTGATTACGTCAACTTTGCGTCCTATTTCCTGCATGGCCCCGCTGCTCAGTGGTGGGACACTTACAAGGGCTCGCTAGTTGAAGAGACTGTCGTCACCTGGAATGACTTCAAGGCTACCTTCCGTGCTCGTTATGTCCCAAAGGCGATTATGAACCGTATGAAGGCCGAGTTCCTCAACCTCGTTCAGGGCAACAAAACTGTCCAGGCATATCAGAGGGAATTCCTCCGCCTCTCCCGCTATGCTGCAAGTGACCTCCCTAATGATGCAAGTAGGCAAGAGAAGTTCCGTGATGGACTCAACGCAGATATCCAGCTTGCACTGGCTTTGCACGTCTTCCCCGACTTCGCCACCATGGTGAACCAGACTATCACTCTTGAGACCGCTCAGCTTAAGTTCGGTGGTTCGCCGAAGCGCCCCCGTGATGCTGGCTCATATTCGTGCACAGCACAGAAGCAACGCATTTGGCTTCCATACAGTGTGTATCGTCCACCTGCCCCTGCACCAAGGCCGTCGTATGTTGCACCTCGTCTGCCTCCGCCCCTGCCGAGACAGCCGAAGACTGAGACTGCACCCCTCCGTCCTCAAGATGGCTTGTGCTTCAAGTGCCATCAGCCAGGTCACTTTTCCAGAGACTGCCCTCAGCGACAGAATCAACTGGTAGTTCACCCTGCTGGCCGTGGAAATGGCCGTGGCAACAACAGGAACCCAACTATAACACTGGGTCTTCTGCTCACACTCGCGGACATGCTTACAACATTAATGTCGAAGAAGCTCAGGAGCAACCTGCTACCGTGATGGGTACCCTTCTTGTTAATTCAGTACCTGCTACTGTTTTATTTGATAGAGTAGCATCACATTCATTCATGTCAGAAGCATTTGCATTGTCGCATAACTTCATGGTAGAAAAGATGGATCCACCGATGGTTGTCTGCACTCCGATATGCCATTGCCACACCTCCAAGATAGTGCCCAAAACCATCGTCGAAATTGAAGGAATTGAGTTCCTTGCCTCTCCCATCCTCCTGAAGTCTTCCCCCATAGACCTCATTCTGGGCATGGATTGGTTGAAAGTCCACGATGCCGCACTTTATTGTGGCACCAGTTCTGTCCAACTTTTTCACCCCTCCGGCGAGCTTGTTAACCACACCACCCGGATTACCCGTGATGCTGAAACGCATATCTATATGATGAATACTCTGAATGTCTCACCTCTTGACGAGATTGAGAACGTTCCAGTCGTTCGTGATTTTCCCGACGTCTTCCCAGAAGAACTCCTGGGAATACCCCTGATCCGAGAGGTTGAATTTGTCATCGACCTGAAACCCGGCACCGTCCCTATTGCCAAGCGTCCCTATAAGGTGCCACCTCACCACCTCCTTGAACTGAAGAAGGAGATCGACGAAGCACTTCACAAAGGATTCATTCGCCCAAGTTCCTCTTCTTGGGGAGCACCTTCGCTCTTTGTCAAGAAGAGAGATGGAACAAATCGTTTGGTCCAAGATTGTCGGGACCCGGGGTTAGCGTATGTAATTCTGGTCACAATGCAATCACATGAAGAGCCGAGAGTCGTACCCACTTGTCTAAGCAGACAACGCCAAGCACAGATCACTCTCGGTAAGCATCGAACGTGAGGGGCATCCCATCCAGGCCGGATGATCAACTGAGATGGGTCCTCATCGTCCGCTCACAAGTCTAAATGCTTATGGGTGGTGAATCCCATACTCATAGACAAGTCGCCTCAACCATGTTATCGATTGAATCATAACCCTTACATAGACTTACCCCAGCCGGATCACTTAGTCGGGATCTCGGGAGGGCTCAATCATACAACAAAGTGTGCCACGTGACAGAGTCACGAGCAATCGCATCGCGATGCCCCAAGCTACGCACATCTAAGGGCCACTTGGTGTATAAAAGACCGCCGGCAAGAACACAACTAAGCTATCGAACGCCACACTAAGACATGCATGTTATGATCATACACGCAGCATACATGTCCAGTGTAAACAGTAGGTAATCACAACATGAACTCTACAAACTCATAGTCTTTATAACTTCTTCTAAACAGAGCAGACATAGTAGTTGTATTACAATCAGAGATCACATGTTTGTGATCCAACATTACATCAAACATCAACGGAAGAAAATTATGTCTTAGTAAAGACAAGTTTAACAAATGGCTTAAGAAGCCTAAAAGAAAATACAACGACCCTCCAAAGGGCACAGGCTGTTGCCTGGAACTATACGACATTGTTCCACGTCGAGCTCGAGGTAGAGGCCACCATCAGGGTCAGTGGTCTCGTCTCTAAAACATAGAATAAGCAAACGTGAGTACAAAGTCGTACTCAGGAAGACTTAAATAGGAACTATACTACTCATGCACATGTATCAAGGCAAAGGGAGCTGGGGTTTCACTAGCAGAAATGCCAGCTTTGACTTGGCTAATCCTGAACTACGAGTACCAGAGAGAGGTAAGAACGTACACGAGTCCAAGTAACAGTCTCCAACAAATACTCCACTATGGTGCCTTCCTCGACTTCCCCACGAGGAAGCACGCCACAGCACTCACACTTATCTTGGTGTGTTTTAGAAGTATCCGGTTCAAGTTATCTATGATCAAGTAAAGGTCTCCAAGTAGTCCATAACCGCGGACACGGCTATTCGAATAGTTCATTAACCCTACAGGGGTATACTGCTACACACACGCCTCATCAGTTACCGCCTGGGGATGGACCCTTCAAGTGAGTACCGGCGAGGATGCTGCCACGACACTTCACTCACGGCACTATCTCTAGTCCTAGGGAGTCGCCTATTTGAGTTGGGACCACAATCGGAATCCGGCCGATTGTTCCGATGCGGACTCAAACGTTGTGTGACCGCCATCAAGCTCAACTCGATCATGATCACTTGATTCAACGTGCCCACAACCTACGCCAACCACTTAACTTGGTTCCACCTGCTTGAGATCGTTAAAGGGCGAACTACTTGCGACTCCTGGACAGGTCCGGGGTGAGGTACTAGGTCGATAGGGGTTAGTGAGCCCAATGTGTGGTCGTACTCTTGGTCTTGGATAACAACACAAGAACTCGGGCCTAAGGCAGTGTTCAACGAGACAACCCACTGTGTACTCCTACACAGCCTCTCATCGTTCACCTTTGTTTAGGGTAGATTCACCAACACATTACCACCATCATTCACATGATCACTACCATCCCGACTCACAACAAAGTAGCCTCAGGTAACAACTCTAAGCATGCAATAAGCTGTAACAGTTGCAGGGGCCACATGATATCAACCAACTCCTACATCTGCTAGGATTGTGGTTTGCTTACTACTGTGACAAAATGATAGGTCATGCAAGGAATGGTTCAACTAGCGGTAGAACGTATCATGGTAACATCCTAAACATGCATTTTCGAGAATGAGAAGGAACTGGGATTGTATCGACATGATCAAAGAGGGGGTGCTTGCCTTGCTGACGATCACGATGTAACACTCTTCTGACGTGAGGTTGAACTCGTCTCCGAGATCAACTCTACCGAGAAGATGCAATCACCGAAGCACTGGAAGTAAAGCACAATCAAGATAATACAATGCACAATCAATATGTAAAACAAAGCATGGTAAGGTGCTGATGTGACCTATGTTTGAATTGCCACATGTTAATTGAAGTTGATTTGAAAAGTGAATTCAAATTCAAACTCCAAATGTTATTCAATTTAGTTTAACTTGCATTTGGTAAAGTTGGTACTTTGTAATCCAAGTGATCATATGTGTGAAATGCTTCTGAAGTACAAGTGATGTGTGGTGCATTTCAATGGTTGAAGTTGGAATAGTTTTTGAATTGAATTTGAAATAATTCCAATTAAATCAAATAGCAAAAGCTACTGATCCATTTTTAAGATCAACTCCAACATAGCTGAAAGCTAGAAATTTCGATAGAGGATTTTCTCCTGATCATTTTTCATATATTACACTTTGAATTTGGAGTTATAGTTTAAAAGTTATTCAATTTCAAAGTTTAGGCCATTTTCTGGAATTTACTGAAATAAAATAAATTGATTTAGGATTTACTGCGTCATCACTAGGTCATGCTGACGCCAGGGTTTGACCTGTCAACTGACAGGGCGGCCCCACCTGTCAGCCTCACTGGGGTTAATTAGCTTTCTGTTTAACTAAATACTGATTAGCTTATGGCCTAGGGCCCATAGTCAGAGAGAGAGAGGGGGGGGATTAGCAGGTAGCTTAGGTCTCTAATCGCGCGGGTCGCCGGACTCGCTGCAGCCGGCCGGATTTCACGCCGGAGAGGGGAAACGGGCACGGGGGAGAAGCGGGGAGGCACTGGGACGAAGCCCGGGTCCGCGCGCGTACGCCTGTGCCATCGGGGCAACGCGAGGAGGCCCGTGGCCATGGCTGCGACAAGGGGAGCGGCGGCCGTGGCCTCTGCTCATGACGGACAACGACAGGGGAGTCGGGGAGAAGCACGGGAGGGGGTATTCGAGGCGCGGTGCTCACCTGAACACGATGAGAGGCACGGCGGGGCCGGAGAAGGGGCAGGCGGAGGTAATTTGACGCCGGAGTCTTCGGTGGCTGCGACGACACGTTGAAGCTGTCGTCGTCTCCGTTGCCTCTCACTCCAAATTGGTGGCGCCGCTCGAAGAAGTCGACCCCGACGGACCGAATGGACAGGGTGGCTCGACGGGGGAGGCACAGTGGCCGCGGTGGCGCACGGTGGCCGCGGTGGCGCACGGTGGCCGCTCCGGCTGGGGCTCGGTTCGCGCGGAATCTCATCGGGGAAGAGAGAGGGAGGGCCAGAGAGAGGGCAGAGGAGTGTGGGGGGGTTTGCTGCTGCGTGGCGTGCGAGAAGGAAGGGGGCGTCGTCGTGGCGTCCATGGCCACCGCATGCGCTCCAGCGAGCAGCATCGGGGCCAGGGGAGGAAGACGACAGGGGAGTCTCCCCTTGTGGGCTGGGCCGGCTAGGCTGGAAGGGCCAGGTAAGGTGGGATCTGCCCTTTTTCTTTTGTTTTCTTTTTATTTCCTTCTGTTATTTCTTTTGCCCTTTAAAATAAATAGCTAGGGCATTTATAAAAATCCCCAATCATTTTTATAAAACCTAGGTGACTCTATAGAAGTCAATCCCAAGTTTTGGGAATTTTTGAAATTCAATTTATTTGAATTTCAATTCAAATAGGCAAATGATTTAATTTCCAATCCACTATTTGGATTATTGAAAAATCTATGAGCATGGGATTAATCCCAAATCACTTTTAAAATGATCCCACTCATTTTTAGGATTTTTCAACACATCCAAAAGAATTTTGGAAAAAGATTTATTTCTTGCCTTTTTATTTAATTCATTAAGGGCTTTTCTTTTCGCCATTTCCTTTTCTTTTGCAATTTTTTTCATGATTGAAAAATGCAAGTTTACAATAGCACAAACCTAATTAGGGTTCTGACAAGTCGCCCCCACTCAAAAGAATCTCGTCCCGAGATTCAGAAGTTGTCGGGAGGAAGGTGGGGTACTCAGCTCGTAGACGATCCTCTCGTTCCCAGGTAGCTTCTTTCTCTGAATGATGTGACCACTGCACTTTGAAGAATCTGATCTTCTGAAGTCTGGTGCTACGCTCGGCTTCATCAAGAATACGAACAGGGTACTCTCGATATGAAAGGTTATCTTGGAGATCAAGCGTTTCGTGGTCTACTTCGCGGATGGGGTCCTTGAAGCAACGCCTGAGTTGAGAGACGTGGAAGACATCATGAACCTGGGAGAGGTGAGGGGGTAGTTCCAATTGGTAGGCAAGTTCTCCACGTTTAGCGAGAATGCGAAAGGGGCCGATATAACGTGGGGCCAACTTGCCTTTGATACCGAAGCGATGGGTACCCTTCAGAGGAGTAACCCGAAGGTAAGACTTCTCATCCAGATTATAGCTTTCTTCCCTATGATGACGATCGTAATAGCTTTTCTGACGAGACTGGGTTGTTTTCAACTTCTCACGAACAATGCGAACTTGCTCTTCTGCATCCTGAATCAAATCCGGTCCAAATAATTTTCTTTCACCGGTTTCTGACCAGTTTAGGGGTGTTCGACATTTCCGTCCATAGAGAAATTCAAAAGGAGCCATGCCCAAACTAGATTGAAAACTATTGTTATACGCAAATTCGTCAAAAGGAAGAGAATTATCCCATTTCTTTCCGAAAGAGATAACACAAGCTCTGAGCATGTCTTCGAGAATTTGATTTACCCTTTCTACTTGACCACTGGACTGCGGGTGATAAGCGGTGCTAAAGGAGAGGTGGGTTCCCATAGCATTCTTGAAACTTTCCCAAAATCGAGAAGTGAAAAGACTACCACGGTCTGAATTGATTTCCAAAGGAACACCGTAAAGTGACACGATCCGGGAGACATACAAGTCCGCTAACTGGCTAGCAGTTATAGACTCTCGAACTGGAAGGAAGTGAGCAACTTTTGAAAGTCGATCAATGACAACGAAGATGGCATCATTTCCTTTCTGGGTTTTTGGAAAGCCAGTGATGAAATCCAGACTGACTTTGTCCCATTTCCACTCGGGGATAGGCAAAGGTCTAAGAGTACCAGCAGGTCTTTGATGTTCTGCCTTAACGCGACGACAAACATCACATTCAGCAATGAACTGAGCAATTTCTCTCTTCATCCTAGTCCACCAAAATCTCTGGCGTAGATCTCGGTACATTTTTGTGCTACTGGGATGAATGGAGAGGGGTGTATCATCGGTTTCTTTGAGGATGAGTTGCCTTAGTTCCCTATTCTTAGGTACTACCAAACGATTTTCAAAGAATACCGTTCCTTTACTATCTGTGGAGAAACATTTAGCAACTCCGCTAGCAATGTTCTCCTTGATCCGGCGAACACCTCGTGCACGCCTTTGGGCAACTATGATTTGATCCTCAAGGGTTGGTTTCGCCACCAAGTTGAAAATAGATCCATGAGGAACAATCTCGAGATTAAGCTTTCAAAATTCCTCATGAAGAAGTGGTTGATAGTGTTGTAACATGAGGTTGTTACAATACGACTTACGACTTAGTGCATCAGCCATGACATTGGCTTTTCCTGGGGTGTAAGAAATTCCTAAGTCATAATCTTTTATCAACTCAATCCAGTGTCTTTGCCTGAGATTAAGATCTGGCTGGGTGAAAATGTATTTGAGGCTTTGGTGGTCGGAATAGATCTCACAACGATTACCAAGGAGGTAATGTCGCCAAGTTGTCAGGGCATGAACTACGGCAGCGAGTTCAAGATCATGGGTAGGATAGTTCTGTTCATGTGGCCGCAACTGGCGTGAAGCATAAGCTACCACATGTCGATCTTGCAGAAGTATGCATCCCAACCCTTGCCGTGAGGCATCACAATAGATCTCGAAATCCTTTTTGGTGTCTGGAGGCGCAAGTACGGGTGCAGAAGTCAATCTTCTTTTTAGATCTTGAAAGCTTTCCTCGCACTTTGGAGTCCATTCGAATTTCTTCTCTTTCTTGAGGAGTTCAGTTAGAGGCTTTGCAACTTTAGAAAAGTTCTCGACGAAGCGACGGCAATAGCTGGCTAGGCCAAGAAAACTCCTAACTTGCTTAACCGATTCAGGTGGAGTCCAGTTAAGGACGGCCTGAACTCTCTCGGGATTGACAGCAATGCCTTTTGCAGAAATCACGTGGCCTAAGTAGGTCACTTCTGGTAGCCAGAATTCACACTTTGAGAATTTGGCATAAAGGCGATGCTCTCTAAGTTTCATCAATACCAGCCTAAGATGTTCTGCGTGATCTTCTTCGTTCTTCGAGTAGATGAGAATGTCATCAAGATAAACTACAAAAAATTTATCTAAGTACTCCATGAAGATCGAATTCATCAAGCGCGAGAATTTGGCGGGGGCATTGGTTAAACCGAAGGACATGACGGTGTACTCGTAAAGACCGTAACGAGTAGTGAAAGCCGTTTTTGGAATGTCCGCGTTTCGGATTTTGATTTGATGATAACCTAATCTCAAATCCATCTTGGAGAAGACAGAGGATCCTGCAAGTTGATCATAAAGATCATTGATCCTGGGCAGTGGGTACTTGTTCTTTATCGTCGCTAGATTTAGCGGGCGATAGTCTACGCACATCCTTTCTGTGCCATCTTTCTTCGTTACGATCAGAACGGGGCAACCCCATGGCGATGAGTTAGGGCGGATGAAGCCTTTTGCCAACGAAGCTTCAAGTTGGATTTTGAGCTCAGCTAACTCACGTGGGGCCATTCTATATGGGCGTCTGGATATTGGGGCGGTTCCTAGGATAAGATCTACCACAAACTCTACAGATCTGTCAGGTGGTATTCCTGGCAGCTCTTCTGGAAAGACATCCGGGAAGTCACGAACCACCGGAATAACTTCAAGGTCTAGAAGAGGAAGCACATTCAATGAATGCACCTGGGTTTTAGAGCTTGGTGAGGTGTACTTGATTGTCTGGCCTGATGGATGGGTTAGTTTCAGTGACTTGGCTTTACAATCAAGGATAGTATTCTGTCTTGATAACCAATCCATTCCTAAGATCACATCAATGTCTGAAGATTTGAGGGCTATAAGTGAGGCAAGGAATACTAAACCCTCAATTGCAATTTCATTCTCATGACTCACCATGGTGGTGTGCCATCTGGATCCAGGGGCTTGCACAACTAAGGGGGTAGATAACATCGAAAAAGAGATGTCATGTGACAGTGCAAAGTCCTGGGATATGAATGAGTGAGATGCTCCTGGGTCGAAAAGAACCGAAGCTGGGGTGGAATTGACAGGAAGGGTTCCGAGTACAACATCGGTTGACTTGTGGGAATCTAGAATGGATACATGATTCACATAACCATGTTCATAAACAGAAGGCTTGACATTGGAAGTCTTGGGTGGTGGCTTACCACGACGAAAAGCTTGCTTTGGATTAGGTGTGGTGGCTACATGATTTTGGGGACACTCTCGAACATTGTTGCCTGATTGTCTACATTGGAAACAAACATCACGTGGAATGAAAGGAACTTGAGAACTTGATTGTCCAACAAAATTCCAAGGAGGAAGATTGGGTTGAGGTGGACGATATATGGTGGTTTATGGTCTAGAAGCACTTACAGCACGACTGACGTCACTGAAGGGAACCCAAACACGGCGTTTCCGAGAAAATGGGCCAGAAGATTGTGCAAACTCACGATCATGCTTGCGAGACTCTTCATACAACTCATTTCCATACTCGGCGTTGAAGGATTTGTCGACCAAGTCCCTGAAGTTGATGAACTCGTGAAGATTCAGGTCATGACGAAGGACGGGGCTAAGTCCCTTGCGGAACCTTTCTTGTTTCTTTGCGTCGGTGGATACTTCTTCTTGGGCATAACGTGCTAGACGAGTGAACTCAGTCCTATACTCATGACCAGTCATCTTTCCTTGGGTCAGATTGCAAACTCTTCTTTCTTGCGCTCCATCAGCTGATCCGGAATATGGTAACCTCGGAAGTCATCACAGAACTCTTGCCAAGTCACCAAGTGACCAACTGGTTGCATTGCCACGAAGTTCTCCCACCATTGAAGAGCAGCACCTTCCAGAAAGTATGCCGCGAATAGCACACGATCACCTGGAGCAACATGGGTTGTCTCAAGCTTACGCTCGAGGGAACGAAGCCAATCATCGGCATCAAGGGGCTCGGAAGGACATCGGAAAACTGACAGGTTGAGGAGAATGAAGACCTGGATGGTAACAACACTAAGATGCTGACGAGAAGTGTTCTGCTCAATACGCTCGAGAAGAAGTGTCTGATCACGACGATTCTGTTCAGCCTCCATCATGATTTCTGCCATTGAGGGTGGTGGTGGAGGTTATTCACCGTCTATGTAACCAGAACTGGGATCAACACCTTGATTTGCACCTGACATTCTGTGTGATAAGAATCAACAATCAGAATAGGATTTAGGATACAATTCTATGCTAAGATAGAAGACTAAAATGCAATAGCATCAAAGCCACAAACGTACAGCATAACGGCTGCACCGGGATGGAAATTGAGACAACCTACAGAATAACGGACATCACTTCCACAGAAACACTATGGAATGATGGCTCAGAAAAGACCACAACACTCCTACAGCTACAAAGAAGCAATCAACGAGATGTCCTAGTAAAGACATAGATGAGCCTAGTCCTATCTTCCCGTAGAATAAGATGAGGATGACTCAGAACTCAGATCGATGAGGATAAGGAGAAAAAAGAAGTCTTACGTTGTTCCCTTATACCCAAAGTAACTATATAACTATAGAATGCTAGACTCGACAACGGCCAATGGTTTGATAATCCTACAGGCAGTCCTTCTCTGATACCAAGTCTGTCGGGACCCGGGGTTAGCATATGTAATTCTGGTCACAATGCAATCACATGAAGATCCGAGAGCCGTACCCACTTGTCTAAGCAGACAAGGCCAAGCACAGATCACTCTCGGTAAGCATCGAACGTGAGGGGCATCCCATCCAGGCCGGATGATCAACTGAGATGGGTCCTCATCGTCCGCTCACAAGTCTAAATGCTTATGGGTGGTGAATCCCATACTCATAGACAAGTCGCCTCAACCATGTTATCGATTGAATCATAACCCTTACATAGACTTACCCCAGCCCGATCACTTAGTCGGGATCTCGGGCGGGCTCAATCATACAACAAAGTGTGCCACGTGATAGAGTCACGAGCAATCGCATCGCGATGCCCCAAGATGCGCACATCTAAGGGCCACTTGGTGTATAAAAGACCGCCGGCAAGAACACAACTAAGCTATCGAACCCCACACTAAGACATGCATGTTATGATCATACACGCAGCATACATGTCCAGTGTAAACAACAGGTAATCACAACATGAACTCTACAAACTCATAGTCTTTATAACTTCTGCTAAACAGAGCAGACATAGTAGTTGTATTACAAGCAGAGATCACATGTTTGTGATCCAACATTACATCAAACATCAACGTAAGCAAATTATGTCTTAGTAAAGACAAGTTTAACAAATGGCTTAAGAAGCCTGAAAGAAAATACAACGACCCTCCAAAGGGCACAGGCTGCTGCCTGGAACTATACGACATTGGTCCATGTCGAGCTCGAGGTAGAGGCCACCATCAGGGTCAGTGGTCTCGTCTCTAAAACATAGAATAAGCAAACGTGAGTACAGAGTCGTACTCAGAAAGACTTACGTAGGAACTATACTACTCATGCACATGTATCAAGGAAAAGGGAGGTGGGGTTTCACTTGCAGAAATGCCAGCTTTGACTTGGCTAATGCTGAACTACGAGTACCAGACAGAGGTAAGAACGTACACGAGTCCAAGTAACAGTCTCCAACCAATACTCCACTATGGTGCCTTCCTCGACTTCCCCACGAGGAAGCACGCCACAGCACTCACACTTATCTTGGTGTGTTTTAGAAGTATCTGGTTCAAGTTATCTATGATCAAGTAAAGGTCTCCAAGTAGTCCATAACCGCGGACACGGCTATTCGAATAGTTCATTAACCCTGCAGGGGTGTACTGCTACACACAAGCCTCATCAGTTACCGCCAGGGGATGGACCCTTCAAGTGAGTACCGGCGAGGATGCTGCCACGACACTTCACTCACGGCACCATCTCTAGTCCTAGGGAGTCGCCTATTTGAGTTGGGACCACAATCGGAATCCGACCGATTGTTCCGATGCGGACTCAAACGTTGTGTGACCGCCATCAAGCTCAACTCGATCATGATCACTTGATTCAACGTGCCCACAACCTACGCCAACCACTTACCTTGGTTCCACCTGCTTGAGATCGTTAAAGGGCGAACTACTTGCGACTCCTGGACAGGTCTGGGGTGAGGTACTAGGCCGAGAGGGGTCAGTGAGCCCAATGTGTGGTCGTACTCTTAGTCTTGGATAACAACACAAGAACTCGGGCCTAAGGCAGTGTTCAACGAGACAACCCACTATGTACTCCTACACAGCCTCTCATCGTTCACCTTTGTTTAGCGTAGATTCACCAACACGTTACCACCATCATTCACATGATCACTACCATCCCGACTCACAACAAAGTAGCCTCAGGTAACAACTCTAAGCATGCAATAAGCTATAACAGTTGCAGGGGCCACATGATATCAACCAACTCCTACATCTGCTAGGATTGTGGTTTGCTTACTACTGTGACAAAATGATAGGTCATGCAAGGAATGGTTCGACTAGCGGTAGAACATATCATGGTAACATCCTAAACATGCATTTGCGAGAATGAGAGGGAACTGGGATTGTATCGACATGATCAAAGAGGGGGTGCTTGCCTTTCTGACGATCACGATGTAACACTCTTCTGACGTGAGGTTGAACTCGTCTCCAAGATCAACTCTACCGAGAAGATGCAATCACCGAAGCACTGGAAGTAAAGCACAATCAAGATAATACAATGCACAATCAATATGTAATACAAAGCATGGTAAGGTGCTGATGTGACCTATGTTTTATTGCCACATGTTAATTGAAGTTGATTTGAAAAGTGAATTCAAATTAAATCCAAATGTTATTCAATTTAGTTTAACTTGCATTTGCTAAAGTTGTTACTTTGTAATCCAAGTGATCATATGTGTGAAATGCTTCTGAAGTACAAGTGATGTGTGGTGCATTTCAATGGTTGTAGTTGGAATAGTTTTTGAATTGAATTTGAAATAATTCCAATTAAATCAAATAGCAAAAGCTACTGATCCATTTTTAAGATCAACTCCAACATAGCTGAAAGTTGGAAATTTCGATAGAGGATTTTCTCCTGATCATTTTTCATATATTACACTTTGAATTTGGAGTTATAGTTTAAAAGTTATTCAATTTCAAAGTTTAGGCCATTTTCTGGAATTTACTGAAATAAAATAAATTGATTTAGGATTTACTGCGTCATCACTAGGTCATGCTGACGCCAGGGTTTGACCTGTCAACTGACAGGGCGGCCCCACCTGTCAGCCTCACTGGGGTTAATTAGCTTTCTGTTTAACTAAAATACTGATTAGCTTATGGCCTAGGGCCCATAGTCAGAGAGAGAGAGGGGGGGATTAGCAGGTAGCTTAGGGCTCTAATGGAGCGGGTCGCCGGACTCACTGCAGCCGGCCGGAGTTCACGCCGGACAGGGGAAACGGGCACGGGGGAGGAGCGGGGAGGCACTGGGACGAAGCCCGGGTCCACGCGCGTACGCCTGTGCCATCGGGGCAACGCGAGGAGGCCCGTGGCCATGGCTGCGACAAGGGGAGCGGCGGTCGTGGCCTCTGCTCATGGCGGACGACGACAGGGGAGTCGGGGAGAAGCACGGGAGGGGGTATTGGAGGCGCGGTGCTCACCTGAACACGATGAGAGGCACGTCGGGGCCGGAGAAGGGGCAGGCGGAGGTAATTTGACGCCGGAGTCTTCGGTGGCCGCGGCGACACGTTGAAGTTGTCGTCGTCTCCGTTGCCTCTCGCTCCAAATTGGTGGCGCCGCTCGAAGAAGTCGACCCCGGCGGACCGAATGGACAGGGTGGCGCGACGGGGGAGGCACAGTGGCCACGGTGGCGCACGGTGGCCGCTCCGGCTGGGGCTCGCTTCACGCGGAATCTCGTCGGGGAAGAGAGAGGGAGGGCCAGAGAGAGGGCAGAGGAGTGCGGGGGGGGGGGGGGGGGGGGGTTTGCTGCTGTGTGGCGTGCGAGAGAGAGGCGAGGGGAGGCCTAGAAGGCAGGGGGCGTCGCCGTGGCGTCCATGGCCACCGCATGCGCTCCAGCGAGAAGCATCGGGGCCACGGGAGGAAGACAACAGGGGAGTCCCCCCCTGGTGGGCTGGGCCGACTAGGCTGGAAGGGCCAGGTAAGGTGGGCTCTGCCCTTTTTCTTTTGTTTTCTTTTTATTTCCTTCTGTTATTTGTTTTGCCCTTTAAAATAAATAGCTAGGGCATTTATAGAAATCCCCAGTCATTTTTATAAAACCTAGGTGACTCTATATAAGTCAATCCCAAGTTTTGGGAATTTTTGAAATTCAATTTATTTGAATTTCAATTCAAATAGGCAAATGATTTAATTTCCAAGCCACTATTTGGATTATTGAAAAATCTATGAGCATGGGATTAATCCCAAATCACTTTTAAAATGATCCCACTCATTTTTAGGATTTTTCAACACATCCAAAAGAATTTTGGAAAAAGATTTATTTCTGGCCTTGTTATTTAATTCATTTAGGGATTTTCTTTTCCCCATTTCCTTTTCTTTTGCAATTTTTTTCATGATGCAAAAATCCAAGTTTAGAAAAGCACAAACCTAATTAGGGTTCTGACAAAGATTACCGACCCATCAACCAAGCCACCATCCAGAACAAATATCCGCTTCCCCGGATCAACGATCTGTATGATCAACTTGCTGGATCCACGGTGTTTTCGAAACTTGACTTGAGGTTGGGTTACCATCAGATCCGAGTCCGTGAAGAGGACATTCCGAAGACCGCTTTCATTACTCTCTATGGTTCATACGAGTACAGTGTCATGTCCTTTGGCTTGACGAATGCTCCAGCCACTTTCTCCCGGTTGATGAACTATATATTCATGGAATACCTCGACAAGTTTGTCGTGGTTTATCTGGATGATATCTTAATATACTCCAAGAATAAAGGGGAGCATGCTGAACATCTTAGTCTTATACTGGAGACGCTTCGAGAACACAAACTCTACGCTAAGTATTCTAAGTGTGAGTTCTGGCTTCCTGAAGTGACCTACCTTGGTCACGTGATTTCCAAGGATGGCATTGCCGTCAACCCAGAACGTATCCAGTCTATTCTTGACTTGACTCCTCCCAAGACTGTCAAACAAGTCAGAAGTTTCCTCGGACTCGCCAGCTATTGCCGCCGTTTCGTCGAGAACTTCTCCAAGATTGCCAGGCCTCTGACTAACCTGCTTCACAACGGCGTCAAGTTTGAGTGGACAGATAAATTTCAGGAAAGTTTCCAAGCCCTCAAGACCAAGCTCCACTCTCCCCCAGTGCTAGCTCCGCCTGATACTCAGAAGGACTTCGCGATATATTGTGATGCATCTCGTCGAGGATTAGGCTGTGTCCTAATGCAAGAGCGCAAAGTGATTGCTTATGGCTCTCGTCAATTGCGTGCTCACGAAGATAAGTATCCAACACATGATCTTGAATTGGCAGCGGTAATTTATGCATTGAAGCTGTGGCGACATTATCTCGACGGTAATCGTTGAGAGATCTGCACCGACCACCAAAGCCTGAAGTACCTATTTACTCAACCAGACCTGAATCTCCGCCAACAGAGATGGCTCGAGACAATAGCCAACTACAACATGGGAATTTCTTACACCCCTAGCAAAGCTAATGTGGTGGCCGATGCCTTAAGCCGCAAAGCCTATTGTAGTGAACTGGAAGTTCAAGTACAGCAGCCACGTCTGTATGAAGAGCTCCGCAAGTTGAACATCGAAATTGTTCCGCAGGGATATGTGAACTCCCTGGTGGTCAAACCAGACCTTGACACCCGCATCAAGACGGTACAACATTATGACTCTGAAATTTGGAAGATTAAGCGGTGTGTCGCCAGCGGAGAGCCCTTCACTATTGATGCAAATGATGATAATGCGGTGTACTTCAAGGGTCGTTTAGTGGTTCCAGTAGCGAAGGCAAACCTGAATTACGCCCCTGATGTCATGAAAGAAGCTCATGATACACCTTTGTCGATCCACCCTGGTAGTACCAAGATGTACCAAGACATTCGTCAGCGGTACTGGTGGTCTAACATGAAGCAGGACATTGCTCGTTATGTCGAAGAGTGTGAAGTTTGTCGTCGCGTTAAAGCAGAACATCTAAGACCTGCTGGAACTCTGCAACCGCTTTCTATCCCTGAATGGAAGTGGGACAAGATCGAGATGGACTTCGTCACTGGTTTTCCCCGATCGCGGAAAGGCCACGATGCTATATTTGTCGTCATCGACCGCTTCTCCAAGGTTTCCCACTTTCTTCCAGTCAAGGAGACGATCTCTGCTAGTCAGTTCGCAGACTTGTATGTTTCCAGAATCGTGTCGCTCCACGGTATTCCGTTGGAGATCAGTTCCGACCAAGGCAGTATTTTCACCTCAAGATTTTGGGATAGTTTCCAAGAAGCTATGGGCACTCACCTGAATTTCAGCACCGCTTATCACCCCCAGTCGCAAGGACAAGTCGAACGAGTTAATCAAGCGCTTATCACATTCGAGCTTGTGTCATCTCATTCGGTAAGAAATGGGAGGAATCTCTTCCATTTGCTGAATTCTCGTATAACAATAGCTATCAAGCTAGTCTGAAGATGGCACCCTTTGAAGTTCTCTATGGACATAAGTGTCGAACCCCTCTGAATTGGTCAGAAACTGGAGAACAAACTCTCATTGGTCCAGACATCATACAGCACGCTGAAGATCAGGTTCGCGTTATTCGTGAACACTTGAAAGCTACTCAGTCCCGCTAGAAAAGCAACTACGAACGCAAGCACAAGGAAATGGTCTATCAACCTGGTGAATACGCGTACCTCCGTGTCACTCCCATGAGAGGCACTCATTGCTTCGGAATCAAAGGCAAGTTAACTCCTCGCTACATTGGCCCGTTCCGTATTCTTTCCAGGAGCGGACCAGTGGCATACCGATTGGAATTGCCGCCGAACCTCTCTCAAGTACACGATGTATTCCACGTGTCGCAACTCCGACGCTGCTTCAAGGACCCTATTCGAGAAGTGGAACATGATATGATCGAGTTGCAATAGGACTTGACTTATCAAGAACATCCGAGCCGCATTCTTGATCATTCTGAACGCAAAACCCGCAACAAGACGACGAAGTTTCTCAAAGTTCAGTGGTCGAATCATTCTGAAGATAAAGCCACTTGGGAACGCGAAGATCGTCTTCGTGAAGAATACCCCGATCTTTTCACCTCTACCACTTAAATTCTCGAGACGAGAATTATTGTAGTGGGGGAGATTTGTAACACCCTCACTGTTAGTGAACAGTAATCACTGTTACTGTTCATCACTACTGTTCAAAACTTTTGATTAATCAACTGGTTCAGTTCAAATTCAGATTCTCCTTTGATATTGTTGCAAGCAAATATGAACCATGGACCTTGATCATCATTGGCCAACTAAAGTCCAAGCCATTTGAAATAAAATTCAAACAAACCCTAAAATGCCTTTTGATGAATATTAAAAATAAGTGAAAATAAAGCTTTGTTCAAAAAATTGTGAAAGCAATTTTATAAAATCACAAATATTCAGTGGAGCAAATACATATGGGTTTGGGTATTTATTAAGCAATAAAATAAATCCAACAATTCAAACAGTAGCCAAACCAGTGGGATTTAATACCTTTTAAATAAAACAAAAATGCAAAAGAATTTATAAAACTCCAAATCTTTTTGTGGCATCTCAATATTGTGTTACACTAATTATGGGCTATGTTACATATTTTAAAAAAATATAAAAGCAACTAAAATAAATATAAACAGAAAAGAACAGAAAACAAAAAACTAAATTAAACCCTAAAGTACGCTTGGGGGCAAAGCCCACCAGGCCAACCCCCCTGTTCCCCTTGGGCTGAGCCCACCCTAACCCCCCCGGACCGTCCCCTCCCCTGTTCCCCTGTTCACGTCGCCGTGGCAGGGGATCCACGGTGCCACCGCACGCCATGGACTCCGTGGAGGCCATCCGGCGAACCCCGGCGGCGATATAAGGCGCCCACCTGCCCCATTCCCCCCCTTGCCGTGGCGAACCCTAGACTCTTTTCCTCTCTTCTTGCGCCGCCGCCCTACCTCTATGCCTTGCTCTGCCGAGCGCGTTCGTCGCTGCGCCGCCGCAGTGGGCGCGACCACTGGCCACCTCCGGGCGCGCGGGCTTGTCTGGGAGCTCCCTCGGCGAGGACTTCGTCTAAACGCGCAGCCAATCGAAGCCGGGAAGGGTTGTGAGCTCGCCATCGCCGTCGGCCCCCTTCTGCATCCGCCTCCGTCGCCGTTCAAATTCCGGATGCACCCGGCCTCCTCCGAGCCCATTGCCATCTCTACGTGTCCTCGGTGAGCATGCGAGTCGAATGCCTCCTTCCCCCTGTCGCATTGGACGCCTCTTCCGTCGTGGCCACGGTAGCCTGCTCCGGCCGCCGCCTGGTTGCTCACCGCCGCGGCCTTAGGTCAACGCTTAGAAAACTTCGAGCACCCATCGATGCGCGGTTCGGTTAGCATTCGATTCCACCCTCTCGCGCGCGTTTTGGTCGCCGGAGCCGGCCGGCAGCTTCGCCGGCGTGGCACGCCCGTCGCCGGCGTGGCTGCAAACAGCCGTGGGGGCTTAACCCCACTCTCACCCCGCCCCCCCCACTGACAAGGTGGCCCCCACCCACCTGATTAAACCCCTAATTAACTGTTAGTTAAAAATAACCCCCTCACTGTCAATGACACCTGGGCCCCAGTGGGTATTTAAGTTTATTTAATCTGATTATTAGATAACAGTGTATGACATGTGGGTCCACTGGTTTTTCTAAAATTAATAAAACCATTTTTATTAACTGTGAGGCTGACCAGTGGGTCCCACTGTTCAGGTTTGACCAGTCAACTGTTGTGGATAATGTTAGTATTTAATTAATAAAATAAATTCAGAAAATCTTTTAGAATGATTTAAAATTTGGAAATTCAATATCTTTTAAACTGTAAGTCAGATTCAAAAACTTTATACATGAAAATTGATCAGAAAAATATAACAAATACGGATACGCTATCCGTATGTCTACCCCACCCCCCTAACACACCGATCATAGACATTCCCCCCTCCGGGCTGTTTGTCGATAATTCCCGGTGCCGGTAAAAACCTGTCGGATGAATTTATTCCGAACACGAAAGTTGTCCGGAATGGTTCAACTAACACGGATACACCCCCCTTATGTTTGTCCGGTACCCACGACACCTCCGGCATGAACCCTTCCCCCTCCGGACACCCTGTCCGGTAATCACCCGGAGCTGGCATATCATCCCCGGATGAATTCCCGCTCCGAGCCTGATACATCGTACTGCGTTAGAACACTGACGTCGATACATTTGCCATGTCGTTCATATGTTTGAATTGCTTGCTTTGTATTTACTGTTTCTTCCCCCCTTATCTCCGAGAGACCCCGCTGCTACCGCCGCCGGGTACGACTACTTCGTCGACGACCCTACTGCTACCGTCGAGCTTCCAGGCAAGCAGAGCCATTCTCTTCCCCAGATATCGCCTACCTTTTCGTACTTTCTTGCACTAGGCATTGTTACTGCTGCTGCTACGATTACAATCCTATTCAATTGCATAGCCTGTTTTTGTCGCCCCTTGATGTACCTTCCTTTATCCTATGCTGCCTGTTATAATTATGCATATATTCAGCAGTGAGCCCTGCGCATTGTTAGCTAGGACAAGATAGCGGGACGTGATCACTCAGGGGAGTGAACACGGATACAATATATACAACTTCACAGGTACGGTACAAAGCAGACACCGCCAAAGGCCCTATCTAGGTTATGCCTAGTCACCTCAAGTGTGAGCTATCCAGGAGTAATCCTTGTACTCCACTCGAGGCTGACTTTGTCTTGCCGCCATAGGGTCCTGGACAGCGGTTGTCCTTAAAGGTAAGTAGTCGGGCGACCCAACGGTGCCCGCGAGAGGTATATTGTCGGGAACGACAGGGAGGGTACGACCGACGTTACTGGCGTGCTTGGCCCCTGTTCGTATCTCGCGAGAGTTGTCAAACCACGAAAGTCGAGCTCGACCAAGAGAGCACGCGAGAAAAGGTAAGGAGACAGTTCACCTTGTTGGTAACCGTAGTGACTTGGTGGGACGACAGGGCAGGCACCGATGTACTGGTGGTCCTGACTGCTGTCGTTGACCGCGGGTCGGTTAAGTCGAGCCAACGATAACGGTTGTCACGCAGGTTAATTAAAATGCTAAATGGTTCGGCGGATGTCTTGAGAAGCCTTCTTGACTTGTACGCACTACCTACACGTGGGACGAGGAGTGTGGGCTCCCCTGCATCGTAGTCTCGTTCGAGGGTCTTCAGACGTCAGCAGTATCGCGGGCTGATTGCCGGGAAGTGGTGTTGTCTTCTCTTGCTCGAGCGGTGTATTTGTATTTGCTTTGATTTTGCTTCACCGGCCAGTCACGCACCGTGCAGGAGTACGTTCGGGTTAGGGTCCAAAGCCCGGCGTACATAGGATATAGTCCGGCGGATGACCTCTCTTTTGATTGCCGAAGGATGGGCTACTTTGTGTCGGATAGCTTTGGTGGAGCGTTCCCTAACAAGGTTCCCGCCACCCTGGAGATCCGAGCGTCGTAGAGTCACGCCAGTGCACCCCTGCAGGGAAGATTAATCTATTCGAATAGCCGTGTCCACGGTAACAGGATGCTTTATGCTGAAGCTGGATCTTACCACTAGAAACTATTACTATTAAACTGTATGGTTCCGGGTCTTCTTCCTCCCAGGGAGTCGAGGAAGGGAACTCGGAGGCATTATTATTATTGTTAATCATTACAACTTATATTATACAATGTTGCAGCAACTTCTGCTTCGTTGTTAGTTTATGCTTTATATGAACTGTTGGTTGATTCTTACCTCATGCTGCAAGACATCGTCGGAAGATGCTAGTCTTCGATAGGCCTAGCTTCTTATCCTTATTCTGATTTTTATCTTGCAGTCCACTATATACAGCCTCTTCTTTCCGTTGATACAATGCATAATGCTTAGTAGCGGACGTAAGACTCGCGGGTATGCTAGGTACTCACCTTTGCTTTATTTCCCCCTTTATGTTTTGCCTGATCGGCCGCTGCAGTCGACGTTGGAGCCCAGGAGCAGGAGTACCCCGGAGGCGGATACTACTACGTCGAGACCCCCGCTGACCAGGACCAGGAGTAGTTTCGGAGGCTCCAAGGCAGGAGGCCTTGCCTTTTCGATCTGTATCTCTGATGTTATTTGTGCTAGCCTTCTTAAGGAAAAACTTGACTAACTATGTCTGTGCTCAGATATTTGGTTTGTATAACTTATGTATTCGGGTCCGCGTGACCCCCCTTTATTGTAACATATTGGTTTATCCTTTTGTGTTTAGTGTTGTGCTGTGATATTCTCACCGTGGCACCCTAATCTCAGCCGTGTACCCTGCGTGTATGATTACTGTACACAGATTGATTTTGGGGGTGTCACAAGTGCCAGCTTTGACTTGGCTAGTCCTGAACTACGAGTACCAGACTTGAGGTAAGAAGCGTACACGAGTCCACTATCAAGTCTCCAACCAATACACCACTATGGATACTTCCTCGAATTCCCCACTAGGAGCACACCATAGCACTCACGCTTATCTTGCGAGTTTTAGAAGTATCCATTCAAGTTGTCTAATAATCAGGTACAGGTTCCAAGTAGTCCATGACCGCGGACGCGGCTATTCGAATAGTTTTGTTAACCTTGCAAGGGTGTAAACTACACACACATGACCATTAGTTACCGCCAGGTCTCGTCACCATTCAAGGGGTGACAGCGAGGATGTTCACCACGACACTTCGCTCACAACTGGTCTATTCCAGGAGTCGACTATCTGAGTTTGTCACCGCTCGAGAGTCCGACCGGATCAACGATACAGACCCAGACAATGTAGGCAACCGAGACGCCACCTCTGACAGATGGTTTCACTGCCTCATAGATCTACCCACATATCTAGGATGATGCAACATTTCCACTCACTCTTTTTCTATGCATATGTCAAATGGAAGGCCCGAACTAATGTGACTCCTGGACGTCAACACGGATCAAGGTACTAGGCCGAGAGAGGTCAGTGAGCCCAATGTGTGGTTGTACTCTTTGTCTTGGATTACCATACAAGAACTCGGTGCTTAAGGCGGTGTTCAACGAGACAACCCACTGTGTACTCCTACACAGCCTCTCATCGTTCACCTTGTATTAGGGTAGATTCACCGACACAGTTTCACCTTCTTCAGTAACATGAACACAACCATCCCGACTCACAGATCATTGTAACCTCAATGTAACCTCTAAGCTGCGCACATCTAAGGTCCACTTGGTGTATAAAAGACCGCCAGCAAGAACACAACTAAGCTATCGAACCCCATACTAAGACATGCATGTTATAAACATACACGCAACACACATGCCTAGTATGAACAACATGCATCATCACATAACTCTACAAAGTGTATCTTTATTGATTTACACATAGAGCATACAAAGATCACATGTCTGTGATCAACATTACATCATACAACGGAAGAAAATTAGGTCTGAGTTCAGACAAGTTTAACAAATGGCTTAGAGAAGCCTTGTACAACAAACATGCCCTTCCACGAGGGACCAGAATGTTTTCTGGAACTATACTACCAAGGACAACGTCGAGCTTCACGAAGGTGACTCCATCGGGGTCTCGGTTTCCATCTAAAACATAGAATAAGCAAACGTGAGTACAAAGTCTTACTCAGCAAGACTTACATCAGAACTATACTACTCATGCTCAAGTCTCAAGGTAAAGGAGATGGGGTTCAACATGCAGAAGTGCCAGCTTTGACTTGGCTAGTCCTGAACTACGAGTACCAGACTTGAGGTAATAAGCGTACACGAGTCCACTACCAAGTCTCCAACCAATACACCACTATGGATACTTCCTTGACTTCCCCACGAGGAGCACACCATAGCACTCACACTTATCTTGCGAGTTTTAGAAGTATCCATTCAAGTTGTCTAATAATCAGGTACAGGTTCCAAGTAGTCCATGACCGCGGACGCGGCTATTCGAATATTTTTGTTAACCTTGCAAGGGTGTAAACCACACACACATGACCATCAGTTACCGCCAGGTCTCGTCACCATTCAAGGGGTGACAGCGAGGATGTTCACCACGATACTTCGCGCACAACCGGTCTATTCCAGGAGTCGACTATCTGAGTTTGTCACCGCTCGAGAGTCCGGACGGATCAATGATACGGACCCAGACAATGTAGGCAACCGAGACGCCGCCTCTGACAGATGGTTTCACTGCCTCACAGATCCACCCACATATCTAGGATGATGCAACATTTCCACTCACTCTTTTTCTATGCATATGTCAAATGGAAGGCCCGAACTAATGTGACTCCTGGACGTCAACACGGATCAAGGTACTAGGCCAAGAGGGGTCAGTGAGCCCAATGTGTGGTTGTACGCTTTTTCGTGGATTACCATACAAGAACTCGGTGCTTAAGGCGGTGTTCAACGAGACAACCCACTGTGTACTCCTACACAGCCTCTCATCGTTCACCTTGTATTAGGGTAGATTCACCGACAAAGTTTCACCTTCATCAGTAACATGAACACAACCATCCCGACTCACAGATCATTGTAACCTCTAAGCATTTAATAAGCTTTAACAGTTGCAGGGGCCACATGATATCAATCAACTCCTATGTCAGCTAGGATTGTGGTTTTCTTACTACTGTGACAAGATGATAGGTCATGCATCGGATATGGGTTCAACTACGCGGTAGAATTGATACCAAGGTGATCTCCTAAACATGCATAAGCGAGACTGAGAGGGAAGTGGGATTTTATAGACATGGTCAATGGGGTTTGCTTTCCATGCTGACGATACATGGGGTTTACCGAACTTTTTCTCCTTCGGGGGTGATCACCATCTCGGAGGCACTGTTATCGACACAACCATCAACAAGAGGGGGCAACATTGAATGTAAATGCACAAACACATGATGTAGTTGTTCCATGATGTGAAGGGTATTGATTTGTGGCACATTTGATTTAAATGAAGTGTATTGCATTTGAAATGCAAATTCAAACTCCACATATGAATTTCAATTTAACCAAATTGCAATTGCTATTGTTTGTTCTTTGAAAACCATGTGATCAAGTGTGTACTATGTCTCTGATGTACAAGTTACCAAGTTTACATTGTATTGGTTCAAAGTGGAAATGTATTTGAATTAATTCCATTTAAACCAAATAGCAAAAGCTACTGGCCCCATTTTAAATTCAACTCAAACATAGCTGAAAGTTGTATATTTGTATAGATTATTTTCTTGTGATCATTTTTCATATATTAATGTTAAATTTGGAGTTAGGATTAAAAACTTATTGAATTTCAAAGTTTATTCTATTTTTTGGAATTTCTGGAATTATTTTATTTCTGGAAATTCTTTTTATTGCATCATGCTGACGCAAGGATGACATCAGGGGGGGTCTGACCTATGGGTCCACCCTGTAAGTCTCACAGGGGTTAATCCCCTCTCTGTTAACTTAACATAGGGGTTAGGGGGGCCTGGGGCCCACCTGTCTGTGGCTAGGGGAGGGGGATTAGGGCAGTGGTTAAGCCTAATGGCTCGGGGTCGTCGCCGGCGACCAAGTCCACGGCGGAGGAGCTCGCCGGACTTGCCAAAAGGCCACGGGAGAACACGGGGTGGCTACCAAAAGGAAGCCTGCGTACTCCCGCGTCTGGTGTGCTAAGCAGGGGGACGCCAGGGGAACTAGGGCGACGAAGGCTTCAAATGGCGCGGCGGCCGGAGCACTGGAGAGGTGACGACGGCGAAGGAGGCCACGGGAAGACGCGCGAGAGGGGGCAGGAGGGAGAGGAGCTCACCCTGAGTTCTTTGAAGAACACGGCGAGGACGGAGAGTGGCTGGTGCTGCCTGAATAGGTCGCCGGAGCTGCGGCGGCCGACGACGAACTCTTGAGGCGTGCGTGGACTCCAGTGGACCTTGGCGCAAATATATGGGGGAAAACGACGAAGACGACGGTTTCAGTCCTTTCGGGCATGGTGGCGCATCGAGGGGGAACCGGTGGCCACGTCGGGCACGGCGGCGCGCTCCAGTGGCTTCAATGTTGGTGGCGATTCGGCGCGAGAGAGAGGGGAATGGCCACCGGAGAGAGAGGGGAAGAGCGCGGGGGCTTCTGGAGTGCGTCGTGGCGAGAGGAGAAGGCCCGAGAGGGTCTAGGGGGGACGTGCCCCTCGCCGGCGTTTGCATGGCGGCCACCGAGCTCCTTTCCAACGCGCGGGGAAGACGACAAGGCTGCTGGTGGGCCTGGGCCGTGGGGAAGCTAGTTGGGCCCAAGGCCTGGTAGGTTGGGCTGGGATTCCTTTTTCTTTTTCCTTCTTTTTGCTTTCTGTTTTCTATTTTCTGTCTTTTGTTTTGCCCCAGATAAAATAGCAAGGCATTTTGTAAAATCCTCAAAACATTTACGTGGGCTTAGAATACATATAGATAGCCACTCACAAGTTTTGGAGATTTTTCAAATTCAATTAATTTGAATTCTAAATCAAATAGGGTGTTTATTTAATTTCCATGCTCTGTTTGGAATTTTTGAGAAATCTTGGAGCATGCAGTGGGACCCACTTCACTTTATATGTGATCATGCATATTTATAAGACTTTTCAAAAATATCAGAGGAATTTTTGGAAGCATTTTTTGTCTGGCCATTTGAATTAAATTCTTTAGGGCTTTTATTTTTCCCCAATTTTGAATTTCCATTTGAATTTTTCATGATGCAAAGGGTCAAGCAAGCCCTAGCACTTACCCTAGTTGGGGTTGTGACAGGATCTGCGAAGTTCTTCGCTGCGGTCCTTCTGGACACGACGGTGCGGCGAGGGAGAGCCGGTGGTGAGCTCGGGCGGTGCTCGCTTGCTCTCGGGGTTGCGCGAAATCGAAAGGGGGAAGAAGGGGAGACGAACAAAGAGAGGGAAAATAGACTTGCGGCCTCTCCAGGCGGCTCTAGGCGAGAGGAGGTGGCCGGGGAAACAGGAGGTGGTCGTGGCTGCCGTGGCATGGCCGCCACGCAGTTGTGTGCCTTCCTGGACAGGGGAAGAAGACGCCCCTGCCCTTGGTGGGCTGGTTTGGGCCAAAGCCAGGTGGGCCAGGTAAGTGGTAAGTCCCCCTTCTCTGCTTTTCTTTTTATTTGATTTTCTTCTTTTCTGTTTTGATTTCATTTCTAAATCAAACCATTTTTAAAAATTCAAAGAACTTTTATGTGGGCTCAGGAGGCATATATAACTCAACACATAATGTTTCAGAATTATTGAAATTATATTTAAATATTTTCAATTGCAAATACAGTAATTATTTAATTTCCAAAGGGCTTTTGGACTTTTTGAGGATTCCATGAGCATGGAGTGGGACCCACTTCACTTGAAATGTGATCATCCCCATTTATGAGAATTTTCAAAAAATTTAAATTTTTTTTGGAAAAAGATTTTTTTCTGGCCTTTTATTAAAATTATTTTGAGGCTTTTATCTTCCCCAATTATTTTTCTTTTGCAAAAAAATTTCATGATGCAAAAATGCTAGCTTGGAAAAGCACAAACCTAAATTAGGGTTCTGACAACTCGCCCCCAGTCAAAAGAATCTCGTCCCGATATTCATAAGTCGTCGGGAGGAAGGTGGGTTACTCAGCTCGTAGACGATCCTCTCGTTCCCAGGTGGCTTCTTTCTCTGAATGATGTGACCACTGCACTTTGAGGAATCTGATCTTCTGACATCTGGTGCTACGCTCGGCTTCATCAAGAATACAAATAGGGTAGTCTCGATATGAAAGGTTATCTTGGAGATCAAGCGTTTCGTGGTCTACTTCGCGGATGGGGTCCTTGAAGCAACGCCTGAGTTGAGAGACGTGGAAGACGTCATGAACCTAGGAGAGGTGAGGGGGTAGTTCCAATTGGTTGGGAACTTCTCCACGTTTGGCGAGAATGCGAAAGGGACCAATGTAACGTCGGGCCAACTTTCCTTTGATACCGAAGCGATCGGTACCCTGCAGAGGAGTAACCCGAAGGTAAGCCTTCTCATCCAGATTATAGCTTTCTTCCCTATGATGACGATCATAATAGCTTTTCTGAAGAGACTGGGCCGTTTTCAATTTCTCACAAACAATGCGAACCTGCTCTTCTGCATCCTGAATCATATCCGGTCCAAAGAATTGTCTTTCTCCGGTTGCTGACCAGTTTAGGGTTGTGCGACATTTCCGTCCATAGAGAAATTCAAAAGGAGCCATGCCCAAACTAGATTGGAAGCTATTGTTATACGCGAATTCGGGAAAAGTAAGAGAGTTCTCCCATTTCTTTCAGAAAGAGATAACACAAGCTCTGAGCATGTCTTCGAGAATATGATTGACCCTTTCTACTTGACCACTGTGTAACAGCCCAGATTTCACAAAAATTAAAACAATTGTTTTCGGTATGAATTGTTTGAATGTCTGATTTGTTTGCGGTGTTTGCATCCCCGATTTATCGATCGGCGATTATTCCCCCCCCCCTCTTATCTCGTACCGGACGGAGACCGACCCTTGCCACCTTGATACTCGACATTTGAGACACCGGGTCTCGCCCGATCACCGTCGCGAAAACCGCACGAGACCAGTCGCAGCCAACGGAACGAAAAACCTCGTTTAATAATTAAACGGGTTATTTTTATAGCGCGCCGGAAAGTGTTCTCGGAACGGTTCCAACGCGAGGTGAACGCCTCTGGCTCGACGTGCTGATCGCACAGTTTGAAGTTTTACCCGAATCGGAGGTACCGCGGACCCCCGGCGGTCAGAAACGTTGACACCGCGCGCGTGAGAGAAAAACCGGGGATGTTTTTGCAAACTGCCAGCCACCTGGGCTATCTAAAGACCACCACTCTCCCACACCTTTCTAGGGTTTCCCTGAGCCAAAATTGCAGCCACCCCCTCCACTTTGCCCCAAATCAGCCCCCTAGCTCCCCAAAATCCGAAAACCTAGATCCAAACTCCTCTCAGCCCTCCGATCTGGGCAACCGGCGGCCCAGATCGCGCCACGTCGCCACCTAGCCACCAACCTCCTCTTCTCTCTCCCGTGGATCTCGCCGCGCCGCCCGTGGAACAACCTCCATGCCGTCGTCTTCACTTCGGCCAGCCGGCACAGCCGCTGCCGCCCCAGGTCCTCCTGCGCCCCTCTTCTCCTTCCCTTGCGCCTCCCTCACCTCCTCCCTCTTCTCTCCCTACAGCAGCCAGGAGGCCGGCCGCCGCCGCCATGAATGCCCGACGGCGCGAGCTCGCACCGTCGCCCGATGTGCTCGCCGCAGGACCCCTCGTCGCCGCCCGGACCGGATCCGATCGATGCGCCCTCGTTCCCGCCAATCCAGGCTGCAGTCGGCCTCCCAAGACTCACCGGAGCCATGCCCTGCATCGGCATCCTTCACGGCGGCGCCCCCACTAGCTCGTGCGGGACGAACCAGCCAGCCCGTGGCCGCCCGCTCGCTCGCCCCTGCATGGACCGGCCAGGTGGGCCGGCCTGCCAGGCCCAGCCGGACCAAGCCGCCTCCAGCACCAGCCACCGGCCACTGTTGGGCCGGCCCATTTAGGGTGAGAGCCCACCGCGCCCCTCTTTTTTTTCCTTAGCGTTTTTTTTCTTTTCTGTATTTATATTTTGGCAGATTTACTTATTATTGTTGCGACGTGATTATCTTTTCACCGGTAGCTCCGATGGAGACACTTTCTATATGAAAGTTGCTCTATTCTTTGCGTAGATCACTAAAATGTGCCTTTTTGCCATGTTTGACTTTGTTTACATGATGTTTAACTGCTATTTACAACTGCTTTCCATTGTAAACTGTAACTGGTATAACTTTTTAACTGTTGCTCTGTTTAAAATGTTTCTTATATGTAACTTGACTAGAATTGCATGTAGATTGTGTTTATGCTGCTCTTGCTTGCTAATAAAAATAATAAAATATTGTTTAGGGAAAAATAGTACCAAATTCCATTTTTATCGTGGGGTCCGCAATAATTTGCCATGTCTAGGATTTCACCCCACTTAAATTGACTAGCTTAGGTAGTTTATTTATGCTTCACCTCTTGACATGTTTGTGTGCTATGCCATGCTTGAGTGATATGCCATGTTAACAACCTTTGCTCATCTTGTGTAGCTAAACAACTTGAACCTTCCCAAATGTGCGGTATCGTCGTGTGTGACGAGTACTACACTTAACCTGTTAGTAACCGCTCTCGACGGTAGGTGCGATGTCTCGTGTTTCGTTCTTGTTGATGCTTGCTCGTTGATTGCTTTCCAGTGTTTACCGTCTTGTGTGCTTCCGCGGGTACCTCTCGGAGACGATGCGAGCTTGCGATCAACTACACCTTCGGAACCCGACTTATCAACAGGCAAAGACTATACATTACTTATGATCCCTTCTATTTCAACCAGCGGTTTGCATGCTAGTTTAGGTTAGGTTCGATGTTTGATCCTACCACATGCTTACAGCCTCTTTCAAACCGATACAGCCATGTCCCCTCCCAGCAAACCATGTACTGCTATGTTACTATTTCTCGTTGCTCAGCCCCTGCTTAGTATGCATGCTTAGGATGCTACGATGTTACCCTGTTACTCCTTGGTTTGGGATATCACATTATTATATTGTTGTTGATGATATGATTTTTATAATGTTGACTATATTCGACGAAGGATGGAAGGTCTAGGCTATCCCGCCCCGACGCTTTGTTCCATTCGAGTCACCTAGGACCCGAGTTCCAGGTATTGGTTTTAAGACTGAGCGTGCCTAACCGCGTGTGGGATTTTATGGGGTCCCCTTTTTCTTACCTACCTAGCTTCAAACATTTCTAGTGGTGGCCCAAGCTGATTTACCATTTGAAACCGTGTCTGTGCTGGTCGGCCGCCACTAGTTTTCAAACAACTCGGGCCAGCGTAGACATGGTTTCTCTTGTTGGTCCACCCCAGGGAGCTAGGCGGTTGTCCACATCTGTTTGGGCAACTAACCCGACCTCATCCAGACGGTAGAGGCCGATTCGAGAGCGCGGCCGGCTTTTGAGTTGGGTGTCGACTCATCGGGGGCCAGCCGGATTTGTTCGTTGTTAGCTAGAGGGACCTGTCGTTTAGGATCTCTTGGAACTAAATCATAAAATGGTTGCCTGTGATGGGTAGCAACTGAGAGAGATGGGTGTGCGTGCGGAGCCTTGTAATGGGCAGTTGGTATACCCCTGCAGGATTAAATCTTTTCGAGAAGTCGTGTCCACGGTTATGGACGACTTGAGACCTACTCCTTGTTAATAGACAACAACAACTGAGATAATCTTAAATAACTTGATCAACGTGTGTGTGCCTTGACTACTTCTTCTTCGTCGGGGTGCGAAGAGGAGGACAAGGATAGGATAGGTGTTATGATTGCGTAAGTAGTTGATAGCAAGACTTGTTGGAGGCGATTCCTCATCGAATGCTTGGCTTCTTATCTTACTCTCTAGATTGTTAGCCACTTCATAAATTCTACAGCGGCAGCAACCTCACCACTTACCCCTTCCTTACCGTAAACCAGTGTTCCAAATATCGGCCGATATTCTGATATATCGGCCGATATATCACTTATCGGGGTCCTACCGATAGGATAAACACTTATCTTCATGATTTATCGCTCTGGCCGATATATCGGCAGTCAGACCTTTTTTTTACCGATTTTTACAAAAGAGCAGCACCACGGTAGGATTTCTCTTCTCCTTTGATTTTAATTCTCTAGTCAGCAAATTTTGAGATGATATTAGGCAGTGCAACGGGTGATGCATGACTTTATCATCTCAAATTTATTAGTTGGTCCATTAGATGCAGATTGTATTAGGCAGATTGTAATTATATTAGTTAATCATTCGTAAACTATGTATATGGTTGATATGGTTGTTTCCTAATATTTATGTAGATGTCTACTTCAGAGTGCTCGCGCTTGTACACTGATATAGCATATTTTGAATGTTGAGAGCACTTATTTGTCATGTGTATAATAGTTAATATAACATAGCATATTTTATATTATTTCTCTTAGGAAAACATGAGTTTTAAAAAAAAAACTTGCCGATAAATGATCGACTGATATAACCGATAAATCGGACGAGAAGCCGATTTATCCCTTATCGTGGCTCGACCGATAAGTTAACGATAAGCGATATCTTGAACATTGCCGTAAACTACTAGTTGTCCTAGAATGACGAGTGATGAAGTCCTTGCTGGGTCAGTCGACCACTACAATTGGATGCTGAGTACTTCTGTACTCATGATACTACCCCCAAACTCTTTTCAGGGTTCTTGATCGACAACAGGTATGGTGATCAATGTTTCACGTGGAGACTCGACGACGACTAGTTAGGAGGATCCCGGCGGAGGGCCTGGACCCATGTGGTTATGGGGATCGATGTTTTTCTCTTTCCCACTAGGCATTTTCTTGTAGTCTGTACTCAGACATGTATCTTCCGCTGTTGTAATGTATTAAGGCAGTTGTATGCCGATTGTATGAGATGTTGTATCCTTGTATCTGTAATGTTGTGATATCATGTTGGAAATCCGGGGCATATGGCGACGTCATATGTCGCGGTGGGACCGATATGTGCTTCGTCCCCGGATTTGGATGGAAACATCTAGATCTGGAACAGTACCGCATATCGGGCCTTACACAGTGGATTGCGGGTGATAAGCAGTGCTAAAGGAGAGGTGGGTTCCCATAGCATTCTGAAAACTTTCCCAAAATCGAGAAGTGAAAAGACTACCACGGTCTGAATTGATTTCCAAAGGAACACCGTGAAGTGATACGATTCAGGAGACATACAAGTACGCTAACTGGCTAGCAGTTATAGACTCGTGAACAGGAGGGAAGTGAGCAACTTTTGAAAGTCGATCAATGACAATGAAGATGGCATCATTTCCTTTCTGGGTTTTTGGAAAGCCAGTGATGAAATCCATACTGACTTTATCCCATTTCTACTCGGGGATAGGAAAAGGTCTAAGAGTACCAGCAGGTCTTTGATGTTCTTCCTTAACGCGAAGACAAACATCACATTCAACAATGAACTGAGGAATTTCTCTCCTCATCCTAGTCCACCAAAATCTCTGGTGTAGATCTCGATACATTTTAGTACTAACGGGATGAATCGAGAGGGGAGATTCATGGGCTTCTTTAAGGATCAGCTGTCTAAGGTTCTTATTCTTCGGTACTACTATCATGTTCTCAAAGTATACAATACCTTCATTATCTAGGGTAAAACATTTAGCCTTACAACTAGCAATGTTTCCTTTAATGTACGGGATACCTCGAGCACGTTTCTGTGCAGCTTTGATTTGATCCTCAAGAGTTGGTTTCACTACCAAGGTGGAAAGGAATCCATAAGGAACAATCTCAAGATTGAGCTTTCGAAATTCCTCATGAAGAAGTGGTCGATATTGTTGTAACATGAGGTTGTTACAATACGACTTACGACTTAGTGCATCAGCCATGACATTGGCTTTGCCAGGGGTGTAAGAAATTCCTAATTCATAATCTTTTATCAACTCAATCCAGCGTCTTTGCCTGAGATTAAGATATGGCTGGGTGAATATGTATTTGAGGCTTTGTTTGTCGGAATATATCTGGCAGTGATTACCAAGGAGGTAATGTCGCCATGTTTTCAGGGCATGAACTACGGCAGCGAGTTCAATATCATGGTTAGGGTAGTTCTCTTCATGTGGACGCAACTGGCGTGAAGCGTAAGCTACCACATGTCGATCTTGCATAAGTATGCATCCTAACCCCTGTCGTGAGGTGTCACAATAGATCTCGAAATTCTTTTTGGTGTCTGGAGGCGCAAGTACGGGTGCAGAAGTCAATCTTCTTTTTAGCTCTTGAAAGCTTTCCTCGCACTTGGGGGTCCATTCGAATTTTTTATCTTTCTTGAGGAGTTCAGTTAGAGGCTTTGCAACTTTTGAGAAGTTCTCAACGAAGCGGCGGAAATAGCTTGCTAAGCCAAGAAAACTCCTAACTTTCTTAACCGATTCAGGTGGAGTCCAATCAAGGACGGCCTGAACTCTCTCGGGATTGATAGCAATGCCTTTGGCAGATATCACGTGGTCTAGAAAGGTCACTTCTGGTATCCAGAATTCACACTTTGAGAATTTGGCATATAAGCGATGCTCTCGAAGTTTCATCAATACCAGCCTAATATGCTCAGCATGTTCTTCTTCGTTCTTCGAGTATATAAGGATGTCATCGAGGTAAACTACGACAAACTTGTCCAAATACTCCATGAAGATCAAATTCATCAAGCGCGAAAAAATGGCTGGGGCATTGATTAAACCGAAGGACATGACGGTGTACTCGTAACGACCATAACGAGTAGTGAAAGCCTTTTTGGGAATGTCCTCGTTTCTGATTTTGATTTGATGATAGCCTAATCTCAAATCCATCATGGACAAGACAGAGGATCCATCAAGTTGATCATAAAGATCATTGATCCTGGGCAGTGGGTACTTGTTCTTTATCGTCGCCAGATTAAGCGGGCGATAATCTACGCACATCCTTTCTGTTCCATCTTTCTTCTTTACGAAAAGAACGGAGCAACTGTTGGATATGTGCCCTAGAGGAAAATTAATAAAGATATTTGTGACATATCTGTTTTTTCATAATACGTTATATATTGTGCTAGAACTGTATTAAGCGGAAACATTAATACACGTGTGATATATAACAACCTGGTCCCTAGTTAAACTCAGACATACTAGCTCATTGGGCAATTGATGATCAAGGTTTCCTGATCATGAGAACATAATAGTCTATTGACAATGAGGTCATATCATTAGGAGAATGATGTGATGGACACACACCCACCTTAAGCACTGCAGTGTGATCAAGTCACATAAGTTCAGCATTGCGATGACTTAATAACATAGTGACTGAATCCTTAGACCGTGATGATCATACATAATTGCTATCTATTAGGATGCTTTGAGTGCATTAACCGTTATACTGAAACATGGTAACTTAAAAGGTGTATATTGGGTATTCTAAAGTAGATATGTTGAGGAGTATGAAATAGATCAGAGCGGGATTTGTCAATCCGAGTGACGGATAGGTACTCTGGGCCCACTCGATGGTGTTGCATCAATAGCTTGCAGGCAAGTGACTAGCTCACAAGAGATGTAATATTCACAAACGAGTAAACATGTTATGTCGGAGACGAGGAAGAACTAGGTATTGGATACCGACGATCATACCTCGGACAAACATAGTACCAAAGCACAAAGGGCTCAAGTCATATTGTTAACGGTTCAACAGCAATGAAGTTTATTCGATGGAAGCGTAGGGGCACATCAAGGATTGTAACCAGATCCCACATGCTGGTCATTGGTCAGAGATTGTCTCGATCATGTCTACTCTTTCCCGGACCGTAGGGTGTCACACTTAAGGGCAATCGATGCATTAAGGATTTATTCGGGATCATTGGTTGAAAGAGAGAAAGCACCGGAAATGTACCAGGAGGTGCCGGAAGTTGTTCCGGATAATTTGAAAGGTTCAAAATAATATATATTAATGTTTAAATATGTTTTATTATTTAATTTACAGAATTAAATATTAAAATGATTTAAATAATTAATTAAAAAGGTGAAAAGGTATTTGGGCCTTAAAAGGCCCATGAGGGGAAGGGGGAGCCTCCCCCCTTGGGCTTGGCGCCAATGGAGGGGGCCATCCCCCCTCCTAGCCGCACCACTCCCCCCTTGGGGGTTTAGTCCCACATGGGGGAAGGGGAGGGGGTGGAGCCCCTCCTTGGCCTATATAAGGAGGGCTGGGGTGCCTTTTTCAACACAACATTGAGTTTCTCTCTCTCTCTCTCTTTCTCCGACCTAGAGCGGACTCCCCTGGTTTCGAGTTTGCACCTGGTTGGGGGTTTCACCATCATCCCGACGCCGTCGCGCTGCCGGAATCGGGATTCAGATCAATTTTCTTTCCGCTGCTCTTCTGGTTCATAGCCCGGAGGGACATCGGTTGCATCGTACGTGTGTAATCCCGCGAGGCACTACACATGTGGTTCTACTTCATCGTCGGAGGTTCTTCAACACGACAGGGAGGTCGTAGGATCAGAGTCTATGCCAATCACGTTCGAGGAACGTTTCCCTCTTTCGGTCTTCAAAGGTATGAACACCGATTCCTTCCGTTACATACATCAGCATAGCATAGATCTTGGGTTCGGGACTCGTAGGTAGGAAAATTTTTGTTTTCTGTGCCGATCCCCAACAGTGGTATCATGAGCAAGGCTATGCGTAGATGTATTGTACGGGTAGAACACATCTAGGATGTGGGCATCAATTCTCCAATTGTTACCCTCCCACGTGTACTCGTTTAGCGTTGCGGCAATGTCCTGATGAAGCGGCCCCGACCGACCTTACGCGTTTACGCGAGACTGGTTCCACGCTTGACATATGGCTTGCACCATATAAGTGGTTGGGGGTGTCTGTCTCTCTAACATTAGCGACGCGAATACGTTTGCAACGGAGGGCCCCGATAGGGGTGTAATAGAGACGATTGCAGGATTGGTGTTGTGGCTTGTTTTCGCAGGATAGAAAGTGGTTCTCTCTCGAAACCCCTTAGCATCCACGTAAAACTTGCAAAAGATAAAGTAGAAGGCGTTTTAACTTTAATTTTCATGTAAGGGGGGGATCATAGCTTGTATGATTTACAGTTTTACTTCCTGTCTTGCTAATATGCTAGATATGCGACGGTAGCATGATAGGATAATCTCTCTCAATACCATGATTGTATTCTCCCTTAGTGGGCACCACCTGGAAGGATCTCTTTATGATAGGCAGGCCGTGATGATCGGGTGTCATACATACATTAGCGATCGCATGAGGTTGGTTTTGGCAAGCCTAGCATATGCAGATATGGCCTTGCTGAACAGCCATACACTAAGGTTCGACTGGCAGGCTTGACATATGTAGATATGAGCTTGGGATACGGATGGCCGAAAGGTTAAGGATGAGTCATATAACGGATATGATTGGCATGATGGCCTACCTAGGGAGATGTGTCGTCGGCCGTGTGATATTCGAGGATGATCATTCATACTAGGATTATCTTAATCACTTAGTAAATTTGGAGAGATGTTTAACTAAGTGGGAGTTTTAGAATTAATTAAAATTGAACTCCAATTATGAACAAAGTCTAGATATGTGTTTTGCAAATAACCATTGTAGATGGCTGCACCTCGCCCCTCATTCAACTTAGGGTCATTCCTAGGCAAAGACAAACTGAAAACCGATGGGTCAAAATTCACCAACTGGTTCCGCACTCTGAGGATTCTCCTCGTTCCCCTCAAGATGGCATACGTACTAGAGGCCACGTTAGGTGATGAACCACCAGCAGACGCTAGTCAGGATGAGAAGAATGTCTACCTCTCCAAGAGGGATGATTACAACCTTGTCCAGAGAGGAATGCTTTACTCCATGGAGTCTGAGCTGCAGAAACGCTTTGAGAGGATGGGTGCATATGAGATAATCACCAACCTCAAGGCCGTCTTTTCACCCCAAGCTAGGGCTGAACGTTATGAGGCTTCTGAAGCTTTCTTCTCAGCAAAGATGGATGAGCATAGAAGTGTTAGTGAGCACATGGTCAAGATGGCTGGCTATGTTCAACGCTTGAATGCTCTGGAATGTCAGATTCCAGATGAACTTGCTGTTGATAGGGTGCTTCAGTCGCTGCCCCCTAGCTACAAAGGCTTTGTGTTGAACTACAACATGCAGGGGATGACTAATACCCCTTCTAGGTTGTTCGCCATGCTGAAAACTGCTGCGGTTGAGATCAAGAAGGAGCATGTTGTATTCTTGGTCAACAAGACCGTTGAATTCAAGAACTCTGGCAAGAAGGAGAAGGGAAAGAATGGAAGCCCGAAGAAGGGTGACAAGCCAGTTGTCACTCCTCGTAAGGCACCCAAACCTGGACCCAAGCCCGGCGTTGAGTGCTTCTACTGCAAGGGTGATGGTCACTGGAAACGCAACTGCCCCAAGTACCTTGAGGATAAGAAGGCTGGCAAGATTCTCAGAAGGGACAAAGGTATATTTGATATACACGTTGTTGATCTTTTCTTAACAAGCGCTGGGAACAAATCCTGGATATTTGATACAGGATCTGTTGCTCATATTTCTAACTCCTCTCAGGGGCTACGAAATAGGCGACGCTTGATGAAAGATGAAGTGACGATGCGAGTGGGAAAAGGCTGCCGGATTGAAGTGGTGGCGGTCGGCACGAAGCATCTTAGTCTCCCTTCGGGATTAGTTTTGATTTTGAATAAGTGCTACTATGTACCCGCATTGAGTGTGAACATCGTTAGTGGTTCTTGCTTGAAGCGAGACCACTATTCTTTTAAGTCAGATACAATTGGTTGTGCGATTTATAAGGATGATGTGTTTTATGTTTGTGACATCCTGGCTTAATAGGAATGATAGACTACTCATATCAACAAGGTGCACCTTCTTTTCCGGAAGCACATCTTCAAAGAACTCCAAAGTTAAGCGTGCTTGGCTTGGAGCAATTTGAGGATGGGTGACCGACTGGGAAGTAGCTCCCAGGTGCGCACGAGTGAGGACAAAGTGCACAGTAAAGACTAGTGTTGGTCTGTGGGGACAGTCAAGATCCCGCCAGGCGTACGCCGGGAACCGGTGGCTGTGGCCGGGGCGTAACAAATGGTATCAGAGCCGACCCTCGCGGTTACACGGGCGTGTGTGGGTCATTTGCACGAACATGTGGGACATGTGTCGGCACTGGACGCACAGACGTGTGCCAAGAGGGAACGTTCCTGTAGGCCGATGAGGACATCGGTTCCTTTGAGTGGGGGTGTATGTGACATCCTGGCTTAATAGGAATGATAGACTACTCATATAAACAAGGTGCACCTTCTTTTCCGGAAGCACATCTTCAAAGAACTCCAAAGTTAAGCGTGCTTGGCTTGGAGCAATTTGAGGATGGGTGACCGACTGGGAAGTAGCTCCCAGGTGCGCACGAGTGAGGACAAAGTGCACAATAAAGACTAGTGTTGGTCTGTGGGGACAGTCTAGATCCCGCCAGGCGTACGCCGGGAACCGGTGGCTGTGGCCGGGGCGTAACAATGTTCACGCACCGGAGAAAAATGGCTTATTCATTCTTAATCTAGATTGTGATATACTTCATATTGATAACGTAGAGGCCAAAAGATTAAAACCTAGTGGCGAAGAACACATGACGATGTGGCATTGTCGACTTGGTCATATTGGTGAAAAGCGCATGAAGAAGCTTCATGATGATGGTCTTCTGGAGTCATTGGATTTTGGATCCCTTGACACATGTGAACCATGCCTTATGGGCAAGATGACAAGGACTCCATTCAATGGAACAATGGAGCGTGTGGAAGACTTGTTAGGGATCATACATTCAGATGTATGTGGACCTATGAACGTCCCCACACGCAATGGTCTTCGTTACTTCGTGACCTTCACAGATGACTTAAGCAGATATGGGTATATCTACTTAATGAAACATAAGTCTGAAACCGTTGAAAGGTTCAAGGAATTTCAGAGTGAGGTCGAGAATCAACTCAGGAAGAAAATCAAGCACCTTCGATCCGATCGAGGAGGCGAGTATTTAAGTCACGAGTTTGGCGATCATCTTAAGACTTGTGGCATCGTACCACAACTTACGCCGGCAGGAACACCTCAGTGTAACGGTGATTCTGAGCGACGTAATCGAACTCTATTGGATAGCGTACGATCGATGATGTCTCATACCGACTTACCTGTGTAGTTCTGGGGGTATGCATTACAAACCGCCGCTTACATTCTTAATAGGGCACCGTCCAAATCCATAAAGACAACACCATTTGAGGAATGGCATGGAAAGAAACCAAAGTTGTCTCACTTAAAGATTTGGGGTTGTGAGGCTTCTGTTAGGAAACTACAGCCTGACAAACTCGAATCAAAAGCAGATAAGTGCATCTTTGTGGGATATCCAAGGGAAACCATTGGATACACCTTCTACAACCAGTCTGAGGGAAAAACGTTTGTCGCCAAGACTGGATGCTTTCTTGAGAAAGAGTTTCTTCCGAAAGATTTGAGTGGGAGGAAAATAGACCTCAACGAGATGATTGACCAATCACTACAAGTGGAAGAAATGGCAATGGAAGTTGTTCCGGAACCATCTTCCGTAGTGGGAGCTGAAGAGAACGGTCATCATGATATTCATAACGATCGTGACATACATGATGATCATGATCAAGATGAAGAGGATCCTATTGTACCCCGCGGGTCATCAAGAGCCCGAGTAAAAACTCAGGTTTATGGGCGACTTGTCAATGCAATCATGTTAAATGAACCTGACGAACCTGCGAACTACAAAGAAGCAATGGAGGGACCCGAGTCCGAGAAATGGCTGGAAGCCATGAAATCCGAGATAGACTCCATGTATGCCAACAAAGTATGGACTTTGGTGGATATTCCCGAGGACCGAAAGGCCGTCGAGAATAAGTGGATATTCAAGAAAAAGACTGACGCAGACGGAAACGTATCTGTCTATAAGCTCGACTTGTCGCAAAAGGTTACCGACAAATTCAAGGAGTTGACTACAAAGAGACTTTCTCTCCCGTAGCGATGCTAAAGTCTATCCGGATATTGCTAGCAATTGCTGCCTATTACGATTATGAAATATGGCAGATGGATGTGAAAACCGCGTTCCTAAATGGCAACATTGAGGAAGAGTTGTATATGGTACAACCGGAAGGTTTTATTGATCCTAAGGACGCTGGTAAGGTATGCAAACTTCAACGGTCCATTTATGGATTGAAGCAAGCATCTCGGAGCTGGAATCTTCGTTTTGATGAGGTGATCAAAGCTTTTGGATTTGTCCAAAATGAAGAAGAATTCTGTGTTTATAAGAAATCGAGTGGGAGCTCTGTGGCATTCCTAGTACTATATGTGGATGACATATTATTGATAGGGAATGATGGGAAATTTCTAGAGGGGGTAAAGGAATATTTGAATGGACAATTTTCCATGAAGGACCTAGGTGAAGCTGCATACATATTAGGCATTAAAATCTATAGAGATAGATCAAGACGCCTATTAGCACTGAGTCAGAGAACTTACCTTGAGAAGATATTGAAGAGGATCAATATGGATAACGCCAAGAGAGGCCTCTTGCCCGTTATGAAAGGAAGTAAATTGAATGTGACTCAATGCCCAGCAACAGCAAAAGAAAGGGAGGAAATGTCCTCAAAGCCCTATGCCTCAGCCATAGGTTCTATCATGTATGCTATGCTGTGTACTCGACCAGATGTGGCCCTGGCGGTTAGTCTGACTAATCGTTTCCAAAGTAATCCTGGAATGGATCATTGGATTGCAGTGAAGAACGTCCTTAAGTACTTACTAAGAACTAAGGATCTGGTTCTTGTCTATGGAGGATGTGAAGAAGAGCTCGCCGTAACAGGTTACGTTGATGCCAGTCTTGGTACTGATCCCAATGACTCAAAATCCCAGACGGGATACGTGTTTATGTTGAATGGTGGTGCGATTAGCTGGAGGAGCGGCAAGCAATCATTCGTCGCCCAATCTACGATGGAGTCGGAGTATATTGCTGCTTGCGAAGCGTCAAATGAAGCGCATTTGTTGAAGAAGTTCATCATCGAGCTTGGCGTATTCCCTAGTTGCATTGACCCTGTTAGCATTTATTGCGACAATACGGGTGCCGTTACTAACACAAGGGAGCCGAGGACTCACTCTACAGCCAAGCATATTCTCCGGCGTTTCCATGTGACACGGGACTACGTCAAGGATGGTCATACTAGGATTTTCAAAATACATACGGATCTGAATCCGTCAGACCCAATGACTAAACCTCTTCCACAAGCCAAGTTTGAACAAAACCGAGAGACTATTGGTGTTAGATACATACCTGATGTAAACTAGTGTAATTTGTACTCTAGTGGAACTGGGAGACTGTTGGATATGTGCCCTAGAGGCAAATTAATAAAGATATTTGTCACATATATGTTTGTTCATAATACGTTATATATTGTGCTAGAACTGTATTAAGCGGAAACATTAATACACGTGTGATATATAACAACCTGGTCCCTAGTTCAACTCAGGAATACTAGCTCATTGGGCAATTGATGATCAAGGTTTCCTGATCATGAGAACATAATAGTCTATTGACAATGAGGTCATATCATTAGGATAATGATGTGATGGACACACACCCACCTTAAGCATCGCAGTGTGATCAAGTCACATAAGTTCAGCATTGCGATGACTTAATAACATAGTGACTGAATCCTTAGACCGTGATGATCATACATAATTTCTATCTATTAGGATGCTTTGAGTGCATTAACCGTTACACAGAAACATGGTAACTGAAAAGGTGTATCTTGGGTATTCCTAAGTAGATATGTTGAGGAGTATGAAATAGATCAGAGCAGGATTTGTTAATCCGAGTGACGGATAGGTACTCTGGGCCCACTCGGTGGTGTTGCATCAATAGCTTGCAAGCAAGTGACTAGGTCACAAGAGATGTAATATTCACAGACGAGTAAACATGTTATGTCGTAGACGAGGAAGAACTAGGTATTGGATATCGATGATCATACCTCGTACAAACATAGTACCAAAGCACAAAGGGATCAAGTCATATTGTTAACGGTTCAGCAGCGATGTATTTTATTCGATGGAAGCGTAGGGGCACATCAAGGATTGTAACCAGATCCCACATGATGGTCATTGGTCAGAGAGTGTTGTAAGGCCCCTGATGCGGTACTAACTCTAACTAGTCGCTTTCGCGTCCGGTCGGAGTTAGAAGCGCATCAAACGCCACCGGCGCACGACACTCGCACTCGTGTCGCTGCTGGATTCTCGACAACAGGTATAAAAAGCATAACCCTACAAGATAGAAATATATATAGATAGATAAATAGAACAGGGCATACAACGCCACTGTCTAATAATACAACATCATCATGAGTACATCTCATCAACACCTCAAGCGGAAGCATAATAGGGACCGGGTACGGTCAAGATCCAAATTGCCCTAGAGAGGGCTACACATAAATATCCACCCAGGGGAACGTCTGAAACCCAACTATAAGATCCTACTGGTCGAGGTACTCGTACTCGTCGTCATCCTCCGGGGGCACCTCCACGAAGTAACGTCCGGTGCTGGGGTCGAGGTAGTAGTCCACTGCAGCGGCCGATCAGGCAAAGCGGTAAAGACAGAAATGTAAACGGGGGTGAGAACATGTCATTACGGAATAACTAACGCTATAGGAAAAGTAAAGACAAGGACCGGTTGCAGCCGTACTAGCATGTATGGTGGCTACTCATTCTAACAGAATAGAGATGAGGTCCAAGAAGTTACGTTGACAACGTGTCATAGGTCGGCTATCCACCTACTTACGCAAACATAACACAACCTCGTTTCTCTCTCGGTCCCCCTGGACGAAGAAAGACAACCAAGGCACGCACACAGTTTGTCAAGTTTTATAGCATGATTAATATTGATGTTATTCTATGAACAAGGAGTAGGTCTCAAGTAGTCCATAACTGCGGACACGGCTTTTCGAAAAGATTTACCCTGCAGGGGTGTACCAACTGTCCATTATAGACGTCGCATGTACGCACGGTTTCCACTTGGCTAGGTAAGCGCTTGAAACTCCGGAACGTCAGAGTCCCTCTAACTAACAACGCACATATCCGGGTGGCCCCCGGTGAGTCGACACCCAACTCAAAAGCTAGCCACGCTCTCGAATCGGACTCTACCGTATGACTCCAGGTTTGGATTACCGGTTAGTTCTCTTATGAGACCGGGTCCTCAGCCGGTCTATTTGGGCCAGCCAAGAAACTATGTCCTCTTGGCCCTGGTTTGGTTTGGAAACAACTGGGGATCCAACCAGCACACACACTTTGCTAATATAAATCAGCTCGGGCCACCACTAGAATGTACGAGGCTAGGTAGGTAAGACAAGGGGGCCCCATAAAACCCCACACACGATTAGGCACGCTCGTTGAGAAACACAATACCCGGAACTCGGGTCCTAGGTGACTCAAATGGAACAAAGCACCAGACGGGAATAGTCCAGCCTTCCACCTTTCGTCGAATAAAGTTAACATCATTTAACAATAATAAATATCAACCAACTTCTTTTATAGCATGATATCCCAACCATAAACATATAGGGTAAGCAGCAAGTTTTCTATCCATACTAAGCAATGGCTGAGCAGCGGTAACTTAGCAGTACAATGGTTTGCTGGGATGTGGGGATCATGGCTGTATGGTTTTCAACATGGCATATAAAGTAGATAGGATCAAGCGACAACGTTCTAGATCTACAGCTAGGCATGAGCAGAAAGTTATAAAGTAACGACACAGATCTCCCCCTTGCCTGGTAAGGTAGTCGAAGCAGCACCCACGGTACTCTCGGGCTCGGTGTCGGACAGCTCCACGTAAGTCTCCTCGTCATTCTCGGGTGCTAACGTAAAGATACCGGCAAGGAAAACACACAAGTAAGCAACTGATGCAAACTCAAACAAGGATGCCATGTTCAAGTTTTATTTACATGGTATGACCCTGTCTAGTCAAATTTAAATGAAGGCGATGGCGACAAGTCATCACTTTCACATGCATTTATTTACATTGTAATGGCTTGGGTCTAAGCCTTAATTTAAGTGTAAGTAGCATGAAAGCATGACATGGTCAACAAAGCATTCCAAGAATTTAGATAACATGAAAGTAAACAACGATTCCGGAGACGGAGTACTGTCGGTGAAATTGGCACATAGGAAGGTGCAACAACAGTTGGAACCCAGCCACATTACATATGACAATATGTTAGGGGCTGAATTGAAAAAGAAGATGACATGGAGTAAGATTGCAAAGATCAGATGACCAACATTCCAAATGCACTGAAGTTGGAATGTTGCAAGCAGAAAGATCTGGAGGCTTCTGAATCAGGTGATCACACCCTGATTTCATGAGTTGCACAAAACATCATGAAATCATCACTGCTGAAAACCTTGCAGAGAAGCACCCCAAAACCATATATGATATGTCTCCATTTGAATTTGCAAGCCAGTTGCAATTCAGCTGAAGTTCAGGGGGCTGAGTGCAAAATTGCATCACATGAATTTGAAAAAGGTTCAAATGACTTCATCATCATCACCATGCAACTCCTTGTGCAAAACTACCCAAAAACCATATATGGCATGGGCAATTTAAAATTTGAACCACTTGACAAAAACAGAGAAAAGAAAAGGGGCTTATTTGCAAAATGGCCACACCTCAATTATTAGAAGGGGTCAAATGCAAAAATGGACCTCACCATGTTGGTCATTAGCTCAAGCTACCCCAAAATCATATAAGGCATGCCCATGAATGCAAAAGATGCTCAAATCAGATTTGAATTTGGAGGCAAATTCAAATTTGAATTTAAACGGAAAAGAAATCAAAGAAAAAGAAAAGAAACAAAAAAAAGAAAAAGGAATCAGCCCCATGGGCTGCTCTCGGGCGAATCCGGCCCATGCCGCCTCTCTGTCCCATACTGGACTCAGCCCACGCGGCCTGGGTCGCTGACAAGCGGGTCCCAGCCGTCAGCCTCAGGAATAAAATCAAAAAATGGGGGGGGGGTCGGCTGGGACTCGAACCCGCGACTCGCTGCGCTACTCCACTGCTCGCTACCACTGCGCCACGAAGCATTTTCTGAATCTAAACGCTACGCAGGCTAGGTAAGGTTCCGGCTCCAGTACTCTGAACTTCGAACACCTGAAGACACTGAACCGCGACGGCGACGCTCTACTGCGGCGAACCGCGCATCGTGTACAGGCAAGCTCCGGCCACCCCGCCATGAGACGAACTCGAGCGGGCACCTAGCTCTACACGGTGCTGTGCGCCATGGCTCCCAGCTCCACCTCCTCTGCTCGCAAATCTCACCGGAACAACACGGCGGCAGAAACGACTACAGCTTCAGACCACCCCGCCATCCAACATTTAGGTGAACCGTGCGACGAGCACACGACGCCTCTGGCCATGGGGTTGCTTGCAAAAGCAAGAGGGAAGTACCACGATCACGTGGCTGCCCTGGCCCAGACCTGGACCTCACCGGAGGGGATGCTACGCTCGTCTGAATCCAAGGCGGATCTGACTGACAGAGACGCGCAGGGTTCAGACACGGCGAAAACCAAAGCAGCTACGCGGAAAGGGGGCTCCTTTGGCACCAAAGACGCGCCCTGGACACCCCTAGAGCACGCGGGAGGACGTTCGAGACGCACCACGGGCACGGTGATCACGAATTCCTCACCGGCGACGAGCTACGCGGCAGACGGCCTACTGCTACCGTGGACGGAAGACTACACGATACTACGGGCGAAGGCGTGGGCGTCAGCTCACCTTGTGGGTCGCATCGTGCGTCCCGGCCTAGCCGTAGAGGAGGTAGAGGTCTACGGACGTCGTCGGGGACGAAGGGGGTCCGCGGCGGCTTGCTACTGCTGCGGAGGCGTCTCGCTCCTCCGGGCTTCGATCTGGGCACAGAAACGAAGCAGGTCATGTTCAAGGATCGTGCAGACGAGCGCTTGCTCAAGGACGATGCAGAACGGCGGCGAATTGCGCTCGTCTCCGGCAGAACAGGGGAGGTCCTGGAGAACGAACCCGAGGCGGCGGCGGAAAACTGGAGGGAGGAACGGGGCCTAAGGTTCGCGAGGGGGCTGCTGGTGCTCTCCTTAAAAAGGGGGAGGCCCTCTGGCCACGTCGGCCGCATCAACGTCGACGGCTCCCGCCGGCTGTGAGAGAGAGGGGGGAGGGGACCCTGGACACGCTGGAAAGACGATGAGCCAGGGCCATCCGATCAAGATCCAGCGGCCAACGACGACCCCGCGTACCGCTTCGCTGGCGGACCTCCAAGCGGGCTGCGGAGCGGAGGGCTGCTGGGCTGGGCCTCCAGCAAGACTTGGAGCAGAAGAGAGAAAAGGGTTGCTGGACCCCTTTTCTATTTAAATAAACAAAAAAGAGATACAGGATTTATCTGGATTAAATACAAGTGTAAAAATCACATAAAAATATGTAAAATTACCCTTGCATTATTCCTCAATTTCTAAAAATGGTTTGGGTATTTTTGGCAACAACAAAAGTGTGAGCTCATTTTGAATTTCAAAATCACTTTGAACTAGAGCTTCTGTTTTTGATGAAGTCAAAATTACCTTGAGGATTTTAAAACCCTTGCAAAGGCAAAAGAAATGGCTAGGCCAAAATTGGGGTCAAGAGAAGTGAGCATGCAACAAAGAAAATTCCATCAATGCCCTTCTTGAACCACTTTGGATGCAAAAGAAAATAACCCACATGACTCCAAACCCAAAGCCAAATAAGATCACCACATGAAATGATATACACATCCACCATGTCAAGTTACAAGTCCAACAGAGGAAGTAAAATACATGGTGTTTGATAGCTTATTACATGTGGGCTGTTACAAGTGTCTCGATCATGTATACTGTTTCCCGGACCGTAGGGTGTCACACTTAAGGGCAATCGATGCATTAAGGATTGATTCGGGATCATCGGTGAAAAGAGAGAAAACACCGGAAATGTACCGGGAGGTGCCGGAAGCTGTTCCGGATATTTTGAATGGTTCAAAATAATATATATTAATGTTTAAATATGTTTTATTATTTAATTGATAAAATTAAATATTAAAAATGATTTAAATAATTAATTAAAAAGGTGAAAAGGTATTTGGGCCTTAAAAGTCCCATGAGGGGAAGGGGGAGCCTCCCCCCTTGGGCTTGGCGCCAAGGGAGGGGCCCAATCCCCCTCCTAGCCACACCACTCCCCCCCTTGGGGGTTTAGTCCCACATGGGGGAAGGGGAGGGGGTGGAGCCCCTCCTTGGCCTATATAAGGAGGGGTGGGAGTGCCTTTTTCAACACAACATTGAGTTTCTCTCTCTCTCTCTTTCTCCGACCTAGAGCGGACTCCCCTGGTTTTGAGTTTGCACCTGGTTGGGGGTTTCACCATCATCCGAACATCGTCGCGCTGCCGGAATCGGGATCCGGATCAATCTTCTTTCCGCTGCTCTTCTGGTTCGGAGCCCGGAGGGACGTCGGTTGCACGGTACGTGTGTAATCCCGCGAGGCACTACACGTGTGGTGCTACTTCATCGTCAGAGGTTCTTCAACATGACAGGGAGGTCGTAGGATCAGATTCGACGCCAGCCACGTTCGAGGAACGTTTCCCTCTTTCGGTCTTCAAAGGTATGAACACTGATTCCTTCCGTTACATACATCAGCATAGCATAGATCTTGGGTTCGGGACTCGTAGGTAGGAAAAATTTTGTTTTCTGCGCCGATCCCCAACAGGAACCCCATGGCGATGAGCTAGGGCGGATGAAGCCTTTTTCCAACGAAGCTTCAAGTCGGATTTTGAGCTCAGCTAACTCATGTGGGGCCATTCTATATGGGCGTCTGGATATTGGGGCGGTTCCTGGGATAAGATCTACCACAAACTCTACAGATCTGTCAGGTGGTATGCCTAGTAGCTCTTCTGAAAAGACATCCGGGAAGTCACGAACCACCGGAATATCTTCAATGTCAGGAAGGGGAAGAACATTCAATGAATGCAGCTGGGTTCTAGAGCTTGGTGAGGTGTAGTCAATTGTCTGGCCTGAAGGATGGGTGAGTTTAACTGACTTGGATTTACAATCAAGGACATCATTCTGTCTTGATAACCAATCCATTCCTAGGATGACATCAATGTCTGAAGACTTGAGGGCTATAAGAGAAGCAAGGAATACTAAACCCTCAATTGAAACTTCATTTTCATGACTCACCATGGTGGTGTGCCATCTAGATCCAGGGGCTTGCACAACTAAGGGTGTGGATAACATTGAAAATGAGATGTCATGTGACAGTGCAAAATCCTGGGATATGAATGAATGAGATGCTCCTGGATCGAAAAGAACAGAAGCTGGGACGGAATTGACCGGAAGGGTTCCGAGTACAACATCGGTTGACTTATGGGATTCCTCCACAAATACATGGTTCAACCATCCATGTTCCTTAACAGGAGTGTGAATTTTGGAGGTTTTGGGTTGTGGCTTACCACAACGAAAATCTTGCTTTGGATTAGGAGTGGTGGCTACATGATTTTGGGGACACTCTCGAAAATTGTGGCTTGATTGTTCACATCGTAAACAAACACCACGTGAAATGAAAGTAACATGAGCACTTGATTGTCCAACTAGATTCCAAGGAGGAAGATTGGGTTGAGGTGGACGATATATGGTGGTTGATGGTCTAGAAGCACTTACAGCATGAATGACATCACCGAACGGAATCCATACACAGCGTTTGATGGCAAGAGTGTGTTATAGTCTTCAAGCCCTTGTTGATTACCCCAAGTGCAGGGTGAGATATAGTGCAGCGGCAAGTTTTCCCTTGGCAAAGATACCAAGGTTTGTCTCCCGTAGGACTCCGAAGGATACAAGAAGGTGGTAAAGTGAACAATGGCGCCGAGGTTGCTACTTCACCTGGACCTGCACATAGATACACATAACTTTGCTCCCAACGAGTACAGAGGAGTTGTCAATTCCTCCGGCCTTGCCGTTTACAAAGGATCAACGCAAGAGATAATGATAGTGGCAACTGAAAGTAAAGACTCAAAGTAAATTGAGGGTGTAAACAATGATATGAAGATGGACCAAGGTCGCGTGATTTTCACTAGTGATGTCTCTCTCCCAAAAGACCATAAAAGTGCTAGCGAGGTAAACAAATCATAGTTGGGCAATTGACAGGATTATGAAGGCACCACAATGCTAACTATGCTGCAAAGAAAGGAAGGGCTCAAAAGCAATGGGCAGTACGCCAAGGTAAGTAGACCGAAATCCATCTGCATCTACTACGAATCATCCACCTTGAGATGCCTATCCAGAACATCTCGCTGGTATTTAGTTGTGAATCCCACCCAAAGTGTAAATCCAAAGCAAAAGACAACTGCATTAAAAGAACTTTGCATAAATTAAACAATCCTTGCACCCGCGGATACAAGCACCGTTGTTTTATCCCTGTTGGCAACAGCACATCCCCTAGTCTCATGTTTCTGTCACTCAAGCTAGATATCAAGGGGCTGAACCCACAATCAAGCATAACGCTCCCTCTTGGAGTTGCAATAAATCACTTGGCCAAAGTAAAATACGGCAACGGAGAACATGCAAGAATTTACTCAAGAACAAAATACAAAAGATAAGAACCAAATATATTACTCATCACAATCTGAACATAGTCTCATAATCCATCAGATCCCATCAAACTCAGCATAGCAACAGCAGAAAATTACAAAGGTGCCTCGATCATGTGAGGCAGCTCACGAGGTCTCGAATGTGGAGGCACAAAGAAGGGAGAGATAGATCACATAGCTACTGGTCACGGACCCATGGTCCAAGGGAAACTACTCACGGTACATACGGGAGGCGTCCATGGCTATGGATGGTCTCCCGGAGGGGGTAGATTCTCCTGGCAGGGTGACGGAGCAGCTTCTCCAGGCAGCCCCGATCTTGAAACGGCGGCGGTGGCGGTACAGAGGCGAGATCGCAAAAGAGGAGTCCCTATTAGGGGTTTCCACCCCGAGGGGTAAATATAGGCGAAGGGGGTGTCGAGGGGACCCACGAGGTTGTCAGGAGGGTCCCTGGCGCGGCCTAGGGTGGGGCCGCGCCACCTGCCCTCCTGGCTGCCTGGTGGTGGCCCCCCTTCGCTTCTTTGGTGATTCCGGAAGCTTCCGCGACACTGATTTTTTATCTGATTTTCCTGGATTTTTTGGAGCACTTTTAATGGCCGGAAAACCTGAAATACAAAAACAGCAGAAAACAGCAACTGGCAGCTGGGTGCACTGGGTTAATAGATAAGTCCAAATATTCTCAAAAGTGTATGAAAGTTCAAGCAAAACATGGCAAAGTCACACAAAACATGCATGGAGCAAGCAGAAATTATAGATACGTTTGGGACGTGTCAACATCCCCAAGCTTAATTCCTGCTCATCCTCGAGTAGGTAAATGATAACAAGCATAATTTCTGTGGTGACATGCCACACAACCATAAAAGGAATTTTAAGTAAAACAATCAAAGCATGCAAATCAATTCAAGTCTTAACAAGCAAGAGTCTATATTAGCAGTGACACAAGCAACAAAAGAACAAAAGGTGAAAGAGCTCTTTCTGTCCGTGACTCGAATGTCTCCAGATGGTGTTTGCGTGCAAGCATGGGATAGGGAAATACGAGAGAAAAAAGTAAGGTTGTTGAGAACAACTATCTACTAAAGTTTCACACTTAGTCTCCTTTGGATTCTTATCTTGACTCGTCCCCAGACCACTAGTCAGGTACAAGTCAAACTGATCCACTCCCATTCGATATTTTTAGCACTCATGCAATGGATGAGCGTGAGCAAGAAAGTTGACACCTAAAAGGAGAAACAAAAAGAAGGTGGAGGAGGAAGACAAAAAGGTGTGAAAGGCTCACATCAATGAGGACAATCATAGGCGAGAGAAGGACATATGATAGATATGATGTGAGGAGTAGGGATTGCCATGCAACGGATGCACATGTGAGCTAAAAGCTCTCCAATGGAACTAGTGGGGGTGCATCTAAGTTGCTTGCTCAAGAAGACCTAGAGCTCGTTTGAGGAGGCACATCATTGGAATATACAAGCCAAGTTCTTATAGTGTGAAGGTCCCCACATAGCTATATGTATGATGATGATCTCTATGGAGTACAAGGGATATAGGATGAAGTACTAGTGTGGATCTCTCAAAATGAATAGTAGTGTGCCCCCTTCTCTCTTTTTATTTCTTTTTCTCTTTTTTCTTTTTTTTTGTATTTTTTTGGTGGCCTCAATGGCTCTTTCTATTTAACTCTCATTTGTCCTCTTTGGGATCTTTTCCTCACTTTAGGGGAAACACTCTATTTTACAAGAATATAGGAGATCTTTCACACTTTACAAAGGTACTCACATAAAGAAGATATATCTATCATGATGCAAATGTATGACATGAGGATCAAGTCATGAGAGGGTGGATGTTGCATGGCAATGTATCTCGGAAAGGCTATGGAAATGCCTTGTAGGTAGGTATGGTGGTTGTTTTGAGGAAAGATATAAGGAGGTTTATGATGACAGAGCGTATCGTGCCAAGGGTTTGGATGCACCGGCGAAGTATGCGCCAACTCTCAAGATGAGAAAGGGCAATGCACGGTACCGAAGAGGCTAGAAGAATTATAGGTGGGTGGAAGTGTCAACTTTCTAATACTCACATTAGTCCGAAGAACTCATGAACTTATTATCGGTAACTCTCAATCTAATCAGGAGGTTCACAAAGAGACAAGTACCCCGAGGAGGAGTGTATGGGGGTTTGGTTATCCTTGCGCATCCTCGACTCATGGTACGTGAGTGTTCTTTAATATTCGAACCCTCCAGAGGTTAGTGATCCATCTAGTAGCTAGATTTCTTAATAGGGGTTTTTGGTTTTCGAAAAACACACGGATTGCCCAAAATACAACATCTATCACTAATAGGCTCGAGCTCTTGACACCAAAAGTTCAAACATTACTCTAGTCAATACCTCAAAACTATTGCAAGTTACTACTACAAAGAGAAAAGAAACTTTAACTATCTACTTCTAGTCAAGACACAAAACTCAGTGCAACAGGCAAACTCTCTAACAAGATAAAACATGCAACCTATATAAAGTTCAACCTAAAACAAAAGTAAATCTCTAGAACAAATAAAGCACTACAACTAAACAGAGCAACAACTAAGAAAAGAAAAAGAACAACTCACACCTAAAAGAATAAGCATGAAAATCCTATGAGGAGTTCTAGTTCAAGCGGAGCGTGTATCTCTCCCACACAAAAGAGTAAGTAAGCTGGGATCTAACTTGTTACTACAGCAAAAAAAGCAAAAACAAACCTTGAAAAGCAAAGAGCGAGACGCTCCAAGTATAGCACATAACGCATGAAGCGATAAAAATATAGTGCAACGAGAGACGAACTGATAATTGTTGATGAAGAAGGGGATGCACGGGGTCATCCCCACGCTTAGAAGCTTGAGTCTCCTTGAGTATTTATTGGGGGTGCACATGGGCATCCCCAAGCTTGAGCGTTTGACACTCCAAGATCTTCTTTCATCATCTTCCATCGCGCACTTGAAAACTCCCTTCATACATAACTCATTGTAGACTGATTAGAGAGGTTAGTACCCTAATAAAATATATTTTTCTATACTGGAAATAAATATAATCTTGAAGATCTACTGTTTCTAAAGATATCCAAAAAGTTTTTGCAAAGAAAAAGCAAGCTTAAGGTTTGCAAAAGTAAGGAGAGACAAAACGTGGCAGAATCTATAAAAAACAGAACAGAAGATAGAAAAGAATTTTTTAGGGATACTTCTGCAACTCAAATAAAAAAACTCGGAACATACGCAAGTTTCGTAATTGTATAGAGCACGCTGTGTAAAAAATTCAGCTCAAAAAGATGAACTGGGATTTTTTTCTGATTTTTCTAGTCACGAGGACAGAATCTGTTTTCTGGACAGCATGTCACAACTTTCACTTCCCTTGTTGTATGAGGCTATAAAAGGCACAAATCTTGAAAAGCAAAGATACAATGATGTTGCTACAGTGGTAACAATCATCAAGACCACTAAAAACAGAAGAAAAGAAAAAATAAAAACCTAAATTCGTTTCGGGCCGCCTCCCGAAAGCGCTTCTTTAAAGCCATTAGCTAGCCTTAATGCAAAAGATCAAAGTTCTCCAAAATCATCGGAAGGTTCACCAAGGATCTCAAAAGGGTTTTCAATAAGCTCATCCTTGTTCTTCCGAGGGAAAAGGTACGTACCTTTTTATTTACCACGCAAACGTATTTGTCCTTTACCTATATCAATGAAGCCTTTCATGGCTCGGAGGAAATCCCTTCCAAGCACTATATTTCCTTGATTAGCCTTCATGATGGAGAAGTCAATCTCCACACTTCTTTTTAGAAACATGACCTGGACATCTTTCAATCTTCCCTGGATCTCAGAAATATCACCATTAGAATGTTCATGGAAATATGAAAAAAATTCCATGCTTGCAAGGTACAAAGAATCATAGATAAAGCTAGGCATTATAGAAACTGTAGTTCCAATGTCACAAAAAGCAAGGAAGTTTTGATTAGAGATAGCAATCCTAACAAAAGGCTCCTAGTAATTTTCTATTTCCAAAATCTCCTCTCTAGGAGGATTTGGTTTTTCTACTACTTTTAAGTCTAGAGCATCAAGTTTTTTCTCAATAGTAGCAATTCTATCTATAACAGTATCAAGACCATCATAAACAAAATAACTAGATAAACCATGTATAATTTCAAGAGCTCTAGCTTCATCACACTCTAAAAAGTCTCCTTCAGCTATAAGATCAAGAGAGTGCTTACACCACTTAAAAAGGCCAAAGTAAAAAATTCTAAGCACGATTATTATAGGTAACCAATGCATGTTTGCCTTATGTGCTTCAGAAATTCTGTCCCATGCCTTCTTCATATTTTCCCCGTTCCTTTGGTGGAAATCCAAGACCTCGGATTCCCTCATAGTACCAACTCCTAACATTTTTGGTATTTTGGATAAGGGACAAAAAGGTAAAAACTGAAAGGTAAACTAACAAGACTAAAAAGCAAAGATAAAAGATAGTGTGCAACTCCCCAATCTTGTAGGCTGGAGTCCCTGGAAACGGCGCCAGAAAACATGATGATGGCAAGAGAGAGTTATACTCTTAGAGCCATCATTGATTACCCCAAGTGCAGGGTGAGATATAGTGCAGCGGCAAGTTTTCCCTTGGCAAAGATACCAAAGTTTGTCTCCCGTAGGACTCCGAAGGATACAAGAAGGTGGTAAAGTGAACAATGGCGCCGAGGTTGCTACTTTACCTAGACCTGCACACAGATAAAAATAACTTTGCTCCCAACGAGTACAGGGGAGTTGCCAATTCCTCCGGCCTTGCCGTTTACAAAGGATCAACGCAAGAGATAATGATAGTGGGAACTGAAAGTAAAGACTCAAAGTAAATTGAGGATGTAAACAATGATATGAAGATGGACCAAGGTCGCGTGATTTTCACTAGTGATGTCTCTCTCCCAAAAGACGATAAAAGTGCTAGCGAGGTAATCAAATCACAGTTGGGCAATTGACAGGATTATGAAGGCACCGCAATGCTAACTATGCTGCAAAGAAAGGATGGGCTCAAAAGCAATGGGCAGTACGCCAAGGTAAGTAGACCGAAATCCATCTGCATCTACTACGAATCATCCATCTTGAGATGCCTATCCAGAACATCTCGCTGGTATTAAGTTGTGAATCCCACCCAAAGTGTAAATCCAAAGAAACAGACAACTGCATTAAAAGAACTTTGCGTAAAGTAAACAATCCTTGCACCCGCGGATACAAGCACCGTTGTTTTATCCCTAGTGGCAACAGCACATCCCCTAGTCTCATGTTTCTGTCACTCAAGCTAGACATCAAGGGGCTGAACCCACAATCAAGCATAACGCTCCCTCTTGGAGTTGCAATAAATCACTTGGCCAAAGTAAAATACGGCAACGGAGAACATGCAAGAATTTACTCAAGAACAAAATACAAAAGATAAGAACCAAATATATTACTCATCACAATCTTAACATACTTTTATAATCCATCAGATCCCATCAAACTCAGCATAGCAACGGCAGAAAATTACAAAGGTGCCTCGATCATGTGAGGCAGCTCACGAGGTCTCGAAAGTGGAGGCACAAAGAAGGCAGAGATAGATCACATAGCTACTGGTCATGGACCCATGGTCCAAGGGAAACTACTCACGGTACATACGGGAGGCGTCCATGGCTATGGATGGTCTCCCGGAGGGGGTAGCTTCTCCCGGCAGGGTGCCGGAGCAGCTTCTCCAGGCAGCCCCGATCTTGAAATGGCGGCGGCGGCGGTACAGAGGCGAGATCGCGAAAGAGGAGTCCCTATTAGGGGTTTCCACCCCGAGGGGTAAATATAGGCGAAGGGGGGTGTCGAGGGGACCAACGAGGCAGTCAGGAGGGTCCCTAGCGCGGCCTAGGGTGGGGCCGCGCCACCTGCCCTCCTGGCTACCTGGTGGTGGCCCCCTTTGCTTCTTTGGTGATTCCGGAAGCTTCCGCGACGCTGATTTTTTATCTGATTTTCCTGGATTTTTCGGAGCACTTTTAATGGCCGGAAAACCTGAAATACAAAAACAGCAAAAAACAGCAACTGGCAGCTGGGTGCACCGAGTTAATAGATTAGTGCAAATATGCTCAAAAATGTATGACAGTTCAAGATAAACATGGCAAAGTCACACAAAACATGCATGGAGCAAGCAGAAATTATAGATACGTTTGGGACGTATTAGCGTTTCCGAGAACCTGAGCTAGAAGATGGTGCAAACTCACGATCAAGCTTACGAGACTCTTCATACAACTCATTTCCAGACTCGTCCTTGAAGGATTTGTTGACTAAATCCTGGAAGTTGACGAACTCGTGAAGATTAAGGTCATGACGAAGGACAGGGCTAAGTCCCTTGCGGAACCTTGCCTGTTTCCTGGCATCGGTGGATATCTCCTCTTGGGAATAACGTGCTAGACGAGTGAACTCAGTCCTATCCTCATGAACAGACATCTTTCCTTGGGTCAGATTGTAAAATTCTTCTCTCTTGCGCTCCATCAACTGATCCGGAATATGATACCCTCGGAATTCATCACAGAACTCCTTCCAAGTCACCACGTGACCTACAGGCTGCATTGCTACAAAATTCTCCCACCATTGAAGAGCAGCACCTTCCAGAACGTATGTCGCGAATAACACACGATCATTGAAAGCAACATGGGTTGTGTCAAACTTACGCTCGAGGGAATGAAGCCAATCATCGGCATCAAGGGGCTCAGAAGAACATCGGAATACTGGCGGGTTGAGGAGAATGAAGTCCTGGATGGTAACAACACTATGACACTGACGAGAAGTGTTCTGATCAATACGCTCAAGAAGGCGTGTCTGATCATGACGATTCTTCTCAGCCTCCATCATGATTTCCTCCGCAGAAGGCGGTGGTGAACGATCTTCATCATCTCTATTACCAAGACTGAAATCAACACAACGATTTCCACCTGACATTCTGTGTGATAAGAATCAACAATCAGAATAGGATTTATGATATAATTCTAAGCTAAGCCAACAAGACTATAATGCAACGGCATCTAAGTCACAGTCGGACAGCATAACGGTTGTGTCGGGATGAAAAATGACACAACCAACAAGATAACAAACATCACTTCCAAAGAAGCACTATGGAATGATGACTCTGGAAGACCACAACACTCCTACAGCTACAAAGAAGCAAACAACGAGATGTCCTAGTAAAGACATAGATGAGCCTAGTCCTATCTTCCCGTATAACAAGATGAGGGTGACTCAGAACTCAGATCGATGGGGGTAAGGAGAAAAAAAGAATTCTTACGTTGTTCCCTTATACCCAATGTAGCTATATAACTATAGAATGCTAGACTCGACATCGGCCAAGGGTTTGATAATCCTATAGACAATCTTGCTCTGATACCAACTCTGTCGGGACCCGGGGTTTGCGTATGTAATCCCAGTCACAACTCAATCATATGGAGAGCCGAGAGTCGTACCCACTTGTCTATGCAGACAAGGCCAAGCACAGAACACTCTCGGAAAGCATCAAACGTGAGGGGCATCCCATCCAGTCAGGATGATCAACTGAGATGGGTCCTCATCGCCCGCTCACAAGTCTAAATGATTATGGGTGGTGAAATCCCATATTCATAGACAAGTCGCCTCAACCATATTATCGATTGAATTATAACACTTACATAAACAGACTCCAGCCCGATCACTTAGTCGGGGTCTCGGGCGGGCTCAATCATACAACAAAGTGTGCCACGTGACAGAGTCACGAGCAATCGCATCGCGATGACCCAAGCTGCGAACATCTAAGGGCCACTTGGTGTATGAAAGACCGCCGGCAAGAACACCACTAAGCTATCGAACCCCAAACTAATACATGCATGTTATAATCATACACGCAACATACATGTCTAGTGTAAACAGCAGGTAATCACAACATGAACTCTACAAACTCATAGTCTTTATAACTTCTGCTAAACAGAGCAGACATAGTAGTTGTATTACAAGCAGAGATCACATGGTTGTGATCCAACATTACATCAAACATCAACGGAAGCAAACTATGTCTTAGTAAAGACAAGTTTAACAAATGGCTTAATAATCCTGAAAGAAAATACAACGACCCTCCAGAGGGCACAGGTTGCTGTCTGGAACTATACGACTTAGTCCACGTCGAGCTTGAGGTAGAGGCCACCATCAGGGTCAATGGTCTCGTCTCTAAAACATAGAATAAGCAAACGTGAGTACAAAGACGTACTCAGGAAGACTTACATAGGAAATATACTACTCATGCTCAAGTATCAAGGCAAAGGGAGGTGAGATTTCAATGCAGAAGTGCCAGCTTTGACATGGCTAGTCCTGTACTACGAATACCAGAATGAGGTAAGGAGCGTACACGAGTCCAAGTATCAAGTCTCCAATCAATACACCGCTATGGATACTTCATCGACTTCCCCACGAGGAAGCAACCCATAGAACTCACGCTTATCTTGGCAAGTTTTAAGAGTAACCGTTCAAGTTGTCTATGATCAAGTAAAGGTCTCCAAGTAGTCCATAACCGTGGACACGGCTATTCGAATAGTTCATTAACCCTGCAGGGTTGTACTGCTACACACACGCACGCATCAGTTACCGCCTGGGAGTGGACCCTTCAAGCGAGTACCGGCGAGGATGTTGCCACGACACTTCACTCACAGCACCATCTCTAGTCCTAGGGAGTCGCCTATTTGAGTTGGGACCACGATCGGAATCCGGACGATTTTTCCGATGCGGACTCAAACGTTGTGTGACTGCCATCAAGCTCAAATCGATCATGATCACTTGATTCAACGATCCCACAACCTACGTCCACCACTTACCTTGATGTACCTGCTTGAGATCGTTTAAAGTGCGAACTACTTGTGACTCCTGGACTTGGTCCGGGGTGAGGTACTAGGCCGAGAGGGGTCTCTGATGTGAGGTTGAACTCGTCTCTGAGATTAACTCTACCGAGAAGAAGAAATCACCGAAGCACTGAAAGTAATGCACACATTCGATAAATTTCAATGCACAAACAATATGGCATGATATGATGATGAACATGGGTGTGTTATGCTTCACATGTGCATGTGATAAGTATTGCATAGCAATGAATCAAGTTGAATTGGTGTTGGCATTTGAATTGAATTATATCAAATATTCCATATAGCAAAAATCTACTGGTTCTTCAACATAATCAATTCAAACATGGTTGAAAGTTGCATATTTGGCTAGAGCATTTTCTTCTGATCATTTTTCATATAAAAATCATTTCAATCCGAGTTGCGGTTTAAAAGATATTCAATTTCAAAGTTTTGAATATTTTCTGGAATTTCTGGATAAATTAAATGATTTCTCTTTATTGTGTCATGCTGGCGTCATCATGTCGTGTGGCCAGCCCTGACAGGGGGAGCCCACTGGTCAGTGGCTAGGGCTTAATTAAGCTGCTGTTTATTTAAACTATGGTTAGATTAGTAGCCTTGGCCCACTGGTCAGTGGCCCAGGGGTGTAATTAGCTGGGTAATTAGGCTGGGGGTTAAGGCTTAAAGACTATGGCGTCGCCAGCGTCACTGTAGTCACCGGAGCTCGCCGAAATTGTTGTACGGGGCACGGGGAGAGGAAAAGAGGGCACTGGGGCGTAGCTCTCTGTCGTCCGCACCCAACCATGCCATCAGGGTGCCACGGGGGAAGGGGGCTCTGGAGCACGGCAACGACGACAGAAGCGGCGGCCGGAGTCTCTGACCTTGACGAGCATGGCGAAAACGGCCACGGAAGGACGAACGGGGAGGGGGATCGAAGCATAGGCACACCAAGAGCTCGAATACGCCGACAGCGAGGACGGGGAGGAACGGCCCGCGGCGGAATCGTTCGCAGCCGATGGCGGCCGGCGGTGAAGGCGTGAAGCTGGCGTCTCCTCTATTAGTCTTGGCTCAAATTGACGGCGGGGTTCGACGAAGTTCTTCGCTGCGGTCCTTCTGGACACGATGGTGCGGCGATGGAGAATCGGTGGCCACGCGGGCGCACGACGGCGAGCTCGGCCGGTGCTCGCTTGCTCTCGGGGTTGCGCGAAATCGAGAGGGGGAAAAAGGGGAGACGAACAGAGAGAGGGGGAATAGACTTGCGGCGTCTCCAGACTGCTCTAGGCGAGAGGAGGTGGCCGGGGAAATAGGAGGTGGCCGTGGCTGACGTGGCATGGCCGCCATGCAGCTGCGTGCCTGCCTGGACAGGGGAAGAAGACGCCCCTGCCCCTGGTGGGCTAGGCTGGGCCAAAGCCAGGTGGGCCAGGTAAGTGGTTAGTCCCCCTTCTCTGCTTTTCTTTTTATTTTATTTTCTGCTTTTCTGTTTTGATTTGATTTCTAAATCAAACCATTTTAAAAAATTCCAAAAACTTTTATGTGGGCTTAGGAGGCATATATAACTCCACACATAAAGTTTCAGAATTATTGAAATTATATTTAAATAATTTCAATTGCAAATACAGTAATTAATTAATTTCCAAAGGGCCTTTGGACTTTTTGAGGATTCCATGAGCATGGAGTGGGACCCAATTCACTCTAAATGTGATCATGCCCATTTATGAGACTTTTCCAAAAGTTCAAATCGTTTTGGAAACATAGTTTTGTCTAGCCTTTTATTAAAATTATTTTGAGGATTTTATCTTCCCCAATTCTTTTTCTTTTGCAAAAAAAATTCATGATGCAAAAATGCTAGCTTGGAAAAGCAAAAACCTAAATTAGGGTTCTGACACATTGCTCCCAAATGTAGAAGTTTGTAGCAGGTAGCAAGTCTTCTGTTAATGAGAGACCAAGGTATCAATTCATGGAGGTGCTTGTATCCTGTCACCTTTGAAGGCTCTACAAGACATATAAAAACCTTACTTATGTGCCCAACAATTCTAACAAGGGTGTCAAGGTAATGTGGGATGTCCTTTTTATATATTTTTTATGATAAAACTCAAAATAAAAGTGTTTGTAAAGATGCTAGAAAGTTGATGGTTATGTGTGATTGAGAAAGTTGATTGCAAGGTGATTCTTATAGTAAAAAGATGAAAAGGGTTTAAAGTTTCACCAAGTGTAACTCTTCAAAGAAAAGAAAAACGTGATGGTAACATTGTTATGTGATGGTAAATGTGGAAAATTTTATACAGGAAGTATTAGGCCAAGATTGTTCATGCATCTTATTGCAAAATAACCAATCCATAGATTGAGAATTCTTATGTATCATCATGAAATAAAGTGTAAATGTAGATAAATGCATTAAGCAAGATGACATAGTGTTATGATTAGGTTATTATTAATAATGTACTAATCATTAATCCTTAGTGGCAAAAAAATCTTTGCAAGACTTTCCCCTTTCTGTCAGTGTAGTGGATTACTTACAACATTGAACCCGACTAATGCACACATCTCAACTGGATAAGAAAATACTAGCAACCAAAATAAATAAGCATCTATAATATTAAACTTTAGTCATACACATTTGAACACATTATAAAAATTTCATCACATGATCTATCATTGCCAACAACTACATCAAATTGACAAAAATCATGCATGTAAGGCATCTCATACGGATATTATATTGAAGAAAAAAACATATCAAGATGGAAAGATTACAACTTTGGCTACTTCCATGAACGTGTAGTCCATGGGATGAACTACTCGCAACTCATCTTGGAGCGCAAGGAGCAATGTTGATAAAGATGGAGAGGAAATACCCCTTCGACGAAGTACTAGATCAAGGTTGAAAACGAAGATCACCTCGGGAACGCGATGTGGCAGTGGGGGCAAAATGATTTATAAGTAGATCTGAGGTAAGGGGTATAAATATAGCCATGGACACTACTAGAGAAAGGCTTATGGTGGCGCCCTTTTTTAGCCTTTAGTGGCGCATTATGGTTGCGCCAAAATGCGCCACCCCTAAGACCCTTATGGGTGGCGCATTTCGAAAAGCGCCACCCCTAAGACCTTATGGGTGGCGCATTTCAAAATGCGCCACCCATAAGATTCCTTAGGGGTGGTGCATTAAAGGTGCGCCACTACCTGTACAGAATATGCGCCACTAAATATTTATTACAGAAAACAAAAAAAATATTTTACAGAAAAAGAACACAAAATACAGAAACAATTACATAAATGGAATCACAGAATTTATTACATAAATAGAAGCATTATAGAACTAGAGAAAGCATTACATGTTTTCGAGTATTGTTTACAAGTATCGAATACAAGTTATTACAAACGAAATAAAAGAAAACCCTAAAACAAATCTTCGAGTATTGTTTTCTTCACTCCATCTTGATAATGTTGATCATTTTGATTGATTCGTTGCAACAAACAAGTGAGTGTGAATGAAAATAGCATCAATGACCACATTTATCGTTTAAGCATATAGGAAGATACATACAGACAACACAACTTGAATAAGAACTGATCAACTAAACTAGTAGCATAGCCAAAATGATGCATGATACATTTATACAAAGATGGAGAAGTGTTTGTGCGATAGAGATAAATTTATTTAAAACACAAATCATCAATATTGTTCGGATCTAACAACGGTAAGCATGAAACAATGTAGCATGAAATTCACATCGATCGTCATCACTTGTGACTCGGCTCAGGGAATGGGCGGCATCCTTCTTTCGCCATGAAAGGCCTTGTGTCATGCAAGGCCTTTAGGCGGACTTCTACCTCCCCATTGGATGGTGCAGTGTTGCAGTGGAAGATCGACCCCTTCATCTGTACTTCATGACGGATGATAGTCGCCATCTCCCCTTGGGTGTGAAAGAACTCCTGCCTAAGATTTGCATCGGCGATTGCCGCTTTCCTTTCGGCCCACGCTTTGAGATGACTTGGCAGCGGTAAGGTTGCGCTCATCCTGTACAATCGCCCGCATGTTATGGAGGGCGTAGTACGCATCCCTCACACTACCAGCCGGCTGCTTGACGCACGGGAACTGTGTTACGTGGTTGAACACGCTCACGCCAGGCTGATGCTTCCTGTACTTGTGCTTCACGATCTTGCCTCCGCCTTCTTTGTAGCCGCGGAGAGCATCATTCAAAACTCTCATGATACACTTGTAATCTTTCTTCTTCACACTCCCCGAGTCTAAATACACGGCATGCGAGTGTTGCGGTGAAAAAAGATGAGCACGCAGTCTTGATCCTCACTGCATAATTAAAACAATCTAAAAGGAATGTTGGAAGAGGACAATGGCATAAAGCTAAGAAAGCATATATGCTACGGCGGCGAGCGAATGACTTACTTGGGAGAGTAGGTCATGAGATATGAATCCTTGTCGGCGTTCTCTAGCATGAATTCTTTGATGTACCCTGCCGCAAGAGTCGTCGTCCATCAACATTTTTTCACGCATGTAGAAGGGGTCCAATATTGCAACGCTCGGGGTCTTATCTCTCTTGATACTCATAGAAAGGCTGAGCGAGAATAGACGGATAAGGCTATGGTCCAGCCGCTTGAGATGAAACAAATTGAAGATCTCTGAGAACCGCAGGATTATCATATCCGCAGGGACATTTTTTATGAAGCCCATATTGAGTGGCACCTTGTCCATGAAAACTAGGTACGAGGATTTCTTTTCTCGAAGAAGCATCTTCTCTAATGTCATAACACTGATGCACACTCTGCATATCCGAAGTTGCAAGGTCGAGCATGTCATTAGGTAGCATCGCCCTACCCGCCACATGGATTTCAAACGAGAGATCGATGGGTTTTGGTGGCCCGTCCTGAGCCCTGATCGGCATCGGAGGTTGGCTTCTCGAAGCGCCCTTCTTTCTTTTCCGTCCCTTCTTCTTTTCTGATTTCGAGCAGTCACCGGCCTTTATCTGGTCAGTGGCCGCCTTATGGAGTGTGGACGGGCTGATAATAGATCTCATTGTGTCATCTGCTTGAGGCTCGGTGAAGGCGCAAGGTGCTGGAGACATCTCCTGAGAAGCAGCGAAGAGACGCGTGGAGCAAGCAGGTTTCGCCGCAGGATCAGCTGGACCGCGAGCTTCCTCGTCATGCTGATAGGCTCCTTCAGTAGGAGGCATGAATAAGTCATCGGCATCATAAAAAGTGTTGATGAATTGGTCGGCGTTGATATCATCATCAATATCGTCGTCTTCTTGTTGTGCGCCGGTGGGATCATGTGGCGCCGGAACGACGACTACCGGTGTTGTCCTTGGTGTGGTGCCCCCTTCCGCCGTTATCAAACGCATTTCGGTCTTCGGCCAAAGGCATATTTGGCCGAAATAATCATTGAGGGCTGTCGGCTCGTCCTCATCGTATCCGGGGGGTTGAATGGGAGGTTCCACTCACTCGTAGCCCGAAATCACGAGAGAGATTTGAACCCTATGCATCTCCGGTGCCATCGTCCTATTCTGCACCACTCGATTTTGGGGTTGAAGGATCTTACCTTTGGCAACATCCTTCAACTCGCCACGACTTGTAGTAGAATGCATGGAGTGTCCTCATGTGAAAGAGACATATGCATGTAGGGATCAGAGAGATGCTAGTAATAAAAGGCAAGGAGATGAAGTCCTCGTTTGAGTTGCGGACGCTTATAGTTACCTTGAGGGCGTCGAGGTCGGCCAATGAAGAGACCCCGCCGACGACGGCCGGCATGCAAGAGACGGAGGGTGCGCTGCCTCCCGTGGCGTCGGTTGCCCTTTTTTTGCTACCGTCGGGTGCATTATTATTGTGCCCCGGTTGCTCGATCGTGGCTGGAGGATTCACCATCACGTCCGGCGCCGGCGTCAGGGTGTTGGCGGACGGAGTTGGTGCCGGATCCACCAATACAGTCGGTGTCGGTGCGGGAGCCACCAATACGGTCGGAGTCGGGACTGCGGCCGCCGCGGTGCCCGAGTTGCTGCCGACAATGCTGGGGACCGGTATGGGCCCTTGTCCACCACGCGCTTGCAAATTCGTGAGTGATTGCAACATATCAGGAAGGAGGGCGCTCATCGTCTTCGCCACTTCAACCTGGACAAGCTGCGGAAGCATGTTCACTTTCTCCTCCAGTCCACGAACATAAGCGGCGTCTTCTTCGGTCCTTCTCGCCTTCCGCCCGCTCGAACCTGACTGCTCTGCCGGTTTCCCATAATATTCGGACCAATTTAGGTCCGCACCAAGCCGACCACACGGCCGGCTGACGATGGCTTCGCCGACACGTTCTCAACCTTCTTGACCTTGTTCATCGCCCTGTTAAAAGAGGTCTCCCACGGGCCGGCCGGCTTAATAGACGACCCCTGCGATGAGGCTGCAGCAAATTTCTCTTCTTGAACAAAGAATGTGAAACACTAAGAATCTGAACTTCATGAACTAGAAACCAATCGACAAGGAAGTCGCGTGGTAAACTACTTACCACGGCAATCGTAAACTCCTGAACCTTAGGATCGAGAACTATGTTTGAGGTTTCTTTGTCCTTATGGCTTCGGGCCCTCACAAAGAATTCAGTCTGTGGATCAGCTTTGTATTTCTCAAAGGGGTTTGGTAGGCCCGCAGCGGCGTACTCGGCATCCTCCTTGTCCCATTTAGGCTTGGAATTTCTGTAACTGCCGGCTCCGAGACGGTGGTTACCTATGACCTGCGCCCGCATCGCCTTGCCCTTTGCACTCGCGGCCTTGGCGTCCTCGGACTCACACCTAGCCTTGAAAATGTGGTAGGTAGCTTCGTCGATCATCGGTTCTTTCTCCTTGAGCTCCTCCCAGGATTTGTCGTGCTCCATAATTGCCTCCTTCACCCGGGTTTTCCAAATGGACAAGGCTTTGCTCATCCTCCTGAGGGCCCAATTGTTTACCTTGTTCCCTTTGAGGTTTTTGTTGTCGTACGGGTCCGGGAACTTGTATCGTTTGTGCAGCTTGTCGAGAAGGAGCTGACAATAATGAGTGTTGTCACGACTCCTTAGGTTTATTGTGCTGATCGGGACGGTATTCCGGAGGATCGCCGCGACTTGACGGCAGTACCCTTCCGAAAAACGTTGGGGCTCGGTAGGAATCCCAAAGGAGGTCACAACGGTAAACTCTTGCCTGATGGTGCCAACCTTGGTTGGTTTCTGATTCCGCTTCCTCGACTGGCTACCATCTGTGTTTGAGCCACCAGCATGATCATCCTCGTCGGTGGTGTTCCTCTCCCCTTCTGTACCCTCCTCCTCCATGTCATCATCCTCCGATGAGTCCGACTCCGACTCTATCTCCTCATCATAATCCTCCTCGCCCGGAGGTACTTCCTCTTCTCTGTGCTCCTCGACCTCCTCCTAGGAGTATTCCCAAAATTGCTTCCTTTTTTTCCCGGCTGAGAAGAAGGACCGGCGTCGGCGCCGGTCGACATGTTTGCACTAGTACAATATTAAGAAATGCAACTACTTAATTATTTAGCACAATAAATAAATGCAACTATTATCATGTTAAGAAAAATAGCAAAGGTCATGCACGAATTCAAGGAAAAATTCGGCATGACCTTTGCTATTTTTCTTAACATGAGAGTGCCCCATTCTCAACCGAAACGAAAGTTAATCAACATTTCGGGAGAAAGGGGATACTGATTTGTACCTGCACAACATATATATAGGCTATACATGTGACAATAACCAGAGTCACCAAATATCAAGTAAAACTGTGGATTGATATATGCTTAACAACATCTATATGACAAGTCACCAGATATTTTTGTAAGAAAAAATAGTAATAAGAACATATGCTATGCTTTCTGGTCTTCCTTTTCTCTCTTATAAATTTATTAAAACAGACCCTACACAGATCTTGTATGTGCTAAGTGTCCTGGTTCATATTATTGCTATGGACAATATTTCCTTTCCATATTTCCCTAATGATCACTAATGATTTTGTGATCATCTAAACAACTTAAACATACAAGAAATTAAACAAAGCACAATGGCTGTTGGTGGTTGTTGGCTATGACCATTGCTTTTAGTCTAGGCTAATGAAATTGAAAATATGAACTAAGAGAAACTAGCTAGAGCACTCTTGGTGGTCGTTGGCTATGACCATTGCTATGAATTTAAATGGATGTGGCCTCTCCAATTGTGATATGTGCAGATATTCACTCAAATTGCTCTGTAATTTTGTACGGGCTCCTGTATTTGCTCACATATTTTTTCATAAGAGTGCTCAATGTAGGCCTTGGGCATTTGATTATGCTAGTCAGTGATCTTGGTGGTTTGTGTGATGTGGTTTAATTACCATGGCCAATTCTGCCTAGGTTTCTCTGGTTTCTCTAATCTGATAAGAACAGATGCCATGTTGTTGTCCCTGTTAACTGTATAAGAACAATTGCTACACTAGGGTTGGGGCAGGGGGGTCACCTGAGGTCTAGGGTTGGGGCGGCGGCTCCGGCGTTGAGAGGGCGGCTCCGGTGTCCAGGGCGGCGGCTCCGGCGTCGAGGGAGGGTGGCGCCCGGGGACGGCGGCAGCCATGGATGGGGGCGCGGGGGCGGCTCCGGCGTCGCCTAGGTCGGGTGGCGCCCGGGGACGGCGGCGGCCCTGGATGGGGGCGCGGGGGCAGCTCCGGTGGCGGTGAGGGGAGCGGCCGGAGAGCGGGGGCGCGGCTAGGACTCCGGTGCCGCCGAGGTGCGGCGGTGGATGAAGGGATCGAGTGGGGGGGAATGGGTACTGTGCGCGGGTAGGAAGGGGTAGTTGGATAGGACAAGTCCTAGGGGTGGCGCATTTTGAAGAAATGCGCGGATAGCACTTGGTGGCGCATTACTTCAAAATGCGCCGCCCCTAAGACTTGCAAATTTTTTATCACTTGCACCAATAAAGCGAGTCACCACAATTAAATATCATGCGACTTGTTCTATCGCTACTAAATATCATGTGACGTAATGTACTAGTTGGTGTAAATTTTATTATGTGCTCTAATATTATGTTTAAAATGGGTCTACACGTATGCATGCCTATCCTTATTTTTCAGAAACCCCGTTGGAAAAACTAAAAATGATCATTAATTACAAAAGTGACGATTAAATCCATACATACACAAAGTGATCATGAATTACAAATTTGGAGCTAACTGTCTAGCTACCGTTTCGTCAGATCTTCTTCTTGCCCTTCTTTATCGTGGTTAAATAATTTAGGCTTGGGACGCCTTCACTTTTCCTCTTGAACGGGAGACCTTTCTTCGGTAGGGTTGTGGTGTATGTATCCTGAGCGGCGTAGTCATCTTTCATCTTCGGGTCGTCGTATTTGTCAAAGTCTTGCTCGTTTGCGACTCCTTTCATTCCGATGATGTTTCTTTTCCCTCTTCTCACAAGAACGCGGCTCGGCTTTGATGGGTCGGTAATGAAGAAACATTGGTCCACTTGCCTAGCCAGTACCCATGGCTCATTTTTTGCGCCGACGTTTGCGCTCGCAGACTTGGATTTGGCTTCGGGTATAACCATGATGATGAAGTACCGGTCTTCTGTTATGACGCTCTTGGCCCATCTCACACGGAACATCGACACCTTTTCTCCACAGTAGTCGAGCTACCATATGTCCTCTATCCTTCCGTAGAATCTTTGCTTGACGTCATCGGTATAGAATATCTCCGTTATCCCTCAGTTCTGATAATCGCAGTTATTATCTTTTTCCTTCGTGTAGAATGTGTAGCCGTTGATATCATAAGCTTCCAGGTGCGGTTGCGGCCGCCAGTGCGGTCAGCGGCGACCCGCACACGCGAGATGGGGTCGTCGGCGAGGTAGACAACCGCGTAGACCTCCATCTTGGAGACGAGGTTGACGTCCCTGAGGTCCCTCGTGGAGACCAGGGTGACATCCACCGTCCTGCTTGCCATGATCGCCGGCAGGCCGTGCACTCAATCGCGTCGCGTTCTCTACTCGTGTGTTGTGCCTGCCTGCTGCTGCGTTCCACGGCCCGTGTATATGTAGCGGAGGGCACCCCACGTCTACGTGCCAGCCATGTGAGACGAGGTAGGCCATCCATCAGTGACGACCATGGGCAACTGGCTCGAGTGCAGCCGCTGCTTTTGCATCGACAGGGAAGCAGATTCCGGGCGTGATTTGGCATTTGTTAATCCTTCTTCCATACTTTGATCAGATCGTGTTGCCGGAGATTCTTCCTTCTTTTAATAGGTCTAGTTAATTATCTGTGTGTTATTAACGAAGGTCCCAATATTCGAGAGATTCCATAATAAATAACTGTGTCAAAAGATATGTTAGGATCTCGAGTAATCTTCGTCAATATTCTCCGTCACAGATCTCGCCGCTACCACAACCAATCGACATGCCCAAGGAAATGCTACATAATCTTGGTGTTGCGTAGCCTACGCTCCAACTCTAAGCGCGCCGATCGGGATCGACAAGGAACGCCAGTGCGCCGAGGCGCCTACGTCGCGCGGAAACTTGCTGATAGGACCGAAAGGAAGGCGACAATCGTCATTGCCAGCATGGGGGCTGTTGTGACATCGTTGCCGCGGACGAAGACAACCTAAAAGGTGCTTCTCAGCTCGAGTGAGACACCATGTAAGCCCTTGCTTGGTCCATCATGGATGAGCAGTTCATAGGGTACCTTCCCGTCGAGGAGGAGTACCTCATGGTGATGGTGTTGGCGTGATCTATCACCATTCACCAACACCAAGGACGCCAACGTGGTGGACGGCGGCTGCAAGCAGCCAAAGTGACCGGCATACAACATACTATCGTTTCTTCTTACTACATGGATAGCAATGTAGAAGTTTACTATCATTGCTCCCCAATGTAGAAGTTTGTAGCAGGTAGCAAGTCTTCTGTTAGTGAGAGACCAAGGTATCAATTCATGGAGGTGCTTGTATCTTGTAACCGTTGAAGGCTCTACAACACATATAAAAACCTTACTTATGTGCCCAACAATTCTAACAAGGGTGTCAGTCTTGCTAATTGCACAAGGGTATTACAAGGTAATGTGGAATGCGCTTTTTATATATTTTTTACGATAAAACTGAAAATATAAGTGTTTGTAAAGATGCTAGAAAGTTGATGGTTATGTGTGATTGAGAAAGTTGATTGCAAGGTGATTCTTATAGTAAAAAGCATAAAAGGGTTTAAAGTTTCACCAAGTGTAACTCTTCAAAGAAAAGAAAAATGTGATGGTAACATTGTTATGTCATGGTAAATGTGGAAAATTTTATACAGGAAGTATTAGGTCAAGATTGTTCATGCATCTTATTGCTAAATAACCAATCCATAGATTGAGAATTCTTATGTATCATCATGAAATAAAGTGTAAATGTAGGTAAATGCATTAAGCAAGATGACATAGTGTTATGATTAGTTATTATTAATAATGTACTAATCATTAATCCTTAGTGGCAAAAAAATCTTTGCAAGACTTTTCCCCTTTCTGTCAGTGTAGTGGATTACTTACAACATTGAACCCGACTAATGCACACATCTCAACTGGATAAGAAAATACTAGCAACCAAAATAAATAAGCATCTATAATATTAAACTTTAGTCATACACATTTGAACATATTATAAAAATTTAATCACATGATCTATCATTGCCAACAACTACATCAAATTGACAACAATCATGCATGTAAGGCATCTCATACGGATATTATATTGAAGATAAAAACATATCAAGATGGAAAGATTACAACTTTGGCTACTTCCATGAACGTGTAGTCCATGGGATGGACAACTCGCAACTCATCTTGGAGCGCAAGGAGCAATGTTGATGAAGATGGAGAGGACTTACCCCTTCGACGAAGTACCAGATCAAGGTTGAAAACGAAGATCACCTCGGGAACGCGATGTGGCAGTGGGGGCAAAATGATTTATAAGTAGATCCGAGGTAAGGGGTATAAATATAGCCATGGACACTACTAGAGAAAGGGCTTATGGTGGCGCCCTTTTTAGCCTTTAGTGGCGCATTATGGATGCGCCACTAAGGACAAGCTACTAATAAGGGCTTAGGGGTGGCGCATTCTGTATGCGCCACCCCTAAGACCCTTATGGGTGGCGCATTTCGAAAAGCGCCACCCCTAAGACCTTATGGGTGGCGCATTTCAGAATGCGCCACCCATAAGATTCCTTAGGGGTGGCGCATTACAGGTGCGCCACTACCTGTACAGAATATGCGCTACTAAATATTTATTACAAAAAACAAAAAAAATTAATTTACAGAAAAAGAAAACAAAATACAGAAACAATTACATAAATGGAATCACAGAAATTATTACATAAATAGAAGCATTACAGAACTAGAGAAAGCATTACATGTTTTCGAGTATTGTTTACAAGTATCGAATACAAGTTATTACAAATGAAATAAAAGAAAACCCTAAAACTAATCTTCGAGTATTGTTTTCTTCACTCCATCTTGATAATGTTGATGATTTTTATTGATATGTTGCAGCAAACAAGTGAGTGTGAATGAAAATGGCATCAATGACCACATTTATCGTTTAAACATATAGGAAGGTACATACACACAACACAACTTGAATAAGAACTGATCACCTAAACTAGTAGCATAGCCCAAATGATGCACGATACATTTATACAAAGATGGAAAAGTGTTTGTGTGATAGAGATAAAGATATTCAGAACACAAATCATCAATATTGTTCGGATCTAACAACGGTAAGCATGAAACAATGTAGCATGAAATTCACATCGATCGTCATCACTTGTGACTCGGCTCAGGGAATGGGCGACATCCTTCTTTCGTCATGAAAGGCCTTGTGTCACGCAAGGCCTTTAGGCGGACTTCTACCTCCCCATTGGATGGTGCAGTGTTGCAGTGGAAGATCGACCCCTTCAATTGTACTTCATGACGGATGATAGTCGCCATCTCCCCTTGGATGTGAAAGAACTCCTGCCTAAGATTTGCATCGGCGATTGCCGCTTTCCTTTCGGCCCACGCTTTGAGATGACTTGGCAGCGGTAAGGTTGCGCTCTTCCTGTACAATCGCTCGCATGTGATGGAGGGCGTAGTACGCATCCCTCCCACTGTCAGCCGGCTGCTTGACGCACAGGAACTGTGTTACGTGGTTGAACACGCTCACGCCAGGCTGATGCTTCCTGTACTTGTGCTTCACGATCTTGCCTCCGTCTTCTTGTAACCGGCGAGAGCATCATCCAAAACTCTCATGATATACTTGTAATCTTTCTTCTTCACACTCCCCGAGTCTAAATACACGGCATGCGAGTGTTGCGGTGAAAAGAAGATGAGCACGCAGTCTTCATCCTCACTCAATAATTAAAACAATCCAAAAGGAATGCTGGAAGAGGACAATGGCAGAAAGCTAAGAAAGCATATATGCTACGGCGGCGAGCGAATGACTTACTTGGGAGAGTAGGTCATGAGATATGAATCCTTGTCGGCGTTCTCTAGCATGAATTCTTTGATGTACCCCGCCGCAAGAGTCACGTCATCGTCGTTCATCAAGATGCTTTCACGCATGTAGACGGGATCCAATATCGCAACACTCGGGGTCTTATCTCTCCTGATACTCATAGAAAGGCTGAGCGAGAACAGACGAATAAGGCTATGGTCCAGCCGCTTGAGATGAAACAAATTGAAGATCTCTGAGAACCATAGGATTATCATATCTGCGTGGACATTATTGATTAAGCTCATGTTGAGTGGAACCTTGGCCATGAAAACTGGGTACGAGGGTTTCTTTTCTCGAAGAAGCATCTTCTCTAATGCCATAACACTATGATGCACACTCTGCATATCCGAAGTTGCAAGGTCGACCATGTAATTAGGTAGCATCGCCCTACCCGCCACATGGATTTCAAACGAGAGATCCATGGGTCTTGGTGGCCCGTCCTGAGCCCTGATTGGCATCGGAGGTTGGCTGCTCGAAGCGCTCTTCTTTCTTTTCCGTCCCTTCTTCTTTTCTGATTTCGAGCAGTCACCGGCCTTTATCTGCTCAGTGGCCGCCTTATGGAGTGTAGACGGGCCGAGAATAGATCTCATTGCGGCATCTTCTTGAGGCTCGGTGAAGGCACGAGCTGCTGGAGACATCTCCTGAGAAGCAGCGAAGAGACGCGTGGAGAAAGCAGGTTTCGCCGCATGATCAGCTGGACCGCGAGCTTCCTCGTCATGCTGATAGGCTCCTTGAGCAGGAGGAATGAATAAGTCATCGGCATCATAAAAAGTGTTGATGAACTGGTCGGCGTTGATATCATCATCAAGATCGTTGTCTTCTTGTTGTGCGCCGATGGGATCATGTGGCGCCGGCACAACGACTACTGGTGTTGTCCTTTGTGTGGTGCCCCCTTCCCCCTTCATCAAACGCATTTGGGTCGTCGGCCAAAGGCATATTTGGCCGAAACAATCATTGAGGACTGTCGGCTCGTCCTCATCGTGTCAGGGGGGTTGAATGGGAGGTTCCACTCTCTCGTAGCCCGAAATCACGAGAGAGATTTGAAACCTATGCATCTATGGTGCCATCGTCCTATTCTGCATCACTCGATTTTGGGGTTGAAGGATTTTACCTTTGGCAACATCCTTCAACTCGCTACGACTTGTAGTAGAATGCATGGAGACCCCGCCGACGACGGCGGGCATGCAAGAGATGGAGGGTGCGCTGCCTCCCGTGGCGTCGGTCGCCCTTTTTTCGCTACCGTCGGGTGCATTATTATTATGCCCCGGTTGCTCGATCGAGGCTGGAGGAGTCACCATCACGTCCGGCGCCGGCGTCGCGGTGTTGGCGGACGGAGTCGGTGCAGGAGCCACCAATACGGATGGTCTCGGTGCGGGAGCCACAAAAACGGCCGGAGTCGGGACTGCGGCCGCCGCGGTGCCTGAGTTGCTGCCGACCATGCTGGGGACCGGTATGGGCCCTTGTCCACCACGCTCTTGCCAATTCGCGAGTGATAGCATCATATCAGGAAGGAGGGCGTCCATCGTCTTCGCCACTTCGTCCTGGACAAGCTGCGGAAGAATGTTCACTTTGTCCTCCAGTCCACGAACATAAGCGGCGTCTTCTTCGGTCCTTCTCGCCTTGCGCCCGCTTGAACCCGAATGCTCTGCCGGTTTCCCATAATATTCAGACCAATTTAGGTCCGCACCAAAGCCGACCACACGGCCGGCTGGCAATGGATTCGCCGACACGTTCTCAACCTTCTTGACCTTGTTCATCGCCCTGTTAAAAGAGGTCTCCCACGGGCCGGCCGGCTTAATAGACGACCCCTGCTATGAGGCCGCAGCGAATTCCTCTTCCTGCACAAACAATGTGAAATGCTAAGAATCTGAACTTCATGAACTAGAATTCAATCGACAAGGAAGTCGCTTGGTAAACTACTTACCACGGCAATCGTAAACTCCTGAACCTTAGGATCGAGAACTATGTTCGAGGTTTCTTTGTCGTTATGGCTTCGGGCCCTCACAAAGAATTCAGTCTATGGATCAGCTTTGTATTTCTCAAAGGGGTTAGGTAGGCCCGCAGCGGCGTACTCGGCATCCTCCTTGTCCTATTTAGGCTTGGAATATCTGTAACCGCCGGCTCCGAGCCGGTGGTTACCTATGACCTGCGCCCGCATTGCCTTGCCCTTTGCACTCGCGGCTTTGGCGTCCTCGGACTCACACCTAGCCTTGAAAAGGTCGTAGGTAGCTTCGTCGATCATTGGCTCTTTCTCCTTGAGATCCTCTCAGGATTTTTCGTGCTCCATAATTGCCTCCTTCACCCGGGTTTTCCAACTGGACAAGGCTTTGCTCATCCTCCTGAGAGCCCATTTGTTTATCTTGTTCCCTTTGAGGTTTTTGTTGTCGTACGGGTCCGGGAACATGTATCGTTTGTGCAGCTTGTCGAGAAGGAGCCGACAATAATGAGTGTTTTCACGACTCCTTACGTTTATTGTGGTGATCTGGACGGTATTATAGAGGATCGCCGCGACTTGACGGCCGTACCCTTCCGAAAAACGTTGGGGCTCGGTAGGAATCCCAACGGAGGTCACAACGGTAAACTCTTGCCTGATGGTGCCGACCTTGGTTGGTTTCCGATTCCGCTTCCTCGACTGGCTACCATCTGTGTTTGAGCCACCGGCATGATCATCCTCGTCGGCGGTGTTCCTCTCCCCTTCTGTACCCTCCTCCTCCATGTCATCATCCTCCGATGAGTCCGAATCCGACTCTATCTACTCCTCATATTCCTCCTCGCCCGGAGGTACTTCCTCTTCTCTGTGCTCCTCGACCTCCTCCTGGGAGTATTCCCAAAATTGCTTCCTTTTTTCCCGGATGAGAAGAAGGACTGGCGTCGGCTCCGGTCGGCATGTTTTCACTAGTACAATATTAAGAAATGCAACTACTCTCATGTTAAGAAAAATAGAAAAGGTCATGCACGAATTCACGGAAAAAATTGGCATGACCTTTGTTATTTTTCTTAACATGAGAGTGCCCCATTCTCAACCGAAACGGAAGTTAATCAACATTTCGGGAGAAAGGGGATAATGATTTGTACCTGCACAACATATATATAGGCTATACATGTGACAATAACCAGAGTCACCAAATATCAAGTAAAACTGTGGATTGATATATGCTTAACAACATCTATATGACAAGTCACCAGATATTTTTGTAAGCAAAAATATTAATAAGAACATATGCTATGCTTGCTGGTCTTCCTTTTCTCTCTTCTAAATTTATTAAAAAAGACCCTACACAGATCTTGTATGTGCTAAGTGGCTTGGTTCATATTATTGCTATGGACAATATTTCCTTTCCAGATTTCCCTAATGATCACTAATGATTTTGTGATCATCTAAACAACTTAAACATACAAGAAATTAAACAAAGCACAATGGTTGTTGGTGGTTGTTGGCTATGACCATTTCTTTTAGTCTAGGCTAATGAAATTGAAAATATGAACTAAGAGAAACTAGCTAGAGCACTCTTGGTGTTTGATGGCTATGACCATTGCTATGAATTGAAATGGATGTGGCCTCTCCAATTGTGATCTGTGCAGATATTCACTCAAATTGCTCTCTGATTTTGTACGGGCTCCTGTATTTGCTCACATATTTGTTCATAAGAGTGCTCAATTGTAGGCCTTGGGCATTTGATTATGCTAGTCAGTGGTCTTGGTGGGTCGTGTGCTGTGGTTTAATTACCATGGCCAATTCTTCCTAGGTTTCTCTGGTTTCTCTAATCTGATAAGAACAGATGCCATGTTGTTGTCCGTGTTAACTGTATAAGAACAATTGCTACACTAGGGTTGGGGCAGGAGGGTCACCTGAGGGCTAGGGTTGGGGCGGCGGCTCCGGCGTTGAGAGGGCGTCTCCGGTGTCGAGGGCGGAGGCTCCGGCGTCGAGGGAGGGTGGCGCCCGGGGACGGCGGCGGCCATGGATGGGGGCGCGGGGGCGGCTCTGGTGCCGGTGAGGGGAGCGGCCGGAGAGCGGGGGCGCGGCTAGGACTCCGGTGCCGGCGAGGTGCGGCGGATGATGCAGGGATCGTGTGGGGGGAATGGGTATTTTGCGCGGGTAGGGAGGGGTAGTTGGATGGGACAAGTCCTAGGGGTGGCGCATTTTGAAGAAATGCGCCACCAAGTTGATACCCTAAGACTTGCACATTTTTTATCACTTGCACCAATAAAGCGAGTCACCACAATTAAATATCATGCGACTTTCTCTATCGCTACTAAATATCATGTGCTCTAATATTATGTTTAAAATGGGTCTACACGCATGCATGCCCATCCTTAGTTTTCAGAAACCCTGTTGGAAAAACTAAAAATGATCATCAATTACAAAAGTGCCTTAAATCCATGCATAAACAAAGTGATCATGAATTGCAAATTTGGAGCTAACTATCTAGCTAGAGTTTCCTCAGATCTTCTTCTTTCCCTTCTTTGTCGTGGTTGAATAATTTAGGCTTGGGATGCCTTCACTTTTCCTCTTGAACGGGAGACCTTTCCTCGGTAGGGTTGTGGTGTATGTATCCTGAGCGGCGTAGTCATCTTCCATCTTCGGGTTGCCGTACTTGTCAAAGTCTTGCTCGTTTGCGACTCCATCCATTCCGATGATGTTTCTTTTGCCTCTCCTCACTACAACGCGGCTCGGCTTTGATGGGTCGGTAATGAAGAAACATTGGTCCACTTGGCTAGCCAGTACTCATGGCTTCGGGTATAACAATGGTGGTGAAGTACCGGTCTTATTTTATGACGCTCTTGGTCCATCTCACACGGAACATCGACACCTTCTCTCCACAGTAGTCCAGCTCTCATATATCCTCTATCCTTCCGTTGAATCTTTCCTTGACGTCATCGGTATAGAATATCCTCGTTACCCCTGAGTTCTGGTAATCGCAGTCCTTTTCCTCCGTGTGGAATGTGTAGCCGTTGATATCATACGCTTGATAGGTCATCAGGTTGCGTGCGGAACCCTTTGACAAGGTGAATATCATATTTTCGTCCTTGGAAGCGTTCCTTCGCGGGGGATTAGCACGAAGCTCGTCCCTGAACCAAGTCATGAAACTGGAGTTGTGATCTTTGATTAGCCGTGGATCTCGGTCCGTTATCTTCAGGCCCTGGTCACTGTACTTCTTCCTGATTACATCCTTGTGCTTTTTTATCCAAGGATCGACCAGCTGGATGTGCTGTAGCGCGACTATGCTTACTCTTTCAAAGTCGATGTCTCGACCCTCAAAGTTCACATGCATTGCGGGGCTTCCCTCCTGGTGACCACACCCATCGATCCTGCCAAAGTGCTTGTTGACGGGCAGAGCTACAGGGTTCTCGGTGTTGAGATAATTCATGAAAAAAGAGATGCACTCTTCGGTTAGAAAGACCTTTGCTATGCTTCCATCTGGACGGGACCTGTTACGAACGTATTTTTTGATATGTCCATTCATCCTTTCGAACGGCATCATGCTGCGTAGAAACGCAGGCCCGAGTTGGACGATATCCTCCACGACATGGATCAGCAGATGCACCATAATGTCGAAAAACGCGGGCGGGAAATAGATCTCAAGCTCGCATAGTATGAACACGATCTCCTCCTGTAGCCTTTTGAGTTGCGTAGCGCAAATCGACTTCCGAGAGATGACGTCAAAAAAGTTGCAAAGGCCAAACAACATTTTATGGACGTGCTCGTCCATTATCCCTCGAATCGCAACCGAGAGAATATGTGTCCTCAGACGGCACAGTCGTGAGATTTCATCCCGCTGAAACGCTGCTTCGCCTCGTCTAGGTATCTGCTTATCTTCCCCGCATAGACGTTCGGAAATTTTACTCCTATGAGGCAGTGGATAAACCGCTTGATCTCCTCCTCGCACAAAGTGAAGCATGCCGGCGGGCAGTGATCAATACCGGTCTTCTTCTTGGTCGCCCTTTTTCGTTTACGAGAGTTTTGCGTTTCCATATCCTCCTCCTCATCCGGCTCATCATCTTCATCACTAGGGGGTGAAGTTCCCTCCTGATGCCCATAAATTTCAAGTCATTCCTTACTTTTGGCCCATCCTTGGTCTTCTCCGGCATGTTGAGCAGCGTGCCGAACAAGCTCTCGCACACGTTCTTTGTGATATGCATGAGATCAAGGCTATGAGGACTGCGGAGGAGACTCCAGTATTCCAAATCCTAGAAAACAGACCTTTCTTTCCATACCCTCATCAACGGCTCAGTCTTCTTTTTTTTCTTCCCCGGCGCGGGGCACTCTTTCCAAGTTTTCAACAACTTGTCGATTTCTTTGCCGCTCCTTCGAGCTGGAGGTGCTCGGAGCTCCTCGCTGCCATCGAACAGATGTCCCTGTTTTCTCCACGCGTGTTTCTTGGGAAGCCACCTCCGAGACCCCCGGAACACGGTTTTTGAAGATCCGGGATCTTTCGCTAGCTGGCGGTACGTTGTATTATCCATGCACCTAACGCATGCACAGAATCCTTGGACCACCTGCCCTGAGAAATATCTGTATCCGAGATAGTCGTGCACCGTCGTGTTCACCGCGGCTTTCATAGGGAAATATTCTTTTGCGGCGGCGGCCCACGTATTGACTCCGTCTTTCCATAACGTTTCTAGCTCCTCTTTCAACAGCTGGAGATACAGATTGAGGTCCGTACCTGGTTTTTTCGGCCCTTGAACTAGCATACACATTGTTATGTACTTTTTCTTCATGCACTTCCAGGGGGAGGTTGTATATGCATAGAAACACGGGCCAGGTACTGTGTGTGCTGCTCTGCCACCAAACGGATTGACTCCATCGGCTCTCACACCAATCCTGAGGTTCCTTGGTTCTTTCCCAAAATTTGGGTATTCGAGGTCCAACGCAGTCCATTGGCTACCATCTGAAGGGTGCCACAGCATGTCCTCCTTTTCCGGATCCGAGTTCGGGTCATCCTCTTTTAGCTTCTTTCTATCTGCGTGCCAGGTCATGAGCTTTTCTTCATCGGGATCTACGAAATACCTCTGCAGACGAGGAGTGATCGGAAAGTACCATACCACTTTTCTAGGAACTTTCTTCCCTCTCTTGTATCGACTAACACCGCACACCGAACATGTGGTTTTCTCTTCGTCCTCACCCCGATAGATCATGCAATCATGTATGCAGACGTGGTATTTAATGTGCAGAAGATCAAGAGGGCACAGGACTTTCTTGGGCTCAGCGATACTAGTTGGGCACGTGTTGCCCTTAGGAAGACGATCGTGCCAAAATACCATGTATCATCGAAGATTTCGTCGGTCCATTTGTGTTTTTCCTTCATCTCCATAGCCCCAAGTGTTACATTCAAGCGGGTATCCCCATCGTTGCATCCTTCATACAACTTCGTAACCGCGTCTTTCTCGATTTGCGCCATCTTGGCTTTCTCTCTAGCTGCACCTCTTGCGTTCAACACCTCTTTGACAAGCAGCTCTTGAACATGAGGGTCCCGCACCCAGCTTGAATCCTCATGTTCTTGATCTACATAATCTGCTTCGGCATCTTCGTCATGATCATGTACGGGATGCTCTTCGTCTTCTCGCACGCCGTTGTTGTCTGGTTGCCCTTCCTCATTTACTGGCGCCCCACCATTGACATCCTTGTCCTCACCAGCTTCATCACTTATCCACCGTGTGTAGCCATCCATCAAACCATTACGCTTCAGGTGTCTTTCCAATATTCCGGAATCAGGCTCTGTCACGCACTGCAGTTTGCATCTCCGACACGGACATCTTATATATGTCCTATTATTCTGTAGCATGTCGTCTGTCGCACATTGCATCCACCTAGTCACGGTGATATCGCTCAACATCTTGCGGACCATGATCGCCTGCGTGCACAGAGAGAGCAACACAATTGTATATCAAAGTCTTCGCCGGAAAAATTCGGCATGACCTTTCCTAATAATGCATGGGAGCATGCGGAGAGTGCGCCAGAAATTTGCCGAAACGGAAATGAATCAACATTTCGGCAAAACATTGGCAACTCAAGATTCACATATACATCAAACCACCATAAGCTTCACATATACATCAAACCACCATAAGCTTCACATATACACTTCACATATACATCAAACTACCATAAGCTTCACATATACATCAAACCACCATAAGCTTCACATATACATCAAACCACCACAAGCTTCACATATAGATCAAACCACCATAAGCTTCACATATACCTCAAACCACCACAAGCTTCACATATATACTTCACATATACATCAAACCCAAGCTTCACATATACATCAAACCCCAAGCTAATAAAGGCAAGTATGGTGATAAATGGAAGAAAAGAGTTGGGGAGGAGGTCCACTTACTTTAATATGAAACAAAGTAGATTTAAAGCCAAGTATCGTTGGATAAATGGAAGAAATGAGGTGGGGAGGAGGACAAAACCGAATAGATCTAGGTGATAAGAGTAGATCTAGTTTGAGAAGTGTGTGGAGTGAATGAGAGGTGGTAGGTGGGGTGGAGTAGATAAGGGCAGCTCCAGGTATTTAGTGGCGCATATTGCATCTCAGGGGTGGCGCATACTCTTAGGGGTGGTGCATTACCATTATGCGCCATCCCTAAGAGCTTAGGGGTGGCGCATTCCCAATATGCGCCACCCATAAGCTCTAAGGGGTGGCACATTAGCAGAATGCGCCACCTATAAGGTTCTTAGGGGTGGCGCATTTCGGCAAATGCGCCACATATAAGAGGATCCAGGGCTGGCCCACCCCACCTCTAAGATCTTAGGGGTGGCGCATTTGTTGCCAGTGCGCCACCACCTATAACATAGTGGCGCATTACATAAACAATGTGCCACTAATAAGATTTCCATGTATAGGTTTTTCTCTAGTAGTGGGAGCATTGTAGGCAACTAGGGGGATCCCAATGGCCAGAGGCGCCCAAGGCGCTCGCAGTCCTAGGGTGTCTCGGGCATGCGGGTGGCCCCTGGTGTTGGTCTTAGCGTGCCTGGTATCTTCCAGTATGAATATGTTGGAACTATTTTTTGTTTATTTTCTAGAATCTTTTCTAGTGATTTTTTATGATAATTCAAAAACACAAAAACAAACATAAACTAACACTGGTCACTGAATTAATATGTTAGTTCAATAAAACTGTATAAAAGTGTGCACAAAGTATGTAAATTATGATAAGAAACTAGCATGAATTCTATATAAATTATTTATATGTTGAAGACATATCAGCATCCCCAAGCTTAATCCATACTCGTCCTTGGGAATGTAGATGACAAAACAAGATAATTTTTAAAGAGTGAATGCTACAAATCATGATCTTGATTAAATTGATATATAGCACTTGTGGTGGATCAAAGGCAATAAAATGAATAGTTGGCAAATGTTTACATTAGCAGACTTCAACTACTTCAATGCATACAAAAGAAGTTTCTACATTTTATTTGATAATCAAATGCAATCAAGTCAAAATCACCAATACCAAAGGTTTAAAAGAAGGTCAAGTTTACTGGGAACAATGATACTCATCCATGCAAAGAGAATACATGACTGGATACAATCACTTGTTGTGGGTCTCTCTATTTCACAATTGAAAGGATCGGAATGTCGACTAGAGGGGGGTGAATAGGCGATTAACAATTTTTTAGCTTTTCTTAACAAATTGAGGCTCAACAAGAAATATAGGTTGTCTAGAAATGCAACTAGGTGAACAACCTATATGACAACTAGAGCAACAATAAGAGAGAAAACAATAGCTAAGAAATGAATAATAACTTGCATAAAGTAAAGGTAAGGGGACGCGGGAGACAAGGATATGTTTCCGAAGTTCCTTCTCTTTCGAGAAGTACGTCTCCGTTTGGAGAGGGTGTGGAGCACAATGCTCACACGAAGGCCAACGAGGGCCACCCAATTCTCCTCACGCTCTCACCAATGCAAGAGGTCGTGATCCACTACGCGGTGGCCTTGAAGGCGGCGACCGAACCTTTACAATACAAGGTTGGGGCAATCTCCACTACTTAATTGGAGGATCCCAACGAAACTACGAAGCTTCACCACAATGGAGTATGGCTTCGAGGTGACCTCTTCCGTCTAGGTCACAAACGTGCCCAAGAGTAACAAGATCCACAAGGGATTAATGGGGGGAATCAAATATCCTTTGGTGGAAGTGTAGATCGGGGCCTCCTCTTCCAAACCCTAGAGAATCAACAAGTTTTGATGGCTAGGGAGGGAGATCGGGCAAGAATGGAGCTTGGGCGTCAATGGAGAAGAGAGCAATAAGTGAGGTAAGTCTCAGTGGGGAAGAAGACCCCCTTTTATAGGTGGGCCTAGAAAAAGCCGTTCGCAACCCACCAACCACGGTAGTACCGCTCGACGAGCGGTAATACCGCGGCGCGGTACTACCGTACCCACGGTACTGCCGAGGTCACTATCGTGCCCACTACCGCAGAGTCTATAGGGATTCCGGTAGTGGGTGTGGTACTGCCCCACGGTACCACCGTGGTGCGGTATTACCGTACCAGGCACGGTACTACCGCCCCACGGTTCTATCGAGGGCCAGTGTCGTTCCCACTACCGTGGAGTCCAGAGGGATTCCGGTAGTGGGTGCGATACTGGTCCACGGTAGTACCGTGGAGAGGTACTACCGCACTTGGAGCGGTACTACCGAACCCCAGTGTCATGCCCACTACCGCAGTGTCCAGTAGGATTCTGGTAGTGGGTGCGGTACTGGGCCACGGTACTAACGCGGCGCGGTACTACCGCTCCTAGAGTAGTACTACCGCCCTGGCAGAGCCAGGGAGCCAATGCCACCAAGACCAACTCCTCCACGACGCTAAGGGGAAAATGTGGGTGCAGAGAGTGTGTATGTGTGATGATTCCTCCCACCATTCCGACGCGGATCCCCTCTTAATAGTACGGTTTTCCTACGACTCAATTTACCAAAAATAAATCAAAAGGGCAACTCCATCTTCACGCTCCGTTCACCGAGGGGAAAATAATCGTCTTGTGCCATGAATATAGTTATCTTAAATGCTCATGGCACACGGTTAATCCGCAAATGTATTGTCATCAATCACTAAAACCAATCAAGGGGAAATATGCCCTATCAACAATCTTGATCCACTAAGTATTTGAGCGCAAGTATAAGTTTATGCCCTAAACATGGCAAAGAGAAAAATATTGGGGGTTTAAGAAGTGAAAAACAAGATAGTCTTGTACAACACAACTGACCACTAAAGTAAGAGGAAGATCTTATGATCGATGTTATGCAAGGAGTAGGAATTGACATACACCTAGAAGGCACATTATAACACCCCGACCTAACCACCGGTTAACCACTGATTCCATGGTCGGTGCGCCTGGGATACAAACTGTCCTCACATACCAACACTAGTCTTTTATGCACACTTTGTCCTCACTCGTGCGCACCCGGGATGAACTTCCCGGTCGGTCACCCATCCTCAAATCACTCCAAGCCAAGCACGCTTAACTTTGGAGTTCTTTGGAGCTGGGCTTCCGGAAAAGAAGGTACACCTTGTTGATATGAGTAGCCTATCATTCCCTACTGAGATCCTGGGCTATTAAATACACCACCCCTCAAAGGAACTGATGTCCCCGTCGGCCTAGCAGGAACGTTCCCATTTAGCACACGTGTGTGCTCGCCAGTTGCAGGCATCCCACATGTACCCTATGTAAGCCTCACCTATCGGCACACACACACCGTGTAACCGCCAGGGTCGACTCTGATACCAACTCTAACACCCCGACCAAACCACCGATTAACCACCGAGTCCATGGTCGGTGCGCCTGAATCCAGACTGTCCTCACATACCAACACTAGTCTTTTCTGCACACTTTGACCTCACTCGTGCACACCCAGGATCAACTTCACGATTGGTCACCCATCCTCAAATCGCTGAAAGCCAAGCACACTTAACTTTGGAGTTCTTTGGAGCCGGGCTTCCGAAAAAAAAGGTGCACTTATTGATATGAGTAGTATATCATTCCTATTGAGATCCTGGGCTGTTACACACATGTAGTTGTAATGTAATGAAAGATATCTTATGTACTAATGGGGGTGCCTCCAAATTGCCTGCTTACGATAACCTAGAGCTTATTTGAGGAGGCTCGTCGTTGAAAGAGACAATCAAGTTATATAATTAAAAGTTCCTCACTAGTATGAATGATACTCATGAACTCTCAACAGTGAATCCGATGAAGTGGTGCCTTTTGAAGCACTCATAAAAAATCTAGTATGAACCCTTATTGCTACTTTGAATCATTTTATATATGTATAAAAGTAATAATGGTTCTTCTATTTCTCTTACACATATTTTTTGGCTTGATACATCTTTTTAATTTGGATTCTTTCTCATTTTTGTGTATCTCTTTTCTCTAATTTATTCTATTTTATTTTCTCTCGGTAGGAGAAACACCTTAAATCATAATTATTACACTTTCTCAAATTTATAAATGCAAACATAGCTCTTGTTGTGAACATAAAAATAAAACTCTCTATGGGGTGCCTTTGACAGTGTATTAAGATGATCACTAATCTAGTAGATTATCAACGTCTATGATGAAAAATGCCATAGCTATACATAATACAATGCTACTCATAATGATCACGCAAAGTATGATAATTAAAAGATCTCTCTAGCCATGATAAATGGTAATGCATGACAATATATTGTGTACTTTTGGTTATCAAGACTATAAGGTACCGCCTTTTACCCACTATTAGTTAACTTTTGTGTTTCGAGTACACTTTGCCGAAAAAGGTGACACAAGAGAAGATGCAATAAATATTGAAAGTAGTCTTCATAATACTGAATGATGTAAAATATTAAGTGCTTTACGAGTTAGCCATCATATTTTCTTTCTTTATATTCTGAATACAACATTGCAATGAGCTTGGTTGTGTGTTCATTTACCAAGAGTAACCTCTTTAGGTTTTGTTTCCCAGTTTCTCTTTCTACAACCTTGGTTTTTGTAAGGCCCGATATGTGGTACTGTTCCAGATCTAGGTGTTTCCACCCAGATCCGGGGACGAAGCACATATCGGTCCCACCGCGACATATGACAAAGCCATATGCCCCGGATTTCCAACATGATATCACAACATTACAGATACAGGATACAACATCTCATACAATCGGCATACAACTGCCTTAAATACAATACAACAACGGAAGGTACATGTCTGGGTACAAACTACAATCAAATGCCTACAGGCAAAGAGAAAAACATCGATCCCATAACCACACGGGTCCAGGCCCTCTGCCGGGATCCGCCTAACTAGTCGTCGTCGAGTCTCCACGTGAAACGTCGATCACCGTACCTGTTGTCGATCGAGAACCCTGAAAATAGTTTGGGGGTAGTATCATGAGTACAGAGGTACTCATCATCCAACTGTAGTGGTCATCTGACCCAGCAAGGACTTCATCACTCGTCATTCTAGGACAACTAGTAGTTTACGGTAAAGAAGGGGTAAGTGGTGAGGTTGCTGCCGCACTAGAATTTATGAAGTGGCTAACGATCTAGAGAGTAAGGTAAGAAGCCAAGCATTCGATGAGGAATCGCCTCCAACAAGTCTTGCCATCAGCTACTTACGCAATCATAACACCTATCCTATCCTTGTCCTCCTCTTCGCATCCCGACGAAGAAGAAGCAGTCAAGGCACACACACGCGTTGATCAAGTTATATTAAGATTATCTCAGTTGTTGTTGTCTATGAACAAGGAGTAGGTCTCAAGTCGTCCATAACCGTGGACACGGCTTCTCGAAAAGATTTAACCCTGCAGGGGTGTACCAACTGCCCATTACGAGGCTCCGCACGCACGTCCATCTCTCTCAGTTGCTACCCATCACAGGCAACCATTTTATGATTTAGTTCCGAGAGATCCGAAACGACAGGTCCCTCTAACTAACAACGAACAAATCCGGGTGGCCCCCGGTGAGTCGACATCCATCTCAGGAGCCGGCCGCGCTCTCGATCTGGTCTCTACCGTATGTCGCAGGTTTTGATACCCGGTTAATCACACATGGGAAACCGGGTCCTCAGCCGGAAAAAGTGGGCCAGCAAGGGAACTAAGTCCTCACTGGTCTGGGTTGGTTTGTAAAAAACTGGCAGCTGACCAGCACACACACGGTTTCAAATGGTAAATCAGCTTGGGCCACCACTAGAAATGTTTGAAGCTAGGTAGGTAAGAAAAGGGGACCCCATAAAATCCCACACGCGGTTAGGCACGCTCAGTCTCAAAACCAATACCCAGAACTCGGGGCCTAGGTGACTCGAATGGAACAAAGCGTCGGGGCGGGATAGCCTAGACCTTCCATCCTTTGTCGAATATAGTCAACATTATAATAATCATATCATCAACAAAAATATAATAATGTGATATCCCAAACCAAGGAGTAACAGGGTAACATCGTACCATCCTAAGTATGCATACTAAGTAGGGGCTGAGCAACGAGCAATAGTAACATAGCAGTGCAAGGTTTGCTGGGAAGGGACATGGCTGTATCGGTTTGAAAGAGGCTATAAACATGTGGTAGGATCAAACATCGAACCTAACCTATACTAGCATGCAAACCGCTGGTTGAAATAGAATGGATCATAAGTAATGTATAGTCCTTGCCTGTTGATAAGTCGGGTTCCGAAGGTGTAGTCGATCGCAAGCTCGCATCGTCTCCGAGAGGTACCTGCGGAAGCACACAAGACGATAAACACTGGAAAGCAATCAACGGTGCACCACTATTACTACGGAGCAATACAAGATCAAAGAGACAACACAAGGCACGGCAACGCGATACGGATCTATCGTTGAGAACGGTTACTAACGGTTCAAGTGGGGTATCGGTCACACACGACGAATACCGCACGTTTACGGTGGTTCAAGTTGCTTAGCTACAGGTGATCAACCAACGGTTATTAACATGGCAACTCAAGCAAGCACGGAAAATCAAACAAACATGGCAAGAGGTGAAGCACAAAGTAAACTATCTATGCTAGTCAATTTAAGTGAGGCACAATCCTAAGCATGGCATACACTAAGTGTCGCACGATAATTAAAGGATTTGGTACTGTTCTGCCCTAAACCATATTTTAGGTTGGTTAACAACAGCAATCAATAGCATAAACACAAATTACACGAAAAACTAATCAAGTTACATATAAAGAACACCCCAAACGGAGTTACGGTTAAAAAGATATAAGCAAAACAAGTTACGGGCACAAACTGCCAACATCACGAAGCACACTTTAGAGCAATGCGTAAACAAGATAATCAAAGGAAACATGCTCACAAATGATTTGAAATTAAACTAGACATGATAGGTAAGGCATGGCAAAAAGAATCATGCAAATAGGCATCACAGATCAAAAGATATTAAGCAAACAACATGGCATCGCAAAGTAACAGACTTAGAGAAAAACAGAGGTGGCTGTCAAAAACAGCAGCATAGCAACTTTGGAGCTAAAAATCTATACGACCAGCAAGCATATCATGGCAATGCAATACATATAATGAAAGTAGACATGATGCTTCACAATATGCAATTGGGATCACTCAATTCCGATAAACGGTGGCGACACACTCGTCGACCGAAGTTGCAACAAAATAACAGTTTCAGCAACAGCAGCACAATAACATCAGGATAGCTACTTTGGAGCAAGATTTAAACATGATGCAGCAAGCAAATATGGCATGTGAATGCATGAAACTGAAGTAGAAACATTGCTTAACGTAACGCAAAAGGAATCAATCAATTCCGATGAACGGTTGCGAAGCAATCGTCACCCGAAGTTGCAATAAAATAATAACAGCAGCACTTAACAGCAAATATTAGCAGTTAACGGCCTGATGCCCTGTTTAGCACACAATTACACAATCAAGATGATCTCAAATACAAAAGCTCACAAAAGATGAAAGCTAGAGCACGCAATTCTAAACAATTCTTCTTTTGGGCGCGAAGTCATCCGGGCTACGGATCGTTTGCTATCGTCAACGCGGAATCGAATCAGCAGCAGTTGTTCCAAGTGACTCGAGGGACGAGGAGGAATGGCGGCGCTAGGCGATGGAGCTTGCGGGAACTGGGCGAGACGGCTTGGCCCTGGTCGCCGGCAAGGTGCAGGCGGGAGGTGAGGCGGCCGGCGACGACCTCCGGCTCGGGCCGCGGCCTCCCATGGCGCGCCGGCCATGGCAGGGACGGTGGCGGGCTCCGGTTTGCCTGCGAGGAGGAGATCGAGGGCGTGAGGAAGGAAAGGAGGCACGGGAGGAGAGGGAAAGGAGGAGGGAGCCGCGGGCACGTCGTCTGGTCGCCGGCGGTGGCGTGGAGGCGACGTCGGCGTGCTGCGGGTGGAGGCAGTGGAGGCGCGGGACTCCCGGCCCAGATCGGGCCCCTGCGGGGCTCGGTGGCGCGGTTGGTGGCTGGGATTGGCTGGAGGAGGGAGATGAGCCACGTGGCTCGATCTGGACCCTCTGTTGGTCAGATCTGAGGGCCAGAAACGAATCTGGCTAGGGTTTCAGGGATTTGGGGCTACGGGGCAAAATTTTGTGCAAAAGAGGGGGTGGTTGCAATTATGCCATAGGGGGAACCCTAATTGGATGGTTTGGGAGGTGGGGGTCATTATATAGGCAGGTTGGCTGGCCAGTTGACGCAAACGCCCTCGGTACCCCTCTCGCGCGTCCGACGATCATGTTCGTGACCGCCGAGACTCCGTACGGACTCCGATTCGGACGAAATCTCGAACCACGTGCTCAGCGCGTCGAGCCCGTTGATCGTACCTCACTGCGGTGACATTCCGACAACATTTGTCGGCGCCCCAATAAAATTATCCGTTTATTAAATAAACAGGGTTTTCGTTTCGTTGGTTGCGGCTGGTCTCGTGCCGGTAGCGACGGTGCTCGGGTGAAACCCCGGTGTCGCAAGGTCGTGTGTCGTGGTGGAAAAGGGGTCGGTCACACATCCGATACGAGAATAAGGGGGGAAATATTCACCGATTATTATTTCGGTGAAGCAAACACTGCAAACAACTCAGACAATCAAATAATTCACACCGAAAACAAATTTTTAATTTTTGTGAAAACTGGGTTGTTACAGTTTTTTTACTTCATTGTCTTTTCTCAACCACTAGAATTGGTCTGGTTACTCTGACATGTACCATGCTCTTCCTCTCAAATGAACTAGCGGTACCATCGCCTATTATTTACCTTAAAAAGGTTAATTTGTTTGTCAATCATCTAAGAAATAAAAGATTATAAGTTGTGATAATGTGATATGTTTGATTCTTTCTTGTTCATTATCGGTGCAGCAAAGCACGCTTTCCCTTCTCGTATTATCTAATGCACATCTACATGGTTCACCATCGGATGAAACATACAAAGTTTTATGTTGTCCTGGATGACATAATTTTGTGTATGGCATATGTGCTAGTTCTCGTTTTCGTATACGTGCATTGTCAACTAGTGGGGTCTTATATCGTCCTCTTTTGTTGTTTTTTATTTGGCCATGGATTTTTTTATGATTGTACGAATTTCACATTTGGATGTATGTATATGCTCATTTTTGTGTTGTTTTCTAAGGGGTGGATGTAAAAGAAAAAAAATAGATCATGTTAACACACCATGCAACACAACTCGTTGCATTTATTTTTGTCTTGTTATTGTTGCACCACACCAAAAACACATAAATACAATCCATTTTCATGGAAAGAAAAGTATTTTTTGTTCCAAAAAATAAATCGTTTTTTACAGCTGCATGTCCATCTTTAGATATGTAATTTCAAATGCAACAACACTACATGTTCTAAGAAGTTGCAATTGTCATGCCCCCGAGTGAAATTGTATGTCTTTAAGGTGACCGCAACTCTATGGTGTTTTCTCAAAGGAGTGGCAGTTGCATGTCTGTCACTAGGTACGTAAATGTAAATATCGTCTTCGATTGCTACTGCATGTATTCAACACGATTGCAACTCAATGGTATTTTATTAGAGATAGACAGTTGCATCTCTATCACTAAACACGCAACTGCAAGTATCATCCTCGACTATGACTACATGTATTAAACGCAATTGCAAATGCACACACATGCAAGTGTCCGCCCCAACTGCAACTACATTGTCTTAATCACAACTTCAGCTCAATGAAGTTTTGTTGGGGATATGTGGTTGCATGTCCGCCACTAGGCACGCAAATGCAAGTGCCATCCCTAAATGCAACAACATTTCTTCAACCAGGGCCGGTCCTGAGATTTTAGGGGCCCGGGGCGAAGCTAAATGCCAAGGCCCCTAATATTGACATCATAATTATTTTTTAACCTAAATAATTCTTTGAGATTCTCAAAAATCTCCATAGCAAACTTTACATAATTCATCTTTAGTTTAGAAAAAGGATCATATACCTCAAAAATTTGCAATGTAATTGTATTAATTCATCTGCATCCTTCTTTCTTTCTCTTTTATCCTTACGTGATGTATACCTCTTGTTTCTCGATGACATGTTCACAATGCTGAAAGCAAAACAAGGGTTTTTGCATCAATGAACTAACAAAGTGACAATATGACAACCTGATGGCTGATGATTGGATTAGTGATGAGCGAGTCAATAGGAAAGCAATTGAACAAAGTGTCCCATGAAATTGAAATCAGCGGAGAACGGAGTCTTATTGAACTGATGAGTGATAAACGGATGATTATTGAATAGGATTAAGATTTAAGGAGGGAATTATCAATTAACATAATCGAGGAGAAGAGGCTACGGATCTGCAGTACCTATGGTGTCGGGCATCGCTGCGCCGCGTCGTTGGCCTAGGGATAGAGCCTGAAGCAATCGGGTGTGCGTCTGTGTCAAAGGGATAGAGCGATCAGCTTTTTTACGTGATAATCGATTGGGATGGATGAGATGGAAAATAGGATCGAACGGTGGTATGCTACTTAAGTGAGGGTAGGGAAGAATAATCCGCCCAGTTGTCCATGTGTTCCCTCCTGAAGAAAGCTTTACCAGCGCAACCTGATTTCCTACCCGGGACTCGGGTATTGTTCCATTGGGATGTTCTTGATTCTAAGTTGGTACAAACAGGAACTTTTCCCGTGGAACTGGTGAACTTCCCTGTCGGTGTCATGGTAGCTTGTTTCCAGGGCTTTTATTGGTGTTTGCTGAGTAGACCCATTAGCAGCACCGAAGCTCCATTAGCCTAGTTAATTACCTAGGTGGGCCCCTGGCATTTGGGGACCCGGGGCGGCCGCACCCCCTGCCCCCCCCCATCCGGACCGGGCCTTCAAGGCAACAACAACTCAGTGGTGGTTTGTCGAGGAAAGGAGGGAAGGTGCATGTTTGCCACTAGACACGCAACTGCAAGTGCGGCCCCTGACTGCAACGTCATGTCTTCAGCGCGGCTGCAAGTCGGTGATGTTTTGTTGATGGAAATAAGGTAATTTCATGTCTATCACTAGGCATGTAACTTCAAGTGTGCGCCTTGAATGAGTCTGCAAGTGTCATGCCCCTAATATAATTGCATGTCTGTAACACGACTGCACGAAGAGGGGGTGACAGTTGCATGTCTATCACTAGATACGAGTCAATGAACAACAGCGCATAACAAAAATGTTGCCCAAATCGCCACTGGTAGAAAGAGACCCATTTGTCCCGGTTCTAGAGGCCCATTTGTCCCGGTTCCGGAACCGGGACTAAAGGGTCGTAACTAATGCCCAAAACCTTTAGTCTCGGTTTGCCCACGAACCGGGACAGATGGGGCTCCACGAACTTTAAATTGTTCTTTAGAGTAGCCGGCATTCTTAGAGATCGACGCGTTGTATATGTACTCGCAAATGTAGTACCCACAAAGATTAGTCCCTTCATTCTGCCACAACCACTTTACGAGAAATAGAGGTCAATCAAATTGATAATCAAGCATTATATTAATGGTATTGATGAAACTATAGAATCAATATAATGGGAGATGCGCGGAACTAGCTAGTAGTACTTACTTTCGAGCGTGAAAATTTCAGCTCCTTCGGCAGTCCCAGACCTTTTTTGTGAATTGTATCCAAACCCTGCCAGACATAGAAAATAATTATTACCTGATATCAGAAAATGAACAAAGTTGTCGAAATGGTGCAATAATGATCGATTGAACTTACTTCTTAAGCATTTCAGTGATGACCGCACACGTCTCAGGATCTTTTCTTCTTGATTCTAAGACGGTTACTAGTCCCTCCTCAAGCATAATCTCTAGGATAATAAAGTGGAAGTTGCGCACGCATGCATAACTCATCAATTACATTACTATAACCTCGAGTAAATAAGGAAAACCAAATATGCACATTAACACTCACTTGAAGTTGTAAGGAATGGTTATTTTTTGTTTGCTTTGATGTTGAAGCAAAGATTATAGCAAGCTGGCCTCAGATTTTTTGGGAAATTGTTCAATCTCCCAATGATTAAAGAGATTTAGGTTAATGAACCCAATATTATAGATTTGTCTTTGATTGCATTCGACGATCTTCAATCTGCATGATATAGTGAATTATATGTACATGCAATGAAAGAGCTGAGCTATATATAAAGACTTAATTAAAGAAGTAGTACTTACAGACAGTAGCAAGTGACGATTACTTTATCGATGGCCTTTTGATTGTAAAGATGGAATAACTCCTCAAATGGAACCGGCAACACTTCAATTTCAACAAGGTCCTTCTTGTCTTTAACCATAATCAGCACATTATCGAACTCAGAGTTCTTGCAGGCGTCCATGTACCACTGATGTAATCTTCGCATCATCGTTGGTAGCTGTTGAATTGGTGATCTGACGAGAGGATGCCCGTACCAGTATGTGTATTCGTCCACTACCTCCAGTGTATCAAAATGTGTATCGTCGGTCAGGTAATCACCAGGATTGGTACCGGGCACCATCCCGGACGCCAGGTAATCACCAGGATTGGTACCGGACACCATCCCGGCCGGCAGATTTGCGACGACGATATTGCTAGTCACCTGCAGCGGGGGCACAATTTGTTCTCCTGTTCACCGAGCTGGGAAATTTTTTTCCCTAATGCAATTTGTTCTTCTCTCCTTTTGTCAGTTGCGGCGGTTCCAAGCCGGCGCGCTTCTTGCGCTTTCTTTTTAAGAGTGTAGACATCGTTGTCATCCAGCGGAGCCGGTGCTGGTCGCTTCAGGGCATCCAAAGTGCTCTTCTCTTTCGCCTCATCTATCTTCGGAGGCGGAGGTGGTTTTCTCTTTTTCAAACAGGCATCCACTTTGGCTTGAACGATCTCCGAGGTTTCCTCCGAGCTCTTCTCGTATGGTAACTTCTCAAGAGGCTTGAGAGATGATGGACCATATTTGTATCGCTTCCCGCCACTGCTTGTACTGCTAGACGCCGGAGCGATGACTACTCTTTTCCTTTGTTGCATAAGATCAGGCGCCGGAGCAGCCAGAGCGGCGGCAACGACTCTGTTCTGCTCTTGCTGACGAGGCGAAGGAGGAGGTGGGCTGCTCAGACGCGCCGACGCAGGCAGAGAAGGAGGTGGAGGAGGAGGCGTGCACTGATCACTCGCCGGAGGAGGAAGCAGAGAAGTAGGCGTGCCCTGATCACTCGCCGGAGGAGGAGGCGGAGGAGGAGGCGGGCCCTTACTTGCCAGAGGAGGAGGTGTGCCCTGATCACTCGCCAGTGGAGGAGGCGGGTCCTTACTCGACGGAGGCGGAGGATGATGCGGGCCCTTACTCGACGGAGGAGGAGGAGGAGGAGGCGGGCCCTTACTCGCCGGAGGAGGAGGAGGAGGCGGAGGCGCCATCCAGTTCGGAAGCTTGTTGAATTCTTTCTTCCATAGACATGAAGTCCTCAGAGCATTCTCCGGGATAGTTCCACCTTCGCCGGTAGGGTAGTCACGAACGAGCTCCTCATATCCCTCCAGTATTTCATCGACCATCACAACAGCATAGCCTTGTGGAATCGGACGGCAGTGAAAAGTTTCGTTGGGTCGAGGAGGTGCAACATGGCCGATAGCCACCGTGGGTTTCAAGTGCATCAATTGTTTCTTAAGGTGGCAAACTTGAGCCTCCGTGATTTCATCCACGGGGTACCTGGGAGCCGTCAAATCAGGCTGCGCAATGAGCTCGGTGGAAGCCACGCTGCTTCTACGCTGAGATGGCGGGGTAGCTTTTAGGGTAGCTTCGTCAGCTCGATGCCTATCCTCTAGCGTTTGTACTCTTGCATGCAGCTTCTGCATATCGCTGAGCTCCTGTTTACGCTTCCTCTCCCTGATTTTGTAATTGCCTGCGTCGGGAAACCCATGCTTCCACGGAACGGAGCCTGGCGTGCCTCGTGTTCGTCCTGGGTGCTCAAGATTCCTGAGGGCCTTTGTGAGCTCGTCGTTCTCTCTGTCGGGAACGAAAGTCCCTGCCTCCTTTTCGGTGATTAACTCCCGAAACTTGTTGATCGGTATTGTCAGTTGCTCATTCGTCCAAACGCACTTCCCTATTTCAGGGTGCAAGGTTCCCCCAACCCCGAAGAACCAATTCCTTCCACGCTCTGACCAGTTCAATGTCTCTTGTACGATCCCTTTATCAACAAGGTCATGTTCAGCCTTGTCCCACAATGGTCGGGCTTTGAGGTAGCCACCTGACCCCGTGTGATGGTGATGCTTCTTCTTTGCAGCATTTAGCTTGTTTATCGCTGACATCTTCTTACTCTTCTCCGATGTCTTTTGGGCCACAAATGCGGACCACTTTTCTCTTATCTTTTCAAATTGGCCCTCGAATATTGGAGTCTTCTTTTTGTGGACAAACGTTGTTTTCAACTCATTCTTCCACCTCCTGAATAGATCTTCCATCTTCTTAAGAGCATGAGCCTTGACCTTTTGCTCTATAACTGGCTTTTCCGGATGCTCCTCTTCCGGTAGGGTGAAATTTTCCTTCAACGCGGTCCAAAGATCATCTTTCTGTCCATCGGTGACAAAAGACACTTCAGGGTCTCCGCCCTTCGTCTTATTCCATTGGTGGATGGTGATCGGGATCATGTCCCTAAAAAGAACCCCACACTGAGCAGAAAATGCTTCCTTGGTCCGGCTGGGTTCAATCGGTTGGCCATCTCTACTGATGTTGGTGATCTTGAACCTTTCATCCGAGCGTAACTTTTTCTTCGGGCCTCGTCTCATTACCGAGGTTTGTCTCGATCCGGATCCGGAGGGCTAGAAAAGAAGAAAGAAGAGATTTAAATGTGTACAAACCAAAAAAATCAATGCATCAATTAATATATATACCTCGCCAGACTTTGCAACAACTCCTTCCTCCGTTCGCTCACCGGAACCTTCATCACGGTATCCTTCGTACGTTCGCTCATCGGAGCCATCATAAGCATGTCCTTCCATCTCCATTGTCTGATCACCGGAGCCTGCTTCACCCTCTTCTTCCAGACCATCGGTGTCGTTCAGATACAATAAGACATCACCTCCTTCCCGGACGACGCCGCCCACTAACAACGGTCCTTCGCGGATGATTGCCCCCAACAACTCTTCTTCTTCTAAGTTTCTTGGATGATCGTCCATAGTTTCTGCAAAATAAACCTATATAAGATGGCGCCCGGAGCCAAACACCCGTGCAACCGATGTCTGATGGAAAACATGACATGACGCCCGGAGCCAGAAACCCGCGCAATTGATGTCTGATGGAAAACGTGACATGACGCCCGGAGCCAGACACCCGTGCAATTGATGTCTGATGGAAAGCGTGAGGATAAGCCGAAAAACCCCTCGGCCCCTCGAGGAACCCTCTCTAGTGTCAAAGGTTTCAACAAATAAAACCATGTCTTCATCATTAGGCGAAAGTAACATGTGCATGATGGTACGAAGCTCTCCAAAGTTATTTTGTAACGGAGTCCCAGATAGGATAATTTGCTTTTTGATACAAAGTTCAGCAAGAGACTTCTGAATATTGCTATTTGGAAGACCTTTGCTGAAATTCGTACCAAAAAGCGAATCATCCTATCAGGAACTCCATTCCAAAACAATTTTGGAGAACTTCGTACGTACCATCATGCCCCGGCTACTTCCGGCTAATGATGAAGCCATGGATTTATTTGTTGAATCCTCGACGACCCTCGACCCCTCGACGACCCCTCTCTAGTGGCAAAGGTTTCAAAAAATAAAACCATGTCTTCATCATTAGGAAAAAGTAATAGGCGCATGATAGTACGAAGCTCTCCAAAGTTATTTTGTAACGGAGTCCTAGATAGGATAATTTTCTTTTTGATACAAAGATCAGCAAGAGCCTTCCGAATATCGCTATTTGGAAGACCTTTGCTGAAATTCGTACCAAAAAGCTAATCATCCTATCAGGAACTCCGTTCCAAAACAATTTTGGAGAACTTCGTACGTACTATCATGCCACGGCTACTTCCGGATAATGATGAAGCCATGGATTTATTTCCTGAATCCTCGATGACCCTCGACCCCTTGACCCCTCAACGAACCCTCGAACTCTCGAGCCCTCGACCCCTTGACCCCTCGACGACCTTCGACCCCTCGGCCCCTCGACGACCCCTCTCTAGTGTCAAAGGTTTCAACAAATAAAACCATGTATTCATCATTAGGAAAAAGTAACAGGCGTCTGATGGTACGAAGCTCTCCAAAGTTATTTTTAACGGAGTCCGAGGTAGGATAATTTTCTTTTGATACAAAGTTCAGCAAGAGCCTTCCGAATATCGCTATTTGGAAGACCCTTGCTGAAATTCGTACCAAAAAGTGAATCATCCTATCAGGAACTCCGTTACAAAAAAAATTGGAGAACTTCGTACATACCATCATGCCCCGGCTACTTCCGGCTAATGATAAAGCCATGGCTTTATTTGTTGAATCCTCGATGACCCTCGACCCCTCGACGACCCTCGACCCCTCGAACCCTCGACGACCTTCGACCCCTCGACGACCTTCGACCCCTCAACAACTACCCACGACCCCTCGAGCCCTCGACGACCCCTCGAACCCCTAGACAACCCCTCGATGACCCTCAACCCTCTACGTATCGACGCGTATTTCCCGACCCTCGACCGCTCGGCGATCCTCGACACCCCTCTCGTTCCCGAATTTTTAAAATAGAGGAGAAGGAGAAAAAAATAGAAGAAGAGGGAATAGAGGAGAAGCGTAAATCTATTTTTTATTCTTCTTCTCTATTCCTTCTTCTTCTCCACTTTTTTTCTTCCTCTCTCCCTCTTCTTCTCCTCTTCTTATTTTTATTTTTCCCTCTCCTTTTGCCTTTTCCTTATTCCTTCTACCTCTTTTTTATTTCTTCCCCCCCAACACTAGAACATCTTAACTTAGTAAAATTGAGACTTATAAAAGAGAAGAAAAAAATGAGAAAACAAAAAAATTCTTTTCTGTTTTCTTTTAATTAATTTTTTTTTATTTCTTCTCCTCCCCCCCCACTGCTGCAGGCATCCATGGCACACGCACGCCATGGCCGTGGCCATGGACGTCATGGACGGCGGCGAGGGGCAGCAGGCCGGAGCGGCGAGGAGCAGCGAGGAGCGGCGAGGAGCAGCGAGGGGCGGCCGGCGGTTCCCTCCTGACCATGACGGCGCACGGGAGGAGCTCCCCTCTCGTCCATGGCGCGGCGGAGCGGCTGCAAGGTTGGGCAATGCAAAGGAGGAGAGGGGGATGGCGATACGCTCACATGGGGGTGGCGCCGGCGAGGTCGTCGACGTCGTCGGGGGCGGTGCACGGCGGTTGGGTAGCCTGACGGCGTCGGTTTCAACTCCAGCGTCGTCGGGGGAAAATGGCGAGATGAGAACTGAAAAATCCTAAGTGTCACTTATATACCAAGAGCATTGGTCCCGGTTCGTAGCACCAATCGGTACCACTGCGTACCTTGGTACCGGTTCGTGCCACGAATCGATACCAAAGGTCTTTTTCAGCAGCCCAAAGGGCCGGAAACAGAGAGCTTGGGTACCGGTTCTTGGCACGAACCGGTACCAATGCCCACCTTTCATTACGGTTGGTGGCTCGAACCGGTACCAATGTCCACCTTTCGTTCTGGTTGGTGCCACCAACCGGGACGAACCGTGCGCTGCCGCGGTGTGGTGGGATGTTTAGTCCCACCTCGCTAGTCGAGGGACAGCCAGAGTGGTTTATAAGCGCTGATGTGCGTACCACTTACAGCTCCTCTCAACCGTAGGCTTTCGGGCCTACCTTGTTACTCCTTGCCTATTGGCCTACTGGGCCAGCTGCGGGCCTGGATCCTGGCCCATTAATGGGTTTCTAGTCGTATCTAGGCCGTGTCAGTCCAGTATGTGGCATTTTTTCTCTGAAAAAGGACCTTTAGTCCCGTTTTGTGCCCAGAACCGGTACTAAAGGCCTCTCCCCACCGTAATTAACCACTAACTAACCATTTAGTACCGGTTGGTGCCCAGAACCGGTACTAAAGGTCCCCTGTAACCAACTAAAATTAGTACCACCTCGCTAGCCTAAGTGGAGTTAGACATGTTTATAAGCACAGGTCCGCGTGGACTTATCGTTGCATAACAAGTTCACTAAAGGTCGTACACGGAGAAATTCATCTGTATCCTGTACTCTGTCCGGGGAAAATTCGGACGGACCTCGGTTGGTTGGCAGACTTTCCAGATCTGTCAACCAAGCGTGGCCCGTCTGAAATTCGCCTTGACCGTGTACAAGATATGGAGTATTCTTCCGTTGACGTCCTATAATGAAATTTCTATACTTTTTTGTTTTTGTTTTCCATTCAAACAAAACACAAGGTTTCCCCTGCATACAGCCCGACAGTGGCTCATGAGTGCAAGCATATCAAATGCACCGTCGGACGTATGCAGGGAATCCAAATGATTTATATTTGGTCGATGAAGTGAAAGATTTCTAGCTAGATATATATAAGATCAACAAAACACATGATTTCTCCTGCATACAGCCCGACGGTGGCTCATGAGTGCAAGCAAATCAAATGCATCGTCGAACGTATGCAGGTGAATCCGAATGGTTTGTATTCGGCCGATGAACTGAATGTCGAACATGTCCTATAGGTGGGCTATATATAGGCAACGACAAGCCTGATCCAACGACTCACAAGCGCTTGAAAGAAACACGCGATACGTGTGCTTCTTCCTGGTTGGTTGAATTCAGAATCGTGTGAGGTTAAAAGCATTTCATTTTTCTAAACTTATTTGACTCAAGACTTTTTGTGCATTCAATATGCACCATTGAAAGTCACATACAAAAATTTCAACCCTTTCTGACTTCATTTGCTATTTTTCATGCATTTAATGATTTATTTTGAGCTAAATGACCCTGAAATTGGAAAGCACTACAAATGAACTCAGAAAAGGTTGAAACTTGGCATGTTATCATCATTTGACCCACATAACATGTGTGAAAAAGTTGAGAGGGTTACGGCAAAAACTAGATGCACTTCGTATACAAACTTGACCATCTCTTTCGAAGTACGAGGGTTTCAGATGAAAACTCATCTGTTACAAAGGCATTTCATTTTTCTAAACTTATTTGAACTCAAGACTTTTTGTGCATTCAATATACACCATTGAAAGCCACATACTAAAATTTCAACCCTTTCTGACTTCATTTGCTATTTTTATGCATTTAATGATTTATTTTGAGCTAAATGACCCTGAAATTGGAAAGCACTACAACTGAACTTGGAAAAGGTTGAAACTTGGCATGGTATCATCATTTTACCCACATAACATGTGTGCAAAAGTTGAGAGGGTTACGGCAAAAACTGGATGCACTTCGTGTACAAACTGGACCATCTCTTTCGAAGTACGAGGGTTTCAGACGAAAACTCATCTGTTACAGAGGCATTTCATTTTTCTAAACTTATTTGAACTAAAGACTTTTTGTGTATTCAATATGCACCATTCAAAGCCACATACTAAAATTTCAACCCTTTCTGACTTCATCAGTCTTCACTTTTTATTCGCTTGTGTCCTTTGCTTATTGCGCCACAACCATGGACATTCTTCATCGCTTAACAGGGTGCTTGGATCAGCCTTGACTTTGAAGAGGGGAATTTCATGAAAGTTTTCATAATCTCCAGAAATGTCTGTCTTGCCCTCCAATCCCACGATGTCTCTTTTTCCTGAAAGAACTATGTGACGCTTTGGCTCATTGTATGATGTATTCGCTTCCATATCTTTTATTTTTCTCGGTTTGGTAGACATATCCTTCACATAGAAAACCTGCGCCACATCATTGGCTACGACGAATGGTTCGTCTGTGTACCCAAGATTGTTTAGATCCACTTTTGTCATTCCGTACTGTGGGTCTACCTGTACCCCGCCTCCTGACAGATTGACCCATTTGCACTTAAACAAAGGGACGTTAAGGTCATGTCCGTAGTCAAGTTCCCATATGTCCACTATGTAACCATAATATGTGTCCTTTCCCCTCTCGGTTGCTGCATCAAAGCGGACACCGCTGTTTTGCTTGGTGCTCTTTTCATCTTGGGCGATCGTGTAAAATGTATTCTCATTTATCTCGTATCCTTTGTAAGTCAATACAGATAAAGATGGTCCCCTGGACAACGAGAACAGCTCATCAGAAACGGTGTTGTCACCTCTGACACGTGTTTCCAACCAATCGCCGAAAGTCCTGATGTGTTCATGTGTAATCCAGTCATCACACTCCTCCAACTGTTTGGAGCGCAGACTGTTCTTGTGTTCATCGACATACGGGCCCACTAAGATAGAGTTTTGTAGAACTGTGTAGTGTGCTTGAGAACAAGAATGTCCGTCCCTGCATATTATTGAGTCCCTTCCAATCGTGCTTTTTCCAGTCAGTCTCCCCTCATACCGCGATTCAGGGAGACCAATCTTCTTAAGGCCAGGAATGAAGTCGACAGAAAACCCAATGACATCCTCTGTTTGATGGCCCATGGAGATGCTTACTTCTGGCCTAGCGCGGTTACGGACATATTTCTTTAAGACTCCCATGAACCTCTCAAAGGGGAACATATTGTATAGAAATACGGGGCCCAGAATGAAAATCTCGTCGACTAGATGAACTAGGACGTGCGTCATGATATTGAAGAAGGATGGTGGGAACACCAGCTCGAAACTGACAAGACATTGCGCCACATCACTCCTTAGCCTTGGTAGGATTTCTGGATCGATCACCTTCTGAGAGATTGCATTGAGGAATGCACATAGCTTAACAATGGCTAATCGAGCGTTTTCCGGTAGAAGCCCCCTCAATGCAACCGGAAGCAGTTGCGTCATAATCATGTGGCAGTCATGAGACTTTAGGTTCTGAAACTTTTTCTCGGCCATATTTATTATTCCCTTTATATTCGACGAGAAGCCAGACAGGACCTTCATACTGAGCAGGCATTCAAAGAATATTTCCTTCTCTTCTTTGGTAAGAGCGTAGCTGGCAGGACCTTCATACTGCTTTGGAGGCATGCCGTTTTTTTCGTGCAAACGTTGCAGGTCCTCCCGTGCCTCCGGTGTATATTTTGTCTTCCCATACACGCCCAAGAAGCCTAGCAGGTTCATGCAAAGGTTCTTCGTCACGTGCATCACGTCGATCGAAGAGCGGATATCTAGGTCTTTCCGGTAGGGTAGGTCCCAAAATATAGATTTCTTCTTCCACATGGGTGTGCGTCCCTTGTCGTCATTCGGAACAGATAGTCCGTCGGGACCCTTTCCAAATATTACGTGGAAATCATTGACCATTGCAAGTACGTGATCACCGGTACGCATGGCGGGCTTCTTCCGGTGATCTGCCTCGCCTTTGAAATGCTTTCCTTTCTTACGACATTGATGGTTGGTCGGAAGAAATCGACGATGCCCTAGGTACACATTCTTCTTGCAGTTGTCCAAGTATATACTTTCGGTGTCAGCTAAACAGTGAGTGCATGCATGGTATCCCTTGTTTGTCTGTCCTGAAAGGTTACTGAGATCAGGCCAATCATTGATGGTTACAAACAGCAACGCATGCAGGTCAAATTCCTCCTGTTTGTGCTCATCCCACACACGGACACCATTTCCATTCCACAACTGTAAAATTTCTTCAACTAATGACCTTAGGTACACATCAATGTCGTTTTCGGGTTGCTTAGGGACTTGGATGAGAATTGGCATCATAATGAACTTCCGCTTCATGCACATCCAAGGAGGAAGGTTAAACATACATAGAGTCACGGGCCAGGTGTTGTGATTGCTCCTCCGCTCCCCGAAAGGATTAATGCCATCCGCGCTTAAACCAAACCATATGTTCCTTGGGTCATTTCCAAACTTATCCTGGTACTTTCTCTCGATCTTTCTCCATTGTGATCCATCAGCGGGGTGTCTCAAATTCTCGTCTTTCTTACGGTCTTCATTGTGCAATCGCAACAACATCGCATGCTCTTTTTTTCTGAACAGACGTTTCAACCGTGGTATTATAGGAGAATACCACATCACCTTGGCAGGAACCCACTTCCTGCGAGTCTCGCCGTCAACATCACCAGGGTCATCTCGTCTGATCTTATACCGCAATGCAACGCATACCGGGCATGCATTCAAATCCTCGTACGCACCGCGGTAGAAGATGCAGTCATTAGGGCATGCATGTATCTTCTGCACCTCCAATCCTAGAGGGCATACGACCTTCTTTGCTGCGTACATAGTGTCGGGCAATTCGTTATCCTTTGGATGTTTTTTCTTAAATATTTTCAGTAGCTTCTCAAATCCTTTGTCAGACACAGCATTGTCTGCCTTCCACTACAGCAATTCCAGTACGGTACCAAGCTTTGTGATGCCCTCTTCGCAATTGGGGTACAACCCTTTTTTGTGATCCTCTAACATCCGATCGAACTTCATCTTCTCCTTTTCACTTTCACACTGTCTCCTTGCATCAACAATGACTCGGCGGAGATCATCATCGGGCATATCGTCCGGTTCCTCTTGATCTTCATCGTGCACATCGTCCGCTTCCCCCGTTGCACCATCACAGTATTCAGGGGGCACATAGTTGTCATCGTACTCTTCTTCTTCGCCGTCTTCCATCATAACCCCTATTTCTCCGTGCTTGGTCCAAACATTATAGTGTGGAATGAATCCCTTATAAAGCAGGAGGGCGTGAATGGTTTTCCGGTCAGAGTAAGACTTCGTATTCCCACATGTAGGGCATGGACAACACATAAAACCATTCTGGTCGTTTGCCTCAGCCAGTTCGAGAAAATCATGCACAACCTTAATGTACTGGGAGGTGTGTATGTCACCGTACATCCATTGCGGGTTCATCTGCGTGCATTATATATAATGAAGTTGTGACGCCCCCAAAATCAAGTTGTGTATAGTAATCATACACGCAAGGTACACGATCGAGATCAGGGACTCACGGTGAGATATCACAACACAACTCTACAAATAAAATAATACAAGTTGTTTAATACAAGCCAGGGGCCACGAGGGCTCGAATACAACAGCTCGAGAGCACAAAGTTAGCGGAAGCAATAGTATCTGAGTACAGACACAAGGTACACATGATCTGCCTCAAGAAGGCTAGCACAAAAACAACAACGATCGAAAAGGCGAGGCCTCCAGCCTGGGAACCTCCAAACTACTCCTGGTGAACGGGGAACTCGACGTCGTAGAAGGCATCGCGGATCTTCACGTTGCGGTGGTCGGCATCGGGGATCTCCTGCTCCTAGGCTCCAACGTCGACTGCAGTGGCCGATCAGGCAAAACAAAAATGGGGAAATAAAGCAAGGGTGAGTATCTAGCATACCCGTGAGTCTTACGTCCGCTACTAAGCATTATGCATTGTATCAAATGGAAAGGGGAGGTTGTATATAGTGGACTTCAAGGTAGAATTCAGAATAAGGATGAGAAGCTAGGCCTATCGAAGACTAGCATCTTCCGACGAGTCTTGCAGCACAAGAAGAGAACAGCCAACAGTTCAATAACATGAATGTAATAACAATGCAGCAGAAGTTGTTGCAACATTGTATAATAGTAAGTTGTAATAATTAACGATTATATATGCCTCCGAGTTCCATTCCTCGACTCCCTGCGAGGAAAAGAAAATGGAACCAATAGTTTGATAGTAATAGTTTGTAGTAGTAGGCTGCTTCAACATAAAGCGTCATGTTACCGTGTACACAGCTATTCGAATAGATTATCTTCCCTGCAGGGGCTGCACTACTGTTACCTTGCACGCTCGGATCTCCAGGGTGTCATACACCTTGTTAGGGAATGCCCCACCGAGGCTATCCGGCATGTCGAGGCACATCCTACGGCTCATCAGAGAGGTCCCCGTCGGTCTACAGTCCTAAGCGCAAGAGCTTCATGGGCCATCACCTCTCGCACTCCGGGTCGTTGTGCGCCAAGTGGATCGAGTGCCGCAGCATGATCTGACCCAACCACAATGCTGAAACTAGACGTCTTTCAGAGCTTTCGAACGAGACCACAACGCGGAGGGTCCACACTGTAACCCCACGTGAAGGTAGTGCGTACAGGCCTTTGCGGCCTCTCAAGTCATCCACCTGAACCGTTAGTCGTTTTATTATTATCTGTCGGGACAACCGTTATCGTTGCCCCTTATCTGGGTGAGTCGCGGACAACGACAGCAGCCAGGACCACCAGTAACGTCGGTGCCTACCCTATCGTCCCACCAACTCTTGCGGTTACCAACAAGGTGAACCGTCTCCTTACCTTATCTCGTGTGTGCTCTTGGAAGAGCTCGACTTTCGTACTACAGGGTATCTCACGGACAACGAGCAAGGACCAGGCCCACGATGGTATCCTCCTGTCCTGCAGTCCCGATACAATACTCTACGCGGGCACCGTTGGGTCACCCGACTCCTCACCTGTAAGGACACCAGTTGATTCGAGTGCCTACCATCAAGTGAAACCAGGAGGAATCACCCTCGATGGTACACTTGAAGAGGTTCGACAGAGACCTCAGCGGAATGAACTAAAGAGGTAAACCTCGTATCATCCCGGTGATGCTACGCTATTGAGCCGACGAGAGTGAAATACGAGTCCATTCCACTCATAAGTCAAACTCGAAGCGACTCGGCAGAGTCTCGCCGTTGAAGGTTCCCTAGGGTGTCTGCATTGATCCGTACATGTTGCAGTTATAATATTTAGTGATCCGCGTCCACTCACCAGAGTGATCACGGCCCGCTATTCTAAACCTAGCTAAGAATGCGCAGGGTTCACTGTGTAATAGTATATATATTTATAAGGCAGCATAGGACAAAGGAGGGTACATCAAGGGGCGACAAAAACAGGCTATGCAATTGAATAGGATTGTAACATAGCAGGAGCAGTAACAATGCCTAGTGCAAGAAAAGTACGGAAAGATAGGCGATATCTGGGGAAGAGAATGGCTCTGCTTGCCTGTAAGCTCGACGGTAGAGGTACGGTCTTCGTCGACGAAGTAGTCGATCATAGGGGCATCGGCAGCGGATGTCGAGACTATCGGATAATAAGAGAGGGGTAAGAAACAATAAATACACGACAATAATAGCAATACAAAAATATAACATAGTAGATAGAAAGCAACGGGCTCTAACGCGGTGTTAAGTAATTTAGGCGGATCGGGAATTTTATCCGGGGATGACTCATCGGTACCGGTTGATTACCGGACAGATGATACGGAGGGGGAAGGTTCCATGTCTGAAGTGTTAGAGACATCTGACAGAAATGTGGATAGTGTATCCGTGCTCATTGATCCATTCAGAACAACTTTCATGTTCAGAACAATTTCATCCGGAAAGTTTTACCAACTCCGGGTGATTACCGGACAGTGCAATCGGAGGGGGAATGTCCCGTGTGCGGTATGTTAGAGGGGTGTGGTGGGGGTATGGGTAGCGTATCCGTATTCGTGATTTTTTTCTAATTAACTTTGATATACAAATTATTTTCATCGGAGTTACGATTTAATAGATATTAATTTTTGAAGTTTAAATTAATTTAAAAGTATTTTCTAGATTTTATTTTATTAAACAAATAACATTATCCAAAACATTATCCACAACAGTGCCACTGACATGGGGGACCCACATCTCAGTGGCATATTACATTATCTATTTTAATTACTATTAATTCAACCAGTGGGGCCCAGCAGTCATTGTCACATATTATAATTAATTAATTTAATTAATTCCTAAATAGGCAAGGCCCACATGTCAGTCAAATTATTTACCTAAACTAATAGTTATTTAACATTAACTTAACACTAATGGCCTTGGGCCCACATTTCAGTGGGTGAATTTCAATATAAAACATTTTATTTGGTTTTAATAGCCAGGGTCCCACTTGTAAGCCTTAGGGGTGGCTATTTCTAATCGGTTTTAATTAAGGGGGGTTTGCTCTAATGGGGGGTTAGCCCCGAGCCAGAGGGCACAGGCCATGGCCGGCACAGCCTGCCTCCGGCGGGCTTCGGCAAGGGGCGGCCAGGGACGCGGCTGGGCGAGGGATTGCGCGTGAGCGCACGCATGATAGGGGGCAAGGCCGAGTACTGGCGAGGCGAGCACGGGATCTCGGGCTCCTATCAATGGCGGACCGGGCGGGGCTCAGACCTACGGCGGCAGAACGGCGAGGGAGTGATACGTCCAAAATGTATCTATAATTTCTGCTTGCTCCATGCCTCTTTTGTGTGATATTGCTATGATATTCATGAACTTTCATACACTTTTGATCAGATTTGTACTAACCTATTAATTCAGTGTACCCCAGTGCCAGTTCCTGTTTTCTGCTCTTTTTCTATTTCAGGTTTCCCCCATATTAAAAGTGTTCCAAAAAATCGGGAAAAATCCAATAAAAATCAGCGTAGAAGAAGCTTCGGGAATCACCGAGGGGGGCAGAGGGGACCCACCAGGGCCCGAGGCGCCCTAGGGTGGGGCCGCGCCAAGGGGCCGCCTGCACCCCTGGTGGCCCCCCTGGCTGCCCCCTTCGCCTATTTATTCCTCGTGACGAGAAACCCCCGTGACGGGAACCCTTTTTCGCGATCTCTCCTCTATTCTGCCGCCGCCGCGCTTCCAAGATCGGGAGCACCAGAAGACCTCTTCCCGGCACCCTGCCGGAGGGAGGAACCACCTCCGGGAGCTTCTCCACCACCATGGATGCTTACCGGATGAACCGTGAGTAGTCCACCTTGGACCATGGGTCTATGATCACTAGCTATGTGATGTTCTCCTCCCCTCTTTGTTCTTCATGGATTAGACCTCGTGAGCTGCCCTACATGATCGAGGCACATATGTAATGTTTCTGTTGTTGCTATGCTGAGTTTGCTGGGATCCGATGGATTATGAGATTATGTTCAGATTGTGTTTGAGTAATATATTTGATTCTCCTCTTTTATATTTATGTTCTAGAGTAATTCTTGCATGTTCTCCGTTGCTGTTTATTGCTTTGGCCAAGTAGTAGGTAGTGACTCCAAGAGGGAGCGTTATGCATTATTGTGGGTTCATGCCCTCTGATGACTAGCTTGAGTGACAGAAAAATGAGTTTAGGGGATGTGTTGTTGCCACAAGGGGGGAAACAACGGTGCTTGTACTTGCGGGTGTAAGGATTGTTTACTTTACGCAAAGTTCTTTAATGCAGTTGTCCGTTGCTTTGAGTTTACACTTTGGGTGGGATTCGCAACTTAATACCAGCGAGATGTTCTGAATAGATATCTCAAGGTAGATGATTAGTAGGTAGATGCAGATGGATTTCGGTCTACTTGTCTTGGCGTACCGCCCATGCTTTTGAACCTCTTCCTTTCAATATAGCATAATTAGCATTGGTTTGCGCACATAATCCTGTCAATTGCCCAGGTGTAATTTGTTTACCTCGCATGGCTATTTTTATCGTCTTTTGGGAGAGATACATCACTAGTGAACATCATGGGACCCCGGTCCATATTTCCAATATTGTTTACACCCACTATCAATTTACTGTTTTATTTACTTTTCCGTTTCAATCACTATCACTATTATCTCGTGCGTTTTATCCTTTCAAAACAACAAGGCCGGAGGGATTGACAACCTCTTCGTACTCGTTGGGAGCAAAGTTATCTGTTGTGTGTGCAGGTCCACGCCAACCGCTAATCTCTGGCGCTGTTGTCACCTTCCTGTCGTTGTCGGAGTACTACTGGAGACAAACCTTGTTATCTTCACTGAGGGAAATTTGCTGCTGTCTACATCTCAACCTTCCACTTTGGGTAACCAACGAGGGGGCGTTAATTCGTACCATCAAAAGAAATTTCTGGCGCCGTTGCCGGGGACTCCACTCTTCAAGATAGGGGAGTTGCACACTATATTTTATCTTTGCTTTTTAGTCTTGTTAGTTTACCTTTCAGTTTTTTCTTTTGTGTGTTTTATGAAAAAACAAAAACAAATAGTTGCTACCTTTCTTCTTTGTCTTTCTCTGCCTACTGATGCTATCTTCACCATGGGTGTGGAACCACCCAAATATGGAAGGATGGACATGTTTCAATTGGATCGTCTTCGATCAATTTGTGCTCTCGCTAAAAACCCAACCGACTTGGTTGAGGGAAAATCATTGGATGAGCATGCTCATTATACGCGGCACCGACTATCTCAGAAAGGGAAACACTTATGGGACCAAATACAAACTTCTTATTGCTATGTTGAGTGTTTATGCCACATTTATGATTTTACTTGCTGCTCTAATATAGAGCATAAACACCTTCCTTTCCAATGTGAGTTTAATGAAAATGAGATCCTATCTTCTTATGCCAAAGGTGTTTATGATTACTTTGATGTTGAAAAGATTGAAGAGTTTGTTGCTTTTAAAGGTGCTTATGAGATTGCTTCTTTGATTGAAAAGTATCTCGATACTATTTACAAATCTGAAAACTTTGCAGTTCTTGCTTATTGCTTCAAGAATTATACTTCCAATTCTTATATTGAGGATTTTAAAAATAAAATGTTTGTTGCCCTAGAAGAGGCTAATGATTGCGTTGATGAGGAATCCCATGATTCCGAGAACTCACTTGATACATCCCTTTCTGATGATTTTGATACTTGCTTTGTTGATGGCCATGATGCCACTATGGATGATGCTTACAAAGACGAACTTGCTATAGTTCCTTATGTTAAGCATGAAATTGTTCCTGTTGCACCCACACTTGATTTCCCTATTATCCTTTTGAAATCTCCAACTCCGGAGAATTTTGCTCTTATCAAGGCCCAATGTGATGGGTTGCATCTATCTTATCATCCTAAAAACCGTGTTGAAAACTATACATGTGTGCTTGTTGGTCATGAACAACATGATTTATGTGATAGTTACATTCTTGATGTTGTTCATGATAATACTGAAAATTATTTTGAGAGGGGGAAGTTTGGTTGTAGAAACTTCCATATTACTAAAACCCCTCTCTTTATGTTGAAAGTTTTGAAGATGTTCTTGTTCCACCTTCCTATGTTTTTTTTTTGCTTCTTTGATTTATTTTATTGTAAGATGCCTATGCATAGGAAGTGGGTTAGGCTTAAATGTGCTTAAAATTTTCTTCTTGATGCTCTCTTTTGCTTCAAATTCTTATTCTTATGAGAGCACCTTTTATAATCTTTATGCCTAGCTCAAAGGCATAAAAGAAAGCGCTTTCGGGAGGCAGCCCGCAACAAATTTAGGTTTTACTTTTTGTTTTTCTTCTGTTTTTAGTGGTCTTGATGATTGTTACTACTGTAGCAACATCATTGTATCTTTACTTTTCAAGATTTGTGCCAATTATAGCCTCATATGACAAGGGAAGTGAAAGTTGTGACATGCTGTCCAGAAAACAGATTCTGTCCTCGTGACTAGAAAAATCACAGAAAAATCCCAGTTCATCCTTTTGAGCTGAAATTTTTACACAGCGTGCCCTATACAATTAAGGAACTTTCATATGTTCTGAGTTTTTTTATTTGAGTTGCATAATTATCCCTAAAAAATTATTTACTACCTGCTGGTCTGTTTTTCACAGATTCTGTCCTGTTTTGCCTTTTCTTTGTTTTGCAAACTTTAAGCTTGCTTTTTCTTTGCAAAAACTTTTTGGCAATCTTGAGAAACAGTAGCCCTTCAAGTATATATTTTTTCCAGTAGAGGAAAAATTATTTTATTATGGGTACTAACCTCGCTAATCAGATTATGATGAGTTATGTATGAAGGGAGTTTTCAAGTGCGCGAGGGAAGATGATGAAAGAAGATTCAGGAGTGTCAAGCGCTCAAGCTTGGGGATGCCCCCATGCATCCCCAAGAAATATTCAAGGAGACTCAAGCGTCTAAGCTTGGGGATGCCACCGTGCATCCCCTTCTCCATCAACAATTATCAGTTCGTCTCTCGTTTCACTATATTTTTATCACTTCATGCGTTATGTGCTATGCTTGGAGCGTCTCGCTCTTAGGTTTTATTTTTAGTTTTATTTAGCATTGCTTGCTATTCATAACAAGTTAGAACCCAGCTTTCTTTGTGTGCGAGAGAAACACACTCCACTTCCAAAATCTAGAACACAACATAGGACTTTTCATGCTTATCTTTGTTGTGTGTGTTCTTTATCTTTTTCATAGCTACTGTCATGTTTTGCTCTTAGTTTTCATGCTTATCTTTTTAAAGAACTTTTGTTTATTTATTTGCTGGAACTCTCTTGAGTTTTCATGTTTATCTTGTTTAGAGAGTTTGCACGTTGCACTGAGTTTTGTGTCTTGACTTGAAGTAGGTAAATGAGTTTGCTATTATTTTCTACTAGTAACTTGAAATAGTTTTGAGGTATTGTTTTGAGTAATGTTTGGACTTTTGGTGTCAAGAGCTTTAGCCTATTAGTGATAGATGACGTATTTTGGGAAATCCGTGTTTATTTTCAAAACTTACAAAATTAGTTGAGAACTTTAGCTACTAGATGGATCACTACTCTTCTGAGGGGTCGAATATTATAGTACACTCACGTACCATGAGTCGAGGATGCGCAAGGATAACCAAACCCCCATACACTCCTCCTAGGGGTACTTGTCTCTTTGTGAAACCTCCTTATTAGATTGAGAGTTACCCATAATAACTGCATGAGTACTTCAGACTAATGTGAGTATTCGAAAGTTGACACTTCCACCTTCCCATATTTTTCTAGCCTCTCATGTCCCGTGCATTGCTTTCTTCTCACTCCAAGAGTTGGCGTCCACCTTCGCCGGTACATCCAAACCCTTGGCATGATACGCTCTGTCATCATAAACCTCCTTATATCCTTCCTCAAAACAGCCACCATACCTACCTATCAAGGCATTTCCATAGCCTTTCCGAGATATATTGCCATGCAACATCCATCTTCTCATGACTTGATCTTCATGTCATACATGCTACTTGCTTGATCGATGAGCCGCATGCTAGTTGGGCCTTGCCCTAATCATTGCTACATGATGCGCTAGTATCATTGCATATCCTGCTACACTAGCAAAGGCATACATTTTCATACATCATGATAGCTACATCTTCTTTATAATTTGAGTACTTTGTAAAGTGTGAAAGATCGTCTATACCTTTTGTAATATATAGAGTGTTGCCCCTAAAGTGAGGAAAAGATCCCAAAGTTGTCAGAACCCCAACTAGGGTAAGTGCTAGGGCTTGCTTGTCCCTTTGCATCATGGAAAATTCAAAAAGAAAATCAAAAATGGGGAAAAGAAAAGCCCTGAGAAATTAAATCAAATGGCCAGATAAAAATCTTTTTCCAAAAATCTTTTGAACATTTGAAAAATTCCTATAAATGATGGTGATCATTTTAAAAGTGGTTTGGGATCAATCCCATGCTCATGGAATTTTCTAAAATTCAAAATGTGCCCTGGAAATTAAATTTGACCCCTATTTGAATTGAAATTCAAATGTTTTGAATTTCAAAAATGCTCAAATTCTACAAGTCTTGCTACTGGTCACCTAGGATTTATAAAATTAATTGGGCATTTTACTAAATTTCCTAGATATTTATTTCTAAGGCAAAACAAATTGGCAGAAAAATAAAAGGAAGAGAAATAGAAAACGGGAACACCCCTCGCTATTCTGGCCCAACTGATCCCCCCTCAGCCCACCAGGCGGCCCAGCCCAACTCCCTCTTCTGTCGTCTTCCTCAACTAGCTCGGTGGCGAGCTGGGAGGGAGCCGGCGACGCCGGCGCGACGACGAGGCCCTTCTAGGCCTCCCAAGCGCTCCTCTGCACGCCACGACACGCGCAGAAGCCGCCCGCACCTTTCCCCCCTCTCGCTGCTTGCCATTTCCCTCTCTCTCTCTCGCACGTTTTCTGCGCCGCCCGAAGACCTTGTCGCCGGCCGCCGTGCTCCCGCGTGGCCACCGGCCTCCTCGCTCCTCCCCAGCACGTCCATCCGCACCGCCGCCGAAGCCATCGTCGACTAGCGCCTCAAATCGAGCCCGGGGACGGCCGCCATCAACGCCAGCCTCAAGATTTGTCGCGGGTCGTCTTCAACTCCGGCGAGGAATCCCTCCGGCGCCGATGCCTCTCCGGCCTCCCCGACCACCCAGATGCGTCAAGGGTGAGCTCCTCTCCATCCTCCACTAGCTCACGCAACTCCCCGCGCCCTGGACGCCAACCTCCACCGATCCAGTGCGCCGACCGCCGCCTTGTTGTTGTGGACAAGCTCCAGTGCGTCCTCGAGAACCCCCCGATGGCATGGTTGAATGCGCACGGGCACGGGCTACGCCCCAGTGCCACCCATGCCCCACCCCATGCCCATTTTGCAAGTCCGGCGAGCTCTCCGGCCGTCTGTAGTGGCAACGCCGACGAGCCCCTCCATTAGTGCACCTAAACCCCCCCTAATCCTAACCCTAGTCGCTGACAGTGGTCCCCAGGCCCTTAACTAACCACTGTTAGTTTATAACTAACAGGGGTATAACCCCAGAGCCTATGACAGCAGGGCCCCACCTGTCAGCCCCCCTGTGACATCACCCCCACACCACCCTGACGCAATAAAAAGAAAAGGAATTAAAAAGAATTAAACGAAATCAGAAAAATCTAGAAAATAGCCAAAACTTCAATAAATCATAGAAAATTCATATGAACTCAAAATTGGACAAATAATATATGAAAAATGATCAGCATAAAATTATCTATCCAAATATGCAACTTTCAACCTTGTTTGAGTTGATTTTAAAATGGGACCAGTAGCTTTTCCTATTTGGCTTAATTGGAATTAATTCAAATTAATTTCAAATGCTTTTGTAATTTGAACCTTGCAATACACCACATCTCACTTGAACATCAGAGGCATATCAAACACTTGAACACATGCTTTACAATGATCCAAAAATAGCAAATGCATTTTGGCTAAATTGAAATTCATATGTAGAGTTTGAATTTGCATTTCAAATGCAATACACTTCATTTAAATTAAATGTGCCACAAATCAATAACCTTCACATCATGGAACAACCACATCATGTGTTTGTGCATTTACATTCAATGTTGCCCCCTCTTGTTGATGATTGTGCCGATAACAGTGCCTCCGAGACGGTGATCACCCCCGAAGAAGAAGAAGATCGGTAAACCCCGTGTATTGTCAGCAAGGCAATCAAACCCCATTGATCATATCTATGAAATCCCAATTCCCTCTAAGTCTCGCTTATGCATGTTTAGGAGATCATCGAGACACGTTCTTTCGCATAGTTGAACCCATTCCGATGCATGACCTATCATTTTGTCACCGTATTAAGCAAACCACAATCCTAGCAGATTTAGGAGTTGAATGATGAGCATGTGGCCCCTGCAACTGTTACTGCTTATTGATGCTTAGTGATACCATGAGGATGTTATGTTTGTGAGTCGGGATGGAATGAACACAGTGATGCTGATGATAACGTGTTGGTGAATCCACCCTAAACAAAGGTGAACGATGAGAGGCTGTGTAGGAGTACACAGTGGGTTGTCTCGTTGAACACTGCCCTAGGCCCCGAGTTTCTGTTTTGTGATCCAAGACAAAGAGTATGACCACATGTAGGGTTTTATGGGAGCCCCGTTTGGCCTCTTTATGTACCCGATCCGGTCCAGGAGTCACAATAGATTCGGGCTTTCCATTTGGCATGTGCATAGAAAAAGAATGAAGAAAAGGTTGCATCATATAGATATGTGGGTGGACTTGTGAGGCAGTGAAACCATCTGGCAGAGGTGGCGTCTCGGTCCCTTACATTATCTGAGTCCGTTTCGTGGAACCGACCGGACTCTCGAGCGGTGCCAAACTCAGGTAGTCGACTCCTGGATTAGAGAAGGTGATGTGAGGTTAGTGCCTTGGTTTCATCCACGTCCGACACCCGCTTGAAGGGTGACGAGAACGAGGCGATAAGTGATGACACGCGTGTGAAGATGTACACCCCTGCAAGGTTAATGAACTATTCGAATAGCCGTGTCCGCGGTTATGGACTACTTGGAGACCTCTACTTGATCAATAGATAACTTGAATGGATACTTATAAAACTCGCAAGATAAGCGTGAGTGCTATGGTGGGCTTCCTCGTGGGGAAGTCGAGGAAGTAACCATAGTGGTGTATTGTTTGGAGACATGTAGTAGACTCGTGTACGCTTCTTACCTCAAGTCTGGTACTCGTAGTTCAGGACTAGCCAAGTCAAAGCTGGCATTTCTGCATGATGAAACCCCACCTCCCTTTACCTTGAAAGTTGAGCATGAGTAGTGTAGTTCTGATGTAAGTCTTGCTGAGTACGACTTTGTACTCACGTTTGCTTATTCTATGTTTTAGATGAGAACCCGGACCCCGATGGAGTCACCGACCTAAAGCTCGACGTTGACCTGGGTAGTATAGTTCCAGACAGCAGTCTGGTCCCTCGTGGAAGGGCATGTATGTTTACAAGGCTTCTCTAAGCCATTTGTTAAACTTGTCTGTACTCAGACCTAATTTGCTTCCGTTGTATGATGTAATGTTGATCACAGACATGTGATCTTTGTATGCTCTATGTGTAAGTCAATAAAGAGTACTTTGTAGAGTTAAGTGATGATACCTGCTGTTCATACTAGGCATGTGTGCTGCGTGTATGTTTATAACATGCATGTCTTAGTATGGGTTTTTGAGACCTTAGTTGTGATCTGGCTGGCGGTCTTTTATACACCAAGTGGCCCTTAGATGTGCGCATCTTGGGGCATCGCGATGCGATTGTTCGTGACTCTGTCACGTGCACACTTTGTTGTATGATCAAGCCCGCCCTAGACCCCGACTAAGTGATCGGGTTGGAGTCTGTTTATGTAAGGGTTATGATTCAATCGATAACATGGTTGAGGCGACATGTCTATGAGTATGGGATTTCACCACCCATAATCATTTAGACTTGTGAGCGGGCGATGAGGACCCATCGCAGTTGATCATCCGGCCTGGATGGGATGCCCCTCACGTACGATGCTTTCCGAGAGTGTTCTGTGCTTGGCCTTGTCTGCTTAGACAAGTGGGTATGACTCTCGGCTCTCCATGTGATTGAGTTGTGGCTGGAATTACATACGCATATTCCGGGTCCCGACAAAAGTGGACAAATTAAAATATCCCAAAGAGAACAAATTAAAAGATCCCAAAGAGGACAAATGAGAGGAATAGAAAGAGCCATTGAGGCCACCAAAAAATACAAAAAAATAGAAAAAATATAAAAATAAATAAAAAGAGAGAAGGGAGCACACTACTATTCCTTTTGAGAGATCCACACTCGTACTCCCTCTTATATCTTGTACTCCATAGAGATTTTCATTCATGCATATAGCTACGTGGGGACCTTCACACTATAGAACTTGGCTTGTATATTCCAATGATGAGCCTCCTCAAATGAGCTCTAGGTATTCTTGAGCAAGCAAGTTGGATGCACCCCCACTAGTTTCATTGGAGAGCTTACCTTAGCTCATATGTGCATCCGTTGCGTGGCAATCCCTACTCCTCACATCATATCTATCATTTGGCTTTCTCTCGCCTATGATTGTCCTCATTGAGGTGAGACTTTCACACCCTTTTTGACTCCCTCCTTCATCATTATTCTCTCTTTGCCATCCTAAGTGTCAACGTCCTTGCTTACGCTCATCCATTGCATGAGTGCTCAAAATGTCGAAAAGGAGTGGATCATTTTGACTTGTACCTGACTAGTGGTCTAGCGATGAGTCAAGATAAGATTCCAAAGAAGACCAAGTGTGAAACTTTAGTAGATTGAGTTCTCAACACAAAAAATACTTTTTCTCGTATATCCCTATCCCCTTTCTTGCACGCAAACACCATTTGGAGACATTCGAGTCACGGACAGCGAGAGCTCTTGCACCTTTATGTTCTTATGTTGCTTGTTTCAATACTAAATATAGACTCTTGCCTGTTATGACTTGAATTGAATTACATGCCTTGATTGCTTTACTTAAAATTTATTATATGGTTGTTAGCATGTCACCACAGAAATTATGCTTTTATCGTTTACCTACTTGAGGACGAGCAGGAATTAAGCTTGGGGATGTTGATACGTCCAAAACGTATCTATAATTTCTGCTTGCTCCATGCTTCTTTTGTGTGATATTGCTATGATATTGATGAACTTCCATACACTTTTGATCATATTTGTACTAACCTATTAACTCAGTGCACCCCAGTGCCAGTTCCTGTTTTCTGCTGTTTTTCTATTTCAGGCTTCCCCCATATTAAAAGTGCTCCAAAAATTCGGGAAAAATCCAATAAAAAATCAGCGTAGAAGAAGCTTCAGGAATCACCGAGGGGGCCAGAGGGGACCCACCAGGGCCCCAGGCGCCCTCCCGGCGTGCCCTAGGGTGGGGCCGCGCCAGGGGGGCACCTGGACCCCTAGTGGGCCCCCTAGCTGCCCCCCTTCGCCTATTTATTCCTCGTGACGAGAAACCCCCGCGATGGGAACCCCTTTTCGCGATCTCTCCTCTGTTCCGCCGCCGCCGCGCTTCCAAGATCGGGAGCACCAAAAGACCTCTTCCAGGCACAATGTCGGAGGGAGGAACCACCTCCGGGAGCTTCTCCACCACCATGGATGCTTCCCGGATGAACCGTGAGTAGTCCACCTTGGAGCATGGGTCTATCATCAGTAGCTATGTGATGTTCTCCTCCCCTCTTTGTTCTTCATGGATTAGACCTCGTGAGCTGCCCTACATGATCGAGGCACATATGTAATGTTTCTGCTATTTCTATGCTGAGTTTGCTGGGATCCGATGGATTATGAGATTATGTTCAGATTGTGTTTGAGTAATATATTTGATTCTCCTCTTTTATATTTATGTTCTAGAGTAATTATTGCATGTTCTCCGTTGTTGTTTATTGCTTTGGCCAAGTAGTAGGTAGTGACTCCAAGAGGGAGCGTTATGCATGATTGTGGGTTCATGCCCCCTTATGACTAGCTTGAGTGACAGAAACATGAGTCTAGGGGATGTTTTGTTGCCACAAGGGGGAAAACAACGGTGCTTGTACTTGCGGGTGCAAGGATTGTTTACTTTATGCAAAGTTCTTTAATGCAGTTGTCTGTTGCTATCAATTTACTGTTTTATTTACTTTTCCGTTGCTATCACTATCACTATTATCCCGTGCGTTTTATCCTTTGTAAACAACAAGGCCGGAGGGATTGACAACCTCTTCGTACTCGTTGGGAGCAAAGTTATCTGTTGTGTGTGAAGGTCCACGCCAACCGCTAATCTCTGGCGTTGTTGTCACCTTCCTGTCGTTGTCGGAGTCCTACTGGAGACAAACCTTGGTATCTTCACCGAGGGAAATTTGATGTTGTCTACATCTCAACCTTCCACTTTGGGTAACCAACGAGGGGGCGTTAATTCGTACCATCAGGGAGATTGGTGGAATCGGTGCGGCTCACCGAGGGAAGGCGGATGGCGAGCTCGGGGAGGCCGGGGGAGGTCGGATGTGGCCGGAATTCCATGGCGGTTCGCCGAGGCAGTGGACCATGGCAGCGTCGATCCGCAGCGTGAGGTGGCTCCCGGGCGCGGCTTCTTCTGTGGGACGACGAAGCAGACGACGTCGAACGTGGTGGATAGCTCGGCTTTGCTCGGGGAGGTCAGTGGCCATGCCGGTGACAATGTCGCGGCCATGGGCGCGCTCGGCCGGGCTCAAGCGTGAGCAAGGGGGTGGGCGTCGCGAGGGAGGCACAGAGGGGAGGCGGCTAGGGTTTGGGAGGGGGGACGGCGGCTCGGGCGTCTTGTAGGGCGCCGGGGAGCAGCGGATGGCCGACACGGCGGCATCCAGGACCATGGCATCGTGGGATGAAGGCCACGCACAGGTGAACAGGGGGAGAGGAAGAAGACAAGGGGAGGGGGTGGGCCTTTGCCCTGGGCGGGGAATAACATTTTTCCAATTTCCTGCATTTTGTAACACTTATCTCTCTGTTGTATTTTTTTAAAGGCTAGAAATTGATTTTATAAAAAGGTGCAATTATTACCGATAATATTGTTGCCATGTTTAACAATGCCATAAAAAGTTTGGGTTAAAAATAAACTCATTTGGTATTTTATCAAAATTATAAATGATTAAAATGGATTGTTTGGCTACTATTTGAATTGTTTAAAATATTTAAATGTTATATTAAATATCCTTTACCATAGTATCTTGTTCTACCAAATTTTTGGCATTTAACAAAATAGGTTTCACAATTTTTGGTTAATGTTTATTTTCCACTTTTATTTTATTCCTATGGGCAATTTAATACTCAACCATTATAGGTTTCATTATTTATTATTGACTTGGGATCTTTCAAAATGCCAAGAATAATTTGTCTTATTATTTGCAAAGGTTTTATCTCGACTTGCCTTTTGAAAAGGACTTGGAGTGGAATTATTTCCTAATGCAATTTTTTAATGAGGGTGATTCTGATGATAAGGCATTTAACAAGGTGATCACGATTGAATTACTGTTGCCTGATTATCGGGGTGTTACAAATCTCCCCCGCTACAAAGAATTCTCGTCCCGAGAATTAAAAGGTAGTGGAAGGGGTAAAGCTTTGGTTTCGTATTCTAACGAATCTTCTAGTTCTTGTTGTCCTTTCTCGAAGAAGTTAATCCTTCTTGTTGATGTCTTGCTTGCTCTGTTTCAGTGCATCTCGATGAGTTGTCATCCTTTCATCGGGGGGCTTCATCGTACTTATGGATAGGTTAGGAGGGCAACTTAAGAGGTCGGATCGGGACAAGGTTAATCAACCAAGGTTGTCCGAGGGAATGGGGTACAAAGTATCTCCCGCGTTTAAACTCAGGTAATACATCGAGAGAAACAAAAGAAGGTATGAGAACTTTCAAATGGATAGGCATGCATTTGATGTTGATGAAGGATGATGAATAGGGGTCCAAAGCATCAGGCATAAGCACTGAGTCTGATACGGACTGAATATCGCAAGGTATGTGACAAGAGTGAGGTTTTGATCCTTTGGAACTGTGGGTTATGGGCCTACATTGAACAAGAAGGGTGGCGACATCCCATGCAAACGTGATGCAAGGTTTGTCAGAGAACTGATCATCTGTTATCTCGGCAATGACGTTGGTACCAAGGGCGAGGGACAAAGAGAACCATTTTCCCGCTCGTTAAAAAAGAGGCATACCAATCGGCAAAACTCTCGTCAATCGGTGATAACCGAAAGGTTATCCATGATAATAAAAGGTTGTACCAACAGAGTAGTACACCGAAGTGTTTACATAAGCAGGGTATTATCACTGCTCGGATAAGACACATTACAAGAAAGGTTAAACAGACCAATGGATGGGAAAACGTGATGCTACACAAGTATTAGGTGTATATCTTTCCCAAGGAAAAGCAGAGCACGAATACACGACCAAGTTGTATTGGCAGAGAGTCAAGGGAGGTTGTCGATGATAACACAAATCATCGAGGGGCGGAGATGGTGTTTCACACGATGAATCCAATTGACACATGGAAGAAGCCATGTAAGATTTGTCGAATAATAATCCACCAAAGGTCGGGTGGTTCGCAAAGAATCTGATGTGAGTATCGGCACTAAACCAGAAGGAAAAATAATGCGAAGGCATCGGGTGATAGAAGCATCGGAATAATTCGATGCTTAAGTATAAGGGAATTATGATTTCCATATCGGGAGGTGGATGTAATTATCCACACGGACTTATCGGTGGAAGTGGATTGCAAAGGTGATGAACACATAGGTTCTCGGGAATTTATCAAAGAGTACCTTCCGAACCTTCAGGTGAAGCAAGCGATCATCTTGGGTGAAGGGCACTCCGGGTAGATGCGACCACGAGATCCTAATGTCATAGTTAGCAAAATTACCCGAAAGGATAAGAGAGTAGAATCCCAGAGTAAAGGTACGGAGAAAAAGGATCCTAATACCAGCCCAGTTTGCGACGTGGGCCGATAAGCCACACGACACTGTTAGTAAAGTAGTTTTGCAAAGACTAGACTCGACTTCGACCAAGGAGTTGGAAGGGGGTGTCCTACAGGCAGTCGGCTCTAATACCAACTTGTGACGCCCCCAAAATCAAGTTGTGTATAGTAATCATACACGCAAGGTACACGATCGAGATCAGGGACTCACGGTGAGATATCACAAGACAACTCTACAAATAAAATAATACAAGTTGTTTAATACAAGCCAGAGGCCACGAGGGCTCAAATACAACAGCTCAAGATCACAAATTTAGCGGAAGCAATAGTATTTGAGTACAGACACAAGGTACACATGATCTGCCTTAAGAAGGCTAGCACAGAAACAACAACGATCGAAAAGGCGAGGCCTCCTGCCTGGGAACCTCCAAACTACTCCTGATCAACGGGGAACTCGACGTCGTAGAAGGCATCGCGGATCTTCACGTTCCGGTGGTCGGCATCGGGGATCTCCTGCTCCAGGGCTCCAACGTCGACTGTTGCGGCCGATTAGCCAAAACAAAAATGGGGAAATAAAGCAAGGGTGAGTATCTAGCATACCCGCGAGTCTTACGTACGCTACTAAGCATTATGCATTTCTATCAAATGGAAAGGGGAGGCTATATATAGTGGACTGCAAGGTAGAAATCAGAATAAGGATGAGAAGCTAGACCTATCAAAGACTAGCATCTTTCGACGAGTCTTACGGCACAAGAAGAGAACAGCCAACAGTTCAATAACATGAATGTAATAACAATGCAACAGAAGTTGCTGCAGTATTGTATAATAGTAAGTTGTAATAATTAAAAATTATATATGCCTCCGAGTTCCCTTCCTCGACTCCCTGCGAGGAAAACAAAACGGAACCAACAGTTTGATAGCAATAGTTTGTAGTAGTAGGCTCTGGCTTTAGCATAAAGCGTCATGTTACCGTGGACACGGCTATTCGAATAGATTATCTTCCCTGCAGGGGCTGCACTACTGTTACCTTGCACGCTTGGATCTCCAGGGTGGCGTACACCTTGTTAGGGAATTCCCCACCGAGGCTATCCGACACGCCGAGGCCCATCCTACGGCTCATCAGAGAGGTCCCCGCCGGTCTATAGTCCTAAGCGCAAGAGCTTCATGGGCCATCACCTCTTTCACTCCGGGTCGTTGTGCGCCAAGTGGATCGAGTGCCGCAGCACGATCCGACCCAACCACAATGCTGAAATTGGACGTCATTCAGAGCTTTCGAACGAGACCACAACGTGGAGGGCCCACACCGTAACCCCACGTGAAGGTAGTGTGTACAGGCCTTTGCGGCCTCTCAAGTCATCCACCTAAACCATTAGTCATTTTATTATTATTTGTTGGGACAACCGTTTTCGTTGCCCCTTATCTAGGTGAGTCGCGGACAACGAAAGCAGCCAGGACCACCAGTAAAGTCGGTGCCTGCCCTGTCGTCCCACCAACTCTTGTGGTTACCAACAAGGTGAACCGTCTCCTTACCTTATCTCGCGTGTGCTCTTGGAAGAGCTCGACTTTCGTACTACAGGGTATCTCACGGCCAACGAGCAAGGACCAGGCCCACGATGGTATCCTCCTGTCCTACCGTCCCGATACAATACTCTGCGCGGGCACCGTTGGGTCACCCGAATCCTTACATGTAAGGACACCAGTTGATTCGAGTGCCTACCATCAAGTGAAACCAGGAGGAATCACCCTCGATGGTACACTTGAAGAGGTTCGACAGAGACATCAGCGTAATGAACTAAAGAGGTAAACCTCGTATCATCCTGGTGATGCTACGCTACTGAGCCGACGAGAGTGAAATACGAGTCCATTCCACTCGTAAGTCAAACTCGAAGCGACTCAGCAGAGTCTCGCCGTTGTAGGTTCCCTAGGGCGTCTGCATTGATCCGTACCTGTTGCAGTTATAATATTTAGTGATCCGCGTCCACTCACCAGAGTGATCACGGCCCGCTATTTTAAACCTAGATAACAATGCGTAGGGTTCTCTGCTGAATATTATATATATTTATAAGGCAGCATAGGACAAAGGAGGGTACATCAAGGGGCGACAAAAACAGGCTATGCAATTGAATAGGATTGTAACGTAGCAGCAGCGGCAACAACAATGCCTAGTGCAAGAAAAGTACGGTCTTCGTCGACGAAGTAGTCGATCAAAGGGGCATCGGCAGCGGACGTCGAGACTATCGGACAATAAGAGAGGGGGAAGAAACAATAAATACACAGCAATAATAGCAATGCAATAATATGACATAGTAGATACAAAGCAATGGGCTCTAACGCAGTGTAAAGTAATTTAGGCGGAGCGGGAATTTTATCCGAAGATGAATCGTCGGTACCGGTTGATTACCGGACAAATGATCCGTAGGGGGAAGGTTCCATGTCTGCAGTGTTAGAGACATCTGACAGAAATGTGGATAGTGTATCCGTGCTCGTTGATCCATTCAGAACAACTTTCATGTTCAGAACAATTTCATCTGGAAAGTTTTACCAACTCCGGGTGATTACCGGACAGTGCAATCGGAGGGGGAATGTCCCGTGTGCGGAATGTTAGAGGGGTGTGGTGGGGTATGGGTAGCGTATCCGTATTCATGATATTTTTCTAATCAACTTTGATATACAAATTATTTTCATCGGAGTTACGGTTTAATACATATTGATTTTTGAAGTTTAAATCAATTTAAAAGTATTTTCTAGATTTTATTTTATTAAAAAAATAACATTATCCAAAACATTATCCACAACTGTGCCACTCACATGGGGGACCCACATGTCAGTGGCATATTACATTATCTATTTTAATTAATCTTAATTCAACAGTGGGGCCTAGCAGTTATTGTCACATATTATAATTAATTGATTTAATTAATTCCTAAATAGGCAAGGCCCACATGTCAGTCACATTATTTACCTAAACTAACAGCTATTTAACATTAACTTAGCACTAATGGCCTTGGGCCCACATGTCAGTGGGTGAATGTTAATATAAAACATTTTATTTGGTTTTAATAACCAGGGTCCCACATGTAAGCCTTAGGGGTGGTTATTTCTAATCGGTTTTAATTAAGGGGGGGTTGCTCTAATGGGGGGGGTTAGCCCTGAGCCAGAGGGCACACCGGCCATGGCAGGCACAGCTTGCCGCCGACGGACTTCGGCCAGGGGCGCCCAGGGACGCAGGAGGGGGGCTAGGGGCGCGGCTAGGCGAGGGCTTGCGCGTGAGCGCACGCGGGGTAGGGGGCAAGTCCGAGTAGTGGCGAGGCGAGCACGGGAGCTCGGGCTCCTGTCAATGGCGGACCGGGCGGGGCTCAGACCTACGGCGGCGGAACGGCGAGGGAGATGGGGGGAATCGGTGCGGCTCACTGAGGGAAGGCGGATGGCGAGCTCAGGGAGGCCGGGGGAGGTTGGATGTGGCCGGAATTCCACGGGGATTCGCCGGGGCAGTGGACCATGGCAGCGTCGATCCGCAGCGTGAGGTGGCTCCCGGGTGCGGCTTCTTTTGTGGGACGACGAAGCAGACGACGGCGAACGTGGTGGACAGCTCGGCTTTGCTCGGGGAGGTCAGTGGCCATGCCGGCGACAAAGTTGCGGCCATGGGCGTGCTCGGCCGGGCTCGAGCGTGAGCAAGGGGGCGGGCGGCGCGAGGGAGGAACAGAGGGGAGGCGGCTAGGGTTTGGGAGGGGGGCGGCGGCTCGGGCATCTTGTGGGGCGTCGGGGAGCAGCGGATGGCCGACACGGCGGCATCTAGGACCATGGCGTCGTGGGATGAAGGCCACGCACAGGTGAACAGGGGGAGAGGAAGAAGACATGGGGAGGGGTAGGCTGGGCCCTGGGGTGGGCCTTTGCCCTGGGCGGGGAATAACATTTTTCCAATTTCCTGCATTTTGTAACACCTATCTCTCTGTTGTATTTTTTTAAGGCTAGGAATTTATTTTATAAAAAGGTGCAATTAGTACCGATAATATTTTTGCAGTGTTTAACACTGCCAAAAAAAGTTTGGGTTAAAAATAAACTCATTTGGTATTTTATCAAAATTATAAATGATTAAAATGGATTGTTTGGCTACTATTTGAATTGTATAAAATATTTAAATGTTATATTAAATATCCTTTACCATAGTATCTTGTTCTACCAAATGTTTGGCATTTAACAAAATAGGTTTCACAATTTTTGGTTAATGTTTATTTTCCATTTTTATTTAATTCCTAGGGGCAATTTAATACTCAACAATTATGGGTTTCATTATTTATTATTGACTTCGGATCTTTCAAAATGCCAAGAATAATCTGTCTTATTATTTGCAAAGGTTTTATCTCGACTTGCCTTTTGAAAAGGACTTGGAGTAGAATTATTTCTTAATGCAATTTTTTTAATGAGGGTGATTCTGATGATAAGGCATTTAACAAGGTGATCACGGTTGAATTACTGTTGCCTGATTATCGGGGTGTTACAGAAGTGTGTCAAAAACCATAACAGAACATCATGAATAGATAAGTGACCAAATTAATAGAAGTTCATCATCACAGTAAAACCAAAGTACATACATAGTTCTCATTGAACAACATACAGCTCTCCAGAGCATCTAATTAAGCCATACACTGAAACTATGTAAAACATTTCAATGCAACAACAAATGCGATCATAATCGCAACCAAGGTAACAATTGATCCAACGGCATAATGATACCAAGCCTCGGTATCAATTGCATATTTTCTAATCTTTCTAATCTTCAAGTGAATTGCATCCATCTTGATCTTGTTATCATTGACGACATCCGCAACATGCAACTCCAATAGCATCTTCTCCTCCTCAATTCTTTTTATTTTTTTCTTCAAGTAATTTTTTTCTTCTTCAACTAAATTTAACCTCTCGACAATAGGGTCGGTAGGAATTTCTGGTTCAACTACCTCCTAGATAAATAAAATCTATGTCACGTTGGTCGGCATAATTGTCATAAACAATAAATGAACCAAATAGTTATAAAAAATATAATATATATCACATCCGAATCATAGACAGGACGAGGACCGACATGTGCGGATACCATAACCATCGCACTATATAATAACAAGCAATAATAAAAGTAAGAAAATTAGACAAGTAATAAAAGTAAGAATTATTTTCTTTTAGAAACAAGATAAGAATAAGAGGCTTACCACGGTGGTGCCGGCGACGAGATCGGCGCGGGTGATCGACGATGGGTAATATGGGAACGAGACGTGACGGATCGCTAAACCTAGACAAATCTTGAGAAAAATGGAGCTTGGAGGTCGAGTTTGGAGAGGAGAAAGCTTAAGTAGTATGGCTCGGGCATTTCATCGAACACCTCGTGTGCATAGGAGGTGAGCTAGAGCACCACAAAGCCCTCCCCTCACACTCCAGGAAAAAACAGGGCAGTGGAGTGCTCTGCTCGGGGAGGGGTATATATAGCCACAAGGCCTTTAGTCCCGGTTCCAGACATGAACCGGAACCAATTCCCCACGAGGACCATTGGTCTCGGTTCATGTCTGGAACCGGGAAATAAGGGTCCAAACAAACCGGGACCAATGCCCCACGAGGCCCGGCGGGCCCTCCGGGCGCACGAACCGGGGCGTCTGCCCCCCATGGGTCCCGGTTCGTGGCACAACTGGGACTAATGGGCTGGAGAGGCCTGAACCAAAGTCCTATTTTCTACTAGTGCGCTGACCCAAGAGCTCAACCTAAAAATTGCACGGGATGGCAGAATTTTTTTTACCACTATTGCAAAAAAAAGGCCAATCCAAAACAGAATGTGGAAAATAAATTCGACTGGACTACAAACGAATGACATCAGCAGAGTTTTTTTTCAAGAGTACGCAAAAAGCGTAGCTTAGCTTTATAGAAGGAAAGAAGAAATTTACAAGACAAACATGGCTCCCTCCACAGAACAGCGTCCAGAGCTTGATCTCACATGATGGCATGCAGAGAAGGTTTGGCGCTGGCTGAAGACCTCCAGCTTCAGAGCTTTGTTATCTCATGTGCTAATCCAACGGCAGTAAAGGAGATCTTGGAGAAGGGGGGAGGAAAGCAGGCTGTTATAGTCCAAGAAATTCATAAACGCATTTCTGTTTTTAATTCTCGTTCTTTCTTAGTCGAAAACAGTTCTAGTTTAGTAGAAGGTGCTTTATTAGCTAAGTACTCAACTGGTCTATCAGTAGGACGTCATGTGTGGCTTCTAAATCCTCCTGATCAGGCATGTATCAGGTTGAATAAAGTATCATAAACCCTAAAAAAAATCAAAGACAAGAGCTGCTAGTGTCGGCGCCATGGTGAATCGCTACGGATGGTTAAAGACTTGCGTGCTTCTAGAGACTCCAGCAAGTAAGGATAACCAGTGAGTCAAAGCCGCTGCGCTTGGGTTTGGGAAGGGTTTTGCGGGCCTACATCCATCAGAGCCGGCACCCGATCAAGCGTAATCTTCGTCTGCATAAAGCACAAAAACCACACCTGCCAAGCATACACACGTCGTGGGAGGATGTGGTTCACCGAGTCCTCGTCTTGGTCACAGAGTAGCAGACTTAACCCAATCACATTCGTCTCTGAAAAAAACCTAAGTCTCGATCGTCTAAGCCCTAGCCGTACCTTATTCAAAATTCAAAAATTTACCAGACTCCCGCAACAAAATCTGATGATTACTGCAAAAACATTTTCTGAACTTCGCAGCCACTTTCGTACGGATTTTATTACTGAGTTTTTTTTACCAGGGCCATTCCTAGCCAACGCAAGCTCGGCAATGGAGCCATCAACAAAAATACCAAATAGTTCTAACTTAGAACATAACATGCTCATTATAATGGCTAAACTTGATGTCAGAAACAGGTAAACGCACACAGAACATTCGTCATGCAGGTGAGGACATAAGTAACATGGCAGAAAGGTCAACATCAAAACATATAGACTAAGATTTTACGACTCTGTAACATGGTAGATGAGACTGTATTTTGGATGGGCAGCTTCATTGGGTTTTCGCCCCATAGCCGGGGTTCGATCCGAACCTTTAGGTGGTGGGTTTCCCATTGAAGTTGATCACATTTCCCCTTTACCCTCTCCGTACACTGTTTGGAACTGTTGTATTTCCGTTATGTTCAATAATAGAAAGGGGTGTGTGCCCGGTTCCAAAAAAAAAACTCAGGCAGAAAGCTTTATATCAACTCTAAAGATCTCATTTTCATCAACAGTGGTTAAAATGTGAGTACTGGGATTTTCAAGCAACTGAATCACAAGATTGACAAAGATTTTTCCAACTAAGCCTGGTGATATGAAACCCATATCATAAAAACGAAATCCGCAAGATAATTGTCTTGCGGATCACACCCCATTAAACCAGAGCGACTAGTAGTGTAATGTCTAATCTTCTTATTTTACTGCAAAATAAATTCAGTTGCCATGACAAGATCATAGCACCATGCCTTTTCAATGAGATCAGCACAATCCTGTGGCTTCTTCAGCCCAGGGAAAACCATCTTGGTTCAAGGAATGTACTGCATGGGAATAACAAGGTTTGTGTTAGAAACATACATTCCAGACAAGGGCTCTCAGGTCGTCGTCTCTGCCCGTTGGAGAGATTTTGACCACCCTAGGAGCTTGCCGAGTATAGTTACACCGCGTCATCAAGCCCGGGCACATCTACAGAGTGCAGGTACGATAAATTCACCCATGGATATATGCATCCTCTGATGTAGAGACCAATGAAAAACCTTCCTTTCCAAAAAAAATGAAACGCAAGATGATGCTAAAAGGAACAAGGCACCAGAGCAGAGTCTGCCATTAGTAACCAATGTGCAACAAATAAAAGACCTATTTACTGTCAAATTTTTTGCTATTTGGTGCAGCAAGGTAGATCAAAATCATCTCCAAGTCTGTTCCGTTATGTTTCAAGATATGTGTTTCCAGAGTTCCAGTTGCATAGATACGAACTATTTCTGCTACATCTAGTATGATCAATCGGAACTGTATTTTATTTATTTTTTGCGGGAAGATCGTAACTGTATTGGTACCTCATGAAACACCAACAATCCTTTGCACCGCACCTGCATTTGGACCTCATGACAGCTGAATGTTAGAATTGTATGGATCATGCCTGCCGTATGCTACATAGGCTATTTGCATGAGAACCCATCCACTGACCATAAACCTTGTGTGCACTATCTGAAACTCGTACTATAAATTCAACATAAGGGCACCTCTAGGCTCTAGCCCACCCCCACTAAGTCCCCAACCTATACTGAACCGTTGACTGCCCATATTTTGGGGAATTAAACTTTTGCTCTAGCCCATCTCCAAAACTTAATTCCTCAAAATGTTTTCTTTTACGAATTCATTCAGACATTTGGGCAAACAATCCAACATAATCAATGCACTGAAAGGCTCCATGGGAAGTATTTGAGAAATTGTTCATAATTGCTCTTGCTTGCAATTTTAAAAACAAGAAAAGCAAGAAATTGTTGCTCTCCCGGCTTCTCTTGATGATGCACACAGCACAATAAAAACATGAGCACTGGGTTATTATATTTTAAAAGACAGTGATGAAAATGTATTGACAGAATTCCCAGAGCCTTTCTTTACCCAAGCATACAACTCATTTGATGATGTGTCGTTTCATAGAAACTGGGAATAAAAAGGGCCTCTAAAACTGTGGATTTTCTGGTTACCTTTTCTTCATTTCTTATGACATGCTTAAGAAAGCTGTCTCCAAATTGATGGATTCCATTGCGCTTGTCTCAAGAAAATTCATCCCTAATGATTCTGCGAATGCCTGAAATTCATAATAGATACTTTAGTCACTTGATTATCATATTTGCAGTAATTGTCCTAAATAGCAAAGAACAGAATCACATTTGGAAGAATAGTATCAAGAACAAAGAAGCATGCAGATCTATCAAGAATGGAACATGTTCAGAGTGGTTTTTTTTGTGGCAATTAGAGACATGTTGTTCTATCCATTCAAATAGACCATGTAGGCTCGAACTAAAATGGCGGTTAGATCTTTGCTAATACAACATAAATCACATTATCTTCTCAATATTGATAACAACAAGCCATGAAAATGGTAAGTTCAGGTCAATGACTACAGTGAAACTGCGAAACAATTCAACCAATCCAAGAGTACTGTATTAGTACATCTGAATAAAATGGTTCCAAAAGAAATGGCATCAAGTGACACAACACACAAGAATATGATAAACAGTAATACGGGTGTCCATGAGGGCTTACAATTCCATGCGCTCCCCACTAGTAACTGCTTGTTATTGTCCTGAACCTATCCTGACCTTCGCCTCCCATGAAACAAGCAACAGATTATCAGTACAACAACCGGAGCATTAAATGACCACAGGTAGATTTTGTAAAGCAATGCTGACCTAACACATCAAGTCTCAACTCTCAACTAACAACTAACCATCAACACCATAGCTTCCTATCGTTCGAAATTATGACTGCTTAGCAAGCATGTGTGGTCGAGGTTATACAATAATCAGAAGTATACTTGGGAAGTACATTGGCCCAATCCAAGTTAGAAGATGAAAACTAGCGCACACAGGTGTTTCATGAAGAGCTCCCTTATAATATTAAGCTATTACTCTCAGAAAAGTTAAGGGCTATATTTGTGCCCAGAAGGATGAACCACCATGGTGACGACTTGTAGGTTCGCACAACAAAACATACCTTGTAAAAGTTACATGTCATCGAAGTGAAAGTACCTAGTAACCCAAGTCTTCACTGGTGACGGTGCACCTGCACATGCATGTATAGACTAATGTAAATTCAGCTAGATTTAATATTCACAATCATTTTAGTTTGGCACATCCTTCATCAGAATATTTGCAGCTAAGAACAAGTCCACATTGCTGAATCCATAAATAATATGAAGCATAAGACAATAGGTTACAAACTCACAGTTCAGTATCCAAACAGCATAGTGTTGTATGTTTCCATACAGGTGTAAGTAAACCTAACAAACGAAATGGTCTGATACCAAATCATTTGTATTTTCAAAATAACATAGTTATAGAAGGGGAGCCTTGGCGCAGTGGTAAAGCTGCTGCCTTGTGACCATGAGGTCACGGGTTCAAGTCCTGGAAACAGCCTCTTGCAGAAATGTAGCGTAAGGCTGCGTACAATAGACCCAAAGCGGTCGGACCCTTCCCCGGACCCTGCGCAAGCGGGAGCTACATGCACCGGGCTGCCCCTTATAGAGGGATGGATGCTACATGGATGTTACATGTCCAAACTACAATTATTTTATAGACATGGAAATCCTACGAGATAAGAGAGTCATTGATCTAGAACATAACTTAAGGAAGGAGTAGATATGCGATGCTTCATCATCTCATGGCACACATACTCTTCCAGATTACAATAGTGGACCTAGAGTCCTAGACCAACCACAGGAACAATTGGGCTGCGTACAACATGGTTTCCTGACATCCAGCTGATACTTGTATATGACTTTGGCACTGGCTTTGCTTGCTGTCCTCACATACTCAGTGATCTGGTTGCCATCAGCCACGGTGACCTGCACAACATCACCATAATCCTCGAGGAGGGTGGTGAAACCAGCAGCTTTCCTGTTGATCAGCACTACACCAGCCGCTCCGGCACTCATGATGCCACTGATGTCAGACTTATTTATGGATGACCCAGTGTTATTCATCGGTCCTGTGCTATGGCAAATCACAATCTTGCCCGCCACATTTCTTCCAGGCAATGACTTGCAATGCTTGTTCAAATAGAGGGGAAATGACTTGGGCTTGGAGCTTGAGTTTGTCATCTGGTTAAAAGCCTCCCCATTGATGTGATTGCCGTTCCCAAGTTGCACGACAGTCTGGAAGCTTCGGTCCACCGAGTCAGCTGCGACTGTGAGCAACCATGGCGCAGAATTAGCAAGAAACGACTTGGGTCCGTTATTCCCAGTTGCAGCCACAACAACGATTCCCTTTGCTACTGCACTGAGTGCGCCAATGGCAACCGGATCTTCAGTGAAGTCCACATTGTAAACAGGGGCGAGGGAGAGTGAGAGGACATCAACCCCGTCCTTGATAGCTTCGTCTATCCCGGACAGTATGTCCGCGGAGTAACACCCACCGATGGTGCACATGCTGTACATGGCCAGGTGTGCACCTGGAGCAGTCCCAGCTGTTGTGCCTCTGCCTAGGCCTTGGGCTGAAGCACCACTGACGAAGTTCCCAGCAGCGATGGATGACGTATGCGTCCCATGCCCTATGACATCGCCGGAGTCATTCACCGTGATGAACTTGGCACCAATCAGCTTCCTGTTGCAGTGGGCTGCAGCAGTACCATGGCACGAACCCTTCCACTTTGATGGGGGTGGCGGGATGCCACTGTCATCAAATGAAGGATGCGCGGCATAGATGCCGGTGTTGACCACCCCAATGATGACGCCCTTGCCGTAGCTGGTGTCTCTCCACAGCCCGGTGCCTTTGTGGAGCCCAAGAAAATCTTGGGTGTGGGTGGTCGTGGGGTGCCAGAGCTGGTCTGGAAACGCCCGCACGAACTCTGCCCTCTTGGACAGCATGGCGAGGTCGGCTTCGGTGAGCCTCGCGGCAAACCCCATGAAGACGCTGCTGTAGGTGTGGACGAGGCGTGGCTCATCGGAGCCAGCGAGAGGCGTTGGCAGGAAAGAATCCAGCCACCCGAGGTGGTCGTCCTCGCTGACGGTTGGCCTCAAGAGTACAATGAAGGTGCGGTGGCTTGGAGAGAGGCGGCCTGCACCTACATCCTGGTGGCATGCCGCAAGTGCAGGAGCATGCAAGAGCATGAGGGTGAGCGAGAAAAGTGAGATCAGGAGGTGGGCGAAGGGAGAGGTGGTGGTGGTGGTAGGAGGAGGAACCAAGAGGGAGATTGGACGATGGGGGTGGTGGAAGCAGCCGAGAGGAGGAAATCAAAGGCGCACAGGATCTTCCTCGACCCAGAGGGGGGGGGGGGGGGGGGCGGCGCAGAGGAGCAAATGCTTCTTCCTCTTGCGTCTGTTTCTTTCTCTTTGGCTCACTCTATCTCAGTTGGATTTGGGATAGAAAGAAAGGGGGTAGAGCACAGCAATGGCTCGGGGCTTCAGCCTTTAAATGTTGCGCCAAATGAGATTGCTCAGTCTAACTCGTCCTTGACCTATATGGCCTAGGGGGAGGGCGTGTCGTCTGTTGGCTGGCGGAGTGAAAGGTTGTGGTGCACTGCGGCAGTGGACATGGGTTGTCTTGTCTCCACCTTGTTTCGATTCGGGAGAGACAAGAATCACATGAACGGCTCAGCACCCACTCACAAGTGTCCTAGGTCCATCAAATCGGTGCAGTAGTTCACGTGGAATCGTAAAGAGGGGCAGAAGTGATGCCCAGCACAATGATATCACTAAGCCTATGTTTGGTAGGGAGACGCCCGTGTCGAGTCTGCGCTGGTGGAGAGAAAGAAAGGCTGCAAACAAGTAAAGATTCGAATGGTGGAGGAGGGTACCGTGGATTGACGCGCCTCCCGGCTCCGCTCCTGCCGCTCTGCATCTCCCTCCGGCGACTGCCTCGAACTCTGTTGAACCACCATCTCCATTCATCCATGGCCAGACCTGGTGAAGGGCAACAACAATTGGGGAAGTAAAAAAAAATCGGCACATCCGAAAGAGAAAGAGGAACAGAGCTCACCTCCCCCTTCCTCCACCGGCCATCCCGCTCGATCTCTGGCCGCTCCCGCTCCTCTCCTCCACCGGCCGTCCCGCTCGGATCTCTGGCCGCTCCCGCTCCCCACCTCGCTCCTCTCCTCCACCGGCCGTCCCGCTCGGATTTCTGGCCGCCGCGTCGGCGTGTCCCCTGCCCTCCACACCTCCTGAATTGGGTGAAGGGCAACAATGGTGAGGAGGGTGGGAAAAGGGGGGTGGGATGGATGAGGACGAGCTCCTCGGTGCTCTCTGAATGGAATCCTCAGCTCCTCCTCTCGGTGCTTTTTTTTTTGGATAAAATCCTCCTCTCGGTGCTAGGCGTGCGCGTATAAAGTTGGACCACATGTGCCCCGCTGGGCTATGTGGTTCTGGCAAGTAGTGTGGGGAGTGACGCCAAATTTCAAAACTTTTTCGTACGATGTGACAAAACGAACACCTTCATGAATTCATTTGGACCTTGCATCGTTTCAAAAGATGACGAGATGTACCAATTACACGGTGCTTTCACCATTTTCTAATTAACTAGTATGAATCACATTTGTTAGAATGATCAATCAAATTGAATATAAGTTTTTTTTGTGGGTAAAATTTAAGTAAGTTCCAACAATTATTAGTATATTCCCACAAAAAAGAACAATTATTAGTATATCTAATGGTACCAAGGTACTATTAAAATTTGATAATTTACCTGGTTAGACTATACTCAGAATTTTGCTTTTTATTAGATTATTTGTTTGATAATTGCCAAATTGAATTATACTATTAAGGATGGTAATTGTCCAAAAATCTTGATACTTGTATAATTGCTTGATTAGATTATATTAACTGTGTGTGTGCTCATTTTTGCTAATAAAATTTAAGTCACGCCTCATCATTAGAAATTTCTGACTATGAGTCTGTTATTTGTAATTTACGATTTTAAGAATATAACGCTTTCTAGAGGTTAGGCTTCACGGAGCGAGAGTGTACTTTTGAAGCACGGGCTTTAAGGTGCCCTTCATTTACAAAAAAAACAACATTTCAAGAAAATCATGGAGATTTATATGTGTTTAGCATGAAGGTGTGAAAATTTATTTCAAAATATTATAGGTTGTAAAAGAAATCTAGCCTAACTATCACAAACATCACCCTGTTTTGAAAATCATATTATCTTTATTGTTAATTTTTGTGTGAAACTTTGCTAAGTTTTCTCTTGCCCAATTCCATGTGATAGAAAAATATCCCCAGATTTTTTGTCATGTAAATCTTGTATTCGAATTATTTTCTCTTTTTTCAGTTTCCACCTTTGACATTTTCCCTATGCTTCGAAAAAACATATCCTAAACCTCCCCTCATGGATATCATCTTCTTTTGCCATGGCCAAGCCCTCATCCAATTATCAATATTTTATCCCTTCTTGAAATTTGGGTTGTAGTTCAAATGTGTTTGGATTTAATTCAAAACTATTTGAAATCACTTAAATAGAATTGACCCAAAACAGTTCCTAAAATATCTATAAATCTTGTTGATTCTATTTCATATTTTATTATAATGGTCATTCCCTTTTATGTCATTTAATTAAAAGGAAAAGGCAGTTGTGCTTCAAAAGGGCCTCTTGGGTCATTTCCATTTTCCCTCTAGTCCAACTAGGCATGCCTCATCCCGAAGAGGTACATAGTCCTTGGAGACCGTTGAATTTGATCGGTGGCTAAGATTAGCCGAGCGGGGCAGGTGGAAGCCCCCCCCCCTCCCCACACACACACACACACAAGGCGTGAGCAAAGGAGGGAGACATCCCTATAGCTCCATGTGGCTCTCCCTCCTTATCTACCCAACCGAGCCCTCTCCATTTCCAAACCCCTAGCCCCCTTCTGCCTCCGCCATGGTCGGGAGTATGAAGCTAAAAAATTGTCGTCGATCCAGCCCCTCCACCTCTAAGACGTCATCTATTGTGTCACCTTCGTTATCCCCGTCCCCGTCTGCGCAGAATCAAGCCATACACGGTTCGGTTTCATCCTCGAAGTCGTCTTCCTCATCTCCGATCGATGGTATTTGTTGTGTCGTAATCGTCTCCTGGCTACTTCGACCTCGATCGTCGTGATCAGGCCTACCCTAGGTAAGCCCTTCGTTCCCCTAGCCCCATGTCCAGCGCGTAGATTAGGCCGGTCTCATAGCCCCTCCTCGTCTTGCTCATGTTGCCTATTCTGTTTGACTGTCATGTTCTTCGGCTTGATCTCTATGCTCAAAGTCGATGTCGCCCATGATCCATGCGCGCCATGCATGCGGATTGTCCAACACCCCTGGACATGCCATTAACAGCCGTGTTCACCCTAAGTGCCCCTCCTCGCCCTTCGATTGCATCAAAATGTCGCTATGTAGCTATGTGTCGATCGCGTCAAAGAGACACATTGTTAAATTATTATTGCGCTTATTTTTTTTCTCTCATCAAATTTGTTTTTCAACTTAGATTAGCCCCCTATGTTCAAATAAGATGGCACGCAGACGTGTGTAGCTAATTTCTTTATAAATGGTAGTGACACAAACTTATTTCACGAAGGTTCGGTTGTCATTAATTGAATATCTGAAGTTATTCACGAGAAGGGCATGTAGCTATCATTTTCACAAGCTATAGTGACATAGACAGATTTCATGAGACTTCAGTGGCAGCCTTCAAATATTTGAAGTTATTAGTGGCATGTATGAAGCAGACACTACTGGAAAAATAGCTATAGATAATATGGACACTAATGGCGCACCACATGTGCAGTGCGCCATTACTAAATAGCAATGGCGCACCATGTCCTGGTGCGCCATTAGTACCCTTGTTACTAATGGCGCACGTACCAACAGGTGCGCCACCGCCCATTCGCTCCTGGGCAGGCTTCCCTCCCATGACTTAGCAATGGCGCACTTCTTGGAAGTGCGCCATAAGACGCGAGGGATGCTAATGGCGCACTTCTGGGATGTGCACCATTGCTAAGTCAGGGGAGGGGTGGGCCCAGGCCTGATGACATGGCAATAGCACATATTGGGGAAGTGCGTCATTACTAAGTGTATAACTCTAATGGCGCACTTCTGGGATGTGCGCCATTGCTATCCTGGTCCCTCCTCTGGCCAGCTGGGACCACATTGTTGGATATATGCTCTAAGGCAAATAATATATGATTATTCCAATATATCTAAATAAGTTCATGACCAGTTTCATACTGTGTTGAAACTGTATCAGTGAAACAATGATACAGGTGTGGTATAGAAACAACCAGAGTTCCTAGTCAGCCTCTCATGATGACTGGTTTATCGTCAACTGATGATTGTGGTTTCACGATCATGGACAATCAAGTCAATTGACGGTAAGGTCGCCTCATTGAATGAATGACGTGATGAACATTACCCAATGCAAGCATTGCAACATGATCAAATCGTAAAAGTTCAGTGTTGTAATTACAGAACGTAGTAGCCTGTTCCTTTGACCGTGAGATCACGCATAATTGCTATCTTCTGAGGATGTTTTGAGTGCATTAACCGTCACACTGAAACATGGTGACCACAAAGGTGTATCTTGGGCTATCCGATGGGATATGTTGAGGAGTGTTGATTCAAGAGAGGGATTTGTCAATCCATATAATGGAAAGATACTTCATGGCCAACTCGGCAAGATTGCATCCATAAAGCTGCGCAGCGTGTGACTAGGTCACAAGGATGAATATCACGGAGATTTGTCGGTAACAAGATAGAACTAATGCATTGGATGCAGTTGATCGAATCTTGGACTAATCTAGTATCGCATGACAAAGGGATTGGTATACAACGTGTACGGTTCAATCGGTTACTTTCAGAATGCACAGGGGTCATTATGGGCATCCAGGTCTCGCTATTGATCATTGGCCGTAGCCTTTGTCTCGGTCATGACTGGAGTGTTCTCGGACCGTAGGGTAACACACTTAAGGGCTCGATGAATATCGGAGACCTTTTCGGAACTATCGGAGTTACCGGAGAAGAGAGAAAGACATACCGAAAAAGTTCCGTGTTGGTCCGAAGGACGTTCAGAGTGAGCTGGAAGGAGTTCCGGATCATCGGGAGATGAAATAATATGTATTATTTATTAATTAAGTGAATTAATAATTAATAATAATTTATTTCAGATTAAAAAGTGCAATGGGCCTTATTTGTGAAAGAAGCCCATTAGGGGAAGGAGGAAAATAAAATGGAAAAGGAAAAAAAGGGGGGCGCCATGGGCCTTGGGGCCCATGTGGGTGGCGCGGCGCCCCACTTCCCCCCTCCTCCTAGCCGCACCCTCCCCCCTTGGCAAGGGATTAGTCCCACATTGCCAAGGGAAGGGGGATTGACACCTTCCGTCTGCCTATATAAAGATGGGCAGGGGTGCATGATGGATTCTCGCCCCTCGTTGGTTACCCCAAGTGGAAGGTTTGGTGTAACACAACGGCAAGTTTCCCTTAGCGAAGATGCTAAGGTTTAGATTGTATCCAGTAGGACTCAAGAGATACAAGTAGGTGGTAAAGTGAACAATGGCGTCATTCACAACCGAGGTTGCTAACTTCACTTGGACCTGCACACAGATACAAATAACTTTGCTCCCAACGAATACAGAGGAGTTGTCAAATCCTCCGGCCTTGCTGTTTACAAAGGATTAACGCAAGAGATAATAATGATAGTGATTAACGGAAAAGTAAATACTGAAACTAAATTGGCAGTGTGAACAATAATGTGAAGATGGACCGGGGTCCCGTGATTTTCACTAGTGATGTCTCTCTCCCAAAAGACGATAAAAGTGCTAGCGAGGTAAACAAATCACAGTTGGGAAATTGACAGGATTATGAAGGCACCGCAATGCTAACTATGTTATAAAGAAAGGAAGGGCTCAAAAGCAATGGGCAGTACGCCAAGGTAAGTAGACCGAAATCCATCTGCATCTACTACGAATCATCCACCTTGAGATATCTATCCAGAACATCTCGCTGGTATTAAGTTGTGAATCCCACCCAAAGTGTAAACTCAAAGCAACAAACAACTGCATTAAAAGAACTTTGCGTAAAGTAAACAATGCTTGCACCCGCAAGTACAAGCACCGTTGTTTTATCCCTGGTGGCAACAGCACATCCCCTATTCTCATGTTTCTTTCACTCAAGCTAGACATCAAGGGGCTGAACCCACAACCGAGCATAACGCTCTCTCTTGGAGTTGCAAATAAAATACTTGGCCAAAGCAAATACCGCAACAGAGAACATGCAAGAATTTACTGAAGAACAAAATATAAAAGAGAAGAACCAAATATATTACTCATCATAATCTGAACATAGTCTCATAATCCATAAGATCCCAACAAACTCAGCATAGCAACAACAGAAATTACATAGATGCCTCGATCATGTGAGGCAGCTCACGAGGACTCGAAAGTGGAAGCACAAAAGAGGGAGAGATAGATCACATAGCTACTGGTCACGGACCCATGGTCCAAGGGGAACTACTCACGGTACATACGGGAGGCGTCCATGGCTATGGATGGTCTCCCGGAGGGGGTAGCTTCTCCCGGCAGGGTGCTGGAGCAGCTTCTCCAGGCAGCCCCGATCTTGAAACGGCGGCGGCGGCGGAACAGAGGAGAGATCGCGAAAAAGGAGTTCTTCCTAGGGGTTTCCGCCCCGAGGGGTAAATATAGGCGAAGGGGGCGTCGAGGGGACCCACCAGGCAGCCAGGAGGCCTCCTGGCGCGGCCTAGGGTGGGGCCGCGCCAGGGTCCCTCCTGGCTCCCTGGTGGTGGCCCCCCTTCGCTGCTTTGGTGTTTCCGGAAGCTTCCGCGACGCTGATTTTTTATCTGATTTTCCTGGATTTTTTGGAGCACTTTTAATGGCTGGAAAACCTGAAATACAAAAACAGCAGAAAACAACAACTGGCAGCTGGGTGCACTGAGTTAGTAGGTTAGTCCAAATAGGTTCAAAAGTGTATGAAAGTTCAAGCAAAACATGGCAAAGTCACACAAAACATGCATGGAGCAAGCAGAAATTATAGATACGTTTGGGACGTATCAACATCCCCAAGCTTAATTCCTGCTCGTCCTCGAGTAGGTAAATGATAACAAGCATAATTTCTGTGGTGACATGCCACACAACCAAATAAGGACTTTTAAGTAAAGCAATCAAAGCATGTGATTCAATTCAAGTCTTAACAAGCAAGAGTCTATATTAGCATTGACACAAGCAACAAAAGAACAAAAGGTGCAAGAGCTCTTGCTGTCCGTGACTCGAATGTCTCCAAATGGTGTTTGCGTGCAAGGAAGGGACTGGGAAGAAAGAGAAAAAGGTTGTTGAGAACAACTATCTACTAAAGTTTCACACTTGGTCTCCTTTGGATTCTTATCTGGACTCGTCCCCAGACCACTAGTCAGGTACAAGTCAAACTGATCCACTCCCTTTCGATATTTTGAGCACTCATGCAATGGATGAGCGTGAGCAAGAAAGTTGACACCTAAAAGGCGAAACAGAAAGAAGGTGGAGGAGGAAGACAAAAAGGTGTGAAAGGCTCACATCAATGAGGACAATCATAGGCGAAAGAAAGCCATATGATAGATATGATGTGAGGAGTAGGGATTGCCATACAACGGATGCACATGTGAGCTAAGGTAAGCTCTCCAATGGAACTAGTGGGGGTGCATCCAACTTGCTTGCTCAAGAAGACCTAGAGCTCATTTGAGGAGGCTCATCATTGGAATATACAAGCCAAGTTCTATAGTGTGAAGGTCCCCACATAGCTATATGCATGATGATGATCTCTATGGAGTACAAGGGATAGAAGATGAAGTACTAGTGTGTATCTCTCAAAAAGAATAGTAGTATCCCCCCTTCTCTCTTTTTATTTTTCTTTTCTCTTTTTCTATTTTTTTGTATTTTTATGGTGGCCTCAATGGCTCTTTCTATTTAACTCTCATTTATCCTCTTTGGGATCTTTTGATTTTGTCCTCTTTGGGATCTTTTGATTTTGTCCTCTTTGGGATCTTTTGATTTTGTCCTCTTTGGGATCTTTTCCTCACTTAGGGGCAATACTCTATATTTTACAAGTATATAGGAGATCTTTCACACTTTACAAAGGTACTCACATAAAGAAAATGTAACCATCATGAAGTATGCAAATGTATGCCTCTGCCAGTGTAGCAGGATATGCAATGATACTAGCGCGTCATGTAGCAATGTTTAGGGCAAGGCCCAACTAGCATGCGGTTCAAGAAAGTAGCATGTATGACATGAAGATCAAGTCATGAGAAGGTGGATGTTGCATGGCAATGTATCTCGGAAAGGCTATGGAAATGCCTTGTAGGTAGGTATGGTGGCTGTTTTGAGGAAAGATATAAGGAGGCTTATGATGACAGAGCGTATCATGCCAAGGGTTTGGATGCACCGGCGAAGTATGCGCCAACTCTCGAGGTGAGAAAGGGCAATGCACGGTACCGAAGAGGCTAGAAAAGTATGGGTAGGTGGAAGTGTCAACTTTCGAATACTCACATTAGTCCGAAGAACTCATGCACTTATTATCGGTAACTCTCAATCTAATCAGGAGGTTCACAAAGAGACAGGTACCCCGAGGAGGAGTGTATGGGGGTTTGGTTATCCTTGCGCATCCTTGACTCATGGTACGTGAGTGTACTCTAATATTCGAACCCTCCAGAGGTTAGTGATCCATCTAGTAGCTAGAGTTCTCAACAGGGGTTTTTGGTTTTCGAAAAACACACGGATTGCCCAAAATACGACATCTATCACTAATAGGAAAGAGTTCTTGACACCATAAGTTCAACCATTACTCTAGTCAATACCTCAAAACTATTGCAAGTTACTACTACAAAGAGAACAACAACTTTAACTACCTACTTTCAGTCAAGACACAGAACTTAGTGCAACAGGCAAACTCTCTAACAAGATAAAACATGCAACCTATAGAAAGTTCAACCTAAGACAAAAGAAGAGCTCTAGAAAAAAAACTAAAGCACTACAACTAAACAGAACAGCAGCTAAGAAAAGAAAAAGAACAGCTCACAGATAAAAGAATAAGCATGCAAATCCTATGAGGAGTTCTAGTTCAAGCGGAGCGTGAATCTCTCCCACACAAAATAGTAAGTAAGCTGGGATCTAACTTGTTACTACAGAAAACAAAGCTAAAGAAAACTAAAAACGAAACAAAACCTAAGAGCGAGACGCTCCAAGAAAAGCACATAACGCATGAAGTGATAAAAATATAGTGCAACGAGGGACAAACTGATGATTGTTTATGAAGAAGGGGATGCACGGGGGCATCCCCAAGCTTAGACGCTTGAGTCTCCTTGAATATTTGTTGGGGATGCATGGGGGAATCCCCAAGCTTGAGCGCTTGACACTCCCGAATCTTCTTTCATCATCTTCCATCGCGCACTTGAAAACTCCCTTCATACATAACTCATTGTGGACTGATTAGAGAGGTTAGTACCCTAATAAAATAAATTTTCCTCTACTGCAAATAATGATTTCCAGGAAGATCTACTGTTTCTCAAGATTTCCAAAAAGTTTTTGCAAAGAAAAAGAAAGCTTAAGGTTTGCAAAAGTACGAAGAGACAAAATGTGGCAGAATCTGTGAAAAACAGAACAGCAGATAGAAACGAATTTTTTTAGGAGTACTTCTGCAACTCAAATCAAAAAACTCAGAACATACAGAAGTTTCGTAATTGTATAGAGCATGCTGTGTAAAAATTTCAGCTCAAAAGATGAACTGGAATTTTTCTGTAATTTTTCTAGTCACGAGGACAGAATCTGTTTTCTGGACAACATGTCACAACTTTTACTTCCCTTGCCGTATGAGGCTAAACTTGGCACAAAGCTTGAAAAATAAAGATACAATGATGTTGCTACAGTAGTAACAATCATCAAGACCAATAAAAACAGAACAAAAGCAAAAAGAAAAACCTAAATTCGTTGCGGGCTGCCTCCCGAAAGCGCTTCTTTAGAGCCATTAGCTAGGCTTAAAAGCAGAAGATCAAGTCTTTTCAAGAGAATAACTAGCCCGTGTGACGGACTCAAAAGGTAACTTAATCTTTTTCCTAGGGAAATTTTCCATCCCTTTCTTGAGAGGGAATTGGAATTTGATAGTTCCCTCTTTCATGTCAATGATAGCACCAACTGTGCGAAGAAAAGGACGTCCCAAAATAATTGGACAAGATGGTTCACACTCAATGTCCATAATAGTGAAATCAACGGGAACATAATTGTCATTGACAATGATAAGAACATCGTCGATCTTCCCCAAAGGTTCTTTACGGAAGAATCAACAAGACGAACACCAAAAGAACAAGAATCAAAAGGTTTCAATTCAAGCATATCATACATTCTTTTGGGCATAACAGAGGTACTTGCTCCAACATCACAAAGGGCATAGCAAGAGAAGTTATTCAATTAAATTTTTATCATAGGATCCCAACCATCTTCTAGCTTCCTAGGTATGGAGGCTTCTAGTCTAAGCTTCTCCTCCCTAACTTTGATTATAGCATTGGTGATATGCTCTGTGAAGGCAAGATTGAGTGTGCTAGTGTGGGGGTCTCTAGACATCTTGTGTAGGAAACCAATAACTTCTGGTAAAGTGCAGTTTTCAAAGTCTAAATCACTTCTATCTACCAAGTAGTGATATTATTTAAGCTCACTTGTTTGAAAGCCTCTATGTTCATAGAATTTTCCTCTTCTAAGGCTGAGGTTGTAGCATCACCATTGATAGGTCCAGTGGGACTAGGGGTCTTATGGGTGCTAACAGTTTGGACATCCTCAATTACTTGGATAGTGGCTACTGTGTGGTCGGTAGGAAGGCTCTTAGTTCTCTCTTCTTCCTCCTTTTCTCTAGCTCATCTCTCTTTAAGTTTAGCCATCATCCTAATATTTTCATTGATTTGTAACTGGATAGCATTAATAGGAGTGACCTTACTCTCCTCAAGGGGAGAGGATCTAATTTTTAACATCTCAACATCAAGGGCTAAGTTGTCTACCTTCAAACAAAGATTATCTAATTTAGCTAGTTTTTCTTCCACATTCTTTTTGAAGGCCTTTTGGGTAGTGATAAAGTCTCTAAGCATACTCTCTAGTTCTGAAGTGGAGTTTCTGGTGGTAGGATAAGTGTTGTTCCCATAGTTGTTGGATGGGAAAGGCCTAGGATTGTTGCTACCAAAGTTACTCCTATAAGCATTATTATTGAAGTTGTTTCTAGAGACAAAATTGACATCTACTTGCTCCTGAGCAACCAAAGAATTTAAAGGAACATCTTGAGGATCAATAGAAGGTTGCTTGGTAAGTAGAGACATGATAAGGTCAACCTTTTCATTTAAAGAGGAGATCTCCTCGACAGAATTTACCTTCTTACTAGTTGGAGATCTTTCGGTGTGCCACTGAGAGTAGTTCAACATCATCTCATCTAGTAGCTTTGTGGCAGCACCAAGCGTGGTTGACATAAAAGTTCCTCCCACGGCCGAATCTAACAGGTTCCGCGAGGTGAATTTCAAGCCTGCATAAAAAGTCTAGATAACCATCCAGGTAGTCAGTCCATGTGTGGGGCAGTTCTTGACAAGCGTCTTCATACGTTCCCAAGCCCGGGAAACGTGTTCATTATCCAATTGCCTGAAATTCATAATGTTACTCCGTAATTGAATAATTTTAGCAGGGGGATAGTACTTCCCTATAAAAGCATCTTTGCATTTACTCCAAGAATCGATAATGTTCTTGGGCAAAGATTGTATCCACTCCTTGGCTCTTCCTCTCAAAGAGAAAGGAAAAAAGCTTCAGCTTGACGATGTCTCCATCCACTTCCTTCTACTTCTGCATGTCGCAGAGCTCGATAAAGTTGTTTAGGTGCAAAGCAGCATATTCTCCTGCTCCTGAGAATTGATCTTTCATAACAAGGTTAAGAAGAGCAGGTTTAATCTCATAAGAAGGTGCTGAAGTGGCAGGTGGAGCAATAGGAGTGCAAATAAAGTCACTGTTGTTGTGACTAGTGAAGTCACACAACTTAGTGTTTTCATTGGAACCCATAGTAGCAGCAGGTATTTTTGGTATTTTTGATTAAGGACACAAAAGTAAAAACTGAAAGGTAAACTAACAAGACTAAAAAGCAAAGGCAAAAGATAGTGTGCAACTCCCCTATCTTGTAGACTTGAGTCCCCGGCAACGGCGCCAGAAATTTGCTTGATGGCTTCTCGCCCCTCGTTGGTTACCCCAAGTGGAAGGTTTGATGTAGCACAACAGCAAGTTTCCCTTAGCGAAGATGCTAAGGTTTAGATTGTCTCCAGTAGGACTCAAGAGATACAAGTAGGTGGTAAAGTGAACAATGGTGCCATTCACAACCGAGGTTGCTAACTTCACCTGGACCTGCACACAGATACAAATAACTTTGCTCCCAACGAGTACAGAGGAGTTGTCAATTCCTCCGGCCTTGCTGTTTACAAAGGATTAACGCAAGAGATAATAATGATAGTGATAGCAACATAAAAGTAAATACTGAAAGTAAATTGGTAGTGTGAACAATAATGTGAAGATGGACCGGGGTCCGGTGATTTTCACTCGTGATGTCTCTCTCCCAAAAGACGATAAAAGTGCTAGCGAGGTAAACAAATCACAGTTGGGCAATTGGCAGGATTATGAAGGCACCGCAATGCTAACTATGTTGTAAAGAAAGGAAGGGCTCAAAAGCAATGGGCAGTACGCCAAGGTAAGTAGACCGAAATCCATCTGCATCTACTACGAATCATCCACCTTGAGATATCTATCCAGAACATCTCGCTGGTATTAAGTTGCGAATCCCACCCAAAGTGTAAAATCAAAGCAACAGCCAACTGCATTAAAAGAACTTCGCGTAAAGTAAACAATCCTTGCACCCGCAAGTACAAGCACCGTTGTTTTATCCCTGGTGGCAACAGCACATCCCCTAGTCTCATTTTCTGTCACTCAAGCTAGACATCAAGGGGCTGAACCCACAATCGAGCATAACGCTCTCTCTTGGAGTTGCAAATAAAATACTTGGCCAAAGCAAATACGCTCTCTCTTGGAGTTGCATAACGCTCCTCACTAAGTAAGACCACAGGCGGTCTCACTCATCTCCATCTCCATAGTAATCCTCATAGAAGTTACCCGCGTATCCCGGTAGCTGGAGGTGACCATCGGAAAACACGGAGGCTTGTGGACCCTGATATCCATTTGGGAAAGGATGGGGCCTAGGTCCAGTGTAGGGTGGAAGCAAAGGACCACGGGGTGGAAAAATTCCTCCAATCTCGGGCCAAGCAACTCGAGAAGGCATCTGGGTCCTCACTGGGTAGATCGCGTCATACTCAACTGATCCCACGCTCACAAAGGGTGCCAAGAGCGTCAGTGCTCGGTACAGACGAACACGAGTAGCGTGGAGCTCAAAACGGAGAGCGCGTGCATCACGATCTCTGTCACTAGCAAACCTAGCAGTCACCTGAAGTGCTGGATCCTCTGCAGAGTGATCTGAGTAGAGTCCGGTGTAATATCCCTCTTCTCCTAGAAGTGCAGCGGGGATATAGCGGAAAGAAGTCTCTCTCAGCAAAGTGTGCTCCTCTCTCAGCAGTGTGATACATGAGTATGCAGCATCCTGCACAGCCATGTTCTCGGTAACGCCAATGCCATGTCCAAAGTGGATAGGCTGGGTGACTCCAACGTGGTGTGGGTAGATCCGGACAATGCAGTGGAACTGCGTCTGGTTGAAGTCATGGAACTGCTCCTCGATGGTGTACTCAGGGTACCATCGATATCCCACATAGGACATCATCTCGATCAACGTGGCGGGGTGGCCACGCACACCGAGGCACCTGGTCAAACGAACAATCTGCCGAGGGGGAAGATCTGCCATCTGAAACAGAAAGCAGGAGTTTGCAAATGCATCAGATTATGAGATAAACCTGGAATGACTCGGACAGCATAACGGCTGTAATTGTAAGAAATGACAATTTCTTTCAATCATGAAAACAGCACTTACATAATACGATGTAAGAAATCAGCATTACAACAATGCTAGGAGAACCTGGACACAACTTTCCTACGGCTATAAGGAAGCAATCAACGAGATGTGCTAAACAGAGAGAGGAGAGCCTAGTCCTATCTTCCCGTAGAGTAAGATGAGGGTGACTCAGAACTCAGAACGAAGGGGGTAAGGAGAAAAATGAAGCCTTACGTTGTTCCCTTATATGCCCAGAGTAACTATATAACTATAGCAAGCTAGACTCAACTTCGGCCAAGGCTACTAGTCCTACAGTCAGTCCTGCTCTGATACCAAGTCTGTCGGGACCCGGGGTTAGCGTATGCAAGTACAGTTAAGACATAGTCATATGGAGAGCCGAGAACCGCACCCACTTGTCTAAGCAGACAAGGCCAAGCACTGAACATTCTCGGAGAGCATCGTACGTGAGGGGCATCCCATCCAGGCCGGATGATCAACTATGATGGGTCCTCATCGTCCGCACACAAGTCTAATAATATGGGTGGTGAACTCCCATATTCAAAGACAAGTCGCCTCAACCATACTATCGACTATCTCGAAACTCTTACATAGACTTACTCCAGCCCGATCACTTAGTCGGGGTCTAGGGCGGGCTCAATCATACCACAAAGTGTGCACGAGATAGAGTCTCGGACAATCGCATCGCGATGCCCCAAGCTGCGCACATCTAAGGGCCACTTGGTGTATGAAAGACCGCCAGCCAGAACACAACTAAGGTCTCGAAAACCCATACAAAGACATGCATGTTATAAACATACACGCAGCACACATGCCTTGTATGAACAGCAGGTACCATTGCAATTCTCTACAAAGTGTACATTTTATTTATAACTCTTATAGAGTACACACAGAGATCACATACATGTGATCCAACATTACATCACAAAGCGGAAGCAAATTATGTCTGGGTACAGACAAGTTTAACAAATTGGCTTAAGAAGCCTTATTCAAACATAAAGCCCTCCACGAGGGAACCAGTCTGCTGACTGGGACTAGACTAGCTTAACTTCAGTCGTCCAGCTCGATGAAGAAGCCACCTTCGGGGTCAGTGGCGTCATCTAAAACATAGATTAAGCAAACGTGAGTACAAAGGCGTACTCAGCAAGACTTACATAGGAGCTATACTACTCATGCATAGGTATCAAGGTAAAAGGAGGTGGGGTTCACTTGCAGAAATGCCAGCTTTGACTTGGCTAGTCCTGAACTACGAGTACCAGACTTTGAGGTAAGAAGCGTACACGAGTCCACTACTTTCACCAACCAATACACCACTATGGTGCCTTCCTCGACTTCCCCACGAGAAAGCACGCCATAGCACTCACCCTTATCTTGGTGTGTTTTAGAAGTATCCGGTTCAAGTTATCTAATAATCAAGCTAAGCTTTCCAAGTAGTCCATAACCGCGGACGCGGCTATTCGAATAGTTTTGTTAACCTTGCAAGGGTGTACCGCTACACACACATGATCATCAGTTACCGCCTTTGATCTCGACACCATTCAAGGGGTGTCAGCGAGGATGCTCACCACAACTGTTACCTCATAGCCTATCTAGTCCAAGAAAGCCGCCTACTTGGGTTGGCTACCACCATCGTGAACCCGGCCGGTTTACGGAAGTGGACCCAAGCGATGTGTGCGTGGTGCATAAGCCGGTCTCGGGTGAGCCGTTCTCTCACTTAGCATCCAGGCCACAAGCCTACCAGAACTCCGAACTATTGCGACATCTGGACCTCGAAAGGGATGAGTTAATAGGTTGAGAGGGGTCAGTGAGCCCAATGTGTGGTTGTACTCTTCATCTTGGATCACCACACAAGAACTCGGACTTAGGGCGGTGTTCAACGAGACAACCCACCGTGTACTCCTACACAGCCTCTCATCGTTCACCTTGTATTAGGGTCGATTCACCAACACTATTCTACCATCATCAACATGCTCATTCCCATCCCGACTCACATCACAGTAACAACATGGTATCATACTAAGCATGCAATAAGCGATAACATTTGCAGGGGCCACATGATATCAATCAACTCCTACATTTGCTAGGATTGTGGTTTGCTTACTACTGGGACAAAATGATAGGTCATGCAAAGGAATGGGTTCATCTATGCGGTAGAATCGTAACATGGTGATCATCCTAAACAATGCATAAGCGAGACATGAGAGGGAAGTGGGATTTTATCGACATGATCAATGGGGGTTTGCTTGCCTTGCTGACGAGGTTTGGGTTCTGGATCTTCAGCGAAGGGGGTGACCTCTTGCTCCGGTTCAACCTCTACTCGACAAACAAAGCACGAAGTAGCAATCAATATGAATGCAATGCTCAAGCACATGATATAGTGTTAAAGCTTGGAGTATAAGTTTTGATGTGTGAGGCAATTCCATTTAAGTGGAATATATTGCATTTTTAAATGCAAATTCAAATTCCACATTTGAATTCAACCTTAATCAATTTATATAAGATATAGTTTGATCAATTTGAATTAACTTCAAATGTGTATGATATGCCTCTGAAGTGTGGTTGATTTGCATCATAAATCCATGGTCCAAGTGGCAAAATCATTTGGTTTGAATTTGAATTAAATTCAAATAAAGCAAATGACATATGCTACTGGTCCCATTTTAAATTCAACTCAAACAGATTTGAAAGTTGCATATTTGGAAAGATAATTTTCTCCTGATCATTTTTCATATATTATTTTTCCAATTTGGAGTTAATATGAATTTTCTATGAATTTCCAAAGTTTGGGTTATTTTCTGGATTTTCTTTAATTTATTAAATTTCTGGAAATTCATTACTGCGTCACTGTGATCTCAGCATGACGTCAGGGGGTTTGACCCGAGTCAAACTGACAAGGGGTCCCACTGGTCAGCCTCTGTAGGGTTAAACCCGTGGTTAAAATTTAATTAACAGAGGGATTAGGGGCTGGGGCCCAGTAGTCAGTGGGTTTAGGGGTGTGATTAGGGGTGGGTTAGGGTTAACTCGCCGGCGGTTAGCCGCCGGTGGCACGGGCACGGCGGCGTGGTCACCGGAGTGAGCCAGAGGCCACGGGAGAGCACGGGGAAGGCTCCATTCGACTCAGCAACGTCTCGCGCATCATCTGGAGGCAACGGGGGTCCTCGGGGTGGTCGAGAGCGACGACGGCGACGACTCCGGCGGCAGCTGAACGGCGGCGAGGTCGTAGCCGAGGCTAGGGAGCATGGCTTGGGGTGATTTTGGTTGCGTTTGAAAGCTGGCACACGCGGAAGTCAAACGCGTGCACTGGGGGTTCACGACAAGCACGGGAGCGAGGAGGACGACGACCATGGCGGCGACCTTGCTCGGGATCCAAGGCGGATTCGGTTGTGGGGCAAACGAGGCGCTACAAACTTAGGGGAAAGGTGAGGAAGCTCACCCTGAAGCTAATGGAGAAGACGGTGAGGCCGGGGACGCTGTGTAACCGGAGAATTCGACGACGGCGACTCACGGGTCCGGCGAGCTCTCGGTGAGGCTGGCGTCGTCCACGGGGGCCCCTCGGTCCAATTGATCGGCCACGGTGATGAAGACGGTGATGGCGGATGTCCTGGACAAGCTGGGGCGACGAGTGGAGGCCAGTGGCCGCGGTGGCGCACAGCGGCGAGCTACGGGGCGCTCGGGTCTTCGCTGGTTTCGCACGGGAGAGAGGAGGAAGAGGGTTCCAGGGGGGGGGGAAGAAGTGGATGAGCACGGGGGTTCTCCACGACGCTAGAAGGCGGCCGGGGAGGCAGGTGGAGGGCTGCGGGGCGTCGCGATGGCGTCGGTGGCGTCGGTGGCTTTCCACCGAGCACCTTGGGGGCGCGGGGAGGAAGACGACAGGGGAGGGTCCAGGTGGGCTGGGCCGGCTGGAGAGGTGGGCCTCGCCCCTGGCGGGAGGTAAGTTTTTTCCTTTTTCCTCTGTTTAATCTTTCCTTTCTTTTTCTGTAATTTGTTTTGGCTCTGATAAAAATACCAAACCATTTTATTAAATGCTGAAAACATTTATGTGGCCTAATAATAAAATAGACTAGCCACTCATAAACTTTCAACATTTTTAAAATTCAAATGATTTGAATTTTAAATCAAATAGGGGGATTTCTTTAATTCCAAGGTACTGTTTGAATATTTGAAAAATCTATGAGCATGGGGTGGGTCCCACATCACTTAATATGTGATCACACTCATTTATAAGACTTTTCAAAACTCTAACATGAATTTTTGGAAAATATTTTTATCTGGCCTTTTGAAATAATTCATCTGGGGGGTGTTCCTTCTCCCATTTTGATTTTGAATTTGATTTCCAAGATTTCTTTTGAAATTTTGACATGATGAAAAGGTGCTAACTAACCCTAGCACATACCTAACAGAGGGATCTGACAACTCGCCCCCACTCAAAAGAATCTCGTCCCGAGATTCAGAAGTCTGCGGGAGGAAGGTGGGGTACTCAGCACTGAGACGGTCTTCTCTTTCCCACGTGGCTTCTCTTTCAGAGTGGTGTGACCATTGCACTTTCAGAAACCTAATGTTCTGACGACGAGTGACACGCTCTGCGGAATCAAGAATACGAACGGGGTATTCTCGATAGGAAAGGTCATCTTGGAGATCAAGCGTTTCATGGTCGACTTCGCGGATGGGGTCCTTGAAGCAACGCCTGAGTTGGGACACATGGAATACATCGTGTACTCGGGAAAGGTGCGGAGGTAATTCAAGTTGGTAGGCAACTTCTCCATGTTTAGCAATAACGCGGAAAGGTCCGATGTAACGTGGGGCCAACTTGCCTTTGATACCGAAACGTTGGGTTCCCTTCAGAGGAGTAACCCGAAGGTAAGCCTTCTCATCCAGATTGTAGCTCTCTTGCCTATGATGACGATCATAGTAGCTTTTCTGACGAGACTGGGCTGCTTTCAATTGATCACGAACAATGCGAACTTGCTCTTCTGCTTCCTTGATCATATCCGGTCCAAAGAATTGTCTTTCACCGGTTTCAGACCAGTTTAGTGGTGTTCGACATCGTCGTCCATACAGGAGTTCAAAAGGAGCCATGTTCAGACTATATTGAAAACTATTGTTATAAGCAAATTCGGCATATGGAAGAGAATTCTCCCAATTCTTTCCGAATGAGATAACACAAGCTCTGAGCATGTCTTCAAGAATTTGGTTAACCCTTTCGACTTGACCGCTAGACTGAGGATGGAAAGCCGTACTAAAGGAGAGATGAGTTCCCATAGCACGTTAGAAACTTCCCCAAAATCTAGAGGTGAAAAGGCTACCGCGATCAGAATTGATTTCCAACGGAACACCGTGAAGGGATACAATTCTGGAGATGTACAAGTCCGCTAACTGACTAGCAGTTATAGACTCGTGAACCGGAAGGAAATGAGAAACTTTGGAAAGCCTATCTATGACAACGAAGATGGCATTGTTTCCTTTCTGGGTTCTTGGAAAGCCGGTGATGAAGTCCATACCGACTTTGTCCCATTTCCACTCGGGAATAGACAAAGGTTGAAGTGTACCAGCAGGTCTTTGATGTTCTGCCTTAATGCGACGACAAACATCACATTCGGCAACAAACTGAGCAATGTCTCTCTTCATCCTAGTCCACCAAAATCTCTGGCGTAGATCTCGGTACATTTTCGTGCTACCGGGATGAATTGAGAGGGGTGTGTCATGGGCTTCTTTGAGGATGAGTTGCCTTAGTTCCTTATTCTTAGGTACTACCAAACGATTTTCAAAGAATACCGTCCCTTTGCTATCTGTGGAGAAACATTTAGCAACTCCGCTAGCAATGATCTCCTTGATCCGGCGAACACCTCGTGCACGCCTTTGGGAAACTATGATTTGAACCTCAAGAGTTGGTTTCGCCACCAAGGTTGAAAGATAGCCATGAGGAACAATTTCAAGGTTGAGCTTGCGAAAGTCCTCATGAAGAAGTGGTTGATACTGCTGCAACATGAGGTTGTTACAATACGACTTACGACTTAGTGCATCAGCCATGACATTGGCTTTGCCTGGGGTGTAAGAAATTGCTACGTCGTAATCTTTTATCAACTCAATCCAGCGTCTTTGCCTGAGATTAAGATCTGGCTGGGTGAAAATATATTTGAGGCTTTGGTGGTCGGAATAAATCTCACAACGATTACCAAGGAGGTAATGTCGCCAAGTTGTTAGAGCATGAACTACGGCAGCGAGTTCAAGGTCATGGGTAGGATAGTTCTCTTCATGTGGCCGCAACTGCCGCGAAGCATAAGCTACCACATGTCGATCTTGCAGAAGTATGCATCCTAACCCTTGCCGTGATGCGTCACAATAGATCTCGAAATCTCTTTTGGTGTCTGGAGGTGCAAGTACGGGTGCAGAAGTTAATCTTCTTTTTAGCTCTTGAAAGCTTTCCTCGCACTTGGGAGTCCATAAGAATTTCTTATCTTTCTTGAGGAGTTCAGTTAGAGGCCTTGCAACTTTAGAAAAGTTCTCGACGAAGCGACGACAATAGCTGGCTAGGCCAAGAAAACTTCTAACTTGCTTAACCGATTCAGGTGGAGTCCAGTCAAGGACGGCCTGAACTCTCTCGGGATTCACAGCAATGCCTTTTGCAGAAATCACGTGGCCTAAGTAGGTCACTTCTGGTAGCCAGAATTCACACTTGGAGAATTTAGCGTACAGGCGATGCTCTCTAAGCTTCATCAATACCAGCCTTAAGTGTTCGGCATGATCTCCTTCGTTCTTCGAGTAGATGAGAATATCATCAAGATAAACCACAACAAATTTATCTAGGTACTCCATGAAGATCGAATTCATCAAGCGTGAGAATGTGGCGGGGGCATTGGTTAAACCAAAGGACATGACGGTGTACTCGTAAAGACCATAACGAGTAGTAAAAGCCGTTTTGGGAATGTCCTCGTTTCGGATTCGGATCTGATGATAACCTAATCTCAAATCCATCTTGGAAAAGACAGCGGATCCTGCAAGTTGATCATAAAGATCATTGATCCTGGGCAGTGGGTATTTGTTCTTTATCGTCGCTAAATTTAGCGGGCGATAGTCTACGCACATCCTTTCTGTTCCATCTTTCTTCTTTACGAACAGAACGGGGCAACCCCATGGCGATGAGCTAGGGCGGATGAAGCCTTTTGCCAACGAAGCATCAAGTTGGGTTTTTAGCTCAGCTAACTCATGTGGGGCCATTTTATATGGGCGTTTGGAAATTGGTGCGGTTCCTGGAACAAGATCCACTATAAACTCTACACATCTGTCGGGTGGCATGCCCGGCAGCTCTTCAGGAAAGACATCCGGGAAGTCACGAACCACCGGAATATCTTCAAGTTCGGGAAGGGGAAGTACATTTAAGGAATGCACTTGGGTTCTTGTTCTGGGTGAGGTATAGTTGACTGTTTTGCCTGAAGGGTGGGTGAGTTTCACGGATTTGCCTCTGCAATCCAGGTAGGCATTTTGTCTTGATAGCCAATCCATGCCAAGGATGACATCAATGTCTGAAGACTTGAGGGCTATGAGTGAAGCAAGGAATACTAAACCCTCAATTGCAATTTGATTACCATGGCTTACTCTATTAGTTTGCCATCTTGACCCTGGAGTTTGAATAACCATTGGGGTGGACAATTCAACAAAGGGCAACTCATGACGAAGTGCATAACTTTCCGACATGAATGAATGAGATGCTCCTGGGTCGAGAAGAACGGAAGTAGGAATAAAATTGACTGGGAGCGTACCAAGAATGACGTCAGTGGTGTCGTCAGTCTCTTCAGCGGCAACCTGGTTCAGACGTCCACGAGTGGCGGGAGGAGCGGGTTTGGCGGTGTAGACCTTCTGGGGTGGCTTTCCACGACCATTGTTGTTGTTGTTGCCTCCGGCACGGGGTGGAACATTCTGGTGTTGGAGCTGGTTCTGGGGACACTCGCGAGAATAGTGGCCTGCCTGACCACACTTGTAGCAGGCTCCGAAAATAGTGCGTGGAGCTGGGTTGTTTGGTGGAGCTGGGTGGAACTGGGTGGGTGGACGAGGCGTCACATAGGATGGCCTTGGTGGTTTGTTCTGGCGGAACATGCTATTGGGGATCCAGATCTTGCGCTTCTGGGAACCAGAACTGGATGAACCTTCCTCTCTAGGGTGTTTGCGAAAGTCGTTGGGGGTGTTCATGTCCTCTGCCTTGATGGCCTTGTTGACAAGGACCTGGAAAGTGGCAAAGTCATGAAGGTTGAGCTCGCGACGGAGTCCGGAGTTGAGGCCACGACGGAACCTCTCTTGTTTCTTGGAGTCGGTGGAGACTTCTTCAGTTGCATAACGAGCCAGTCGGTTGAACTCGCGACTAAATTCGTCAACTGTTCTTCTGCCTTGAGTGAGGTTACAGAATTCTTCACGCTTGCGGTCCATGAGACCCTTGGGAATGTGGTGCTCGCGGAAAGAAGTACAGAACTCCTCCCAAGATGCAGGTGGTCCAACGGGTCGCATATTCAGAAAGTTCTCCCACCAAGAGCTTGCTGCACCTTCGAGGTGATAGGTGGCGTAGTTGACCTTGTTGCCATTTGCAACAGGGCCGGCTTGGAGCTTCCTCTCGATGCTGCGAAGCCAGTCATCGGCGTCAAGGGGCTCGGTGGAGTAACTGAATACCGGGGGATGAAGCCGGATGAAGTCGTTCAGAGACACCAGCTCATTGCGCTGCTGAGTGGTGTTGCGTGCGATGACTTCCAGCAGGTGGTGAGAGTCACGGCGGTTCCTCTCGATCTCCATCAGAACTTGGGCCATCGTGGGTGGGGGTGGAAGGTTGTCTTCCTCCTGGTTGTTCCCACGACCTTGGTTACGACCAACCTGGCCACGGGTTCCTTGAGACATCCTGAAGGTGAAAAATCCAAAGTCAAACAGAGTTGATTTCAAGAGACTAATCAAGGTATTGAAGTACTGGAAGGATTACAGAGCAAAGGAAGTAATCATCTTGACAACATGGTGATAAATCATACAAGCCATATATTCACAAGCTGTCATACAAACCATACATCATTTTAGTACAAGCACTAAGCTAATACAAACGTGATGAAGATGATACATCCTTCAGAGGCACTCTGACTTCCTATACATTATTTATCTAAGCCTCTGGAACTTAGACACCTTGCTTACAATATACTAAGATACTACTACATCCTCACTAAGTAAGACCACAGGCGGTCTCACTCATCTCCATCTCCATAGTAATCCTCATAGAAGTTACCCGCGTATCCCGGTAGCTGGAGGTGACCATCGGAAAACACGGAGGCTTGTGGACCCTGATATCCATTTGGGCAAGGATGGGGCCTAGGTCCAGTGTAGGGTGGAAGCAAAGGACCACGGGGTGGAAAAATTCCTCCAATCTCGGGCCAAGCAACTCGAGAAGGCATCTGGGTCCTCACTGGGTAGATCGCGTCATACTCAACTGATCCCACGCTCACAAAGGGTGCCAAGAGCGTCAGTGCTCGGTACAGACGAACACGAGTAGCGTGGAGCTCAAAACGGAGAGCGCGTGCATCACGATCTCTGTCACTAGCAAACCTAGCAGTCACCTGAAGTGCTGGATCCTCTGCAGAGTGATCTGAGTAGAGTCCGGTGTAATATCCCTCTTCTCCTGGAAGTGCAGCGGGGATATAGCGGAAAGAAGTCTCTCTCAGCAAAGTGTGCTCCTCTCTCAGCAGTGTGATACATGAGTATGCAACATCCTGCACAGCCATGTTCTCGGTAACGCCAATGCCATGTCCAAAGTGGATAGGCTGGGTGACTCCAACGTGGTGTGGGTAGATCCGGACAATGCAGTGGAACTGCGTCTGGTTGAAGTCGTGGAACTGCTCCTCGATGGTGTACTCAGGGTACCATCGATATCCCACATAGGACATCATCTCGATCAACGTGGCGGGGTGGCCACGCACACCGAGGCACCTGGTCAAACGAACAATCTGCCGAGGGGGAAGATCTGCCATCTGAAACAGAAAGCAGGAGTTTGCAAATGCATCAGATTATGAGATAAACCTGGAATGACTCGGACAGCATAACGGCTGTAATTGTAAGAAATGACAATTTCTTTCAATCATGAAAACAGCACTTACATAATACGATGTAAGAAATCAGCATTACAACAATGCTAGGAGAACCTGGACACAACTTTCCTACGGCTATAAGGAAGCAATCAACGAGATGTGCTAAACAGACAGAGGAGAGCCTAGTCCTATCTTCCCGTAGAGTAAGATGAGGGTGACTCAGAACTCAGAACGAAGGGGGTAAGGAGAAAAATGAAGCCTTACGTTGTTCCCTTATATACCCAGAGTAACTATATAACTATAGCAAGCTAGACTCAACTTCGGCCAAGGCTACTAGTCCTACAGTCAGTCCTGCTCTGATACCAAGTCTGTCGGGACCCGGGGTTAGCGTATGCAAGTACAGTTAAGACATAGTCATATGGAGAGCCGAGAACCGCACCCACTTGTCTAAGCAGACAAGGCCAAGCACTGAACATTCTCGGAGAGCATCGTACGTGAGGGGCATCCCATCCAGGCCGGATGATCAACTGTGATGGGTCCTCATCGTCCGCACACAAGTCTAATAATATGGGTGGTGAACTCCCATATTCAAAGACAAGTCGCCTCAACCATACTATCGACTATCTCGAAACTCTTACATAGACTTACTCCAGCCCGATCACTTAGTCGGGGTCTAGGGCGGGCTCAATCATACCACAAAGTGTGCACGAGATAGAGTCTCGGACAATCGCATCGCGATGCCCCAAGCTGCGCACATCTAAGGGCCACTTGGTGTATGAAAGACCGCCAGCCAGAACACAACTAAGGTCTCGAAAACCCATACAAAGACATGCATGTTATAAACATACACGCAGCACACATGCCTTGTATGAACAGCAGGTACCATTGCAATTCTCTACAAAGTGTACATTTTATTTATAACTCTTATAGAGTACACATAGAGATCACATACATGTGATCCAACATTACATCACAAAGCGGAAGCAAATTATGTCTGGGTACAGACAAGTTTAACAAATTGGCTTAAGAAGCCTTATTCAAACATAAAGCCCTCCACGAGGGAACCAGTCTGCTGACTGGGACTAGACTAGCTTAACTTCAGTCGTCCAGCTCGATGAAGAAGCCACCTTCGGGGTCAGTGGCGTCATCTAAAACATAGATTAAGCAAACGTGAGTACAAAGGCGTACTCAGCAAGACTTACATAGGAGCTATACTACTCATGCATAGGTATCAAGGTAAAAGGAGGTGGGGTTCACTTGCAGAAATGCCAGCTTTGACTTGGCTAGTCCTGAACTACGAGTACCAGACTTTGAGGTAAGAAGCGTACACGAGTCCACTACTTTCACCAACCAATACACCACTATGGTGCCTTCCTCGACTTCCCCACGAGAAAGCACGCCATAGCACTCACCCTTATCTTGGTGTGTTTTAGAAGTATCTGGTTCAAGTTATCTAATAATCAAGCTAAGCTTTCCAAGTAGTCCATAACCGCGGACGCGGCTATTCGAATAGTTTTGTTAACCTTGCAAGGGTGTACCGCTACACACACATGATCATCAGTTACCGCCTTTGATCTCGACACCATTCAAGGGGTGTCAGCGAGGATGCTCACCACAACTGTTACCTCATAGCCTATCTAGTCCAAGAAAGCCGCCTACTTGGGTTGGCTACCACCATCGTGAACCCGGCCGGTTTACGGAAGTGGACCCAAGCGATGTGTGCGTGGTGCATAAGCCGGTCTCGGGTGAGCCGTTCTCTCACTTAGCATCCAGGCCACAAGCCTACCAGAACTCCGAACTATTGCGACATCTGGACCTTGAAAGGGATGAGTTAATAGGTTGAGAGGGGTCAGTGAGCCCAATGTGTGGTTGTACTCTTCATCTTGGATCACCACACAAGAACTCGGACTTAGGGCGGTGTTCAACGAGACAACCCACCGTGTACTCCTACACAGCCTCTCATCGTTCACCTTGTATTAGGGTCGATTCACCAACACTATTCTACCATCATCAACATGCTCATTCCCATCCCGACTCACATCACAGTAACAACATGGTATCATACTAAGCATGCAATAAGCGATAACATTTGCAGGGGCCACATGATATCAATCAACTCCTACATTTGCTAGGATTGTGGTTTGCTTACTACTGTGACAAAATGATAGGTCATGCAAAGGAATGGGTTCATCTATGCGGTAGAATCGTAACATGGTGATCATCCTAAACAATGCATAAGCGAGACATGAGAGGGAAGTGGGATTTTATCGACATGATCAATGGGGGTTTGCTTGCCTTGCTGACGAGGTTTGGGTTCTGGATCTTCAGCGAAGGGGGTGACCTCTTGCTCCGGTTCAACCTCTACTCGACAAACAAAGCACGAAGTAGCAATCAATATGAATGCAATGCTCAAGCACATGATATAGTGTTAAAGCTTGGAGTATAAGTTTTGATGTGTGAGGCAATTCCATTTAAGTGGAATATATTGCATTTTTAAATGCAAATTCAAATTCCACATTTGAATTCAACCTTAATCAATTTATATAAGATATAGTTTGATCAATTTGAATTAACTTCAAATGTGTATGATATGCCTCTGAAGTGTGGTTGATTTGCATCATAAATCCATGGTCCAAGTGGCAAAATCATTTGGTTTGAATTTGAATTAAATTCAAATAAAGCAAATGACATATGCTACTGGTCCCATTTTAAATTCAACTCAAACAGATTTGAAAGTTGCATATTTGGAAAGATAATTTTCTCCTGATCATTTTTCATATATTATTTTTCCAATTTGGAGTTAATATGAATTTTCTATGAATTTCCAAAGTTTGGGTTATTTTCTGGATTTTCTTTAATTTATTAAATTTCTGGAAATTCATTACTGCGTCACTGTGATCTCAGCATGACGTCAGGGGGTTTGACCCGAGTCAAACTGACAAGGGGTCCCACTGGTCAGCCTCTGTAGGGTTAAACCCGTGGTTAAAATTTAATTAACAGAGGGATTAGGGGCTGGGGCCCAGTAGTCAGTGGGTTTAGGGGTGTGATTAGGGGTGGGTTAGGGTTAACTCGCCGGCGGTTAGCCGCCGGTGGCACGGGCACGGCGGCGTGGTCACCGGAGTGAGCCAGAGGCCACGGGAGAGCACGGGGAAGGCTCCATTCGACTCAGCAACGTCTCGCGCATCATCTGGAGGCAACGGGGGTCCTCGGGGTGGTCGAGAGCGACGACGGCGACGACTCCGGCGGCAGCTGAACGGCGGCGAGGTCGTAGCCGAGGCTAGGGAGAATGGCTTGGGGTGATTTTGGTTGCGTTTGAAAGCTGGCACACGCGGAAGTCAAACGCGTGCACTGGGGGTTCACGACAAGCACGGGAGCGAGGAGGACGACGACCATGGCGGCGACCTTGCTCGGGATCCATGGCGGATTCGGTTGTGGGGCAAACGAGGCGCTACAAACTTAGGGGAAAGGTGAGGAAGCTCACCCTGAAGCTAATGGAGAAGACGGTGAGGCCGGGGACGCTGTGTAACCGGAGAATTTGACGACGGCGACTCACGGGTCCGGCGAGCTCTCGGTGAGGCTGGCGTCGTCCACGGGGGCCCCTCGGTCCAATTGATCGGCCACGGTGATGAAGACGGCGATGGCGGATGTCCTGGACAAGCTGGTTCGACGAGTGGAGGCCAGTGGCCGCGGTGGCGCACGGCGGCGAGCTACGGGGCGCTCGGGTCTTCGCTGGTTTCGCACGGGAGAGAGGAGGAAGAGGGTTCCAGGGGGGGGAAAGAAGTGGATGAGCACGGGGGTTCTCCACGATGCTAGAAGGCGGCCGGGGAGGCAGGTGGAGGGCTGCGGGGCGTCGCGGTGGCGTCGGTGGCTTTCCACCGAGCACCTTGGGGGCGCGGGGAGGAAGACGACAGGGGAGGGTCCAGGTGGGCTGGGCCGGCTGGAGAGGTGGGCCTCGCCCCTGGCGGGAGGTAAGTTTTTTCCTTTTTCCTCTGTTTAATCTTTCCTTTCTTTTTCTGTAATTTGTTTTGGCTCTGATAAAAATACCAAACCATTTTATTAAATGCTGAAAACTTTTATGTGGCCTAATAATAAAATAGACTAGCCACTCATAAACTTTCAACATTTTTAAAATTCAAATGATTTGAATTTTAAATCAAATAGGGGGATTTCTTTAATTCCAATGTACTGTTTGAATATTTGAAAAATCTATGAGCATGGGGTGGGTCCCACATCACTTAATATGTGATCACACTCATTTATAAGACTTTTCAAAACTCTAACATGAATTTTTGGAAAATATTTTTATCTGGCCTTTTGAAATAATTCATCTGGGGGGTGTTCCTTCTCCCATTTTGATTTTGAATTTGATTTCCAAGATTTCTTTTGAAATTTTGACATGATGAAAAGGTGCTAACTAACCCTAGCACATACCTAACAGAGGGATATGACAATATAGGCGAAGGGGCGCGTCGAGGGGACCCACCAGGCAGCTAGGAGGCCTCCTGGCGTGGCCTAGGGTGGGTCCGCGCCAGGGACCCTCCTGGCTCCCTGGTGGTGGCCCCCCTTCGCTGCTTTGGTGTTTTCGGAAGCTTCCGCGACGCTGGTTTTTTATCTGATTTTCCTGGATTTTTTGGAGCATTTTTAATGGCCGAAAAACCTGAAATACAAAAACAGTAGAAAACAGCAACTAGCAGCTGGGTGCACTGAGTTAGTAGGTTAGTCCAAATAGGTTCAAAAGTGTATGAAAGTTCAAGCAAAACATGGCAAAGTCACACAAAACATGCATGGAGCAAGCAGAAATTATAGATACGTTTGGGACGTATCAATGCACTTCTTTAACACAGAAAAATTCGAAGAGAATTCAATATTACTCCGAATTGAGATCGGTTTTCACCGGTCTTCTCCCCTCTCTCGTCTCTCTCAAGCCGGGGTCCCCTTATCTGGAACCTGTGCTGGGATTGAGGCTTCTCTGCTACGCGGACGCCGTCGTGCTGCCGAAACTCCGGTTCCGGGAGGTCTACTTCCGCCACCTTCGCTGGATCGGATAACGGAGGTCGTCATCGAGTCCGTATGTGTGCGAGTACTACGAGGTGCTGTACGTGCGAAACTACCACCCAACAGGGTGCTAACACAGCCAGGGGGCTGTGAAAGGTTTACGGCTTCATCAACGACGTTTGCGGGAACGTTTCCCGCGCAACGGACTACACCCCGAGGTATGTTTCTGCAATTCTTTCCTTTACGGCATTACAACTAGATAGATCTTGGGTTAAGGGCGACGCTAGTTAGAAAAATTATTGTTTTCTGATGCGAGACCCCAACACACATGTCCCAGAGTTAGTAATGGCGCATATTTGATGAGGTGCGCCATTACTAACTCTGGGAGCAGCTAGATGTTTTTGCAGCACACCACACTCACTTTCCCCACCTCAAACAAGCTTCTCTCGGTTCCTTCCTTCTCCTCACCTTATTTGCACCATAGATCTACCCAAAATAAATAGTTGTATCTCCTTTTTTCATTGGTAAGTAAGGTATCTCTCTTTATTGTTGTGTAGATCTAGTTTGTTCTCTCTCGGACACACTTTTTGTCGGTGTATATGTGTGGTGTGATGTGATGATAATGGGGTATATATGTATGTGTGTTGTGATAATGGATGTGTGATGATCATGGGATATGTATGTACGTGTGTGTTTGCAGGTACCTCACATATGCGATAGTTGCCAATATTTTGCCGGAATGTTGATTCATTTCCGTTTCGGCGAAAATTTGGCACACTTTGCATTCCTTTTTGTCCTAATAATTAGGCAAGGTCATGCCAAAAAAATTTGGTTCTAAAATATCGTTTTTCTCTATGCCCCGCAGCGACCATGGTTCGCAAGATGACCGGAGGCATCGTGGATAGGTTTTTGAGCTCCGCGAAGGCCGAGATGATTCAAAAGAACGAGACGGAGATAAGATGTCCGTGTCGAAGATGCAAGCTGAAGTGCCTTTTGGACCCGAATTCAAAAAACATAAAGGGGCACCTGCTCACGCATGGTTTCATGGATGGTTATCGGTGGCAAGGTGATGAAGAAGATTATGAATTCGTCCAGGGTGGCCGGGCAACAATAAGCAGAAATAGCGCCGAGGGTGGGTGAGAAGACGAAGAATCTCCCGGACATGATCACGATGCAGGACACAATCATCATGTAGAAGATGTTGGATATGATCATGAGGAAGATCAAGACGATCATCATGAAGATGAAGATGCCGGAGAAGACGACGATGATGGACCATCGTCTATGGACTGGGTGAAGGACCCTCATCTTCAAGAGTTGCTTCTGAACCAGGCGAGTAATAACGCAAGAGCTGCCGCCCGAGAGAAAGCCAAGCTGAATCAACTTGAGATGGACGTGGTTACTCCATTGTATGAAGGATGCAATCCCGAGGATACCCACCTGAAAGTAGCGCTCATGGCTCTGGAGATGAAAGTAAAACACAAAATGACCGACACATGCTTCGACGAAAACATGTCATTCTGGCAAGACCGTCTTCCCAAGGGGAACACGTGCCCGACCAGTTTCAAAGAGGCGAAGAAAATCGTGTGTCCTCTGGATTTACCGCATGTTAGATACCATGTCTGCGTTAACGATTGCATCATTTATCGGCATGAGTACGCGGAGTCTACCGTATGTCCGAAGTGCGGCGTGAGTCGATACAACAAGAAGAAGAAAGCTCCTCAAAAAACGGTGTGGTACTTTCCGATCATTCCTCGTCTACAGCGTTATTTCGCGGACCCTAAGAAAGCTAAGCTCATGCGCTGGCATGCGGAAAGGAAGCAGAAAAAGGAAGAAGCTGAAAAAAATGATCTAGAAAAAGACAGGATGTTGAGTCACCCTTCTGATGGGACCCAGTGGGAGGCGTTGAACTTCGAGGAGGACTTTGGGAAGGATCCAAGGAACGTAGTGTTGGTCGCGATCACCGATGGAGTCAATCCTTTCGGCAACCAGAGCAGCACACATAGCACCTGGCCGGTGTTTGTGTGCATGTACAACATCCCCCCGGGAGTGCATGAAGAGGAAGTACATGCATATGAGTGTGCTAATTGAAGGGCCGAAACAACCAGGAAAGGAGCTCAATCTGTATCTGGGGCTCCTGAAAGAGGAGCTAGATACGCTATGGAGAACGCCAGTCAATACGTGGGACGCTCTAGAAGAAACATATTTCCCTATGAAAGCCGCACTGCTCACGACGGTGCACGACCATCTCGGTTTAGGATATGTCGCGGGGCAGGTGGTCCATGGACACTGTGGATGCGCTAGGTGCATGGACGACACAACGTATCACCAGCTACCGAAGGATCCCGGGTCTTCAAAAACCGTGTTCATGGGACATCGAAGATGTCTTCCTCACAATGACCCATGGAGAAAACGCAAGGATCTGTTCGATGGAACAACCGAACCCCGAAAGGCCCCACGTAGGAGGAGCGGCACCGAAATAGACATACTGTTGAAAAATTGGAAAGAGTGCCCACCGCCAGGAAAGATCAATTCTAAGAGAAAGGCGCCAAAGCCGCTGCTAAAGGTATGGAAAACGAGGTCTATTTTTGGGACTTGCCGTACTGGAACATCCTCGGTGTGCCAAATAGCCTTGATGTCATGCATATCACGAAGAATGTGTGCGAGAGTCTGCTTGCTACCCTGCTCAACATGCCAAAAAATACCAAAGATGGGCCGAAAGCAAGGGCAGACTTGCTATCAATGGGTATCAGGGAGGAGCTTCACGCAAACCGCCCTAATGATGATGATGATGATGATGACGACGACGATGATGATGATGAGCCACCGGAGGACACGGAAAGTCGCCGCAAAGGCAAAAAGGCTAAGATGCAGAGCGAACATTATTACTGCCCCCCCCCCCCCCCGCGTGCTTCACTCTAAGTCAGAAGGAGATCCAGCAGTTTATCAACTGCCTCCTAGGAATAAAACTTCCTTACGGTTTCGCTGGGAAGATCAGCAGATACCTAGACTCAACGAAGCAGAGGTTCAGCGGGATTAAGTCTCACGACTGTCACGTGCTGATGACGCAGCTACTTCCGGTTGTAATGCGCGGGATCATGGACGACCACGTCCGTGAAACGCTATTTGGCCTATGCAACTTTTTCGATGTCATCTCTCGGAAGTCGGTTGGCGTGAGGCAACTCAGAAGGCTACAAGAAGAGATCGAGGTGATACTATGCGAGCTCGAGATATACTTCCCACCCGCATTCTTCGATGTCATGGTGCATCTCCTCGTCCATATCATGGATGATATCATCCAACTCGGGCCGACGTTCCTGCACAGCATGATGCCGTTCGAAAGGATGAATGGTGTGATCAAAGGATACATTCGCAACAGGGCACGTCCAGATGGAAGCATAGCCCAGGGCTTTCTGACCGAATAGTGCATATCCTTTTGCACGAATTATCTAGGCATCGATAACCCCGTTGGTCTGCCCGTCAACAGGCACCTCGGCAGGCTCGCTGGATGTGGTCACCGCGAGGGTCACCGCGAAATGCATGTCGACTTCCAGGATCGACTCGCCGACTTTGAAAGAGGAAACCTATTCGCGCTGCAACACATTGACTTGGTCGATCCTTGGGTGGTAGAGCACAAAACCTCAATTGAGAACACGTACAATGAATGAGGCCAACAGTGGACGGACGGAGATGTACTCAAAGAGCACAACTCATGCTTCACGCGTTGGTTCAAGGACAAGCTTCTATCGTACCCTTTACATGAGGACTCTTCCGAGGAAGAAAAACTCGTATTCGCCTTGTCACAGGGCGCCGAGCACAACCTGATGACATATCAAGCGTACGATATCAACAGTTACACATTCTACACCGAGGAAAAGGACATGAAGAGCGATTATCATAACTCCAAGGTAATGATGGAAGCCTACATCGGTAACGTCAAGAAAAGATACCACAGAAGGATCGAGGAGATCTGGGAGCTCAGCTACGCTGGAGAGAAGGTGCCGATGTTCCGCGTCAGGTGGGCCAAGAGCATTGTAAAAGAAAGCTGGTATTTCACCACCATGGTTATACCCGAAGCCAAATCCAAGACCGCGGGCGCAAACGTCACCGCGCAAAATGAGCCATGGGTACTGGCTAGCCAAGTGGACCAATGCTTCTTCATTACCAACCCGTCAAAGCCCAGTCGTGTTGTCGTGCGGAGAGGCAAAAAGAACATCATCGGAATGGATGGAGCCGCCAACGAGAAAGAATTCGACAAGTACGGCGACCCGAAGATTAAAGATGACGACGACAATGATGTAGTAGCATACAAAACAAGAAGAAGAAGGACCACCCTACCTAAATGCGGTCGCCCGTTCAAGAGAAGAAATCAAGGGGTTCCGGGGCTAAATTATGCAAACGCGAAAAAGAAGGGCAAAAAGATTGTGAAAAGATGATAGCTAATAAGATCCAATCACAACACGTCTGCCGCGTGTGTGTGTATGTGGGAATTTTGTATCATTTTTCTATGAAGATATTGATATGTCATTATTACTATATATTTTTTGAAATATTTTAAATATTATATTATTTTAGAGATGGATAAGCCATATGGTTATTTGAATGTGTTTGGATGTATATGATAACGTTGATATAACTTTTTTTAAAGTGCAAAAAATGGGGCTGCCAGGATTCGAACCTAGGTGGCTAGATTCATGTATCATGGGACCAACCACTAGGCTATGTAAGTGGTTCTGTCCATAGCCACACACACACACCTATTTTAACCTAGATGTAGACTAATGGTAATGGCGCACCTATGCAAAGGTGCGCCATTGCTATCTACTTACATTATGGCGCACAAACCAGATGTGCGCCATTGCTAACCCGTACCCCCTAGCTAGTCCCCACACCTCTCCCCTCCCGAAGCCCTAACCTCCCACACTTCTCCCCGCGCGCATCCTCTCGATCCAATCTCGCCGCCGTTCACCCTCCGGCGACCCTGCGATCGTCCGGTGACTCTCCCTCCCTCCACTCCGGTAAGCCTCGCTGCGCCACCCCTCCCTCCCTCCCTCTCTCTCTCTCTCACACTGCGCCGCCCCCTCGCAGATTGACCGCCTCCGCTGCTCTCCGCCGTCGCCCCTCACCGGTGACCTCTCCTCCACGAGGCCTCCGTCCCGCCGCCGTCTCGCCCGTTGACTTCTCCTCCGCGAGGCCTCTATCCTGCCGCCGTCTCACCCTGTTGGAATTATGCCCTAGAGGCAATAATAAATTGTATTATTATAATTACAGGTTCATTATTAATGTTTATATGTCTGTGCTATAACTGCAATGGCTTATGCGGAGGTTTGCCAAGTAGCATGTTAACATCCTCCGGAGGAAAATCCATATGCAGGTGTAGAGTATAAACACCAAGTGTTCTTAGTCTGCCTCTAGGACTAACCCGTGTGTTATGGATGACATGTTTTCCTGTTCATAGGGCATTGGAAATGCCGGTAACACATGGGAGCACATTGTTGCCAGAACAAGGGTGCTGAACCGACCCAATTGTATGATTTACTTTGAGATCACATCGTTTTCATGTTATAATTAAAATCATCTAAAGTTAATATACATGTGTCCTTAATGACCATAAGAATGTTTCGTAACTTCATACCGGATGGTGGGTTTTGACACTGTCCCAACACCACCTGTAACAGGCGTGGCAATACCGGCTTTGATCACTCACACCCGAAAGTGTGTCAAGGGACTTAACGATTCGAGTTGGGAATTTGCTCCTCTAACGATGGAGAGATACTTTTGTGGGCCCTCTCGGTATTACGGCATGCAACATCGTCTGGCTAGACACTATGAATTGATCACAAGGGATACCGGAATACTAAACGAGAAAATGGAACAAAACGAGAAGGAGGATGACTTGGTATAATGGTTAATGGTTAATCATGCGGATACCTAATAGATCTCACCTCAGGTTTTGTATAGTATCGTGAAGCAAATAGGACTGGCATGTTAAGCTTGTGGTTCACTTGAATTTATATTCGTGTAGGTACGGGAACCGTTATGGGTGTCCATGGCTCCGCTATCGGTTATTGTTCTGCGAGAAAGTCAGTTTCCGGTTCATGTCCGTATCCTACCGAACCTATGGGGTCACCCACTTAAAGGTAGATGATATGTAGAGTACTAGAGTGATAGGAGCATGTAATTATCACACCGCGAAAGTCTCGGAGTGATCGGGTTACGATCGATGAGAAAACCGGAACCGTTTTGGGGACCCGGCAAGGTACCGGGAAGAGTTTTAAGAAAACCGGGTAAAACCGGAGGGCTGGAAAAGTTCCGAGTTGGTCTAGATATATTTAACATTCATTTATTATGTATTTCGAAAAGGTTTTAGAATTAATTTAATGAATTTAATATCAATGGGCTCCCTCTCACTTGGAAGGCCCAAGTGGGGAGGGAGCACTTGGGCCAAAGAAGCCCAAGAGGGGAGGGCGCCTGATACGTCCAAAACGTATCTATAATTTTGCTTGCTCCATGCATGTTTTGTGTGATATTGCTATGATCTAGATACACTTTCATACACTTTTGATCATATTTGGATTAACCTATTAACTCAGTGTACCCCAGTGCTAGTTCCTGTTTTCTGCTGTTTTTCTATTTCAGTTTTTTCCCATATAAAAGGTGCCAGAAAAATTCCGGGAAAAATACAGGAAAAATCAGCGTACAGGAAGCTTCATGAATAGCCCGGGAGGGGCCAGAGGGGAGCCAGGGGGCCCAGGAGGCCACCCGGCGCGGCCCCACCCCTGGCCGCGCCAGGGGGGGCCTGGGGCCCCTGTTCCACCTCTGTCTGCCCCCCTTCGCATATTTATTCTCCGTCACGGGGAAATTCTAAAAAGGGAACCCTATTTCGCAAACTCGCCTCTGTTCCGCTGCCGCCGCGCTTCCGAGATCGGGAGCACCAGAAGACCTCTTCCCGGCACCCTGTCGGAGGGAGGATTGACCTCCGGGAGTCTCCTCTCCACCATGGATGCTCCCCGGATGTCTCGTGAGTAGTTTTCCTTGGACCATGGGTCCGTGATCAGTAGCTATGTGATGTTCTCCTCCCCTCTTTGTTCTTCATGGTTTAGACCTCGTGAGCTGCCCTACATGATCGAGGCACTTTTGTAATATTTCTGCTGTTCCTATGTCGAGTTTGATAGGATCTGATGGATTATGAGATCATGTTCAGATTGTGATTGAGTAATATATTTGGTTCTTATCTCTTATATTTTTGTTCCTAAGTAATTCTTGCATGTCCTCCGTTGCTGTTTATTGCTTTGGCCAAGTAGTAGGTAGTGACTCCAAGAGGGAACGTTTTGCTCGATTGTGGGTTCATACCCCCCGGTGACACGCTTGAGTGACAGAAACATGAGTCTAGGGGATGTGTTGTTGCCACAAGGGGGAAAACAACGGTGCTTGTAACCGCGGTTACAAGGATTGTTTACTTTACGAAAAGTTCTTTTTAATGCAGTTGTCTGTTGCTTTGGGTTTACACTTTAGGTGGGGCTCGCAACTTAATACCAGCGAGATGTTCTGGATAGATATCTCAAGGTGGATGATTAGTAGTAGATGCAGTTGGATTTCGGTCTACTTATTTTGGCGTACTGCCCATGCTTTTGAGCCTCGTCCTTTCTTTTGTAGCATAGTTAGCATTGCGGTGCGTTCATAATCCTGTCAATTGCCTTTCTGTAATTTGTTGACCTCGCATAGCAATTTTATTGTCTTTTGGGAGAGAGACATCACTAGTGAACATCACGTATCCCGGTCCATACCCTCATCACTGTTTACACGCTCATTTACTTTTCTGCTTTTGACTTTCAATTGCTATCATTATCCCTTGTGTTTTATCCTTTGTGAACAACAAGACCAGAGAGATTGACAACCTCTCTGAACTTCGTTGGGAACAAAGTTATCGTGTCTGTGTGCAGGTCCGCGTCAGTTGTGTCGCTGACACCTACTTATCATCTCCGGAGTCCTACTGGAGACAAACCTTGGTATCTTCACCGAGGGAAATTTGCTGCTGTGCTACATCACGCCTTCCACTTGGGGTTTACCAACGAAGGGCGAGAAATCACTATCATCATCTCGCACATCAAGCCAAATTTCTGGCGCCGTTGCCGGGGACTCCGAGTGCTAAGATAGGGGAGTTGCACACTACCCTTTACCTTTGTTTTTTAGTCTTGTTAGTTTACCTTTCAGTTTTTATCTTTGTGTCTTACATCAAAAATCAAAAAAATAATATATAGTATGTCTAGTTCCTTACTTGCCAATCAATGTCTAACTTCTTTGAAACTAGATCTTATTGGCATGGAGGATTCACCGAGGATCAACAAGAATATTACACGGAATACCGCTTGTCTCAAAAAGGGATACACTTATGGAGAATCATACATCAATCGTATGAGTATGCTAAAAACTTGTGCTCAATATATAATATATCTTTCTGCTGGTATGAATCTTGTTGCTTTATGAGGCACAAACACCTTGCTTTCCAATGTGAGTACAATGAGGATGAAACCTTAGCTTCTTATGCTAAGGGAAATTATGATTTTTATGATGCAGAACAAATAGAAGAATTTGTTGCTTTTAAGGGTGCCTATGAAATTACTTATTTTCTTGAAAATATTGATGACGCCCCTTACAAATCTGAGAGGCTTGCTATACTTAACTATTGTTTGGAAAATTATGATGCAAATTATTATATTACTGATCTTCTTGAGAGAATCTCTCCCCCAAAGGAAGAGACTAATGTTTTGCAGGACTCTATAGAAGAAGAAATTACTGAACCTGAAAGCTCTTTGGATGAAGAAGAGGAGGAGAGTGACGAACAAAAGGAGGAAGAATGGAGCCATCCATGTCTACCTTCTAATGAGAGTAACTCTTTGACTCTTACCTTATATGAGTATTATGATCCTATGGATTCTTTTGAAATATCCCTTTTTGATGAAGTTGATGCCTTCTATGCTTATGGCCTTGATGCCACTATGGATGATGTTTACGGAGATGAACTTGCTATAGTTCCTCATGTTAAGCATGAAATTTTTGCTATCGCACCCACACTTGAGTGTCCTATTATCCTTTTAAAATCTCCAACTCCGGAGAATTTTCCTCTTATCAAAGCTCAATGTGATAGGTTGCATTTATCTTATGATCCTAAAAACCGTGTTGAAAACAATACACGTGTGCTTGTAGGTCATGAAAAATATGATTTATATGATAGTTATATTCTTGATGTTGTTCATGACACTACTGAAAATTATTTTGAGAGAGGGAAGTTTGGTTGTAGAAACTTCCATATTACTAAAACTCCTCTCTTTATGTTGAAAGTTTTGAAGATGTTCCTGTTCCACCTTTCTATGCATGTCACTTTGTGCTTCTTTGACTTATTTTCTTACAATATGCCTATGCATAGGAAGTGGGTTAGGCTTAAATGTGTTTCATATTTGTTTCTTGATACTCTCTTTTGCTTCAAATTCTTATTCTTATGAGAGCACCTTCTACAATCTTTAAGCCTAGCTAATGGCTTTAAAGAAGCGCTTTCGGGAGGCAGCCCGCAACGAATTTAGGTTGTTCTTTTTTGATTTTGTTGTGTCTTGATGATTGTTACTACTGTAGCAACATCATTGTATCTTTATTTTTCATCTTTGTGCCAAGTTATAGCCTCTTACGGCAAGGGAAGTAAAAGTTGTGACATGCTGTCAAGAAAACAGATTCTGTCCTCGTGACCAGAAAAATTCCAGAAAAATCCCAGTTCATCTTTTTGAGCTGAAATTTTTACAAAGTATGCTCTATAAAATTACGAAACTTCCGTATGTTCTGAGTTTTTTGAATTGAGTTGCAGAAGTGCCCGTAAAAAATTTCTTTACTATCTGCTATTATGTTTTTCACAGATTCTGCCACGTTTTGTCTCTCCTAACTTTTGCAAACCTTAAGCTTGCTTTTTATTTGCAAAAACTTTTTTGCACTCTTGAGAAACAGTAGCTCTTCAAGAATATCTTTATATCCAGTGGGGAAAAATTATTTATTAAGGGTACTAACCTCTCTAATCAGCTTATGATGAGTTATGTATGAAGGGAGTTTTCAAGTGTGCGACGGAAGATGATGAAAGAAGATCCAGGAGTGTCAAGCGCTCAAGCTTGGGGATTCCCCCATGCATCCCCAACAAATATTCAAGGAGACTCAAGCATCTAAGCTTGGGTATGCCCCCGTGCATCCCCTTCTCCATCAACAATCATCAGTTCGTCCTTCGTCTCACTATATTTTTATCACTTCATGCGTTATGTGCTATGCTTGGAGCGTCTCGCTCTTAGGTTTTATTTTTAGTTTTCTTTAGCTTTGCTTGCTGTTAATAACAAGTTAGATCCCGTCTTACTTTGTGTGGGAGAGAAACACGCTCCACTTTCAAAATTTAGAACACATCATAGGATTTTTCCTGCTTATCTTTTTGCTGTTGTGTGTTCTTTATCTTTTCATAGCTACTGCCATGTTTAGTTTTAGTCTTAGTTTGTCTTTAGCAAGAGCCTTGGATTTTGTTTAGTTTGTTGCTGGAACTCTTTTTAGTTTTCATGTTTATCTTGTTAAAGAGAGTTGGTTGTTGCACTGAGTTGTGTCTTGTCTTGAAAGTAGGTAATTGAGGTTGCTATTTAATTCTAGTAGTAGCTTGCAATAGTTTTGAGGTATTGATGTGAGTAATGTTTGAACTTTTGGTGTCAAGAGCTCTACCCTATTAGTGATAGGTGTCGTATTTTGGGCAATCCGTGTTTATTTTCAAAACCTACAAAACTAGTTGAGAACTCTAGCTACTAGATGGATCACTACTCTTTGGAGGGATCGAATATCAGAGAACACTCACGTACCATGAGTCGAGGATGCGCAAGGATAACCAAACCCCCATACACTGCTCCTCAGGGTACTTGTCTCTTTGTGAACCTCCTTATTAGATTGATAGTTACCGATAATAAGTGCATGAGTTCTTCGGACTAATGTAAGTATTGAAAGTTGACACTTCCACCTTCCCATATTTTTCTAGCCTCTCCTGTGCCGTGCATTGCTTTCTTCTCACTCCGAGAGTTGGTGGCCACCTTCGCTAGTACATCCAAACCCTTGGCATGATACGCTCTGTCATCATAAGCCTCCTTATATCTTTCCTCAAAACATCCACCATACCTACCTATCAAGGCATTTCCATAGCCTTTCCGAGTTATATTGGCATGCAACATCCAGCTCTTCATGACTTGATCTTCATGTCATACATGTTCCTGCTACACAGGCAGCGACATACATTGCATACATCATGATAGTTATATCTTCTTTATGTGAGTACCTTTGTAAAGTGTGAAAGATCTCCTGTATTCTTGTAAAATAGAGTGTTGCCCTTAAGTGAGGAAAAGATCCCAAAGTGGACACATTAAAAGATCCCAAAGATGAAAAATGAGAGTTAAATAGAAAGAGCCATTGAGGCCATAAAAAATACAAAAAAATAGAAAAAGAGAAAAAGAAATAAAAAGAGAGAAAGGGGCAACACTACTATCCTTTTGAGAGATCCACACTAGTACTCCCTCTATATCTTTGTACTCCATAGAGATGATCATTATGCATATAGCTATGTGGGGACCTTTACACTATAGAACTTGGCTTGCATATTCCAAGGATGAGCCTCCTCAAACGAGCTCTAGGTCTTCATGAGCGATGAAGTTAGATGCACCCCCACTAGTTCCATTTGAGAGCTTCTTAGCTCGTATGTGCATCCGTTGCATGGCAATCCCTACTCCTCACATCATATCTATCATTTGGCATCTCTTGCCTATGATTGTCCTCATTGATGTGAGCCTTTCTTGTCTTTTTTGTCTTCCTCCTCCACCATATTTCTCTCTTTGCCATCCTAAGTGTCAACTCTCGTGCTTACGCTCATCCATTGCATGAGTGCTCAAAATATCGAAAAGGAGTGGATCAAATTGACTTGTAACTGGCTAGTATTCTGGGGACGAGTCAAGATAAAATTCCAAAGAAGACCGAGTGTGAAACTTTAGTAGATTGCGTTCTCAACACAAATATACTTTTTCTCGTATTCCCTATCCCCCTTCTTGCACGCAAACACCATTTGGAGATATTCGAGTCACGGACAGGTAGAGCTCTTGCACCTAATGTTCTTTTGTTACTTGTTTCAATGCTAATATAGACTCTTGCATGTTATGACTTGAATTTAATCTCTAACCTTGATTGCTTTACTTTTCAAAGTTCTTTTATGGTTGCTAGAATGTCACCACAGAAATTATGTTGTTATCATTTATCTACTCGAGGACGAGCAGGAATTAAGCTTGGGGATGTTGATACGTCGAAAACGTATCTATAATTTCTGCTAGCTCCATGCTTGTTTTGTGTGATATTGCTATGATCTAGATACACTTTCATACACTTTTGATCATATTTGGACTAACCTATTAACTCAGTGCACCCCAGTGCCAGTTCCTGTTTTCTGTTGTTTTTCTATTTCAGTTTTTCCCCATATAAAAAGTGCCAGAAAAATTCTGGCAAAATACAGGAAAAATCAGCGTACAGGAAGCTTCGCGAAGAGCCCGGGAGGGGCCAGAGGGAAGCCAGGGGGGCCCAGGCGGCCACCCGGCGCGGCCCCACCCCTGGACGCGCCAGGGGGGCGCCTGGGGCCCCTGGTCCACCTCTGGCTGCCCCCCTTCGCCTATTTATTCTCCGTCACGGGGAAACTCCAAAAAGGGAACCCTATTTCGCAAACTCGCCTCTGTTCCGCCGCCGCCGCGCTTCCGAGATCGGGAACACTAGAAGACCTCTTCCCGGCACCCTGCCGGAGGGAGGATTGACCTCCGGGAGTCTCCTCTCCACCATGGATGCACTACTGGAATTCACCTATTTGTCGTCTGCCTCGGCGGACGGCAAACACCTATACGGCAGACGGCAAAGTCCTTTGCCGTCTGCCCCCGCACGACAAAGCACCCATCAGCTATTTCTTCGGCAAAGAGGTGCTTTGCCGTCTGCGGGAAATCGACGGACGGCAAACCTTCTTTGCCGTGCGCATTTGTGCAAGCAGACGGCAGAGCGGGCCTGACGGCGAAACTTTACCGGCCGGCTCCGTCAGGCCGTTAACGACGGGGTTGCCATCTACTAACAGACGGCAAAATTTGCCGTCTGCCTCAAAACTAGCCGGCCGTCCGGCCGGCTCCGTCAGGCCGTTAATGTCGTCTACTGACAGACGTCATAATGACAAACTTTTCCGTCTGCCTTGCCGGAGGCAGACGGCATAATGACCAAATGGTCACCCAGCTGTTGCCAGATTGAACAGCTGGGCGCCACGTGTCCACTTTGCCAACTGCAAGCAGACGGCAAAGGCCTTTGCCGACAGCTTGCAGACGGCAAAGTGGATGCATTCCTTCTGTTTTATCTGTTTTCTTTTAAATCCCTGCATTTTGACAAATATATATATATATATAATCTCAATATATAGTATCCAACAAACATTATAGTGACCAACAAACAATATATAGTCTCCAACAAGGTTTGCATACAAGATTCACATGTGAACAAGGTTCCAACAAGCATTTCATAGTTTCACATATATACATGGCAAATACAAAGCACATAGTGACCAAAATAGTTTATGAAACTAAACTACAAGTCCAAATGCAGCACTCCATCATAGCATGACTCCCCTTGAAGCAAATCTGCAAAATGAAGCTAAGAAAGTTATAAGAAGAATAAGGAGAAGAAGAAGAAGAAGGAGAAGAGAAGAAAAAGAAGAAGAAGAAGAAAGAGAAGAAGAAAGAGAACTCTTCTTCTTCTCTTCTTCTTATTCTTCTTCTCTTCTTCTTCTCTGTCTTCTTCTTCTTATTGAGGAAATAAAGAATCATAAGCAATTGTAATCAAATTGAGATAACTTTAGTATATTTTGAGGAAATGAAGCTAACTTAGCATTTTTTGAGCCAATTAAGCTAACTTTAGCAATTTTGATCAAATGAAGCCAACTTTATCATATTTTCAGTAAATTAAGCTCACTTTAGCATTTTTTGAGGTAATTAAGCTAACTTTACCATTTTTGAGCAATTTAAGCTAACTTTAGCAATTTGATGAAATGAAGCCAACTTTTTCATATTTTCAGTAAATTAAGCTAACTTTACCATTTTTTGAGACAATTAAGCTAACTTAGCATTTTTTTAGGGAATCGAACTAACTTTACCATTTTGTGAGCATATCAAGCTAACTAAGCATTAATAAAGCAAAATAGAAGACAACTTACCGGAGTGTAGCTCTCAAGGCTGAGGTGGCTGAGAAGCATCCGTCGGGTTGGCCGATGTTGACGGTGGAGAAGGGTCATGGGACGCAGCCCGAGAGTTATGCTGCACGAAAAGATCAACTAGAGGTCAGCACGACGCCACTCAATATGGTATTGATGATCATCGAAAGATACTTACCGTCCCCACAGGAGAAATGATCGGCATCGGTGGAGCGTCCTGACCAGTCTTCTCGCACATAGTCTGCACATTTGTTTTTCATGAGTCAATCATATTAGTTAGTAATATAAACAAAAATTATAACATGCATTCTTTGGGTGAATATGAACAAGTGACTTACCACGAAGAGCTCATACAAGGCCCGGTTCGATGCATCGTGTCGTGCCGCGGCCTCCTCGAGAGCCTTCGCCGTCCTCTCCTCCGCCAGCCGCTCTCTCTCCGCTGCCTTCTCCTCTGCCAACCGCTCCTTCTCCTCCAGTAGCCGCTGGGTGTGCTGTCGCTCTTTCTCAAGAGCTTCCTGCAACCCCACTCCTCTAGTTAGCATTGTAATATTCGATGAGAGAAAACAAGAATGCAAGAGTCCTTATGGATAACCTGGATAGCGAGGTCGACTGGCCGCGGACAAGTCCTTATAGCAGGAGAAGAACTCGTTTGGCGCGCCTTGATCTCAGGAAGAGTCTTATCACACCTAATCAACTTATCTCGAATGGCCATGGCGCCATGGCGCCTTCCGCCACCAGAGATCATCACCAGCTCCGGGTCAATAGGCTTCCCAATCGGGGTGTAAGCCTCCCCGTGCTTCTCCTTCGCCACCTCAGTATAAGCCTTGAGCTTACTATAGGCGGCAATTTTGGTGAAAGTCGAAGGACTGGCGAGATCCGACTCTGAGAGCGCCTTGGCCTTCTTGTACGACGCTGTATGGGACATGCCATACATGTAGAACACCTGAGGCACCTCCGTTTTATTATGCTCCGCCTAAAAGACAAAGAAAAGCATGTTATTAGTAAGTGGGTTCCTAAAAGACAAAGCAAAGAAGAATTTTCACATACCCATTTATGCCCGTAACCAGCTAAGTTACGGCTGCCTTGATGGTGTGGCACACCAACAATTTGGGCGCGCTGGTCCTTGGTATTGTTGTGGACGGCCAACCAGGCATCTGAGCACCAGTGGTCCACAATGACCTCCCAACAATCCATCTTGTCCGCACACCATCTCGGCGGCGCCTAAGTTAGTAAACAAGGAAACTAATAAGTAGCCTAGATAGGAATCAAATCAAGCAAACTATTCAAGACTTAAGAAGGGTTACCGTCATGTACTGGGCCCTGGTCAGAAACTTCTTGTGGCAGTCCTTCTTGCTACGCTTGCTCCCTTTCTTGGCGTAGTAGTCACGGACCGCCTGCACTCGCATCTCGTGCCTTGTGTTCTGCAAGAGGCGCGTGGCCTCTGCAACTATCACGTCCTCCGCCTCCTGCTCCTTGGACTCATCGACCTTGTAGTAGACCTGCAATAGCACAAGACAACACTGATGAGTGCACCAACTAGCTATTGTCAAGATTTTATTGTGTGAAAGAGAAATTACCCAAAAGCCGTTGATCACCATGTCGACTCTGGTGTGGCATTCGACCCCGTTGATGGTCGTATCCGGCGGGGCCGGGGCAGCACAATAGTGCTCCCATTTGAGTCCAGGCTGCGGAACCTCATCAGGTCCGGGCAATTGAACCAGCCCCGGGAAGTTCTCCCTGACGAGCACACCAAGGATGGAGTTGGGATTGCGGACACCATTGCCGTATATCCAACCCCTGCAGTATAAAAAGACAAAGCCATCAGATAGACATAAGTATAGAAGGTACCGGAAGAGAGTATAAGTGCACTTACGTCTCTCCATCATGCGTAATCAACCACTTATGGGCGGGAGTCACCGGCACAGACGGGAGCCGTGTACCCCCACGCTGGTACACGGTGGTACCCTCAGCCACCTCCTCCTCATCCGTAGTGTCCAGCTCAGCACCAGCCTCCCCCCCAGGCGTGTGCTGCCCCGGCTGGTCCGGCCAGGGACTCCAGGTCATGCGGGTGGACGTAGCCTCCTCCTCCACCTCAAGATGGTGGATCGGAGTGTCCGAGGAGGGATCCACCCTACAGTTCTCTGGTGAATCAGCCGGAGGTGGCGGCGAGGAAGCAGCAGCAGGTGTCCGTCTCCCTTTCCCGCGACCACCACCTGCTTTGCCTCTCCCGGTCTTCTTCCGACCTCCTCTCCCCCTGGGCACCTCATCAGTAGAAGGAGGAGGCGAGGAAATACTCTCGAGCAAAGACCTCCGTAGAGCCAGAGGTGGGAGCGCATGACCCCTCCCTCGCGAGCCTGAGGTCTCGCCCTCCATATCTGCCACGAACCTGCTAAGAATTAAAATAAAATAATTAGTACAATGAGAAAAAGAATTAATAATACAAAAGTAATTACTGCAATAATGAGTATATATATATATAATTAAAGTTGAGATGCATAAAACTAACAATAGTCGGGATCATCGGTATCTTCTCCGCGATCAATTGAAGGATCGTCATCACTATCACGCGTGTCGTCGATAATGACGGCCTCATCAGGTTCAACAACACCAACATTTGGAAGGCCTTTATGTAAACGGTCAAGCATGGACAGGTCATCTGGAGCAGTAACCTCTTCTTCTTCAGGCTCTTCAACATCGTCGTTAGCGGGTTCACTCTCATTGTCTTCTTCCATGTTCTGGGGTTGCGTAGAGCGGTTTCGGAAACGTTTTTTTATCACGCGTGTTTCTTGGAAGAATTCTCCTTCATATGTCTCTGGGTCAATGTGGGGTACATAATCCTCTTCATTGGGGGGAGGTGGTCTAATATGAGGTGGCACATCATAAACGACATCCCAACCTTTCAGGTTTTCAACCGTTTGGCAGGGGTAGGATAGATAGAAAACCTGGGTGGCCTGTTGAGCCGTAATATAGACATCGGGGACATTAAAATGGGTGTCTTGTCGAATTTCGACTAGACCTACATGTTCATGAGTTCGTCTAGTCCTCGACGGGAGAAACCAATGACATTTGAAGACAACGACGTTGGGAGGATTTTCACCATAGAATAGAAGTTCGTATATTGCTTCAACTCTTCCATAATACTCAATACCTCCGTCCCCGACAGCAGAGACACCCGAATTTGTACTTTTTCGATCGGCCATTTTTCGCTCTTTATCAACGGTACAAAAGCGATACCCGTTGATGTCGTATTTCTCAAATACACGGACCTTATTGTCAAAACCATTAGCGACTTGTCTCAATTCGGCGTCCATAGGCTCCTCATTTGCCTATAAGTTTTATAGGAAAGGATTGGTATATTAGTGAAAATAGGTCGAACCAACAAATGAAACCCTATATATGAATGATAGTTACCGTTCGTTTGAACCAAGAGATGAAACCAGGATTGCCGTCTCCTTGATTGGCAAGAAGCTCATACTCTGCGATGGAATCACTTTCAATAACCACTCCATTCGAGAATTTGGCGACGTATCGACTATATGAATTCAGGGGAATTAATAAGAAACAAGAATTATTAGAAGTTGCGAAACAATGTACGTACCGAGCACTTACTCGATGTACGGTCGCACTTCTGTTAGGTTGGTGAAGATATACAGTGTAAGAGTCCGCCATTCTTTGATATCCAAAATCTTATTTCTCGAAGCACCAACAGGTCCGAGCTTCCCTTTGAATAGGCTGAGGTTGGATTGACGCCGTTGGGGGTCGCCAGTATTGTATCGAGGCTTTGGATTATGCAAATGGCGATTTTTGGCTTCATAATGTGTTGTCACGAAGTTTGCCACCTCCTCGGTAATGAAAGCCTCGGCCATCGATGCTTCAATTCTACGTTTATTTTTACATTTTGCTCGAAGCGTCTTCTGCATTCTCTCCGTTGAATAGCACCAACGATTTTGCACAGGGCCCCCTAATCTTGCCTCGGTCGGGAGATGCAATATCAAATGCTGCATCAGATTAAAAAAACCCGGTGGAAAGATCTTCTCTAACTTGCAGAGCAACTCCGGCGCCATATCTTCCATGTCTTCTAGCACTCCATCGGATAGTTCTTTAGCACAAAGAACACGAAAGAAATAGCTCAGTTCTGCCAGTACTAGCCAGTCTTCCTCGGGGATATAGCCGCGCAACATCACGGGCATTACCCGCTCAAGCCATATGTGCCAATCATGACTCTTCAGCCCAAATATTTTATGTTTTTCAGGACTCGCTCCCCTCCTCAGATTCGCTGCATACCCATCGGGGAACATCAAACTGTTTTGCACCCACAAGAGAATTTCCCTGATATGCCCCCTTTCAAGATTGAACCAGGCCCTTGGCTTGGACCAATTATTCTTTCCTTTCGGCTGTCGCATGTTCTGTGAGGGTCTATCACATAGAGTCTCCTGGTCGACTCTAGCTTTAGGATTATCCTTTGACTTCCCATCTATGCCGAAAAATGTACCAAACAGGGCCTCGCCGATATTTTTTCAGTGTGCATCACGTCAATATTGTGTGGAAATTCGAGGTCTTGGAAGTAGGGGAGATCCCAGAAGCATGTCTTGTGAGTCCAGGTGTGTTCCGAATTATATCCCTTAAAATACCCGGGACGTTCTGGATCAGGCTCAAGAGAGTTCAACTGTGCCAAGACATGTTCACCCGTCATCGTAGGTGCTGCCAGGTTTTTGACAACTTTGCCTTTGATGAAGTTCTTCTTGTCTTTTCTAAAAGGATGCTTAGGAGGCAGAAACTTTCTATGCAAGTCGAAGCAGGAATACTTGCCACCCGCCTTCAGCCAATGAAACTGAAGAGCAGCCTTGCATGTTGGACACCCGAACTTTCCATGAACATAGAAGCCAGCGAAAAGCGCATATGCCGGCAAGTCATGCATCAAGTACTGGTACCAAACATGCATTTTAAAGGTCTTTTTGCTAGCTGCATCGTATGTCTTGAACCCTTCGTCCCAAGCTTGTTGCAATTCCTCCTTAAGCGGTTGCATGTACACATCCATATTCTTCCCCGGATATTTGGGCCCTGGTATTATCAACATCAGGAAAATGTTCTTCCTTTTCATAATCTCTGAGGGGGGGAGATTGAGTGGCATGATAAATACAGGACAAAAACTGTATGAGGCTGCCATCAGACCGGAAGGATTGAACCCATCTGTGCCGACGGAGATTCGGCAATGCCTTGGCTCCTTAGCTTTTTCCGAATGTTTTTCATCAAAGTGCTTCCATGCTGAACCATCCGATGGGTGAGTCAACATCGGCTTCCCATCTGCATCAAATTCTGTTCTCTTCCCATGTTTGTGCCATGTCATCTGTCTGGCTGTCTCTTCCATCATGTAAAGGCGTTGAATTCTTGGTATCACTGGAAGATACCGAAGAACATTTACGGGTATTTTGGTCTGCGTCTTCTCACCTTGACCATTGTCTACCACAACATACCTGGATGACTTGCATTTGGGACAATAGTCTTTGTCCGCATACTCTTTCCTAAATAAAGCACATCCATTTTCACAAGCATGTATCTGCTCATAGGGCATCTTAAGTACCTTGAGGATTTTATCCGATTGGTACAGGTTTGCAGGCATAACATGATCTTTTGGTAGAAACCACCCAATTAGGGTCGTGATCGCATTGTAGCAATCTGTGCCCAAGTTGAATTGTTCCTTCAAAGCCATCAACTGTGCGATGGCATTGAGCTGACAAAGCTCAGTGTGAGCGTGCAACGGACGTTTCGAAGACTCCAACATCTCATAGAAGGCCTTCGCAGATTCCTCCATCTCATCGTCCTCATCCCGCGCATTGTCAAAATCCTGCACCATGTCTTCGATCCCGGTTCCGTACTCATCCGTGCGTTGACGGACCACCTCCTCTCTCCGTCGTCCGCCAGACTCGCCATGGAAGCTCCACACCGTATAACCAGGCTTATAACCCCACTTCTGCAAGTGTTTACCCATATCCACCTCTGTCGCATGTTTATAATTGTCGCACCTAACGCAGGGGCACCAGGTTTTTCTCTGCCCATTTGTAAACGCCGCTCTCAGAAACTCCTTGGTTTTCATTGCCCATTCATTGCTGATCTCTTTCTGATTAGGGCGACCAGTGTACATCCACGCACGATCATCGCTCATCTTGTAGCTACTAAACAACAAATATACCGGTTTGTCAATTTTATTACGTCCACTTTTTATTGCTTTTATCATACATAGCTACGGCATATGCAATTAACCTACACACTAATAGGTAAAGATAGGTCCTAATCCCACCCGAATATGTGTAGATTGGGTCGGTTTCCCATGCTTTGGTCCCGACCCGACGCGGCATTTCGGCAGCACCTCTCCGCTGTTCTCCTAATACACGTCTCGACAACAAGCCGAGAGGTTGTGTATCCGGAGAACAACAGGGAGGCGCTGACGAAATACCGCGTCGAATCGGGACCAAAGCATGGGAAACCGACTCAATCTACACATACTCGGGCTGTCCATAGATAACGTTGGACAATTCGAAAGAATCACTATTATAAATATGCAAATGAATGCATATTTATAACTGTAACCCTTTCGAATGGGAGACGCATACTGGTTACGCGACTGCATATTGAAACTATATAGCTAGCTAGTGTCATCGGCACAAAGGACGGAACAGAGCAAAGGAAGGGGGGTCAGGAGGATAGGACGTGTTTTGCATACCCTCGAGTGCAGGGGAGATCGTCGAACACAGGGAGAGGTCGTCGAACACCAGACTTGCGACGGCTCGAGGTGAAGGGGGAACAACTGCACATTAAAAACCAATAAGCTATTCTGCGGTGTGCTAGAGATATTTTTTGGTTTCAGGTTATGCTAGAGATGCTCTTCGGTCAAGATTCATTTGTACTCCTCCTTCTTCTACTTTCTACTCTTCTCCTCCTCCAGACTCATCCTTCTCCATTTCTCATCCTCCTTCTTCTACTTTCTACTCTTCTCCACCTCTGACCTCCACCTTCTCTCCTCCTGGCCTCCTCCTCCGGCCTTCACCTTCTCTCCTCCCAACCTCCTCCTCCGGCCTCCACCTTCTCTTCTCCCGGCCTCCTCCTCCGGCCTCCACCTTCTCTCCTCCTCTTTCTTCTTATTTTACATATTATTTATTTTTTCCTTTACACTTCTTCTTTTATTTACATTTACTCTTTATTATCATTTAAATTTTCTGCATATTGTAATTATGCATCTTATCATTTAAATTTTCTGCATATTGCAATTAACAGAAAAAATAAAAATAAATAATACTAAAACTCTAGAACCTAAAACCTAATATCTACAATTACTAACTAAATCCTAACACTAACTAATTACTAACTAAAATCCTAACACTAACTATTACTAACTAAAATCCTACAACTATAGAAATTACAGAGAAAAAATAAAAAAATAGAGGAGGAGCGGGCTCACCGGAGTAGGGGGGAAGAGGAGGAGGCCGGGAGGTGGGCGGCTGCGCAACGGAGAGTGGCGGAGGAGGGCAGCGGCGTCGGGATCCGGCGAGATGCGACCGCAGGCAGCGGAGGGCGGGGCGGAGGAGGGTGGGGGCGGGTGCGGGATCCCGCGGGCGACGGAGGGCGGGGAGGTGGAGGACGGAGAGGGATCCGGCGGGAGCGGGACGGAGAGGCGGCAGCGATGTTTAGGGCTCGGCGGCGGCGTGGGGGAGAGAGCACGGTTGCGAGGAGGAGTGGGAGTGGGAGAGGGACCGTGCGGGGGGTTAACGGCCCACCGCTTTGCCGTCTGCCGACAGACGGCAACGGCACATATGCCGTCCGTAGGCAGACGACAAAGCGGTGGGCCATTAGCCAGGCCGCGTGCCTCGCTTGGGTGGGCCCTAGCTGGGGGTTTGCCGTCTGTCGACGGACGGCATAGGTGTCGTTGCCGTCTGCCTGCGTCCACGCAGACGGCAAACATGTGGTTTGCCGTATGTCTACGTTTTACCATATGTACTTAGGGAAGCGGACGGCATACCGCTGCTTTGTCGTCCGCCCCGACGAAATGCAGACGACAAAGCCACTGGCCCATGGCAAACTGGTGAATTCCAGTAGTGATGCTCCCCGGATGTCTTGTGAGTAGTTTTCCTTGGACCATGGGTCCGTGATCAGTAGCTATGTGATGTTCTCCTCCCCTCTTTGTTCTTCATGGTTTAGACCTCGTGAGCTGCCCTACATGATCGAGGCACTTTTGTAATATTTCTGCTATTGCTATGTTGAGTTTGATAGGATCTGATGGATTATGAGATTATGTTCAGATTGTGATTGAGTAATATATTTGGTTCTTATCTCTTATATTTTTGTTCCTAAGTAATTCTTGCATGTTCTCCGTTGCTGTTTATTGCTTTGGCCAAGTAGTAGGTAGTGACTCCAAGAGGGAACGTTTTGCTCGATTGTGGGTTCATGCCCCCCGATGAAACGCTTGAGTGACAGAAACATGAGTCTAGGGGATGTGCTGTTGCCACAAGGGGGAAAACAGCGGTGCTTGTAACCGCGGTTACAAGGATTGTTTACTTTACGCAAAGTTCTTTTTAATGCAGTTTTCTGTTGCTTTGGGTTTACACTTTGGGTGGGGCTCGCAACTTAATACCAGCGAGTTGTTCTGGATAGATATCTCAAGGTGGATGATTAGTAGTAGATGCAGTTGGATTTCGGTCTACTTATTTTGGCGTACTGCCCATGCTTTTGAGCCTCGTCCTTTCTTTTGTAGCATAGTTAGCATTGCGGTGCGTTCATAATCCTGTCAATTGCCTTTCTGTAATTTTTTTACCTCGCATAGCAATTTTATCGTCTTTTGGGAGAGAGACATCACTAGTGAACATCACGTATCCCGGTCCATACCCTCATCACTGTTTACACGCTCATTTACTTTTCTTCTTTTACTTTCAATTGCTATCATTATCCCTTGTGTTTTATCCTTTTTGAACAACAAGACCGGAGAGATTGACAACCTCTCTGAACTTCGTTGGGAACAAAGTTATCGTGTTTGTGTGCAGGTCCGTGTCAGTTGCGCCGCTGACACCTACTTATCATATCCGGAGTCCTACTGGAGACAAACCTTGGTATCTTCACCGAGGGAAATTTGCTGCTGTGCTACATCATGCCTTCCACTTGGGGTTTACCAACGAAGGGTGAGAAATCACTATCATCATCTCGCACATCAACGCCTTGGGGGGGAGCTTCCAAGAAGCTTCCCCCCTCCCCCTTGGCGCATCCCTAAGGGAGGGGAAACCCTAGGGCGCCACCCCTAGGGCTGCCCCCTCCTCCAAGATGGCTCCCCTCCCCCTCCACCTATAAATAGAGGAGGTGGGGGCACCCCTTCAACACACAATTGAAGTTTTTCTCTCCTGAAGGGCTGCCCCCTCTCTCTCCCTCTCATTAGATCCAATCTCCACCCTCTCGAAGGGCTGCTCCTCCCTCCTCTCTACTCCGGTGGCGCCAAGCTCTGGACGGCGGAGCCCTGCCGGATCATCTACACTGTACGTGTGGATCAACCGTAGAGAGATCGTACGTTCGATCTTCGTTCGAGGGACTCCACGGTGATTAGATCTGTTCGTGGGAGTGTTCATCTTCACGCTTCTTCGACTCTCCATCAACATCTTCCGCTGCGAGAGAGTGCATCCGTTGAACGGTTCCAAGAAGGTAACAAGATCGATAACCTTGTCTGCATCTTCCTAGATCCGTTCTTGGGTTTGGTTTTCGTAGTGCCGGAATTTTTTTTGTTTTCTACTCCGAATCCCAACACACCCATCGACCTCCGCCGTCGCAGGTCAACCCCAACCTCGAGTATATTAGGGTATTTGTCACCAATTCATGCTCTACTTGCATTTGTATGGATTCCTCACTTGTTGCCGGTTGTGGTATTCTGATAGCTATTTATAATTTTAGTCTGAATTAGTAGTTTAGTACATTCCTTGTTATCAGCCATGTGTTTTGGACGAGCTACTGTCATGTGTTTTAGTCGTGTTCTATGGTTCCATTTCTCTGTTGGGGTTCTAGCTTGCATCCCAGTTTGTGAATCATCTTCTGCTTTCTAGTGTGTTTGATGATCCATCAAACATGTTTGGTAATCTTCGTACAAGCATGCCTTTTTGTAGTTGTTTTATCTTGATCAGGAAGAGTGTGCTTGATGTCCCTGTTCGTCCATCAGGTTTGAAACCTTTTGATTAATGCTATTATGTGTGTTTTCCTGATGTCTCTACTGCTTCCTATTGATGAAATGGTGATAGAGATAGTATTAATTAGGGGTAATGTAGTAGTGTAAAATTGATCTGCATCTTATCTGTGGGACAATCGATGAATTGCAGTCACACATGTAAAACAAATATGGAATTTTGGACATGCTACTACAATGTGTTTGATCGATATACATTCATCAACAAGTTTGGTAACTTTTCTACAATGTGTGATGAATCGAGGCTGTCGACCAAGTGACCCAAGGGGATGGGGTATGGGATCCTTAAGCATTGTTGATCAGTCTTTTAATTTATGCAGACTTATGATTTCAGTTCAGTTTGGTCAGATAGATTAATCTGCTGCTATGCTACCATCTGTGTTTTATTAATTCCTCTATCTTAGCTGCACGTTATTCGTGGACGACAGATAGGTTAGCAGTACCACACCATGTACACCATCTCTAAAATTCAATCCTAGTCACTATGTGTTGAACTTAGAAAAATTAAATGAGTCTCTAGCACTAAATTTCAGTGATCACCTATGTCATTGAGGAGTGATTAAATCCAGTTTTAGCAAATGAACCTGAAGCTAGTGTATATGCTTGTTGTGCCTATATGTAGGCCTTTTTCTGTTGCTATGTAGAATAAAGTTCCTGCTGTTGTTGCAGCATTTACTCATTCCACAGAGCTCAGGACTGTAGAAGTTGCACCTGGAGATACTTGAAATATAAGAAAATTGCCATCTCTTCTTTAAGTAAGCACTAACCATAATCAATTTGTATAGCTGCAGGAAGAGGACTTGAAGCATTCTTCTATTAAAGGTAAACTTGAAAGGCCTTGTTATACTTGTATAGTTGCATTGCCTAGGCAGGTTGAAACTTTTAGATATGTTAGTATCATTGGCAGGTTGCAACTTTTAAATATTAGGTGGTTTTTCGTGAATTTGTTAGTATCATGTGGGCGATGTTTTTACATTGGTGAAACCATAGCTTAGTTATGTTCACAGTTCTATTTATATATTGTATGCTTTTGTCACTTGTCCTTTGTGCACCTAGTTGTGCCTATATATATGCTTGTTGTGCCTATATGCAGGCCTTTTTTGTGCAGGTACAAATAATGACCCCATTCTCCCGAAATGTCGATTAATTTCCGTTTCGGTTGAGAATGGGGTCCTAGCTCAAGAAAATTAGCAAAGGTCATGCCAAATTTTTCCATGATTTCGTGCATGACATTTCTTAATTTTCTTGACCTAAAAGGTGCTTTGCATGCACTTTTTCTAGTTATTTATATTGACTAGTTATTTTCTGGTTGCACATCATTCATTTGACCACATTTTCCAGAACCTGCCTTTTATTTTTCCTTTTTTAGTTTTCCTCTAAATGTGAAAAGAATAGATATACTAGCTACCCTGATATCATCCAATCACTCTAGTAGCATTTTTTCTTATCCTATTTAGTGGGTGTAGATGGCCGGCAACGATGAGGCCTACAGTTCGCACCACCAGAAGCAATGTTGGGACATGAGCATGGACGATGATCCACAATCTCAACCCCGTTACGACGGCATCGGGGATGACTCTACCGACCACGAGTACACAACTGATACGTCTCAAACGTATCTACTTTTACAAACACTTTTGCTATTATTTTGCCTTCATTCTTGCATGATTTGGACGAAACTAACCCGGACTAACGCTGTTTTCAGCAGAGCTGCCTGTATGGTTTTATTGTGTGCAGGAAAATGGATTTTTAGATGTTCCAGAAAATTCCCAGAAAATTACCAGAAAATCCACGCACCCGAAGGAGCCAGAAGCCAGAAGTGGGACCAGAGGGGAGCCCTGGGGGCCCCAGGCGCCCCCCTGGCGCGGCCAGGGGTGGGGCCGCGCCCTCTGGCCGCCTGGGCGCCTCCCCCCTCCTCTGGTGCCCTACCGAGACTCCTATTTATCCCCGTGACGAGAAAACCCCAGAACAGAAGTCGTTTTCCCAGTTTCCGTTGCGGAGCCGCCGCCACCCTCTGTTCTTCTTCGGGAGGGCTAATATGGAGGCTGATTTGGCCTCCGGAGAGGGGAGATCGTCGCCATCGTCATCACCATCACCAATCCATCCATCCTCCATGACTTCTCTTCACATGTGTGAGTAATTCTCTGCTGTAGGCAAAGGGGATGGTAGGGATTGGATGAGTTTGATCATGTAATAGTTCGTCAGATTGTTGGGGGCATGTTGCCTATCATCTAGATTGGTGTTTATCTTCTTTGCTTCAACTTGTTGCTCTTAATGCTTGTCACTTTGGGCCCGAGTGCCATGTTTTCAGATCTGAACCTTATGTGTTTTCATGAATATATTTGTGTTCTAGATCCTATCTATGAGTTGTATGCACCTATTATGGTCCGGAACCGGCGATCCCAAAGGTGACAGCTTGGGACACCAAAGGGGATGGTCCATAATTTGAGGATTCCTTGTATCCATTGAGTTTATTGCTTTGTTCCGGTGCTCTTTGACAGGAGCACCTTAATCTCCATAAGTTCCATTTGGCTCCGTTCGTAGCGGGATGGTAGGACAAAAGATGTTGTGCAAGTTCTTATTGCAAGCACGCACAACTACCTACGGGATACATGCCTATTGTTTGATATTTTCCTAGATGATCATTGCTTTTCTGTGTGCCTTGCCCCGTGTTAGGATCTATTATATGTTCACTCTCATCCATGCAGCGCCCAACCATCCATCTCCCTAGCCTACAGTGTTTTCAACCCTGCTGGTCATTAGTTGTTACTTTTGTTGTTACTTTTGCTGTTGCCACTATCACCATCATATTACCATTACCATTTATCTATTGTTGCAAGCAAGTATATTTCAGGTGCGGTTGAATTGACAACTCAACTGTCAAAGCTTATAAATAATCTTTGGCTCCCCGTGTGTCGAATCAATAAATTGGGTTAACTTACCCGCGAAGACTATCTCGATCCCTTACGCCTGTGGGGCATCAAGCAGCGTTTTCTGGCGCCGTTGCCGGGGAGCATAGCAATATTTACAAGTCTACTTGAAGTATCCTGCCTGCTGCACATCATCCGCCATGGGTAAGAAAGGAGACCCCAAGGTTCCGATCTTACCATCCCGTACAAGAAAAGGTACTGTTCTGAACACTAGTGCTACACTTGATTCACCTTCTGTTATGAGTAAGTTTACTTCAGCACCACTACATGATGCTTCTATTGAGTCTGTCACTATGTCTGATACTTTTGATGATGCTTCCACTACTCTTTATGATGCTACTTTTCTTGGTCACTATATTGAAACTCAGACTGCTAAGGCTGCAGAAAAATCCAAGACCGAGACCCCTGCTACCTATATTCCTACCTGCAAAACCTTTGGTTACCCGTGCTTAGATGAACTCAAGGAGAGAATCCTTGATGATGATTATGTTACTCTTGATGATGATTTTTGAAGGGAACTCATAGAGTGTGTCGACTCTGACCCTGGTGTTGTTAAGGAGCTGCTCAAAAAGCACTCCATGAAGAACAAAGCTATTCCTGATCCTCAATTTGCCACGTCTCCTATATGCATCACTGATCCTGATTATGATTTCTCTGTTGATCTTTCACTTATAACTACAGTCGAGGCTGACCCCTTTTATGGCAGAGAAAATGATGATGCTATAGCACACTTGACCAAACTCGCTGAGCTAGGAAACCTATTCACTACTGATCAGACGATACGAAACTTCTATGTGGCCAAGCTTTTTCCTTTTTCTTTGAAGGAAGACGCTAAATCATGGTACGATGCACTACCCTATGGTTCCATTAAGAGTCCTCAGGACTTAGTCCAATTATTTGTTGATAAATATTTTCCAGCTCATATGCAACATGCTGCTTTGCAAAGAATCTACAACTTTAAACAATTGCAGGTTGAGCACCTCCCTAAAGCTTGGGGGAGGTTTTGTGATTTACTTAAGGTTATGCCGGGACATGGAGTCCCCAAGAATGAACTGCTTGATATATTTTACGCTGGTTTAACCGATGAATCCAGATCCTACCTGGATAGTTGTGCTAGTTGTGTTTTCAGGGAAAGAACGCCGGACGATGCAGAAGAATTAATGTGCAAAATTGCCAAGAACTATGAAGATTGGTCCGTTCCTGAACCACTTCTACCACCGAAAAAGAGGGGCATGCTTGTTCTGAACCCCGAAGATATGCAAGAAGCAAAGAAGTCTATAAAGGAGAAAGGTATTAAAGCCGAAGATGTGAAGAATTTACCGCCTATTGAGAAGTTGTGTGAGCCTACTCTCCCTCCCTTGGTAGAGGTACACTCTCTATTAGACTTTACTGAAAGTGACATCCCTAAAGGTAAGCCTCCCGACCAATGCTTAGATGAGCTTGATAATTTTATTATTAAGCAAGACCATTATAATAGGAGGTTACAAAGTCAGTTGCATGATAATTCTCTTGCTATCAAAAGTTTATGTGATGTTCTAGAAAGAACAGTTAATGATGTTAAATGTCTTGTTAAGCATTTTCATATGGTTCAAACTCAGCTTGAACAAATTTTTAATGTGCAAAAATATTTGCTTGCTAATAATGCCAAACAGGAAACACAAGCTTATGGCATCAAAACTAGAGGTGGAACACACACCCAGGACCCACTCTATCCAGAGGGGCATCCAAAGAGGATCGAGCAAGATTCTCAAGTACAAGAAGAAGACAAGACTGTTAGCTCTCCGAAGAAAAAGAAGAAGAAAAAACACAAGGAGGCTGACAATCCCAATGATCCTATTACAAGTGAAAAGGCAGCTGTTGATCCTAACAGCATATCTACCTCCGATGCCGAAACAGAAGACGATGCCGAGCCTGAAGAAAAAGACGCTGAGAAGGATGATTCTCCCAAGGTAAGAGAAGAAGAAGCACCCGATAAACGCAAGAGGTACTCTAAAGAAGACTTCATCGCAAGAAGACATGGGAAGGAAAGAGAACCATGGATACAGAAACCCATGCCCTTTCCAGGTAAGTCCCTCAAATCTAAAGAAGAAGAGCATTATAATAAATTTTGTGAATGGATGAAACCTCTTTTTCTTCGAATTCCTTTGACTGATGCTATTAAGTTACCTCCCTATTCGAAATATATGAAAGATATTGTTACTAATAAAAGAAAAGTTCCTAATGAGGCAATATCTACTATGCTTGCTAACTACTCTTTCAGTGACAAGATTCCTAAGAAGCTCGGTGACCCAGGTATACCCACCATTCCTTGCTCCATAAAGAATAATTACGTCAGAACTTCTTTATGTGACCTTGGTGCAGGAGTGAGTGTTATGCCTTTCTCTCTTTACAAGAGGCTTTGTTTAGAGAAACTGATCCCTACATATATCTCCCTTCAGATGGCTGACAAATCAACAGCTGTCCCAATAGGTATTTGTGAGGATGTTCCCGTTGAAGTTGCTAACTGTTTGATCCTTACAGATTTTGTTGTGCTTGACATGCCCGAGGATGGGAGCATGTCCATTATTCTTGGTAGACCTTTTCTTCACACCGCAGGTGCTATCATTGATTGCAATAAAGGAAAGGTCACTTTCAACGTTGATGATAAAGAACACATGGTGTATTTTCCAAAAAATATTGACAAAAGGCATGGCCTTAACTCTATAGAGAATATCGAAACCGTGAAGATTGGAGAATGGGACTGTCCACTACATGTGCACCACAAATACAAAGCCATTATGGTGGGGACAATGTCCATTAAAGTAAAGGTGCAATTATCACTTCATAAGAGGGGAGACTTCTTGTTCTATATATCGCCGGTTTGTTGGTAAGACTTGATCAACCTTACTAGTGAGCTTGTTTTATATAGGTAAAAAGTTAAGCTTGTTATGTTTTCATTTTCTTTAGCTTTCATTCTCTTTGCTGTACCAAGTTTTTATGTTTTTTGAAGCTTCACAATACTAATCATCGCTTTAAGTTTTCAGAAAGTTTTGCAGCTTTTTGAACTCCGAGAAATTTTCAACAGTGAAGTTTTCAGAAAAAATCCAGAAAAATAAAAATAAAAATTTCCATGCCGGGAGTGACCCAGAGGCACCTGGGGCTGACCAGGGGGGCCACCAGTGGCCCAGGCGGCCAGCTAGCGCGGCCTGCCCCCTGGCCGCGCCCACAGGGCGCCTGGGGCCCACAGGCCCCACTTCCAGGTATGTCTTCTTCCTCCTCCTTCTCTCTCCAAAAACATGAGTTCTGCATTTTGTTCTTGCGTTCTTGCTGTTCTTGGAGGAAATTTTCGATCTCTCTCTACAGCCCACCATTCGAGCTGAAATTTTGAGCAAATACTCCCTGGTATGTAATTCCTTCACCCCTCCAATTAGATTTTTGATTGGTGGCTTCATTTGTGAGTATTTAGTAGCTCTTGGTGCTGTTTATGTGAGCTTGCATGCATGTGTAGAATTTTATTTTCCAAGTTTTGATGCAAGTTTATGCCTTAGGTAAGTGAGTTGAGTAGTTTGCCTTAACTCACTTTGTTTAAATCCTTGTTTTTGTAATTTGTCAAAAATTTCAGAAATGATTTTGCTAGGAAGAGCAAAGGGGTGGCTTGGGAAGAAAAGGCCCGAGCGCTCCGATCGAGTTACAAGAGCTGCAGCTTCACCCTCGACTGCTAGGGTGAGCTACAATGAAGATCATGTGCCATTATAGTTGTTTGAGGACACAAATCCAGCACATGCAATGACTTTCCCGTGCGATGAATTCCTTGAAGCTGCAGGAATTAAGGAGGAGTTCTATAATCTTTGTGCTAATGCAGGTCTGACGCGGCTCGCAACGTGCCATGTTACTCAGTATCAAAAACTCACCTCCTGTTTCATTAACAGTTTTAGATATAACCTTGATGCTGGTTCTGTTGAGTTTAAAATTTACAATGATCTTTTGACCATGCCTTTGGAAAAGTTTTGTGAAATAATAGGTGTGCAAAACGTTGGACTGACGGCGAAGATGAGCTCTCAGCCCTCCGAGCTGAGAACCGTCTTCAACTCTCTCTGTAGCATGGATACAAGGGATATTCATCGGTCAAAGATCTCCAGCATCTTATTCCCACACCTCAGGTATTTTGCGTATTATATTTCTAGAGGGGTGTTAGCTCGTGACAACACGAGCAACATATCTGCGCCGGATATTGCTATCCTGGCAACCGCCCTCTCAGGGAGGTTTGATTATAATGTGGGTGCCTTAATTGCTCGACGCCTTGCTATGAACGGTAACAAGGGAGATTTATTTGGTGGCGTTTACGCCACACTTATCCTGGAGTCTCTTAATGGCACCCCACACCCCGATGATAAGCCTTTTACTTATTTAAGTTTTGATCTTGCTGCTATGAAAAGGCATAAGTTTGTTACCATGACTTCCGAGTTTTGTAACCTTGATTCTATCTTGCGTTTCGGGGCCACCACGGAACGCAAGATCCGTCTACCAGCACCTCTTTTGTTCGATTTTTCTTGCAGGAACGGATGGTCCTTTGATGTTATCCAGTTCGATGAGTTCGTGGTCCAGCATCAGTTTCATAACCCCATGGAGGGGGTTGTGCCCGACGAGGAGGAGCATGGTGAGTTCCCAACTTTCCAGGGGGAGACCTTCACCCAGTTTGGTGAAGGGTCTTACTCTGCTTGGAGCGCGGATCCTTCTGTGTGGGAGGATCCGAGGACTTCGGTGTATGCACCGGAAGCCTCATACGACCCTTGGACTCACCAGTACCACCCTGGGGCAGGAGGCTCCTGGGGACATTAGCTGCTACCAACTTAGGCCAAAAGCCTAAGCTTGGGGGAGTACGTGCCCTTCTCACTTTTCCATTGTATTATCCATTTTATTCGCTTTGATCTTTTTGAAGCTTTTGCCCGTTTTTCTTTCTTTGCAAAAAAACCCAAAAAGATTTCCTTTCTCTCTCTAGTTTGTTTTGTTTTCAGAGTTCAGCTCGAGTCCGTGATGGCATTTGATAATATTTCCCATGTTGGATCGTGCAAGTGACAAGGCAGTAATGACGAAGATCGACGGAAGGGAAGCAACAAGGAAAACCAGTATGAACTCTTCTTGTTTCTACCTATGTACATATGCCTGCACTTATGATCTAGAGACCAGCTTGTAGAGACATGGTGCTATGTTTACAATGCTTTCCCAGTGTTCATGCTTTCCTTGTGGCTAGTCTCAAATAGCTAGAGTACATAATGTGTTGTTGAAATGATTTACATGCATTGCATTGTTCATGGTTTGGCATACTGAAGTGGTATTTCCCTTCGGAGAATTTTTGGATTGACTTGGAACATGTTCACACATGCTTATGACTAAAAAGTCTATTTTTGCCTTGATGATCTTTTTGTTTCAGAATAGTTATATCACTTTCATGCCCGATTCATTGTTTCTTTGTCGCTCTGCATGATTATGACAGTTATTGCTCTCTAGTTGGTCGCTTCCCAGTCTTTTTCTAGCCTTCGCTCGCACCAAGCGGCATTCTTCTTGTGCATCCAAAATCCTTGAAACCAGTTATTCCGTTTGAGTCCACCATACCTACCTATATGTGGTATTTACCGGCCACTCCTAACTTAGACTTTCTTGTGCCATCTCAAAATTTATTCAAAAGTTTCCCTTTTGTAACCGTACAAGCTCATGGTGCGGTGAGGGTAAATCAGTGTCTTTCATGCCAAAAATATTTTGACGGAAGTTTTAACTAGTCAAGAAAAAAAATGTGAGAGTTACACCTCCCCCATACTTGATGATGTAGTGAAATGGACCAAATGTTGCTTATGATAGATGGAACGATACCCTCCTTCCATCCTTGAGGCAAAATAAAAGGTTCCGTAGACCATCAAAGGATTTATGGATAAGGGAATATGTGTAAGCAAAAGGCATTATATATATGGTTGGCATGGGAGATATTGAGAGACCTTTACCGTTCACCGTTGACTGGAAAGTTGCACTTCTCAAAAATGTTTTATCTCTCTTTTCAAAACCAAGAGCTCTGGCACATGATTAGTCTTTGCTTCCTTTCACGGGTTTTCAACCTTGCCATCAAAAGCCACGGTTCGAGAGTCTCCCCTTCTTTCTTCAAAGCACCAACTATGAGAGCATAATTGTCATTCTTAGTGTAACATGCATTGTCCCAAAGTATTACATTGTCTTCTGCATGCTTGTGTTATTGCTAGTCTGAAATACTGAGTTCTAGTCACCTTTAAAACTCCGGAGGAGTTTCTGCATTTATGTTTTGCTTCACTCATGGAGGCTAGCGAAGTGCCACTCAAGTATGTTCAAGCTATGTGCATTGTGATCCTGTCTTGACTTTCAGTAGCATATTATTTACTTTTAGTTGTTTGTGACTGATCACCTGAAAGAAGAATTGCTTCGTGCATTGTCCTTATAGCATTGTTTCAATACTTGCTAAACTCTTTTCGTAGTACATGCTTATATACATCTAATGAAGCAAAATAGTTTGTCAAAGTTTTCTTTGTCGCGTCCAGTTCATTGAACTGAATTCCTTGAGGACAAGCAATATGCTAAGCTTGGGGGAGTTGATACGTCTCAAACGTATCTACTTTTCCAAACACTTTTTCTATTGTTTTGCCCTCATTCTTGCATGATTTGGACGAAACTAATCCGGACTAACGCTGTTTTCAGCAGAGCTGCCTGTATGCTTTTATTGTGTGCAGGAAAATGGATTTTTAGATGTTCCAGAAAATTCCCAGAAAATTACCAGAAAATCCACGCACCCGAAGGAGCCAGAAGCCAGAAGTGGGACCAGAGGGGAGTCCTGGGGGCCCCAGGCGCCCCCCCTGGCGCGGCCAGGGGTGGGGCCGCGCCCTCTGGCCGCCTGGGCGCCTCCCCCCTCCTCTGGTGCCCTACCGAGACTCCTATTTATCCCCGTGACGAGAAAACCCCAGAACAGAAGTCGTCTGTTTTCCCAGTTTCCGTCGCGGAGCCGCTGCCACCCTCTGTTCTTCTTCGGAAGGGCTAATCTGGAGGCTGATTTGGCCTCCGGAGAGGGGAGATCGTCGCCATCATCATCACCATCACCAATCCATCCATCCTCCATGACTTCTCTTCACATGTGTGAGTAATTCCCTGCTGTAGGCAAAGGGGATGGTAGGGATTGGATGAGTTTGATCATGTAATAGTTCGTCAGATTGTTGGGGGCATGTTGCCTATCATCTAGATTGGTGTTTATCTTCTTTGCTTCAACTTGTTGCTCTTAATGCTTGTCACTTTGGGCCCGAGTGCCATGTTTACAGATCTGAACCTTATGTGTTTTCATGAATATATTTGTGTTCTACATCCTATCTATGAGTTGTATGCACCTATTATGGTCCGGAACCGGCGATCCCAAAGGTGACAGCTTGGGACACCAAAGGGGATGGTCCATAATTTGAGGATTCCTTGTATCCATTGAGTTTATTGATTTGTTCCGGTGCTCTTTGACAGGAGCACCTTAATCTCCATAAGTTCCCTTTGGCCCCGTTCGTAGCGGGATGGTAGGACAAAAGATGTTGTGCAAGTTCTTATTGCAAGCACGCACAACTACCTACGGGATACATGCCTATTGTTTGATATTTTCCTAGATGATCATTTCTTTTCCATGTGCCTTGCCCCGTGTTAGGATCTATTATATGTTCACTCTCATCCATGCAGCGCCCAACCATCCATCTCCCTAGCCTACAGTGTTTTCAACCCTGCTGGTGATTAGTTGTTACTTTTGTTGTCACTTTTGTTGTTGCCACTATCACCATCATATTACGATTACCATTTATCTATTGTTGCAAGCAAGTATATTTCAGGTGCGGTTGAATTGACAACTCAACTGTCAAAGCTTATAAATACTCTTTGGCTCCCCGTGTGTCGAATCAATAAATTGGGTTAACTTACCCGCGAAGACTATCTCGATCCCTTACACCTGTGGGGCATCAACAACCGCTAGCGGGGATGATTGTGGTGCTGCCGAGGCCGATCCCGCCACTGATGATGGCAGCCAACTCACAAATGGCAGCCAACCGAAGAAGCAAAAAAAGGAGAGGCGCCCGAGCAAGCTAGGCAAAGTCAAGAAGGAATTTACCGAAGTGGACAAGAATGAGCTTCCAACGGCGCCCAAAAAATTAGTCGGTGGGTACGCCGGACAACTCGGGTGGATTCTCCGGGGCACCGTCTCGATCAACACCGAGAACCTAAGGCATCCTGTCCGAGCGAATTTGCGCAACCTCCTCTTCACGAAGCTTCACAACCGATACAACTTCCCCGCTCAATTCGCAAACACACAACTCCACGGGAATAAAGTGAACAGTGACGCCCTCAAAAATATGAGCACATCCCTGGCTACTTGGAGAAGCACGGTGAAGAAAACGATTAGTAAAGGTGTTAGTTACGAGAAGATCAAGGAAGCAAATCCTTGGATCAGCGAAACTGACTACGAGGAGTTCAAGATCAAGTGCGAGGACACCTCAACCAGTGAATCGAGTCAGTGGGGGAAAAGTATGTGGGAATTGAACTTAGGGGTCCACAGACTCGGTCCCGTCGGTTACAGAGTGGCGGAACCGAAATGGGACAAGGAGGACGCGGAGCGTGCCGCGGAAGGCCTACCGCCCCTCTTCAAAAAATACGGAGATAAGTCTACCGATAACTATGTTAGGGCCCGGTACAAGAGGAACCCGATAACAGGGGAGCTTACGACGGATCCGAAGGTGGAGGAGCTTGAGCGTCTTCTGGTAAAGAATACGTCCCCCTATTAAATTATCTTCATATGGTTGCATTTTAAAATTAGTGAAGCCAAATTTCTGAATGGTCCCCGCGTTCCTTGTGCAGGAAACTGAAAGCAGCAGCGCGGGGTCCCCGCCTATAGCCCCTTGGGACAACTCTTTAAATAGGGCGATCAACACACTCAAGAAAAAGGATAAGCTTAGTAAGCCGTCGTCAGCTGGTCGTGTGTCCTGCAAAGGCTGTTCCACAAAATGGTCGGACTACTATATAACTAGGCGAAAGGAGAAAAGCACTAGCGGCTCGGAGGCACAACTCCAGGAAAAAATGGAGCAGATTCCACGCATTGTGGAAGAACAAGTTGGACATGCGCTCAACAACATGATGCCTTCCTTGTTTGTGTTCATGCGATACTGGCTTGCGAGCGGTCAAGAGGGGTTGCCCCCGATTCCCAGCTTCATAGGCAGCAACTCTCACAACGCGAAGGCAGCGGCGACAGCCGCGTTGGTGTCCCCGGCGGCAGATGCGTTTGTGACCCCGGCGGTGGCCAGGACGGTGCTCCTGGCTGCGGCCGCGACGGTGTCCCCGGCGGCGGATGCGTTTGTGACCCTGGCGGCGGCGCAAGTATTGCAGCGTAAAACACCAACGCCAGGCACCTCAGGAGCAAGCGCCCCCTCCGTCACATGCCCGCTGATACGTCCTAAACGTATCTACTTTTCCACACACTTTTTCTATTGTTTTGCCTTCATTCTTGCATGATTTGAACGAAACTAACCCGGACTGACGCTGTTTTCAGCAGAGCTACCCGTGCTGTTTTCTTTTGTGCAGGTTTCTGGATATTTAGGTACGCTGGAAAAATCCCAAAAAATATATATAAAAAATCAGCGTTCCGGAAGCTTCAACCAGGCCAAAGGGGGGCCACAGGGCAGCCAGGGGGCAGCCAGGAGAGTGCCTGGCACGGCCCAGCTCCTGGCCGCGCCACCTACCCTCCTGGGTGGGTCCCACACCCCCTGGTGCCCTACTTTGGACCTATTTATTCCCCCGTCGAGGAAACCTCGAAACAGAGGTCGCTTTTCCAATCTACGCCGTGGAGCCGCCGCACCCCTCTGTTCTTCCTCGGAGAGCTAATCTGGAGGCTGAATTGGCCTCCGGTGAGGGGGAAATCATCGCCATCGTCATCATCATCGCCTCTCCATCACCCCTCCATGACTCCACCTCTCATGTGTGAGTAATTCCCTGCTGTAGGAAAAAGGGGATGGTAGGGATTGGATGAGTTAGATCATGTAATAGTTCAATCAGATTGTTGGGGGCATGTTGCCTATCATCTACTTGGTGTTTATCATCTCTGTTACAACTTGTTGCTCTTAATGCTTGTCACTTTGGGCCCGAGTGCCATGATTTCAGATCTGATCACCCTTTGTTTCTTGAGTTTGTGGTGTTCTTGATCCTATGTATGAGTTGTATGCACCTATTATAGTCCGGAACCGGCGATCCCAATGGTGACAGCTTGGGACACCAAAGGGGATGGACTATAATTTGAGGATTCCGTGTATCCATGAATTGTTAATGCTTTGTTCCGGTGCTCTTTGACAGGAGTACCTTAATCTCCCTAAGTTCCTTTTGGCCCCGTTTGTAGTGGGAGGGTAGGACAAAAGATGTTGTGCAAAGTTCTTATTGCATGCACGTACAACTACCTTGGGATGCATACCTGATGTTTGATATTTGCCTAGATGATCCTTTGTTTTCTGTGAGCCTTGACCAAGTTAGAATCTGTTACATGTTCGTTCTCATCCAAGCAGCGCCCAACCATCCATCTCCCTAGCCTACAGTGTTTTCCTTCTGCTGGTTACTAGTTGTTTACCTTTGCTGTTCCACTACCACCATCACCACTATTATCACCACCACTACTACCAGCTTATCACAGTTGCTACTAATACCTTTGTGCAAGAAAGTGTTTATTTCAGGCGCGGTTGAATTGACAACTCAATTGTCAAAGCCTGTACGTATTCTTTGTGTCCCCAAGTGTCGAATCAATAAATTGGGTTATCTTTCCCGCGAAGACTATCTCGATCCCCTACAGTTGAGGGTTATCAAGTATTGTTTTCTGGCGCCGTTGCCGGGGACCATATCTTTATTTACAGGTCTACCTGACGTATCCTACCTTCTGCACGCTATCCACTATGGGTAAGAAAAGAGACCCCAAGGTTCCGATCTTACCATCCCGTACGAGAAGAGGTACTGCTCTAAGCACTAGTGCTAAACTTGATTCACCTTCAGTTATGAGTCAGTTTGATTCACCTCAGTTACATGCTACTTCTGCTGAGTCTGGCAATATGTCAGATACTTTTGATGATGCTTCTACTATCTTTGAGACTACAGGTTCACTTGGTTCTTTTATTGAAGAACAAATTGTTGCTGCTGCCCGATTCTCGGGTGTTGAAATTCCTGTTACCCAAACACCTATTGGGAAAACTCATAACTTTGCAGACCTTAAGGAGAAACTCCTTGAGGATGATTATATTACACTTGATGATGATTTTTGCAGGGAACTTAATGAATGTGTTGATTCCGACCCTGCTACTATAAAGAAGTTGCTAGCAAAACACTCCCTGAAGAACAAGTTTACTCCAGATCCTACTTTTGCTACGTCTCCTATACGCATCACTGATCCTGATTATGATTTCTCTGTTGACCTTTCACTTATATCCATAGTTGAAGCTGATCCCTTTTATGGCAGAGAAAATGATGATGCTATCAGGCACCTGACCAAACTCACTGAGTTAGGCGGCTTGTTTACCACAGATGAAAGGATCCGGAACTTTTATGTGACCAAGCTTCTTCCTTTTTCCTTGAAAGGAGATGCTAGAGCATGGTACGATGCACTACCATGTGGTTCCATTCAGAGTCCTCAAGATATGGCTATATCTTTCGTTGATAAGTATTTTCCTGTTCATATGCAACATGCTGCTTTACAAAGAATTTATAACTTTAAACAGTTGCAGGATGAGCATCTCCCTAAAGCTTGGGGGAGATTTTGCAGTTTGCTAAAGGCTAGACCGGGACATGAAATCCCTAAAAATGAATTACTTGATATATTTTATGCTGGTCTAACCGATGGGTATAAATCCTACCTAGATAGTTGTGCTGGTTGTGTTTTCAGGCAAAGAACACCGGACGATGCGGAAGAATTGATGGGCAAAATTGCCAAAAACCATGAAGATTGGTCCGTGCCTGAACCACCTCCACCACCAAAGAAGAGGGGCATGCTAGTCCTAAGCCTGGAAGATATGCATGAAGCAAAGAAGTCCATAAGAGAGAAAGGTATTAAAGCTAACGACGCGAAGAATCTATCTCCAATTGAGAAGTTGTGTGAGCCTACCACTCACCCACCTATGGTAGAAGTACACTCTCTTTTAGATTTCAATGCAAGTGACATCCCTAAAGGTAAACCTCCTGACCAATGTTTATTGAGCTTCATAATTTTATTATGAAGCAGAATCACTTCAATAAGAAGATACATGGTCAGTTGCATGATAATACTCTTGCTATCAAAAGTTTGCTTGATGTTCTAGGTAGAACAGTTAATGATGTTAAATGTCTTGTGAAGCATTTTCATATGGTTCAAACTCAGCTTGAACAAATTTCTAATGTGAAAAAAGATTTGCTTGCTAATAATGCGAAACAGGACAATTTACAAGCTTACGGTATTGTTGACGCTAAATTACGCCCTACACGAACACGTCACGTGTACCCGCGGCGCCGAGGGAGATACTCCGCAGCTCGCACCGTGGGAGGCCAACCGGAAGCGAGGTACGCAAGACAATCCGGTTAGCTCTTTTTGAACCAGACGTCCCAAGACCTCGGGAGGGACCCCGTCAGAGAACTCGGCGACGATTGGCTGCCCTAGGTCGTCCTGGACGCCCCTGGAGCTTCGTGATTCAACTTCCTGCAAGAACAAGAGTAGACGAAGAACGAGAAGAAAGAACACGGTAGGTTAGATGTAAAGGTAGGGTTTGTTGTGTTTTGAGATTGTGTGTTGTTTCAATCGGCCGTCACCTCATCTATTTATGAGGGGGTTGGACTTTCCGTGCAAGAAAAGGGCTCAGATTCGCGTCAAAACTGCCAAAAACCCGATCAAATTCGGACCCGGATCGTGGGTTCGGACGTCCGGACTTTAACCCGGACGGTCCGGACCATAGGGTCGGACGGTCCGGCTTCTAGGTCGGACGGTCCGAGCTGAGGTCAAAATCTTTCTGTAATCGGGGTCCTCAAGTCGGACGGTCCGACTTCAAAGTCGGACGGTCCGACCTCAGCTCGGACGGTCCGGTTTCCACCTCGGACGGTCCAACCTGGTTTTCCAGTGCTGCACTGTTTTGGCAATAACTTCTTCATACGAACTCGGATTTGGACGTCTCAAATATCAAAATCGACCGGTTCGACGAGACGAAGCCGGCCTATGTAGAACATTTTCCCATTTGAGGATGTCTTGATGTACTAATTGGCAGAATAGTACTCCGAATGCCAGGGTCTTATTGCTTCAAACATAGTTTCGGCCCTTGAGATGGAATCGGATGATCATGGCTCGAACTACAAAGTTGTTCATATCGACAATACCCAAATTTTTTTATGTAGAGCACTTCTTCATTTGAGGTCATCTTATATAGGTTTATTGCCATGCCAAAAACCGGTGTCAACACATGCCCCCCTGTTTTTCGGCAAAACTTGTGTGCCGAAAAATACTTTGCACCATATAGGTTCTAAGGACGATGTCAACACTCCATCGGCCATGAATATTCTTAGGGCGATAGTCATATATCGGCCATGTAGATTAGCAACAAGATCTCAGCTAATCGAATGAGTAGTGATTCGGTAAACCCCTTTCATGATGAGACAAATTGTAATGCACCCATGGATTAAAATAAACCCATGGATTAAAATAAACCCATGGAGGGTAACCTATCATACCTGAGGATGAATCCATTGGCATCGGCATCAATGGCATATCTGAAGAATATGAATAATTTCTAGACCAATGATTTGGAAACCTTTGGTTTGTTTGTTCATTCTTTAATCTCTTTTCCTTCTTCATCTTTGCCGCACTTTTTGCAATAGAAGCTTGCGCATTATTCCTGTTTAAAGTACTTCCTTTGGGAACCCATGCCATGTTCCTCTTTTCAAGTTCTTGTGCACTAAGCTTTTGCAACTTCTTCTTTTGCCAATACGATAAGCCGAGTGGGTGCCTCGACTGTGATTTTTGTTCAAGCAATGGCAATTCTTTTCTACCCTTGTGCACTCTCAACTTCTTCTCCTCGGATTTGACATCTTGATGTTGAAGATTTGTTTTCTCCTCTTCTTCGCCTTTAGTAGCCAACTTTAACACTTTAATTGGCTCTTTGTCATTTGAAATAAAATCTGAAGTGGCACACTTGCGACCATCTTTTTTAACTCGATATACTTGCTTGACCACCTCTTTCTTCTTTCTTGAGCTCCAGACCGATTTCTTTTGATTGAAACGGTCTTTGTGATGCAATTGTTCATTGAATGTGGACCTTCTTGGAGCTGCATAATATTGATGAGATGGTTCAAAATAAGATGGATAATGTGCCCTAGAATTATACCTGTCCCATGATGGATATTGATTCATATAAGCATAGGGAGGTATCCACGATATCGGTATTGGCGGCCCAAAATAAGGATATGAATATGATGCATTGAAATTTCCCTTCTGCCAATACTGATCTCTAGATTTGCGCCTAGGGGGTGATCTTGATGTTTTTGAACTACTTGGCCGATAAGCAATCTTCTCCTCACTTATCTTGTGGTATTTTTCCAACAGCTGCGCGAAAGTGACTTTCGGCTTTTTACCTTTCCGTCTACTTCGGCCTTTGCTTTATTTGGTTGTGATAGCATCGATCATTGGATTTTCTTGTTGCCCCCCGGTGCTTGGCGTCTTCATTGTAACTTTGACAGAATCCTTGCCCCCAAGAATATCATCATTGCGCTCAGGAATAATTTGTGTACTTGAAAGCTTGATCCCATCACCTGCAGTTTTTACCTTCTTGTCCTTAAATGAATCGGCTTGAAGCAGCCGATGCAAATACTTTTTGCCATCAGGACCAATAGGAATAGCATGATGATCCCTTGGTGTTTTAACAAGTTTCAATCGTCCACTATCAATGGACGATTTAACTATTTGACGAAACATATTGCAAACCTCAAAATTATGCTTGAACGAATCATGTAACTTACAATACATTCGTCCTTGGATTGATGGCTTAACATGGCGATCAAGAATTCTAATATAATCATTCTTCAGCAATAAATCAAATATCTGATCACTCATATTTGAATCGAAGGTAATCTTTTCGTTTTCTAGCCGATCTTGGTGCGAGAACGGATTTGGAAGTAAGAAAACGAATGGTTCATATTTCGCATCACCCCATTCGGCTATGCATTGTGTTTCGCACTCCATCTCCGATGACTTTGAATAAGAAATTATACTACCATCGGTTTTCTCAGAAAATTCAAACCTTGGCTTTATATTTCTGAAATCAAAACTGTTATAGCATATATGCCTCAACCAAGACCAAATGCAAGCCAAGTATGAAACAAACAAAGCTACCCACTTAGATAGAAGTTTTAAGCAACGGGGAAAGCTTTTGCTGCAACAGTAAGTCATTATCGGTCTCTATAAATGGCACAACATGTTGACCGATATGCCTTGCAACGATTTTATTATTAAGAAATAAATTACCCTTCTTCATTGGTCTTTCAAGATTGCTAATGAGAATTTTTCTAATAGATGTATCAACAATAAATTTGCGACCAAATCGGAAAATAGGTAAATCACTTGCTAAACATACCTCTTCAAATATGTTGGGAGAGCACGATGATTGTTTGATATGAACAATAGCTTGCTCCAGTTTTGGATGACTCCCCAACGTCTTTTCCTCATCTTTGTCTTTGTTCCATGCTTCATCGCTCGAATGATTATCAAGTGAACTTTGCTCAGCTGCACGCTTGTGTTTTCGATGTTCATCATTAACCAAATTTTGTTCGGCCATATCACTTTGTTCTTGATGCTCATCAATTTCTGTGGCACGAAACTCATAGGGCAAGAAATAGGTTCCCTTAGCTTCAGAAAAATCAAGCACGGTTGTTATGTGCTCGTCATGCCCTTTCTCAATGGTGCTTGCCTCTTTGGATTTGATGGATTCGAAACACACACTAGTTGATTCGGCTTTTTCAATAACCGAATTGCGTCTATTATCCGAATCATTATTATTTCTTTCTTTGATTTGCAAGGTTGCTTGTTCTCGTCTAAACTCAGCAAATATTGCAGCTATGCCATCTTTAATCTTTTTTCGCCCAACTTCAACCCAATCTTCATTGGATTGCCCCGCAATGCTATTAGACTCTTTCGGCAATGAGATGTTGCCGAAATTATGCAATTGTGTAGGGGAAAGATTATATGCTACAGTGTTATGTAAAGGAAGATGTGCTCCTGCAGGATTTCCACTTATTCGGCTATAAGCAGGAAGGGGCGGAGCCGAATTATGAACATCCACAGTTGCATATGATGCCAAAGAATTAATATCATAAGGTGTAGCATATGATGGTTGAGGATAATTGGCCGAATAACTTGTAGTAGCATGGCCAATTCCCATATCCACCGACAAGTTTTGATTCATATATTGCAAGTTAGTTGCCGGTGAATAAAAAGATGAAACACTTTGTTGTATACTATTGGAAGATCCTACATGAGGTGTTTCAACTCTATTAACCGAACTCATCATGTTGTTCATCGGAATATGGATTTGTGGGGTTGCTGATGCATGAGGGTTGGGATACATATGTTGCATGTTGCTAAAACTAGAACTTGAAGCATAGAGATTATTATGAACCGGCTGTTGCACACAATTAGATGAATAATTGATAAAACTAGGGCTAGCCGATACATCATGCTCATAAGGTGATCTAGCAACAACATATGAATTATTTGCATCTACATAGGTGAATTGGGAATTCATACTACCTTCGTAGATTGCAGCAACTTGATGACGATCTCTTCGTAGCAAGAACGGGCTGGAGACCGTTCAAAGCTTCTTCCCCAGCGGAGTCGCCAAAAAGTGTGTTGACGCTAAATTACGCCCTACACGAACACGTCACGTGTACCCGCGGCGCCGAGGGAGATACTCCGCAGCTCGCACCGTGGGAGGCCAACCGGAAGCGCGGTACGCAAGACAATCCGGTTAGCTCTTTTTGAACCAGATGCCCCAAGCCCTCGGGAGGGACCCCGTCAGAGAACTCGGCGACGATTGGCTGCCCTAGGTCGTCCTGGACGCCCCTGGAGCTTCGTGATTCATCTTCCTGCAAGAACAAGAGTAGACGAAGAACGAGAAGAAAGAACACGGTAGGTTAGATGTAAAGGTAGGGTTTGTTGTGTTTTACGATTGTGTGTTGTTTCAATCGGCCGTCACCTCATCAATTTATGAGGGGGTTGGACTTTCCATGCAAGAAAAGGGCTCAGATTCGCGTCAAAACTGCCAAAAACCCGATCAAATTCGGACCCGGATCGTGGGTTCGGACGTCCGGACTTTAACCCGGACGGTCCGGACCATAGGGTCGGACGGTCCGGCTTCTAGGTCGGATGGTCCGAGCTGAGGTCAAAATCTTTCTGTAATCGGGGTCCTCAAGTCGGACGGTCCGACTTCAAAGTCGGACGGTCCGACCTCAGCTCGGACGGTCCGGTTTCCACCTCGGACGGTCCGACCTGGTTTTCCAGTGCTGCACTGTTTTGGAAATAACTTCTTCATACGAACTCGGATTTGGACGTTTCAAATATCAAAATCGACCGGTTCGACGAGACAAAGCCGGCCTATGTAGAACAATTTCCCATTTGAGGATGTCTTGATGTCCTAATTGGCAGAATAGTACTCCGAATGCCAGGGTCTTATTGCTTCAAACATAGTTTCGGCCCTTGAGATGGAATCGGATGATCATGGCTCGAACTACAAAGTTGTTCATATCGACAATACCCAACTTTTTCATGTAGAGCACTTCTTCATTTGAGGTCATCTTATATAGGTTTATTGCCATGCCAAAAACCGGTGTCAACAGGTATAAAGACCCGGGGTGGCACACACACCCAGGACCCTCTCTACCCAGAGGGGCATCCAAAGAGGATCGACTAAGATTCTCAAGTGCAGGAAGAAGAAATTGTTAGCTCCCAAAGAAGAAGAAGAAGAAAAATAAACACAAGGAAGCTGACAATTCCAATGATCCTATAGAAGAAGAAGAACAAGCTGTGGATCCAAACAGCATATCTACATCCGATGCTGAGACTGAAGACGGTGCTGAACCTGAAAAGATACTAAAAAGAATGATCCACCCGAGGTTCGTGAAGAAGAAGCACCCGATAAGCGCAAGAAGTATACTAGAGAAGACTTCCTTGCAAGGAGACACGGGAAGGAACGAGAACCATGGGTACAGAAACCCATGCCTTTCCCAAGCAAGTCCGTCAAATCCAAAGAAGAAGAGAACTACAACAAGTTTTGTGAGTGGATGAAACCTCTTTTTCTTCAAATTCCTTTGACTGATGCTATTAAATTACCTCCTTACTCAAAATATATGAAAGATATTGTTACTAATAAAAGAAAATTCCCTAATGAGGCAATATCTACTATGCTTGCTAACTACTCTTTCAGTGGCAAGATTCCTGAGAAGCTCGGTGATCCAGGTATACCCACCATTCCTTGCTCCATAAAGAATAATTATGTTAAACTGCCTTATGTGATCTTGGCTCAGGAGTGAGTGTTATGCCCTTCTCTCTCTACAAAAGGCTTTGTTTAGAGAAACTAATTCCTACAGATATCTCTCTTCAGATGGCCGACAAGTCCACGTCCGTCCCGATCGGTATTTGTGAGGATGTTCCTGTTGAAGTTGCCAATTGCTTAATACTTACTGATTTAAATGTGCTTGACATTCCCGAGGATGGGAGCATGTCCATTATCCTTGGTAGAGATTTTCTTAACACCGCAGGTGCCGTTATTGATTGCAATAAAGGGAAGGTTACCTTCAACGTAAATGACAAAGAACACACGGTGTATTTTCCGAAGAAAATCGACAAAAGGCATGGCCTTAACTCCATTGAGAATATCGAGACTGTGAAGATTGGAGAATTGGATTGTCCACTACATGTATACCACAAATACAAAACAATTATGGTGGGGACAATGTCCATTAAAGTAAGAGTGCAATGATCACTTCATAAGAGGTGAGACTTTCTGCGCTATATATCACCGATGTGTTGGTAAGACTTGATCAACCTTGCTAACTAGCAAGTTTTATATAGGTAAAAAGTTGAGCTTGTTATGTTTTCATTTCCTTTTGTTTTTATTCTCCTTGTTGTACCAAAGTTTTTGTGTTTAAAGCTTCACCTGTTCTAACTTTTGCCTCAAGTTCACGAAAGTTTTGCAGCTTTTTGAACTTTGAAAAATTCTCTACAGTAAAGTTTCCCAGAAAATTGCAAAAAAAATTATATTCAAAGTTTTCAGGTAAAAAGCCATCAGGGGGCACCTTTGGCTGACCAAGGGGGCCACCACCAGGCCAGGTGGCGCGGCCCAGCTCCTGGTCGCGCTACCCACCCTCCTAGGTGGGTCCCATACCCCCTGGTGGCATCTCTCCTCTCACTCTCTCTCCTTCTTCCCAAAAACACGAGTTCTTCCTCTGGTTTCTTCGTTCTTGCTGCTCTTGAGCACGTACCTTTGATCTCTCCATTTAGCCACTTGTTTGAGCTGATTTTTGGAACAAGTGCTCCCTGGTATGTGACTCCCTCACCCCTCCAATTAGTTTTCTAGTTGGTGGCTTCATTAGTGAGTATTTAGTGGTTCTTGGTGCTGTTTAGTTAAGCTTAAATGTTTGTGTAGAAATTTATTTTTCAAGTGTTGCTGCTAGTTTGAGCCTTGGTTAAGTAAGCAGAATGTTATGCCCAAACTAGTTTTGCTTAAATCTTCGTTTTTGTGAATTGTTAAAAAATTTAGAAATGGAGAAACTAGGGAAGTGGCTTGGGAAGAAGAAACCCGAGCGCTCTAGCCGTGTCACACGTTCCGCAACTTCGCCTTCTACCACAAGGGAAAGCTACAATGAAGATATCATACCCGTAGAGATGTTGGACGTGTTACCCGCGAAGGCCATGGAATTTCCATGCGATGGTTTTATGGAGAATGACGGCATAAAAGAAGAGTTTTATGCTCTGTGTGAGAATGCAGGTTTGACACGGCTTGTTACAAGCCGTGTACCACAGTACGAGACACTCACCGCTATTTTTGTTAACAGTTTCAGATTTTATTCTGACAATCATACTGTGGTGTTTCGACTTTATGAAAGGTTGCTGACCATGCTTATGAGTAAATTTTGTGAAGTTTTAGGTTTGCCAGGCTTGGTCGAGAAGAAGAAGAGGAAAAATATCCAGACTGTTGAAATTAACACCCTCCTCGACTCATTCTGCAACACCGAAGTGAGGCCATCCAACCGGCAGAAGATCTCCAACATTATGTTTCCTCACCTCAGGTATTTAGCCTATTATATTGCTAGGGGAGTGTTGGCTCGAGAAAACACGAGCAACAGTTCCATGCCTGATACTGCCATCATGGAAAATGCTCTCTGAGGGAAGCATGAGCATCATGTGGGTTCGCTTATTGCGAAACGCCTTGCTACTAACAGTAGCAAGGGGGTCTCTCCAAGGAGAACCGCGCCTAGATGATGCTATCTTTCCTTTTGTTAGTCTTGACCTGGCTGCCATGAAGAGGCATTTCTTTGTTACTAAGGCCTCTGACCGCTTTACACTTGATTATATTTTGCGGTTCAAAGATGGTGTGACATGCACTGTCCGTCTACCTGCACCACTTGTGTTTGATTTTTCTCGCAGGAACGGATATCGATTTTCAGTGGCCGAATTCGATGAGATCACAGGGAGATACCAGTATCACGACCCCATAGAGGGGGCCGAGTGTAACACCCTGAGTGTTATAGAACAGTAACACTTTTGATAATGAAGATTACTGTTGATAACCACTGATGTTAATCATGCTTTGATCACCTTGGATCAACTCAAACTCAAAAAGCCTTTTGATGAATATTAAAAATAAGTGGAAATAAAACTTTGTTAAAAAATTGTGAAAGCAATTTTGTAAAATGCCTAAAAATCAGTGGATCACATCCATATGGTTTTGGGGATTTAATAAGCAATAAAATAAATCCAACAATTCAAACAGTAGCCAAACCAGTGGGATTTAATCCCTTTTCAATAAAACAAAAATGCAAAAGAGTTTATAAAAGTCTAATTCTTTTTGTGGCACTTCTGTATGGTGCTGCAATATTATTGGAGCAAGTTTTACTGTTGGCAAAAATCAAAACCTAGCTAAACAAAATACAAACAGAAAAGAAAATACAAAAATAATAAAAGCAAAATGAAGCCCATACCCCCTGCTCCCCTTGGGCCCAGCCCAACTAAACAACCCACCCCGGTCCAACCCCACTCGTCCCATACCCCCGCACTGCTCACCATGTCGTGGCGTGCATCCACGCTGACCACGGCACCGACTGCCGCCGTGGAAGGCATCGGGCGGTCGCCGCCGTCGTTAAGGTCCCCAGGTTCCCCAGGATGGAACCCTAGTGCCCCCCTTCCCCGTAGATCTCGATACCGTCAAGCCTCCCCTCTCCCTCGTCGTCTCTGACCTCGGGCCCGAGCCCACCGTCGCCGTCGTCGCGCATCCGCGCGGCCGCCGTCCTCCACAGCTTGCCCCGCCTTGTCCATCAGCTGTGTCGTCGTTGTCCACCTCACCTTGCAGAAGGAATCGGGCCGGGGGGGATCTGCTGCGATGCATCGTCGAAGTTCCCGTTCTGCATCCGCGGCCGTCGCGAAGCAATTCCGGCCACCCCGACTCCCCATCGAACCCATTGCCACCTGCTGCTTGATCCCGGTGAGCGCACGGTCCTCCCCGACCTCTCCCCTCTTCTACCCATGCCCCGTAGCGCTGCCGCCACCTAGCAGTGCCCCGGCCGCCGCCATGGCCGCGAGCACCGCGGTCCCGATGCACCTCAGCTCGCGCTTGTGACACCCACGGGCCCCTGGTGTTCCACTGCACCCGCCCCGCTAGTTCACGCTCTTGGAGGAGCACTCGGGCCGCGATTCCGACGAGGCTCGAAAACAGACGCCGCCCGGACTCGTCGACGGCGTTGATTCCGGCGGCCCCTGGGTCCAGCTCCACCCCCAATCGAAGCCGGACGATTCACTCGTTCGAATGAGACCCCCCACGCGTGCTCTGGTGGACGGTGGCCAGCGCAAGCTCGAGTCTGCCGCCGTTCGTCGTCGCCGGCGATCCCCGGAGTATCTGCCAGGTGGGCCCGTTGGATTAGTCACTAACCCACCCACCCCCACTTACACTTACATGCGGGCCACCCCCTCTATTAATTATCCAGGGTTTTAAACAAATAAAAACTGTTAGAGAATAAACCCCCCTGTGAGTATGACATGTGGGCCCTAGGCCTTTTAAAATTAATTAAACTTTTAATTAAACAAATGTGTCAATGACACCTGGGCCCCACTAGGTGTTTAAGTTTATTAAATCTTATTAATAGATAACAGTGTATGACATGTGGCCCCCACTAGGTTTTATTTAAATTAAAATGATTTTATTAGTAATGTGAGTATGACATGTGGGTCCAGGGTAATTTAAATTAATAAAAATGTTTTATTTGACTGTGAGGCTGACATGTGGGTCCCATATGTCAGTTTGACCAGTCAACTACTTGTGGATAAGGTTAGAATTGTATTAATAAAAGAAAATCCAGAATTTGATTTAAAATGATTTAAACTTTGAATTTAAATATCTTTTAAAGCGTAAGTCAGATTCAAAAACTTTATACATGAAAATTGATCAGAAAAATATAACGAATACAGATACGCTATCTGTATACCAACCACACCCCCTAACACACCAATCATCGACATTCCCCCCTCCGGGCTGTCTGTCGATAATTCCCTATGCCGGTAAAAACCTGCCGGATGAATTTATTCCGAACACGAAAGTTGTCCGGAATGGTTCAACTAACACGGATACACCCCCCTTATCTTTGTCGGATGTCCACAACACCTTCGGCATGATACCTTCCCCCTCCGGTCCTCCTGTCCGGTAATCACCCGGAGCCGGTAGTTCATCCCCGGATGGATTCCCGCTCCGTGCAACGTGCATTGCACTGCGTTAGAACACCGTTAACATTTCATCTGTCATGTCATGCATATGTTTGTATATTATTGCTGTGTATTTACTGTTTCCTCCCCCCCTTAATCTCCGGTAGACCCCGAGATTGTCGTTGACTACACCGCTTTCGAGTACGACTACGTCGTCGACGACCCTGCCCCTACCGTCGAGATTCCAGGCAAGCAGAGCCATTCTCTTCCCCAGATATCGCCTACCTTTCCGTACTTTCTTGCACTAGGCATTGTTACTGCTGCTGCTACGTTACAATCCTAATCAATTGCATAGCCTGATTTTGTCGCCCCTTGTTGTACCTTCCTTATCCTATGCTACCTGCTATATCTATATATTATATTCAGCAGTGAGCCCTGCGCATTGTTAGCTAGGATTAGATAGCGGGCCGTGACCACTCAGGGGAGTGACGCGGATACAAAATATATACAATTGCAACAGGTACGGATCAATGCAGACGCTCTAGGGAACCTACAACGGCGAGACTCTGCCGAGTCGCTTCGAGTTTGACTTACGAGGGGACTGACTCGTAATTCACTCTCGTCGGCTCAGTAGCGTAGCATCACTGGGATGATACGAGGGTATTCCTCTTTAGTTCATTCCGCTGGTGTCTCGGCACCACCGGGGTGATACGAGAATATTCCTCTTTAGTTCATTCCGCTGATGTCTCTGTTGAACCTCGTTAAGTGTGCCATCGAGGGTGATTCCTCCTTGTTTCACTTAATGGTAGGCACTCGAATCAACTGGTGTCCTAAAAGGTAAGAGTCGGGCGACCCAACGGTTCCCGCGAGCGGTATATTGTCAGGAGCGACAGGGAGGGTACGACCGACGTTACTGGCGTGCTTGGCCCCTGCTCGTATCTCGCGAGAGTTACCAAACCACGAAAAAGTCAAGCTCTACCAAGAGCACACGCGAGACAAGGTAAGGAGACGGTTCACCTTGTTGGTAACCGCGCGCTTTGACGGGACGACAGGGCAGGCCCCGACGTTACTGGTGGGCCTTGTTGCTGTTCGTTGTCCGTTGTGTTGTTAGTCAGACAGCGATAACGGTTGTCTGCGAGATAATATTAAAATGCTAAATGGTTCGGCGGATGACTTGAGAGACCCGTTGGTCTGTACGCACTACCTTCACGTGGGATAAGGAGTTATGGGCTCCCCTGCGTCGTAGTTTGTCCGAAAGCTCTTCAGACGTCAGCAGTACCACAAGCTGATAGCCGGGAAGCGGTCTTGTCTTCTTTGCGTCAGCAGGTGTGTTTTGGATTTGCTTTTGCTTCACTGGACAGTCTCGTACCGTGCAGGAGCGTGCAAGGGTGAGGGACCTAGACCCCTTGGCGCATAGGATATAGTCCGGCGGATGGCCTCTTTGCTGAGCCTAGGATGGGCTGCGATGTGTCGGATAGCCTCGGTGGGGCATTCCCTAACAAGGTGTACGCCACCCTGGAGATCCGAGCGTGCATGCTGAACAGTAGTGCACCCCTGCAGGGAGTTTAATCTATTCGAATAGCCGTTTCCACGGTAACATGACGCTTTATGCTGAAGCTGGATCTTACCACTACAAACTATTACTATTAAACTGTATGGTTCCGAGTTTTTCTTCCTCGCAGGGAAGTCGAGGAAGGGAACTCGGCGGCATTATTATTATTAATCATTACAACTTACTATTATACAATGTTGCAGCAACTTCTGCTTCATTGCTACTTTATGCTTTATATAAACTATTGGCTGTTTCTCTTCTCATGCTGCAAGACATCGTCAGAAGTTGCTAGTCTTCGATAGGCCTAGCTTCTTACCCTTATTCTGATTTCTATCTTCCAGTCCACTATATACAGCCTCCCCTTTCCGTTGATACAAAGGCATAATGCTTAGTAGCGGACGTAAGACTCGCGGGTATGCTAGATACTCACCTTTTCTTTGTTTCCCCTTTTATGTTTTGCCTGATCGGCCGCTGCAGTCGACGTTGGAGCCCAGGAGCAGGAGTACCCCGGAGGCGGATACTACTACGTCGAGACCCCCGCTGACCAGGACCAGGAGTAGTTTCGGAGGCTCCCAGGAAGGAGGCCTTGCCTTTTCGATCTGTATCTCTGATGTTATTTGTGCTAGCCTTCTTAAGGAAAAACTTGACTAACTATGTCTGTACTCAGATATTATGGCTTGTATAACTTATGTATTCGGGTCCACGTGACCCCCCTTTATTGTAACATATTGGTTTATCCTTTTGTGTTTAGTGTTGTGCTATGATATTCTCACCGTGGCACCCTAATCTCAGTCGTGTACCCTGCGTGTATGATTATTGTACACGGATTGATTTTGGGGGCGTCACACCAAGCCAGATGAGGAGGAGCGTGTCATGTATCCACCCGTTCAGGAGGAGCACGAGGTGTATGCACCAGTCCAGGAGGAGACCGTCGCCCCCTGGGGTGAAGGGTCTTCCTATGGATGGGGGTCGGGACCTTCCTCCTCCGCGTGGGAGAATCTCAGGACGTCGGTGTATGCTCCCGACTTCCCCTACGACCCATGGACGCACCAGTACTACCCGGGATCAGGAGGCTCCTCTGGACCGCAGTAGACGAGCCCAACTTAGGCCAAAAGCCTAAGCTTGGAGGAGTACGTGCTCTCCTCCCCTTTCATTGTATCTTCCGTTGGTTCGCTTTTATCTTTTTGTAGTTTTTGCCTGTTCTTCTTTGATCTTTTAGTTTGCAAAAACCCAAAAAAGATTTCTCCTTTCTTTTGCTTTCGTTAAACCTTAAAAAACCCCAAAATATGCTTCCTTTGCTCTTTAGTTTGCTTTGTTTTCAGAGTTCGGCTCGAGTCCATGATGATTATAATTTCCTACGTTCGATCGTGCAATTGACAAGGCAGTAATGACGAGATCGACGGAAGGGATGCAACGAGGAAAGCCGGTAGGAACTCTTTTTGTTTCTAGTTCTGTACATATGCACGTACTTGTGATTAGAGACCAGCTTGTCGCGACATAGTGCTATGTTTACAATGCTTTCCCAGTGGTTCATGCTTTCTTTGTGGTTAACCTCAAATAGCTAGAGTTGATAATTTGTTGCTTGAAATGATTGACATGCATTGCATTGTTCACAGTGTGGCTTATTGAAGTGGTATTTCCCTCCGGGGGATTCTTGGATTGACTTGGCACATGTTCATGCATGTTAAGACTAAAAAGTCTGTTCTGCCTTGATGATCTTTTTACTTCAGAGTAGTTATATCACTTTCATGCCCGATTCAATGTTGCTTTGTCGCTCTGCATGATTATGACCGTTATGCTCTCTAGTTGGTCGCTTCCCCATCTTTTGCTAGCCTTCCTCCAGCACCAAGCGGAATTCTGCTTGTGCTTCCAAACTCCTTTTTAAACCCAGTTGTTCCATTTGAGTCCACCATACCTACCTATATGTGGTATTTACCGGCCACTCCTAACTTAGACTTTCATGTGCCATCTCGAAATTTATTCAAAAGCTTCTCATTTGTAACCGTACAAACTCATGGTGCGGTGAGGGGAAATCAGTATCTTTCATGCCAAAAATATTTTGACGGAAGTTTTAACTAGTCAAAAAAAAATATGAGAGTTACACCTCCCCCCATACTTGATGATGGAGTGAAATGGACCAAATGTTGCTTATGATAGATGGAAAGATACCCTCCTTCCATCCTTGAGGCAAAATAAAAGGTTCCGTAGACCATCAAAGGATTTATGGATAAGCGAATATGTGTAAGCAAAAGGCATTAATATGGTTGGCATGGGAGATATTGAGAGACCTTTACCGTTCACCGTTGACTGGAAAGTTGCACCTCTCAAAAGAGTTTTATCTATGTTTTCAAAACCAAGAGCTTTGGCACATGTTTAGTCTTTGCTTCCTTTCACGGGGTTTCAACCTTCCCATCAAAAGCCACGGTTCGAGAGTCTCCACCTTCCTTTCTCCAAAGCACCAACTATGAGAGCATAATTGTCATTCTTAGTATAACATGCATTGTCCCAAAGTACCACATTGTCTTCTGCATGATTGTGATGTTTCTTACTCTGAGTTCTGAGTTCTAGTCTCCTCTAAAACTCCGGAGGAGTTTTTGCATTTATGTTTTGCTTCATTCATGGAGGCTAGCGAAATACCACTCTGATATGTTCATGCTATGTGCATTGTGATCTTAAATTGATTTTCAGCAGCATATTATTTACTTTACGTTTGTTTGTGAATGATTACATGAAAGAAGGATTGCTTCGTGCATTGTCCATGTAGCATGATGTCACAACTTGCTAAACTCTTTTGTAGTACATGCTTATATACATCTAATGAAGCAAAAGAGTTTGTCAAAGTTTTCTTTGCCGCGTCCAGTTCGTTGAACTGAATTTCTTGAGGACAAGCAATAGCTAAGCTTGGGGGAGTTGATACGTCCTAAACGTATCTACTTTTCCAAACACTTTTGTTATTGTTTTGCCTTCATTCTTGCATGATTTGAACGAAACTAACCCGGAATGACGCTGTTTTCAGCAGAGCTACCAGTGTTGTTTTCTTTTGTGCAGGTTTCTAGATACTTAGGTACGCTGGAAAAATCCCAAAAATATATATAAAAAATCAGCGTTCCGGAAGCTTCCACCAGGCCAAAGGGGGGCCACAGGGCAGCCAGGGGGCAGCCAGGAGGGTGCCTGGCGCGGCCCAGCTCCTGGCCGCGCCACCTGCCCTCCTGGGTGGGTCCCACACCCCTGGTGCCCTACTTTGGCCCTATTTATTCCCCCGTCGAGGAAACCCCGAAACAGAGGTCGCTTTTCCAATCTACGTCGCGGAGCCGCCGCAACCCTCTGTTCTTCCTCGGACAGCTAATCTGGAGGCTGAATTGGCCTCCGGTGAGGGGGAAATCATCGCCATCGTCATCATCATCGCCTCTCCATCACCCCTCCATGACTCCTCCTCTCATGTGTGAGTAATTCCCTGTTGTAGGCAAAAGGGGATGGTAGGGATTGGATGAGTTAGATCATGTAATAGTTCAATCAGATTGTTGGGGGCATGTTGCCTATCATCTACTTGGTGTTTACCATCTCTGTTACAACTTGTTGCTCTTAATGCTTGTCACTTTAGGCCCGAGTGCCATGATTTCAGATCTGATCACCCTTTTGTTTCTTGAGTTTGTGGTGTTCTTGATCCTACCTATGAGTTGTATGCACCTATTATAGTCTGGAACCGGCAATCTCAATGGTGACAGCTTGGGACACCAAAGGGGGTGGACTATAATTTGAGGATTCCGTGTATCCATGAATTGTTAATGCTTTGTTCCGGTGCTCTTTGACAGGAGTACCTTAATCTCCCTAAGTTCCTTTTGGCCCTGTTTGTAGCGGGAGGGTAGGAAAAAAGATGTTGTGCCAAGTTCTTATTGCAAGCACGTACAACTACCTTGGGATACATGCCTGATGTTTGATATTTTCCTAGATGAACCTTTGTTTTCTGTGAGCCTTGGCCAAGTTAGAATCTGTTACATGTTCGTTCTCATCCAAGCAGCGCCCAACGATCCATCTCCCTAACCTACAGTGTTTTCCTTCTGCTTGTTACTACTTGTTTACCTTTGTTGTTCCACTATCACTATCACCACTATTATCATCACCACTACCACCACCATATCACAGTTGCTACTAATACCTTTGTGCAAGGAAGTGTTTATTTCAGGTGAGGTTGAATTGACAACTCAATTGTCAAAGCCTGTACGTATTCTTTGTGTCCCCAAGTGTCGAATCAATAAATTGGGTTATCTTGCCCGCGAAGACTATCTCGATCCCCTACAGTTGAGGGTTATCACCCGCCCGCCGTTGGCGGTCCATCGACATTAGCCGAGCTCGACGCCATCACGCTAACTAAGCCTCGGTCGATGACTTCATCTCCTTTTGCCTTTGACTGGGCATCCTTGACGCCCTACATGTTTTCGCAGGGCACCGCCAACGTTCCATGCACTCTCCTGCACTTCGTGGATGAGGAGTTAGTCGATGTTGCCGTGGGCAGAATCGTTCAACCGGGCAACCGCGTGTTCCATGGTAATACGATGCCAACCAACGTGTATAAGGTTCAACTGATTCAGGTGCTGTATGGCTACGGCGGATTGTTACCTCCCTATTGCCCCCTGGAGCCGAGGATGAAGATGTGATGTACCTCCACGCCTGCTTGAACTGGAGCTTGCTTTGGCCGAAGTGCTAGATTCTTTTGGGGGTGGGGAACTACTCCACCCCACAGCCAGTCGTGCCGGCGCCAAGCCATGGCTAGGGATGAAAACTGAGCGGAAACGAACGAAACTGGGTGCGCCACATTTGTTTTCATATTTTTTTGCAGAAGTGGAAACAAATACAGAAACCCTGGAAATGAATATGGAAATGGATATTACCAGAAATGAACACTGGGCGAATACGGAGTGAACACGAAACCAGAAATGTGTCTTACCGGACCTCAAAAACCCTTGATCCATAGAGAAACCAAAAACCTAAATACTCGTTTATATGGCTACAAGATAATATGAATTTCTTAATGACTTAGCGCAATCTTATAGTAGTAGTGGACAAATACATATCTATCTAGTTGATTACGTGTGTGGTCGTAGAAGTTGTGTCTTACATGGGTCATTCTGCACATCCTATCATTGTGTGTTGTTTGATGCTTGGGATGCAAAGCAGACGTAGTCTCGTAGTAAAACCAAAAGTTCCATATTCACGGAAACTTTCCCGTTCCGTTTTTGTTTCCATTTCCACATAAAATATTTCATTTTCGTTTTGCAAATTTCCATTTCAATTTTCATATTTCCTCTCCATTTTCATATTTCCTCCGGAAAAACAGAAAGTTTCCACTCTATTTTCATCCCTAGCCATGGCAAGACCGCTGCAACGCCGTCGGCTGATCCGGGCCACCACCCCACGGACATCGATGTGGCACAAGATCGGAGCAACACCAACACCAACACACTACTTGCCCGTGTCGATGCCTTCTTCGAGGAACACGGTGGGTGCGACATGGACGACCTTTTCCCGCCTGCTTCTCAAGAACCCAACCTTGGTGCAAAATACTCCTCCCACCCATCTCATAGCGCGGAGATGAATTCCAACAATAAGCGTCGACTATTCAGTTCTCGGGAGACGCCTCCAGCTGCTGCCTTCACCGAGGCTGAGACGGCCGAGGCGCGAAATGTTATCAGCCCCAACACACTCAGGAAGGCGGTCTCCGAGCAGGTAAAGGTCCCATTACATGAGAAGCCGAAGAAGAAGGGACAGACAAGAAGGAAGAAGGGTCCCACTACTGCGAGCCAGCCGGCACCGACGATCCGTGCTCAAGACGGGCCACCAAGACCCGACGGAATCATGTGCGAGGGTGCATGTGGCGGGTAGGCCAATGCTATCTGCTGCAATGCTCGATGCTGCAACCGGTGCTATGAAGTGTCTGCATGACATTGTTATGAATATAGAGACGCGACGTCTCAAAGAGAATGATGTGGCATACGCGGTTTTCACCGCCAAGGTGCCAGAGGGAAAGGGATTTGTTTCTTGCGACATCGGACGTGTGATCTTCCTGCGGTTTGATGACATCTTCGCTATGTTTCACCTTTTTCCGCTGCACTACACATTCGTTAGGCTATTTGCGCTCAGTATGGAGATGCGGATCATTAGAGACAAGACCCCGGACATCGTTATAGTTGACCCCTTCTACATGCGTGCCAAGCTCTTGTGCAGCTCCGGGGACCGGCGACTCGCTAGTGGTTACCTCGAAGGCGTCATTCTGGCGAACAAGGATAAGGACAACTTCCTCGTGCCTTACTTTCCCGAGTAAGTCATCCCCTCACGTCCCTGTAACGTACATTAGGTTGCTTAGATTTCGGTCGTTCTTTTCCTCCTAACATCCGTGTTGTGTGCAGTGATGAAACAAAGTGCACACTCATCGCTCTAAGGCCGAAATGTTCCATGGCCACATATTTGGACCCGGACCGTGAGTCCAACAAAGACTACACAAATATCAAGAAAGTTCTCGATGAAGCTCTCTCGCGCTACTCCAAATCTGGAGGCACCTTCAAGAAGGAAGTTGTTAGGTACGGCGCACATGTGTTCACTCACGTAACAAAGTTTGCCTGCGTCAATCAGCCGCCTGGCGGTCAGAAGGATGCCTACTACGCCATCCATCACATGCGGGCGTTTGTACGGGACCAGCAGCAGCTTACGCTGCCAACTCGTCTCAAGCACTGGGTCGAACGCTTGTCGGAAATCCAAGACGCCGACCTCAGACAAGAATTCTTTCGCATCCAGTCAGAGTTGGAAGGAATCATCTTTGAAGATGTCCTTCGTAACATGGGGGAGTTCTACCTCAACAATCAACTGTCCGACCGTGAAATAGATACAATACTAAGATTGCAGGCTGACGGCGATCGCTCATTCATAACCATCACGAAAGACGGCGGCTTCACCCACGCTCTGGCCCGTGAGCGGAGTCAAAAGTCTTGATGCCCGTGCGCCTAGCTATGTAGTTCTGGACTATTGACGAGAGCTCGTGTGTGTTGTATAAACTTTTATGAACTTGTATGTACATATGTCTCCTTAGTTTAAACAGTCATCAATCAACTTATATGTAGTCGATGCTATTTATTACTAGGACCATGAACCGTGTGCTATTAATGTGTGTTGCTTTTCTCTTCCTTTGGTCCTTAATTTTTTTGTATACGTATGTACTGCTTAAATATTATCTGAAAGTATCTCTTAATGTTTTGTTTGTCCAATGCATAAAGCAGATGCCGTCGTATGTTGTGTACATTGGTAGGATTCCCGGAGTCTACGACGACTGGGAGGATTGTCGGAGACAGGTTCACCGTTTTAGCGGTAACAGTTACAAAGGGTACCCCACAAGGGCGGAGGCGGAAGCTAGATACGCGCGCTATCTAGCGGGGAAGAGGAGGGAGCGGAGGAGGAACCAGATGAAGATCACTTTGTCCGCCACCCTCTTCTTCAATGTCATGCTAGTTTAGATATCGACTTGTAATGTGAAGACAAACTCGCTACTCGAGACTTGTAATGTTTTAACTTTGTTCGGTATTTTGAATTCGGAGACTAATATGATGATTTGTAATCGGAGACTAATCTTGTAATGTTTTAACTTTGTTCGTTATTTTGAATTCGGAGACTAATATGATGATTTGTAATCGGAGACTAATCTTCTATTGTATTCGATAAACTAGCAGAGTGGCCCTCGCAAATGCGAGGGCAGTCTATATTCTTTCAAGTGACCAATAAGTAATTGCTTAGTTTTACGAAATACCCGTGCTATGTGATAGGTACTATCACATGTGTTGGATAATCTTAATTCAGGATTAATTGTTTCTGGTGAAATGATGATTATGTCATTCCAAAAAGACAGTATAATGACTTGATGTAACATGATATTAAATTAGTTATATATATAATTAATGTCCATATGGCTAGGAATCTATATATTCATGTGATGTTAGATATGTACATGTTAATTTCATTCCAATCATTATTATTGGATGTAAATTTATTACAAAAATTGTCATGGTCCGAATATTAATTAGGGCCCATCAGAAAAACGGTCAGATAAGATTTAGATTATCTTCTGAAGTGATAGCAAGATAAAAATTTGTAGTGAAGGAAAAATAATCTATTAATAATGTTAATAAATGGTGTTCTCCCGCTATTTTGAAATCTACGCTTCTTATAAAACAAAACCCCACTATAGATCATTTAAGTTGTCTATCTCAACATGCAAGCTATCCACATCATCTATTCTTTTAGTCAATCAATTATCCATGTCACCCAATTATGTCATTTAAATTGTCTCTCTTCACATGCAAGCTATCCACATCATCCATTTGTTAGCCAATCAATTGTCAATCTCATATCAACTAATATATTTATTAATCTCTATATGCAATCTTCATATCAACCATATTTTAATCATTTTATTGCCCATCCTAATAATTTTAATACACACATGTTTCTGTTGCATCTTCACTTAGACAACTTAATGTATCATACTTTTATACTTTTTATTTATGCATATAGTTTTCATAGCAATTCCCGCAGCAACGCGCGGGGTATACTTCTAGTACATTATGTCTAGAGATGTCCATGAAGCAACTTTCACCATTTTTTCTAAATGTTTCTAACTGATTAAATAAAATTTATGTAATATGATTTTAATGATATTATTTTGTCTATTTTATATATGATTACATATCAATAGTAAAGTTATAGAGAAGTTTCATAGCAAGTTTTCTATAGGGTCTCTGAAGGGGAGATACAAATGATACATTTGGTCACTAAAAATATATTTGAGAATAAATTTTAATGTATCATTTTAAATAAATTTGGAAAATAAATCCTTATTCACTATATTATGGAAAGGAGGGAGCATAAGTTTTTCATATGGATAGTAAGAGTTTGAGAAGTTTGTCTACAACTTTTCTAGAATGTCATTTATTTTCAGGGAGGGTAGTATTCTATTTTTTTATATCCATTTTTCTTAACTCTCTCTATACTATACATACTATTTGGTTCAATCATTATATGCTCTCGATCATATGTATTTGTTGTGTCACGTGAAATTACTATATTAGCATAGACAACATAGTTCCAAAATCATGGGGTCTGTTTACATTTTGTCTGCACTCAGATCCATGTCAGCATATGCACTAAGATGAGTATCAGAGAAGGGACAATACATGTTTTCTAGTACTTCATTTATTTTTCATGTAATATACATGCACAATTCCTAAGATTCAAATTAGACCACTATTTTACATATGAATTTGCAAAAAATTAGAGAAGGTTCACTATAGGTTTTCAAGAACTTCGTTCATTTTCAACGGTTATAGTACATTGCAATTCTATCTCTATTTTATTTTAACTTATCATTTCATGAATTGTGAGTGACATTTCCTACTATTTTGTTTTCAAGGATGTAATATCCTACAAAATTCTGAATTATTAGAAACCATATATGTAAATATAAAAATGTGTTTGATTTAATTATATGAAAATAAAAGAAGCAGGAGCAATTGATCTTAATTTAGTGATATCATCATTCTCATTTACACAAATTCATGCCCAATTAGTTACTATGGAGCCATCAAGCTCCCCATCACCTTCGGACGCTGGGTTGCATGGTTGTAGCAAGCAATCCTTCCGTTGTTATCATATTATCTTCGTAATGTAGTGGTGGACTCACACTTTTTCTTGCATATATATACAACATAAATATATATCGGTTATGGTTTATTAGTAAATTTGGTTGGTGCTCTTGTGTTTAATTAGGTATGCCATTGTGAACTTCTGAAATTGCTTTCGTAAAATAATATGAACGACCATGTGAATCGCCCGCCCTTTCAATCTCTTTTGGTTTGTCACATCTGTAGAATCTAATAATGGGAAAAACCATAGATGAACCTCTATATCTATTTGGTCTATTAGGTATTTTATTTCACAAATCAATAAAGAAAGATAATTTAAAAAATATATTTACGTGCAACTTCAAAGGAAATTTTCCCCACAAAAAAAATCTTAAAAAAGAAAACTGAAGAAAATCGTTCTTTAAGAAAACAGTTCTTAAATTATATGTTAACGCTTTATTTTTTTTGTTGTCACTAATATAGATGTGCTTTAATCATTTTCATTTGTATAATCATTCATGCATATACCCATATATTTATATATATGTTTGAGCCTAGTATGTATTTTCCATTCTAAATGACATAGCATGTGTATTAGTCATGCCACGTTATATACAGTCCCTTTGTGCCTAGCCTTGGCATCCACGTGTGGAAACGATCCTGGAGTTTTTCTTGTTACGGGAGGGGAGACTTCTGGATTTTCTTTTCAGGTTTTAAAATTTTTTAGATCAAGTTTTCTTAGTTCTCTTTCCACATTAGTAGTACGTGACACGGTCCACCGATCTATAATTTTTTGGCTTTTTTTTCCTGGACTGCTTTTTTCGTGACATTAGTAGTAGGACTTGTCATGGCTCAACAACATAAATCTTGTGGCACGGCATTGAACGGTTACTCGGCTCCTTCTCTTTTGGGATTTATAATGAAATCATAACCTTAAATATACAGATCTAACGGTTGATAAAATTTTGATGATGTGGATTCACGTGGTTCTTAGGAGAGAAACCCCTTATTTTACTTTTAGTATATAATAATTGATAGATTTGTTGTTTATATCTGTGTTGTTTATAAATCTGTTGTTTATAACTGTTTGTAACCTGTGCAAATACAGAAAAGCAAAAAAAAACATAATATTCATAGTAATGGCGCACATAGTGTACCTCAGTGGCGCATGTGAAGAAACACAGCAATGGCGCACTCCCTGAAAGTGCGCCATTAGTAACCCAGAGCACAAGACACACATATGGTGGAACCAGTAACATCAGTGACGCATGACTGGCCTTAGTAATGGCGCACTCCTGGTGCGCCATTAGTATACAGGATAGTAATGGTGCACCAGATGTGCGCCATTACTATCACTTACTAATGGCGTGCTAGTAATGACGCACCTAAAGCGCGCCATTAATGTCAAAAACCAATGCGCCATTAAAAGACCTTTTTTCCAGTAGTGAGATTTTCCCTTTAGAATTTGGGTATGGCACAGAATCCAGATAGTAACTTACATCACTCTATACTCTCTAGCATTCAACTTCATTATACCTGGTATTGAACTTTCTCATCATCTCCTATGCATCTTGTACAACTTGACAAATTAAAACAAACAGAAACTGACATTAGAGCATACATATGTTCCATTTGAGTACAATTTGTTTCCATGCAATCATAAGTATCCATGATGATGGTAGAAAATCAAGCCTGCAATCAGGAAGGATGTTATCAATCAGTTGCTAGTTGCCACTTCTTCTTGTTGTACACGATTATCACCATCCTCTTGATATTCACTCGGACATGTCAACCTACGTAGCGATTACTATTTTGCTGAGTGTGATGTCCTATGTATTGATGCAAAGGTAAAGAAAAGGCTATGAAATCTTGTTACAGCAAATCTCACACCAGTTTCATATTTTCTTGCGTTGCAGTCCTGGAACCAACCACGTTTGGGATGCGATCTGATTCTATGTTAGTAAGATCGATCGGTACAGTTGGCACCTGCATATGTCATCAAAGTTCAAACGGTGTATTTACATTTAGGCTTTTTTTTACATATAGGTTGCTAATGTAGTCATTGAATGAAATATGTTTAGCTAGTAGTGTTGATGTACCGTTGTTGTTGGATCGTGCAGTAACCACGTGTAACGAGTAGGTGCGTCAGACCGCTTGTCCAACAGCAGATAGTAAGCAACTGTCGCCTATGCCATGGAAACACCAGTGAGACAGGTATTTCCTAGAGGAAATGAAAGCAATATATGTATCTAGCAAGTCTAGATAGAAATGTGTCACAGCATGATGGGTAACTATACTTGGTTTTCGACTCCTCTGTGCAGAATCTCAACAAGGTTATTGTTGTCCAACCCGACCATCATCCTGACTACCTCTTCCACACTTTCGTCGCAAACCTGGTGCAAGACACGAACAAATTCAGTATTCTGATGAGCTACATAGGGGTAATTAATTGATCTAGGATGACATGATCTACCTTCAAGATATGGGTGGCATCATGGAGAGGAGGCGGCATGGCGAGGTAGCGAGGGATGGAGTGTTGGAGCCATGGGTGGTGGCGCACCTCGTCGATGCTCATCCGCCTCTCAGGGCACACTTGAAGCATGCCTGAGATGAGCGCCCTCGGCTCGTCCGAGATACTACACGGTATCCTTACCCTTCCACTCTGCAAATTAATATCCCCCCAGGGAGTATGATGAATCAATCAACCAAAACCAACCGATCGCGATGATGAATGAAGGAATGAATTCCCAACTCCCAAGTGGAAGTGCTAGGTAGGGTACTTACGGCGATCCTCCTCTTGATGGCGGTATCATCGGGGCCCTCGAAGGGGAGGTAGCCACAAAGCATGGCGAAGAGGATGACCCCGCAGCTCCACATGTCCACCTCCGGGCCGAGATACCTCGTCGTTTCCACCCGCTCGGCGAACACCTCCGGGGCGGCGTAGAGCAGGCTCCCGCAGTCCTCCGCCGGCTTCTGGACGGGCCCGAAAAAGTCGCTGAACCCGAAGTCCGCCAGCTTCACGTTCTTGCCGTCGTCGAGCAGCACGTTCTCCAGCTTCAGGTCGTGGTGCACCACCATGTTCCGGTGGCAGTAGGCCACGCCGGACGCCAGCTTCCTGAACACGCGGAGGGCCTCGCCCTCCTCCAGCCCATGGTGGCTTGCGATGACGTGGTTGTAGAGCTCCTTGTAGAGCTCCCCGGACTGCGCCAGCTCCATTACGATGCACGGCCGGTCGCCGCCGTTGACGACGGCAACGGCGGCCTCGTAGTAGCGGATGACGTGAGGGTGGTGGCGCAGCAGCCGCATGATCCGGATCTCCCTCTCCGCTCCTTCTTCCACCGCGAGGTTCGCATGGAATATCTTGACGGCGACATGGCGGCCGGTGAGCCGGTGCGTGGCCCGGTAGACGTCGGCATAGGCGCCCCCGCCGATGGTTTTTGGCTCCAGCTCGTACCATGCATGCAGGTGCTTAACCGGGCTCGTACGAGCCCGGTTAGTTGGGGCCGCCATTGCTGGACTTGGAGCTGATCAGTGTCTCCATACACGACCCTACGTGTGGGATCCTCTGATCCTCTCCCTAGTTTAGCTACCTCTAGTTGTTACCAAATATAGCACCGGAGATGGAAGAAGCTACCTGGATAGTTAGCTTAATTTGTGGGGACAATGTGACTAAGTTAATTAACAAGGTGTGTACGTGCATACATAGACACACAAGAGCGGCGTCGACGTCGCGATTGGCCGTCGGAGAAAACAACGACGAATGGATCTGTTGGCACTGTCATAAACTCTTGTAATGGACACCAGGAAGGTTCGAGGAGATTCTCAGGTGGACGACGAATTAAAGGTGAAAGCAACATGCGGGATAAAGTACCTTTAAAGGGGATGCAAGAGGAGTATATTTTATAGGGTACGATTGTGAGGCGCCAATTGAATTAGGACAGCAGCGAAGTGCACAAGAAATTGTTAGCCGCTCACGTACAGCACTTAGCAGGTTCGTCAAGTACAAAGTCCTGAAGATTGACGTTAGAAAGAGGACAGAATACATGTCAAAGCATGTTCGTGTGAGCCGAAGCAAAGCAACCAAGAAGACAGGTTTCAAAGCACGAATAAGAACCTGGTGAGAAACATTGTGAGCAATTTCATTAATTGATCTCCTTAGGTATGCGAAACACTTGCGCGTGAAGATCATCCATAGAACTGATTTTTTTTTCAGCAAGAGTAGTTTTGATTGTCCATGGGAAGGAGTCAGCCGAAACAATTCTTGTCCCTCCCACCTTCGCTAGGAAAAGGTTCTCTGTGAGAAAGGTTGGCTGAGCAACCTGCAGGAGCTGAGTCACCTTGGCCGCAAGAAGAAGAGCAAGTGCTTCTGCTTGAAGAGGTGATCGTGTGATCGGGGCAGAAACTTTGAATCTGGACTTGAACGTTCCTTTGATCCTGCAAAATTTGAGAAAGATTCCAATGCAATGCCCATGGCTGAGCTCCCATGCAATAAGCCTGGAATTGTTGAACATTTTTACTCATGTAATAAGACGATCGGTCTTAAGGGTGCAACCCTGCAGGCACGTGCATGTTCCCATGGATATGAGATTGATCATTATCCTGGCTATCAACAAAGAAGCCACCCGAGAAATATTGTGATCGGCCAAGACTGAATCAGCAATGTGTACCTGATGAGGAAGAGAACATCTCCTAGCAAAAAATACAATCATTTCTAGATTTCCATATACATCACATAAAGTTTAGCAAAATTAGTTATAGATGCATGTGGGTGATTCATATTAAGCAAGACATGAATAGCACTTTGCATAGAAAGATGATTCTGAGTTAAAAGATCAGTCCTAACTCCTAAGGTACCAGGGATGGGCTAGCCAAGTTGCTCTTGCAAAGTCACAAAGGAAAAAGTGATGCATTAAATTTTGCATCTTGAGCACAACGACATCATTGTTTTGAAATGTCAACAAAGAAACGACTAACTCTCAAACCTGTCAGAAGAGCTTTTCCAAGTAGTCTCTAAGTCAAAGTTTGGACTCTTGGTGCCATCAACTTTTTGCTTCCAAACATTCTTAAAAAATTCTTTAACCTGAAAAGACATATGTGAAGGAAGATTCCTTGGTTGACTTTGAATATCCTGCAAACATAACTTTGTATGTGGATTTGAAGTTGCATTTTCCATTATGAGTGAGATTTTAGCAAATAATATCTTGTAGCCATCCTGAATGATGATAGTGTGTGTAATGATAAACGCCATGGTCTCCTGAAAAAGAGAGTGGATGAGATTGTTGTCCCAAGATCTTTTTTCCTATGAGACCCAAAGATCTTGGGCTAGATAAATGAAGCCAGCATGTTGGATAATGAGATGGTTGTGCATATCAGTCCAAGCCAAACACCATATAGTACTCAAAATGGAAATGTTCCCTTGAGTGATTTGATAGAAAGAGTGAGTCTTGAGTTTAGGAAGAATCTTGAGAATGGATGGCCAAAAGACAAATTTTGAAGTGTTGGAGGTAGCATCCCAAGTGGAAGTATCCCAAAAGTATTGAGATTTGATCACAAGATACAAGTAGGAGTTGAGATAGTTTGCAAGTCTCCAAGCAGAGGCAAGAATGCGTCCTTCATTCATGGCTTTGAGGTTTATTATACACAACCCTTCCTTCTATTTGGGCGTACAACTATCTTTCCAAGCCCCGAGGCAAAGACTTCTAGAAGAATCGTTTTTGTGATTCATGTCCACCGAAAGGTTCTAATGATAACAGTGAGTTTAGAAATAAAAACTTTGGTGAACAGAGTATTCAATGTGTAATAGACATTAATAGTTGAGAAAACAGATCGAATGAGATCTAGTTTAGCTAGATGAGAAAGCATGTTAGCTTTATAAGCGCGGGGGGGGGGGGGGTAGCCATGAATTTATTATGGAAAAAATTGTAAGCTACGACCATTTTTTTCTCAGGAAGGGTAAGAGGATGGCCCAAATGAGTGAAACTATCATCCATTGAAGGAACATGGAAAATGCATTTTTTATCAGCAATAACAGATTGATTAACATGAGCACTAAAAATAATAGCCAATTTGGAATTTTGCCTGAAAGGGTGCATAAATGGTGAATAATTTGATCCATAGTGTGGGTCTTATTCAGAAAGGTTCATAAAGCTGGTGAAACTCCAATTCACATTCTAGTTAAGCTGGACATGATAAAGATGTCATACCATCAAGTACTTCAAAATTCAGTGAAGCAATCACACAGATGATGAAGCAACTTGGGAACACAAAGACCATTTCCACTCTGAGTTTCCATCTCTATTTAGTGCCTAGACTAGGAATCTCGGGGATGAGATCATTTTAAGGGGAATAGTCTATCACACCTTATTTCTTGGATCCAGCCAAACTTTTTGAATATTGTTTGGCTCTTATTTGGATTTTATTTGAAGTTCTCGAGTGACATGATTTTAATTCATAAAAGTTCTCCTAGTCACACACTTCCAAGACTTTGTCTTAAACATCACCCAATGACTATGACATGTTGATAGATCAAAAAAGATATTACAATTTGTTTGGATAAAAAAGTAGTTGGACTATTTTCCTTTTCAAAAACCAAAAAAATAAAGTTTTTAACTATAAATATTTATTTGTATAAAACAACAATTTATTAAAAAATGCTCTTAAGGCCTACTATATATACACATTTGGTTCCCTGGCCTAGACCTGGGTATTCCTCGGTCCAGGCTTCACAAAGCCTGCCAAAAAAAGTCAAGCCTGAGCCCGACCTGGCCCAACCCGCAGCCCAGAAAAATGTTAATTTTAGCTATTAAAATAATAATATACATAATTTGTAGCCTATATACTACTGTATTATATCCATTTTTTATGAAAAACATATAAAACATGTTTTTTTGGGTTTTTATCGGGCTTCGAGTCGGGCCATGGGTGGGAAAGTGAAGCCTGAGCCTGGCCTGGTAGTCGGGCTTTGGGTCGGGCAACCTATGCCCAGGTTTACCTTGGCCACCAGATGAGCATTTGCCTAATCTTGTCGGCGAAGATACACGCAGGCGTCCACCTTGTGCAGTATGAACTCATGAGGCGCCAGATCATTGACCGGGAGTGGCAAGTTTGGCAAAGGCGATCGGTAACATGGTCAGGTGTCTCTAGGAAAGGCACAATGCGTACGATAGATGTGAAGAATAGGGAATAGGGAGGTTCGTTACCGTGAGAGGACGAGGCATCAAACTGTAACGTGATGTGTGGGCTAGGTGGTGAAGCTGACACCGACGACTGGTATGAAGAGAGCACGGGAAACCTCACGTCAAAGGAGATTGGCTCGCTGAACGGAGCAAGGAGTACAACTAGGCCATCGCCCCACGGACAAGATCAACCAAAGTTGTTGAATCAAAGACACATGTTCCGAAGTGGTGAGGAACAAGATGTCAAGGATGGGCGTGGGATGTAGAGGCCATGTTGGCACTGCACGGGTAGCATCCACATAGACAACGAGTGTGGGCATCGCAATGGGGGCGGCATAGTGTCCATCGATGCAGCGGGGATGGGCACAAGAACAAGGGTTGCAGGAGTGGTCACAACGACAATGACGGTAGTGGCACACGAACAGTTGGGGAAGCCGCGACCGTCGTCCCTCATTTTTAGCAAAGTTGTGACTAAGTTGATGTGCACATCTAGTCACTCACTTTTTGCACCGTGATTTCTTTTTTGTTTCTTTTAAATAAAACAATGTATGAACTTTAGACTCTTCATGGCACCGCAATGTTATACTGTATATAGCTATAATACGGAAAAAATCTTCCATATTTTTTCGTGCATTATAAATACTTAAAATGAAAATATCATTTTACATATTTATGTCGCACCAAAAAATATGAAAATTTCTTCACACATTGTAGCTCTAATGTTATATTGGCACGTATGATAGTTCATTTTATTTAAACAAAATGAAAAAAAATGACTTTCTTTAGTAGGAACATATTCTTTCTAAAGATTAATTTGGGTAATACACACATTGATCATGAATTGTTCGAGTTATGCATACACATTGGTATACACTAGTTGCAGCAACAACGATAAATATTATTCGTAGTGGAATTGACTGTAATCGATGGAATTTAGAGCATAATTCTGAACCATGAACCCAGGAAAGGGAAGAGCGCGACGAGCAGGCGCATGGGCAGCGGCGCCTGCCTGTACCTTGCAGCCGCAGCTGCTCTGCTTCTTCTCCTTCTAGGTCCACCAGCGGTATCGGTATCCGTCGGCGGCACTCGTGCACGCCGCCTGCCGCTAGTCCGGTCGCCGTCGCCGTCGCCGCCTTCCAGCTCGTCCCATCCTCCAAAATCAATACTGCCGCTTCCACTTCTAGCTGAGGTACCGGTGGTGCTGTCGACATCACCGGATTCTACCGTTGGTTCTGAATCTGCAGCCTCCTTCTGTTTCCCCCATGGCTGCTGGTACCTGGTGCTGTCAGTGCTGTTGTCTCCTCTGTACGTCGTGGAGGAGTTGTTGCCATATTGCTCTTCAGCTTCCCAGTCGCTGCTGCTGTAACCCGAATAGTAACCGTCGTCGTCGTATTCTTCTTCGTCACGGCGGCGCCGCCCGAATGAACCAATCTTGGAAATGGCGAAGGAGAGAAGGGACTGGACGAGCGGGATGGCCATGGCCATGAGGAACGCCTGTGGCCCCGTGGTCACCAGCATGGACGCCAGTAGCACCGGGAGCACGTAGCCGTACACCCTGAACATCTGTCACCATTGATAATATTACCACACACATGGAGTAAATGACCGCGAGGAAATCTGAGGATGAGCAAGTATTACCTTGGTAAACCATGGCTCGTCGAACATCTCCCTTGCAGAACCAAACGGGGCCTCGCTCCCGAATTCCTCCTCCTCATCCTCCTCGCCATCGTCGAATTGGTCGTCGGACCACCACCTCCTACTACTGGTCCTGTTATCCTCTCCGGTGCCGGGGCTGGGATTCTCGGCGTTGGAGGAAAACCAGCTGCTGCTTCTGCTGCTGGAGGAGGAGGAGGAGGGCCGGTTGCAGCGGCACCCATGGGAATTCAAGTTGCGGGGTCCGGCTTTGGATGCAGGAGCCGCCGTTGCTCCGGCTACTCGGCCCAGCACCATCGACGGCGGCTGCATTTCATCTCTACTTACTATACTCGGCCGCGGGCGTGCGGTAGCCGGTAGGTGGTGGAAGAATGAGCCACGACGGCACGGGAGATGTGGATAACTCTTGCTCTGTTTCTTTTCCGGGAGATCCTCCAAGAGAAACTCTGGCGAAGTTTCTACGCGTTCAGCGCCTATCCAGGTCGTTCTTTTTTTTTTGACGCGAAAATACTTCTAGCTCTCTATTCACCTTCAAACAAGTTTACATCATTTGCTAAACAATTCAGAATAAAATAAGGTGGTGTTTCCATCCACGGTTTTGGCAGATCAACACGTCCTCTACTCACTAGTTCATGTGCAGTAGAATTTGACTCCCTAGAACAGTATTCAACAACCACTGTCCTAAATTCTTGCAAAATGACTCGACATTCCTCGATGATTGGAGCAGCTACCATCTCATCCCCCGGTGTTATTTTTTAGAGCTTCAACAATGATCAGGTTGTCCATCTGAACCAACAGTTTTTGATGACCAGACATATGAGCAAGTTTTAGCCCTTCCACAAGGGTTGCTGCTTCTACCGTAGCAACGTCAGGAACATGCTCCAATCTACCTATACTAGCTTTGATGAACGATCCCCTTTTGTCCCTTATGATCACTCCGAACGAGCTAGAGTTGTTTTCTTCAACAAAGGAGGCATCCACATTCACAACGACATATCCAATAAGAGGCCGCTGCCATGTGTTCAAACGAGAAGCCGGTTTGCCAGCACCAGCCGCTTTGACAAAGTTCAATGAGAGAGCTCTAATTGATTCCGCTGTCCTGCTTGTATTCAGAGTCTCTTCACCTCTTGCCAAGCACCTCCTTTGCCACCACAGATACCATCCTCCGATCGCAATCATCTCCTGCGCAGAAACTATATTGAAACAAGGTTGATCAAATTCCTTATCACGGATAATTCTTTCTAGAACCTCTACCCCCGAACGATGAGGGATAGCTATGTGGCCCAGCATATCATGAAGACCTAAAGCGGTCCAGATTCCGTGTGATCTTTTGCATTTAAACAACATATGGGCAATGTCCTCCCAGTTGACCAGACAAATAGGACATTGGCTAGAAGAAGAAATATTTCTGTTGGAAAGAACCCCACAACATGTGATAGCATTATGAAGGCAGCGCCAGAGAAAGATTTTCACCTTGCTTGGCACTTTCATGGCCCAAATTTTCTTCCATACTGGGTGTGTTCGAGACCCCCCCTGCTTGCATCTCAGTTCTTGACAAATAGAATTCCTTCCATTGTTTGTAATAAGAAGATCTCACTGTAAACCTTCTCGAACCTGTAAGGTGCCACGCGATGAAATCCTCAGTCTCATACTGATAGATAGGAATTTGCAAGATTCTATCCGCATCAATGGACCAGAAATTGTCTCTGGTCAATATTTCATCCCACTCGCCTGTTATTGGATCAATCAACTCTTCAACTTTGGACAGAATGATATTCCCCTCTCGACGTGACAACCTTGCGTGTTGAGCTATTTGGGATCCAGCAATCATCCCATATATCGATCTTCGCTCCATTTCCAACTCTCTATATGCAGCCATTCTTGAACGTTTGAATGCCAACCCAAATACTCTGCCATACGAGTGAGCTACCCTTCTTCAGCGCACAATTGAGCAAATCTACTGAAGGGAAGTATTTGGACCTTAAAACTCTGGCACATAAAGAATCATAATTATCGATAAGACGCCACACTTGTTTCGTCAGAAGTGCTAAGTTAAAATTGTGGATGTCCCGGAAGCCCATGCCTCCTCTTTCCTTTGGTACACACATCTTCCATCAGGCAAACCAATGAAACTTTCGTTGATCCTCACCATCACCCCACCAGAAATGAGATATTTTATCAGTGATTCCCTTGCATATTTTTTTTTGAAATTTGAAAACACTCATTGCATATGTGGGTACAGCTAGGGCCATCGCTTTCAGCAAAGCCTCCTTACCACCATAAGAAAGTGTACGTTCCTTCCATCCGTTAACTAATTTTTGTATCCTCTCAATAAGATGTTTAAAACAGTCCACCTTGTCCACTCCGATCATAGCTGGCAGACCAAGGTATTTATCCGAGAGAGACTCCATCATAATTCGAAGTGTCTCACAAATCTCTACCTTATCTTCAACGTCAGTATTGGGGCTGAAATAGATTGAGCATTTTGGTGCACTCACCAACTGACCTGAAGCTGCACAATACTCGTCCAGGACACCTCAGAGTGACTCTGCATTGGTTGTGTCCGCCTTCATCAAGATCAACGAGTCATCCGCAAATAAAAGGTGTGAGATAAAAAAAGGTGTGAGATATCCAGGTCGTTCTTTTTCATTCGCCCGTGCCGATGTGGCCAGCTGTAGACGGTTGATAGCGGGACTTCTGGTGGCCCTCGAAAGCCTCACCAGGCCCCGGTAAAACTTAGTTGGGTCGGGCCCTGCTGCTAATTCCTCTCGCTTGCAAGCCACCCACCTCGAAGGGGGAGCCTGGGAGGGAGCCGGTGAGGGAGGAGGTGAAGTCGGCGGTGGCCGCCAGGCGCTGGGCCTTGGAGTGGAGGAGGAAGTCGTGGCACTGCTGCTCCACGAGACCACGACGATCTGGCCCATATTGGCGCCGGCGAGGTCACCAGAAAAGCTGTTGTGCACGAACCGGCAAGCGCTCCCGTTCTTACAGTAACCACGCGCGTAGTGCAGGCACGACTTTCGGCCGAGGCTGTCATCGCCTCTGAAGCAGAGCTCGCTGAACGATGCGCTCCTGTAGTGTCTGTTGGCCCACCCGGCGCTGTACGGGAAGAGCCTAGCGTCGCCGGCGTCGGGGCTCCGACACTCGCCGTCAATGGGGCGGCGACTGAATAAGGCTAGGTGGATGCCATCTCGCCGTCAATTAGTACCACTATGTACTACTAGATGCGTGACACTTATTATGGATTGAAGGAAGTACTACCTCTGTTCATTTATATAAGACGTTTTGGAAAGCTAATTTAGCTTTCTATAACGTCTTATATAAACAAATGGAGGGAGTATGTATTTATTTGTCTGTTTTCCTCATATGATCGATGGTGCGCACCAAGGCGCGCCTTAGGCACTAGTGTGGGTAAATATCGCTCTGTTTCTTTTCCGGTGGAGCGCTTTGGGTGTGTTTGGTTGCTACTTTTTTCGTTCCAAAATAATTGTTTCAACTTACTACAATCTAAATTGTATTAAGATTAAGACAATTATTTTAGAAAGAAGGGAGTAGCACTTTGGGCAACCCAAGTCATCCCGACGTTGATACGTATATATACCTTTTTTATGGATGGTACGTTTTGTTGTTCGAACAGATCCATTAAATCCTGATCGGTTCGTAAAAATTATGCAAACGGTTCGTAAAAATCTCTACGAGCCGCTATATGTACGGGACGGGGTTAGGGCCTTGTCTCGCATCCATTCCTTCATCCTCCGCTAAATTTTATTTTTCTCCATCGTTTAGAGTAGGCAACTTCGATGAGGAATTATATGACGTCTCGTGGGAGAGGAGGCCCTGACCGTGACGTAACCGCCCACGGTGGTGGTTCACGGTTCGCTAGCTCCCACAAGCCGGAGATGGTGTACTTCCGCAACGACAACGAGGCCCTGCACGACTGTGGAAGGCGGTATCTTCAGCTCCGCCGTTTCCTCACACTGTAAACCATCGCACTTCGCGTGGCCGATGATGTTCGCGAAGCCGCCATTGACATCGTCATCCGCCGACAAGATTGCGCAGCCGAACGCCTCGCCAAGGCCCAGGTGGCATGCCACTTCTCCATAGTGGAGTACAACGTGGCGTGCGCCCGCTTCCAGTCAATCTAGCCCCCCGGTGTGGGCGACCTATATACTACCCAAACGACCCCCGACTATCTCCGGTGATGTAGTAATTAACTGTTTTTTTGGTTTTTAGTTGCTCCGGTGATGTTCCGACGTTGTTTGTTCTGCGGAAAGCTTGAAATTTGAAATATATATATATATATATATATATATATATATATATATATATATGGCTTTCGATTTAGCACATCTGTTCTGCCTACCGAGCGCGATTTGGTGTGCCATTTCATATTTGCGACGATCCGCAAATAGAAAATAACGACTCATTTTATGACGTATATGATAGAGTTGCTCTTATCCTTCATTGCATACACATATTTTTATACATGTAAAAAATCAAAAGAAGTTAAAAATGGTTAGTCGCTTATTCACCCCTTTAGTCGACATCCCGGTCCTTTCAGATGTTGATGACAACAACGAAGTCGATGGAGATGATCGTCGTCACAGTGGTTCCCTAGATGGTGCTCCTACATCGTCGAGAGTGAGTGGGAGAGAGGCCCCTCCTTCTCCTCATTCTTCTTAATATTGATAGCCCCCCTATATGGGAGAAGAATTTCCCTCTGTTCCTTGGCCTCCATGGCGAGCCCCTTCGAGATTGGATATATTTTTCTATATTTTCTTTGTTGTCGGCCCTGTTTTTTGGTCGAACACCGTTTTTAAACAATCAAAGATCTGTATTTCAATCGGGCTAAAAAATTACAGGTTCTTTGTTCTTAAAATTAGCCTTTTGCAGACAAAGTAGATCCTCAACCGACATACAGTCTTTCCACACGGCTACTCCACGTGCCCTACCCCCTAGGGAGGGTAGCCTGACCGCGTGTGACCCTCGTGACCTTCTTATGTTAACTATTTCACTCAAAATTCAGATATATCCCAGAAAAACATATATTAAATTGTTGGGGTACTTTGACCTTCCTAGATATTGACTTTCTACAAAATCAAAAACAAAAGAAAACAAAAACTGGCACTGAGCACTAGATTAACTAGATGATACCCCGCACGTTGCTGCGAGAACTGTTAGTAAATAATTTAATGTTTTATAATATGATAAAATTTATGAAACTTAGTATAATTTAAATATTAAATGTTTTCTAAAAAATATTGTTTAGAGTAAAAAATTAAGAAAAATAGATAAAAAAACTAAAAATGAGTGTGCTTTTTGTTTTATTAATTTATTACCTTTAGAATCTACCGGCGTGATGATATGAAACGAAAACAACGTTGAGTGGAGAGAGTAGATACATAACCCTTAACTAAACATAAAACAATGATAGCAACCACATATGTGCATTTATAAAAAAAGTTGCATAGAAAAATAAAATGCGAGGTAACTCATAATTTGATTTTCTATAAAATAATCACTTTTAAATCATGAGACTTAGTGCATAAAAAGGTTAAAATAAATTAATAGGTTGCATGCGCATGCGGATTCAATGGAAGCACGTGCATGAAGAGTTAGTTGAAAAGATTTGGACCTACTTGATGATGTGGATAACTTTAGAATATACCAGCGTGATGATATGAAACGAAAACAACGTTGAGTGAAGAGAGTAGAGACATCACCCTTAACTAAACATAAAACAATGATAGCAATCACATATGTGCATTTATAAAAAAAGTTGCATAGAAAAATAAAATGCAAGGTAACTCGTAATTTAATTTTCTATAAAATAATCGCTTCTAAATCATGAGGCTTAGTGCATAAAAAGGTTAAAAAAATTTTGTGATAGGTTGCATGCGCATGCGGATTTAATCTAAGCATGTGCATGAAGAGTTAGTTGAAATTTTTTGGACCTACTTGATGATGTGGATAACTTGCATGTCAAGATAAATATGTTAGTGGAGATGAACTATTTAGGTATAGATAAGTTAGTCTACAAAATATAAATTGATGCTAATAATATGTAAAAGTGGTATGATAATAGCATGAAACAATTCAAAATTATAGATATACCAGAGACGTATCAAACCCCCGAGGATATGGAGATTGTTGGAGGCAGAGACGGTGATGTTAGAGCCCCCAAGCCAACTGACATGATTAAACAGGTCGGCGTGTCAACACGGAGTGCCTGGAGTGGGCCAGTTCAGCTCGGTGAAGCCCCCAGACTAATCGATGTGACAAAAAGGATCGGTGTGTCGACGCGGAATGGCAGGAGCAGGCCGACTTGGCGATGGGAAGCCCTCGAACTAGCCGACATGATGATTTTTTTTTGGCATGGCGACACAAAAGCGCTTGGAGTAGATCGATTTGGCGAGGTAAATGCACTGGAACAGCCAACATGACGAAATAAGCTTGCTAGCGACACAAAGCGTCCGGAGTAGGTCAACAACGTGAGATCAGAATAGATGAAGCAATAGGGTCAGTTTGGACCAATAGACGCACGACAAAGAAGAACACCATGAAATATACTTCAATTTAACAAGCATTTTTTTGAGAACACAACACCGTACCCCACAAGAAAATCTTCGCCATCAGAGATCGTTTGATAAGCCACTCATGGTCAAAGATGAACTAGATCGATTTTGTTTTTGCGTAGAAAACAGATTTGTAAATGGAAGCACTTTAAAATGTTCCTTAGAATTTTAACCGTCGGATCGAGCTCAAAATTTTAAGGGATTGCATACGTGGCAATTCCACACAACTACAATAGTTGGATCTTCCAAATTATGTCGGAGTTGATCATTCGACTCCTTTTGAACTCCCGCGTATTTCTATTCAAATTCGACAATGCCTTGCCTCTTTCAAGGCAGGCGAAGATTTCGCCGTTGGATCACGATGAAATTTTACAGGATTTTAGGCGCAAATTTGAACAATCCCACTTAAGGGTTCGGCAAAAAAATGTATGAGGAGGCATGGCCGACGTAAAAGATTATGTCATCCTTTTTTTCTATGAGGGAAATTGATGAGGACATCCCTACTACCTTCGCACCTACAACAACTCCTGAAGAACCAATTATGAATAAGTCCAATGAAATTAGAATCAGACCTATTACAAGAGCTCGTGCAAAGCTATTAGAACAATAGGTGAACTTATTCCTCATAGAATCTGATGTTTTCCTTAATGAGGATTTTATACTGCCTAAGTCCTTGTGTATATGTGTTATCAGGTACGAAGGAGTCATACAAGAAGAAGACATGGGACAAGGGCACGTTTCACGAGGAGAAGAGTTGTGAGAAGATGAAGCAAAGGAGGATTTGCTGACGACGTCGGACGTCCGGATTACAAGTCGGACCATCTAGGACACCAAGTCGGACGTCCGAGCAACAAGAAGGACCGTACGAAATACGCATCCGAAGATCAGTGGAATTACTAGCCAAGTCGGACCGTCCGAGTATCAAGTCGGACCGTCTGACTTACGGCGACAGACATCAGTGGTATTTACTTCATATGTGGGACCGTCCGAGTAACAAGTCGGACCGTCCGTCCTAAGGTCAGACCGTCCGAGTTAGAGGTCGGACCGTCCGACCTGCCCTATGCCTGCACGCAGAATTAAGGGCTGCGGCCCATGTATCCCTGTTTGGACACCCTAGCTTATAAATATAGAACCCCCCTACGAGTTTTAGGGTTAGACCACGTTTACATAAACCCTAGTTCTAGAGAATAGCTCCAAACTTTCATCTTGATCTGAAGTGTTGCTACTGCAAGTTCTGTGTGATATGTTGTTCCACTGGGAATTAGTAGATTGCAATTTACCATCTCGTGATCAACGGCTACGTTGCGCAAGTGTGTGAAGTTGTGAATATCCAAAGGGTAGAGAGCTATTGCATTGACAATTAGGGATCTAGCAAGGAGAGTTCATTGGCTACATACAAGTTATCTATCACCGCTCTCATATTCACCGTACGCTTACTGAGAAGATCGGGCCACCCCATATCATCTTGGTATCAGATTTCCAGTGTTCCCTTAGTAAGCATCCACCAAATCCCCCGTAGATCATTTTTGTTTCGTCCTATCCAGAAAAAGCCATACAAAATTATTAGGGTTTAGTGTTTTGCCTTAACCTAGATTGCATCTTTTCCAAGTTTTTAGTTGCTGATCGTCGTCCAGTTTGTGTAATTTGTCTCTGATCGAGTCTTAGTTTTCTTCTGTTTGTGTTTCACAAGTCGGAGTGTGTCTGTTTTGGTCGTGATAAGTTATTTTTTCTTAGCTTTCTATTACCCTTTAGATTGTGTCTCCGTTTGATAGCTGATACTCTATCCTCGTTGGTTACCCCAAGTGGAATGTTTGATGTAGAGTAGAGGCAAGTTTCCCTTGGCAAAGATACCAAGGTTGAAAAGATCGTCTCCCGTAGGACTCCTGATAATGATAAGTAGGTGGTTCAGCAAGTGTTGCGCCGTTGAAAATCACTTGCTTCTCCTGGACCTGCACACGACACAAATAACTTTGCTCCCAATGAGTACAGAGAGGTTGCTAATCTCTCCGGCCTTGTTGTTTACAAAGGATCAAACGCAAGGGATAATGATAATGGTGATAACAGCTAGAAAGTAAAAGCAGGAAAATAAAAGAGCGTGTAAACAATGATGAGAATATGGACCGGGGTCCCGTGATGTTCACTTGTGATGTCTCTCTCCCAAAACACGATAAGACTATTATCCGAGGTAAAAAAATCACAGTTGGGCAATTTACAGGATTAAAAACGCACCGCAATGCTAACTATGTTACAAAGAAAGGAAGAGGCTCAAAAGCATGGGTAGTACGCCAAAATAAGTAGACCGAAATCCAACTTCATCTACTACTAATCATCCACCTTGAGATGCCTATCCAGAACACCTCGCTGGTATTAAGTTGCGAGCCCCACCCAAAGTGTAAACCCAAAGCAACAGACAACTTCATTGAAAAGCACTTTGCGTAAAGTAAACAATCCTTGCAACTGCGGTTACAAGCACCGTTGTTTTCCCCCTTGAGGCAACAACACATCCTCTAGACTCATGTTTTTGTCACTCAAGCATGTCATCAGGGGGCATGAACCCACAATCGAGCATAACGTTCCCTCTTGGAGTCACTACCTACTACTTGGCCAAAGCAATAAAAAACAACGGAGAACATGCAAGAATTACTTAGGAACAAAAATATAAAAGATAAGAACCAAATATATTACTCAATCACAAACTTAACTTAGTCTCATAATCCATCAGATCCCAGCAAACTCAGCATAGCAACAACAGAAAATTACATATGTGCCTCGATCATGTATGGCAGCTCACGAGGTCTAAACCATGAAGAACAAAGAGGGGAGGAGAACATCATATAGCTACTGGTCATGGACTCATGGTCCAAGGTAGACTACTCACGGATCATCTGGGAAGCGTCCATGGTGGAGGGGAAGCTCCCGGAGGTCAATCCTCCCTCCGGCAGGGTGCCGGGAAGAGGTCTGTGATGACGAGATAGTTGACAGGTGCAACTCCTCTCCTCGTTGGTTACCCTAAGTGAAAGGTGTGATGTAGGATAACAACAAATTTCCCTCGGTGAAGATACCAAGGTTTGTCTCCAGTAGGACTCCGGAGATGATAAGTAGGTGTCAACGACGCAATTGACGTGGACCTGCACACAACACAAATAACTTTGCTTCCCAACGAGTATAGAGAGGTTGTCAATCTCTCCGGCCTTGTTGTTCACAAAGGATCAACACAATCTCTCCGGTGTGCCCTGTCAAAGTCGGCGCGTTGACCAGCGATGCCGGCATGAAGTGCGCGATAGTCCTCGCGGTGACCATATCCATCGAGCCTGCCGAGGTTCTTCCTGGTGGGCAGACCAACATTCTCGTCCTTAGTTAGATAATTCTGGCAGAAGGAGATGCACTCGTAGGTCAGAAATCCCTTGGCTATGCTTCCATCTGGACGGGACCTGTTGCGAACGAATCCTTTAATGACACCGTTCATCCTCTCGAATGGCATCATGTTGTGCAGGAACGTCGGCCCGAGATGGATGATGTCATCCACGACATGGACCAGAAGGTGCACCATGATGTCGAAGAATGCGGGCGGAAAGTAAATCTCGAGCTCGCATAATATCACCACGATCTCTTCCTGGAGCATTTCGAGCTGCTTCACACCGATCGACTTCCTAGAGATGACGTCAAAAAAGTTGCAGAGGCCAAACAACGTCTCACGGACGTGCTCGTCCATTATCCCTCGGATCGCAACGGGAAGTATCTGCGTCATCAACAGATGGCAGTCGTGAGACTTCATCCCGCTGAACCTCTTCTTCGCTAAGTCTAGATATCTGCTTATCTTCCCTGAGTAACCGTGAGGAACTTTCACTCCTAGGAAGCACCCGAAAAGCTGCTGCAGCTCCTCGTCACTCAAAGTGAAGCAAGAAGCGCGAAGCACCACCTCATTCTTCTTAGACGTTTTGCGGTGACCTTGAGTACCTTCCTTGGTCTTCTCATCATCGTCGTCACCATCACTATCGGGATACCACAGATCTTTCTTGAGGCCAAGCAATTTTAGGTCGTGTCTTGCTTTTGGCCCATCCTTGGTCTTCTCCGGCATGTTCAGCAAAGTGCCAAACAGAATCTCGGTGACGTTTTTCGTGATGTGCATGACATCGAGGCTATGGGGCGTGCGGAGGATCTTCCAGTACTTCAGGTCCCAGAAAACAGACTTCGCTTTCCATACTCCCAACAACGGGTCTACCCTCGGTCGCTTCTTTCCCGGCTTGGTGCAGTCTTCCCAGTTTTGCAACAGCTCGTGGATTTCTTCGCCGCTCCTCGGACGTGGTGCTCTTTCGAGCTCGTCTTTACCGTTGAACAGATCTCTGCGTTTTCTCCACGGGTGATCCATGCGAAGCCACTTCCGAGTCCCTTGGAACACGGTTTTCGAAGACCCGGGATCCTTTGGTAGCTGGAGATGCGGGGTCTTATCCATGCACTTGACACATGCCTTGTGTCCGTGGTTGACCTGGGCCGCTAAATATCCGTAACCAAGATAGTCCTGCACAGTTGTGAGCACCGCGGCTCTCATAGGGAAATATTCTTGACCGTGGGCATCCCACGTAAGGGGTGGGGTATCCCACAACGTGGCCAACTCCTCTTTCAACAGCCCGAGATACAGATGCATGTCGATACCTGGTTGTTTCAGCCCCTGAATAAGAATACTTAAGTGTATGTACCTTTGCTTCGTGCACATCCAAGGGGGGATGTTGTACGGCCATAAAAACACGGGCCATGTGCTATGCGTGCTACTCTGGTTGCTAAATGGATTGAGTCCATCGGAACTAATACCCAGCTTGAGGTTCCTTGGATCGTTCCCGAAACCATCTTCGAGGTCCAATGCATCCCACTGGGAAGCGTCTGAAGGGTGTGTCAGGATCGTGCCCTTCTCCGGATCATCCTCGGGCCTCACCCTATCCGCATGCCATCGCATGAGCTTTGCTTCCTTAGGGTCTACGAAATAGCGCTGCAGACGGGGAGTGATAGGGAAGTACCATACTACTTTTCGAGGAACTTTCTTGTTCCCTCTCTTGTATCGTCCTTGGCCGCACATCGGACATGCGGTGTAATCCTTGTACTCGTCCCGATAAAGTGCGCAGTCATTGATGCAGGCGTGGTATTTAACGTGCGGTAGGTCGAGGGGGCACACGATCTTTTTGGCCTCATCGATACTTCTTGGCAATGTGTTCCCCTGTGGAAGAAGATCGTGCCAGATTTCCATGTTAGCGTTGAAGCTCACGTCGGTCCATTTGTGTTCCGCCTTCATCTCCAGAACCTTAAGCGTTACATTCAGGCGTGTATCCTCGGGCTGACACCCAGGATACAATGGAGTCATCCCGTCTATCTCCATTCGCGCCAGCTTGGCTTTCTCTCTGGCTGCAGCTCTAGCGTTGCTCGTCTCCTTCAGGAGCAGTTCTTGAACATGAGGGTCCCGCAAGGCCGAAGTTAGCAGTGTCTCCGTGTTCTCGTCCTCTCCACCACCATCTACTCCGGCATCATCTCCTTCTTCATGATGAATATGTACTCCGCCGGTATCTCCTTGTTCATGATGATGATGTCCGTCGGTATCTCCTTCTTCATGATGATGATGTCTGCCGGCATCTCCTTGTTCATGATGATGATGTCCGCCGGCATCTCCTTGTTGTTCATGCATGAAACCGCGCATGAGCAGCTGCTCCTCCAATAGTCCGGAATCAGGGTCGATCCAGGCCTGGAGTTTGCGTTTTTTGCATGGACATCTTATCTGGGTCCTGTTGTTCAGAATCATGTCTGCTTTCGCCTCTTCCTTGTATCTACCCACTCGACCTCCGCTCATCTTGATGACCATGGTTGCCTACGCGGCACAACAAAATAGAGTGTTTTAATTACAACCACACTAATTAATGCGCATGCACATGGTCGCCGGAAAAATTCGGCATGGCTTTCCTAAAAATAGGACACATGGGTAGTGCAAAAATTTGCCGAAACGGAAATGAATCAACATTTCGGCAAACATCCATGCACCACGCCGACGTAATAAGTGACAACTAACAAAAAGCTACTTCCCACATGCAAACATATATATGCATCCACATGCACCACGCCGACGTAAGTGACACGGCACACCGAAGCCCGCCGGCCACACAAAACATACATATCCATGTCCGGCCAACTACTCACCTAGTAGATTAATTCGATCCGAGACGACAACCGCGGTGAGAGAGAGTGGTCTTTGGAGAGGATATAGCTAGTGAAGAAAAAGAGATATGGAGGAGGAAAGTAAGTGTTGGAGAGGGGGTGCTAGGGAGGAAAGTATGGGAAAAATGGGGTGGGGGGAGGAGGAGCCCGAGCTAGGGAGGAGTTATAATGAACTTGGGGTGGTGGTGGTGGTGATGGGGTGCTTTAAATACTAGATCTGGACGCCACTTTCAGTGGCGCATTTAGCTCGGTGCGCCACAGAATGTCAGGTTTCTGTGGCGCATTCGACTACATGCGCCACAGAAAGTGGACGCCTGGTGGGCCCCGAAAATATTTCTGTGGCGCACGGACACCTGGTGCGCCACAGAATTCTATATTTCTGTGGCGCATATGTCCCGTGCGCCACAGAAAGTAGACCACTTTTGCACATGGTGGGCCCCACATATATTTCAGTGGCGCACCTGAAGTACATGCGCCACAGAAATAACAACTTCTGTGGCGCACGAAGCGTAAATGCGCCACAGAAATGTCTATATTTATGTGGCGCACTATGTACCATGCGCCACAAAAATATTTCTGTGGAGGACGCATTGTTTGGTGCGCCACAGAAACCATTCCCATCTAAAGACAGTTTCCTAGTAGTGTCAGTGTGAGCGTGCAGCGGACGTTTCGAAGACTCCAACATCTCATAGAAGGCCTTCGCAGATTCCTCCATCTCATCGTCCTCATCCCGCGCATCGTCAAAGTCCTGCACCATGTCTTCGATCCCGGTTCCGTACTCATCCTTGCGCTGACGGACCACCTCCTCTCTCCGTCGTCCGCCAGACTCGCCATGGAAGCTCCACACCGTATAACGAGGCTTATAACCCCACTTCTGCAAGTTTTTACCCATATCCACCTCTGTCGCCTGTTTATAATTGTCGCACCTAACGTAGGGGCACCAGGTTTTTCTTTGCCCATTTGCAAACGCCGCTCTCATAGACTCCTTGGTTTTCATCGCCCATTCATTGCTGATCTCTTTCTGATTAGGGCGACCAGTGTGCATCCACGCACGATCATCGCTCATCTTGTCGCTACAGCTAGCTACTAAAAAACAAATATACCATTTTATTACGTCCACTTTTTATTGCTTTTATCATACATAGCTACGGCATATGCAATTAACCTACACACTAATAGGTAAAGATAGGTCCTAATCCCACCCGAGTATGTATGTAGATTGGGTCGGTTTCCCATGCTTTTGTCCCGATCTGACGCGGTATTTCGGCAGCACCTCCCCATTGTTCTCCTAATACACGTCTCGACAACAAGCCGAGAGGTTGTGTATCCGGAGAACAACAGGGAGGCACTGACGAAATACCGCGTCGGATCGGGACCAAAGCATGGGAAACCGACCCAATCTACATACATACTCGGGCTGTCCATGGATAACGTTGGACAATTCAAAAGAATCACTATTATAAATATGCAAATTAATGCATATTTATAACTGTAACCCTTTCGAACGGGAGACGCATAATGGTTAAGCGACTGACCTAGCTAGTGTCATCGGCACGAAGGCCGGAACAGAGAAAAAGGAAGGGGGGAGGAGGATATAGGACTTTTTTTTACTCACCCTCGAACGGAGGGGAGGTCGTCGATCATGAGACCCTCGACGGCGGTGCTCGAGGTGAAGGGGAAACAACTGCACATTAAAATTCAGAAAATCAACACAAACACTAGTACCGGTAATTAAGCTAAGTAATACTAACATCTAATTACTAACTACATTATCTACTTTCTTATTCTTATTTTTCTTTTCTTTCTTTTTCTTCTTATTCTTATTCTTCTTCATCATTTTCTTCTTTTTATTTTTCTTCTTCTTTTATTCCTTATTCTTCGATCTTCTCTTTCTTTTTCTTCTTCTCTTTCTTTCTCTTCCTCTATTAAATTTATTTTCCCTATTCTTCTTTCTCCTCTTTTCTTCCTATTCTTCTTATGTTTCCTATTTTTCTTCTACTTCTTCTTTGTCCTCTTCTTCTTCTTCTTCTTCTTCTTCTTTTCTTCTTCTATTTATTTTCCTTCTTCTATTTCTTTTCTTTCTAACTATAACTAATTAAAACTAAATCTAACTACTGAAAACAAAAATCAAATCCTAACTAATTATGCTAACCTACAATCTTACTAACTACAAATACTAGCACTAATATTACATTAACTGAAAAAATTCAAAAAATTCTAACACCAAGACATAAATACTAACACCTAAGACATAATTACTAACTAGTAACATTGCTATTGAATTAACAGAAAAAACCTAAACTAACTACACTAATAAACCTAAACTAACTAGAACTAATAAACCTAAACTAACTACACTAATAAACCTAAACTAACTACACTAATAAACCTAAAATAACAACTCTAATTAACAGAAAAAAAGAAAAAAAACAGGGGAGGAGGCTTACCAGGGGTGGGGGGAGGTGGCGGAGGTGGCGCCGGTGAGGAGCGTGGCGCCGGCGAGGAGGGTCGTCGGCGGCGAGACCTGCAGCGGCGCCGGTCAGAGGAGAGGAGAAGAGAGGAGGAGAGGGGAGGAGAGGGGAGGAGAGGGGAGGGCCTCACCGGAGGTGAAGGCGGCGGCGCGCGGGACGGGGCAGGGCGGCGGCGGCGGGGGGTCGGGAGAGAGAGGGGTTTGGGAGAGAGAGTGGAGAGTGAGAGAGAGAGGGACCGTGCGGGGGGTTAACGGCCCACCGCTTTGCCATCTGCCGACAGACGGCAACGGCACCTATGTCGGCCGCAGGCAGATGGCAAAGCGGTGGGCCGTTAGCCAGGCCGCGTGCATCGCTTGGGTGGGCCCCAGCTGGAGGTTTGCCGTCTGTCGACAGACGGCATAGGTGTCGTTACCGTCTGCCTGCGTCCACGCAGACGACAAACATGTGATTTGCCGTATGTCTACGTGTTACCGTCTGTACTTAGGGCAGCGAACGGCATACCGCTGCTTTGCCGTCCGCCCCGACGAAATGCAGACGGAAAAGCCACTGGCCCATGGCAAACTGGTGAATTCCAGTAGTGAATGATTTTGCTACAGTAGTAACAATCATCAAGGCCACTAAAAAATTAAAGTAAAAACTCAAACTAAAGAAAACAAGGGTTGTCTCCCTAGAGCTCTTTCTTTATAGCCATAAAGATAGGCTTAAGATTTTAATGATGCTCTCATAGGAATAAGGAATAAGAGTTGAAGAACAAAAGAAAGCATCAAGAAGCAAATAACAAACACATTTAAGTCTAACATGCTTTCTATGCAAAGGTATCTTGTAGAGAAATAACTCATTGAAGCATAAATATATTAGCATAGGGAGGCAAAATAAGTGCAACTTCAAAACCTTCAACATAGAGAGAGGGAACTTGATATTATTGAAGTATCTATAAGAATATGTTCCCTTCTCATAATAATTTTCAGTAGGATCATCAATAAACTCAACAATATTAGTATCACATAAAGCATTGTTACCATGATCCACATGCAAAAGGGTACTCTTACTCTCCATATAAGCATAATCTTTCTCATTGGTAATGGTGGGAGTAAGACTATCATGAACAACTTGAACACTATAGATTAATTGTGTATTAGGAAGATGGTGTTCAACAAAGGAGTAATTCCCTCCATGATTATGACAAGTTTCATAAGGATAGTTTCTCCTTTATAATCACTATAGATAGGAGTTATAACGTCATCATAGTAGAGAAGAGCATTATCATTGCTAGCAACTATATTTGTAAACATGTTGTCTTTATTCTTACTACCAAAAGAATTATCAATTACCACATCACTAATGGGTAAAGGACTTGCAATCCTATCATCCCCAAGCTTAGATTTTTCCATATCATCACTCTCAGAGTTGGTACCAATTTTTTTTTCAAGATCATAAGTAGCATTATCATCATTTTCCCAATCACAAAAAGTAACATGCATATCATAATCAAAATCATCTTCAATAGTACTTAACATCAGGATAATAATGAATATAATCAAGCTCACCATCCTTCAAAAATTGTTGTCTGTTAGGATAAAAATCAATGCGAGGAATATGCTCAGGCCAGGTTGATACCCATTATTCTTCCTTCTTTCTCCTCTTCCTCCTCCTCTTCTTTTTCTTCTTCTTCTTCACCTTAGGAGGGAGTGGTTGGAGATGAAGTTTCTCCACATATCCTGGTTTATCATTAGAAACAATAGGGAAAACTCTCCTTTTTGTTAGTAGAGATATAAGAGACATTTTTATACTTTGGTAAAGTTTCCTCCTTTCTAATCTTACTTATGTAATCATTTTCATGGAAATTAACAACACAACAGAGATGGCAATTTTTCAAAGTGTTGCTAATTCCTAAGGCATTAACATCTAGCGAAGAAGTCTTTTCTGACAACTCTTCACACATCAAAAATAACATAAGTTCATCATAAAGATCAGAAGTGATCATGTTATCACACAAATGATTAACAATTATGCTTTGAAAGTTCATGCATTGAAAATTAAAGTGACCCTCTATACAGCAAAGTTCACAAGTAAAAGGATAAAGTTCACACAATTATCTAGCAATTTCATTTAAATCTTTGAACCAGGTGATTGTTCTTTGATGATTATGTTGCTTACAATACTTCTCTTCTTCAATCATAGGCCTTTCACAAGGTCTATCCACTCCACAAAAATTAACATGCTTATGTAAAACTTCATTTTCAGGAATTGGACCATGCATGTTGCAATCATCATGAACAATTTCATTTTATTTGCAAATCTCTTTAAAAGTTTCATGATGCTTAATCCAATTCTCCTTAGGCATCTTAAGATGTGAAGAAAAAGATTTGAGGAAATCAAGAAGGAGTTGAGAATCAAGCCCAAACTTAGCACTAAACTTATTAAAACTTGCAGTTTCAACAAAGGACTTAATTCAATAATACTCATAATATATACCTGACTCTTTACCTTTGTCGATCTCCCAATCTTCAGTATTGTGTTGAATTCTTTCAAGGAGTTCCCATTTAGCATCAATCTTTTGTTTGTGAAAGAACCCATAGAGGAAGCATTGAGCAAGTCTTTATCCTGTCGGGAGAGCGTCGCATAAAAATTAGTAATAATTATATCTTTGGGGAGCCCATGGTTAGGACATTTTAGCATTAAAGTTTTCAGTCTACCCCAAGCGTCAGATATGCTCTTTCTGTCATGAGGATAGAAATTATAAACATAATACCTATTCTCATGAACTTCATGAAGAGGGTAAAGCTTGGAGTAGAAGAGAGACTGGATCTCTTCCCAATATCGTAGGTGAGAATCATCTAGTAGCCTATACCATTCCAATGCTTTTCCTTTCAGTGAAAAGACAAATAATTTCCTCATGACTCCATCTCTTGTCAAACCTGAAATCTTAATCAACTCACAAAGTTCTGTAAGTTTCAACAAATGAGTACTAGGATGGACCGTTCCATCCCCTGCATAACAATCATTCCTAATTATTTCAATTATCCCAAGTGGTATTTTGAACGGGATACATTCAGTAGGTGGAGGAGACTTCTCTACCAAGGGCGTGGTAAAGAGGCCTTCCCCAAACAGCGAACTAAGAGTGCAGTTTTCCATAAGCATAACTAGTGAAAAATAAAAGAAAGAAACGAAAAGATTTAATTGCAAGATCTAAAGATATACCTTCAAACGCTTACCTCCCGGGCAATGGCGCCTGAAATAGCTTGATTTCTACACACACTTCTATTCTTGTAGACTATGTTGGGCCTCCAAGTGCAAAGGTTTGTAGGACAGCAACAATTTCCCTCAAGTGGATTACCTAAGGTTTATCGAACTCAGGGAAGAAGAGGTTGAAGATGGTCTCTCTCAAGCAACCCTGCAATTAAGATACAAGAAGTCTCTTTTGTTCCCAACACACCTAATACAACTAGGAGTTATATAGGTGCACTAGTTCGGCGAAGAGATGGTAAAATATGGGTGATAGGTGTGGCAAAATGATGTCGCGAGAGTTTACTTATCGCCCCTCGTTGGTTACCCAAAGTGTAAGGTTGAGATATAGACAGCAGCAAATTTCCCTCGGTGAAGATACCAAGGTTTGTCTCCGGTAGGACTCCGGCAACGACAGGAAGGTGACAACGGCGCCAGATAGGCGGTTGGCGTTGACCTGCACACACAACAGATAACTTTGCTCCCAACGAGTTGAGAGAGGTTGTCAATCCCTCCGGCCTTGTTGTTTATAAAGGATCAAACGCACGGGATAATAATGATAGTGATAGCAATGGAAAAGTAAATAAAGCAGTAAATTGATAGCGGGTGTAAACAGTGTTGGAAATATGGACCGGAGTCCCATGATGTTCACTAGTGATGTCTCTCTCCCAAAAGACGATAAAATAGCCATGTGAGGTAAAAAAATTACAGCTGGGCAATTGACAGGATTATGTGCGCAAATGATACGTCCAAAACGTATCTATAATTTCTGCTTGCTCCATGCATGTTTTGTGTGATATTGCTATGATCTAGATACACTTTTGATCATATTTGGACTAACCTATTAACTCAGTGCACCCCAGTGCCAGTTCCTGTTTTCTGCTGTTTTTCTATTTCAGTTTCCCCCCATATAAAAAGTGCCAGAAAAATTCGGGGAAAAATACAGGAAAAATCAGCGTACAGGAAGCTTCGCGAAGAGACCGAGTGGGGCCAGAGGGGAGCCAGGGGGGCCCAGGCGGCCACCCGGCGTGGCCCCACCCCTGGCCGCGCCAGGAGGGCGCCTGGGGCCCCTGGTCCACCACTGGCTTCCCCCCTTCGCCTATTTATTCTCTGTCACGGGGAAACTCCGAAGACAGAACCCTATTTCGCAATCTCGCCTCTGTTCCGCCGCCGCCGCGCTTTCGAGATCGGGAGCACCAAAAGACCTCTTCCCAGCACCCTGCCGGAGGGAGGGCCGACCTCCGGGAGTCTCCTCTCCACCATGGATTCTCCCCGGATGTCTCGTGAGTAGTTTTCCTTGGACCATGGGTCCGTGATCAGTAGCTATGTGATGTTCTCCTCCCCTCTTTGATCTTCATGGTTTAGACCTCGTGAGCTGCCCTACATGATGGAGGCACTTTTGTAATATTTCTGCTTTTGCTATGCTGAGTTTGATGGGATCTGATGGATTATGAGATTATGTTCAGATTGTGATAGAGTAATATATTTGGTTTTTTATCTCTTATATTTTTGTTCCTAAGTAATTCTTGCATGTTCTCCGTTGCTGTTTATTGCTTTGGCCAAGTAGTAGGTAGTCACTCCAAGAGGGAACGTTGTGCTCGATTGTGGGTTCATACCCCCCGATGACACGCTTGAGTGACAGAAACATGAGTCTAGGGGATGTGCTGTTGCCACAAGGGGGAAAACAACGGTGCTTGTAACCGCGGTTGCAAGGATTGTTTACTTTACGCAAAGTTCTTTTTAATGCAGTTGTCTGTTGCTTTGGGCTTACACTTTGGGTGGGTCTCGCAACTTAATACCAGCGAGATGTTCTGGTTAGATATCTCAAGGTGGATGATTAGTAGTAGATGCAGTTGGATTATGGTCTACTTATTTTGGCATACTGCCCATGCTTTTGAGCCTCTTCCTTTCTTTTGTAGCATAGTCAGCATTGCGGTGCGTTCATAATCCTGTCAATTGCCCTTCTGTAATTTGTTTACCTCGCATATCAGTTTTATCGTCTTTTGGGAGAGAGACATCACTAGTGAACATCACATATCCCGGTCCATATCCTTATTACTATTTCCACACTTATTTAAATTTATGCTTTTTACTTTCAATTGCTATCATTATCCCTTGTGTTTTACCCTTTGTGAACAACAAGACCGGAGAGATTGACAACCTCTCTGAACTTCGTTGGGAACAAATTTATCTGTGTCTGTGTGCAGGTCCACGTCAGTTGCGCCGCTGACACCTACTTATCATCTCTGGAGTCCTACTGGAGACAAACCTTGGTATCTTCACCGAGGGAAACTTGCTGCTGCGCTACATCTCAAACCTTCCACTTAGGGTAACCAACGAGGGGCGAGAAGCCATCAAGCGAATTTCTGGCGCCGTTGCCGGGGACTCCGAGTGCTAAGATAGGGGAGTTGCACACTACCCTTTACCTTTGTTTTTTAGTCTTGTTAGTTTACCTTTCAGTTTTTATCTTTGTGTCTTTTACCAAAAATTACAAAAAAAAATCTGCCACACTTGCTGCTACTATGGGTTCCACTGAAAACACCAAGTTGTGTCACTTCACTAGTCACAACAACCAAGACTTTATCTGCAATCCCATTGCCACACCTGCCACTTCAGCTACCTCTTATGAAATTAAACCTGCTTTGCTAAACCTTGTTATGAGAGATCAATTCTCTGGTGCTGGAGATGATGCTTCTTTACACTTGAATAATTTTGTTGAATTATGTGATATGCAAAAGTATAAAGAAGTAGAAGGTGATGTTGTTAAGGTCAAGCTCTTTCCTTTCTCTTTAAGGGGAGACGCTAAAATCTGGTTTCAATCTTTGCCTAGGAATAGCATAGATTCTTGGGATAAGTGCAAAGATGCTTTTATAGGGAAGTACTACCCACCTGCTAAAATTATCCAATTGAGGAGTAACATTATGAATTTTAAGCAATTGGATAATGAACACGTTGCCCAAGCTTGGGAACGAATGAAATCTCTTGTTTAGAAATGCCCTACACATGGTTTGACTACCTGGATGGTTATCCAGACTTTTTATGCAGGCTTGAACTTTACCTCGCGGAACCTGTTAGATTCGGCCGCAGGAGGAACCTTTATGTCAACTACACTTGGTGCTGCCACGAAGCTTCTCGATAAAACGATGACCAATTATTCCCAATGGCACACCGAACGCGCTTCAACAGGTAGGAAGGTAAATTCTGTCGAGGAAATTACCTCCCTCAATGAAAAAGTTGACTTAATTATGTCTCTACTTACCAAGCAACTCTCTATTGATCCTCATGATGTCCCTTTAAATTCTTTGGTTGCTCAAGAACAAGTGGATGGGAACTTTATTGCTAGAAACAACTTCATCAACAATGCTTATAGAGGAAATTTTTCTAGCAATCCTAGACCGTTTCCATCCAACTATGGGAACAACAATACCTACCGTAGCAACAAGAACCCCTCTTCTGAATTAGAAAGCATGCTTAGAGACTTTATCACTGCCCAAAAAGCCTTCAACAAAAATGTAGAGGAGAAATTAGCTAAAATAGACAATCTCTCTTTGAAGGTAGAAAGCTTAGCCCTTGATATTGAGATGCTTAAAATTAGAACCTCTCCCCTTGAGGAGAATAAGGCCACTCCTATTAATGCTATCCAATTAAAATTAATGAAAATATTAGGATGATGGCTAAACTTAAAGAAAGATGGGCTAGAGAAAAAAAAGGAAGAGGATAGAATTAAGAGCCTTCCTACACACCACACAGTTGCCACTATCCAAATTGTTGAGGAGACCCAAACTATTAGCACCCAATGCACTCCTAGTCCCGTTGGACCTATTAATGGTGATGCTAATACCTCAACCGAACATAAAGAAACTCCTATGAACATAGAGGGTTTCAAACAAGTGAGCCTAGATGACACTACTACCACCTTTGATAGTAGTGATATTGAGTTTGATAGTTGTACCCTCTCAGAAGTTATTAGCTTGTTACAAAAAATGTCTAGAGACCCCCACACTAGCACACTTAATCTTGCCTTCACGGAGCATATCACAAATGCTCTCATCAAAGCTAGGGAGGAGAAGCTTAGAGTAGAAGCCGCCATACCTAGAAAGCTAGTTGATGGTTGGGACCCAATGATCAAAATTAAATTAAATAACTTCTCTTGCTATGCCTTATGTGATGTTGGAGCTAGTACCTCCGTTATGCCCAAAAGAATATTTGATATGTTTGAATTGAAACCCTTTGAGCCTTGTTCTTTTGGTGTTCATCTTGTTGATTCTTCCATAAATAAACCTTTGGGGAAGATCGACGATGTTCTTATCATTGTCAATGACAACTATGTTCCCGTTGATTTTATTGTTATGGATATAGAGTGTGAACCTTTGTGTCCAATTATTTTGGGACGTCCTTTTCTTCGCACCGTTGGTGCGGTTATTGACATGAAAGAGGGGAATATAAAATTCCAATTCCCATTCGAAAAGGGGATGGAACACTTCCCTAGAAAGAAAATCAAGTTACCTTTTGAGTCCGTTACACGGGCTAGTTATTCTCTTTCTCTTGATAAAACTTGATTCTTCTTTTGCTTCATGCCTAGCTTAAAGGCATAAAATAAAGCGCTTTCGGGAGACAGCCCGCAACGAATTTAGGTTTTTATTTTTGATTTTTTTGTGTCTTGATGATTATTACTACTGTAGCAACATCATTGTATCTTTATTTTTCAACTTTGTGCCAAGTTATGGCCTCTTACGGCAAGGGAAGTAAAAGTTGTGACGTGCTGTCCAGAAAACAGATTCTGTCCTCGTGACCAGAAAAATTCCAGAAAAATCCCAGTTCATCTTTTTGAGTTGAAATTTTTACACAGCATGCTCTATACAATTATGAAACTTCTGTATGTTCTGAGTTTTTTGATTTGAGTTGCAGAAGTATCCCTAAAAAATTCTTTACTACCTGCTGTTCTGTTTTTCACAGATTCTGCCACGTTTTGTCTCTCCTAACTTTTGCAAACCTTAAGCTTGATTTTTCTTTGCAAAAACTTTTTGGAACTCTTGAGAAACAGTAGATCTTCAAGAATATATTTATATACAGTAGGGAAAAATTATTTATTAAGGGTACTGACCTCTCTAATCAACTTATGATGAGTTATGTATGAAGGGAGTTTTCAAGTGTGCGATGGAAGATGATGAAAGAAGATTCAGGAGTGTCAAGCGCTCAAGCTTGGGGATGCCCCCATGCATCCCAAATAAATATTCAAGGAGACACAAGCGTCTAAGCTTGGGGATGCTCGAGACAATGCAGTGGAACTGCGTCTGGTTGAAGTCATGGAACTGCTCCTCGATGGTGTACTCAGGGTACCATCGATATCCCACATAGGACATCATCTCGATCAACGTGGCGGGGTGGCCACGCACACCAAGGCACCTGGTCAAACGAACAATCTGCCGAGGGGGAAGATCTGCCATCTGAAACAGAAAGCAGGAGTTTGCAAATGCATCAGATTATGAGATAAACCTGGAATGACTCGGACAGCATAACGGCTGTAATTGTAAGAAATGACAATTTCTTTCAATCATGAAAACAGCACTTACATAATACGATGTAAGAAATCAGCATTACAACAATGCTAGGAGAACCTGGACACAACTTTCCTACGGCTATAAGGAAGCAATCAACGAGATGTGCTAAACAGACAGAGGAGAGCCTAGTCCTATCTTCCCGTAGAGTAAGATGAGGGTGACTCAGAACTCAGAACGAAGGGGGTAAGGAGAAAAATGAAGCCTTACGTTGTTCCCTTATATACCCAGAGTAACTATATAACTATAGCAAGCTAGACTCAACTTCGGCCAAGGCTACTAGTCCTACAGTCAGTCCTGCTCTGATACCAAGTCTGTCGGGACCCGGGGTTAGCGTATGCAAGTACAGTTAAGACATAGTCATATGGAGAGCCGAGAACCGCACCCACTTGTCTAAGCAGACAAGGCCAAGCACTGAACATTCTCGGAGAGCATCGTACGTGAGGGGCATCCCATCCAGGCCGGATGATCAACTGTGATGGGTCCTCATCGTCCGCACACAAGTCTAATAATATGGGTGGTGAACTCCCATATTCAAAGACAAGTCGCCTCAACCATACTATCGACTATCTCGAAACTCTTACATAGACTTACTCCAGCCCGATCACTTAGTCGGGGTCTAGGGCGGGCTCAATCATACCACAAAGTGTGCACGAGACAGAGTCTCGGACAATCGCATCGCGATGCCCCAAGCTGCGCACATCTAAGGGCCACTTGGTGTATGAAAGACCGCCAGCCAGAACACAACTAAGGTCTCGAAAACCCATACAAAGACATGCATGTTATAAACATACACGCAGCACACATGCCTTGTATGAACAGCAGGTAGCATTGCAATTCTCTACAAAGTGTACATTTTATTTATAACTCTTATAGAGTACACACAGAGATCACATACATGTGATCCAACATTACATCACAAAGCGGAAGCAAATTATGTCTGGGTACAGACAAGTTTAACAAATTGGCTTAAGAAGCCTTATTCAAACATAAAGCCCTCCACGAGGGAACCAGTCTGCTGACTGGGACTAGAATAGCTTAACTTCAGTCGTCCAGCTCGATGAAGAAGCCACCTTCGGGGTCAGTGGCGTCATCTAAAACATAGATTAAGCAAACGTGAGTACAAAGGCGTACTCAGCAAGACTTACATAGGAGCTATACTACTCATGCATAGGTATCAAGGTAAAAGGAGGTGGGGTTCACTTGCAGAAATGCCAGCTTTGACTTGGCTAGTCCTGAACTACGAGTACCAGACTTTGAGGTAAGAAGCGTACACGAGTCCACTACTTTCACCAACCAATACACCACTATGGTGCCTTCCTTGACTTCCCCACGAGAAAGCACGCCATAGCACTCACCCTTATCTTGGTGTGTTTTAGAAGTATCCGGTTCAAGTTATCTAATAATCAAGCTAAGCTTTCCAAGTAGTCCATAACCGCGGACGCGGCTATTCGAATAGTTTTGTTAACCTTGCAAGGGTGTACCGCTACACACACATGATCATCAGTTACCGCCTTTGATCTCGACACCATTCAAGGGGTGTCAGCGAGGATGCTCACCACAACTGTTACCTCATAGCCTATCTAGTCCAAGAAAGCCGCCTACTTGGGTTGGCTACCACCATCGTGAACCCGGCCGGTTTACCGAAGTGGACCCAAGCGATGTGTGCGTGGTGCATAAGCCGGTCTCGGGTGAGCCGTTCTCTCACTTAGCATCCAGGCCACAAGCCTACCAGAACTTCGAACTATTGCGACATCTGGACCTCGAAAGGGATGAGTTAATAGGTTGAGAGGGGTCAGTGAGCCCAATGTGTGGTTGTACTCTTCATCTTGGATCACCACACAAGAACTCGGACTTAGGGCGGTGTTCAACGAGACAACCCACCGTGTACTCCTACACAGCCTCTCATCGTTCACCTTGTATTAGGGTCGATTCACCAACACTATTCTACCATCATCAACATGATCATTCCCATCCCGACTCACATCACAGTAACAACATGGTATCATACTAAGCATGCAATAAGCGATAACATTTGCAGGGGCCACATGATATCATTCAACTCCTACATTTGCTAGGATTGTGGTTTGCTTACTACTGTGACAAAATGATAGGTCATGCAAAGGAATGGGTTCATCTATGCGGTAGAATCGTAACATGGTGATCATCCTAAACAATGCATAAGCGAGACATGAGAGGGAAGTGGGATTTTATCGACATGATCAATGGGGGTTTGCTTGCCTTGCTGACGAGGTTCGGGTTCTGGATCTTCAGCGAAGGGGGTGACCTCTTGCTCCGGTTCAACCTCTACTCGACAAACAAAGCACGAAGTAGCAATCAATATGAATGCAATGCTCAAGCACATGATATAGTGTTAAAGCTTGGAATATAAGTTTTGATGTGTGAGGCAATTCCATTTAAGTGGAATATATTGCATTTTTAAATGCAAATTCAAATTCCACATTTGAATTCAACCTTAATCAATTTATATAAGATATAGTTTGATCAATTTGAATTAACTTCAAATGTGTATGATATGCCTCTGAAGTGTGGTTCATTTGCATCATAAATCCATGGACCAAGTGGCAAAATCATTTGGTTTGAATTTGAATTAAATTCAAATAAAGCAAATGACATATGCTACTGGTCCCATTTTAAATTCAACTCAAACAGAGTTGAAAGTTGCATATTTGGAAAGATAATTTTCTCCTGATCATTTTTCATATATTATTTGTCCAATTTGGAGTTAATATTAATTTTCTATGAATTTCCAAAGTTTGGGTTATTTTCTGGATTTTCTTTAATTTATTAAATTTCTGGAAATTCATTACTGCGTCACTGTGATGTCAGCATGACGTCAGGGGGTTTGACCCGAGTCAAACTGACAAGGGGTCCCACTGGTCAGCCTCTGTAGGGTTAAACCCGTGGTTAAAATTTAATTAACAGAGGGATTAGGGGCTGGGGCCCAGTAGTCAGTGGGTTTAGGGGTGTGATTAGGGGTGGGTTAGGGTTAACTCGCCGGCGGTTAGCCGCCGGTGGCACGGGCACGGCGGCGTGGTCACCGGAGTGAGCCAGAAGCCACGGGAGAGCACGATGAAGGCTCCATTCGACTCAGCAACGTCTCGCGCATCATCTGGAGGCAACGGGGGTCCTCGGGGTGGTCGAGAGCGACGACGGCGACGACTCCGGCGGCAGCTGAACGGCGGCGAGGTCGTAGCCGAGGCTAGGGAGCATGGCTTGGGGTGATTTTGGTTGCGTTTGAAAGCTGGCACACGCGGAAGTCAAACGCGTGCACTGGGGGTTCACGACAAGCACGGGAGCGAGGAGGATGACGACCATGGCGGCGACCTTGCTCGGGATCCATGGCGGATTCGGTTGTGGGGCAAACGAGGCGCTACAAACTTAGGGGAAAGGTGAGGAAGCTCACCCTGAAGCTAATGGAGAAGACGGTGAGGTCGGGGACGCTGTGTAACTGGAGAATTTGACGACGGCGACTCACGGGTCCGGCGAGCTCTCGGTGAGGCTGGCGTCGTCCACGGGGGCCCCTCGGTCCAATTGATTGGCCACGGTGATGAAGACGGCGATGGCGGATGTCCTGGACAAGCTGGGGCGACGAGTGGAGGCCAGTGGCCGCGGTGGCGCACGGCGGCGAGCTACAGGGCGCTCGGGTCTTCGCTGGTTTCGCACGGGAGAGAGGAGGAAGAGGGTTCCAGGGGGGGGGGAAAGAAGTGGATGAGCACGGGGGTTCTCCACGACGCTAGAAGGCGGCCGGGGAGGCAGGTGGAGGGCTGCGGGGCGTCGAGGTGGCGTCGGTGGCGTCAGTGGCTTTCCACCGAGCACCTTGGGGGCGCGGGGAGGAAGACGACAGGGGAGGGTCCAGGTGGGCTGGGCCGGCTGGAGAGGTGGGCCTCGCCCCTGGCGGGAGGTAAGTTTTTTCCTTTTTCCTCTGTTTAATCTTTCCTTTCTTTTTCTGTAATTTGTTTTGGCTCTGATAAAAATACCAAACCATTTTATTAAATGCTGAAAACTTTTATGTGGCCTAATAATAAAATAGACTAGCCACTCATAAACTTTCAACATTTTTAAAATTCAAATGATTTGAATTTTAAATCAAATAGGGGGATTTCTTTAATTCCAAGGTACTGTTTGAATATTTGAAAAATCTATGAGCATGGGGTGGGTCCCACATCACTTGATATGTGATCACACTCATTTATAAGACTTTTCAAAACTCTAACATGAATTTTTGGAAAATATTTTTATCTGGCCTTTTGAAATAATTCATCTGGGGGGTGTTCCTTCTCCCATTTTGATTTTGAATTTGATTTCCAAGATTTCTTTTGAAATTTTGACATGATGAAAAGGTGCTAACTAACCCTAGCACATACGTAACAGAGGGATCTGACAACTCGCCCCCACTCAAAAGAATCTCGTCCCGAGATTCAGAAGTCTGCGGGAGGAAGGTGGGGTACTCAGCACTGAGACGGTCTTCTCTTTCGCATGTGGCTTCTCTTTCAGAGTGGTGTGACCATTGCACTTTCAGAAACCTAATCTTCTGACGACGAGTGACACGCTCTGCGGAATCAAGAATACGAACGGGGTATTCTCGATAGGAAAGGTCATCTTGGAGATCAAGTGTTTCATGGTCGACTTCGCGGATGGGGTCCTTGAAGCAACGCTTGAGTTGGGACACATGGAATACATCGTGTACTCGGGAAAGGTGCGGAGGTAATTCAAGTTGGTAGGCAACTTCTCCATGTTTAGCAATAACGCGGAAAGGTCCGATGTAACGTGGGGCCAACTTGCCTTTGATACCGAAACGTTGGGTTCCCTTCAGAGGAGTAACCCGAAGGTAAGCCTTCTCATCCAGATTGTAGCTCTCTTGCCTATGATGACGATCATAGTAGCTTTTCTGACGAGACTGGGCTGCTTACAATTGATCACGAACAATGCAAACTTGCTCTTCTGCTTCCTTGATCATATCCGGTCCAAAGAATTGTCTTTCACCGGTTTCAGACCAGTTTAGTGGTGTTCGACATCGTCGTCCATACAGGAGTTCAAAAGGAGCCATGTTCAGACTAGATTGAAAACTATTGTTATAAGCAAATTCGGCATATGGAAGAGAATTCTCCCAATTCTTTCCGAATGAGATAACACAAGATCTGAGCATGTCTTCAAGAATTTGGTTAACTCTTTCGACTTGACCGCTAGACTGAGGATGGAAAGCCGTACTAAAGGAGAGATGAGTTCCCATAGCACGTTGGAAACTTCCCCAAAATCTAGAGGTGAAAAGGCTACCGCGATCAGAATTGATTTCCAACGGAACACCGTGAAGGGATACAATTCTGGAGATGTACAAGTCCGCTAACTGACTAGCAGTTATAGACTCGCGAACCGGAAGGAAATGAGCAACTTTGGAAAGCCTATCTATGACAACGAAGATGGCATTGTTTCCTTTCTGGGTTCTTGGAAAGCCGGTGATGAAGTCCATACCGACTTTGTCCCATTTCCACTCGGGAATAGACAAAGGTTGAAGTGTACCAGCAGGTCTTTGATGTTCTGCCTTAATGCGACAACAAACATCACATTCGGCAACAAACTGAGCAATGTCTCTCTTCATCCTAGTCCACCAAAATCTCTGGGGTAGATCTCGGTACATTTTCGTGCTACCGGGATGAATTGAGAGGGGTGTGTGATGGGCTTCTTTGAGGATGAGTTGCCTTAGTTCCTTATTCTTAGGTACTACCAAACGATTTTCAAAGAATACCGTCCCTTTGCTATCTGTGGAGAAACATTTAGCAACTCCGCTAGCAATGTTCTCCTTGATCCGGCGAACACCTCGTGCACGCCTTTGGGCAACTATGATTTGAACCTCAAGAGTTGGTTTCGCCACCAAGGTTGAAAGATAGCCATGAGGAACAATTTCAAGGTTGAGCTTGCGAAAGTCCTCATGAAGAAGTGGTTGATACTGCTGCAACATGAGGTTGTTACAGTACGACTTACGACTTAGTGCATCAGCCATGACATTGGCTTTGCCTGGGGTGCAAGAAATTGCTACGTCGTAATCTTTTATCAACTCAATCCAGCGTCTTTGCCTGAGATTAAGATCTGGCTGGGTGAAAATATATTTGAGGCTTTGGTGGTCGGAATAAATCTCGCAACGATTACCAAGGAGGTAATGTCGCCAAGTTGTTAGAGCATGAACTACGGCAGCGAGTTCAAGGTCATGGGTAGGATAGTTCTCTTCATGTGGCCGCAACTGGCGCGAAGCATAAGCTACCACATGTCGATCTTGCAGAAGTATGCATCCTAACCCTTGCCGTGATGCGTCACCATAGATCTCGAAATCTCTTTTGGTGTCTGGAGGTGCAAGTACGGGTGCAGAAGTTAATCTTCTTTTTAGCTCTTGAAAGCTTTCCTCGCACTTGGGAGTCCATAAGAATTTCTTATCTTTCTTGAGGAGTTCAGTTAGAGGCTTTGCAACTTTAGAAAAGTTCTCGACGAAGCGACGGCAATAGCTGGCTAGGCCAAGAAAACTTCTAACTTGCTTAACCGATTCAGGTGGAGTCCAGTCAAGGACGGCCTGAACTCTCTCGGGATTCACAGCAATGCCTTTTGCAGAAATCACGTGGCCTAAGTAGGTCACTTCTGGTAGCCAGAATTCACACTTGGAGAATTTAGCGTATAGGCGATGCTCTCTAAGCTTCATCAATACCAGCCTTAAGTGTTCGGCATGATCTCCTTCGTTCTTCGAGTAGATGAGAATATCATCAAGATAAACCACAACAAATTTATCTAGGTACTCCATGAAGATCGAATTCATCAAGCGTGAGAATGTGGCGGGGGCATTGGTGAAACCAAAGGACATGACGGTGTACTCGTAAAGACCATAACGAGTAGTAAAAGCCGTTTTGGGAATGTCCTCGTTTCGGATTCGGATCTGATGATAACCTAATCTCAAATCCATCTTGGAAAAGACAGCGGATCCTGCAAGTTGATCATAAAGATCATTGATCCTGGGCAGTGGGTATTTGTTCTTTATCATCGCTAAATTTAGCGGGCGATAGTCTACGCACATCCTTTCTGTTCCATCTTTCTTCTTTATGAACAGAACAGGGCAACCCCATGGCGATGAGCTAGGGCGGATGAAGCCTTTTGCCAACGAAGCATCAAGTTGGGTTTTTAGCTCAGCTAACTCATGTGGGGCCATTTTATATGGGCGTTTGGAAATTGGTGCGGTTCCTGGAACAAGATCCACTATAAACTCTACACATCTGTCGGGTGGCATGCCCGGCAGCTCTTCAGGAAAGACATCCGGGAAGTCACGAACCACCGGAATATCTTCAAGTTCGGGAAGGGGAAGTACATTTAAGGAATGCACTTGGGTTCTTGTTCTGGGTGAGGTATAGTTGACTGTTTTTCCTGAAGGGTGGGTGAGTTTCACGGATTTGCCTCTGCAATCCAGGTAGGTATTTTGTCTTGATAGCCAATCCATGCCAAGGATGACATCAATGTCTGAAGACTTGAGGGCTATGAGTGAAGCAAGGAATACTAAACCCTCAATTGCAATTTGATTACCATGGCTTACTCTATTAGTTTGCCATCTTGACCCTGGAGTTTGAATAACCATTGGGGTGGACAATTCAACAAAGGGCAACTCATGACGAAGTGCATAACTTTCCGACATGAATGAATGAGATGCTCCTGGGTCGAAAAGAACGGAAGTAGGAATAAAATTGACTGGGAGCGTACCAAGAATGACGTCAGTGGTGTCGTCAGTCTCTTCAGCGGCAACCTGGTTCAGACGTCCACGAGTGGCGGGAGGAGCGGGTTTGGCGGTGTAGACCTTCTGGGGTGGCTTGCCACGACCATTGTTGTTGTTGTTGCCTCCGGCACGGGGTGGAACATTCTGGTGTTGGAGCTGGTTCTGGGGACACTCGCGAGAATAGTGGCCTGCCTGACCACACTTGTAGCAGGCTCCGAAATCAGTGCGTGGACTGGGTTGTTTGGTGGAGCTGGGTGGAACTGGGTGGGTGGACGCCTCGGTGGTTTGTTCTGGCGGAACATGCTATTGGGGATCCAGATCTTGCGCTTCTGGGAACCAGAACTGGATGAACCTTCCTCTCTAGGGTGTTTGCGAAAGTCGTTGGGGGTGTTCATGTCCTCTGCCTTGATGGCCTTGTTGACAAGGACCTGGAAAGTGGCAAAGTCATGAAGGTTGAGCTCGCGACGGAGTCCGGAGTTGAGGCCACGACGGAACCTCTCTTGTTTCTTGGAGTCGGTGGAGACTTCTTCAGTTGCATAACGAGCCAGTCGGTTGAACTCGCGACTAAATTCGTCAACTGTTCTTCTGCCTTGAGTGAGGTTACAGAATTCTTCACACTTGCGGTCCATGAGACCCTTGGGAATGTGGTGCTCGCGGAAAGAAGTACAGAACTCCTCCCAAGATGCAGGTGGTCCAATGGGTCGCATATTCAGAAAGTTCTCCCACCAAGAGCTTGCTGCACCTTCGAGGTGATAGGTGGCGTAGTTGACCTTGTCGCCATTTGCAACATGGCCGGCTTGGAGCTTCCTCTCGATGCTGCGAAGCCAGTCATCGGCGTCAAGGGGCTCGGTGGAGTAACTGAATACCGGGGGATGAAGCCGGATGAAGTCGTTCAGAGACACCAGCTCATTACACTGCTGAGTGGTGTTGCGTGCGATGACTTCCAGCAGGTGGTGAGAGTCACGGCGGTTCCTCTCGACCTCCATCAGAACTTGGGCCATCGTGGGTGGGGGTGGAAGGTTGTCTTCCTCCTGGTTGTTCCCACGACCTTGGTTACGACCAACCTGGCCACGGGTTCCTTGAGACATCCTGAAGGTGAAAAATCCAAAGTCAAACAGAGTTGATTTCAAGAGACTAATCAAGGTATTGAAGTACAGGAAGGATTACAGAGCAAAGGAAGTAATCATCTTGACAACATGGTGATAAATCATACAAGCCATATATTCACAAGCTGTCATACAAACCATACATCGTTTTAGTACAAGCACTAAGCTAATACAAACGTGATGAAGATGATACATCCTTCAGAGGCACTCTGACTTCCTATACATTATTTATCTAAGCCTCTGGAACTTAGACACCTTGCTTACAATATACTAAGATACTACTACATCCTCACTAAGTAAGACCACAGGCGGTCTCATTCATCTCCATCTCCATAGTAATCCTCATAGAAGTTACCCGCGTATCCCGGTAGCTGGAGGTGACCATCGGAAAACACGGAGGCTTGTGGACCCTGATATCCATTTGGGCAAGGATGGGGCCTAGGTCCAGTGTAGGGTGGAAGCAAAGGACCACGGGGTGGAAAAATTCCTCCAATCTCGGGCCAAGCAACTCGAGAAGGCATCTGGGTCCTCACTGGGTAGATCGCGTCATACTCAACTGATCCCACGCTCACAAAGGGTGCCAAGAGCGCCAGTGCTCGGTACAGACGAACACGAGTAGCGTGGAGCTCAAAACGGAGAGCGCGTGCATCACGATCTCTGTCACTAGCAAACCTAGCAGTCACCTGAAGTGCTGGATCCTCTGCAGAGTGATCTGAGTAGAGGCCGGTGTAATATCCCTCTTCTCCTGGAAGTGCAGCGGGGATATAGCGGAAAGAAGTCTCTCTCAGCAAAGTGTGCTCCTCTCTCAGCAGTGTGATACATGAGTATGCAGCATCCTGCACAGCCATGTTCTCGGTAACGCCAATGCCATGTCCAAAGTGGATAGGCTGGGTGACTCCAACGTGGTGTGGGTAGATCCGGACAATGCAGTGGAACTGCGTCTGGTTGAAGTCGTGGAACTGCTCCTCGATGGTGTACTCAGGGTACCATCGATATCCCACATAGGACATCATCTCGATCAACGTGGCGGGGTGGCCACGCACACCAAGGCACCTGGTCAAACGAACAATCTGCCGAGGGGGAAGATCTGCCATCTGAAACAGAAAGCAGGAGTTTGCAAATGCATCAGATTATGAGATAAACCTGGAATGACTCGGACAGCATAACGGCTGTAATTGTAAGAAATGACAATTTCTTTCAATCATGAAAACAGCACTTACATAATACGATGTAAGAAATCAGCATTACAACAATGCTAGGAGAACCTGGACACAACTTTCCTACGGCTATAAGGAAGCAATCAACGAGATGTGCTAAACAGACAGAGGAGAGCCTAGTCCTATCTTCCTGTAGAGTAAGATGAGGGTGACTCAGAACTCAGAACGAAGGGGGTAAGGAGAAAAATGAAGCCTTACGTTGTTCCCTTATATACCCAGAGTAACTATATAACTATAGCAAGCTAGACTCAACTTCGGCCAAGGCTACTAGTCCTACAGTCAGTCCTGCTCTGATACCAAGTCTGTCGGGACCCGGGGTTAGCGTATGCAAGTACAGTTAAGACATAGTCATATGGAGAGCCGAGAACCGCACCCACTTGTCTAAGCAGACAAGGCCAAGCACTGAACATTCTCGGAGAGCATCGTACGTGAGGGGCATCCCATCCAGGCCGGATGATCAACTGTGATGGGTCCTCATCGTCCGCACACAAGTCTAATAATATGGGTGGTGAACTCCCATATTCAAAGACAAGTCGCCTCAACGATACTATCGACTATCTCGAAACTCTTACATAGACTTACTCCAGCCCGATCACTTAGTCGGGGTCTAGGGCGGGCTCAATCATACCACAAAGTGTGCACGAGACAGAGTCTCGGACAATCGCATCGCGATGCCCCAAGCTGCGCACATCTAAGGGCCACTTGGTGTATGAAAGACCGCCAGCCAGAACACAACTAAGGTCTCGAAAACCCATACAAAGACATGCATGTTATAAACATACACGCAGCACACATGCCTTGTATGAACAGCAGGTAGCATTGCAATTCTCTACAAAGTGTACATTTTATTTATAACTCTTATAGAGTACACACAGAGATCACATACATGTGATCCAACATTACATCACAAAGCGGAAGCAAATTATGTCTGGGTACAGACAAGTTTAACAAATTGGCTTAAGAAGCCTTATTCAAACATAAAGCCCTCCACGAGGGAACCAGTCTGCTGACTGGGACTAGACTAGCTTAACTTCAGTCGTCCAGCTCGATGAAGAAGCCACCTTCGGGGTCAGTGGCGTCATCTAAAACATAGATTAAGCAAACGTGAGTACAAAGGCGTACTCAGCAAGACTTACATAGGAGCTATACTACTCATGCATAGGTATCAAGGTAAAAGGAGGTGGGGTTCACTTGCAGAAATGCCAGCTTTGACTTGGCTAGTCCTGAACTACGAGTACCAGACTTTGAGGTAAGAAGCGTACACGAGTCCACTACTTTCACCAACCAATACACCACTATGGTGCCTTCCTCGACTTCCCCACGAGAAAGCACGCCATAGCACTCACCCTTATCTTGGTGTGTTTTAGAAGTATCCGGTTCAAGTTATCTAATAATCAAGCTAAGCTTTCCAAGTAGTCCATAACCGCGGACGCGGCTATTCGAATAGTTTTGTTAACCTTGCAAGGGTGTACCGCTACACACACATGATCATCAGTTACCGCCTTTGATCTCGACACCATTCAAGGGGTGTCAGCGAGGATGCTCACCACAACTGTTACCTCATAGCCTATCTAGTCCAAGAAAGCCGCCTACTTGGGTTGGCTACCACCATCGTGAACCCGGCCGGTTTACCGAAGTGGACCCAAGCGATGTGTGCGTGGTGCATAAGCCGGTCTCGGGTGAGCCGTTCTCTCACTTAGCATCCAGGCCACAAGCCTACCAGAACTCCGAACTATTGCGACATCTGGACCTCGAAAGGGATGAGTTAATAGGTTGAGAGGGGTCAGTGAGCCCAATGTGTGGTTGTACTCTTCATCTTGGATCACCACACAAGAACTCGGACTTAGGGCGGTGTTCAACGAGACAACCCACCGTGTACTCCTACACAGCCTCTCATCGTTCACCTTGTATTAGGGTCGATTCACCAACACTATTCTACCATCATCAGCATGATCATTCCCATCCCGACTCACATCACAGTAACAACATGGTATCATACTAAGCATGCAATAAGCGATAACATTTGCAGGGGCCACATGATATCATTCAACTCCTACATTTGCTAGGATTGTGGTTTGCTTACTACTGTGACAAAATGATAGGTCATGCAAAGGAATGGGTTCATCTATGCGGTAGAATCGTAACATGGTGATCATCCTAAACAATGCATAAGCGAGACATGAGAGGGAAGTGGGATTTTATCGACATGATCAATGGGGGTTTGCTTGCCTTGCTGACGAGGTTCGGGTTCTGGATCTTCAGCGAAGGGGGTGACCTCTTGCTCCGGTTCAACCTCTACTCGACAAACAAAGCACGAAGTAGCAATCAATATGAATGCAATGCTCAAGCACATGATATAGTGTTAAAGCTTGGAGTATAAGTTTTGATGTGTGAGGCAATTCCATTTAAGTGGAATATATTGCATTTTTAAATGCAAATTCAAATTCCACATTTGAATTCAACCTTAATCAATTTATATAAGATATAGTTTGATCAATTTGAATTAACTTCAAATGTGTATGATATGCCTCTGAAGTGTGGTTGATTTTCATCATAAATCCATGGTCCAAGTGGCAAAATCATTTGGTTTGAATTTGAATTAAATTCAAATAAAGCAAATGACATATGCTACTGGTCCCATTTTAAATTCAACTCAAACAGAGTTGAAAGTTGCATATTTGGAAAGATAATTTTCTTCTGATCATTTTTCATATATTATTTGTCCAATTTGGAGTTAATATGAATTTTCTATGAATTTCCAAAGTTTGGGTTATTTTCTGGATTTTCTTTAATTTATTAAATTTCTGGAAATTCATTACTGCGTCACTGTGATGTCAGCATGACGTCGGGGGGTTTGACCCGAGTCAAACTGACAAGGGGTCCCACTGGTCAGCCTCTGTAGGGTTAAACCCGTGGTTAAAATTTAATTAACAGAGGGATTAGGGGCTGGGGCCCAGTAGTCAGTGGGTTTAGGGGTGTGATTAGGGGTGGGTTAGGGTTAACTCGCCGGCGGTTAGCCGCCGGTGGCACGGGCACGGCGGCGTGGTCACCGGAGTGAGCCAGAGGCCACGGGAGAGCACGGGGAAGGCTCCATTCGACTCAGCAACGTCTCGCGCATCATCTGGAGGCAACGGGGGTCCTCGGGGTGGTCGAGAGCGACGACGGCGACGACTCCGGCGGCAGCTGAACGGCGGCGAGGTCGTAGCCGAGGCTAGGGAGCATGGCTTGGGGTGATTTTGGTTGCGTTTGAAAGCTGGCACACGCGGAAGTCAAACGCGTGCACTGGGGGTTCACGACAAGCACGGGAGCGAGGAGGACGACGACCATGGCGGCGACCTTGCTCGGGATCCATGGCGGATTCGGTTGTGGGGCAAACGAGGCGCTACAAACTTAGGGGAAAGGTGAGGAAGCTCACCCTGAAGCTAATGGAGAAGACGGTGAGGCCGGGGACGCTGTGTAACTGGAGAATTTGACGACGGCGACTCACGGGTCCGGCGAGCTCTCGGTGAGGCTGGCGTCGTCCACGGGGGCCCCTCGGTCCAATTGATCGGCCACGGTGATGAAGACGGCGATGGCGGATGTCCTGGACAAGCTGGGGCGACGAGTGGAGGCCAGTGGCCGCGGTGGCGCACGGCGGCGAGCTACGGGGCGCTCGGGTCTTCGCTGGTTTCGCACGGGAGAGAGGAGGAAGAGGGTTCCAGGGGGGGGGGGAAAGAAGTGGATGAGCACGGGGGTTCTCCACGACGCTAGAAGGCGGCCGGGGAGGCAGGTGGAGGGCTGCGGGGCGTTGCGGTGGCGTCGGTGGCGTCGGTGGCTTTCCACCGAGCACCTTGGGGGCGCGGGGAGGAAGACGACAGGGGAGGGTCCAGGTGGGCTGGGCCGGCTGGAGAGGTGGGCCTCGCCCCTGGCGGGAGGTAAGTTTTTTCCTTTTTCCTCTGTTTAATCTTTCCTTTCTTTTTCTGTAATTTGTTTTGGCTCTGATAAAAATACCAAACCATTTTATTAAATGCTGAAAACTTTTATGTGGCCTAATAATAAAATAGACTAGCCACTCATAAACTTTCAACATTTTTAAAATTCAAATGATTTGAATTTTAAATCAAATAGGGGGATTTCTTTAATTCCAAGGTACTGTTTGAATATTTGAAAAATCTATGAGCATGGGGTGGGTCCCACATCACTTGATATGTGATCACACTCATTTATAAGACTTTTCAAAACTCTAACATGAATTTTTGGAAAATATTTTTATCTGGCCTTTTGAAATAATTCATCTGGGGGGTGTTCCTTCTCCCATTTTGATTTTGAATTTGATTTCCAAGATTTATTTTGAAATTTTGACATGATGAAAAGGTGCTAACTAACCCTAGCACATACCTAACAGAGGGATCTGACAGAATATTAGAGTACACTCACGTACCATGAGTCGAGGATGCGCAAGGGATAACCAAACCCCCATACACTCCTCCTCGGGGTACTTGTCTCTTTGTGAACCTCCTTATTAGATTGAGAGTTACCGATAATAAGTGCATGAGTTCTTCGGACTAATGTAAGTATTGAAAGTTGACACTTCCACCTTCCCATATTTTGCTAGCCTCTCCCGTGCCGTGCATTGCATTCTTCTCACTCCGAGAGTTGGTGTCCACCTTCGCCGGTACATCCAAACCCTTGGCATGATACGCTCTGTCATCATAAACCCCCTTATATCTTTCTCAAAACAGCCACCTTACCTACCTATCAAGGCATTTCCATAGCCTTTCCGAGTTACATTGCCATGAAATTTCCACCTCTTCATGACTTGATCTTCATGTCATACATGTTCCTGACACACTGGCAACGACATACATTGCACACATCATGATAGTTGCATCTTCTTTATGATTTTGAGTACCTTGTAAAGTGTGAAAGATCTCCTTTACCTTCTTGTAAAATAGAGTGTTGCCCTTAAGTGAGGAAAAGATCCCAAAGTGGACACATTAAAAGATCCCAAAGAGGACAAATGAGAGTTAAATAGAAAGAGCCATTGAGGCCACAAAAAAATTCAAAAAAAATAGAAAAAAGAGAAAAAGAAATAAAAAGAGAGAAAGGGGCAACACTACTATCCTGTTGAGAGATCCACACTAGTACTCCCTTTATATCCTTGTACTCCATAGAGATGATCATTATGCATATAGCTATGTGGGGACCTTCACACTATAGAACTTAGCTTGCATATTCCAAGGATGAGCCTCCTCAAACGAGCTCTAGGTCTTCATGAGCGAGCATGTTAGATGCACCCCCACTAGTTCCATTGGAGAGCTTCCTAGCTCGTATGTGCATCCGTTGCATGGCAATCCCTACTCCTCACATCATATCTATCATTTGGCATCTCTTGCCTATGATTGTCCTCATTGATGTGAGCCTTTCTCATCCTTTTTGTCTTACTCCTCCGTACTTCTCTCTTTGCCATCCTAAGTATCAACTCTCGTGCTTACGCTCATCCATTGCATGAGTGCTCAAAACATTGAAAAGGAGTGGATCAAATTGACTTTTACCTGGCTAGTGGTCTGGGGACGAGTCAAGATAAGATTCCAAAGAGGACCAAGTGTGAAACTTTAGTAGATTGAGTTCTCAACACAGAAATACTTTTTTCTCGTATTCCCTATCCCCCTTCTTGCACGCAAACACCATTTGGAGACATTTGAGTCACGGACAGCGAGAGCTCTTGCACCTAATGTTCTTTTGTTACTTGTTTCAATGCTAATATAGACTCTTGCATGTTATGACTTGAATTGAATCCCTAACCTTGATTGCTTTTCTTTTCAAAGTTCTTTTATGGTTGCTAGCATGTCACCACAGAAATTATGCCATTATCATTTACCTACTCGAGGACGAGCAGGAATTAAGCTTGGGGATGTTGATACGTCCAAAACGTATCTATAATTTCTGCTTGCTCCATGCATGTTTTGTGTGATATTGCTATGATCTAGATACAATTTCATACACTTTTCATCATATTTGGACTAACCTATTAACTCAGTGCACGCCAGTGACAGTTCCTGTTTTCTCCTATTTTTCTATTTCAGTTTTCCCCCATATAAAAATGCCAGAAAAATTCCGGGAAAAATACAGGAAAAACCAGCGTACAGGAAGCTTCACGAAGAGCCCGAGTGGGGCCAGAGGGGATCCAGGCGGGCCCAGGCGGCCACCCAGCGCGGCCCCACCCTTGGCCGCGCCAGGGGGCGCCTAGGGCCCCTGGTCCACCTCTGGCTGCCCCCCTTCGCCTATTTATTCTCCGTCACGGGGAAACTCTGAAGAAAGAACCCTATTTCGCAATCTTGCCTCTTTTCCGCCGCCGCCGCGCTTCCGAGATCGGGAGCACCAGAAGACCTCTTCCCGGCACCCTGCCGGAGGGAGGGCCGACCTCCGGGAGTCTCCTCTCCACCATGGATGCTCCCCGGATGTCTCATGAGTAGTTTTCCTTGGACCATGGGTCCGTGATCAGTAGCTACGTGATGTTCTCCTCCCCTCTTTGATCTTCATGGTTTTGAACTCGTGAGCTGCCCTACATGATCGAGGCACTTTTGTAATATTTCTGCTTTTGCTATGCTGAGTTTGATGGGATCTGATGGATTATGAGATTATGTTCAGATTGTGATAGAGTAATATATTTGGTTTTTATCTCTTATATTTTTGTTCCTAAGTAATTCTTGCATGTTCTCCGTTGCTGTTTATTGCTTTGGCCAAGTAGTAGGTAGTGACTCCAAGAGGGAACGTTGTGCTCGATTGTGGTTTCATGCCCCCCGATGACACGCTTGAGTGACAGAAACATGAGTCTAGGGGATGTGCTATTGCCACCAGGGGGAAAAGAACGGTGCTTGTAACCGCGGTTGCAAGGATTGTTTACTTTACGCAAAGTTCTTTTTAATGCAGTTGTCTGTTGCTTTGGGTTTACACTTTGGGTGGGGCTCTCAACTTAATACCAGCAAGATGTTCTGGATAGATTTCTCAAGGTGGATGATTAGTAGTAGATGCAGTTGGATTACGGTCTACTTATTTTGGCGTACTGCCCGTGCTTTTGAGCCTCTTCCTTTCGTTTGTAGCATAGTTAGCATTGCGGTGCGTTCATAATCCTGTCAATTTCCCTTCTGTAATTTGTTTACCTCGCATAGCAGTTTTATCGTCTTTTGGGAGAGACACATCACTAGTGAACATCACGTATCCCGGTCCATATCCTTATTACTGTTTCCACGCTTATTTACTTTTCTGCTTTTTACTTTCAATTGCTATCATTATCCCTTGTGTTTTATCCTTTGTGAACAACAAGACCGGAGAGATTGACAACCTCTCTGAACTTCGTTGGGAACAAAGTTATCTGTCTCTGTGTGCAGGTCCACGTCAGTTGCGCCGCTGACACCTACTTATCATCTCTGGAGTCCTATTGGAGACAAACCTTGGTATTTTCACCGAGGGAAACTTGCTGCTGCGCTACATCTCAAACCTTCCACTTGGGGTAACCAACGAGGGGCGAGAAGCCATCAGCAAACCAATGCTAACTATGCTATAAAGAAAGGAAGAGGCTCAAAAGCTTGGGCAGTACGCCAAATCAAGTAGACCGAAATCCATCTTCATCTACCTACTAATCATCCACCTTGAGATATCTATCCAAAACATCTCGCTGCTATTAAGTTTCCAATCCCACCCAAAGTGTAAACTCAAAGCAACAGACAACTGCATTAAAGAACTTTGCGTAAAGTAAACAATCCTTGCACCCGCAAGTACAAGCACTGTTGTTTTCTCCCTTTTGGCAACAACACATCCCCTAGACTCATGTTTCTATCACTCAAGCTAGTCATCAGGGGGGCATGAACCCACAATCATGCATAACGCTCCCTCTTGGAGTCACTACCTACTACTTGGACAAAGCAATAAAATGCAACGGAGAACATGCAGGAATTACTCAAGAACATAAATATAAAAGAGGAGAATCAAATATATTCCTCAAACACAATCTGAACATAGTCTCATAATCCATCGGATCCCAGAAAACTCAGCATAGCAACACCAGAAAGATTACATATGTGCCTCGATCATGTAGGGCAGCTCACGAGGTCTAAACCATGAAGAACAAAGAGGGGAGGAGAACATCACATAGCTACTGATCATAGACCCATGGTCCAAGGTGGACTACTCACGCTTCATCCGGGAAGCATCCATGGTGGTGGAGAAGCTCCCGGAGATGGTTCCTCCCTCCGGCAGGGTGCCGGGAAGAGGTCTCCTGGTGCTCCCGATCAAGAAAATAACTAAGCCCGTGTGAAGGACTCAAAAGGAAACTTAATCTTTTTCCTAGGGAAATGTTCCATCCCTTTCTTGAGAGGGAATTGGAATTTTATAATCCCTTCTTTCATGTCAATAACAGCACCAACGGTGCGAAGAAAAGGGCGTCCCAAAATAATTGGACAAGAAGGTTCACATTAAATGTCCATAATAGTAAAATCAACGGGAACGTAATTGTCATTGACAATGATAAGAACATCATCGATCTTCCCCAAAGGTTTCTTTACGGAAGAATCGACAAGACGAACACCAAAAGAACAAGGATCAAAAGGTTTCAATTCAAATATATCATACATTCTTTTGGGTATAACGGAGGTGCTAGCTCCAACATCACATAAAGCATAGCAAGAGAAGTTATTCAACTTAATTTTAATCATAGGATCCCAACCATCTTCTAGCTTTGTAGGTGTGGAGGCTTCTACCCTAAGCTTCTCCTCCCTAGCTTTAATGAGAGCATTAGTGATATGCTCCGTGAAGGCAAGATGAAGTGTGCTAGTGTGGGGGTCTCTAGACATCTTGTGAAGGAAACGAATAACTTCAGAGAGGGTGAAATTATAAAAATCAAGGTCACTACTATCAAGTAAAATGATAGTGGTGTCCTTTAGGCTCACTTGTTTGGTAGCTTCTATAGTCATAGGAATTTGTTCTTCTATGGTTGAGGTCATAACATCACCATTAATAGGTCCTATGGGACTAGGGGTGAATTGGGTGCTAAGAGTTTGGATATCCTCAACAACTTGGATAGTAGCAACAGTATGGTGTGTAGGAAGGCTCTTAATTCTATCTTCTTCCTCCTTTTCTCTATCCCATCTCTATTTAAGTTTAGCCATCATCCTAATGTTTTCATTAATTTGAACTTGAATAGCGTTCATAGGAGTGACCTTCCTCTCCTCAAGAGGAGAAGTTCTAATTTTAAGCAATTCTACTTCATGGGCTAAATTATCTACCTTCGACGAGAGATTATCTAATTTGTCTAGTTATTCCTCTACACTCTTGTTGAAGGCTTTTTGGGTAGTGATGAAGTCTTTAAGCATACTTTCTAGTTCAGAAGTGGAGTTCTTGGTGCTAGGATAAGTGTTGTTGTTCCCATAGTTGTTGGAGGGGAACAGTCTAGGATTGCTACCAAAATTACACCTATAAGCATTGTTATTAAAGTTGTTTCTAGAGATAAAGTTCACATCTACTTGATCTTGAGCAATCAAAGAATTTAAAGGAACATCATGAAGATCAATAGGAGATTTCTTGGTAAGTAGAGACATAATCAAGTCAACTTTTTCATTTAGGGAGGAGATCTCCTCAACAGAGTTTACCTTCCTACCTGTTGGAGCGCGTTCCGTGTGCCATTGGGAATAATTGGTCATCATCTCATCAAGAAGTTTTGTGGCAGCACCAAGTGTAGTTGACATAAAGGTTCCTCCCGCGGCCGAATCTAGCAAGTTTCGCGAGGTAAAGTTCAAGCCTACATAAAAAGTTTGGATAAGCATCCAAGTAGTCAAACCATGCATAGGTCAATTCTTAATAAGATATTTTATGCGTTCCCAAGATTGGGCCACGTGTTCATTATCCAATTGCTTAAAATTCATAATATTACTCCTTAATTAGATAATCTTAGCTGGGGGGTAGTACTTCCCAATAAAGGCATCCTTGAACCTGTTCCAAGCATCTATGTTATTCCTAGGAAAGGATTGAAACCAGATTTTAGCTCCTCCTCTCAAGGAGAAAGGAAAAAGCTTAAGCTTAACAATATCACCATCTACTTATTTGTACTTTTGCATATCACAAAGCTCAACAAAATTATTTAAGTGCAAAGCAGCATCATCTCCAGCACCAGAGAATTGATCTTTCATAACAAGGTTCAGCAAAGCAGGTTTAATCTCATAAGAAGGTGCTGAAGTGGCAGGTGTAGCCATAGGAGTGCAGATAAAGTCACTGTTTTTGTGACTAGTGAAGTCACACAACTTGGTGTTCTCGGAGGAACCCATAGTGGCAACAAACAAGGTAACTATTTTTTTTATTTTTGATAAAGGACACTAAAGCAAAAAATGAAAGGTAAACTAACAAGACTAAAAAGCAAAGATAAAAGATAGTGTGCAACTCCTCTATCTTGAAGTGCGGAGTCCCCGGCAACGGCGCCAGAAATTTCTTTGATGTCGCGAGAGTTTACTTCTCGCCCCTCGTTGGTTACCTAAAGTGGAAGGTTGAGATGTAGACAACAAAAAATTTCCCTAGGTGAAGATACCAAGGTTTGTCTCCGGTAGGACTCCGGCAACGACAGGAAGGTGACAACGGCGCCAGATAGGCGGTTGGCGTGGACCTGGACACACAACAGATAACTTTTCTCCCAACGAGTTCAGAGAGGTTCTCAATCCCAACGACCTTGTTGTTTACAAAGGATCAAACGCACGGGATAATAATGATAGTGATAGCAACGGAAAAGTAAATAAAGCATTAAATTGATAGCGGGTGTAAACAGTGTTGGAAATATGGAACGGGGTCCCATGATGTTCACTAGTGATGTCTCTCTCCCAAAAGACGATAAAATTGGCATGTGAGGTAAACAAATTACAGCTGGGCAATTGACAAGATTATGTGCGCAAACCAATGCTAACTATGCTATAAAGAAAGAAAGAGGCTCAAAAGCTTGGGCGGTACGCCAAATCAAGTAGACCGAAATCCATCTGCATCTACCTACTAATCATCCACCTTGAGATATATATTCAGAACATCTCGCTGGTATTAAGTTGCGAATTGCATCCAAATTGTAAACTCAAAGCAACATACAACTGCATTAAAGAACTTTGCGTAAAGTAAACAATCCTTGCACCCGCAAGTACAAGCACCGTTGTTTTCTCCCTTGTGGAAACATCACATCCCCTAGACTGGTGTTTCTGTCACTCAAGCTAGTCATCAGGGGGCATGAACCCACAATCATGCATAACGCTCCCTCTTGGAGTCACTACCTACTACTTGGCCAAAGCAATAAACAGCAACAGAGAACATGCAAGAATTACTCAAGAACATAAATATAAAAGAGGAGAATCAAATATATTACTCAAAGACAATCTTAACATAGTCTCATAATCCATCGGATCCCAGCAAACTTAGCATAGAAACAGCAGAAAGATTACATATGTGCCTCGATCATGTAGGGCAGCTCACGAGGTCTAAACCATGAAGAACAAAGAGGGGAGGAGAACATCACATAGCTACTGATCATAGACCCATGGTCCAAGGTGGACTACTCACGGTTCATCCGGGAAGCATCCATGGTGGTGGAGAAGCTCCCGGAGCCTCCGACAGGATGCCGGGAAGAGGTCTCCTGGTGCTCCCGATCTTGGAAGCGCAGCGACGGTGGAACAGAGGAGAGACCGCGAAAAAGGGTTCTCGTTTTGGGGGTTTCGCGTCACGGAGAATATATGGGCGAAGGGGGGCAGCCAGGGGGGCCACCAGGGGTCCAGGCGGACCCCTGGCGTTGCCCCACCCTAGGGCGCGCCGGGAGGGCGCCTGGGGCCCTGGTGGGTCCCCTTTGGCCCCTCCTTGGTGATTCCCGAAGCATCCGAAGCGCTGATTTTTATTGGATTTTCCCGAATTTTTGGAGCAATTTTAATATGGGGGAAACCTGAAATAGAAAAACAGCAGAAAACAGGAACTGGCACTGGGGTGCACTTAGTTAATAGGTTAGTCCAAATATGATCAAAAGTGTATGGAAGTGTATCAATATCATAGCAATATCACACAAAAGAAGCATGGAGCAAGCATAAATTATAGATAAGATTTGGACGTATCACAAAACAAAGTAATATAAATTTGTAGTAAAAAGTGCAGCAAGCAAACATGTGACAAAAGTGAGCGCAAACGGTGTAACAATGATGGAAACAAAGCCTAGGCTTCATAATTTCACTAGTGGAAACTCCCAACAACATTAACATAGTCTAATCACATGATATTTCCACTAAAACATGCATTGGAGACGTACTCGGAGTTCATTCCTTTGTGATCAATAGAGGACGAGAATTATGTAGGGCTACAAAAGCACACCTTAGAGTTCGTAGTTCTCATCTATGGATTTCCCAATGTCACCGCGGCCATCCAAAGAGAGTACCACAATCACCACAAGATATCTCAAGGATAGTAAAAGACAAGCACCACGAGACTCTCTATCTTCAATCTATTCACAAAATAGGAAATCACTCATGATAATATTCTTCTAATCCATGTCCATTAGACCGCTGTCACCATGGTCTCGGGGATTATACTAGATAAGATCAAGTGAGTACATCAATCCAATACATAGAGGAAGGGGAAATATCATGGGATCACCCTAGATTAACATAGCCTATGATCACAACAAAGATCACATCATGGGAGAGAGAATTGACCACATAGCTACTGGTAGAAACCTTAGCCCCGAGGAGGAACTACTCCCGCTTCATGGAGGGAGGAAGCAACGTCGATGGAGATGAATCCGGGGGCACTTCCTCGTCCCGGCAGGGTGCCGGCACAGGAATTCTGGTCCCCTGAAGCTTGTCGGCGATGGCGGCGGAGATCGGAATTGCTTCTGGAGAAAAGGGGTCCGGAATCTTGGTTTCCGCGACGGGAGAATAAATAGGAGCCAAAGTGGGGCACCGGGGGGCCACCAGGAGTCCAGGCGTCCACCCGGCGCGGCCCCACCATAGACCACGCCACCTGGCCTCCTGGGCACCAGGTGGGGCCCCTCTGGCCCTTCTTCGGTGAATCCGGAAGTGACGAGGGGGTGACCCCATGACTTCTATGGATGAGCCTACCCGGTGTACCCGAAGACAGAAGGCCCACAAAGATGCCCCTGGGAACAGCCTTGGCCCACTAGTGGCACCGACGTAGGAGTCCGCGAGTCGTAGGGCCCATCCTAGGAGGGGAGACGTCGAGATCAAGCAATACACAATCTGTAACCCTAGCCTTGTGCGCACTAGCCTCGGCTTCCCTGTAATCTCCTCTTCAATCAATAATATCGAGCAGGAACGTATCCTCCTGTTAGCCGACGAGCTTATCGTCCAACCTGTGCCTCTCATGACTAACCCAGGGTCCCTGACCATGGGATTTTCCGGGGTACATCCCCGTCAATTGGCGCCGTCTGTGGGAACCGCACAGGTTGGGAACGCGATCTCGGCGGCCTCATCAACATCTTCAACACCCACCGGCGCGACGACTTCACCATCGCTCTTCGATCCGACGACCCAGGCGGAATCCGATCTGTACTGGTCCCTCGGTTTCACGGCCCACCTTTCGACTCTCCGACCAATCTTCGCCGACCTACACTCCGACATCAACCTGATCTTCAGAGCATATCAGATCTACATCAACCACTGGGGCGCCCTCCGCCTCACGGACCACGCCCGAACACCCGCGACGACATCTACAGCAGCAATCGACGCAGTCGCCACCCGCGTGGCCATCCTTCAAGCCAGCCGCGACTGCCCACCCAAAACAAGGCTCCGCGCCGCTCGTGATCACTCGACTGGACCCTCGGCCCGGAAAAGCAGCATCACACGCACGAGCAACAAGGCAGCCATGGGACCATCCCAGGTGTTCATGGCAGAAGTCGACGCGCCACCAGCAGACGGCGAGGGCCAGGACGAGGACTCAAACACTCGCCAAGCCAACGGCAACGCAAAAGCGCCCGGAACCACCAATAAGATCGTCGTGAAGCTGGGAGAAGTGGGAAGCATACCAATGAAAGTACCACAAGGACAAGAACAGAGCAACCACCAGATTGACAAGCCATCAAGCAGTAAGCAACAAACCCCGAGTGCGGCGGTGGACGACCCACCCAAAGAGAAAATCGACCTGTCCAAAGAATCAATGGCCAAGGTAAAGGACGCAGTCGAACACGGGAAGTTACTACCGGCAAGCGCAACAAGGAACGAGCTCAGGGCATACAACAAATTGGCAAGCGAGCTAACCCGGCAAGCGAGACAACAACGCCTAGAGCTGCAGAAGCAAGAATGGGCGGCCGCCGAGCAGAAAATCAATCGCAAGCCACCTCCAAGAGACGACTCCCCAGATCACAGCTCCCCTCTCCGCAATAAATCGAAATTCAGCAACCTGTGATGAACAGACAAGAAGAGAGTGGTTCGGAAGCTCGACGAAGAATTCAAGCTAGAAGAGGAGGACGATGAAGAGGAACCCCTCACACCAGCAGAAGCCCTTATAAGCGCCCGAGACTACCTATCTCGCGCCCAGAGGAATAGGCAGAACAAACCAGACCACAACACTTCAATAGCCTTACAGATAATGAAGGACGCCATCGCCGCCTCAGCACCCAAAAAATCAAGCGCAAGGCGACCGACCCGTGCAAGGACACCAGACAGGGACCCCAGCTCACCCGATGACGACGACAGCAGCGACGACTGGCGCAAACGCTCCGGCAAAAACAGGAAACACGACAGCGATGACAACGACAACAGGCACCGCAGCAGTTGACGAGACGCGCGCGACGACATCACACAGAACAAAGTCAACCACAGCAGACGAAGACGCGCAACACGCGAAGAGTACTCGGACGAAGAAGCCTTCGACGAAGAAATCGAGTCATGCAGAGCACTATGCTTCACGCGCTCCATACGCGAGACGCGAATGCCGAGCGGGTTCAAATTGACCTCCACAATGCTCAAATACAATGGACTCGAGGAGCCAGAGGCGTGGCTCGACAACTACTTAACAACAGTCAAGTTCCAGCGAGGGACCAACGTCACGTCAATGCAGTATGTGCAGCTCATGCTCAAGAGCTCGACACGACACTGGTTGAAGAATCTCCCGCGAGGATCCATCAGGTCATGGAGGCAGTTCCGTGAAGCCTTCATAGAAAACTTCAAATCCACATACAAAAGACCGGCATCGCTCGAGGAACTGCGGGCATGCAAGCAAGGAACCAGGGAAACCCTGCGAGCCTACATCCAGCGGTGGACCATACTCAAGAATTCAGCAGAAGACATATCAGACGAAAGCGCAATCGACGCGTTCAGGCGAGGCCTACAGCGCATCGAATTGAAGGAGCAGCTCGGGCAGATGAAAGTCCGAACACTCGCATGGCTGCTGGAGCAAGCCAATAGCTGGGCGGACAGCGAGGATTCCGTTTGCAATGAAACAGAAATCCACATTGCACGCTCAGAACACAACTACGACTACCACAACAGAGAAAGAGGACTCGACCATCGAAGGAAGCGACCCAGGCGCATATTCTACGATGATAGAGGACCCGAATTGGTCGCCGCAGGCTTCCCAGACGACAGAGACGGCAGGCATCGTGACGACAGCAGAATACAACGCAGAGACAACCTCGAAGATGCGCCCCAAGCTCAGAAACGAGACTGGAGAACAAGGCAGTCGCGCGATAGCACCAGAACATACTGCTCGGCCAAAGAACAACTTGACGGACCGTGCTCGATACACGGATTCAGAAACGAACGAGGGGAGCTCAGATCAGGACACACCCTCAGGAACTGTAGAAGCTTCAACGAGTTGGCGGAGGAAAAAAGCCGATCCGCGACAACAGCGGCTCAGCCACTCGCGAGCATAGCAGTCGGGCCCATCGCCCACGACGCACCACCAGCCCCTCCCCTACTAGCAAGGCAAGTGGCCGCAATCCAGCGACGGCGCAGGACACCAGATGCGGAGGAGCAGTACCCAGAAGCCCACGACAGGATTTACCTGATACAAGAAGGCAGGCCTTCAAACAGGCAGCAGAAGAAGGTCACAAGACAAGTCTTCCTCGCAGCCTCCTCACAACGCCGCTATCCCGGAGTACTTGCGCGGGTCCGAAACAGATATTACCTTCTCCCGGGAGGACCACCCGCCTGCCATCCCTCGACCAGGACATGCCGCACTAGTGCTCGAGGCCAGAATAGGGAACTACGACATGTCACGAGTATTCATGGACGGCAGCAGAGGGATCAACATCATCTTTACAATGACACTCGAAGAAATGCTAATCCAGAGCTCTGCGCTGAAATCCTCAAGCACAACCTTCCACGGGATTGTGCCAGGAAAAGCAGTCTACCCTTTGGAAAAAATAAGCCTGGAAGTGGTCTTTGGTGAGGCGACGAACTTCCGCAAGGAGATCCTAGACTTCAAAGTGGTCGACTGGAAATCGCAGTACCACGCAATCCTCGGACGACCGGCCTTCGCCCGCTTCATGGCAGTGCCTCACTACGCTTACCTTAAGCTAAAGATGCCAGGCCCTCATGGTGTCATCACAATCGGCGGCAATTCCATCCGGTCCGACCGCTGCGACAAGGAATTCCACAAGATATCAGAGGCCTTTGGAGCCCACCTAGCCAGCGAGACCACGGGACCCGCAGAAGAAGCGCTCCCGTAGAAGAAGCCGCTGATACGTCCAAAACGTATCTATAATTTCTGCTTGCTCCATGCATGTTTTGTGTGATATTTCTATGATCTCGATACACTTTCATACACTTTTGATCATATTTGGACTAACCTATTAACTCAGTGCACCCCAGTGCCAGTTCCTGTTTTCTGCTGTTTTTCTATTTCAGTTTTCCCCCATATAAAAAGTGCCAGAAAAATTCCGGAAAAAATACAGGAAAAATCAGCGTACAGGAAGCTTCGAGAAAATCCCGGGAGGGTCCAGAGGGGAGCCAGGTGGGCCCAGGAGGCCACCCAACGCGGCCCCACCCCTGGCCGCGCCAGGGGGGCGCCTGGGGCCCCTGGTCCACCTCTGGCTGCCCCCCTTCGCCTATTTATTCTCCGTCACGGGGAAACTCCAGAAGAGGAACCATATTCCGCAAACTCGCCTCTGTTCCTCCGCCGCCGCGCTTCCGAAGATCGGTAGCACCAGAAGACCTCTTCCCGGCACCCTGCCGGATGGAGGATTGACCTCCGGGAGTCTCCTCTCCACCATGGATGCTCCCCGGATGTCTTGTGAGTAGTTTTCCTTGGACCATGGGTCCGTGATCAGTAGCTATGTGATGTTCTCCTCCCCTCTTTGATCTTCATTGTTTAGACCTCGTGAGCTGCCCTACATGATCGAGGAACCTTTGTAATATTTCTGCTGTTGCTATGCTGAGTTTGGAGGGATCTGATGGATTATGAGAATATGTTCAGATTGTGATAGAGTAATATATTTGGTTTTTATCTCTTATATTTTTGTTCCCAAGTAATTCTTGCTTGTTCTCCGTTGCTATTTATTGCTTTGGCCAAGTAGTAGGTAGTGACTCCAAGAGGGAACATTGTGCTAGATTGTGGGTTCATGTCCCCCGATGACACGCTTCAGTGACAGAAACATGAGTCTAGGGGATGTGCTGTTGCCACAAGGGGGAAAACAACGGTGCTTGTAACCACGGTTACAAGGATTGTTTACTTTACGCAAAGTTCTTTTTAATGCAGTTGTCTGTTGCTTTGGGTTTACACTTTGGGTGGGGCTCGCAACTTAATACCAGCGAGATGTTCTGGATAGATATCTCAAGGTGGATGATTAGTAGTAGATGCAGATGGATTTCAGTCTACTTATCTTGGCGTACTGCCCGTGATTTTGAGCCTCTTACTTTCTTTTGTAGCATAGTTAGCATTGCGATGCGTTTTTAATCCTGTCAATTGCCCTTATGTAATTTGTTTACCTCGCATAGCAGTTTTATTGTCTTTTGGGAGAGAGACATCACTAGTGAGCATCACGTATCCCGGTCCATATCCTCATTACTGTTTCCAAGCTTTATTTACTTTCTTGCTTTTACTTGCTATCATTATCCCTTGCGTTTTATCCTTGGGGTAACCAAGGAAGGGTGAGAAGCCGTGAAGCAAAGTATTTCTGGCGCCGTTGCCAGGGACTCCAAGTGCTAAGATAGGGGAGTTGCACACTACCCTTTACCTTTGTTTTTTTAGTCTTGTTAGTTTATCTTTCAGTTTTTATCTTTGTGTCTTTTATCAAAATTTACAAAAAAAATCTTCCACACTTGCTGCTACTATGGGTTCCACTGAAAACACCAAGTTGTGTGACTTCACCAATCACAACAACCAAGACTTTATCTGCACTCCCATTGCCACACCTGCCACTTCAGCTACCTCTTATGAAATTAAACCTTCTTTGCTAAACCTTGTTATGAGAGATCAATTCTCTGGTGCTGGAGATGATGCTGCTTTACACTTGAATAATTTTGTTGAGTTATGTGATATGCAAAAGTATAAAGAAATGCCCTACACATGGTTTGACTACCTGGATGGTTATCCAGACTTTTTATGCAGGCTTGAACTTTACCTCGCGGAACCTGTTAGATTCGGCCGCGGGAGGAACCTTTATGTCAACTACACTTGGTGCTTCCACGAAGCTTCTCGATGAAATGATGACCAATTATTCCCAATGGCACACCGAACGCGCTCCAACAGGTAGGAAGGTAAATTCTGTCAAGGAAATTACCTCCCTCAATGAAAAAGTTGACTTAATTATGTCTCTACTTACCAAGCAACCCTCTATTGATCCTCATGATGTTCCTTTAAATTCTTTGGTTGCTCAAGAACAAGTAGATGTGAACTTTATTGCTAGAAACAACTTCAACAACAATTCTTATAGGGGAAAATTTTCTAGCAATCCTAGACCGTTTCATCCAACTATGGGAACAACAACACTTACCCTAGCAACAAGAATCCCTCCTCTGAATTAGAAAGCATGCTTAGAGACTTTATCACTACCCAAAAAGCCTTCAACAAGAATGTAGAGGAGAGATTAGCTAAAATAGATAATCTCTCTTTGAAGGTAGAAAGCTTAGCCCTTGATATTGAGATGCTTAAAATTAGAACCTCTCCCCTTGAGGAGAATAAGGCCACTCCTATTAATGCTATCCAGTTACCAATTAATGAAAATATTAGGATGATGCCTAAAGTCAAAGAAAGGTGGGCTAGAGAAAAATAGGAAGAGGATAGAATTAAGAGCATTCCTACACACCACACAGTTGCCACTATCCAAATTGTTGAGGACACCCAAACTATTAGCACCCAATGCACTCCTAGTCCCGTTGGACCTATTAATGGTGATGCTAATACCTCAACCGTAGATAAAGAAACTCCTATGAACATAGAGGGTTTCAAACAAGTGAGCCTGGATGACACTACTACCACCTTTGATAGTAGTGATATTGATTTTGATAGTTGCACCCTCTCGGAAGTTATCAGTTTGCTACACAAAATGTCTAGAGACCCCCACACTAGCACGCTTAATCTTGCCTTCACGGAGCATATCACAAATGCTCTCATCAAAGCTAGGGAGGAAAAGGTTAGAGTAGAAGCCTCCATACCTAGGAATCTAGATGATGGTTGGGATCCTATGATCAAAATTAAATTAAATAACTTCTCTTGCTATGCTTTATGTGATGTTGGAGCTAGTACCTCCGTTATGCCCAAAAGAATATTTGATATGTTTGAATTGAAGACCTTTGAGCCTTGTTCTTTTGGTGTTCGTCTTGTTGATTCTTCCATAAAGAAACCTTTGGGGAAGATCGACGATGTTCTTATCATTTTCAATGACAACTATGTTCCCGTTGATTTTATTGTTATGGATATAGAGTGTGAACCTTTGTGTCCAATTATTGTGGGACGTCCTTTTCTTTGCACCATTGGTGCGGTTATTGACATGAATGAGGGGAATATAAAATTCCAGTTCCCATTCAAAAAGGGGATGGAACATTTCCCTAGAAAGAAAATAAAGTTACCTTTTGAGTCCGTTACATGGGCTAGTTATTCTCTTTTTCTTGATAAAACTTGATTCTTCTTTTGCATCATGCCTAGCTAATGGCTTTAAAGAAGCGCTTTCGGGAGGCAGCCCGCAACGAATTTAGGTGTTTTCTTTTTTGCTTTTGTTGTGTCTTGATGATTGTTACTACTGTAGCAACATCATTGTATCTTTTTTTTTCAGCTTTGTGCCAAGTTATAGCCTCTTACGGCAAGGGAAGTAAAAGTTGTGACATGCTGTCCAGAAAATAGATTCTTTCCTCGTGACCAGAAAAATTCCAGAAAAATCCCAGTTCATCTTTTTGAGATGAAATTTTTACACAGTATGCTCTATACAATTACGAAACTTCCGTATGTTCTGAGTTTTTTGATTTGAGTTGCACAAGTGCCCCTAAAAAAATCTTTACTACCTGCTGTTCTGTTTTTCACAGATTCTGCAACGTTTTGTCTCTCCTTACTTTTGCAAACCTTAAGCTTGCTTTTTCTTTGCAAAAACTTTTTGGCACTCTTGAGAAACAGTAGATCTTCAAGAATATCTTTATATCCAGTGGAATTTATTTTATTTTATTAAGGGTACTAACCTCTCTAATCAGCTTATGATGAGTTATGTATGAAGGGAGTTTTCAAGTGTGCGATGGAAGATGATGAAAGAAGATCCAGGAGTGTCAAGCGCTCAAGCTTGGGGATGCCCCCATGCATCCCCAATAAATATTCAAGGAGACTCAAGCGTCTAAGCTTGGGGATGCCCCTGTGCATCCCCTTCTCCATCAACAATCATCAGTTCGTCCTTCGTCTCACTATATTTTTATCACTTCATGCGTTATGTGCTATGCTTGGAGCGTCTCGCTCTTAGGTTTTGTTTTTAGTTTTCTTTAGCTTTTCTTTCTGTTCATAACAAGTTAGATCCCGTCTTAATTTGTGTGGGAGAGAAACACGCTCCACTTTCAAAATCTAGAACACATCATAGGATTTTTCCTGCTAATCGTTTTGCTGTTGTGTGTTCTTTATCTTTTCATAGCTACTGCCATGTTTAGTTTTAGTCTTAGTTTGTATTTAGGAAGAGCCTTGGCTTTTGACTAGTTTGTTGCTGGAACTCTTATTAGTTTTCATGTTTATCTTGTTAAAGAGAGTTGGTTGTTGCACTGAGTTGTGTCTTGTCTTGAAAGTAGGTGATTCAGGTTGCTATTTAATTTTAGTAGTAACTTGCAATAGTTTTGAGGTATTGTTGTGAGTAATGTTTGAACTTTTGGTGTCAAGAGCTCTTGCCTATTAGTGATAGGTGTCATATTTTGGGCAATCCGTGTGTATTTTCAAAACCTACAAAACTAGTTGAGAACTCTAGCTACTAGATAATCACTACTCTTCTGAGGAGTCGAATAACAGAGAACACTCACGTACCATGAGTCGAGGATGCGCAAGGATAACCAAAACCCCCTACACTCCTCCTCGGGGTACTTGTCTCTTTGTGAACCTCGTTATTAGATTGAGAGTTACCGATAATAAGTGCATGAGTTCTTCGGACTAATGTAAGTCTTGAAAGTTGACACTTCCACCTTCCCATATTTTGCTAGCCTCTCCCGTGCCGTGCATTGCCTTCTTCTCACTCCGAGAGTTAGTAGGTTAGTCCAAATATGATCAAAAGTGTATGAAAGTATATCTAGATCATAGAAATATCACATAACACATGCGTGGAGCAAGAAGAAATTATAGATACGTTTGGGACGTATCAGACGCCAACTCTCGGCGTGAGAAGAAGGCAATGCACGGTACGGAAGAGGCTAGCAAATATGAGGTGGAAGTGTCAAATTTCAATACTTACATTAGTCCGAAGAACTCATGCACTTATTGTCGGTAAATCTCAATCTAATAAGGAGGTTCACAAAGAGACAAGTACCCCGAGGAGGAGTGTATGGGGATTTGGTTAGCCTTGCACATCCTCGACTCATGGTACGTGAGTGTACTCTAATATCCGATCCCTCCAAAGATTAGTGATCCATCTAGTAGCTAGAGTTCTCAACTAGTTTTTATAGGTTTTGAGAATAATCAACGATTGCCGAAAATATGACACCTATCACTAATAGGCTAGAGCTCTTGACACCTAAAGTTCAAACTTTACTCACAACAATACCTCAAAACTATTGCAAGTTAGTACTACAATTGAATAGCAACCTCAATTACCTATTTTCAAGACAAGACACAACTTAGTGCAACAACCAACTCTCTTAACAAGATAAACATGAATACTAAAAAGAGTTCCAGCAAAAAACTAAACAAAATCCAAGGCTCTTGCTAAAGACAAACTAAAACTAAAACTAAACATGGCAGTAGCTACGAAAAGATAAAGAATACACAACAGAGAAAAGATAAGCATGAAAAATCCTATGATGTGTTCTAAATTTGAAAGTGGAGAATGTTTCTATCGAACACAAATTATGTTGGGGTCTAAGTTGTTATGAACAGCAAGCAAAGCTAAAGAAACTAAAAAGTAAACCTAAGAGCGAGACGCTCCAAGCATAACACATAATGCATGAAGTGATAAAAATATAGTGAGACGAAGGACGAACTGATGATTGTTGATGGAGAAGGGGATGGACGGGGGCATCCCCAAGCTTAGAAGCTTGAGTCTCATTGAATATTTATTGGGGATGCATGGGGAATCACCAATCTTGAGCGCTTGACACTCCCGGATCTTCTTTCATCATCTTCTCTCGCACACTTGAAAACTCCCTTCATACATAACTCATCATAAGCTGATTAGAGAGGTTAGTAACCTTAATAAAATAATTTTCCCCACTGCACATAAAGATATTATTGAATATCTACTGTTTCTCAAGATTTCCAAAAGGTTTTTTCAAATAAAAAGCAAGCTTAAGGTTTGCAAAAGTAAGGAAAGGAAAAACGTGGCAGAATCTGTGAAAAACAGAACAACAGGTAGTAAAGAATTTTTTCGGGGCACTTCTGCAACTCAAATGAAAAAACTCAGAATATACGAAAGTTTAAAAAATGTATAGAGCATGCTGTGTAAAAAATTCAGCTCAAAAAGATGAACTTGTGATTTTTTCTGATTTTTTCCTTCAAGCAGACAAAATCTGTTTTCTGGACAGCATGTCACAACTTTTGCTTCCCTTATGATAAGATGCTATAACTTGGCACAAAGCTTGAAAATAAAGATACAATGATGTTGCTACAGTAGTAACAGTCATCAAGACCACTAAAAACAGAAGTAATAACATCTTGGGTTGCCTCCAAACAAGCGCTTTCTTTTACGCCTTTAAGCTAGGCATAAATCAAAAGAAAAATCAAGTTTTATCAAGAGAGAGAGAATAGCTAGCCCGTGTAACGGACTCAAAAGGTAACTTGATTTATTTCTAGGGAAGTGTTCCATACCATTTTTGAGAGGGAATTGAAATTTTATATTCCCCTCTTTCATGTCAATAACGGCACCAACGGTGCGAAGAAAAGGACGTCCCAAAATAATTGGACATAAAGGTTCACACTCTATATCCATAATAATAAAATCAACGGGAACATAATTGTCATTGACAATGATAAGAACATCGTCGATCTTTCCCAAAGGTTTCTTTACATAAGAATCAACAAGACGAACACCAAAAGAACCAGAATCAAAAGGTTTCAATTCAAACATATCATACATTCTTTTGGGCATGCCGGAGGTACTAGCTCCAACGTCACATAAAGCATAGCAAGAGAAGTTATTTAATTTAATTTTGATCATAGGTTCCCAACCATCATCTAGCTTCCTAGGTATGGAGGCTTCTATCTTAAGATTCTCCTCCCTAGCTTGGATGAGAGCATTTGTGATATGCTCCGTGAAGGCAAGATTTAGTGTGCTAGTGTGGTTGTCTCTAGATTTTCTGTAACAATCCAATAACTTTTGAGAGGGTGCAACTATCAAAATCAATATCACTACTAACAAAGGTGTTAGTAGTGTCTTCTAGGCTCACTTGTTTGAAACCCTCTATGTTCATAGGAATTTCTTCTTCTACGGTTGAGGTATTAACCTCACCATTAATAGGTCCAATGGGACTAGGAGTGCATTGGGTGCTAATAGTTTGAGTCTCCTTAAAAATTTGGATAGTAGCAACTGTGTGGTGTGTAGGAAGGCTCTTAATTCTATCCTCTTCCTCTTTTTCTCTAGCCCACCTCTCTTTAAGTTTATCCATCATCCTAATGTTTTCATTAATTTTTAATTGGATAGAATTAATAGGGGTGGCCTTACTCTCCTCAAGGGGACAGGTTATGATTTTTAGCATGTTAACATCAAGGGATAAGCTGTCTACCTTCAAAGAGAGATTCTCTAACTTAAATAATTTCTCTTCTACACTCTAGTTGAAGGCTTTTTGGGTAGTGATAAAGTCTCTAAGCATGCTTTCTAATTCAGAAGTGGGGTTCTTGTTGCTAGGATAAGTGTTATTGTTCCCATAGTTGGATGGAAACGGTCTAGGATTGCTAGCAAAATTGCCCCTATAAGCATTATTATTAAAGTTGTTTCTAGCAATGAAGTTCACATCTACTTGTTCCTGAGCAACCAAAGAATTTGAAGGAACATCATGAGGATCAATAGAGGGTTGTTTGGTAAGTAGAGACATAATTAAGTCAACTTTTTCATTTAGGGAGGTAATCTCCTCAATAAAGTTTACCTTCCTACCTGTTGGAGCGCGTTCGGTGTGCCATTGTGAATAGTTGGTCATCATCTCATCGAGAAGTTTTGTGGGAGAACCAAGTGTAGTTGACATAAAGGTTCCTCTCGCAGCCGAATCTAACAGGTTCCGCGAGGTAGAGTGCAAGCCTGCATAAAACGTCTGGATAACGATCCAGGTAGTCAAACCATGTGTAGGGAATTTCTTAACAAGAGATTTCATACGTTCCCAAGCTTGGGCAACATGTTCATTATCCAATTGCCTAAAACTCATAATGTTACTTCTCAATTGGATAATTTTAGCAGGTGGGTAGTACTTCCCAATAAAATCATCTTTGCACTTATCCCAAGAATCTATGCTATTCCTAGGCAAAGATTGAAACCAGTTTTTAGCTCCGTCCCTCAAAGAGAAAGGAAAAAGCTTGAGCTTAACAACATCACCTCCTACTTCTTTATACTTTTGCATATCACTTAACTCAACAAAATTTTTCAAGTGTAAAGCACCATCATCTCCAGCACGAGAGAGTTGATCTGTCATAACGAGGATTAGCAAAGCAGGTTTGATTTCATAAGAGGTAGCTGAAGTGGCAGGTGTGGCAATAGGAGTGCAGATAAAGTATTTGTTGTTGTGACTAGTGAAGTCACACAACTTGGTGTTTTTAGTAGAACCCATAGTAGCAGCAAGTGTGGCAGTTTTTTTTGTAATTTTCGATATAAGACACATATATAAAAGCTGAAAGGTAAACTAACAAGACTAAAAAGCAAAGGTAAAAGGTAGTGGGCAGATATCTTAGCACTCGGAGTCCCCGAAAACGGCGCCAGAAATTCGTTTGATGACGAGAGAGTTGACAGGTGCAACTCCTCTCCTTGTTGGTTACCCCAAGTGGAAGGTGTGATGTAAGATAACGACAAATTTCCCTCGATGAAGATACCTTGGTTTGTATCCAGTAGGACTCCGGAGATGATAAGTAGGTGTCAACGGCGCAATTGACGTGGACCTGCACACAACACAAATAACTTTGCTTCCCAACGAGTACAGAGAGGTTGTCAATCTCTCCAGCCTTGCTGTTCACAAAGGATCAACGCAACAGATAATAATGATAGCAGCTAAAGAGTAAAAATTGGAAAGTAAATGAGCGTGTAAACAGTATTGAGAATATGGACCGGGGTCCCGTGATGTTCACTAGTGATGTCTCTCTCCCAAAATACGATAAAACTGCGATGTGAGGTAAAAAAAATTACAGCTGGGCAATTGAAATGATTAAAAACGCATTGCAATGCTAACATTGTTACAAAGAAATGAAGAGGCTCAAAAGCATGGGCAGTACACAAAAATAAGTAGACCGAAATCCAACTGCATCTACTACTAATCATCCACCTTGAGATGCTGATGGCGTCGAAGTGATAATGGCTTCTCGCCCTTCGTTGGTTACCCCAAGTGGAAGGTGAGATGTAGGATAGCAGCAAATTTCCCCTATGTAGAGGATAGGGTTAGTCTCCCGTAGGACTCAGGCAATGATAAGTAGTTGTCAGCGGCGCACCTGATGCGGACCTGCACACAATACAATTAACTTGGCTCCCAACGAAGTTCAGAGAGGTTGTCAATCTCTCCGATCTTGTAGTTTACAAAGGATAAAAAACACAAGGGATAATGATAATGATACAAACCGAAAATAAATATTGAAAACTAAATGAGCTTGTAAACAGTGATGAGAATATGGACCAGGGTCCCGTGATGTTCACTAGTGATGTCTCTCTCTCCCGAAAGACGATAAAACTGCTATGCGAGGTAAACAAATTAAATAAGGGCAATTGACAGGATTATAAACGCGCCGCAATGCTAACTATGCTACAAAAGAAAGGAAGAGGCTCATAAGCATGGGCAGTACAAAAAAATAAGTATACTGAAATCAATCTGCATCTACTACTAATCATCCCCCTTGAGATATCTATCCAGAACATCTCGCTGGTATTAAGTTGCGAGCCCCACCCAAAGTGTAAACCCAAAGCAACAGACAACTGCATTAAAAAGAACTTTGTGTAAAGTAAACAATCCTTGCAACCGCGGTGACAAGAACCGTTGTTTTCCCCCTTGTGGCCACAACACATCCCCTAGACTCATGTTTCTGTCACTTAAGCATGTCATCAGGGGGGCATGTACCCACAATCGAGCATAACGTTCCCTCTTGGAGTTACTACCTACCACTTGGCCAAAGCAATAAGGTTCCCTCTTTTTTTGCTATTTTTTGTATTTTTTGGTGGCCTCAATGGCTCTTTCTATTTAACTCTAATTTGTCCTCTTTGGGATCTTTTATTTTCTCCACTTTGGGATCTTTTCCTCACTTAAGGGCAACACTCTAATTTACAAGAGGGTATAGAAGATCTTTCACACTTTACAAGGTACTAAAATCATAAAGAAGATGTAGCTATCATGATGTATGCAATGTATGCCGCCGCCAGTGTAGCAGGAACATGTATGACATGAAGATTAGGTCATTTAGAGGTGGATGTTGCATGGAAATATATCTCCGAAAGGCTATGGAAATGCCTTGATAGGTAGGTATGGTGGATGTTTTGAGGAAAGATATAAGGAGGTTTATGATGACAGAGCGTATCATGCCAAGGGTTTGGATATACCGGCGAAGGTGGACGCCAACTCTCGGAGTGAGAAGGAGGCAATATACGACACAAGAGAGGCTAACAAATATGAGGAGGTGGAAGTGTCAAATTTCAATACTTACATTAGTCCGAAGAGCTCATGCACTTATTATCGGTAACTCTCAATCTAATAAGGAGGTTCACAAAGAGACAAGTACCCCGAGGAGGAGTGTATGGGGGTTTGGTTATCCTTGCGCATCCTCGACTCTTGGTACGTGAGTGTACTCTAATATCTGACCCCTGAGAAGAGTAGTGACCCATCTAGTAGCTAGAGTTCTCAACTATTTTTGTAGGTTTTGAAAATAAACACGGGATTTCCCAAAATATGACAGCTATCACTAATAGACTAGAGCTCCTGACACCAAAAGTTCAAACATTAGTCACATCAATACCTCAAAACTATTGCAAGTTACTACTAAAATTAAATAGCAACCTCAATTACCTACTCTCAAAACAAGACACAACTCAGTGCAACAACCAACTCCCTTAACAAGATAAACATGAAAACTAAAGAGAGTTCCAGCAACAAAATAAAAAAAATCCAAGGCTCTTTCTAAAGACAAACTAAGGCTAAAACTAAACATGGCATTAACTATGAAAAGATAAAGAACACACAACAGCAAAAAGATAGGCATGAAAAATCCTATGATGTGTTCTAGATTTTGAAAGTGGAGCGTGTTTCTCTCCCGCACAAAGTAAGACGGGGTCTAACTTGTTATGAACCGCAAGAAAAGCTAAAGAAAACTCAAAATAAAACCTAAGAGAGAGACGCTCCAAGCATATCACATAACGCATGAAGTGATAAAAATATAGTGAGACGAAGGACGAACTGATGATTGTTGATGGAGAAGGGGATGCACGGGTGCATCCCCAAGCATAGACACTTGAGTCTCCTTGAATATTTATTGGGGATGCATGGGGGCATCCCCAATTTTGAGAGCTTGACACTCCCGAATCTTCTTTCATCATCTTCCATCGCACACTTGAAAACTCCCTTCATACATAACTCATCATAAGCTGATTAGAGAGGTTAGTAACCTTAATAAATAAATTTTACCCACTGGATATAAATATATTCTTGAAGATCTAATGTTTCTCAAGATTGCCAAAAGGTTGTTGCAAAGAAAAATCAAGCTTAAGGTTTGTAAAAGTTAGGAGAGACAAAACGTGGCAGAATCTGTGAAAAACAGAACAGCAGCTAGTAAAGATTTTTTTAGGGGCACTTCTTCAACTCAAATAAAAAAACTCAGAACATACGAAAGTTCCGTGATTGTATAGAGCACGCTGTGTAAAAATTTCAGCTCAAAAAGATGAACTGGTGATTTGATCCAATGTTTTTCATCACGAAGACAGAATCTGTTTTCTGGACAGCATGTCACAACTTTCGCTTCCCTTGTCATATGAGGCTATAACTTGGCACAAAGCTTGAAAATAAAGATACAATGATGTTGCTACAGTAGTAAAAATCATCAAGACCACTAAAAACAGAAGTAAAAACATCTTGGGTTTCCTCCCAACAAGCGCTTTCTTTTACGCCTTTAAGCTAGGCAGAAAGATTTTAAAAGATGCTCTCATAAGAATAAGGATTTGAAGCAAAAGAGAGCATCAAGAAGCAAATATGAAACGCATTTAAGCCTAACCCACTTCCTATGCATTGGAATCCTGTAAGAAAAAAAATCAAAGAAGCACAAAGAGACAAGCATAGGAGGGTGGGACAAGAACAACTTAAAAACTTTCAACATAAAGAGAGGAGTTTTTGTAACATGGGAGTTTCTATAACCAAACTTTCCTCTCTCAAAATAATTTTCAGTAGTATCATGGACAACATCAAGAATATAACTATCACATAAATCATATTGTTCATGACCTACAAGCACACGTGTATTGTTTTCCACATGGTTTTTAGGATCATAAGATAAATGCAACCCATCAAATTGAGCTTTGATAAGAGGAAAATTCTCCAGAGTTGGATATTTCAAAAGGATAATAGGGAAATCAAGTGTGGGTGCAATAGAAACAATTTCATGCTTGACGTAAGGAACTATAGAGAGTTCATCTTCGCAAGCATAATCCATATTGGCATCATGGCCATCAACAAAGCAAGTATCAAATTCTTCAGAAAGGGATGTATCAAGTGAGTCCTCGGAATCATGGGGTTCCTCATCAAAGCAATCATTAGCCTCTTCTAGGGCAGCAAACATTTTATTTTTAAAATCCTCAATATAAGTATTTGAAGTATAATTCTCGAAGCAATAAGCAAGAACTGCATAGTTTTTGGACTGGTGAGTAGTATCTTGATACTTTTCAATCAAAGAAGCAATCTCATAAGCACCTTTAAAAGAAACAAACTCTTCAATCTTTTCAACATCAAAGTAATCATAAACACCTTTAGCAAAGAAGATAAGGTCTCATTTTCATTAAACTCACATTGGAAAGGAAGGTGTTTATGATCTATATTAGAAAAGCAAGTAAAATCATAAATGTGGCACAAAAGTTTAGCATGGTAATACGAAACATGTATTTGATCCCATAAGTGTTTCCCTTTCTGAGATAGTCGGTGCCGCGTATAATGAGCATGCTCATCCAATGATTTTCCCTCAACCAAGTCGGTTGGATTTTTAGCGCAAGCACAAATTAATCGAAGACGATCCAAGTGAAACATGTCAAACATGTCCATCCTACCATATTTGGGTGGTTCAGCACCCATGGTGACGATAGCATCACTAGGCAAACCAAGACAAAGGCAAAAGGTAGCAACTATTTTTTTGGTTTTTCATAAAGACACAAAAGCAAAAAGAAAAACTGGAAAGGTAAACTAACAAGACTAAAAAGTAAAGGTAAAAGATAGTGGGCAACTCCCGTATCTTATCACTCGGAGTCCCCGGCAACGGCGCCAGAAATTTGCTTGATGGCGTGGAAGTGATAATGGCTTCTCGCCCTTCGTTGGTTACCCCAAGTGGAAGGTGAGATGTAGGATAGCAGAAAATTTCCCCTATGTAGAGGATATGGTTTGTCTCCTGTAGGACTCCGACAATGATAAGTAGGTGTCAGCAGCGCACCTGACACGGACCTGCACACAATACAATTAACTTTGCTCCCAACGAAGTTCAGAGAGTTTGTCAATCTCTCCGGTCTTGTTGTTCACAAAGGATCAAAAACACAAGGGATAATGATAATGATAGCAACTTAAATAAATAATGAAAAGTAAATGAGCTTGTAAACAGTAATGACAATATGGACCGGGGTCCAATGATGTTCACTAGTGATGTCTCTCTCCCAAAAGATGATAAAACTGCTATGCGAGGTAAACAAATTACAGAAGGGCAATTGACAGGATTATAAACGCACCGCAATGCTAACTATGGTACAAAAGAAAGGAAGAGGCTCATAAGCATGGGCAGTACGCCAAAATAAGTAGACCGAAATCCATCTGCATCTACTACTAATCATCCACCTTGAGATATCTATCCAGAACATCTCGCTGGTATTAAGTTGTGAGCCCCACCCAAAGTGTAAACCCAAAGCAACAGACAACTGCATTCAAAAGAACTTTTCATAAAGTAAACAATCCTTGCAACCGCGGTTACAAGCACCGTTGTTTTCCCCCTTGTGTCCACAGCACATCCCCTAGACTCATGTTTCTGTCACTCAAGCATGTCATCAGGGGGCATGTACCCACAATCGAGCATAATGTTCCCTCTTGGAGTTACTACCTACCACTTGGACAAAGCAATAAACAACAACGGAGAACATGCAAGAATTACTTGGGAACAAAAATATAAGAGATAAAAATCAAATATATTACTCTATCACGATCTGAACATAGTCTCATAATCCATCAGATCCCATCAAACTCAGCATAGCAACAACAGAAGAATTACATATGTGCCTCGATCATGTAGGGAAGCTCACGACGTCTAAACCATGAAGAACAAAGAGGGGAGGAGAACATCACATAGCTACTGATCACAGACCCATGGTCCAAGGTAGACTACTCACGGCACATCCGAGAAGCGTCCATGGTGGAGGAGAAGCTCCTGGAGGTCGATCCTCCCTCCGGCAGGGTGCCGGGAATGGTCCTGATGGTGCTCCCGATCTTGGAAGCGCGGCGGCGGCGGAACATAGGCGAGATTGCGAATTTGGGTTCTGTCTTCGGAGTTTCCCCGTGATAGAGAATAAATAGGCGAAGGGGGTGATGACCCACAACGAGGGATCTATTGCAGTGTTTTCGATAAGTAAGAGTGTCGAACCCAACGAGGAGCGAAAGGTATTGATAAGTGATTTTGGACAAGGAATAACTGCAAGTACTGAAAGATAATTTTCGATATAAGCAACAATAAGACAAAAGCAAGCAAAGTAAATGGTGCAGAGGAGCAGCAGGTGGCCCAATCCTTTTGAGCAAAGGATAAGCCTTACAACTGAACTTATAAATACCATCTTATAGGGAGACATGCCCATGGGATTTTTGTAAGCAGTTCTATACGCCCACAAAGCATCTCCTAACTAATTTGACCAATCTTTTCTATTTCTATTAATTTTCTTCCGTAAGATCAACTTGATCTCTCTATTGGTGAGCTCAACTTGCCCACTAGTTTGAGGGTGGTACAGTGAAGTGATACGTCCAAAACGTATCTATAATTTCTTCTTGCTCCATGCCTCTTTTGTGTGATATTGCTATGACATTGATGAACTTCCATACACTTTTGATCATATTTGGACTAACCTATTAACTCAGAGCACCCCAGTGCCAGTTCCTGTTTTGTGCTGTTTTTCTATTTCAGGTTTCCCCTATAATAAAAGTGCTCCAAAAAATCGGGAAAAATCCAATAAAAATCAGCGCTTCCGAAGATTTGGGAATAACCGAGGGGGGCCAAAGGGGACCCACCAGAGCCCCAGGCGCCCTCCCGGCGTGCCCTAGGGTGGGGCCGCGCCGGGGGGCCGCCTGGACCCTGATACGTCTCAAACGTATCTACTTTTCCAAACACTTTTGCTACTGTTTTGCCCTCATTCTTGCACGATTTGGACGAAACTAACCCGGACTAACGCTGTTTTCAGGTGAGCTGCCTGTATGGTTTTATTGTGTGCAGGAAAATGGATTTTTAAACGTTCCAGAAAATTCCCAGAAAATTACCAGAAAATCCACGCACCCGAAGGAGCCAGAAGCCAGAAGTGGGACCAGAGGGGAGCCCTGGGGGCCCCAGGCGCCCCCTGGCGCGGCCAGGGGTGGGGCCGCGCCCTCTGGCCGCCTGGGCGCCTCCCCCCTCCTCTGGTGCCCTACCGAGACTCCTATTTATCCCCGTGACGAGAAAACCCAAGAACAGAAGTCGTTTTCCCAGTTTCCGTCGCGGAGCCGCCGCCACCCTCTGTTCTTCTTCGACAGGGCTAATCTGGAGGCTGATTTGCCCTCCGGAGAGGGGAGATCGTCGCCATCATCATCACCATCACCAATCCATCCATCCTCCATGACTTCTCTTCACATGTGTGAGTAATTCCCTGCTGTAGGCAAAGGGGATGGTAGGGATTGGATGAGTTTGATCATGTAATAGTTCGTCAGATTGTTGGGGGCATGTTACTTATCATCTAGATTGGTGTTTATCTTCTTTGCTTCAACTTGTTGTTCTTAATTCTTGTCACTTTGGGCCCGAGTGCCATGTTTTCAGATCTGAACCCTATGTGTTTTCATGAATATATTTGTGTTCTAGATCCTAACTATGAGTTGTATGCACCTATTATGGCCCAGAACCGGCGATCCCAAAGGTGACAGCTTGGGACACCAAAGGGGATGGTCCATAATTTGAGGATTCCATGTATCCATTTAGTTTATTGCTTTCTTCCGGTGCTCTTTGACAGGAGCACCTTAATCTCCATAAGTTCCCTTCGGCCCCGTTCGTAGCGGGATGGTAGGACAAAAGATGTTGTGCAAGTTCTTATTGCAAGAACGCACAACTACCTACGGGATACATGCCTAATGTTTGATATATGCCTAGATGATCATTGCTTTTCTGTGTGCCTTGCCCCTTGTTAGAATCTATTATATGTTCACTCTCATCCATGCAGCGCCCAACCATCCATCTCCCTAGCCTACAGTGTTTTCAATCCTGCTGGTCATTAGTTGTTACTTTAGTTGTTACTTTTGCTGTTGCCACTATCACTATCATATTACCTTTACCACTTATCTTTTGTTGCAAGCAAGTATATTTCAGGTGCGGTTGAATTGACAACTCAACTGTCAAAGCTTATAAATACTCTTTGGATCCCCGTGTGTCGAATCAATAAATTGGGTTAACTTACCCGCGAAGACTATCTCGATCCCTTACGCCTGTGGGGCATCAAGCAGCGTTTTCTGGCGCCGTTGCCGGGGAGCATAACAATATTGACAAGTCTACTTGAAGTATCCTGCTTGCTTCACATCATCCTCTATGGGTAAGAAAGGAGACCCCAAGGTTCCGATCTTACCATCCCGTACGAGAAAAGGTATTGTTTTGAACACTAGTTCTACACTTGATTCACCTTCTGTTATGAGTAAGTTTACTTCAGCACCACTACATGATGCTTCTATTGAGCCAGTCACTATGTCCGATACTTTTGATGATGCTTCCACTACTCTTGATGATGCTACTTTTCTTGGTCACTATATTGAAACTCAGACTGCTAAGGCTGCAGCAGAATCCAAGACCGAGACCCCTCCTACCTATATTTCTACCTGCAAAACCTTTAGTTACCCGTGCTTATATGACCTCAAGGAGAGAATCCTTGATGATGATTATGTTACTCTTGATGATGATTTTTGCAGGGAACTCATAGAGTGTGTCGACTCTGACCCTGGTGTTGTTAAGGAGTTGCTCAAAAAGCACTCCATGAAGAACAAAGTTATTCCTGATCCCCAATTTGCCACGTCTCCTATATGCATCACTGATCCTAATTATGATTTCTCTGTTGATCTTTCACTTATATCTACAGTCGAGGCTGACCCCTTTTATGGCAGAGAAAATGATGATGCTATACCACACTTGACCAAACTCGCTGAGCTAGGTAACCTATTCACTACTGATGAGAAAATACGAAACTTCTATGTGGCCAAGCTTTTTCCTTTTTCTTTGAAGGAAGACGCTAAATCATGGTATGATGCACTACCATATGGTTCCATTAAGAGTCCTCAAGACTTGGTCCAATTCTTTGTTGATAAATATTTCCCAGCTCATCTGCTACATGCTGCTTTGCAAAGAATCTATAACTTTAAACAATTGCAGGATGAGCACCTCACTAAAGCTTGGGTGGAGGTTTTGTGATTTACTTAAGGTTATGCCGGGACATGGAGTCCCCAAGAATGAACTGCTTGATATATTTTACGCTGGTTTAACCGATGAATCCAGATCCTACTTGGATAGTTGTTCTAGTTGTGTTTTCAGGGGAAGAACACTGGACGATGCAGAAGAATTAATGTGCAAAATTGCCAAGAACTATGAAGATTGGTCCGTTCCTGAACCACTTCTACCACCGAAAAAGAGGGGCATGCTAGTTCTGAGCCCCGAAGATATGCAGGAAGCGAAGAAGTCTATAAAGGAGAAAGGTATTAAAGCCGAAGAAGTGAAGAATTTACCGCCTATTGAGAAGTTGTGTGAGCCTACTACTCACCCTCCCTTGGTAGAGGTACACTCTCTATTAGACTTAATTGAAAGTGACATCCCTAAAGGTAAGCCTCCCGACAATTCCTTAGATGAGCTTGATAATTTTATTATTAAGCAAGACCATTTTAATAGGAGATTACAAAGTCAGTTCATGATAATTCTCTTCCTATCAAAAGTTTGTGTGATGTTCTAGAAAGGACAGTTAATGATGTTAAATGTCTTGTTAAGCATTTTCATATGGTTCAAACTCAACTTGAACAAATTTCTAACGTGCAAAAAGATATGCTTGCTAATAATGCCAAACAGGATATACATGCTTATGGCATCAAAACTAGGGGTGGAACACACACCCAGGACCCATTCTATCCTGAGGGGCATCCAAAGAGGATCGAGCAAGATTCTCAAGTACAAGAAGAAGACGAGACCTTTAGCTCTCCGAAGAAAAAGAAGAAACACAAGGAGGCTGACAATCCCGATGATCCTATCACAAGTGAAAAGCCAGCTGTTGATCCTAACAGCATATCTACCTCCGATGTTGAAACAGAAGACGGTGCCGAGCCTGAAGAAAAGGACGCGGACAAGGATGATTCTCCTGAGGTAAGAGAAGGAGAAACACCCGATAAGCGCAAGAGGTATTCTAGAGAAGACTTCATCGCAAGAAGACATGGGAAGGAAAGAGAACCATGGATACAGAAACCCATGCCCTTTCCAGGTAAGTCCCTCAAATATAAAGAAGAAGGGCATTATAATAAATTTTGTGAATGGATGAAACCTCTTTTTCTTCAAATCCCTTTGACTGATGATATTAAGTTACCTCCCTATTCAAAATATATGAAAGATATTGTCACAAATAAAAGAAAAGTTCCTAATAAGGAAATATCTACTATGCTTGCTAACTACTCTTTCAGTGGCAAGATTACTAAGAAGCTCGTTGATCCAGGTATACCCACCATTCCTTGCTCCATAAAAAATAATTACGTCAGAACTGCTTTATGTGATCTTGGCACAGGAGTGAGTGTCATGCCTTTCTCTCTTTACAAGAGGCTTTGTTTAGAGAAACTAATCCCTACAGATATCTCCCTTCAGATGGCTGACAAATTAACAGCTGTCCCAATAGGTATTTGTGAGGATGTTCCCGTTGAAGTTGCTAACTGTTTGATCCTTACAGATTTTGTTGTGCTTGACATGCCCGAGGATAGGATCATGTCCATTATTCTTGGTATACTTTTCTTAACACCGCAGGTTCTATTATTGATTGCAATAAAGGAAAGGTCACTTTCAACGTTGATGATAAAGAACACACAGTGTATTTTCCAAAGAAGATCGACAAGAGGCATGGCCTTAACTCTATAGAGAATGTTGAGACCGTGAAGATTGGAGAATGGGACTGTCCACTACATGTGCACCAAAAATACAAAACCATCATGGTGGGGACAATGTCCATTAAAGTAAAGGTGCCATGATCACTTCATAAGAGGTGAGACTTCTTGTTTTATATATCGCCGGTTTGTTGGTAAGACTTGATCAACCTTACTAGTGAGCTTGTTTTATATAGGTGAAAAGTTAAGCTTGTTATGTTTTCATTTGCTTTAGCTTTCATTCTCTCTGCTGTACCAAGTTTTTATGTTTTTGAAGCTTCACAATACTAATCACCGCTTTAAGTTTTTAGAAAGTTTTGCAGCTTTTTGAACTCCGAGAAATTTTCAACAGTGAAGTTTTCAGAAAATATCCAGAGAAAAAAAAAATTCCATGCCGGGAGTGACCTAGAGGCACCTGGGGCTGACCAGGGGCGGGCCACCAGTGGCCCAGGCGGCCAGCTGGCGCAGCCTGCCCCCTGGCCACGGCCATAGGGCGCCTGGGGCCCACAGGCCCCACTTCCAGCTATGTCTTCTTCCTTCTCCTTCTTCTCTCTCCAAAAACACGAGTTCTGCACTTTGTTCTTGCGTTCTTGCTGTTCTTGGAGGCGATTTTCGATCTCTCTCTACAGCCCACCATTCGAGCTGAAATTTTGAGCAAATACTCCCTCGTATGTAACTCCTTCACCCCTCCAATTAGATTTTTGATTGGTGGCCTCATTTGTGAGTATTTAGTAGCTCTTGGTGCTGTTTTCATGAGCTTGCATGCATGTGTAGACTTTTATTTTCCAAGTTTTGATGCAAGTTTATGCCTTAGGTAAGTGAGTTGAGTAGTTTGCCTTAACTCACTTTGTTTAAATCCTTGTTTTTGTAATTTGTCAAAAATTTCAGAAATGCGTTTGCTAGGAAAAGCAAAGGGGTGGCTTGGGAAGAAAAGGCCCGAGCGCTCCGATCGAGTTACAAGAGCTGCATCTTCACCCTCGACTGCTAGGGTGAGCTACAACGAAGATCATGTGCCCTTAGACTTGTTTGAGGACACAAATCCAGCACGTGCAATGACTTTCCCGTGCGATGAATTCCTTGAAGCTGCAGGAATTAAGGAGGAGTTTTATAATCTTTGTGCTAATGCAGGTCTGACGCGGCTCGCAACGTGCCGTGTTTCTCAATACCAAAAACTCACCTCCTGTTTCATTAACAGTTTTAGATATAACTTTGATGTTGGTTCTGTTGAATTTAAAATTTACAATGATCTTTTGACCATGCCTTTGGAAAAGTTTTGTGAAATAATAGGTGTGCCGAATATTGGACTGACGGCGAAGATGAGCTCTCAGCCCTCCGATCTGAGAACCGTCTTCAACTCTCTCTGTAGCATGGATACGAGGGATATTCATCGGTCAAAAATATCCAGCATCTTATTTCCACACCTCAGGTATTTTGCGTATTTTATTGCTAGAGGGGTGTTAGCTCGTGACAACACGAGCAACATATCTGCGCCGGATATTTCTATCCTGGCAACCGCCCTCTCAGGGAGGTTTGATTATAATGTGGGTGCCTTAATTGCTTGACGCCTTGCTATGATCGGTAACAAGGGAGATTTATTTGGTAGCGTTTACGCCACACTTAACCTAGAGTCTCTTAATGGCACCCCACACCCCGATGATAAGCCTTTTACTTATTTTAGTTTTGATCTTGCCGCTATGAAAAGGCATAAGTTTGTTACCATGACTTCCGAGTTTGGTAACCTTGATTATACCTTGCGTTTCGGAGCTACCACTGAATGCAAGATCCGTCTACCTGCACCTCTTTTGTTCGATTTTTCTCGCAGGAACGGATGGTCCTTTGATGTTACCCAGTTCGATGAGTTCGTGGTCCAGCATCAGTTTCATAACCCCATGGAGGGGGTTGTGCTCGATGAGGAGGAGCATGGTGAGTTCCCACCTTTCCAGGGAGAGACCGTCACCCAGTTTGGTGAAGGGTCTTCCTCTGCTTGGAGCGCGGATCCTTCTTCGTGGGAGGATCCGAGGACTTCGGTATACGCACCGGAAGCCTCATACGACCCTTGGACTCACCAGTACTACCCTGGAGCAGGAGGTTCCTGGGAACATTAGCTACTACCAACTTAGGCCAAAAGCCTAAGCTTGGGGGAGTACGTGCCCTTCTCACTTTTCCATTGTATTATCCATTTTATTTGCCTTGATCTTTTCGAAGCATTTTGCCCGTTTTTCTTTCTTTCTTTCTTTGCAAAAACAGCAAAAAGATTTTCTCGTTTCTTTTTCTCTCTTTTAACCTTTAAAAACCCCAAAAGATTCCCTTTCTCTCTTTAGTTTGCTTTGTTTTCAGAGTTCAGCTCGAGTCGGTGATGGCATTTGATTATATTTCCCACGCTCGATCGTGCAAGTGACAAGGAAGTAATGATGAAGATCGACGGAAGGGAAGCAACAAGGAAAACCGGTATGAACTCTTCTTGTTTCTACTTCTGTACATATGCCTGTACTTATGATCTAGAGACCAGCTTGTAGCGACATAGTGCTATGTTTATAATGCTTTCCCAGTGTTCATGCTTTCCTTGTGGCTAGTCTCAAATAGCTAGAGTACATAATGTGTTGTTGAAATGATTTACATGCATTGCATTGTTCATGGTTTGGCATACTGAAGTGGTATTTCCCTTCGGAGAATTTTTGGATTGACTTGGCATATGTTCACACATGTTTATGACTAAAAAGTCTATTATGCCTTGATGATCTTTTTGTTTCAGAATAGTTATATCACTTTCATGCCCGATTCAATGTTGCTTTGTCGCTCTACATGATTATGACAGTTATTGCTCTCTAGTTGGTCGCTTCCTAGTCTTTTGCTAGCCTTCGCTCGCACTAAGCGGAATTCTGCTTGTGCTTCCAAAATCCTTTTCAAACCTAGTTGTTCCATTTGAGTCTACCATACCTACCTATATGTGGTATTTACCGGCCACTCCTAACTTAGACTTTCTTGTGCCATCTCGAAATTTATTCAAAAGGTTCCCTTTTGTAACCGTACAAGTTCATGGTGCGGTGAGGGGAAATCAATATCTTTCATGCCAAAAATATTTTTTGACGGAAGTTTTAAGTAGTCAAACAGAAAAATATGAGAGTTACACCTCCCCCATACTTGATGATGGAGTGAAATGGACCAAATGCTGCTTATGATAGGTGGAACGATACCCTCCTTCCATCCTTGAGGAAAAATAAAAGGTTCCGTAGACCATCAAAGGATTTATGGATAAGGGAATATGTGTAAGAAAAAGGCATTATATATGGTTGGCATGGAAGATATTGAGAGACCTTTACCGTTCACCGTTGACTGGAAAGTTTCACTTCTCAAAAAAATGTTTTATCTCTGTTTTCTAAACCAAGAGCTCTGGCACATGTTTAGTCTTTGCTTCCTTTCACGGGTTTTCAACCTTGCCATCAAAAGCCACGGTTCGAGAGTCTCCCCTTCTTTCTTCAAAGCACCAACTATAAGAGCATAATTGTCATTCTTAGTGTAACATGCATTGTCCCAAAGTATTACATTGTCTTCTGCATGCTTGTGTTATTGCTAGTCTGAAGTACTGAGTTCTAGTCACCTTTAAAACTCCGGAGGAGCTTCTGCATTTATGTTTTGCTTCACTCATGGAGGCTAGTGAAATGCCACTCAAGTATGTTCAAGCTATGCGCATTGTGATCCTGTCTTGATTTTCAGTAGCTTATTATTTACTTTTAGTTGTTTGTGACTGATCACATGAAAGAAGAATTGCTTCGTGCATTGTCCTTATAGCATTGTTTCAATACCTGCTAAACTCTTTTCGTAGTACATGCTTATATACATCTAATGAAGGAAAAGAGTTTGTCAAAGTTTTCTTTGTCGCGTCCAGTTCGTTGAACTGAATTGCTTGAGGACAAGCAATATGCTAAGCTTGGGGGAGTTGATACGTCTCAAACGTATCTACTTTTCCAAACACTTTTGCTATTGTTTTGCACTCATTCTTGCATGATTTGGATGAAACTAACCTGGACTAACGATGTTTTCAGCAGAGCTGCCTGTATGGTTTTATTGTGTGCAGGAAAATGGATTTTTGAACGTTCCAGAAAATTCCCAGAAAATTACCAGAAAATCCACGCACCCGAAGGAGCCAGAAGCCAGAAGTGGGACCAGAGGGGAGCCCTGGGGGCCCCAGGCGCCCCCTGGCGCGGCCAGGGGTGGGGCCGCACCCTCTGGCCGCCTGGGCGCCTCCCCCCTCCTCTGGTGCCCTACCGAGACTCCTATTTATCCCCGTGACGAGAAAACCCTAGAACAGAAGTCGTTTTCCCAGTTTCCGTCGCGGAGCCGCCGCCACCCTCTGTTCTTCTTCGGGAGGGCTAATCTGGAGGCTGATTTGACCTCCGGAGAGGGGAGATTATTGCCATCGTCATCACCATCACCAATCCATCCATCCTCCATGACTTCTCTTCACATGTGTGAGTAATTCCCTGCTGTAGGCAAAGGGGATGGTAGGGATTGGATGAGTTTGATCATGTAATAGTTCGTCAGATTGTTGGGGGCATGTTGCCTATCATCTAGATTGGTATTTATCTTCTTTGCTTCAACTTGTTGTTCTTAATGCTTGTCACTTTGGGCCCGAGTGCCATGTTTTCAGATCTGAACTCTATGTGTTTTCATGAATATATTTGTGTTCTAGATCCTATCTATGAGTTGTATGCACCTATTATGGCCCGGAACCGGCGATCCCAAAGGTGACAGCTTGGGACACCAAAGGGGATGGTCCATAATTTGAGGATTCCATGTATCCATTGAGTTTATTGCTTTGTTCCGGTGCTCTTTGACAGGAGCACCTTAATCTCCATAAGTTCCCTTTGGCCCCGTTCGTAGTGGGATGGTAGGACAAAAGATGTTGTGCAAGTTCTTATTGCAAGCACGCACAACTACCTACGGGATACATGCCTAATGTTTGATATATGCCTAGATGATCATTGCTTTTCTGTATGCCTTGCCCCGTGTTAGAATCTATTATATGTTCACTCTCATCCATGCATCGCCCAACCATCCATCTCCCTAGCCTACAGTGTTTTCAATCCTGCTGGTCATTAGTTGTTACTTTAGTTGTTACTTTTGCTGTTGCCACTATCACTATGATATTACCTTTACCACTTATCTTTTGTTGCAAGCAAGTATATTTCAGGTGCGGTTGAATTGACAACTCAACTGTCAAAGCTTATAAATACTCTTTGGCTCCCCGTGTGTCGAATCAATATATTGGGTTAACTTATCCGCGAAGACTATCTCGATCCCTTACGCCCGTGGGGCATCAGACCCCTGGTGGCCCCCCTGGCTGCCTCCCTTCGCCCATATATTCCCCGTGTCGTGAAACCCCCGGGATGGGAACCATTTTTCGCGATCTCTCCTCTGTTCCACCGTCGCCGTGCTTCCAAGTTCGGGAGCACCAGAAGACCTCTTCCCGGCACCCTGCCGGAGGGAGGTACCGCTTCCGGGAGCTTCTCCACCACCATGGATGCTTCCCGGATGAATCGTGAGTAGTCCACCTTGGACCATGGGTCTATGATCAGTAGCTATGTGATGTTCTCCTCCCCTCTTTGTTCTTCATGGATTAGACCTCGTGAGCTGCCCTACATGATCGAGGCACATATGTAATATTTCTGCTGTTGCTATGCTGAGTTTGTTGGGATCCGATGGATTATGAGATTATGTTCAGATTGTGTTTGAGTAATATATTTGAGTCTCCTCTTTTATATTTATGTTCTAGAGTAATTCTTGCATGTTCGTTGCTGTTTATTGCTTTGGCCAAGTAGTAGGTAGTGACTCCAAGAGGGAGCGTTATGCATGATTGTGAGTTCATGCCCCCCGATGACTAGCTTGAGTGACAGAAACATGAGTCTAGGGGATGTGATGTTTCCACAAGGGATAAAACAATGGTGCTTGTACTTGCGGGTGCAAGGATTGTTTACTTTACGCAAAGTTCTTTAATGCAGTTTTCCGTTGCTTTGAGTTTACACTTTGGGTGGGATTCGCAACTTAATACCAGCGAGATGTTCTGGATAGATATCTCAAGGAGGATGATTAGTAGGTAGATGCAGATGGATTTCGGTCTACTTGATTTGGCGTACCTCCCAAGCTTTTGAGCCTCTTCCTTTCTTTATAGCATAGTTAGCATTGGTTTGCGCACATAATCCTGTCAATTGCCCAGCTGTAATTTGTTTACCTCGCATGGCTGTTTTATCGTCTTTTGGGAGAGAGACATGACTAGTGAACATCATAGGACCCCGGTCCATATTTCCAATAATGTTTACACCCGCTATCAATTTATTGCTTTATTTACTTTTCCGTTGCTATCACTATCATTATTATCCCGTGCGTTTGATCCATTGGAAACAACAAGGCCGGAGGAATTGACAAGTCCTCTGTACTCGTTGGGAGCAAAGTTATTTGCTGTGTGTGCAGGTCCAGGTAAAGTAAGCAACCTCGGTTGTGAACGGCGCCATTGTTCACTTTACCATCTACTTGTCGATCGTGGAGTCCTACTGGTTCGATACTCAACCTTAGCATCTTCGCTAAGGGAGATTTGCTGCTACGCTACATCTCAACCTTCCACTTTGGGTAACCAACGCGGTGCGAGAAGTAAACTCTCGTGACATCCAAGAAATTTATGGCGCCGTTCCCGGGGACTCCACTCTTCAAGATAGGGGAGTTGCACACTATATTTTATATTTGCTTTTTAGTCTTGTTAGTTTACCTTCCAGTTTTTGCTTTAGTGTCCTTTATAAAAAAATCAAAAAAATAGTTACCTTGCTAGTAGTTGTCATTATGTCTGGTCCTTTTTCCTTTGGTGAAGCAGAAGTGCTCACCTTTAAACAAAGAGGTGGTGTAAGTCTGTAATATGCCTGGTATAGAATTAATGATTCTAAAAAAAAGCCACTGATATGTCCAAAACGTATCTATAATTTCTTCTTGCTCCATGCCTCTTTTGTGTGATATTGCTATGATATTGATGAACTTCCATACACTTTTGATCATATTTGGACTAACCTATTAACTCAGTGCACCCCAGTGCCAGTTCCTGTTTTCTGCTGTTTTTCTATTTCAGGTTTCCACCATATTAAAAGTGCTCCAAAAATTCGGGAAAAATCCAATAAAGAATCAGCGATACGGAAGCTTCGAGAAACACCGAGGGGGCCCAGAGGGGACCCACAAGGGCCCCAGGCGCCCTCCCGGCGCGCCATAGGGTGGGGCCGCGCCAGGGGGCCGCCTGGACCCCTGGTGGCCCCCCTGGCTGCCCCCCTTCGCCCATATATTCCCCGTGACGTGAAACCCCCGGGACGGGAACCATTTTTCACGATCTCTCCTCTGTTCCGCCGTCGCCGCGCTTCCAAGATCGGGAGCACCAGAAGACCTCTTCCCGAAACCCTGCTGGAGGGAGGAACCACCTCCGGGAGCTTCTCCACCACCATGGATGCTTTCCGGATGAACCGTGAGTAGTCCTCCTTGGATCATGGGTCTCTGATCAGTAGCTATGTGATGTTCTCCTCCCCTCTTTGTTCTTCATGGATTAGACCTCGTGAGCTGCCCTAAATGATCGAGGCACATATGTAATATTTCTGTTGTTGCTATGTTGAGTTTGCTGGGATCCGATGGATTATGAGATTATGTTCAGATTGTGTTTGAGTAATATATTTGATTCTCCTCTTTTATATTTATGTTCTAGAGTAATTCTTGCATGTTCTCCGTTGCTGTTTATTGCTTTGGCCAAGTAGTAGGTAGTGACTCCAAGAGGGAGCGTTATGCATGATTGTGGGTTCATGCCCCCCGATGACTATCTTGAGTGACAGAAACATGAGTCTAGGGGATGTGATGTTGCCACAAGGGAGAAAACAATGGTTCTTGTACTTGCGGGTGCAAGGATTGTTTACTTTACGCAAAGTTCATTAATGCAGTTGTCCGTTTCTTTGAGTTTACACTTTGGGTGGGATTCACAACTTAATACCAGCGAGATGTTCTGGATAGATATCTCAAGGTGGATGATTAGTAGGTAGATGAAGATGGATTTCGGTCTACTTGATTTGGCGTACCGCCCAAGCTTATGAGCCTCATCCTTTCTTTGTAGCATAGTTAGCATTGGTTTGCGCACATAATCCTGCCAATTGCCCAGCTGTAATTTGTTTACCTCGCATGGCTATTTTATCGTCTTTTGGGAGAGAGACATCACTAGTGAACATCATAGGACCCCGGTCCATATTTCCAATACTGTTTACACCCGCTATCAATTTACTGCTTTATTTACTTTTCTATTTCTATCACTACCATTATTATCCCGTGTGTTTTATCCTTTGTAAACAACAAGGCCGGAGGAATTGATAACTCCTCTATGCTCGTTGGGAAGCAAAGTTATTTGCAATGTGTGTAGGTCCAGATGAAGTAAGCAACCTTGAGTTGTGAACGGCGCCATTGTTCACTTCACCACCTTCTTGTATCTGTTGGAGTCCTATTGGTTCGACATTCAACCTTATCATCTTCGCTAAGGGAAATTTGCCGCTACGCTACATCTCTCCTTCCACTTTGGGTAAACCAACGAGGGGCGAGACGTAAATTATTGTAACATCAAAGCAATTTCTGGCGCTGTTGCCGGGGACTCCACTCTTCAAGATAGGGGAGTTGCACACTATCTTTTACCTTTACGTTTTAGTCTTGTTAGTTCACCTTCCAGTTTTTGACTTTGTGTCCTTTATCAAAAATCCAAAACAATAGTATATCTAGTTCCTTACTTGCCAATCAATGTCTGACTTCTTTGAAGCCAGATCTTATTGGCATGGAGGATTCACCGAGGATCAACAAAAGTGGTACAAGGAACACTGCTTGTCTCAAAAGGGGATACACTTATGGAAACAAATACACCAGTTGTATGAGTATGCTAGAAACTTGTGCTCAATATATAATATATCTTTCTGTAGAGATGAATCTTGTTGCTTTATGAGGCACAAACACCTTTCTTTCCAATGTGAGTACAATGATGATGAAACCTTAGCTTCTTATGCTAAGGGAAACTATGATTTTTATGATGCAGAGACAATATAAGAATTTGTTGCTTATAAGGGTGCCTATGAAATTACTTTTCTTCTTAGAAATATTAACGATGCCCCTTAGAAATCTGAGAGTCTTGCTATACTTAACTATTGTTTGGAAAACTATGATGCAAATTATTATATTACTGATCATCTTGAGAGAATATCTCCCCCAAAGGAAGAGACTAATGTTTTTCAGGACTTTATGAAAGAAGAAATTGATGAAACCGAAAGCTCCTTGGATGAAAAAGAGGAGGAGAGTGACGAACAAAATGAGGAAGAATGGAACCATCCATGTATACCTTCTAATGCGACTAACTCTTTGAATCTTACCTTATATGAGTGTTATGATCCTATGGATTCTTTTGAAATATCCCTTTTTGATGAAGTTGATGCCTTCTATGCTGATGGCCATGATGCCACTATGGATGATGCTTACGGATATGAACTTTCTATAGTTCCTCATGTTAAGCATGAAATTGTTTCTATTGCACCCACACTTGATTTTCCTATTATCCTTTTGAAATTTCCAAATATTCCGGAGAGTTTTGTCCTTATTAAATGTCAATGTGACGGGTTGCATTTATCTTATGATCCTAAAGACCGTGTTGAAAACTATACACGTGTGCTTGCAGGTCATGAACAACATGATTTATGTGAGGGCGTAAATAGTAGGGCAAAACCCCACTGCAGCTTTTACTTTATTAAAATAATAACAAAAGTTTACATGGCTTGAGATAAGACCAGAATTTAAAGCAAAGAGAAATTACATTGCAGATTCCAGCCATTCTTTAAATGACTCCGAATGTTTGCTTTTGATCCTTAATATCAAGAGTTTCAGTTCACTGAAATAGTGTTCCTTCCAGTGTAACATGGAGGGAGCCTTGTTCCTGAAGATTTTGTCATTTCTTACCATCCATATGCACCAAGCAGCAATGGTTATGATGTCTACTGAGAATGGGACATTCAGTTTCAGCTTCAGCTCAGTGATAGCTTCCAGAATTGAGGCATTTATGGTTCTGTTTGGGCATATAAAGTCCCAGCAAGAAGATGCAAATGGGCATGTCCAGAACAGGTGATGCAGTGTTTCTTCACTTTGGCAATTGAGGGTTGCACAGTTATAAGTCTGCAGGTGGAAGGTTTTTCTTCTGAGGAGGTTCCTTGTGTTTAATCTGTCTTGTATTGGCAACCAGAAGAAGACTTTATGCTTTGGTTGGCAGCTTGTTGTCCAGATCCAGTTAAAGTGTGGTGGTACAGATTTAACTCCAATCAAGGAACTGTAAGCTCTGGCAGTGCTGAACTTCTTGCTACCCCAAATGTAGCTCCATTGGTCATGCCTAGTAGAGTTGCTGCTTTGATTGAATTCTTGACAAAGTGAGTCAATGATCTGAAATTCCTGGAAGGCTTGGGTTGAAAGAGGGAGATGGAACAGGTCTTCCATGAATTCAGTTGCCATGAACTTTTGAACAGAGATGTACTGGTTTTTGGAAAAGTAAAAGATGTGAGGCAGCTGAATGTGCAGGCATTGAGTGCTCCAAACGTCAAACCAAAATGATGCTGATGTACCATTTCCAATTGTGCATCTAGCCATACATTTAAACTGGCCCAGGAGTGCAGTCTGTGCTTTCCACCAAAAAGATCCTACCATTTGACTACCTGGGAGATGCCCAGTGCGGTAGTAAACTTCCCAAACCAGTTTATCCCATGGGGTGTCATGGCTGTTGAAGAATTTGTGCAAGTTCTTTAGGAGTAGAGCATTGTTTTGGGCATTGATATTTAGGACTCCCAGTCCTCCCTGGCTTTTGGGCCTACAAACTAAGGACCATGCCACAAGATCAGGTTTCTTATCCTCCATGTTTGAACCTCTCCAAAGACAGTGCCTCAAGTATTTGTTGATTTGCTGTTTGACAGTTTCAGGGAGATCCAGGCATGTCATGCAATACATAGCTAATGATGAAAGCACTGACTTGACCATCACTAGTCTGCCATCATAGGTCAAGAAGTTTGCTATACCAGAAAGCCTCTTTTCAATTCTTCTGACTATGGGCATGAGATGTTCCACTCTTGGTTTCTGAATGCCTAAGGGAATTCCCAGGTAGGTTATTGGAAAATGACCTCCCTGACAGTTGAGGGTATTGGTAAAATGATCCACCCTCAGGTCATCAATGTTGATAGGAACCAGGTGAGATTTATGGTAGTTCACTTTCAACCCAGTGGCATCAGCAAAGGTATTCAGGAGGGCCTTGAGACAGATCCGTTGCCTAGCCTCTGCCTTGAGCACAATCAGAGTATCATCAGCATACTGGGCAATTGGCAATTCAGAGTAGGCATTGCTTTGAATTGGTGCAGATAGCAATCCCAAGTATTGAGCTTTATTGAGGATTGATTGGAGTAGATCAGCAGCCAAAACAAATAAGAGGGGAGACAGGGGATCTCCTTGTCTCACTCCTCTTTTACAGTAGAACTTTTTGCCAGGAACTCCATTAAGTAGAACAACAGATGTGGCAGAGTTGAAGAGCATCTCCATCCAGTGGATCCATTTGCTGCCAAAACCTTTTGCCTTTAGGATCTCTATGATTGCTTGGTGTTCAATGGTGTCAAAGGCTTTCTCAAAATCCAGCTTTAGGAGCAGGGTCTCCACATTGGATTTGTGACATAGATGCAAATACTCAAAAGCCCAACCAATGCAATCTTGGATAGCTCTATTTTTCAGGAATCCATATGGATTGACATGCACAAGCTGTAGGATCACTTTCTGGAGTCTATTTGCAAGCAATTTGGTTAAGATCTTTAGGGAAGAGTTTAGGAGAGAGATTGCCTAAAGTCAGAAGCACAACATGGGTTTGCAATTTTGGGTATGAGAGTGATGAAGGATGAGTTGATACTCTCAAGGGAAATTGTGCCAGCATGAAAAGCATGTATCAGTTCCACCATGTCAGGTCCAATGATGCACCAACACTTTTTTATGAATTCATTATTAAAACCATCAGGGCCAGGGGACTTGCCATTTGGGAGCTCCTCAATGACTGCTTTGATCTCCACATGAGAGAAAGGTAACTCAAGTTGCTGAAGAATTTGAGGGTCATAGGAGCTGTGAAATAACTCACTGAGATCAAAGTGCATACTTATCCCATTGGAAAGTCCCATTCTATTTTTGAAGTTGTTCCAGAGGAGGGCTGCTTTGCCATCATGATTAGAGACATCAACATTGTTGTTGTCATGCAGAACTGCAATTGAGTTGTTTCTGTGGTTTAGGGTATCTTTGCCATGAAAGAAATCAGAGCTCTCATCCCCCAACCTGACCCAGTTAATTTTCCCTCTCTGCTGCCAATAGGTTTTCTGGATATCAAGGAGGTCCAGGAGATACTCTTTCAGTAGAACTCTGCAATTCCATTCCTCCACAGTAAGATCTCCGAATTCTTCAAAGAGGTCCGAGAGAAAAATATACTCATTCATTTTACCAATCTCAATCTTTACAGTTGGAAGTGTTTTGGCCCAAAGCTTAAGAGCCCTTCTGACATTCTTGAGTTTTGCATTGATTTTCTTTGCAGCATCTGAATATCCAACAGGAATTTTCCAAGAAGATTGAACAATAGGCATGAACTTAGCATGTTTCATCCAGTGATTTTCAAATCTGAAGATGCTAAATTTTGGGATCTTAGAATTTATTTCGATCATGCAGGGGAGATGCTCAGAAATTGGTTTAGCCAGGGGCAGGGAAGTGGTGGCAGGGTATGAAGTTGCCGAAGATGCTGAAGTGAAGAACCAATCTAATTTTTCCAACAAAGGATGTTCCTACATGTTTCTGTAGGTAAATTTTCTGCCTTTTAGGGGAAGTTCAGTGAGTCCCAACTTGCTGATGGCCTCATTGAACAGAAGCATCTCATTGATGTCACCTCCAGGTCTGTTTCTCTCATCAGGTGATCTATTGAAGTTGAAGTCACCCATGATGATCCAGTCACACTCCTCAGGCATGTCAATGTTGCTAAACCATTGAAGAAATTCCACTTTATCCTCCTCTGAACATGGTCCATATATGTTGGTCAAAATCCAAGTTTGACTAGAGAGCCTGTTGGTGAATTGCACGGAAAGGGAGAATTTGTTTTGGAACACAAGTTCTCTGTAGGGACCCGGGGTTAGCGTATGCAAGTCCCGCTACGACATAGTCGTATGGAGAGCCGAGAAACGTACCCACTTGTCTAAGCAGACAAGGCCAAGCACAGAACATTCTCAGATAGCATCGTACATGAGGGGCATCCCATTCAGGACGGATGATCATCTGAGATGGGTCCTCATCGTCCGCACACAAGTCTAATGATATGGGCGATGAACTCCCATATTCGCAGACAAGTCGCCTCTACCATACTATCGACTATCTAATAACTCATACATAGACTTACTCCAGCCCGATCACTTAGTCGGGGTCTAGGGCGGGCTCGATCATACATCAAAATGTGCACGAGACAGAGTCTCGAACAATCGCATCATGATGTCCCAAGCTGCGCACATCTAAGGGCCACTTGGTGTATAAAAGACCGCCAGCCAGATCACAACTAAGGTCTCGAAAACCCATACTAAGACATGCATGTTATAAACATACACGCAGCACACATGTCTAGTATGAATAGCAGGTATCATTGCAATTCTCTACAATGTATACATCTTTATTAATAACTCTTACAGAGTGCACACAGAGATCACAAGTCTGTGATCCAACATTACATCAAACATGCGGAAGCAAAGTAGGTCTGAGTACAGACAAGTTTAACAAATGGCTTAGAGAAGCCTTATCTAAAAACAAGCCCTCCACGAGGGAACTAGTCGTCTGACTGGGACTACACTAGCTTGGTCTTGGTCTGAGTCTTCAATCTTCGAGCTTCGGGTAGAAGCCACCATCAGGTAGGTGGGTTCATCTAAAACATAGAATAAGCAACGTGAGTACAAAGTCGTACTCAGCAAGACTTACGTAGGAACTATACTACTCATGCACATGTATCAAGGTAAAGGGAGGTGGGGTTTCACTTGCAGAAGTGCCATCTTTGACTTGGCTAGTCCTGAACTACGAGTACCAGACTTGAGGTAAGAAGCGTACACGAGTCCACTACTTTCTCCAACCAAATACACCACTATGGTGCCTTCCTCGACTTCCCCACGAGAAAGCACGCCATAGCACTCACACTTATCTTGGTGTGTTTTTAGAAGTATCCAGTTCAAGTTGTCTAATAATCAAGCTAAGCTTTCCAAGCAGTCCATAACCGCGGACGCGGCTATTCGAATAGTTTTATTAACCCTGCAGGGGTGTACCGCTACACACACATGATCATATGTTACCGCCACGGAGTGGGAACCTTCAAGCGGGTACCGGCGAGGATGTTGCCACAACACTTCGCCCACAGCTCCGTTCTAGTCCAGAGAGTCGCATATCTGAGGGGGATCCGTATGGAAGTCCGGCCGAGGTTCCAGTACAGCCTCAAACGATGTGTGCAGGGTCCCAAGCCGGTCTTGAAAATCCGATCATCCACTTCGCAGACCGTGCCACAGCCCTACCAGAACTCCGAACTAATGCGACTCCTGGGGTTCGAACGGGGTGATGTACTAGGTCGAGAGGGGTCAGTGAGCCCAATGTGTGGTTGTACTCTTCTTCTTGGATCACCACACAAGAACTCGGACTTAAGGCGGTGTTCAACGAGACAACCCACTGTGTACTCCTACACAGCCTCTCATCGTTCACCTTATATTAGGGTAGATTCGCCAACACAGTTGCACTTTCATCAACACCATGTTCACTATCATCCCGACTCACATCAAAAGCAACCTCATTGTACCACTAAGCATGAAATAAGCAGTAACAGTTGCAGGGGCCACATGATATCAACCAACTCCTACATCTGCTAGGATTGTGGTTTGCTTACTACTGTGACAAGATGATAGGTCATGCATCGGATATGGGTTCAACTATGCGGTAGAATCGATACAAGGTGATCTCCTAAACATGCATAAGCGAGACTGAGAGGGAAGTGGAATTTTATCGATATGATCAAAGGGGGTTTGCTTGCCTTGCTGACGAGGTTCGGGTTCGGGGTCTTCAACGAAGGGGGCAGCCTCCTGTTCCGGTTCCACCTCTACTCGACAAACAACAAACAAGGTAGCAAAGTAAATACAATGCACAATCACATGGTTGAAGGTTAAAACTTGATGTATATTCTTTGATGTGTGAAGCAATTCCATTTAAATGGAGTATATTGCAAATTGAATTGCAAATTCAAACTCCAATTTGAATTCAACTTTAGCCAAGTTACAAATGACATTGTTTGATCAAGTTAACCCATTTTGAAATGTGTATGATATGGCTCTGATGTGTAATTGAAATGTAGCATGTTGCCATGGTTCAAGTTGCAAAAGCAATTGAAATTAATTTGATTTAATTCCATTTAAATCAAATAGCAAATGCTACTGATCACATTTTAAATTCAACTCAAACATGGTTGAAAGTTGGATATTTGGATAGCTTATTTTCTCTTGATCATTTTTCATATATTATTTGTTAAATTTGGAGTTGATATGAATTTTCTATGAATTTCCAAATTTCAGCCTTTTCTGGAATTTCTGGATTTATATAAATCATTTAATCGAATTACTGTGTCAGGCTTGCGCAAGGGTGACGTCAGGGGGGGGGGGGTCTGACCAGTGGAGCCGGGGTGTCAGTCACTGGGTTAATTAACCCGGTTAGTTTAAACTAACCGGGGGGATTAAGGGGGGACAGGTCCCACTGTCAGTGACCCAGGGTCACTTAACCCAGGTAGGGTTAAGCCCCTAACTACGGCCACGTCGGCGGGCTGCCGGCGGCTAAATGCCGGCGTCACCAGACGCGGTGGCGACGCACGGGACGGCGGCTCCGGCCATCATTTGGTGCGCTGAGACCACCAAACGGGAGCCCGAGCACGTCCGCGTCAAGCTGAACACAGCAGGGCCACGGGAATGGCCGGAATCCTCATCGGCGTTGAGTTCTTGCGGCGGCCGTGGCTGGGCAACGACGAGGACGAAGCTGCGGTGAGTTTTCGTGGGCATGCGATGGCTCGGACGACTCCTTGGATCACCAGGAGCACGGTGGATGTCATGGATGGGTCGAAGGGGCACGGGAACTTCCTCGCCGTCGACCATGGCGGCGACGAGCTCCTGTGTTCATGGTGGATCTAGCTAGGGAGGAGGAGGGAGACGAAGGAATGGCTCAGGTGAACCGTGAGCTCACCGTGAGTTCAATGGAGGTGGTGGCGCGGTCGGGGATGCCCTGTGGTTGCCGGAATCAAAGAAATCGCGCGGCGACTCCGGCGAGGTCTCGGTGAAGCTTGCGTTGGCCTCGAGCTCGATTAGTCCTCCAGCTTCTCCAGATCGAGGAAGTCGACGATGGCGCGCACGATGGACATGGTCTCCAGGCTTCTCTTCGGCACTGGCTGCGGGTTTCGTCGACGGCGAACGGCGGCTGCTCTCGGGGGAGTTGGGGAAAGCTCACAGAGAGCTTGAGAGAGTGCGGCGAGAGAGGGAGAGTGACGAGGACGTCCAGGGGCTTCTCCTGGACACGCGGAAGAAGGCAGGGAAGCAGGCAGTTCGTCGGGGTGGCGTCGGTGGCCACGGCATGGCCGCCACCGAGGTGCTTGCCGCCGCGCTGGAAGAAGACAAGCTGGGGAGCGGGCCTGGGCTGGGTTGCTGGGCCGCGGGCGATGAGTTGGGCCGAATGGCCAGCTAAGCTCCCTTTTCTTTTTCTCTCTGTTTTTTTTCTACCATTTGTTTTGGCTAGCAAAAATAAATACCTAACCATTTTCTAAAATGCTGAAACTTTTTATATGGCCTCTTATTATATTAGACTAGCCACTTATAAAGTTTGGGACTTTTTAAAATTCAAATAATTTGAATCTTAACTCAAATAGGGGTTTTTGATTAATTCCAAGGCACTGTTTGCATATTTGAAAAATTCATGAGCATGGGGTGGGTCCCACATCACTTGATATGTGATCACACTCATTTATAAGACTTTTCAAAAATCTAACATGAATATTTGGAGAAGATTTTTGTCTGGCCTTTTGAATTAATTCATCTGGGGGGGTTCCTTCTCCCATTTTGCTTTTGAATTTGATTTCCAATGATTTCTTTGAAATTTTTAACATGATGCAAGTGACTTGCTAACCCTAGCACATTACCTAACAGAGGGTTCTGACAACTCGCCCCCACTCAACAGAATCTCGTCCCGAGATTCAGAAGTCTGCGGGAGGAAGGAGGGATACTCGGCACTGAGACGGTCTTCTCTTTCCCACGTAGCTTCTCTCTCAGAGTGGTGTGACCATTGCACTTTCAGAATCTTAATCTTCCGACGACGAGTGACACGCTCTGCGGAATCAAGAATACGAACGGGGTATTCTCGATAAGAAAGGTCATCTTGGAGATCATGCGTTTCATGGTCGATTTCGCGGATGGGGTCCTTGAAGCAACGCCTGAGTTGGGACACATGGAATACATCATGTACTCGGGAAAGGTGCGGGGGTAGTTCAAGTTGGTAGGCAACTTCTCCACGTTTAGCAATAATGCGGAAAGGTCTGATGTAACGTGGGGCCAACTTGCCTTTGATACCGAAACGTTGGGTTCCCTTCAGAGGAGTAACCCGAAGGTAAGCCTTCTCATCCAGATTGTAGCTCTCTTGCCTATGATGACGATCATAGTAGCTTTTCTGACGAGACTGCGCTTCTTTCAATTGATCACGAACAATGCGAACTTGCTCTTCTGCTTCCATGATCATGTCCGGTCCAAAGAATTGTCTTTCACCGGTTTCTGACCAGTTATGGGGTGTTCGACATCATCGTCCATAAAGGAGTTCAAAAGGAGCCATGTTCAGACAGATTGAAAACTATTGTTATAAGCAAATTCGGCGAATGGAAGAGACTTCTCTCAATTCTTTCCGAATGAGATAACACAAGCTCTGAGCATGTCTTCAAGAATTTGGTTAACCCTTTCGACTTGACCGCTAGACTGAGGATGGAAAGCTGTACTAAAGGAGAGATGAGTTCCCATAGCATGTTGGAAGCTTCCCCAAAATCTAGAGGTGAAAAGGCTACCACGATCAGAATTGATTTCCAAAGGAACACCGTGAAGAGACACAATTCTAGAGACGTACAAGTCCGCTAACTGACTAGCAGTTATAGACTCGCGAACAGGAAGGAAGTGAACAACTTTGGAAAGCCTATCTATGACAACGAAGATGGCATCGTTTCCTTTATGGGTTTTTGGAAAGCCGGTGATGAAGTCCATACCGACCTTGTCCCATTTCCACTCTGGAATAGGCAAAGGTTGAAGTGTGCCGGCAGGTCTTTGGTGTTCTGCCTTAATGCGACGACAAACATCACATTCGGCAACAAATCGAGCAATGTCTCTCTTCATCCTGGTCCACCAAAATCTCTGGCGTAGATCTCGATACATTTTTGTGCTACCGGGATGAATCGAGAGGGGTGTGTCATGGGCTTCTTTGAGGATGAGTTGCCTTAGTTCCCTATTCTTAGGTACTACCAAACGATTTCCAAAGAATACCTTTCCCTTGCTATCTGTGGAGAAACATTTAGCAACTCCGCTAGCAATGTTCTCCTTGATCCGGCGAACACCTCGTGCACGCCTTTGGGCAACTATGATTTGATCCTCAATAGTTGGTTTCGCCACCAAGGTAGAAAGATAGCCATGAGGAACGATCTCAAGATTGAGCTTGCGAAATTCCTCATGAAGAAGTGGTTGATACTGTTGTAACATGAGGTTGTTACAATACGACTTACGACTTAGTGCATCAGCCATGACATTGGCCTTGCCTGGGGTGTAAGAAATTCCTAAGTCATAATCTTTTATCAACTCTATCCAGCGTCTTTGCGTGAGATTAAGATCTGGCTGGATGAATATGTATTTGAGGCTTTGGTGGTCAGAATAGATGTCGCAACGATTACCAAGGAGGTAATGTCGCCAAGTTGTTAGGGCATGAACTACGGCAGCGAGTTCAAGATCGTGGGTAGGATAGTTCTCTTCATGTGGACGCAACTGGCGTGAAGCATAAGCTACCACATGTCGATCTTGCAGAAGTATGCATCCTAACCCTTGCCGTGAGGCATCACAATAGATCTCGAAATCCTTTTTGGTGTCTGGAGGTGCAAGTACGGGTGCAGAAGTCAATCTTCTTTTTAGCTCTTGAAACCTTTCCTCGCACTTGGGAGGCCATAGGAATTTCTTATCTTTCTTGAGGAGTTCAGTAAGAGGCTTTGCAACTTTAGAAAAGTTCTCGACGAAGCGGCGGCAATAGCTGGCTAGGCCAAGAAAACTCCTAACTTGCTTAACCGATTCAGGTGGAGTCCAGTCAAGGACGGCCTGAACTCTCTTGGGATTCACAGCAATGCCTTTTGCAGAAATCATGTGGCCTAAGTAGGTCACTTCTGGTAGCCAAAATTCACACTTGGAGAATTTAGCATACAGGCGATGCTCTCTAAGTTTCATCAATACCAGCCTTAGGTGTTCGGCATGTTCTGCTTCGTTCTTCGAGTAGATGAGAATGTCATCAAGATAAACTACAACAAATTTATCTAGGTACTCCATGAAGATCGAATTCATCATGCGTGAGAAAGTGGCGGGGGCATTGGTCAAACCAAAGGACATGACGGTGTACTCGTAAAGACCAGAACGAGTAGTAAAAGCCGTTTTGGGAATGTCCTCATTTCGGATTTTGATTTGATGATAACCTAATCTCAAATCCATCTTGGAGAAGATAGAGGATCCTGCAAGTTGATCATAAATATCATTGATCCTGGGCAATGGGTACTTGTTCTTTATCGTCGCTAAATTTAGCGGGCGATAGTCTACGCACATCCTTTCTATTCCATCTTTATTCGTTACGAACAGAACGGGGCAACCCCATGGCGATGAGCTAGGGCGGATGAAGCCTTTTTCCAAAGAAGCTTCCAGTTGGGTTTTAAGCTCAGCTAACTCACGTGGGGCCATTTTGTATGGGCGTCTAGAAATTGGTGCGGTTCCTGGCACAAGATCCACTATAAACTCTACACATCTGTCGGGTGGCATTCCCGGCAGCTCTTCAGGAAAGACATCCGGGAAGTCACGAACCACCGGAACATCTTCAAGGTCGGGAAGGGGAAGTACATTCAAGGAATGCACTTGGTTTCTTGTTCTGGGTGAGGTATAGTTGATTGTCTTGCCTGAAAGGTGGGTGAGTTTCACGGATTTGCCTTTGCAATCCAGGTAGGCATTCTGTCTTGCTAGCCAATCCATGCCAAGGATGACATCAATATCTGAAGACTTGAGGGCTATGAGTGAAGCAAGGAATACTAAACCCTCAATTGCAATTTGATTACCGTGGATTACTCTATTAGTTTTCCATCTTGACCCTGGAGTTTGAATAATCATTGGGGTGGACAGTTCAACAAAAGATAACTCATGACGAAGTGCATAACTTTCCGACATGAATGAATGAGATGCTCCTGGGTCGAAAAGAACGGAAGTAGGAACATAATTGACTAGGAGCGTACCAAGAATGACGTCAGTGGTGTCGTCAGTCTCTTTGGCGGCAATCTGGTTCACACGTCCACGAGTGGCAGGAGGAGCGGGTTTGGTGGTGTAGACCTGCTGGGGGGGCTTGCCACGACCATTGTTGTTGCCTCCGGCACGGGGTGGAGCATTCTGATTCTGGAGCTGGTTCTGGGGACACTCACGGGAGTAGTGGCCTGCCTGACCACACTTGTAACAGGCTCCAAAGACAGTACGTGGAGCTGGGTTGTTTGGTGGAGCTGGGTGGAACTGAGCAGGTGGACGAGGCACCACATAGGATGGCCTCGGTGGGTTGTTCTGGTGGAACATACTGTTGGGGATCCAGATCTTGCGCTTCTGAGAGCCTGAACTGGATGAACCATCGTCCCTAAGGTGTTTGCGAAAGTTATTGGGGGTGTTCATGTCCTCTGCCTTGATGGCCTTGTTGACAAGGACCTGGAAGGTGGCAAAGTCATGTAGGTTGAGCTCACGACGGAGTCCAGAATTGAGTCCACGACGGAACCTCTCTTGCTTCTTGGCGTCGGTGGAGACCTCTTCAGTAGCATAACGAGCCAGTCGGTTGAACTCACGACTAAACTCGTCAACGGTCCTTCTGCCTTGGGTGATGTTTCAGCACTCCTCACGCTTGCGGTCCATAAGACCCTTTGGAATGTGGTGCTCACGGAAGGAAGTGCAGAATTCATCCCAAGATACGGGCGGTCCAACGGGACGCATGTTCAGGAAGTTCTCCCACCAAGAGCTAGCTGCACCTTCAAGGTGATAGGTGGCATAGCTGACCCTGTCGCCATCTGCAACATGGCCTGCCTGGAGCTTCCTCTCGATGCTGCGAAGCCAGTCATTGGCGTCAAGGGGCTCGGTGGAGTAACTGAAAACCGGGGGATGAAGCCGGATGAAGTCGTTCAGAGACACCAACTCGTTGCGCTACTGAGTGGTGTTGCGGGCAATGACTTCCAGCAAATGGTGAGAGTCTCGGCGGTTCTTCTCAACCTCCATCAGAACCTGAGCCATCGTGGGTGGGGGTGGAAGGTTTCCTTCCTCCTGTTCATTCCCACGACCCTGGGTACGACCAAGCAGGCCACGGGTCCCTTGAGACATCCTGAAGGTGAAAACCAAAGTCAAACAGAGTTGATGGAAAGAGTCTAATCAAGGTATTGAAGTACTGGAAGGATTACAGAGAAAAGGAAGTAATCATCTTGACAACATGGTGATAAAAGCATACAAGCCATATATTCACAAGCTGTCATACAAACCATACATCGTTTTAGTACAAGCACCAAGCTAATACAAACGTGATGAAGATGATACATCCTTCAGAGGCACTCTGACTTCCTATACATTATTTATCTAAGCCTCTAGAACTTAGACACCTTGCGTACAATATACTAAGATACTACTACATCCTTAGTAAGTAAGACCACAGGCGGTCTCACTCATCTCCATAGTAGTCCTCGTAAAAGCTACCCGTGTATCCCGGTAGCTGAAGATGGCCATCGGAAAACACGAAGACCTGTGGACCCTGATATCCATTTGGGCAAGGATGGGGCCTAGGTCCAGCGTAGGGTGGAAGCAAAGGGCCACGGGGTGGAAAAATGCCTCCAATCTCGGGCCAAGCAACTCGAGAAGGCATCTGAGTCCTCACAGGGTAGATAGCATCATACTCGACTGATCCAACACTCACGAAGGGTGCCAAGAGTGTCAGTGCTCGATACAGATGAACACGGGTGGCGTGAAGCTCAAAACGGAGAGCGCGTGCATCACGATCTCGATCACTAGCAAACCTAGCAGTCATCTTAAGTACTGGATCTTCTGCAGAGTGATCTGAGTAGAGTCCGGTGTAATATCCCTCTTCTCCTGGAAGTGCAGCAGGGATATAGCGGAACGAGGTCTCTCTCAGCATAGTGTGCTCCTCTCTCAGCAGGGTAATACATGAGTATGCAGCATCCTGCACAGCCATGTTCTCAGTCATGCCGATGCCGTGTCCACAGTGGATAGGCTGAGTGACTCCATTGTGGTGCGGGTAGATCCTGACAATTCAGTGAAACTGGGTCTGAAGTCAAGGAACTGCTCCACAACTGTGTACTCAGGATACCATCGATATCCCACATAGGACATCATCTCGATCAATGTGGCGGGATGGCCACGCACACCGAGGCATCGAGTCAGATGAACAATCTGCCGAGGGGGAAGATCTGCCATTTGAAACAGAAAGAAGGAGTTTGCAAATGCATCAGATTATGAGATAAACCTGGAATGACTCGGACAGCATAACGGCTGTAATTGCAAGAAAAAGACAATTTCTTACAACATGGAACAACACTTACATACGATGTAATAAATCAGGGAGCATAACCACTCTAACCAACTGATCACAACTTTCCTAGGCTACAAGGAAGCAAACAACGAGATGTTCTAATCAGACAGAGGAGAACCTAGTCCTATCTTCCCGTAGAACAAGATGAGGGTGACTCAGAACTCAGAACGAAGGGGTAAGGAGAAAAAAGAAGCCTTATGTTGTTCCCTTATATACCCAGAGTAACTATATAACTTTAGCAAGCTATACTCGACTTCGGCCAAGGCTGCTAGTCCTACAGTCAGTCCTGCTCTGATACCAAGTCTGTCGGGACCCGGGGTTAGCGTATGCAAGTCCCGCTACGACATAGTTGTATGGAGAGCCGAGAACCGTACCCACTTGTCTAAGAAGACAAGGCCAAGCACATAACGTTCTCGGAAAGCATCGTACGTGAGGGGCATCCTATTCAAGCCGGATGATCATCTGAGATGGGTCCTCATCGTCCGCACACAAGTCTGACAAGTCGCCTCAACCATACTATCGACTATCTCATAACTCATACATAGACTTACTCCAGCTCGATCACTTAGTCGGGGTCTAGGGAGGGCTCAATCATACATCAAAATGTGCACGAGACAGAGTCTCGAACAATCGCACCGCGATGCCCCAAGCTGCGCACATCTAAGGGCCACTTGGTGTATAAAAGACCGCCAGCCAGATCCCAACTAAGGTCTGGAAAACCCATACTAAGACATGCATGTTATAAACATACACGCAGCACACATGTCTAGTATGAACAGCAGGTATCATTGCAATTCTCTACAATGTATACATCTTTATTAATAACTCTTACAGAGTGCACACAGAGAACACAAGTCTGTGATCCAACATTACATCAAACATGCGGAAGCAAAGTAGGTCTAAGTACAGACATGTTTAACAAATGGCTTAGAGAAGCCTTATCTAAAAACAAGCCCTCCACGAGGGAACTAGTCGTCTGACTGGGACTACACTAGCTTGGTCTTGGTCTGAGTCTTCAATCTTCGAGCTTCGGGTAGAAGCCACCATCAGGTAGGTGGGTTCATCTAAAACATAGAATAAGAAAACGTGAGTACAAAGTCGTACTCAGCAAGACTTACGTAGGAACTATACTACTCATGCACATGTATCAAGGTAAAGGGAGGTGGGGTTTCACTTGCAGAAGTGCCAGCTTTGACTTGGCTAGTCCTGAACTACGAGTACCAGACTTGAGGTAAGAAGCGTACACGAGTCCACTACTTTCTCCAACCAAATACAGCACTATGGTGCCTTCCTCGACTTCGCCACGAGAAAGCACGCCATAGCACTCACACTTATCTTGGTGTGTTTTTAGAAGTATCCAGTTCAAGTTGTCTAATAATCAAGCTAAGCTTTCCAAGCAGTCCATAACCGCGGACGCGGCTATTCGAATAGTTTTGTTAACCCTACAGGGGTGTGCCGCTACACACACATGATCATCTGTTACCGCCTGGGAGTGGGACCCTTCAAGAGGGTACCGGCGAGGATGTTGCCACGACACTTCGCCCACAGCTCCGTTCTAGTCCAGAGAGTCGCCTATCTGAGGGGGATCCGTATGGAAGTCCGGCCGAGGTTCCAGTACAGCCTCAAACGATGTGTGCAGGGTCCCAAGCCGGTCTTGAAAAGCCGTTCATCCACTTCGCAGACCGTGCCACAACCCTACCAGAACTCCGAACTAATGCGACTCCTGGAGTTCGAACGGGGTGAGGTACTAGGTCGAGAGGGGTCAGTGAGCCCAATGTGTGGTTTACTCTTCTTCTTGGATCACCACACAAGAACTCGGACTGAAGGCGGTGTTCAACGAGACAACCCACTGTGTACTCCTACACAACCTCTCATCGTTCACCTTGTATTAGGGTAGATTCACCAACACAGTTTCACTTTCATCAACACCATGTTCACTATCATCCCAACTCACATCAAAAGCAACCTCATTGTAGCACTAAGCATGCAATAAGCAGTAACAGTTGCAGGGGCCACATGATATCAACCAACTCCTACATCTGCTAGGATTGTGGTTTGCTTACTACTGTGACAAGATGATAGGTCATGCATCGGATATGGGTTCAACTATGCGGTAGAATTGATACAAGGTGATCTCCTAAACATGCATAAGCGAGACTGAGAGGGAAGTGGGATTTTATCGATATGATCAAAGGGGGTTTGCGTGCCTTGCTGACGAGGTTCGGGTTTGGGGGCTTCAACGAAGGGGGCAGCCTCCTGTTCCGGTTCCACCTCTACTCGACAAACAACAAAAAAGGTAGCAAAGTAAATACAATGCACAATCACATGGTTGAAGGTTAAAACTTGATGTATATTCTTTGATGTGTGAAGAAATTCCATTTAAATGGAGTATATTGCAAATTGAATTGTAACTTCAAACTCCAATTTGAATTCAACTTTAGCCAAGTTACAAATGACATTGTTTGATCAAGTTAACCCATTTTGAAATGTGTATGATATGGCTCTGAGGTGTAATTGAAATGTAGCATGTTGCCATGGTTCAAGTTGCAAAAGCAATTGACATTAATTTGATTTAATTCCATTTAAATCAAATAGCAAATGCTACTGATCACATTTTAAATTCAACTCAAACATGGTTGAAAGTTGGATATTTGGATAGATTATTTTCTCCTGATCATTTTCCATATATTATTTGTTAAATTTGGAGTTGATATGAATTTTCTATGAATTTCCAAAGTTTCAGCCTTTTTCAGGAATTTCTGGATTTATATAAATCATTTAATCGAATTACTGCGTTAGGCTTGCGCAAGGGTGACGTCAGGGGGGGGGGGTCTGAACAGTGGGGCCGGGGTGTCAGTCACTGGGTTAATTAACCCGGTTAGTTTAAACTAACCGGGGGGATTAAGGGGGGACAGGGCCCACTGTCAGTGACCCAGGGTCACTTAACCCAGGTGGGGTTAAGCCCCTAACTACGGCCACGTCGGCGGGCTGCCGGCGGCTAAACGCCGGCATCACCATTTGGTGCGCTGAGACGACCAAACGGGAGCCCAAGCACATCCGCGTCAAGCTGAACACAGCAGGGCCACGGGAATGGCCGGAATCCTTGTCGGCGTTGAGTTCTTGCGGCGGCCGTGGCTGGGCAACGACGAGGACGAAGCTGCGGTGAGTTTTCGTGGGCATGCGATGGCTCGGACGACTCCTTGGAGCACCAGGAGCACGGTGGACGTCATGGATGGGTCGAAGGGGCACGGGAACTTCCTCGCCGTCGACCATGGCGGCGACGAGCTCCTGTGTTCATGGTGGATCTAGCTAGGGAGGAGGAGGGAGACGAAGGAATGGCTCGGGTGAACCGTGAGCTCACCGTGAGTTCAATGGAGGTGGTGGCACGGTCGGGGACGCCCTGTGGTTGCCGGAATCAAAGAAATCGCGCGGCGACTCCGGCGAGGTCTCGGTGAAGCTTGCGTTGGCCTCGAGCTCGATTAGTCCTCCAGCTTCTCCAGATCGAGGAAGTCGACGATGGCGCGCACGATGGACATGGTCTCCAGGCTTCTCTCCGGCGTTGGCTGCGGGTTTCGTCGACGGCGAACGGCGGCTGCTCTCGGGGGAATTGGGGAAAGCGCACAGAGAGCTTGAGAGAGTGTGGCGAGAGTGGGAGAGTGACAATGACGTCCAGGGGCTTCTCCTGGACACGCGGAAGAAGGCGGGGAAGCAGGCAGCTCGTCGGGGTGGCGTCGGTGGCCCTGGCATGGGCGCCACCGAGGTGCTTGCCGCCGCGCTGGAAGAAGACAAGCTGGGGAGCGGGCCTGGGCTGGCTTGCTGGGCCGCGGGCGATGAGTTGGGCCGAATGGCCAGGTAAGCTCCCTTTTCTTTTTCTCTCTGTTTTGTTTCTGCCATTTGTTTTGGCTAGCAAAAATAAATACCTAGCCATTTTCTAAAATTCTGAAACTTTTTATATGGCCTCTTATTATATTAGACTAGCCACTTATAAAGTTTGGCACTTTTTAAAATTCAAATAATTTGAATCTTAACTCAAATAGGGGTTTTTGATTAATTCCAAGGCACTGTTTGAATATTTGAAAAATTCATGAGCATGGGGTGGGTCCCACATCACTTGATATGTGATCACACTCATTTATAAGACTTTTCAAAAATATAACATGAATTTTTGCAGAACATTTTTACCTGGCCTTTTGAATTAATTCATCTGGGGGGGTTCCTTCTCCCATTTTGCTTTTGAATTTGATTTCCAATGATTTCTTTGAAATTTTTAACATGATGCAAGTCACTTGCTAACCCTAGGACATTACCTAACAGAGGGTTCTCACATTCTCCCTCCAGAATGGCATCATTCCATGCTGTTAGGATTCCTCCAGAAGCTCCCACACATGGAAGGAATGCAAATTTAGAAATCCTTTTAGGGCAGAATTTTCTCAAGTAATGAAGGTCAAATTCTTCTCTTTTTGTTTCCTGCAAGCAGACTACAGCACAAGAGCTCTCCTCTATCTTGTTACTGATAGCATTCCATTTTTCTTTAGCATTGATTCCCCTAACATTCCAGTTAAGTATATTCCAGGTTATGTTGTTATTCATTGTAACCACACAAATTATTCCAACTGGAATAAGAAACATTCTCATTCCCCATGCCAATCCAAGAGAGAAAATTGCAGATAATTTCACCATAAAGAGGCCATACAAGGTTCAGGTATGACAGGCAGTCAAGCACATAGTATTGATAGGTTTTTGGCAGACTATTACAGTTCCAATACCCCAAAAGAGGTTTCCAACAACCACAGTTCTCATGAAGTGGAAGTTCATTCCACTTATCAAACATCTCTAAGATTGTACTAATCATTAAAGACTAGAAGAGCTAACTTTCTCTTTGGCCTTGGACACCTTGGCCATCTCCTCCTTAGACTTCCTCTTGGGCCTCTTGGAGAGTTTCTCCTCCAGTTCCTTGTCAGCAACCTTGCAAAAGGAGGCAGACAAGTTTTTAACAACTTTCTTTTGCAGTTCAGGAGGAGATGCATTACAGCGTAGGCAGTTAATATCAGGACAAGGTTTCACTTTGAAACCATCATTAATTGTTCTGATTCTGTCACTTCTTCTCACCTTAGTGTCAAGAAGGGCAGATTTCCCTCTCTTCTTTTTGGAGATGATTCCATGGGGCCCTCCCTCCTGCATTTGTCCATTCATGGGTCTCATCTCATTCTCTTAGTTTTCCTTGTTAACCTCTTCCTTATTTCTTTCAGTAGATCTGCAGGCAGGGGCCTGGAAAACAGGGCATTTATCAGGAATATGGAAGATGAAGTTCTCCTCAGCATCATTTTCAGTGATCATATTCCATAGGGGGGACTTTAGCAATTTTTGAGCATGCTCATATTGGTCTGGGGAGGTAAGCATATGCACAATAAAGTTAAACCAACTTACATGAACTTTTGCAAGCTGTGCACACTCTGAATCTCTTGGAGCAAAATGCAATTTCCACATCTCCATGCCTTCTGAGGATAAACAGACATTTTTAAGAGATACAAATTAAGTATCAAAGTCATTAACAGAACCTGATGCAGTAGCTACACCAAATTTCTCAAGTGTATCATTGAACAACTTGTATTCCATGTCAATGTAGAGCGCATAGTGCATTTGTTTGTAAGAAAGGGTATTTGAGTCTCTATTCAAGTGAGATGAAGAATCAGGTTCAAGGGATGAAAGATTAAATGTTTGGGAAATCTCACCCTCAATTGGAGCTTCTGCAGTTGGGATCTTGGCCATCTGCCCATCAGGTTGAGTGGAATGCTCATAATTGCTGCTGTCCTGATTCCTGTAAGATAAAGTTGGAGAGTCTAAACCAGCAGCAATGAGAGCATTGGTGGTGGAAACAGGGAGCACCTCCTTCCCAGAATTGAAGGTGGCTGGGCATCTTGCTATGGAGTCAGCATTTTCTAGTGCTATCTCCAAGTTATCCACAACATGAAGACCAGGCTCTGGGACTTGGCTAGAAATTGCAAGTCCAGGTGATTCCCCTGGAGCAATGCCCAAGTCCACAATTTCCACTTCCCTGTGATCAGCTTCTGGTGACATATTCTCAGCCACCTCATTTCCTGGCATATTCACTATAGGGATATCCAATTGCAGTTCCAAAATCTGTTCTTGTCTTGGAGAGGCATCTGGTGGGGGATTGATGTTGTTAGGAGCTTGAGGCTGCAAATCACCTTCTTCTAGTTGGTTTTGTTCTTCCTCCATATTTTCATTTCCATAGGCCATCTGAAGATGGAGCAATCCAATTCCACCAGGAACAAATGGTTCAGGCATCAGAGGCAAAAATTGATCCTCATGCAGGTTATGAGTATTGTCATCTGGAATCATATTGAAAGAACTCCCAGAGGCCACAGAGGTTATGTCACTAATTCCTTCATTTGTAGGTATATCAGGGTTAACATTGGGGTTGATTTGAATGTGATTTGGACCAGGGAACTGAAAGGCCCAATGATCTTCAACATCTTCATTCTCCACTGGAGCTTCAGTTATGTGGCCATTATTCATAGAAATAGCATGAAATCCTGGGAAATCCAGGTTTTCAAGTGGAAGTGGGTGTGGGTCCACTCCAGGTGGTGGCATTGGGTCTTCATCAGCAGGTCCCCCACCCAACAACTCTTGCTGCAGAATTTCCACAGAGGAGGACCAGCCATCCTCTTCAAAACGTTCCCCTTCACTCCACCTAAGGCTCTTCGGAATTTCATCCAAATCAGTGACCCTAACCTTGGCAATCACCCTTCCTTTATTAGCTTCATCATTTTCCCAACTTATGAGTCTGCCAAACCTACTCATAGCCATTGCAATGTCTTCAGTGGTGATGAAGTCAAAGGGGACCCCAATCAGCAGGATCCAACAAACTCTGTTGAAGTTCACCCTTCTCCAGTTTCTTTCTTCATTGTGTTTACTGAAGGAAAGATAAACATCCCCAAACGTGTGGGACTCTGGTGTACCAGCCAGTCGCGGTCTCTGACATGTCTCATGCGAACATAGGCCTCTCCGAAAGCACATGGCTGGATATCTCGCATCTCAAGTTCTTCTTGCTCTAGGAACTCATGAACGATAACACTGACATTGGGGAAAAGTACCTTTGCTGTTCGGGGATTGATTGTGACGATTTCCCAATCTTCATGTCGGCGAGCTCGACGCGGAACAACCACACGGGAGACGCCATTGCGGCCAGGCACATGGAGAATCTCCTGTCCATGGGGGACGAAGGGTTCCGGATTGATGGGGACGTTTTCCACGGGGAGGCGGCTAGCCACGGGCACCTCTGCTGGGGAAGAAGGGGCGGCAGCAGCAGAGCTGGAAGAGGAAGGAGCCGAAGAGGTAAGCACTCGTCTAGGCCTAAAGTTAGGGAAAAAACCCCTCGCAAAGTTCCCTGAATTTGGAGCCTATCTGTCAGAACCCTCTGTTAGGTAATGTGCTAGGGTTAACCAGTACTCCTGCATCATGTTAAAATTTCAAAAGAAATCTTTGAAATAAAATTCAAAAGCAAAATGGGAGAATGAACCCCCCAGATGAATTAATTCAAAAGGCCAGATAAAAATCATCTCCAAAAATTCATGTTAGAATTTTGAAAAGTCTTATAAATGAGTGTGACCACATATCAAGTGATGTGGGACCCACCCCATGCACATAGATTTTTCAAATATTCAAACAGTGCCTTGGATTTAATGAAAAACCCCTATTTGAGTTAAGATTCAAATTATTTGAATTTTAAATTTTTTGTGTCAGAACCCTCTGTAAGGTAATGTGCTAGGGTTAACCAGTACTCCTGCATCATGTTAAAATTTCAAAAGAAATCTTTGAAATCAAATTCAAAAGCAAAATGGGAGAAGGAACCCCCCCCAGATGAATTAATTCAAAAGGCCAGATAAAAATCTTCTCCAAAAATTCATGTTAGATTTTTGAAAAGTCTTATAAATGAGTGTGATCACATATCAAGTGATGTGGGACCCACCCCATGCTCATAGATTTTTCAAATATTCAAACAGTGCCTTGGAATTATTCAAATACCCCTATTTGATTTAAAATTCAAATCATTTGAATTTTAAAAATGTTCTAAATTTATGAGTGGCTAGTATATTGTTTTATGAGGCCACATAAAAATTATGAGCATTTATTAAAATGTTTAGCTAATTTATTTAGCTAAACAGAACAAAGGTCAGAAGAGAAAACAGAAAGAAAAAGAAAAAGAGGAAAGTGGCCCACTTACCTGGGCCACCTCGGCCCGCTTACTTCTCCCGTAGCCCAAGCCCACATGGCTCCTTGTCGTCTTCCAGCACGGCGGCAAGCAGCTCGGTGGCCGGCATGCCACGGCCGCCAAGCAACCTGCTTTCCTGGCGCCTCCCGAGCCCTCTAGGCACGTAATGGAGATGCCTCTCAGCCGTCCCAATCCATTCCCCCCCTCCTTATCGTCTTCCCCCTCCTCCTGCGCCCGATTTCATCGCCGCCCATGAGCATCCGTGGAGCATGCCGCCGTCTTCACGTGGCCACCATCGACGAGAGGCCGCTACGCCAAGTCCAACCGCTCCGCCGTCGTCTACAACCCCACCGTGCAGAAGGAATCGGAGCCAGACGCCTCCACGAGCTCGCTAGCTTCGTCGTCTTCGTCTCCGGCCGCCGCGGATCGACCATGAATTCCGGCAGCACCAGAGCCTCCCTGAGCAAGCCGTCGCTTCAGTTAGACTCAGGGTGAGCTCGGGATCAAAACCCCTAACTTTTCCCCCTTGATTGCTTCCTCTAGCCGGATCCGCCATGAGAACCCGAGCTCCTCGACGCCATGGTCGTCGCCATCCTCGCTCCAGTGCCCGTCGTGAAGCTCCAGTGCAAGCATTTGACTCCTGCGTGTACTAGCGTTCGAACGCGCCACAAATCAGCTCAATCCGTGCACTGCAGCGACAACTATGATCTTTCCGCCGTTCTGTTGCCGCTGAAGACGTCGCCGCCGTCGATTCCGAGCTCCCCGTGACCCCCTGTTGCTTCCAGACGACGCGGACGACGATGCTGCACCCGATGGTGTCCTCCCCGTAGCCTCCCGTGGCCCCTAGCCCATTCCGGCAAGTGCGCCGCCGTGGCCAGGTCGCCGGCGTTTAACCGCCGGTGGGTTAGCCCTAATCTACCCTAATGACCCCCCTGAGCCACAGACCAGTGGGCCCAGTGGCTTAATTAAGCCACTGGTTAAGTTAACCCAGCCGGGTTAATTAACCCAGCCACTGGCAGGTGGGACCCCCTTGTCAGCCCCCCCTGACGCCAGCATTAAATCATCATGACGCAGTAATCCAATTCCAGAAATTTAAATTGAATTAAAGAAATTCCAGAAATTCCAAAACATAACCCAAACTTTGGAAATTCATAGAAATTTCATATCAACTCCAAATTGGACAAATAATATATGAAAAATGATCAGGAGAAAATAAGCTATCCAAAAATGCAACTTTCAACTATGTTTGAGTTGATCTTAAAATGGGACCAGTAGCATATGTCATTTGATTTATTTGACATTAATTCAAATTCAATTCAAATGATTTTGCAACTTGGACCATGGAATTATGCTACATTTCAACCACACTTCAGAGGCATATCATACACATTTACAAAAGGTTCAAAATGATCAAGCAATGTCACATGTAACTTGGATAAGTTTGAATTAAAATTGGAGTTTGAGTTTGCAATTCAATTTGCAATATACTCCATTTAAATGGAATTGCTTCACACATCAAAGCATATACATCAAGTTTCAACCTTTCATCATGTGATTTTGCATTGTATTTACTTTGCTACCTTGTTTGTTGTTTGTCGAGTAGAGGTGGAACCGGAGGAGGAGGCTGCCCCCTTCGTTGAAGACCCAGAACGCGAACCTCGTCAGCAAGGCAAGCAAACCCCCATTGATCATGTCGATAAAATCCCACTTCCCTCTCATGTATCGCTTATGCATTGTATAGGATGATCACCATGATAACGATTCTATCGCATAGATGAACTCATTCCTTTGCATGACCTATCATTTTGTCACAATAGTAAGCAAACCACAATCCTAGCAAATGTAGGAGTTGTTTGATATCATGTGGACCCTGCAATTGTTACTGCTTATTGCATGCTTAGTATGATACCATGATGTTATTGTGATGTGAGTCGGGATGGTAGTGATCATGTTGGTGATGGTAGAAAATTGTTGGTGAATCGACCCTAATACAAGGTGAACGATGAGAGGCTGTGTAGGAGTACACGGTGGGTTGTCTCGTTGAACACCGCCCTAAGTCCGAGTTCTTGTCTGGTGATCCAAGATGAAGAATACAACCACACATTGGGCTCACTGACCCCTCTCAACCTATTAACTCATCCCTTTCGATGTCCAGATGTCGCAATAGTTCGGAGTTCTGGTAGGTCTGTGGCCTGGATGCTAAGTGAGAGAACGGCTCATCCGAGACCGGCTTATGCACCACGCACACATCACTAGGGTCCAATTCGGTAAACCGGCCGGGTTCACGATAGTGGTAACCAACCCAAGTAGGCGGCTTTCTCGGACTAGATCGGCTATGAGGTAACAGTTGTGGTGAGCATCCTCGCTGGCATCCCTTGAATGGTATCGAGATCAAAGGCGGTAAATGATGATCATGTGTGTGTAGCGGTACACCTCTGCAGGGTTAACAAAACTATTCGAATAGTCGCGTCCGCGGTTATGGACTACTTGGAAAGCTTAGCTTGATTATTAGATAACTTGAACCGGATACTTCTAAAACACACCAAGATAAGTGTGAGTGCTATGGCGTGCTTTCTCGTGGGGAAGTCGAGGAAGGCACCATAGTGGTGTATTGGTTGGAGAAAGTAGTGGACTCGTGTACGCTTCTTACCTTAAAGTCTGGTACTCGTAGTTTAGGACTAGCCAAGTCAAAGCTGGCATTTCTGCAAGTGAAACCCCACCTCCCTTTACCTTGATACATATGCATGAGTAGTATAGCTCCTATGTAAGTCTTGCTGAGTACGACTTTGTACTCACGCTTGCTTAATCTATGTTTTAGATGAACCCACTGACCCCGAAGGTGGCTTCTTCATTGAGCTGGACGACTGAAGATCAACTAGTCTAGTCCCAGTCAGACGACTGGTTCCCTCGTGGAGGGCTTGTGTTTAATTAAGGCTTCTTAAGCCATTTGTTAAACTTGTCTGTACTCAAATATACTTTGCTTCCGCTTGTGTTGTAATGTTGGATCACATGTTTTTGATCTCTGTGTGCACTCTATAAGAGTTATCAATAAAATTGTATACTTTGTAGAGAATTGCAATGATACCTACTGTTCATACAAGGCATGTGTGCTGCGTGTATGTTTATAACATGCATGTCTTTCTATGGGTTTTCGAGACCTTAGTTGTGATCTGGCTGGCGGTCTTTCATACACCAAGTGGCCCTTAGATGTGCGCAGCTTGGGGGATCGCGATGCGATTGTTCGAGACTCCGTCTCGTGCACACTTTGTGGTATGATCGAGCCCGCCCTAGACCCCGACTAAGTGATCGGGCTGGAGTAAGTCTATGTAAGAGTTATGAGATAGTCGATAGTATGGTTGAGGCGACTTGTCTTTGAATATGGGAGCTCATCACCCATATCATTAGACTTGTGTGGTTACGATGAGGACCCATCTCAGTTGATCATCCGGCCTGGATGGGATGTCCCTCACGTACGATGCTCTCCGAGAACGTTCTGTGCTTGGCCTTGTCTGCTTAGACAAGTGGGTACGGTTCTCGGCTCTCCATATGACTATGTCTTAACTGGACTTGCATACGCTAACCCCCGGTCCCGACAGACTTGGTATCAGAGAAGGACTGACTGTAGGACTAGTAGCCTTGGCCGAAGTTGAGTCTAGCTTGCTATAGTTATATAGTTACTCTGGGTATATAAGGGAACTACATAAGGCTTCTTTTTTCTCCTTACCCCTTCGTTCTGAGTTCTGAGTCACCCTCATCTTATTCTACGGGAAGATAGGACTAGGCTCTCCTCTGTCTGATTAGAACATATCGTTGTTTGCTTCCTTGTAGCCGTAGGAAAGTTGTGATCGGTTTGTTAGAGTGGTTATGCTCCCTGATTTATTACATCGTATGTAAGTGGTGTTTCCATGTTGTAAGAAATTGTCTTTTTCTTGCAATTACATCCGTTATGCTGTCCGAGTCATTCCAGGTTATCTCATAATCTGATGCATTTGCAAACTCCTTATTTCTGTTTCAGATGGCAGATCTTCCCCCTCGGCAGATTGTTTGTTTGACCAGGTGCCTCGGTGTGCGTGGCCATCCCGCCATGTTGATCGAGATGATGTCCTATGTGGGATATCGATGGTACCCTGAGTACACCGTCGAGGAGCAGTTCCACGACTTCAACCAGACCTAGTTCCACTACATCGTCAGAATCTACCCGCACCACGTTGGAGTCACTCAGCCTATCCATTTTTGACATGGCATTGGCATGACCGAGAACATGGCTGTGCAGGATGCTGCATACTCATGTATTACCCTGCTGAGAGAGGACCACACTATGATGAGAGAGACCTCATTCCGCTATATCCCTGCTGCACTTCCAGGAGAAGAGGGATATTACACCGGACTCTACTCAGATCACTCTGGAGAGGATCTAGCACTTCAGATGACTGCTAGGTTTGCTAGTGATCGAGATCGTGATGCACGCGCTCTCCGTTTTGAGCTTCACGCCACTCGTATTCGTCTGTATCGAGTACTGACACTCTTGGGACCATTGTGAGCGTTGGATCAGTTGAGCATGATGCTATCTATCCAGTGAGGACTCAGATGCCTTCTCAAGTTGCTTGGCCCGAGATAGGAGGCATTTTTCCACCCCGTGGTCCTTTGCTTCCACCCTACGCCGTACCTAGGCCCCATCCTTGCCCAAATGGATATCAGGGTCCACAGGCCTCCATGTTTTCCGATGGTCACCTTCAGCTACTGGGATACGCGGGTAACTTTTACGAGGACTACTATGGAGATGGAGATGAGTGAGACCGCTTGTGGTCTTACTTAGTGAGGATGTAGTAGTATCTTAGTATATTGTACGCAAGGGTCTAAGTTCCAGAGGCTTAGATAAATAATGTATAGGAAGTCAGAGTGCCTCTGAAGGATGTATCATCTTCATCACGTTTGTATTAGCTTGGCGCTTGTACTAAAACGTTGTATGGTTTGTATGACAGCTTGTGAATATATGGCTTGTATGCTTTTATCACCATGTTGTCAAGATGATTACTTCCTTTGCTCAGTAATCCTTCCAGTACTTCAATACCTTGTTTAGACTCTCCCAAACAACTCTGTTTGACTTTGGTTTTTCACCTTCAGGATGTCTCAAGGAACCCGTGGCCAGCTTGGTCCTAACCAGGGTCGTGGGAATGACCAGGAGGAAGGCAACCTTCCACCCCCACCCACGATGGCTCAGGTTCTGATGGAGGTCGAGAGGAACCACCGAGACTCTCACCACCTGTTGGAAGTCATTGCTCGCAACACCACTCAGCAGCGCAATGAATTGGTGTCCCTGAACGACTTAATCCGGATTCATCCCCCGGTTTTCAGTTACTCCACCGAGCCCCTTGACGCCGATGACTGGCTTCGCAGCATCGAGAGGAAGCTCCAAGAAGGCCATGTTGCAAATGGCGACAAGGTCAGCTATGCCACCTATCACCTCGAAGGCGCAGCTAGCTCTTGGTGGGAGAACTTCCTGAATATGCGTCCCGTTGAACCGCCTGCATCTTGGGATGAATTCTGAACTTCCTTCCGTGAGCACCACATTCCCAAGGGTCTTATGGACCGCAAGCGTGAGGAGTTCTGCAACCTCACTCAAGGCAGAAGGACTGTTGACGAGTTTAGTCGTGAGTTCAACCGACTTGCTCGTTATGCTACCGAAGAAGTCTCCACCGACTCCAAGAAACAAGAGAGGTTCCGTCGTGGCCTCAACTCTGGACTCCGTCGTGAGCTCAACCTACATGACTTTGCCACATTCCAGGTCCTTGTCAACAAGGCCATCAAGGCAGAGGACATGAACACCCCCAACGACTTCCGCAAACACCCTAGAGACGATAGTTCATCCAGTTCTAGCTCCCAGAAACGCAAGATCTGGATCCCCAACAGTATGTTCCGCCAGAACAACCCACCGAGGCCATCCTATGTGGTGCCTCGTCCACCAACCCAGTTCCACCCAGCTCCACCAAACAACCCAGCTCCACGCACTGTTTTTGGAGCCTGCTACAAGTGTGGTGAAGCAGGCCACTATTCTCGTGAGTGCCCCCAGAACCAGATCCAGCATCAGAATGCTCCACCCCGTGCCGGAGGCAACAACAATGGTCGTGGCAAGCCACCCCAGAAGGTCTACACCACCAAACCCACTCCTCCCGCCACTCGTGGACGTGTGAACTAGATTGCCGCTGAAGAGACTGACGACACTACTGACGTCATTCTTGGTACGCTCCCAGTAAATTATGTTCCTACTTCCGTTCTTTTCGACCCAGGAGCATCTCATTCATTCACGTCGGAAAGTTATGCACTTCGTCATGAGTTATCTTTTGTTGAATTGTCCACTCCAATGATTATTCAAACTCCAGGGTCAAGATGGCAAACTAATAGAGTAAGCCATGGAAATCAAATTGCAATTGAGGGTTTAGTATTCCTTGCTTCACTCATAGCCCTCAAGTCTTCAGATATTGATGTCATCCTTGGCATGGATTGGCTAGCAAGACAGAATGCCTACCTGGATTGCAAAGGCAAATCCGTGAAACTCACCCACCCTTCAGGCAAAACCGTCAACTATACCTCACCCAGAACAAGAACCCAAGTGCATTCTTTGAATGTACTTCCCCTTCCCGAACTTGAAGATATTCCGGTGGTTCGTGACTTCCCGGATGTCTTTCCTGAAGAGCTGCCGGGCATGCCACCCGACAGATGTGTAGAGTTTATAGTGGATCTTGTACCAGGAACCGCACCAATTTCCAAACGCCCATATAAAATGGCCCCACATGAGTTAGCTGAGCTAAAAATCCAACTTGATGTTTCGTTGGCAAAAGGCTTCATCCGCCCTAGCTCATCACCATGGGGTTGCCCCGTTCTGTTCGTAAAGAAGAAAGATGGAACAGAAAGAATGTGCGTAGACTATCGCCCGCTAAATTTAGCGACGATAAAGAACAAATACCCACTGCCCAGGATCAATGATCTTTATGATCAACTTCCAGGATCCTCTGTCTTCTCCAAGATGGATTTGAGATTAGGTTATCATCAAATCAAAATCCGAAGCAAGGACATTCCCAAAACGTCTTTTACTACTCGTTATGGTCTTTACGAGTACACCATCATGTCCGTTGGTTTAACCAATGCCCCCGCCACTTTCTCACGCATGATGAATTCGATCTTCATGGAGTACTTAGATAAATTTGTTGTGGTTTATCTCGATGATATTCTCATCTACTCGAAGAACGAAGAAGAACATGCCGAACACTTAAGGCTGGTATTGATGAAACTTAGAGAGCATCGCCTGTATGCTAAATTCTCCAAGTGTGAATTCTGGCTACTAGAAGTGACCTACTTAGGCCACGTGATTTCTGCAAAAGGCATTGCTGTGAATCCCGAGAGAGTTCAGGCCGTCCTTGACTGGACTCCACCTGAATCGGTTAAGCAAGTTAGGAGTTTTCTTGGCCTAGCTAGCTATTGCCGTCGCTTCGTCGAGAACTTTTCTAAAGTTGCAAAGCCTCTAACTGAACTCCTCAAGAAAGATAAGAAATTCTTATGGACTCCCAAGTGCAAGGAAAGCTTTCAAGAGCTAAAAAGGAGATTGACTTCTGCAACCGTACTTGCACCTCCAGACACCAAAAATGATTTCGAGATCTATTGTGATGCATCACGGCAAGGGTTGGGATGCATACTTCTGCAAGATCGACATGTGGTAGCTTATGCTTCACGCCAGTTGCGGCCACATGAAGAGAACTGTCCTACCCATGACCTTGAACTCGCTGCCGTAGTTCATGCCCTAACAACTTGGCGACATTACCTCCTTGGTAATCGTTGTGAGATTTATTCCGACCACCAAAGCCTCAAATATATTTTCACCCAGCCAGATCTTAATCTCACGCAAAGACGCTTGATTGAGTTGATAAAATATTACGACGTAGTAACTTCTTACACCCCAGGAAAAGCCAATGTCATGGCTGATGCACTAAGTCGTAAGTCGTATTGTAACAACCTCATGTTACAACAGTATCAACCACTTCTTCATGAGGACTTTCGCAAGCTCAACCTTGAGATTGTTCCTCATGGCTATCTTTCTACCTTGGTGGCGAAACCAACTCTTGAGGATCAAATCATAGTTGCGCAAAGGCGTGCACGAGGTGTTCACCGGATCAAGGAGAACATTGCTAGCGGAGTTGCTAAATGTTTCTCCACGGATAGCAAGGGAACGGTATTCTTTGAAAATCGTTTGGTAGTACCTAAGAACAGGGAACTAAGGCAACTCATCCTCAAGGAAGCCCATGACACAGCCCTCTCAATTCATCCCGGTAGCACAAAAATGTACCGAGATCTACGCCAGAGATTTTGGTGGACTAGGATGAAGAGAGACATTGCTCAATTTGTTGCCGAATGTGATGTTTGTCGTCGCATTAAGGCCGAACATCAAAGACCTGCTGGTACACTTCAACCTTTGTCTATTCCCGAGTGGAAATGGGACAAAGTCGGTATGGACTTCATCACCAGCTTTCCAAGAACCCAGAAAGGAAACAATGCCATCTTCGTTGTCATAGATAGGCTTTCCAAAGTTGCTCACTTCCTTCCGGTTCGCGAGTCTATAACTGCTAGCCAGTTAGCGGACTTGTACATCTCTAGAATTGCATCCCTTCACGGTATTCCTTTGGAAATCCATTCTGATCGTGGTAGCCTTTTTACCTCTAGATTTTGGGGAAGCTTTCAGAAGGCTATGGGAACTCATCTCTCCTTTAGTACAGCTTTCCATCCTCAGTCTAGCGGTCAAGTCGAAAGGGTTAACCAAATTCTTGAAGACGTGCTCAGAGCTTGTGTTATCTCATTCGGAAAGAATTGGGAGAAGTCTTTTCCATTTGCCGAATTTGCTTATAACAATAGTTTTCAATCTAGTCTGAACATGGCTCCTTTTGAACTCCTATATGGACGACGATGTCGAACACCCCTTAACCGGTCAGAAACCGGTGAAAGACAATTCTTTGGACCGGATATGATCAAGGAAGCAGAAGAGCAAGTTCGCATTGTTCGTGATCAATTGAAAGCAGCCCAGTCTCGTCAGAAAAGCTACTATGATCGTCATCATAGGCAAGAGAGCTACAATCTGGATGAGAAGGCTTACCTTCGGGTTACTCCTCTGAAGGGAACCCAACGTTTCGGTATCAAAGGCAAGTTGGCCCCACGTTACATCAGACCTTTCCGCATTATTGCTAAACGTGGAGAAGTTGCCTACCAACTTGAACTACCCCCGCACCTTTCCCGAGTACATGATGTATTCCATGTGTCCCAACTCAGGCGTTGCTTCAATGACCCCATCCGCGAAGTCGACAATGAAACGCTTGATCTCCAAGATGACCTTTCTTATCGAGAATACCCCGTTCGTATTCTTGATTCCGTAGAGCGTGTCACTCGTCGTCAGAAGATTAGGTTTCTGAAAGTGCAATGGTCACACCACTCTGAAAGAGAAGCTACGTGGGAAAGAGAAGACCGTCTCAATGCCGAGTACCCCACCTTCCTCCCGCAGACTTCTGAATCTCGGGACGAGATTCTTTTGAGTGGGGGCGACTTGTCAGAACCCTCTGTTAGGTAATGTGCTAGGGTTAACCAGTACTCCTGCATCATGTTAAAATTTCAAAAGAAATCTTTGAAATCAAATTCAAAAGCAAAATGGGAGAAGGAACCCCCCCCAGATGAATTAATTCAAAATGCCAGATAAAAATCTTCTCCCAAAATTCATGTTAGATTTTTGAAAAGTCTTATAAATGAGTGTGATCACATATCAAGTGATGTGGGACCCACCCCGTGCTCATAGATTTTTCAAATATTCAAACAGTGCCTTGGAATTAATCAAATACCCCTATTTGATTTAAAATTCAAATCATTTGAATTTTAAAAATGTTCAAAATTTATGAGTGGCTAGTATATTGTTTTATGAGGCCACATAAAAATTATGAGAATTTATTAAAATGTTTAGCTAATTTATTTAGCTAAACAGAACAAAGGTCAGAAGAGAAAACAGAAAGAAAAAGAAAAACAGGAAAGTGGCCCACTTACCTGGGCCACCTCGGCGCGACTTACCTCTCCTGCAGCCCAAGCCCACCTGGCTCCTTGTCGTCTTCCAGCACGGCGGCAAGCAGCTCGGTGGCCGGCATGCCACGGCGGCCACGCCACCTGTTTGCCTGGTGCCTCCCGAGCCCTCTAGGCACGTCCTGGAGACGCCTCTCAGCCGTCCCAATCAATTCCCCCCCTCCTTATTGTCTTCCCCCTCCTCCTGCGCCCGATTTCATCGCCGCCCGTGAGCATCCGTGGAGCACGCCGCCGTCTTCACGCGGCCACCGTCGACGAGAGGCCGCTACGCCAAGTCCAACCGCTCCGCCGTCGTCTACAACCCCACCGTGCAGAAGGAATCGGAGCCAGACGCCTCCATGAGCTCGCTAGCTTCGTCGTCTTCGTCTCCGGCCGCCGCGGATCGACCTTGAATTCCGGCAGCACCAGAGCCTCCCCGAGCAAGCCGTCGCTTCAGTTAGACTCAGGGTGAGCTCGGGACCAAAACCCCTAACTTTTCCCCCTTGATTGCTTCCTCTAGCCGGATCCGCCATGAGAACCCGAGCTCCTCGACGCCATGGTCGTCGCCATCCTCGCTCTAGTGCCCGTCGTGAAGCTCCAATGCACACGTTTGACTCCTGCGTGTACTAGCGTTCGAACGCGCCACAAATCAGCTCAATCCGTGCACTGCAGCGACAACTACGATCTTGCCGCCGTTCTGTTGCCGCCGAAGACGTCGCCGCCGTCGATTCCGAGCTCCCCGTGACCCCCTGTTGCTTCCAGACGACGCGGACAACGATGCTGCACCCGATGGTGTCCTCCCCGTAGCCTCCCGTGGCCCCTAGCCCATTCCGGCGAGTGCGCCGCCGTGGCCAGGTCGCCGGCGTTTAACCGACGGTGGGTTAGCCCTAATCCACCCTAATGACCCCCCTGAGCCACTGACCAGTGGGCCCAGTGGCTTAATTAAGCCACTGGTTAAGTTAACCTAGCCGGGTTAATTAACCCAGCCACTGGCAGGTGGGACCCCCTTGTCAGCCCCCCCCTGACGCCAGCATGAAGTCAGCATGACGCAGTAATTCAATTCCAGAAATTTAAATTGAATTAAAGAAATTCCAGAAATTCCAAAAAATAACCCAAACTTTGGAAATTCATAGAAATTTCATGTCAACTCCAAATTGGACAAATAATATATGAAAAATGATCAGGAGAAAATAAGCTATCCAAAAATGCAACTTTCAACTATGTTTGAGTTGATCTTAAAATGGGACCAGTAGCATATGTCATTTGATTTATTTGAAATTAATTCAAATTCAATTCAAATGATTTTGCAACTTGGACCATGGAATTATGCTACATTTCAACCACACTTCAGAGGCATATCATACACATTTACAAAAGGTTCAAAATGATCAAGCAATGTCACATGTAACTTGGATAAGTTTGAATTCAAATTGGAGGTTGAATTTGCAATTCAATTTGCAATATACTCCATTTAAATGGAATTGCTTCACACATCAAAGCATATACATCAAGTTTCAACCTTTCATCATGTGATTGTGCATTGTATTTACTTTGCTACCTTGTTTGTTGTTTGTCGAGTAGAGGTGGAACCGGAGCAGGAGGCTGCCCCCTTCGTTGAAGACCCAGAACCCGAACCTCGTCAGCAAGGCAAGCAAACCCCCATTGATCATGTCGACAAAATCCCACTTCCCTCTCATGTCTCGCTTATGCATTGTATAGGATGATCACCATGATAACGATTCTATCGCATAGATGAACCCATTCCTTTGCATGACCTATCATTTTGTCACAATAGTAAGCAAACCACAATCCTAGCAAATGTAGGAGTTGTTTGATATCATGTGGCCCCTGCAATTGTTACTGCTTATTGCATGCTTAGTATGATACCATGATGTTACTGTGATGTGAGTCGGGATGGTAGTGAACATGTTGGTGATGGTAGAAAAGTGTTGGTGAATCGACCCTAATACAAGGTGAACGATGAGAGGCTGTGTAGGAGTACACGGTGGGTTGTCTCGTTGAACACCGCCCTAAGTCCGAGTTCTTGTGTGGTAATCAAAGATGAAGAGTACAACCACACATTGGGCTCACTGACCCCTCTCAGCTTACTAACTCATCCCTTTCGATGTCCAGATGTCGCAATAGTTCGGAGTTCTGGTAGGCTTGTGGCCTGGATGCTAAGTGAGAGAACGGCTCACCCGAGACCGGCTTAGGCATCACGCACACATCACTTGGGTCCACTTCGGTAAACCGGCCGGGTTCACGATAGTGGTAGCCAACCCAAGTAGGCGGCTTTCTCGGACTAGATCGGCTATGAGGTAACAGTTGTGGTGAGCATCCTCGCCGACACTTCTTGAATGGTGGCGAGTACAAAGGCGGTAATTGATGATCATGTGTGTGTAGCGGTACACCCCTGCAGGGTTAACAAAACTATTCGAATAGCCGCGTCCGCGGTTATGGACTGCTTGGAAAGCTTAGCTTGATTATTAGATAACTTGAACCGGATACTTCTAAAACACACCAAGATAAGTGTGAGTGCTATGGCGTGCTTTCTCGTGGGGAAGTCGAGGAAGGCACCGTAGTGGTGTAATTGGTTGGAGAAAGTAGTGGACTCGTGTACGCTTCTTACCTCAAAGTCTGGTACTCGTAGTTCAGGACTAGCCAGGTCAAAGCTGGCATTTCTGCAAGTGAAACCCCACCTCCCTTTACCTTGATACATGTGCATGAGTAGTATAGCTCCTATGTAAGTCTTGCTGAGTACGACTTTGTACTCACGTTTTCTTAATCTATGTTTTAGATGAACCCACTGACCCCGAAGGTGGCTTCTTTATCGAGCTGGACGACTGAAGATCAAGGTAGTCTAGTCCCAGTCAGACGACTGGTTCCCTCGTGGAGGGCTTGTGTTTAAATAAGGCTTCTTAAGCCATTCGTTAAACTTGTCTGTACTTAGACATAATTTTCTTCCGCTTATGTGGTAATGTTGGATCACATTTTTGTGATCTCTGTGTGCACTCTATAAGAGTTATCAATAAAAATGTATACTTTGTAGAGAATTGCAATGGTACCTACTATTCATACAAGGCATGTGTGCTGCGTGTATGTTTATAACATGCATGTCTTTGTATGGGTTTTCGAGACCTTAGTTGTGTTCTGGCTAGCGGTCTTTCATACACCAAGTGGCCCTTAGATGTGCGCAGCTTGGGGCATCGCGATGCGATTGCTCGAGACTCAGTCTCATGCACACTTTGTGGTATGATCGAGCCCGCCCTAGACCCTGACTAAGTGATCGGGCTGGAGTAAGTCTATGTAAGAGTTATGAGATAGTCGATAGTATGGTTGAGGCGACTTGTCTTTGAATATGGGAGCTCACCACCCATATCATAAGACTTGTGTGCGGACGATGAGGACCCATATCAGTTGATCATCCGGCCTGGATGGGATGCCCCTCACGTACGATGCTTTCCGAGGACGTTCTGTGCTTGGCCTTGTCTGCTTAGACAAGTGGGTACGGTTCTCGGCTCTCCATATGACTATGTCTTAGCTGTACTTGCATACGCTAACCCCGGGTCCCGACAGACTTGGTATCAGAGCAGGACTGACTGTAGGACTAGTAGCCTTGGCCGAAGTCGAGTCTAGCTTGCTATAGTTATATAGTTACTCTGGGTATATAAGGGAACAACGTAAGGCTTCTTTTTTCTCCTTACCCCCTTCGTTCTGACTCACCCTCATCTTATTCTACGGGAATATAGGACTAGGCTCTCCTTTGTCTGATTAGAACATCTTGTTGTTTGCTTCCTTATAGCCGTAGGAAAGTTGTGTCCGGTTTTCCTAGCATTGTTGTAATGCTGATTTCTTACATCGTATTATGTAAGTGCTGTTTTTCATGATTGGAAGAAATTGTCATTTCTTACAATTACAGCCGTTATGCTGTCCGAGTCATTCCAGGTTTATCTCATAATCTGATGCATTTGCAAACTCCTTCTTCTGTTTCAGATGGCAGATCTTCCCCCTTGGCAGATTGTTCGTTTGACCAGGTGCCTCGGTGTGCGTGGCCATCCCGCCACGTTGATCGAGATGATGTCCTATGTGGGATACGATGGTACCCTGAGTACACCGTCGAGGAGCAGTTCCACGACTTCAACCAGACGCAGTTCCACTGCATTGTCAGGATCTACCCGCACCACGTTGGAGTCACCCAGCCTATCCACTTTGGACATGGCATTGGCATCACCGAGAACATGGTTGTGCAGGATGCGGCATACTCATGTATGACACTACTGAGAGAGGAGCACACTATGCTGAGAGAGACCTCATTCCGCTATATCCCTGTTGCACTTCCAGCAAAAGAGGGATATTACACCGGACTCTACTCAGATCACTCTGCAGAGGATCCAGCACTTCAGGTGACTGCTAGGTTTGCTAGTGATCGAGATCGTGATGCACGCGCTCTTCGTTTTGAGCTTCACGCCACTCGTGTTCGTCTGTATCGAGCACTGACACTCTTGGCACCCTTTGTGAGCGTTGGATCAGTTGAGCATGATGCTATCTATCCAATGAGGACTCAGATGCCTTCTCGAGTTGCTTGGCCCGAGATTGGAGGCATTTTTCCACCCTGTGGTCCTTTGCTTCCACCCTACGCCGGACCTAGGCCCCATTCTTGCCCAAATGGATATCAGGGTCCACAGGCCTCCGTGTTTTCCGATGGTCACCTTCAGCTATCGGGATACGCGGGTAACTTTTACGAGGACTACTATGGAGATGGAGATGAGTGAGACCGCTTGTGGTCTTACTTAGTGAGGATGTAGTAGTATCTTAGTGTATTGTACGCAAGGGTCTAAGTTCCAGAGGCTTAGATAAATAATGTATAGGAAGTCAGAGTGCCTCTGAAGGATGTATCATCTTCATCACGTTTGTATTAGCTTGGTGCTTGTACTAAAACGATGTATGGTTTGTATGACAACTTGTGAATATATGGCTTGTATGCTTTTATCACCATGTTGTCAAGATGATTACTTCCTTTGCTCTGTAATCCTTCCAGTACTTCAATACCTTGTTTAGACTCTTCAAATCAACTCTGTTTGACTTTGGGTTTTCACCTTCAGGATGTCTCAAGGAACCTGTGGCCAGGTTGGTCGTAACCAGGGTCGTGGGAATGATCAGGAGGAAGGAAACCTTCCACCCCCACCCACGATGGCTCAGGTTCTAATGGAGGTTGAGAGTAACCGCCGAGACTCTCACCACCTGTTGGAAGTCATTGCTCGCAACACCACTCAGCAGCGCAATGAGCTGGTGTCCCTGAACGACTTCATCCGACTTCATCCCCCGGTTTTCACTTACTCCACCGAGCCCCTTGACGCCGGTGACTGGCTTCGCAGCAGGCCATGTTGCAAATAGCGACAAGGTCAGCTATGCCACCTATCACCTTGAAGGTGCAGCTAGCTCTTGGTGGGAAAACTTCATGAACATGTGTCCCGTTGGACCGCCTGCATCTTGGGATGAATTCTGCACTTCCTTCCGTGAGCACCACATTCCCAAGGGTCTTATGGACCGCAAGCGTGAGGAGTTCTGCAACCTCACTCAAGGCAGAAGGACTATTGACGAGTTCAGTCGTGAGTTCAACCGACTTGCTCGTTATGCTACTAAAGAAGTCTCCACCGACACAAAGAAGCAAGAAAGGTTCCGTCGCGGACTAAACTCTGGACTCCGTCGTGAGCTCAACCTACATGACTTTGCCACATTCCAGGTCCTTGTCAACAAGACCATCAAGGCAGAGGACATGAACACCCCCAACGACTTTCGCAAACACCCTAGAGACGATGGATCATCCAGTTCAGGCTCCCAGAAGCGCAAGATCTGGATCCCCAATAGTATGTTCCGCCAAAACAACCCACCGAGGCCATCCTATGTGGCGCCTCGTCCACCCACTCAGTTCCACCCAGATCCACCAAACAACCCAGCTCCACGCACTGTTTTTGGAGCCTGCTACAAGTGTGGTCAGGCAGGCCACTATTCTCGTGTGTGTCCCCAGAACCAGATCCAGAATCAGAATGCTCCACCCCGTGCGGGAGTCAACAGCAATGGTCGTGGCAAGCCACCCCAGAAGGTGTACACCGCCAAACCCGCTCCTCCCGCCACTCGTGGACGTGTGAACCAGATCGCCGCCGAAGAGACTGACGACACCACTGACGTCATTCTTGGTACGCTCCCAGTCAATTATGTTCCTACTTCCGTTCTTTTCGACCCAGGAGCATCTCATTCATTCATGTCGGAAAGTTATGCACTTCGTCATGAGTTATCTTTTGTTGAATTGTCCACCCCAATGATTATTCAAACTCTAGGGTCAAGATGGCAAACTAATAGAGTAAGCCATGGTAATCGAATTGCAATTGAGGGTTTAGTATTCCTTGCTTCACTCATAGCCCTCAAGTCTTCAGATATTGATGTCATCCTTGGCATGGATTGGCTATCAAGACAGAATGCCTACCTGGATTGCAAAGGAAAATCCGTGAAACTCACCCACCCTTCAGGCAAGACAGTCAACTATACCTCACCCAGAACAAGAACCCAAGTGCATTCCTTGAATGTACTTCCCCTTCCCAAACTTGAAGATATTCCGGTGGTTCGTGACTTCCCGGATGTCTTTCCTGAAGAGCTTTCGGGCATGCCACCCGACAGATGTGTAGAGTTTATAGTGGATCTTGTACCAGGAACCGCACCAATTTCCAAACGCCCATATAAAATGGCCCAAATGAGTTAGCTGAGCTAAAAATCCAACTTCATGTTTCGTTGGAAAAAGGCTTCATCCGCCCTAGCTCATCGCCATGGGGTTGCCCCGTTCTGTTCGTAAAGAAGAAAGATGGAATAGAAAGGATGTGCGTAGACTAGCGCCCGCTAAATCTAGCGACGATAAAGAACAAATACCCATTGCCCAGGATCAATGATCTTTATGATCAACTTGCAGCATCCTCTGTCTTCTCCAAGATGGATTTGAGATTAGGTTATCATCAAATCAAAATCCGAAGCGAGGACATTCCCAAAACGTCTTTTACTACTCGTTATGGTCTTTACGAGTACACCGTCATGTCCTTTGATTTAACCAATGCCCCCGCCACATTCTCGCGCTTGATGAATTCGGTCTTCATGGAGTATCTAGATAAATTTGTTGTAGTTTATCTTGATGACATTCTCATCTACTCGAAGAGCGAAGCAGAGCACGCAGAACACCTAAGGCTGGTATTGATGAAGCTTAGAGAGCATCGCCTGTATGCTAAATTCTCCAAGTGTGAATTTTGGCTACCAGAAGTGACCTACTTAGGCCACGTGATTTCTGCAAAAGGCATTGCTGTGAATCCCGAGAGAGTTCAGGCCGTCCTTGACTGGACTCCACCTGAATCGGTTAAGCAAGTTAGGAGTTTTCTTGGCCTAGCCAGCTATTGCTGTCGCTTCGTCGAGAACTTTTCTAAAGTTGCAAAGCCTCTAACTGAACTCCTCAAGAAAGATAAGAAATTCTTATGGACTTCCAAGTGCGAGGAAAGCTTTCAAGAGCTAAAAAGAAGATTGACTTCTGCACCCGTACTTGCACCTCCAGACACTAAAAAGGATTTCGAGATCTATTGTGACGCATCACGGCAAGGGTTAGGATGCATACTTCTGCAAGATCGACATGTGGTAGCTTATGCTTCACGCCAGTTGCGGCTAGATGAAGAGAACTATCCTACCCATGACATTGAATTCGCTGCCGTAGTTCATGCCCTAACAACATGGCGACATTACCTCCTTGGTAATCGTTGTAAGATTTATTCCGACCACCAAAGCCTCAAATATATTTTCACCCAGCCAGATCTTAATCTCAGGGAAAGACACTGGATTGAGTTGATAAAAGATTACGACGTAGTAATTTCTTACACCCCAGGCAAAGCCAATGTCATGGCTGATGCACTAAGTCGTAAGTCGTATTGTAACAACCTCATGTTTCAACAGTATCAACCACTTCTTCATGAGGACTTTCGCAAGCTCAATCTTGAGATTGTTCCTCATGGATATCTTTCTACCTTGGTGGCGAAATCAACTCTTGAGGATCAAATCATAGTTGCCCAAAGGCGTGCACGAGGTGTTAGTCGGATCAAGGAGAACATTGCTAGCGGAGTTGCTAAATGTTTCTCCACAGATAGCAAGGGAACAGTATTCTTTGGAAATCGTTTGGTAGTACCTAAGAATAGGGAACTAAGGCAACTCATCCTCAAAGAAGCCCATGACACACCCCTCTCGATTCATCCCGGTAGCACAAAAATGTACCGAGATCTACGCCAGAGATTTTGGTGGACTAGGATGAAGAGAGACATTGCTCAATTTGTTGCCGAATGTGATGTTTGTCGTCGCATTAAGGCAGAACATCAAAGACCTGCTGGTACACTTCAACCCTTGTCTATTCCCGAGTGGAAATGGGACAAAGTCGGTATGGACTTCATCACCATCTTTCCAAGAACCTAGAAAGGAAACAATGCCATCTTCGTTGTCATAGATAGGCTTTCCAAAGTTGCTCACTTCCTTCCGGTTCGTGAGTCTATAACTGCTAGCCAGTTAGCGGACTTGTACATCTCTAGAATTGTATCCCTTCACGGTGTTCCTTTGGAAATAAATTCTGATCGTGGTAGACTTTTTACCTCTAGATTTTGGGGAAGCTTTCAGAAGGCTATGGGAACTCATCTCTCCTTTAGTACAGCTTTCCATCCTCAGTCTAGCGGTCAAGTCGAAAGGGTTAACCAAATTCTCGAAGACATGCTCAGAGCTTGTGTTATCTCATTCGGAAAGAATTGGGAGAAGTCTCTTCCATTTGCCGAATTTTCTTATAACAATAGTTTTCAATCTAGTCTGAACATGGCTCCTTTTGAACTCCTATATGGACGACGATGTCGAACACCACTAAACTGGTCAGAAACCAGTGAAAGACAATTCTTTGGACCGGATATGATCAAGGAAGCAGAAGAGCAAGTTCACATTGTTCGTGATCAATTGAAAGCAGCCCAGTCTCGTCAGAAAAGCTACTATGATCGTCATCGTAGGCAAGAGAGCTACAATCTGGATGAGAAGGCTTACCTTCGGGTTACTCCTCTGAAGGGAACCCAACGTTTCGGTATCAAAGGAAAGTTGGCCCCACGTTACATCGGACCTTTCCGCATTATTGCTAAACGTGGAGAAGTTGCCTACCAACTTGAACTACCCCCGCACCTTTCCCGAGTACATGATGTATTCCATGTGTCCCAACTCAGGCGTTGCTTCAAGGACCCCATCCGCGAAGTCGACCATGAAACGCTTGATCTCCAAGATGACCTTTCTTATCGAGAATACCCCGTTCGTATTCTTGATTCCGCAGAGCGTGTCACTCGTAGTCAGAACATTAGGTTTCTGAAAGTGCAATGGTCACACCACTCTGAAAGAGAAGCTACGTGGGAAAGAGAAGACCGTCTCAATGCTGAGTACCCCACCTTCCTCCCGCAGACTTCTGAATCTCAGGACGAGATTCTTTTGAGTGGGGGCGAGTTGTCAGAACCCTCTGTTAGGTAATGTGCTAGGGTTAACCAGTACTCCTGCATCATGTTAAAATTTCAAAAGAAATCTTTGAAATCAAATTCAAAAGAAAAATGGGAGAAGGAACCCCCCCAGATGAATTAATTCAAAAGGCCAGATAAAAATCTTCTCCAAAAATTCATGTTAGAATTTTGAAAAGTCTTATAAATGAGTGTGATCACATATCAAGTGATGTGGGACCCACCCCATGCTCATAGATTTTTCAAATATTCAAACAGTGCCTTGGATTTAATGAAAAACCCCTATTTGAGTTAAGATTCAAATTATTTGAATTTTAAAAATGTTGAAACTTTATAAGTGGCTAGTCTATATTGTTATGAAGCCATATAAAATTTTTCAGCATTTAATAAAATGGCTTGCTATTTTTTTTAGCTAGCCGAAACAAATAGCAGAAAGAAAAACAGAGAGGAAAAAAGAAAACAGAAAGCAGCCCACTTACCTGGGCCACCTCGGCCCAACTTACCGTTTCGGCAGCCCAAGCCCACCTGGACCCTTGTCTTCTTCCAGCGCGGCGCAAGCAGCTCGGTGGCCGGCATGCCGCGGCCGCCACGCCACCTGCCTGCCTGGAGCCCCCCCCCCCCCGGGCGTCGTTATCCCGTCTGGAGGCGTCCTGGAGACGCCCTGCTCCATTCCCCTCCCTCCAGTGCACTTGCCCCCTCCGTTCTCACAGCCAACGACGACCGCCTTGTTGTCCGCCGAGGCGTCCTGGAGAAGACCGAGAGGACCGCCGGAGCGCGACACCGAGCACACGCAGCCAACGACGACGAGGACCTTCACCGAGCTGTCCCCCGTGTTCCCCTTAAAGCTCTTCATCGATCTGCAGAAGAAGGCGAGCCCGGAGCCCTCCTAGTCACCGGAATCGAGCTCGAGCCACCGCCGGACCCGCAAGGACTCATCGTCGTATTTCGTCATCATCACGCCGCCGTTTACCTCACCGTCTGCTCTGCTGAGTTCCTGGTGAGCGCAGGATCAAAACCCCTATCTTATCGCCCTCGATTGCTTCCTCTAGCCATGGCCGCCATGAAAGCCGAAACTCCTCGCCGCCGGGATCCATGGCGACGACCAACCGTTATGCAATCGAGCTCGCCTTGTTGTCCATCGCGTTCCCCGTGCTCCACTGCTTCAAACCAGCCTAGCCCCGCCTCCATTCGCGCCTTGTAGCGAATTCCCGATCACAGCCGTAGCTCGGTCGCTGCGAAACTCGACGCCGGCGAGCGTACAGGGCACCCCAGCACTTGGAGTTGGTCACTTTCGACGCGCATCGGCAAGGGCTTCAAGTTGGAGGTCGCAGCGCTTCGATTGGTGCCCGGAATCAACCTCCCCATGCAGCGCCGCCGCGGTTCTGGTCGCCGGCGTTTAGCCGCCGGCCTGTCAGGCTGAGCACCGGGATTAATCACCCCCTAATGACCCCCCCTGAGCCACTGACCAGTGGGCCCAGTGGCTTATTTAAACCACTGGATTAATTGAACCAGCCGGATTAAATTAACCAGCCACTGACAGGTGGGAACCCCTTGTCAGCCCCCCCTGATGCCAGCATGAAGTCAGCATGACGCAGTAATTCATTTCCAGAAATTAAAAAGAATTAAAGAAATTCAGAAAATTCCAGAAATTACCCCAAACTTTGGAATTTCATAGAAAATTCATATTATCTCCAATTTGGACAAATAATATATGAAAAATTATCAGGAGAAAATAAGCTATCCAAAAATGCAACTTTCAACTATGTTTGGGTTGATTTTAAAATGGGACCAGTAGCATATGTCATTTGATTTATTTGAAATTAATTCAAATTCAATTCAAATGATTTTTTTAACTTTGACCATGGAATTATAGTATGTTTCAACCACACTTCAGAGGCATATCATACACATTTCCAAAAGGTTCAAAATGATCAAACAATGTCACATGTAACTTGGTTAAGTTTGAATTCAAATTGGAGTTTGAATTTGCAATTCAATTTGCAATATAATCCATTTAAATGGAATTGCTTCACACATCAAAGCATTTAGATCAAGTTCCAACCTACCATCATGTGATTGTGAATTGTATTTACTTTGCTACTTTGCTTGTTGTTTGTCGAGTAGAGGTGGAACCGGAGCAGGAGGCTGCCCCCTTCGTTGAAGACCCAGAACCCAAACCTCGTCAGCAAGGCAAGCAAACCCCCATTGATCATGTCGATAAAATCCCACTTCCCTCTCATGTCTCGCTTATGCATTGTTTAGGATGATCACCATGATTTTTTTCTACCGCATAGATGAACCCATTCCTTTGCATGACCTATCATTTTGTCACAGTAGTAAGCAAACCACAATCCTAGAAAATGTAGGAGTTGTTTGATATCATGTGGCCCCTGCAACTGTTACTGCTTATTGCATGCTTAGCATGGTACCATGCTGATACTGTGATGTGAGTCGGGATGGTAGTGATCATGTTGATGATGGTAGAAAAGTGTTGGTGAATCGACCCTAATACAAGGTGAGCGATGAGAGGCTGTGTAGGAGTACACGGTGGGTTGTCTCGTTGAACACCGCACTAAGTCCGAGTTCTTGTGTGGTGATCCAAGATGAAGAGTACAACCACACATTGGGCTCACTGACCTCTCTCATCTTACTAACTCATCCCTTTCGATGTCCAGATGTCGCAATAGTTTGGAGTTCTGGTAGGCTTGTGTCCTGGATGCTAAGTGAGAGAACGACTCACCCGAGACCGGCTTATGCACCACGCACACATCACTTGGGTCCACTTCGGTAAACCGGCCGGGTTCACGATAGTGGTAGCCAACCCAAGTAGGCGGCTTTCTCGGACTAGATTGGCTATGAGGTAACAGTTGTGGTCAACATCTTCGCCGACAGTTCTTGAATGGTGTCGAGTACAAAGGCGGTAATTGATGATCATGTGTGTGTAGCGGTACACCCCTGCAGGGTTAACAAAACTATTCGAATAGCCGCGTCCGCGGTTATGGACTGCTTGGAAAGCTTAGCTTGATTATTAGATAACTTGAACCGGATACTTCTAAAACACACCAAGATAAGTGTGAGTGCTATGGCGTGCTTTCTCGTGGGGATGTCGAGGAAGGCACCATAGTGGTGTAATTGGTTGGAGAAAGTAGTGGACTCGTGTATGCTTCTTACCTCAAAGTCTGGTACTCGTAGTTCAGGACTAGCCAAGTCAAAGCTGGCATTTTTGCAAGTGAAACCCCACCTCCCTTTACCTTGATACATGTGCATGAGTAGTATAGCTCCTATGTAAGTCTTGCTGAGTACGACTTTGTACTCACGTTTGCTTAATCTATGTTTTAGATGAACCCACTGACCCCGAAGGTGGCTTCTTCATCGAGCTGGACGACTGAAGATCAAGCTAGTCTAGTCCCAGTCAGACGACTGGTTCCCTCGTGGAGGGCTTGTGTTTAAATAAGGCTTCTTAAGCCATTTGTTAAACTTGTCTGTACTCAGACATAATTTGCTTCCGCTTATGTTGTAATGTTGGATCACATGTTTGTGATCTCTGTGTGCACTCTATAAGAGTTATCAATAAAAATGTATACTTTGTAGAGAATTGCAATGGTACCTACTATTCATACAAGGCATGTGTGCTATGTGTATGTTTATAACATGCATGTCTTTGTATGGTTTTTCGATACCCTAGTTGTGTTCTGGCTAGCGGTCTTTCATACACCAAGTGGCCCTTAGATGTGCGCAGCTTGGGGCATCGCGATGCGATTGCTCGTGACTCAGTCTCGTGCACACTTTGTGGTATGATCGAGCCCGCCCTAGACCCCGACTAACTGATCCGGCTGGAGTAAGTCTATGTAAGAGTTATGAGATAGTCGATAGTATGGTTGAGGCGACTTGTCTTTGAATATGGGAGCTCACCACCCATATCATAAGACTTGTGTGCGGACGATGAGGACCCATCTCAGTTGATCATCCGGCCTGGATGGGATGCCCCTCACGTACGATGCTTTCCGAGGACGTTCTGTGCTTGGCCTTGTCTGCTTAGACAAGTGGGTACGGTTCTCGGATCTCCATATGACTATGTCTTAGCTGTACTTGCATACGCTAACCCCGGGTCCCGACAATATCTTGACGCGTGGGGCCGGTCCAATCGCAGCAAACCAGTCATTAAAGACGCCAGGGCCCCCAGCTTCCACCGGTGGGCAAGGGAACGTGTTGAACTTAAGACACGAAAGGAGTCCAGGTAGCCTTGGTTTTCTACAAAATATTGCAACATGCCCCTCTTCTCCACATGCAAAGCAAGAAATTAATGTGTCCGCACCGTCCCGGGAATTAAACCCATAAATAATCTGGTTAAAGCTGCTGACCACGCCATTAGAAGCATTGGTGGTGGATGAATCAGCGGGCATTGAAGACTGATTCAAATTTGAAATCCTGTTGAAGACCGATTCTCTCTTCCCAGATGTTGGATTCCGGCGATCACCGTCGGCGAGGTTTCGACGACGGTGAACCGTGGTCCATTCATCGTCTTCTTCCTTATAAAATTTTGCTTCCTCGCGTCTCCAATTTGGGCCACCATTACCCCAGAGACTGAATACCATCTCGAAATCATTGCATGAGACACGACCCGCATTGTAAACCTCGAAACCAACTGACTTTGAAGCCAGGGAGAACTCAAAAGATCTATCACAAAGATGGTGCACATGAAAACCCTGAGAGTAGCCTCCAAAAGATGCATGCAAAGCAACACTAACCGTTTGTACATTCAAACGGAATGAAGCACGACAGAAAGAGACCACCAACTTGAATTCCTTGCGATGAAACCCAAGCGGGAAAACAACCGGATGTCCAAACTTTCTACGCACCTCTGCTTGGAACTTCTTACCTCGATCGAAGTCCAGAAGAGGGGCCATGGGGATCAAATGACACTTCACAATCGGTGACAAAGTTGGCTACCGGCGCCGGAGTGGCCACCGGCAGGGGTGGGTGGCCGCCGGGGACGGAGTGGCCACCGGCGCAAGGTCGCCAGGGAGTCTCCTAGGAACCTAGGAGCCCGCTGAGGAAGCACTCACATATTAGGGTAAGTGTTGTTGTTCCCATTTTATCCACAACATGATTTATGTGATAGTTATATTCTTGATGTTGTTCATGATACTACTGAAAATTACTTTGAGATTGGAAAGCTTGGTTCTAAAATCTTTCATGTTACAAAAACACCTCTCTTTTTGATGAAATTTTTAAAGTTTCTCTTGTTCCACCTTCCTATGCTTGTCACTTTGTGCTTCTTTGATTTATTTTCTTATAAGATGCCTATGCATAGGAAGTGGGTTAGGCTTAAATGTGTTTCATATTTTCTTTTTAAAGCTCTCTGTTGCTTCAAGTCCTTTTTCTTATAAGAGCATCTTTTATAATCTTTATGCCTAGCTTAAAGGCGTAAAAGAAAGCGCTTGTTGGGAGGCAACCCAAGATGTTTTTACTTCTGTTTTTAGCGGTATTGATGTTTGTTACTATTGTAGCAACATCATTGTATCTTTACTTTTCAAGCTTTGTGCCAATTATAGCCTCATATGACAAGGGAAGTGAAAGTTGTGACATGCTGTCCAGAAAAAAGATTCTGTCCTCGTGACGGGAAAAATCATAGAAAAATCCCAGTTCATCTTTTTGAGATGAAATTTTTACACAGTTTTATATATAAAATCACGGAACTTTCGTATGTTCTGAGTTTTTTTATTTGAGTTGCATAAGTATACGTAAAAAATTCTTTACTACCTGCTGGTCTGTTTTTCACAGATTCTATCCTGTTTTTCCTTTTCTTCATTTTGCGAACCTTGAGCTTGCTTTTTCTTTGAAAAAACCTTTTGGAAATCTTGAGAAACAGTAGATCTTCAAGATTATTTTTATTTCCAGTAGAGAAAAAAATATTTTATTATGGGTACTAACCTCGCTAATGAGATTATGATGAGTTATGTATAAAGGGAGTTTTCAAGTGTGCGAGGGATGATGATGAAAGAAGATTCAGGAGTGTCAAGCGCTCAAGCTTGGGGATGCCCCCATGCATCCCCAAGAAATATTCAAGGAGTCTCAAGCGTGTAAGCTTGGGGATGCCCCCGTGCATCCCCTTCTCCATCAACAATTATCAGTTCTTCTCTCGTTTCACTATATTTTTATCACTTCATGCGTTATGTGCTATGCTTGGAGCGTCTCGCTCTTAGGTTTTATTTTTAGTTTTCTTTAGATTTGCTTGATGTTCATACAAGTTAGAACCCAACTTTCTTTGTGTGGGAGAGAAACACACTCCACTTTCAAAATCTATAACACAACATAGGATTTTTTTCATGCTTATCTTTGTTGTGTGTGTTCTTTATCTTTTTCATAGCTACTGTCATGTTTAGCTCTTAGTTTTCATGCTTATATTTTTAAAGAGATGTTGTTTAGTTTGTTGATGGAACTCTCTTAAGTTTTCATGTTTTTATTGTTTAGAGAGTTTTCCTGTTGCACTGAGTTGTGTGTCTTGACTTGAAGTAGGTAATTGAGGTTGCTATTCAGTTGTAGTAGTTTTGAGTAATGTTTGGACTTTTGGTGTCAAGAACTTTAGCCTATTAGTGATAGATGTCGTATTTTGGGAAATCCGTGTTTATTTTCAAAACTTAAAAAATTAGTTGAGAACTTTAGCTACTAGATGGATCACTACTCTTTTGAGGGGTCGAATATTAGAGTACACTCACGTACCATGAGTCGAGGATGCGCAAGGATAACCAAACCACCATACACTCCTCCTCGGGGTACTTGTCTCTTTGTGAAACCTCCTTATTATATTGAGAGTTACCGATAATAAGTGCATGAGTTCTTCGGACTAATGTGAGTATTCGAAAGTTGACACTTCCACCTTCCCATATTTTTCTAGCCTCTCCTGTGTTGTGCATTTCTTTCTTCTCACTCCAAGAGTTGGTGTCCACCTTCACCGGTACATCCAAACCCTTGGCATGATACACTCTGTCATCATAAACCTCCTTATATCCTTCCTCAAAACAGCCACCATACCTACCTACGAAGGCATTTCCATAGCCTTTCCGAGATATATTGACATGCAATATCCATCTTCTCAAGACTTGATCTTCATGTCATAGATGCTACTTTCTTGATCGATGAGTCGCATTCTAGTTGGGCCGTTCCCTAATCATTGATACGTGACGCGCTAGTATCATTGCACATCCTGCTACACTAGCAGAGGCATACATTTGGATACGTCATGATAGTTACATCTTCTTTATGATTTGAGTACTTTTGTAAATTGTGAAAGATCTTCTATACTTTTTTATATATAGGGTGTTGTCCCTAAAGTGAGGAAAAGATCCCAAAGTGGACAAATTAAAAGATCCCAAACAGGACAAATGAGAGAAATAGAAAGATCCAATGAGGCCACCAAAAAAAATACAAAAAAATAGACAAAAGATAAAAAATAAAAAAAAGAGAGAAGTGGGCACACTACTATTCCTTTTAAGAGATCCACAGTCGTACTACCTCTTATATCTTGTACTCCATAGAGATTATCATTCATGCATATAGCTATGTGGGGACCTTCACACTATAGAACTTGGCTTGTATATTTCAAGGATGAGCCTCCTCAAATGAGTTCTAGGTCTTCTTGAACAAGCAAGTTGGATGCACCCCCACTAGTTCCATTGGAGAGCTTACCTTAGCTCATATGTGCATCCGTTGCATGGCAATCCCTACTCCTCACATCATATCTATCATTTGGATTTCTCTCGCCTATGATTTCCCTCATTGATGTGAGCCTTTCACACCTTTTTGTCTTCCTCCTCCACCATATTCTCTCTTTGCCATCCTAAGTGTCTACTTTCTTGCTTACGCTCATCCATTGCATGAGTGCTCAAAATGTCGAAAAGGAGTGGATCATTTTGACTTGTACCTGGATAGTGGTCTGGGGATGAGTCAAGATAAGATTCCATAGAAGACCAAGTGTGAAACTTTAGTAGATTGAGTTCTCAACACAAAAATACGTTTTCTCGTATATCCCTAACCGCTTTTTGCACGCAAACACAATTTGCAGACATTTTCGAGTCACGGACAACGAGAGCTCTTGCACCTTTATGTTCTTATGTTGCTTGTTTCAATGCTAAATATAGACTCTTGCCTGTTATGACTTGAATTGAATTACATGCCTAGATTGCTTTACTTAAAAGTTCTTATATGGTTGTTAGCATGTCACCACAGAAATTATGCTTTTATCATTTACCTACTCGAGGACGAGCAGGAATTAAGCTTGGGGATGTTGATACGTCCAAAGCGTATCTATAATTTCTGCTTGCTCCATGCCTCTTTTGTGTGATATTGCTATGATATTGATGAACTTCCATACACTTTTGATCATATTTGGACTAACCTATTAACTCAGTGCACCCCAGTGCCAGTTCCTGCTTTCTGCTGTTTTTCTATTTCAGGTTTCCCCCATATTAAAAGTGCTCCAAAAATTCGGGAAAAATCCAATAAAAAAATGAGCGCTTCGGAAGCTTCGGGAATCATCGAGGGGGGGCCAGAGGGGACCCACCAGGGCCCCAGGCGGCCTAGGGTGGGGCCGCGCCAGGGGGCCTCCTGGACCCCTAGTGGACCCCTGACTGCCCCCCTTCGCCCATATATTCCCCGTGACGTGAAACCCCCTGGACGGGAATCCTTTTTCGCGATCCCTTCCCTGTTCCGCCACCGCCGTGCTTCCAAGATCGGGAGCACCAGAACACCTCTTCCCGGCACCCTGCCGGAGGGAGGAACCACCTCCGGGAGCTTCTCCACCACCATGGATGCTTCCCGGATGAACCGTCAGTAGTCCTCCTTGGACCATGGGTCTATGATCAGTATCTATGTGATGTTCTCCTCCCCTCTTTGTTCTTCATGGATTAAACCTCGTGAGCTTCCCTACATGATCGAGGCACATATGTAATATTTCTGCTGTTGCTATGCTGAGTTTGATGGGATACGATGGATTATGAGATTATGTTCAGATTGTGTTTGAGTAATATATTTGATTCTCCTCTTTTATATTCATGTTCTAGAGTAATTCTTGCATGTTCTCTGTTGCTGTTTATTGCTTTGGCCAAGTAGTAGGTAGTGACTCCAAGAGGGAGCGTTATGCATGATTGTGGGTTCATGCCCCCCGATGACTAGCTTGAGTGATAGAAACATGAGTCTAGGGGATGTGCTGTTGCCACAAGGGAATGGTGCTTGTACTTGTGGGTGCAAGGATTGTTTACTTTACACAAAGTTCTTTAATTCAGTTGTCCGTTGCTTTGATTTTACACTTTGGGTGGGATTCACAACTTAATACCAGCGAGATGTTCTGGATAGATATCTCAAGGTGGATGATTAGTAGGTAGATGCAGATGGATTTCGGTCTACTTGATTTGGCGTACCGCCCAAGCTTATGAGCCTCTTCCTTTCTTTGTAGCATTGGTTTGCGCACATAATCCTGTCAATTGCCCAGCTGTAATTTGTTTACCTCGCATGGCTATTTTATTGTCTTTTGCGAGAGAGACATCACTAGTGAACATCATAGGACCCCGGTCCATATTTCCAATACTGTTTACACTCGCTATCAATTTACTGCTTTATTTACTTTTCTGTTGCTATCACTATCATTATTATCACGTGCGTTTTAACCTTTGTAAACAACAAGGCCGGAGGAATTGACAACTTCTCTGTACTCATTGGGAAGCAAACTTATTTGCTGTGTGTGCAGGTCCAGGTGAAGTAAGCAACCTTGAGTTGTGAACGGCGCCATTGTTCACTTCACCACCTTCTTGTATCTGTTGGAGTCCTATTGGTTCGACATTCAACCTTAGCATCTTCGTTAAGGGAAATTTGCCACTACGCTACATCTCACCTTCCACTTTGGGTAAACCAACGAGGGGCGAGACGTAAACTCTCGTAACATCAGCCACCAAGAAGCAATCCACTACTATCCTGCTTAGAAACTTTTATGTTGGAACTACTTCTTGGAATAGGTTTATTCTAGATACTGCTATCAATGGGAATTTCCTAGAAGTCCCAGTTTGGGAAGCTCTTAGTATTATGGAAAATCTTGTTGGAAACCCCCCTGTTGCTAGCATTCAAGAGGACATTACCCTAGCTCACATTATGAAAAAACTTGAAAAGATAGAGCTACAGATGCCAAGCATTAATAAGATAAGTGAGTTGGATCGTAAGGTTCAAGGGAATTTGAATAGACTTGATAGCTCCATGCATAAAATTTTCAAAAACATGGAGACCATCAAATCCCATGACTTGGATCCTTCTAGGATTGATAAGATTGAGGAAATCATTGACACTCTAGGAACTACTTTCTCCTCAATCAAAACCAAAAAGGTAGAAACTCCGGAAAAGAAAGAACCTAGGTTCTTTTACGTTCCAAAGGCTCCTCGTTTCAAAAATAATCTATCTATTGTCAAAGGGGTTGAAACTGTGAAGACTTTGGAAGAGATACCTCTCTTTAATAGAATAAATGAGACTCCAAATGATCTTCCGCCTTTTGCTTTTATTCCTAGAAGTATCTTTATTAGGCCTTTATTTGAAAGACCTCTTAAGAGTGGTTGTACTATTGAAGAGATTTTTGATGATTTTGATGATGGTTCAATGGATACAACTTGATCTATTTGCATTAAGCCTAGATAATGGCTTTAAAGAAGCGCTTTCGGGAGGCAGCCTGCAACGAATTTAGGATTTCCTTTTTGTTTTTATTCTTTTTTTAGTGGTCTTGATGATTGTTAATACTGTAGAAACATCATTGTATCTTTACTTTTCAAGCTTTGTGCCATTTATAGCCTCATATGACAAGGGAAGTGAAAGTTGTGACATGCTGTCCACAAAACAGATTTTGTCCTCGTGACTAGAAAAATACCAGTTCATCTTTTTGAGCTGAAATATTTACACAGCGTGCTCTATACAATTACGGAACTTTCGTATGTTCTGAGTTTTTCAATTTGAGTTGCAGAAGTATCCCTAAAAAAATCTTTACTACCTGCTGGTCTGTTTTTCACAGATTCTGTCCTATTTTTCCTTTTCTTCGTTTTGCAAACGTTAAGCTTTCTTTTTCTTTGCAAAAACCTTTTGGAAATCTTTAGAAACAGTAGATCTTCAAGATTATCCTTATTTACAGCAGATAAAAAATTAATTTATTATGGGTACTAACCTCGCTAATCAGATTATGATGAGTTATCTATGAAGGGAGTTTTCAAGTGTGCGAGGGAAGATGATAAAAGAAGATTCAGGAGTGTCAAGCGCTCAAGCTTGGGGATTCCCCCATGCATCTCCAAGAAATATTCAAGGAGACTCAAGCGTCTAAGCTTGGGGATGCCCCCGTGCATCCCCTTCTCCATCAACAATTATCAGTTCGTCTTTCGTTTCACTATATTTTATCACTTCATGCGTTATGTGCTATGCTTGGAGCGTCTCGCTCTTAGGTTTTATTTTTAGTTTTCTTTAGCTTTTCATTCTGTTCATAGCAAGTTCGAACCCAGATTTCTTAGTGTGGGAGAGAAACACGCTCCACTTTTAAAATCTAGAGCACATCATAGGATTTCTCATGCCTATTTCTTTGCTGTGAGTGTTCTTTATCTTTTTCATAGCTACTACCATGTTTAGCTCTTAGTTTTCATGCTTATCTTTTTAAGAACTTTTATTTAGTTTGTTGCTAGAACTCTCTTGAGTTTTCATGTTTATCTTGTTTAGAGAGTTTGCCTGTTGCACTGAGTTGTGTGTCTTGACTTGAAGTAGGTAATTGAGGTTGCTATTCTTTTGTAGTAGTAACTTGCAATAGTTTTGAGGTATTGCTTTGAGTAATGTTTGGACTTTTGGTGTCAAGAGCTTTAGTCTATTAGTGATAGATGTCGTATTTTGGGAAATCCGTGTTTATTTTCAAAACTTACAAATTAGTTGAGAACTTTAGCTACTAGATGGATCACTACTCTTCTGAGGGATCGAATATTAGAGTACACTCACGTACCAGGAGTCGAGGATGCGCAAGGATAACAAAACCCCCATACACTCCTCCTCGGGGTACTTGTCTCTTTGTGAACCTCCTTATTAGATTGAGAGTTACCGATAATAAGTGCATGAGTTCTTCAGACTAATGTGAGTATTCGAAAGTTGACACTTCCACCTTCCCATATTTTTCTAGCCTTTCTTGTGCCGTGCACTGCCTCCTCACTCCGAGAGTTGGCGTCCACCGTCGCTGGTACATCCAAATTCCTTGCACGATACGCTATGTCATCATAAACCTCCTTATATCCTTCCTCAAAACAGCCACCATACCTATCTATCTAGCTATTTCCATAGCCTTTCCGAGATATATTGCCATGCAACATCCACCTTCTCATGACTTGATCTTCATGTCATACATGCTACTTTCTTGATCGATGAGCCGCATGCTAGTTGGGCCTTGCCCTAATCATTGCTACATGATGCGCTAGTATCATTGCATATCCTGCTACACTGGCAGAGGCACACATTTGCATACTTCATGATAGTTACGTCTTCTTTATGATTTGAGTACCTTGTAAAGTGTGAAAGATCTTCTATACTTTTTGTAATATATAGAGTGTTGCCCCTAAAGTGAGGAAAAGATCCCAAAGAGGACAAAATTAAAAGATCCCAAAGAGGACAAATGAGAGAAATAGAAAGAGCCATTGAGGCCACCAAAGAAAATACAAAAAAGAGAAAAAGAGAAAAAGAAATAAAAAGGGAGAAGGGGCACACTACTATTCCTTTTGTGAGATCCACACTCGTACTCCATCTTATATCTTGTACTCCATAGAGATTATCATTCATGCATATAGCTATGTGGGGACCTTCACACTATAGAACTAGGCTTGTATATTCCAATGATGAGCCTCCTCAAATGAGCTCTAGGTCTTCTTGATCAAGCAAGTTGGATGCACCCCCACTAGTTCCATTGGAGAGCTTACCTTAGCTCACATGTGCATCCGTTGCATGGCAATACCTACTCCTCACATCATATTTATCATTTGGCTTTCTCTCACCTATGATTGTCCTCATTGATGTGAGCCTTTCACACCCTTTTTGTCTTCCTCCTCCACCATATTCTCTCTTTGCCATCCTAAGTGTCTACTTTCTTGCTTACGCTCATCCATTGCATGAGTGCTCAAAATGTCAAAAAGGAGTGGATCATTTTGACTTGTACCTGGCTAGTGGTCTGGGGATGAGTCAAGATAAGATTCCAAAGTAGAACAAGTGTGAAACTTTAGTAGATTGAGTTCTCAACACAAAAATACCTTTTTCTCGTATATCCCTATCCCCTTTCTTGCACGCAAACACCATTTGGAGACATTCGAGTCACGGACAGCGAGAGCTCTTGCACCTTTATGTTCTTATGTTGCTTGTTTCAATACTAAATATAGACTCTTGCCTGTTATGACTTGAATTGAATTAGCATGCCACCACAGAAATTATGCTTTTTATCATTTACGTACTCGAGGATGAGCAGGAATTAAGCTTGGGGATGTTGATGCGTCCAAAACATATCTATGATTTCTGCTTGCTCCATGCCTCTTTTGTGTGATATTTCTATGATATTGAGGAACTTCCATACACTTTTGATCATATTTGGACTAACCTATTAACTTAGTGCACCCCAGTGCCAGTTCCTGTTTTCTGCTGTTTTGCTATTTCAGGTTTCCCCCATATTAAAAGTGCTCCAAAAATTAGGGGAAAATCCAATAAAAAATCAGCGATTCGGAAGCTTCGGGAGTCACCAAGGGGGGCCCAGAGGGGACCCACCCGGGCCCCAGGCGCCCTCCCGGCGCGCCCTAGTGTGGGGCCGCGCCAGGGGGCCGCCTGGACCCCTGGTGGCCCCCCTGGCTGCCCCCCTTCGCCAATATAATCTCCGTGACGCAAAAACCCCGTGTCGGGAACCCTTTTTCGCGGTCTCTCCTCTGTTCCTCCGCCGCCGCGCTTCCAAGATTGGGAGCACCATGAGACCTCTTCCCGGCACCCTGCCGGAGGGAGGAACCACCTCCGGGAGCTTCTCCACCACCATGGATGCTTCCCGGATGAACCGTGAGTAGTCCACCTTGGACCCTGGGTCTATGATCAGTAGCTATGTGAAATTGTCCCCCTCTCTTTGTTCTTCATGGATTAGACCTCGTGAGTTGCCCTACATGATCGAGGTTCATATGTAATATTTCTGCTGTTGCTATGCTGAGTTTGCTGAGATCCGATGGATTATGAGATTATGTTCAGATTGTGTTTGAGTAATATATTTGATTCTCCTCTTTTATATTTATGTTCTTGAGTAATTCTTGCATGTTCTCCGTTGCTGTTTATTTCTTTGGCCAAGTAGTAGGTAGTGACTCCAAGAGGGAGCGTTATGCATGATTGTGGGTTCATGCCCCCCGATGACTAGCTTGAGTGACAAAAACATGAGTCTAGGGGATGTGCTGTTTCCAAAAGGGAGAAAACAACGGTGCTTGTACTTGCGGGTGCAAGGATTGTTTACTTTATGCAAAGTTCTTTAATGCAGTTGTCTGTTGCTTTGAGTTTACACTTTCGGTGGGATTCACAACTTAATACCAGCGAGATATTCTTGATAGACATCTCAAGGTGGATGATTAGTAGGTAGATGCAGATGGATTCCGGTCTACTTGATTTGGCGTACCGCCCAAGCTTTTGAGCCTCTTCCTTTCTTTATAGCATAGTTAGCATTGGTTTGCGCACATAATCCTGTCAATTTCCCAGCTGTAATTTGTTTACCTCGCATGGATATTTTATCGTCTTTTGGGAGAGAGACATCACTAGTGAACATCATCGGACCCCGGTCCATATTTCCAATACTGTTTACACCCGCTATCAATTTATTGCTTTATTTACTTTTCCGTTGCTATCACTATCATTATTATCCCGTGCATTTGATCCTTTGTAAACAACAAGGATGGAGGAACTGAAAACTCCTCTGTACTCGTTGGGAGCAAAGTTATTTGTTGTGTGTGCAGGTCCAGGTAAAGTAAGCAACCTCGGTTGTGAACGGTGCCATTGTTCACTTTACCACCTACTTGTCGATCGTGGAGTCCTACTGGTTCGATACTCAACATTAGCATCTTCCCTAAGGGAAATTTTCTGCTACGCTACATCTCAACCTTCCACTTTGGGTAACCAACGAGGGGCGAGAAGTAAACTCTCGTGACATCATGAAGCAATTTTATGATTGACATCGTACTTGGCTAAAGTTTTTCTAAAAGCTCCATGCGTAAAGTGTGAACCCCCGTCAGTCATGAGGTACCTGGGTACTCCAAACCTAGGAAAAATTACATCCTTGAGCATTTTCAAAGATGTCTTGTGATCAGCACTTTCAGTGGGGATTTCCTCTACCCACTTGGTTACATAATAAATAGCAACTAAAATGTGAGTGTACTTGTGCGAGGGAGGAAAAGGACCCATAAAATCAAAACCCCAACAATCAAAAGGCTCAATCACTACAGAGTAATTCATAGGCATCTCATTCCTTCTACTAATATTACCAACTCTCTGACACTTATCACAGGATAAGACATAATTTCTAGCATCCTTAAAGAGAGTAGGCCAATAAAAACCTGATTGAAGAACCTTATGAGCGGTCCTCTCACCGGCATGATGTCCTCCATATGGACTATCATGACATTGTCTGGGAATGTCCTTCTGCTCGTGTCCCGGTATGCATCTCCTCACGATCCCATCTGGACATTCTTTGAAAAGATGTGGGTCATCCCAAAATTAATGCCTCAAATCGTGGAAGAACTTCTTCCTTTGCTGAAATATTAAACCTGGAGGAAAAAAAATTGCAACGATAAAGTTAGCATAATCTGCAAACCAAGGATCAGAGAGAGATTGTACATTTACAATAGCTAGCTGTTCGTCTGGAAAACTATCGTTGACTGGAATGGGATCATGCGGTATATATTCCATCCTTGAAAGATTATCCGCCACCGGATTGTCTGCTCCTTTCCTATCAACAATCTGCAAATCAAATTCTTGAAGAAGGAGTACCCATCAGATGAGTCTTGGATTGACATCCTTCATCTCCATAAGATACTTATTGGCAGCATGGTTAGTATGAATAATAACCTCAGAATCAATAATATACTGCCTAAACTTATCACAAGCAAACACTACTGCTAAGAATTCCTTCTCATTAGTAGCATATTTCTTTTGAGCACTATTAAGGGTTTTTACAGCATAATATATAACATTCAATTTCTTATCAACCCTTTGTCCTAAAACATCTCCAACAGCAAAATCACTAGCATCACTCATAATTTCAAAAGGTAAATTCCAATCAGGTGGTTGTCCTATTGGAGCGGTTATTAAAGCTTTCTTAAGAACTTCGAAGGCTTCCTTACAATCTTCATCAAAAACAAAAGCAACATCCTTATGGAGAAGATTAGTGAGGGGTCTTGAAGTCTTAGAAAAGTATTTAATAAATCTTCTATAGAAACCAGCATGACCGAGAAAACTACGAATACCTTTGATGTCCCTTGGATAGGGCATCCTTTCAATTGCTTCGATCTTGGCCCTGTCCACCTCAATTCCCCTCTCAGAAATCTTTTGTCCAAGAACAATTCCCTCATTGACCATAAAGTGTCACTTCTCCCAGTTAAGCACCAAATTTTTCTCCTCACATCTCTGCAAAACTTCATTAAGGTTGTGGAGACAATGGTCAAAAGAGGTTCCATAGACGAAGAAATCGTCCATGAATACCTCCACAATTTCTTCACAAAAACCATGAAAGATAGCAAACATACACCTTTGAAAATTAGCAGGGGCATTACATAAACCAAAAGGCATACGCCTGTAAGCATAAGTACCATAGGGATAAGTAAAAGTGGTCTTCTCTTGATAAAGCAGTGTTAACATGAATTTGAGAGAAGCCAGAATAACCATCAAGATAACAAAAGTGAGTATTTTTGGATAACCTTTCATGCATTTGGTCGATGAACGGCAACGAGTAGTGGTCCTTCCTGGTTGCCTTGTTCAGCTTCCTGTAATCAATACACATTCTATATCCAATAATAATTCTCTGAGGTATTAGTTCATTCTTATCATTAGGAACCACAGTTGTACCTTCTTCCTTTGGAACACAATGAACCGGTCTTACCCACTTACTATCAGCTATAGGGTAGATAATACCTGTGGCTAGAAGCTTGAGAATCTCAGTCCTTCCAACATCCATCATTTTCGTATTCAACCGTCGTTGATGATCAACAACTGGTTTGGCATCAGGCTCAAGGTTGATGGTATGTTGACAAATAGATGGACTAATCCCTTTAAGGTCATCAAGGGTATAGCCAATTGCACCTCGATGTTTGCGAAGTACTTCTAATAGTCGCTCTTCTTCATACCCTGAGAGGTTAGAATTGATAATAACAAGATATACTTTCTTTTCATCTAAATAAGCATATTTGAGCGTATCGGGAAGAGGTTTAAGATCAAACACTAGATCTTCTTTTGGTTTCGATAAAATTCCAAAAGGCTCAACCGGAAGGTTGTGCTTTAGGATAGTCGGTTGTCTTAAGAATATTTCGTCCAGCTCATTTCTCTCCTGCATATGCAAATCATTCTTGTGGTCCTCCATATATTGCTGCAAAGGATCATTAGGAGGAATAGAAATGGAAGCAATATCTTTAATAATCTTATCGTTACTAGGAAAATTAGAACCATGAGGCTGCTTAGAGAACTTAGAAAAGTTAAATTCATATGGTTCACCATTGAATTCAATAGAAAGTTTACCTTTCTTGCAATCTATTATAGCTCCACAAGTTCTGAGAAAAGGTCGACCGAAAATAATAGGACAAAAATTATCCCTTACTGAACCAAGTAGTCGATAGGATATTTTACCTTTCCGCATAAGACTTCAACGTCTCTCACAATTCCGATAGGATAGGTAGTTGCTCTGTTTGCAAGATGAATAGTAACATCAACTTCTTCAAGTTCACAAGGTGAAATCTCACCCATGATCTCTTGATAAAGTGAATAGGGGAAAGCACTAGCACTCGATCCCAAATCGCATAGCCCATAATAATTATGATCTCCTATTTTAACATATCCTACTGGAGTACCTGAAATTGGGCCTTTATTCTTGGTTTGACAAGGTTAGTGGAAACAACACAAAAATTTATATTGGAATCTAAAGCATCATTAGTAACAAGATCCTTAACCAATGCAACTTGAGGATCGACCTTGATCTAGTTCTTAGGCTCATCAATTCTTATCTCACTTTTATTTATTATCCCTGTGACAAAAGAGTGCTCCCTTATCCTTGCGGGAAAAGGGGGCTTTTCATATATAACTGCAGGAAAAATAGGGTCAGCAACATGAATATCAATAGGTAATTCTTTGAAGGGTTTATGATGCTGATCCTTCTTCTTCCTAGAAGAGTCAACATGAGAGGCAAAGTCCTTACAAAAGTCAATCATTATATGGGAATCAAGACCAATCTTAGAGAAAAAGGTACTAAAGTAATCAGTTTTCACATAGCTCTGTATATAATCATGCACATAATTTATAGTGGGTTCAATACCTTTATCTATTTCCCAATCTTCGATATTCCTCTGGATCCTTTCAATGAGATCCCATCTTTCTTCAACGCTTTTCGTGTGAAATACCCCACTAGAGGAGGCATCCAGCATCTCCTTATCCTGACGAGAAAGTCTAGCATAAAAATTTGTAAGTATAATTTCCTTGGGGAGCTCATGAATAGGACATTTGAGCATTAGGGATTTCAATCTCCCCCAAGCTTGAGCGATGCTTTCTCCGTCACGAGACCTAAAGTTATAGATATAGTTTCTGTCTCGATGAATTTCATGAAGAGGATAAAACTTGGTATAAAAGAGAGACATAAGCTCTTGCCAATCAAGCAAATGTGAGTTATCGAGAAGCTTATACCAATCTGAAGCTTTATCTATAAGCGACACGGAGAAAATTTTCCTCATGACAAACTCCATTGATACACCTGCAAGCTTAAATAGTGAACATAGTTGTGACAAATATAGCAAGTGTTCACCGGGGTGTCTGTCTCCTGCATAACGATTAGCCAAAACACAATCGATAATACCAGCTGGTATTTTATAAGGCACAATTTCAGTAGGGGGAGGAACAACCAACATAGATGTTGGGCGTTTCCCCGCAAGCAACGATCCAATAGCTAGGTTTTCCATATGGACAAAGAGCAGCAACAGTAAAATAAAAAAACTTGATGACCCACAACCGTAAGGGATCTATATAAAAATTTCATTACCAGCTTCACTTACCAATAGCGCTATGCTCCCTGGCAACGGCGCCAGAAAACGGTACTTGATGACCCACAACCGTAAGGGATCTATTGCAGCGTTTTCGATAAGTAAGAGTGTCGAACCCAACGAGGAGTGAAAGGTATTGATAAGTGATTTTGGACAAGGAATAACTGCAAGTACTGAAAGATAACTTTTTATGGGTTTTCGGTATAAGCAACAATAAGTCAAAAGCAAGCAAAGTAAATGGTGCTGAGGAGTAGTAGGTGGCCCAATCCTTTTGAGAAAAGGATAAGCCTTGCAACTGAACTTATAAAGACGAAAGCGTTCTTGAGGAAACATGGAGAGGTAGTCATGCACTTTCTCCATATTCCGCATTGATAACATGTTTTGTGTTGAGTGGGTGGATCTATGCTAGCACACCTTCTAGACTAAGATAAGTGCACTCTTATGATTAAACAACTTGCAAGCATCCACAAGGTAGAAATTAAGGCAAAGCCTAACCACAACAATACGATCAAGGATCCATTATTCCCTTGTGCAAAAGTGTGCAAACTGGGGTTCAGGTTTCTGTCACTCCGGCAACCCACTGTAATCATTCTTTATACACAATGTATTCCCCTAGGTCCTTAATAAGGCAAAGTATTGATTGTTCGACTCACACAACACCACTAGGAAAATAACAACACAACTTAAATATCAAACAACACATATTACTTCAACATCATATGACTACTAACAACAAGACTTCTCCCATGTCCTCAAGAACTAAAGTAACTACTCACAAGACATAAAAGAGATCATGATCAGAGGTGATAAATAGGTGGTAAACAATCTGGTCATAATGATATTTCTCCAACAAAACTCAATCGCATTCACCAAAAAGTAGTAATCAACACCGGTAGAGTAGAGAGGATAGATAGTACGAGTTACAACGCAAGTTGCAATTGTGAGATGAGATTGGATGAAGATGAAGATGGTGCTGATGTTGGGGATGATGTCGATGATGATCTCGATGATGCCCGTGACGATGGTGATGACTATGGCGATGATCTCCCCTTTCGGGAGGTGATCTCCTCAACGGAATCTGCCCGCCGGAGAGCCCTTTTCTTCTTTGTAAGTTTCCGCCACGGAGCGGCGGCGGAACTCTGTAAAAACACCTCTTTTTAGGGTTTCTGGATGACGAACCGTATATAGGTCAGAGGGGGGGAGCCTGGGGTGGTCCCAGGGCTCCAGGCGCCCCCCAGCGCGACCAGGGTGGGGGTCGCGCCAGGTGGCCGCCTGGGCACCCTGTGCCCCCCTCTGTTCCCTCTTTTGCGTGTCTTCGTCAATCCTCTCAAAAAAAACCTCCGTAGATTTTCAGGTAATTTGGAGGTGTTCTTCTTTAGCAACTCAGCGTCCACTTTTTACCGCCGAATCCTGCGTCTGTTGCTTCGGCACCGGAAAGTTGCAAACTGTGTAAAACAAGCTAAAAAAGCATAATAACATCTTCGTAATGTGAAATATATCAATGAATAAGAACGAATTATGATATAAAATAGTGATGCATTTTGGACGTATCAGGGGCACAGCCAGGGGGCCCACCAGGAGTCCAAGCACCCCCCTGGCGCGGCCAGGCCCCTGACTGCGCCAGGTGGCCGCCTGGGTGCCTGGTGGTGCCCCCCTGGCCCCACTTTGGGTTTCTAGAGGCTACCGGCACGCTGATTTTTTATCTGATTTTTCCCGGATTTTTGGAGCACTTTTTATATGCGGAAAAACATATATAGAAAAACATCAGAAAACAGAAGCTGGCACTGGGGTGCACTGAGTTAGTAGGTTAGTCCAAATATGATAAAAAGTGTATGAAAGTGTATCTAGATCATAGCAATATCACACAAGACATGCATGGAGCGAGCAGAAATTATCGATACGTTTGAGACGTATCAACATCCCCAAGCTTAATTCCTGCTCGTCCTCGAGTAGGTAAATGATAATAGGCATAATTTCTGTGGTGACATGCTAGCAACCATATAAGAACTTTGAAAAGTAAAGTAATCAAGGTATGTAGTTCAATTCAAGTCATAACATGCAAGAGTCTATATTAGCATTAAAGCAAGTAACAAGAGAACATTAGGTGCAAGAGCTCTTGCTGTCCGTAACTCGAATGTCTCTAGATGGTGTTTGCGTGCAAGAAGGGGGATAGGGAATACGAGAAAAAAAAAATTGTGTTGAGAACTCAATCTACTAAAGTTTCACACTTGGTTTTCTTTGGAATCTTATCTTGAGTCATCCCCAGACCACTAGCCAGGTACAAGTCAATTTGATCCACTCCTTTTCGATATTTTGAGAACTCATGCAATGGATGAGCGTAAGCACGAGAGTTGACACTTAGGATGGCAAAGAGAGAAATATGGTGGAGGAGGAAGACAAAAAGGTGAGAAAGGCTCACATCAATGAGGACAATCATAGGCGAGAAGGACAAATGATAGATATGATGTGAGGAGTAGGGATTGCCATGCAACGGATGAACATATAAGCTGAAAAGCTCTCCAATGGAACTAGTGGGGGTGCATCTAACTTTCTCGCTCATGAAGACCTAGAGCTCTTTTGAGGAGGCTCATCCTTGGAATATGCAAGCCAAGTTCTATAGTGTGAAGGTCCCCACATAGCTATATGCATGAATGATCATCTCTATGGAGTACACAGATAAGAGGGAGTACTAGTGTGGATCTTTAAAAAGGATAGTAGTGTTGCCTCTTTCTCTCTTTTTATTTCTTTTTCTCTTTTTTCTACTTTTTTGTATTTGTTTGGTGGCCTCAGTGGCTCTTTCTATTTAACTCTCATTTGTCCTCTTTGGGAGCTTTTATTTTGTCCACTTTGGGATCTTTTCCTCACTTAAGGGCAACACTCTAATTTACAAGAGGGTATAGAAGATCTTTCACACTTTACAAGGTACTCAAATCAATAATAAGATGTAGCTATCATGATGTATGCATTGTATGCCGCTGCCAGTGTAGCAGGAACATGTATGACATGAAGATCAAGTCATGAAGAGGTGGATGTTTCATGGAAATATATCTCGGAAAGGCTATGGAAATGCCTTGATAGGTAGGTATGGTGTCTGTTTTGAGGAAGGATATAAGGAGGTTTATGATGACAGAGCGTATCATGCCAAGGGTTTGGATGTACCGGCGAAGGTGGACGCCAACTCTCGGAGTGAGAAGGAGGAAATGCATGGCACAGGAGAGGCTAGCAAATATGAGGAGGTGGAACTGTCGACTTTCAATACTTACATTAGTCCGAAGAACTCATGCACTTATTATCGGTAACTCTCAATTTAATTAGGAGGTTCACAAAGAGACAAGTACCCCGAGGAGGAGTGTATGGGGGTTTGGTTATCCTTGCGCATCCTCGGCTCATGGTACATGAGTGTACTCTAATATTTGACCCCTCAGAAGAGTAGTGATCCATCTAGTAGCTAGAGTTCTCAACTAGTTTTGTAGGTTTTTGAAAATAAACATGGATTGCCCAAAATAAGACACCTACCACTAATAGGCTAGAGCTCTTGACACCAAAAGTTCAAACATTACTCACATCAATACCTCAAAACTATTGCAAGTTACTACTAGAATTAAATAGCAACCTCAATCACCTACTTCTCAAAAACAAGACATAACTCAGTGCAACAACCAACTCTCTTAACAAGATAAACATGAAAACTAAAGTGATTTCCTGTGAAAAACTAAAAAAAATCCAAGTCTCTTGCTAAAACAAACTCAAGACTAAAACTAGACATGGCAGTAGCTACGAAAAGATAAAGAACACACAACAACAAAAAGATAGGCATGAAGAATCCTATGATGTGTTCTAGATTTTGAAAGTGGAGCGATTTTCTCTCCCACACAGAGTAATACGGGATCTAACTTGTTATGAACAGCAAACAAATCTAAAGAAAACTAAAAATAAAACCTATGAGTGAGTCGCTCGAAGCATAGCACATAACGTATGAAGTGATAAAAATATAGTGAGACGAAGGACGGACTGATGATTGTTGATGGAGAAGGGGATGCACGGGGGCATCCCCAAGCTTAGACGCTTGAGTCTCCTTGAATATTTGTTGGGGATTCATGGGGGCATCCCCAAGCTTGAGCGCTTGACACTCCCGAATCTTCTTTCATCATCTTCCATCGCACACTTGAAAATCGCTTCATACATAACTAATCATAAGCTGATTAGAGAGGTTACTACCCTTAATAAACAAATTTTCCCACTGGATATAAAGATATTATTGAAGAGCTACTGTTTCTCAAGATTTCCAAAAGGTTTTTGTAAAGAAAAAGCAAGCTTAAGGTTTGCAAAAGTTAGGAGAGACAAAGCATGGCAGAATCTGTGAAAAACAGGACAACAGGTAGTAAAGAATTTTTGAGGGGTTGATACGTCCCAAACGCATCTATAATTTCTTTTTGCTCGATGCACGTTTTGTGTGACTTTGCCATGTTTTTCTTGAACTTTCATACACTTTTGAGCATATTTGGACTAACCTATTAACTCAGTGCACCCAGTTGCCAATTGCTGTTTTATGCTGTTTTTGTATTTCAGGTTTTCCGGCCATTAAAAGTGCTCCAAAAATTCCGGAAAAATTATATATAAAATCAGCATCCCGGAAGCCTCCGGAATCACCAAGGAAGGAAGGGAGGGCCACCATAGGGACTCCAGAAGGGTCCCTAACGTGGCCCCACCCTAGGCTGCGACGTACACCCTCTTGGCTGCCTTGTGGCCCCTCTCAGTGCCCCCTTTTGCCTATATTTACCCCCCGTGACGGAAACCCCTAGGATGGATCCGCTATTCCCGTTCTCCTCTCTGTACCGCCGCCGCCGCCATTTCAAGATCGGGCTGCCAGGAGAAGGTGCCCCTGCACCCTGCCGAAAGAAGGAACCCCCTCCGGGAGACCATCCATCGCCATGGAAGCCTCCCGGGTGTGCTGTGAGTAGTCCCCCTTGGACCATGGGTCCGTGACCAGTAGCTATGTGATGTACTCCTCCCCTCTTTATGCTTTCACTTTTGAGACCTCGTGAGCTGCCTCACATGATCGAGGCACTTTTGTAATTTCCTGTGTTGCTATGCTGAGTTTGACGTGATCTGATGGATTATGAGATTATGTTCAGATTGTGATTAGTAATATATTTGGCTCTCTTTTATATTTGTGTTCTTTAGTAAATTCTTGCATGTTCTCCGTTGCCGTATTTTACTTTGTCCAAGTGATTTGTTGCAACTCCAAGAGTGAGTGTTATGCTCGATTGTGGGTTCAGCCCCTTGATGTCTAGCTTGAGTGACAGAAACATGAGACTAGGGGATGTGCTGTTGCCACCAGGGATAAAACAACGGTGCTTGTAACCGCGGTAGCAAGGATTGTTTACTTTACGCAAAGTTCTTCTAATGCAGTTGTCTTTTGCTTTGAGTTTACACTTTGGGTGGGATTCGCAACTTAATACCAGCGAAATGTTCTCGATAGATATCTCAAGGTGGATGATTCGTAGTAGATGCAGATGGATTTCGGTCTACTTACCTTGGCGTACTGCCCATTACTTTTGAGCCTCTTCCTTTCTTTTGTAGCATAGTTAGCATTGCGGTGCGTTTATAATCCTATCAATTGCCCAACTGTGATTTGTTTACCTCGCTAGAACTTTTATCGTCTTTTGGGAGAGAGACATCACTAGTGAACATCACGGGACCCCGGTCCATATTCACAGCATTGTTTACACCTTCAATTTACTTTCAGTTCTTACTTTCAGTTGCACTATTATCTCTTGCGTTGATCCTTTGTTAACAGGAAAGCCGGAGGAATTGACAACTCCTCTATACTTGTTGGGAGCAAAGTTATTTGTTTCTGTGTGCAGGTCACGACAACCGCCCAATGTCTGACGCCGTTAGCCCGAAGTAATTTCTGGCGCCGTTGTCACCTTCTTGTATTTCTGTGAGTCCTACTGGAGACAAACCTTGGTATCTTCACCGAGGGAAATTTTCTGCTACGCTACATCTCACCTTCCACTTGGGGTAACCAACGAGAAGTGAGATAACTATCCTCACCGTATCAAGCCAATTTCTGGCGCCGTTGCCGGGGACTCCAGTCTACAAGATAGGGGAGTTGCACACTATCTTTTATCTTTGATTTTTAGTCTTGTTAGTTTATCTTTGAGTTTTTACTCTTTGTGTCCGTTATCAAAAATACCAAAAATACATGTTACCTTATTAGTAGTTACCACTATGGCTGGTCCTTTGCCTTTGGTGAGGCAGAAGTACTTACCTTTACTCAGAGAAGTGGTGAAAGTCTGAAAGATGCTTGGTATAGAATTAATGATTCTCAATAAAGGGCCACCAAGAAGCAATACACTACTATCCTGCTTAGAAATTTTTATGTTGGGATTACTTCTTGGAATAGGTTTGTTTTAGACACTGCTATCAATGGGAACTTTATAGAGGCTCCAGTTTGGGAAGCCCTTAATATAATTGAAAATCTTGTTGGAAGTCTCCCCATTGCTAGTATTAAGGAGGACATTACTCTAGCTCACATTATGGGAAAACTTGAAAAAATAGAGTTAGAGATTCCAAGTATCGATAAAGTAAATGAGTTGGATCATAAGATTCAAGGGAATTTGAATAGGCTAGATAGCTCCATGCAAAAAAAAATCAAAACTTTGTAGACTATTAAATCCCTTGATGAGAAGTCTTCTAGGATAGAGAAGATTGAGGAAGTTATTGAAACTCTAGGAACTACCTTCTCCTCAATCAAAAAAAGGATGAAACTCCGGCAAGAAAGGAACCAAAGTTCGTTTACGTCCCTAAGGTTCCTCGAGCTAAAGCTGACACACCTATGGCCAAAAGAGTTGAAAAAGTGAAGACTTTGGAGGAGATACCTATCTTTAATTTTGAAACTCCAATTGATTTTCCTCCTTTTGATTTTATCCCTAGAAGCATTTTTATTTGGCCTTTATTTGAGAAACCTCTTAAGACTAGTTGTACTATTGAAGAGCTTTTTGATGATCTTGATAATGGATCAATTGATACAACTTGATCTTTTGCATTAAGACTAGCTAATGGCTTTAAAGAAGCGCTTTCGGGAGGCATCCGCAACTAATTTAGGTTCTCCTTTTTGTTTTTCTTCTGTTCTTAGTGGTCTTGATGACTGTAGCAACATCATTGTATCTTTACTTTTATAGCTTTGTGCCAATTACAGCCTCATATGACAAGGGAAGTGAAAGTTGTGACATGATTTCCAGAAAACAGATTATGTCCTCGTGACGAAAAAAATCATAGAAAATTATCAGTTCATCTTTTTGAGCTGAATTTTTTACACAACATGCTCTATACAATCATGGAACGTTTGTATGTTCTGAGTTTTTTGATTTGAGTTGCAGAAGTGCCCCTAAAAATTCTTTACTACTTGTTGTTCTGTTTTCACAGATTCTGCCACGTTTTGTCTCTCCTAATTTTTGCAAACCTTAACTTGATTTTTCTTTGAAAAAACTTCGCACAAAGAGAGCACGCTGATGGCGGAGAAGTTAATAGGTTTAGTTGGGTTGCCTTCCCTGTTAACCGCGCCAATAAACGATTCTTGATAACCCACAAGTCTACGGGATCAATTGTAGCTTTTTGATAAATAAGAGTATCGATCCCACGAGGAGCAGAAGGTGTTGATATGTGACACTGGATATTGAAAGGGCTGCAAACACTCAAAGGTAAATATTTAGTGGTTTTTGGTTTAAGCAACAGAAAAGTAAAAGACAGGAAAAGTGAACAGGGTAACTGAGGAATAGCAAGTGGCCCAATCCTTTCAAAAGGATAGCATAGGAACTGAACTTATAAAATCTAAAGCGTTCTCGAGAAAACACGGGAGAGATAGTCAAGTCACTTTCACCATACTCCGCCAACTAATATGTATCGTGTTGATAAGTGTCGTTGGGTGGATCAATGCTAGTACGCCTTCTATACTAAGATAAGTGTACTCTTATGATTACACACCTTGCAAGCATCCGCAAATACAAGGTAGTAATTAAGGCATAAGCCTAACCACAGCATTACGATCAAGGATCCATAACTCCCTTGTGCGAAAGTCTGCGAACTGGGGTTCAGGTTTCTGTCACTCCGGCAACCCACCATAAGCATCCTTTGTGCACAATGTATTCCTCTAGGCCCATGAAAGGTGAAGTGTTATGTCTTCGACTCACATAACACCACTAGAGAAATAACAACACAACTTAAGTATCAAACAATATATAATACTTCAACATCATATGACTACTAACAATTAGACTTCTCCCATGTTCTCAAGAACTAAAGTAACTACTCACAAGACATAAAAGAGATCATGATCAGAGGTGATAGATGGGTGGTAAACAATCTGGACACAATGATTTTTCTCCAACAAAACTCAATAGCATTCACCACAAAATAGTAATCAACACCAACAGAGTAGAGAGGATAGATAGTAGGGATTACAACACAAGTTGCAATTGTGAGATGAGATGGGATGGAGATGGAGATGGTGCTGATGTTCGGGATGATGTTGATGATGATCTCGATGATGCCCGTGACGATGATGATGATGATGGCGACGATCTCCCCTTCCGGGAGGTGATCTCCCCGGCGGAATCTGCCCGCCGGAGATGGCTTTTCTCCTCTGTAGGTTTCCGCCCCGTGGCGGCGGCGAAACACGGAAACGACTCCCCTTTAGGGGTTTCCACCCCAGGGGGCTTATATAGGCGAAAGGGGGCACCGAGGGGGGCCACCAGGCACCCAGGAGGGTGCCTGGCGCGGCCAGGAGGGCGGCCGCGCCAGGCACCCTTCTGGCTGCCTGGTGGGTCCCCTCACCTCCTCCTTCGGTGATCCCCAGTCAATCTTCATAAAAATGCTCCCCGTAAAATTTCATCGCATTTGGACTTGATCTGATTAAGCAACTTGGTATCCACTTTTTACCGCTGAATTCTGGTTCTGCTGCTTCGGCACCGGAAAGTTGTAAACTGTGTAAAATAACCCAAAACAACATAAGAACAATACTTTAAAGTGGAATATATCAATGAATAGGGTGAAATCACAATATAAAATAGTGATGCTTTTTGGACGTATCAACTCCCCCAAGCTTAGACCTCGCTTGTCCCCAAGCGATTGCTGAGCTCGGTATACCTGTCCACAAGTTTAGAGAGTGAAGTGTCGATAAAAGAATACGAACAAGAAGCATCAAGATTCCTCACCAAACTTAAACATCCCCAACAGCAACCTCAACTCATAAGGTCCTTATGAGAAATTAGTAACAATTATAACAAAGTGGGACCTGGAAAACTCATCAAATCATGACAAACATAGCCTTGGTCAAGGAATAACTAATAACTTTTACTTTTTCTCTCTTTCACTTATAATGGAACAGTTGAAGCTTTTGAAAGAACATGCTATTAGTCAAGAAGTGCACATGTCAACACACAGGAAGATGTTTACTAATCATAAGCTTTTGCAAACAACTCACTTATCAAAAGATAATGTCAACAAAGATGTAACATGCTAGATTTCAATGCAACTTTATATGCAAGCATCTTCATCAACATCAAATGTCTGTTCTCTCTCAAGAAGGAAGGAAGTAGGACGGACTGACTCAGCACAGAATAAAGATAAACCCCATGAAAAAGGGTAAGCAGGGAAAACTTATGTGCCATCTCTAGATCAAACAGAATAAAAACAAACTTTTGGGAGGTGCATGATCCGTCAACGACTGCTGATAGATAACTCACTCACTTCATGATTTGGACAAGTTTCGAGGAACGGCTCCCATGTTGGGATGATTACATCCCCTTGGATTCCTTTGTTTATCACTCATAAAAGGGCGAAGGAACTTGTGTGTTAGTATTTATCTTTTACGAGCTGGGCACTCATGCCTGTCCCTTCTCGTATTAGGGGTTTGCAGATTAGACATGCAATCCCAAGATAAAACTTGTCCAAATTAAGAAGATCATGGGTCACCCACCACTTCCTCATGAGCTGAATCAGCGGCACAAAACAGAAGATTTTGACCATCTAAAGATAGCACATAAATTATATACTTTAGGAGTGGTAGTGGAATACCACAAGTAGGAAGGTATGGTGGACTCAAGTGGAAGAAGTTGGTTTCAAGGTATGGAAGTACAAGCAGAATTCCGCTAAGTACAGAGTTTTGGCTAGCAAGGCTTTGAGAGAGCAGACAATTGATGACAACTTAGATGCAAGCAATACAAAGCATAAACATTAAAACTAGCATGAAACACCAAGTTGTCTTCCTTGTCAACATAACACTTCAAGCATATTAACACAAAGGTTTTGGCTATGTCGCTACTTTGAGAAAAACATGCTTGTTGTTATGACCAAAGCTATACTTGCCAAGATTTAAATAAAGTTTTCGAAGACATACCTGATATAAGGTCAATACTGCCCATAAGAATCAGCTCATAATGTCGATTGCGTGAAGAGAATACCGAGTGCAGCGAAGAAACCAATAGACTTCTCATTAATATTCCTTCATAGACGACTCCACGCTCATGGATACAAAGCTCTCCACAAAAGGAGTGATAGACCTCAAAGAAACACCTATTTCATAAAGTAACTTCCCTAGACATGATACGACTCTACTTGACTCCTAAAGAAAAAGATAAAGATAAAGATACCCGGCACTCCCCCAAGCTTGGAACAAGCTAAGGGGATGCCATTACCCGAGGATTTTTACTCCTAATTCTTGTTCTTCTCATTCAGGTACTCCTTGGCGAAGCGCTTCCATGGCAGCTGTTCTCCAGTCTCGAAGGACATTCCCGTCTCCAAGATCCTGCACTCAGCGCCTAAACCCATGCGCAGAAACTTTAGTTCATACTCACAGTTCTGGTTCTGCAGATCATAGATCTGTGCTTGGAGTTCATAAACTTTTTCTTCTAATGCGGCCAAACTTGACCATATCCCCTTCATCTCCTTCTTGTGGGAAGCCTCGATCTTGTTCATGATGTCGAAGTTAGCTTCAACACCGCGCTCCACCATCTTCTTGAACTTGAAGACCTCATGTTCCATCTCGTTCAGCCGCTCCTTGGTGCTCCCTTCCTTGACAGGTCCCTTCAGATCTTCCTTGTGGAGAACACCGTCCTCCACACGAAGGACCTGGGGGTGCTTCTTCACCTCTGAGAGATAAGGGTTGATGACGTTGACGACGAACTTGTCCTTGGGGAACTTGGAGAATCCATGGCACCTAGATCTGCTGAGAGTTTTCCTGGCAGAAACAGACCGAGAAAGAAAACACACGAAATCGCGAGATACGGTGCCGGGACAATCCGGGCAAATATATAGCAGAAATTTCCGCAACAGAAGGAAGGTTTCAAGCCTAGGTGGAGTCGGAGGCGGAGTCCAGGGCAGCCAGGAGGGTGCCCGGCGCGGCCAGGAGTGGGGCCGCGCCAGGGGGCTTCCTGGCCTCCCTGGAGCTCCTCTCCTGCTCCACTCGGGCTTGGAATTTTCCTAATTTTGCAAAAACTTTGAAAAGTTAACTTTTATAGACGTTCGCGGTGTTTTCTTACCATAATTCATACCTTTTCTAATTCTGCTCCTGTCGGAGTCTGAAACTGGGCTGCAACATGTTCTTCAAGAGTACTTGTATATATCATGTTTGCATCCACATTGATTGGATCACCGGCCATATAATGTTTGAGTCTTTGTCCATTCACAACTTGAGGTTTGGTGCCTTTGAAATTATTGATCTTGATTGCACCCGACCGATATACTTCTTCGATATGTAAAGGTCCTTCCCATCTGGAAAGTAGTTTACCTGGAGAAAACCTGAAACGAGATCTAAACAACAAAATTTTATCACCAAAATTAAATTCACGTTTCAAAATTCTTTTATCGTGCCACTTCTTTACCTTTTCCTTGAAAATTTTAGCGCTCTCGTAAGCTTCACTTCTCCACTCATCTAGAGAAGTCAAGTTCATGAGACGCTTTTCACCAGCTAACTTTGGGTCAGCATTCAACTCTCTAACAGCTCAGAAAGCTTTATGATCTAACTCTAATGGTAAATGGCAAGCCTTGCCATAGACCATCTTATACGGAGACATGCCCATGGGGTTTTTGTAAGCAGTTCTATACGCCCACAAAGCATCAACTAACTTCTTTGACCAGTCCTTTCTAGAACTGTTTACTATTTTCTGCAAGATCAACTTGATCTCCCTATTGGTGAGCTCAACTTGCCCACTAGTTTGAGGGTGGTACGGTGATGCAATCCTATGATTGACATCGTACTTGGCTAGAGCTTTCCTAAAAGCTCCATGCGTGAAGTGTGACCCTCCATCTGTCATGAGGTACCTTGGTACTCCAAACCTAGGAAAAATTACATCTTTGAGCATTTTCAAAGATGTCTTGTGATCATCACTCTCAGTGGGGATTGCATCAACCCACTTGGTTACATAATCAACAGCAACTAAGATGTGTGTGTACTTGTGTGAAGGAGGAAAAGGACCCATAAAATCAAAACCCCATCAATCGAAAGGTTCGATCACTAGTGAGTAATTCATAGGCATATCATTTCTCCTGCTAATGTTACCAACTCTCTGACACTTTTCACAAGATAGAACGTACCTTCGGGCGTCCTTAAAGAGAGTAGGCCAATAAAAACATGATTGTAAAACTTTATGTGCGGTCCTTTCACCGGCATGATGTCCTCCATAGGGGCTATCGTGACATTGTCGAAGAATGTCCTGCTGCTCGTGCTCCGGTATACACCTTCTTACGATCCCGTCCACACCTTCTTTATAAAGATGTGGATCATCCCAAAAGTAGTGCCTCAAATCCGTGAAGAATTTCTTCCTCTGCTGAAATGTGAAACCTGGAGGCAAAAACTTTGCAACGATAAAATTAGCATAATCTGCAAACCAAGGGTCGGAATGAGATTGTACTTTTACAACAGCAAGCTGTTCATCTGGGAAAATGTCGTTGACTGGAATAGGATCGTGCGGGCTATCTTCCATCCTTGAAAGATTATCCTCCACCAGATTGTCTTCTCCTTTTCTATCGATAATCTGCAAATCAAATTCTTGAAGAAGGAGTACCCACCTAATGAGTCTTGGTTTGGCATCCTTTTTCTGCATAAGATACTTAATGGCAGCATGGTCACTATGAATAATAACTTTAGAATCAACAATATACTGCCTAAACTTATCACAAGCAAACACCACTGCCAAGAATTCCTTCTCGGTAGTAGCATAATTCTTTTGAGCACTATCAAGTGTTTTGCTGGCATAGTTGATGACATTCAACTTCTTGTCAACCCTTTGTCCTAAATTAGCTCCAACAACAAAATCACTAGCATCACACATAATTTCAAAGGGAAAATTCCAGTCAGGTGGTTGTACTATAGGAGCAGTTATCAAGGCTTTCTTAAGAAGTTCAAAAGCTTCCTTACAATCTTCATCAAATACAAAAGGAGCATCCTTCTGGACAAGATTGGTAAGGGGTCTCGAGGTCTTAGAAAATTCCTTGATAAATCTTCTATAGAAACCAACATGACCTAGAAAACTACGAATACCTTTAATGTCCCTTGGATAAGGCATCCTTTCAATTGCAACTATTTTTGCCTTGTCCACTTGAATTCCCCTTTCGGAAATCTTGTGTCCAAGAACTATCCCTTCGTTAACCATGAAATGGCACTTCTCCCAATTGAGCACCAAATTTGTTTCTTCACATCTCTGCAAAACTTTATTAAGATTGTGGAGACAGTGGTCAAAGGAGTTTCCATAGACGGAAAAGTCGTCCATAAAAACTTCTACAATCTCCTCATAGAAACCATGAAATATTGCAGACATACACCTCTGAAAAGTAGCAGGTGCATTACACAAACCGAAAGGCATACGCCTATAAGCATAAGTTCCGTAAGGACACGTGAAAGTGGTCTTCTCTTGATCCGTGGTGTTGACGTGAATCTGGGAGAAGCCAGAGTACCCATCAAGATAGCAGAAGTGGGTGTTTTTAGACAACTGCTCGAGCATCTGATAAATAAAGGGCAAATGATAGTGGTCCTTCCGGGTGACCTTGTTTAACTTCCTCCTTTCTTAGGAACACAATGAACGGGACTTACCCACTTACTATCAGCTATAGGATAGATGATACTTGCGGCTAGAAGTTTGAGAACCTCCGTCCTAACCATGTCCTGCATCTTTGGGTTCAACCGTCGTTGATGATCAACAACCGGTTTAGCATCGGGCTTGATATTGATAGTATGTTGGAAAATGGATGAACTAATACCCTTGAGATCATCAAGAGTATAGCCAATAGCACCTCGGTGTCTGCGGAGTGTCTCCAATAATCGCTCTTCTTCATACCCTGAAAGGTTAGAATTGATAATAACATGATATACTTTCTTTTTATCTAAATAAGCATACTTGAGCTTATCGGGTAGTGGTTTTAGGTCGAACACCGGGTCTTCTTTCGGTTGCGAGAGGATTCCTAAAGGTTCAACCGGGAGGTTGTGCTTCAGGATGGGCGTTGTCTTAAAAATATGTCTTCTAGTTCATCCCTCTCCTGCATATGTATATCATTCTCGTGGTCTTCCATAAATTGCTGCAAAGTGTCATTAGGAGGAATAGCAATGTAAGAAATTTCTTCAATAATTTTGTCATTACTTGAAAGGTCAGGACCACGAGGCTGCTTAGAAAACTTCAAAAACTTGAATTCATACGGCTCACCGTTGAATTCAACAGAAACTTTACCTTTCTTGCAATCTATTATAGCTCCGCAAGTGCTGAGGAAGGGCCTACCAAAGATAATAGGGCAAAAACTATCTTGCACTGAACCAAGTACAAGAAAGTCTGTAGGATATTTTACCTTCACGCAGAGTACTTCAACATCTCTTAAAATCCCAAATGGAGAGATTGTTTGTTTATTTGCAAGATGGATAGTGACATCTATGTCCTCGATCTCACACGGCTGAATCTCGTGCATGATCTCTTGATAAAGTGTGAAGGGAATAGCACTGACGCTAGATCCCAAATCACATAGCCCATAGTAATTATGATCTCCTATTTTGACAGATACAACTGGTGTACCTGAAATTGGGCCTTTGTTCCTGGCTGTGACAATGTTTGTGGCAACAGCACAAAAACTAATAGTGGATTCTTCGATATCACTGGTTACCAGATCCTTGACCATTGCAACTTGAGGCTGGACTTTGATCATGTCCTCAGGTTCGTCAGTGGTCCTTCTATTCTTGTTAAGAATACCTGTAACAAAAGAGTGATCCTTTATCCTGGAGGGATAAGGAGGCTGTTCATACACAACTGTAGGTAAAACAGGATCAGTAACATTAATCTCAATTGGTGACTCCTTGAAAGGTTTATGATGTTGACTCTCCTTCTTCCTGGAAGAATCAATATGAGAAGCGAAGTCCTTGCAAAAGTCAACCATTAGCTGGGAATCAAGACCAATTTTAGAGCAAAAGGTATTAAAGTAATCAGTCTTCACATAACTCTCAATGTAGTCATGCTCATAGTTTATAGCGGGTTCAATACCTTTATCAATTTCCCAGTCTTCAGTGTTCTTCTGGATCCTTTCTATAAGATCCCATTTTTCTTCCATACTTCTGGTCTGGAATACCCCACTAGAGGAGGCATCCAACAGCAGAAGAGTCCATAAGGACTGAAAGTAACAACATAAAATAAAAGTTCCCTTACCGGCTTCACTTACCAATAGCGCTACACTCCCTGGCAACAGCGCCAGAAAAGCTCGTTGATGGCGGAGAAGTTAATAGGTTTAGTTGGGTTGCCTTCCCTGTTAACCGCGCCAATAAACGATTCTTGATAACCCACAAGTCTAGGGGATCAATTGTAGCTTTTCGATAAATAATAGTATCGATCCCACGAGGAGCAGAAGGTGTTGATAAGTGACACTGGATAAGGAAAGGGCTACAAATACTCAAAGGTAAATATTTAGGGGTTTTTGGTTTAAGCAACAGAAAAGTAAAAGACAGGCAAAGTGAACAGGGTAACTGAGGAATAGCAAGTGGCCCAATCATTTCACAAGGATAAGCCTAGGAACTGAACTTATAAAAGCTAAAGCGTTCTCGAGAAAACACGGGAGAGATAGTCAAGTCATTTTCACCATACTCCGCCAAGTAATATGTATCGTGTTGATAAGTGTCTGTGGGTGGATCAATGCTAGTACACCTTCTAGACTAAGATAAGTGTACTCTTATGATTACACACCTTGCAAGCATCCGCAAATACAAGGTAGTAATTAAGGCATAAGCCTAACCACAGCATTACGATCAAGGATCCATAACTCCCTTGTGCGAAAGTCTGCGAACTGGGGTTCAGGTTTCTGTCACTCCGGCAACCCACCATAAGCATCCTTTGTGCACAATGTATTCCTCTAGGCCCATGAAAGGTGAAGTGTTATGTCTTCGACTCACATAACACCACTAGAGAAATAACAACACAACTTAAGTATCAAACACCATATAATACTTCAGCATCATATGACTACTAACAACTAGACTTCTCCCATGTTCTCAAGAACTAAAGTAACTACTCACAAGACATAAAAGAGATCATGATCAGAGGTGACAGAGGTGATAGATTGGTGGTAAACAATCTGGACACAATGATATTTCTCCAACAAAACTCAATAGCATTCACCACAAAATAGTAATCAACACCAACAGAGTAGAGAGGATAGATAGTACGGATTACAACACAAGTTGCAATTGTGAGATGAGATGGGATGGAGATGGAGATGGTGCTGATGTTGGGGATGATGTTGATGATGGCGACGATCTCCCCTTCCGGGAGGTGATCTCCCCGGCGGAATCTGTCCGCCGGAGATGGCTTTTCTTCTATGTAGGTTTCCGCCCCTTGGCGGCGGAGAAACACAGAAACAACTCCCCTTTAGGGGTTTCCACCCCAGGGGGCTTATATAGGCAAAAGGGCGCACCGAGAGGGGCCACCAGGCACCCAGGAGGGGCGGCTAGGAGGGGGGCCGCGCCAGGCACCCTTCTGGCTGCCTGGTGGGTCCCCTCACCTCCTCTTTCGGTGATCCCCAGTCAATCTTCATAAAAATTCTCCCTGTATAATTTCATCGCATTTGGACTTGATCTGATTCCGCAACTTGGTATGCACTTTTTACCGCTGAATTCTGGTTCTGCTGCTTCGGCACCGGAAAGTTGTAAACTGTGTAAAATAAGCCAAAACAACATAAGAACAATACTTTAAAGTGGAATGTATCAATGAATAGGGTGAAATCACAATATAAAATAGTGATTCTTTTTGGACGTATCACACGCTGTGTAAAAAATTCAGCTGAAAAAGATGAACTGGTGATTTATTCTGATTTTTCCCGTCACGAGGACAAAATCTGTTTTCTAGACAGCATGTCACAACTTTCACTTCCCTTGTCATATGAGGCTATAACTTGGCACAAAGCTTAAAAAATAAAGATACAATGATGTTGCTACAGTAGTAACAATCATCAAGACCACTAAAAACAGAAGTAAAAACATCTTGGGTTGCCTCCCAACAAGCGCTTTATTTTACGCCTTTAAGCTAGGCATAAGGCAAAAGAACAATCAAGTTTTATCAAGAGAAAGAGAATAGCTTGCCCGTGTAACGGACTCAAAAGGTTACTTGATTTTATTTCTAGGGAAGTGTTCCATCCCCTTTTTGAGAGGGAATTGGAATTTTATATTCCCCTCTTTCATGTCAATAACAGCACCAATGGTGCGAAAAAAAGGACGTCCCAAAATAATTGGACATAAAGGTTCACACTCTATATCCATAATGATAAAATCAACAGGAACATAGTTGTCATTGACAATGATAAGAACATCGTCGATCTTCCCCAAAGGTTTCTTTACGGAAGAGTCGACAAGGCGAATGCCAAAAGACCAAGAATCAAAAGGTTTCAATTCAAACATATCATACATTCTTTTGGGAATGACGGAGGTACTAGCTCCAACGTCACATAAAGCATAGCAAGAGAAGTTATTTAATTTAATTTTGATCATGGGGTCCCAACCATCATCTAGCTTCCTAGGTATGGAGGCTTCTAACCTAAGATTCTCCTCCCTAGCTTTGATAAGAGCATTTGTGATATGCTCCATGAAGGAAAGGTTAAGTGTGCTAGTGTTGGGGTCTCTAGACATTTTGTGTAATAAGCTGATAACTTCTGAGAGGGTGCAACTGTCAAAATCAATATCACTACTATCAAAGGTGGTAGTAGTGTAATCTAAGCTCACTTGTTTGAAACCCTCTATGTTCATAGCAGTTTCTTCTTCTACGGTTGAGGTATTAGCATCACCATTAATAGGTCTGGTGGGACCACGAGTGCATTGGGTGCTAATAGTTTCAGTGTCCTCAACAATTTGGATAGTGGCAACAGTGTGGTGTGTAGGAAGGCTCTTAATTCTATCATCTTCCTCTTTTTCTCTAGCCCATCTTTCTTTAAGTTTAGCCATCATCCTAATATTTTCATTGAATTGTAACAGGATAGCATTAATAGGAGTGGCCTTACTCTCCTCAAGGGGAGAGGTTCTAATTTTTAACATCTCAACATCAAGGGCTAAGCTGTCTACCTTCAAACAAAGATTATCTAATTTAGCTAGCTTTTCTTCCACATTTTTGTTGAAGGCTTTTTGGGTAGTGATGAAGTCTCTAAGCTTACTCTCTAGTTCAGAGGTGGGGTTCTTGTTGCTAGGGTAACTGTTGTTGTTTCCATAAGTGGATGGAAATGGTCTAGGATTAATAGGAAAGTTGCCCCTATAAGCATTATTATTAAAGTTGTTTCTAGCAATGAAGTTCACATCTACTTGTTCCTAAGCAACCAAAGAATTTAAAGGAGCATCATGAGGATCAATAGAGGGTTGCCTTGTAAGTAGAGACACAATTAAATAACCTTTATCATTGAGAGAGGTAATTTCCTCGACCGAATTTACCTTCCTACCTGCTGAAGTGCGTTCGGTGTGCCATTGGGAATAATTGGTAATCATCTTATCGAGAAGTTTTGTGGAAGCACCAAGTGTAATTGACATAAAGGTTCCTCCCGCGGCTGAATCTATCAGGTTCCGCGAGGTAAAGTTCAAGCCTGCATAAAAAGTCTGGATAACCATCCAGGTAGTCAAACCATGTGTAGGGCATTTATTAACAAGAGATTTCATACGTTCCCAAGCTTGGGCAACGTGTTCATTATCCAATTGCCTAAAATTCATAATGTTACTCCTCAATTCGATAATTTTAGCAGGTGGGTAGTACTTCCCAATAAAAGCATCTTTGCACTTATCCCAAGAATCTATGCTATTCCTAGGCAAAGATTGAAACCAGATTTTAGCTCCGTCCCTCAGAGAGAAAGGAAAAAGCTTGAGCTTAAGAACATCACCTTATACTTATTTATACTTTTGCATATCACATAATTCAACAAAATTATTCAAGTGTAAAGCATCATCATCTCCAGCACCCGAGAATTGATTTCTCATAACAAGGTTTAGTAAAGCAGGCTTAATTTCATAAGAGGTAGCTGAAGTGGCAGGTGTGGCAATAGGAGTGCAGATAAAGTCTTTGTTGTTCTGACAGGTGAAGTCACACAACTTTGTGTTTTCAGAGGAACCCATAGTAGCAGCAGGTGTGGCAGATTTTTTTGTAATTTTGGATAAAGGACACAAAGATAAAAACAGAAAGGTAAACTAACAAGACTAAAAATTAAAGGTAAAAGGTAGTGGGCAACTCCCCTATCTTCTCACTCGGAGTCCCCGGCAACGGCGCCAGAAATTCTCTTGATATGCGAGAGAGGATTGCTTCTCGCCCTTCGTTGGTTACCCCAAGTGGAAGTTAATATGCAGCGTAGCAGCAAGTTTCCTCGGTGAAGATACCGAGGTTGAGTATCGACTAGTAGGACTCTGGCGATGACAAGTAGGTTTCAGCGGCGCACCTGACGCGGACCTGCACACAACACAATTAACTTTGCTCCTAATGAAGTTCAGAGAGGTTGTCAATCTCTCCGGTCTTGTTGTTTACAAAGGATAAAAAACACAGGATAAAAATAATGATAGAAACTGAAAGTAAAAAAACAAGAAAATAAATGATCGTGTAAAAAGTGATGAGAATATGGACCGGGGTCCAGTGATGTTCACTAGTGATGTATCTCTCCCAAAAGACGATAAGACTGCTATGAGAGGTAAACAAATTACAGAAGGGCAATTGACAGGATTATAAACGCACCGCAATGCTAACCATGCTACAAAAGAAAAGGAGAGGCTTAAAAGCATGGGCAGTACGCCAAAATAAGTAGACCTAAATCCATCCGCATCTACTACTAATCATGCACCTTGAGATATCTATCCAGAACATCTCGCTGGTATTAAGTTGCGAGCCCCACCCAAAGTGTAAACCCAAAGCAACAGACAACTGCATTAAAAAGAACTTTGCGTAAAGTAAAAAATCCTTGTAACCGCGGTTACAAGCACCATTGTTTTCCCTCCTTGTGGCCACAACACATCCCCTAGACTCATGTTTCTGTCACTCAAGCGTGTCATCAGGGGGCATGTACCCACAATCGAGCAAAACGTTCCCACTTGGAGTCACTACCTACCACTTGGACAAAGCAATAAATAGCAACGGAGAACATGCAAGAATTACTTCGGAACAAAAATACAAAAGATAAGAACCAATTATATTACTCTATCACAATCTGAACATAATCTCATAATCCATCAGATCCCATCAAACTCAGCATAACAAAAGCAGAAAGAATTACATATGTGCCTCGATCATGTAGGGCAGCTCACGAGGTCTAAACCATGAAGAACATCACATAGCTACTGATCACGGACCCATGGTCCAAGGTAGACTACTCACGACACATCCGGGAAGCGTCCATGGTGGGGGTGAAGCTCCCGGAGTTCGATCCTCCCTCCGGTAGGGTGCCGGGAAGGGTCCTGACGGTGCTCCCGATCTTGGAAGCGCGGAGGCGGCGGAGGCGGCGGAACTGAGGAGAATTTGGGAAATAGGGTTCTTTCTTCGGAGTTTCCAGGGGGGCCACCAGGGGCCCAGACGCCCCCCTGGCGCGTCCAGGCCCCTGGCCGCGCCAGGTGGCCGCCTGGGTGCCTGGTGCTGGCCCCATGGCCCTCCTTCGGGCTTCTGGAGTCTTCTGACACGCTGATTTTTTATCTGATTTTCCGGATTTTTGGAGCATTTTTTATATGGGGAAAAACTGAAATAGAAAAACAGCAGAAAATAGGAACTGGCACTTGGGTGCACTGCGTTAGTAGGTTAGTCCAAATATGATCAAAAGTGTATGAAAGTGTATCTAGATCATAGGAATATCAGACAAAACATGCATTGAGCGAGCAGAAATTATCGATACGTTTGAGAAGTATCACCTCCTACTAATATTACCAACTCTCTGACACTTATCACAAGATAAAACATAATTTCTAGCATCTTTAAAGAGATTAGGCCAATAAAAACCTGATTGGAGAACCTTATGTGTGGTCCTCTCACCGGCATGACGTCCTCCATGTAGACAGTCGTGACATTGCTTGAGAATGTCCTTTTGTCCGTGTTCCGGTATGCATCTTCTCACGATCCCGTCAGGACCTTCTTTGAAAAGATGAGGGTCATACCAAAAGTAGTGCCTCAAATCATGGAAGAACTTCGTCCTCTACTGAAATGTTAAACCTGGAGGAAAAAACTTTGCAACGATAAAATTAGCATGATCTGCAAACCAAGGATCAGAAAGAGATTGTACTTTAACAACGACAAGTTGTTCATCTGGAAAGCTGTCCTTGACTGGGATGAGGTCATGTGGTATATCTTCCATCCTTGAAAGATTGTCCGCCACCGGATTGTCTGCTCCTTTTCTATCAACAATCTGTAAATCAAATTCTTGAAGAAGGAGTACCCACCTGATGAGTCTCGGTTTGGCATCATTTTCTCCATAAGGTACTCAAAAGCAGCATGGTTAGTATGAAAAATAACTTTTGAATCAACAATATAAGGTCTAAACTTATCACAAGAAAACACTACTGCTAAGAATTCTTTCGTAGTAGTACCATAATTCTTTTGAGCACTATCAAGGGTCTTGCTAGCATAATGTATAACATTCAATTTCTTATCAAGCCTTTGTCCTAAAACAGCTCCAATAGCAAAATCACTAGCATCACACAAAGGGCAAATTCTAGTCAGGTGGTTGTACTATAGGAGTGGTTATTAAAGCTTTCTTAAGAACTTCGAAAGCCTCCTTACAATCTTCATCAAATACAAAAGGAACATCCTTCTGGAGAAGATTGGTGAGGGGTCTTGAAGTCTTAGAAAAGTCTTTAATAAATCTTCTATAGAAACCATCATGACCGAGAAAACAACGAATACATTTAATGTCCCTTGGATAGGGCATCCTTTCAATAGCTTCAATCTTCGCCTTGTCCACTTCAATTCCCCTCTCAGAAATCTTGTGACCAAGCACGATCCCTTCGTGAACCATGAAGTGACATTTTTCCCAGTTTAAAACTAAGATTGTATCTTCGCATCTCTGCAAAACCTTATTAAGATTGTGGAGACAGTGGTCAAAGGAAGTTCCATAGACGGAGAAATTGTCCATGAAGACTTCCACAATCTCCTCACAGAATCCAGGAAAAATAGCAGACATACATCTCTGAAGAGTAGCAGGTGCATTACATAAACCAAAAGGCATACGCTTGTAAGCATAGGTACCGTAAGGACAAGTGAAACTGGTCTTCTCTTGATCGGAAGTGTCGACATGAATTTGAGAGAAGCCTGAGTACCCATCCTTTTTGAGACAACCTCTCTAGCATCTGATCAATAAAGGGAAGCGGGTAGTGGTCCTTCCTGGTTGCTTTGTTCAATTTCCTTTAATCAATACACACTCTATATCCAATTATAACTCTTTGAGGTATTAGTTCATTTTTATCATTAGGAACAACAGTCATACCTCCTTTTTTAGGAACACAATGAACTGGACTTACCCACCTACTATCAGCTATAGGCTAGAAGCTTGAGAATATCTGTCCTAACCACGTCCTTCATCCTTGGGTTCAGCCGTTGTTGATGATCAACAACTAGCTTAGCATCGGGCTCGAGATTGATAGTGTGTTGGCCAATCGATGGACTGATCCCCTTAAGGTCATCAAGGGTATAGCCCAAGGCACCACGGTGTCTGCGAAGTGTCTCCAATAATCGCTGTTCTTCAAATCTTGAAAGGTTAGCATTGATAATGACAGGATATATTTTCTTTTCATCTAAATAGGCGTACTTGAGCGTATCGGGTAGTGGTTTAAGGTCAAACACTCGGTCTTCTTTCGGTTGTGCTCGGATCCCTAAGGGTTCAACCGAAAGGTTGTGCTTCAGGATAGAAGTTTGTCTTGCTTATATTTTGTCCAACTCATTTCTCTCCTGCATATGTATATCATTCTCGTGGTCTTCCATATATTGCTGCAAAGGATGATTAGGAGGAATATCAATAAAAGCAATATTTTCAATAATTTTATCATCACTAAGTAAATCAGTACCACGAGGTTTCTTGGAGAATTTAGAAAATTTAAATTCATATGGCTCACCATTGAATTCAACAGAAACTTTACCTTTTTTGCAATCTATAATAGCACCACAATTGCTGAGGAAAGTCTACCAAAGATAATAGGGAAAGAACTATCTTGCACTGAACCAAGTACGAGAAAGTCGGTAGGATACTTTACCTTTCCACATAGGACTTCAACATCTCTCACAATCCCAATGGGAGAGATAGTTTCCTTGTTTGCTAGATAAATAGTAACATCGATCTCTTCAAGTTCATAGGGTGAAATTTCACCCATGATCTCCTATTAGAGTGAATAAGGAATAGCGGTAGCACTGGATCCCAGATCGCAAAGCCCTTAATAGTTGTGATCTCCTATTTTGACAGATACAACTGGTGTACCTGAAATTGGGTTCTTATTCTTGGTTGTGACAATGTTAGTTGAAACAACACAAAAATTTATCTTGGAATCTAAAACATCATTATTAACTAAATCTTCAACCATTGCAACTTGAGGATCGACCTAGATCAGGTCCTTAGGTTCGTCAGTTCTTCTCCCACTTTTATTTATTATGCCTCTCACAAAAGAGTGCTCCCTTATCCTTGTAGGAAAAGGGGGCTTTTCATAGAAAACTGCAGGAAAAATGGGGTAAGAAACATTTATATCAACAGGTAACTCTTTAAAGGGTTTATGATACTGATCCTTCTTCTCCTTAGAAGAGTCAATGTGAGAGGCAATGTTCTTACATAAATCAATCATAAGATGGGAATCAAGACCAATCTTAGAACAAAAAGTATTGAAATAATCAGTCTTCATGTAGCTCTTAATATAATCATGCTCATAATTTATAGCGGGTTCAATACCTTTGTCGATTTCCCAGTCTTCAGTATTCTTCTGGATCCTCTCAATGAGATCCCACTTTTCTTCCACTCTTCTTGTTTGGAATACCCCACTAGAGGAGGCATCCAACATCTCCTTTTCCTGACGAGAAAGTCTGGCATAAAAATTTGTAATTATAATGTTTTTGGGGAGTTCATGGATAGGACATTTGAACATTATGGATTTAAGTCTCCCCCAAGCTTGAGCGATGCTCTCTCCGTCGCGAGACCAAAAGTTGTAGATGTAATTCATGTCTCGATGAATTTCATGAAGAGGGTAAAACTTTGTATAAAAGAGAGACATAAGCTCTTCCCAGTTAAGTAGATGTGAGTTATCAAGGAGCTTATACTAATCTGAAGCTTTACCTATAAGTGATATGGAAAATAATTTCTTCATGATGAATTCCAGTGACACACCTGCAAGCTTAAATAATGAACATAGTTGTGTTAAATATAATAAGTTTTCACCTGGATGTCTATCTCCTGCATAACGATTAGATAAGACATAGTTGATAATACCAGACGGTATTTTGTAAGGCACAATTTCAGAAGGGGTAGGAGTGACCAGCATTGTTGTGGGGCGTTTCCCCATAAACAACGATCCAAGAGTAGAGGTGTCCATCAGGACAAAAGTAGAAGCGGCAAAATAAAAATAGAAATATAAAAACTTCCTTGCCAGCTTCACTTACTAATAGCGCTACGCTCCTCGGCAATAGAGCCAGAAAACAATACTTGATGACCCTCAACTGTAGGGGATCGTTTGTAGCGTTTTCGATAAATAATATTGTCGAACCCAACGAGGAGCAAAAGGTATTGGTAAGTGACTTTGGTAAAGAAATAGCTGTAGGACCTGAAAGATAACTTTTTAGGGGTTTTTAATATAAGCAACAAATAGGTAAAAGCGAGCAAAATAAAAGGCACTGAGGAGTAACAAGTGGCTCGATCCTTCTGAGCAAAGGATAGGCCTAGCAACTGAACTTATAAAGGCTAGCGTTCTTGAGGACACACGGGAGAAATAGTCACGTGCTTTCGCCATATTCCGTATCGGTAATATGTGCTGTGGTTATAAGTGTTGAGTGGGTGGATCTATGCTAGTGCACCCTCCAGACTAAGATAAGTACACTCTTATGATTAAACATCTTCCAAGCATCCGCAAATACAAGATAGTAATTAAGCAAAAGCCTAACCATAGCAATACGATCGATGATCCATTGTTCCCTTGTGCAAAATCTTGCGAACTGGGGTTCAGGTTTCTGTCACTCCGGCAACCCACCGTAAGCATTCTTTATACACAATGCATTCCCCTAGGTCCTTAATAAGGCGAAGTGTTGAGTGTTCGACTCACACAACACCACTAGGAAAATAACAACACAACTTAAATATCAAACAACACATATTACTTGAACATCATATGACTACTAACAACTAGACTTCTCCCATGTCCTCAAGAACTAAAGTAACTAATCACAAGACATAAAAGAGATCATGATCAGAGGGGATAAATAGATGATAAACAATCTGGACACAACTATATTTCTCCAATAAAACGCAATAGCATTCATCACACGGTAGTAATCAACACCGATAGAGTAGAGAGGATAGATAGTATGGATTACAACACAAGTGGAACTTGTAAGGTGAGATTGGATGAAGAATTCGATGGTGCTGATGTTGGGGATGATGCTGATGATGATATCGATGATGTCCGTGACGATGGTGATGGCGATGGTGATGATATCCTCTTCTAGGAGGTGTTCTCCCCGGCGGAATCTTCCCGCCGGAGATGTCTTTTCTCCTCTGTACGTTTCCGCCACGGAGCGGCGGCCGAACTCGCGAAAACTCTATCTTTTTAGGGTTTTTGGATGACGAGAGATATATAGGCCAGAGGGGGGAGCCTGGAGTGGACCTAGGGGTCCAGGTGCCCTCCCGGCAGTGCCAGGGGTGGGGCCGCGCCAGGTGGCTGCCTGGGCACCCCGTGGCTCGATACGTCTCAAACGTATCGATAATTTCTGCTCGCTCCATGCATGTTTTGTGTGATATTGCTATGATCTAGGTACACTTTCATACACTTTTGATCATATTTCAACTAACCTACTAACTCAGTGCACCTCAGTGCTAGTTCCTGTTTTCTGCTGTTTTTCTATTTCCGTTTTCCCCATATAAAAAATGCTCCACTAATCCCGGAAAATTAGATAAAAAATCAGCGTGTCGGAAGACTCCAGAAACCCGAAGGAGGGCCATGGGACCACCATCAGGCACCCAGGCGGCCACTGGCGCGGCCAGGGGCCGCGCCGCACTGCCTGGGCCCCTGGTGGCCCCCCTGGCTGCCTCCTTCGCCTATTTATTCTCCGTCACGGGGAAACTCCGAAGACAGAACCCTATTTCGCAAATTCTCCTCTGTTCCGCCGCCGCCGTGCTTCCAAGATCAGGAGCACCGTCAGGACCCTTCCCGGCACCGTACCGGAGGGAGGATCGACCTCCGCGAGCTTCTCCTCCACCATGGACGCTTCCCGGATGTGCCGTGAGTAGTCTACCTTGGGCCATGGGTCCGTGTCAGTAGCTATGTGATGTTCTCCTCCCCTCTTTGTTCTTCATGGTTTAGACCTCGTGAGCTGCCCTACATGATCGAGGCACATATGTAATTCTTTCTGCTTTCTCTATGCTGAGTTTGATGGGATCTAATGGATTATGAGATCATGTTCAGATTATGATAGAGTAATATAATTGGTTCTTATCTTTTGTATTTTTGTTCCGAAGTAATTCTTGCATGTTCTCCGTTGCTATTTATTTCTTTGGCCAACTGGTAGGTAGTGATTCTAAGAGGGAACGTTATGCTCGATTGTGGGTACATGCCCCCTAATGAGACGCTTGAGTGACAGAAACATGAGTCTAGGGGATGTGCTGTGGCCACAAGGGGGAAAACAACGGTGCTTGTAACCGCGGTTACAAGGATTTTTTACTTTACGCAAAGTTCTTTTTAATGCAGTTGTCTGTTGCTTTGGGTTTACACTTTGGGTGGGGCTCGCAACTTAATACCAGCGAGATGTTCTGGATAGATATCTCAAGGTGGATGATTAGTAGTAGATGCAGATGGATTTTGGTCTACTTATTTTGGCGTACTGCCCACGCTTTTGAGCCTCTTCCTTTCTTTTGTAGCATAGTTAGCATTGCGGTGCGTTTATAATCATGTCAATTGCCCTTCTGTAATTTTTTTACCTCGCATAGCAGTCTTATCATCTTTTGGGAGAGATACATCACTAGTGAACATCACGGGACCCCTGTCCATATTCTCATCACTTTTTACACGATCATTTACTTTCTTGCTTTTTACTTTCAGTTTCTATCATTATTATTATCCTGTGTTTTTCATCCTTTGTAAACAACAAGACCGTTGATATTGACAACCTCTCTGAACTTCGTTAGGAGGAAAGTTAATTGTGATGTGTGCAGGTCTGCGTCAGGTGCGCCGCTCACAACTACTTATCATCGCCGGAGTCCTACTGGTCGATAATACCCCTCGATATCTTCACCGAGGGAAACTTGCTGCTATGCTACATCTTACCTTCCACTTGGGGTGACCAACGAAGGGCGAGAAGCAATCCTCTCTCGCGTATCAAGCGAATTTCTGGCGCCGTTGCCGTGGACTCCGAGTGATAAGATAGGGGAGTTGCCCACTACCTTTTACCTTTACTTTTTAGTCTTGTTAGTTTACCTTTCTGTTTTTATCTTTGTGTCCTGTATCAAAAGTTACAAAAAAATCTGCCACACCTGCTGCTACTATGGGTTCCTCTGAAAACACAAAGTTGTGTGACTTCACCAGTCACACCAACAAAGACTTTATCTACACTCCTATTGCCACACCTTCCACTTCAGGTACCTCTTATGAAATTAAACCTGCTTTACTGAACCTTGTTATGAGAGATCAATTCTCGGGTGCTGGCGATGATGCTGCTTTACACTTGAATAATTTTGTTGAATTATGTGATATGAAAAATTATAAAGAAGTAGAAGGTGATGTTGTTAAGCTCAAGCTTTTTCCTTTCTCTTTGAGGGACGGAGCTAAAATCTGGTTTCAATCTTTGCCTAGGAATAGCATAGATTCTTGGGATAAGTGCAAAGATGCTTTTATTGGGAAGTACTACCCACCTGCTAAAGTTAGACAATTGAGGAGTAACATTCTGAATTTTAGGCAATTAGATAATGAACATGTTGCCCAAGCTTGGGAACGTATGAAATCTCTTGTTAAGAAATTCCCTACACATGGTTTGACTACCTGGATGGTTATCCAGACTTTTTATGCAGGCTTGAACTTTACCTCGCGGAACCTGTTAGATTCGGCCGCGGGAGGAACCTTTATGTCAACTACACTTGGTGCTGCCACAAAACTTCTCGATAAGATGATGAACAATTATTCCCAATGGCACACCGAACGCACTTCAACAGGTAGGAAGGTAAATTCTGTCGAGGAAATTACCTCTCTCAATTATAAAGTTGATTTAATTATGTCTCTACTTACCAAGCAACCCTCTATTGATCCCCATGATGTTCCTTTAAATTCTTTGGTCTCTCAGGAACAAGTAGATGTGAACTTCATTGCTAGAAACAACTTTATAATAATGCTTATAGGGGCAACTTTGCTAGTAATCCTAGACCGTTTCCATCCGCTTATGGAAACAACAACACTTACCCTAGCAACAAGAACCCCACCTATGAACTAGAGCGTATGCTTAGAGAATTCATCACTACCCAAAAAGCCTTCAACAAAAATGTGGAAGAAAAGATAGCTAAATTAGATAATCTTTGTTTGAAGGTAGACAACTTAGCCCTTAATGCTATCCAGTTACAAATCAATGAAAATATTAGGATGATGGCTAAACTTAAAGAAAGATGGGCTAGAGAAAAAGAGGAAGAGGATAGAATTAAGAGCCTTCCTACACACCACACTGTTGCCACTATCCAAATGGTTGAGGACACTGAAACTATTAGCACCCAATGCACTCCTGGTCCCATCGGACCTATTAATTGTTATGCTAATACCTCAACCGTAGAAGAAGAAACTCCTATGAACATAGAGGGTTTCAAACAAGTGAGCTTAGATGACACTACTACCACCTTTGATAGTAGTGATATTGATTTTGACAGTTGCACCCTCTCAGAAGTTATCATCTTATTACGCAAAACGTCTAGAGACCCCCACATTAGCACAGTTAACCATTCCTTCATGGAGCATATCACAAATTATCTTTTCAAAGCTAGGGAGGAGAAGCTTAGGATAGAAGCCTCCACATCTAGGAAGCTAGGTGATGGTTGGGACCCCATGATCAAAATTAAATTAAATAACTTCTCTTGCTATGCTTTATGTGACGTTGGAGCTAGTACCTCTGTCATGCCCAAAATAATGTATGATATGTTCGAATTGAAACATTTTGATTCATGTTCTTTTGGTGTTCGCCTTGTCGACTATTCTGGAAAGAAACCTTTGGGGAAGATCGATGATGTTCTCATCATTGTCAATGAAAACTATGTTCCCGTTGATTTTATCATTATGGATATAGAGTGTGAACCTTTATGTCCAATTATTTTGGGACGTCCTTTTCTTCCCACCGTTGGTGCTATTATTGACATGAAAGAGGGGAATATAAAATTCCAATTCCCTCTCAAAAATGGGATGGAACACTTCCCTAGAAAGAAAATCAAGTTACCTTTTGAGTCCGTTACACGGGCAAGCTATTCTCTTTCTCTTGATAAAACTTGATTCTTCTTTTGCCTTATGCCTAGCTTAAAGGCGTAAAAGACAGCGCTTTTTGGGAGGCAACCCAAGATGTTTTTACTTCTGTTTTTAGTGGTCTTGATGATTGTTACTACTGTAGCAACATCATTGTATCTTTATTTTTCAAGCTTTGTGCCAAGTTATAGCCTCATATGACAAGGGAAGTGAAAGTTGTGACATGCTGTCAAGAAAATAGATTCTATCCTCGTGACGGGAAAAATCAGAATAAATCACCAGTTCATCTTTTTGAGCTAAATTTTTTACACAGCATGCTCTATACAATCACAGAACTCTTGTATGTTCTGAGTTTTTTTATTTGAGTTGCAGAAGTGCCCCTAAAATTTTTTTACTACTTGATGTTCTGTTTTTCACAGATTCTGCCACGTTTCATCTCTCCTAACTTTTGTAAACCTTAAGCTTGATTTTTCTTTGCAAAAACCTTTTGGAAATCTTGAAAAACAGTATCTCTTCAAGAATATCTGTATATCCAGTGGGGAAAAATTATTTACTAAGGGTACTAACCTCTCTAATCAGCTTATGATGAGTTGTGTATGAAGGGAGTTTTCGAGTGTGCGATGGAAGATGATGAAAGAAGATTCGGGAGTGTCAAGCGCTCAAGCTTGGGGATGCCCCCATGCATCCCCAATAAATATTCAAGGAGACTCAAGCGTCTAAGATTGGGGATGCCCAAGAGCATCCCCTTCTCCATCAACAATCATCAGTTCGTCCTTCGTCTCACTATATTTTTATCACTTCATGCGTTATGTGCTATGCTTGGAGCGTCTCGCTCTTAGGTCTTGTTTTTAGATTTCTTTATCTTTTCTTGATGTTCATAACAAGTTATATCCCATCTTACTTTGTGTGGGAGAGAAACACGCTCCACTTTCAAAATCTAGAACACATCATAGGATTCTTCATGCCTATCTTTTTGTTGTTGTGTGTTCTTTATCTTTTCGTAGCTACTGCCATGTTTAGTTTTAGTCTTAGTTTGTCTTTAGCAAGAGTCTTGGCTTTTGTTTAGTTTATTGCTAGAACTCTCTTTAGTTTTCATGTTTACCTTGTTAAGAGAGTTGGTTGTTGCACTGAGTTATGTCTTGTCTTCAAAGTAGGTAATTGAGGTTGCTATTGAATTTTAGTAGTAACATGCAATAGTTTTGAGGCATTGATGTGAGTAATGTTTGAAATTTTGGTGTCAAGAGTTCTAGCCTATTAGTGATAGGTGTTGTATTTTGGGCAATCCGTGTTTATTTCCAAAAACCTACAAAAATAGTTAAGAACTCTAGCTACTAGATGGATCACTACTCTTCTGAGGGGTCGGATATTGGAGTACACTCACGTACCATGAGTCGAGGATGCGCACGGATAACCAAACCCCCATACACTCCTCCTCGGGGTACTTGTCTCTTTGTGAACCTCCTCATTAGATTGAGAGTTACCGATAATAGGTGCATGAGTTCTTCGGACTAATGTAAGTATTGGAAGTTGACACTTCCACCTCCTCATATTTTCTAGTCTCTCCTGTGTCGTGCATTGCCTCCTTCTCACTCCGAGAGTTGGCGTCCACCTTTGCCGGTACATCCAACCCCTTGGCATGATATGCTCTGTCATCATAAACCTCCTTATATCTTTCTTCAAAAAAGCCACCATACCTACCTATCAAGGCATTTCCAAAGCCTTTCCGAGATATATTGCCATGCAACATCCACCTATTCATGACTTGATCTTCATGTCATACATGTTCCTGCTACACTGGCAGCGGCATACATTGCATACATCATGATAGCTAAATATTTTTTATGATTTGAGTACCTTGTAAAGTGTGAAAGATCTTCTATACCCTCTTGTAAATTAGAGTGTTGCCCTTAAGTGAGGAAAAGATCCCAAAGTGGACACAATAAAAGATCCCAATGAGGACAAATGAGAGTTATATAGAAAGAGCCATTGAAGCCACCAAAAAATACAAAAAAATACAAAAAAGAGAAAATGGAAAATAAAAATAGAGAAAGGGGCAACACTACTATCTTTTGAAAGATCCACACTAGTACTCGCTCTTATCCTTGTACTCCATAGAGATGATCATGCATATAGCTATGTGGGGACCTTCATACTATAGAACTTGGCTTGCATATTCCAAGGATGAGCCTCCTCAAAAGAGCTCTAGGTATTCATGAGCGAGCAAATTAGATGCACCCCCACTAGTTCCATTGGAGAGCTTTCCAGCTCATATGTGCATCAGTTGCATGGCAATCCCTACTCCTCACATCATATCTACCATTTGGCCTTCTCGCCTATGATTGTCCTCATTGATGTGAGCCTTTCTCACCCTTTTTGTCTTCATCCTCCACCATATTCTCTCTTTGCCATCCTAATTGTCAACTCTCGTGCTTACGCTTATCCATTGCATGAGTGCTCAAAATATCGAAAAGGAGTGGATCAAATTGAATTGTACCTGGCTAGTGGTCTGGGGACGAGTCAAGATAAGATTCCAAAGAAGACCAAGTGTGAAACTTTAGTAGATTGAGTTCTCAACAAAAATACTTTTTCTTCTTGTATTCCCTATCCCCCTTCTTGCACGCAAACACCATTTGGAGACATTCGAGTCACGGACAGCGAGAGCTCTTGCACCTAATTTTCTTTCGTTGCTTGTTTCAATGCTAATATAGACTCTTGCCTATTATGACTTGAATTGAATTACATAACTTGATTGCTTTACTTTTCAAAGTCCTTATATGGTTGCTAGCATGTCACCACAGAAATTACGCTTGTTATCATTTACCTACTCGAGGACAAGCTGGAATTAAGCTTGGGGATGTTGATACGTCTCAAACGTATCGATAATTTATGCTCGCTCCATGCATGTTTTGTGTGATATTGCTATGATCTAGTTACACTTTCATACACTTTTGATCATATTTGGAATAACCTACTAACTCAGTGCACCCCAGTGCCAGTTCCTGTTTTCTGCTATTTTTCTATTTCAGTTTTTCCCCATATAAAAAATGCTCCCAAAATCCGGGAAAAATTAGATAAAAAATCAGCGTGTCGGAAGACTCCAGAATCCCTAAGGAGGGCCAGGGCGCCACCACCAGGAACCCAGGCTGCCCCCCTTCGCCTATTTATTCTCCGTCACGGGGAAACTCCAAAGACAGAACCATATTTCACAAATTCTCCTCTGTTCCCGGCACCCTACCGGAGGGAGGATCAACCTCCGAGAGCTTCTCCTCCACAATGGACGCTTCCCGGATGTGCCGTGAGTAATCTACCTTGGACGATGGGTCCGTGATGAGTAGCTATGTGATGTTCTCCTCCCCTCTTTGTTCTTCATGGTTTAGACCTCGTGAATTGCCCTAAATGATCGAGGCACATATGTAATTCTTTCTACTTTTTCTATGCTAAATTTTATGGGATCTGATGGATTATGAGATCATGTTCAGATTGTGATAGAGTAATATAATTGGTTCTTATGTTTTGTATTTTTGTTCCGAAGTAATTCTTGCATGTTCTCCGTTGCTATTTATTGCTTTGGCCAAGTGGTAGGTAGTGACTCCAAGAGGTAACGTTATGCTCGATTGTGGGTACATGCCCCCTAATGACACGCTTGAGTGACAGAAACATGAGTCTAGGGGATGTTCTTTGGCCACAAAGGGGGAAAACAACGGTGCTTGTAACCGCGGTTGCAAGGATTGTTTACTTTACGCCAAGTTCTTTTTAATGCAGTTGTCTGTTGCTTTGGGTTTACACTTTGGGTGGGGCTCGCAACTTAATACCAGCAAGATTTTCTGGATAGATATCTCAAGGTGGATGGTTAGTAGTAGATGCAGATGGATTTTGGTCTACTTATTTTGGCGTACTGCCCATGCTTTTGACCCTCTTCCTTTATTTTGTAGCATAGGTAGCATTGCGGTGCATTTATAATCCTGTCAATTGCCCTTCTGTAAATTTTTTACCTCGCATAGCAGTCTTATCGTCTTTTGGGAGAGAGACATCACTAGTGAACATCACGGGACCCCGGTCCATATTCTCATCATTGTTTACACGCTCATTTACTTTTTTCTTTTATTTTTAGTTGCTATCATTATTATTATCCTATGTTTTTGATCCTTTGTAAACAACAAGATCGGAGAGATTGACAACCTCTCTGAACTTTGTTGGGAGCAAAGTTAATTGTGTTGTGTGCAGGTCTGCGTCAGGTGTGCCGCTGACACCTTCTTATCATCGCTGGAGTCCGACTGGGCAATACTCAACCTCGGTATCTTCACCGAGGGAAACTTGGTGCTACTCTGCATCTTACCTTCCACTTGGGGTAACCAACGAAGGGCGAGATCAGGTAATTTGGAGGTGTCTTTGGCGTGTCTTCATCATCCTTCTGGAAAACACCCTCGTTGATTTTCAGGTAATTTGGAGGTGTTCTTCTTCAGCAAATCAGCTTCCACTTTTTACCGCTGAATCCTGCGTCTGCTTCTTCGGCATCGAAAAGTTGCAAACTGTGTAAAGTAAGACAAAGCAACATAAGAATAGCATCATAACTTGAAATATATCAATGAATAGGAAAGAATTATTATATAAAATAGTGATGCATTTTGGACATATCAGGTGCCAGAAAGGGTTCTGTTGGCGCTCCCGATCTTGGAAGCGTGGCGGCGGCGGAACAGAGGCGAGATCAGGAAAAAGGGTTCTGCTTTGGAAGTTTCATGTCATGAAGATTAAATAGGCGAAGGGGACAGCCAGGGGGTCCACCAGGAACGTATCTATAATTTCTTCTTGCTCCATGCATGTTTTGTGTGATATTTCTATGATCTAGATACACTTTCATACACTTTTGATCATATTTGGACTAACCTATTAACTCAGTGCACCACAGAGCCAGTTCATGTTTTCTGTTGTTTTTCTATTTCAGTTTTCCCCCATATAAAAAGTGCTGCAAAAATTCGGAAAAAATCAGATAAAAAATCGACGCAACGGAAGCTTCCGGAATCCAGAAGGAGGGCCAGAGGGGCCCCACCTGGTGCCCAGGCGGCCAGGTGGCGCGGCCTAGGGCTTGGTCGCACCACCAAGGCGCCTGGACCCTTGGTGGCCCCCCTGGCTGCCCCCTTCGCCTATTTAATCTCCGTGACGTGAAACTTCCGAAGACAGAACCCTTTTTCGCGATCTCGCTTCCGTTCCGCCGCCGACACGCTTCCAAGATCGGGAGCGCCAGCAGAACCCTTCCCGGCACCCTACCGGAGGGAGTATTGATGTAAGGCCCGATATGCGGTACTGTTCCAGATCTAGATGTCTCCATCCAGATCCGCGGACGGAGCACATATCGGTCCCACCGCGACATATGACATAGACATATGCCCCGGATTTCCAACATGATATCACAACATTACAGATACAAGGATACAACATCTCATACAATCGGCATGCAACTGCCTTAACACAATACAACAGCGGAAGATACATGTCTGGGTACAGACTACAAAAAAATGCCTACTAGGAAAGAGAAAAACATCGATCCCCATAACCACACGGGTCAAGGCCCTCCGTCGGGATCCGCCTAACTAGTCGCCGTCGAGTCTCCACGTGAAACGTCAATCACCAACCTGTTGTCGATCAAGAATCCTGAAAAGAGTTTGGGGGTAGTATCATGAGTACAGAAGTACTCAGCATCCAACTGTAGTGGTCATCTGACCCAGCAAGGACTTCATCACTCGTCATTCTAGGACAACTAGTAGTTTACGGTAAGGATGGGGTAGGTGGTGAGGTTTCTGCCGCACTAGCATTTATGAAGTGGCTAACGATCTAGAGAGTAAGATAAGAAGCCAAGCATTTGATGAGGAATCGCCTCCAACAAGTCTTGCTATCAACTACTTACGCAATCATAACACCTATCCTATCCTTGTCCTCCTTTTCGCATCCCGACGAACAAGAAGCAATCAAGGCACACACACACGTTGATCAAGTTGTATTAAGATTATCTCAGTTGTTGTTGTCTATGAACAAGGAGTAGGTCTCAAGTCGTCCATAACCGTGGACACGGCTTCTCGAAAAGATTTAACCCTACAGGGGTGTACCAACTACCCATTACAAGGCTCCGCACGCACGTCCATCTCTCTCAGTTGCTACCCATTATAGGCAACCATTTTATGATTTAGTTCCAAGAGATCCGAAATGACAGGTCCCCCTAACTAACAACGAACAAATCCGGGTGGTCCCCGGTGAGTCGACATCCATCTCAGGAGCCGGCCGCGCTCTCGATCTGGTCTCAACCGTCTGTCGCAGGATTGGATAGCCAGTTAAGAACACATGGGACACCGGGTCCTCAGCCGGACAAGGTGGGCCAGCAAGGGAAGTAAGTCCTCACTAGTCCAGGTTGGTTTGTAAACAACTGGCGGCAGACCCGCACACACACGGTTTCAAATGGTAAATCAGCTTGGGCCACCACTAGAAATGTTTGAAGCTAGGTAGGTAAGAAAAGGGGACCACATAAAATCCCACACGCGGTTAGGCACGCTCAGTCTTAAAACCAATACCCAGAACTCGGGTCCTAGGTGACTCGAATGGAACAAAGCGTCGGGGCGGTATAGCCTAGACCTTCCATCCTTCGTCGAATATAGTTAACATTATAATAATAAATATCATAAACAACAATATAATAATGTGATATCCCAACCCAAAGAGTAACAGGGTAACATCGTAGCATCCTAAGCATGCATACTAAGCAGGGGCTGAGCAACGAGGAATAGTAACATAGCAGTACAAGGTTTGCTGGGAGGGGACATGGCTGTATCGGTTTAACAGAGGTTGTAATCATGTGGTAGGATCAAACATTGAACCTATCCTATACTAGCATGCAAACCGCTGGTTGAAATATAATGGATCATAAGTAATGTATAGTCCTTGCCTGTTGATAAGTCGGGTTCCGAAGGTGTAGTTGATCGCAAGCTCGCAACGTCTCCGAGAGGTACCTGCGGAAGCACACAAGACGGTAAACACTGGAAAGCAATCAACGAGCAATCATCTATTACTACGAGGCAAACACGAGCAAGCATCAACAAGAAGGCAACATGAGACATCGCACCTACCATCGAGAGCGGTTACTAACAGGTTAAGTGGAGTACTCGTCACACACGACGATACCGCACGTTTACAACGATTCAAGTTGTTTAGCTACAGGTGATCAACAAAGGTTGTTAACATGGCATCTCACTCAAGCATGGCATAGCACACAAACATGGAAGGAGGTGAAGCATAAATAAACTACCTAAGCTAGTCAATTAAAATGGGGTGAAATCCTAGACATGGAAAACTATTGCAGACCCCACGATAAAAATGGAATTTGGTACTGTTTTTGCCTAAACAATATTTTATTATTTTTATTAGCAAGCAAGAACAGCATAAACAAAATCTACATGCAATTCTAGTCAGGTTACATATAAAGAACATTTTAAACAGAGCAACGGTTAAAAAGTTATAGCAATTACAGTTTACAGTGGCAGGCAATTGTAATTAGCAGGTAAACAGCAAGTAAACAAGCTCAAACATGGCAAAAAGCAACATTTTAATAATCTACGCGCAAAATGGAGCAACTTTCATGTAGAAAGTGTCTCCATCGGAACTACCGGTGAAAAGTTATAAAACAACACAATCTGCCTAAATAATAAATAAACAGAGGAAAAAAAACAGTTAACAGGCCGAAATCTACTGGGCCGGCCAACTCGCAGAAAAAAAATAAAAGAAACAAAAAAACCAGAGGCTACCTCACCTCTGGGCCGTGGCCCATCTGGAGCGGGCGCCCTGGGCTGGCTGGCGCTGGCTCCTGCTGGGCCGTGGGCTGCGCCTGGCCCACGCGGGCAGCTGCCGGATCGGGATCGAGCTGGGGACGGCTTCGTCCTCGTCCAGGCCGAGCAAGGTGGTGACGACGACCAGGGGCCGCCACGTTGGCGACCTGGCACATGCCGGCGAGGTTTTGGCGGTGTGGGAACTGGTCCGCGGCGGCGAGTCTGACGCCGGTGTTGAGGGAGAGCAGGAGCGGGCGAGCTATGGGGCGGCGCGGCGGACCCGGGCGACGCACGTCCTCGTCGGCCATGGCGGCCTTGGCAGCCGACGCCGAACCTGCAGACGGAGGCGAGGCGGGCGCGAGGAGTGGGGGGGTCCAGGAGGCGCGCGGGACCAGATGGGGAGGACGCTGGCGCGCGGACGCGGAGGTTGCGGCTCCAGGAGCAGCGCGAGCTCCTGGCCGGCTTCCATGGCCATGGAGGCTGTCCTGTGGAGGAGAAGAGAGGGCGTGAGGGAGAGGTAAGAGAAGAGAGGGAAGGGGCGAGGTGGAGAGGACATGCGGGTGGCCGGCGGCCTGCCTCGCCGGCGGCGGCCTCGGTGTAAGGCCCAATATGTGGTACTGTTCCAGATCTAGGTGTTTCCACCCACATCCGGGGACGAAGCACATATCGGTCCCACCGCGACATATGACAAAGCCATATGCCCCGGATTGCCAACATGATATCACAACATTACAGATACAAGGATACAACATCTCATACAATCGCCATACAGCTGCCTCAAATACAATACAACAACGGAAGATACATGTCTGGGTACAGAGTACAAGCAAATGCCTACTGGCGAAGAGAAAACATCGATCCCATAACCACACGGGTCCAGGCCCTCCGCCGGGATCCGCCTAACTAGTCGTCGTCGAGTCTCCACGTGAAACGTCAATCACCAACCTGTTGTCGATCAACACCCTGAAAAGAGTTTGGGGGTAGTATCATGAGTACAGAGGTACTCAGCATCCAACTGTAGTGGTCATCTGACCCAGCAAGGACTTCATCACTCGTCATTCTAGGACAACTAGTAGTAGTGTACGGTAAGGAAGGGGTAAGTGGTGAGGTTGCTGCCGCACTAGCATTTATGAAGTGGCTAACGATCTAGGGAGTAAGATAAGAAGCCAAGAATTCGATGATGAATCGCCTCCAACAAGTCTTGCTATCCACCTACTACGCAAACATAACACCTATCCTATCCTTGTCCTCCTCTTCGCATCCCGACGAAGAAGAAGCAGTCAAGGCACACACACGTTGATCAAGTTATATTAAGATGATCTCAGTTGTTGTTGTCTATGAACAGGACGTAGGTCTCAAGTCGTCCATAACCGTGGACACGGCTTCTCGAAAAGATTTAACCCTGCAGGGGTGTACCAACTGCCCATTACGAGGCGTCGCATGCTCGCCCATCTCTCTCAGTTGCTACCCATTATAGGCAACCATTTTATGATTTAGTTCCAAGAGATCCGAAACGACAGGTCCCTCTAACTAACAACGAACAAATCCGGGTGGCCCCCGGGGAGTCGACACCCAATCCAAAAGCCGGCCACGCTCTCGGATCGGACTCTTCCGTATGACGCAGGTCGGATTGCCGGTTAATCACACATGGGAAAACGGGTCCTAGCTGATCGGGTGGACCAAAAGAGAAACTAAGTCTCCGCTGGCCCGAGTTGTTTGAAAACTACTGGCAGCTGACCAGCACACACACGGTTTCAAATGGTAAATCAGCTTGGGCCACCTCTAGAAATGTTTGAAGCTAGATAGGTAAGAAAAGGGGACCCCTTAAAATACCACACGCGATTAGGCACGCTCAGTCTTAAAACCAATACCTAGAACTCGGATCCTAGGTGACTCGAATGGAACAAAGCGTCGGGGCGGGATAGCCTAGACCTTTCATCCTTCGTCGAATATAGTCAACATTATAATAATCATATCATCAACAACAATAATAATAATAATGTGATATCCCAAACCAAGAAGTAACAGGGTAACCTCGTAGCATCCTAAGCATGCATACTAAGCAGTGGCTGAGCAACGAGCAATAGTAACATAGCAGTACATGGTTTGCTGGGAGGGGACATGGCTGTATCGGTTTGAAAGAGGCTGTAAACATGTGGTAGGATCAAACATCGAACCTAACCTATACTAGCATGCAAACCGCTGGTTGAAATAGAATGGATCCTAAGTAATGTATAGTCCTTGCCTGTTGATAAGTCGGGTTCCGAAGGTGTAGTCGATCGCACGCTCGCATCGTCTCCGAGAGGTACCCGCGGGAGCACACAAGAAGTAAACACTAGAAAGCAATCAACGGTGCACCACTATTACTACGGAGCAAACACGAGCAAGCATCAACAAGAAGTAACACGAGACATCGCACCTACCGTCGAGAGCGGTTACTAACAATTTAAGTGGAGTACTCGTCACACACGACGATACCGCACATTTACGGTGGTTCAAGTTGATTAGCTACAGGTGACCAAACAACGGTTATTAACATGGCAACTCAAGAAAGCATGGCATAGCACACAAACAGGTCAAGAGGTGAAGCACAAAGTAAACTATCTATGCTAGTCAATTTAGGTGAGGCACAACCTAAACATGGCATACACAAAGTGTCGCACGGTGATTAAAACATTTTGTACTGTTCTCTCCTAAACCATATTTTAGGTTGGTTAACAACAGAAAACAATAGCACAAACACAAAGTACACGAAAAACTAATCAAGTTACATATAAAGAACTCTCCAAACGGAGTTACGGTTAAAAAGATATAAGCAAGACAAGTTATGCACACAAGCTATAAAAACAGGGGTAAATCTATATGCAAAAGTGGAGCAACATGACATAGCAATAAATGAGATGAAAGTAGACATGATGCTTAACAAAATGCAATTGGAATCACTCAATTCCGATAAACGGTCGCGACACACTCGTCGACCGAAGTTGCAACAAAATAACAGTTTCAGCAATAGCAGCACAACAACATCAGGATAGCTACTTTGGAGCAAGACATAAACATGATGCAGCAAGCAAATATGGCATGTGAATGCATGAAACTGAAGTAGAGATATTGCTTAACGCAACGCAAAAGGAATCAATGCAATAGGTCTCATGGATTTGTTACAATCATCATGCAAAGTTGCAACAAAATAACAACAGCAGCACAATAACAGGAATTTAAAGCAATTAACGGCCTGATGCCCTGTTCAGCACACAATTACACAATCAAGATGAGCTCAAATGCAAATTCTCACAAAATATGAATTAAAGTACACGCATTTCTGAGCAACTTTTGTTTTAGGGGCAACGTCATCGGAGCTACGGATCACTCGCGAACTTCAACGCAAAATCGAATCAGCAGCTAAATAATCACAGACTTAGAAAAATAACCAGCAGCAGAACAAAATAGAAAAAAAAGAAAAAGGGGCCTCACCCCACATGGGCTCGGCCCAAGTGGCCGCTGGGCTCGGATCTGGCCTCGGGCTGCTGGCGCTGGAGTGGGCCGCGGACCACGTGGCAGGTGGCCGAGCCGACCTGGCCAGGCGGTTGGAGGCGGCCGGTCGGGACCTCGTCCCCGAGCGCGGCGGCGGAAGCTCTCCGGTGGCGCGCCGGCCACCGGCGGTGAGGAGGGCGGCGGGGCGCTGAGGGCAAGGGAGTGCGGCGGTTGGGGCCGGATCCGGTGGCCGTTGAGGGGGTCGTGGCGAGCTCCTTCCGGCGGCGCGGGCTCGGGCCCTCCTGGCCATGGCGCGGCCGTGCTCTCCCGGCGGCGTGCCCTGCGGAGGAAGGAGGCAGAGGGGGTTGAGAGTAGGAAAGGAGGCGCGGGAGGAGAGGTGCGGGGAGGAGATGGGGTGGCCGCGGCGGCTGGTCACGGCGAGGCTCGCCGGCGGCGGCCGGTTGCCCGCGGGAGGAGCTCCCTGGCACAGGCAGGCGGCGGCTCCAGATGGGCTCGGGCGGGCCTGGCGGCGGCGGTTGCGGGCCCGCGCGGCCCGGGGCGCGGTTGGTGGCTGCTGTGGGGATCCGGGGGTGACTTGGCTCAGATCTGAGCCGTTGGATCTCAGATCTGACGGCTCAAATCAGAGGAAGGCTAGGGTTTCGGGGATCTGGAGGATTTGGAGGCAATTTTGGGGCAAAGTGGAGGGGGTGGCTGAAATTTTCACATAGGGAAACCCTAATTGGGTGTGGGAGGCTGGTGGTCGTTATATAGGGCTGGTTGGCTGGCCAGTTGACGCAAACGCCCTCGGTACCCCTCTCGCGTGTCCGGTGATCGCGTTCGTGACCGCCGAAGGTGCATACGGACTCCGATTCGGACGAAATCTCGAACCACGCGCTCAGCGCGTCGAGCCCGTCGATCGTACCTCACTGCGGTGACATTCCGACAACATTTTCCTGCGGGCTATAAAAATAACCCGTTTAATTATTAAACGGGGTTTTTCGTTCCGTTGGCTGCGGCTGGTCTCGTGCGGTTTTCGCGACGGTGATCGGGTGAAACAAGGTGTCGCAAAGGTCGAGTGTCAGGGTGGCAAGGGTCGGTCTTCGTCCGATACGAGATAAGAGGGGGAAAATAATCTTCGATCGATAAATCGGGGATGCACACACCGCAAACAAATCAGACAATCAAACAATTCACACCGAAAACAAAATTTTTAATTTTTGTGAAATCTGGGCTATTACACTCAGGCCCGGCGGCGGCTAGCCATGGGCGGCTGTGGGAGGAGAGAGGAGAGGAGTGGTTGGTGGGAGCTCCAGGGGGTTACATGGCGCAACACGGGTGGTCCGATCTGGATCGGACGGCCCAGATCGGCTAGGGTTTCGCGAAAATGGGGATCTGGGAGGCAAAACTGGGCAAAGTGGAGGGGGTGGCTGCAAATTTGGGCTCAGGGAAACCCTAAGTGAGGGTGGGAGAGTGGTGGTCTTTATATAGCCCCGGTAGCTGGCAGTTTGCAAAAACATCTTCGGTTTATCTCTCTCGCGCGCGGTGCTCACGTTTCTGACCGCCAGGGGTCCGCAGTACCTCCGATTCGGGTAAAACTTCGAACTGCGCGATCAGCGCGTCGAGCCGGAGGCATTCACCTCGCGCTGGAACCATTCCGAGAACACTTTCCGGCGCGCTATAAAAATAACTCGTTTAATTATTAAACGGGGTTTTTCGTTCCGTTGGCTGCGGCTGGTCTCGTGCGGTTTTCGCGACGGTGATCGGGTGAAACACGGTGTCGCAAATGTCGAGTGTCAGGATGGCAAGGGTCGGTCTTCGTCCGGTACGAGATAAGAGGTGGAAAAATAATCGTCGATCGATAAATCGGGAATGCAAACACCGCAAACAAATCAGACAATCAGACAATTCACACCGAAAACAAGTTTTTTAATTTTTGTGAAATCTGGGCTGTTACAATACAACACCACCAACAAGGGATCTCGTCCCGAGATCCAGGACGATCCGGGAGAGAGGGGGAAGGGGGAAAGAAGAGAGATACGACGATCTTCAACACCTCCAACAAGGGACTTTGCTCCATGTCGAACAACGAACTTCGTCGAGACAAATTTCTGCAGAGAGACAACATCATCGGAAAGACGAAACTGTCAGTGTCAAGAGGCGGAACGAGATCTAAAACCCGGTCAAAGGATAGTTATTTTCGACGCAAGTCGTAAAATCACCGGTAAAGGAGGGATGGCAATGGATGACCCAGATGATACCTAAAACCGGAGAAGCTAAAGGTACTATAGGAATTCCCAAACATGAGATCGGAATCGAGACAATACACTACAAGCAAGGCATTGTAACGATTCCGAAACTCCACACACTCGAGATCCTAAATTTTGAAGGGGATAAGATCAGAATTAAAACACTTACGACACTTGTCCTAACCAGAGCAAGGATAAGGAGTAAAAAGATTCCTACTCTCCAATAGCTAACTTACTAATTACAAAATAGTTTTTGTATAGACTCGACTTCGGCCAGAAAAGGGATCCTACGGTCGGTAAGGCTCTGATACCAAGTTGTAAGGCCCGATATGCGGTACTGTTCCAGATCTAGATGTTTCCATCCAGATCCGGGGACGAAGCACACATCAGTCCCACCGCGACATATGACATAGCCATATGCCCCGGATTTCCAACATGATATCACAACATTACAGATACAAGGATACAACATCTCGTACAATCGGCATGCAACTGCGTTAATACAATACAACAGCGGAAGATACATGTCTGGGTACAGACTACAAACAAATTCCTACTGGCAAAGAGAAAAACATCGATCCCATAACCACACGGGTCCAGGCCCTCCGCCGGGATCCACCTAACTAGTCATGTCGAGTCTCCACGTGAAACGTCGATCACCAACCTGTTGTCGATCAAGAACCCTGAAAAGAGTTTGGGGGTAGTATCATGAGTACAGAAGTACTTAGCATCCAACTGTAGTGGCCATCTGACCCAGCAAGGACTTCATCACTCATCATTCTAGGACAACTAGGAGTTTACGGTAAAGATGGGGTAGGTGGTGAGGTTGCTGCCGGACTAGCATTTATGAAGTGGCTAACGATCTAGAGAGTAAGATAAGAAGCCAAGCATTCGATGAGGAATCGCCTCCAACAAGTCTTGCTATCAACTACTTACGCAATCATAACACCTATCCTATCCTTGTCCTCCTCTTCGCATCCCGACGAAGAAGAAGCAATCAAGGCACACACACACGTTGATCAAGTTGTATTAAGACTATCTCAGTTGTTGTTGTCTATGAACAAGGAGTAGGTCTCAAGACGTCCATAACTGTGGACACGGCTTCTCGAAAAGATTTAACCCTGCAGGGGTGTACCAACTTCCCATTACGAGGCTCCGCACGCACGTCCATCTCTCTCAGTTTCTACCCATTATAGGCAACCATTTTATGATTTAGTTCCAAGAGATCCGAAACGACAGGCCCCCCTAACTAACAACGAACAAATCCGGGTGGCCCCCGGTGAGTCGACATCCATCTCAGGAGCCGGCCGCGCTCTCGATCTGGTCTCAACCGTCTGTCGCAGGTTTGGATAGCCGGTTAATCACACATGGGACACCGGGTCCTCAGCCGGACAAGGTGGGCCAGCAAGGGAACTAAGTCCTCACTGGTCCAGGTTGGTTTGTAAACAACTGGCGGCCGACCAGCACACACACGGTTTCAAATGGTAAATCAGCTTGGGCCACCACTAGAAATTTTTGAAGCTAGGTAGGTAAGAAAAGGGTACCCCATAAAATCCCACACGCGGTTAGGCACGCTCAGTCTTAAAACCAATACCCGGAACTCGGGTCCTAGGTGACTCGAATGGAACAAAGCGTCGGGGCGGGATATCCTAGACCTTCCATCCTTCGTCGAATATAGTCAGCATTATAATAATCAATATCATAAACAACAATATAATAATGTCATATCCCAACCCAAAGAGTAACAGGGTAACATCGTAGCATCCTAAGCATCCATACTAAGAAGGGGCTGAGCAACGAGCAATAGTAACATAGCAGTACAAGGTTTGCTGGGAGGGGACATGGCTGTATCGGTTTAAAAGAAGCTGTAATCATGTGGTAGGATCAAACATCGAACCTATCCTATACTAGCATGCAAACCGCTGGTTGAAATATAATGGATCATAAGTAATGTATAGTCCTTGCCTGTTGATAAGTCAGGTTCCGAAGGTGTAGTTGATCGCAAGCTCGCAACGTCTCCGAGAGGTACCCGCGGAAGCACACAAGACGGTAAACAATGGAAAGCAATCAACAATCAAGCATCTATTACTACGAGGCAAACACGAGCAAGCATCAACAAGAAGGCAACACGAGACATCGCACCTACCGTCGAGAGCGGTTACTAACAGGTTAAGTGGAGTACTCGTCACACACGACGATACCACACGTTTACAACGGTTCAAGTTGTTTAGCTACAGGTGATTAACAAAGGTTGTTAACATGGCATCTCACTCAAGCATGGCATAGCACACAAACATGGCAGGAGGTGAAGCATAAATAAACTACCTAAGCTAGTCAATTTAAGTGGGGTGAAATCCTAGACATGGAAAACTATTGCGGACCCCACGATAAAAATGGAATTTGGAACTTTTTTTGCTAGCCTCTTCCATACCGTACATTGCCTTATTCTCACTCCAAGAGTTGGCGTCCACCTTCGCCGGTTTATCCAAAACCTTGGCATGATACGCTCTGTCATAATAAGTCTCCCTATATCTTTCCTCAAAACATCCACCATACCTACCTATTGTAAGGCCCGATATGCGGTACTGTTCCAGATCTAGATGTTTCCATCCATATCCGGGGACGAAGCACATATCGGTCCCACCGCGACATATGACAAAGCCATACAAAGATACACAACATCTCATACAATCGGCATACAACTGCCTTAATACAATACAACAGCGGAAGATACATGTCTGAGTACAGAGTACAATCAAATGCCTACTGGAAAAAAGAAAATCATCGATCCCCATAACCACACGGGTCCAGGCCCTCCGCCGGGATCCGCCTAACTAGTCGTCGTCGAGTCTCCACGTGAAACGTCGATCACCATACCTATTGTCGATCAAGAACCCTGAAAAGAGATTGGGGGTAGTATCATGAGTACAGAAGTACTCAGCATCCAACTGTAGTGGTCAACTAACCAAGCAAGGACTTCATCACTCGTCATGCTAGGACAACTAGTAGTTTACAGTAAGGATGGGGTAAGTGGTGAGGTTGCTGCCGCACTAGCATTTATGAAGTGGCTAACGATCTAGAGAGTAAGATAAGAAGGCAAGCATTCAATGAGGAATCGCCTCCAACAAGTCTTGCTATCAACTACTTACGCAAACATAACACCTATCCTATCCTTGTCCTCCTCTTCGCATCCCGACGAAGAAGAAGCAGTCAAGGCACACACACATTGATCATGTTATTAAATATGATTCAGTTGATGTTATCTATGAACAAGATGTAGGTTCCAAGTCGTCCATAACCGTGGACACGGCTTCTCGAAAAGATTTAATCCTGCTGGGGTGTACCAACTGCCCATTACAAGGCTCCGCACGCACGCCCATCTCTCTCAGTTGCTACCCATCACAGGCAACCATTTTATGATTTAGTTCAAAGAGATCCGAAATTACATGTCCCTCTAGCTAACAACGAACAAATCCGGGTGGCCCCCGGGGAGTCCACACCCAATCCTAAAGTCGTCTGCACTCTCGGATCGGACTCTTCCGGCTGACGCAGGTCGGATTGCCGGTAATTCTCACATGAGGCCGGGTCCTAGCTGATCAGGTGGACCAACAGATAAACCATGTCTCCACTGGCCCAAGTTGTTTTAAAAGATATCTGCTAGGAGCGACCCGACAGACATATATGCATGGTTTGCAAATGGTAAATCGGCTTGGGCGACCTCTAGAAATGTTTGATGCTAGATAGGTAAGAGAATGGGACCTCATAAAATCCCACACGCGGTTAGGCACGCTCAGTCTTAAAACCAATACCCGGAACTCGGATCCTAGGTGACTCGAATAGAACAAAGCGTCGGAGCGGGATAGCCTAGACCTTCCATCTTTCATCGAATATATTCAACATTATAATAATCATATCATCAACAACAATATAATAAGGTGATAGCCCAAACCAAGGAGTAACAGGGTAACATCGTAGCATCCTAAGCATGCATACTAAGCAGGGGCTGAGCAACGAGCAATAGTAACATAGCAGTACATGGTTTGCTGGGAGGGGACATCGATGTATCGGTTTGAAAGAGGATGTAAACATGTGGTAGGATCAAACATCGAACCAATCCTAGACTAGCATGCAAACCGCTGGTTGAAATAGAATGGATCATAAGTAATGTATAGTCCTTGCTTGTTGATAAGTCGGGTTCCGAAGGTGTAGTTGATCGCAAGGTCGCATCGTCTCCGAAGGTACCCGCGGAAGCACACAAGAAGGTAAACACTGGAAAGCAATCAACGAGCAAGCATCTATTACTACGAAGCAAACACGAGCAAGAATCAATAAGAAGGCAACACGAGACATCGCACCTACCGTCGAGAGAGGTTACTAACAGGTTAAGTGGAGTACTCGTCACACACGACCATACTGCACATTTAGAATGGTTCAAGTTATTTAGCTACACAAGATGAGCAAGGTTGTTAACATGGCATGTCACTCAAGCATGGCATGGCACACAAAAATTACAAGAGGTGAAGCATAAAGGAAACTATCTATGCTAGTCAATTTAAGTGAGGCACAACCTAAACATGGCATCCACTAAGTTCCCCACGAAAATTTAATTAATTGGTACTGTTTTGTCCTAAACCATATTTTAGGTTCGTTAACAACAGCAAACAATAGCATAACCACAAAGTACGTGAAATTCTAGTCAAGTTACATATAAAGAACACTCCAAACGGAGTTACGGGTAAAAAGATACAAGCAAAACAAGTTTGGAACACAATCTGCCAACATGAGGAAGCACACTTTAGAGCAATGCATAAACAGGATAATGAATGCAAACATGCTCACAAATGATATGCAACTAAAGTAGACATGGCAGGGAAGGCATGGCAAGAAGAATCATGCAAAAAGGCATCATGGATCACTAGTTATAAGCAACACAAAAAGGTATAAAACATTAGTGGTCTAGGACTGTATGCAAACAACATATGCAAATGTGCATATGTTGTATAAACAAGAGCAAAACTATATGCAAAAAGTTCATGCTGTATAAACAAGAGCAAAACTATATGCAAATGTGCAGCAACATGACATAAAAATACATGGGCATGGAGTAGACATGATGGTGATCAGATACAAACAAGAATCAAGGTCATATGCATCAAAGATCAAAAGATATTAAGCATGCAACATGGCATCGGAAAGTTACAGACTTAGAGAAAAAAAGAGGTGGCTGTCAACAATCAACAGGATAGCAACTTTGGAGCTAAACATATCTATGACCAGAAATGCTAACATGACAATTCAATACATATAATGGAAGTAGACATGATGCTTAACAGTATGCAACAAGAATCAATGCAATAGGCCTCATGGATGTGTCACAATCATCATACAAACTTGCAATAAAAAAATAACAGCAACACATGACAGAAAATAATAGCAGTTAACAGCCTGATGCCCACTTCAACAAAGATTAACAACATCAAGATAGCCTCAAATCAAAATTCTCACAAAAGATGGATTGAAGTACACACAAAACTAAACAATTTTTATTTTGGGCACAACGCGATCCGAGCTACGGTTTACTCGCAAATCTATTCGCAAAATAGTACCAGCAGCATATACATAAAGACTTAGAAAAAAAATAAGCAGCAGGAAAATAAAAAAAGGGGCGCTCGGGCCTCACCATGGGCCGGCCCATCTGGCTGGCTGGAGAGGCCGGCCGACTGGCCTGGTGCGGATGGGCCGTCGGGGCTAGGCTGAGGCTGGTCTTCTGCGGGTTCTCGCGACGGTGATCGGGTGAAACCCGGTGTCGCAAAGGTCGAGTGTCAGGGTGGCAAGGGTCGGTCTCCGTCCGGTACGAGAATTGACGGGGATCAACCCCGGCAAATCCCATGGTCAGGGACCCTGGGTTAGTCATGAGAGACACAGGTTGGACGATAGCTCGTCGGCAAACAGGAGGACACGTTCCTGCTCGATATTATTGATGAGGGAGATGAAATTACAGTGGATGCTAAGGCTAGAGCGCTCAAGGCTAGGGTTACAGATGATATTGGATGGCTTTGGCGTCGCCCCTCCTAGCCCTTATATACTGGGCTAGGTCTCGGGGAGTTCATCTACGTTTACAGGTAAGCTTTCCTAACCCTAGCTTGCTCGGTACGACAGGTCTTCGCACCTTCCTTGTGAGTCACAAACTCCTGTGTCGGTGCCAGTTAGTGGTCCAAGGCGGGTCCAGGCGGGTCTTCATGGGCCTTCTATCTTTAGGGACACCAGGTAGGCTTATCCGTAGGATTCGTGGGGTCACCCCCTCGTTAGTAGCCCCCGAGTGCCTGGGGACTCGAAGAGTCGCGCAGGGACTCGAAGAGTCGCGCAGGGACTCGATTACATCTATTTGTCGGTCGTTTGTATGCGCGGTACAACCGCGGGTCGCTGGCAGTCTGGTGGCCATGACAAAACCTGTTCCGAGGGATGTTATGCTGAAAGGGCCCAAGGAGTCGACTGGTCGAGCCTTGGTGAATTGCGCTAGTGGAAAATACCGTAGTAGCCCAATCAAACCCACTTCCCTCGACGTGAGCTTGGAACACTGGTGTCGAGCAAAAGTCCTGCCGCTTCAGGTCTTACGATGTTCATTTGCCGCCAGTAATGCGCATAGCCTAAGGCGCGTCCGCCCGGCTATTTCTATCATGCGCAGCGCATGGAAAAGTTTGGGAGTGAAATCGCTCTTCGGCATGTCCCAACCCGGCCGCACTTCGCAGCGGGGTCTTACCTACACGCTAATCTTGTGTGGCATCTGGGCACAGTGTATCGTGTTCCAGGAATGTGTGTTTTCTAGGCGCAGAGCCTAATAGTATTGCACCCACTTGGAACAAAACATCAAGCGAGTTGTTCACTCATTCACCCGCGGAGCTTGTTTCGAGTGCTCAGACGGGGGGTTCTTCGCGAGTAGTCACTCGAATGCCGTTTCGGCTCTTGAGGTGACGGAGCACCTGAGACTCTAGCACCGTATGATCTTGGCGAGTGAATGTTTGTCTTGCATCGGGTTGAGGGAGCACCCGAGACTCTCGTGAGTGCCAGTGATTACTCGAGCACATTGCTGACCTTTGGGTGAGGGAGCACCTGGGGCTCTCATGATGTGCTCTCCCGATGGGAGTAAGATGTTTTTTTTCCTTCATCGGGAAAAAGATCTAAAAGATAGAATCTCTGAGCCTTGATGGCGTACTTAGTACGTCTTCTGTGATATGACGTTGGCGTGGTCTTCTGGTGTTTTTGACCACTGTGCCTGGCGAAGGAAATGACTTGGCGCTGTCCCGCCGAAATTTTCGCGTCGCGCGATCATGGTCCTCTTTTTGCGCGCGTAGTGGGCGGTGTTGTTGCTACGCCAGTTGTATTTTCCATACTTTTCGCCTGTTGATGGGATCGTGCCACGCTTGCTGGGCGATAAGGTTGGATGGTGGCCCTTCTTGCTAGGCTTCTTGAGTTAAATACTTTGCGGCTGGGTAAATTGTAGGTTTTACCCAGCCATTGCCTTCCTCCTCTTTCTCTGTTTCCTTCTTGTTCTTGAGCCTTCATCTTTTCTCCTCTGCGGGCTGCTGCGGGATCTATGACAAGCGCCCCCGTACTGCTGTAGAGTCGGCCAAGATGTCCGGCAAGTGGGAGCGGTCCACGTTCGGGGCCGGAGATCTGGATGCGCTGGTTGCTGACGGCGTGGTGGTGGAGGGTGATGTGCGTCTCCCTGGTGATGAGTCGATTCCAGCGCCGGTGGCATACGAGCGGGTATGCTTCCAGGCTTTCTTCCACCGCGGGTTTGCTCTTCCGCTGCATCCTTTCGTTCGCGGCTTGCTATATTCCTATCAACTCCAGTTGCATGACCTGACTCCCAACGGAATTTTGCACATTGCGTGTTTCATCACTCTTTGTGAGGCCTTCCTGGGGATTTACCCCCATAGGGGACTTTGGAGGCGCCTTTTTAGTATAGAAATGACGAATTCTAAATACGCCGTGGGTCGGTTGGGTATCTCCATTGGGGATAAACATTCGTATTTTGACTTGGAGAAGATCGATTCCATTAGCGGCTGGCGGAAAGGCCGGTTTTATCTGAAGGATCGCTGCGTCGTTGGTCAACGATTTGGTCTTCCTTCTTTCAATCCGAGAACGCGGGTGGTCAGACAGCCTTCGTGGTTTCATTCCTTGACCGAGGTGGAGTCGTCCGAGCTGACTCCGTTTTTGGAGAGGATTGTTGTGTTGAAGAATAACTTGACTGGTGGTCAGCTCATCTCAGTTTTTGTGGGGAGGCGCGTTCAACCGTTGCAGCATCGAACTCGTCCTATGTGGCAGTACGAGGGGCTCGGTGACTTGACGAGATGCTCGCCTCAAGAGCTTGAACCTAACGCCCTGCTGACTCGCATCCAACATGTGACCAAGTGCTCGAGTATTTCGGAAATGTGTCTTGCCCTTCCGTATGCTTCTGATCACTCTCCGCCGCCGGTTGGTGTCCGTGTTCATTCGTTTGTTTGGACAAGTACCTAGTTTTGCTCTCTTTTTGAGATTTGCTTGCCTTGCATGGCCATGCTCCGGCGCTGTGTAATCCTCCGCAGCCGGAGGACGCCGATATTCTTGAAGAACCTGGTGCTTCCGCAGGTGATGATGCTGCTCCAAAGTCCCTTTCACGTGAAGCGGTCGCGCCCCTTGAGCGCTGAAGATCATGATGCATTAAGTGATGATGTCCTACCGTCTGCTCCGTTTGCTGAGCCTTCCCCTTCGGCTTCTACTCCGGCCGCTGCTCCGAAGAGGGTCAGGCTTGGGAGGCTGGGCGCCCTCGTGCTGCGCGTGTCGGGTAAGAATCTGCTGGATTTTTGCCCGTTCTCTTTTCCTTGTTCCTGCTCTGATAATTCTTATCTTGTAGTACTTCGGCTGCTCCAGCTGCTTCGTGCACCAGTTCAGCTACTACTGACTTAAAGTCGACGGACTCTGGGGCGGCAGCCAAGCATCTTGAGGACCCCTCGGTTGCTGCTGGTCAATCTGGGCCGTTGGTGACTCCTGCCGCTCCGACTGCGGGTGTAGTTCCTGGTGCGCCCTCTTCTGAGGTGCTTGGTGCTGTTGCTACTGAGTCCAAGCCTACTGAACTTGGTCCCTCATACTTTGGTCGGCTTGATCTGGCGATTGAAGACAAGGCTCGTGTTTTCGACCACGTCTCCAAGCTGGTAAGTTGATTCGTGCGTGTGCGACTTTATCATTGGGGGCACGGCAGTGCTCCCGATGGGAGTAGCCCCCGAGGCTATAAGTAACTACTTGAAGTTGCTTGTAGTCTTGTTTTTACTTATCATCTGATTGTCTGGATTTTTCAGCCTGTTTTCCAACACTATGAGCGTTTGATGATTGATGCTGAGCGTTGGCAACGGGCCCATGATTCTGCCCAGGATGCTTTGTCTGCTATGGATGGTGAGTTTTCATTCTTGCGCTGCTGAGTTTGGCTGCTGCGGCTTTTGTTCTGAGTACTGTCTTGCCTCGCAGACCGTCGCCAGGCTGCCGAGAAGCAAGCCGAGAAGGCGGGGAGGACGGTTTCCATTCTTAAGGCTACCTTGGCTTCCAAGGAGGCGGAGTTGCATTGTCAACACAAGGAGCTGATTCGCCTTCGTCAGGCTGAGGACGCGCGTGCGCGGGTGGAAGCAGTCGAGGACAAACGTCTTCGCGCCTTGGCGGACTCGCTTGTGTGTAAGTTTGGCATTAATTCATTGGTCTTGCTGTTCCTACTGTCTTCCCGTGATGACGTTTCTTTGCTTGATGCAGCTGCTATAGGTGCGAAACCGATGGAAGCTGCTACGTCAGGGTCTGGAGTTCTTCAAGGTGCTGTAGATGCTGTTTCAGGTGTTGTTGCCGTGGTTGGGGACGTCTGCACCCGGGCTTCCGATCTTGTGGGTCTTGCGCACGAACACCTTATGCCGGAAGGTTCAAAGGTGCCTAATCGCCTGGGCGCTCGGGTGGCTGCATTCGGCCCGGATGGGAAGCGTATGGTGGAGCTAGTTGCGGAGAGCGTGGTGAGTGGTCCTTCCACGACCCTTGTCATCCTTATGGGGCATGTGATTTCCATTGATGATTCCTTGGTTGAGACCATCCCGGACTATTTTGATGAGCAGATCGACCGAGCCGATAAATTGGCTCGTCGCCTGCAACAGGTTGTAGATGCTCAGGATCCCCCTGCCGTTGGTGAGGGGGAGGCACAATAGTGTTGTGTCGCTTTGAAACTTTGTCTGTAATTCGTGACTCCGTTGTGATGGTTGATCTTTTGCTACCTTTATCTGAGTGACTTCTTGGCTGTTCCTCTTGCTTCTTTTTCATTTCTTTGTTTTTTTCATCCTGCGGTAGGCCACTCCGGGCGTTCTTCGTCCTTGGATTTCGTTGAAGGATGACGCTCGCGAGGGTGCCTACGAGTCCGTTTGCTTGCGACTCAAGAACGCTGAGCGGGAGATTGTTCGACTGAAGGGATCCGTAGCCGTTCAGCGTACTCGGCGCGAGCGTGCCGAGGCCGTGGTTGAGGACCTTTCTTTGTGGGTGGTGAAGTTGTCCGACCTCCTGCGGGGTGAGTTTCTCCTCTGCTTGGTTGCTCGATTCCGTTTAGTAGGTTTTGTTGTCTCTGTCTTGATCGTGGTTTTGACTTTCGAAGTGCTGGCAGGGCGATCTCGGGATGAAGAGAAGGCTGTTCAGTCGGAGATGTCGCAGCTTGATGATCCCAGAGTGCAGGCGACCAATCCCTTTTGGGTGGATGGGGCTCGTGCTCGAGTGTTTGCTTTGCTTCGTCTCCGAGTTGAGCGGGTGCCGGATGCTCTTAAATACTGCCAGCGGGTATTGGGTGGTATCCATGCTGAGTTCTATCCGCTGGAGGTGGTTCCTTCGTCCTTTGAGAGGCTCTGTCGCGTATTTTCTCAACCTGCCGAGCTACGTCGAGTGATGGATAATCAGATTCGTGCTGGAGCCCGAGCTGCTTTGGGTTTGGTCCATAGTCATTGGTCGGGGGTGGATTTTGCTCAGGTGGTGGCGGGTCCTCCAGGCGGTAGGGATCATCCGATGAATGAACACTACATGGCTTTAGATAAACCTGCGCGCCAGGTTGTGAGGCGGGTTTGCGAAGACAACGACCGCCATCTGGGTGCACTTATTAAGGCGAAGTTGGAGCCTAAAGATTAGGTGCTACCTTTCGTTGTATATGCTTCTTCTTGGTGGTATATATTCCATGCTGTCTTGGTTTTGTCGCGGGAGATCGTCTGCGTTGTAGTTGCGGGGGACGTTCTGGAGGGTTGCCGCGGCAAGCCCCCGAGTGTAAAAGTTTTTTTGTGTCGCGGTTGCGAAGAGCGCCTCGGGGGTGGCAGCTTCGGCGAGCCCCCGAGTGCCAAGTTAATGTGCCGGGATTGCGGAGGATGCCTCGAGGGGTGGCAGCTTCGGCGAGCCCCCGAGTGCCAAGTTAATTTGCCGCGATTGCGGAGGACGCGTCGGGGTGTAAGGCCCCCGATGCGGTGCTAACTCGAGTTAGTCGCTTTCGCGTCCCGCTCAAGTTAGTAGCGCATAAAGAGCCACCGAATCACGACACTCGCACTCGTGTCGCTGTCGGATTCTCGACAACAGGTATATGAACAAAGAACCTAAACTAAGACATAAATATTATAGAGTCCAGGGCATACATCACCACTGGGATTATTACAACATCTCAAAGGTCCGTGGACCCAACAGAACATCATGCAACAAGCGGAAGACAAACACGACCGAGTACGGTCAAAATCCAAATTGCCCTAGAGATGGCTGCACATAAAGGGTCCACCCACGGATCGTCGAAGCCCCAACTGTAGGATCTACTGAATGAGGTCGATCTCATCGTCATCCTCCGGGGGCACCTCCATGAAGTATCATCCAGAGCTCGGGTCGAGGTAGTACTCCACTGCAGCGGCCGATCAGGCAAAACATTAAAAGCACAAAAGGAAAACAGGGGTGAGATTATATCATTACAGGATAACTAACTCCCTAAGGTAAGACTAAGTAAAGGTAAAGGTTGCAGCCGCACTAGCATATATGGTGGCTATCGTTCTATTAGAGTAGGGGTAAGATCCAAGAAATATACGCGACATCGCGTCATAAGTCTGCTATCCACCTACTTACGTCAAGCATAACACAACCTGGATCTTCTCTCGGTCCCCCTGGACGAAGAAAAGCAACCAAGGCACTCACACGGTAGGAAAGTTTTAATTATGATTCAAAAAGATGTTATTCTATGAACAAGGAGTAGGTCTCAAGTCGTCCATAACCGCGGACACGGCTTTTCGAAAAGATTTAACCCTGCAAGGGTGTACCAACTGCCCATCATAGGCTTCGTATGTACGCCCGGTTTCCACTTGGCTAGGTAAACACCTAAAACTCCGGAATGTCAGAGTCCCTCTAACTAACATCGCACAAATCCGGGTGGCCCCCGGGGAGTCAACATCCAATCAGAAAGATGGCCACGCTCTCAGATCGGCCTGTTCCGTATCAACAGGGTTTGGGTTACCGGTTAAAGCTCACATGAGGACCGGGCCCTCGCCGGTCAAAGGTGGGCCATCCAAGGCACATGTCCTCCTAGCCCAAGGTGGTTTGTAAAAAACTGCGGTACCACCAGCACACAAACATTGCAAATAGTAAATCAGCTCGGGCCACCACTAGAACTGTACGAAGCTAGGTAGGTAAGACAAGGGGACCCCATAGAATCCCACACACGATTAGGCACGCTCGTCAAGAAACACAATACCCGGAACTCGGGACCTAGGTGAATCAAATGGAACAAAACACCTGGCGGGAACAGCCTGGTCTCCCATCTTTCGTCAAGTATAAATTAACATCATTAATAATAAAATATCAACCAGCATTCTTTGAATAACATGATAACCCAAACCATAGTATAGGGTAAGCAGCAAGTTTTCCTACTCATACTAAGCAATGGCTGAGCAGCGGTAACTTTGCAATACAATGTTTTGCTGGGATGTGGGGATCATGGCCTTTTTGGTTTTTGAAGGTAACATAAGCAAGGTGGATAGGATCAAACAAACGTTCTAGACTACAGCTAGGCAGGTAGGAAGAAAGGTATCAAGTAATGGTATAAATCTTCCCCTTGCCTGGGTAATCGGTCGTTGAAGCAGACGCACCAGGGTCTTCAGGCTCGGTGTCGGAAATCTCCACGTAAGTCTCCTCGACGGCCTCAGGTGCTAACGTTAGGTACCGGCAAGGAAAAGGCACACAAGTAAGTAACGGGTACAATGCACAGGCAAGGATGGTATGAGCAAGTTTAATTAGACATGTTTTGACCCTATCTAGTCACTTTAAATGAAGGTGGTGACGACACGTCAACTACTTCATATGCAATTTATTTACGTGAAAATGTCTTTGGTCTTAGCCTTATTTTAGGTGTAAGTAGCATGTCAACATGGCATGATCAACAAAGCATTTAACAGAAACAAAACAACGTGAAAAGTAATCATCGATTCCGGAGACGGAGTAGTGTCACTGAATTTGACACAAGGAAGGTGCAACAAAAGTTGGAATCCAGCCACATTGCACAGACAATATGTTGGGTGCTGGTTTTAAGAAAAGATTTGGATATGACATGAGACAGAACTTGAAAGAATCAAAAGATCATCACTTCCAACATGCACTGAAATTGGAATGATGCAAAGAAAGGAAAAGACAGATTGATCCTGGATGAGGTGGTCACAACATGTCCAATAGATTTGCACAAAACAGCACAAGGACATCATCATTGCAATCCCTGCAAAAATCTACCCCAAAACCATATATGATATGGTACCCTCTGGATTTGCAAACACAGTTCCATTTCAAAAGATTTTCACGGGACTGAGTGCAAAATTGCACTAGATGCATTTTGGAAAAGGCTTAAATGGTTAAACAATTATAACCATGCAACTCCTTGGGAGAAACTACCCAAAAATCATATATGGCATGGCCATTTTGAAATTGGGCAAAAACTTGACAAAAACAAGGAAATGAAAAGGGGTTTATTTGCAAAATTGCCATACTCCAAAAATCAGAGGGGCAAAATGCAAAAAGGACCTCACCATGATGGTCAGTAGCTCAAGCTACCCCAAAAACATATATGGGATGCCCCAATTGAGTTGCAAGTTCAAAATCCAATTTGTATTTGAATCCAAATTCAAATTGGAATTTAAACAAAAAAAAAGAGAAAAGCGAAAAAATAAAAAACGAAGGGTACAGACCCAACTGGGCTGTCTCGGACTCCAGGGCCCATCTCCTCTCTCCCTGGCCCAAACGAACCAGCCCACTTCGCTGGAGACAGAAATTCAAAAAAAAGAAAAAGGGGCCGAGCCCACTGCTGGACTAGGCCCACGGCCTTCTCTCCTTCTCCATGCCCAGGGCGACAGCCCTCTCTGAACTCGCGCGACGCGCACAACTTCTGGCGAGGCTACGTTCGAGCTCCGGCCGTTCCCCGGCGAACTGCCATGACAAAACTCGATAGGGGACCTTCCTCTACGCCCCGGTGTAGGCCAATACCACAATCTCGCACCTGGCTAGCCGGAATATACACGGGAACAGGTCGCCGGCAACACTTCTCTGAACCTGTAACCACTCCGGCGGCGGGACCAACTTCAGGCGAAGCTGGCGTGCAGCATAGGTCACTAGCGTCCAAGCTACGACAGGCGAATCGTAGCCGGGACCTTCCTCTACAACTCCGCACCTCAGATCTTTCCCTTAGCTAAACGACGGCGACGGGATCTTCGACTGAACTCATGGCGGTGCAACAGCACACTAACAGAAACTTCAGAGAATGGCGACATGCCTCTGCTACGCGCAAAAGGTGAGGCCTTGCGTGCCATACGCGTTCTCTGCGCGGCACCAGCGCGTGCTCACTGTCGATCCCGACGCGACACGGCACTGGGTGCACAGAATTTCACCGGCGACGAGCTCGTGCGGGCGGTGCTACGGTCCTACGACGAGATACTACGCGCGAGGGGAACAGAGGACCAGGGACGGTCTGCAACTCACCTAGGGGTCACTTCGTGTGTCCCAGCCCTGCCGGATAGGAAGAAGAAGAGCTCGGGGACGACGACGCCGTGCGGAACTCCTCGGCGATGTTCACTACTCCGCTGCGCATCCAGACCCCTTCGCTGCTACCTGCGACCGGGAACGGGTCAAGAACTTGCAGCAGACGCGACATCCAAGCGCTCGACCAAAGATTGAAAGAGGGGGCGAGGAATTACAGAAGTTGACCGGCGGCCATGGCGGGAACAAGGGAGGAACTCGGGGACGAACTAGGCGGCGGGCGAAATTGGGAAGGGGGAACTCAAGCTAGGGTTCCAGGAGGGGCCTGGGACCTCTGCTTATAAAGGGGGGAGGCCCTGGCCACGTCAACGGCCGGCGACGCCCGGGTGGACGCCGGTGTGAGAGGAGACGAAGAGGCCCCCCGGCCATGCTGTAAGACGAAGCACGGGAGCCACGCGATCGAGATAGAACTGCGGGGCGTTCACCCACTTACCGGTTCGCAGGCGGGATGGAGCCCGAGTGGAGACAGGCCTGCTCGGCTGGGCCTGGCTCGTCTTTCTCTGCAAAAAAAAACAAGAGAAGGCTTTCCTATTTTTCCAAAACAGGAAAACCCAAGAATTTTTGTGGCCAAACCACAAAAGAGAAAAACATATAAAAATATGTTTTGAAAACCTTGGAATATTCTCCATTTTCTAAAATTGGTTTGACCAACTTTGGAGCAACTAAAATGTGGGGGCATTTTTGAAAATTCAAATCACATTGAACTATGGCCCAAATTTTTAGAGTTGCAAAAAATGGAGCAAGGCTTTTGAAAAAATTGGGAGGGGCAAGGAATTGGCTATGCCAAGTTTGGGGTCAAGAAGAGCATGCATGCAACATTGAAAAATCTTCAAGCACCCCTTCTTGAACCATTTTGGATGCAAATTCAAACAAACCAAATGGGCTCCAATCCCAATGCAAATTTAAATCACCACATGAAATTACAATCTTTAGCATCATGCCAAGTTACAAAGTCAACAGACAAGGTACAATCTCATGGTGATTTCTTATTATTGCAAATGGGCTGTTACACGGGGGGTGGCAATTTCGGTGAGCCCCCGAGTGTTAATGTGCCGCGATTGCAGAGGACGCCTTGGGGGTGGCTGCTTCGGCGAGCCCCCGAGTGCCAAGTTAATGCGCCGCGATTGCGGAGGACGCCTCGGGGGTGGCTGCTTCGGCGAGCCCCGGAGTGCCAAGTTAATGCGCCGCGATTGCGGAGGACGCCTCAGGGTGTGGCTGCTTCGGCGATCCCCCGAGTGCCAAGTTAATGCACCGCGATTGCGGAGGACGCCTCGGGGGGTGGCTGCTTCAGCGAGCCCCTGAGTGCCAAGTTAATGTGCCGCGATTGCGTAGGACGCCTCGGGGGGTGGCTGCTTCGGCGAGCCCCCGAGTGCCAACAGATTTTGGGGAAAATATTTATGTGATACTTTTCCTGCTGTCTCTTACAAAGAGTAAGGGGGGTTCTATTGAAGACATATCCCTTTTGCTAAGAACGATTATGTAGTGGCCTTAGAGGCCTGCTAGCTTTGTCTCCGAGTGCCTGGGTTCTTCGGGCGATGTTCCTTTCCTTCTACGGGAGAGCTTCTTCTGCGAGTCCTGTGGTCCTGCTGCCTTGGTGGGCTACGAAGGCTTGTGCTATCTTGTGGAATTCCTTGTCGCAGCGGTCGGATCTGACGAAACTGCCGCTGATTGTGATGACCCCGTGTGGGCCTGGCATCTTCAGCTTGAGGTAGTTGTAATGGGGTACGGCCATGAAGCGAGCGAAAGCTGGTCGCCCGAGGATTGCGTGGTATTGCGACTTCCAGTCGACCACTTCAAAGTCCAGCGTTTCCTTGCGGAAGTTTGTCGCGTTCCCGAAGACTACCTCCAGGCTTATCCTTCCGAGGGGGTAGACTGCTTTTCCTGGTACGATCCCGTCGAAGGTTGGGCCTGAGGACTTGAGTGCATTGTTTTGGATGATGTTGATTCCACTGCAGCCGTCCATGAATACTCGCGACATATCGTAATTTCCGATTCTGGCCTCGAGTACTAGCGCGGCGTGCCCCGGTCGGGGAACGACTGGCGGGTGGTCGTCCCGGGAGAAAGTGATTTTTGTCTCCGACCCGCGCAGGTACTCTGGGACGGCCGGCTGTGTGGAGGTTGCCAAGAAGACTTGTCTGGTGACTTGTTTCTGCTGCCTGTTGGAAGGCCTGCCTTCTTGTATCATGTAGATCCTCCCGTGGGCTTCTGGGTACTGGTCTTCTTCTTCTGGTGTCCTTTGTCGTTCCTGGATGGCGGCCACCTGTCTTGGTGGTAGAGGAGGGGTTGGTGGCGCGTTGTGGGCGACTAGCCCGACTGCTATGCTTGCGAGTGGTTGTACTGTTGCCGCCACGGAGCGGCTTTTCTCCTCGGACAACTCGTTGAAGCTTCTGCAATTCCTGAGGGTGTGGGACGATCTGAGCTCTCCTCGCTCGTTTCTGAATCCGTGTATATAACACGGTCCGTCGAGTTTTTCTTTGGCGGAGCGGAATGCGCGAGTGCCGTCGCGCGACTGCCTTGTCCTTCATTCTCGTTTCTAAGCCTGGGGCTCGTCTTCTGGGTTGACTCTTCGTTGTGGTCTGTTGTCATCGCGGTGCTGTCAGAACCCCAACTTGGGTAAGTGCTAGGGTTTGAGTGCCCCTTTGCATCATGTGAAAATTTCAAAAGAAATTCAAAAATTGGGAAAAGAAAAGCCTTGAGAAATTAAATCAAATGGCCAGATAAAAATCTTTTTCCAAAAATCATTGGAACATTTGGAAAATTCCTATAAATGATGGTGATCATTTCAAAAGAGGTTCGGGTTCATTCCCATTCCTATGGAATTTTCTAAAACTCAAAAGATGCTCTGGAAATTAAAGTTGACCCCTATTTGAATTGAGATTCAAATTTATTGAATTTCAAAAATGCCCAAGAGTCATAAGTGGTTTTCTACTGGTCACCTAGGGTTTTTAAAATTATTTGGGCATTTTTATAAAATGCCTTGGTATTTTTACCAGAGCAAAACAAATGGCAGAAAAGGAAAACAGAAAAAAAAACAGAGAGAAATTAAAAAAAGAAAGCAGCCCACCCCGGCCAGGCCGCAGGCCCAACTCACTGTACCGCAGCCCAAGCCCACGGCCACCCCTTGTCGTCTTCCTCAACCAGCTCGGTGGCGAGCTGGGAGGGAGCCGGAGACGCCACCGCAACGACGAGGGCCTTCTAGGCCCTCCTCTGCCCTCTCCTGGCGCAACGCAGCAGCCAGAGTCCCCCCGCCTCCTTTCCCTCTCCTCTGGATCCCTCTAGCTCTCTCCCCCTCGCGATTTCGCCGCCGCCAGTGAGCTCGCCGGAGCGTGCGGCCGCACAGCCGTGGCCAACGGCCGAACCGGACCTCCCCACCGTGTCCAGGTAGACCAACGCCGTCGACTTCGTCTTCAAGAGAAAGGAATCGAGCCCAGCAGCCCCGAGGACGACGCCATCTTCGCCGGAACGCCGTCGGCCGCCATGGACTCCGGCGATCGATTCGTCGCCTGCGCTGCAACGCTGGCTTCCCCGAGCCTTTCTTCGTAACCAGGGTGAGCTCCTGCGTTGTTTGCCCCATTCCGCGCCTCCTCCCGTGCCCCTAATCATCGTGCCCGCCTAAATAGTGCTCCGGCCACCGCGTGCCTCGTCGCCGATCAGGCTCCGGCGCACCCCATGCCTCCCCGTGGGCAGGAGGTGATGCGGGCGAGCAAGGGGCACCACCCCGTGGTTTCCCCGTACCGAACCGTGGCCGGAAAGCCACCCCGGCGTGTCGCTGCCGTCCTCTGTGGTCGCCGCCGGTTAACCGCCGGTGGAAGATTAGCTTAGCGCTAACCATACCACTAATCCACCCTAACAGCCACAGACAGGTGGGGCCCTGCCCTTAATAATCCCGTTTGTTTAAATTTAAACAGGGATTTAACCCACTGAGACTGACACCCCGGCCCTACTGGTCAGCCGCCTGCTGACGCCATGCTGATGCAGTGCTGACGCAGTATTTGGTTTTCTAATTAAAAGAAATACAGAAAAGACAGAAATTACATTAAACTTTGAAAAATCATAGAAAATTCATATGAACTCCAAATTAGACAAATAATATATGAAAAATGATCAGCAGAAAATAATCTATCCAAATATACAACTTTCAGCTATGTTTGAGTTGAATTTAAAATGGGACCAGTAACTTTTGCTATTTGGTTTAATTGGAATTAATTCAAATTTACTTCAAATGCTATTCTAATTTGAACCAATACAATGTAAACTTGGTCACTTGTACATCAGAGACATATTAGACACATGATCACATTGTTTTCAAAGAACAAACAATAGCAATTGCAATTTGGTTAAATTGAAATTCATATGTGGAGTTTGAATTTGCATTTCAAATGCAATACACTTCATTTAAATCAAATCTACCACAAACCAGCACCATTCACATCATGCGAGAACATAATCATGTGCTTGTGCATTTACATTCAATGTTGCCCCCCTTTGTTGATGTTTGTGCCGGTAACAGCGCTTCCGAGATGGTGATCACCCCTAAAGAAGAAGACCACCGTTAAAACCCGTGTATCGTCAGCAAGGCAAGCAAACCGCTTTGATCATATCTATAAAATCCCACTTCCCTCTCAGTCTCACTTATGCATGTTTAGGAGATCACCTTGTCATCGGTTCTTCCGCATAGTTGAACCCATATCTGATGCATGACCTATCATCTTGTCACAGTAGTAAGCAAACCACAATCCTAGCTGACATAGGAGTTGATTGATATCATGTGGCCCCTGCAACTGTTACCGCTTATTGCATGCTTAGAGTTACAATGAGGATACTTTTGATGTGAGTCGGGATGATAGTGAACATGGTGTTGAGGAAAGTGAAACTATGTTGGTGAATCCACCCTAATACAAGGTGATCGATGAGAGGCTGTGTAGGAGTACACAGTGGGTTGTCTCGTTGAACACCGCCTTAAGCACCGAGTTATTGTATGGTAATCCAAGACAAAGAGTACAACCACACATTGGGCTCACTAACCCCTCTCGGCCTAGTACCTTGATCCATGTTGACGTCCAGGAGTCACATTAGTCCGGCCTTTCCATTTGGCATATGCATAGAAAAAGAATGGATGAAAGGTTGCATCATATAGATATGTGGGTGGATCTGTGAGACAGTGAGACCATCTTCTCGGATGGCGTCTCGGTTGCCTACATTGTCCGAGTCCATATCGTTGATCCGACCGGGCTCTCGAGCGGGATCTACCTCAGATAGTCGACTCCTGGAATAGACCGGTTGTGAGCGAAGTGTCGTGGTGAACATCCTCGCCGGCACCCCTTGAATGGTGACGAGACCTAGTGGTAACTAATGGTCATGTGTGTGTAGTTTACACCCTTGCAAGGTTAACAAAACTATTCGAATAGCCGCGTCCGCGGTTAAGGACTACTTGGAACCTGTACATGATTATTAGACAACTTGAATGGATACTCTAAAACTCGCAAGATAAGTGTGATTGCTATGGCGTGCACTCTCGTGGGGAAGTTGAGGAAGTATCCATAGTGGTGTATTGGATGGAGACTTGGTAGTGGACTCGTGTACGCTTCTTACCTCAAGTCTGGTACTCGTAGAACAGGACTAGCCAAGTCAAAGCTAGCACTTCTGCATGATGAAACCCCACCTCCCTTTACCTTGAAACATTGAGCATGAGTAGTTTAGTTCTGATGTAAGTCTTGCTGAGTACGACTTTGTACTCACGTTTCCTTATTCTATGTTTTAGATGGAAACCCAGACCCCCGATGGAGTCACCTTCCTGAAGCTCGACGTTGACTAAGCTAGTATAGTTCCAGACCTAATTTGCTTCCGTTGTATGATGTAATTTTGATCACAGACATGTGATCTTTGTATACTCTATGTGTAAGCCAATAAAGAAGTACTTTGTAGAGTTATGTGATGATACCTGCTGTTCATACTAGGCATGTGTGCTGCGTGTATGTTTATAACATGCATGTCTTAGTATGGGTTTTCCAGACCTTAGTTGTGATCTGGCTGGCAGTCTTTTATACACCAAGTGGCCCTTAGATGTGTGCAGCTTGGGGCATCGCGATATGATTGCTCGTGACTCTGTCACGTGCACAGTTTGTTGTATGATCGAGCCCGCCCTAGACCCTGACTAAGTGATCGGGCTGGAGTAAGTCTATGTAAGAGTTAGGATTCAATCGATAACATGGTTAAGGCGACTTGTCTATGAATATGGGATTCACCACCCATAAGCATTTAGACTCGTGAGCGGACGATGAGGACCCATCTCAGTTGATCATCCGGCCTGAATGGGATGCCCCTCACGTTCGATGCTTTCCGAGAGTGTTTTGTTCGTGGCCTTGTCTGCTTAGACAAGTGGGTATGGCTCTCGGCTCTCCATGTGATTGTATCGTGACTGGAATTACATACGCCTATTCCGGGTCCCAACAGGTGCCTGCCGTTCCGATCGTCCGAGAAGCCAGCGGCGACCATGTCAGGTCCTCTGTCGTCGTAGAAGTTCCGTCTGGGTCGCTTCCTTCTTCTGTCGGCTCCTCTATCTCCGTTGTAGTCGTAGTCGTACTCTGATCGTGCGGTGTGGGTTTCTGTTTCATTACGGACAGAATCTTCTCCGTCCTCCCAGCTGTTGGCTAGTTCTAACAGCCGTGCGAGTGTTCGGACTTTCATCTGTCCGAGCTGCTCCTTGAATTCAACGCGCTATAGACCTCGCCTGAACGCGTCGATCGCACTTTCGTCCGAGATATCTTCCGCTGAATTCTTGAGTATCGTCCATCGGTGGATGTATGCTCGCAGGGTCTCCCTCGTTCCTTGTTTGCATGCCCGCAGTTCCTCGAGTGAGGCTGGTCGCTTGTATGTGGATTTGAAGTTTTCTATGAAATCTCCTCGGAACTGGCTCCAGGAGCTGATGGATCCGTGCCAGAGATTCTTCAGCCAATGTCGAGCGGAGCTCTCGAGCATGAGCTGCACGTACTGCATTGCCGTGACGTTGGTTCCTCTCTGAAATTTGACTGTTGTTAGGTAGTCGTCGAGCCATGCATCTGGCTCCTGGAGTCCGTTGTACTTTAGTGTCGTGGAGTTCAGTTTGAACCCGTTTGGCATTCGTGTCTCACGTATGGCACGTGTGAAGCATAGTGCTCCACATGGCTCGATTTCCTCGTCGGAGGCCTCTTCGTCCGAGTACTCCTCGCGTGCTGCGCGTCTTCTCCTGCTGCGTTCGACTCTGTTCTGTGTGATGTCGTCTCGCGCATCTCGTCGAGTGCTGCGGCGCCTGTTGTTGTAGTCGATGTCGTGCTTCTTGTTCCTGTCGGAGCGTCTGCGCCTGTCGTCATTATCGTCGTCGTCTGGTGAACTGGGGTCCCTGTCCGGTGTCCACTCGCGAGTCTGCCGTTTTGTGCTGGATATCTTGGGCACCGAGGCATCGATGGCGTCCTTCATTATCTGCAAGGCAATGGAAGTGTAGCGATCTGGCTTGCCTTTTCTGCTTTTCTTGGCACGGGACAGGTAGTCCTGGGCGCTTATGAGTGCTTCTGCCGGAGTGAGGGGCTCGTCTTCGTCGTCGTCTTCCTCTTACCTGAAGTCGTCTTCGAGTTTCCGCACCACTCTCGCCCTTTCTGTCTTCCGCAGATTGTTGAGTTTCGATGTGTTGACGGTGGGGGACTCGCGGCCTGGTGAGTCACTTCTGGGAGGTTTTCTGCGACTACTTTTATTTTCGAGTTCCACCTTCTCTTGCTCCACCATGGCTAGGCGCCATTGTCTTGTCTGCTGGGTTAGCTCGCCCGCTAGCTTGTTGTATGCCCTTAGCTCGTCCCTTGAGGCATCTGGTGGTAGTAGCCTGCCGCAGGCGAGTGCATCCTTTACCATTGCCATTGATTCCTTGGACAAGTATATTTTTTCTCTGGGTGGTTCGTCTGCCGTTGCAACCGGGGTTTGCTGCCTGCTGCGTGATGGCTGGCCGCCTTGGCTGGGTGCTTGCTGCTTGCTGTTTGGCGGCTGACTGCTTTTTTGATTGCTGGGTCTTTGTTCCACCGGGACTTTCATTGGTATGGACCCCGGTTCTCCTAGCTTTACGACCATCTGACTGGTGTTGCCGGGACCTGCCGCCCTGCTGGTGGTTGGGTTGTCTTGAAGAGTGCCCGGGTCATCGACTCGTCAGTTGTTACCTGACGCTGGTGCGCCAACTTCTGCCATGAACACCTGCGATGGTGTCCTTGTCGCCTCCTTGCTGATACGTGTGATGGTGCTTCTCCATGTTGGGGCTCCACTCGAGCGGTCGCGAGTGGTGTGGAGCCTAGAGTTGGGTGGGTAGCTATAGCTGCCAGATGGGTTGGCCGTGCGGGCGGCGTCCGCTCCGGTCATTGCTGCAGGTGTTGCCGTGGGTGCGCGGGTGCCGTCGGTGAGGTGAAGAGTCCCCCAATGGTCGATGTAGATCTGATACGCTCCGAAGATCAGATTGACGCCGGAGTTTAGATCGGTAAAGACTGGCTGGAGGGCTAGGAGGTGGGCCGTGAATCCGAGGGACTCAAACAGGTTAGATCTTGCCGGAGCCGCTGGGTCGATGAGTGCTGATGATGATGAGACCGCCGAGATCGCGTTCCCAACCTGCGGGGTTCCCACAGACGGCGCCAATTGACGGGGATCAACCCCGGCAAATCCCATGGTCAGGGACCCTGGGTTAGTCATGAGAGACACAGGTTGGACGATAGCTCGTCGGCAAACAGGAGGACACGTTCCTGCTCGATATTATTGATGAGGGAGATGCGATTACAGCGGATGCCAAGGCTAGAGCGCTCAAGGCTAGGGTTACAGATGATATTGGATGGCTTTGGCGTCACCCCTCCTAGCCCTTATATACTGGGCTAGGTCTCGGGGAGTTCATCTACGTTTACAAGTAAGATTTCCTAACCCTAGCTTGCTCCATACAACAGGTCTTCGCACCTTCCTTGTGAGTCGCAGACTCCTATGTCGGTGCCAATTAGCGGGACAAGGCGGGTCCAGGCGGGTCTTCATCGGCCTTCTATCTTTAGGGACACCGGGTAGGATTATCCGTAGGATTCGTGGGGTCACCCCCTCGTTATGAATAGAGGGGAAAAATAATCGCTGACCGATAAATCGGGGATGCAAACACCGCAAACAAATCAGACAATCAAACAATTCACACCGAAAACAAAAAAATTTAATTTTTGTGAAATCTGGGCTGCTACACCTATCAAGGCATTTCCATAGCCTTTCCGAGATATATTTCCATGTAACATCCACCTCTTCATGACTTGATCTTCATGTCATACATGTTCCTGCTACAGAGCATACATTGCATACATCATGATAGCTACATCTTCTTTATAATTTGAGTACCTTGTAAAGTGTGAAAGATCTTCTATACCCTCTTGTAATATAGAGTGTTGCCCTTAAGTGAGGAAAAGATCCCAAAGTGGACAAAATAAAAGTTCCCAAAGAGGACAAATGAGAGTTAAATAGAAAGAGCCATTGAGGCCACCAAAAAATACAACGAATAGAAAAAGAGAAAAAGAAATAAAAAGAGAGAAAGGTGCAACACTACTATCCTTTTGAAAGATCCACAGTAGTACTCCCTCTATATCCTTGTACACCATAGAGATGATCATTTATGCATATAGCTATGTGGGGAACCTTCACACTATAGAACTTGGCTTGCACATTCCAAGGATGAGCCTCCTCAAATGAGCTCTAGGTCTTCATGAGCGAGCAAGTTAGATGCACCCCCACTAGTTCCGTTGGAGAGATTTTCTTAGCTCACATGTGCATCCGTTGCATGGCAATCCCTACTCCTCACATCATATCTATCATTTGGCCTTCTCGCCTATGATTGTCCTCATTGATGTGAGCCTTTCTCATCCTTTTTGTCTTCCTCCTCCACCATATTTCTCTCTTTGCCATCCTAAGTGTCAACTTTCGTGCTTACGCTCATCCATTGCATGAGTGCTCAAAATATCGAAAAGGAGTGGATCAAATTGACTTCTACCTGGCTAGTGGTATGGGGAGGAGTCAAGATAAAATTCCAAAGAAGACCAAGTGTGAAACTTTAGTATATTGAGATCTCAACTAAAATACATTTTTCTCGTATTCCCTATCCCCCTTCTTGCAGGCAAAAACCATTTGGAGACATTCGAGTCACGGACAACGAGAGCTCTTTCACCTAATGTACTTACGTTGCTTGTTTCAATGCTAATAAAGACTCTTGCATGTTAAGACTTGAATTGAATTACATATCTTGATTTCTTTACTTTCAAAGTTCTTATATGGTTGCTAGCATGACACCACAGAAATTATGCTTGTTATAATTTACCTACTCGACGATGAGCAGGAATTAAGCTTGGGGATGTTGATACGTCCCAAACGTATCTATAATTTATGCTTTCTCCATGCATGTTTTGTGTGATATTGCTATGATCTAGATACACTATCATACACTTTTGATCATATTTGGACTAACCTATTAACTCAGTGCACCACAGTGCCAGTTCCTGTTTTCTGTTGTTTTGCTATTTCAGTTTCCCCTATATAAAAAGTGCTACAAAAATTGGGAAAATCAGATAAAAAATCAGCACAACGGAAGCTTCCGGAACCCCGAAGGAGGGCCAGTGGGGCCCCACCTGGTGCCCAGGGGGCCAGGTGGCGCGGCCTAGGGCTTGGTCATGCCACCAGGGCGCCTGGACCCCTGGTGGCCCCCCTGGCTGCCTCCCTTCTCCTATTTACTCTCCATGACGTGAAACTTTCGAAGACAGAACCCTTTTTCGCGATCTCGCCTCTGTTCCGCCTCCGCCACACTTCCAAGATCGGGAGCGCCAGAGGAACCCTTCCCGGCACCCTACCGGAGGGAGGATTGACCTCCGGGAGCTTCCCCTCCACCATGGATGCTTCCCGGGTGTGCCGTGTGTAGTTTCCCTTGGACCATGGGTCCGTGATCAGTATCTATGTGATCTTCTCCTCCCCTCTTTGTTCTTCATGGTTTAGTCCTCGTGAGCTGCCCTACATGATCGAGGCACATATCTAATTTTCTATTGTTTCTATGCTGAGTTTGCTGGGATCTGATGGATTATGCCAAGTAGTAGGTAGTAACTCCAAGAGGGAACGTTATGCTCGATTGTGGGTTGATGCCCCCCGATGACACGCTTGATTGACAGGAACATGAGTCTAGGGGATGTGTTGTTGCCACAAGGGGGAAAACAACGGTTCTTGTAACCGCGGTTGCAAGGATTGTTTACTTTACGTAAAGTGATTTTTAATGCAGTTGTCTGTTGCTTTGGGTGGGGCTCGTAACTTAATACTAGTGAGGTGTTCTTGATAGGCATCTCAAGGTGGATGATTAGTAGTAGAGGCAGTTGGATTTCGGTCTACTTATTTTGGCGTACTGCCCATGCTTCTAATCCTGTTCCTTTCTTTGTAACAAAGTGAGCATTGCGCTGCGTTTTTAATCCTATCAATTGCCCAGCTGTAATTTGTTTACTTCGCATAGCAGTTTTATTGTTGATACGTCCCAAACATATCTATAATTTCAACTTGCTCCATGCATGTTTTGTGTGATATTGCTATGTTTTAGATACACTTTCATACACTTTTGATCATATTTGGACTAACCTTTTAACTCAGTGAACCCCAATGCCAGTTTCTATTTTCTGCTGATTTTGTATTTCAAGTTTTCCCATTATTAAAAGTGCTCAGAAAATTCCGGGAAAAATATATAGAAATCAACGTTCTAGAAGAGTCCTTCAGCCGAAGGATGGGGCCCACGGGTGGCCCACAGCCCCCAGGCGCCCTCCTGGCACGTCCAGAGGCCCACCCGCGCCGGGTGGCTGCCTGGGAGACTGTTGGCCCCCCCGGTGCGCCCTTTGGCTCTTATTTATTCTCCCTCACGAAAACCCTGATTCCGGACCCGTTTTCTCCAGAAGAAATTCCAATCTCCGCCGCCATCGCCAACAAGCTTCGGGGGACCAGAATTCCTGTGTCGGCACTCTGCCGGGACGAGGAAGTGCCCCCGGATTCATCTGCATCGACGTTGCTTCCTCCCTCCATGAAGCGGGAGTAGTTCCTCCTCGGGGCTAAGGTTTCTACCAGTAGCTATGTGGTCAATTCTCTCTCCCATGATGTGATCTTCGTTGTGATCATAGGCTATGTTAATCTAGGGTGATCCCATGATATTTCTCATTCTTTTGTCTCGCTTTTGTTTGCTAGTGGAAATATGATTTTTTCCGTCGCCATGGATATTTCTTTGAGCTGTTTTTGGGCTCCAAGTATGTCGGAGACTTTGTGGAAGTGGCGGTTGCACTGGTCCGATTTGACGAAGCTTCCCTTGACTGTGATGATTCCTGCAGGTCCTGGCATCTTGAGCTTGAGATATGCGTAGTGTGGGACCGCCATGAATTGTGCAAACGCTGGTCGCCCAAGTATGGCGTGATACTGCGACTGCCAGTCGAGCACTTCGAACTCGAGTGCCTGCTCTGCGAAGTTGCGCTTGCTGCCGAAGATCACATCAAGCTGTATTGCTCCGATGGAGGCGGCTGCTTCACCCGGGATGACGCTGTATATTGTGGTTCCTGACTTCTTCCAAACGGATCGTGGAATGAACATCTTGCGTAGGGTGCTGGTGAAGATTATGGTTAAGCTTCTGCCTCCATCCATGAAGATTCTGTCCATGTCGTATCCTCCAATTTGGGCTTCGAGGACCAAGGGTGCATGTCCGGGCCTTGGGACTGCAGGCGGGTGGTCTCTCTGTGAGAAAGTGATGTTGGTCTCCGCGCCATGCAACTTGTAGGTCTCTGTTGTTTTTAGGTCTTCGGCTGCTTCGGCCTGCAAGGTGTAGGCATCTTGTTTTGCTTTCGAGGGTCTTCCTTCTTGGATCATGCAGATTCGTCTGTGGGACGTGGGGTATTGCTCCTCTGCACTCGGTTCCGGTGACTGCATGCTTCTTCGAGTGCGCTTGGATTCACGCTGCTTCTCCTCCTTGAGGCTGTTGGCGAGTTCGGCCAGTAGGCGGCAGTCTCCCAGTGTGTGGCTTGCCCTGAGGTGTCCTCGACTGTCTTCAAAACAATGGACCGCGCAAGGTCCTTCCATTTTTTCTTTAGCTGTGAGTTTGCTGGAGCCGGCGTGCCTTCTTCTCCTTGAGACTTGGAAGATCTGCGAGCGGTCTTCCGCTCAGCTCTGAACTCTTGGGTCGAGCTCTATCCCATCGCTGAGTGATTGATTCCGGATGAAGTTGGCGAATTCGTCTGGCCTTCGTTCTGGGTCGTAGTAATCTCCGGTCTGGGTCTCGGAGTCACTGTCTTGGCATGTGGTGGGAGTCCGGGCGGCGGTGGGTCGTCGACTGATAGGCGAGCCTTCGGCCACGCGCCGCGACTCCTCAAGTGAGATTCTCGAGTGGCTTCCTGATACGTCTCAAACGTATCTACTTTTCGAAACACTTTTGCTATTGTTTTGGATTCATTCTTGCGTAATTTGAACGAAACTAACCCGGACTGACATTGTTTTCAGCAGAGCTACCAGTGTTGTTTTCTTTTGTGCAGGTTTCTGGATATTTAGGTAGGCTAGAAAAATCCCAAAAATATATATAAAAAATCAGCGTTCCGTAAGCTTCCGCGAGTCCAAAGGGGGGCCACAGGGCAGCCAGGGGCAGCTAGGAGGGTGCTTGGCGCGGCCCAGCCCCTGGCCGCGCCACCTGCCCTCCTGGCTGGGTCCCACGTCCCCCGGTGCCCTACTTTGGCCATATTTGTTCTCCCGACGCAGAAACCCCAGAACAGAAGTCGCTTTTCCAATCTACATCGCGGAGCCGCCGCAACCCTTTGTTCTTCTCCGGGAGAGCTAATCTGGAGGCTGCTTTGGCCTCCGGTGAGGGGAAATCATCGCCATCGTCATCATCATCGCCTCTCCATCACCCCTCCATGACTTCTTCTCTCATGTGTGAGTAATTCCCTGATGTAGGAAAAGGGGATTGTAGGGATTGTGTAAGGCCCGATATGCGATACTGTTCCAGATCTAGATGTTTCCATCCAGATCCGGGGACGAAGCACATATCGGTCCCACCGCGACATATGACGAAGTCATATGCCCCGGATTTCCAACATGATATCATAACATTACAGATAAAAAGGATACAACATCTCATACAATTGGCATACAACTTCCTAAATACAATACATCAGCGGAAGGTATATGTCTGAGTACAGACTACAATCAAATGCGTAATGGAAAAGAGAAAAACATCGATCCCCATAACCACACGGGTCCAGGCCCTACGCCGGGATGCGCCTAACTAGTCGTCTTCGAGTCTCCACGTGAAACATCGATCACCATACCTGTTGTCGACCAAGAACCCTAAAAAGAGTTTGGGGTAGTATCATTAGTACAGAAGTACTCATCATCCAACTGTAGTGGTCAACTGACCCAGCAAGGACTTCATCACTCGTCATTCTAGGACAACTAGTAGTTTACGGTAAGGATGGGGTAAGTTATGAGGTTGCTGCCGCACTAGCATTTATGAAGTGGCTAATTATCTAGAGAGTAAGGTAAGAAGCCAAGCATTCGATGAGGAATCGCCTCCAACAAGTCTGCTATCCACCTACATACGCAAACATAACACCTATCCTATCCTTGTCCTCCTCTTCGCACCCCGAAGAAGAAGAAGCAGTCAAGGCACACACACGTTGATAAGGTTATATTAATATTATCTCAGTTGTTGTTATCTATGAACAAGGAGTAGGTGTCAAGTCGTCCATAACTGTGGACACGGCTTCTCGAAAAGATTTAACCCTGCAGGGGTGTACCAACTGCCCATTACGAGGCTCCGCACGCACGCCCATCTCTCTCAGTAGCTACCCATCACAGGCAACCATTTTATGATTTAGTTCCAAGAGATCCGAAACGACAGGTCCCTCTAACTAACAACAAACAAATCCGGGTGGCCCCCGGTGAGTCGACATCCAGCTCAGGAGCCGGCCGCTCTCTCGATCTGGTCTCTACCGTCTGTCGCAGGTTTGGATAGCCGGTTAGTCACACATGGGAAACCGGGTCCTCAGCCGGACAAGGTGGGCCAGCGAGGGAACTATGTCCTCACTGGTCCGGGTTGGTTTAAAAACTACTGGCAGCTGACCAGCACACACACGGTTTCAAATGGTAAATCAGCTTGGGCCACCACTAGAAATGCTTGAAACTAGATACGTAAGAAAAGGGGACCCCATAAAATCCCACACGCGGTTGGGCACGCTCAGTCTTAAAATCAATACCCAGAACTCGGATCCTAGGTGACTCGAATGGAACAAAGCGTCGGGGCGGGATAGCCTAGACCTTCCATCCTTCGTCGAATATAGTCAACATTATAATAATCATATCATCAACAACAATATAATAATGTGATATCCCGAACCAAGGAGTAACTGGGTAACATCGTAGCATCCTAAGCATGCATACTAAGCAGGGGCTGAGCAACGAGCAATAGTAACATAGCAGTACATGGTTTGCTGGGAAGGGACTGGCTGTATCGGTTTGAAAGAGGCTGTAATCATGTGGTAGGATCAAACATCGAACCTAACCTAGACTAGCATGCAAACCGCTGGTTGAAATAGAATGGATCATAAGTAATGTATAGTCCTTGCCTGTTGATAAGTCGGGTTCCAAAGGTGTAGTTGATCGCAAGCTCGCATCGTCTCAGAAGGTACCCGCAGGAGCACACAAGAGGGTAAACATTGGAAAGAAATCAACGAGCAAGCATCTATTACTACGAGGCAAACACGAGCAAGCATCAACAAGAAGGCAACACGAGACATCGCACCTACCATCGAGAGCAGTTACTAACAGGTTAAGTGGAGTACTCGTCACACACGACGATACCGCACATTTAGAAAGGTTCAAGTTGTTTAGCTAAAGGTGATAAAAAAAGGTTGTTAACATGGCAACTCAAGCAAGCATGGCATATCACACAAAAATTTCAAGAGGTGAAGCACAAAGTAACTATCTATGCTAGTCAATTTAAGTGAGGCACAACCTAAACATGGCATAACACTAAGTGTCGCACGATACTTAAAAGATTTGGTGCTGTTCTACCCTAAACCATATTTTAGGTTGGTTAACAGCTGCAAACAATAGCATAAACACAAAGTACATGAAAAACTAATCAAGTTACATATAAAGAACACCCCAAACGGAGTTACGGTTAAAAAGATACAAGCAAAACAAGTTACGGGCACAATCTGCCAACATCACAAAGCACACTTTAGAGCATTGCATAAACAGGATAATCAATGCAAACATGCTCACAAATGATATGGAACTAAAGTAGACATGACAGGGAAGGCATGGAAAAAAGAATCATGCAAATAGGCATCATAGATCAAAAGATATTAAGCATGCAACATGGCATCGTGACGTTACAGACTTAGAGAAAAACAGAGGTGGCTGTCAAAAACAGCAGCATAGCAACTTTGGAGCTCAATAACTATATGACCAGCAATCATATTATGAATACGCAATACATATAATGGAAGTAGACATGATGCTTAACAATATGCAATTGGAATCACTCAATTCCGATAAACGGTTCCGACGCAACCGTCACCCGAAGTTGCAACATATTAACAGTTTTCAGCACAGCAGCACATTAACATCAGGATCACCACTTTGGAGCAAGATTTAATATAGAAAAAGCACCCAAACATGAAAAGTTAAAGCATTTAAATGAAGTACACATGATGCTTAACACATAGGAAAAAGAATCAATGCAATAGGCCTCATGGATATGTCACAATCATCATGCAAACTTGCAACAAAATAACATCAGCAGCACTTGACAGAAATTAATATCAGTTTAACGGCCTGATGCCCACTTCAACACAGATTTGCACCATCAATATGACCTCAAATCAAAATTCTCACAAAAGATGGATTGAAGTACACACAATTCTAAGCAATATTCGTTTTGGGGGCACGTTCATCGGAGCTACGGTTCAACGGGAAATTACGTTGCAAACAGACATCAGCAAAAAAAAATTACAGGACTTAGAAAAATTTCACAGGGTCTAACCACAAAAAAAATAACGGTCTTACCCATGGGCTTCGGCCCATCAGGCCGTGGCTGGCGCTGGCGGCTGTGGAGGCCGGCTGGGCTAGCGGCTCGGGCCGTCTTGCTGGGCTGGGCCGTCTCGGCCTGGCTGGCTTGACCCACGCGAGCGGGCGCGTGCGCTTGGCGTCGGGGAGGCCGAGCTCCCTGCCGGCCATGGCGCCTGGCGCGGCAGCGGTTGCATGGCAGGTGATGCAGGGGGTGCATGGAGGAGGCGGAGGCGCCCTGTCCGGTGGGGCGCGCGACGGCTAGTCGCCGGCGGCTGCTGGATTCGAGCGGGGCGGCACGATGCATCTCCGACGGCGGCGCGAAGCGGCTCCACCCGAGCTCGCCCATGGCTGCGGCGGTGCTCCCGCTGTTCCTGCGCGACGGCTGAGGGGACAGAGATCAGGAGGAGAGGGAGGTCGAGGAGAGGAGACGCGAGAGGATGGAGGCCTGGCGGCGGCCGGCTGGCCGGACGAAGCGGCGGCGGTGAGGTGCCTCCACGGGCTGGTGAGAGGTAGGTGTTGGGGGTGATGTGGCAGGCCCCAGGCCGTCCGATCTCACGATCCAGCGGTCCAGAAATGCATGATCTAGTGTTGACGAAAATTAAGGTGCTATTGGACAGATTTGGGGAAAAAACAGGGGGGTGGCTGCAATTTTGGCTCAGGGAAACCCTAGAAAGAGGTGGGAGTGTGGTGGTCTTTATATAGCCCAGGTGGCTGGAAGTTTGCAAAAACATCTCCGGTTTTTCTCTCGTGCGCGCGGTGTTTACGTTTCTGACCGCCGGGGTCCGCAGTAACTCCGATTCGGGTAAAACATCGAACTGCGTGATCAGCGCGTCGAGCTGGCGGCGTTCACCTCGCGTTGGAACCGTTCCTAGAACACTTCCCGACGCGCTACAAAAATATCCCATTTAATTATTAAACGGGTTTTTCGTTCCGTTGGCTGCGACTGGTCTCGTGCGGTTTTCGCGACGGTGATCGGGTGAAACCCGGTGTCGCAAAGGTCGAGTGTCAAGGTGGCAAGGGTCGGTCTTCGTCCGGTACGAGATAAGAGGGGGAAAATAATCGTCGGTCGATAAATCGGGGATGCAAACACCGCAAACAAATCAGACAATCAAATAATTCACACCAAAAACAAAAAAAATTATTTTTGTGAAATCTGGGCTATTACAGATTGGATGAGTTAGATCATGTAATAGTTCAATCAAATTGTTGGGGGCATGTTGCCTATCATCTACTTGGTGTTTATCATCTCTGTTACAACTTGTTGCTCTTAATGCTTCTCACTTTGGTCCCAAGTGCCATGATTTCAGATCTGATCACCCTTTTGTTTCTTGAGTTTGTGGTGTTCTTGATCCTATCTATGAGTTGTATGCACCTATTATAGTCCGGAACCGGCGATCCCAATGGTGACAGCTTGGGACACCAAAGGGGATGGACTATAATTTGAGGATTCCGTGTATCCATGAAGTGTTAATTCTTTGTTCCGGTGCTCTTTGACAGGAGCACCTTAATCTCCCTAAGTTCCTCTTGGCCCCGTTTGTATCGGGAGGGTAGGACAAAAGATGTTGTGCAAAGTTCTTATTGCAAGCACGTACAACTACCCTTGGATACATGCCTGATGTTTGATATTTTCCTAGATGATTCTTTCTTTTCTGTGAGCCTTTCCCATGTTAGAATCTATTACATGTTCGTTCTCATCCAAGCAGCACCCAACCATCCTTCTCCCTAGCCAAAGTGTTTTCTTTCCTGCTGGTTACTAGTTGTTTACTTTTGCTGTTTTTACTTTTGCTGTTCCACTACCACCATCACCACTATTATCACCACCACTACTACCAGCTTATCACAGTTGCTACTAATACCTTTGTGCAAGAAAGTGTTTATTTCAGGCGTGGTTGAATTGACAACTCAATTGTCAAAGCCTGTACGTATTCTTTGTGTCCCCAAGTGTCGAATCAATAAATTGGGTTATCTTTCCCGCGAAGACTATCTCGATCCCCTACAGTTGAGGGTTATCAAGTATTGTTTTCTGGCGCCGTTGCCGGGGACCATATCTTTATTTACAGGTCTACCTGACGTATCCTACCTTCTGCACGCTATCCACTATGGGTAAGAAAAGAGACCCCAAGGTTCCGATCTTACCATCCCGTACGAGAAGAGGTACTGCTCTAAGCACTAGTGCTAAACTTGATTCACCTTCAGTTATGAGTCAGTTTGATTCACCTCAGTTACATGCTACTTCTGCTGAGTCTGGCAATATGTCAGATACTTTTGATGATGCTTCTACTATCTTTGAGACTACAGGTTCACTTGGTTCTTTTATTGAAGAACACATTGTTGCTGCTGCCCGATTCTCGGGTGTTGAAATTCCTGTTACCCAAACACCTATTGGAAAAACTCATAACTTTGCTGGCCTTAAGGATAAACTCCTTGAGGATGATTATATTACGCTTGATGATGATTTTTACAGGGGGCTTAATGAATGTGCTGATTCCGACCCTTCTACTATAAAGAAGTTGCTAGCAAAGCACTCCTTGAAGAACAAGTTTACTCCTGATCCTCCTTTTGCTACGTCTCCTATATGCATCACTGATCCTGATTATGATTTCTCTGTTGACCTTTCACTTATATCCACAGTTGAAGCTAATCCCTTTTATGGCAGAGAAAATGATGATGCTATCGAGCACCTGACCAGACTCACTGAGTTGGGTGGCTTGTTTACTACTGATGAAAGGATCCGGAACTTTTATGTGACCAAGCTTCTTCCTTTTTCCTTGAAAGGAGATGCTAGAGCATGGTATGAGGCACTACCATGTGGTTCCATTCAGAGTCCTCAAGACATGGCTATATCTTTCGTTGATAAGTATTTTCCTGCTCATATGCAACATGCTGCTTTGCAAAGAATTTATAACTTTAAACAGTTTCAGGATGAGCATCTCCCAAAGGCTTGGGGGAGATTTTGTAGTTTGCTGAAAGCTAGACCGGGACATGAGATCCCTAAGAATGAATTACTTGATATATTTTATGTTGGTCTAACTGATGGGTCTAAATCCTATTTAGATAGTTGTGCTGGTTGTGTTTTCAGGCATAGAACACCGGACGATGCGGAAGAATTGATGGGCAAAATTGCCAAAAACCATGAAGATTGGTCCGTGCCTGAACCACCTCCACCACCAAAGAAGAGGGGCATGCTTGTCCTAAGCCCCGAAGATATGCAAGAAGCAAATAAGTCTATAAGAGAGAAAGGTATTAAAGCTAAAGACGTGAAGAATCTACCTCCAATTGAGAAGCTGTGTGAGCCTACCACTCACCCACCTATGGTGGAGGTACACTCTCTTTTAGATTTAAATTCAAGTGACATCCCTAAAGGTAAACCTCCTGACCAATGTTTAGATGAGCTTGATAATTTTATTATGAAGAAGAATCACTTCAATGAGAGGATACAAGGTCAGTTCCATGATAATACTCTTGCTATCAAAAGTTTGCTTGATGTTCTAGGAAGAACAGTTAATGATGTTAAATGTCTTGTGAAGCATTTTCATATGGTTCAAACTTAGCTTGAACAAATTTCTAATGTGCAAAAATATTTTCTTGCTAATAATGCCAAAAAGGACAATTTACAAGCTTATGGTATACAGACCCGGGGTGGAACACACACCCAGGACCCTCTCTACCCAGAAGGGCATCCGAAGAGGATCGAGCAAGAACCTCAAGTACAGGAAGAAGAAATTATTAGCTCTCCAAAGAAAAAGAAACACAAGTAAGCTGATAATTCCAATGATCCAATAGAAGAAGAAGAAGAAGAAAAAGCTGTTAATCCAAACAGCATATCTACCTCCGATGCTGATACTGAAGACGGTGCTGAACCTGAAAAACATGCTGAAAAGAATGATCCACCCGAGGTTCGTGAAGAAGAAGCACCAGGTAAGCGCAAGAAGTATACTAGAGAAGACTTTCTTGCAAGGAGACATGGGAAGGAACGAGAACCATGGGTACAGAAACCCATGCCTTTCCCAAGGAAGTCTGTCAAAACCAAAGAAGAAGAGCACTACAACAAGTTTTGTGAGTGGATGAAACCTCTTTTTCTTCAAATCCCTTTGAATGATGCTATTAAGTTACCTCCTTACTCTAAATATATGAAAGATATTGTTACTAATAAAAGAAAAGTCCCTAATGAGGCAATATCTACTATGCTTGCTAACTACTCTTTCAGTGGCAAGATTCCTGAGAAGCTCGGTGATCCAGGTATACCCACCATTCCTTGCTCCATAAAAAATAATTATGTTAGAACTGCTTTATGTGATCTTGGTGCATGAGTGAGTGTTATGCCCTTTTCTCTCTACAAAAGACTTTGTTTAGAGAAATTAATTCCTACAGATATCTCTCTACAGATGGCCGATAGTTCCACGGCCGTCCCGATCGGTATTTGTGAGGATGTTCCTGTTGAAGTTGTCAATTGCTTAATACTTACTGATTTTGTTGATCTTGACATGCCCGAGGATGGGAGCATGTCCATTATCCTTGGTAGACCTTTTCTGAACACCGCAGGTGCTGTTATTGATTGCAATAAAGGGAAGGTTACCTTCAACGTGAATGACAAAGAACACACGGTGTATTTTCCAAAGAAGATCGACAAAAGGCATGGCCTTAACTCCATTGAGAATATCGAGACCGTGAAGATTGGAGAATGGGATTTTCCACTACATGTATACCATAAATACAAGACAATTATGGTGGGGACAATGTCCATTAAAGTGAGATTTCAATGATCACTTCATAAGAGGCGAGACTTTATGCGCTATACACCACAGGTTTGTTGGTAAGACTTGATCAACCTTGCTAACTAGCATGTTTTATATAGGTAAAAGTTGAGCTTGTTATGTTTTCATTTCCTTTAGCTTTTATTCTCCTTGTTGTACCCAAGTTTTTGTGTTCAAAGCTTCACTTGTTCTAACTTTTGTGTCTAGTTCACGAAAGTGTTTGCAGCTTTTTGAACTTTGAAAAATTCTCTAAAGTGAAGTTGCCCAGAAAATTCTAGAAAAATCAAAATCAAAATTTCCAGGTAAAAAGCCATCAGGAGGCACCTGAGGCTGACCAGGGGGTCCACCCCAGGCCCGGAGGCCAGGTGGCGCGGCCCAGCTCCTGGCCGCGCCACCCACCCTCCTGGGGCCCATAGGCACCCCCTGGTGGCCTATCTTCCCTCACTCTCTCTCCTTCCTCCCAAAAACTCGTGTTCTTGCTTTGGTTCTGCTGTTCTTGCTGTTCTTGAGCACGGAACCTCGATCTCCTTCTAAAACCACTCATTTGAGCTGAAATTTGGAACAAATACTCTCTGAAATGGAGAGGCTAGGAAAGTGGCTTGGGAAGAAGAAACCCGAGCGCTCCAGCCGTGTTATGCATTCCACAGGTTCACCTTCGACCACGAGGGTGAGCTATAATGAAGATATCGTACCCATAGAGATGTTGGACGCGTCACCCGCGAAAGCCATGGCATTTCCATTCGAAGATTTCATGGAGGATGCCGGCATACAAGAAGAGTTCTATGCTCTGTGTGCCAATGCAGGTTTGACACGGCTTGTTACGAGCCGTGTACCACTCTTTAGGTTTGCCAGGCTTGGTCGAGAAGAAGAAGAGGAAAAATGTCCAAACTGTTACACTCAACACCCTCCTCGAATCATTCTGTAACACTGAAGTGAGGCCATCCAACCGTCAGAAGATTTCCAACATTATGTTCCCTCACCTCAGGTATTTCGCCTATTATATTGCTAGAGGAGTGTTGGCTCGAGACAACACGAGCATCACTTCTATGCCTGATACTGCTATCATGGCGATTGCCCTCTCAGGAAAGCACGAGTATCATGTGGGGCTTATTGCGAAACGCCTTGCTACTAATAGTAAAAAGGGGGACCTCTTTGGTGGCGTCTATGCCACACTTCTTTTGCAGTTTCTCCAAGGAGAACCGCGTCCAGATGATGCAATCTTTCCTTTTGTTAGCCTTGACTTGGCTGCCATGAAGAGGCATTCCTTTGTTACTAAGACCTCTGACCGCTACACACTTGATTATATTTTGCGGTTTAAAGACGGTGTGGAACGCATCATCCGTCTACCTGCACCACTTGTGTTTGATTTTTCTCGCAGGAACGGATTTCTTTTTTCAGTGGCCGAGTTTGAAGAGATCACGGGGAGATACCAGTTTCACGACCCCACGGAGGGGGTCGAGCCAGACAAGGAGGAGCACGTGGTATATCCACCAATTCAGGAGGAGACGGTCACCCCCTGGGGTGAAGGGTCTTCCTCTGGATGGGGGGCGGGACCTTCCTATTCCACGTGGGAGGAACCCAGGACTTCGTTGTACGCACCGGAGGGCGCATACGACCCATGGGCATACCAGTACTACCCGGGAGCAGGAGGCTCCTCAGGACCGCAGTAGACGAGCCCCAACTTAGGCCAAAAGCCTATTCTTGGGGGAGTACGTGCTCTCCTCCCCTTTCCATTGTATCTACCGTTGGTTTGCTTTTATCTTTTTGCAAGTTTTTTCCTGTTCCTCTTTATTCTTTTAGTTTGCAAAAAACCCAAAAAGATTTCTCCTTTCCTTTGCTTTCGTTGAACCTTAAAAAACCCAAAAATATGTTTCCTTTGCTCTTTAGTTTGCTTTCCTCAGAGTTCAGCTCGAATCCGTGATGATTATAATTTCCTACGTTCGATCGTGCAAGTGACAAGGCAGTGATGACGAAGATCGACGGAAGGGATGCAACAAGGAAAGCCGGTATGAACTCTTTTTGTTTCTACTTTTTTACATATGCATGTACTTATGATTAGAGACCGGCTTGTAGCGACATAGTGCTATGTTTACAATTCTTTCCCAGTGGTTCATGCTTTCTTTTTGGTTAGTCTCAAATAGCTAGAGTTTATAATGTGTTGCTTGAAATGATTGACATGCATTGCATTGTTCATGGTGTGGCATATTGAAGTGGTATTTCCCTCCGGGGGATTCTTGGATCGACTTGGCACATGTTCACGCATGTTAAGACTAAAAAGTACGTTTTGCCTTGATGATATTTTTACTTCAGGGTGAGTTATATCACTTTCATGCCCGATTCAATGTTGCTTTGTCTCTCTCCATGATTATGGCCATTATGCTCTTTGGTTGGTCGCTTCCCCGTCTTTTGCTAGCCTTCCTCCGGCACCGCGCGTAATTCTTCTTGTGCTTCCACAATCACCTTTCTAAACCCAGTTGTTCCATTTGAGTCCACCATACCTACCTATATGTGGTATTTACCGGCCACTCCTAACTTAGACTTTCATGTACCATCTCGAAATTTATTCAAAAGCTTCCCTTTTGCAACCGTACAAGCTCATGGTGAGGTGAAGGGAAATCAGTATCTTTCATGCCAAAAATATTTTGACGAAAATTTTAACTAGTCAATTAAAAAAAATATGAGTTACACCTCCCCCATACTTGATGATGGAATGAAATGGACTAAATGATGCTTATGATAGATGGAACGATACCCTCCTTCCATACTTGAGGCAAAATAAAAGGTTTCGTAGACCATCAAAGGATTTATGGGTAAGGGAACATGTGTAAGAAAAAGACATTAATATGGTTTGCATGGGAGATATTGAGAGACCTTTACCGTTCACCGTTGACTGGAAAGTTGCACTTGTCAAAAGAGTTTATCTCTGTTTTCAAAACTAAGATCTCTGGTACATGTTTAGTCTTTGCTTCCTTTCACGGGTTTTCAACCTTGCCATCAAAAGCCACGGTTCGAGAGTCTCCACCTTCCTTTCTCCAAAGCACCAACTATGAGAGCATAATTTTCATTCTTAGTGTAACATGCATTGTCCCAAAGTATCACATTGTCTTCTGCATGCTTGTGATGTTTCTTACTTTGAGTTCTGAGTTCTAGTCTCCTTTAAAACTCCGGAGGAGTTTCTGCATTTATGTTTTGCTTCACTCATGGAGGCTAACGAGATACCACTCTGATATGTTCATGCTATGTGCATTGTGATCTTAAATTGATTTTCAGCAGCATATTATTTACTTTTTGTTTGTTTGTGACTGTTTACATGAAAGAAGGATTGCTTCGTGCATTTTCCTTGTAGCATGGTGTCAAAACTTGCTAAACTCTTTCGTAGTACACGCTTATTTACATCTAATGAAGCAAAAGAGTTTGTCAAAGTTTCTTTGTCGCGTCCAGTTCGTTGAACTGAATTGCTTGAGGACAAGCAATAGCTAAGCTTGGGGGAGTTGATACGTCTCAAACGAATCTACTTTTCCAAACACTTTTGCTATTGTTTTGGCTTCATTCTTGCATGATTTGAACGAAACTAACCCAGACTGACGTTTTTTTCAGCAAAGCTACCAGTGTTTTTTTCTTTTGTGCAGGTTTCTGGATATTTAGGTACGCTGTAAAAATCCCAAAAAAATATATAAAAAATCGGCGTTCCGGAAGCTTTCCTATCATCTACTTGGTTTTTATCATCTCTGTTACAACCTGTTGCTCTTAATGCTTGTCACTTTGGGCCCGAGTGCCATGATTTCAGATCTGATCACCCTTTTGTTTCTTGAGTTTGTGGTGTTCTTGATCCTATCTATGAGTTGTATGCACCTATTATAGTCCGGAACCGGCGATCCCAATGGTGACAGCTTGGGACACCAAAGGGGATGGACTATAATTTGAGGATTCCGTGTATCCATGAAGTGTTAATGCTTTGTTCCGGTAATCTTTGACAGGAGTACCTTAATCTCCCTAAGTTCCTTTTGGCCCCGTTTGTAGCGGGAGGGTAGGACAAAAGATGTTGTGCAAAGTTCTTATTGCAAGCACGTAAAACTACCTTGGGATACATGCTTGATGTGTGATATTTTCCTAGATGATCCTTTCTTTTCTGTGAGCCTTTCCCGTGTTAGAATCTATTACATGTTCGTTCTCATCCAAGCAGCGCCCAACCATCCATCTCCCGAGCCTACAGTGTTTTCTTTCCTGCTGGTTACTAGTTGTTTACTTTTGCTGTTTTACTTTTGCTGTTCCACTACCACCATCACCACTATTATCACCACCACTACTACCACCTTATCACAGTTGCTACTAATACCTTTGTGCAAGCAAGTGTTTATTTCAGGTGCGGTTGAATTGACAACTCAATTGTCAAAGCCTGTACGTATTCTTTGTGTCCCCAAGTGTCGAATCAATAAATTGGGTTATCTTGCCCGCGAAGACTATCTCGATCCCCTATAGTTGAGGGTTATCACTTCCTTGTGCTTGTCTTCTGGGTCGTCGGGTTCTTCTCCGTCGGTGATGGATCTGACAGTCGTCGAGGTGTTGGACTAGGTTCGGCTGCAGGGCGGGTGATCCTGATGGGGCGATGGAGATGCTTGCAGTGAACTTGAATCTCTCGAGCGGGTTAGATCTGGCTCTAGTCCTCGAGTCTTGATCTGTTAAGGGAAGGACCGCCGAGATCGTGATTCCAACCTGTGTAGTTCCCACAGACGGCGCCAATTGACGGGGATCAACCCCGGCAAATCCCATGGTCAGGGACCTTGGGTTAGTCATAGAGATAGGCACAGGTTGGACGATACTCGTCGGCTAACAGGAGAAGCACTTCCTGCTCGATATTATTGCGTGAGGGGGCGATTACAGTGGAGGCCAAGGCGAGTTCTCGCAAGGCTAGGATCCGTACATGCGTATTGAGTTGAGTTGGACGTCTCCCCTCCCGGCCTTTATATATTAGGCCAGGTCTCGGGGAGTCCGTGCTAGGTTACAGAGATAGTTTCCTAGTTCTAGTCTTGCCTTGTACACCAAGTTGCGCCGTCCATGTTAGTCGTGGACTCCTATGTCGGTGCTTGGTTGGGCCAATCGTGGGCTTGTCATAGCTCCCCAACGGGCCTTCTGTCTTCATGCGCACCAGGTAGTCTCACATGTAGGAGTCGTGGGGTCACCCCCTAGTCACTCTATGTATTGGATTGATGTACTGACTTGATCTTATCTTGTATAGTCCCCGAGACGATGGTGACAGCGGTCTATTGGACATGGATTAGAAGAATATTATCATGATTGATTTCCCATTTTGTGAATTGATTGAAGATTGAGAGTCTCTTGGTGCTTGTCTTTGACTATCCTTGAGATATGTTGTGGTGTTGTGCTGCTGTCCTACAAACCTCTGCGCTTGGAGGACCAACATAGTCTACAAGAATAGAAGTGTGTGTAGACATCAAGCTATTTCTGGCGCCGTTTCCGCGGAAGTAAGCGTTTGAAGGTACATCTTTAGATCTTGCAATTAAATCTTTTTTTCTTGTTTTTATTTTTCACTAGTTATGCTTATGGAAAACTGCACTCTTAGTTCGTTGTTTGGGGAAGGCCGCTTTACCACGCCTGTGTTAGAGAAGTCTCCTCCACCTACTGAATGTATCCCGTTCAAAATACCACTTGGGATAATTGATATAATTAGGATTGATTGTTATGCAGGGGATGGAACAGTCCATCCTAGTACTCATTTGTTGAAACTTACAGAACTTTGTGAGTTGTTTAAGATTTCAGGTTTGACAAGAGATGGAGTCATGAGGAAATTATTTGTCTTGTCACTGAAAGGAAAAGCATTGGAATGGTATAGGCTACTAGATGATTCTCACCTACGAGATTGGGAAGAGATCCAGTCTCTCTTCTACTCCAAGTTTTAACCTCTTCTTGAAGTTCATGAGAATAGTAATTATGTTTATAATATCTATCCTCATGACAGAGAGAGAATATCTCAAGCTTGGGGGAGACTGAAAACTTTAATGCTAAAATGTCCTAACCATGGGCTCCCCAAAGATATAATTATTACTAATTTTTATGCGAGGCTCTCTCGAGAGGACAAAGACTTGCTCGATGCTTCCTCTATGGGTTCTTTCACTAACGAAAAGATTGATGCTAAATGGGAACTCCTTGAAAGAATCCAACGCAATACTGAAGATTGGGAGATCGACAAAGGTAAAGAGTAGGTTATAAATTATGAGTATGATTGCATTAAGTCCTTTTTTTGAAACTGCAAGTTTTAATAAGTTTAGTGCTAAGCTTGGGCTAGATTCTCAACTCCTCGTTGATTTCCTCAAATCTTTTGCTTCACATCTTAATATGCCTAAGGATAATTGGATCAAGCATCATGAACCTTTTCAAGAGATTTGCAAAGAAAATTAAATTGTTCATGATGATTGCAACATGCATGATCCAATTTCTGAAAATGAAGTTTTATATAAGCATGTTAATTTTTGTGGAGTGGATAGACCTTGTGAAAGGCCTATGATTGAAGAAGAAAAGTATGTAAGAAACATAATCATGAAAGAACAATCACTTGGGTCAAATATTTAAATGAAATTTCTAGAGAATTGTGTGACCTTTATCGTTTTACTTGTGAACTTTGTTGTATAGAGGGTCACTTTAATTTTCAATGCATGAACTTTCAAAGCATAACGGTTAATCAGTTGTGTGATAACATGATCACTTATGATCTTTATGATGAACTTATGTTATTTTTTATGTGTGAAGAGCTATCAGAAAAAACTTCTTCGCTAGATGTTAATGCCTTAGGAATTAACAAAACTTTGCAAAATTTCCATCTCTATTGTGTTGTTAATTGCCATGAAAATGATTACATAAGTAAGATTAGAAAGGAGGGAACTTTACCAAAGTATAAAGATATCTCTTATATTTCTAGAAATAAAAAGGAGAGTTTCTCCCAAGTTTCCCCTATTGTTTCTAATGATAAACCAGGATATGTGGAGAAAATTCATCTCCAACCACTCCCTCCTAAGGTGAAGAAGAAGAAAAGGAAGAGGAGGAGGAAGAGGAGCAAGAAGGAAGAAGAATGGGTATCAACCTGGCCTGAGCATATTCCTCGCATGAATTTTTATCCTAACAAACATAAATTTTTGGAGGATGGTGAGATTGATTGCATTCATTATTATCCTGATGATAAGTCCGTAGGGACTATTGAAGATGATTTTGATTATGATATGCATGTTACTTTTTGTGATTGGGAAAATGATGATAATGCTACTTATGATCTTGAAAATCTTTTTGGTACCAACTTTGAGAGTGATGATATGGAAAGCTCTAAGCTTGGGGATGATAGGATTGCAAGTCCTTTACCCATTAGTGATGTGGTAATTGATAATTATTTTTCTAGTAAGAATAAATACAACATGTTTACAAATATAGTTGCTAGCAATGATAATGCTCTTCTCTACTATCATGATGTTATAACTCCTATCTATAGTGATTATAAAGGTACCTATGACATAAGGAGAAATTATCCTTATGAAACTTGTCATAATCATGGAGGGAATTAATCCCTTGTTGAACACAATCTTCCTAATACACAATTAATCTATAGTGTTCAAGTTGTTTATAATAGTCCTACTCCCACTATTACCAATGAGAAAGATTATGCTTATGTGGACAGTAAGACTACCCTTTTGCATGTGGGTCATGGTAACAATGCTTTATGTGATACTTATATTGTTGAGTTTATTCATGACCCTATTGGAAATTATTATGAGAAGGGAACATATTCTTATAGATATTTCAATAATATCAAGTTCCCTCTGTTTATGTTGAAAGTTTTGAAGTTGCACTTATTTTGCCTTCCTATGCTAATATCTTTATGCTTCAATGAGTTATTTCTCTACAAGATCCCTTTGCATAGGAAGCATGTTAGACTTAAATGCGTTTGTTATTTGCTTCTTGATGCTCTCTTTTGTTCTTCAACTCTTATTCCTTATTCCTATGAGAGCATCATTAAAATCTTAAGCCTATCTTTATGGCTATAAAGAAAGAGCTCTAGGGAGACAACCCCTATTATCTTTAGTTTGAGTTCTTACTTTCAGTTTTTAGTGGTCTTGATGATTGTTACTACTGTATAAACATCATTGTATCTTTATTTTCAAGATTTGTGCCAAGTTATAGCCTCATATGACAAGGGAAGAAAAAGTTGTGACATGCTGTCCAGAAAAAAGATTTTGTCTACTTGACGGAAAAAATCGGACAAATCACCAGTTCATCTTTTCGAGCTGAATTTTTTACACAGCGTGCTCTATACAATTTTGGAACTTTCGTATGTTCTGAGTTCTTTTATTTGAGTTGCATAAGTGCCCCGAAAAAATTCTCTACTACCTGTTGTTCTGTTTTTCACAATTCAGCCACGTTTTTCATCTCCTTACTTTTGCAAACCTTAAGCTTGCTTTTTATTTGCAAAAACATTTTGGCAATCTTGAGAAACAGTAGCTCTTCAAGATTATCTTTATATCCAGTGGGGAAAATTATTTTATTAAGGATACTAACCTCTCTAATCAGCTTATGAAGAGTTATGTATGAAGGGAGTTTTCAAGTGTGCGATGGAAGATGATGAAATAAGATCCGGGAGTTTCAAGCGCTCAAGCTTGGGGATGCCCCCATGAATCCCCAATAAATATTCAAGGAGACTCAAGCGTATAAGCTTAGGGATGCCCCTGTGCATCCCGTTCTCCATCAACAATCATCAGTTCGTCCTTCGTCTCCCTATATTTTTATCACTTCATGCGTTATGTGCTATGCTTGGAGCGTCTCGCTCTTAGGTTTTATTTTTAGTTTTCTTTAGCTTTGCTTGCTGTTCATAACAAGTTAGACCACATCTTACTTTGTGTGGGAGATAAACACGCTCCACTTTCAAAATCTAGAACACATCATAGGATTCTTCATGCTTATCTTTTTTCTGTTGTGTGTTCTTTATCTTTTCGTAGCTACTGCCATGTTTAGTTTTAGTCTTAGTTTGTCTTTAGCAAGAGCCTTGGATTTTGTTTAGTTTTTTGCTGGAACTCTATTTAGTTTTCATGCTTATCTTGTTAAGAGAGTTGATTGTTGCACTGAGTTGTATCTTGTCTTGAGAGTGGGTATGTGAGTTTGCTATTTAATTTTAGTAGTAACTTGCAATAGTTTTGAGGTATTGATGTGAGTAATGTTTGAACTTTTCTGTCAAGAGCTCTAGCCTATTAGTGATACATGTTATATTTTGGGCAATCCGTGTGTATTTTCAAAACCTACAAAACTAGTTGAGAACTCTAGCTACTAGATGGATCACTAATCTTCGGAGGGATCGGATTTTAGAGTACACTCAAGTACCATGAGTCGAGGATGCGCAAGGATAACCAAACCCCCATACACTCCTCCTCGGGGTACTTGTCTTTTTGTGAACCTCCTTATTAGATTGAGAGTTACCGATAATAAGTGCATGAGTTCTTCGGACTAATGTAAGTATTTAAAGTTGACACTTCCACATCCTCATATTTGCTAGCCTCTCCCGTGTCGTGCATTGCCCTCTTCTCACTCCGAGAGTTGGAGTCCACCTTCGCCGGTACATCCAAACCCTTGGCATGATACGCTCTGTCATCATAAACCTCCTTATATCTTTCCTCAAAACAGCCACCATACTTACCTATCAAGGCATTTCCATAGCCTTTCCGAGATACATTTGCATGCAACTTCCACCTCTTCATGACTTGATCTTCATGTCATACATGTTCCTGCTACACTGGCAGAGGCATACATTGCATACATCATGATAACTACATCTTCTTTATGTTTTGAGTACCTTGTAAAGTGTGAAAGATCTTCTATACCCTCTTGTAAATTAGAGTGTTTCCCTTAAGTGAGGAAAAGATCCCAAAGTGGACAAAATAAAATATCCCAAAGAGGACAAATGAGAGTTAAATAGAAAGAGCCATTGAGGCCACCAAAAAAATACAAAAACATAGAAAAAAGAGAAAAATAAAAATAAAAAGAGAGAAAGGGAAAACACTACTATCCTTTTGAAAGATCCACACTAGTACTCCCTCTTATCCTTGTACTTCATAGATATGATCATTCATGCATATAACTATGTGGGGACCTTCACACTAAAGAACTTGGCTTGCATATTCCAAGTATGAGCCTCCTCAAAAGAGCTCTAGGTATTCATGAAGCGAGCATGTGAGATGCACCCCCACTAGTTCCATTGGAGAGCTTTCTAGCTCATATGTGCATCTGTTGCATGGCAATGCCTACTTCTCACATCATATCTATCATTTGGCCTTCTCTCGCCTATGATTGTCCTCATTGATGTGAGCCTTTCTCACATTTTTTGTCTTCCTCCTTCATCATATTTCTCTCTTTGCCATCCTAAGTGTCAACTCTCGTGCTTAAGCTCATCCATTGCATGAGTTCTCAAAATATCGAAAAGGAGTGGACCAAATTGACTTGTACGTGGCTAGTGGTCTGGGGACGAGTCAAGATAAGATTCCAAAGAAGACCAAGTGTGAAACGTTAGTATATTGAGTTCTCAACAAAAATACTGTTTTCTCGTATTCCCTATCCCCCTTCTTGCACGCAAACACCATTTGGAGACATTCGAGTCACGGACAGCTAAGATCTCTTGCACCTAATGTTCTTTCATTGCTTGTTTCAATGCTAATATAGACTCTTGCCTGTTATGTCTTGAGTTGAATCACATACCTTGGTTGCTTTACTTACAAAGTTCTTATATGGTTGTTAGCATGTCACCGCAGAAATTATACTTGTTATCATTTACCTACTCGAGGACGAGAAGGAATTAAGTTTGGGGATGTTGATACGTCCCAAACGTATCTATAATTTCTTCTTGCTCCATGCATGTTTTGTGTGATATTGCTATGTTTTAGATACACTTTTGATCATATTTGGACTAACCTATTAACTCAGTGCATGATACACGAGAGAGGATTGCTTATCGCCCTTCGTTGGTTACCCCAAGTGGAAGGTAAGATGCAGCGTAGCAGCAAGTTTCCCTCTGTGAAGATACCGAGGTTGAGTATCAACCAGTAGGACTCCGACGATGATAAGTAGGTGTCAGCGGCGCACCTGACGCGGACCTGCACACAACACAATTAACTTTGCTCCCAACGAAGTTCAGAGAGGTTGTCAATCTCTCCGGTCCTGTTGTTTACAAAGGATAAAAAACACAGGATAATAATAATGATAGCAACTGAAAGTAACAAAGCAAGAAAGTAAATGAGCGTGTAAACAGTGATGAGAATATGAACCGGCTCCCGTGATGTTATGTAACACCCTCAGTGTCTGTAACAGTAATCACTTTGACTGTTGACTATTACTGTTGCTAATCACTGATACTAATCATGCCTTGTCCAAACTTTTCCTTTGATCATATTCAAACCATGATGGTTGATATTCAAAATCATATGCCCAATGCACCTTTATCACTTGGAATCAAATCAAGTCCAAAACTCCTTTTGATGGATAATAAAAACAATGTGGTAAATGAAAGTTCTTCCAAAAGTTATGAAACTAATTTTTTTAAATTCATAAAAATAATAGAACTATGTTAGGCTTACTTTGGAATTTTTTTTGGTCCATAGATAAATGCAAATAATTAATGAAGTAGCTCAGAAAGTCCATTTTAACCATTTATAATCTAATTAAAATATCCAGTGAATTTATAAATGCACCAAACTTTTTGTATCACCTACATGGGGTATAAAATTATTTTAGAAACCACTAGCACATTTTATAAAATTATAGAGACAATTAAAACAATTACACAAAGAGGAAAACAGAAAGAAAGAGAAAAGAAAATCAAAACAGATTAAAACTCGCCCTGGGCGACAGGCCCACCCGACCCACCTCTTCTTCCCCTACCTGCTCCCCTCCCATCCCCCACCTGCTCTCGTCGCCGTGGCGGCACCGCCGTGGCTGGAGCCCTGCTGGACGCCCCCACCTCCCCTGGGCCACCTAGAGGATAAGGGAAAGCCCTCCCCTACCCCGTACACATTGCCGCATTCATTCCCCCTCCTCCTCGCGTTGCTCTCGCTGGGGGAAAACCCACCCGCGCCGCCGTGGCCATGGACGCGAGCTCACGCGGCCAGTGAGCTCGTCTCGCCTCTCCACTATGTCTACTCGCCGCACCATGGTCCACTACATCATCACGCGTGCGTAATTGGACCGAGGCGCATCGCAGGAGACGTCATCGTCGTCATCTTCAACATCGGGTCGGCGAGATCCTCGAGCAATTCCGACCACCACCGCGCCCTCCCCGAGCATGCTGCCCCCTCGTCACGTTCCCGGTGAACATTCAAGCCACCGCCAAGTGCTCACGCTTGCCCGCATAGCCCTAGCCATTTCCCCCAAATGCGCATGTACTGGCCGCCTCCATTGAAGACCTAGCCGAGCTCCCCGTCCACCGTAGCATAGAGTATGTTTGGCACCATAGAGTTACACGTGCCCCGTATGTTTGATTCGGCGCAAGCTTTGGTTAGATTTCGTCGCCGTTTAACTTCCGCCATTTTTGACCTTGCGCTCAACTCCGTCCGTCCCAGCCCATGAAATCGCTGCCAATCGACGCGCGAGGCATCCCCGGTTCGAACAAGCCCGGCCACGTCTGCTCCCGTTCCCTGCAGCGTGATCCCGCTCAACCTCGTCGGCGTCGGCCGTCGCCGGCGAGCTCCACGGTCACTGCCATGCGTCCCCCATCTGTGAGTTGTGTTTAGCACTAATTAAATCGGCCCCCGGTGTCACTTACATGTGGGGCCCCATGCCTGTTAATTATCTATGTTTAAAAGTAACTGGAATAACACTGCGTGTCCATGACATGTGCCCCCCCCTAAATAACCATTTAGATTAATTAAAACTATTAATAATATAGATGAGCCTATGACATGTGGGACCCCACTGTCGATTTACTAATTAATTGAGTTTAGTTTAAACAACTATGTCACTGACACCTGGGCCCCACCTGTCAGTAGCTAGTTTAGTTACAAAGGAAGTTAAATGTCCCCCTGACATGTGGGCCCTTTGTTGATTAACTAACTAATTAAATTGCTTAATATGTCTCTGCCACTGACATGTGGGTCCCCCATGTCAGTGGTACTGTTGTGGATAATTTTGATTTAATTATTAAAGAAATTCCAATACCTCTTTTAATTTGAATAAAACTTTGAAATTCAATATCTTTTAAACCGTAGCTCCGATAGAAAAACTTTATACATGAAAATTGATCAGAAAAATATAACGAATACGAATACGCTATACGTTGGGTCTACCACCCCCCCTCTAACATACCGAACATCGAGTCGTCCCCCTCTGGACCGACTGTCCGATGATTACCTGATACCGTTAAACTATCCGGATGAATTTATTCTGAACACGAAAGTTGTTCAGAATGGATCAACTAACACGGATACACCTTTCACATGTTCGTCGAATGTCCACGACACCTCCGGCATGGTACCTTCCCCCTCCGGTCACCCTGTCCGGTAATCACCCGGAGCTGACAGTTCATCTACGGATGAATTCCCGCTCCGTGGAACGTGCATTGCACTATGTTAGAACACCGTTAACATTGCATCTGTCATGCCATGCACCTGTTTTTATATGCTTGTTTTGTATTTAATGTTTCTTCCCCCCCCCTTAATCTCCGGTAGACCCCTCTTCTGCCGCCGACTACACCGCTGCTGAGTACGACTACTTCGTCGATGACCCTACCCCTACCGTCGAGCTTCCAGGCAAGCAGAGCCATTCTCTTCCCCAGATATCGCCTACCTTTCCGTACTTTCTTGCACTAGGAATTGATACTACTGCTGCTACGTTACAATCCTATTCAATTGCATAGCTTGTTTTTGTCGCCCCTTGATGTACCTTCCTTTACCCTATGCTGCCTATATAAATATATATTATATTCAGCATTGAGCCCTGCGCATTTTTATCTAGGATTAGATAGCGGGTCGTGATCACTCAGGGGAGTGAACGCGGATACGATGATTATAACTGCACAGGTACGGTACAATGCAGACACCGCCTCGGGCCCCTACCTCGGCTCTGCCGAGCCACATCAAGTGGAGCTATCGAGGATTAATCCTCGTACTCCACTCGTTCCTAACAATGTATAGCCGCCCTAGGGTCCTGAACAAAGGTTGTCCTTAAGGTAAGAAGTCGGGCGACCCAACGGTGCCCGCGAGTGGTATTGCGACGGGACGATAGGGAGGGTACGACCAGTGTACCGGTGTGCTTGGCCCCTGATCGTTGGCCGCGAGAGTTACCAAACCACGAAAGTCGAGCTCCTCCAGGAGCACACGCGAGACAAGGTAAGGAGACGGTTCACCTTGTTGGTAACCGCAGAGACTTGGTGGGACGACAGGGCAGGCACCGATGTACTGGTGGTCCTGACTGTTGTCGTTGTCCGCGGGTCAGTTAAGTTGAGGAAACGATAACGGTTGTCATGCATGTTAATTAAAATTCTAAATGGTTTGGTGGATGTCTTGAGTTGTCTATATGCCATGTACGCACTACCTACCCGTGGGAATTATGAGTTATGGTCTCCTCTGCTTCGTAGTATCGTCCGAGGACTCTTCAGACGTCAGAAGTACCGCGGCCTGCGCCAGGAACTAGTGTTGTCTTATTTTCTCGCGCGGTGGTGTCTTATTTGGATTTGCTTTAACTTCACCGGCCAGCCACGCACCGTGCAGGAGTACGTTCGGGTGGGGGTCCAAGGCCCGGCGTACTTAGGATTTAGACCGGCGGATGGCCTCTCTGTTGAGTTCGAAATATAGGCTACGGAGTGTCGGATAGCCTCGGTGGGGAATTCTCTAACAAGGTGTACGCCACCCTGGAGATTCGTGCGTGTAGTGTAACACAAGTGCACCCCTGCAGGGAAGATTAATCTATTCGAATAGCCGTGTCCACGGTAATAGGACGCTTTATGCTGAAGCTGGTTCTTACCACTACAAACTATTATTATTAAACTGTATGGTTCCGGGTTTTCTTCCTCGACTGGGTAGTCGAGGAGGGAACTCGGAGGCATTGCTAATTATTACAACTTATTATTATACAATGCTGCAACAACTTCTGTTGCGTTGTTACTTTATGCTTTATTTAAACTGTTGGCTATTCTCTCCCCATGCTGCAAGACTCGTCGGAAGATGCTAGTCTTCGATAGGCCTAACTTCTAACCCTTATTCTGATTTCTACCTGGCAGTCCACTATATATAGCCTCCCCTTTCCATTAATACAATGCATAAATGCTTAGTAGCGGACGTAAGACTCGCGGGTATGCTAGATACTCACCTTTGCTTTCTTTCCCCCTTTATGTTTTTCCTGATCGGCCGCTGCAGTCAACGTTGGAGCCTTTATCGGGACCCGGGGTTAGCGTATGTAATTCCAGTCACGATGCAATCACATGGAGAGTCGAGAACTGTACCCACTTGTCTAAGCAGACAAGGCCAAGCACAGAACGTTCTCGGTAAGCATTGAACGTGAGGGGCATCCCATCCAGGACGGATGATCAACTGAGATGGGTCCTCATCGTCCTCTCACAAGTCTAAATGCTTATGGGTGGTGAATCCCATACTCATAGACAAGTCGCCTCAACCATGTTATCGATTGAATCCTAACTCTTACATAGACTTACTCCAGCCCGATCACTTAGTCGGGGTCTAGGGCGGGCTCGATCATACAACAAAGTGTGCACGTGACAGTCACGAACAATCGCATCGCGATGCCCCAATCTGTGCACATCTAAGGGCCACTTGGTGTATAAAAGACCGCCATCCAGATCACAACTAAGGTCTCGAAAACCCATACTAATACATGCATGTTATAAACATACACGCAGCACACATGTCTAGTATGAATAGCAGGTATCATCACATAACTCTAAAAAGTACTTCTTTATTGACTTACACATAGAGTATACAAAGATCACATGTCTGTGATCAACATTACATCATACAACGGAAGCGAATTAGGTTTGAGTACAGACAAGTTTAACAAATGGCTTAGAGAAGCCTTGTAAACATACATGCCCTTCCACGAGGGACCAGAATGTTGTCTGGAACTATACTACCAAGGTCAACATCGAGATTCATGAAGGTGACTCCATCGGGGTCCGGTTCTCATCTAAAACATAGAATAAGAAAACGTGAGTACAAAGTCGTACTCAGCAAGACTTACATCAGAACTACACTACTCATGCTCAAGTTTCAAGGTAAAGGAGGTGGGGTTCAACATGCAGAAGTTCCAGCTTTGACTTGGCTAGTCCTGAACTACGAGTACCAGACTTGAGGTAAGAAGCGTACACGAGTCCACTACCATGTCTCCAACCAATACACCACTATGGATACTTCCTCGACTTCCCCACGAGGAAGCACGCCATAGAACTCACACTTATCTTGCGAGTTTTATAAGTATCCATTCAAGTTGTCTATGATCAAGTAAAGGTTTCCAAGTAGTCCATAACCGCGGACACGGCTATTCCAATAGTTCATTAACCATGCAGGGGTGTACATCTTCACACGCGTGTCATCACTTATCGCCTCGTTCTTGTCACCCTTCAAGCGGGTGTCGGACGTGGATGAAACCAAGGCACTACCCTCACATCACCTTCTCTAATCCAGGAGTCGACTACCTGAGTTTGTCACCGCTCGAGAGTCCGGCCGATTCCACGAAACGGACTCAGATAATGCAAGGGACCGAGACGCCACCTTTGACAGATGGTTTCACAGCCTCACAGGTGCACCCACATATCTATAGTTAGGTCAAATGGAAAGCCCGAATCTAGTGTGACTCCTGGACCGGATCGGGTATGTAAAGAGGCCAAACGGCGCTCCCATAAAACCCTACATGTGTTCATACTCTTTGTCTTGGATCACAAAACAGGAACTCGGGGCCTAGGGCAGTGTTCAATGAGACAACCCACTGTGTACTCCTACACAACCTCTCATCGTTCACATTTGTTTAGGGTGGATTCACCAACACGATATCATTTGCATCACTGTGTTCATTCCATCCCGACTCACAATCATAACATCCTCATTGTATCACTAAGCCGCAATAAGCAGTAACAATTGCAGGGGCCACATGCTCATCATTCAACTCCTAAATCTGCTAGGATTGTGGTTTGCTTAATACGGTGACAAAATGATAGGTCATGCATCGGAATGGGTTCAACTATGCGAAAGAATGTGTCTCGGTGATCTCCTAAACATGCATAAGCGAGACTGAGAGGGAAGTAGGATTTTATAGACATCATCAATGGGGTTTGCTTGCCTTGCTAACGATACACGGGGTTTACCGAACTTCTTCTCCTTCGGTGGTGATCACCATCTCGGAACGTCTGTCATCGGAGGCAATCATCAACAAGGGGGGACAACTTCGGAAGTAAAAATGCACATAAACATGATATAGTTGTCCATGATGTGAATGGTACTGGTTTGTAGCATATTCATCTTAATTGAAGTATATTGCATTTGAAATGCAAATTCAAACTTCAAATTCAAATTAAAATTATGCCATATGCATGTTTTGTACTGTTCACCCATTTTAAAATGGTCAAACATAAAAACAAATTGCATATTCATAATCCTTGCATTTTTTTGATAATTTTTCATATATTATATGTCCAATTTGGAGTTAATATGAATTTTCTATGATTTATTGAAGTTTAAGCCTTTTTCTGGATTTTCTGTAATTTCTTGAATTTATTTTAATTCCATTTATTGCATCATGCTGATGCAATGCTAGCGTCACCTGGGAGCTGACATGTGGGGCCAGGGTGTCATTGACTCTTGGATTAATCCCGTGGTTTAAATTAAAACGCGTTTAATTAGAGGGACTGGGGGCCCACTGTCATAGACCCTAGGGGTAGATTAGCACGCGATTAAGGGCTAAGTGCCCGGCGTCTTGACGCCGGCGTCTCGGGCACGGCGGAGCACCGCCAGACTCCGGCTGCAGGCCACGGGAGGGCACGGGGAATGAACTGGAGGGTTCCCCTCGCTCGTGCGCGTCGCGTAGAGCACGCGGGAGACCTTGAGGAGGCCCCGGGCCACGCTGGCGACGACTCGCGCGGCGGCCGGAGCTGCTACTCCAAGGAGACGACGACCTGGGCGACTAGAATGAGCGCTGGGTTAGGGAAAAAGATCGCAAGGCTCACCGGAGTGCACTAGAGAGGTAGCCGAGCTCGAGGAAGCGCTGGAGACGGCGAATCGATCGCTGAGATTCCACGGCGGCCGGGGGATGGCGGTGACGAATACGTCGTCCACGGGGCAGGCGGGCTTGATTTCGTGCGCTGGACGAAGAAGCCGGCGTCTGTGAGTCTTCTGGACACGGTGCCTTGGCGAGAGGGCCTCGGTGGCTATGGCTGCGCACGACGACGAGCTCCGGCGCGCTTCTGGAGGCGACGAAAAAGACGATGAAGAGGACAGAGAGGAGGCGGCGAGAGGGGGAAGTGGCAGGGGGCTTCGAGGGGGTTCCCCTGGCGAGGAGATGAGGAAGGGGAGGGCCTAGATGGCTCGGCAGCCGCGGGCATGCTCGCCACGGCGGTGAGCTTCCTGCTCTGGCGTCGGGCGGGGAAGACGACAAGGGGGAGGCCAGTGGGCTTGGCCGGTCCGGTTAGTTGGGCCAGGTGGCCAGGGGGTGGGCTGGGTTTTCTTTTATTCTTTTCTCGGTTTTCTGTTTCTGTTTTCTATTTTTCTTTGCTTTGTTTTGCTCCAAAAAAATATCAGAGCATTTTTATTAAATGCCCAAATATTTTTATAAACCCTAGGTGACCAGTAGCAAGTCACTTGTAGAATTTGAGCATTTTTTAAATTCAACTTATTTAAATTTCAAATCAAATAGGGGTTCTTTTAATTTTCCAAGGCACATTTTGAATTTTTGAATATTCCATGGGCATGGGAAAATACCCAAACCACTTTTAAAATGATTACCATCATTTATAGGAATTTTCCAAATATTCAAATGATTTTTGGAAAAAGATTTTTATCTGGCCATTTGAATTAATTTCTCAGGGCTTTTCTTTTCCCCATTTTTGAATTTCATTTGAAATTTTCACATGATGCAAAGGGCACAAACAACCCTAGCACTTACCTAAACTTGGGTTGTGACAACTCGCCCCCACTCAAAAGAATCTCGTCCCGAGATTCAGAAGTCGTCGGGAGGAAGGTGGGGTACTCAGCACGGAGGCGGTCTTCTCTTTCCCAGGTTGCTTCTTTCTTGGAGTGATGTGACCATTGCACTTTGAGAAACTTGATCTTCTGACGATGAGTGACACGCTCTACTGAATCAAGAATACGAACGGGGTATTCTCGATAAGAAAGGTCATCTTGGAGATCAAGCGTTTCATGGTTGACTTCGCGGATGGGGTCCTTGAAGCAACGCCTGAGTTGTGACACATGGAATACATCATGTACTCGGGAAAGGTGCGGAGGTAGTTCAAGTTGGTAGGCAACTTCTCCGCATTTAGCTAGAATGCGTAAAGGTCCGATGTAACGTGGGGCCAACTTGCCTTTGATACCGAATCTTTGGGTTCCCTTCAGAGGAGTAACCCGAAGGTAAGCCTTCTCATCCAGATTGTAGCTCTCTTCTCTATGATGACGATCATAGTAGCTCTTTTGACGAGATTGAGCGGCTTTCAATCGATCATGAACAATGCGAACTTGCTCTTCTGCTTCCTTGATCATATCCGGTCCAAAGAGTTGTCTTTCACCGGTTTCTGACCAGTTTAGGGGTGTTCGACATCGCCGGCCATAGAGGAATTCAAAGGGAGCCATGTTCAGACTAGATTGGAAACTATTGTTATAAGAAAATGCGGCAAATGCAAAAGATTTCTCCCAATTCTTTCCGAAAGAGATAACACAAGATCTGAGCATGTCTTCCAAGATTTGATTAACCCTTTAGACTTGACCGCTAGACTGAGGATGGAAAGTTGTACTAAAGGAGAGATGAGTTCCCATACCATTCTGAAAACTTTCCTAGAATCTAGAGGTGAAATGGCTACCACGATCAGAATTGATTTCCAAAGGAACACCGTGAAGAGACACAATCCTAGAGACATACAAGTCCGCTAACTGGCTAGCAGTTATAGAATCGCAAACTGGAAGGAAGTGAGCAACTTTGGAAAGTCGATCAATGACCATGAAGATGGCATCATTTCCTTTTTGGGTTTTTGGAAAGCCGGTGATGAAGTCCATACCGAATTTGTCCCATTTCCACTCGGGAATAGACAATTGTTGAAGAGTACCAGCAAGGCTTTGGTGTTCTGCCTTAATGAGACAACAAACATCGCATTCGGCAACAAATTGTGCAATGTCTCTCTTCATCCGGGTCCACCAAAGTCTCTGGCGTAGATCTCGGTACATTTTTGTGCTACCGGGATGAATGGAGAGGGGAGTGTCATGGGCTTCCTTAAGGATCAGCTGCTTTAGGTCTTCATTCTCAGGAACTACTAAACGATTTTCAATGAATATCGTTCCTTGATCATTTGCAGAGAAACATTTAGCAACTCCGCTAACAATGTTCTGCTTGATCTCTTGAATACTACTATTTTGTTTCTCGGCGGCTATGATTTGATCCTCAAGGGTTGGTTTCGCCACCAGGGTAGAAAGAAATCCATGAGGAACTATCTCAAGATTGAGCTTGCAAAATTCCTCATGAAGAAGTGGTTGATACTGTTGTAACATGAGGTTGTTACAATACGACTTACGACTTAGTGCATCAACCATGACATTGGCCTTGCCTGGGGTGTAAGAAATTCCTAAGTCATAATCTTTTATCAACTCTATCCAGCGTCTTTGCCTGAGATTAAGACCTGGCTGGGTGAATATGTATTTGAGGCTTTCGTGATCAGAATAGATCTCACAACGATTACCAAGGAGGTAATGTCGCCAAGTCTTCAGGGCATGAACTACGGCAGCGAGTTCAAGATCATGGGTAGCATAGTTCTCTTCATGTGCACGCAACTGGCGTGAAGCATAAGCTACCACATGTCTATCCTGCATAAGTATGCATCCTAACCCTTGCCGTGAAGCATCACAATAGATCTCTAAATCCCTTTTGGTGTCTGGAGGTGCAAGTACGGGTGCAGAAGTCAATCTTCTTTTTAGCTCTTGAAAGCTTTCCTCGCACTTGGGGGTCCATTGGAATTTCTTATCTTTCTTGAGGAGGTCAGTTAGAGGCTTTGCAACTTTGGAGAAGTTCTCAACGAAGCGGCGACAATAGCTTGCTAGGCCGAGAAAACTCCTGACTTGCTTAACCGATTCAGGTGGAGTCCAGTCAAGGACGGCCTGAACTCTCTCGAGATTGACTGCAACACCTTTTGCAGAAATCACGTGGCCTAAGTAGGTCACTTCTAGTAGCCAAAATTCACACTTGGAGAACTTGGCATAAAGGCGGTGCTCTCTAAGTTTCATCAATACCAACCTAAGATGTTCTGCGTGCTCTTCTTCGTTCTTCGAGTATGTGAGAATGTCATCAAGATAAACCACAACAAATTTATCTAGGTACTCCATGAAGATCGAATTCATTAAGCGCGAGAATGTGGCGGGGGCATTGGTTAAACCGAAGGACATGACGGTATACTCGTAAATACCATAACGAGTAGTGAAAGCCGTTTTTGGAATGTCTTCGTTTCGGATTTTGATTTGATGATAGCCTAATCTCAAATCCATCTTGGAGAAGACAGAGGATCCAGCAAGTTGATCATAAAGATCATTGATCCTGGGCAGTGGGTACTTGTTCTTTATCGTCGCTAGATTTAGCGGGCGATAGTCTACGCACATCCTTTCTGTTCCATCTTTCTTCGTTACGAACAGAACGGGGCAACACCATGGCGATGAGCTAGGGCGGATGAAGCCTTTTGCCAACGAAGCATCAAGTTGGGTTTAAAGCTCAGCTAACTCATGTGGGGCCATTCTATATGGGCGTCTGGAAATTGGGGTTGTGCCTGGTATAAGATCAACTAATTCTACACACCTGTCGGGTGGCATTCCCGGTAGCTCTTCAGGAAAGACATCCGGGAAGTCACGAACCACCGGCATATCTTCAAGGTCTGGAAGTGGAAGCACATTCAAAGTATGCATCTGGATTCTAGAGTTGGGTGATGTGTAGTCAATGATCTGTCCTGAAGGATGGGTGAGTTTGACTGATTTGGCTTTACAATCAAGGAAAGCATTTTGCCTTGATAACCAATCCATTCCTAGGATGACATCGATGTCCGAAGACTTGAGGGCTATAAGAGAAGCAAGGAATACTAAACCCGCAATTGCAATTTGATTGCCATGGATTACTCTATTAGTTTGCCACTTTGAACCAGGAGTTTGAATGATCATTGGAGAAAACATTTCTTCAAAAGGAAATTCATGACGAAGTGCATAACTCTCCGACATGAATGAATGAGAAGCTCCTGAATCGAAAAGAACGGAGGCGGGGACATGATTGAGTGGGAGTGTACCAAGGATGACGTCAGAAGTAGCAATAGTTTCCTCAACTGAGATTTGGTTCACATATCCACTACTAGTGGCTGAAGGCTTTGCTGGAAAGGTTTTGGTGGTTGATTTCTTTGAAGGCTTATGACTAGGTCTACGTGGTGCCACCAACACTGTAGGGCATTGTAGGAAGTAATGGCCTGTCAGACCACACGTGAAACACATCCTGGCTGAATTTCTGGGAGCAGGATTACTCGATTGCACACCATCATTCCGGGGTGGAACAAGGTTTTGATGGGGATGGCACATATTGGATGGTGGTCTCTGAAGAAAGTTTTGAGGTATGGCACGAGTTGGAATCCATATTCGGCGTTTCTGAGGGGCTGAACTAGAAGAAGGAGCAAGCTCAAGAGCATGCTTGCGAGACTCTTCGAACACTTCATTGCCATGCTCACCTCTAAAGGATCTGTTGACTAAATCCTCAAAGGTGGAAAATTCAATGAGGTTGAGATCATGGCGAAGGATGGGGCTAAGTCCCTTACGGAACCTTGCTTGCTTTCTGGCATCGGTGGTGATCTCATCTTGGGCATAACGAGTAAGACGGTTGAACTCTCTCACATACTCATGAATGGACATCTCTCCTTGAGTCAAATTGCAGAACTCTTCCTTCTTGCGCTCCATTAACTCATCTAGAAGGTGGTACCCTCGAAAGGCATCACCGAACTCCTGCCAAGTCACTAGGTGACCATCAGGATGCATCGCAACATAGTTCTCCCCCCATTCAGCAGCAGCATCTTCCAGAAAGTATGCCGCGAATATAACTCGGTCAATGGGAGAAACATGTGCCGTGTCAAGCTTACGCTCGATGGAACGGAGCCAATCATCAGCTTCAAGGGGCTCAGAAGAACATCGGAATACCGGTGGCTTGAGGAGGATGAAATCCTGAATGCTCACAACCACATTGCAATGACGTGAGGTGTCGGGACCCGGGGTTAGCGTATGCAAGTCCCGCTACGACATAGTCATATGGAGAGCCGAGAACCGTACCCACTTGTCTAAGCAGACAAGGCCAAGCACAGAACGTTCTCGGAAAGCATCGTACGTGAGGGGCATCCCATCTAGGCCGGATGATCAATTGAGATGGGTCCTCATCGTCCGCACACAAGTCTAAATGATATGGGTGATGAACTCCCATATTCACAGACAAGTCGCCTCAACCATACTATCGACTATCTCATAACTCTTACATAGACTTACTCCAGCCCGATCACTTAGTCGGGTCTAGGGAGGGCTCGATCATACATCAAACTGTGCACGAGACAGAGTCTCGAGCAATCGCATCGCGATGCCCCAAGCTGCGCACATCTAAGGGCCACTTGGTGTATAAAAGACCGCCAGCCATATCACAACTAAGGTCTCGAAAACCCATACTAAGACATGCATGTTATAAACATACACGCAGCACACATGTCTAGTATGAACAACAGGTATCATTGCTATTCTCTACAATGTATACATCTTTATTAATAACTCTTACAGAGTGCACACAGAGATCACAAGTCTGTGATCCAACATTACATCAAACATGCGGAAGCAAAGTAGGTCTGAGTACAGACAAGTTTAACAAATGGCTTAGAGAAGCCTTATCTAAAAACAAGCCCTCCACGAGGGAACCAGTCGTCTGACTGGGACTACACTAGCTTGGTCTTGGTCTGAGTCTTCATTCTTCGAGCTTCAGGTAGAAGCCACCATCGGGGTCGGTGGTTTCATCTAAAACATAGAATAAGCAAACGAGAGTAAAAAGTCGTACTCAGCAAGACTTACGTAGGAACTATACTACTCATGCACATGTATCAAGGTAAAGGGAGGTGGGGTTTCACTTGCAGAAGTGCCAGCTTTGACTTGGCTAGTCCTGAACTATGAGTACCAGACTTGAGGTAAGAAGCGTACACGAGTCCACTACATCTCCAACCAATTACACCACTATGGTGCCTTCCTCGACTTCCCCACGAGAAAGCACGCCATAGCACTCACACTTATCCTTGTGTATTTTAGAAGTATCCAGTTCAAGTTGTCTAATAATCGAGCACAGCTCTCCAAGCAGTCCTTAACCGCGGACGCGGCTATTCGAATAGTTTTGTTAACCCTGCAGGGGTGTACCGCTACACACACACACTCATCAGTTACCGAGTGGGACCCTTCAAGCGGGTACCGGCGAGGATGTTGCCACGACACTTCGCCCACAGCTCCGTTCTAGTCCAGAGAGTCGCCTATCTGAGGGGGATCCGTATGGAAGTCCGGCCGAGGTTCCAGTACAGCCTCAAACGATGTGTGCAGGGTCCCAAGCCAGTCTTGAAAAGCCGTTCATCCACTTCGCAGACCGTGCCACAGCCCTACCAGAACTCTGAACTAATGCGACTCCTGGGGTTCGAACGGGGTGAGGTACTAGGTCGAGAGGGGTCAATGAGCCCAATGTGTGGTTGTACTCTTCTTCTTGGATCACCACACAAGAACTCGGACTTAAGGCGGTGTTCAACGAGACAACCCAGTGTGTACTCCTACACAGCCTCTCATCGTTCACCTTGTATTAGGGTAGATTCAGCAACACAGTTTCACTTTCATCAACACCATGTTTACCATCATCCCGACTCACATCAAAAGAAACCTCATTGTACCACTAAGCATGCAATAAGCAGTAACAGTTGCAGGGGCCACATGATATCAAACAACTCCTATGTCAGCTAGGATTGTGGTTTGCTTACTACTGTGACAAGATGATAGGTCATGCAAAGGATATGGGTTCAACTATGCGTTAGAATCGATACAAGGTGATCTTCTAAACATGCATAAGCGAGACTGAGAGGGAATTGGGATTTTATCGACATGATCAATGGGGGTTTGCTTGCCTTGCTGACGAGGTTCAGTCACGGAGTCTTCAACGAAGGGGGTGATCTCGGTTTCCGGCTCCACTTCTATCAGCAACATGACAATCATAGGATCAACATAATTTACAATGCACAATCACATGAATAAGATTGTAATGGTGATGTTCATGGTACTGATGTGTTGAGCATTGCATTTAAAAGGAGTATATTGCATTTGAAATGCAAATTCAAACTCCATTTGATTTATCGATGAAATTCAAATGCATTTGAATGCATGGAAGTTCATTTGAAAAGTTTGATCATGAAGTGATGTTGTAAAGGTGAGGTAAAGCCTCTGATGTGTGGATGAAACTATTCAAAAGAAGTGTGTTGCAAAGTCATTTGCAAATTCACTCCAAATTTGAATTTGAAAAAGATCCATATGCATGTTTGCTACTGTTCACCCATTTTAAAATGGTCAAACATAGAAACAAGTTGCATATTCATAATCCTTGTATTTTTCTGATAATTTTAGACATATTATTTGTCCAATTTGGAGTTAAAATGAATTAGTTATTGAATTTCAAAGTTTAAAGCATTTTCTGTAAATTTCGGGATTTCTTTTAATTTGGAAAAAGACTTATTGCGTCACTGTGACACCAGGATGACGTCAGGGGCTGGCCTGACAAGGGGGTCCCACTGGTCAGCCTCACTTGGTTATCTAACCCGGTTAGTTTTAAACTAACCAGGGGATTAGGGGGCTCTGGGCCCACTTGTCATCGACTCCAGGGGGGATTAGCACGTGATTAGGGGCTAAGTGCTCGGAGGCTTGACGCCGGTGGCACTGGCCACGGCGGCGCCCTCGCCGGAATCGGCTACGGGCCACGAGAAGGGGAAAGGAGGGCATGGGCGTGCTCCTGGAGGTCGTCCGCGTCGAGTGGTGTTATCAGGGGGCCACGGTGATCACCGCAGCGTCGCCGGCGTCAAAGACGGCGGAGGCAGTGGCTCGGGCATCGTTGAAATCGCGCTCTGGAGCACCGTTTTGACCGGGGCTTGGCGCGTTGAAATGCTGCGAGCACCTGGAACGTTGTAGACTAGAAGGGGGAGGCGTAGGAGCACGAGAGCGAAGGTGACGTCGACCATGGCGGCGACCTTCCTCGGCTTCCATGGTGAAACCGGCTAGAGGGGTTGCAGGGTGCTGGGAGCTTGGGGGAAACGCTCACCAGAGATCAGGGAACACGACGAGGTGGCCGTTGGAGGCGGGGAGATCACGGCGGCGGAGAATCGATTCGGGGAAGCACGGCGGCCGACGTTGAAGACGACGAAGGGGGCGGCGGCTCTGGAGCTCCTCGGGACGATTCTTTGCACCCGGTGGCGTAGTCGAGGACGGCGGAGGCGGGGGACACGATGGCGCAGCTTCTCGTCGCCGTTGGTTGCGTGGATACGACGGCGCGCTCCGCTGTGGCGTTCGGGCGGCGAAGGAATTGGGCGAGGGAGAGAGGGAGCGTGAGCGTGGAGGGGGGAAAGGTTCCACGGCGACAGGGGCGACTCCGTGGCGCCAGTATAGGGCTTGGGGCGCCTGGAAGGCCCTCGTCGTCGCGGTGGCAGTTGTCGCGCGCTCTGCTGCCTCCAGCGAGCTGCTTGAGGAAGACGACAGAGGACTCGGTGGGCTGGGCCAGGCTGGTGGGCTGCTGGGGGTTGAGTTGGGCCACAACCAAGGTAAGCTCCCTTTTCTCTTTTTCTTCCTGTTTTTCTTTCTGTTATTTGTTGGCCATGCTAAAATAAATAGCTAGGCATTTTTTAAAATGTTGAAACTTTTTATATGGCCTCATATTAAAATAGATTAGCCACTTATAAAGTTTGGCACTTTTTAAAATTCAAATCATTTGAACTTTAATTCAAATAGGGGTTTAAATTTAAATCCATGCTCCTGTTTGAATATTTGAAAAATCCATGAGCATGGGGTGGGTCCCACATCACTTGATATGTGATCACACTCATTTATAGGACTTTTCAAAAATGCAAAAAGGAATTTTTGGAGCAACTTTATTTCTGGCCATTTGAACTAATTTCATCTGGGGGTGTTCTCTCTCCCATTTTGATTTCTTTTGAAATTTTTATCATGATGCAAAGTGACTTGCTATTCTAGCACATACCTAACTTGGAGTTGTGACATGAGGTATTCTGCTCGATGAGCTCCAGAAGACGTGTCTGATCACGTCGATTCCGCTCGGCCTCCATCATGATTTCCGCTGCAGAAGGCGGTGGTGGAGGTTCATCATTACTTCGATTCCGATCACGGTCTCGATTCCGACGAACATCACTACGAGTTCCACCTGACATCCTGTGTGATAAAGATCAACAATCAGAACAGGTTGCATCATGGAATCAAAGACAAGAAGGACATGATGAAAACGGTAAAGATTATAATGCGAAGGCAATGACTCAAAGAAACACGGAACAAATCCGGCAGCATAACGGCTACACCGGGATGGAAAACAAGACAACCTCGAGGAGATTGGAAAGAACTTCCTCAAGGAACTCAAAACACGGAGACTCTGGACGACCACAACAATCCTACGGCTACAAGGAAGCACTCAACGAGATGTTCTACTAAGACATAGATGGGCCTAGTCCTATCATCCCGTAGAAAAGATAAGGGTGACTCAGAACTCAGATCGATGAGGGTAAGGAGAAAAAGAAGCCTTACGTTGTTCCCTTATACCCAGAGTAACTATATAACTATAGAATGCTAGACTCGACTGCGACCAAGGGTTGAATAATCCTACAGACAGTCCTGCTCTGATACCAAGTCTGTTGGGACCCGGGGTTAGCGTATGTAAATCCAGTCACGATGCAATCACATGGAGAGCCGAGATTCATACCCACTTGTCTATGCAGACAAGGCCAAGCACAGAACGTTCTCGGTAAGCATCGAAGGTGAGGGGCATCCCATCCAGGCCGGATGATCAACTAAGATGGGTCCTCATCGTCCTCTCACAAGTCTAAATGCTTATGGGTGGTGAATCCCATACTCATAGACAAGTCGCCTCAACCATGTTATCGATTGAATCCTAACTCTTACATAGACTTACTCCAGCCCGATCACTTAGTCGGGGTCTAGGGCGGGCTCGATCATACAACAAAGTGTGCACGTGACAGTCACAAACAATCGCATCGCGATGCCCCAAGCTGCGCACATCTAAGGGCCACTTGGTGTATAAAAGACCGCCAGCCAGATCACAACTAAGGTCTCGAAAACCCATACTAAGACATGCATGTTATAAACATACACGCAGCACACATGTCTAGTATGAACAGCAGGTATCATCACATAACTCTACAAAGTACTTCTTTATTGACTTACACATAGAGTATACAAAGATCACATGTCTGTGATCAACATTACATCATACAACGGAAGCGAATTAGGTCTGAGTACAGACAAGTTTAACAAATGGCTTAGAGAAGCCTTGTAAACATACATGCCCTTCCACGAGGGACCAGACTGTGTCTAGAACTATACTACCAAGGTCAACATCGAGCTTCACGAAGGTGACTCCATCGGGGTCCGGTTCTCTTCTAAAACATAGAATAAGCAACCGTGACTGCAAAGTCGTACTCAGCAAGACTTACATCAGAACTACACTACTCATGCTCAAGTTTCAAGGTAAAGGAGGTGGGGTTCAACATGCAGAAGTGCCAGCTTTGACTTGGCTAGTCCTGAACTACGAGTACCAGACTTGAGGTAAGAAGCGTACACGAGTCCACTACCAAGTCTCCAACCAATACACCATTATGTATACTTCCTCGACTTCCCCACGAGGAAGCACGCCATAGCACTCACGCTTATCTTGCGATTTTTATAAGTATCCATTCAAGTTGTCTATGATCAAGTAAAGGTTTCCAAGTAGTCCATAACCGCGGACACGGCTATTCGAATAATTCATTAACCCTGCAGGGGTGTACATCTTCACACGTGTATCATCACTTATCGCCTCGTTCTTGTCACCCTTCAAGCGGGTGTCGGACGTGGATGACACCAAGGCACTACCCTCACATCACCTTCTCTAATCCAGGAGTCGACTACCTGAGTTTGTTACCGCTCGAGAGTCCGGCCGGTTCCACGAAAGAGACTCAGATAATTCAAGGGACCGAGACGCCACCTTTGACAGATGGTTTCACAGCCTCACAGGTCCACCCACATATCTATAGTTAGGTCAAATGGAAGGCCCGAATCTAGTGTGACTCCTGGACCGGATCGGGTATGTAAAGAGGCCAAACGGGGCTCCCATAAAACCCTACATGTGGTCATACTCTTTGTCTTGGATCACAAAACAGGAACTCGGGGCCTAGGGCAGTGTTCAACGAGACAACCCACTGTGTACTCCTACATAGCCTCTTATCGTTCACCTTTGTTTAGGGTGGATTCACCAACACGATATCATTTGCATCACTGTGTTCATTCCATCCCGACTCACAATCATAACATCCTCATTGTATCACTAAGCCGCAATAAGCAGTAACAGTTGCAGGGGCCACATGCTCATCATTCAACTCCAAAATCTGCTAGGATTGTGGTTTGCTTAATACGGTGACAAAATGATAGGTCATGCATCGGAATGGGTTCAACTATGCGAAAGAACGTGTCTCGGTGATCTCCTAAACATGCATAAGCGAGACTGAGAGGGAAGTAGGATTTTATAGACATGATCAATGGGGTTTGCTTGCCTTGCTGACGATACACGGGTTTTACCAAACTTCTTCTCCTTCGGGGGTGATCACCGTCTCGGAACGTCTGTCATCGGAGGCAATCATCAACAAGGGGGGACAACTTCGGAAGTAAAAATGCACATACACATGATATAGTTGTCCATGATGTGAATGGTACTGGTTTGTAGCATATTCATCTTAATTGAAGTATATTTCATTTGAAATGCAAATTCAAACTTCAAATTCAAATTAAAATTATGACATATGCATGTTTGCTACTGTTCACCCATTTTAAAATGGTCAACCATAAAAACAAATTGCATATTCATAATCATTGCATTTTTCTGATAACTTTTCATATATTATATGTCCAATTTGGAGTTAATATGAATTTTCTATGATTTATTGAAGTTTAAGCCTTTTCAGGATTTTCTGTAATTTCTTGAATTTATTTTAATTCCATTTATTGCATCATGCTGATGCAATGCTGGCGTCACCAGGGAGCTGACATGTGGGGCCAGGGTGTCATTGACTCTGGGATTAATCCCGTGGTTTAAATTAAAACGCGTTTAATTAGAGGGAATGGGGGGCCACTGTCATAGACCCCAGGGGAGATTAGCACGCGATTAAGGGCTAAGTGCCCAGCGGCTTGACGTCGGCGGCTCGGGCACGGCGGAGCACCACCGGACTCCGGCTGCAGGCCACGGGAGGGCACAGGGAATGAACTGGAGGGTTCTTCTCGCTCGTGCGCGTCGCGTAGAGCACGCGGGGGATCTTGAGGAGGCCCCGGGCCACGCCGGCGACGACTCGCGCGGCGGCCGGAGCTGCTGGTCGAAGGAGACGACGACCGGGGTGACTAGAATGAGCGCTGGGTTAGGGAAAAAGATCGCAAGGCTCACCGGAGTGCACTAGAGAGGTAGCCGAGCTCGAGGAAGCGTTGGAGATGGCGAATCGATCGTCGGGATTCCACGGCGGCCGGGGGATGGCGGTGACGAATACGTCGTCCACGGGGCAGGCGGGCTTGATTCCGTGAGCTGGACGAAGAAGCCGGCATCTGCGAGTCTTCTGGACACGGTGCCTTGGCGAGAGGGCCTCGGTGGCCACGGCGAGCTCCGGCGCGCTTCTGGAGGCGACGAAAAAGACGCCGAAGAGGACAGAGAGGAGGCGGCGAGAGGCGGAAGTGGCAGGGGGCTTCGAGGGGGTTCCCTTGGTGAGGAGATGCGGAAGGGGAGGGCTTAGATGGCTCGGCAGCCGCGGGCATGCTAGCCACGGCGGCGAGCTGCCTGCTCTGGCATCGGGCGGGGAAGACGACAAGGGGGAGGCCAGTGGGCTGGGCCGGTCCGGTTAATTGGGCCAGGTGGCCAGGGGGTGGGATGGGTTTTCTTTTATTCTTTTCTCTGTTTTCTGTTTCTGTTTTCTATTTTTCTTTGCTTTGTTTTGCTCCAAAAAAATAGCAGAGCATTTTTATTAAATGCCCAAATATTTTTATAAACCCTAGGTGACCAGTAGCAAGTCACTTGTAGAATTTGAGCATTTTTGTAATTCAACTTATTTGAATTTCAAATCAAATAGGGGTTCTTTTAATTTTCCAAGGAACATTTTGAATTTTTGAATATTCCATGGGCATGGGAAAATACCCAAACCACTTTTAAAATGATTAGCATCATTTATAGGAATTTTCCAAATATTCAAATGATTTTTGGAAAAATATTTTTATCTGGCCATTTGAATTAATTTCTCAGGGCTTTTCTTTTCCCCATTTTTGAATTTCATTTGAAATTTTCACATGATGCAAAGGGCACAAACAACCCTAGCACTTACCCAAACTTGGGTTGTGACAGCTTTGCAGTCCAGGAGCAGGATATCCCCGATGCCGACCACCGCAACATGAAGATCCCCGATGCCTTCTGCGACGTCGAGTTCCCGTTGACCAGGATTAGTTTGGAGGTTCCCAGGCAGGAGGCCTCGCCTTTTCGATCTGTTGTTATTTGTGCTAGCCTTCTTAAGGCATCCTTGTATTCTTGTGTGTGTACTCAGATACTTTTGCTTCCGCTGACTTTGTGCTTTCGAGCTATTGCAATTGAGCCCTCGTGGCCCCTGGCTTGTATTAAACAGCTTGTATTATTTTATTTGTAGAGTTGTGTTGTGATATCTTAACGTGAGTCCCTGATCTCGATCGTGTACCTTGTGTGTATAACTACTGTACACGGTCTGATTTTTGGGGGCGTCACAAGTTGGTATCAGAGCCGACTGCCTGTAGGAAACCCCCTTCCAACTCCTTGGTCGAAGTCGAGTCTAGTCTTTGCAGAACTACTTTACTAACAGTGTCGTGTGCCTTATCGGCCCACGTCGCAAACTTGGTGGTATTAGGATCTTTTACTTCGTACCTTACTCTGGGACTCTACTCTCTCATCCTTTCGGGTTAATGATTTTTCTAACTCTGACATTAGGTTCTCGTGACTACTTCCTCCCGGAGAGCCCCTCATTATAGGTTATCACTTCCTTCACGAGAAGATTCCAAAGATTACTCCCCGATAAAATTCCCGGGACCATATGTGTCGATCACCTTTACAATTCCCTGTCACCGACAAGTCCGTATGTATAACCACATACCCTTGTCGTTCATCCATTCAATCCCAGTTGCTCTTGTGCTCACAAGATGCATCGAAATACTTTCCGTTGTTTCAGAAATCCTTTGAGCCTACTGCCTTGCAGCTTCTTTTCACCCTGCGGATAATTCCTCACTTTTATCAAGGATCCGTTCATCCTAAGTGGTTCATGTGATCCCCATAATACGTTGAAATACTATTCGATCTCGCGACAATCCTCGGCAACCTACTGCTTTGGAGACTCTTCTTACCTGCTTTCACTATGATTAATTGTGTTTGTCTTGTGGTCTTCGATGACCTCCCTTGGCATTGTCATTCTAGTCTGTTGAATCATCGTGTGCACGAGTGCACGCAGTCATCGGTTAACCCTATGAATTCATTCTTTCGGCTCAGACGCCATTCCGGACATGAGCTGGATATCAGTAAATCAAACCTCTGTTGATTGTCTGTATAAGTCCGTTCAATTTATATACCCATGGGCAGAACATCTGCTTTTGATATGCCCTATTGGAAATCATAATTCCTTTGTACTTAAGAATTGAATTATTCCGATTCTTTTATCATTCGATTCTTTTGCATCACTTCTTATTATGGTTGAGTACCAATACTTGCCCCAGACTCTCTGTACGCCGCCTGACCTTTTTGTGTGGATTACTACCTACCGTCCCCTTGTGTCATAAGTCATTCATGAATTTTCTCTGATATCATATGCCTCTGGAGAATGATATCATCTACTCAGTGTCGTCAGCCTTCTGCTCTCGAGCTGGTATCCTTCACTTATGATGTTTGTTGTATGGGTTTCAAAATGCCCCGATGGGTTAACCCTATGCTTCCCCTAATCTGATGAACCCAAATTTTATGCGGGTTATACTCTACTGGCCTTCCGTCAGATGAGCTTGCAATCCTACAACCTTCATGTGAGCAAGAAGTGAGTGAGAGGCTATGCATTAAAGAAGTGGGAGTCGACCCTGAACCTTGTATTCATGCCCATGGATACGATGTAGAACTTATCATGAAAGCTTCTCGTAAATATAATTAAACCCCTTGGGATAAATTCTTCTGCACCTATGATCCTCCATTATACCTTCGAGTACTACCCCTGGCATCTCGAGGATATCATGCCTTTGCAATACATCTTATGAATTGTGATGAAACAATGCCTATACCTGCCATAGCCATTTCATGGTTCTGGGTTGTCGTCAACCGGGAACACCGAATACTTTTTCTTCACCATTCCTTTTGCTTGATGTCGCCGTTGTTCGATTGTATTTTCTTGAAACCTTTTGAAATGATGTGTCGTGGTCATCATTGACATCTTGGCTTCTACCAAGTGTTAATTGGATTCATCGTGTGAAATACCATCCTTGCCCCTCGATGATTTGTGTTATCATCGACAACATCCTTTGACTCCCTACCAATCCAAACTTGGTCCTGTATACCTTGCTCTGCTTTCCCTTGGGAAAGATTCACACCTAATACTGGTGTATCATCACAGTTTCTTTTCCATTGGTCTGTTTAACCTTTCTTTGAATATAAATTATCCGAGCAGTGATAACTCCCTGTTGATGTAAACACTTCGGTGTACTACTTTGTCCATACAACCTGTTACTGCTGTTGATAAATTTTCGGTGACCACCGATGGAAAAGAACCTTGCCAATTGGTCTGCCTCGTCTTAATGAGCAGGAAAATGGTTCTCTTCGTCCCTCGCCCTTGGCACTGATGTTGTTGCCGACTTAGTTGACAAGTTGTTCTCTGATTTACCTTGCAACTTGATCGCATGGAATGTCCCCACCCTTCTTATTCAACGTGGGCCCATAACCCATAGTCCACAGGACCGAAACTTGACTCTTCCTTACGTTCCTGTTCTCGAGGTTATTCCTCTTGCTTGACCTCGTATGCAACTCATGAGTCCTCTACCTTGTGATATTCAGTTCGATATCAGAATCAATGCTTATGCCTGATGCTCTGGACCCCTTTTCATCCTCCATCATCGGCATCGAATCCTTGCATATACGCTTGAAACTTATCATACCTCCTTTTGTTCCTCTCGATGTGTTCCCCTGAGTTTAAACTCGGGAGAAACTTTGTACCCCATTCCCTTGGACCATCTCGGTTGATTAACCTCGTACTGATCTGACCCCCCCCCCTCAAGTTTTCCCCCTAACCTACTCGTAGGTACGATGCAGCCCCGAAGGAAGGTTGGAAAATTCGTCGAGACGCACTGATGCAGACCAAACGAAGACATCAACAAAAAGGATCAACCTCTACGTGAAGGACAACAAGCACCAGAAGAAATCGTTAGAATACGAAACCGAAACCTTACCCCTTACACTACTTTTAATTCTCGGGACGAAAATTCCTGTAGTGGGGGAGATTTGTAACACCCTCAGTGTCTGTAATAGTAATCACTTTGACTGTTGACTATTACTGTTGCTAATCACTGATACTAATCATGCCTTGATCAAACTTTGCCTTTGATCATATTCAAACCATGATGGTTGATATTCAAAACCATATGCCCAATGCACCTTGATCACTTGGAATCAAATCAAGTCCAAAACTCCTTTTGATGGATAATAAAAACAATGTGGTAAATGAAAGTTCATCCAAAATTTATGAAACTAATTTTGTTAAATTCATAAAAATAGTAGAACTATGTTAGACTTACTTTGGAAACTTTTTGGTCCATTGATAAATGCAAATAATTAAAGCAGTAGCTCAGAAAGTCCATTTTAACCATTTATAATCTAATTAAAATATCCAGTGAATTTATAAATGCACCAAACTTTTTGTATCACCTACATGGGGTATAAAATTATTTTAGAAACCACTAGCACATTTTATAAAATTACAGAGACAATTAAAACAATTACACAAAGAGGAAAACAGAAAGAAAGAGAAAAGAAAATCAAAACAGATTAAAACTCGCCCTGGGCGACAGGCCCACCCGGCCCACATCTTCTTCCCCTACCTGCTCCCCTCCCATCGCCCACCTGCTCCCGTCACCGTGGCGGAACCGCCGTGGCTGGAGCCCTGCCGAACGCCCCCACCTCCCCCGGGCCGCCTAGAGGATAAGGGCAAGCCCTCCCCTACTATAAGGCCCGATATGTGGTATTGTTCCAGATCTAGGTGTTTCCATCCAGATCTGGGGAAGAAGCACATATCCGTACCACCGCGACATATGACATAGCCATATGCCCCGGATTTCCAACATGATATCACAACATTACAGATAAAAGGATACAACATCTCATACAATTGGCATAAAACTGCCTAGATACAATACATCAGCGGAATGTATATGTCTGAGTACAGACTACAATCAAATGCCTAGTGGCAAAGAGAAAAACATCGATCCCCATAACCACACGGGTCTAGGGCCTTCGCCGGGATCCACCTAACTAGTCGTCGTGGAGTCTCCACGTGAAACGTCGATCACCATACCTGTTGTCGACCAAGAACTCTGAAAAGAGTTTGGGGTAGTATCATGAGTACAGAAGTACTCAGCATCCAACTGTAGTGGTCAACTGACCCAGCAAGGACTTCATCACTCGTCATTCTAGGACAACTAGTAGTTTACGGTAAGGATGGGGTAGGTGGTGAGGTTGCTGCCGCACTAGCATTTATGAAGTGGCTAACGATCTAGAGAGTAAGATAAGAAGCCAAGCATTCGATGAGGACTCGCCTCCAACAAGTCTTGCTATCAGCTACTTACGCAAACATAACACCTATCCTATCCTTTTCCTCCTCTTCGCATCCCGACGAAGAAGAAGCAGTCAAGGCACACACGCACGTTGATCAAGTTATATTAAGATTATCTCAGTTGTTGTTGTCTATGAACAAGGAGTAGGTCTCAAGTCGTCCATAACCGTGGACACGGCTTCTTGAAAAGATTTAACCCTGCAGGGGTGTACCAACTGCCCATTACAAGGCTCCGCATGCACGCCCATCTCTCTCAGTTGCTACCCATCACAGGAAACCATTTTATGATTTAGTTCAAAGAGATCTGAAACGACAGGTCCCTCTAACTAACAAGGAACAAATCTGGTCTCTACCGTATGACTCTAGGTTTGGATTGCCGGTTAATCACACATGGGAAACCGGGTCCTCAGCCAGTCATGATGGGCCAGCAAGGGAACTATGTCCTCACTGGTCCGGTTTGGTTAAAAAACTACTGGCAGCTGACCAGCACAAACACGGTTTCAAATGGTAAATCAGCTTGGGCCACCACTAGAAATGTTTGAAGCTAGGTAGGTAAGAAAAGGGGATCCCATAAAATCCCTCACGCGGTTAGGCACGCTCAGTCTTGAAGCCAATACCCGGAACTCGGATCCTAGGTGACTCAAATGGAACAAAGCGTCGGGGCGGGATAGCCTAGACCTTCCATCCTTCGTCGAATATAGTCAACATTATAATAATCATATCACCAACAACAATATAATAATGTGATAACCCAAACCAGGAGTAATAGGGTAACATCGTAGCATCCTAAGCATGCATACTAAGCAGGGGCTGAGCAACGAACAATAGTAACATAGCAGTACAAGGTTTGCTTGGAAGGGACATGGTTGTATCGGTTTGAAAGAGGCTGTAAACATGTGGTAGGATCAAACATCGAACCTAACCTAGACTAGCATGCAAACCGCTGGTTGAAATAGAATGGATCATAAGTAATGTATAGTCCTTTCCTGTTGATAAGTCGGGTTCCGAAGGTGTAGTTGATCGCACGCTCGCAACGTCTCCGTAGGTACCCGCGGAAGCACACAAGACGATAAACACTAGAAAGCAATCAACGAGCAAGCACTCTATTACTACGGGGCAACACAAGATCAATAAGGCATCACACGACACGGAAACACGATACTGATCTATCGTCTAGAACGGTTACTAAAAGTTTAAGTGGGGTATCGGTCACACACGACGAATACCGCACGTTTACGGTGGTTCAAGTTGCTTAGCTACATGTGATCAACCAACGGTTATTAACATGGCAACTCAAGCAAGCATGGCATAGCACACAAACATGGAAAAAGGTTAAGCACCAAGTAAACTACCTAGGCTAGTCATTTTAAGTGAGGTAACCCCTAAACATGCATAGCACTACTTTCCCCACAACAATTAAAGTATTTGGTACTGTTCTGTCCTAAACCATATTTTAGGTTGGTTAACAACAGAAAACAATAGCATAAACACAAAGTACATGAAAAACTAATCAAGTTACATATAAGACACACTTCAAACGGAGTTACGGTTAAAAAGATATAAGCAAAACAAGTTACGGGCACAATCTGCCAACATCGGGAATCACACTTTAGAGCAATGCATAAACAGAATAATCAATGCAAACATGCTCTCAAATGATATGGAACTAAAGTAGAGATGACAGGGAAGGCATGGCAAAAAGAATCATGCAAATAGGCATCATAGATCAAAAGATATTAAGCATGCAACATGGCATCGGAACGTTACAGACAGTGAAAAACAGAGGTGGCTGTCAAAAACAGCAGCATAGCAACTTTGGAGCTAAAAATATATATGACCAGGAAGCATATCATGACAATCCAATACAGGTAATGGAAGTAGACATGATGCTTAACAATATGCAATTGGAATCACTCAATTCCGATAAACGGTTGCGACGCAACCGTCACCCAAAGTTGCAACAAATTAACAGTTTTCAGCACAACAACACATTAACATCAGGATCACCACTTTGGAGCAAGATTTAATATAGCTAGACACCCAAACATGACAAGTTAAATCATGGAAATGAAGTACACATGATGCTTAACACATCGGGAAAAGAATCAATGCAATAGGCCTCATGGATGTGTCACAATCATCACCCAAAGTTTGAACAAAATAACAGCAGCAGCAGCACTTGACAGAATTTAACAGTAGTTAACAGTCTGGTGCCTACTTTAACACAGATTTGCACCATCAATATGAACTCAAAATAAATAACTTCCTAAAGATGAACTCTAGAGCACACAAAGCACAACCAAACAAAAAAAGTATCACTTCGTTCCGACCTACGAGTCAACGGGAAATTACGTTGCAAAACTGGATCAGCAGCACAAATAATAAAGACTTAGCAAAATATACAGCAAGGAACGAAAAAAAAAGGTCAGGCCGGCTCACCATGGGCCGTGTCCCATCTGGCTGCTGTAGGGGGGGGCCTGGCGGCTGGGCCTTGGGCTGGGAAGCCGGCTGGGCCGCGGTGGGGATCTGGCCCACCACGGGCACAGCGAACGGGCGAGCAGGGAGGCAGGGCCTCGTCCTCGTCCAGGACGAGCAGAAGAGGCGGCACGGCCATGCTCCGGTGGCCGGGGCGAGGCGCAGGCGGGCGTGGGGAGGAAGGTGGCGGCCGCGGAGGAGCCGGATCCGGCGGTTGCAGGGGGCAGGGGCGAGGAGGCCACGGCAAGGTGGAAGGTGGGAACCAGGGGGCGGCGCGGCGAGATTCCTGGCACTCCCTGGCCATGGTGCGGCGACCGGAGGCAGATCCAGCGACGTTGGCCTGGCGCGAGTTGCGAGGGGAGGAGATTGGTGAGGAGAGGTCGAGAGCAGGGACGAGAACGAGCGCGGTGGACCTGCGGTGGCGGCCGGCGAGAGGAGCGGCGGCTCCGGCCTCTCCACGGGATGGTGGCGGCTTCCAGGAGAGAGAGGAGAGGTGGGAGATGACGTGGACGATCCCAGGCCGTCGGATATGACGATTTGACGGCACAGAACTCGTTGGGCTGATCTCAGATCTGAGAATTAGGGTTTGGTGCGAAAATGGGGCAATTTTGGGGAAAAGTGGAGGGGGTGGCTGCAATATTTACGCTAGGGAAACCCTAGAAAGGGGTGGGAGTGCGGTGGTCTTTATATAGCCCAGGTGGCTGACAGTTTGCAAAAACATCCCCGGTTTTTCTCTCACGCGGCGGTGTTTACGTTTCTGACCGCCGGGGGTCCGCAGGACCTCTGATTCGGGTAAAACTTCGAACTGCGCGATCAGCGCGTCGAGCCGGCGGCGTTCACCTCACGTTGGAACCGTTCTGACAACATTTTCCGGCGCACTATAAAAATATCCTGTTTACTTATTAAACGGGATTTTCGTTCCGTTGGCTTCGGCTGGTCTCGTGCGGGTTTTCGCGACGGTGATCGGGTGAAACCCGGTGTCGCAGAGGTCGAGTGTCAGGGTGGCAAGGGTCGGTCTCCGTCTGATACGAGATAAGAGGGGGAAAAATAATCGCCGATCAATAAATCGGGGAAGCAAACACCGCAAACAAATCAGACAATCAAACAATTCACGCAGAAAACAAAATTTTTAATTTTTGTGAAATCTGGGTTGTTACAATACAACACCACCAACAAGGGATCTCGTCCCGAGATCCAGGACGATCCGGGGGAGAGGGGAGATAGAAAAGAGAGTCGACGATCTTCAACACCACCAACAAGGGACTCTGCTCCATGTCGAACGATGAACTCCGTCGAGATAAACTTCCAGAGAGAGACGACATCGTCGAAAATACGAAACCGTTGGTGTCAAGAGGAAGAACGATCGCCAAAACCAGATCAAGGGATAGTGATTTTCGACACAAGTCGTAAAAACACCGGTAAAAGGGGGATGGCAATGGATGACCCAGATGATACCCAAAATCGGAGAAGCTAAAGGTACTACAGGAATTCCCAAACCTGAGATCGGAATCGAGACAATACGCTGCAAGCAAGGCATTGTAACGGTTCCGAAACTCCACACACTCGAGACCCTAAAGTTTGAAGGGGGAAAATTCGAGAGTAAAACACTTACGGCACTTGTCCTGACCAGAGCAAAGATAAGGAGTACAAAGATCCTACTCTCCGATAACTAACTTAGTAATTACAAAATTGTTTTTGTCTAGACTCGACTTCGGCCAAAAAAGGGATCCTACGGTCGGTAAGGCTCTGATACCAAGTTGTAAGGCCCGATATGCGGTACTATTCCAAATCTAGATGTTTCCATCCAGATCCGGGGACGAAGCACATATCGGTCCCACCGCGACATATGACATAGCCATATGCCCCGAATTTCCAACATGATATCACAACATTACAGATACAAGGATACAACATCTCATACAATTGGCATACAACTTCCTAAATACAATACATCAGCGGAAGGTATATGTCTGAGTACAGACTACAATAAAATTCCTAGTGGCAAAGAGAAAACATCGATCCCCATAACCACACGGGTCCGGGGCCTCCGCCGGGATCCGCCTAACTAGTCGTCGTCGAGTCTCCACGTGAAACGTCGATCACCATACTTGTTGTCGACCAAGAACCTTGAAAAGAGTTTGGGGTAGTATCATGAGTACAGAAGTACTCAGCATCCAACTGTAGTGGTGAACTGACCCAGCAAGGACTTCATCACTCGTCATTCTAGGACAACTAGTAGTTTACGGTAAGGATGGGGTAAGTGGTGAGGTTTCTGCCGCACTAGCATTTATGAAGTGGCTAATTATCTAGAGAGTAAGATAAGAAGCCAAGCATTCGATGAGGAATCGCCTCCCAAAAGTCTTGCTATCATCTACTTACGCAAACATAACACCTATCCTATCCTTGTCCTCCTCTTCGCATCCCGACGATGAAGAAGCAGTCAAGGCACACACACAAGTTGATCAAGTTATATTAAGATTATCTCAGTTGTTATTGTCTATGAACAAGGAGTAGGTCTCAAGTCGTCCATAACCGTGGACACGGCTTCTCGAAAAGATTTAACCCTGCAGGGGTGTACCAACTGCCCATTACAAGGCTCCGCACACACGCCCATCTCTCTCAGTTGCTACCCATCACAGGCAACCATTTTATGATTTAGTTCCAAGAGATCCGAATCGACAGGTCCCTCTAACTAACAACGAACAAATCCGGGTGGCCCCCGGTGAGTCGACATCCAGCTCAGGAGCCGGCCGCGCTCTCGATCTGGTCTTTTCCGTATGACTCCAGGTTTGGACTGCCGGTTAATCACACATGGGAAACCGGGTCCTCAGCCGGTCATGATGGGCCAGCAAGGGAACTATGTCCTCACTGGTCCGGGTTGGTTCAAAAACTACTGGCAGGTGACCAGCACACACACGGTTTCAAATGGTAAATCAGCTTGGGCCACCACTAGAAATGTTTGAAGCTAGGTAGGTAAGAAAAAGGGACCCCATAAAATCCCACAAGCGGTTAGGCATGCTCAGTCTTAAAACCAATACCCGGAACTCGGATCCTAGGTGACTCGAATGGAACAAAGCGTCGGGGCGGGATAGCCTAGACCTTCCATCCTTCGTGGAATATAGTCAACATTATAATAATCATATCACCAACAACAATATAATGATGTGATAGCCCAAACCAAGGAGTAACAGGGTAACATCGTAGCATTCTAAGCATGCATACTAAGAAGGGGCTGAGCAACGAGCAATAGTAACATAGCAGTACAAGGTTTGCTCCGAAGGGACATGGGTGTATCGGTTTGAAAGTGGCTGTAAACATATGGTAGGATCAAACATAGAACCTAACCTAGACTAGCATGCAAACTGCTGGTTGAAATAGAATGGATCATAAGTAATGTATAGTCCTTGCCTGTTGATAAGTCGGGTTCCTAAGGTGTAGTTGATCGCAAGCTCGCAACGTCTCCGAAGGTACCCGCGGAAGCACACAAGACGATAAACACTGGAAAGCAATCAACGAGCAAGCACTCTATTACTACGAGGCAACACAAGATCAAGAATACATCACACGACACGGCAACACGGTACTGATCTATCGTCGAGAACGGTTACTAACAGTTTAAGTGGGGTATCGGTCACACACGACGAATACCGCACGTTGACGGTGGTTCAAGTTGCTTAGCTACATGTGATCAACCAACGGTTATTAACATGGCAACTCAAGCAAACATGGCATAGCACACTAACATGGCAAAAGGTTAAGCACCAAGTAAACTACCTAGGCTAGTCAATTTAAGTGAGGCAACCCCAAAGATGCATAGCACTACTTGCCCCACAACAATTAAAGGATTTGGTACTGTTCTGTCCTAAACCGTATTTTAGGTTGGTTAACAACAGCAAAAAATAGCATAAACACAAAGTACACAAAAAACTAATCAAGTTACATATAAGACACACTTCATACGGAGTTACGGTTAAAAAGATATAAGCAAAACAAGTTACTGGCACAATCTGCCAACATCGGGAATCACACTTTAGAGCGATGCATAAACAGGATAATCAATGCAAACATGCTCTCAAATGATATGGAACTAAAGTAGTCATGATAGGAAAGGCATGGAAAAATTAATCATGCAAATAGGCATCGTAGACCAAAAGATATTAAGCATGCAACATGGCATCGGAACGTTACAGACTTAGTGAAAAACATAGGTGGCTGTCAAAAACAGGATCATAGCAACTTTGGAGCTAAAAATATATATGACCAGAAAGCATATCATGACAATGCAATACATGTAATGGAATTAGACATGATGCTTAACAATATTCAATTGGAATCACTTAATTCCGATAAACGGTTGCGACGCAACCGTCACCAGAAGTTGCAACAAACTAACAGTTTTCAGCACAGCAGCACATTAACATCTGGATCACCACTTTGGAGCAAGATTTAATATAGCTAGAGCACCCAAACATTACAAGTTAAAGCATGGAAATGAAGTACACATGATGCTTAACACATCGGAAAAATAATCAAGCAATAGGCCTCATGGATGTGTCACAATCATCACCCAAAGTTTGAACAAAATAACAGCAGCAGCAGCACTTGACAGAATTTAACAGTAGTTAACAGTCTTGTGCCTACTTTAACACAGATTTGCACCATCAATATGACCTCAAAATAAATAACTTCCTAAATATGAACTCTAGAGCACACAAAGCACAACCAAACAAAAAAAGAATCACTTGGTTCCGACCTACGAGTCAACAGGAAATTACGTTGCAAAACTGGATCAGCAGCACAAATAATAAAGACTTAGCAAAATATACAGCAAGGAAAGAAAAAAAGGTCTGGCCGGCTCACCATGGGCCGTGGCCCATCTGGCTGCTGGAGGTGGGGCCTGGCGGCTGGGCCTTGGGCTAGGAAGATGGCTGGGCCGCGGTGGGGATCTGGCCCACCACGGGCACAGCGAACGGGCGAGCAGGGAGGCAGGGCCTCGTCCTCGTCCAGGACGAGCAGAAGGGGCGGCGCGGCCATGCTCCGGTGGCCGGGGCGAGGCGCAGGCGGGCGTGGGGAGGAAGGCGGCGGCCGCGGAGGAGCCGGATCCGGCGGTTGCAGGGGGAAGGGGCGAGGAGGCCACGGTGAGGTGGCAGGCGGGAACCAGGGGGCGGCGCGGCGAGCTTCCTGGCGCTCCCTGGCCATGGCGCGGCGACCGGCGGCGGATCCAACGACGTTTTCCTGGCGCGAGCTGCGAGGGGAGGAGAGATGTGAGGGGAGGTCGAGAGAAGGGACGAGAAGGAGCGCGGTGGACCTACGGGGGCGGCCGGTCAGAGGAGCGGCGGCTCTGGCCTCTCCACGGGACGATGGCGGCTTCCAGGAGAGAGGGGAGACGTGGGAGATGACGTGGATGATCCCAGGCCGTCGGATCTGATGATCTGAGGGCATAGAACTCATTGGGCTGATCTCAGATCTGAGAATTAGGGTTTGGTGCGAAAATGGGGCAATTTTTGGGCAAAGTGGAGGGGGGTGGATGCAATATTTTGGCTAGGGAAACCCTAGAAAGGGGGGGAGTGTGGTGGTCTTTATATAGCCCAGGTGGCTGACAGTTTGCAAAAACATCCCCGGTTTTTCTCTCGCGCGCGCGGTGTTTACGTTTCTGACCGCCGGGGGTCCGCAGAACCTCCGATTCGGGTAAAACTTTGAACTGCGCGATCAGCGCGTCGAGCCGGAAGCGTTCACCTCGCGTTGGAACCGTTCCGAGTACATTTTCCAGCGCGGTATAAAAATAGGCCGTTTACTTATTAAACGGGGTTTTCGTTCCATTGGCTATGGCTGGTCTTGTGCGGGTTTTCGCGACGGTGATCGGGTCAAACCCGGTGTCGCAAAGATCGAGTGTCAGGGTGGAAAGGATCGGTCTCCGTCTGATACGAGATAAGAGGGGGAAAAATACTCGCCGATCGATAAATCGGGGATGCAAACACCGCAAACAAATCAGACAATTAAACAGTTCACGCAGAAAACAAATTTTTTTATTTTTTGTGAAATCTGGGCTGTTACAATACAACACCACCAACAAGGGATCTCGTCCTGAGATCCAAGACGGTCCGGGGGAGAGGGAGAGAGAAAAGAGAGTGGACGATCTTCAACACCACCAACAAGGGACTCTTCTCCATGTCGAACGATGAACTCCGTCGAGATAAACTTCCGCAGAGAGACGACATCGTCGAAAATACGAAACCGTTGGTGTCAAGAGGAAGAACAATCGTGAAAACCAGATCAAGGGATAGTCATTTTCGACGCAAGTCGTAAAAACACCGGTAAAAGGGGGATTGCAATGGATGACCCAGATGATACCCAATATCGGAGAAGCTAAAGGTACTACAGGAATTCCCAAACCTGAGATCGGAATCAAGACAATACGCTGCAAGCAAGGCATTGTAAAGGTTCCGAAACTCCACACACTCAAGACCCTAAAGTTTGGAGGGGGATAAGTCGAGAGTAAAACACTTACGGCACTTGTCCTGACCAGAGCAAAGATAAGGAGTAAAAAGATCCTACTCTCCGATAACTAACTTAGTAACTACAAAATAGTTTTTGTCTAGACTCGACTTCGGCCAGAAAAGGGATCCTACGGTCGGTAAGGCTCTGATACCAAGTTGTAAGGCCCGATATGCGGTACTGTTCCAAATCTAGATGTTTCCATCCAGATCCGGGGACGAATCACATATCGGTCCCACCGCGACATATGACATAGCCATATTCTCCGGATTTCCAACATGATATCATAACATTACAGATAAAAAGGATAAAACATCTCATACAATTGGCATACAACTTCCTAAATACAATACATCAACGGAAGGTATATGTCTGAGTACAGACTACAATCAAATGCGTAATGTAAAAGAGAAAAACATCGATCCCCATAACCACACGGGTCCAGGCCCTACGCTGGGATGCGCCTAACTAGTCGTCTTCGAGTCTCCACGTGAAACGTCGATCACCATACCTGTTGTCGACCAAGAACCCTAAAAAGAGTTTGGGGTAGTATCATTAGTACAGAAGTACTCAGCATCCAACTGTAGTGGTCAACTGACCCAGCATGGACTTCATCACTCGTCATTCTAGGACAACTAGTAGTTTACGTTAAGGATGGGGTAAGTGGTGAGGTTGCTGCCGCACTAGCATTTATGAAGTGGCTAACGATCTAGAGAGTAAGATAAGAGCCAAGCATTCGATGAGGAATCGCCTCCAACAAGTCTTGCTATCAGCTACTTACGGAAACATAACACATATCCTATCCTTGTCCTCCTCTTCGCATCCCGACGAAGAAGAAGCAGTCAAGGCACACACACACGTTGATCAAGTTATATTAAGATTATCTCAGTTGTTGTTGTCTATGAACAAGGAGTAGGTCTCAAGTTGTCCATAACCGTGGACACGGCTTCTCGAAAAGATTTAACCATGCAGGGGTGTACCAACTTCCCATTACAAGGATCCGCACGCACGCCCATCTCTCTCAGTTGCTACTCATAACAGGAAACCATTTTATGATTTAGTTCCAAGAGATCCGAAACGACAGGTCCCTCCAACTAACAACGAACAAATCCGGCTGGCCCCCGGTGAGTCGACATCCAGCTCAGGAGCCAGCCGCACTCTCGATCTGGTCTCTACCGTATGACTCCAGGTTTGGATTGACGGTTAATCACACATGGGAAACCGGGTCCTCAGCCGGTCATGATGGGCCAGCAAGGGAACTATGTCCTCACTGGTCCGGGTTGGTTCAAAAACTACTGGCAGCTGACCAGCACACACACGGTTTCAAATGGTAAATCCGCTTGGGCCACCACTAGAAATGTTTGAAGCTACGTAGGTAAGAAAAGGGGACCCCATAAAATCCCACACGCGGTTAGGCACGCTCAGTCTTCAAACCAATACCCGGAACTCGGATCCTAGGTGACTCGAATGGAACAAAGCGTCGGGGAGAGATAGCCTAGACCTTCCATCCTTCGTCGAATATAGTCAACATTATAATAATCATATCACCAACAACAATATAATTATGTGATAGCCCAAACCAAGGATTAACAGGGTAACATCGTAGCATCCTAAGCATGCATACTAAGCAAGGGCTGAGCAACGAGCAATAGTAACATAGCAGTATAAGGTTTGCTTCGAAGGGACATGGCTGTATCGGTTTGAAAGAGGTTGTAAACATTTGGTAGGATCAAACATCGAACCTAACCTAGACTAGCATGCAAACCGCTGGTTGAAATAGAATGGATCATAAGTAATGTATAGTCCTTGCCTTTTGATAAGTCGGGTTCCCAAGGTGTAGTTGATCGCAAGCTCGCAACGTCTCCGAAGGTACCCGCGGAAGCACACAAGACGATAAACACTGGAAAGCAATCAATGAGCAAGAACTCTATTAATACGGGGCAACACAAGATCAAGAAGACATCACACGACACGGCAACGCGATACTGATCTATCGTCGAGAACGGTTACTAACAGTTTAAGTGGGGTATCGGTCACACACGACGAATACCGCACGTTTACGGTGGTTCAAGTTGCTTAGCTACATGTGATCAACCAACGGTTATTAACATGGCAACTCAAGCAAGCATGGCATAGCACACAAACATGGAAAAAGGTTAAGCACCAAGTAAACTACCTAGGCTAGTCATTTTAAGTGAGGTAACCCCTAAACATGCATAGCACTACTTTCCCCACAACAATTAAAGTATTTGGTACTGTTCTGTCCTAAACCATATTTTAGGTTGGTTAACAACAGAAAACAATAGCATAAACACAAAGTACATGAAAAACTAATCAAGTTACATATAAGACACACTTCAAACGGAGTTACGGTTAAAAAGATATAAGCAAAACAAGTTACGGGCACAATCTGCCAACATCGGGAATCACACTTTAGAGCAATGCATAAACAGAATAATCAATGCAAACATGCTCTCAAATGATATGGAACTAAAGTAGAGATGACAGGGAAGGCATGGCAAAAAGAATCATGCAAATAGGCATCATAGATCAAAAGATATTAAGCATGCAACATGGCATCGGAACGTTACAGACAGTGAAAAACAGAGGTGGCTGTCAAAAACAGCAGCATAGCAACTTTGGAGCTAAAAATATATATGACCAGGAAGCATATCATGACAATGCAATACAGGTAATGGAAGTAGACATGATGCTTAACAATATGCAATTGGAATCACTCAATTCCGATAAACGGTTGCGACGCAACCGTCACCCAAAGTTGCAACAAATTAACAGTTTTCAGCACAACAACACATTAACATCAGGATCACCACTTTGGAGCAAGATTTAATATAGCTAGACACCCAAACATGACAAGTTAAATCATGGAAATGAAGTACACATGATGCTTAACACATCGGGAAAAGAATCAATGCAATAGGCCTCATGGATGTGTCACAATCATCACCCAAAGTTTGAACAAAATAACAGCAGCAGCAGCACTTGACAGAATTTAACAGTAGTTAACAGTCTGGTGCGTACTTTAACACAGATTTGCACCATCAATATGACCTCAAAATAAATAAATTCCTAAAGATGAACTCTAGAACACACAAAGCACAACCAAAAAAAGAATCACTTCGTTCCGACCTACGAGTCAACGAGAAATTCCGTTGCAAAACTGGATCAGCAGCACAAATAATAAAGACTTAGCAAAATATACAGCAAGGAACGAAAAAAAAGGTCAGGCCGGCTCACCATGGGCCGTGGCCCATCTGGATGCTGGAGGGGGGGCCTGGCGGCTGGGCCTTGGGCTGGGAAGCCGTCTGGGCCGCGGTGGGGATCTGGCCCACCACGGGCACAGCGAACGGGCGAGCAGGGAGGCAGGGCCTCGTCCTCGTCCAGGACGAGCAGAAGGGGCGGCGCGGACATGCTCCGGTGGCCGGGGCGAGGCGCAGGCGGGCGTGGGGAGGAAGGCGGCGGCCGAGGAGGAGCCGGATCCGGCAGTTGCAGGGGGCAGGGGCGAGGAGGCCACGGCGAGGTGGCAGGTGGGAACCAGGGGGCGGCGCGGCGAGCTTCCTGGCCCTCCCTGTCCATGGCGCGGCGACCGGCGGCGGATCTAGCGACGTTGGCCTCGCGCGAGCTGCGAGGGGAGGAGAGAGGTGAGGGGAGGTCGAGAGCAGGGAGTAGAAGGAGCGCGGTGGACCTGCGGGGGCGGTCGGCGAGAGGAGCGGCGGCTCCGGCCTCTCCACGGGACGGTGGCGGCTTCCAGGAGAGAGAGGAGAGGTGGGAGATGACATGGACAATCCCAGGCCGTCGGATCTGACGATCTGACGGCACAGAACTCATTGGACTGATCTCAGATCTGAGAATTAGGGTTTGGTGCGAAAATGGGGCAATTTTGGGGCAAAGTGGAGGGAGTGGCTGCAATATTTTGGCTAGGGAAACCCTAGAAAGGGGTGGGAGTGTGGTGGTCTTGATAGAGCCCAGGTGGCTGACAGTTTGCAAAAACATCCCCGGTTTTTCTCTCGCGCGCGCGGTGTTTACGTTTCTGACCGCCGGGGGTCCGCAGGACCTCCGATTCGGGTAAAACTTCGAACAGCGCGATCAGCGCGTCGAGCCGGCGGCGTTCACCTCACGTTGGAACCGTTCCGAGAACATTTTTCGGCGCGCTATAAAAATATCCCGTTTACTTATTAAACGGGGTTTTCGTTCCGTTGGCTGCGGCTGGTCTCGTGCGGGTTTTTGCGACGGTGATCGGGTGAAACCCGGTGTCGCAAAGGTCGAGTGTTAGGGTGGCAAGGGTCGGTCTCCGTCTGATACGAGATAAGAGGGGGGGAAATATTCGCCGATTGATAAATCGGGGATGCAAACACCGCAAAAAATCAGACAATCAAACAATTCACGCAGAAAACAAAAATTTTAATTTTTGTGAAAGCTGGGCTGTTACACCTACCCAGTAGACATGGCCGCATTCATTCCCCCTCCTCCTCGCGTTGCTCTCGCTGGGGGAAAACCCACCCGTGCCGCTGTGGCCATGGACGCGAGCTCACGCGGCCAGTGAGCTCGTCTCGCCTCTCCACTGTGTCTACTTGCCGCGCCATGGTCCACTACATCATCACGCGCGCGTAATCGGACCGAGGTGCATCGCGGGAGACGTCATCATCGTCATCTTCAACATCGGGCCGGCGAGATCCTCGATCAATTCTGACCACCACCGCGCCCTCCCCGAGCCTTCTGCCCCCTCGTCACGTTCCCGGTGAGCATTCCAGCCACCGCCAAGTGCTCACGCTTGCCCGCATAGCCCGTAGCCATTTCCCCCAAATGCGCATGTACTGGCCGCCGCCATTGAAGACCTAACCGAACTCCCCGTCCACCATAGCGCGCACTTTTGGCACCATAGAGTTACACGTGCCCCGTATGTTCGATTCGGCGCAAGCTTTCGTTAGATTTCGTCGCCGTTTAACTTCCGCCATTGGAGCCCGAGACCGCCTCCGCCATTTTTGAACTTGCGCTCACCTTCGTCTGTCCCAGCCCATGAAACCGCTGCCAATCGACGCGCGAGGCATCCCCGGTTCGAACAAGCCCGGCCACGTCTGCTCCCGTGCCCTGAAGTGTGATCCCGCTCAACCTCGTCGGCGTCGGCCTTCGCCGGCGAGCTCCACGGTCACTGCCATGCGGTCCCCATCTGTCAGTTGCGTTTAGCACTAATTAAATCGGCCCCCAGTGTCACTTACATGTGGGTCCCCATGCATGTTAATTATCTCTGTTTAAAAGTAACTGGAATAACATTGCGTGTCCATGACGTGTGCCCCCCCCCCCTAAATAACCATTTAGATTATTTAAAACTATTAATAATATAGATGAGCCTATGACATGTGGGACCCCACTATCGATTTACTAATTAATTGAGTTTAGTTTAAACAATTGTGTCAATGACACCTGGGCCCCACCTGTCAGTAGCAAGTTTAGTTAAAATGGAAGTTAAATGTCCCCCTGACATGTGGGCCCTTTGTTGATTAACTAACTAATTAAATTGCTTAATATGTCTCTTACACTGACATGTGGGTGATACTGTTGTGGATAATGTCGATTTAATTATTAAAGAAATTCCAGAAACTCTTTTAATTTGAATAAAACTTTGAAATTCAATATCTTTTAAACCGTAGCTTCGATAGAAAAACTTTATAGATGAAAATTCATCAGAAAAATATAACGAATGCGAATACACTATCCGCTAGTCTACCACCTCTCCCCCTCTAACATACTGGACATCGAACCGTCCCCCTTCGGACCCACTGTCCGATGATTGCCTGATACCGTTAAACTATCCGGATGAATTTATTCTGAACACGAAAGTTGTTCAGAATGGATCAACTAAAATAGACACACCTTTTGCATGTTTGTCGGATGTCCACAACACCTCCGTCATGGTACCTTCCCCCTTCGGTCACCCTGTCCGGTAATCACCCGGAGCTGACAGTTCATCTACGGATGAATTACCGCTCCGTGCAACGTGCATTGCACTGCGTTAGAACACCGTTAACATTGCATCTGTCATGCCATGCATCTGTTTTTATATGCTTGCTTTGTATTTACTGTTTCTTGCCCCCCCCCTTAATCTCCGGTAGACCCTGCTGTTGCCGCCGACTAAACCGCTGTTGAGTACGACTACTTCGTCGACGACCCTACCCCTACCGTCGAGATTCCAGGCAAGCAGAGCCATTCTCTTCCCCAGATATCGCCTACCTTTCCGTATTTTCTTGCGCTAGGCATTGTTACTGCTGCTGCTACGTTACAATCCTATTGAATTGCATAACCTATTTTTGTCGCCCCTTGATGTACCTTCCTTTACCCTATGCTGCCTATATAAATATATATTATATTCAGCAGTGAGCCATGCGCATTGTTAGCTAGGATTAGATAGCGGGCCGTGATCACTCAGGGGAGTGAACGCGGATACGATGATTATAACTGCACAGGTATGGTACAATGCAGACACCAACTCGGGCCCCCTACCTCGGCTCTGCCGAGCCACATCAAGTGGAGCTATCGATGAGTAATCCTCGTACTCCACTCGTTGTTGACTCTGTATAGCCGCCCTAGGGTCCTGAACAACGGTTGTCCTTAAGGTAAGAAGTTGGGCGACCCAACGGTGCCCGCGAGTGGTATTGCGACAGGACGACAGGGAGGGTATGACCAGTGTACCGGTGTGCTTGGCCCCTGATCGTTGGCCGTGAGAGTTACCAAACCACGAAAGTCAAGCTCCTCCAGGACCACACGCGAAACAAGGTAAGGAGACGGTTCACCTTGTTGGTAACCGCAGAGACTTGGTGGGACGACAGGGCAGGCACCGATGTACTGGTGGTCCTGACTGTTGTCGTTGTCCGTGGGTCAGTTAAGTCGAGGCAACGATAACGGTTGTCACGCAGGTTAATTAAAATGCTAAATGGTTCGGTGGATGTCTTGAGTTGGCTATATGCCATGTACGCACTACCTACCCGTGGGAATTACGAGTTATGGGCTCCTCTGCTTCGTAGTGTCGTCCGAGGAATCTTCAGACGTCAGCAGTACCGCGGCCTGCGCCGGGAAGTGGCATTGTCTTATTTGCTCGCGCGGTGGTGTCTTATTTGGATTTGCTTTAACTTCACCGGCCAGCCACGCACCGTGCAGGAGTACGTTCGGGTTGGGGTCCAAGGCCCAACGTACTTCGGATTTAGACCGGCGGATGGCCTCTATGTTGAGTTTGAAAGATGGGCTACGGCGTGTCGGATGGCCTCGGTGGGGCATTCCCTAACAAGGTGTACGCCACCCTAGAGATCCGTGTGTGTAGTGTAACACAAGTGCACCCCTGCAGGGAAGATTAATCTATTCGAATAGCCGTGTCCACGGTAACAGGACGCTTTATGCTGAAGCTGGATCTTACCACTACAAACTATTATTATTAAACTTTATGGTTCTAGGTTTTCTTCCTCGCTGGGTAGTCGAGGAGGGAACTCGGAGGCATTGCTAATTATTACAACTTATTATTATACAATGTTGCAGCAACTTCTGCTGCATTGTTACTTTATGCTTTATTTAAACTGTTGGCTATTCTCTCCCCATGTTGCAAGACTCGTTGGAAGATGCTAGTCTTCGATAGGCCTATCTTCTTACCCTTATTCTGATTTCTACCTTGCAGTCCACTATATATAGCCTCCCCTTTCCATTGATACAATGCATAAATGCTTAGTAGCGGACGTAAGACTCGCGGGTATGCTAGATACTCACCTTTCCTTTCTTTCCCCCTTTATGTTTTGCCTGATCGGCTGCTGCAGTCGACGTTGGAGCCTTGGAGTCCAGGAGCAGGATATCCCCGATGCCGACCACCGCAACATGAAGATCCCCGATGCCTTCTACAACGTCGAGTTCCCGTTGACCAGGAGTAGTTTGGAGGTTCCCAGGCAGGAGGCCTCGCCTATTCGATCTGTTGTTATTTGTGCTAGCCTTCTTAAGGCATCCTTGTATTCTTGTGTCTGTACTCAGATACTTCTGCTTCCGATGACTTTGTGCTTTCGAGCTGTTGTAATTGATCCCTCGTGGCCCCTGGCTTGTATTAAACAGCTTGTATTATTTTATTTGTAGAGTTGTGTTGTGATATCTTACCGTGAGTCCGTGATCTCGATCGTGTACCTTGCGTGTATGATTACTGTACATGGTCTGATTTTTGGGGGCATGACATGTTCACTAGTGATGTCTCTCTCCCAAAAGAGGATAAGACTGCTATGCGAGGTAAACAAATTACAGAAGGGCAATTGAAAGGATTATAAATGCACCGCAATGCTAACTATGCTACAAAAGAAAGGAAGAGGCTCAAAAGCTTGGGCAGTACGCCAAAATAAGTAGACCGGAATCCATCTGTATCTACTACTAATCAACCACCTTGAGATATCTATCCAGAACATCTCGCTGGTATTAAGTTGCGAGCCCCACCCAAAGTGTAAACCCAAAGCAACAGACAACTGCATTAAAAAGAACTTTGAGTAAAGTAAACAATCCTTGTAACCACGGTTACAAGCACCCTTGATTTCCCCCTTGTGGCCACAATACATCCCCTAGACTCATGTTTCTGTCACTCAAGCGTGTCATCAGGGGGCATGTACCCACAATCGAGCATAACATTCCCTCTTGGAGTCACTATCCTACCACTTGTCCAAAGCAATAAATAGCAACAAAGAACATGCAAGAATTACTTCGGAACAAAAATACAAAAGATAAGAACCAATTATATTACTCTATCACAATCTGAACATAATCTCATAATCCATCAGATCCCGTCAAACTCAGCATAGCAAAAGCAGAAAGAATTACATATGTGCTTCGATCATGTAGGGCAGCTCACGGAGTCTAAACCATGAATAACAAAGAGGGGAGGATAACATCACATAGCTACTGATCACGGACCCATGGTCCAAGGTAGACTACTCACGACACATCCGGGAAGCATCCATGGTGGAGGATAAGCTCCCAGAGGTCGGTCCTCCCTCCAGCAGGGTGCCGGGAAGGGTTCTCCCGATCTTGGAAGCGTGGCGGCGGCGGAACAGAGGAGAATTTGTGAAATATGGTTCTGTCTTTGGAGTTTCCCCATGACGGAGAGTAAATAGGCGAAGGGGGCAGCCAGGGGGGCCACCAGGGGCCTAGGCGCCCCCTGGCGCGGCTAGGCCCCTGGTTGCGCCAGGTGGCCGCCTGGGTGCTGATACACGAGATAACTTCTTTCCCTTGTTGGTTACCCAAAGTGGAAGGTGAGATGTAGCATAACAGCAAGTTTCCCTCGGTGAAGATACCGAGGTTTTAAGATTGTCTCCCGTAGGACTCCAAGATCGACAAGTAGGTGGTTCGACAAGTGAGGCACCGTTTGAAGATAATCACTTGCTTCTCCTAGACCTGCACACACACAGATAGCTTTGCTCCCAACGAGTACAGAGGAGTTGTCAATTCCTCCGGCCTTGTTGTTTACAAAGGATAAAACGCACGGGATAATAGTGATAGTGATAGCTACGGAAAAGTAAATACTGAAAGTAAATTGGTAGTGTAAACAGTGGTGGAAGTATGGACCGGGATCCCATGATGTTCACTAGTGATGTTTGTCTCCCAAAAGACGACCAAATAGCCATGCGAGGTAAACAAATTAGAGTTGGGCAATTAACAGGGTTATGTGCGCAAACCAATGCTAATTATGCAAAACAGAAAGGAAGAGGCTCAAAAGCACGGGCAGTACGCCAAGACAAGTAGACCGAAATCCATCTGCATCAACCCACTAATCATCCACCTTGAGATCTCTATCCAGAACATCTCACTGGTATTAAGTTGCGAATCCCACCCAAAGTGTAAACTCAAAGCAACGGACAACTACATTAAAGAACTTTGCGTAAAGTAAACAATCCTTGCACCTGCAAGTACAAGCACTGTTGTTTTCCCCCTTGTGGCAACAGCACATCCCCTAGACTCATGTTTCTGTCACTCAAGCTAGTCATCGGGGGGCATGAACCCACAATCATGCATAACGCTCCCTCTTGGAGTTACTACCTACTACTTGGCCAAAGCAATAAATAGCAACGGAGAACATGCAAGAATTACTTAGGAACAAAAATATAAGAGATAAAAACCAAATATATTACTCTATCACAATCTGAACATAATCTCATAATCCATCAGATCCCTCCAAACTCAACATAGCAACAGCAGAAATATTACAAAGGTTCCTCGATCATGTAGGTCAACTCACGAGGGCTAAACAATGAAGATCAAAGAGGGGAGGAGAACATCACATAGCTACTGATCACGGACCCATGGTCCAAGGAAAACTACTCACGAGACATCCGGGGAGCATCCATGGTGGAGAGGAGACTCCCTGAGGTCAATCCTCCCTCCGGCAGGGTGCCGGGAAGAGGTCTTCTGGTGCTCCCGATCTTGGAAGCGCGGCGGCGGCGGAACAGAGGCGAGTTCGCGGAATAGGGTTCTTCTTCTGGAGTTTTCCCATGACGGGGGATAAATAGGCGAAGGGGGCAGCCAGAGGTGGAACAGGGGCCCCAGGCGCCCCCATGGCGCGGCCATGGGTGGGGCCGCGCAGGGTGGCCGCCTGGGCCCCCCTGGCTCCCCTCTGGCCCCTCCCGGTCTCTTCTCGAAGCTTCCGTCACGCTGATTTTTTATTTGAATTTTCCCGAATTTTTCTGGCACTTTTTATATGGGGGAAAACTGAAATAGAAAAACAGCAGAAAACAGGAACTGGCACTGGGGTGCACTGAGTTAATAGGTTAGTCCAAATCATGCATAACGCTCCCTCTTGGAGTCACTATCTACTACTTGGCCAAAGCAATAAACAGCAACGGAGAACATGCAAGAGTTACTCAAGAACATAAATATAAAATAAGAGAATCAAATATATAACTCAATCAAAATCTGAACATAATCTCATAATCCATCGGATCCCAGTAAACTCAGCATAGCAACAGCAGAAAGATTACATATGTGCCTCGATCATGTAGGGCAGCTCACGAGGTCTAATCCATGAAGAACAAAGAGGGGAGGAGAACATCACATAGCTACTGATCATTGACCCATGGTCCAAGGTGGACTACTCACGGTTCATCCGGGAAGCATACATGGTGGTGGAGAAGCTCCCGGAGGTGATTCCTCCCTCCGGCAGGGTGCTAGGAAGAGGTCTTCTGGTGCTCCCGATCTTGGAAGTGTGGTGGCAGTGGAACAGAGGAGAGATCGCGAAAAAGGGTTCCGTCCCCTAGGGTTTCTCGTCACAGGGAATAAATAGGCGAAAGGGGGCAGCCAGAGGTGGGTCAGGGGCTCCAGGCGCCCCCTGGCGCGGCCAGGGGCCTGGCCGCGCCCTCTGGCCGCCTGGGGTCCCCTGGCGCCCCTCTGGGCCCCCTTGGGCTCTTCGCGAAGCTTCCGGTACGCTGATTTTTCCTATATTTCTCTCGGAATTTTTCTGGTACTTTTAATAAGGGGGAAACCTGAAATAGAAAAACAGGAGAAAACAGGAACTGGCACTGTGGTGCACTGAGTTAATAGGTTAGTCCAAATATGATCAAAAGTGTATGGAAGTTCATCAATATCATAGCAATATCACACAAAAGTGGCATGGAGAAAACAGAAATTATAGATACGTTTTGGACGTATCAGGTGCCTGGTGGTGGCCCCCTGGCCCTCCTTCGGGCTTCTGGAGTCTTCCGACACGCTGATTTTTTATCTGATTTTTCCCGGATTTTTGGAGCATTTTTTATATGTGGAAAAACTGAAATGGAAAAACAGCAGAAAACAGGAACTGGCACTGGGGTGCACTAAATTAGTAGGTTAGTCCAAATATGATCAAAAGTGTATGAAAGTGTATCTAGATCATAGCAATATCACACAAAACATGCATGGAGCGAGCAGAAATTATCGATACGTTTGAGACGTATCAACATCCCCAAGCTTAATTCCTTCTCGTCCTCGAGTAGGTAAATGATAACAGGCATAATTTCTGTGGTGACATGCTAGCAACCATAAAAGGACTTTGAAAAGTAAAGCAATCAAGGTATGTAATTCAATTCAAGTCATAACATGCAAGAATCTGTATTAGCATTGAAACAAGCAACGAAAGAACATTAGGTGCAAGAACTCTCGCTGTCCATGACTCGAATGTCTCCAAATGGTATTTGCATGCAAGAAGGGGGATAGGGAATACGAGAAGAAAAAGTATTTTTGTTGAGAACTCAACCTACTAAAGTTTCACACTTGGTCTTCTTTGGAATCTTATCTTGACTCGTCCCCAGACCACTAGCCAGGTACAATTCAATTTGATCCACTCCTTCTCGATATTTTGAGCACTCGTGCAAAGGATGAGCGTAAGCACGAGATTTGACACTTAGGATGGCAAAGAGAGAATATGGTGGAGTAGGATTTCAAAAAGGTGAGAAAGGCTCACATCAATGAGGACAATCATAGGCGAGAAGGCCAAATGATAGATATGATGTGAGGAGTAGGGATTGCCATGCAACGGATGCACATATGAGCTGACAAGCTCTCCAATGGAACTAGTGGTGGTGCATCTAACTTGCTCGCTCATGAAGACCTAGAGCTCTTTTGAGGAGGCTCATCCTTGGAATATGCAAGTGATACGTCTCAAACGTATCTACTTTTCCAAACACTTTTGCTATTTTTTTGCCCTCATTCTTGCATGATTTGGAAGAAACTAACCCGGACTAACGTTGTTTTCAGCAGAGCTGCCTGTATGGTTTTATTGTGTGCAGGAAAATGGTTTTTAAACGTTCCAGAAAATCCACGCACCCGAAGGAGCCAGAAGCCAGAAGTGGGACCAGAGGGGAGCCCTGGGGGCCCCAGGCGCCCCCCTGGCGCGGCCAGGGGTGGGGTCGCGCCCTCTGGCCGCCTGGGCGCCTCCCCCTCCTCTGGTGCCCTACGGAGACTCCTATTTATCCCTGTGACGAGAAAACCCCAGAACAGAAGTCGTTTTCCCAGTTTCCGTCGTGGAGCCGCCGCCACCCTCTGTTCTTCTTCGGGAGGGCTAATCTGGAGGCTGATTTGGCCTCCGGAGAGGGGAGATCGTCGCCATCGTCATCACCATCACCAATCAATCCATCCTCCACTTCTCTTCACATGTGTGAGTAATTCCCTGCTGTAGGCAAAGGGGGTGGTAGGGATTCGATGAGTTTTATCATGTAATAATTCGTCAGATTGTTGGGGGCATGTTGCCTATCATCTAGATTGGTGTTGATCTTCTTTGCTTCAACTTGTTGTTCTTAATGCTTGTCACTTTGGGCCCGAGTGCCATGTTTTCAGATCTAAACCCTATGTGTTTTCATGAATATATTTGTGTTCTAGATCCTATCTATGAGTTGTATGCACCTATTATGGCCCGGAACCGGCGATCCCAAAGGTGACATCTTGGGACACCAAAGGGTATGGTCCATAATTTTAGGATTCCATGTATCCATTGAGTTTATTGCTTTGTTCCGGTGCTCTTTGACAGGAGCACCTTAATCTCCATAAGTTCCCTTTGGCCCCGTTCGTAGCGGGATGGTAGGACAAAAGATGTTGTGCAAGTTCTTATTGCAAGCACGCACAACTACCTACGGGATACATGCCTAATGTTTGATATATGCCTAGATGATCATTGCTTTTCTGTGTGCCTTGCCCCGTGTTAGAATCTATTATATGTTCACTCTCATCCATGCAGCGCCCAACCATCTATCTCCCTAGCCTACAGTGTTTTCAATCCTGCTGGTCATTAGTTGTTACTTTAGATGTTACTTCTGCTGTTGCCACTATCACTATCATATTACCTTTACCACTTATCTTTTGTTGCAACCAAGTATATTTCAGGTGCGGTTGAATTGACAACTCAACTGTCAAAGCTTATAAATACTCTTTGGCTCCCCGTGTGTCGAATCAATAAATTGGGTTAACTTACCCGCGAAGACTATCTCGATCCCTTACGCCTGTGGGGCATCAGCAAGCCAAGTTCTATAGTGTGAAGGTCCCCACATAGCTATATGCATGATCATCTCTATGGATTACAAGTATAAGAGGGAGTACTAGTGTGGATCTTTCAAATGGATAGTAGTGTTGCCCCTTTCTCTCTTTTTATTTTCTTTTTTCTCTTTTTTCTATTTTTTTGTATTTTTGGTGGCCTCAATGGCTCTTTCTATTTAACTCTCATTTGTCCTCTTTGGGATCTTTTATTGTGTCCACTTTGAGATATTTTCCTCACTTAAGGGCAACACTCTAATTTACAAGAGGGTATAGAAAATCTTTCACATATTACAAGGTACTCAAATCATAAAGAAGATGTAGCTATCATGATGTATGCAATGTAGGTCGCTGCCAGCATAGCAGGAACATGTATGACATGAAGATCAAGTCATCAAGAGGTGGATGTTGCATGGCAATATATCTCGGAAAGGCTATGGAAATGCCTTGATAGGTAGCTTTGGTGGCTGTTTTGAGGAAAGATATAAGGAGGTTTATGATGACAGAGCATGTCATGCCAAGGTTTTGGATGTACCGGCGAAGGTGGACGCCAACTCTCGGAGTGAGAAGGAGGCAATGCACGGCACAGGAGAGGCTAGGAAATATGAGGAGGTGGAAGTGTCAACTTTCAATACTTACATTAGTCTGAAGAACTCATGCACTTATTATCGGTAACTCTCAATCTAATGAGGAGGTTCACAAAGAGACAAGTACCCCGACGAGGAGTGTATGGGGGTTTGGTTATCCTTGTGCGTCCTCGACTCATGGTACGTGAGTGTACTCTAATATCTGACCTTTTAGAAGAGTAGTGATCCAGCTAGAAGCTAGAGTTCTCAAATAGTTTTGCAGGTTTTTGAAAATAAACATGGATTGCCCAAAATACGACACCTATCACTAATAGGCTAGAGCTCTTGACACACAAAGTTCAAACATTACTCACATCAATGCTTCAAAACTATTGCAAGTTACTACTAAAATTAAATAGCAACCTCAATTACCTACTTTCAAGACAAGACATAACTCAGTGCAACAACCAAATCTCTTAGCAAGATAAACAAGAAAAGTAAAGAGAGTTACAGCAATAAACTAAACAAAAGCCAAAGCTCTTGCTAAAGAAAAACTAAAACTAAAACTAAACATGGAAGTAGCTACGAAAAGATAAAGAACACACAACAGCAAAAAGATATGCATGAAGAATCCTATGATGTGTTCTAGATTTTGAAAGTGGAGCGTGTTTCTCTCCACACAAAGTAAGACGGGATCTAAATTTTTATTAACAGCAAGCAAAGCTAAAGAAAACTAAAAACAAAACCTAAGAGCGAGACGCTCCAAGCATAGCACATAACGCATGAAGTGATAAAAATATAGTGAGACGAAGGACGAACTGATGATTGTTGATGTAGAAGGGGATTCTCGGGGGCATCCCCAAGCTTAGACGCTTGAGTCTCCTTGAATATTTATTGGGGATGCATGGGGGCATCCCCAAGCTTGAGCGCTTTACACTCCCGAATCTTCTTTCATCATCTTCCAACGCACACTTGAAACTCCCTTCATACACAACTCATCATAAGCTGATTAATAAATAATTTTCCCCACTGGATATAAAGATATTCTTGAAGATATACTTTTTCTCAAGATTACCAAAAGGTTTTTGCAAAGAAAAAGCAAGCTTAAGGTTTGCAAAAGTAAGGAGAGGTAAAACGTGGCTTAATCTATGAAAAAAAGAACAAAAGGTAGTAGAGAAAAAATTTCGGGGCACTTATGCAACTCAAATCAAAAAACTCAGAACATACGAAAGTTCCGTGATTGTATATAGCATGATGTGTAAAACATTCAGCTAAAAAAGATGAACTGGTGATTTATTCTGATTTTTCCCGTCACGAGGGCAGAATCTGTTTTCTGGACAGCATGTCACAACTTTCACTTCCCTTGTCATAAGAGGCTATACTTGGCACAAAGCTTGAAAAATAAAGACACAATGATGTTGCTACAGTAGTAGCAATCATCAAGACCACTAAAAACATAAGTAAAAACCTCTTGGGTTACCTCCCAACAAGCGCTTTCTTTTACGCCTTTAAGCTAGGCATAAGGCAAAAAGATCAAGTTGCATCAATCGAACCATCATCAAGATCATCAAAAATCTCTTCAATTGTACAACTAGTCTTAAGAGGTCTTTCAAATAAAGGACTAATGAAGATACTTATAGGGATAAACCAAAAGGCGGAAAATCAATGGGAGTTTCATTTATAAATTTATCAAAGAGAGGTATTTCTTCTAAAGTTTTCACGGTTTCAACTTCCTTGGCAAAGGGTGGATTATTTTTAGGTCAGGGAACCTTAGGGACATAATTGAACTTGGTTTCCCTTCTTGATAGAGTCTCTACGTTTTTTGGTTTGATTGAGTAGAAGGTAGTTCCAAGAGTATTAATGATTTCCTCAATCTTATCAATCCTAGAAGGATCCATATCATGGGATTTGATTGTCTGCAAAGTTTTAATAATTTTAAGCATGGAGCTATCAAGCCTATTCAAATCCCCTTGAATCTTGCGATCCAACTCATTTATCCTAGTTATACTAGGTATCTATAACTCTATCTTTTCAAGTTTTTCTATAATGTGAGCTAGAGTTATATCTTCTTGTATGCTAGCAATAGGGAGATTTCCAACAAGATTTTCAATAACATTAAGAGACTCCCAAATTGGGGCTTCTAGGAAATTCCCATTGATAGCAGTATCTAGTATGAACCTATTCCAAGGAGTAATCCCAACATAAAAATTTCTAAGCAGGATAGTAGTGGATTGCTTCTTGGTGGATTTTTTCAGCGAATCATTAATTCTATACCAAGCATCTTTTAAAATTTCCCCACCTTTTTCTCTAAAGGTGAGAACCTCTGTCTCAACAAAGGCAAAAGGACCAGACATTCTGAAAGCTACTAGCAAGATGAATTTTTTTTTTGATATAAGACACAAAGATAAAAACAGGAAGGTAAACTAACAAGACTAAAAATTAAAGGTAAAAGGTAGTGGGCAACTCCCCTATCTTATCACCCGGAGTCCCCGGCAACGGCGCCAGAAATTCACTTGATACGCGAGAGAGGATTGCTTCTCGCCCTTCATTGGTTACCCCAAGTGGAAGGTAAGATGCAGCGTAGCAGCAAGTTTCCCTCAGTGAAGATACCGAGGTTGAGTATCGACCAGTAGGGCTCCGGCGATGATAAGTAGGTGTCAGCGGCACACCTGACGCGGACCTGCACACAACACAATTAACTTTGCTCCCAATAAAGTTCAGAGAGGTTGTCAATCTCTCCGGTCTTGTTGTTTACAAAGGATCAAAAACATAGGATAATAATAATTATAGCAACTGAAAGTAAAAATCATGAAAGTAAATGGGCGTGTAAAAAGTGATGACAATATGGACCGGGGTCCCGTGATGTTCACTAGTGATGTCTCTCTCCCAAAATACGATAAGACTGCTATGCGAGGTAAACAAATTACAGAAGCGCAATTGACAGGATTATAAACGCAACGCAATGCTAACTATGCTACAAAAGAAAGGAAGAGGCTCAAAATCATGGGCAGTACGCCAAAATAAGTAGACAGAAATCCATCTGCATCTACTACTAATCATCCACCTTGAGATATCTATCCAGAACATATCGCTGGTATTAAATTGCAAGCACCAACCAAAGTGTAAACCCAAAGCAACAGACAACAGCATTAAAAAGAACTTTGCGTAAAGTAAACAATCCGTGTAACCGCGGTTACAAGCACTGTTGTTTTCCCCTTGTGGCCACAGCACATCCCCTAGACTCATGTTTCTGTCACTCAAGCGTGTCATCAGGGGGCATGTACCCACAATCGAGCATAACGTTCCCTCTTGGAGTCACTACCTACCACTTGGCCAAAGCAATAAATAGCAAAGGAGAACATGCAAGAATTACTTCGGAACAAAAATACAAAAGATAAGAACCAATTATATTACTCTATCACAATCTGAACATAATCTCATAATCCATCAGATCCCATCAAACTCAGCATAGCAAAAGCAGAAAGAATTACATATGTGCCTCGATCATGTAGGGCAGCTCACGAGGTCTAAACCATGAAGAACAAAGAGGGGAGGAGAACATCACATAGCTACTGATCACGGATCCATGGTCCAAGGTATACTACGCAAGGCACATCCGGGAAGCGTCCATTGTGGAGGAGAAGCTCCCGGATGTCGATCCTCCCTTCGGCAGGGTGCCGGGAAGGGTCCTGACGGCGCTCCCGATCTTGGAAGCACGGCGGCGGCGGAACAGAGGAGAATTTGAGAAATAGGGTTCTGTCCTTGGAGTTTCCCCATGACGGAGAATAAATAGGCGAAGGGGGCAGCCAGGGGGGCCAACAGGGGCCCAGGCGCTCCCCTGGCGCGGCCAGGCCCCTGGCCTCGCCAGGTGGCCGCCTGGGTGCCTGGTGGTGGCTCCCTGGCCCTCCTTCGGGCATCTAATGTCTTCCGACACGCTGATTTTTTATCTGATTTTCCCGGATTTTTGGAGCATTTTTCATATGGGAAAAAACTGAAATAGAAAAACAGCAGAAAACAGGAACTGGCACTGAGTGCACTGAATTAGTAGGTTAGTCCAAATATGATCAAAAGTGTATGAAAGTGTATCTAGATCATAGCAATATCACACAAAACATGCATGTACCGAGAAGAAATTATCGATACGTTGGAGACGTATCAGTGCACCCTAGTGCCAGTTTCTGTTTTCTGCTGTTTTTGTATTTCAGGTTTTCCCATTATTAAAAGTGCTCGGAAAATTCCATGAAAAATATATATAAATCATCCTTCTAGAAGAGTCCTCCATCCGGAGGATGGGGCCCTGGGGTGGCCCACAGCCCCCAGGCACCCTCCTGGTGTGGCCAAGGGCCCACTCTCGCCGGGTGGCCGCCTGGGCGACTGGTGCCCCCCCCCCCGGTGCCCCCCTTTGGCTCATATTTATTCTCCCGTCGCGAACACCCTGATTCCGGACCCCTTTGCTCCAGAAGCAATTCCGATCTCCGCCGCCATCGCCAACAAGCTTCGGGGGACCAGAATTCCTGAATTCCTGTGTTGGCACCCTGCCGGGACGGGGAAGTGCCCTCGGATTCATCACCATCGACATTGCTTCCTCCCTCCATGAAGCGGGAGTAGTTCCTACTCGGGGCTAAGGTTTCTACCAGTAGCTATGTGGTCAATTCTCTCTCCCATGATGTGATCTTCGTTGTGATCATAGGCTATGTTAGTCTAGGGTGATCCCATGATATTTCCCCTTCCTCTATGTATTGGATTGATGTACTCACTTGATCTTATCTAGTATAATCCCCGAGACCATGGTGACAGCGGTCTATTGGACATGGATTAGAAGAATATTATCATGAGTGATTTCCCATTTTGTGAATTGATTGAAGATTGAGAGTCTCTTGGTGCTTGTCTTTGACTATCCTTGAGATATGTTGTGGTGATTGTGGTACTCTCTTTGGATGGCCGAGGTGACATTGGGAAATCCATAGATGAGAACTACGAACTCTGAGGTGTGCTTTTGTAGCCCTACATAATTCTCGTCCTCTCTTGATCACAAAGTAATGAAGTCCGAGTACGTCTCCAATGCATGTTTTAGTGGAAATATCATGTGATTAGACTATGTTAATGTTGTTGGGAGTTGCCACTAGTGAAAGTATGAAGCCTAGGCCTTGTTTCCATCATTGTTACACTGTTTGCGCTCACTTTTGTCACATGTTTGCTTGCTGCACTTGTTATTACAGATTTATATTAATTTTCTTTGCCACACATATCACCTATATTTTACCATCTCTTCGCTGAACTAGTGCACCTATACAACTCCTAGTTGTATTAGGTGTGTTGGGGACACAAGAGACTTTCTGTATCTTAATTGCAGGGTTGCTTGAGAGAGACCATCTTCAACCTCTACTTCCCTGAGTTCGATAAACCTTAGATCATCCACTTGAGGGAATTGTTGCTGTCCTTCAAACCTCTGCTCTTGGAGGCCCAACATAGTCTACAAGAATAGAAGCGTGTGTAGACATCAATCGTATTTTGGGAGAGAGACATCAGTAGTGAACATCACGGGACCCCGGTCCATATTCTCAATATTGTTTACACGCTCATTTACTTTCCAGTTTTACTCTTTAGCTTCTATCATTATTATCTGTTGCGTTGATCCTTTGTGAATATGAAGGCCGGAGAGATTGACAACCTCTCCGTACTCGTTGGGAAGCAAAGTTATTTGTGTTGTGTACAGGTCCACGTCAATTGCGCCGTTGACAACTACTTATCATCTCCGGAGTCCTACTGGAGACAAACCTTGGTATCTTCACCAAGGGAAATTTGTCGTTATCCTACATCACACCTTCCACTTGGGGTAACCAACGAGGAGAGGAGTTGCACCTGTCAACTCTCTCGTCATCAGTGTACTCTAATATCCGATCCCTCCAAAGATTAGTGATCCATCTAATAGCTAGAGTTCTCAACTAGTTTTTGTAGGTTTTGAAAATAAGCACGAATTTCACAAAATACGACACCTATCACTAATAAGATAGAGCTCTTGACACCACAATTTCAAACATTAATCACAACAATACCTCAAAACTATTGCAAGTTACTACTACAATTGAATAGCAACCTCAATTACCTACTTCAAGACAAGGCACTACTAAGTGCAACTGTTGGGATACGGGGCAGAAAACACAAAATTTTCATACCTACGGTACCCGACCCCAAGATCTATGCTATGGCGATGTAAAGTAACGAAGGGAATCGGTGTTCATACCTTTGAAGACCGAAAGAGGGAAACGTTTGTGCGAACGTGGCTGGCGTAGACTCGGAACTACGACCTCCCTTTCGTGTAATAGACCACCAGCGAGGATGACTCCCGATTGACCTCCAGCGATGAAGTAGCACCACAGGTGTAGTGCCTCGAAGAGATTATACACGTACGGTACAATCGATGTTCCTCCCGGGCCCCGAACCAGGCGAGCAGCGGAAGAAAGATGGATTCGGATCCCGACTCCAGCAGAGCGACGGCCTACCTTATGGTGGAGAACTCCAGTCCAGGTGCAGACTCCAAACAAGGGGAGTCCACTTCCAGGAAGGAGAAGGAGAGAGAGAGGAATAATTGTGTATTGGAAAAAGGGGGTGTACCCCTCCTTATATAGGCCAAGGGGGGTGCCATCCTCCTCCCCTCCCCCATGAGGGTCTAAACTCCCAAGGGGGGGAGTGCGCCGGCCTAGGGGGGGATGGGCCCCACCCTTGGCGCCAAGCCCAAGGGGGGAAACCCCCTCCTCCCCTAATGGGCCCCATAGGCCCATATAGCCTTTTTCATATATATTTTAATTATTTTAATATGTTTAAATATTTAATTATGATAATTAAATAATAAAACATTAGTAAAACAAATTAAACTTTATATTGAACCATTCAAAATGTCCGGAACAACTTCCGTCCTCCTCCGGAACTATTTTGGTGATTTCTCCTATTTCACCGATTGATCTCGAAACTGTCCTATGCATCGATTGCCCTTAAGTGTAACACCCTAACGGTCCGGGAAACAGCAGACATGGTCGAGACTCTTCTCATTGACCAATGAGTAGTCAGTTGGACCTTGTTACAATCCTTGACAGCCCCTGCGCTTCCATCGAATGAACTTCAATCGCTTTTGGAAACTGTTAACGATACGACGTAATCCCTTTGTGTTGCGGTACTTTGTTTGTCCAAGGTTCGATCGTCGGTATCCCACATACCGTGTTCACATCTCGTTCACAACAAACAAGTTTACTCGTCCGTGCCTATTGCATCTCCCGTGACCTAGTCACCTGCTTGCAAGCTATTGATGCAATATCACCGAGTGGGCCCAGAGTACCTGTCCTGTTACAAGGACTGACAAATCCTGCTTTGATCTATTAACATACTCATCAACCATCTATTTCGGAATACCCAAAGTGCACCGTTATAGCCAGCATATTTCAGTCAGGCGGTGGGATACAAATCAAAGTCTCCTCATAGATGACAATTACGTATGATCATTACGGTCTAAGGACTAAGCCATAAGTTACAAAGTCATCGCAATGCTGAACTTATGTGACTCTATCACATTGAAATACTTTAGGAGGGTGTATGTCCATCACATCATTCCCCTAATGACATGACCTCATTGTCAATGGACTTAAGTGTCGCCATGATCAAGAAAGCTTGATCAATCAATTTCCAAATGAGATAGTTTACCCGAGTTAAACTACAGACCTATGTTTTAAACTACACATGTATTAGTATTTCCAAGTAATACAGTTATACCATAGTATAAAACGTATTATGAACAAAACGGATATGTGAAAAATATCTTTATTAATTTGTCTCTAGGGCACATATCCAACAGCAACAACCAACTCTCTTAACAAGATAAACATGAAAACTAAAGATAGTTCCAGCAACAAACTAAACAAAAGCAAAAGCTCTTATTAAAGACAAACACTAAAACTAAAACTAAACATGGCAGCAGCTACGAAAAGATAAAGAACAGACAACAAAGAAAAGATAAGCATGAAAATCCTATGATGTGTTCTAGATTGGAGTGGAGCGTGTTTCTCTCCCACACAAAGTAAGATGGGGTCTAACTTGTTATGAACAGCAAGCAAAGCTAAGGAAAACTAAAAAGGAAACCTAAGAGCGAGACGCTCCAAGCATAACACATAACGCATGAACTGATAAAAATGTAGTGAGATGAAGGACGAACTGATGATTGTCGATGGAGAAGGGGATGCACGGGGGCATCCCCAAGCTTAGACGCTTGAGTCTCCTTTAATATTTATTGGGGATGAATGGGGGCATCCCCAAGCTTGAGCGTTTGACACTCCTGGATGTTCTTTCATCATCTTCCTCGCAAACTTGAAAACTCCCTTCATACATAACTCATCATAAGCTGATTAGAGAGGTTAGTGCCCTTAATAAAATATTTTTTCTCCACTGCAAATAAATATATTCTAGAAGAGCTACTGTTTCTCAATATTTCCAAAAAGTTTTTGCAAAGAAAAAGCAAGCCTAAGATTTGCAAAAGTGAAGAAAGGCAGAACGTGGCAGAATCTGTGAAAAACAGAACAACAGGTAATAAAGAATTTTTTCTGGGTACTTCTGAAACTCAAATCAAAAAACTCAGAACATACGAAAGTTTCAAAATTGTATATAGCATTTTGTGTAAAAACTTCATCTCAAACAGATGAACTGGTGATTTGTTTTGAATTTTCCCGTCAAGCAGACAAAATCTGTTTTTCTGGACAGCATGTCATAATTTTTGCTTCCCTTATCATAAGAGGCTAGAACTTGGCACAAAGCTTGTCAATAAAGATACAATGATGTTGACACAGTAGTAACAATCATCAAGACCACTAAAAACAGAAGTAAAAAACATGGTTTCCTCCCAACAAGCGCTTTCTTTTACGCCTTTAAGATAGGCAATAAGATTATAAAAGATGCTCTCACAAGAGAATAGGAATTTTAGCAAAAGAGAGCATCAAGAAGCAAATATTAAACACATTTAAGCCTAACCCACTTACTATGCGTAGGCCTCTTGTAAGTCAGAGAAGCACAAAGTGACATGCATAGGAAGGTGGAACAAGAACAACTTCAAAAAAATCGTCACAAAGAGAGGTGTTTTTGTAAAAAAAAATTACAACCAAGCTTTCCTCTCTCAAAGTAATTTTCAGTAGCATCATGAACAACATCAAGAATATAACTATCACATAAATCATGTTGTTCATGACCTACAAGCACACGTGTGTAGTTTCCAACACAGTCTTTAGGAACGTAAGATAAATGCAACCCATCACATTGAGCCTCAATAAGAGCACAGTTCTCTAGAATATAAGTTGGAGATTTCAAAAGGATAATAGGAAAATCAAGTGTGGGTGCAATAGCAACAGATTCATGCTTAACATAAGGAACTATAGCAAGTTCATCTTCGCAAGCATAATCCATATTGGCATCATGTCCATCAACAAAGCAAGTATTAAGTTCATCAGAAAGGGAAGTATCAAGTGAGTCCTCGAAATCATGGGATTCCTCATCAAAGCAATCATTATCCTCTTCTTGGGCAGCAAGCATTTTATTTTTTAAATCCTCAATATAATAGTTGGAAGTATAATTCTCAAAGCAATAAGCAAGAAATGCAAAGTTTTCGAACTTGTGAATAGTATCGTTATACTTTTCAATCAAAGAAGCAATCTCATAAGCACCTTTAAAAGAAACAAACTCTTCAAGCTTTTCAACATCAAAGTAATCATAAACACCTTTAGCATAAGAAGATAGGATCTCATTTTCATTAAACTAACATTGGAAAGGAATGTGTTTAAGATCTATATTAGAACAGCAAGTAAAATCATAAATGTGGCACAAAGATTAAGCATAGCAATAAGAAACTTGTATTTGATCCCATAAGTGTTTCCCTTTCTGAGATAGGCGGTTGATACGTCCCAAACGTATCTATAATTTCTTCTTGCTCCATGCATGTTTTGTGTGATATTGCTATGATCTAGATACACTTTCATACACTTTTGATCATATTTGGACTAACATATTAACTCAGTGCACCATAGTGCCAGTTCGTGTTTTCTGCTGTTTTTTCTATTTATGTTTTCCCACATATTAAAAGTACTCCAAAAATTCGGGAAAATCAGATAAAAAATCAGCGTGACGGAACCTTCCGGAGTCTCGAAGGAGGACCATCTGGGACCCACCAGGGCCCCAAGCAGTCACCTGGCGCGGCATAGGGCTTGGCCGCACCAGGGGGCGCCTGGACCGCCGCCGCCGCGCCTCTGTTTGGGAGATAAAAGTATCATAATAATTACGACTAGAAAGTAAAAGCGGGGAAATAAAAGAGCGTGTAAACAGTGATGAGAATTTGGACCGGGGTCCCGTGATGTTCATTAGTGATGCATCTCTCCCAAAAGACGATAAGACTGTTATCCGAGGTAAAAAAATCACAGCTGGGCAATTGACAGGATTAAAAACGCACCGCAATGCTAACTATGCTACAAAGAAAGGACGAGGCTCAAAAGCATGGGCGGTACGCCAAAAAAAGTAGACCGAAACCCAACTACATCTACTACTAATCATCCACCTTGAGATATCTATCCAGAACATCTCACTGGTATTAAGTTTTGAGACCCACCCAAAGTGTAAACCGAAAGCAACAGACAACTACATTAAAAGAACTTTGCGTAAAGTAAACAATCCTTGCAACCGTGGTTACAAGCACCGTTGTTTTCCCCTTGTGGCAACAGCACATTCCCTAGACTCATGTTTCTGTCACTCAAGCGTGTCATCAGGGGGCATGAACCCACCATCGAGCATAACGTTCCCTCTTGGAGTCACTACCTACTACTTGGCCAAAGCAATAAACAGCAACGGAGAACATGCAAGAATTACTTAGGAATAAAAATATAAAAGATAAGAACCATATATATTACTCAATAAAAAACTGAACATAGTCTCATAATCCATCAGATCCCAGCAAACTCATCATAGCAATAGCAGAAAACTACATATGTGCCTCGATCATGTAGGGCAGCTCACAAGGTCTAAACCATAAAGAATAAAGAGGGGAGGAGAACATCACATAGCTACTGATCACGGACCCATGGTCCAAGGTAGACTACTCACAGATCATCCGGAAAGCGTCCTTAGTGGAGGGAAGCTCCCGGAGGTCAATCCTCCCTCCGGCAGGGTGCCGTGAAGAGGTCTGCTGGCGCTCCCGATCTTGGAAGCGCGGCGTCAGCGGAACAGAGGCGAGATCGTGAAAAAGGGTTCTATCTTTGGAGGTTTCGCGTCACGGAGAATATATAGGTAAAGGGGGGCAGCCAGGGGGGCCACCAGGGATCCAGGCGTCCCCCTCGCGCGGCCAGACCCTAGGCCGCGCCAGGTGGCCGCCTGGGTCCCTGGTGGCGGCACTCTGGCCCCACCCAGGTTCTTCCGGAAGGTTCCTTCACGATGATTTTTTATCTGAACTTTCCCGAATTTTTGAGCACTTTTAATATGGGGGAAAAATGAAATAGAAAAACAGCAAAAAAAAGGAATTGGCACTGTGGTGCACTGACTTAATAAGTTAGTCCAAATATGATCAAAAGTGTATGAAAGTGTATCTAGATCATAGAAATATCACACAAAACATGCATGGAGCAAGCAGAAATTTTAGAAACGTCCCTGGTGGGCCCCCTGGTAACGCAATCAAGGTATGTAATTCAATTCAAGTCATAACAGGCAAGAGTCTATATTAGCATTGAAACAAGCAACAAAAGAACATTAGGTGCAAGAGCTCTTAGTTGTCCGTGACTCGAATGTCTCCAGATGGTGTTTTCGTGCAAGAAGGGGGAGATGGGAATATGAGAGAAAAATATATTTGTTGAGAACTCAATCTACTAAAGTTTCACACTTGGTATTCTTTGGAATCTTATCTCGACTCATCCCCATACCACTAGCCAGGTACAAGTCAATTTGATCCATTCCTTTTTGATATTTTGAGCACTCATGCAATGGATGAGCATAAGCACGAGAGTTGACACTTAGGATGGCAAAGAGAGAGATATGGTGGAGGAGGAAGACAAAAAAGGTGAGAAAGGGTCACATCAATGAGGACAATCATAGGCAAGAGAAGTCAAATGATAGATATGATGTGAGGAGTAGGGATTGCCATGCAACGGATGCGCATATGATCTAAGAAAATCTATCCAATGGAACTAGTGGGGGTGCATCTAACTTGCTCACTCATGAAGACCTAGAGCTCGTTTGAGGAGGCTCATCCTTGGAATGTGCAAGCCAAGTTTTATACTGTGAAGGTCCCCACATAGTTATATGCATAATGATCATCTCTATGGAGTAAAAGGATATAGAGCGAGTATGAGTGTGGATATTTCAAAAGGAATAGTATTGTTGCCCCTTTCTCTCTTTTTATTTATTTTTCACTTTTTCTATTTTTAGTATTTTTGTTGGCCTCAATGGCTCTTTCTATTGAACTCTCATTTGTCCTCTTTGGGATCTTTTAATTTTTCCACTTTGGGATCTTTTCATAACTTACGGGAAACACTCTATTTTACAAGAAGGTATAGAAGATCTTTCACACTTTACAAGGTACTCATCAGAAAGAAGATGTAGCTATCATGATGTATGCAAATGTATGCATCTGCCAGTGTAGCAGGAACATGTATGACATGAAGATCAAGTCATGAAGAGGTGGATTTTGCATGGCAATATATCTCGGGAAGTCTATGGAAATGCCTTGATAGGTAGGTATGGTGCCTGTTTTAAGGAAAGATATAGGGAGGTTTATGATGACAGAGCGTATCATTCCAAGGGTTTGGAAGCACCGGCGAGGTGGTGATACGTCCAAAATGCATCACTAGTTTATATAGTAATTCTTTCCTATTCATTGATATATTTCATGTTATGATGCTATTCTTATGTTGTTTTGGCTTATTTTACACAGTTTGCAACTTTCCGATGCCGAAGCAGCAGACGCAGGATTCAGCGGTAAAAAGTGGACGCTGAGTTGCTGAAACAAAAGACCTCCAAATTACCTGAAAATCGACGGAGGCCATTTTCTAGAAGAATGACGGGGACACGCAAAACGGGAACCAGAGGGGGCCACTAGGAGCCCAAGCGCCCCCCTGGCGCGGCCCCGCCCTTGGCCGCGCCAGATGGCCGCCTGGACCCCTGGGGGGCCCCCAGGCTCCCCCCCCCCTCTGGCCTATTTATCCCTCATCATCCAAAAATCCTAAAAGGGGAGAGTTTTCGTGAGTTCCGCTGCCGCTCCGTGGCGGAAACCAACAAAGAAGAAAAGACATCTGCGGCAGGTAGATTCTGCGGGAAGAACACTTCCCGGAAGGGGAGATCAACGTCATCGTCATCACCATCGTCACGGGCATTATCGATATCATCATCAACATCATCCCCTACATCAGCATCATCTTCATCTTCATCCAATATCACCTCACAAGTTCAACTTGTGTTGTAATCTGTACTATCTATCCTCTCTACTCTACCCGTGCTATTGAGTTTTGTTGGAGAAATATCGTTTTGTCCAGATTTTTTATCATCTATTTATCCCCACTGATCATGATCTCTTTTATGGCTTGTGAGTAGTTACTTTAGTTCTTGAGGACATGGGAGAAGTCTAGTTGTTAGTAGTCACATGATGTTGGAGTAATATGTGTTGTTTGATATTTAAGTTGTGTTGTTATTTTCCTAGTGGTGTTGTGTGAGTCGAACACTCAACACTTTGCCTTATTAAGGACCTAGGGGAATGCATTGTGTATAAAGAATGCTTACGGTGGGTTGCCGGAGTGACAGAAACCTGAACCCCAGTTTGCACGCTTTTGCACAAGGGAACAATGGGTCATTGATTGTATTGCTATGGTTAGGCTTTTGCCTTAATTACTATCCCGTACTTGCGGATGCTTGCAAGGTGTTTAATCATAAGAGTGCACTTATCTTAGTCTAGACGGTGTGCTAGCATAGATCCACCCACTCAACAATTATCCACACAACACATAGTACCGATACGGAATATGGAGAAATCACGTGACTATTTCTCTCGTGTGTCCTCAAGAACGCTTTAGCCTTTATAAGTTCAGTTGCTAGGCCTATCCTTTGCTCAAAAGGATTGAGCCACTTGTTACTCCTCAGAGAATTTCACTTTGCTCGCTTTTACCTTTTTGTTGCTTATATCGAAAACCCCTAAAAAGTTATATTTCAGTGCCTGCACCTATTTCTTTACCAAAGTCACTTACCAATACCTTCTGCTCCTCGTTGGGTTCGACGCTATTATTTATAGAAAACACTACAAACGATCCCCTACAGTTGAGGGTCATTAAGTACTATTTTTTGGCGCCATTGCCGGGGAGCGTAGCGTTATTAGTAAGTGAAGTTGGTAAGGAAGTTTTTATATTTCCGTTTTTATTTTGCTGTTGCTGCTATTTGTCCTTATGGACACCTCTACTCTTGGATCGTTGTTTATGGGGAAACGCCCCACAACTGTGCTGGTCACTCTACCTCTACTGAAATTGTGCCTTACAAAATACCTTCTGGTATTGTCAACTATGTCTTAGCTAATCATTATGCAGAAGATAGACACCCAGGTGAACACTTGCTATATTTATCACAACTATGTTCATTATTTAAGCTTGCAGGTGTGTCACTGGAGTTCGTCATGAAGAAATTATTCTCCATATCACTTATAGATAAAGCTTCAGATTGGTATAAGCTCCTCGATAACTCACATCTACTTAATTGGGAAGAGCTTATGTCTCTCTTTTATGCAAAGTTTTATCCTCTTCATGAAATTCATCGAGACAAGAATTATATCTACAACTTTCGGTCTCGTGACGGAGAGAGCATCTCTCAAGCTTGGGGGAGACTGAAGTCCCTAATGTTTAAATTTCCTATTCATGAATGCCCAAAAGGTATTATACTTACAAATTTTTATGCCAGGCTTTCTCGTCAAGATAGGGAGATGTTGGATGCCTCCTCTAGTGGGGTATTCCAAACAAGAAGCATTTAAGAAAAATGGGATCTCATTGAGAGGATCCAGAAGAACACCGAAGACTGGGAAATCGACAAAGGTAGTGAACCCGCTATAAATTATGAGCATGATTACATTGAGAGCTATGTGAAAACTGATTATTTTAATACCTTTTGTTCTAAGATTTTTCTTGATTCCCAGCTTATGATTGATTTCTGTAAGAACTTTGCCTCTCACATTGACTCTTCTAAGGAAGAGAAGGATCAGTACCATAAACCCTTTAAAGAATTACATGTTGATATAAATGTTCCTGGCCCTATTTTTCCTGCAGTTGTGTATGAAAAGCCCCCTTTTCCCTCAAGGATAAAGGAGCACTCTTTTGTGACAGGCATAATAAACAAAAGTGAGAGACGAACTGATGAACCTGAGGACCAGATCAAGGTCGATCCTCAAGTTGCAGTGTTTAAGGATTTAGTTACTGATGATATTTTAGATTCTAATATAAATTTTTGTGCCGTTTCAACTAACATTGTCACAGCCAAGAATAAAAGCCCAGTTTCAGGTACACCAGTAGTATCTGTCAAAATAGGAGATCACAATTATTACGGGCTATGCGATTTGGGATCCAGTGTTAGCGCTATTCCGTATTCACTCTATCAGGAGATCATGAGTGAGATTTCACCTTGTGAACTTGAAGATGTGGATGTCACTATTTATATATCAAATAAAGAAACTATCTCTCCCATCGGAATTGTGAGAGATGTTGAAGTCCTATGCGGAAAGGTAAAGTATCCTACCTACTTTCTTGTACTTGGTTCAGTGCAAGATAGTTTTTGTCCTATTATCTTTGGTAGGCCTTTCCTCAGCACTTGTGGTGCTATAGTAGACTGTAGAAAAGGTAAAGTTTATGTTGAATTCAATGGTGAGCCATATGAATTTAACTTTTCTAAGTGCTCCAAGCAACCTCGTGGTACTGATTTACCTAGTAATGATAAAATTATTGAACATATTGCTTCTATTGCTATTCCTCCTAATGATCCTTTGCAGCAATATATGGAAGACCACGAGAATGATATACACATGCAGTAGAGAAATGAGTTAGATCAAATATTCGCAAGACAAGCTGCTATCCTGAAGCACAACCTTCCGGTTGATCCTTTAGGAATCCTAGCACAACCGAAAGAAGACCCGGTGTTTGACCTCCAACCACTTCCCTATACGCTCAAGTACGGTTACTTAGATGAAAATAAAATATATCCTATCATTATCAATGCTAACCTTTCAGGATTCGAAGAAGAGCGGTTATTGGAGACACTTCGCAGACACCGTGGTGCCTTGGGTGATACCCTTGATGACCTTAAGGGGATTAGTCCATCGATTTGCCAACACACTATCAATCTCGAGCCCGATGCTAAGCCAGTTGTTGATCATCAACGATGACTGAACCCATAGATGAAGGACATGGTTAGGATAGAGATTCTCAAGCTTCTAGCTGCAGGTATCATCTACCCTATAGCTGATAGTAGGTGGGTAAGTCCTGTTCATTGTGTTCCTAAGAAAGGAGGTATGACTGTTGTTCCTAATCATAAAAATGAACTAATACCTCAAAGAGTTATTATTGGATATAGAATGTGTATTGATTACAGGAAGTTACACAAAGCTACAAAGAAAGACCACTACCCGCTGCCCTTCATCGATCAGATGCTTGAGAGGTTTTATAAAAACACCCACTTTTGCTATCTTGACGGGTACTCTGGCTTCTCTCAAATTCATGTCAACACTTCCGATCAAGAGAAGACAACTTTCACGTGTCCCTACGGTACTTATGCTTACAGGCGTATGCCTTCTGGTTTATGCAATGCACCTGCTACTTTTCAGAGATTTATGTCTAATATTTTTCATGGTTTCTGTGAGGAGATTGTGGAAGTCTTCATGGACGATTTCTCCGTCTATGGAACTTCCTTTGACCACTGTCTCCACAATCTTAATAAAGTTTTGCAGAGATGCGAGGATACAAATCTAGTTCTAAATTGGGAAAAGTGCCACTTCATGGTTAACGAAGGGATCGTTCTTGGTCACAAGATTTCCGAGAGGGGAATTGAAGTGGACAAGGCGAAGATTGAAGCTATTGAAAGGATGCCCTATCCAAGGGGCATTAAAGGTATTCGTAGTTTTCTCGGTCATGCTGGTTTCTATAGAAGATTTATTAAAGACTTTTCTAAGACTTCGAGACCCCTCACTAATCTTCTACAGAAGGATGTTCCTTTTGTATTTGATGAAGATTGTAATGAAGCCTTCTAAGTTCTTAAGAAAGCTTTAATAACCGCTCCTATAGTACAACCACCTGACTGGAATTTGCCCTTTGAAATTATGTGTGATGCTAGTGATTTTGCTGTTGGATCTGTTTTAGGACAAAGGGTTGATAAGAAATTGAATGTTATACATTATGCTAGCAAAACCCTTGATAGTGCTCAAAAGAATTGTGCTACTACTAAGAAGGAATTCTTGGCAGTAGTGTTTGCTTGTGATAAGTTCATGCCTTATATTGTTGATTCTAAAGTCATTATTCATACTGACCATGCTGCTCTTAAGTACCTTATGACGAAGAAGGATGCCAAACCAAGACTCATCAGGTGGGTACTCCTTCTTCAAGAGTTTGATTTACATATTGTTGATAGAAAAGGAGCAGAAAATCCGGTAGCGGACAATCTTTCAAGAATGGAAGATATACCGCATGACCCCATCCTAGTCAACGACAGTTTTCCAGACGAGCATCTTGCTGTTGTAAAAGTACAATCTCTTTCCGAACCTTGGTTTGAAGATTATGCTAATTTTATCGTTGCAAAGTATTTGCCTCCAGGTCTAACATTTCAGCAACAGAAGAAGTTCTTCCACGATTTAAGGCATTACTTTTTGGATGACCCTCATCTTTTCAAAGAAGGTCCTGACGGGATTGTGAGAAGATGCATACCAGAACACGAACAGAAGGACATTCTTAGACAATGTCACGATAGTCCCTACGGAGGACATCATGTCGGTGAGAGGACCACACATAAGGTTCTCCAATCAGGTGTTTATTGGCCTACTCTCTTTAAAGATGCTAGAAATTATATTTTATCTTCTGATAAGTGTCAGAGAGTTGGTAATATTATTAGGAGGAATGAGATTCCTATGAATTACTCTCTAGTGATTGTGCCTTTTGATTGTTGGGGTTTTGATTCTATGGGTCCTTTTCCTCCCTCGCACAAGTACACTCACATTTTAGTGGCTGTCGATTATGTAACCAAGTGGGTTGAAGAAATCCCCACTGAGAGTGATGATCACAAGACATCTTTGAAAATGCTCAAAGATGTAATTTTTCCTAGGTTTGGTGTACCAAGCTACCTCATGACGGATGGAGGATAACACTTCACGCACGGAGCTTTTAGAAAAGCTCTGGCCAAGTACGATGTCAATCATAGAATTGCTTCACCGTACCATCCTCAAACTAGTGAGCAAGTTGAGCTCACCAATAGAGAGATCAAGTTGATCTTGCAAAAGATAGTTAACAGTCCTCGGAAGGACTGGTCAAAGAAGTTAGGAGATGCTTTGTGGGAGTATAGAACTGCTTAAAAAAACCATGGGCATGTCTCCCTATAAGATGGTCTATGGCAAGGCTTGCCATTTGCCATTAGAGTTGGAACACCCAGCTTTCTGGGCTGTTAGAGAGCTTAATGCTGACCCAAAGTTAGCTGGTGAAAAGCGTCTCATGAACTTGACTTCTCTAGATGAGTGGAGGAGTGAAGCATACGAGAGTGCTAAAATGTTTAAGGAAAAGGTAAAGAAGTGGCATGATAGAAGGATTCTGAAACATGACTTTAATGTTGGTGATAAAGTTTTGTTGTTTAGATCCTGTTTCAGGTTTTCCCCAGGTAAACTACTTTCCAGATGGGAATGACCATTTCATATCAAAGAATTATACCACTCCGGTGGAATCAAAATTAACAATTTTGATGGCACCATACCTCAAGTTGTGAATGGGCAATGACTCAAGCATTACATGGCGGGAGACCCCGTCAATGTTGATGTAAATTATATATACACAACAACTCATGAAGAATATGTTGCAACCCCGTTTCAGACACCAGCAGGAACAGAATAAGAAAAGGTATGTATTACGGTAAGGAAACATCGTGAACCGCCATAAAAGTTCCATATTATAAGTTTTTGAAAAATATAGAAAAATTAGAGCCTAAACGGAGCCGGAGAGGAGCTCCAGGGGGCCCAGGCGCCCCCCCCCCCTGGCGCGGCCTACCTCCTGGTCGCGTCGGGTGGCCGCCTGGGCACCCCGGAGTCCGTCTCCGACCCCACTTTGGCTCGTTACCTTCCTTTTGTCGCAAATTTTTTATATATATATTTTCTCGGATAGTCCCGACACCGTATCTCGCGATTTCGTGTGTTTTCTTTTCGAGCTCTTTCTTCCAGGACCAAAGTTGATTACTAGAGATGTCTTCTTGTGGCTCGACCGGAGAAGACTTCTTGGGGCGACGTTTACGTCAAGTCCAGCAGGATCTCAACCAAGGGAAGCATATTGATTGGGCTACAGAAGAAGAAATCGCTGCAAGGCAAGCGGAGATGGAGCGATCTGTGAGAGAGGAATTCAAGATTATTACTGACCAACAACAAGGAGGTCCAAGCAATCCCATCATCGTGGGATCTGTCCAACCTCAATATGATCTTTCTCTTAAAATTTCATGATCTACCCCTTCACTTGAAGATCAACGTACGATCTCCACCTTCTCCGAGGCTTACCGCAGCATCAATCAACTTTGTGAAGATTTCCGTGTACTAAAAGTACAAGTGGAACTCTTGGAATTGGAAAATCGAACCCTTCGCCGTGTCATCAGGGATCTGAAGAATGAACAACAACAGGAATGAGGAGTAAATCTCCTCGGGTAATGGCATCCCCTTGGCTTGTTCCAAGCTTGAGGGAGTGCCCGGTATCTTTATCTTTATCTTAGTCTTTTAGAGTCAAGTAGAGTCGTATCATGTCTATGGAAGTTATTATATGAAATAGGTGTTTGCATTGAGGTCTATCACTCCTTCTGTGGAGATTTTGTATCCGTGAGTGTGGAGTCGTCTATGATGGAATATTAATGAGAAGTCTATTGGTTCCTTCGCTGCACTCGGTATTCTCTTCATGCAATCGGCCTTATAGGATGATTCTTATGGGGAGTATTGACCTTATATCAGTTATGGCTTTGAAAACTTTATTTAATTTTGGAAAACATAGCTTTGGTCTTGACAACATGCATGTTTTCTCAAGTAGCGACATAGCCAAAACCTTTATGTTATTATGCTTGAAGTGTTATGTTGACAAGGAAGACAACTTGATGTGTTATGCTTACCTTAATGTTTATGCTTTATATGTTTTGCATCTAAGTTAGCATCAATTTTCTGTTCTCACAAAGGCTTTGCTAGCCAAACTCTTTGCCAAGTAGATTTCTGCTTGTGCATCCATACCCTGAAACCAATATCTTCCATATGAGTCCACCATACCCTCCTATTCGTGGTATTTCCCTACCACTCCTAAAAGTATAGAATTTATGTGTTATGCTTAAATGTTCAAAATCTTCTGTTTTGTGCCTCTTGTTTAGCTCATGAGGAAGTAGTAGGTAATTCATGATCTTCTTAAGTTGGACAAGTTTTACCCCGGGATTGCATGTCTAATCTGCAAACCCATAATACGAGGAGGAACTGGCATGAGTGGGCCCAGCTCGAAAGATAATACAACAAACAAACCCTCCTTCACGCTTGGTCTATGAGAAATTAGAAACTTCTGCAGTGATAAACAAAGGAGATTAAGGGGATGTGATCGTCCCCACTTGGGAGCCGTTCCTCGAAACTTGTCCATCTTGAGAAGTAATTGAGCTATCTATTAGCATTCGTTAACAAACTATGCACCTCCCAAATTTATTTTTATTCTGTCTGATTTAAGGATAGCACGTGAATTTTCAAAGCTTGCCTATAACAAGGCATTTCTTTTACTTTTATGTTGAGTCAGTTTTCCTACTTCCTTCTTTTCCCAAAAAAAGGAATAGACACTTGATGCTAATGATGATTCATTCATATAATGTTGCATTTAAGTTTTGACATGCCACATCATTGTTGACATTATCTTTTGATAAGTAAGTTGTTTGCAAAAGCTTATGCCAAGCAAGCATCTTTTTTTGTGTTAGAATTTTCACTTCATGACTAATAACATGCTCTTTAAAAATCTTCAAATTGTTCCATTATAAAGTGAAAAGAGCAAAAGTAAAAGTTATTAGTTGTCCTTTGACAAAGGATATGTTTGCCATAATTTGAAGAGTTTCCTCAGCCCTACTTTTGATTATAATTGTTATTACTCGCTAATGAGGACCTTATGAGTTGAGGTTGCTGCTGAGGATGCTTGAGGTTGATGAAGAAACCTTGATGCTTCTTGTCTGTATTCTACTTTATCGACACTTCACTGTCTAAACTTGTGGACAGGTTTACCGAGCTCAGTATTCGCTTGGGGACAAGCGAGGTCTAAGCTTGGGGGAGTTGATACGTCCAAAATACATCACTATTTTATATAGTAATTATTTCCTATTCATTGATATATTTCATGTTATGATGCTATTCTTATGTTGTTTTGGCTTCTTTTACACAGTTTGCAACTTTCCAATGCCGAAGCAGCAAACGCAGGATTCAGCGGTAAAAAGTGGACGCTGAGTTGCTGAAACAGAAGACTCATGTTTCTGTCACTCAAGCGTGTCATCACGGGGCATGAACCCACAATCGAGCATAACGTTCCCTCTTGGAGTCACTACCTACTACTTGGCGAAAGCAATAAACAGCAACAGAGAACATGTAAGAATTACTTAGGAACAAAAATATAAAAGATAAGAACCAAATATATTACTCAATCACAAACTGAACATAGTCTCATAATCCATCAGATCCCAGCAAACTCAGCATAGCAACAGTAGAAAATTACATATGTGCCTCGATCATGTAGGGCAGCTCACGAGGTCTAAACCATGAAGAGCAAAGAGGGGAGGAGAACATCACATAGCTACTGATCACGGACCCATGGTCCAAGGTAGACTACTCATAGATCATCCGGAAAGCGTCCTTAGTGGAGGGGAAGCTCCCGGAGGTCAATCCTCCCTTCGGCAGGGTGCCGGGAAGAGGTCTGTTGGCGCTCCCGATCTTGGAAGCGCGGCGCCGGCGAAACAGAGGCGAGATCGCGAAAAAGGGTTCTATCTTCGGAGGTTTCGCGTCACGGAGAATATATAGGCGAAGGGGGCAGCCAATGGGGCCACCAAGGGTCCAGCCCCCCCCCCCCCAGCGCGGCCAGACCCTAGGCCGCGCCAGGTGGCCGCCTGGGTCCCTGGTGGTGGCCCTCTGGACCCTCCCAGGTTCTTCCGGAAGGTTCCTTCACGCTGATTTTGTATCTGATTTTCCCGAATTTTTGGAGCACTTTTAATATGGGGGAAAACTAAAATCTAAAAACATCAGAAAATAGGAACTGGAACTGTGGTGCACTAAGTTAATAAGTTAGTCCAAATATGATCAAAAGTGTATGAAAGTGTATCTAGATCATAGCAATATCACACAAAACATGCATGGAGCAAGCAGAAATTATAGATACGTTTGGGACGTATCAATAGCCATAGTCATCCTTTCTTTTGTGTAGCACTTTCCTACTGAGACTAGCATATCTTTGCTCTACGGGCTGCTCATATAGGATTTGAAGTGCATCAAGTGGTTTGTAAAAAGTTGAGTTTGGTTGTTGTTTAATTCAAGTTGAGTCAGAAAATTCAAAGAAAAAGAGAAAAGAGAAAAGGAATAAAAAAAGAAAAGAGTTGAGAAAAAAGCCTAGAAAAAAGAGACAGAAAAGGCAAAGTTGATTACATATTTTGTGCAGCCTTGAGTTACTTTTTATACCACGTTCATAGCACTAGTAGATTGAGCAATCTTGTGCCCGTACACTTTGAGCATTTGCTAGAAATTCTCTCTTGTGCAATTGCAACACGAGCATTACTCCGTGATGTTACGAGAGTTTACTTCTCGCCCCTCGTTGGTTACCCAAAGTGGAAGGTGAGATGTAGCGTAGCGGAAAATTTCCCTTAGCGAAGATGCTAAGGTTGAATGTGGAACCAATAGGACTCCAACAGATACAAGAAGGTGGTGAAGTGAATAATTGCGTCGTTCACAACCGAGGTTGCTTACTTTACCTAAACCTGCACACACAGCAAATAACTTTGCTTCCCAACGAGTACAGAGGAGTTGTCAATTCCTCCGGCCTTGTTGTTTACAAAGGATAAAACGCACGGGATAACAATGATAGTGATAGCAACGGAAAAGTAAATAAAGCAGTAAATTGATAGCGGGTGTAAACAGTATTGGAAATATGGACCGGGGTCCTATGATGTTCACTAGTGATGTCTCTCTCCCAAAAGACGATAAAATAGCCATGCGGGGTAAACAAGTTACAGCTGGGCAATTGACAGGATTATGTGTGCAAACCAATGCTAACTATGCTACAAAGAAAGGAAGATGCTCAAAACCTTGGGCGGTACGCCAAATCGAGTAGACCGAAATCCATCTGCATCTACCTACTAATCATCCACCTTGAGATATCTATCCAGAACATCTCGCTGATATTAAGTTGCGAATCCCACCCAAAGTGTAAACTCAAAGCAACGGACAACTGCATTAAAGAACTTTGCGTAAAGTAAACAATCCTTGCACCCGCAAGTACAAGAACCGTTGTTTTCTCCCTTGTGGCAGCAGCACATCCCCTAGACTCATGTTTCTGTCACTCAAGCTAGTCATCGGGGGGCATGAACCCACAATCATGCATAACGCTCCCTCTTGGAGTCACTACCTACTACTTGGCCAAAGCAATAAACAGCAACGGAGAACATGCAAGAATTACTTAGGAACATAAATATAAAAGAGGAGAATCAAATATATTACTCAAACACAATCTGAACATAATCTCATAATCCATCGGATCCCAGCAAACTCAGCATAGCAACAGCATAAATATTACATATGTGCCTCGATCATGTAGGGCAGTTCACGAGGTCTAATCCATGAAGAACAAAGATGGGAGGATAACATCACATAGCTACTGATCATAGACCCATGGTCCAAGGTGGACTACTCACGGTTCATCCGGGAAGCATCCATGGTGGTGGAGAAGCTCCCGGAGGTGGTTCCTCCCTCCGGAAGGGTGCCGGGAAGAGGTCTTCTGGTGCTCCCGATCTTGGAAGCGCGGCGGCGGCGGAACAGAGGAGAGATCACGAAAAAGGGTTCCCGTCACGGGGGTTTCACGTCACGGGAAATATATGGGCGAAGGAGGGCAGCCAGGGGCGCGCCGGGAGGGCGCCTGGGGCCCTGGTGGGTCCCCTCTGCCCCCCCCCCCCCTCGGTGATCTCGGTGATTCCCGAAGCTTCCGTATCGCTGATTTTTTATTGGATTTTTCCCGAATTTTTGGAGCACTTTTAATATGGGGGAAACCTGAAATAGAAAAACAGCAGAAATCAGGAATTGGCACTAGGGTGCACTGAGTTATTAAGTTAGTCCAAATATGATCAAAAGTGTATGGACGTTCATCAATATCATAGCAATATCACACAAAAGAGGCATGGAGCACGCAGAAATTATAGATATATTTTGGACGTATCACTCCGCCACACATATTGTTAGCTCAATTTCATAGTTTCTTTTGCCCAGTTGTTCTCCATCGTGTGTGTTCCCGTAGAACTTCTTGGCATACGATCAGCACTAGGATTTGTGAATTGGTGTAGATAGGGTTCCATACCTATAGCTCCACTACATAATCCTGTTTTGTCGTGTGACGGTTTCCTATACCTGGGTATTCACTTCATCACATCCGTGCACTACTCCTCCTTCCGAACGGGTACGCATTACTATTCACTTTGGACGGTAAGATTCACCTTTTCTTGTCAGTTTTGAGTGAGTTGTCAGTGTCCACCGAAATATTTTGATTTAGTGCACTAACCTACTAATCATGTCTCAAAGTAGTTTCGATGTGACGCAGAAAAAGGCCAAGGATGTGCCAGTTACGTGGGAGGCATATGAAGGTCTACGTGATCACTTGACTGGGATGATTACTAAATCCGCTGATGCGATTGATACAAATGTTCAAGTGCTCCAACCGAAAGTGGACGCGATTGAAGCTGCAGTCACCACTATGCAAAAAAACCTTACGGCTATCCAGACGAGCCAACAGCAAATGACAACATCTGTTACTGGCATTCAGGCAGCTATTGTACAACGCCAACCTGAAGCAAATGATGATGATGGTAGTGTCCATTGCGACAATGTTGATTTGAGGAACAATCATGGCCGTGGGCGTGGTCTTCAAGGGTCAGGTCACCAACCTCAATTTGGTTTGGGTGCACGGCGTGTGCCAGTTCAGGAAGATGATGGTTTGGGCAAGCCCAAGTTTACAATTCCTAGATTTGAAGGCTCCACGGATCTGGAAGATTATCTCACTTGGGAGTTGAAGATGGAAAAACTATGGCATTTGCATGATTACGCTGAAGATAGGAAGATCAAGCTTGCTTCCTCGGAATTTGATGGTTATGCCTTGCGTTGGTGGGATAGTGTTTTGACCGAGATACAAGAAACCAATGGCCAGCCTATTCGTACATGACGCGACATGAAGGCAACCATGAAAGCTCGGTTTGTTCCCACTAATTACTTGTGGAATTTTTTTGATAAATTGCAACAATTGAGGCAAGGTACTATGACCGTTGATGCATACTATATGGAGATGGAGATGTTGCTGCAACGTGCATGAGTTCGAGAAGAAGTTGAGATGACTATGCAACGTTTTCTCCATGGGCTGAAATTTACTATCAATAGTATTGTTCGGCATCACCAATATTATACAATGAATGATATTTTACACCTTGCAAGGGAGGCTTAATCACAGCTTGCATAAGAGGCACAACTGAAGGCCAAATACACATCATCTAGCAGATTTTCTCCAAGGACAGAGTCTGCCGCGCCTATGGAGAACTATGGTGCTAATACTCGTGCTTCTTATTCAATTTCCAAGCCATCCACCAATGGTTCTATGGCCAAGAAGCCAGCTGCTCCTTCCACTAGTGTAGGCCCCAACATGTCTACAACTCACAATCGCGAGATAACTTGTCACTCTCGCGGTAATCCAGGGTACTTCAAGATATATTGCCTGAACCGAAAGGGCATGGTCATTAATGAAGAAACCGGCGAGTACGAAACCAGTGATGATGAAGACCCAGCCGCGTGTGATGACGAAGGATACAACAGCGAAGAAGGCATGGATGCTTTTCCGTCGCTGATACGCGAGAGAGGATTGCTTCTCTCCATTCGTTGGTTACCCCAAGTGTAAGGTAAGATGCATCGTAGCAGCAAGTTTCCCTCGGTGAAGACACCGAGGTTGAGTATCGACCAGTAGGACTCCGGCGATGATAAGTAGGTGTCAGCGGCGCACCTGACGCGGAACTGCACACAACACAATTAACTTTGCTCCCAACGAACTTCAGAGAGGTTGTTAATCTCTCCGGTCTTGTTGTTTACAAACGATCAAAAACACAGAATAATGATAATGATAGCAACTGAAAGTAAAAAGCAAGAAAGTAAATGAGCGTGTAAATAGTGATGAGAATATGCATCGGGGTCCCGTGATGTTCACTAGTGATGTCTGTCGACCAAAAGACGAGAAGACTGCTATGCGAGGTAAAAAAAATTACAGAAGGGCAATTGACCGGATTATAAACGCACCGCAATGCTAACTATGCTACAAAAGAAAGGAAGAGGCTCAAAAGCATGGGAAGTACGTCAAAATAAGTAGACCGAAATCCATCTGCATCTACTACTAATCATCCACCTTGAGATATCTATCCAGAACATATCGCTGGTATTAACTTGCGAGCCCCACCAAAAGTGTAAACCTAAAGCAAAAGATAACTGCATTAAAAAGAACTCTGCGTAAAGTAATCAATCCTTGTAACCGCGGTTACAAGCACCGTCGTTTTCCCCCTTTTGGCCACAGCACATCCCCTAGACTCATGTTTCTGTCACTCAAGCGTGTCATCAGGGGGCATGTACCCACAATCGAGCATAACGTTCCCTCTTGGAGTCACTACCTACCACTTGGCCAAGGCAATAAATAGCAACGGAGGACATGCAAGAATTACTTCGGAACAAAAATACAAAAGATAAGAACCAATTATATTACTCTATCACAATCTGAACATAATCCATCAGATCCCATCAAACTCAGCATAGTAAAAGCAGAAAGAATTACATATGTGCCTCGATCATGTAGGGCAGCTCATGGGGTCTAAACCATGAAGAACAAAGAGGGGAGGAGAACATCACATAGCTACTGATCACGGACCCATGGTCCAAGGTAGACTACTCACGGCACATCCAGGAAACGTCCATGGTGGAGGAGAGCTCCTGGAGGTCGATCATCCCTCCGGCAGGGTGCCGGGAAGGGTTCTGGCGGTGCTCCCGTTCTTGGAAGCATGGCGGCGGCGGAACAGAGGAGAATTTTCGAAATAGGGTTCTGTCTTCGGAGTTTCCCCATGACGGAGAATAAATAGGCGAAGGGGGGCAGCCAGGGGGGCCATTAGGGGCCCAGGACTGGCCGCACCAGGTGGCTGCCTGGGTGCCTGGTGGTGGCCCCCTGGCCCTCCTTCGGGCTTCTGGAGTCTTCCGACACGCTGATTCTTTATCTGATTTTCCCGGATTTTTGGAGCATTTTTTATATGGGGAAAAACTGAAATAGAAAAACAACAGAAAACAGGAACTGGCACTAGGGTGCACTGAGTTAGTAGGTTAGTCCAAATATGATCAAAAGTGTATGAAAGTGTATTTACATCATAGCAATATCACACAAAACATTCATGGAGCGAGCAGAAATTATCGATACGTTTGAGACGTATCAACATCCCCAAGCTTAATTCCTGCTCGTCCTCGAGTAGGTAAATGATAATAGGCATAATTTCTGTGGTGACATGCTAGAAACCATATAAGGACTTTGAAAAGTAAAGCAATCAAGGTATGTAATTCAATTCAAGTCATAACATGCAAGAGTCTATATTAGCATTGAAACAAGCAACGAAAGAACATTAGGTGCAAGAGCTCTCGCTGTCCATGACTCGAATGTCTCCAAATGGTGTTTGCGTGCAAGAAGGGGGATAGGGAATACGAGAAAAATGTATTTTTAGTTGAGAACTCAATCTACTAAAGTTTCACACTTGGTCTTCTTTGGAATCTTATCTTGAGTCGTCCCCAGACCACTAGCCAGGTACAAGTCAATTTGATCCACACATTTTCGATATTTTGAGCACTCATGCAATGGATGAGCGTAAGCACGAGATTTGACACTTAGGATGGAAAAGAGAGAAGTATGGTGGAGGAGGAAGACAAAAAGGGTTATAAAGGCTCACATCAATGAGGACAATCATAGGCGAGAAGTCCAAATGATAGATATGATATGAGGAGTAGGGATTGCCATGCAACAGATTCACATATGAGCTGAAAAGCTCTCCAATGGAACTAGTGGGGGTGCATCTAACTTGCTCGCTCATGAAGACCTAGAGCTCTTTTGAGGAGGCTCATCCTTGGAATATGCAAGCCAAGTTCTATAGTGTGAAGGTCCCCACATAGCAATATGCATGATCATCTCTATGGAGTACAAGGATAAGAGGGAGTACTAGTGTGGATCTTTCAAAGGATAGTAGTGTTGCCCCTTTATCTCTTTTTATTTTCTTTTTTCTCTTTTTTTCTATTTTATTGTATTTTTGGTGGCCTCAATGGCTCTTTCTATTTAACTCTCATTTTCCCTCTTTGGGATCTTTTATTGTGTCCATTTTGGGATCTTTTCCTCACTTAAGGGCAACACTCTAATTTACAAGAGGGTATAGAAGATCGTTCACACTTTACAAGGTACTCAAATCATAAAGAAGATGTATCTATCATGATGTATGCAATGTATGTCGCTGCCAGTGTAGCAGGAACATGTATGACATGAAGATCAAGTCATGAAGAGGTGGTTGTTTCATGGCAATATATCTCGGAAAGGCTATGGAAATGCCTTGATAGGTAGGTATGGTGGCTGTTTTGAGGAAAGATATAAGGAGGTTTATGATGATAGAGCGTATCATGCTAAGGGTTTAGATGTACCGGCGAAGGTGGACGCGAACTCTCGGAGTGAGAAGGAGGCAATGCACGGCACAGGAGAGGCTAGCAAATGTGAGGAGGTGGAAGTGTCAACTTTCAATACTTACATTAGTCCGAAGAACTCATGCACTTATTATCGGTAACTCTCAATCTAATGAGGAGGTTCACAAAGATACAAGTACCCCGAGGAGGAGTGTATGGGGGTTTGGTTATCCTTGCGCATCCTCGACTCATGGTACGTGAGTGTACTCTAATATCCAACCCCTCAGAAGAGTAGTGATCCATCTAGTAGCTAGAGTTATCAACTAGTTTTGTAGGTTTTTGAAAATAAACACGGATTGCCCAAAATACGACACCTATCACTAATAGGCTAGAGCTCTTGACACAAAAAGTTCAAACATTACACACATCAATACCTCAAAACTATTGCAAGTTACTACTAAGATTAAATAGCAACCTCAATTACCTACTTTCAAGACAAGACATAACTCAGTGAAACAACCAACTCTCTTAACAAGATAAACATGAAAACTAAAGAGAGTTCCAGCAATAAACTAAACAAAATCCAAGGCTCTTGCTAAAGAAAAACTAAGACTAAAACTAAACATGGCAGTAGCTACGAAAAGATAAAGAACACACAACAGCAAAAAGATAGGCATGAAGAATCCTATGATGTGTTCTAGATTTTGAAAGTGGAGCGTGTTTCTCTCCGACACAAAGTAAGATGGGATCTAACTTGTTACGAACAGCATGCAAAGCTAAAGAAAACTAAAAACAAAACTTAAGAGCGAGACGCTCCAAGCATAGCACATAACGCATGAAGTGATAAAAACATAGTGAGATGAAGGACGAACTGATGATTGTTGATGGAGAAGGGGATGCTCGGGGGCATCCCCAATCTTAGACGCTTGAGTATATTTGAATATTTATTGGGGATGCATGGGGTCATCCCCAATCTTGAGCGCTTGACACTCCCGAATCTTCTTTCATCATCTTCCATCGCACACTTGAAAACTCTCTTCATACACAACTCATCATAAGCTGATTAGAGAGGTTAGTACCCTTAAATAATTTTTCCCCACTGGATATAAAGATATTCTTGAAGAGCTACTGTTTCTCAAGATTGCCAAAATTTATTGCAAAGAAAAATCAAGCTTAAGGGTTGCAAAATTTAGGAGAGACAAAACGTGGCAGAATCTGTGAAAACAGAAAAGCAGGTAGTAGAGAATTTTTTTGGGGCACTTCTTCAACTCAAATCAAAAAACTCAGAACATACGAAAGTTCCGTGATTGTATAGAGCACACTGTGTAAAAAATTCAGCTCAAAAAGATGAACTGGTGATCTATTCTGATTTTTCCCGTCACGAGGACAGAATCTGTTTTCTGGACAGCGTGTCACAACTTTAACTTCCCTTGTCATACGAGGCTATAACTTGGCACAAAGCTTGAAAATAATGATACAATGATGTTGCTACAGTAGGAACAATCATCAAGACCACTAAAAACAGAAGTAAAAAACATCTTGGGTTGCCTCCCAACAAGCGCTTTCTTGTACGCCTTTCAGCTAGGCATAAAGATTATAGAAGATGCTCACGTAAGAATAAGAATTTGAAGCAAAAGGGAGCATCAAGAAGAAAATATGAAACACATTTAAGCCTAACCCACTTCCTATGCATAGGCATCTTGTAATAAAATAGTTCAAAGAAGCACAAAGTGACATGCATAGGAAGGTGGAACGAGAACAACTTCAAAAGTTTCAACTTAGAGAGAGGTGTTTTTGTAACATGGAAGTTTCTATAACCAAGCTTTCGTCTCTCAAAGTAATTTTCACTAGTATCATGAACAACATCAAGAATATAACTATCACATAAATCATGTTGTTCATGACCTACAAGCACATGTGTATGGTTTTAAACACGGTCTTTAGGAACATAAGATAAATGCAACCCATCACATTGAGCTTTGATAAGAGGAAAATTCTCCGGAGTTGGAGATTTCAAAAGGATAATAGGGAAACCAAGTGTGGGTGCAATAGCAACAATTTCATGCTTGACGTAAGGAACTCTAGCAAGTTCATCTTCGCAAGCATAATCCATATTGGCATCATGGCCATCAACAAAGCAAATAGCAAGATCTTCAGAAAGGGATATTTCAAGTGAGTCCTAGGAATCATGGGTTTCCTCCTCAAAGCAATCATTGGCCTCTTCTAGGGAAGCAAACATTTTATTTTTTAAATCCTCAATATAAGTATTGGAAGTATAATTCTCGAAGCAATAAGCAAGAACTGCAAAGTTTTCGGACTGGTGAATAGTATCCTGATACTTTTCAATCAAAGAAGCAATCTCATAAGCACCTTTAAAAGCAACAAACTCTTCAATCTTTTCAACATCAAAGTAATCATAAACAACTATAGCATAAGAAGATAAGATCTCATTTTCATTAAACTCGCATTGGAAAGGAAGGTGTTTATGATCTATATTAGAACAGCAAGTAAAATCATAAATGTGGCACAAAAGTTTAGCATGGTAATAAGAAACATGTATTTGATCCCATAAGTGTTTCCCTTTCTGAGATAGGCGGTGCTGTGTATAATGAGCATGCTCATCCAATGATTTTCCCTCAACCAAGTCGGTTGGGTTTTTAGCACGAGCACAAATTAATCGAAGACGATCCAAGTGAAACATGTCAAACATGTCCATCCTACCATATTTGGGTGGCTCCAAACCCATTGTAAAGATAGCATCAGTGGGCAGACGAAGGCAAAGATAAAAGTAGCAACTGTTTTTTTGGTTTTTCATAAAGACACAAAAGCAAAAGCAAAAACTGGAAAGTAAACTAACAATACTAAAAAGCAAAGGTAAAAGGTAGTGGGCAACTCCCCTATCTTATCACTCGGAGTCCCCGGCAACGGTGCCAGAAATTCGCTTGATACGCGAGAGAGGATTGCTTCTCGCCCTTCGTTGGTTACCCCAAGTGGAAGGTAAGATACAGCGTAGCAGCAAGTTTCCCTCTGTGAAGATACCGAGGTTGAGTATCGACCAGTAGGACTCCGGCGATGATAAGTAGGTGTCAGTGGCGCACCTGAAGCAGACCTGCACACAACACAATTAACTTTTCTCCCAACGAACTTCAGAGAGGTTGTCAATCTCTCCGATCTTGTTGTTTAGAAAGGATCAAAAACACAGGATAATTATAATGATAGCAACTGAAAGTAAAAAAAGAAAGAAAGTAGATGAGCGTGTAAACAGTGATGAGAATATGGACCGGGGTCCCGTGATGTTCACTAATGATGTCTCTCTCCCAAAATACGATAAGTGTAAGGCCCGATATGAGGTACTGTTCCAGATCTAGATGTTTCCACCTAGATCCGGGGACGAAACACATATCGGTCCCACCGCGACATATGACAAAGCCATATGCCCCGTATTTCCAACATGATATCACAACATTACAGATACAAGGATACAACATCTCATACAATCGGCATACAACTGCCTTAATACAATACAACAGCGGAAGATACATTTCTGGGTACAGACTACAGTCAAATGCCTAGCGGCAAAAGAAAATCAACGATCCCATAACCACACGGGTCCAGGCCCTCCACCGGGATCCGCCTAACTAGTCGTTGTCGAGTCTCCACATGAAACGTCGATCATCGTACCTGTTGTCGATCCGAACCCTGAAAAGAGTTTGGGGGTAGTATCATGAGTACAGAGGTACTCAGCATCCAACTGTAGTGGTCATCTCACCCAGCAAGGACTTCATCACTCGTCATTCTAGGACAACTAGTAGTTTACGGTAAGGAAGGGGTAAGTGGTGAGGTTGCTGCCACACTAGAATTTATGAAGTGGCTAACGATCTAGAGAGTAAGATAAGAAGCCAAGCATTCGATGAGGAATCGCCTCCAACAAGTCTTGCTATCAACTACTTACGCAAGCATAACACCTATCATATCCTTGTCCTCCTCTTCGCATCCCAACGAAGAAGAAGCAGTCAAGGCACACACACACGTTGATCAAGTTATATTAAGGTTATCTCAATTGTTGTTGTCTATGAACAAGGAGTAGGTCTCAAGTCGTCCATAACCGTGGACGCGGCTTCTCGAAAAGATTTAACCCTGCAGGGGTGTACCAACTGCCCATTACAAGGCTCCGCACGCACGCCCATCTCTCTCAGTGGCCCCCGGTGAGTCGACATCCATCCCAGGAGCCGGCCGCTCTCTCGATCTGGTCTCTACCGTCTGTCTCGGGTTTGGATAGCCGGTTAATCACACATGGGAAACCGGGTCCTCAGCCGAACAAGGTGGGCCAGCAAGGGAACTATGTACTGGTCTGGGTTGGTTGGAAAACTACTGGCGTACGACCAGCACACACACGGTTTCAAATGGTAAATCAGCTTGGGCCACCACTAGAAATGCTTGAAGCTAGGTAGGTAAGAAAAGGGGACCCCATAAAATCCCACACGCGGTTAGGCACGCTCAGTCTTAAAACCAATACCCGGAACTCGGGTCCTAGGTGACTCGAATGGAACAAAGCGTCGGGGCGGGATAGCCTAGACCTTCCATCCTTCGTCGAATATAGTAAACATTATAATAATCATATCATCAACAACAATATAATAAGGCGATATCCCAAACCCAAGGAGTAACAGGGTAACATCGTAGCATCCTAAGCATGCATACTAAGCAGGGGCTGAGCAACGAGCAATAGTAACATAGCAGTACAAGGTTTGCTGGGAGGGGACATGGCTGTATCGGTTTGAAAAAGGCTGTAAACATGTGGTAGGATCAAACATCGAACCTAACCTAGACTAGCATGCAAACTGCTGGTTGAAATAGAATGGATCATAAGTAATGTATAGTCCTTTCCAGTTGATAAGTCAGGTTCCGAAGGTGTAGTCGATCGCACGCTCGCATCGTCTCCGAGAGGTACCCGCGGAAGCACACAAGACGATAAACACTAGAAAGCAATCAATGAGCAAGCATATATTACTATGAAGCAAACACAAGCAAGCATCAACAAGAAGGCAACACGAGACATCGCACCTACCGTCGAGAGCGGTTACTAATAATTTAAGTGGAGTACTCGTCACACACGACGATACCGCACGTTTACGGTGGTTCAAGTTGCTTAGCTACAGGTGATCAACCAACGGTTATTAACATGGAAACTCAAGCAAGCATGGCATAGCACACAAACATGGAAAGAGGTGAAGCACAAAGTAAACTATCTAATCTAGTCATTTTAAGTGGGGGTAAAACCTATACATGCCAACTATTCCCGACCCCACGATAAATATTTCATTTGGTACTGTTTTGCCCTAAACAATATTTTAGGTTGGTTAACAACAGCAAACAATAGAAAAAACACAAAGTACACGAAAAACTAATCAAGTTACATATAAAGAACACCCCAAACGGAGTTACGGTTAAAAAGATACAAGCAAAACAAGTTACGGGCACAATCTGCCAACATCACGAAGCACACTTTAGAGCAATGCATAAACAGGACAATCAATGCAAACATGCTCACAAATGATATGAAATAAAGTAGACATGACAGGTAAGGCATGGCAAAAAGAATCATGCAAAAAGGCATCACAGATCAAAAGATATTAAGCAAGCAACATGGCATCGCAAAATAACAGACTTAGTGAAAAACTGAGGTGGCTGTCAACAACAGCAGCATAGCAACTTTGGAGCTCAATAACTATATGACCAGCAAGCATATCATGACAATGCAATACATGGGATGAAAGTAGACATGATGCTTAACAATATGCAATTGGAATCACTCAATTCCGATAAACGGTCGCGACACACCCGTCGACCGAAGTTGCAACAAAATAACAGTTTTCAGCACAGCAGCACATTAACATCAGGATCACCACTTTGGAGCAAGATTTAATATAGCTAGAGCACCCAAATATGACAAGTTAAAGCATGGAAATGAAGTACAAATGATGCTTAACACATAGGAAAAAGAATCAATGCAATAGGCCTCATGGATGAGTCACAATCATCATGCAAAGTTGCAACAAAATAATAACAGCAGCACTTAACAGGAATTTATAGCAGTTTAACGGCCTGATGCCCTGTTCAGCACACAATTACACAATCAAGATGAGCTCAAATGCAAAAACTTTCTACATATGAATGCTAGAGCACGCAAAACTGAGCAACTTTCGTTTTGGGGGCACGTTCATCGGATCTACGGATCAACGGGAAATTACAACGCGAAACGGAAACAGCAGAAGTTATTTCCAGACTTAGCAGAAATAACAGGGTGCTGGAAAAAAAATAGAGGCGAAAAATAAATAAATAAATAAAGGGCTCACCCAAATGGGCCAAGCCCATCTGGCTGCTGGAGGGGGGCCTGGCGGCTGGCTTGGCGCTGGGCCTTGGGGGCGCGCGGCCCACTTGGCCGAGGAGGCCCAGCCGGGGCGGTTGGTGGCTCAGGCTGGCTCGGGCTGCTCCCGCAGCCGCGGCGACGGCCGTTCACGCCGGCGAGGGCGGCCGGAGGGAGGCGCTGGAGGCGGGGAACGGAGGGGCTCGAGGCGCGGCGCCGTGCTGGATCCGGCGTTGGAGGGGTCGCCGGCGTCGTGGTCTCCGGGCGCGGCGGCAGAGCTCGGTCGTGGCCCTTGGGATGGCCATGGCGGGCGGCATGTGCTTACTGCGGGCAGAGAGAAAAAGGTGAGAGGAGGAGGAAGAAGGCGCGAGGGAAGAGAGGAGAGGGAGGAAGGGAGCTGGCCGGGCAGCGGCTCTGGCGGCCGGAGGGAGCGGCGACTCCACAGGAAAGGTGGAGGCAGCGGCAGCCTCGGGTGTCCAGGGAGGAGAGAGGAGCACGGTTGGTGGGGAGGCTGGGGCGCAGCTGGGCCGTAGGATCGCGATATCTGACGGTCCAGAACTCATTGGGCAGAAAATGGAGCAAAATTGGGGGTCTGGCTACAAATTGTGCTAGGGAAACCCTAGAAAAGGGGTGGGAGTGTGATGGTCTATATATAGCCCCGGTGGCTGGCAGTTTGCAAAAACATCCCCGGTTTTTCTCTCGTGCGTGCGGTGCTCACGTTTCTGACCGCCGGGGGTCCGTAGTACCTCCGATTCGGGTAAAACTTCGAACTGCGCGAACAGCGCGTCGAGCCGGAGGCGTTCACCTTGCGCTGGAACGGTTCCGATAAAACTTTCCGGCGCGCTATAAAAATATCCCGTTTAATTATTAAACGGGGTTTTTCGTTCCGTTGGCTGCGGCTGGTCTCGTGCGGTTTTCGCGACGGTGATCGGGCGAAACCCGGTGTCGCAAAGGTCGAGTGTCAGAGTGGAAAGGGTCGGTCTCCGTCCGATACGAGATAAGAGGGGGGAAAATAATCGCCGATCGATAAATCGGGGATCCAAACACCGCAAACAAATCAGACAATCAAACAATTCACACCGAAAACAAAATTTTTAATTTTTGTGAAAACTGGGCTGTTACAATAAGACTTCTATGCGAGGTAAACAAATTACAGAAGGGCAATTGATAGGATTATAAACGCACCGCAATGCTAACTATGCTACAAAAGAAAGGAAGAGGCTCAAAAGCATGGGCAGTACGCCAAAATAAGTTGACGGAAATCCATCTGCATCTACTACTAATCATCCACCTTGAGATATCTATCCAGAACATCTCGCTGGTATTAAGTTGCGAGCCCCACCCAAAGTGTAAACCCAAAGCAACAGGTGATACGTCCAAAATGCATCACTATTTTATATTGTAATTTCATCCTATTCATTGATATATTCCACTTTAAAGTATTGTTCTTATGTTGTTTTGGCTTGTTTTACACAGTTTACAACTTTCCGGTGCCGAAGCAGCAGAACCAGAATTCAGCGGTGAAAAGTGGACACCAAGTTGCTTAATCAGATCAAGTCCAAATGCGATGAAAATTTACGGGGAGTGTTTTTATGAAGATTGACTGGGAATCACCGAGGATGGAGGTGAGGGGACCCACCAGGCAGCCACAAGGGTGCCTGGCGCGGCCCCCATCCTGGCCGCTCCAAGCACCCTCCTGGATGCCTGGTGGCCCCCCTCGGTGCCCCCTCTCGCCTATAAGACCCCCCTGGGGTAGAAAACCTAAGAAGATAAGATTTTCCGTGTTTCGCCGCCGCCACGGGGTGGAAACCTACAGAGAAGAAAAGCCATCTCCGGTGGGCAGATTCCGCCGGGGAGATCACCTCCCGGAAGGGGAGATCGTCGCCATCATCATCGTCATCGTCACGGGCATCATCGATATCATCATCAACATCATCCCCAACATCAGCACCATCTCCATCTCCATCCCATCTCATCTCACAATTGCAACTTGTGTTGTAATCCGTACTATCTATCCTCTCTACTCTGTTGGTGTTGATTACTACTTTGTGGTGAATGCTATTGAGTTTTGTTGGAGAAATATCATTGTGTCCAGATTGTTTTCCACCCATCTATCACCTCTGATCATGATCTCTTTTATGTCTTGTGAGTAGTTAATTTAGTTCTTGAGAACATGGGAGAAGTCTAGTTGTTAGTAGTCATATGATGTTGAAGTGTTATGTGTTGTTTGATACTTAAGTTGTGTTGTTATTTATCTAGTGATGTTATGTGAGTCGAACACTTAACACTTCACCTCTCATGGGCCTAGAGGAATACATTGTGCACAAAGGATGCTTATGGTGGGTTGCCGGAGTGACAGAAACCTGAACCCCAGTTCGCACACTTTTGCACAAGGGAGTTATGGATCCTTGATCATAATGTTGTGGTTAGGCTTATGCCTTAATTACTACCTTGTATTTGTGGATGCTTGCAACGTGTGTAATCATAAGAGTACAGTTATCTTAGTCTAGAAGGTGTACTAGCATTGATCCACCCACCAACACTTATCAACACAATACATATTACTTGGCAGAGTATGGTGAAAGTAACTTAGCTATCTCTCTCGTGTGTTCTCGAGAACGCTTTAGCTTTTATAAGTTTAGCTCCTAGGATTATCCTTGTGAAAGGATTGGGCCACTTGCTACTCCTCAGTTACCCTATTTACTTTGCTTGTCTTTTACTTTTCTGTTGCTTAAACCAAAAACCCCTAAATATTTACCTTTGAGTGTGTGCAGCCTTGCCTTATCCAGTGTCACTTATCAGCTACTTCTGCTCCTCGTTGGGTTCGACACTCTTATTTATCGAAAAGCTAAAGTTGATCCCCTAGACTTGTGGGTTATCAAGAATTGTTTATTGGCGCGGTTAGCAGGGGAGGCAAACCCACTAAACCTATTAACTTCACCACCATCAATAGGAAACTGCATTAAAAAGAACTTTGCGTAAAGTAAACAATCCTTGTAACCGTGGTTACAAGCACTGTTGTTTTCCCCCTTATGGACACAGCACATCCCCTAGACTCATGTTTCTGTCACTCAAGCATGTCATCAGGGGCCATGTACCCACAATCGAGCATAATGTTCCCTCTTGGAGTCACTACCTACCACTTGGACAAAGCAATAAATAGCAACGGAGAACATGCAAGAATTATTTCGGAACAGAAATACAAAAGATAAGAACCAATTATATTACTCTATCACAATTTGAACATAATCTCATAATCCATCAGATCCCATCAAACTCGGTATAGCAAAAGAAGAAAGAATTACATATGTGCCTTGATCATGTAGGGCAGCTCACGAGGTCTAAACCATGAAAAACAAAGAGGGGAGGAGAACATCACATAGCTACTGATCACAGACCCATGGTCCAAGGTAGACTACTCACGGCACATCCGGGAAGCGTCCATGGTGGAGGAGAAGCTCCCGGAGGTCGATCCTCCCTTCGACAGGGTGCCGGGAAGGGTCCTGACGGCGCTCCCGATCTTGGAAGCGCGGCGGCGGCGGAACAGAGGAGAATTTGTGAAATAGGGTTCTGTCTTTGGAGTTTCCCTATGACGGAGAATAAATAGGCGAAGGGAGGCAGCCAGGGGGGGCAACAGGGGCCCAGGCGCGCCAGGCCCCTGTCCGCGCCAGGTGGCCGCCTGGGTGCCTGGTGGTGGCCCCCTGGACCTCCTTCGGGCTTATGGAGTGTTCCGACACGCTGATTTTTTTTATCTGATTTTCCCGGATTTTTGGAGCATTTTTATATGGGGAAAAACTGAAATAGAAAAACAGCAGAAAACAGGAACTGGCACTAGGGTGCACTGAGTTAGTAGGTTAGTCCAAATATGATCAAAAGTGTATGAAAGTGTATCTAGATCATAGCAATATCACACAAAACATGCATGGAGCGAGCAGAAATTATCGATACATTTGAGACGTATCAGTCGCCTGCTCCTACTATTGTTGTGTCACAATGTGCTCTCACTGTGCAGCCACATGCTGAATCTCAGCGCTGCAATCTGTTTCAGACCAAAACATTAGTTGGCCCGAACAAAGCTTGCAAAGTGAGCATTGATGACGGTAGCTGCCGCAACCTCGTAAGCAAGGCGTTATGTGCCAAGCTGAATCTGAAATTCTTACCGCACCCAAATCCATATTATGTCCAATGGTTGAGTGACAGTGGTGATATGAAGGTGAATCATATGGTGCACGTGAATTTTGAGATAGGCCCATACTAGGATTCCATTGATTTTGATGTGGTGCCTATGACAGTTTGCCATCTTCTATTGGGTCGGTCGTGGTTATATGATCACCATGTGCAACACAATGGCCGAGCCAATACATATCACTTGGAGTTCAAGGGCAAGAAAGTTAATCTCCATCCTATGTCCCCACAGCAAATTGTGAATGAGTCTTGTCAGAAAGTTGAGGTGAATTTAGGACCCACACGAGAGAACAATGTAATAGCTGCGAGTGATTCTATAACGAAAAGTGCGAGAGAGCCTAGTTTGATTATATTAGCCACCAAAGAAGACATGAGAGAATTTATTGAGGATCCTACAGCCATGCCACTTGTGCTTATGTACAAAGGCAAGGTTTTGCTTTCTAACGATAATCATCCTCTTTCTTCTGGTGTGTCTAATGTTTTTCACGAATTTTATGATGTGTTTCCGGCGGAGGTACCAGCGGGATTGCCACCATTGCGTGGTATTGAGCACCAAATTGATCTTATACCGGGTGCTACGCTTCCCAACCGGGCACCATACAGGACAATCCCCAAGAGACGAAGGAGATTCCACAACAAGTACAAGCACTTCTGGATAAAGGGTATATTCGTGTCAGTCTTATCCCTTGTGATGTGCCTGTTATTTTGGTTCCTAAGAAAGATGGTAGATGGCGTATGCGCGTAGATTGTAGAGCTATAAATAATATCACTATTCGATATCGCCATCCTATTCCAGGTTTAGAGGATATGCTTGATGAATTGAGTGGTGCTGCCATTTTCTCTAAAATTGGTTTGCATAGTGGATACCATCAAGTTAGGATGAACGAAGGGGATGAATGGAAAACTGCTTTCAAAACAAAGTTTGGTTTATATTAGTGGTTAGTTATGCCTTTTGGTCTTACTAATGCTCCTAGTACTTTCATGAGATTAATGAACAATGTTTTGAGGGAGTTTATTGGTCGTTTTGTGGTTGTGTATTTTGATGATATACTTATTTACATCTGCACTGAATTTGAACATGTTGATCATATTAGACAAGTTTTGCAAGTGTTGCATGATGCTAAATTATATGCTAATCTTGAGAAGTGCACATTTGCAAAAGATAAAGGTCATATTTCTGGGATACATTGTATCTAAGCATGGGGTAGAAGTAGATTCTACTAAAATTGAGGCAATTCAAAATTGGCCTACTCCCATGAATGTTAGCCAAGCACGAAGTTTTCACGGTCTTACTGGTTTTTATAGACGTTTTGTGAAAGACTTTAGTACTATTGCTGCATCTTTGAATGAATTGACTAAGAAAGGTGTACCTTTTGTTTGGGGTGTTGCCCAAGACCTTGCATTTGATGAGCTGAAACGTTTGCTTACTTCTGCACCATTACTTGCATTACCTGATTTTGCTAAGCAGTTTGAAGTTGAATGTGATGCTAGTGGTATAGGCATTGGTGGTGTGTTGATGCAAGAAGGTAGACCTATTGCTTATTTCAGTGAGAAGCTTTCTGGTGCTAGATTGAACTACCCTGTTTATGATAAAGAATTGTATGCACTTGTTCGAGTTCTTGAGGTTTGGCAACATTATTTGTGGCCAAAAGAATTTATCATACATTCTGATCATGAAGCATTGAAATACTTGAAAGCGCAATATAACTTGCATAGGCGCTTAGCTAAATGGGTTGAGTTCATTGAGTCTTTTCCCTACATCATTAAACATAAGAAAGGGAAAGATAATGTTGTTGTTGATGCTCTATCTAGGAAGAACATGTTATTGACACATCTTGATGTTAAAATTTCTGGTTTAGAGTGTTTGTGTGATTTATATGCAATTGATCCTGATTTTGCTAAACCATATCATTTGTGTGTGCTTCGAAACGAATGGGACAAGTTCCACATACATGATAGATTTCTGTTTCGTGCTAACAAACTTTGTGTTCCAGAATCGTCTGTGCATTTGCTCTTGTTGCAGGAATCACATGCTGGAGGCTTGATGGGTCATTTTGGGCGTGAGAAGATGCTACTCATGCTTGCTGATAATTTTTATTGGCCCAGGATGAGGCGTGATGTGGACATGTTTGTTCGCCGCTGCATTGTATGCAACACATCAAAGTCCAAGCTGAAGCCTGATGGTTTGTATACTCCACTATCGGCTCCTACCACACCTTGGGAAGATATTAGTATGGATTTTGTGTTAGGATTGCCACGTACTAAACATGGTCATGATAGTATATTTGTGGTAGTGGATAGATTTTCTAAGATGACACACTTTATTGCATCCAACAAGAGCGACGATGCGTCGCATGTTGCTAATCTGTTTTTCAGGGAGATTGTACGCTTGCATGGAGTGCCCAAGACAATTGTTTCTGTCAAGGATTTGAAATTTGTGAGCTACTTCTGGAAGACACTTTGGGGAAAGCTAGGAACAAAGTTCATGTTCAGTACTACATGTCATCCTCAAAATGATGGTCAAACGGAGGTGGTGAATAGAACATTGTCACAATTTGTTGCGAGCTATGATCAAGAAAAATCTGCATGAATGGGAGGAGTGTTTGCCACATGTGGAGTTTGCTTATAACAGGGCAGTACACACTACTACTCAGCTTTGTCCTTTTGAGGTGGTGTATGGTTTTAAGCCTATTACGCCTTTTGATTTGTTGCCTCTTCCATTGCAGGAAAGAGTTAATATGGAGGCATCCAAAAGAGCAGATTATGTGAAGCAGATTCATGAGAAAACTCGAGAGGCTATTGAGAAGCAAGGCAAGAACGTTGCTGCTGCACGGAACCAGTTGATGTGCGAGATGCTGATAGTGATTTCTCGCCCTTCGTTGGTAAACCCCAAGTGGAAGGCGTGATGTAGCACAGCAGCAAATTTCCCTCGGTGAAGATACCAAGGTTTGTCTCCAGTAGGACTCCGGAGATGATAAGTAGGTGTCAGCGGCGCAACTGACGCAGACCTGCACACAGACACGATAATTTGTTCCCAACGAAGTTCAGAGAGGTTGTCAATCTCTCCGGTCTTGTTGTTCACAAAGGATCAAACACAAGGGATAATGATAGCAATTGAAAGTAAAAGCAGAAAAGTAAATGAGCGTGTAAACAGTGATGAGGATATGGACCGGGATACGTGATGTTCACTAGTGATGTCTCTCTCCCAAAAGACGATAAAATTGCTATGCGAGGTAAACAAATTACAGAAAGGCAATTGACAGGATTATGAATGCACCGCAATGCTAACTATGCTACAAAAGAAAGGACGAGGCTCAAAAGCATGGGCAGTACGCTAAAATAAGTAGACCGAAATCCAACTGCATCTACTACTAATCATCCACCTTGAGAAATCTATCCAGAACATATCGCTGGTATTAAGTTGCGAGCCCCACCCAAAGTGTAAACCCAAAGCAACAGACAACTGCATTAAAAAGAACTTTGCGTAAAGTAAACAATCCTTGTAACCGCGGTTACAAGCACCGTTGTTTTCCCCCTTGTGGCAACAACACATCCCCTAGACTCATGTTTCTGTCACTCAAGCGTGTCATCAAGGGGCATGAACCCACAATCGAGCAAAACGTTCCCTCTTGGAGTCACTACCTACTACTTGGCCAAAGAAATAAACAGCAACGGAGAACATGCAAGAATTACTTAGGAACAAAAATATAAGAGACAAGAACCAAATTTATTACTCAATCACAATCTGAACATAATCTCATAATCCATCAGATCCTATCAAACTCAACATAGCAATAGCAGAAATATTACAAAAGTGACTCGATCATGTAGGGCAGCTCACGAGGTCTAAACCATGAAGAACAAAGAGGGGAGGAGATCATCACATAGCTACTGATCACGGACCCATGGTCCAAGGAAAACTACTCACGAGACATCCGGGGAGCATCCATGGTGGAGAGGAGACTCCCGGAGGTCAATCCTCCCTCCGGCAGGGTGCCGGGAAGAGGTCTTCTGGTGCTCCCGATCTCGAAAGCGCGGCGGCGGCGAAACAGAGGCGAGTTTGCGAAATAGGGTTCTTCTTCTGGAGTTTCCCCGTGATGGAGAATAAATAGGCGAAGGGGGGCAGCTAGAGGTGGACCAGGGGCCCCAGGCGCCCCCCTGGCGCGGCCAGGGGTGGGGCCGCGCCGGGTGGCCGCCTGGGCCCCCCTGGCTCCCCTCTGGCCCCTCCTGGGCTCTTCGCGAAGCTTCCAGTACGCTGATTTTTCCTGTATTTTTCCCAGAATTTTTCTGGCACTTTTTATATGGGGAAAAACTGAAATAGAAAAACAGCAGAAAACAGGAACTGGCACTGGGGTGCACTGAGTTAATAGGTTAGTCCAAATATGATCAAAAGTGTATGAAAGTGTATCTAGATCATAGCAATATCACACAAAACATGCATGGAGCAAGCAGAAATTATAGATACGTTTTCGATGTATCAACATCCCCAAGCTTAATTCCTGCTCGTCCTCGAGTAGGTAAATGATAACAGCATAATTTCTGTGGTAACATGCTAGAAACCATAAAAGAACTTTGAAAAGTAAAGCAATCAAGGTTAGAGATTCAATTCAAGTCATAACATGCAAGAGTCTATATTAGCATTGAAACAAGTAACAAAAGAACATCAGGTGCAAGAGCTCTCGCTGTCCGTGACTCGAATGTCTCCAAATGGTGTTTGCGTGCAAGAAGGGGATAGGGAATACGAGAAAAAGTACTTTTGTGTTGAGAACTTAATCTACTAAAGTTTCACACTCGGTCTTCTTTGGAATCTTATCTTGACTCGTCCCCAGACCACTAGCCAGGTACAAGTCAATTTGATCCACTCATTTTCGATATTTTGAGCACTCATGCAATGGATGAGCGTAAGCACGAGAGTTGACACTTAGGATGGCAAAGAGAGAAATATGGTGGAGGAGGAAGACAAAAAGGATAAGAAAGGCTCACATCAATGAGGACAATCATAGGCAAGAGATGCCAAATGATAGATAAGATGTGAGGAGTAGGGATTGCCATGCAACGGATGCACATACGAGCTAAGAAGCTCTCCAATGGAACTAGTGGGGGTGCATCTAACTTGCTCGCTCATGAAGACCTAGAGCTCTTTAAAGGAGGCTCATCCTTGGAATATGCAAGCCAAGTTCTATAGTGTAAAGGTCCCCACATAGCTATATGCATAATGATCATCTCTATGGAGTACAAAGATATAGAGGGAGTACTAGTGTGGATCTCTCAAAAGGATAGTAGTGTTGCCCCTTTCTCTCTTTTTATTTCTTTTTCTCTTTTTCTATTTTTTTGTATTTTTTTGTGGCCTCAATGGCTCTTTCTATTTAACTCTCATTTGTCCTCTTTGGGATCTTTTAATGTGTCCACTTTGGGATCTTTTCCTCACTTAAGGGCAACACTCTATTTTACAAGAAGGTAAAGGAGATCTTTCACACTTTACAAGGTACTCAAAATCATAAAGAAGATGTAACTATCATGATGTATGCAATGTATGTCGCTGCCAGTGTAGCAGGAACATGTATGACATGAAGATCAAGTCATGAAGAGGTGGATGTGGCATGGCAATATAACTCGGAAAGGCTATGGAAATGCCTTGATAGGTAGGTATGGTGGCTGTTTTGAGGAAAGATATAAGGAGGCTTATGATGACAGAGCGTATCATGCCAAGGGTTTGGATGTACCGGCGAAGGTGGACGCCAACTCTCGGTGTGAGAAGAAGGCAATGCACAGTACGGGAGAGGCTAGCAAAATATGGGAAGGTGGAAGTGTCAACTTTCAATACTTACATTAGTCCGAAGAACTCATGCACTTATTATCGGTAACTCTCAATCTAATAAGGAGGTTCACAAAGAGACAAGTACCCCGAGGAGGCGTGTATGGGGGTTTGGTTATCCTTGCGCATCCTCGACTCATGGTACGTGAGTGTTCTCTGATATTCGATCCCTCCAAAGGGTAGTGATCCATCTAGTAGCTAGAGTTCTCAACTAGTTTGCAGGTTTTGAAAATAAACACGGATTGCCCAAAATACGACACCTATCACTAATAGGCTAGAGCTCTTGACACCAAAAGTTCAAACATTACTCACATCAATACCTCAAAACCATTGCAAGTTACTACTAAAATTAAATAGCAACCTCAATTACCTACTTTCAAGACAAGACACAACTCAGTGCAACAACCAACTCTCTTAACAAGATAAACATGAAAACTAAAGAGAGTTCCAGCAACAAAGTAAACAAAAGCCAAGGCTCTTGCTAAATACAAACTAAGACTAAAACTAAACATGGCAGTAGCTACGAAAATATAAAGAACACACAACAGCAAAAAGATAAGCAGGAAAAATCCTATGATGTGTTCTAAATTTTGAAAGTGGAGCGTGTTTCTCTCCCACACGAAGTAAGACGGGATCTAACTTGTTATGAACAACAAGCAAAGCTAAAGAAAACTAAAAATAAAACCTAAGAGCGAGACGCTCCAAGCATAGCACATAACGCATGAAGTGATAAAAATATAGTGAGACGAAGGACGAACTGATGATTATTGATGGAGAAGGGGATGCACGGGGGCATCCCCAAGCTTAGACGCTTGAGTCTCCTTGAATATTTGTCAGAACCCCAACTTGGGTAAGTGCTAGGGTTGCTTGTGTCTTTGCATCATGCAAATTTTCAATAGAAAATCAAAAATGGGGAAAAGAAAAGCCCTGAGAAATTAATTCAAATGGCCAGATAAAAAATTTCATCCAAAAATTCCTCTAGTATTTTTGAAAAGTCTTATAAATATGCATGAACACATATAAAGTGAAGTGGGTCCCACTACATGCACCAAGATTTTTCAAATATTCCAAACAGGGCTTGGAAATTAAATTAAACTCCAATTTGAATTTAAATTCAAATTGTTTGAGTTCCAAAAGTCACCAAAGCTTGTGAGTGGCTAGTGGCTTGAACCCTAAGCCCACATAAAAGTTTTGGGGATTTTTAAAATTGTTTTGCTATTTTTACCAGAGCAAAACAAAAGAAACAGATAAGATTAAAAGGAAAACAGAAGAGAGGAAGTTACCTGGCGCCCTGGGCAAGGCCCACTCACCTGTTGGCCTCGGCCCAGCCCACCCGGGCACTTGTCGTCTACCTCCCCTCCCCCCCCCAAGCAGCTCGGTGGAGGGCAGGGGTGCGTCGACGGCCACCTCGATGGCCAGGGGCCTTCTAGGCCTCCTCCTCGCAACCGAACACGCCACGGACCTGCTCACACACCACCGCGTCCATTCCCCCTCTCTCTGGACCTCCTCCCCCTCTCCTCCTCGTCGTTCTTGCGCCTCCCGAGAACCCACTGGAGCACGCCGCCGCACCCGCGCGGCCACCGGCTGAGTTAGCTCGAGCCGCCGTGTCCAGGCGACGGCCCGTGCTCGACTACGTCTCCCCAAGCGCTGAATCGAGCCCCAAGGACCCGAGGACGTCGCCATCTCCACCGGCTTGCCGCGGTCGCCATTGACTCCGGCGACGAATTCCGGCCGCGCCACTGCATCTCTGGCCTCTCCGCCCTCTTCAACCTCTTCGGGGTAAGCTCCTCGTGCCGTTGTCCCTTCGCACGCTCCTCCTCGAGCCCCGGCCATGTTTTCCACCAGGACAACGCCACGGCCGCCGCGCCCCGTTGCTCAAACGGCGTGCTCCCGGCGCCCCGTGCCTGCCCATGGCATTCCGGTGATGCGCACGAGCACGGGAGGCAGTTTGACGCCTCTTCCGTGCCAAGCCGAGGCCGGAGGGCCTCTCTCCAGTGAGCGCTGCCGCCTACAGAGGTCGCCGCCGGATGGATTCCGGTGAGTCCCACACGTCAGAGAGATTAGGGGCTTAATCCCCCCCCCCTAATCACTCACTGACAGATGGGGCCCTGTCCCTAATAACCCCCTGTTTATTTTTAAACAGAGGGGTTAACCCCCACTGAGGCTGACAGGAAGGCCCCACTGGCCAGAAGCCCCCCCACGTCATGCTGAGGTCAGCATGACGCAATAAAAGGATTTTCTAGATTAAAAATAAATGCAAAGAAATTAGAAAAATCCAGAAAATAGCCAAAACTTCAATAAATCATAGAAAATTCATATTAACTCCAAATTGGACATATAATATATGAAAAATTATCAGAAAAATGCAAGGATTATGAATATGCAATTTGTTTTTATGTTTGGCCATTTTAAAATGGGTGAACAGTAGCAAACATGCATATGGCATAATTTGAATTTGAATTTGCAATTCTTTTGCAATACACTTCAATTAAATGGAATTGTCAACACATCAGTACCATGTACATCATGTTTTCACAACTTATCATGTGCTTGAGCATCGCAGTTATATTTATCCCTTGTTTGATTGTTTTCTCGATAGACGTGCAACTGGAACCGGAGGCCACCCCCTTCGTTGAAGACACCGTGTGTGAACCTCCTCAGCAAGGCAAGAAAACCCCCATTGATCATGTCTATAAAATCCCAATTCCCTCTCAGTCTCACTTATGCATGTTTAGGAGATCACCTGGTATCGATTCTACCGCATAGTTGAACCCATATCCGATGCATGACCTATCATCTTGTCACAGTAGTAAGCAAACCACAATTCTAGCTGACATAGGAGTTGATTATTATCATGTGGCCCCTGCAACTGTTACATCTTATTGCATGCTTAGTGGTACAATGAGGTTGCTTTTGATGTGAGTCGGGATGATAGTGAACATGGTGTTGATGAAAGTGAAACTGTGTTGGTGAATCCACCCTAATACAAGGTGAACGATGAGAGGCTGTGTAGGAGTACACAGTGGGTTGTCTCGTTGAACACCGCCTTAAGCACCGAGTTCTTGTATGGTAATTCAAGACAAAGAGTACAACCACACATTGGGCTCACTAACCCCTCTCGGCCTAGTACCTTGATCCGTGTCGACGTCCAGGAGTCACATTAGTTCGGGCTTTCCATTTGACATGTGCATAGAAAAAGAATGAAGGAATGGTTGCATCATATAGATATGTGGGTGCACCTGTGAGGCAGGAAAACCATCTGCCAAAGGTGGCGTCTCGGTCACTTACATTGTTTGAGTCCCTTTCGTTGATCCGGCCGGGCTCTCGAGCGGAGGCAAACTCAGATAGTCGACTCCTGGAATAGACCGGTTGTGAGCGAAGTGTCGTGGTGAACATCCTCGCTGTCACCTCTTGAACGGTGGCGAGCAAAAGGCGGTAACCGATGGTCATGTGTGTGTAGCTTACACCCTTGCAAGGTTAACAAAACTATTCGAATAGCCGCGTCCGCGGTTATGGACTACTTGGAACCTGTACCTGATTATTAGACAACTTGAATGGATACTTCTAAAACTCGCAAGATAAGCGTGAGTGCTATGGTGTGCTCCTCGTGGGGAAGTCGAGGAAGTAACCGTAGTGGTGTATTGGTTGGAGATATAGTGGACTCGTGTACGCTTCTTACCTCAAGTCTGGTATTCGTAGTTCAGGATTAGCCAAGTCAAAGCTGGCACTTCTGCATGTTGAACCCCACCTCCTTTACCTTGGAACTTGAGCATGAGTAGTATAGATCTGATGTAAGTCTTGCTGAGTACGACTTTGTACTCACGTTTGCTTATTCTATGTTTTAGATGAGAAACCAGAACCCGATGGAGTCACCGACCTGAAACTCGACGTTGACCTTGGTAGCATAGTTCCAGACAGTAGTCTGGTCCCTCGTGGAAGGGCATGTTTGTTGTACAAGGCTTCTCTAAGCCATTTGTTAGACTTGTCTGTACTCAGACCTAATTTGCTTCCGTTGTATGATGTAATGTTGATCACAGACATGTGATCTTTGTATACTCTATGTGTAAGTCAATAAAGAAGTACTTTGTAGAGTTATGTGATGATACCTGTTGTTCATACTAGGCATGTGTGCTGCGTGTATGTTTATAACATGCATGTCTTAGTATGGGTTTTCGAGACCTTAGTTGTGATCTGGCTGGCGGTCTTTTATACACCAAGTGGCCCTTAGATGTGCGCAGCTTGGGGCATCGCGATGCGATTGTTCGTGACTCTGTCACGTGCACACTTTGTTGTATGATCGAGCCTGCCCTAGACCCCGACTAAGTGATCGGGCTGGAGTAAGTCTATGTAAGAGTTAGGATTCAATCGATAACATGGTTGAGGCGACTTGTCTATGAGTATGGGATTCACCACCCATAAGCATATAGACTTGTGAGCGGACGATGAGGACCCATCTCAGATGATCATCCGGCCTGAATGGGATGCCCCTCACGTTCGATGCTTACCGAGAACGTTCTGTGCTTGGCCTTGTCTGCTTAGACAAGTGGGTACGGTTCTCGGCTCTCCATGTGATTGTATCGTGACTGGAATTACATACGCTAACCCCGGGTCCCGACAATATTTATTGGGGATGCATGGGGGCATCCCCAAGCTTGAGCGCTTGACACTCCTGGATCTTCTTTCATCATCTTCCATCGCACACTTGAAAACTCCCTTCATACATAACTCATCATAAGATGATTAGAGAGGTTAGTACCCTTAATAAATAATTTTTCCCCACTGGATATAAAGATATTCTTGAAGAGCTACTGTTTCTCAAGAGTGCCAAAAAGTTTTTGCAAAGAAAAAGCAAGCTTAAGGAGAGACAAAACGTGGCAGAATCTGTGAAAAACAGAACAGCAGATAGTAAAGAATTTTTTAGGGGCACTTCTGCAACTCAAATCAAAAAACTCAGAACATACGGAAGTTTCATAATTGTATAGAGCATACTGTGTAAAAATTTCAGCTCAAAAAGATGAACTGGGATTTTTCTGGAATTTTTCTGGTCACGAGGACAGAATCTGTTTTCTGGGCAGCATGTCACAACTTTTACTTCCCTTGCCGTAAGAGGCTATAACTTGGCACAAAGTTGAAAAATAAAGATACAATGATGTTTCTACAGTAGTAACAATCATCAAGACACAATAAAAGCAAAAAGAACAACCTAAATTCGTTGCGGGCTACCTCCCGAAAGCGCTTTCTTTTATGCCTTTAAGCTAGGCATGAAGCAAAAGATCAAGTTGTATCAATCGAATCATTATCAAGATCATCAAAAAGCTCTTCAATTGTACAACTAGTCTTAAGAGGTATTTCAAATAAAGGCCTAATGAAGATACTTCTGGGGAGAAAACCAAAAGGCGGAAAATCAATGGAAGATTCATTTATAAAATTATCAAAGAGAGGTATTTCTTCCAAAGTTTTCACGGTTTCAACTTCTTTGGCAATAGGTGGTTTATTTTTAGGTCGGGGAACCTTAGGGACATAGTTGAACTTAGGTTCCCTTCTTGCCGAAGTCTCTACCTTTTTTGTTTTGATTGAGGAGAAAGTAGTTCCTAGAGTATTATTGATTTCCTCAATCTTATCTATCCTAGAAAGATCCATATCACGGGATTTGATGACCTCCAGAGTTTTAATAATTTTGAGCATGGAGCTATCAAGCCTATTCAAATTCCCTTGAATCTTGCGATCCAACTCATTTATCCTAGTTATACTTGGTATTTCTAACTCTATCTTTTCAAGTTTCTTCATAATGTGAGATAGAGTTATATCTTCTTGTATGCTAGCAATAGGGAGATTTCCAACAAGATTTTCAATAACATTAAGAGACTCCCAAGTAAGGGCTTCTAGAAAATTCCCATTGATAGCAGTATCTAATATGAACCTATTCCAAGGAGTAATCCCGACATAAAAATTTCTAAGCAGGATAGTAGTGGATTGCTTCTTGGGGGCTCTTTTTTGAGAATCATTAATTCTATACCAAGCATCTTTTAAGATTTCTCCACCTTTTTGTTTAAAGGTGAGAACCTCTGTCTCAACAAAGGCAAAAGGGCCAGACATAATGACAACTAGCAAGATAAATATTTTTTTTGTAAATTTTGATAAAAGACACAAAGATAAAAACTGAAAGGTAAACTAACAAGACTAAAAAACAAAGGTAAAGGGTAGTGTGCAACTCCCCTATCTTAGCACTCAGAGTCCCCGACAACGGCGCCAAAAATTTGGCTTGATGTGCGAGATGATGATAGTGATTTCTCGCCCTTCGTTGGTAAACCCCAAGTGGAAGGCGTGATGTAGCACAGCAGCAAATTTCCCTCGGTGAAGATACCAAGGTTTGTCTCCAGTAGGACTCCGGAGATGATAAGTAGGTGTTAGCGGCGCAACTGACGCGGACCTGCACACAGACACGATAACTTTATTCCCAACGAAGTTCAGAGAGGTTGTCAATCTCTCCGGTCTTGTTGTTCACAAAGGATCAAACACAAGGGATAATGATAGCAATTGAAAGTAAAAGCAGAAAAGTAAATGAGCGTGTAAACAGTGATGAGGATATGGACCGGGATCCGTGATGTTCACTAGTGACGTCTCTCTCCCAAAAGACGATAAAATTGCTATGCGAGGTAAAAAAATTACAGAAAGACAATTGATAGGATTATGAACGCACCGCAATGCTAACTATGCTACAAAAGAAAGGACGAGGCTCAAAAGCATGGGCAGTAAGCCAAAATAAGTAGACCGAAATCCAACTGCATCTACTACTAGTCATCCACCTTGAGATATCTATCCAGAACATCTCGCTGGTATTAAGTTGCGAGCCCCACCCAAAGTGTAAACCCAAAGCAACAGACAACTGCATTAAAAAGAACTTTGCGTAAAGTAAACAATCCTTGTAACCGCGGTTACAAGCACCGTTGTTTTCCCCCTTGTGGAAACAACACATCCCCTAGACTCATGTTTCTGTCACTCAAGCGTGTCATCAGGGGGCATGAACCCACAATCGAGCAAAACGTTCCCTCTTGGAGTCACTACCTACTACTTGGCCAAAGCAATAAACAGCAACGGAGAACATGCAAGAATTACTTAGGAACAAAAATATAAGAGATAAGAACCAAATATATTACTCAATCACAATCTGAACATAATCTCATAATCCATCAGATCCTATCAAACTCAACATAGCAATAGCAGAAATATTACAAAAGTGCCTCGATCATGTAGGGCAGCTCACGAGGTCTAAACCATGAAGAACAAAGAGGGGAGGAGAACCTCACATAGCTACTGATCACGGACCCATGGTCCAAGGAAAACTAGTCACGAGACATCCGGGGAGCATCCATGGTGGAGAGGAGACTCCCGGAGGTCAATCCTCCCTCCGGCAGGGTGCCGGGAAGAGGTCTTTTGGTGCTCCCGATCTCGAAAGCGCGGCGGCGGCGAAACAGAGGCGAGTTTGCGAAATAGGGTTCTTCTTCTGGAGTTTCCCCGTGATGGAGAATAAATAGGCGAAGGGGGGCAGCCAGAGGTGGACCAGGGGCCCCAGGCGCCCCCATGGCGCGGCCAGGGGTGGGGCCGCGCCGGGTGGCCGCCTGGGTCCCCTGGCTCCCCTCTGGCCCCTCCCGGGCTCTTCGCAAAGCTTCCTGTACGCTGATTTTTCCTGTATTTTTCCCGGAATTTTTCTGGCACTTTTTATATGGGGAAAAACTGAAATAGAAAAACAGCAGAAAACAGGAACTGGCACTGGGGTGCACTGAGTTAATAGGTTAGTCCAAATATGATCAAAAGTGTATGAAAGTGTATCTAGATCATAGCAATATCACACAAAACATGCATGGAGCAAGCAGAAATTATAGATACGTTTTGGACGTATCACCAGTCACGGAAGGAAGTTCTTTTTCAGCCTGGAGATAAGGTTTGGGTGCATTTGCGCAAGGACAGGTTTCCAGAGATGCGGAATTCCAAGTTGAAGCCACGTGGTGCTGGTCCTTACAAAGTGTTAACCAAGATCAATGACAATGCCTACTCGATTGATATACCCATTGCTGAGTTTGGAGGTGCTAGCAACAGTTTCAAGATTGCTGATTTGTCACCCTATGATGGAGATGACCTTGGAGCGTCGAGGTCGACGCCTTTTGAAGGGGGGAGGGGAGATGATGAGGACATTCCTACTACCTTCGCACCTACAACAACTCCTGAAGAACCAATAATGAATAAGTCCAATGAAATTAGAATCAGACCTATTACAAGAGCCCGTGCAAAACTATTAGAACAACAGGTGAACTTATTCCTCATAGAATCTGATGTTTTCCTTAATGAGGATTTTATACTGCCTAAGTCCTTGTGTATATGTGTTATCAAGTACGAAGGAGTCATACAGGAAGAAGACATGGGACAAGGGCAAGTTGCACGAGGAGAAGAGTTGCGAGAAGATGAAGCAAAGGAGGATTTGTTGACGACGTCGGACGTCCGAATTACAAGTCGGACCGCCCGGGACACCAAGTCGGACGTCCGAGCAACAAGACGGACCGTCCGGAATACGCATCCGAAGATCAGTGGAATTACTGGCCAAGTCGGACCGTCCGACCACAGCCCGGACCGTCCGAGTATCAAGTCGGACCGTCTGACTTACGGCGACAAACATCAGTGGTATTTACTGCATATGTCAGACCGTCTGAGTAACAAGTCGGACCGTCCGTCCTGAGGTCGGACCGTCCGAGTTACAGGTCGGACCGTTCGACCTGCCCGATGCCTGCTCGCAGAATTAAGGGTTGCGGCCCATGTATCCCAGTTTGGACACCCTAGCTTATAAATATAGGACCCCCTACGAGTTTTAGGGTTAGACCATATTTAGATAAACCCTAGTTCTAGAGAATAGCTTCAAGCTTTCATCTTGAATCATATACTTCAATTCGTATCGATCTGAAGTGTTGCTACTGCAAGTTCTGTGTGATCTGTTGTTCCACTGGGAATTAGTAGATTGCAATTTACCGTCTCGTGGTCGACGGCTACGTTGCACAAGTGTGTGAAGTTGTGAATATTCAAAGGGTAGAGAGCTATTGCATTGGCAATTAGGGTTCTAGCAAGGAGAGTTCATCGGCTACATGCAAGTTATCTATCACCGCCCTCATATTCACCGTACGCTTACTGAGAAGATCGGGTCACCCCATATCAGCAATGTTGATGTTGGGCCTCCGAATTCCATAGACGGGTTTTTTTCCATATTCTTGGTAGAACCGAAAGTTGATGTTGATGAAGAAGCTCGTCGGATCTCTAACAATCCGGCATGAGACTAAGTTCTCGATCTAGGCGAGGTGGTCAGTCGAGTCGGCGACGAAGGAGATCACGTCAAGATGAAGATATGTCTTGGCGCGTAGATCGCAACAGATCCAAGCTGAGCTCCCATCGAACCACGACGTTCACCTAGCAGAACCTGCATGGGCCACCACTATCGAAGCTAATTCCGGTAGATCTCTCGATAGGGTATTCCAATATAGGTGTATTGGAGAGATGGTAATAGAGAAGCAAATTTTACGTAGATACACACTTTCTGTGAAGATAAACCCATACCTTTTGCTTGTGCTTCAATGTGTTGAAGTGTGTACAAAATATAAAGTATCGAAAGATTGTTTTTGTATTTTTAATAGCCAGACCCCTCGACTTATATACCATACGAGATGACCTAGTGTTACATGAATCCTATTTTTTAGCTACATATGTGAAGGTAGATTCCTTCATGATTCAATCAACTTATCGTCCGAACGCGACAATGAGGACATGAGTTTGTTTATTCGTTGCAGACGGTATTTTTGTGAAAGATATTGATTTATCCATAGGTGTTACTTTATAGTATTTTGTAATGATAAGTTGACCTCGTCATGTATTCCGCTTGTTGGTGATTTTAGCTTTATACCTTCTATCAAATTTAATAAAAAAATGCATACGTGCATCGTAACAATACAGAAGTTAGGTTTCAGAAAATGATTTTTTAGGGTGAGAAAATGTGTTTTTATTGTGTGCCGCACGTCATGGATAGCTGTGATTCTGTGAAGGATCTCACGATGGAGCACCGTCTCATGTTGTTTTCCGTTGGCTGCCTGTAGCCTGCAGGTTGCCACGACCACGAGACGGACACGGACACCAGTACGGCAGTACCAGCCCCATTGCGTGGCTCATACCTACCTTAGGCAGCGGTCCGACCGTGTCACCAATCGCCTCACGTTTGCTTTCCGAGCATGTCTTGTTTCGCGCACACGCCATGATATTGAGCACACGACGTATTTCCCTTCCCCGCCCACCCCAAACAGACAAATCCACATTTGCTCCCCGGTGCGCCCATCCCAGCCGTCAGACATAGATCCCACGGCAGCCAAGCGCACCACGCGTACGCCAAAGCACCAGATAATTACACGGATTATCAAGGGACCGATCTGCGAAAGAGCTAACCGTCGTTGGATACTGCTCCGGACCGGACCGGTACAGGTGACTAGCAGCATCCGTGCGCGTCAAATATTTCTTTCCCTGTCGCAAAAATATTTTCCTCTTCTTTCTCCTCCCCGGCTTCCTCCTCCGAGAAGAACACACCACACCGAAGGCGACGAGCGGAAAAACAAAATTAACAATCAAAAGATCTTAAATAAAAAACGACGCAGGATACCCTAAGCGGCAGCGGCAGCGGCGGCGGCGGCGGCCGTGATCTCGGCGGCGCAGCACGTCCGCTGTTGCCGGAGAAGCTGTTGGGGCGATCGCCGGGGATCATTCCGCGCCGATGTGAGATGCTCGGCGGCGGGGCGCGGAGGGAGGCGGGCCACGAGGAGGGCGAGCTCGAGCTCGAGGAGACCCAGGCGTTCGGCGGCGGCGGCCCGGGGGCGGGCGGCGACGAGCCCTTTGATCCCGACTCGCTCACGCACATCGTAAGCGACGCTCTCTCTTGCTTCGTGTTTTTTTCCCTCTCCGTGCGGGTGGATTGAGATTGGATTGCATGGTTGATGAGCTAGTGGTGCCGTGGCGTGCTCTACTTGCCTTATTGTTCCGTGCGGTAGCAATTGTGCTAGCTCGGTTGCAGCATTATGATTTTTCGCGTGAATTCTGCTGTGCATCAGCTGCCGGGTTTTTATTTTTGGTTCATATAATGGAGGTGATTACTGACCAGGTATGGTTGTTTGTTTAATCTAGAACAGTTATCATTGCTGTTGTGCCCATCGCCATCGGGGTTCTGAGGTAATTGCCTGCCCCCCCCTGGTCAGATAAAATGTGGTTCATGTGTTGGCTTTAGCTGATTCCCTGGGAATTATGTGTGGAGTAATGGCTTTGGAGCTGATGCTGGGGACTCCAATTAGTTTCTAAGTTCTTATTCTGCCCCCCTATGTTAGTTTACAGTGAACATCTTTAAGTGAGCTCAGGGGCTTTCATAATTTAACCCACAAACACGTTTTCGTTACCTGCATCGTTTTAGCCCATCATGATACTTTAACGGTTTAGAGGATTGATTATTCAGTTACAATTGCTCTTGGTCAAAACTGTCCGTGATGACTGCCGACTGTGTATAAATAGAATGAAGTAAATGGCGTGAAAGGGTGCGGTGATGCAGGGTGTTTTTGTGCCATGGACGTGTTTTCGTGCGAAGTTCATGCTTATTAAATAAGAGATGAATATTTATCTCGTGATACTAGATTCTGTTGTTGACAGGTAAAAGAACTTCCATGTGAAGAAGTTGTGCAAGCCATTTTCTATTGTCTCGTAGTTACTTTTGATAAGCTTGCTCCGGATCTAATTTAGAAGCACACTAAACCTGTCAAGACATAATCCATAAGTGTTTTTAGTAGAAGTCTGTTTTGTAAGATCTGAAACTATAGATGTTTTTTTAGGCGAACGACCTGAATTTATTAATTAAGGGAATATGTTACATCAGAAATTATAAAACTATCTATAAGAACATCCAAATTTATGCCAATTAAAGGTTACACCTATATTTTTGTTGTATTACTTGAGAACCTGTGTATTCACATGGACTCCTGTGTCAAACAAGGTACCAACCACAGTAGTAGCATAATCGAAAACCTTAGGTGATGCAAATTTATATGCGGTTAGATGACATGTAGTTGTATTCTATTGCCATATTTTGTGATCCTACACTTTATCATTATTTATTTATTCCCCGTGTAAACCTGTGTGCTGGTAGGATTGGTAGAATGTACATAAATAAGAACACTGTTTTTGTGCATCAGGAATTTGAGCACTAGAATGTGTGCAGAAAGTTTTGCTTTGACAAAAGTAGTCTTCTAAAAACGGATTAACTAGGCCATGCGTAATTAATTGGTGCTCCTGCTTGTACCGCATAATCGACTGGTTAGGCCGCATAATCACTACTAGGTGGGTGATGAGACAGGTAATAGTTACATTTTTGGGAACCTCACAGAAATATATTATGGAATAGTTATCATTAGGAAGGCAGTATCATATGAGATTCTCTGTGTTTTAGAAATTTCATTCGATGTGCAAAATTTGTGAAATGATATTTGTCACTTTATGTTGCTACATGATATGCCTGTTCCTAAGCAATGACATACTATAGCTATGGTCCAAAAGGACATACATATATGCCACATTCAATATTCCATATATCTATTCATGGTTTGCATTCTTGATCCTGCTTTCATTACTGAACAGTGAGGCACGTGATGATGTTGCTTCTGGCATTATATGTTTCTTTGGATTGAGGGAATTCAATCTATTTGTGAAATGGAGGCCTCAAACCTCTAGGGTTCTTACCTCCTGGTTAATATTTGATTTTCCGGGAATTGTTAGGGCATAAACCATTTTTGGTAGACTATATTTAACTACTGCTAATGAGGCATTGATATTAAGTCTTCAACTTTAGTTGGTGTATATACATATATACGAGTATTAAATAGCGCCTGTCGCTCACATATGCTCCTTATTTTGTATGAACTAAACTCTTAAACAATCACTGCTCCCTGTCGCTCACATATGCTCCTTATTTTGTATGAACTAAACTCTTAAACAATCACTGCTCTCTTTGTGAAAGATTAACTTCTAAATGAAGTATGATGCATGCTGTACAGGATGAAAGACTTCAAAATGTGTTGGGTCATTTCCAGAAGGACTTTGAAGGTGGAGTACTTGCTGAAAACATGGGTAAGGAGAATAAAAGCTGCTCCCTGTTTGCCGTGTAGGGTTATTGTTCTTGTACTGATGTATGTGCAACATCGTTCGCACTACATAGGGTTACAATATGGCGGTTATGGTTCATTCTTGACTACATACCAGCGTTCCCCTTCTGTTGCATCTCAATCTAGAAGCCCTGCAGTTCCACCAAACCGTGGCAGTGCCTCTAGATCACCTTATGTTCCCGTGGAGGTATACTTTTGCAAATTTCACCATTGCATGTTGACTTAGTAGGATCCATGTGTTACCTAAGCATTAACACCCTATTAAATTGTTCTGATGTAATTCCAGAGTGCACAGAAGAGCCATTTTGTTAAGAATGGATTAAATAGCAGGGGAAAAGATAATTATTGTCAAAGAACATCCAATGGGATCAATGGCAATCCTCAGCAACAGATGTTGAACAGAGCAGTCAATGGTCCTGAACAAAAGGCGCCGAAAATACGTATCAAGGTGAACAACAATAGAAATCTCAAAAGAAATACTGCTGCTATCTACAGTGGTCTGGGCCTCGACATTTCCCCTTCCTCTTCTATGGATGACAGCATTGATGGGTGCGCTGAGGTGCATGAGCCAAAAAATCTACCTGATGAATCTCCGCATACCATTTTGCAGGTTAAAATTTCCCCATCAGTTCATTTGCCTTGGTAAAACCCTTTGTTGATTGATTTTAAAGAGTTAACCAGCTGTGTTGTTTGAACAGATAATGACCTGCCATCCTATTCCTGGAGGACTGTTGCTTTCACCCCTTGCAGAAAATATTCTAGCACTGAAGAAGAAGTCAGCATCTGCAACAAAGAAACACGAAGCACCTGCATTTGATGATGACAAAGAAAAATTGAACAGAGACTGGTGTCATACGACCTCTGCTGCACAAGGTGAAAAAGATCAGATGGTGCATAAATATAAGCACGATGAAAAGAAAGATCACCTTCTGATTATTAAGAGTTCAAAAAGCAAGCGTGACAATTCAATGATTATGAATAAGGGGACTATGCCCGATTTATTGGATATTTCAGATGATAAAGATTCAATCGTCTTACCTAGAAGCATACAGACAGAACAGCATTCACTTGAGGCATCAGAAAAATTGGTGACTGATATTTCAAATCATCTGAAGGAAAAAAAGAATGTTCCACTGAAAGAACGAATTAGGGACAAGATTCCTTTGAGAGATATTGAGTCAGTACATGTAAAAGCTGTTAATTTGGCAAATGATGATAATCATCCGAAGGGTAAAGCAAATTCAGAAGCAAGTACAGCGAGAAATAGCTTTGACAACTTGAGCAAGGACAGTAAGACAGAACCTACACTTGGTCAAGGATTTTTCGATAAAATCAAATACAATTCTGATGGGTACGATCATCGACCTTCTTCAACTTCAAGTCAACCAAATAATCTTCCTCCTATTGGTACACCACTTGACAGAGACAAAAGAAAAGTGGTGCATGTAAAAGATGAATCATCTCAGTGCAAAAGGGAGGAATTGGAGAGCCTAGTTAATGCAGATTCCACGGATATTACCACTGAAAATGTAGGTGGAAATCCTTCTGGAATGCCGAAAAGAAAAAGGAAAATTTCCTCATTGCAAACTGCTCTGCCTGGGAAGAAGCTCAAAGTTAAAGCACACAAACAATTGAGCAATGGCGTCACTAGGAAATCTTATGATGAAGGGAGTGTGAAGCCTGAGAAGGAGACTGTTTTATCTGGAGAAACTGATAATGGCAGGTCAGATGCTGTAAATGATGATGACCACAAGATATCTCCCTTGAATTTTGACAAATCAGCTCCTGTGCCATCAGCATGCATGAATGAGGCTATGGAATCATCTGTGGCAGTGCCCGTGGAACCTGTTTTAATAAACGAACAGTGGGTATGTTGTGATAAGTGTGAGAAATGGCGCCTTTTACCCTCTTGGATGAATCCAGATACACTTCCCAAAAAATGGCGGTGTAGCATGCAGAGTTGGTTGTAAGTTTCTGAGAGACATTTTCTTCAGTTTTAGATATTTTAATACATTTTCGTAGTATCTATATCCTCTAATTTCTCTGAATTGCAATGCATTTGGAGTAAGTTTTGTATTCATTCTATTTTCAGATTTTATTTGTGCAATATTTTCAAACAGTTACCTTAGAAGTTCCTGCAAATATCTCTAGTTATGTGGTCATGTATAAATTTACAGTGTGCAAGTACTGCTGGAATATGCTGTTTCCTATACATCTGCATTATATCTTTAATGGATATGTATTTTTAACTTGTAGGCATGGAATGAATAACTGCAAAATAAGCGAGGATGAGACCACAAAAGCCCTTCGTACATTGCCCCCTGCACCTGAAAATAATACTGGCGTGGATGTTCCCAATGATATTGCTACATCAGGCGTATGCACAGCTATGATTCCACCAACTATTGAGGGCGATATAAAACTCACTGCATCAGGAACACTGAAAGTTGGTTCCAGTGCAAATATATCAAATAATTTAAAGATGGGTGAGATGTCAAAATCTTCGAAGAAGCCACAGGCTCCTACAAGTAGAAATCCTGATAATGTTGACTGCTTCCATAAACAGAAGGGACGGAAGCACATAGGATCGTCAGATGATGGTGCAAGTCTTAACCATTTTCTCTCTTCTTAATTGCAGTCATTTGGTTCTAATGGTTCAATTTATGCAGGAGAAACTGTTGCAGTAGACCGGCTGCATCCTGAATCGAAGATCAGTGTAGTCTCTGGTCATGATAATCCTAGGGCATCAAAGAAAATGAAGAAGGAACTTAATGAGCCCAAGCATCATCCTGAGTTTGAGATTAGCAAAAGCAGTCCTTCAATCAAGGGAACTCCAAAAAGCTCGCATCGGTATAATGGTGTTTCACCCAGCATGGGAAAGCATGGTTCATCTTCATCAGTTAAGAGCAATGCTGATAAAATTATCTCAGATGGGGGTATCAGGACTTCAGATGTAGGACGGTCTGATGTTCCAGAATTGTCCACTAAGAATAGGAAATCAAAACAAAGTCAAGTAAGCAAGTGTGGTCCTGACCCTGTAGTTAGCAATGCCTTTCCAAAGCATATTGTGGAAGAAGCTTTAAGTGAAAGTAATCATGCCAAGGAAAACCCCGTGCCAGAGCTTAGCTTTTTGAAAGCAGATGATAGGAAAGTTGCCCATGCCACATGCCCCATTGCTGGGACTGATAGTGATAGAATGTATGCTGACAAAGAGTGTTTAAGCGAGCAACACCAAGAGAATAATCATCTCCAGCAGCATTCATTGCTCTCTCAAAACACAGTGAAGAAAAACATGTGTTACGCACAAGCATCTGCAGCTGCTACCTCCAGTTCATCTAAGGTGTCTAGCTCCCACAAGAGTAAAGTTGATTTTCAAGAGACTAGGGCCTCTCCTGTGGAGTCAGTTTCTTCTTCACCCTTGAGAACTTCTGATAAGAATCTTGTGGATCAGCATAAAAGGTATCCAAGTGCAGTTGCAGAAAATGTGCTTTCTCAAGAATCAGGGAAAAGCTGTTTGTCTGTTTCCAAGGAAAAAAATGATTTTGGTTCTGGTTCTGATCATGCTAAGGCTCATGGTTCTGGCGGCCTCAGTGGAGACATGCACCATCATGCTTTGAAGGATGGGGAGTTGCAGAAGGATAAACAAGACAATGAATGCTCAAAAAATCAAGATTCTGGACTTGGTACAAGGAATGGTCTGTTGAATCCAGTAAAGGTACAGAAAGTTAATTCACATATTCTTTCAATACATGGCAATGGTGATGACAAATTGCCACCATCCCTTCAAAATGGAAAAACACCACCTCATCTTAGTTCAAACCAATGTGCCCATGGAAAGTTGACTTCTGGAAGACATCCAACACAAGTTAAGCCTGATAAAGGGGATACAGAACAGAAGGATATGAAAATAAATCCATCAACGGTTAAAGGAAGCAAGCAGCAGCCAGCATTAAATGATACATCAAATGGTGATCTCTCGTACAAGGCAAAGCAACTAAAGAAGGCTGTTCTTGAAAATACAAAACAAGCAACTCTTAGTCGTGATGCTTCCAATCCAATAAACACATCTGTGCTACTGAAGGAGGCTCGGGATTTGAAGCACTTGTCTAAACGTTTAAAGGTTTGAATATTTAGTAATTTTTTTGAAAACTTTGTGTACTATGTTTTCAGCCAGAGTCTGTTGCCCCTCATGTGCATCCCTTGTTGCAGGAAAAGGGAGATGACCTTGAGAGTGCAAGCATGTGCTTTGAGGCTGGCCTGAAATTCCTCCATGTTGCATCTCTGTTGGAGGCTCCGAGTATTGATAGCTCCAAGCAAGGGGATTCTATACAAGCTATGAGACTATATTCTGAAACAGGAAACCTTTGTGGGTAAGCACCTATGCCGTCTCTATAAGATTCAGACTGTATGTCCATTTATTCTGAACTAGTATTTACCCTGTCTTCATTGCTACTTATTCCTGTAGCTAGTATTTTAGGGCTTCCATCCTTTGTAATCACCGGTTGCTTTCTTGCGGACAATATTTAATTGCTAATTGACCATAGTTCTACTCATTCCTCGAAACATACATATTTTAATGCCATATGATGCTCCACCTGCAATGAAGTATACTAATGCCTCACTGTTGACTTGTCTCTTTAGATTTTGTGCCCGTGAATTTGAGCGACTTAAGAAAATGGCAAGTGCTGCTTTGGCCTATAAATGTGTGGAAGTGGCATATATGAAGGCTGCCTTCTACAAACATCCTGGTGCTATTAAAGATAAACATGCATTGCAAACAACATCTTTGATGGTTCCTCCAGGTTTTCCCTCGAGTTGCATAGTTGTTTAAATAATTCTTGCAACCTGTCATAATTAAGGGTCTGCTTGAATGTTTGGTTTTGAGTAATAGATTAGTCCATCATAAGGCAGGTGATCCAATGTTTTATTTATTTAACCTTATTCCTCATTTTTATGGAATTGCATGGTGATGAACCAATACACCTTATTTCTCGATCACACATAAAGTTCACTTTTAAGGGTTACTAGTTGAATGCCCGTGCGTTGCCACGAAACAACCCTCCAAATGAGAACTTTGTAAAAATTATTCAGTAATGGCCTGGTTTTCCTGTTTTACTTTCTAAATATATGTGCAAGGTCAAATCTAGAGCCAAAGGGAAAAACAGAAAAGGATCAATGTAGTGAGTTTGAATAGTACTGACAAAAATCTGGAAATCAAATTCACTATGCTGATACAACCACAAAGTACAGAACCTGCATATACTAAGCTCTACAGTTTCGTCACAAAAGTGCCGCGGCAATATGGTACTCCCTCCGATCCATTTTAATTGACGCTGCTTTAGTATAAAGTTGTACTAAGTTTTTACCAAACTAGCGTCAATTATTTGAATCGGAGGGAGTATATAAATTTACTCATGCCTATGGGGGAGCATGCCTGATTGTGCTGGTTGTCAGACTGGGGACAGAGGAGAGGAGGCCAGCGCGGCGCTCCCCGGCTTGGTGGTTGTGGTTGTGGAGCACGATCCAATCATTATCCTCCTGTGGTCAGCGATGCACAGATCTGACCATGGCGGAAGTAGGCTGCCGACCGAGGGAAACAGATCGACGGTGACGTAGACCCAGCGAACCATGACCTCAATGGTGACACAGGGCATGCTCGAACCGTGGCTGAGGATGGCGGACCCGCGATCGTGGAGCAGTAGGGAGGGGGGGGGGAGTGATGCGGAGGCCACAAACCTAGGGCGCACTCCTGTGTGTGGAGGAAAGCCCGTCGGTGCCCATCCTCGACCTCCCAGAGCATGGGGAGAGGTTTGTGGGTTCGTGCAGAGGAGGGGAAGACACGAGTGTGTGGGATAGGGGGCGTCGAGTGGGGTATCGGTGTTTTTTTCTTTTTTGCTATTTTTTTTTCTCGGGCAGAAAGAAATTTGGCGAGGGGTGGGTTGATTTTGGTTTCCTCGTGCATGGGTGGGTGGGCTAATTTTTTTCCTACGTATGGAAAAAAGTGGTGGGTGGGGTTGAAGTAACCATTACGACGACGATGGTGGACTCTCTTTAAATAGTACTACTAGTGATTAACAGATGATCCTAGGACTGACACATTCCTCAAACCAAATATACCTTCAAATTAGGAACATTTATAATGTCTGATCAATATTCATAAAGCAAAGTGTATCAACTTTTATTTGGAAGTTATCTTTCCCATGACCAACCGATTAACAGCTTAGGTTTACGCCATGAGTCCATGATTTTGGTAAATCTCTTGTGTCAAATTTCAATGCATATCTTGTTCAGAAAATGGAGATGTGTAATGTACCTCTCATATTTATTAGACAAAGGGAACCTTCATTTTATCTTGGTCGTATCAATGCGAATAAGTATGCCATTCATCTTTATTTAAGACGATTGACCTTCTGATTGTTTTTTTTTTGTGCTAGCTGAATCACCATCATCTTCTGCTTCAGATGTTGATAATTTAAATAACCAGAGTACAGCTGCTAGGGCTGTTTCAAGAGCTTTGTGCTCTCCTCAAATTGGTGGCAATACCATACCCCGGAACAATCATCACTTGATGGGGTTGCTTGCTTATGTAAGTTACTGCTTTTGACATTCAAGACCAGTAGCTAAGGCTTTTGATAAGTGTAAACTGACTGTAGGTTAATAACTTATAAAAACTTAGCATTGCACATGCTAGTATTTCTCGGTACGGTGATTTACCATTCAGTTTAGTGCGAAACAATGCATTTTTTTGTTGTAGAATATGATATTCTCATGGAGCTTAATGAACGCAAAATTTTTCATCTCGCTTCCTGTTCTGGTAGAATGTTTTCCTATGATCTTTTCAGTTTGCTAGATAGGGTTAGGTATGATGCCTGATGCTACTCGAGAGTGGATATATAATTAAAAAAGACACTAGTTTTTTTTAATTACATATCCACTCTTCAGTACCAACAGTACAAAGTATTTGATTTGATGTTACAAGTTATCTTGTTAGTTCAGGCTGACTAGTTATCTAATTCACGGTAACTAAAAGACAACATATATCCTGGTAACTGAAGTACTGAACTACTCTAATACACTGCAATACATCACAAATTTCTTTATGGTCATTCAGTAAAATTTCTGTTTAATTTGCTAATAGAGTATTTCATTTCCTGACTGTTTTATGCAGGCAGATGACATAAATTATGCATTTGATGGAACCAGAAAATCACAAAGTTCATTAGCTGCTTATGTTGCTGAAATTGGAAACAGTCAGACTGATGGTATTGCTCTTGTTAGGGAAGTCCTTGAATTCAGTTTTCACAATGTCAAGGGGCTGCTACAACTGATTCGCCATTCATTGGAATCTATCAACCATGAAAGTGTTAAATAATAGAACCATTTTTCCTGTGAATAGTGATACATGATGGCAGGTTGCTTCGGCATTTCTGTTACAATGATACCACAAATGGGTGTAAGCATGAACCGGGATGAATCAGTATATTAGCGTGAATGGAGGGACGGGGGGTCACATTGACATGGTTATTGCCCGGAAATATTCTTTGTGGATGATCATGTTGACCTCTGCCAAATGGGTTTTAAACTAAGAGTTAGCCTGCAGATGTAAATTGCTAGATTCCAAATTCTCAGTTTTGATGTATGTTGAGTTACGGAATTCAAGTTATTGAAGGCAACCCAACTGTCAACTGTTGTACCGGTAAGAAATATTTGTGAAATTTCATTCTTCTTTGGAACCTTGCATCCTTTTTTTTTTCTGTATCATCATGCCTGAGTGCCCTCTACTGCCTTGCATCTATATTTATGTGTAACGGACATAATGATTTGTTAAACAGGGAGAAGATTGCAGTCGGAGCATGTTAAACCTACAATTTTTGAATGAGTGGCCGCAGAAGCTTAGGTGAGGGCTCAGGAGAGCAGTCTAATTTTTTTCCTTTCTACAATTGGTCTATTTATGAAGGTTCCAACAGGCAAGAATCTGCACCATCCTTCAATATCTATGTTTATGTGCTTAGTTTAATCATGCATTTTTTAATTGACAATTGAAACGGGAAAGGTTTGCATGATTGCATCTTGTTGGTGTTTCCGCACTTGATATGTTGGCGTAGCTAGCTCGGTGAACCAGGGTGGTCCAACATTTTTTATAAGTGAATCCAACAATACTTTTGTCATATGAATCAATGTATTATAAATAATATATTTTTTCTACACTATATATACACTATGGGGAAAATTCCAGGGTGGTCCGTGGACCACCCTGTCCACCCCCTAGCTACACCCATGGCACACCCTGAATATGGGGCCAAAAATTGCAGAGGAGCAGGATCTGAAGCGGTGGCTGCTACAAGAATGGAATATTCCAAAGCATCCGCTTCTGAAAGAATTTGAACTAATTGTGCCACAGTCGAGCGTTTTTGTCCAAACGCCGGTGGCAAATAAAATGTAGGAGTATGTGATTCCTTTTCGGATTATGATGAAGGAGAAAAAGGGAACATGAACTTTAATGGGTGTTAACCAACTACAGTACCTTGCAGTAATTAATTGTGATTCCTTGTTGAAGAAAAACTATTTTGATTGCTATTTAAATCTGATTGAAGCCTTTTTTTGTAAAAGTCATGGTAACTTTAATTAACTCTGGCCAAGTCTGGTGGAAATTTATGCACCAAAATTTAGTTACATGTTTAGCAATACTGATGTAGGAAGAACCACTTTCTTGCTGTAGTTATATTGCGATGTTGACTATGAAGTTGACATCAGACCTCTCTGCTGCATTTCAGTTTGGGAGACACACTGGGAGATGTAACCGCTTAACTTAGTGAGCAAACTTGCAGAGGCTGGAGGAGGACTTCGGCAACTACCTGACTATTCTTAAGCTTGTGTGAATATGCATCACCTTAAGCTAATCGCTGCCCATTTTTGCCCCATACAGAACATCATAGTAAACAAACGATTTTTTTATACGAATTTGGTTGACATATGTATTGCTCTTATTACCTGAAAAAGTTCACTCTTTTGCATCTAGAATGAATTGATCATCTAGGCGCCATGTAACCAAATGTTTTTTTGACTGCTGCAAGCACAATTTTGGGCTAACCTAACAACAAATGATGATGGCAGTGTGTGCTAGTCTGACTGTTGTTCGGAGTCCTGCTTCAGCGATGCCGTTGTAATGACGTATGAGTGATGTAAATGCTCCTGGTGTTATTAAGAAAGAAACCTTTTTTTCTCTGAAATGTGCACGTCTTGTGTATAGGTTGTTTTTGGTTGTTGGTCTTGCATTCAGAAGATTAGCAAACGCATAAAGCGAACTTTCGAGACATGTCCGAAGGATTAAAAACGTAGTTTCAACAAAAGCACGAGAACTGTATGTGAACTGTCAAATTAGCAAAAAATAAATGATTCGGAAATGTCAGCTATGATCATAACCGAATTCAAATTAGAAGCGGACAACCAAAGCATGAGAACTGAATGGAAAATGCTAGTTATTAACTTAACGAATTCAAATTAGAAGCAGATAATAATATTCTCTTTTCTGTTTGTCAAGGTGTTGGATTTTGTGCATTGAAATTATTTCACTAAAATTGGATTAGTATTTATTTTCCTTCACAACACAAATGCTCATATTTCATGCAAAATATTGTGTATGTCTTTTTGTGGAATTTATCATTGTACTTGTTGCATCATGAAAAATAACCATTTCTTTCAAAGTCTTTGATGTCTTGAGTATACAAAGTATTTTGAAAATTCACATCTTCTGGACATAGTGTTAAAGCAACCCTTGTCGTAGCCCCCATTTCTCTAAGTAACGGGTGACGAGGTCGACGCTGAGCCGCAATAAGTGTTGCTGAATGATCAAAATTGCGGTTGGGGTGGGGGATATGTTTCTCCCCATATATGGGGTTGAAATGAGCCAGGCAAAAATTCCTACAAAGGGGAAGTTGGTGGAGGCATGGTTGAAGTAAGTTTTGGGTTCAAAAGCCCCAAAGTATATGATGCGAGGAGGAAGTTGAGAACAAACAATTGAGTTATTTTCTTATAATAGTATCCGGTAAATAGAAATTCAATTAAATCAAGTGATCTGAAACCCTACCTCCACCCCGTCTCCTCTTTCATCGTCGCTAGATTGCGTCATTGGGGGAATCCTAACCGGACGATAGTGGGGAAGATCCTAATCATCAGGGGCTGGTGTGGTAGGGATTGGTGCGTTGTTTGTGGTGTATGCAGTGGCGATGAGTGATCAAATTGCGATGGTCTTCGACTGGTGGCGCTAGCCGGTGGTGTTGATAAAGCTAGAGGTTCCCGAGCGTACTCGACCTTTGATCTAGATCTGGCATGCAACAATGTGGGTGACTTGGTCCAGGTGTTCTTTAGGGAGTCTGTGGTATGGTTTGGGTAGGCGAGGTGACAACATTGTCCCAATATAAGAATGATGACTTTCCCTGCATATCCTTTTTCTGTTGGTATGCTTATCGTCGAAGGAGGATGTGGAGGTTTGCCTTCGGTGGGTCTTTCGGGATCCGATCAATTTTGGTCTCCGGTGGATCTGTGATGGTGTGGATCACACACTCTCGTTGAGAACCCCAAGCGGAAGGTGGTGATGTAGATAGCAGCAAATTTTTCTCGGCAAAGATACCAAGGTTATGGAATCCAGTAGGACTTCAAATGCTACAAGTAGGTGGTAAGCAGCAATGGCACCGAGACTGCTTGTTCAACCGGGACTTGTACACAAGGAGACAAATACTCTCGCACCCAACGAGGTAGAGGGGTTGTCAATCCCCCTGTGTTGCTGTTTACGAAAGGTTACACATATATGATAGATTGAAACAAGAAAAGTAAAACAAGAAAAAGTAAAAAGGAAATAAATTGCAGTGGGTATAAGCTTATGACGAGGATATGGACCAGGGTGTCACGACATTGACTAGTGATGCCTCTCTCCCAAAATACGATAAAACTTATGTTGGGTGAACAAATTACAGTTGGACAATTGATAGAATTATAAACGCATCGCAATGCTAATTATGCTACAGAGAGTGCAAGGTTCAGTCATGTGGGCATGATACCAAAGCAAGTAGACCTCAATCAAGCATCTACTACTAAATATTCACCTTGAGAAGTCTAATCCAGAACATCTTGCTGATATTAAGTTGGGAGAAACAACTATAAGCTAAACACTCAAAGCAACATACAAATACTACAAACTTAATGCGTAATGTAAGCAATACCCGCAACAAGTGGGAAATACTAATTATGCATGTCATCGTAAAGGAGCCCAGCGTCTCTTTTGGAAGCTTATCTCGACAACAGGGAATGATATTCCTCTGGTTGACCCCCCCCCTAGAAATCTGGCGAAGGAGACGCGTGCGGCAAAATCTCAACAAATCAGCCGTCAAGTTTGGAAACCAAAACGGGTCCTTGAGAAATTAAAGGTACATACCTCTCAGCTTATTCCATCTATTGATACGTGTAAGGCCCGATATGCGGTACTATTCCAGATCTAGGTGTTTCCACCCAGATCCGGGGACGAAGCACATATCGGTCCCACCGCGACATATGACAAAGCCATATGCCCCGGATTTCCAACATGATATCACAACATTACAGATACAAGGATACAACATCTCATACAATCGGCATACAACTGCCTTAATACAATACAACAACGAAAGATATATGTCTGAATACAGACTACAAGCAAATGCCTAGTGGCAAAGAGAAAAACATCGATCCCCATAACCACACGGGTCCAGGCCCTCCGCCGGGATCCACCTAACTAGTTGTCGTCGAGTCTCCACGTGAAACGTCGATCACCATACCTGTCGTCGATCGAGAACCCTGAAAAGAGTTTGGGGGTAGTATCATGAGTACAGAGGTACTCAGCATCCAACTGTAGTGGTCATCTGACCCAGTCGGGACTTCATCACTCTTCATTCTAGGACAACTAGTAGTTTACGGTAAGGAAGAGGTAAGTGGTGAGGTTGCTGCCGCGCTAGCATTTATGAAGTGGCTAACGATCTAGAGAGTAAGATAAGAAGCCAAGCATTCGATGAGGAATCGCCTCCAACAAGTCTTGCTATCAACTACTTATGCAAACATAACACCTATCCTATCCTTGTCCTCCTCTTCGCATCCCGACGAAGAAGAAGCAGTCAAGGCACACACACACACGTTGATCAAGTTATTTAAGATTATTTCAGTTGTTGTTGTCTATGAACAAGGAGTAGGTCTCAAGTCGTCCATAACCGTGGACACGGCTTCTCGAAAATATTTAACCCTGCAGGGGTGTACCAACTGCCCATTACGAGGCTCCGCACGCACGTCCATCTCTCTCAGTTGCTACCCATCATAGGCAACCATTTTATGATTTAGTTCCGAGAGATCCGAAACGACAGGTCCCTCTAACTAACAACGAACAAATCCGGGTGGCCCCCGGGGAGTCGACACCCAATCCAAAAGCTGGCCACGCTCTCGGATCGGACTCTTCCGTATGACACAGGTCGGATTGCCAGTAATCACACATGGGAAACCAGGTCCTAGCTGATCGGGTGGACCAATAGAGAAACAAAGTCTCCACTGGCCCAAGTTGTTTTAAATCAGCTGGGGGCCCAACCAAGCACACACACGTTTTCAAATGGTAAATCAGCTTGGGCCACCACTAGAAATGCTTGAAGCTAGGTAGGTAAGAAAAGGGGACCCCATAAAATCCCACACGCGGTTAGGCACGCTCAGTCTTAAAACCAATACCCGGAACTCGGATCCTAGGTGACTCGAACGGAACAAAGCGTCGGGGCGGGATAACCTAGACCTTCCATCCTTCGTCGAATATAGTCAACATTATAATAATCATATCATCAACAACAATATAATAATGTGATATCCCAACCCAAAGAGTAACAGGGTAACATCGTAGCATCCTAAGCATGCATACTAAGCAGGGGCTGAGCAACGAGCAACAGTAACATAGCAGTACATGGTTTGCTGGGAGGGGACATGGCTGTATCGGTTTGAAAGAGGCTGTAAACATGTGGTAGGATCAAACATCGAACCTAACCTATACTAGCATGCAAACCGCTGGTTGAAATAGAATGGATCATAAGTAATGTATAGTCCTAGCCTGTTGATAAGTCGGGTTCCGAAGTTGTAGTTGATCGCAAGCTCGCATCGTCTCCGAGAGGTACCCGCGGGAGCACACAAGAAGTAAACACTGGAAAGCAATCAACAGTGCACCACTATTACTATGGAGCAATACAAGATCAAAGATACAGCACAAAGCACGGCAACACGATACGGATCTATCGTCGAGAACGGTTACTAATAGTTTAAGTGGGGTATCGGTCACACACGACGAATACCACACTTTTACAAGGGTTCAAGTTGTTTAGCTACAGGTGATCAACCAACGGTTATTAACATGGCAACTCAAGCAAGCATGGCATAGCACACAAACATGTCAAGAGGTGAAGCACAAAGTAAACTATCTATGCTAGTCAATTTAAGTGAGGCACAACCTAGACATGGCATAACACTAAGTGCCGCACGATGATTAAAAGATTTGGTACTGTTCTGTCCTAAACCATATTTTAGGTTGGTTAACAACAGCAAACAATAGCATAAACACAAAGTACACGAAAAACTAATCAAGTTACATATAAGGCACACTCCAAACGGAGTTACGGTTAAAAAGATATAAGAAAAACAAGTTGCAGGCACAAACTGCCAACATCACGAAGCACACTTTAGAGCAATGCATAAACAGGTTAATGAACGCAAACATGCTCACAAATGACTTGCAATTAAAGTAGACATGATAGGTAAGACATGGCAAAAAGAATCATGCAAAAATAGGCATTACGGATCAAAAGATATTAAGCAAACAACATGGCATTGCAAAGTAACAGACTTAGAGAAAAACAGAGGTGGCTGTCAAAAACAGCAGCATAGCAACTTTGGAGCTAAATAACTATATGACCAGCAATCATATCATGGCAATGCAATACATGTAATGAAAGTAGACATGATGCTTAACAAAATGCAATTGGAATCACTCAATTCCGATAAACGGTCGCGACACACTCGTCGACCGAAGTTGCAACAAAATAACAGTTTCAGCAACAACAGCACCATAACATCAGGATCACCACTTTGGAGCAAGATTTAATATAGCTAGAGCACCCAAACATGACAAGTTAAAGCATGGAAATGAAGTACACATGATGCTTAACACATAGGAGAAAGAATCAATGCAATAGGCCTCATGGATTTGTTACAATCATCATGCAAAGTTGCAACAAAATATAAACAGCATCACTTAACAGGAAAAAGTAGCAGTTTAACGGCCTGATGACCACTTCAACACACAATTACACAATCAAGACGAGCTCAAATGCAAAAACTTTCTACATACGAATGCTAGAGCACGCAAAACTGAGCAACTTTCGTTTTGGGGGCACGTTCATCGGAGCTACAGATTAGTCGCAAAACTACTCGCAAAACGGATCACAGTAGCAATAATTAAAAGACTTAGCAGAAAATTGGAAATAAAATAACCACTGGAAAAAAAAGAGGCCCACCATGGGCTGAGGCCCACGAGGCCGGCTGCGCTGGAGGCTGGCGGCTGGGCCCTGGACGCGAGGAGGCCGGCGGCCTGGAGTGGTGGGCCGGCCCACAGGCGGCGGTTGGAGGCGCCCTGGGTCGTGCTCGCTCCCGAGCGCACCCGAGCGGCGGCGGCGGCTGCGCCCGCCGGCGAGGGGCGGCTCAGGCGGCGCCAGGCGAGGAGGCAGGGGCGTAGCGGCCGGAGGAGGTCGAGGGAGGACGCGGCGGCCAGTCGCTGGGGTCGTCGGCGGCGCGAGCCCGAGCTCGGGGCGGCGCGGAGCTTCGAGGCCGAAGCCATGGCGGCCGGCACCTCCTGCAGGACAGAGAGAGGGAGAGGTGAGAGATGAGAGAGGAGGAGGAAGAAGGGAAGAGAGGAGATGGAGGAGAGGTGCGGCGGCTGGGCTGGCTGCCGAAGCGCGGCCGGCGGCGGCGGCTTGTCGGGCTGGCGGCGGCGGGCGTCCATGGGAAGAGAGAGAGAGGAGAGGTTGGAGGCTAGGGGCAACGTGGCGCAATCCTGGCCACCCGATCGCGCGATCCGACGGCTCCAAACATATCTGAGCTAGGGTTTGCTGATTTGGGGGGAATAGCTGCGAAAATTGGGGCAGATCTGAGGGGGGTGGCTGCAAATTGTGTCTAGGGAAACCCTAGAAATGGGTGGGAGTGTGGTGGTCTTTATATAGCCCCGGTGGCTGGCAGTTTGCAAAAACATCCCCGGTTTTTCTCTCGCGTGCACGGTGCTCACGTTTCTGACCGCCGGGGGTCCGCAGGACCTCCGATTCGGGTAAAACTTCGAACTGCGCGATCAGTGCGTCGAGTCGGCGGCGTTCACCTCGCGCTGGAATCGTTCCGAAAACACTTTCCGGCGCGCTATAAAAATATCCCGTTTAATTATTAAACAGGGTTTTCGTTCCGTTGGCTGCGGCTGGTCTCATGCGGTTTTCGCGATGGTGATCGGGTGAAACCCGGTGTCGCAAAGGTCGAGTGTCAGGGTGGCAAGGGTCGGTCTCCGTCCGGTACGAGATAAGAGGGAAAAATAATAATCGCAGATCGATAAATCGGGGATGCAAACACCGCAACAAATCAGTCAATCAAACAATTCACACCGAAAACAAATTTTTAATTTTTGTGAAAACTGGGCTGTTACAATACAACACCACCAACAAGGGATCTCATCTCGAGATCCAAGACGACCCGGGGGAGAGGGGGGGAGAGAAAAGGAGAGTCGACGATCTTCAACACCACCAACAAGGGACTCTGCTCCATGTCAACGTCGAACTTCGGTCGAGATAATTTTCCGCAGAGAGTCGACATCGTCGGAATAACGAAAACGTCAGTGACAAGAGGAAGAACGACAGCTAAAACCTGGTCAAAGGGATAGTGATTTTCGACGCAAGTCGTAAAAAACACCGGCAAAAGGATGGATGGCAATAGATGACCCAGATGATTCCCGAAATCGGAGAAGCTAAAGGTACTACAGGAATTCCCACCTGAGCTCGGAATCGAGACAATACACTGCAAGCAAGGCATTGTAACGGTTCCGATACTCCACTCACTCGAGATCCTAGAGGTTTGAAGGGGGTAAGATGAGAATTTGAAACACTTACGACACTTGTACTGACCAGAGCAAGGGTAAGGAGTAAAAAGATTCCTACTCTCCGACAACTAACTTAGTAACTACAAAATAATTTTTGTCTAGACTCGACTTCGGCCAGAGAGGGGATCCTACGGTCGGTAAGGCTCTGATACCAAGTTGTAAGGCCCGATATGCGGTACTATTCCAGATCTAGGTGTTTCCACCCAGATCCGGGGACGAAGCACATATCGGTCCCACCGCGACATATGACAAAGCCATATGCCCCGGATTTCCAACATGATATCACAACATTACAGATACAAGGATACAACATCTCATACAATCGGCATACAATTGCCTTAATACAATACAACAGCGAAAGATATATGTCTGAGTACAGACTACAAGCAAATGCCTAGTGGCAAAGAGAAAAACATCGATCCCCATAACCACACGGGTCCAGGCCCTCCGCCGGGATCCGCCTAACTAGTCGTCGTCGAGTCTCCACGTGAAACGTCGATCACCATACCTGTCGTCGATCGAGAACCCTGAAAAGAGTTTGGGCGTAGTATCATGAGTACAGAGGTACTCAGCATCCAACTGTTGTGCTCATCTGACCCATCAAGGACTTTATCACTCGTCATTCTAGGACAACTAGTAGTTTACGGTAAGGAAGGGGTAAGTGGTGAGGTTGCTGCCGCGCTAGCATTTATGAAGTGGCTAACGATCTAGAGAGTAAGATAAGAAGCCAAGCAGTCGATGAGGAATCGCCTCCAACAAGTCTTGCTATCAACTACTTACGCAAACATAACACCTATCCTATCCTTGTCCTCCTCTTCGCATCCCGACGAAGAAGAAGCAGTCAAGGCACACACACACGTTGATCAAGTTATTTAAGATTATCTCAGTTGTTGTTGTCTATGAACAAGGAGTAGGTCTCAAGTCGTCAATAACCGTGGACACGGCTTCTCGAAAATATTTAACCCTGCAGGGGTGTACCAACTGCCCATTACGAGGCTCCGCACGCACCCATCTCTCTCAGTTGCTACCCATCATAGGCAACCATTTTATGATTTAGTTCCGAGAGATCCGAAACGACAGGTCCCTCTAACTAACAACGAACAAATCCGGGTGGCCCCTGGGGAGTCGACACCCAATCCAAAAGCTGGCCACGCTCTCGGATCGGACTCTTCCGTATGACGCAGGTCGGATTGCCGGTAATCACACATGGGAAACCGGGTCCTAGCTGATCGGGTGGACCAACAGAGAAACAAAGTCTCCACTGGCCCAAGTTGTTTTAAAACAGCTGGGGGCCCAACCAAGCACACACACGTTTTCAAATGGTAAATCAGCTTGGGCCACTACTAGAAATGCTTGAAGCTAGGTAGGTAAGAAAAGGGGACCCCATAAAATCCCACACGCGGTTAGGCACGCTCAGTCTTAAAACCAATACCCGGAACTCGGATCCTAGGTGACTCGAATGGAACAAAGCGTCGGGGCGGGATAGCCTAGACCTTCCATCCTTCGTCGAATATAGTCAACATTATAATAATCATATCATCAACAACAATATAATAATGTGATATCCCAACCCAAAGAGTAACAGGGTAACATCGTAGCATCCTAAGCAGGGGCTGAGCAACGAGAAACAGTAACATAGCAGTACATGGTTTGCTGGGAGGGGACATGGCTGTATCGGTTTGAAAGAGGCTGTAAACATGTGGTAGGATCAAACATCGAACCTAACCTATACTAGCATGCAAACCGCTGGTTGAAATAGAATGGATCATAAGTAATGTATAGTCCTTGCCTGTTGATAAGTCGTGTTCCGGAGGTGTAGTTGATCGCAAGCTCGCATCGTCTCCGAGAGGTACCCGCGGGAGCACACAAGAAGTAAACACTGGAAAGCAATCAACGGTGCACCACTATTACTATGGAGAAATACAAGATCAAAGAGACAGCACAAGGCACGGCAACGCGATACAGATCTATCGTCGAGAACGGTTACTAACAGTTTAAGTGGGGTATCGGTCACACACGACGAATACCGCACTTTTACAAGGGTTCAAGTTGTTTAGCTACAGGTGATCAACCAACGTTTATTAACATGACAACTCAAGCAAGCATGGCATAGCACACAAACATGTCAAGAGGTGAAGCACAAAGTAAACTATCTATGCTAGTCAATTTAAGTGAGGCACAACCTAGACATGGCATAACACTAAGTGCCGCACGATGATTAAAAGATTTGGTACTGTTCTGTCCTAAACCATATTTTAGGTTGGTTAACAACAGCAAACAATAGCATAAACACAAAGTACACGAAAAACTAATCAAGTTACATATAAGGCACACTCCAAACGGAGTTACGGTTAAAAAGATATAAGCAAAACAAGTTACAGGCACAAACTGCCAACATCACGAAGCACACTTTAGAGCAATGCATAAACAGGTTAATGAATGCAAACATGCTCACAAATGACTTGCAATTAAAGTAGACATGACAGGTAAGACATGGAAAAAAGAATCATGCAAATAGGCATTACGGATCAAAAGATATTAAGCAAACAACATGGCATTGCAAAGTAACAGACTTCGAGAAAAACAGAGGTGGCTGTCAAAAACAGCAGCATAGCAACTTTGGAGCTAAATAACTATATGGCCAGAAAGCATACCATGGCAACGCAATACATGTAATGAAAGTAGACATGATGCTTAACAAAATGCAATTGGAATCACTCAATGCCGATAAACGGTTGCGACACTCTCGTCGACCGAAGTTCCAACAAAATAACAGTTTCAGCAACAACAGCACAATAACATCAGGATCACCACTTTGGAGCAAGATTTAATATAGCTAGAGCACCCAAACATGACAAGTTAAAGCATGGAAATGAAGTACACATGATGCTTAACACATAGGAGAAATAATCAATGCAATAGGCCTCATGGATTTGTTACAATCATCATGCAAAGTTGCAACAAAATATAAACAACAGCACTTAACAGGAAAAAGTAGCAGTTTAACGGCCTGATGCCCACTTCAACACACAATTACACAATCAAGACGAGCTCAAATGCAAAAACTTTCTACATACGAATGCTAGAGCACGCAAAACTGAGCAACTTTCGTTTTGGGGGCACGTTCATTGGAGCTACAGATTAGTCGCAAAACTACTCGCAAAAATGATCACATAGCAATAATTAAAAGACTTAGCAGAAAATTGGAAATAAAATAACCACTGGAAAAAAAGAAGAGGCCCACCATGGGCTGAGGCCCACGAGGCCGGCTGCGCTGGAGGCTGGCGGCTGGGCGATGATTGCATCTCCCCTACCCGGCCTCTGCAAAATCAACTGCTACCTTCTCCCGCCGCCAGTGATCGTCTTAGGAGTATGGCTAACTTCCCAGTGCGCCCGTTTGACCTCGCACCTGCTGGCGCTGATTTTTAGAGAGGTCCGGCCAACCGACTGCAACGCAACTAGATGGTGGTAGATGACCCCTTGCCGAGTCATGAGAGGTATGCCATCGTCCTCGCCTCGCCTCCGGTTCCTGATCACCGCAAGCGTATGGTGTTGGATGAGGTGCTTCATATAATGAGAAATAACTTTGAGCTTACAGTTCCTGACTCGTTTGTGTATCTGATTGGGATCGGTATGGTTGCGTTTGAAGATGCATCTATTAGGGATCAATTTATTCAAGAGAGTCCTCATGCACTGGATGATCTAGATGATTCTGTTACTTTCTCCTTCATACCCCATGATGAAGGGGAGAATATGAGAGTTTGTGCTTTTCAGTATGTCACCTGGGTCCTTTTCTTGGCCTTCTCGATGGATTATCAGAATGATTACTATGTTAACAATGCCGTTGCTTGCTTTGGAAAGTTGGATCTTTGGCACATCCCGGGTCTCAATAAAGAGCGAGTTTTGGTGAGGGTCCTATTGTCTGACATTGCCATTGTTCCGCACAGTCTGGTGGTTAGGCACATTGGTAATTTGCCAGGCATGGGTCGATCTTGGACTATCCCTGTGTATATGTTCAATGGTAGAAACATGATCCCCGGTTTGCATGGTACTGAGGATGAGGCTCCTCCTATGAATGCTTCTCCGCACCCGTTGGAGCTCCCCTATCTGTCAGTAGCTCAGCAGTGGAAGTTAGAGCAAGAGCTGGCCAGACAAATGGAGTTGGACGCTGCTTGGGATCATCTAGAGCAGCCCCAACCAACGCTCAATGAGGGCTGGGGGGGATGGCATGTAGCTCCACAACCGTTCCGTGGAGTTAACCTCCGTGAATATCTGCAATATCAAGGTCCTTCCCTCTTGGATGGTATTGAACATGAGAGCAACCCCTCTGATGATCCTCGGGATGGGTGGTCAGTTTACTCTGAGATTGAGCTTGCGGCTGATGATCTGATTCATGGGACTAATAATGCTGAGTCTAGTTTTCTATGTACTGGTGGAAGAAACTCAAGTATCATGGTAGTGGATCCTCTATACATCTGGGCTGCTTTTTGGAATATGTATATTAGTAAATCCACACGTTGCATTGCGGGCCCGGGGAACCCTGAATCTCTGAAGGTCATGTGCCCCTTAAACCCCATGTGGTTTTTCCATGCTCTTACCACTGCTCTACAAGAGGGCTTCTTCATGATGCATAAACCGGCTCATGTTGTTGTTCCTCATCAGCATGTCCAGCCACTGGTGAATATCCCCATGGACATTTGGGAAGAGGAAAACGTTTTCTTGCAGTTCGCTGACAATAATGAGGAAATTGCTCACCCTGAGACAGGGGAATTTTTTCCTGGGACGACTTGTATCATGGCCCTGTGGCCCAGGATTTAAATTCCAATGCGGAGCACGAGACCATTCCCCAAGCTGTGGTGTCTGCTTCTGAATTTATGGTGCCTGCTTCTGAATCTGCGGTGTCTTCCTCTGAATCTGTGATGTATGCTTCTGAATCTGCGGTGTCTGCCTTTGAATTTGTGATGCCTGCCTCCAAATCTGTTGGCCTCAAGAGAATGATTGTAACACCCCCAGTGTCATGCTACAGTAATCACTTTTAATAATATAGATCCTTGTGGTTAACCATGCCTTGATCATCATTAATTTAAATCACATTCAAAATCCCCCTTGGATGGAATTAAAAACAAAAATGCAAATTAAACTTGAACAAAAAAATTACGCAACCATTTTTATTAAATTCCTAAGAATCAGTATGTCAAAATAAAATAGCAATGGTAATTTATTACTATGGTTTATATATTATAAACAAAATAAAACAATAGCTAAAACAATCCCTTTTGCTCATTTTCTATCTAAGTAAAATCCAAATGATTTTATTAAGCCATCAAGCTTTTTGTAGCATTGCTATATAGTGTAATAAAAATAGTGGAGCAAGTTTCACTTTTCACAAAAATCAAATACTAGATAAAAAAACAGAAACATAAATGAATAAAAAAAGGAAATACAAAAAAAAGAAAATATCAAAGTGGCCCACCCCATTGGTGCAACAAGTGCACAGTGAAGCCCAGACCCTCCCCCTTCCTCTTTCTCCCTCCTCCACTGTTTCCCTTCGTGCGTGGCACACATCCAGCCGCCATGGCCGCCGATGGCTCGCTGTAGAGCATCCCGCGGCTCCTTTTCGTGGATAAGAGCCTCCCCAACCCATCTCCTGGAACCCTAGATCGGCATTCCTCTCCCTCACCTCGCCCCTCCATTTATGTGTGCACACCGAGCACGGTCGTCGTCGCCGTTCGCCATTGACGCGGCCCTCGGCCACCTCAAGTTCCGGGAGCATGTCCAAGGGCCCCGTGGGCCTCGACTTCGTCACCTGCATGCACTGTCTTGAGCCGCTAGCCTCTGCATCGTCGGAATCGGGTCATTCCCCGCATCCACGGCCGCCGCCTTCCTCTCCTTAATTCACCGCACTCCGAGCGCCGCCGGCCTCCCCCAGCCATCCTCTGCACCCTCTGTGAGCCCGTGCACGTTCCTAATCCCTTCCCCTTTCATTTTGTCCCCGTAGAACCGTGCTTGGCGGCCGCTGGCATGCGCGCCTGGCCGCCGCGCCCCGACCACTCCTGTTGTCGACCGCTCGCTTACCCCTACCGGCCTCACCGCGCCGCCGCTGTCCCGTGGCCACGACCATGGACAAGGCCGTGCGGTGCGTATTGTGTGATGTGTGGGGTTTGAGCCCACTTACTGGTGCCCCCCTGCAAAATAAACACATTAGAGATAAAAACCACCCTATTAATTAAAATGTGTGTATTACATGTGGGCCATAAGCCCCTAAACAAATAGCAGATTAGATAAACAAATAAAAGATTAGATATAATGAAATACCTCCCTGCTGTATATGACATATGGGCCATAGGCCATTAGTTTAGATTAAATACACTGTTAAATTTAATTGCCTCTGTGAGGCTTACATGTGGGCCCATGTATTGTTAGATAAATAGAAGATTTTATTTAAATATCAGTCCATGACATATGCACTACAGGAAAAAGGAGTTTTGCCATCAGCTTTGTGCTTTGCCGTCAGCTTTCTGTCGGGGCTGACGGCAACGCAAACTATGTCGTCAGCCAGACGGTAAGCTGACGGCAAAGACCTGGCTGTGGGCAAAACGGAGCTATGCCGTCAGCCAGTTCAACGCCGTCAGCTGGCTGACGGCAGATGCCATTCAAGCTGACGGCAACAGGCTAGCTGACGGCGAACAACCAACCTAGCCCCACCAGGAGGAGCTGGCTTAACTGCCCGCTGCTTGGCCGTCAGCCAGCAGACGGCCAAGCCTCTGCCGTCAGCCAGCTGACGGCAAAGCAGCTAGCGCCATTAACCCACGTCGGGCCAGCCCTAACCCCCACAACCCCCCACATCTCGCCACCGCGTCTCCCTTGCTGCGCCCCGCCGCCACCTCCCCACGCCGGTGACCCGCCACCTCCCCACGCCGGCGCCCCGCCGCCACCTCCCCGCCGCCACCTCCACACCGCCGCCGGGCCGCCGTCACCTCCCCTGGTCGCCGCCACCGTCACCTCCCCTGCTCGCCCTCCCCCTCTAGGTCTCGGCGGCGCCGTCGGTCTCCTCTCCCCCAGCCGTCGACCCCCCTGCAGGTGAGCACCGGCCCTCCCATTTTTTGCATTTTTTCTATTTTGTATTCATTTTTGTTTGTATTTAATGTAAGTAGATATTTATGTTAAATTTTAGTTAGCTTATCATTAGTTAGGTAAAAATTTAGCTAGGTAGATCAGTTAGGAGATTAGGGCTAGGGTTTGTTAGGTTTAGAAATTAGTTAGTATACTAATTAGGATTCAATTTTGTTTCTATAATAAATTTTAGTTAGCTTATAAGTATTTAGTTAAAGAAATTAGCTAGCTAGATTTGTTAGTAGATTAGGGCTAGGGCTTGTTAGATTTAGGAATTAGTTACTACTAATTAGGATATATAGTTAGTACTATTTGATTTCGGTGATATGAAACCGGGGGCAAGAGCTCTTATTTATCTAAAAAAACAAAGGTGCTAAGTGAGGTGCTAAGAGTATTAAATGTGTTAAGTAACTATAGTCTCCAATGTATTGGTGCTTAGCTTGTTGTTGCTAAGGTTGCCTTATTTAATTGCATAGGTTCCCGTGACTAGCAGTTTTTCCTACTGGGACACCAAACGTCTCTCTCCTCTTAGTTTCACCCTACCCTAGTTTCACCCTACCTAGAAGATAGGCGTAGCTAGTTCTTTCCTTCTCAACTCATGCAAGTCACGTAACCCATATGCGTCTCCCGTTCGAAAGATTCCATTTATAAATATGCATTCATTTGCATATTTATAATTGGATTCTTTTCGAATTGTCCAACGTTATCCATGGACAGCCCGAGTATGTGTAGATTGGATTCATTTCCCCATATATGCTCTCCTCCGGATCGGACGCAGGATTTCGTCGGCGCCACCTTGTTGTTCTCCGGGTACACATCCTCTCGGTTTATGCTGAGACGTGTATCAGGAGAACAGCGGGGAGGTGCTGTCGAAATTTTGCGTCGGATCGGGAGGAGAGCATGGGGAAATGAATCCAATCTGCACATACTCGGGTGGGATTAGGACCTATCTTTACCTATTAGCTAGTGCGCATATGCCGTATCACCGTAATTAATTATATGCCTTCTGGTGTTAATTTGTACTAGCTAGCTAGCCAGAATGAATGATCGTGCGTGGATGTACACCGGTCACCCTAGTCAAAAAAATATGACTGAGGAATGGTTGGCCAAGACCGAGGAGTTCCTAGAGGTTGCATTTAGTGCTGGCCAACCAAGAACATGGTGCCCCTGCACTAGATGTAAGAACTATTCACAACAGACAAAGGATGTAATGGGTAAACACCTGCAAATACGTGGTTTCATGCCTGATTATACGTTGTGGTCATTTCATGGCGAGTCGACCCAACGTGACAGACATGAGGTAGTGCGTCAGCGCATTGAGGATTGTGGTACAGGGATCGAAGACATGGTCAATGACTACAACGATGCTCGTCTTGAGGACGAAGAACCGGAGGAAATTGCCAAGGCCTTTTATGCCATGCTAGAGTCTTCAAAACTCCCACTGCATGCGCACACCAAGCTTTGTCAACTAGATGCCATCGCACAAACAATGGCTCTTAAGGCACAATTCAACTTGTCCAGAGAGTGCTATGATGCGATGATGACCTTATTCGGGCGCTTTCTACCGGACGGTCATATTATGCCTGCAAACCTATACCACTCAGACAAAATACTCGGTGCACTGAAGATGCCCATCGAGCGGATACATGCTTGTGAGAAAGGATGCGTCTTATTTAGGCATGAGTATGCGGATGATAATTATTGTCCACGCTGCAAGTCCTCCAGGTATATTATCGTAGACAACGGTCTTGGTGAGAAGACGCAGAGCAAAATACGCGTAAACATTCTTCGGTACCTACCGATCTTACCAAGACTTCAACGGCTTTACATGCTTGAAGAAACAGCAAAAGAAATGACATGGCACAGAGATGGAATTAGACGTGCTACAGATGAATACGGGAATTTGATGTTGACCCACCCCTCTGATGGTGAAGCGTGGAAGATGTTCAATGAAATACATAAAGAAGGTAAAGCCAAAGACCCAAGAAACGTGGCACTTGCCATTAGCCTCGATGGGTTCAATCCTTTCGGTATGACGGCAACCCAGTATAGTTGTTGGCCCGTATTCATCATGCCCCTCAATCTGCCCCCTGGAGTACTTATGCAAAGAAAGCACATCTTCTTGACGTTGATAGTTCCGGGGCCCAACTATCCCGGAAAAAATATGAATGTGTACTTGCAACCACTGATGGATGAGTTAAAAGAAGCTTGGGATAATGGGATCCGGACATATGACGCAGCTAGCAAAACAAACTTCCAACTGCATGCTTGGTTGATGTACTCCATGCATGACCTGCCGGCGTTTGCACTTTTTGTTGCATGGTGCGTGCACGGAAGGTTCCCATGCCCGCAGTGCAAGTCTGCTCTTAAGTTTCATTGGCTGCCGGAGGGTCGCAAGTATTCTTGCTTCGACTTGCATAGGCAATTCCTGCCTCTGGACCATGGATTCAGAAAAGACAAGAAGAATTTCACCAAAGGTAAAGTTGTCGAGCACGAGGCACCACCTATGATGACGGGCGCACAAATTCTTGATCAGTTGAACTCACTAGAGCCTGATCCGAACCGGCCAGGGTATTTCTTGGGATATAATATGGAACACGCCTGGACCCACAAGCCATGCTTTTGGGATCTCCCGTATTTCAAAGACCTTGCTCTTCCACACAACATTGACATGATGCACACTGAAAAAAATATGGGTGAGGCCCTTTTTGGTACATTGTTCGGCACTGATAAGGGGAAAGATAATGTTAAGGCTAGAGTCGATCAGGAGAGTCTGTGTAATAGGAAGTCACTGAACATGCGACAACTGAAAGGGAAGAATAATTGGGAGAAGCCAAAGGCATGGTTCAATCTTAAAAGGGAACACATGAGGGAAATCCTCATCTGGGTGAAAAAAAAGTTGATGTTCCCCGATGGGTATGCAGCGAATCTAGCAAGGGGAGCAAGTCTTGAAAAGTTGAAAATCTTTGGGCTGAAGAGTCACGATTGGCACATATGGCTTGAGCGGATAATGCCGGTGATGTTGCGCGGCTACATCCCCGAGGATGAATGGCTAGTAATGGCAGAGCTAAGCTATTTCTTCCGTGTTCTTTGTGCTAAAGAATTATCGCCTATTGTGATAGAAGAGATGGAAAAACTGGCGCCGGAGTTGATATGCAAGTTAGAGAAGATCTTTCCACCGGGTTTCTTTAATCCAATGCAGCATATGATTTTGCATCTACCGATGGAGGCAAGATTGGGTGGCCCTGTTCAAAACCGTTGGTGCTATGCAACCGAGAGAATGCAGAAGACGCTTCGAGCAAAATGTAAAAATAAATGGAGAATTGAAGCATCAATGGCTGAGGCATTCGTTGTCGAGGAAGCGGCAAACTTCGTGACAGCACACTATGCTTCCACTAATTACAGTTTGCATAATCCAAAGCCTCGGTACAATACTGGCGACCCCGAGCGACATGAATCCAAGTTCAAACTCTTTAAAGGGAGCCTCGCACCTTGTGGGGTTATGAAGACAAAGACGTTGACCTTCGAGGAATGGAGCATCATTACATTGTATATGTTGACCAACATGACAGAAGTGCGGCCATACATCGAGTAAGTGCGCGGTACATATTAATTGTTCTGCAACTTCTTGACGAGTTGTGTGTCTAACTTCTCTTAATTATTTGATACAGTCGATTCGTCGCGCAATTCTCGAATGGAGTGGCGATCGAAAAAGACTCCATCTAAGAGAATAATCTTCTTGAGAAGCGGGGAGGCGGCAATCCCGGTTTCATCTCTTGGTTTACACAAACGGTACTTCTTATATGATATACAGGCCATTGTTATTTCTTCGTCGTCTCAGTACCGACTAATACAACAAGCCTTTCCGTTTCAACTTGTAGGCTAATTCAGAGTCGATGGACGCTGAATTGAGACAAATCGCAAATGGTTTTGACTTTAAGGTCCATACATATGAAAAATACGACATCAATGGGTATCGCTTTCATACTGGTATGAAAGAGCAAACTATGCCCGATCGGAAAACAACGAATTCCGGTGTGTCCGCTATAGATGGAGGAGTCGAGTATTATGGAATAGTTGAAGAAATATACGAACTGCTATATTATGGTGAAAATCCTCCGAATGCCGTTGTCTTCAAATCTCATTGGTTCGATCCGAAGGACACTAGACGAACTCATGAGCATGTTGGGCTAGTTGAAATTAAACAGAAGAACCGTTTAAATGTTGCCGAAGTTTATATTGTGGCTCAACAGGCCACACAGGTTTTCTATCTTCCATGGGCCTGCCAAAGTGTAAAGAATCTCGAAGATTGGTATGTCGTCTATGACGTGCCGCCACATGGTAAACTACCTGCCCCCAATGAAGAAGAGGATTATCAACCTCACATAGACCCAGACACATATGACGGAGAATTCTTCCAAGAAACACGTGTGGCCAAAAAACATTTCGGAAAAACCTCTACGTTTGGTCAAAACATGGAAGTAGAGAATGACAATGCGGAGGAAGAGGAAGAAGTGGAACACGAAGAGGTTACCGATGATGATGAGGAGGAAGATGAAGAAGTGGAACACGAAGAGGTTACCGATGCAGATGACCTATCATTGCTTGACCGGTTACAAAAAGGCTTTCGAAATGTGGTTGACGCTGAACCTGATCCCGGAGAAGAGATCATTCATGACGACACGCGTGATAGTGACGATGATGTTTTTATTGATCCTAGAGAAGATACAGATGATCCCGACTATTAGTTGTATGCATCCCAACTTTCTTTTGTTTGTTGTATATATGAATTTGTATTATTTATTTCCTTAATGTACTAATTCATCTTTATATGCATATGTTTGTTTTTTGTATATATGAATTTGTATTATTTATTTCCTTACTTTACTAATTCATCTTTACTCCGTAACAGGTGTTGACACATGGCGAGCCGTAGGGACCCACCGGTGGAGTCTCGACCACCTCTATCTCTACGGAGAGAGTTGCTGGCGGGTATTGTCGCAGCCAGCTCGCCGCCGGCGCGTGCTGAGCAGCCTCGTGGGAGAGGTCGGGGAAAAGGCCCAAAGAGAGCTAAACCCGGTGGTCGAGGAGGTGGTCGAGGAGCAGGTGGCGCCCTAGCCGAGTCACCCACTCACAGGACAGTCTCACCGGTGCAGGAGCCACCGCCGGTGCAGTCGGAGGCACCGGAGCAGCGGCCACCGCCGGTGTAGTCGGAGGCACCGGAGCAGCGGACACCGCCGGTGCTGTCAGAGACACCGGAGGCACCGAGGCAGTCGACGGAGCCTCGTTGCGATGATCCTTGGGAGGAGCGTGCTCGCACGGATGATGATGATGCTGATGAGGATGATGATAGCGATGACGACGGGGCTGAGGGGGGTGAGGGGGATGATGGGGGTGAGGGGAGCTCCTCTTCCAAGAAGCCGGTGTACCAGCGTGGTATGACACGGCTCCCACCACGTCCGGACCCTGCGCAGAGGGTATTGATTGCGCCAGATGGGGAGAAGTAAGTTGATGAATTTTTTGTGTTCCTTGTATATATATATCATACATGTACATATGGTCCAACAAGAACTAATGTCTTTGTGTTCTTATTTTGCAGGGAGTGGACTTACCCGAAAGGTGCTCGGAATCCGAACTGCCTCCTTGGTGCCGTGCTTAAGGAGCAGTTCCCCGGGCTAGTCCAGTTGCCTATTGAGGGTAGGGTTCCTGAGCCCGGCCTCACTTGGCCACACTACAAAGCCGCCCCGGCCCCGCCAGATGAACGCATCAACAATGTTGAATGTCGTACCAAAGCCGACATGGTGGTGGCTACTTTTTGGGTAAGTATTCTAAGCATTGCAATCATTTATTAGTGTTGGAATCATTTCACTCATCTTTTCATATGTTCGATGCATTTTTCAGTGCTACTATAGGGTTGAGGAGGGGATGGAGCCGGCGGCCCAGAAGAATCTCGAGAAGGAGATAGTGAGGCTACTCACGAACACTAGGCACGAGATGCGTGTTCAGTGTGTTCGAGATTGGTACGCCAAGAAGGGCGTGAAGAAGGCCAAGAAGAAGTGTAGAAAAGTTTTCCTTAAGAAGGATGAATACTTGGAGGTAAATTCCTACACTTATAAGTAAGGCCTAGTTAGCTCCAACTTTTCTTTATAAGCTTATGAAGCTCAAACTTGGCTTTATAAGCTTATAAGTGTCAAACGTTTCTTTATAAGCTTATGAAGCTCAAACTTGGCTTTATAAGCTTAGAAGTGTCAAACTTTTCTTTATAAGCTTATGAAGCTCAAACTTGGCTTTATAAGCTTAGAAGTGTCAAACTTTTCTTTATAAGCTTATGAAGCTCAAACTTGGCTTTATAAGCTTATAAGTGTCAAACTTTTCTTTATAAGCTTATGAAGCTCAAACTTGGCTTTATAAGCTTATAAGTGTCAAACGTTTCTTTATAAGCTTATGAAGCTCAAACTTGGCTTTATAAGCTTAGAAGTGTCAAACTTTTCTTTATAAGCTTATGAAGCTCAAACTTGGCTTTATAAGCTTAGAAGTGTCAAACTTTTCTTTATAAGCTTATGAAGATCAAACTTGGCTTTATAAGCTTATAAGTGTCAAACTTTTCTTTATAAGCTTATGAAGCTCAAACTTGGCTTTATAAGCTTATAAGTGTCAAACTTGGCTTTATAAGTTTATAAAGGTCAAACTTGTCTCTATAAGCTTGTAAAACTAAAAAATGATAATAATAGCTTAGTTACATAAAACTTGACTTGTACTTGGCTTAAAAAAGATATTCAATGACTTTATAAGATTATTAATTCATAGGCGCCCCCGAGATGGTGTGCAAATAAGATGGATTGCTTTGAGGCGATAGTGGACAAATGGCTTAGTGATGCCTGGCTGTCCACCCACAAAAGCGCCAAGGCTAGGCGTGCTCAAATGGTAGGTGTGGCACACCACCAAGGCAATCTCAACGTCAACGAGTACGCAAAAAAATGGGTATGTGCCTTTTTGTTTTAAGTTTCATGTCCTTTCATCATTAATCAATTGATTTGTTTCATGCCTTTTCTTTTCTTTTCATTGTAGGCGAAGCACCATAATCAGCCTGTGCCTAAGGGATTTCGCTCATTTGCCATGGCCCATAAGGGAAAGTACAAAACGGTGACGGCATATTCCGAGGGCGACGGTGTTGAGGCGTACACTAGCGCTGCAGCCTACCACAAGATGATGGCCTATTCTGAGGTGGCGAAAGAGCTACGCGGTCCTCAGTTTGACCCGAGCGAGGAGGAGATTGATCCGGAGGCCTTGATGATTTCTGGTGGCGGTAAGCATCATGGCAGCACCTCCATGTGCAATGGCTTCGTACATTGCCCGGAGACTCTACCTCAGATCAAGGCGAGGCAAACGAGCTCCGCTCCTGCTATACGACCTCGCCCGCGGCCAGTGACATTGCTATCCAGGTATAACTTTGTCTCAATTTTTCTTTCCGTTCTTTAGACTACGTAGCGATGATGACAATAATTGCTATATTGTTGAGTGTTCTCAGGACGCCATTCAGAGGGAGAGACAGGCGACACAAGAGATGTTGTCGGAGCAGCTTGCGGAGAGGGACCGGCTGGCGGAGGAGAGGACCCAGAGGATACTCGAGGAGGAGAGGGCACGCAATAATGCCCAGACGAAGGCCATCTACGACCTCTTCTCGGTAAGTAACTACTTTTTCATATATCCGCCAAGAATGCATATGCATATGTTTGGTTCACTTGCTAATATGCTCGAGTCCTCAAAACCTAACTCGCAGAGTATGTGGGAGAAGCAAGGTCTTACCCCTCCACCGATGCCGACGCCTATCGCTTCTCCTCCCGGAACGGTAAGTTTCTTTCAATGATCAATATATCCTGGTCTTATACCATCAAGTGTCATCATGCTTACCACATTGCAACTCATCCTTTGTTGCAGCATAATTCCGGAGCTGCATCTCACAACCCACAAGAATCTCCTAGTGAATCCCCGAGCAACCCACGTGGCGGCTCTTCTCAGCCTTGAGGTGGCCTCCGGTAAGTTACATAAAGCTCATCAATGACTTTATATGCTCATAAAGCTCAATAATGGTAGTAATAGCTTAGTTACATAAATATTTACTTATACTTGGCTTTATAAAACTTACACTTGGCTTTATAAGCTTGTAAACCTAAAAAATGAATTATACTTGGCTTATAAAAGCTAAAAAATGACTATATAAGCTTATAAAACTTACACTTGGCTTTATAAGCTTGTAAACCTAAAAAATGAATTATACTTGGCTTATAAAAGCTAAAAAATGACTATATAACCTTATAAAACTTATACTTGGCTTTATAAGCTTGTAAACCTAAAAAATGAATTATACTTGGCTTCTAAAAGCTCAATAGTGAATTTATAACCTTATAAAGCTCAAACTTGGCTTTATAAGCTTGTAAACCTAAAAAATGAATTATACTTGGCTTCTAAAAGCTCAATAGTGAATTTATAAGCTTATAAAGCTCAAACTTGGCTTTATAATCTTTTAAATCTCAAATTAGATTTATAAGCTTATTAAGTTCAACAATGACTTATACTTGTCTTATAAAAGCTCAATAATGAATTTACTAGCTTAAGTGGCTTATAAACCTAAAAATGACTTATACTTCACATATAAAGCTCAAAAATGAATTAATGACTTAGTTAGATCTAAAATGAGATATATTTAGCTCTTGAGGTCTAAACAAGTATTGTAGAATAAGAAGAAGGATAGGAGGAAAAGAAAGAAGTGAAGAAGAAAGAGGTGAAAAAGAAAGTAAAAGAAGAAAAGTTCTTCTTATTCTTACCTTTTCTCTTCTTTCTTTTTCTCCATCTTCTATTCTTCCTTTCATCTTATTCTTATTCTTCCTCTTCTTCTCCTTACTCTTCTTCTCCTTGTTCTTTTTTATATACTTAGCTTATAAAGGCCAAAACTAACATATACTTTTATGTTCACATTTTGCAGATTTTGGCTATATGCATGGATGGATGCTACCTTTGGAGTGTGTTGTAGATATAGAATGTTGAACTTTTAGTGTTTGTCATATGGATGGATGTTGAAACTTTGTAGATTTTGTTGATGTACTTGTAAATATTATATGGTTGATGCACTTGTGATGGTTGTTAATTATATAGTTGATGCACTTTTTGTATTACTTGTGGGATGGAGATGACTATAATATATCATGTTGGCTATAATATATCTGTATATATATATTATTGTTTAAATGCAGGGAATTAAATAAAACAAATTAAAAAGATAGGTACAGAGAGCTTTGCCGTCAGCTGGCTGACGGCCAGGGCGTTGCCGTTAGCAAGCTGACGGCAAAGCGGACACGTGGCGGCAGCCTGTGCAATCTGGACTGCGGCAGTGACCATTTGGTCACGGCTTTGCCGTTAGCCTTCAATCGGCTGACGGCAAAGCGTTGGGCTGGCTGACGGCAAAACGCTGACATGTGGGCCCAGGCAAGGGCTTTGCCGTCAGCCACGGTGCTAGCTGACGGCAATGAACGCCGTTAACTCAGCCCCCCGGGGTTAAGTCAGAGCTGGCCGTACGAGCGGCGTTGCCGTCAGCCTGTACAAAAAGGCTGACGGCAAAGCCGTTGCCGTCGGTCGATATTGAGCTGACGGCAAAGCAGCTCACTGCCGACTGATGAGCTGACAACAGGTTTGCCGTCGGGGAGCTGACGGCAAAGCCTTTGCCGTCCGCTTTACATATGTTTGCCGTCAGCCAAAGCTGACGGCAAAACTCCTGTTTCCTGTAGTGATGGGCCCTTTCACTGTTTAAAATAGATAAATAATTTTATTAGAGCCCAGTCAATTACACCAGGGCCCATATGTCAGCTGACTGGTCAACAACACTATTGTGGATAATGTAGATTTTAATAATAAAAGAAATTCTATAAAACAATTAAATCTTTCAAAATCAATATATTTTAAACCGTAACTCCGACGAAAATACTTTGTACATGAAAGTTGATTAGAAAAATACAACGACCCCAAATACACCACCCGTATACCCACCCCCCCTCTAACATACCGAACACGAGACTTTCCCCCCGGATCGTTTGTCCGATAATCACCTGAAACCGATAAAACAACCGATTAAATTCCCGTTTCGTCTGTAACGTGTAACACTATGTTAGTTCACCTCTAGCTTAGCGTATTGCCATGTCTTGTATTTGTATTGCTATTATTGCCGTGTATTTATTGTTTCTCCCCCTTCTTCTTCGGTAGACTCCGATAATGCCGCCGACGACACCACCGAGTACGACTACTACGTCGACGACCGTACCCCTGCTACTGAGCTTCCACGCAAGCAGTGCCCCTTCACCTCTCCCAGATATCACCTATCTATCTATATTTATCTATTATACTAGGAATTGTTGCTTCTACGTTGCATTCCTATTCGTTGCATATCATGTCATTGTCGCCCCTTGATGTACCTTCCTTATCCTATGCTGCCTAGTATATAAATATAATATTCAGCAGTTAGCCCTTCGCAATGTTAGTCAACTAGATGTAGTAATCGGGCAGCGATCACTCTGGGGAGTGAACACGGAACACAAACGATTTAAATTGCCGCAACAGGTACGGTACAGAGTAGACAGACAAAGGAACCTACAACGGCGAGACTCTTCCGAGTCGCTTCAAGTTTGAATTACGAGTGGATGGACTCATATTTCACTCTTGTCGCCGATTCGGTAGCGAAGCACCACCGGGGTGATACGAGGGTATTCCTATTTAGTTCATTCCCGCTGATGTCTCTTTCGAACCACTTCAAGTGTACCATCGAGCGTGATTCCTCCTAGTTTCACTTGATGGTAGGCACCTAAATCAACTAGTTTCCTTAAAGGTAAGTAGTTGGGTGACCCAACGATGCTCGTGAGAGGTATTGCGACGGGATGATAGGGAGGGAATACCGATGTACAGGTGGGCTTCGACCCTTATCGTTGTCCGCGAGAGTTACCAAACCATGAAAGTCGAGCTCCTCCAAGAGCTCTCGCGAGACAAGGTAAGGAAACGGTTCACCTTGTTGGTAACCGCGTGATTTGAAGGGACGACAGGGCAAGCACTGATGTACTGGTGGTTCTGGCTGCTATTCGTTGTCCGTTTTGTGAATTAGTCGGGCAACGATAATGGTTGTCCGTGAGATAATAAAATGACTAATGGTTCGGTGGATGACTTGAGTAGCCTTTTGGCTTATACGCGCTGCCTACACGTGAGATGACGAGTATGGGCTCCCTTGCATCGTAGTCTCGTTTGAAAGCTCTTCAGATGTCAGCAGTACCGCTGCCTGCGCCGGGAAGTGGTGTGTCTTCTTTGCTCGAGCTGTGATATTTGCTTTTGCTTCACCGGCTAGCCACGCACCGTGTAGTATTACGTCAGGGTTAGGGTCCAAAGCCCTCCGTACTTAGGATTTAGACTGAAGGATGGCCTCTCTATTGAGTTTGAAGGATGGGCTACGGTGTGTTAGATAGCCTCGGTGGGGCATTCCCTAACAAGGTGTACGCCACCCTGGAGATCCGTGCGTTGTAGTGTAACAGAAGTGCACCCCTGCAGGGAAGATTAATCTATTCGAATAGCCGTGTCTATGGTAACATGATGCTTTATGCTTAAGCCAGCTCATACTACTACAAAATATTACAAGTAAACTATTGTGGCACCCCGGCTCAGAGTACCGGAACGCCCCGTGCTCCAGCCCAGAGATCATGTCTTCTAGAACACGACACTGCTTGATATAGAACTGAACAACTTTCTATTAACGATGAAATGGCTACAAGGAGTCTATTACAACGCTAGCGAAGCGAGGAGGAGAAAAAACTTGCTCCTAATGCTAGCAACGGAACCACATCAAGCAGTGGAATAACTCTATAGCAGCGGAATAAATCTTAGCAGCGGAACAACGGCGATGGTGGTGGAATCCACTCCAAAGGGATACTGGCTGGGACACCTCCTAGCTCGCAAACAACGGGAACATCGTCCTACGAAATCATGGCATTGCCTGCAAATCTGGCATGACACGTCAGGTCAGTACATTGAATGTACTTGCAAGCTCACAACAAACAAAGCATCAAGGCAAAACAATAACATAGCAATAATAGTTCAAGCAATGCTAACATGATGAAACTAGCATAATATCAAGATTAAGACTAGTGCAAGAACAACCATCATTTAAGGTCACATGGACCACTTACTCATGTCATGATCATCACATGATCATGCAGCTTACCTCAGAGTCCTTACAGACTCAACAATCGGGTTACGGGTCATCGCATGATCAATCAACTTGTACGGGTCGTAGCATGACCACTCAACGGGTTAGGAGTCATCGCATGACCACCCAACTCATCAGGTCATCGCATGACGAACAACTTATACGGGTCGTCGCATGACCACTCAACGGGTTAGGAGTCATCGCATGACCGCCCACCTTATAAGGTCATCGCATGACCAAAAACTTATACGGGTCGTCGTACGACCACCAACTTGCATGGGTCATCGCACGACCACCGACTTGCACGGGTCATCGCATGACCACCAACTTAGCACGATCATCAAACCAGGTTCATGTTGATCCATAGTGTGACCTAGTAAGAACTGTGTCCAATACAGTGGACTCGGCTATTCGAATAGATTTCTAACACTCTGCAGAGGTTGCACACTTTACCCACACTATGGAGTTCCTCCTCCATCCTGTACCTTGGAACTTGTCCCGCAGGAACCTTGGACCTCGTACGATAGGAGTGGACTAGGACTTCTCCAACGAGACCATTCTACCGCGTGCCTCCCTTACCGTATCACCCGACATACTTCGCAAGTCATGCCGTGGGTAGCCCCGTGTCCTCCAGACACCTGCCAACGCGTGGCAAACAACATTGTCCCAAAAGGGGACTGGATCCATATAACCAAACCGACTCTCAAGACTATCTCCTTTTACCAGGCCATGGTAATCACGCGCGCATAGCCTTCCCTCCTTGGTGATAAAAATAAAAGAGCGCACCAATAGACCGAGTGTCGTGGTCATACCAAAGGTATACCCTCAAGCAATAGGAATCAAGGGGTACCCTTAGTTACATGATCTTCCAAGAAAACCCAAGAACTTACAAAAGAAATCACCAGAACATAAAGAGTCCGACAAAAATACAAAGGCATATATTGCTACGTCTCCGAGTAATCAGTTACTCGGAAGAACCAGGGGATCTACGAGTAGTCAGCTTACTCGGAGAGGGAAATCATCCCCGAGTAAGCGTTCACTCGGAGAGCACATAAGCTCCGAGTAGTCTGCTACTCGGAAGAGGGTACCGACGAGCCACTCGCTACTCGGAGGAGGGAAGAGCAACAGACGTGAAGCATTGAAACCAGAGGCGTTTCTTCCCTCTTAATTAGCAGTAATAGGCAGAACGTTTCCTGTAATTAGTATATACATTTACTCCTGTAATTATGGCCCATTCACTGGGGCGTTATGGGGACAGAGGCGCACTCTATATAAGCCCCCCCTGACCCTAGGAAAGGACACATGCAACACACATTTCTCAAAACTTGAGCAAGAATAACCCAGTCAGCCTGGGACATGACTAAGGTTTTTATCTCTAAGGAGAGGCCTAACATGTATAATTTCACTCGGTTCAACTTGTCTACGTACAGGCTCATATAGCTCCAAACATCACCCCTATATCTATTGTCAGGATTATATCCACGACAGTTGGCGCCCACCTTGGGGCTGAGTTGATCAACAATCGTAGAGATGGTGTCTTCTTCATCTTCCTCGCCGGTCCACGACCCCAAGCTCGTCCGTGGCGAGATGTTTCACTTTGGATCGTTGCACTTTGTGGCCGATGATTCCGCTTGGCTAGCGGATTCACCGCTCCAGGCACAATTGTTGCCTTTGAGAGGTAGCGTTCACTTCTGAGCTGATGAATCAGGGGCTCTGCGCCTCCAGTTGCCAGCTCACTGTCAAGCACATGATCCTTTGTCTGTCTTCCGCAAGAAGAAATGTTCAGGTCGCCCACGCACCCTTCATCGCAACAAGCAAGCCAGGGTGCAGCAAGTGGCGGTCATCGACTCGGTGGAGTCAGCCCAGAGAGCCCTTGATGAATTGATAGCAAGAGAAGGCCCATCGGCATCCCTTTTGCATCTTTCCAACTCGGTCGATGACGAAGGTATGCTGATGTCTGACCCAGAGGCTGATGAGGAACAAGAAGGCAGTAGCGGCGTCCCAATTGCAATTGCAGAAGTTTGCATGGAGGAAACACCACCACCCCAACCATCGCCAATCCGAGTTGATCTAGCTCGGAATGAAGCCAATAACCCCTCTGGGCCGAGGGTCGCGAACCAGTTCGGTGCACGTCTGCCTTCCGGAGGTTGGAACTTCGAGGGCCGAGTCGGCTGCCTCGACCTCTCACTCATGAAGAGAAAGAAGAGGCAGAAGCGGCAGAGCGACTCCTGCACACTCCCATTGACACAACCACTCCGTAAGGGAGATTCCTAGAAGCGGCCAGATTAACCAACCTTGCTGAGCGAGAGAGCTAAAACGAGTTGGAAAATACCTTAGAGAGTCAGGCCCGGGAGGTTGCTCGTCTCAAGCAAAGCAGAACCAGTCGGAAGTTACGAGGGCGGACGAGAGCCTTTCCGAGCCATGGAGCCTCTAGTGGAGAACCTCATAGCGGCAACTCGGATTGCAAACTCTTTGCAACCTAGTGGATCAGCAGCAGAGGGAATTCAACACTTGGCATTTTTATTGCAAGCAATGGTAGAGAAAAAAAGCTGCGGCCAGTCAATCACAGCAGCGTGTTCACTCCCAAGTTCCTCCCGCTGGAACATCACAATCAGTGAATAAGCCCTATGGTGACACTCGGAGAAACATGAACATATCACCTCGGCACAGAAATGATCCCCGAGAGGGTTATCGCCATGATCAATATTGGCGTTCAGAGCATCGGAGACAGGATAATTATGAGGCTCATAGATCAGAACAAGGTGCTCCACATAGAGAGGAGTTCCATCAGCGCCGAGCCGGTCATCAGGGAAACCGATACATTGATGTCGATGAAGATGCCCGGAGCCATCTGGTGCAGAGCCGAGTTGATCGTGCTAGGTCGCATCGGCAAGATCAGGCTCGCCCCTCAATGGCTACATGGCCAGTTTGTTTCAGCGAGAGGATTCGATCCACTCCAATTCCTCCTCACTTCCGAATAGCACAGGGGGTGGACAAGTACCAGGTGATGCCAAACCTCAGACATGGTTGGATGACTACAGAATAGCAGTGCAAATCAGAGGGGTAGGAGATGAGATAGCCTTGATGCACCTTCCTTTGATGCTGGAGGGCTCAGCTCGGACATGGTTGAACCAGCTCCCCCCCAGCAGTATTTGGATTTGGGAAGATCTAGAGAAAGTTTTTTTCAAGAATTTTGAAGGAACTTATAAGAGGCCCGGAGGGTTAACCGAGTTACAATTGTGAGTACAAGGGAATACAGATTCCACTCGGGATTACATCCAGAGGTGGATTACGCTTCAACTCGGTAGAAGGAGTCACCGAGTTCCAAGACATCCATGGTTTCAAGCAAGGATTCAAGTATAGAGAGTTGAGCCTCAACCTTGCAAGGTCCCCTTATGTCGCCTCACTCGGGAGACCGATGGAGATCGCAAACAAGTATGCCAATGGTGAAGAGGAGATTCGCCAGAAGACTAAGCAACATCGAGGTGGAGGAAGCTACTCGGCACCCAACCCAAAGCAGAAGACTGGAGGCAACAAAAAGAGAAAAGAAGAAGACACCCCAACAGATGCAGAGCTGGTAGCAGCTGCGAATGCCTCAGGGATTCAGGGCAGAGGTCAACCGAGGAAGGAATGGAAACCTCGTCAAAAGAAGCCGGAAAATGACGATGATGTTCTAGATCAACCTTGTCCCCTTCATACAACCCGACATGCTGAAGGAATGTTAATCCTCCCAAAGCATACACCTCAGCAGTGTCGTTTGACCAGGAGGGCAGTTCAGAACGCGAAGGCAGGACCTCAGCAAGAAAAATACGCCGACAAAAAGAAGGCAACAAGCTCAGAGCTGGACAGTGAAGGTTTCCCTAAAGAGGATGGTGTGCTTGCTATTTTTGTGGGCCGGGAATCAAAAAGAGTCAAGAAGATATAGTCCAGAGAGCTTAATTCGGCAACTCCATCAATTCTGAGTTACATGAAGTGGGCTGATACTCCAATCACGTTTGGCCAGTCGGATCACCCTCCTCATATTCCCCACCCAGGTAGACATGCTTTGATTGTCGATCCTCTGGTGGAAACAGGGAATGGGAACTTTAGATTGAGAAATGTCCTAATGGATCGAGGAAATGGTATAAACATTTTATATGCCAGCACTCTAAAAAGCATGAATATTCCAATGTGCAAGCTTCACAAAAGTTATCTGGAATTTCATGGAATTATCCCAGGGAAGAAGGAACATTCACTAGGCATGATCTCTGTCAATGTGGTTTTTGGCACACCGAGTAATTTCCGGAAAGAAAAGATTACCTTTATGGTAGTTGATTTTCCGAGTGCGTATCATGCTCTACTCGGAAGGCCAGCCTATGAAAAATTCATGGCCATACCTTGTTATGTCTATCTGAAGTTAAAAATGCCTAGCCCACAAGGCATGATCACTGTCTCGGGAGACTACAAGGAGGCCGAAGAGCTGCTGCAGAAAGGGTCATTGATAGGTGACCAACAAATGGCTGAGGTTGAGCTGGCCGAATACAAGAAAGTAGCTGACTCTTTTGAGTTGCTTCAACCCAAGAAGATGTCTTCATTTGAGTCGGCAGGGGAAACCAAGAGAGTGCAGATTCATCCTACTAACAAGGATAAGTTCACCCATATCGCAACTGACTTGGACCCTAAATAGGAACTCGAGCTCATCAATTTTCTCCGTGAGAAATGGGATATCTTTGCATGGAAGCCCTCTGATATGCCTCGAATTCCAAGGGAGTTGGCTGAGCACAAGTTACATGTTGACCCAAAGGCAAGACCAGTGAAAGAGTCCCTTAGGCATTTTTCTTCCGGAAAGAGGAAGGCTATCGGACAGGAAGTAGCAAGACTGTTGGTAGCCGGATTCATTAGGGAAATCTTCCACTCCAAGTGGTTAGCAAATCCTGTAATGGTTCCAAAGGAAGATAAAACTTGGAGAACTTGTGTTGATTTCCGTCATATCAATAAATTTTGTCCAAAAGACCGCTTTACCCTTCCTCGCATTGACTAGATTGTGGATTCCACATCAGGGTGCGAGAGACTATGTTTCAACAATGCATACTCGGGTTATCATCAAATTCGGTTATATGAATGAGATTAACTTAAAACGACATTCATAACCCCGTTTGGTTGCTTCTGCTACACCACAATGCCATTCGGACTTAAAAATGCAGGAGCCACATATCAACGCATGATGCAAAATTGCTTGATTTGGCAAATCGACAGAAATGTTGAAGTGTATGTGGATGATATTGTATTCAAATCGACCGAGGGAAGTAGTTTGTTAGCCGACTTGGATGAAACTTTTCAGAGCCTCCGAGCTTACAATATCAAGTTAAACCCAGAAAAATGTGTTTTTGGTATACCAACAGGAAAGTTGCTCGGATTTATGGTTTCCGAGCGAGGGATTGAGGCTAACCAGAAAAGATTGCAGCAATCCATAGTATGAAGCCGCCTCAACAGCTCCGAGATGTCCAGAAATTAACTGGTTGCCTTGCAGCACTCAGTCGATTTCTTTCTAGACTTGGAGAGAAAGCCCTACCTCTCTACCAACTGATGAAAAAATCGCCAAATTTGTCTGGACTGAAGAAGCTCAAGTGGATTTCGATGAACTCAAGAAACAACTGTCAACTCGGCCAGTCCTTGCAGCGCCCACAGAAAAAGAACCACTCTTGTTGTATATTGCAGCTACAAGTCAAGTTGTCAGCGTAGCTATAGTGGTGGAAAGAGAAGAAGAAGGGAAGGCACAGAAGGTTCAAAGACATGTGTACTTCATCTCTGAGGTTCTCATACCATCCAAGAAGCGCTATCCTCATTACCAGAAGTAGCCAATGGGAATCTACTTGGCATCTCAGAAGCTTGTGCACTACTTTCAAGATCATTCCATCACAGTTGTATCAGAAGCTCCTCTCGCAGAAATCATGAACAACAGATATGCAATGGGAATAATTGCAAAGTGGAGTATGTATTTACTTCCTTATGATATCCATTACCAGCCCAAAAAAGCAATCAAGTCACAAGCCTTAATGGACTTCTTGGCCGAGTGGACTGAAGTACAAACCCCCCCCAGCCAATCCCAGAACATTGGACTATTTTTTTGATGGATCTAAGATGTTAAACGGAGGAGGAGCAGGAGTAGTACTGGTTTCACCAAGAAAAGATGAAATGAGATACGTTCTCCAAATACATTTCCCAGCAACAAATAATAAAGCCGAGTATGAAGCCCCTTTGTATGGTTTATGAATGGCCATTTCACTCGGAATCAGGAGGCTGATGGTGTTTGGAGACTCCGACTTTGTGATAAACCAAGTAATGAAGGAATGGGACATTCGGAGTCCAGCAATGACAACCTATTGTGTAGCAGTCAGAAAGTTGGAGAAAAAATTCGATGGGCTAGAGCTCCATCACATTCCCAGGGTGCAGAATCAAGCGACCGACGATTTAGCCAAGTTGGGATCTACTCGGAGCCAGATTCCATCTGGGATTTATCTGGAACATTTACACTCTCCAACTGTCAAGGAAGATCCTTTTTTGGAAGCAGATCCAGACATGTTTCCCGATAAAAACATTCCAAATAAAGAGGATATACCTGCAGTAGTTGACATGGTTTTTGACGTGGAAGTCACTCATCCCGAGTGGACATGGCCTATATTGGCTTACTTGTAAAGAAAGGAGTTGCCAGAAGACGAGTTGGAAGCCAAACAGATTGTTCGCAAATCAAAGTCCTACTCGGTGATCAATGATGAGTTGTACAGAAACAACATCACTAAGCTACCACAACGATGCATCTCAGAAGAAGAAGGACGTTTTATTTTGCAAGATATCCACGCAGGCGATTGCGGACATCACGCCTCAAGTCGGACACTGGTGGCGAAAGCTTTCCGAGATGGTTTCTTCTGGCCCTAGGCACTCAGTGATGCTCGGCACATTGTGGATCATCGCAAAGGATGTCAATTTTATGCAAATCAACCACATAAACCTGCTTCCGAGCTGAAGACAATACCATTTGCTTGGCCTTTTGCTGTGTGGGGCCTTGATATGATCGGACCTCTCAAGACAGGCAAGTACGGTTTCACACACATTTTGGTTGCCGTCGATATGTTTACAAAGTGGATAGAAGCAAAACCTATCAAGGCCCTAGAGTCGGCAACGACAATCAATTTTATTCAAGGTATCATACATCCTTTCGGCGTGCCACACGACATTATCACAGATAATGGTTCAAACTTCAACTCGGCTGAATTCAAGGAATTTTGCTGGAGCAATGGTATTCAAGTTAATTATGCCTCGGTGGCACACCCTCAATCCATTGGTCAGGTCAAATGAGCCAATGGATTGATCTTGAAGGGAATCAAACCGCGTCTCCTTCGGGAATTGAAAGAAGCAGCCGGAGCTTGGGTAGATGAACTCCCTTCGGTCCTATGGGGACTGCGTATGACACCGAATCGTTCAACATAGTCTACTCCTTTCTTCCTGGTGTACGGATCAGAGGAAATCCTTCTGAGTGACCTCAAGCACAATGCCACCCGAGTAAGCCAATACACCAAAGCTGAAGCCGAAGCCACAAGACAAGATGGTGTTGACCTCCTGGGGAAGAAAGAAATTTAGCTCTTACCTGTTCAGCATTTTACCAGCAAGACCTACGTCGGTATCATGATAGACATGTCCGAGCTCGCTCATTCCAAGAAGGTGACATGGTGTTACGTGTAAAGCATACTTCTGATCACAAGTTAGCCCCTCCGTGGGAAGGGCCCTTTGTTATATCTCGGGTACTACATAATGGAGCTTATCGGTTATATGATGTAACTAAGGACACAAAAGAACCACATGCATGGAATGCTAAGTTGTTACGTCGTTTTTATGCATAAATGCAGTTGTATGACTTGAATAAAATATAGTGCTTGTATGAAAGAGTGTTTAGACAAATCTCTATACCTTCATTTGTTCTAAAAAAATCAAGTTTTTGTCCGAGCTGTGTGTAGCTCGGACGAGAGCTTAGAATTTTTTCTAAGTACCCTTCAAGTTATTCATAACTTGGGGGCTGTTTAATGTTCAAAAAATCAAGTTTTTGTCCGATCTGTGTGCAGCTCGGACGAGAGCTTAGAAATATTTTCTAAGTACCTTTCTAGTTATTCATAACTTGGGGGCTGCTTAATGCTCAAAAAATCAAGTTTTTGTCCGAGCTGTGCGCAGCTCGGATGAGAGCTTAGATTTTTTTCCTAAGAACCCTTCAAGTTATTCATAACTTGGGGGCTACTTAATGTTCAAAACATCAAGTTTTTGTCCGAGCTGTGCGCAGCTCATACGAGAGCTTATAATTTTTTTCTAAGAACCCTTCAAGTTATTCATTACTTGGGGGCTGTTTAATGTTCAAAAAATCAAGTTTTTGTCCGAGCTGTGCGCAGCTCAGACGAGAGCTTAGAATTTTTTCCTAAGAATCCTTCAAGTTTTCATAACTTGGGGGCTGCTTAATGTTCAAAAAAATCATGTTTTTGTCCGAGCTGTGCGCAGCTCGGACGAGAGCTTAGAATAAATTTCTAAGTACCCTTCAAGTTATTCATAACTTGGGGGCTGCTTAACGCTCAAAAAATCAAGTTTTTGTCCGAGCTGTGTGCAGCTCGGACGAGAACTTAGAAATTGTTTGTAAGTACCCTTCAAGTTACTTATAACTTGGGGGCTGCTTAACGCTCAAAAAATCAAGTTTCTTGTCCGAGCTGTGCGCGGCTCGGACAAGAGCTTAACAAAAAGTTTCTAAGTATCCGTCCTTACTCTCTAGGGTTACTTAATACACAACCAGATAACCACAACATAGTTTCAAACATACCAATAGATAGCTGAAGCAAAAGCATGTCTAGTTCCTGAGGCACAACATAAACCATGAAGATGTTCATTACAAGATCACTCGTCATACCAAGGAAAATTTAACAGTTTTTGTTTCATCCCAAACAATTCCTCATTCGTCTCCGGCTTCATCATACTCACTCAAGACGCAAGTAGATTCCACGAAGAAGTCCAAATCAGGCATCAGGGCAATCCGACTGGCCGTCTCAGCATAGCGAGGCAAAAATGTGGTGCAACTTTGTCCCTATTAAGGATCGCCCCCACCAACCCTTTCAAGGTTGTGAACCCTCTCGCGAAAGTGTGCCTTGGTCAAGGCCAACGCATAGTTTGCACCACTTCGTGCCGAAGACCGTTTGTAGCATGCTAATTGTTGAGGAGATGCCTGATGTATGGGAACAACTGTGTCAAGTTTCATACGATTCTCCTCACCAGGCGACAACTTGCTCTTTAGCGCCAGGGTGGCACCCATGACTTCCTCGGAAAACTTCTTAGCCTTGGCACACCTCATGGTCAGCAAGCCACGAGCTAAAGCAAATTCTATTTTCATTGGTGTGTAGTTGTCCCTCTTCATAACTTCGGCAAACTCAGCCATTCGAGCTTGCTCCGCCTCTGGATCGGTGCCATACGTTGCAAGGAAACAAGTTAGCACACTCCCAATTGACAGGACACCAAACTTCATGGCTAGAAGCTACTCATAACTCACCAGCTAGAGTCTCACTGAAAACATAAAACCTCCCAGCACAATACTCCTCCGCTGCCTTCACAGATTTCCGAGTTGCTTCAAGCTCGGCCTTGTGGGTTTCCTCTTCCATGGAGCGCAGCTTGGACACCTTCTCCAGGTCAGATTGGAGCTTCGCGATGCTGGCCTCATTTTCCTTCACAACTTCTTTATAATAGTGCAGAGATTTCTCGAAAGATTTCTTCTCTTTGGCACTCTTCTTAGCCTGGTCTATCTCCTTTTTCATCTTGGTCACAGAGTCATCATTTTCCTTGACCTTGGCATCAAAAGCTTTCTGGGACGCCTCTGCGTAGGGACACAAACGAAGAAGAAAAATGGTATCAGGATCAAACCATTATCTCTTATTATACAATCTGAGACAGAATAGCTTACCATTGTCCTCAGCATGTTGTTTCTTCAGTTTTTTGTGCTCTTCAAGCAGCACCTCATATGCTTTCTTCGTGGCTGCATTCTCCTCTTGTAAACTTACAAAGGAAGAACCCAACTTGCAAGCCTCCTAATACAGGAGAAGAATCATAATAAGAACAAAATCTCCTCACAAAAGACTCTGAATAACTTCAAAAGTTACTCGGAGCCTTCGGGGCTACACCCAGTGGGTGCACTAAGAAGTGCTCCCACTGGAAGTTCATACAACAAAATCTCCTCACAAAAGACTCCGAATAACTTCAAAAGTTACTCGGAGCCTTGGGGGCTATACCCAGTGGGTGCACTAAGAAGTGCTCCCACTAGAAGTTCATACAACAAAATCTCCTCACAAAAGAATCTGAATAACTTCAAAATTTACTCGGATCCTTGGGGGCTACACCCACTGGGTTCACTAAGAAGTGCTCCCAGGGGAAGTTCATAAAAGCAAAGTTTCCCAACAAAAAACTCCAAATAACTTAGAAAAGTTACTCGAGGCCTTGGGGGCTACACCCACAGGATGCACTAAGAGGCGCTCCTAGTGGAAGTTTCAAATCAACAAAAACAACAACAACTCAAAAAGAAAGTCATTTGGACATCCAGTGGGTAGAAAACATACATAAGTACTTACGTGCATGTTCGTCTTCACCAACTCGGCTCCGGAATCTAATTCGCGCAAGCGCAACTCAAATTGAAAGGTCTTCACCAAGGATTCCTTCAGGCCACTAACGATAGCATTATCAACCGGAACGACAACTGGGATCGGAGTCGAGGAAGCTGGAGCACTCTCTTGCGCAGTTGCTGGAGCAGCAGGAGCCTTCTCAACAACCTTTTCCACAGGAGCCTCGTGCGGAACGGAAGGAGCAGATGAACTACCGGCGGCAGGACGACCTGACTCGGGGGGAGCATCTTTTTCAAGAACAACCACCTCGGGAATAGTTACCTCATGGGCAGTCGGCTCAATCACTGTCCGAGTAGGGATTGCAGCAAAATCAATATCCATTTCCACTAAGGAAAAATGAAATCAAGAAACATGATCAGAAAATATGAAGCTACGGTAATAAGAGCATCAAAAGACATGATCAAGAATCCTTACTGCCAGTTGAAGCATTCTCAGGAATGGTGTCCATGACAGGAAAATCAGTCACTCCGCAGGTGCTGAAATCCTCATAGGTCTCGATATTTTGGCCCTCAACCCCAGGAAGTGACTCGGAACCACTCGGACGGACACTGCAAAACAGGGCGGTTGAAAGATTGAAGAACAGGCGAAATACCGAGTTAAAAAGAAAATGACAATATTACTTGCGAGCGGTCTTAAAAGCACGTCTCGGGGGAGCCACAACAACTTTGGCTGGACTAGATCCAGATCCCTTTGCCTTTCCAGTCTCAGCAGCATCCCCCGAAGGGTTAATTTTCCTACCCCCAAGAGTGACAATAGTTTTCTTGGGTTTCAAAGGCGCAACCCTCCCATGACTGGAACCCAGCGCCGAAAGTTTACTGCTACCCTCTTCACCACTCGGAGGATGAGATCTCTTGCGAGTCCGAGTAAGGCCCTCTCGCGCCGAGTCGCGGTCTTGATTGCTCTTTGATCGCAGCTCGGACGACACTTGAGCATGAGCCGCCTCAGATTCTAGCTCCTCTCCATCCTCAACCCCTACTCCCATGCCAGTATTGCTATCTTCATCTTCCTCAGTGGGATGTTGGGGAGTGATACTTCCAAAACGAATCTATAATTTCTACTTGCTCCATGCCTCTTTTGTGTGATATTTCTAGGATATTGATGAACTTCCATACACTTTTGATCATATTTGGACTAACCTATTAACTCAGTGCACGCCAGTGCCAGTTCCTTTTTTCTCCTGTTTTTATATTTCAGGTTTCCCCCATATTAAAAGTGCTCCAAAAATTCGGGAAAAATCTAATAAAAAAATCAGCGCTTCGGAAGCTTCGGGAATCACCGAGGGGGGGGGGGGGGCAGAGGGGACCCACCAGGACCCCAGGCGCCCTAGGGTGGGGCCGCTCCAGGGAGCCGCCTGGACCCCTGGTTGTCCGTTGCTTTGAGTGTACACTTTGGGTGGGATTCGCAACTTAATACCAGTGAGATGTTCTGGATAGATATCTCAAGGTGGATGATTAGTAGGTAGATGCAGTTGGATTTCGGCCTACTTGTCTTGGCGTACGGCCCAATCTTTTGAGCCTCTTCCTTTCTTTATAGCATAGTTAGCATTGGTTTGCGCACATAATCCTGTCAATTGCCCAGCTGTAATTTGTTTACCTCACATGGATATTTTATCGTCTTTTGGGAGAGAGACATCACTAGTGAACATCATAGGAACCCGTTCCATATTTCCAATACTGTTTACACCCACTATTTATTTTATGCTTTATTTACTTTTCCGTTGCTATCACTATCATTATTATCCCGTGCGTTTTTATCCTTTGTAAACAACAATGCCAGAGGAATTGACAACTCCTCCGTACTCGTTGGGAGCAAAGTTATTTGTTGTGTGTGCAGGTCCAGGTAAAGTAAGCAACCTCGGTTGTGAACGGCGCCATTGTTCACTTTACCACCTTCTTGTATCTGTTGGAGTCCTACTGGTTCGATACTCTACCTTAGCATCTTCGCTAAGGGAAATTTCTGCTATCTACATCTCAACCTTCCACTTTGGGTAAGCAACGAGGGGACTCCACTCTTCAAGATAGGGGAGTTGCACACTATATTTTACCTTTGCTTTTTAGTCTTGTTAGTTTACTTTTCAGTTTTTTCTTTAGTGTCCTTTATCAAAAATAAAAAAAATAGTTATCTTGCTTGCTGCTGCTATGGGTTCCTCCGAGAACACCAAGTTTTGTGACTTCACTAGTCATAACAAAAGTGACTTTATCTGCACTCCTATTGCTACACCTGCTACTTCAGCACCTTCTTATGAGATTAAACCTGCTTTGCTGAACCTTGTTCTGAAAGATCAATTCTCCGGTGCTAGAGATGATGCTAATTTGCACTTAAATATTGAGCTATGTGATATGAAAAAGTACAAGGAAGTAGATGGTGATATTGTAAAGCTTAAGCTTTTTCCTTTCTCCTTGAGAGGAGGAGCTAAAATCTGGTTTCAATCCTTTCCTAGGAATAGCATAGATTCTTGGGATAAGTGCAAGGTTGCTTTTAGTGTGAAGTACTACCCCCTTCTAAGATTATCCAATTGAGGAGTAATATTATGAATTTTAAGCAATTGGATAATGAACACATTGCCCAAGCTTTGGAACGCATGAAATCTCTTGTTAAGAATTGCACTACGCATGGTTTGACTACTTGGATGGTTATCGAAACTTTTTATGCACGCTTGAACTTTACCTCGCGGAACTTGCTAGATTCGGCCGCGGGAGGAACCTTTATGTCAACAACGCTTGGTGCTGCCACAAAACTACTCAATGAGATGATGACCAACTATTCCCAATGTCACACCGAAATAGATCTAACAGGTAGGAAGGTAAACTCTGTCGACGAGATCTCCTCCCTAAATTAAAAAGTTGACTTGATTATGTCTCTACTTACCAAGCAATCTCCTATTGATCCTCATGATGTTCCTATAAATCCTTTGATTTCTCAAGATCAAGTAGATGTGAACTTTATCTCTAGAAACAACTTCAATAAAAATGCTTATAGGAGTAATTTTGGTAGCAATCCTAGACCATTCCCCTCCAACAACTACGGGAACAACAACACTTATCCTAGCACCAGAAACTCTACCCCTAGAGATAGAGACATGCCTAGTTATGAGAAACTTTTGGAAATAGAGAAGGCCACTAAGAACTACATGCACACCCAGTATGAAAAAATAGGACCTTCTCCAGACAATTAGATGAGAATACTTCTATCTAGCAAGACATTGGTAGACAACTAGAGAGTCTGAACACTGAGATCTCTAACCTTCAGACTAGGCTCACCACCACTGAAACCCAAGTTTGCAATATGTCTCACACACAGGCTACTTTGATAAACCAAATGGCGGCTAAACCTGAAGTGGTTTTGACCATAAAGGAGGAAGAAGATAGAATTAAGAGCCTTCCTACACACCATACCATTGCTACTATCCAAGTGGTTGAGGATATCGAAACTCTTAGCACCCAATGCACCCCTAGTCCCATAGGACCTATTAATGGTGATGCTATGACCTCAACCGTAGAAGAAGAAACTCCTATGACTATAGAAGCTACCAAACAAGTGAGCCTAAAGGACACCACTACCACTTTAATCGATAGCAGTGACCTTGATTTTGATAATTCCACCCTTTCTGAAGTTATTCATTTCCTTCACAAGATGTCTAGAGACCCCCACACTAGCACACTTAATCTTGCCTTCATGGAGCATATTACAAATGCTCTCATTAAAGATAGGGAGGAGAAGCTTAGGGTAGAAGCCTCCATACCTAGAAAGCTAGAAGATGGTTGGGATCCTATGATTAAAATTAAGTTGAATAACTTCTCTTGCTATGCTTTGTGTGATGTTGGAGCTAGTACCTCCGTTATGCCCAAAAGAATGCATGATATATTCGAATTGAAACCTTTTGATCCTTGTTCTTTTGGTGTTCGTCTTGTCGATTCTTCCGTAAAGAAACCTTTGGGGAAGATCGATGAGGTTCTTATCATTGTCAATGACAATTACGTTCCCGTTGATTTTACTATTATGGACATTGAATGTGAACCTTCTTGTCCAATTATTTTGGGACGTCCTTTTCTTCGCACCTTGGGTGCTGTTATTGATATGAAAGAAGGGATTATAAAATTCCAATTCCCTCTCAAGAAAGGGATGGAACACTTCCCTAAGAAAAATATTAAGTTGCCTTTTGAGTCTGTTACACGGGCTAGTTATTTTCTTGATACAACTTGATCTATTTGCATTAAGCCTAGCTAATGGCTTTAAAGAAGCGCTTTCGGGAGGCAGCCCGCAACGGATTTAGGTTTTCCTTTTTGTTTTTCTTCTGGTTTTAGTGGTCTTGATGATTTTTACTACTGTAGCAACATCAATGTATCTTTACTTTTCAAGCTTTGTGCCAATTATAGCCTCATATGACAAGGGAAGTGAAAGTTGTGACATGCTGTCCAGAAAAGAGATTCTGTCCTTGTGACGGGAAAAATCACAGAAAAATCCTATTTCATATTTTTGAGCTGAAATATTTACACATCGTGCTCTATACAATTATGGAACTTTCGTATGTTCTGAGTTTTTTGATTTGAGTTGCAGAAGTATCCCTAACAAATTCTTTACAACCTGCTGGTCTGTTTTCCACAGATTCTGTCCTATTTTGCCTTTTCTTCAGTTTGCAAACCTTAAACTTGCTTTTTATTTGCAAAAACTTTTTGGCAATCTTGAGAAACAGTAGCTCTTCAAGAATATCCTTATTTCCATTAGATGAAAAAATATTTTATTATGGGTACTAACCTCGCTAATCAGATTATGATGAGTAATGGATGAAGGGAGTTTTTAAGTGTGCGAGGGAAGATGATGAAAGAAGATTCAGGAGTGTCAAGCGCTCAAGCTTGGGGATGCCCCCATGCATCCCCAAGAAATATTCAAGGACACTCAAGCGTCTAAGCTTGGGGATGCCCCTGTGCATCCCCTTCTCCATCAACAATTATCAGTTCGTCTTTCGTTTCACTATATTTTTATCACTTCATGCGTTATGTGCTATGCTTGGAGCGTCTCGCTCTTAGGTTTTATTTTTAGTTTTCCTTAGCTTTGCTTGCTGTTCATAACAATTTAGAACCCAGCTTTCTTTGTGTGGGAGAGAAACACGCTCCACTTCAATCTAGAACACAACATAGGATTCTTCATTGCTTATATTTGCTGTGTGTGTTCTTTATCTCTTTAATAGCTACTGCCATGTTTAGCTCTTAATTTTCATGCTTATCTTTTTAAGAGATTTTTTTTAGTTTGTTGCTGGAACTCTCTTGAGTTTTCATGTTTATCTTTTGTAGAGAGTTTGCCTGTTGCACTGAGTTTTGTGTCTTGACTTGGAGTAGGTAATTGAGGTTGCTATTCTTTTGAAGTAGTAACTTGCAATAGTTTTGAGGTATTGCTTTGAGTAATGTTTGGAATTTTGGTGTCAAGAGCTTTAGCCTATTAGTGATAGATGTCGTATTTTGGGCAATCCGTGTTTATTTTCAAAACTTACAAAATTAGTTGAGAACTTTATCTACTAGATGGATCACTACTCTTTGGAGGGATCGAATATTAGAGTACACTCATGTACCATGAGTCGAGGATGCGCAAGGATAACCAAACCCCCATACACTCCTCCTCGGGGTACTTGTCTCTTTGTGAAACCTCCTTATTAGATTGAGAGTTACCGATAATAAGTGCATGAGTTCTTCGGACTAATGTGAGTATTCGAAAGTTGACACTTCCACCTTCCCATATTTTCTAGCCTCTCCTGTGCCGTGCATTGCTTTCTTCTCACTCCGAGAGTTGGCGATCACCTTCGCCGGTACATCCAAACCCTTGGCATGATACGCTCTGTCATCATAAACCCCCTTATATCCTTCCTCAAAACAGCCACCATACCAACCTATCAAGGCATTTCCATAGCCTTTCCGAGATATATTGCCATGCAACATCCACCTTCTCATGACTTGATCTTCATGTCATAAATGCTACTTGCTTGATCGATGAGCCGCATGCTAGTTGGGCCTTTCCCTAATCATTGCTACATGACGCGCTAGTATCATTGCATACCCTGCTACCCTGGCAGAGGCATACATTTTCATACTTCATGATAGTTACATCTTCTTTATGATTTCAGTACTTTTGTAAAGTGTGAAAGATCTTCTATACTTCTTGTAATATATAGAGTGTTGCCCCTAAAGTGAGGAAAAGATCCCAAAGAGGACAAAATTAAAAATCCCAAAGAGGACAAAATTAAAAGATCCCAAAGAGGACAAATGAGAGAAGTAGAAAGAGCCATTGAGGCCACCAAAAAATACAAAAAATAGAAAAAAAGAGAAAAATAAATAACAAGACAGAAGGGGGCACACTACTATTCCATTTGAGTGATCCACACTCGTACTCCCTCTTATATCTTGTATTCCATAGAGATTATCATTCATGCATATAGCTATGTGGGGACCTTCACACTATAGAACTTGGCTTGTATATTCCAATGATGAGCCTCATCAAATGAGCTCTAGGTCTTCTTGAGCAAGCAAGTTGTATGCACCCCCACTAGTTCCATTGGAGAGCTTACCTTAGCTCATATGTGCATCCGTTGCATGGCAATCCCTACTCCTCACATCATATCTATCATTTTGCTTTCTCCTGCCTATGATTGTCCTCATTGATGTGAGCCCTTCTCACCTTTTTGACTTCCTCCTGCACCATATTCTCTCTTTGCCATCCAAAGTGTCAACTTTCTTGCTTACGCTCATCCATTGCATGAGTGCTCAAAATGTCGAAAAGGAGTGGATCATTTTGACTTGTACCTGGCTAGTGGTCTTGGGATGAGTCAAGATAAGATTCCAAAGAAGACTAAGTGTGAAACTTTAGTAGATTAAGTTCTCAACACAAAAATAATTTTTCTCGTATATCCCTATCCCCTTTCTTGCACGCAAACACGATTTGGAGACATTCGAGTCACGGACAGCGAGAGCTCTTGCACCTTTATGTTCTTATGTTGCTTGTTCCAATGCTAATAAAGACTCTTGCCTGTTATGACTTGAATTGAATTACATGCCTTGATTGTTTTACTTAAAAGTTCTTATATGGTTGTTAGCATTTCACCACAGAAATTATGCTTTTATCATTTACCTACTCGAGGACGAGCAGGAATTAAGCTTGGGGATGTTGATACGTCCAAAAAGTATCTATAATTTCTGCTTGCTCCATGCCTCTTTTGTGTGATATTGCTAGGATATTGAAGAACTTCCATACACTTTTGATCATATTTGGACTAACCTATTAACTCAGTGCACCCTAGTGTCAGTTCCTGTTTTCTGCTGTTTTTTTATTTCAGGTTTCCCCCATATTAAAATATTAAAAGTGCTCCAAAAATTCAGGAAAAATCCAATAAAAAATCAGCGCTTCGGAAGCTTCGGGAATCACCGAGGGGGGGGGGGGGGCAGAGGGGACCCACCAGGGACCTAGGCGCCCTCCCGGCGCGCCCTAAGGTGGGGCTACGCCAGGGGGCCGCCTGGACCCATGGTGCCCCCCCTGGCTGCCCCCCTTCGCCCATATATTCTCCGTGACGCAAAAACCCCGAGACGGGAACCCTTTTTCGCGATCTCTCCTCTGTTCCGCCGCCGCCGCGCTTCCAAGATTGGGAGCACCAGGAGAACTCTTCCCGGCACCCTGCCGAAGGGAGGAACCACCTCCGGGAGCTTCTCCACCACCATGGATGCTTCCCGGATGAACCGTGAGTAGTCCACCTTGGACCATGGGTCTATGATCAGTAGTTATGTGATGTTCTCCTCCCCTCTTTGTTCTTCATGGATTAGACCTCATGAGCTGCCCTACATGATCGAGGCACATATGTAATCTTTCTGCTGTTGCTGTGTTGAGCTTGCTGGGATCCGATGGATTATGAGACTATGTTCAGATTGTGTTTGAGTAATATATTTGATTCTCCTCTTGTATATTTATGTTCTAGAGTATTCTTGCATGTTCTCCGTTGCTGTTTATTTCTTTGGCCAAGTAGTAAGTAGTGACTCCAAGAGGGAGCGTTATGCATGATTGTGGGTTCATGCCCCCTGATGACTAGCTTGAGTGACAGAAACATGAGTCTAGGCGATGTGCTGTTGCCACAAGGGAGAAAACAATGGTGCTTGTACTTGCGGGTGCAAGGATTGTTTACTTTACGCAAAGTTCTTTAATGCAGTTGTCCGTTGCTTTGAGTTTACACTTTGGGTGGGATTCGCAACTTAATACCAGCGAGATGTTCTGGATAGATATCTCAAGGTGGATGATTAGTAGGTAGATGTAGTTGGATTTCGGTCTACTTGTCTTGGCGTACCGCCCAAGCTTTTGAGCCTCTTCCTTTCTTTATAGCATAGTTACCATTGGTTTGCGCACATAATCCTGTCAATTGCCCAGCTGTAATTTGTTTACCTCGCATGGCTATTTTATCGTCTTTTGGGAGAGAGACATCACTAGTGAACATCATAGGACCCCGGTCCATATTTCCAATACTGTTTACACCCGCTATTTATTTACTGCTTTATTTACTTTTCCGTTGCTATCACTATCATTATTATCCCGTGCGTTTTTATCCTTTGTAAACAACAAGGCTGGAGGAATTGACAACTCCTCTGTACTCGTTGGGAGCAAAGTTATTTGCTGTGTGTGCAGGTCCAGGTAAATTAAGCAACCTCGGTTGTGAACGCCGCCATTGTTCACTTGCCACCTTCTTGTATCTGTTGGAGTCCTAAAAAATGTGGCAATAAGATCCATAGCATCTAAGCCATTATTCTTCAGCTTCACAACTTCATGCATCAAAGGGAGCACATGTTCTTTCTCAGCATTGGTGAGACGAGGATTCCAACCTTGAGAATCTGTTAGCCTCACATGCGAGTAAGGGGGTAGCATACGAACTCCTGGCCCTTCCGCCAGTTCTTCACGGAATCCGGCAGACTAGAAGAAAAATATTGGGTTCCCTGTTTCCTAGCTAAGAATAAACCCCCACATAGATGGTTGAATTCCACACCACCACCTTCCCCAGACTTCTTTGCCTTCTGAGGCTTCATGGTATAAATGGTGCGGAAGAGATGCCAATGAGGTTCTATGCCCAAGAAACCCTCGCATGGGGTAAAAAGCTAGAGAGCAAAGTAATAGCATTTGGGACAAGATGATGAAGTTGAGAACCAGCGAAAGCCAAGAAATCCAACAACAATGGATGCGGAGGAATAGAAAACCCGCGATCCACATGAGAAAGGAGCAAAACCCTCTCACCCTCTCGAGGAAGGGGTTCTTCTTCCCTAGGAGAGGGAAGGCATCATCCATGTCGAGGGACCATACCAGAGTCTTGATACCCTTGTAGCATCTCCGTCGTGACAATTGACGGAAGCCACTCCCCAGCAGACATGGTCCCAGGAGGGCATCGCGGTAGGAGAGGCGAAGTCGCGGACGGGGAGCAGACGACAGGCGAGGAAAAGGCAGGATACTCCGGCGGCGGCGAGGATGCGAGGAAGATCGAGGAAGAAGAAGAAAAGGAACCACCAAGACAGGGAGCAAATGAATCTAGATCCGTTTTTTCCACGGGGGGGGGGGGGGGGGGGGGAGTTTTTATACTAGAAGAGGACCAACCGCCACGGGTCAGATCCGTAGGCCATTACGAGGATATTGGTTCGGTTCCCCGTAATCCGCCCTATTTAATAGGGAGAAGTTAACGATTATCATAAAGGACCGTTGTGGGAATCGAGGCGACAGTTTTGACAACACATCTACTTACCCTGACAAAGAGATTCTCTGACAAGGCAAGATTCACTCCATTTAAGACGCAAACAGATTTAACGCGAAGCTCGAGACTGTTTCGCCTACTCGGAAAATACTTAGCTCCACACCATGGAGAGAAGCTATTCGGAAACCTCTCTGCTAACATCCCAGCCGAGTAAACCGTGACTCGGACAAAGAACATTTCAAATTGAGTAAGACATCACTCGGAAGACTTCCCGAGTAAGATACCACTCGGAAGGGGTTATCATACTAAAATGATCGAGTGAGCTATCACTCGGAGCGCTAAAGAATGCAAGCAGTGCTCAGATGACTCAAAACAGCGACATGAAGGGATACCACCTGAAGCTATGTAAAATGGTTATGAAAGGATTGTATCCCGAAGCGCGCCGCAAACGGAAAATCTTGTATTTATTAATTGCTCGAGAAAAATTCCGAGTAGCTGACTCACTAGTGGTCCGTCTCTAACGTAGATTGCCAGATTACTAGTTGGATAATGTGCAGGGGGTAAAGAATTTATATCCCACGCGGTATGATCTAAAGCTCATTTTTGATGCCTTAGAATATCAAACTTTGAAAATCTGGTTCAGATGGAGTTTAAGGCCTTTTACTCCGAGACACGCCGTCCGGGGCCTCAGTCTACCTCTTCCGAGAGACACTTGAGTGTCGCCAGATTTTTCTGTTAACTTGCCCAACCCATGTTCGAGGGAAAAGTTCAAATATCAGTAAAGTCCTTCAGGGCCTCTTATTGAGTTTAATCTTCATATACCTCATGAATCCTGATGGCATCAGCTGCCTCAATCGTGAGCACCCACAAGCACTTGGGGGTTACTATCGTGGTCATACCAAAGGTATACCCTCAAGCAATAGGAATCAAGGGGTACCCTTAGTTACATGATCTTCCGAGAAAACCCAAGAACTTACAAAATAAATCACCAGAACATAAAGAGTCCGACAAAAATACAAAGACATATATTGCTACGTCTCCGAGTAATCAGTTACTCGGAAGAACCAGGGGATCTTCGAGTAGTCAGCTTACTCGGAGAGGGCAATCATTCCCGAGTAAGTGTTCACTCGGAGAGCACATAAGCTCCAAGTAGTCTGCTACTCGGAAGAGGGAACCGACGAGCCACTCACTACTCCGAGGAGTGAAGAGAAACAGACGTGAAGCATTGAAGCCAGAGGCGTTTCTTCCCTCTTAATTAGCAGTAATAGGCAGACCGTTTCCTGTAATTATTATAGACATTTACTCCTGTAATTATGGCCCATTCACTGGGGCGTTATGGGGATAGAGGCTGTCGGGACCCGGGGTTAGCGTATGCAAGTACAGTTAAGACATAGTCATATGGAGAGCTGAGAACCGCACCCACTTGTCTAAGCAGACAAGGCCAAGCACTGAACATTCTCGGAAAGCATCGTACGTGAGGGGCATCCCATCCAGGCCGGATGATCAACTGTGATGGGTCCTCATCGTCCGCACACAAGTCTAATGATATGGGTGGTGAACTCCCATATTCAAAGACAAGTCGCCTCAACCATACTATCGACTATCTCAAAACTCTTACATAGACCTACTCCAGCCCGATCACTTAGTCGGGGTCTAGGGCGGGCTCGATCATACCACAAAGTGTGCACGAGACGGAGTCTCGGACAATCGCATCGCGATGCCCCAAGCTGCGCACATCTAAGGGCCACTTGGTGTATGAAAGACCGCCAGCCAGAACACAACTAAGGTCTCGAAAACCCATACAAAGACATGCATGTTATACACATACACGCAGCACACATGCCTTGTATGAACAGTAGGTACCATTGCAATTCTCTACAAAGTGTACATTTTATTTATAACTCTTATAGAGTACACACAGAGATCACATACATGTGATCCAACATTACAACACAGAACGGAAGCAAATTATGTCTGAGTAAAGACAAGTTTAACAAATTGGCTTAAGAAGCCTTATTCAAACATAAAGCCCTCCACGAGGGAACCAGTCTGCTGACTGGGACTAGACTAGCTTAACTTCAGTCATCCCGCTCGATGAAGAAGCCACCTTCGGGTTCAGTGGCGTCATCTAAAACATAGATTAAGCAAACGTGAGTACAAAGGCGTACTCAGCAAGACTTACATAGGAGCTATACTACTCATGCACATGTATCAAGGTAAAGGGAGGTGGGGTTCACTTGCAGAAATGCCAGCTTTGACTTGGCTAATCCTGAACTACGAGTACCAGACTTGAGGTAAGAAGCGTACACGAGTCCACTACTTTCACCAACCAATACACCACTATGGTGCCTTCCTCGACTTCCCCACGAGAAAGCACGCCATAGCACTCACAATTATCTTGGTGTGTTTTAGAAGTATCCGGTTCAAGTTATCTAGTAATCAAGCTAAGCTTTCCAAGCAGTCCATAACCGCGGACGCGGCTATTCGAATAGTTTTGTTAACCTTGCAAGGGTGTACCGCTACACACACATGATCATCATTTACCGCCTTTGATCTCGACACCATTCAAGGGGTGCCAGCGAGGATGCTCACCACAACTGTTACCTCATAGCCTATCTAGTCCAAGAAAGCCGCCTACTTGGGTTGGCTACCACAATCGTGAACCCGGCCGGTTTACCGAAGTGGACCCAAGCGATGTGTGCGTGGTGCATAAGCCGGTCTCGGATGAGCCGTTCTCTCACTTAGCATCCAGGCCACAAGCCTACCAGAACTCTGAACTACTGCGACATCTGGACATCGAAAGGGATGAGTTAATAAGTTGAGAGGGGTTAGTGAGCCCAATGTGTGGTTGTACTCTTCATCTTGGATCACCACACAAGAACTCGGACTTAGGGCGGTGTTCAACGAGACAACCCACCGTGTACTCCTACACAGCCTCTCATCGTTCACCTTGTATTAGGGTCGATTCACCAACACTTTTCTACCATCATCAACGTGATCATTCCCATCCCGACTCACATCACAGTACAACATGGTATCATACTTAAGCATGCAATAAGCAGTAACATTGCAGGGGCCACATGATATCAAACAACTCCTACAGTTGCTAGGATTGTGGTTTGCTTACTACTGTGACAAAAGATAGGTCATGCAAAGGAATGGGTTCATCTATGCGGTAGAATCGTAACATGGTGATCATCCTATACAATGCATAAGCGAGACATGAGAGGGAAGTGGGATTTTATCGACATGATCAATGGGGTTTTGCTTGCCTTGTTGACGAGGTTCGGGTTCTGGATCTTCAGCGAAGGGGGTGACCTCTTGTTCCGGTTCCACCTCTACTCGACAAACAAAGCACGAAGTAGCAATCAATATGAATGCAATGCTCAAGCACATGATTGAATGTTAAAGCTTGAAGTATAAGTTTGGATGTGTGAGGCAATTCCATTTAAGTGGAATATATTTCATTTAAAATGCAAATTCAAACTCCACATTTGAATTCAACATTAACCAAGTTATATGTGATATAGTTTGATCATTTTGAATTATCTTCAAATGTGTAAGATATGCCTCTGATGTGTAAGTGAAATGTAGCATGTTGCCATGGTGGCCCCACCTGTCAGCCCCCCCTAACGCCAGCCTGACGTCAGCCTGACGCAGTAAGTCGAATTAATGAATTTCCAGAAAAGAAAATGGTTTAAATAATTCCAGAAAATCCAGAAAATATCCCAAACTTTGGAAATTCATAGAAAATTCATATTAACTCCAAATTGGACAAATAATATATGAAAAATGATCAGGAGAAAATTATCTTTCCAAATATGAAACTTTCAACTCTGTTTGAGTTGAATTTAAAATGTGATCAGTAGCATTTGCTATTTGATTTAAATGGAGTTAAATCAAATTTAATTCAAATATTTTGGCAACTTGAACCATGGCAACATGCTACATTTCACTTACACATCAGAGGCATATCTTACACATTTGAAGATAATTCAAAATGATCAAACTATATCACATATAACTTGGTTAATGTTGAATTCAAATGTGGAGTTTGAATTTGCATTTTAAATGCAATATATTCCACTTAAATGGAATTGCCTCACACATCCAAACTTATACTTCAAGCTTTAACATTCAATCATGTGCTTGAGCATTGCATTCATATTGATTGCTACTTCGTGCTTTGTTTGTCGAGTAGAGGTGGAACCGGAACAAGAGGTCACCCCCTTCGCTGAAGATCCAGAACCCGAACCTCGTCAACAAGGCAAGCAAAACCCCATTGATCATGTCAATAAAATCCCACTTCCCTCTCATGTCTCGCTTATGCATTGTATAGGATGATCACCATGTTACGATTCTACCGCATAGATGAACCCATTCCTTTGCATGACCTATCTTTTGTCACAGTAGTAAGCAAACCACAATCCTAGCAACTGTAGGAGTTGTTTGATATCATGTGGCCCCTGCAATGTTACTGCTTATTGCATGCTTAAGTATGATACCATGTTGTACTGTGATGTGAGTCGGGATGGGAATGATCACGTTGATGATGGTAGAAAAGTGTTGGTGAATCGACCCTAATACAAGGTGAACGATGAGAGGCTGTGTAGGAGTACACGGTGGGTTGTCTCGTTGAACACCGCCCTAAGTCCGAGTTCTTGTGTGGTGATCCAAGATGAAGAGTACAACCACACATTGGGCTCACTAACCCCTCTCAACTTATTAACTCATCCCTTTCGATGTCCAGATGTCGCAGTAGTTCGGAGTTCTGGTAGGCTTGTGGCCTGGATGCTAAGTGAGAGAACGGCTCATCCGAGACCGGCTTATGCACCACGCACACATCGCTTGGGTCCACTTCGGTAAACCGGCCGGGTTCACAATTGTGGTAGCCAACCCAAGTAGGCGGCTTTCTTGGACTAGATAGGCTATGAGGTAACAGTTGTGGTGAGCATCCTCGCTGGCACCCCTTGAATGGTGTCGAGATCAAAGGCGGTAAATGATGATCATGTGTGTGTAGCGGTACACCCTTGCAAGGTTAACAAAACTATTCGAATAGCCGCGTCCGCGGTTATGGACTGCTTGGAAAGCTTAGCTTGATTACTAGATAACTTGAACCGGATACTTCTAAAACACACCAAGATAAGTGTGAGTGCTATGGCGTGCTTTCTCGTGGGGAAGTCGAGGAAGGCACCATAGTGGTGTATTGGTTGGTGAAAGTAGTGGACTCGTGTACGCTTCTTACCTCAAGTCTGGTACTCGTAGTTCAGGATTAGCCAAGTCAAAGCTGGCATTTCTGCAAGTGAACTCCACCTCCCTTTACCTTGATACATGTGCATGAGTAGTATAGCTCCTATTTAAGTCTTGCTGAGTACGCCTTTGTACTCACGTTTGCTTAATCTATGTTTTAGATGACGCCACTGAACCCGAAGGTGGCTTCTTCATCGAGCGGGATGACTGAAGTTAAGCTAGTCTAGTCCCAGTCAGCAGACTGGTTCCCTCGTGGAGGGCTTTATGTTTGAATAAGGCTTCTCAAGCCTATTTGTTAAACTTGTCTGTACTCAGACATAATTTGCTTCCGTTCTGTGTTGTAATGTTGGATCACACGTATGTGATCTCTGTGTGTACTCTATAAGAGTTATAAATAAAATGTACACTTTGTAGAGAATTGCAATGGTACCTACTGTTCATACAAGGCATGTGTGCTGCGTGTATGTGTATAACATGCATGTCTTTGTATGGGTTTTCGAGACCTTAGTTGTGTTCTGGCTGGCGGTCTTTCATACACCAAGTGGCCCTTAGATGTGCGCAGCTTGGGGCATCGCGATGCGATTGTCCGAGACTCCGTCTCGTGCACACTTTGTGGTATGATCGAGCCCGCCCTAGACCCCGACTAAGTGATCGGGCTGGAGTAGGTCTATGTAAGAGTTTTTCGATAGTATGGTTGAGGCGACTTGTCTTTGAATATGGGAGTTCACCACCCATATCATTAGACTTGTGTGCGGACGATGAGGACCCATCACAGTTGATCATCCGGCCTGGATGGGATGCCCCTCACGTACGATGCTTTCCGAGAATGTTCAGTGCTTGGCCTTGTCTGCTTAGACAAGTGGGTGCGGTTCTCGGCTCTCCATATGACTATGTCTTAACTGTACTTGCATACGCTAACCCCGGGTCCCGACAGACTTGGTATCAGAGCAGGACTGACTGTAGGACTAGTAGCCTTGGCCGAAGTTGAGTCTAGCTTGCTATAGTTATATAGTTACTCTGGGTATATAAGGGAAAAACGTAAGGATTCTTTTTTCTCCTTACCCCCTTCGTTCTAAGTTCTGAGTCACCCTCATCTTATTCTACGGGAAGATAGGACTAGGCTCTCCTCTGTCTGATTAGCATATCTCGTTGATTGCTTCCTTATAGCCGTAGGAAAGTTGTGTCAGGTTTTCCTAGCATTGTTATAATGCTGATTTCTTACATCGTATTATGTAAGTGCTGTTTTCATGATTGAAAGAAATTGTCATTTCTTACAATTACAGCCGTTATGCTGTCCGAGTCATTCCAGGTTTATCTCATAATCTGATGCATTTGCAAAATCCTGCTTTCTATTTCAGATGGCAGATCTTCCCCCTCGGCAGATTGTTCGTTTGACCAGGTGCCTCGGTGTGCGTGGCCATCCCGCCACGTTGATCGAGATGATGTCCTATGTGGGATATCGATGGTACCCGGAGTACACCATCGAGGAACAGTTCCACGACTTCAACCAGACGCAGTTCCACTGCATTGTCCGGATCTACCCGCACCACGTTGGAGTCACCCAGCCTATCCACTTTGGACATGGCATTGGCGTTACCGAGAACATGGCTGTGCAGGATGCTGCATATTCATGTATTACACTGCTGAGAGAGGAGCACACCATGCTGAGAGAGACTTCATTCCGCTATATCCCAGCTGCACTTCCAGGAGAAGAGGGATATTACACCGGACTCTACTCAGATCACTCCGCAGAGGATCCAGCACTTCAGGTGACTGCTAGGTTTGCTAGTGACAGAGATCGTGATGCACGTGCTCTCCGTTTTGAGCTCCACGCTACTCGTGTTCGTCTGTACCGAGCACTGACGCTCTTGGCACCTTTTGTGAGTGTGGGATCAGTTGAGTATGATGCGATCTATCCAGTGAGGACCCAGATGCCTTCTCGAGTTGCTTGGCCCGAGATTGGAGGAATTTTTCCACCCCGTGGTCCTTTGCTTCCACCCTACACTGGACCTAGGCCCCATCCTTGCCCAAATGGATATCAGGGTCCAGAAGCCTCCGTGTTTTCCGATGGTCACCTCCAGCTACCGGGATACGCGGGTAACTTTTACGAGGATTACTATGGAGATGGAGATGAGTGAGACCGCCTGTGGTCTTACTTAGTGAGGATGTAGTAGTATCTTAGGTATTGTATGCAAGGTGTCTAAGTTCCAGAGGCTTAGATAAATAATGTATAGGAAGTCAGAGTGCCTCTGAAGGATGTATCATCTTCATCACGTTTGTATTAGCTTAGTGCTTGTACTAAAACGATGTATGGTTTGTATGACAGCTTGTGAATATATGGCTTGTATGCTTTATCACCATGTTGTCAAGATGATTACTTCCTTTGCTCTGTGATCCTTCCAGTACTTCAATACCTTGATTAGACTCTTGAAATCAACTCTGTTTGACTTTGGTTTTTCACCTTCAGGATGTCTCAAGGAACACGTGGCCAGGTTGGTCGTAACCAAGGTCGTGGGAACAACCAGGAGGAAGATAAACTTCCACCCCCACCCACGATGGCCCAAGTTCTGATGGAGGTCGAGAGGAACCGCCGTGACTCTCACCACCTGCTGGAAGTCATCGCACGCAACACCACTCAACAGCGCAATGAGCTGGTGTCCCTGAACGACTTCATCCGGCTTCATCCCCCGGTTTTCAGTTACTCCACCGAGCCCCTTGACGCCGATGACTGGCTTCGCAGCATCGAGAGGAAGCTCCAAGCCGGCCATGTTGCAGATGGCGACAAGGTTAACTATGCCACCTATCACCTTGAAGGTGCAGCAAGCTCTTGGTGGGAGAATTTTCTGAATATGCGCCCAGTTGGACCACCTGCATCTTGGGAGGAGTTCTGCACGTCCTTCCGTGAGCACCACATCCCCAAAGGTCTCATGGACCGCAAACGTGAGGAGTTCTGTAACCTCACTCAAGGCAGAAGAACCGTGGACGAGTTTAGTCGTGAGTTCAACCGACTTGCTCGTTATGCAACTGAAGAAGTCTCCACCGACTCCAAGAAACAAGAGAGGTTCCGTCGTGGCCTCAACAGTGGACTCCGTCGTGAGCTCAACCTTCATGACTTTGCCACCTTCCAGGTCCTTGTCAACAAGGCCATCAAGGCAGAGGACATGAACACCCCCAATGATTTCCGCAAACATCCTAGAGATGACAGTTCATCCAGTTCTGGCTCCCAGAAGCGCAAGATCTGGATCCCCAATAGCATGTTCCGCCAGAACAACCCACCGAGGCCATCCTATGTGGCGCCTCGTCCACCCACCCAGTTCCACCCAGCTCCACAAAACAACCCAGCTCCACGCACTATTTTCGGAGCTTGCTACAAGTGTGGTCAGGCAGGCCACTACTCTCGCGAGTGCCCCCAGAACCAGATCCAGCGCCAGAATGCTCCACCACGTGCCGGAGGCAACAACAACAATAAGAATGGTCGTGGCAAGCCACCCCAGAAGGTCTTCATCGCCAAACCCGCTCCTTCCGCCACTCGTGGACGTCTGAACCAGGTTGCCGCTGAAGAGAATGACGACACCACTGACGTCATTCTTGGTACGCTCCCAGTCAATTTTGTTCCTACTTCCGTTCTTTTCGACCCAGGAGCATCTCATTCATTCATGTCGGAAAGTTATGCACTTCGTCATGAGTTACCCTTTGTTGAATTGTCCACCCCGATGGTTATTCAAACTCCAGGGTCAAGATGGCAAACTAATAGAGTGAGCCATGGTAATCAGATTGCAATTGAGGGTTTAGTATTCCTTGCTTCACTCATAGCCCTCAAATCTTCAGACATTGATGTCATCCTTGGCATGGATTGGCTATCAAGACAGAATGCCTATCTGGATTGCAAAGGCAAATCCGTGAAACTCACCCACCCTTCGGGCAAAACCATCAGCTATACCTCACCCAGAACAAGAACCCAAGTGCATTCCTTGAATGTACTTCCCCTTCCCGAACTTGAAGATATTCCGGTGGTTCGTGACTTCCCGGATGTCTTTCCTGAAGAGCTGCCGGGCATGCCACCCGACAGATGTGTAGAATTTATAGTGGATCTTGTTCCAGGAACCGCACCAATTTCCAAACGCCCATATAAAATGGCCCCACATGAGTTAGCTGAGCTAAAAACCCAACTTGATGCTTCGTTGGCAAAAGGCTTCATCTGCCCTAGCACATCGCCATGGGGTTGTCCCGTTCTGTTCGTAAAGAAGAAAGATGGAACAGAAAGGATGTGCGTAGATTATCGCCCGCTAAATTTAGCGACGATAAAGAACAAATACCCACTGCCCAGGATCAATGATCTTTATGATCAACTTGCAGGATCCGCTATCTTTTCCAAGATGGATTTGAGATTAGGTTATCATCAGATCCGAATCCGAAATGAGGACATTCCCAAAACGACTTTTACTACTCGTTATGGTCTTTACGAGTACACCGTCATGTCCTTTGGTTTAACCAATGCCCCCGCCACATTCTCACGCTTGATGAATTCGATCTTCATGGAGTACCTAGATAAATTTGTTGTGGTTTATCTCGATGATATTCTCATCTACTCGAAGAACGAAGAATATCATGCCAAACACTTAAGGCTGGTATTGATGAAACTTAGAGAGCATCGCCTGTACGGTAAATTCTCCAAGTGTGAATTCTGGCTACCAGAAGTGACCTACTTAGGCCACGTGATTTCTGCAAAAGGCATTGCTGTGAATCCCGAGAGAGTTCAGGCCGTCCTTGACTGGACTCCACCTGAATCGGTTAAGCAAGTTAGAAGTTTTCTTGGCCTAGCCAGCTATTGCCGTCGCTTCGTCGAGAACTTTTCTAAAGTTGCAAAGCCTCTAACTGAACTCCTCAAGAAAGATAAGAAATTCTTATGGACTTCCAAGTGCGAGGAAAGCTTTCAGGAGCTAAAAAGAAGGTTGACTTCTGCACCCGTGCTTGCACCTCCAGACACCAAAAGGGATTTCGAAATCTATTGTGATGCATCACGGCAAGGGTTAGGATGCATACTTCTGCAAGATCGACATGTGGTAGCTTATGCTTCACGCCAGTTGCGGCCACATGAAGAGAATTATCCTACCCATGACCTTGAACTCGCTGCCGTAGTTCATGCTCTAACAACTTGGCGACATTACCTCCTTGGTAATCGTTGTAAGATTTATTCCGACCACCAAAGCCTCAAATATATTTTCACCCAACCAGATCTTAACCTCAGGCAAAGATGCTGGATTGAGTTGATAAAAGATTATGACGTAGCAATTTCTTACACCCCAGGCAAGGCCAATGTCATGGCTGATGCACTAAGTCGTAAGTCGTACTGTAACAACCTCATGTTACAGCAGTATCAACCACTTCTTCATGAGAACTTTCGCAAGCTCAACCTTGAAATTGTTCCTCATGGCTATCTTTCTACCTTGGTGGCGAAACCAACTCTTGAGGATCAAATCATAGTTGCCCAAAGGCGTGCACGAGGTGTTCGCCGAATCAAGGAGAACATTGCTAGCGGAGTTGCTAAATGTTTCTCCACAGATAGCAAAGGAACGGTATTCTTTGAAAATCGTTTGGTAGTACCTAAGAATAAGGAACTAAGGCAACTCATCCTCAAAGAAGCCCATGACACACCCCTCTCAATTCATCCCGGTAGCACAAAAATGTACCGAGATCTACGCCAGAGATTTTGGTGGACTAGGATGAAGAGAGACATTGCTCAATTTGTCGCCGAATGTGATGTTTGTCGTCGCATTAAGGCAGAACATCAAAGACCTGCTGGTACACTTCAACCTTTGTCTATTCCCGAGTGGAAATGGGACAAAGTCGGTATGGAATTCATCACTGGCTTTCCAAGAACCAAGAAAGGAAACAATGCCATCTTCGTTGTCATAGATAGGCTTTCCAAAGTTGCTCACTTCCTTCCGGTTCGCGAGTCTATAACTGCTAGTCAGTTAGCGGAATTGTACATCTCCAGAATTGTATCCCTTCACGGTGTTCCGTTGGAAATCAATTCTGATCATGGTAGCCTTTTCACCTCTAGATTTTGGGGAAGCTTCCAACGTGCTTTGGGAACTCATCTCTCCTTTAGTACGGCTTTCCATCCTCAGTCTAGCGGTCAAGTCGAAAGGGTTAACCAAATTCTTGAAGACATGCTCAGAGCTTGTGTTATCTCATTCGGAAAGAATTGGGAGAATTCTCTTCCATATGCCGAATTTGCTTATAACAATAGTTTTCAATCTAGTCTGAACATGGCTCCTTTTGAACTCCTGTATGGCCGACGATGTCGAACACCACTAAACTGGTCTAAAACCGGTGAAAGACAATTCTTTGGACCGGATATGAGCAACGAAGCAGAAGAGCAAGTTCGCATTGTTCGTGATCAATTGAAAGCAGCCCAGTCTCGTCAGAAAAGCTACTATGATCGTCATCATAGGCAAGAACGCTACAATCTGGATGAGAAGGCTTACCTTTGGGTTACTCCTCTGAAGGGAACCCAACGTTTCGGTATCAAAGGCAAGTTGGCCCCACGTTACATCGGACCTTTCCGCATTATTGCTAAACGTGGAGAAGTTGCCTACCAACTTGAACTACCTCCGCACCTTTTCCGAGTACACGATGTATTCCATGTATCCCAACTCAGGCGTTGCTTCAAGGACCCCATCCGCGAAGTCGACCACGAAACGCTTGATCTCCAAGATGACCTTTCTTATCGAGAATACCCCGTTCGTATTCTTGATTCCGCAGAGCGTGTCACTCGTCGTCAGAAGATTAGGTTTCTGAAAGTGCAATGGTCACACCACTCTGAAAGAGAAGCCACGTGGGAAAGAGAAGACCGTCTCATTGCCGAGTACCCCTCATTCCTCCCGCAGACTTCTGAATCTCGGGACGAGATCCTCTTGAGTGGGGGCGAGTTGTCAGATCCCTCTGTTAGGTATGTGCTAGGGTTAGCTAGTACCTTTGCATCATGTCAAAATTTCAAAAAGAAATCTTGGAAATCAAATTCAAAATCCAAATGGGAGAAGGAACACCCCCCAGGTGAATTAATTCAAAAGGCCAGATAAAAATATTTTCCAAAAATTCATGTTAGAGTTTTGAAAAGTCTTATAAATGAGTGTGATCACATATCAAGTGATGTGGGACCCACCCCATGCTCATAGATTTTTCAAATATTCAAACAGTACCTTGGAATTAAAGAAATACCACTTTTTGATTTAAAATTCAAATCATTTGAATTTTAAAAATGTTGAAAAAATGTTGAAAGTTTATGAGTGGCTAGTTTATTTTATTATGAGGCCACATAAAAGTTTTCAACATTTTTAAAATTCAAATGATTTGAATTTTAAATCAAAAAGGGGTATTTCTTTAATTCCAAGGTACTGTTTGAATATTTGAAAAATCTATGAGCATGGGGTGGGTCCCACATCACTTGATATGTGATCACACTCATTTATAAGACTTTTCAAAACTCTAACATGAATTTTTGGAAAATATTTTTATCTGGCCTTTTGAATTAATTCACCTGGGGGGTGTTCCTTCTCCCATTTGGATTTTGAATTTGATTTCCAAGATTTCTTCTTGAAATTTTGACATGATGCAAAGGTACTAGCTAACCCTAGCACATACCTAACAGAGGGATCTGACAGAGGCGCACTCTATATAAGCCCCCCCTCGCCCTAGGAAAGGACACGCGCAACACACATTTCTCAAACCTTGAGCAAGAACACCCCAGTCAGCCAGGGACAGGACTAAGGTTTTTATCTCCAAGGAGAGGTCTAACCTGTATAATTTCACTCACGTCAACCTCTCTACGTACAGACTCATATAGCTCCAAACATCACCCCTATATCTATTGTCAGGATTATATCCACGACACCGAGCCAAGGCCTTCCCATACAGGCGAGTGTGGATGCATTGATCAGTTCGGTTCAGTGGCACCTGATCAACTTGGCATAAAGCATGTCTCCAAATACAGAATCATCAAGTATGAGGTGCAATATGAAAATCCATAGTCCATGTCATAGCAATATCATAAAATGAACCAAGGTACGATCATGGTTATATCATAATCCAAAGCATATTCAATGAGTAACTTAGTCATGTCAGGATGAGCAAGATAAATCTAACTATAATCATGTGCATCATCGCAATCATACTAGGGGTCATAATTCATATAAGCATAAGATGGCAATAACATGGTCATAATAATCCAAGCATATCACGAGAAATCATCATAATATTCTAGGGCAAAGAAAGTTTTAAACCACTTCAAGGTTTTACAAAGATGCAAAGGGGGATGTGGCTTTCCTGTCACCAACAAGGTGTGAAGATACTCCTAGTCTTCAACACAAGAAAACACCTCTGAAAAATATTTTTAAAAGGGCAAAGAAAATTTCACATAAAGGTTTTCTTGTAACTAACAAATATCAACAGAACAACATGCCACAAAAGCTATGCCAAATTAAAGAGGAGCTCAAGAGAAACACAATGTAGAAAGAATCAACCCATTTGGACTTATGGTTTAAAATATATTCATGGTCAAAGTTCTGGTCAAAGAAATGATTAAAAATGGATTTAAATCATTTCTGGAAATTCCCAGGGGGGTGACGTCGAAGGCGTCTTCTACGAATACACTTACACTTGATACCCGTTTGGGCGCGAGAGAGAGGCTGACAGTGGGCCATCCCCGTCATATAAATGGAGAGAGAGAGAGGGGAAGCAGGGGCACGTGATTTCCACGCATGCTTCTATTCTTGTAGACTATGTTGGGCCTCCAAGCCTAGAGGTTTGTAGGACAACAACAATTTCCCTTAAGTGGATGACCTAAGGTTTATCGAACTCAAGGAACTAGAGGATGAAGATGGTCTCTCTCAAGGAACCCTGCAATTAATATACAAGAAGTCCCTTGTGTCCCCAACACACCTAATGTTGGGAAACGTAGTAGAAAACAAAAAATTTCGGCCTACGAATCAAGAACCCAAGATCATCCAAGAAGATTGCATACAAGGTTTTAGGTCATGGCTCACCAACCGATGTAGCGGAAGTAGAGTTGGTGTAGCTTGTTGAAGTAGATCTCGCGGATCTTCCCACAAACAGTCTCTCGATCAAGATCACCGAGGAAGAAGAAGCACCTCTATCCCTCCCACGCACAAGTCCCTCGAGCAAGTCCCTCGAACAAGATCTCCGAGGAAGAAGAAGCTCCTCGGAGAATGACCAAAGATATGATCCCTCTATTAGTATCCACACGTTCCGTAGCAGCAATCCAGCAGCGCTCCGCCGTCCATAGATGAACGCCACCGAGAAAACTAGAGGGAGAAAACCCTAACGGATTCCGATCTAGAACAACCTCTAAACCGGGGTCTAATTGTGGAGCAACGGGGTTTAGAGGAGGGAGGGTGGCGCATAGGCCTTGGGGACAAGTTGTGTGCTGCGCCCCCACCCCCTCCCCTCATTATATAGGTGGCCAGGAGGCCCTTGGGGCGCAATAAGGGGGTGAGGAGTCCAACTTGGACTCCCAAAACCTCCCAAACCTTCCCACCGGAAACCTGCCATATTGGAGAGTTGGACTTCCCACCTGGAGGGGGATTCCTTCCCCTTGGTGCGCCCCACCCCTTGGCCGGCCAGGTCAGCCTAGGTGGATTGCCCCCCAAGGATAGGGGCGTGGGGTAGTGGGTGGTACTTCCCGGAAACTTTTGGAACCTTCTTCCAGGACCTTGTGGGACCGTTCTCGGACGTTCCGGAGCCATCCGGATAGTTTCCAAGACCATCCGAGTTACAGTTTAAGCCATCCGATGATCGCAAAGGTTGTTTGGACGCCCAGCGATTATCTGGAAACTATTCCGGTTGATCCAGGACTTCCCCAGTACCATTCTCATATGTTACGGAACCACCTGGGACTACTCCAGAGTGATCCGGACATATCCTTAATTACCCAGAACTACTTCTGGTTCCCTTATGAAATATTCCATAAATCCTCGGAACTACTTCCGGTACCTGTATGAACTATTCTGCTTCGCTTCCTTTAAACCTTCTACCATTCCAACATTCTAACAGACTACTGCTCGTTAAGTGTGTGACCCAATAGGTTTGGTATAATGCGGACATGACTCAGAACATCTTCCGGACATAGGTCAACATCCTTTTGTCAATAGCCAATTATCAACAGCGGAGCCATGGACACCCATGTTGACTCCCGCACATACACGAATAAACTTCGAGTGAACCATTATGTTTAGTCATGTACCATTCCCTTTGCTTCGTGATATATGAAAAAGTTAGAGGAGAGAAGTTTGGCACCCATGTGTAAAAACTTTTGAACACAAGCCACTCGTTATCCTGTTTGCTCGTTTGTCCCTTTTCTCGTTATCGTATTCCGGTATCCCCATGACTGAATCACAATGCGTCTGGCCAGACTATAATGGATACCGTCATACCGAGTGGGCCCGAAGTGAATATCTTCTTCATCGTGAAGGAGCAAATCCCAATTTTGAACTATCACAGTTACTAGACACACTATCCAATGTACCCAGAACTTATTTTACTACTTCCCAGTAACGGGAAGATTCATCTAAGAACCAAAGCGCATCTTCCTGTGTGAAGCAACTTGATACTCTCATGGTCTAAGGAATTACGTATATGATAACATTTCATGATATGACTTATAACGTTGTTACGATGTGATCTCTAAGTATATCATTCAATACGGGGGTCGGTTCAACATCATTGTTCTGCTAACAATATGTTCCCATTGCTACTGACACCCTTGTTACAAGAACAATGTCCATGATTAAGAAAACATAATCATCAGTTAGCACATGAGCTGGTCTTAGAGGCTAAACCAGGAACTCTTGGTGTTTACATTTCCACACATGCAAGTGAGTTTTCTTCCGAATCTCATAGTCAGGGTCATTGCAATTATAGCATAGAAATATAAACATTAATTACGAACGTGGAAATATATATAATAACATTTTATTATTGCCTCTAGGGCATATTTCCAACAGTCTCCCACTTGCACTAGAGTCGATAATATTATCAGTGCTTGAGCACTTTACACCTATGGCATACCGGTGTAATACATGCTTCATTTGTGGTATAGACTTCATCATCGGATCTGACGTTTCAGGCCCGTTTGTATCTTGCATATCTTCGCGTTTTCATGTTATCATAAAATTTACTAATTTTATCAGTTTAGCTTTGTATATGTTTGAATCATTTGGTAGGACCTTGGTTCCTCAGAATAAGTCATGACATCATTCATCAATGTTCCATGAGCTTCAAGTATCTAAGAAAACCATACCACGTTCATGAATGAAGTTATGATTCAAATTACCCTCCATGTTACTTCTTTAAGTAACTATATACTTAGCCTTTGTTATAGAATTCTCCACAGTATATAACTTGACAAAGTTCCTCCATACTGCGCCACCCTTACGTGTCAAACATATAATCCCAATTAAAATCGAAAATCAGTCAGAGTAAGTATGAAGACTGAATTGGTGTAACTGGTTACATCAAAATCCATCTGGTGTATCTTATTACAACGAGCTCTTCATTATCTCCATTTTCCGAGAAACATATCTTATCTATCATAAGTTTAACTTTTCACTGTTTGTCCAATGATCAACATATTGATCACTTTGCTATCTTGCTCACAACCTTTTGGAGCACTGGATATATCTGTTTGTTTTACATATTATGGTGTACATGATTAATCCAAACACACAGGTGAGTGAAATTCAATTCATGTGTTTTGCTTATCTGTGTTCATGAACACCGATTTCCGCAAACAACTTTTCACCGTGACCTCGGCAGGAACATCCTTCCTGGCGTTTTCATACTAAACTACTTTAGTATCATGTCAACATGTAACGTTGGCTTTAGCATGATCAAGCACTTACTATCTGCATAGATCACTGCGCTCAATACAAATGCTATATTAGCCCAAGTTCTTCAACTGAAAACTATTTCCAATGAAGACCTTATTCGTGTCAAGAAATTTATATCATTTCCAATAAACAATATGTCATCTACATAAAGTTTTAGAAATATCATTCATCTCCCACCTACTTTCTTGAACATTCAAGCATCTTCGTTTATTCCCGATGAAAACAAACTCTTTTGGCAATTTCATCACAACGAAAATTCCAACTCCATTATGCTTAGCTTCAGTCCATTACTGGATATTCGAGGCTTGCATCTATTCCAGCATCCTTCGAATCGTCAAAACATTCCGGTCGTCAAAACATTATGGACATTCTTTTAGGAACTTTGTTTTGACATTCATTCTACCATATCCTATAAATGAGATATGTAGTAATTGCTAGTATAACCCGAACTGACTAAAGCATCTCTACGGTCGATATTACTTCGCCGTATTCAACCTTTGAACTTTGCTAGAAAACATATTTCCAACGAGTTGAGATTTATGGATAAACCAATTTCATATGAATCAGTTATAGATCCATTTATACATTCTTCAGACTCTTAGTCTTTCAGAGGGTCTACCAAGTTCAAAACTTGACTTACTTCCATGGATACTATCTCAGATTATTTGGCATTTAGCCAAATCCCGGAGTCAGGGCCCATCAACGCTTCTTTGTATATCACAGGTTTATCATTGTCGAACAACAATATCTCATTTATATAAAAATGTTTATACGAGTTTTTTCTAACCTGTGTGGTTCAGCTGCGCACTTCTCTGAAGATTCATCAATCTTTGACAAGTTGCACTGTCCTCCCACTCACTCTTTTGTAATAAACTATTTTTCTTCAAAACACACTGTTCTTAACAACAAACAATTTTGCTTTTGTGTAGTGATAGAGGAATACCAAAGCTTTTGGCATAACCTTAACAAAATAGCACTTATCTGATTTGGGGTTTTGAGTGTGTCAAACATATGCCTCATGTACCCAAATTTGAAGAAAAGACAACATGGTTTTAACATTCCATTCCACATCTAATATGGTGTCATTTCAACAGATTTGATGGTGCTCTTTCAGTGTAAAAGCCGTAGTCACTAACGCATAACTTTAATAAATATAATGGCAAATTGGTAAACATCATATTTGAAATTACCGTGTCATACATGGCTTGATTACATCTCTCGAACACTTTACTCATAGTGGTGTTCCGGGAGACGCAAGTTATGACACTTCTTCACAACTCATCAGACGTTCGCTAATCTTGTAACTCAAATATTACTTTCTACAATCTAATTTGCAGAAACTTTATTTTCTCGTTACAATGAATTTCTATTTCACTCTAAAATTCCTTGAACATTTCAAAGATTTCAGACATATGTCTCTATTGAACAGATATCCACATATTTACTTCAACTCATGAGTGAAGATAGGGAATCCACTGCACACAACTACACTTATTGGACTACACACATCATCATGTATGATTACCAATGGTTTAGTTTCCCGTTCATGTATGGCCTATCAACGGTGTTTTAGTCACATTACATCGAGACAAAGATCGCAAGCGTCAAGTGATTCATAATCATATGACTCGAAAGTCCATCACTTATGGAAATTCTTCATGCATGTTATGTCACTTGTGATAAACGGCAGTGCCACATCTATGTGGTATTTCTGTCAGTCTTGTGACGTTTAGCGTCAGTGTTATGGATGTTTAGTATTATTATCAAGATTCATAACATACAACCTATTCATAATTGAAGTATGGCCTTTACGTTATTCATAGCTTTGAAGAACTCTCTTGCAACAGACATGATTCAAAATGATGTTTTGCACCAAGGCTAAAGTGTAGTAACAATTTACTCAACTCTAAAATGAATTACGAAGATAATCATAGAGTCAACACACAGTATAGTAAACCTTTTACCGTGTTCTCGTGTGTGTCAAAACTCATCATTAGCTAGTCATAAAGGCCATAGTATTTCTTGCATCGAGTTGCAACAATATGCAATCGATGTGATATTCCGGTGATCAACAGTTTAATCACAATATACAGAATCCACAATTAACTGCTTAATCATGATTCCCAAGAATTACATCTCTTGACCAGCAATGAATTCATCTATAACTCCGTATGAATTTCATTTCTGAGCTAGTTATTCCAGTCTTCTTTCGTTTTTCCTTTATACGTATTATAGTTCAATTTTCAATGTCACTCCTACTCACAAAAGCTCACACATGATTAAGGATGGCACAGGCCATGGAAATTCCGGCGTGTAAGTCTTACTAACATTCTTTGGACTTCCTTTCCCTTAATTCTCATCATCATATGATCGGTGTTCTTCTGGATCCCACACTTATCAGTTTTGTTTAGAGCACAGTGAACATTTTTACTAATTCTTACAATCATACATTGTATTAGATATCTTATATCCAACATTAATTGTCTTACTACTGATTTTTTTTCAGTTCCATGAATATAACATAACTATCCCAAACGTTTCGAAGTTCGGGTTTCATGGTGGTGAAGACAATGCACTTAGCTGTGGTGGAATTCTAGCATTTTGGATTATGGACGTAAGTCACATCATCCATAGCATCAGCGGGAGAGCATCAAAACTTTGCGATAGGACAAGCTCCTTCTCGACACTATTGAAGATAGTCCTCACAATACGGTACCAATCGTAAAGTTTTTACCAGATAATACAGTTAATCAGAAACAATTGGGAAGGTGGTAACGCGAGCCATTATTCTACAACGATAATGAAAATACTAAGACTTTGTTCATAATTAAGTTGCACTTGTGATTAATCAATTTAATTACTAAGTGCGCTCCCACTCAGATCAATATCTCTCGTAATTGATGCTGGAGTGATTCAAGATCCGACCCAATCGTCTGCCATTGATGTGACATCACTGATGACTTAGACTGGACTGGTAGGACAACTTGCAATCATGCCAAAGGTGATTCTTGTTCATCTTTCGATGGGCGTGTTCCGGTAGCAAACTTTTATCCAAACCGTCAAGACAACCAAGTGTAATTGCATTGTGTTCTTAACACACCCGCCTTTTATGCATCACACCGTGTGGACCCATGTGACATGACCTGCTCCGATGTGAAACATAGTATAGACGGTGCTACAGTTGGAAGAACACTATCAACTTGATATTGTTTTGCGAGAGATCACCCTAATAGAATACGACTACCACGCATCAAACAAGGGTGCATCAAAGGGATAAACATCACAGGAAGTTCATAAAATTATGTGATATATTATAGCCCTTTGCTTTGTGAAGTCTTCATTGTCTTCACGTCGTCGTGGTTGAAGTCACCGTGTCCACCAACTTTGTCCTTGGCGCCGGGAACATCACCACGGCTACCGGCATGTGCGTCGGGGTCCACCTCCGCATCGTAGATCATCACCTTGCATCTATCTATTGCTTTGCCTCGAGCTAATAAACAGTTCTGGCACGCAGGCCATAATTAAGTGACAATCATATGACTCCAGTCATCATGCCCTACCACGACACGCAGGTCGCGAATAAATATTACATCATATAGCATCTCATACAAACACATTGCAAATCTTGAAGGCTATACCACATCACATGCATACTCTGCAAAACCAAGTTAGATCGCTATCTACACGGGTTGTTGCAAATTTTATCGTGGTTGATTAGCAGGTTACATGCAAACGTTGTTCCCTAAAAAAACCAAACACGATACTTCAATGTTACTAGTTTAACGGTCGGGGTGCGTGTAGCAACTAATGCCACAAGCCAAACTTCGTTCAACGCGTGACCCCCGTGTGGATTTGAGTTCATAAAATCCACAAGCCCCTCCATGTTAGATCTTCTATTGCGAGATTAAGATGAGATCCAAGGAGTTTGATATAGACCATGATCAAGGCAACCAGCATACTGAAAGCAGCATAGAGGGATCGATGGAAAACTCAATCCTTGTAGCAAAACCTCAACTTGCCATCAAGCATAGAAAAAATCACATGACAGGGAAGCAACAAGAAAATCAATGCCTCATATCACACATATGATCTAGACCTAAACATGCATCTAATCAAGGATCGCTCTGATACCACTGTTGGGAAACGTAGTAGAAAACAAAAAATTTCGGCCTACGAATCAAGAACCCAAGATCATCCAAGAAGATTGCATACAAGGTTTTAGGTCATGACTCACCAACCAATGTAGCGGAAGTAGAGTTGGTGTAGCTCGTTGAATTAGATCTCGCGGATCGTCCCACAAACAGTCCCTCGATCAAGATCACCGAGGAAGAAGAAGCACCTCGATCCGTCCCACGCACAAGTCCCTCGAGCAAGTCCCTCGAACAAGATCTCCGAGGAAGAAGAAGCTCCTCGGAGAAGGAACAAAGATATGATCCCTCTATTAGTATCCACACGTTCCGTAGAAGCAATCCAGCAGCGCTCCCCCGTCCAGAGATGAACGCCACCGAGAAAACTAGAGGGAGAAAACCCTAATGGATTCCGATCTAGAACAGCGTCTAAACCGGGGTCTAATTGTGGAGCAACGGGGTTTAGAGGAGGGAGGGTGGCGCATAGGCCTTGGGGACAAGTTGTGTGATGCGCCCCCACCCCCTTCCCTCATTATATAGGTGGCCAGGGGGCCCTTGGGGCGCAATAAGGGGGGTGGGGAGTCCAACTTGGACTCCCAAAACCTCCCAAACCTTCCCACCGGAAACCTGCCATATTGGAGAGTTGGACTTCCCACCTGGAGGGGGATTCCTTCCCCTTGGTGCGCCCCCACCCCTTGGCCGGCCAGGGCAGCCTAAGTGGCTTGCCCCCCAAGGCTAGGGGCGTGTGGTAGTGGGTGGTACTGCCCGGAAACTTTTGGAACCTTCCAGAAGCTTCCAGGACCTTCCGGGATCGTTTCGGGACATTCCGGAACCTTCTGGAGCACTTCTAGGACCTTCCGGGATCGTTCTCGGACGTTCCGGAGCCATCCGGATAGTTTCCAAGACCATCCGAGTTACAGTTTAACCCACCCGATGACCGCGAAGGTTGTCTGGACGCCCAACGATTATCCGGAAACTATTCCGGTTGATCCAGGACTTCCCCAGTACCATTCTCATATGTTCCGGAACCACCTGGGACTACTCCAGAGTGATCCGGACGTATCCTTAAATACCCAGAACTAATTCTGGTGCCCTTATGAACTATTCCATTGTCAGAACCCCATCTAGGGTAAGTGCTAGGGTTTGAGTTCATCTTTGCATCATGTCAAAAATTCAAAAAGAAAATCAAAAATGGGGAAAAGAAAAGCCCTGAGAATTTATTTCAAATGGCCAGATAAAAATCTTTTTCCAAAAATCTTTTGAACATTTGGAAAAGTCCTATGAATGATGCCGATCATTTTAAAAGTGGTTTGGGATCAATCCCATGCACATGGAATTTTCTAATTTTCAAACAGTGGCTTTGGAAATTAAATAAACCCCTATTTGATTTAAAATTCAAATGTTTTGAATTTTAATAATGTCCAAATTTTATGAGTGGCTAGCTCTATTTTTAATGAGGCCATATAAAAAATATTGGCATTTAATAAAATGCCTAGCTATTTTAAATAGCTAGGTCAATCAATTTACAGAAAATATAAAAGGAAAAGAGAAAAGACAGAGAGAGGAGAATTACCTCTCGCACCAGGCGAGGCCCAAGCCGGCCCAGCCCAGCTCGCCCGTTGTCGTCTTCCTGCCGACGCCGAAGCAGCTCGGTGGCAAGCCTTGGGCGCGCCGACTGCCACCGCAACGCCGGCCGCCTTCTAGGCCTCCTCGAAGCCCCTCCTCGCGCCATGCAGTTCACCACAGACGCCCGCACCTTTCCCCTCTCTTCGCGGTCGCCCTCCCCCTCTCTGTCCTTCGATCTCGAGCTGCCCCGAGAGCACGCCGGAGAACGTCCAGTGTACCGTCGCGGCCAACGGACTCCAACCGCCTCGCAACTTTGTCCATCGAAGCCCTCGCAGTCGTCTTCCTCAAGTCGCTGACGCCCATGAGCTGCAACGCTTTGAAGCCGACGAATCGAGGCAGCCTTCTCCGCCACGGCCGCCGTGCTCCGGTGATGAATTCCTCGCCACGACGCCCTCCCAGCTCGCGCCGACGACCCAGAGAGAACCACTGTGAGCTTCCACTTCGAACTCACCCTTCCTTACTAAAAAACCGTGCCCCAAATTGCCGTCTTCATCTTCACCGAGGCACGGCCGCCGCCGAGCACGACGCCGACGAGGTTCCGGCCGCCCCCTGACCTCCCTAGTGGCATAGCTCGAAGCGGACGAGCACGGGCATCACTCCGGTGCCTTCCGCGTGCCCAGCCGTGGCCGATTTGGTCACTCCGGCGGGGCTCCGCCGTGCCCAGTGGCACCGGCGGCTAGCCGCCGGCCGGTGGATTAGCTTAAGGGCTAATTAGCCCTTAATCACCCCCCAGTGACGATGACAGGTGGGTCCCCCTGGCCCCTAACCCCTCTGTTAAGTTAACAGAGAGGGGATTAAACCCTCTCCCACTGACATGGGGGCCCCAGTTGTCAGCCCCCCTATGATGTCACCCTGACCTCAGCATGACGCAGAAATTCATTTTTCCAGATTAAAAATAAATCCAAAGAAATCAGAAAAATCCAGAAAATAGCCAAAACTTCAATAAATCATAGAAAATTCATATTAAGTCCAAATTAAACATATAATATATGAAAAATTATCAGAAAAATCCAAGGATTATGAATATGGGCTCTGTTTTCATGTTTGACCATTTTAAAATGGGTGAACAATGCAAAACATCCATATGGCTTTATTTCAAATTCAAATTTGAAGCACATTTGCAAATGACTTTGCATTTGACTTCTTTTAAATGGAATTGTACCCACATTGTGATCAAGAACATCACCATTTCAATATTAATCATGTGTTTGAGCATTGCAAATAAATTTATACCTTGTTTGATTGTTTGCTCGATAGACGTGCAACCGGAACCGGAGGCCACCCCCTTCGTTGAAGACCCCGATATCGAACCTCGTCAGCAAGGCAAGCAAACCCCATTGATCATGTCTATAAAATCCCAATTACCTCTCAGTCTCGCTTATGCATGTTTAGGAGATCATCTTGTATCGATTCTACCGCATAGTTGAACCCATATCCTTTGCATGACCTATCATCTTGTCACAGTAGCTGACATAGGAGTTGATTGATATCATGAGGCCCCTGCAACTGTTACTGCTTATTGCATGCTTAGTGTTACAGTGAGGTTGATTTTGACGTGAGTCAGGATGATGGTGAAAATGGTGTTGATGAAAGTGAAACTGTGTTGGTGAATCCACCCTAATACAAGGTGAACGATGAGAGGCTGTGTAGGAGTACACAGTGGGTTGTCTCGTTGAACACCGCCTTAAGCATCGAGTTCTTGTATGGTCATCCAAGACAAAGAGTACAACCACACATTGGGCTCATTGACCCCTCTCGGCCTAGTACCTTGATCCGTGTCGACGTCCAGGAGTCACATTAGTTCGGGCTTTCCATTTGGCATCTGCATAGAAAAAGAATGAAGGAATGGTTGCATCATCCTAGATATGTTGGCGCACCTGTGACGCAGGAAAACCATTTGCTTAAGGTGGCGTCTCGGTCACCTACATTGTCTGAGTCCGTTTCGTTGATCCGGCCGGACTCTCAAGCGGTAGCAACTCAGATAGTCGACTCCTGGAATAGACCGGTTGTGAGCGAAGTGTCGTGGTGAACATCCTCGCTGTCACCTCTTGAACGGTGGAGAGACCTGGCGGTAACCGATGGTCATGTGTGTGTAGTTTACACCCTTGCAAGGTTAACAAAACTATTCGAATAGCCGCGTCCGCGGTTAAGGACTACTTGGAACCTGTACCTGATTATTAGACAACTTAAATGGATAGTTATAAAACTCGCAAGATAAGCGTGAGTGCTATGGTGTGCCTCCTCGTGGGGAAGTCGAGGAAGTAACCATAGTGGTGTATACGTTGGAGATGTAGTGGACTCGTGTACGCTTCTTACCTCAAGTATGGTATTCGTAGTTCAGGAATAGCCAAGTCAAAGCTGGCACTTCTGCATGATGAAACCCCACCTCCCTTTACCTTGATACTTGAGCATGAGTAGTATAGATCTGATGTAAGTCTTGCTGAGTACGACTTTGTACTCACGTTTGCTTATTCTATGTTTTAGATGAGAACCCGGACCCCGATGGAGTCACCGACCTGAAGCTCGACGTTGACTAAGTTAGCATAGTCCCAGACAGCAGTCTGGTCCCTCGTGGAAGGGCATGTTTGTTTACAAGGCTTCTCTAAGCCATTTTTTAAACTTGTCTGTACTCAGACCTAATTTGCTTCCGTTGTGTGATGTAATGCGATCACAGACATGTGATCTTTGTATGCTCTATGTGTATATCAATAAAGAGTACTTTGTAGAGTTATGTGATGATACCTTCTATTCATACTAGGCATGTTTGCTGCGTGTATGTTTATAACATGTATGTCTTAGTATGGGTTTTCGAGACCTTAGTTGTGATCTGGCTGGCGGTCTTTTATACACCAAGTGGCCCTTAGATGTGCGCAGCTTGGGGCATCGCGATGCGATTGCTCGTGACTCTGTCACGTGCACACTTTGTTGTATGACCGAGCCCGCCCTAGACCCCAACTAAGTGATCGGGCTGGAGTAAGTCTATGTAAGAGTTAGGATCCAATCGATAACATGGTTGAGGCGACTTGTCTATGAGTATGGGATTCACCACCCATAAACATTTAGACTTGTGAGCGGACGTTGTGGACCCATCTAAGTTGATCATCCGGCCTGAATGGGATGCCCCTCACGTTCGATGCTTACCGAGAATATTCTGTGCTTGGCCTTGTCTGCTTAGACAAGTGGGTACGGTTCTCGGCTCTCCATGTGATTGTATCGTGACTGGAATTACATACGCTAACCCCGGGTCCCGATAGGCTTGGTATCAGAGCAGGACTGTCTGTAGGCTTATCAAACCCTTGGTCGAAGTCGAGTCTAGCATTCTATAGTTATATAGTTACTCTGGGTATAAGGGAACAACGTAAGGCTTCTTTTTCTCCTTAACCTCATCGATCTGAGTTCTGAGTCACCCTTATCTTTTCTATGGGATGATAGGACTAGGCTCATCTATGTCTTACTAGAACCTCTCGCTGAGTGCTTCCTTTTAGCCGTAGGATTATTGTGGTTGTCCAGAGTCTTCGTGCTTGAGTTCCTTGAGGAAGTTCTGTCCAATCTCCTCGAGGTTGTCTTGTTTTCCATCCCGGTGTAGCCGTTATGCTGCCGGATTTATTCCGAGTTTCTATGAATCTTTGCCTTCGCATTACAATATTTTCTGCCTTCATCATGTCTTGTTATCCTTGAATCCATCATTCAACCTGTTCTGATTGTTGATTTTTATCACACAGGATGTCAGGTGGAACTCGTAGTGCTGTTCGTCGGAATCGAGACCGTGTTCGGACTCGAAATGATGATGAACCTCTACCACCGCCTTCTGCGGCGGAAATCATGATGGAAGCTGAGAAGAATCAACGTGATCAAACACGCCTTCTTGAGCTTATTGAGCAGAATACCTCACGTCATCGTAATGTGGTTGTGAGCATTCAGGACTTCATCCTCCTCAAGCCACCGGTATTTCGATGTTCTTCTGAGCCCCTTGAAGCTGATGATTGGCTCCGTTCCATCGAGCGTAAGCTTGACACTGCACATGTTGCTCCCGATGACCGAGTTATATTCGCGGCATACTTTCTGGAAGGTGCTGCCGCTGAATGGTGGGAGAACTATGTTGCTATGCAGCCAGATAGTCACCTAGTGACTTGGCAGGAGTTCTGTGTTGCCTTTCGAGGGTACCACCTTCTGGATGAGTTGATGGAGCGCAAGAAAGAAGAGTTCTGCAACCTGACTCAAGGAGAGATGTCGATGCATGAGTATGTGAGAGAGTTCAACCGTCTTGCTCGTTATGCCCAAGATGAGATCACCACGGATGCCAGAAAGCAGGCAAGGTTCCGCAAGGGACTTAGCCCCATCCTTCGTCATGATCTCAACCTCATCGAATTTGCCACCTTTGAGGATTTAGTCAACAGATCCTTCAGAGCTGAGCATGGCAATGACATTTTCGAGGAGTCCCGTAAGCATGCTCTTGAGCTTGCCCCTTCTTCAAGTTCAGCCCCCCAGAAATGCCGAATTTGGATTCCAACCAGTGTCATACCTCAAAACCTTCTCCAGAGGCCATCACCAAATTTATGCCATCCACCCCAGCACATTATTTCACCCCAGAATGATGGTGTGCAACCAAGTAATTCCACTCCCAGCAATTCAGACAGGGTATGCTTTAAGTGTGGTCTTCCAGGCCATTACTATCGTCAATGCCCTCAGGTCTTGATGGCACCACGTCATTCTCGACCTAAGCCTCCAAAGAAACCAACCACCAAGACCTTCCCAGCAAAGCTTCTAGTCCCAAGTAGTGGATATGTGAACCAAATCTCAGTTGAGGACACCACTGCTGCTTCTGACGTCATTCTTGGCACACTCCCAGTCAATCATGTCCCCGCCTCCGTTCTTTTAGATCCAGGAGCTTCTCATTCATTCATGTCGGAGAGTTATGCACTTCGTCATGAATTCCCCTTTGAAGAAATGTTTTCTCCAATGATCATTCAAACTCCTGGTTTAAAGTGGCAAACTAATAGAGTAAGCCATGGCAATCAAATTGCAATTGAGGGTTTAGTATTCCTTTCTTCTCTTATAGCCCTCAAATCTTCGGACATTGATGTCATCCTAGGAATGGATTGGTTATCAAGGCAGAATGATTTCCTTGATTGTAAAACCAAATCAGTCAAACTCACCCATCCTTCAGGCCAGACCATTGACTACACATCACCCAGCTCTAGAATCCAGATGCATACTTTGAATGTGCTTCCCCTTCCAGACCTTGAAGATGTTCCGGTGGTTCGTGACTTCCCGGATGTCTTTCCTGAAGAGCTGCCGGGAATGCCACCTGACAGGTGTGTAGAATTCATAGTGGATCTTATACCAGGCACAACCCCAATTTCGAGACGTCCATATAGAATGGCCCCACATGAGTTAGCTTCGCTAAAAACCCAACTTGATGCTTCGTTGGCAAAAGGCTTCATCCGCCCTAGCTCATCGCCATGGGGTTACCCCGTTCTGTTCGTAACGAAGAAAGATGGAACAGAAAGGATGTGCGTAGACTATCGCCCGCTAAATTTAGCGACGATAAAGAACAAGTACCCATTGCCCAGGATCAATGATCTTTATGATCAACTTGCAGGATCCTCTGTCTTTCCCAAGATGGATTTGAGATTAGGTTATCATCAAATCAAAATCCGAAACGAGGACATTCCCAAAACGGCTTTTACTACTCGTTATGGTCTTTACGAGTACACAGTCATGTCCTTTGGTTTAACCAATGCCCCCGCCACATTCTCGCGCTTGATGAATTCGATCTTCATGGAGTACTTAGATAAATTTGTTGTGGTTTATCTTGATGATATTCTCATATACTCGAAGAACGAAGAAGAGCACGCAGAACATCTTAGGTTGGTATTGATGAAACTTAGAGAGCACCGCCTTTATGCCAAGTTCTCCAAGTGTGAATTTTGGCTACCAGAAGTGACCTACTTAGGCCACGTGATCTCTGCGAAAGGTGTTGCAGTAAATCCCGAGAGAGTTCAGGCCGTCCTTGACTGGACTCCACCTGAATCGGTTAAGCAAGTTAGGAGTTTTCTTGGCTTAGCAAGCTATTGCCGTCGCTTCGTCGAAAACTTTTCTAAAGTTTCAAAGCCTCTTACTGAACTCCTCAAGAAAGATAAGAAGCTCCTATGGACCCCCAAGTGCGAGGAAAGCTTTCAAGAGCTAGAAAGAAGATTGACTTCTGCACCCGTACTTGCACCTCCAGACACCAAAAGGGATTTCGAGATCTATTGTGATGCTTCACGGCAAGGGTTAGGATGCATACTTATGCAAGATCGACATGTGGTAGCTTATGATTCACGCCAGTTGCGGCCACATGAAGAGAACTATCCAACCCATGATCTTGAACTCGCTGCCTTAGTTCATGCCCTGAAGACTTGGCGACATTACCTCCTTGGTAATCGTTGTGAGATCTATTCCGACCACCAGGGCCTCAAATATATTTTCACCCAGCCAGATCTTAATCTCAGGCAAAGACGCTGGATTGAGTTGATAAAAGATTATGACTTAGGAATTTCTTACACCCGAGGCAAGGCCAACGTCATGGCTGATGCACTAAGTCGTAAGTCGTATTGTAACAACCTCATGTTACAACAGTATCAACCACTTCTTCATGAGGAATTTCGAAAGCTCAATCTCGAGATTGTTCCTCATGGATCTCTTTTCAACTTGGTGGCGAAACCAACCCTTGAGGATCAGATCATAGTTGCCCAAAGGCGTGCATGACGTGTTCGCCGGATCAAGGAGGACATTGCTAACAGAGTTGCTAAATGTTTTTCCACAGATAAAAAAGGAACGGTATTCTTTGAAAATCGTTTGGTAGTACCTAAGAATAGGGATCTAAGGAAACTCATCCTCAAAGAAGCCCATGATACACCCCTCTCCATTCATCCCGGTAGCACAAAAATGTACCGAGATCTACGCCAGAGATTTTGGTGGACCAGGATGAAGAGAGACATTGCTCGATTTGTTGCTGAATGTGATGTTTGTCGTCGCATTAAGGCCGAACACCAAAGACCTGCTGGTACACTTCAACCTTTGCCTATTCCCGAGTGGAAATGGGACAAAGTCGGTATGGACTTCATCACCGGCTTTCCAAAAACCCAGAAAGGAAATGATGCCATCTTCGTTGTCATAGATAGGCTTTCCAAAGTTGCTCACTTCCTTCCCGTTCGCGAGTCTATAACTGCTAGTCAGTTAGCGGACTTGTACGTCTCTAGGATTGTGTCTCTTCACGGTGTTCCTTTGGTGATCAATTCTGACCGTGGTAGCCTTTTCACCTCTAGATTTTGGGGAAGCTTCCAACGTGCTATGGGAACTCATATCTCCTTTAGTACAGCTTTCCATCCTCAGTCTAGCGGTCAAGTCGAAAGGGTTAACCAAATTCTTGAAGACATGCTTAGAGCTTGTGTTATATCTTTCGGAAAGTATTGGGAGAAGTCTCTTCCATTCGCCGAATTTTCTTATAACAAAAGCTATCAATCTAGTCTGAACATGGCTCCTTTTGAACTCCTCTACGGACGACGATGTCGAACACCCCTTAACTGGTCAGAAACCGGTGAAAGACAACTCTTTGGACCGGATATGATCAAGGAAGCAGAAGAGCAAGTTCGCATTGTTCATGATCGTTTGAAAGCCGCCCAGTCTCGTCAGAAAAGCTACTATGATCGTCATCATAGAAAGGAGAGCTACAATCTTGATGAGAAGGCTTACCTTCGGGTTACTCCTCTGAAGGGAACCCAAAGATTCGGAATCAAAGGCAAGTTGGCCCCACGTTACATCGGACCTTTCCGCATTCTAGCTAAACGCGGAGAAGTTGCCTACCAACTTGAACTACCCCCTCACCTTTCCCGAGTACATGATGTATTCCATGTGTCACAACTCAGGCGTTGCTTCAAGGACCCGATCCGAGAAGTCGACCATGAAACGCTTGATCTCCAAGATGACCTTTCTTATCGAGAGTACCCTGTTCGTATTCTTGATTACGCAGAGCGTGTCACTCGTCGTCAGAAGATCAAGTTCCTTAAAGTGCAATGGTCTAATCACTCCGAGAAAGAAGCAACCTGGGAAAGAGAAGACCGCCTCCGTGCCGAGTACCCCACCTTCCTCCCGACGACTTCTGAATCTCGGGAAGAGATTCTTTTGAGTGGGGGCGAGTTGTCAGAACCCCAACTAGGGTAAGTGCTAGGGTTTGAGTTCATCTTTGCATCATGTCAAAAACTCAAAAAGAAAATCAAAAATGGGGAAAAGAAAAGCCCTGAGAATTTATTTCAAATGGCCAGATAAAAATCTTTTTCCAAAACTCTTTTGAACATTTGGAAAATTCCTATAAATGATGCTGATCATTTTAAAAGTGGTTTGGGATCAATCCCGTGCACATGGAATTTTCTAATTTTCAAACAGTGGCTTTGGAAATTAAATAAACCCCTATTTGATTTAAAATTCAAATGTTTTGAATTTTAATAATGTCCAAATTTTATGAGTGGCTAGCTCTATTTTTAATGAGGCCATATAAAAAATATTGGCATTTAATAAAATGCCTAGCTATTTTAAATAGCTAGGTCAATCAATTTACAGAAAATATAAAAAGAAAAGAGAAAAGACAGAGAGAGGAGAATTAACTCTCGCACCAGGCGAGGCCCAAGCCGGCCCAGCCCAGCTCGCCCGTTGTCGTCTTCCTGCCGACGCCGAAGCAGCTCGGTGGCAAGCCGTGGGCGCGCCGACTGCCACCGCGACGCCGACCGCCTTCTAGGCCTCCTCGAAGCCCCTCCTCGCGCCACGCAGTTCACCACAGACGCCCGCACCTTTCCCCTCTCTTCGCGGTCGCCCTCCCCCTCTTTGTCCTTCGATCTCGAGCTGCCCCGAGAGCACGCCGGAGAACGTCCAGTGTACCGTCGCGGCCAACGGACTCCAACCGCCTCGCAACTTTGTCCATCGAAGCCCTCGCAGTCTTCTTCCTCAAGTCGCTGACGCCCACGAGCTGCAACGCTTTGAAGCCGACGAATCGAGGCAGCCTTCTTCGCCAAGGCCGCCGTGCTCCGGTGATGAATTCCTCGCCACGACGCCCTCCCAGATCGCGCCGACGACCCTGAGAGAACCACTGTGAGCTTCCGCTTCGAACTCACCCTTCCTTACTCAAAACCGTGCCCCAAATCACCGTCTTCGTCTTCACCGAGGCACGGCCGCCGCCGAGCACGACGCCGATGAGGTTCCGGCCGCCCCTGACCTCCCTGGTGGCATAGCTCAAAGCGGACGAGCACAAGCATCACTTCGGTGCCTTCCGCGTGCCCAACCGTGGCCGATTTGGTCACTCCGGCGGGGCTCCGCCGTGCCCAGTGGCACCGGCGGCTAGCCGCCGGCCGGTGGATTAGCTTAAGGGCTAATTAGCCCTTAATCACCCCCCCAGTGACGATGACAGGTGGGTCCCCCTGGCCCCTAACCCCTTTGTTAAGTTAACAGAGAGGGGATTAAACCCTCTCCCACTGACATGGGGGCCCCAGTTGTCAGCCCCCCCTATGACGTCACCCTGACCTCAGCATGACGCAGAAATTCATTTTTTCAGATTAAAAATAAATCCAAAGAAATCAGAAAAATCCAGAAAATAGCCAAAACTTCAATAAATCATAGAAAATTCATATTAAATCCAAATTAAACATATAATATATGAAAAATTATCAGAAAAATACAAGGATTATGAATATGGGCTCTGTTTTCATGTTTGACCATTTTAAAATGGGTGAACAGTGCAAAACATCCATATGGCTTTATTTCAAATTCAAATTTGAAGCACATTTGCGAATGACTTTGCATTTGACTTCTTTTAAATGGAATTGTACCCACATTGTGATCAAGAACATCACCATTTCAATATTGATCATGTGTTTGAGCATTGCAAATAAATTTATACCTTGTTTGATTGTTTGCTCGATAGACGTGCAACCGGAACCGGAGGCCACCCCCTTCGTTGAAGACCCCGATATCGAACCTCGTCAGCAAGGCAAGCAAACCCCATTGATCATGTCTATAAAATCCCAATTCCCTCTCAGTCTCGCTTATGCATGTTTAGGAGATCATCTTGTATCGATTCTACCGCATAGTTGAACCCATATCCTTTGCATGACCTATCATCTTGTCACAGTAGTAAGCAAACCACAATCCTAGTTGACATAGGAGTTGATTGATATCATGAGGCCCCTGCAACTGTTACTACTTATTGCATGCTTAGTGTTACAGTGAGGTTGCTTTTGATGTGAGTCGGGATGATGGTGAACATGGTGTTGATGAAAGTGAAACTGTGTTGGTGAATCCACCCTAATACAAGGTGAACGATGAGAGGCTGTGTAGGAGTACACAGTGGGTTGTCTCGTTGAACACCGCCTTAAGCATCGAGTTCTTGTATGGTCATCCAAGACAAAGAGTACAACCACACATTGGGCTCACTGACCCCTCTCGGCCTAGTACCTTGATCCGTGTCGACGTCCAGGAGTCACATTAGTTCGGGCTTTCCATTTGGCATCTGCATAGAAAAAGAATGAAGGAATGGTTGCATCATCCTAGATATGTGGGTGCACCTGTGAGGCAGGAAAACCATCTGCTAAAGGTGGCGTCTCGGTCACCTACATTGTCTGAGTCCGTTTCGTTGATCCGGCTGGACTCTCGAGCGGTAGCAACTCAGATAGTCGACTCCTAGAATAGACCGGTTGTGAGCGAAGTGTCGTGGTGAACATCCTCGCTGTCACCTCTTGAACGGTGGCGAGACCTGGCCGTAACCGATGGTCATGTGTGTGTAGTTTACACCCTTGCAAGGTTAACAAAACTATTCGAATAGCCGCGTCCGTGGTTAAGGACTACTTGGAACCTGTACCTGATTATTAGACAACTTAAATGGATACTTATAAAACTCGCAAGATAAGCGTGAGTGCTATGGTCTGCCTCCTGGTGGGGAAGTCGAGGACGTAACCGTAGTGGTGTATTGGTTGGAGATGTAGTGGACTCGTGTACGCTTCTTACCTCAAGTCTGGTATTCGTAGTTCAGGAATAGCCAAGTCAAAGCTGGCACTTCTGCATGATGAAACCCCACCTCCCTTTACCTTGATACTTGAGCATGAGTTGTATAGATCTGATGTAAGTCTTGCTGAGTACAACTTTGTACTCACGTTTGCTTATTCTATGTTTTAGATGAGAACCCGGACCCCGATGGAGTCACCGACCTAAAGCTCGACGTTGACTAAGTTAGCATAGTCCCAGACAGCAGTCTGGTCCCTCGTGGAAGGGCATGTTTGTTTACAAGGCTTCTCTAAGCCATTTGTTAAACTTGTCTGTACTCAGACCTAATTTGCTTCCGTTGTATGATGTAATGCGATCACAGACATGTGATCTTTGTATGCTCTATGTGTATATCAATAAAGAGTACTTTGTAGAGTTATGTGATGATACCTGCTGTTCATACTAGGCATGTTTGCTGCGTGTATGTTTATAACATGCATGTCTTAGTATGGGTTTTCGAGACCTTAGTTGTGATCTGGATGGCGGTCTTTTATACACCAAGTGGCCCTTAGATGTGCGCAGCTTGGGGCATCGCGATGCGATTGCTCGTGACTCTGTCACGTGCACACTTTGTTGTATGATCGAGCCCGCCCTAGACCCCAACTAAGTGATCGGGCTGGAGTAAGTCTATGTAAGAGTTAGGATCCAATCGATAACATGGTTGAGGCGACTTGTCTATGAGTATGGCATTCACCACCCATAAACATTTAGACTTGTGAGCGGACGTTGAGGACCCATCTCAGTTGATCATCTGGCCTGACTGGGATGCCCCTCACGTTCGATGCTTACCGAGAATGTTCTGTGCTTGGCCTTGTCTGCTTAGACAAGTGGGTACGGTTCTCGGCTCTCCATGTGATTGTATCGTGACTGGAATTACATACGCTATACCCGGGTCCCGACATCCATAAATCCCCGGAACTACTTCCGGTACCCGTATGAACTATTCTGCTTTGCTTCCACTAAACCTTCTACCATTCCAGCATTCTAACAGACTACTGCTCGTTAAGTGTGTGATCCAATAGGTTCGGTATAATGCGGACATGACTCAGAATATCTTCCGTACATAAGTCAACAACCTTTTTTCAATAGCCAGACTATAATGGATACCGTCATACCGAGTGGGCCCGAAGTGAATATCTTCTTCATCGTGAAGGAGCAAATCCCAATTTTGAACTATCACAGTTACTAGACACACTATCCAATGTACCCAGAACTTATTTTACTACTTCCCAGTAACGGGAAGATTCATCTAAGAACCAAAGCGCATCTTCCTGTGTGAAGCAACTTGATACTCTCATGGTCTAAGGAATTACGTATATGATAACATTTCATGATATGACTTATAACGTTGTTACGATGTGATCTCTAAGTATATCATTCAATATGAGGGTCGGTTCAACATCATTGTTCTGCTAACAATATGTTCCCATTGCTACTGACACCCTTGTTACAAGAACAATGTCCATGATTAAGAAAACATAATCATCAGTTAGCACATGAGCTGGTCTTAGAGGCTAAACCAGGAACTCTTGGTGTTTACATTTCCACACATGCAAGTGAGTTTTCTTCTGAATCTCATAGTCAGGGTCATTGCAATTATAGCATAGAAATATAAACATTAATTACGAACGTGCAAATATATATAATAACATTTTATTATTGCCTCTAGGGCATATTTCCAACACCTAATACAACTAGGAGTTGTATAGGTGCAATAGTTCGACGAAGAGATGGTAAAATATGGGTGATAGGTGTGGCAAAGCAAGGTAATATAAATCTGTAATAAAAAGTGCAGCAAGCAAACATGTGAAAAAGTGATCACAAACGGTGTAACAATGGTGGAAACAAGGCCTAGGCTTCATACTTTCACTAGTGGAAACTCTCAACAACATTAACATAGTCTAATCACATGATATTTCCACTAAAACTTGCATTGGAGACATACTCGTAGTTCATTCCTTTGTGATCAATAGAGGACGAGAATTATGTAGGGATACAAAAGCTCACCTCAGAGTTCGTAGTTCTCATCTATGGATTTCCCAATGTCACCGCGGCCATCCAAAGAGAGTACCACAATCACCACAACATATCTCAAGGATAGTCAAAGACAAGCACCAAGAGACTCTCAATCTTCAATCAATTCACAAAAGAGTAAATCACTCATGATAATATTCTTCTAACCCATGTCCAATAGACCACTGTCACCATAGTCTCAGGGATTATACTAGATAAGATCAAGTTAGTACATCAATCCAATACATAGAGGAAGGGGAAATATCATGAGATCACCCTAGATTAACATAGCCTATGATCACAATGAAGATCACATCATGGGATAGAGATAAGAATACATAGATACTGGTAGAAACCTCAGCCCCAAGGAGGAACTACTCCCGCATCATGGAGGGAGGAAGCAACGCCGATGGAGATGAATCCGGGGGCACTTCCCCGTCCCGGCAGGGTGCCGACACAGGAATTTTGGTCCCATGAGCTTTTTGGCGATGGCGACGGAGATCGGAATTGCTTCTGGAGAAAAGGGTTCTAGAATCAGGGTTTTCTCGACGGGATTATAAATAAGAGCCAAAGGGGGCACCGGGGGAGGTCCCAGTCGCCTAGGCGACCACCCGGCGTGGGTGGACCTCTGGCTGCGCCAGGAGGGCGCCTGGGGGCTGTGGGCCACCCCAGGGCCCAGTCCTCCGACTAGAGGACTCTTCTAGAACGCTGATTTTTATATATATTTTCCCGGAATTTTCTGAGCACTTTTAATAATGGGAAAACCTGAAATACAAAAATAGCAGAGAACAGAAATTGGCACTGGGGTGCAATGAGTTAATAGGTTTGTGCAAATATGATCAAAAGTGTATGAAAGTGTATCTAAAACATAGCAATATCACACAAAACATGCATGGATCAAGCAGAAATTATAGATACATTTGGGACGTATCAACATCCTCAAGCTTAATTCCTTCTCGTCCTCGAGTAGGTAAATGATAACAAGCATAATTTCTGTGGTGACATGCTAACAACCATATAAGAACTTTGAAAGTAAAGCAATCAAGGTATGTAATTCAATTCAAGTCATAACATGCAAGAGTCTATATTAGCAATGAAACAAGCAACATAAGAACATTATGTGCAAGAGCTCTCGCTGTCCGTGACTCGAAAGTCTCCGAATGGTGTTTGCGTGCACGAAGGGGGATATGGGAATAGGAGAGAAAAATATTTTTGTTGAGAACTCAATCTACTAAAGTTTCACACTTGGTCTTCTTTGGAATCTTATCTTGACTCGTCCCCATACCACTAGCCAGGTACAAGTCAATTTGATCCACTCCTTTTCGATATTTTGAGCACTCATGCAATGGATGAGCGTAAGAACGAGAGTTGCCACTTAGGATGGAAAAGAGAGGAATATGGTGGAGGAGGAAGACAAAAATGTGAGAAAGGCTCACATCAATGAGGACAATCATAGGTGAGAAGCCCAAATGATAGATATGATGTGAGGATTAGGGATTGCCATGCAACGGATGCATATATGAGCTAAGAAAATCTCTCCAATGGAACTAGTGGGGGTGCATCTAACTTGCTCGGTCATGAAGACCTAGAGCTCGTTTGAGGAGGCTCCTCCTTGGAATATGAAAGCCAACTTCTATAGTGTGAAGGTCCCCACATAGCTATATGCATGTATGATCATCTCTATGGAGTACAAAGATAAGAGGGAGTACTAGTGTGGATCTTTCAAAAGGAATACTAGTGTTGCCCCTTTTTTCTCTTTTTATTTATTTTTCTCTTTTTTCTATTTATTGTATTTTTTAGTGGCCTCAATGGCTCTTTCTATTTAACTCTCATTTGTCCTCTTTGGGATCTTTTAAATTTGTCCACTTTGGGATATTTTCCTCACTTAAGGGCAACACTTTATTTTGCAAGAAGGTATTGAAGATCTTTCACACTTTACAAGGTACTCAACATAAATAAGATGTAGCTATCATGATGTATGCAAAGGTATGTCTCTGCCAGTGTAGCAGGAACATGTATGAAATGAAGATCAAGTCATGAAGAGGTGGATATTGCATGGAAATATATCTCGGAAAGGCTATGGAAATGCCTTGATAGGTAGGTATGGTGGCTGTTTTGAGGAAAGATATAGGGAGGTTTATGATGAAAGGGCGTATCATGCCAAGGGTTTGGATGCACCGGCGAAGGTAGACGCCAACTCTCGGAGTGAGAAGAGGGCAATGCACGGTACCGAAGAGGCTAGCAAATATGAGGAGGTGGAAGTGTCAACTTTCAATACTTACATTAGTCCGAAGAACTCATGCACTTAATATCGGTAACTCTCAATCTGATAAGGAGGTTCACAAAGAGACAAGTACCCCGAGGAGGAGTGTATGGGGGTTTGGTTATCCTTGCGCATCTCGACTAATGGTACGTGAGTGTACTCTAATATCCGATCCCTCGAAAGATCAGGGATCCATCTAGTAGCTAGAGTTCTCAACTAGTTTTGTAGGTTTTGAAAATAAACACGGATTGCCCAAAATACGACACCTATCACTAATAGGCTAGAGCTCTTGACACCAAAAGTTCAAACATTACTCACAACAATACCTCAAAACTATTTCAGGTTACTACTACAATTGAATAGCAACCTTAATTACCTACTTCAAGAGAAGACACAACTCAGTGCAACAACCAACTCTCTTAACAAGGTAAACATGAAAACTAAACAGTGTTCCAGCAACAAACTAAACAAAAGCCAAGGCTATTTCTAAAGACAAACAAAAACTAAAACTAAACATGGCAGTAGCTACGAAAAGATAAAGAACACACACCAGAGAGAAGATAAGCATGAAAAATCCTATGATGTGTTCTAGATTGGAGTGGAACGTGTTTCTCTCCCACACAAAGTAAGATGGGGCCTAACTTGTTATGAACAACAAGCAAATCTAAAGAAAACTAAAAAGGAAACCTAAGAGCGAGAAGCTCCAAGTATATCACATAACGCATGAAGTGATAAAAATTAGTGAGACGAAGGACGAACTAATGATTGTTGATGGAGAAGGGGATGCACCGGGGCATACCCAAGCTTAGACGGTTGAGTCTCCTTGAATATTTATTGGGGATGCATGGGGGCATCCCCAAGCTTGAGCGTTTGACACTCCCGGATCTTCGTTCATCATCTTCCCTCGCACACTAGAAAACTCCCTGCATACATAACTCACCATAAGCTGATTAGAGAGGTTAGTACCCTTAGTAAAATAATTTTCCCCTACTGGAAATAAAGATATTATTGAAGTGCTAATGTTTCTCAAGATTTCCAAAATGTTTTTGCAAAGAAAAAGAAAGCTTAAGGTGTGCAAAAGTAAGGAAAGGCAAAACGTGGCAGAATCTTTGAAAAACAGAATAGCAGGTAGTAAATAATTTTTTCGGGGTACTTCTACAACTCAAATAAAAAAACTCAGAACAAATGCTCGAAAGTCAATTCTATAGAGCACGCTGTCAAAAACAATTAGATCAAAAAGATGATATGGTAATTTTAGGCTATTTTGTCCGTCCAAGGACAGAATCTGTTTTCTGAACAGCGTGTCAGAACTTTTGAACTTTTTAGCAATCGGAAGCTAAAATTAGCACAAAGCTTGAAAATAAAGATACAATGATGTTGCTACAGTAGTAACACACGTCAAGACCACTGAAAACTTAAAGTAAAAACTCAAAGTAAAGATAACAAGGGTTGTTTCCCTAGAGCTCTTTCTTTATAGCCATAAAGATAGGCTTAAGATTTTAATGATGCTCTCATAGGAATAAGAGTTGAAAAACAAAAAGGGAGCATCAAGAAGCAAATACAAACCACATTTAAGTCTAACATGCTTCCTATGCATAGGAATATTGCAATAGAATAATTCATTGAAGCACAAAGCAATAAGCATAGGAAGGAAAAACAAATGCAGCTTCAAAACCTTCAACATAAAGAGAGGGAACTTGATATTATTGAAATATCTATGAGCATATGTCCCCCTCTCATAATAATTTTCAGTGGGACCATGAATAAACTCAACAATATAAGTATCACATAAAGCATTGTTACCATGATCCACATGCAAAAGGGTACTCTTACTCTCCACATAAGCATAATATTTCTCATTGGTAATAGTGGGAGTAGGATTATCATAAACAAATTGAACACTGTAGATTAATTGTGTATTAGGAAGATGGTGTTCAGCGAGGGAGTAATTCCCTCCATGATTATGAAAAGTTTCATAAGGATAATTTCTCCTTATGTCATAGGTACCTTTACAATCACTATAGATAGGAGTTATAACATCATGATAGTAGAGAATAGAATTATCATTGCTAGCAACTATATTTGTAAACATGTTGTCTTTATTCTTACTAGCAAAATAATTATCAATTACCACATCACTAATGGGTAAAGGCCTTGCAATCCTATCATCCCCAAGCTTAGAGCTTTCGATATCGTTACTCTCAGAGTTGGTACCAAAAGGATTTTCATGATCATAAGTAGCATTATCATCATTTTCCCAATCACAAAAAGTAACATGCATATCATAATCAAAATCATCTTCAATAGTGCCTACGGACTTAACATCAGGATAATAATGAATGCAATCAAGCTCACCATCCTCCAAAATTTTATGTCCGTTAGGATAAAAATTGATGCGAGGAATATGCTCAGGCAAGGTTGATACCCATTCTTCTTCCTTCTTGCTCCTCTTCCTCCTCCTCTTATTTTTCTTCTTCTTTACCCTAGGAGGGAGTGGTTGGAGATGAAGTTTCTCCACATATCCTGGTTTATCATTCGAAACATTAGGGGAAACTTGGGAGAAACTCTCCTTTTTATTAGTAGAAATATAAGAGACATTTTTATACTTTGGTAAAGTTCCCTCCTTTCTAATCTTACTTATGTAATCATTTTCATGGCAATTAACAACACAATAGAGATGGAAATTTTGCAAAGTGTTGTTTATTCCTAAGGCATTAACATCTAGCCAAGAAGTTTTTTCTGACAACTCTTCGCACATCAAAAATAACATAAGTTCATCATAAAGATCACAAGTGATCATGTTATCACTCAACTGATTAACAATTATGCTTTGAAATTTCATGCATTGAAAATTAAAGTGACCCTCTATATAGAAAAGTTCACAAGTAAAAGGATAAAGATCACACAATTCTGTAGAAATTTCATTTAAATCTTTGACCCAAGTGATTGTTCTTTCATGCTTATGGTGCTTACAATACTTCTCTTCTTCAATCGTAGTCCTTTCACAAGGTCTATCCACTCCACAAAAATTAACATGCTTATATAGAACTTCATTTTCAGGAATTGGATCATGCATGTTGCAATCATCATGAACAATCTCATTTTCTTTGCAAATCTCTTCAAAAAGGTTCATGATGCTTGATCCAATTCTCCTTAGGCATATTAAGATGTGAAGCAAAATATTTTAGGAAATCAACAAGGAGTTGAGAATCAAGCCCAAACTTAGCACTAAACTTATTAAAACTTGCACTTTCAACAAATGACTTAATGCAATCATACTGATAACTTATACTCGACTCTTTACCTTTGTCGATCTCCAGATAACCCTCAGCTGTAGGGGATCGAGATAATCTTCGCGGGCAAGATAACCCAATTTATTGATTCGACACATGGGGGCACAAAGAATACGTACAGGCTTTGACAATTGAGTTGTCAGTTCAACCGCACCTGAAATAAACACTTGCTTGCACAAAAGTATTAGTAGCAACGGTAATATGGTAGTGGTAGTGTCTGTGATAATAGTGGTGGTGAAACAGCAAAAGTAAAACAGCGAAAGTAAAAAACTAGTAACCAGCGGAAAGAAACACTTTAGGCTAGGGCGCTGCTTGGATGAGAACTAACATGTAATAGATTCTAACACGGGAAAGGCTCACATAAAAGAAAGGATAATCTAGGCAAATATCAAACGTCAGGCATGTATCCCAAGGTAGTTGTACGTGCTTGCAATAAGAACTTTGCACAACATCTTTTGTCCTACCCTCCCGCTACGAACGGGGCCAAAAGGAACTTAGGGAGATCAAGGTACTCCTGTCAAAGAGCACCAGAACAAAGCATTAACACTTCATGGATACACGGAATCCTCAAATTAAAGTCCATTCCCTTTGGTGTCCCAAGCTGTCACCATTGGGATCACCGTTTCTGGACTATAATAGGTGCATACAACTCATAGATAGGATCAAGAACACCTCAAACTCAAGAAACTAAAGGGTGATCAGATCTGAAATCATGGCACTCTGGCCCAAAGTGACAAGCATGAAGAGCAAAAAGTTGTAACAGAGATGATAAACACCAAGTAGATGATAGGCAACATGCCCCAACAATCTGATAAACTATTACATGATCTAACTCATCCAATCCCTATCATCGCCTTTGCCTACAGCAGGGAATTACCCACACATGAGAGAAGAAGTCATGGAGGGGTGATGGAGAGGCGATGATGATGACGATGGCGATGATTTCCCCTCACCGGAGGCCAAAGCAGCCTCCAGATTAGCTCTCCCGGAGAAGAACAGAGGATGGCGGCGGCTCCGTGACGTAGATTGGAAAAGTGACTTTTGTTTCCGAGTTTCCTCGCGGGGGGTAAATATAGGGCGAAGGTAGGGCACCAGGGGGTGTGGGACCCACCCAGGAGGGTGCCCGGCGCGGCCAGGGGCTGGGCCGCGCCATGCACCCTTCTGGGTGCCCCCTGGCTTCCCTGTGGCCCCCCTTTGGCATCGTCGAAGCTTCGGGAACGCTGATTTTTTATATAATTTCTGCGGATTTTTCCGGCGTACCTAAATATCCAGAAACCTGCACAAAAGAAAACAACACTCGTAGCTCTGCTGAAAACAACGTCAGTCCGGGTTAGTTTTTTTCAAATCATGCAAGAATGAAGCCCAAACAGTAGCAAAGGTGTTTGGAAAAGTAGATCCGTTTGAGACGTATCTACTCCCCCAAGCTTAGCTATTATTTGTCCTCAAGAAATTCAGTTCAACGAAGTGGACGCGACAAAGAAAACGTTGACAAACTCTTTTGCTTCATTAGATGTATATAAGCATGTACTACGAAAGAGTTTAGGAGGTTTTGACACCATGCTACAAGGACAATGCACGAAGCAATCCTTCTTTCATGTGATCAGTCACAAACAAACAAAAGTAAATAATATGCTGCATAAAATAAATTCAAGATCACAATGCACATAGCATGAACATATCAGATTGGTATCTCGCTAGCCTCCATGAGTGAAGCAAAACATAAATGCAGAAGCTCCTTGATACGTTCAAAACGTATCTATAATTTCTGCTTGCTCCATGCATGTTTTATGTGATATTGCTATGATCTAGATACACTTTCATACACTTTTGATCATATATGGACTAACCTATTAACTCAGTGCACCCCAGTGCCAGTTCCTGTTTTCTGCTATTTTTCTATTTCAGTTTCCCCCATATAAAAAGTGCCAGAAAAATTCCGGGAAAAATACAGGAAAACTCAGCGTATAGGAAGCTTCGCGAAGAGCCCGAGTGGGGCCAGAGGGGAGCCAGGGGGGCCCAGGCGGCCACCCGGCGCGGCCCCACCCCTGGCCGCGCCAGGGGGGTGCCTGGGGCCCCTGGTCCACCTCTGGCTGCCCCCTTCGCCTATTTATTCTCCGTCACGGGGAAACTCCGAAGACAGAACCCTATTTCGCAATCTCGCCTCTGTTCCTCCGCCGCCGCGCTTCTGAGATCGGGAGCACCAGAAGACCTCTTCCCTGCACCCTGCCGGAGGGAGGGCCGACCTCCGGGAGTCTCCTCTCCACCATGGATGCTCCCCGGATGTCTCGTGAGTAGTTTTCCTTGGACCATGGGTCCGTGATCAGTAGCTATGTGATGTTCTCCTCCCCTCTTTGATCTTCATGGTTTAGACCTCGTGAGCTGCCCTAAATGATCGAGGCACTTTTGTAATATTTATGCTTTTGCTATGCTGAGTTTCATGGGATCTGATGGATTATGAGATTATGTTCAGATTGTGATAGAGTAATATATTTGGTTTTTATCTCTTATATTTTTGTTCCTAAGTAATTCTTGCATGTTCTCCGTTGCTGTTTATTGCTTTGGCCAAGTAGTAGGTAGTGACTCCAAGAGGGAACGTTATGCTCGATTGTGGGTTCATGCCCGCCGATGAGACGCTTGAGTGACAGAAACATGAGTCTAGGGGATGTGCTGTTGCCACAAGGGGGAAAACAATGGTGCTTTTAACCGTGGTTGCAAGGATTGTTTACTTTATGCAAAGTGCTTTTTAATGCAGTTGTCTGTTGCTTTGGGTTTACACTTTGGGTGGGGCTCGTAACTTAATACCAGCGAGATGTTCTGGATAGATATCTCAAGGTGGATGATTAGTAGTAGATGCAGTTGGATTTCGGTCTACTTATTTTGGCGTACTGCCCGTGCTTTTGAGCCTCTTCCTTTCTTTTGTAGCATAGTTAGCATTGCGGTGCGTTCGTAATCCTGTCAATTGCCCTTCTGTAATTTTTTTACCTCGCATAGCAGTTTTATCGTCTTTTGGGAGAGAGACATCACTAGCGAACATCACGTATCCCGGTCCATATCCTTATTACTGTTTCCACGCTATCTTTACTTTTCTTATTTTACTTTCAATTTCTATCATTATCCCTTGTGTTTTACCCTTTGTGAACAACAAGACCGGAGAGCTTGACAACCTCTCTGAACTTCGTTGGGAACAAAGTTATCTGTGTCTATGTGCAGGTCCACGTCAGTTGCGCCGCTGACACCTACTTATCATATCCGGAGTCCTACGGGAGACAAAACTTGGTATCTTCACCGAGGGAAACTTGCTGCTACGCTACATCTCAAACCTTCCACTTGGGGTACCCAACGAGGGGCGAGAAGCCATCAAGCGAATTTCTGGCGCCGTTGTCAGGGACTCCGAGTGCTAAGATAGGGGAGTTGCACACTACCCTTTACCTTTGTTTTTGTAGTCTTGTTAGTTTACCTTTCCATTTTTACTTTTGTGTCCTTAATCAAAAATACCAAAAATACCTACTAATGCTATCTTCACCATGGGTGTGGAACCACCCAAATATGGTAGGATGGACATGTTTCACTTGGCTCGTCTTCGATCAATTTGTGCTTGCGCTAAAAACCCAACCGACTTGGTTGAGGGAAAATCATTGGATGAGCATGCTCATTATACGCGGCACCGCCTATCTGAGAAAGGGAAAAACTTATGGGACCAAATACAAACTTCTTATTGCTATGCTGAGTGTATATGCCACATTTATGATTTTACTTGCTGCTCTAATATAGAGCGTAAACACCTTCCTTTCCAATGTGAGTTTAATGAAAATGAGATCCTATCTTCTTATGCCAAAGGTGTTTATGATTACTTTGATGTTGAAAAGATTGATGAGTTTGTTGCTTTTAAAGGTGCTTATGAGATTGCTTCTTTGATTGAAAAGTATTATGATACTATTCACAAGTCTGAAAACTTTACTGTTCTTGCTTATTGCTTTGAGAATTATACTTCCAATTCTTATATTGAGGATTTTAAAAATAGAATGCTTGCTTCCCAAGAAGAGGCTAATGATTGCTATGAAGAGGAATCTTATGATTCCGAGGACTCACTTGATACTTCCCTTTCTGATGATTTTGATACTTGCTTTGTTGATGGCCATGATGCCACTATGGATGATGCCTACGAAGATGAACTTGCTATAGTTCCTTATGTTAAGCATGAAATTATTGTTGTTGCACCCACACTTGATTGCCCTATTATATTTTTGAAATCTCCAACTATTCCGGAGAATTTTGCTCTTATCAATGCTCAATGTGATGGGTTGCATCTATCTTATCATCCTAAAAACCGTGTTGAAAATAATACACGTGTGCTTGTAGGTCATGAACAACATGATTTATGTGATAGTTATATTCTTGATGTTGTTCATGATGCTACTGAAAATTACTTTGAGAGAGGAAAGTTTGGTTGTAGAAACTTCCATATTACTAAAACACCTCTCTTCATGTTGAAAGTTTTGAAGCTGTTCTTTTTCGACCTGCCTATGCATGTCACTTTGTGCTTCTTTTATTTATTTTCTTACAAGATGCCTATGCATATAAAGTGGGTTAGGCTTAAATGTTTTTCATATTTGCTTCTTGATGCTCTCTTTTGCTTCAAAATTCTTATTCTTGTGAGAGCATCTTCTATAATCTTTAAGCCTAGCTAATGGCTCTAAAGAAGCGCTTTCGGGAGGCAGCCCGCAACGAATTTAGGTTTTTCTTTTTTATTTTGTTGTGTCTTGATGATTTTTACTACTGTAGCAACATCATTGTATCTTTATTTTTCAGCTTTGTGCCAAGTTATAGCATCTTACGGCAAGGAAAGTAAAAGTTGTGACATGCTGTCCAGAAAACAGATTCTGTCCTCGTGACCAGAAAAATTCCAGAAAAATCCCAGTTCATCTTTTTGAGCTGAAATTTTTACACAGCATGATCTATACAATTACGAAACTTCCGTATGTTCTGAGTTTTTTGATTTGAGTTGCAGAAGTGCCCCTAAAAAATTCTTTACTACCTGCTGTTCTGTTTTCCACAGATTCTGCCACGTTTTGTCTCTCCTAACTTTTACAAACCTTAAGCTTGCTTTTTCTTTGCAAAAACTTTTTGGCACTCTTGAGAAACAGTAGCTCTTCAAGAATATCTTTATATCCAGTGTGGAATAATTATTTTATTAAGGGTACTAACCTCTCTAATCAGCTTATGATGAGTTATGTATGAAGGGAGTTTTAAAGTGTGCGATGGAAGATGATGAAAGAAGATCCAGGAGTGTCAAGCGCTCAAGCTTGGGGATGCCCCCATGCATCCCCAACAAATATTCAAGGAGACTCAAGCGTCTAAGCTTGGGGATGCCCCCGTGCATCCCCTTCTCCATCAACAATCATCAGTTCGTCCTTCGTCTCACTTTATTTTTATCACTTCATGCGTTATGTGCTATGCTTGGAGCGTCTCGCTCTTAGGTTTTATTTTTTAGTTTTCTTTAGCTTTGCTTGCTGTTCATAACAAGTTAGATCCCGTCTTACTTTGTGTGGGAGAGAAACACGCTCCACTTTCAAAATTTAGAACACATCATAGGATTTTTCCTGTTTATCTTTTTGTTGTTGTTTGTTCTTTACCTTTTCATAGCTACTGCCATGTTTAGTCTTAGTCTTAGTTTGTCTTTAGCAAGAGCCCTGGCTTTTGTTTAGTTTGTTGCTAGAACTCTTTTTAGTTTTCATGTTTATCTTGTTAAAGAGAGTTGGTTGTTGCCCTGAGTTGTGTCTTGTCTGGAGAGTAGGTAATTGAGGTTGCTATTTTCTTCTAGTAGTGACTTGCAATAGTTTTGAGGTATTGATGTGAGTAATGTTTGAACTTTTGGTGTCAAGAGCTCTAGCCTATTAGTGATAGGTGTCGTATTTTGGGCAATCTGTGTGTATTTTCAAAACCTACAAAACTAGTTGAGAAATCAAGCTATTAGATGGATCACTAATCTTTTGGAGGGATCGAATATTAGAGAACACTCACGTACCATGAGTCGAGGATGCGCAAGGATAACCAAACCCCCATACACTCCTCCTCGGGGTACTTGTCTCTTTGTGAACCTCCTTATTAGATTGAGAGTTACCGATAATAAGTGCATGAGTTCTTCGGACTAATGTAAGTATTGAAAGTTGACACTTCCACCTTCCCATATTTTGCTAGCCTCTCCCGTGTCGTGCATTGCCTTCTTCTCACTCCGAGAGTTGGTGTCCACCTTCGCCGGTACATCCAAACCCTTGGCATGATACGCTCTATCATCATAAGCCTCCTTATATCTTTCCTCAAAACAGCCACCATACCTACCTATCAAGGCATTTCCATATCCTTTCCGAGATATATTGCCATGCAACTTCCACCTCTTCATGACTTGATCTTCATGTCATACATGTTCCTGCTACACTGGCAGCGACATACATTGCATACATCATGATAGTTACATCTTCTTTATGATTTGAGTACCTTGTAAAGTGTGAAAGATCTCCTTTACCTTCTTGTAAAATAGAGTGTTGCCCTTAAGTGAGGAAAAGATCCCAAAGTGGACACAATAAAAGATCCCGAAGAGGACAAATGAGAGTTAAATAGAAAGATCCATTGAGGCCACAAAAAAATACAAAAAAATAGAAAAAAGAGAAAAAGAAATAAAAAGAGAGAAAGGGAAACACTACTATCCTTTTGAGAGATCCACACTAGTACTCCCTCTATATCCTTGTACTCCATAGAGATGATCATTATGCATATAGCTATGTGGGGACCTTCACACTATAGAACTTGGCTTGTATATTCCAAGGATGAGCCTCCTCAAACGAGCTCTAGGTCTTCATGAGCGAGCAAGTTAGATGCACCCCCACTAGTTCCATTGGAGAGCTTCCTAGCTCGTATGTGCATCCGTTGCATGGCAATCCCTACTCCTCACATCATATCTATCATTTGGCATCTCTTGCCTATGATTGTCCTCATTGATGTGAGCCTTTCTCATCCTTTTTGTTTTCCTCCTCCGTACTTCTCTCTTTGCCATCCTAAGTGTCAACTCTCGTGCTTACGCTCATCCATTGCATGAGTGCTCAAAATATCGAAAAGAAGTGGATCAAATTGACTTGTACCTAGCTAGTGGTCTGGGGACGAGTCAAGATAAGATTCCAAAGAGGACCAAGTGTGAAACTTTAGTAGATTGATTTCTCAACAAATAAATATTTTTCTCGTATTCCCTATCCCCCTTCTTGCACGCAAACACCATTTGGAGACATTCGAGTCACGGACAGCGAGAGCTCTTGCACCTAATGTTCTTTTGTTACTTGTTTAAATGCTAATATAGACTCTTGCATGTTATGACTTGAGTTGAATCTCTAACCTTGATTGCTTTACTTTTCAAAGTTCTTTTATGGTTGCTAGCATATCACCACAGAAATTATGACGTTATCATTTACCTACTCGAGGACAAGCAGGAATTAAGCTTGGGGATGTTGATACGTCCAAAACGTATCTATAATTTCTGCTTGCTCCATGCATGTTTTGTGTGATATTGCTATGATCTAGATACACTTTCATACACTTTTGAACATATTTGGACTAACCTATTAACTCAGTGCACCCTAGTGCCAGTTCCTATTTTCTGTTGTTTTTCTATTTCAGTTTTCCCCCATATAAAAAGTGCCAGAAAAATTCCGGGAAAAATATAGGAAAAATCAGCGTACAGGAAGCTTCGCGAAGAGCCCGAGTGGGGCCAGAGGTGAGCCAGGGGAGGCCCAGGCGGCCACCCGGCGCGGCCCCACCCCTGGCCGCGCCAGTGGGGCGCCTAGGGCCCCTGGTCCGCCTCTGGCTGCCCCCCTTCGCCTATTTATTCTCCGTCACGGGGAAACTCTGAAGACAGAACCATATTTCGCAATCTCGCCTCTGTTCCGCCGCCGCCGCGCTTCCCAGATCAGGAGCACCAGAAGACCTCTTCACGGCACCCTGCCGGAGGGAGGGCCGACCTCCAGGAGTCTCCTCTCCACCATGGATGCTCCCCGGATGTCTTGTGAGTAGTTTTCCTTGGACCATGGGTCCGTGATCAGTAGCTATGTGATGTTCTCCTCCCCTCTTTGATCTTCATGGTTTAGACCTCGTGAGCTGCCCTACATGATCGAGGCACTTTTGTAATATTTCTGCTTTTGCTATGCTGAGTTTGATGGGATCTGATGGATTATGAGATTATGTTCAGATTGTGATAGAGTAATATATTTGGTTTTTATCTCTTATATTTTTGTTCCTAAGTAATTCTTGCATGTTCTCCGTTGTTGTTCATTGCTTTGGCCAAGTAGTAGGTAGTGACTCGAAGAGGGAACGTTATGCTCGATTGTGGGTTAATGCCCCCCGATGATATGCTTGAGTGACAGAAACATGAGTCTAGGGGATGTGCTCTTGCCACAAGGGGGAAAACAACGGTGCTTTTAACCGCGGTTGCAAGGATTTTTTACTTTACGCAAAGTGCTTTTTAATGCAGTTGTAGATGCAGTTGGATTTCAGTATACTTATTTTGGCGTACTGCCCGTGCTTTTGAGCCTCTTCCTTTATTTTGTAGCATAGTTAGCATTGCGGTGCGTTCATAATCCTCTCAATTGCCTGTCACAACCCCAAGTTAGGTATGTGCTAGGATCAAGTCTCACTTTGCATCATGTTAATTTTTTTAAAAGAAATCAAAATGGGAGAGAGAACACCCCCCAGATGAATTAATTCAAAAGGCCAGATAAAAAGTTGCTCCAAAAATTCCTTTTGCAATATTGAAAAGTCTTATAAATGAGTGTGATCACATATAAAGTGATTTGGATTCAAACCCATGCTCATAGATTTTTCAAATATTCAAACAGGAGCATGGATTTAAATTTAAACCCCTATTTGAATTAAAGTTCAAATTATTTGAATTTAAAAAATGTCCAAACTTTATAAGTGGCTAGCTATAATTATTGTGAGGCCATATAAAAATTTGGGGCATGTATGAAAATGTCTAGCTATTTTTTTTAGCAAGACAAAAAATTTTACAGAAAAGGAAAACACAGAAAAACAGAAAGAAAAGAGAAGTGGGCTTACCTGGCGTTCGGCCCAACTCATCCCCCCAGCCAGCCCAGCCCGCCAGCTCGCTCTGTCGTCTTCCTCAAGCAGCTCCGTGGCAAGCCAGGGCGCGCCGTGGACGCCACCTCGACGCCGAGGGCCTTCCAGGCGACCCCGAGGCTTATCCTCCCGCCGTGGAGACCGCCTGGACGTCGTGCTTCCTTTCCCTCTCCTTGCAGCCACTTTTCCTCTTCGCACCGCTCGAATTCGCCGTCGACAGAGAGATCACCGGAGCGCCCCGCCAGGGCAGACGCGACCACCGTGACCTAGAGCTCCAACAAAGGTGTCCCTTGAGCTCGTCATCATCGACTACGTCCGTCTGCAGAAGATGGAGCCCTAATTCCTCCCCGAGCCGACGCCATCGTCTCCAACATCTCGCCGGATCCGCGGCTCGTCGTCGTCGATTTCTCCGGCCACACTTCATCCTCGCCTCCACTGTCTGCACCGTCGAGTTCCTTGCAGCGCGGTGAGCATTTCCCCTCAAACCTTGGCGCCCATCCCTTCCTCTAGCAAGAGATGACATGATCACCGGAGAACAGAGCCGCCGTGAACCTTGTCGGCGAGCCCCCGCTACGCAACGTCCTGGCAACCTTGTCTATCGCATGCGCCGTGCTCTTCTGCTCCGAACCAACCTAGCCCCGCTCCAAGTAGTGCCTTGTAGCGATTTCCACCCCGCGGCCGTGGCTTCGTCGCCACAAAGCTTGACGCCGGCGAGCATACATAGCTCCCCAGCCCTCCCCGTGGGCACCAGGTGATGCGGACGTGCACGAGGAGCACTCCAGTGCATTCCTCGTGCCAAGCCGTGGCCAAAATGGCACTCCGGCGAGGCGCCACCGTCCTCTGGGTCGCCGTCGTCAAGTCGCCGGCGGGCCTATGTTGATTAGCGCTAAACCCTGCACTAATCCCCCCCCCCCCAATGTCACTGGCCAGTGGGCCCAGGCCCTAAACTAATTAGGGATTAGATTTAAACAGAAGGGTTTAACCCCCTGAGACACTGACAGGGGGCCCCCTGTTGTGATCCCCCCTGTGACATCACCCCCACGTCACCATGACGCAATAAACAGAAAAACAAATTAAGAGAATTCCAGAGAAATCAGAAAAATCCAGAAAATAGCCAAAACTTCAATAAATCATAGAAAATTCATTTTAACTCCAAATTGGACAAATAATATGTCTAAAATTATCAGAAAAATACAAGGTTTCTGAATATGGACTTTTTTCATGTTTACCAATTTAAATTGGGTGAACAGTGGCAAACATCCATATGCATTTATTTTGAATTCAAATTTGGAGTGAATTTGCAAATGATTTTGCAACACACTTCTTTTAGATGGATTCATCCTCACATCAGAGACTTTACCTCAAATATACAAAATCACTTCATGCTCAACCTTTTCAAATGAACTTCCATGCATTCAAATGCATTTGAAATTCATCGATAAATCAAATGGAGTTTGAATTTGCATTTCAAACGGAATATACTCCTTTTAAATGGAATGCTCAACACATCAGTACCATGAACATCACCATTACAATCTTATTCATGTGATTGTGCATTGTACATTATGTTGATCCTATGATTGTCATGTTGCTGATAGAAGTGGAGCCCGAACCCGAGATTACCCCCTTCGTTGAAGACCCTGTGACTGAACCTCATCAGCAAGGCAAGCAAACGCCCATTGATCATGTCGATGAAATCCCACTTCCCTCTCATGTCTCGCTTATGCATTGTATAGGATGATTACAATGATATCGATTCTACCGCATAGTTGAACCCATATTCGATGCATGACCTATCATCTTGTCACAGTATTAAGCAAACCAACATCCTAGCTGACATAGGAGTTGTTTGATATCATGTGACCCCTGCAACTGTTACTGCTTATTGCATGCTTAGAGTTACAATGAGGTTACTCTTTTGTGAGTCGGGATGATAATGAACATGGTGTTGATGAAAGTGAAACTGTGTTGGTGAATCTACCCTAATACAAGGTGAACGATGAGAGGCTGTGTAGGAGTACACAGTGGGTTGTCTCGTTGAACACTGCCTTAAGTCCGAGTTCTTGTGTGGTGATCCAAGAAGAAGAGTACAACCACACATTGGGCTCACTGACCCCTCTCATCCTAGTACCTCACCCCGTTCGAACCCCAGAAGTCGCAGTAGGTCGGAGTTCTGGTAGGGCTGTGGCACGGTCTGCGAAGTGGATGAACGGCTTTTCAAGACCGGCTTGGGACCCTGCACACATCGGTTGAGGCAGTACTGGAACCTCGGCCGGACTTCCATACGGATCCCCCTCAGACAGGCGACTCTCTGGACTAGAAAGGAGCTGTGGGCGAAGTGTTGTGGTGGCATCCTCGCTGTCACCTCTTGAACGGTAACACGGAAAAGGCGGTAACTGATGACACGTGTGTGTAGTAGTACACCCCTGCAGGGTTAACAAAACTATTCGAATAGCCACGTCCGCGGTTAAGGACTGCTTGGAAAGCTTAGCTTGATTATTAGACAACTTGAACTGGATACTTATAAAACTTACCAAGATAAGTGTGAGTGCTATGGCGTGCTTTCTCGTGGGGAAGTCGAGGAAGGCACCATAGTGGTGTAATTGGTTGGAGAAAGTAGTGGACTCGTGTACGCTTCTTACCTCAAGTCTGGTACTCGTAGTTCAGGAATAGCCAAGTCAAAGATGGCACTTATGCAATTGAACCCCACCTCCCTTTACCTTGATACATGTGCATGAGTAGTATAGTTCCTACGTAAGTCTTGCTGAGTACGACTTTGTACTCACGTTTGCTTATTCTATGTTTTAGATGAACCCACTGACCCCGATGGTGGCTTCTACCTGAAGCTCGAAGAATGAAGACTCAGACCAGGACCAAGCTAGTGTAGTCCCAGCAGATGACTGTTCCCTCATGGAAGGGCTTGTTTATAGATAAGGCTTCTCTAAGCCATTTGTTAAATTTGTCTGTACTCAGACCTACTTTGCTTTCGCATGTTTGGTGTAATGTTGGATCACAGACTTGTGATCTCTGTGTGCACTCTGTAAGAGTTATCAATAAAGTGGTATACTTTGTAGACATTTGCAATGATACCTGCTGTTCATACAAGGCATGTGTGCTGTGTGTATGTTTATAACATGCATGTCTTTGTATGGGTTTTCGAGACCTTAGTTGTGATCTGGCTGGCGGTCTTTTATACACCAAGTGGCCCTTAGATGCGCGCAGCTTTGGGCATCGCGATGGAATTGTTCGTGACTCCGTCACGTGCACACTTTGATGTATGATCGAGCCCGCCCTAGACCCCGACTAAGTGATCGGGCTGGAGTAAGTCTATGTAAGGGTTATAATACAATCGATAGTATGGTTGAGGCGACTTGTCTATGAATATGGGAGTTCACCACCCATATCATTTAGACTTGTGTGCGGACGATGAGGACCCATTTCATTTGATCATCCGGCCTGGATGGGATGCCCCTCATGTTCGATGCTTTCCGAGAATGTTCTGTTCTTGGACTTGTCTTCTTAGACAAGTGGGTACGGTTCTCGGCTCTCCATATGATTGTGTTGTAGCGAGGCTTGCATACGCTAACCCCGGGTCCCGACAGACTTGGTATCAGAGCAGGACTGACTGTAGGATTATCAGCCTTGGCCGAAGTCGAGTCTAGCCTTCTATAGTTATATAGTTACTCTGGGTATATAAGGGAACAACGTAAGGCTTCTTTTTCTCCTTACCTTCATCGTTTTGAGTTCTGAGTCACCCTCATCTTGTTCTACGGGAAGATAGGACTAGGCTCACCTCTGTCTGACTAGAACATCACGTTGTTTGCTTCCTTGTAGACGTAGGAAGGTTGTGTTCATTTTGTTTTGAGTTGTTACGCTTCCTGATTTCTTACATCGTATGTAAGTGCTTTTTCCATGTTGTAAGAAATTTTCATTTCTTACAATTACAGCCGTTATGCTGTCTGAGTCATTCCAGGTTTCTTCATAATCTTATGCATTTGCAAAAATCCTTCTCCCCCTTTCGGTTGTCTTTCCAGAAGAGTTCTTAGGTGGCATTCCCGACAGTTCCATAGTGTTTGATGTAGGTTTTGTTCTAGAAACCTATAGTGATTCCTTTGCAGTTCTTCCTACCACTTTAGATGTCTTCTAGCCAGAAGAACCACACTAACCATCGTGTTGGGGTACTTTGTTTCTCTGACATATCTGTTGTAGCCCTTAGTAAGCCATGTTCATCCTCAGGAAAACCATCCAGTAACCAAACTCCTTAAACCTAGCCACCCGACAGATGTGTAGAGTTCATTGTAGATCTTGCCCCAAGAACCGCACCAATTTCTAGACGTCCATACAAAATGGCCCCACGTGAGTTAGCTGAGCTTAAAACCCAACTGGAAGCTTTGTTAGAAAAAGGCTTCATCCGCCCTAGCTCATCGCCATGGGGTTGCCCCGTTCTGTTCGTAACGAAGAAAGATGGAACAGAAAGGATATGCGTAGACTATCGCCCGCTAAATTGAGCGACGATAAAGAACAAGTACCCACTGCCCCGGATCAATGATCTTTATGATCAACTTGCTGGATCCTCTGTCTTCCCCAAGATGGATTTGAGATTAGGTTATCATCAAATCAAAATCCGAAACGAGGACATTCCCAAAATGGCTTTTACTACTCGTTATGGTCTTTACGAGTACACCGTCATGTCCTTTGGTTTAACCAATGCCCCCGCCACTTTCTCGCGCATGATGAATTTGATCTTCATGGAGTACCTAGATGAATTTGTTGTAGTTTATCTCGATGACATCCTCATCTACTAGAAGAACGAAGAAGAACATGCCGAACATCTAAGGCTGGTATTGATGAAACTTAGAGAGCATCGCCTGTATGATAAATTCTCCAAGTGTGAATTTTGGCTACCAGAAGTGACCTACTTAGGGCACGTGATTTCTACAAAAGGCATTGCTATGAATCCCGAGAGAGTTCAGGCCGTCCTTGACTGGACTCCACCTGAATCGGTTAAGCAAGTTAGGAGTTTTCTTGGCCTAGCCAGCTATTGCCGTCGCTTCGTTGAGAACTTCTCCAAAGTTGCAAAGCCCCTAACTGAACTCCAAAAGAAAGATAAGAAATTCCAATGGACTCCCAAGTGCGAGGAATGCTTTCAAGAGCTAAAAAGAAGATTGACTTCTGCACCCCTACTTGCGCCTCCAAACACCAAAAAGGATTTCGAGATCTTTTGTGACGCCTCACGGCATGGGTTAGGATGCATACTTATGCAAGATAGACATGTGGTCGCTTATGCTTCACGCCAGTTGCGTCCACATGAAGAGAACTATCCTACCCATGATCTTGAACTTGCTGCCATAGTTCATGCCCTGACAACTTGGCGACATTACCTCCTTGGTAATCGTTGTGAGATCTATTCCGACCACCAAAGCCTCAAATACATATTCACCCAGCCAGATCTTAATCTCAGGAAAAGACGCTGGATTTAGTTGATAAAAGATTATGACTTAGGAATTTCTTACACCCCAGGAAAAGCCAATGTCATGGTTGATGCACTAAGTCGTAAGTCGTATTGTAACAACCTCATGTTACAAGAGTATCAACCACTTCTTCATGAGGAATTTTGCAAACTCAATATTGAGATTGTTCCTCATGGCTATCTTTCTACCTTGGTGGTGAAACCAACTCTTGAGGATCAAATCATAGTTGCCCAAAGGCGTGCACGAGGTGTTCGCCGGATCAAGGAGAACATTGCTAGCGGAGTTGCTAAATGTTTCTCCACAGATAGTAAAGGAATGGTATTCTTTGGAAATCTTTTCGTAGTACCTAAGAATAGGGAACTAAGGCAACTCATCCTCAAAGAAGCCCATGACACACCCCTCTCGATTAATCCCGATAGGACGAAAATGTACCGAGATCTACGCCAGAGATTTTGGTGGACTAGGATGGAGAGAGACATTGCTCGATTTTTTGCCGAATGTGATGTTTGTCGTCGCATTAAGGCAGAACATCAAAGACCTGCTGGCACACTTCAACCTTTGCATATTCCCGAGTGGAAATGGGACAAAGTCGGTATGGACTTCATCACTGGCTTTCCAAAAACCCAGAAAGGAAACGATGCCATCTTCGTTGTCAATGACCGACTTTCCAAAGTTGCTCACTTCCTTCCCGTTCGCGAGTCTATAACTGCAAGCCAGTTAGCGGACTTGTACATCTCTAGAATTTATCCCTTCATGGTGTTCCTTTGGAAATATATTCTGACCGCGGTAGCCTTTTCACCTCTAGATTATGGGGAAGCTTTCAGAATGCTATGGGAACTCATCTCCCCTTTAGCACAACTTTCCATCCTCAGTCTAGCGGTCAAGTCGAAAGGGTTAACCAGATTCTTGAAGACATGCTCAGAGCTTGTGCTATCTCATTCAGAAAGAATTGGGAGAAGTCTCTCACATTTGCCGAATTTTCTTATAACAATAGTTTTCAATCTAGTCTGGACATGGCTCCTTTTGAACTCCTATATGGACGATGATGTCGAACACCCCTAAACTGGTCAGAAACCAGTGAGAGACAATTCTTTGGACCGGACATGATCATGGAAGAAGAAGAGCAAGTTCACATTGTTCGTGATCAATTGAAAGCAGCCCTGTCTCGTCAGAAAAGCTACTATGATCGTCATCATAGGCAAGAGAGCTACAATCTGGATGAGAAGGCTTACCTTCGGGTTACTCCTCTGAAGGGAACCCAACGTTTCGGTATCAAAGGCAAGTTAGCCCCACGTTACATTGGAACTTTCCGCATTCTTGCTAAACGTGGAGAAGTTGCCTACCAACTTGAACTACCCCCGCACCTTTCCCGAGTACATGATGTATTCCATGTGTCACAACTCAGGCGTTGCTTCAAGGACCCCATCCGCGAAGTCGACCATGAAACGCTTGATCTACAAGATGACCTTTCTTATTGATAATACCCTGTTCGTATTCTTGATTCAGCAGAGCGTGTCACTCGTCGTCAGAAGATTAAGTTTCTGAAAGTGCAATGGTCACACCACTCTGAGAGAGAAGCCACGTGGGAAAGAGAAGGCCGTCTCCGTGCCAAGTAACCCTCCTTCCTCCCGCAGACTTCTGAATCTCGGGACGAGATTCTTTTGAGTGGGGGCGAGTTGTCACAACCCCAAGTTAGGTATGTGCTAGGATCAAGTCTCAATTTGCATCATGTTAAATTTTTTAAAAGAAATGAAAATGGGAGAGAGAACACCCCCCAGATGAACTAATTCAAAAGGCCAGATAAAAAGTTGCTCCAAAAATTCCTTTTGCATTTTTGAAAAGTCTTATAAATGAGTGTGATCACATATAAAGTGATTTGGATTCAAACCCATGCTCATAGATTTTTCAAATATTCAAACAGGAGTATGGATTTAAATTTAAACCCCTATTTGAATTAAAGTTCAAATTATTTGAATTTAAAAAATGTCCAAACTTTATAAGTGGCTAGCTATAATTATTGTGAGGCCATATAAAAATTTGGGGCATTTATAAAAATGTCTAGCTATTTTTTTTAGCAAGACAAAACAATTTACAGAAAAGGAAAACACAGAAAAACAGAAAGAAAAGAGAAGTGGGCTTACCTGGAATTCGGCCCAACTCATCCCCTCAGCCAGCCCAGCCCGCCAGCTCGCTCTGTCGTCTTCCTCAAGCAGCTCCGTGGCGAGCCAGGGCGCGCCGTGGACGCCACCTCAACGCCGAGGGCTTTCCAGGCGACCCCGAGGCTTATCCTCCCGCCGTGGAGACCGCCTGGACGTCGTGCTTCCTTTCCCTCTCCTTGCAGCCACTTTTCCTCTTCGCACCGCTCGAATTCGCCGTCGACAGAGAGATCACCGGAGCGCCCCGCCATGGCAGACGCGACCACCGTGACCTAGATCTCCAACAAAGGTGTCCCTCGAGCTCGTCATCATCGACTACGTCCGTCTGCAGAAGATGGATCCCTAATTCCTCCCCGAGCCGACGCCATCGTCTCCAACATCTCTCCGGATCCGCGGCTCGTCGTCGTCGATTTCTCCGGCCACACTTCATCCTCGCCTCCACCGTCTGCACCGTCGAGTTCCTTGCAGCGCGGTGAGCATTTCCCCTCAAGCCTTGGCGCCCATCCCTTCCTCTAGCTAGAGATTCCATGATCACCGGAGAACAGAGCCGCTGTGAACCTTGTCGGCGAGCCCCCGCTACGCAACGTCCTGGCAACCTTGTCTATCGCATGCGCCGTGCTCTTCTGCTCCAAACCAACCTAGCCCCGCTCCAAGTAGTGCCTTGTAGAGATTTCCACCCCACGGCCGTGGCTTCGTCGCAGCAAAGCTTGACGCCGGCGAGCATACAGAGCTCCCCAGCCCTCCCTGTGGGCATGAGGTGATGCAGACGTGCACGAGGAGCACTCCAGTGCATTCCTCTGGCCAAGCCGTGGAAAAAATGGCACTCCGGAGAGGCGCCACCGTCCTCTGGGTCGCCGTCGTCATGTCGCCGGCGGGCCTGTGTTGATTAGCGCTAAACCCTGCACTAATCCCCCGCCCCCAATGTCACTGGCCAGTGGGCCCAGGCCCTAATCTAATTAGGGATTAGATGTAAACAGAAGGGTTTAACCCCCTGAGACACTGACAGGTGGGCCCCTGTTGTCAGCCCCCCTATGACATCACCACCACGTCACCATGACGCATTAAACATAAAAAACAAATTAATAGAATTCCAGAGAAATCAGAAAAATCCAGAAAATAGCCAAAACTTCAATAAATCATAGAAAATTCATTTTAACTCCAAATTGGACAAATAATATGTCTAAAATTATCAGAAAAATACAAGGTTTCTGAATATGGACTTTTTTTCATGTTTGACCAATTTAAATTGGGTGAACAGTGGCAAACATCCATATGCATTTATTTTGAATTCAAATTTGGAGTGAATTTGCAAATGATTTTGCAACACACTTCTTTTAGATGGATTCATCCTCACATCAGAGACTTTACCTCGAATATACAAAATCACTTCATGCTCAACCTTTTCAAATGAACTTCCATGCATTCAAATGCATTTGAAATTCATCGATAAATCAAATGGAGTTTGAATTTGCATTTCAAATGCAATATACTCCTTTTAAATGGAATGCTCAACACATCAGTACCATGAACATCACCATTACAATCTTATTCATGTGATTGTGCATTGTACATTATGTTGATCCTATGATTGTCATGTTGCTGATAGAAGTGGAGCCGGAACCCGAGATTACCCCCTTCGTTGAAGACCCCGTGACTGAACCTCGTCAGCAAGGCAAGCAAACCCCCATTGATCATGTCGATAAAATCCCACTTCCCTCTCATGTCTCGCTTATGCATTGTATAGGATGATTAACATGATATCGATTCTACCGCATAGTTGAACCCATATCCGATGCATGACCTATCATCTTGTCACAGTAGTAAGCAAACCACAATCCTAGCTGACATAGGAGTTGTTTGATATCATGTGACCCCTGCAACTGTTACTGCTTATTGCATGCTTAGAGTTACAATGAGGTTACTCTTTTGTGAGTCGGGATGATAGTGAACATGGTGTTGATGAAAGTGAAACTGTGTTGGTGAATCTAACCTAATACAAGGTGAACGATGAGAGGCTGTGTAGGAGTACAAAGTGGGTTCTCTCGTTGAACACCGCCTTGAGTCCGAGTTCTTGTGTGGTGATCCAAGAAGAAGAGTATAACCACACATTGGGCTCACTGACCCCTCTCATACTAGTACCTCACCCCGTTCGAACCCCAGAAGTCGCAGTAGTTCAGAGTTCTGGTAGGGCTATGGCACGGTCTGCGAAGTGGATGAACGGCTTTTCAAGACCGGCTTGGGACCCTGCACACATCGTTTGAGGCTGTACTGGAACCTCGGCCGGACTTCCATAAGGATCCCCCTCTGACAGGCGACTCTCTGGACTAGAAAGGAGTTGTGGGCGAAGTGTTGTGCTGGCATCCTCGCTGTCACCTCTTGAACGGTGTCACGCAAAAGGCGGTAACTGATGACACGTGTGTGTAGTAGTACACCCCTGCAGGGTTAACAAAACTATTCGAATAGCCGCGTCCGCGGTTAAGGACTGCTTGGAAAGCTTAGCTTGATTATTAGACAACTTGAACTGGATACTTATAAAACTTACCAAGATAAGTGTGAGTGCTATGGCGTGCTTTCTCGTGGGGAAGTCGAGGAAGGCACCATAGTGGTGTAATTGGTTGGAGAAAGTAGTGGAATCGTGTACGCTTCTTACCTCAAGTCTGGTACTCGTAGTTCAGGACTAGGCAAGTCAAAGCTGACACTTCTGCAATTGAACCCCACCTCCCTTTACCTTGATACATGTGCATGAGTAGTATAGTTCCTACGTAAGTCTTGCTGAGTACGACTTTGTACTCACGTTTTCTTATTCTATGTTTTAGATGAACCCACTGACCCCGATGGTGGCTTCTACCTGAAGCTCGAAGAATGAAGACTCAGACCAGGACCAAGCTAGTGTAGTCCCAGTCAGACAACTGTTCCCTCATGGAAGGGCTTGTTTATAGATAAGGCTTCTCTAAGCCATTTGTTAAACTTGTCTGTACTCAGACCTACTTTGCTTCCGCATGTTTGATGTAATGTTGGATCACAGACTTGTGATCTCTGTGTGCACTCTGTAAGAGTTATCAATAAAGTGGTATACTTTGTAGAGATTTGCAATGATACCTGCTGTTCATACAAGGCATGTGTGTTGTGTGTATGTTTATAACATGCATGTCTTTGTATGGGTTTTCGAGACCTTAGTTGTGATCTGGATGGTGGTCTTTTATACACCAAGTGGCCCTTAGATGCACGCAGCTTGGGGCATCGCGATGCGATTGTTCGTGACTCCGTCACGTGCACACTTTGATGTATGATCGAGCCTGCCCTAGACCCCGACTAAGTGATCGGGCTGGAGTGAGTCTATGTATGGGTTATAATACAATCGATAATATGGTTGAGGCGACTTGTCTATGAGTATGGGAGTTCACCACCCATATCATTTAGACTTGTGTGCGGACGATGAGGACCCATTTCAGTTGATCATACGGCCTGGATGGGATGCCCCTCATGTTCGATGCTTTCCGAGAACGTTCTGTGCTTGGCCTTGTCTTCTTAGACAAGTGGGTACGGTTCTCGGATCTCCATATGATTGTGTTGTAGCGAGGCTTGCATACGCTAACCCCGGGTCCCGACAGACTTGGTATCAGAGCAGGACTGACTGTAGGATTATCAGCCTTGGCCGAAGTCGAGTCTAGCCTTCTATAGTTATATAGTTACTCTGGGTATATAAGGGAACAACGTAAGGCTTCTTTTTCTCCTTACCTTCATCGTTTTGAGTTCTGAGTCACCCTCATATTGTTCTACGGGAAGATAGGACTAGGCTCACCTCTGTCTGACTAGAACATCTCATTGTTTTCTTCCTTGTAGACGTAGGAAGGTTGTGTTCGTTTTGTTTTGAGTTTTTACGCTTCCTGATTTCTTACATCGTATGTAAGTGCTGTTTCCATGTTGTAAGAAATTGTCATTTCTTACAATTACAGCCGTTATGCTGTCCGAGTCATTCCAGGTTTCTTCATAATCTGATGCATTTGAAAAAATCCTTCTCCCCCTTTCGGTTGTCTTTCCAGAAGAGTTCTTAGGTGTCATTCCCGACAGTTCCATAGTGTTTGATGTAGGTTTTGTTCTAGAAACCTATAGTGATTCCTTTGCAGTTCTTCCTACCACTTTAGATGTCTTCTAGCCAGAAGAACCACACTAACCATCGTGTTGGGGTACTTTGTTACTCTGACATATCTGTTGTATCCCTTAGTAAGCCATGGTCATCCTCAGGAAAACCATCCAATAATCAGACTCCTTAAACCTAGCCACCCGACAGATGTGTAGAGTTCATTGTAGATCTTGCCCCAAGAACCGCACCAATTTCTAGATGTCCATACAAAATGGCCCCACGTGAGTTAGGTGAGCTTAAAACCCAACTGGAAGCTTTGTTGGAAAAAGGCTTCATCCTCCCTAGCTCATCGCCATGGGGTTGCCCCTTTCTGTTCGTAACGAAGAAAGATGGAACAGAAAGGATGTGCGTAGACTATCGCCCGCTAAATTTAGCGACGATAAAGAACAAGTACCCACTGCCCCGGATATATGATCTTTATGATCAACTTGAAGGATCCTCTGTCTTCCCCAAGATGGATTTGAGATTAGGTTATCATCAAATCAAAATCCGAAACGAGGACATTCCCAAAACGGCTTTTACTACTCGTTATGGTCTTTACGAGTACACCGTCATGTCCTTTGGTTTAACCATTGCCCCCGCTACTTTCTCGCGCATGATGAATTCGATCTTCATGGAGCACCTAGATAAATTTGTTGTAGTTTATCTCGATGACATCCTCATCTACTCGAAGAACGAAGAAGAACATGCCGAACATCTAAGGCTGGTATTGAAGACACTTAGAGAGCATCGCCTGTATGATAAATTCTCCAAGTGTGAATTTTGGCTACCAGAAGTGACCTACTTAGGCCACGTGATTTCTGCAAAAGGCATTGCTGTGAATCCCGAGAGAGTTCAGGCCGTCCTTGACTGGACTCCACCTGAATTGGTTAAGCAAGTTAGGAGTTTTCTTGGCCTAGCCAGCTATTGCCGTCGCTTCGTTGAGAACTTCTCCAAAGTTGCAAAGCCTCTAACTGAACTCCTCAAGAAAGATAAGAAATTCCAATGGACTCCCAAGTGCGAGGAAAGCTTTCAAGAGCTAAAAAGAAGATTGACTTCTGCACCCGTACTTGCGCCTCCAGACACCTAAAAGGATTTCGAGATCTTTTGTGACGCCTCACGGCAAGGGTTAGGATGCATACTTATGCAAGATAGACATGTGGTAGCTTATGCTTCACGCCATTTGCGTCCACCTGAAGAGAACTATCCTACCCATGACCTTGAACTCGCTGCCGTAGTTCATGCCCTGACAACTTGGCGACATTACCTCCTTGGTAATCGTTGTGAGATCTATTCCGACCACCAAAGCCTCAAATACATATTCACCCAGCCAGATCTTAATCTCAGGCAAAGACGCTGGATTGAGTTGATAAAAGAGTATGACCTAGGAATTTCTTACACCCCAGGCAAAGCCAATGTCATGGTTGATGCACTAAGTCGTAAGTCGTATTGTAACAACCTCATGTTACAACAGTATCAACCACTTCTTCATGAGGAATTTTGCAAACTCAATCTTGAGATTGTTCCTCATGGCTATCTTTCTACCTTGGTGGTGAAACCAACTCTTGAGGATCAAATCATAGTTGCCCAAAGGCATGCACGAGGTGTTCGCCGGATCAAGGAGAACATTGCTATCGGAGTTGCTAAATGTTTCTCCATAGATAGTAAAGGAACGGTATTCTTTGGAAATTGTTTGGTAGTACCTAAGAATAGGGAACTAAGGAAACTCATCCTCAAAGAAGCCTATGACACACCCCTCTCGATTCATCCCGATAGCACGAAAATGTACCGAGATCTACGCCAGAGATTTTGGTGGACTAGGATGAAGAGAGACATTGCTCGATTTGTTGCCGAATGTGATGTTTGTCGTCGCATTAAGGCAGAACATCAAAGACCTGCTGGCACACTTCAACCTTTGCATATTCCCGAGTGGAAATGGGACAAAGTCGGTATGGACATCATCACCGGCTTTCCAAAAACCCAGAAAGGAAACGATGCCATCTTCATTGTCAATGACCAAATTTCCAAAGTTGCTCACTTCCTTCCCGTTCGCGAGTCTATTACTGCTAGCCAGTTAGCGGACTTGTACATCTCTAGAATTTATCCCTTCATGGTGTTCCTTTGGAAATCAATTCTGACCGCGGTAGCCTTTTCACCACTAGATTCTGGGGAAGCTTTCAGAATGCTATGGGAACTCATCTCCCCTTTAGCACAGCTTTCCATCCTCAGTCTAGTGGTCAAGTCGAAAGGGTTAACCAGATTCTTGAAGACATGCTCAGAGCTTGTGCTATCTCATTCGGAAAGAATTGGTAGAAGTCTCTCCCATTTGCCGAATTTGCTTATAACAATAGTTTTCAATCTAGTCTGGACATGGCTCCTTTTGAACTCCTATATGGACGACGATGTCGAACACCCCTAAACTGGTCAGAAACCGGCTAGAGACAATTCTTTGGACCGGACATGATCATGGAAGAAGAAGAGCAAGTTCGCATTGTTCGTGATCAATTGAAAGCAGCCCAGTCTCGTCAGAAAATCTACTATGATCGTCATCATAGGCAAGAGAGCTACAATCTGGATGAGAAGGCTTACCTTTGGGTTACTCCTCTGAAGGGAACCCAACGTTTCGGTATCAAAGGCAAGTTGGCCCCACGTTACATTGGACCTTTCCGCATTCTTTCTAAACGTGGAGAAGTTGCCTACCAACTTGAACTACCCCCGCACCTTTCCCGAGTACATGATGTATTCCATGTGTCACAACTCAGGCGTTGCTTCAAGGACCCCATCCGCGAAGTCGACCATGAAACGCTTGATCTACAAGATGACCTTTCTTATCGATAATACCCTGTTCGTATTCTTGATTCAGCAGAGCGTGTCACTCGTCGTCAGAAGATTAAGTTTCTGAAAGTGCAATGGTCACACCACTCTGAGAGAGAAGCCACGTGGGAAAGAGAAGGCCGTCTCCGTGCCAAGTACCCCTCCTTCCTCCCGCAGACTTCTGAATCTCGGGACGAGATTCTTTTGAGTGGGAGTGAGTTGTCGCAACCCCAAGTTAGGTATGTGCTAGGATCAAGTCTCACTTTGCATCATGTTAAATTTTTTAAAAGAAATCAAAATGGGAGAGAGAACACCCCCCAGAAGAATTAATTCAAAAGGCCAGATAAGAAATTGCTCCAAAAATTCCTTTTGCATTTTTGAAAAGTCTTATAAATGAGTGTGATCACATATAAAGTGATTTGGATTCAAACCGATGCTCATAGATTTTTCAAATATTCAAACAGGAGCATGGATTTAAATTTAAATCCCTATTTGAATTAAAGTTCAAATTATTTGAATTTTAAAAATGTCCAAACTTTATAAGTAGCTAGCTATAATTATTGTGAGGCCATATAAAAATTTGGGGCATTTATAAAAATGTCTAGCTATTTTTTTTAGCAAGACAAAACAATTTACAGAAAAGGAAAACACAGAAAAACAGAAAGAAAAGAGAAGTGGGCTTACCTGGCATTCGGCCCAACTCATCCCCCCAGCCAGCCCAGCCCGCCAGCTCGCTCTGTCGTCTTCCTCAAGCAGCTCCGTGGCGAGCCAGGGCGCGCCGTGGACGCCACCTCAACGCCGAGGGCCTTCCAGGCGACCCCAAGGCTTATCCTCCCGCCGTGGAGACCGCCTGGACGTCGTGCTTCCTTTCCCTCTCCTTGCAGCCACTTTTCCTCTTCGCACCGCTCGAATTCGCCGTCGACAGAGAGATCACCGGAGCGCCCCGCCATGGCAGACGCGACCACCGTGACCTAGATCTCCAACAAAGGTGTCCCTTGAGCTCGTCATCATCGACTACGTCCATCTGTAGAAGATGGAGCCCTAATTCCTCCCCGAGCCGACGCCATCGTCTCCAACATCTCGCCGGTTCCGCGGCTCGTCGTCGTCGATTTCTCCGGCCACACTTCATCCTCGCCTCCACCGTCTGCATCGTCGAGTTCCTTGCAGCGCGGTGAGCATTTCCCCTCAAGCCTTGGCGCCCATCCCTTCCTCTAGCTACAGATGCCATGATCACCGGAGAACAGAGCCGCCGTGAACCTTGTCGGCGAGCCCCCGCTACGCAACGTCCTGGCAACCTTGTTTATCGCATGCGCCGTGCTCTTCTGCTCCGAACCAACCTAGCCCCGCTCCAAGTAGTGCCTTGTAGCGATTTCCACCCCGCGGCCGTGGCTTCGTCACCGCAAAGCTTGACGCCGGCGAGCATACAGAGCTCCCCAGCCCTCCCTGTGGGCATGAGGTGATCCGGACGTGCACGAGGAGCACTCCAATGCATTCCTCGTGCCAAGCCGTGGCCAAAATGGCACTCCGGCGAGGCGCCACCGTCCTCTGGGTCGCCGTCGTCATGTCGCCGGCGGGGCTGTGTTGATTAGCGCTAAACCCTGCACTAATCCCCCCCCAATGTCACTGGCCAGTGGGCCCAGTCCCTAAACTAATTAGGGATTAGATTTAAACAGAAGGGTTTAACCCCCTGAGACACTGACAGGTGGGCCCCTGTTGTCAGCCCCCCTGTGACATCACCCCCACGTCACCATGACGCAATAAACAGAAAAACAAATTAAAAGAATTCCAGAGAAATCAGAAAAATCCAGAAAATAGCCAAAACTTCAATAAATCATAGAAAATTCATTTTACCTCCAAATTGGACAAATAATATGTCTAAAATTATCATAAAAATACAAGGTTTCTGAATATGGACTTTTTTTTTTCATGTTTGACCAATTTAAATTGGGTGAACAGTGGCAAATATCCATATGCATTTATTTTGAATTCAAATTTGGAGTGAAATTGCAAATGATTTTGCAACACACTTCTTTTAGATTGATTCATCCACACATCAGAGACTTTACCTCAAATATACAAAATCACTTCATGCTCATCCTTTTCAAATGAACTTCCATGCATTCAAATGCATTTGAAATTCATCGATAAATCAAATGGAGTTTGAATTTGCATTTCAAATGCAATATACTCCTTTTAAATGGAATGCTCAACACATCAGTACCATGAACATCACCATTACAATCTTATTCATGTGATTGTGCATTGTACATTATGTTGATCCTATGATTGTCATGTTGCTGATAGAAGTGGAGCCGGAACCCGAGATTACCCCCATTCATTGAAGACCCCGTGACTGAACCTTGTCAGCAAGGCAAGCAAACCCCCATTGATCATGTCGATAAAATCCCACTTCCCTCTCATGTCTCGCTTATGCATTGTATAGGATGATTACCATGATATCGATTCTACCGCATAGTTGAACCCATATCCGATGCATGACCTATCATCTTGTCACAGTAGTAAGCAAACCACAATCCTAGCTGACATAGGAGTTGTTTGATATCATGTGACCCCTGCAACTGTTACTGCTTATTGCATGCTTAGAGTTACAATGAGGTTACTCTTTTGTGAGTCGGGATGATAGTGAACATGGTGTTGATGAAAGTGAAACTATGTTGGTGAATCTACCCTAATACAAGGTGAACGATGAGAGGCTGTGTAGGAGTACACAGTGGGTTGTCTCATTGAACACCGCCTTAAGTCCGAGTTCTTGTGTGGTGATCCAAGAAGAAGAGTACAACCACACATTGGGCTCACTGACCCCTCTCATCCTAGTACCTCACCCCGTTCGAACCCCAGAAGTCGCAGTAGTTCGGAGTTCTGGTAGGGCCATGGCACGGTCTGTGAAGTTGATGAACGACTTTTCAAGACCGGCTTGGGACCCTGCACACATCGTTTGATGCTGTACTGGAACCTCGGCCGGACTTCCATACGGATCCCCCTCAGACAGGCTACTCTCTGGACTAGAAAGGAGCTGTGGGCGAAGTGTTGTGGTGGCATCCTCGCTGTCACCTCTTGAACGGTGACACGCAAAAGGCGGTAATCGATGTAACGTGTGTGTAGTAGTACACCTCTGCAGGGTTAACAAAACTATTCGAATAGCCGCGTCCGCGGTTAAGGACTGCTTGGAAAGCTTAGCTTGATTATTAGACAACTTGAACTGGATACTTATAAAACTTACCAAGATAAGTGTGAGTGCTATGGCGTGCTTTTTCGTGGGGAAGTCGAGGAAGGCACCATAGTGGTGTAATTGGTTGGAGAAAGTAGTGGACTCGTGTACGCTTCTTACCTCAAGTCTGGTACTCGTAGTTCAGGACTAGCCAAGTCAAAGCTGGCACTTCTGCAATTGAACCCCCCTCCCTTTACCTTGATACATGTGCATGAGTAGTATAGTTCCGACGTAAGTCTTGCTGAGTACGACTTTGTACTCACGTTTGCTTATTCTATGTTTTAGATGAACCCACTGACCCCGATGGTGGCTTCTACCTGAAGCTCGAAGAATGAAGACTCGGACCAGGACCAAGCTAGTGTAGTCCCAGTCAGACGACTGTTCCCTCGTGGAAGGGCTTGTTTATAGATAAGGCGTCTCTAAGCCATTTGTTAAACTTGTCTGTACTTAGACCTACTTTGCTTCCGCATGTTTGATGTAATGTTGGATCACAGACTTGTGATCTCTGTGTGCACTCTGTAAGAGTTATCAATAAAGTGGTATACTTTGTAGAGATTTGCAATGATACCTGCTGTTCATACAAGGCATGTGTGCTGTGTGTATGTTTATAACATGCATGTCTTTGTATGGGTTTTCGAGACCTTAGTTGTGATCTGGCTGGTGGTCTTTTATACACCAAGTAGCCCTTAGATGCACGCAGCTTGGGGCATCGCGATGGGATTGTTCGTGACTCCGTCACGTGCACATTTTGATGTATGATCGAGCCTGCCCTAGACCCTGACTAAGTGATCGGGCTGGAGTAAGTCTATGTAAGGGTTATAATACAATCAATAGTATGGTTGAGGCGACTTGTCTATGAGTATGGGAGTTCACCACCCATATCATTTAGACTTGTGTGCGGACGATGAGGATCCATTTCAGTTGATCATCCGGCCTGGATGGGATGCCCCTCATGTTCGATGCTTTCCGAGAACGTTCCGTGCTTGGCCTTGTCTGCTTAGACAAGTGGGTACGGTTCTCGGCTCTCCATATGATTGTGTTGTAGCGAGACTTGCATACGCTAACCCCGGGTCCCGACAGACTTGGTATCAGAGTAGGACTGACTGTAGGATTATCAGCCTTGCCCGAAGTCGAGTCTAGCCTTTTATAGTTATATAGTTACTCTGGGTATATAAGGAACAACGTAAGGCTTCTTTTTCTCCTTACCTTCATCGTTTTGAGTTCTGAGTCACCCTCATCTTGTTCTACGGGAAGATAGGACTAGGCTCACCTCTGTCTGACTAGAACATCTTGTTGTTTGCTTCCTTGTAGACGTAGGAAGGTTGTGTTCGTTTTGTTTTGAGTTGTTACGCTTCCTGATTTCTTACATCGTATGTAAGTGCTGTTTCCATGTTGTAAGAAATTGTCATTTCTTACAATTACAGCCGTTATGCTGTCCGAGTCATTCCAGGTTTCTTCATAATCTGATGCATTTGCAAAAATGCTTCTCCCCCTTTCAGTTGTCTTTCCAGAAGAGTTCTTAGGTGGCATTCCCGACAGTTCCATAGTGTTTGATGTAGGTTTTGTTCTAGAAACCTATAGTGATTCCTTTGCAGTTCTTCCTACCACTTTAGATGTCTTCTAGCCAGAAGAACCACACTAACCATCGTGTTGGGGTACTTTGTTACTCTGAAATATCTATTGTAACCCTTACTAAGCCATGGTCATCCTCAGGAAAACCATCCAGTAACCAAACTCCTTAAACCTAGCCATCCAACAGATGTGTAGAGTTCATTGTAGATCTTGCCCCAAGAACCGCACCAATTTCTAGACGTCCATACAAAATGGCCCCACGTGAGTTCAAAGTAAGAAACATCACAATCATGCAGAAGAAAATGTGGTACTTTGGGACAATGCATGTTACACTAAGAATGAAAATTATGCTCTCATAGTTGGTGCTTTGGAGAAAGGAAGGTGGAGACTCTCGAACCGTGGATTTTGATGGCAAGGTTCAAAACCTGTGAAAGGAAGGAAAGACTAAACATGTACCAGAGCTCTTGGTTTTGAAAACAGAGATAAAACTCTTTTGAGAAGTGCAACTTTCCAGTCAACGGTGAACGGTAAAGGTCTCTCAATATCTCCCATGCCAACCATATTAATGCCTTTTGCTTACACATGTTCCCTTATCCATAAATCCTTTGATGGTCGACGAAACCCTTTATTTTGTCTCAAGTATGGAAGGAGGGTATCGTTCCATCTATCATAAGCAGCATTTGGTCCATTTCATTCCATCATCAAGTATGGGGGAGGTGTAATTTTTTTAATTGACTAGTTAAAACTTCCGTCAAAATATTTTTGGCATGGTAGATACTGATTTTCCCTCACCGCACCATGAGCTTGTACGGTTGCAAAAGGGAAGATTTTGAATAAATTTCGAGATGGTACAGGAAAGTCTAAGTTAGGAGTGGCCGGTAAATACCACATATAGGTAGGTATGGTGGACTCAAATGGAATAATTGGGTTGAAAAGGAGTTTGGATGCACAAGCAGAATTCCTCTTAGTGCGAGTGAAGGCAAGCAAAAGACTGGGAAGCGACCAACCATAGAGCATAACGGCCATAATCATGCAGAGCAACAAAGCAACATTGAATTGGGCATGAAAGTGATATTACTCACTCTAAAGTAAAAAAGATCATCAAGGAAGAACAAACATTTTAGTCTTAACATGCGTGCACATGTGCCAAGTCAATCCAAGAATTCCCCGGAGGGAAATACCACTTCAATATGCCAAACCATGAACAATGCAATGCATGTCAATCATTTCAAGCAACATGTTATGTACTCTAGCTATTTGATACTAACCACAAAAAAAGCATGAACCACTGGGAAAGCATTGTAAACATAGCACTATGTCGCTACAAGATGGTCTATAATCATAAGTACATGCATAGGTACAAAAATTGAAATAAAAACAGTTCATACCGGCTTTCCTTGTTGCATCCCTTTCGTCGATCTTCGTCATTACTGCCTTGTCACTTGCAAGATTGAACGTAGGAAATTATAATCATCACGGACTCGAGCTGAACTCTGAAACAAACCAAACTAAAGAGCAAAGGAAACATTTTTTTGGGTTTTTCAAGGTTTAACTAAAACAAAAGAAAGGAGAAATATTTTTTTGGGTTTTTTCAAATTAAAAGAACAAAGAAGAATAGGAAAAATATTCAAAAAGATAAAAGCGAACAAAACAGATGATACAATGGAAGGGGAGGAGAGTACGTACTCCCCCAACCTTAGGCTTTTGGCCTAAGTTGGGCTCGTCTACTATGGTCCCGAGGAGCCTCCTGCTCCGGGGTAGTACTGGTATGTCCATGGGTCGTAAGCGTCTTTCGGTGCGTACGCCAAAGTCCTGGGATCCTCCCACGTAGAAGAAGAAGGTCCCGCCCCCCATCCAGAGGAAGGCCCTTCATCTCATGTGGCGACGGTCTCCTCCTGGACGGGTGGATACACCACGTGCTCCTCCTCGTCTGGCACAGCCCCCTCTGTGGGGCCGTGAAACTGGTATCTCCCCATAATCTCATCGAACTCAGTATCTGTAAAGCGGTATCCGTTCCTGCGAGAAACATCAAACACAAGTGGTGAAGGTAGACGGATGATGCGTTCCGCATCGCCCTTAAACCGCAAAATATAATCAAGTGCATAACTGTCAGAGGCCTTGGTAACAAAGAAATGCCTCTTCATGGCAGCCAAGTCACGGCTAACAAAAGGAAAAAAATTGTATCATCTGGGTGCGGTTCTCCTTGGAGAAACTGCAAAAGAAGTGTGGCATAAAGGCACCAAAGAGACCCCCTTGTTGCTATTAGTAGCAAGGCGTTTAGCAATCAGCGTGCCCACATGATACTCGTGTTTCCCTAAGAGGGCGTTCGCCATGATTGCAATATCAGGCGTAGAAGTGCTGCTCATGTTGTCTCGAGCCAACACCCCTCTAGCAATATAATACGCGAAATACCTGAGGTGAGGAAACAAAATATTGGAGATCTTCTGATGGTTGGAATTCCTCACTTCAGTGTTGCAGAATGAGTCGAGAAGGGTATTGAGTGCAACGGTTTGAGAATTTTTCCTCCTCTTCTCGCCAATGTCGGGCAAACCTAAGGCTTCACAAAATATACTCATAGGCATGGTTAGTAACCTTTCATAAATCTGAAACACAACGGAATCACTTTCATGATAAAACCTAAAAATGTTAACGAAAATAGCGGTGAGTGTTTCATACTGCGACACACGGCCCGTCACAAGCCGTGTCAAACCTGCTCTGGCACACAGGGCGTCGAACTCATCCTGTATGCCGGCATCCGCCATGAAATCTCTGCATGGAAATGCCATGGCCTTGGCGGGTGATGCATCCAACAACTCCAAGGGAACGATTTCTTCATTGTAGCTCACCCTCATAGTTGAAGGTGAAGCTGTGGACCGCGTAACACGGCTAGAGCGCTCGGGTTTCTTCTTCCCAAGCCATCTTCCTATCCTATCCATTTCTAAAAATTTTGACAAATCACAAAAATGAAGGTTTAAGCAAAACTAGTTTGGGCAAAACATTCTACTCACTTTACCAAGGCTCAAACTAGCAAGAAAACTTGGAAAATAAATTCCTACACAAACATTTAAGCTCAACTAAACAGCACCAAGAACTACTAAATACTCACTAATGAAGCCACCAACTAGAAAACTAATTTGAGGGGTGAGGGAGTCACATACCAAGGTTTCCAAACTTTAGCTCAAACGAGTGGCTGTAGAGGGAGATCGAATTTCCGTGCTCAAGAACAGCAAGAACACGAAACCAGAGCAAGAGCATGAGTTTTTGGGGTGAAAGAGAGAGAGAGAGAGTGGAAGAAGAGATGCCACCAGGGGGTGCCTTGGGCCCCAGCAGGGTGTGTGGCGCGGCCAGGGGCTGGGCCGCGCCACCTGGCCTCCTGGGCCAGGGGTGGACCCCCTAGTCAGCTACAGGTACTTCCTGATGGCATTTTACCTGGAAATTTTTATTCTGAATTTTCCGGAATTTTCTGGGCAACTTCACTGTAGAGAAATTTTCAAAGTTTAAAAAGCTGCAAAAACTTTCGTGAACTTGAGACAAAAGTTAGAACAAGTGAAGCTTTAAACAAAAAACTTGGGTACAACAAGGAGAATAAAAGCTAAAGGAAATGAAAACATAACAAGCTCAGCTTTTTACCTATATAAAACATGCTAGTTAGCAAGGTTGATCAAGTCTTACCAACAAACTGGCGATATATAGAGCAAAAAGTCTCGCCTCTTATGAAGTGATCATTGCACTCTTACTTTGATGGACATTGTCCCTACCATAGTTTTTTTGTATTTGTGGTATACATGTAGTGGACAATCCCATTCTCCAATCTTCACGGTCTCGATATTCTCAATGGAGTTCAGGCCATGCTTTTTTCGATCTTTTTTGGAAAATACACCGTGTGTTCTTTGTCATTCATGTTGAAGGTAACATTCCCTTTATTGCAATCAATAATGGCACCTGCAGTGTTAAGAAAAGGTCTACCAAGAATAATGGACATGCTCCCATCCTCAGGCATGTCAAGCACAACAAAATCAGTAAGTATTAAGAAATTGGCAACTTCAACAGGAACATCCTCACAAATACCAATCGGGACGGCCGTGGACTTATCGTCCATATGAAGAGAGATATCTGTAGGAATTAGTTTCTCTAAACAAAGCCTTTTGTAGAGAGAAAAGGGCATACCACTCACTCCTGCACCAAGATCACATAAGGCAGTTCTAACATAATTTTTCTTTATGGAGCAAGGAATGGTTGGTATACCTAGATCACCGAGCTTCTCAGGAATCTTGCCACTGAAAGAGTAGTTAGCTAGCATAGTAGATATTGCCTCATTAGGAACTTTTCTTTTATTAGTAACAATATATTTCATATATTTAGAGTAAGGAGGTAACTTAATAGCATCAGTCAAAGAAATTTGAAGAAAAAGAGGTTTCATCCACTCACAAAACTTGTTGTAGTGCTCTTCTTCTTTGGTTTTAACGGACTTGCCTAGAAAGGGCATGGATTTCTGTACCCATGGTTCTCGTTCCTTCCCGTGTTTCCTTGCAAGGAAGTCTTATCTAGTGTACTTCTTGCGCTTATCAGGTGCTTCTTCTTCTCAAACCTCAGGTGGATCATTCTTTTCAGCATCTTTTTCGGGTTCAGCACCTTCTTCAGTCTCAGCATCGGAGGTAGATATGCTGTTTGGATCAACAACATGTTCTTCTTCTTCTATAGGATCATTGGAATTGTCATCTACCTTGTGTTTCTTTTTCTTCTTCTTCTTCTTCGGAGAGCTAACAATTTCTTCTTCCTGCACTTGAGAATCTTGCTCGATCCTCTTCGGATGTCCTTCTGGATAGAGAGGGTCCTGGGTGTGTGTTCCACCCCGGGTCTTTATACCATAAGCATGTAAATTGTCCTATTTGGCATTGTTAGCAAGTAAATCTTTTTGCACATTAGAAATTTGTTCAAGTTGAGTTTGAACCATATGAAAATGCTTCACAAGACATTTAACATCATTAACTGTTCTTCCTAGAACATCAAGCAAACTTTTGATAGCAAGAGTATTATCATGCAATCGACCTTGTATCTTTTCATTGAAGTGACTTTGCTTCATAATAAAATTATCAAGATCATCTAAACATTGGTCAGGAGGCTTACCTTTAGGAATGTCACTTGCATTGAAATCTAAAAGAGAGTGTACCTCTACCATAGGTGGATGAGTGGTAGGCTCACACAGCTTCTCAATTGGAGGTAGATTCTTCACGTCTTTAGCTTTAATACCTTTCTCTTTTATAGACTTCTTTGCTTCTTGCATATCTTCGGGGATTAGGACAAGCATGCCCCTCTTCTTTGGTGGTGGAGGTGGTTCAGGGACAGATCAATCTTCGTGGTTTTTGGAAATCTTTCCCATCAATTCTTCTGCATCGTCCGGAGTTTTTCCTGAAAACACAACCAGCACAACTATATAGATAGGATTTAGATTTATCGGTTAGACCAGCATAAAATATATCAAGTAATTCATTCTTAGGGATCTCATGTCCCGGTCTAGCCTTCAGCAAACTGCAAAATCTCCCCCAAGCTTTAGGGAGATGCTCATCGTGCAACTGTTTAAAGTTATAAATTCTTTGTAAAGCAGCATGTTGCATATGAGTAGGAAAATACTTATCAACGAAAGATATAGCCATATCTTGTGGACTTCGAATGGAACCACATGGTAGTGCATCGTACCATGCTCTAGCATCTACTTTCAAGGAAAAAGGAAGAAGCTTGGTCACATAAAAGTTCCGGATCCTTTCATCAGTAGTAAATAAGCTACCCAACTCAGTGAGTTTGGTCATGTGCTCGATATCATCATCATTTTCTCTGCCATAAAAGGGATCAGCTTCAACTGTGGATATAAGTGAAAGGTCAACAGAGAAATCATAATCAGGATCAGTAATGCATATAGGAGACGTAGCAAAAGTAGGATCAGGAGTAAACTTGTTCTTAAAGCAGTGCTTTGCTAGCAACTTCTTTATAGAAGCAGGGTCGGAATCAGCACATTCATTAAGCTCCCTGCATAAATCATCATCAAGTATAATATAATCATCCTAAAGGAGTTTCTCCTTGAGGCCAACAAAATCATGAGTTTTTCCAATAGGGGTTTTGGTAACAGGAATTTCAACTCCCAAGAATCACGCAGCAGCAACAATCTGTTCTTCAATAAAAGAACCAAGTGAACTAGTAGTCTCAAGGGTAGTGGAAGCATCATCAAAAGTGTCTGACATATTGCCAAACTCAGCAGAAGTAGCATGTAACTGAGGTGAATCAAACTTACCCATAACTGAAGGTGAATCAAGTTTAGCACTAGTGCTAAGATTAGTACCTCGTCTCGTACGGGATGGTAAGATCGGAACCTTGGGGTATCCTTTCTTATCCATAGTGGATAACATGCAGCATGCAGGATACTTCAAGGAGACCTATAAATAAAGCTATAGTCCCCGGCAACGACACCAGAAAACAATACTTGATAACCCTCAACTGTAGGGGATCGAGATAGTCTTCGCGGGCAAGATAACCCAATTTATTGATTCGACACTTGGTTTCAGAACCCCTACTAGGGTAAGTGCCAGGGTTTGAGTGCCCTTTGCATAATGTGAAATTTTTCAAAAGAAATTCAAAAATGGGGAAAAGAAAAGCCCTGAGAAATTAAATGAAATGGCCATACAAAAATTTGTTCCAAAATTTCCTCTGGTATTTTTGAAAAGTCTTATAAATATGCATGATCACATATAAAGTGAAGTGGGTCCCACTGCATGCACCAAGATTTGTCAAAAATTCCAAAAAGGGCTTGGAAATTAAATTAAAATCCAATTTGAATTAAAATTCAAATTGTTTGAATTTTAAAAATCTCCAAAACTTGTGAGTGGCTAACTATATGCTTTGTAAGTCCATATAAAAGTTTTGGGCATTTTATAAATTGCCTAGGTATTTATTTATCAAGGCACAACAAGAATAGAGAAAGAAAAAGAAAAAAAAAGAAAAGAGGAGACCCTGGCCTTCTGGCCCATCTAAACCCCAGCAGCCCAGCCGGCCCAAGCCCACGCCCACTCCCTTGTCGTCTTCCTCCCCGGCGCCCGAAGTAGCTCGGTGGCGAGCTCACCGCCGCGCACGCTACCGAGGAGCTTCCAGGGCCCGCTCTTCTCCCCCAGGACGCCACAACGACGCCCAGAACATCCCGTACCCTTCCCCTCTCTCTCTGGTCACTCTCCTCCTCTCCCTCTCATGAAATCGCCGCCGACAGTGAGCCCACCGGAGCGCCGCCATGGAAAGCACATGGCCGACGAGCTCCTCAGCTCCCTCCACCTTGTCCAGCACGCGCAGCGCACTCGTCTTCGTCCCCAAGCCAAAGATCGCAATCCCGGAGACACTGGAGCCGCCGATTTCTTCAACATCGCCTTGCCGGAGCCGCGAGAGCTCGCCGAGAAATACCTCGTCCTCGGGCCATCCCCGGCGTAGCCGTCAGCGCCATTGACTCCGGGGTGAGCTCCCCATCTTTTTCCCCCTATCCCCAGCCTCTCCCGTGCCTAGAAACCTCACACCCGTCGAGCTTGTCTTCGGCCGCCGCGTGCATGTCGTCGCCGGCGTAGTCTCTGGCAGCGCAGGCGACCCCCTCCTACACCAATCGACGCGGGCGAACACAAGGAGTCGCCTGGTGCCGTTCGTTGGCCAAATGGAGCCCTGCTCCGCCGTTCTGTGCGGGCGCCGCCGCGTCGGGTGTCGCCGTCGACATGACGCCGGTGACCCTGTGACGTGGCCGTCATTAGCCACTAATCCCCTCACTAACTAAATCCTAACCCCTCACTGACAAGTGGGGCCAGCCCCCCTAATCCTCTGTTTAAATTAAAACTAAACACATTTTTAACAGTGGGTCACTGACAGGGTGGACCCACCTGTCAGCACCCTGCTGATGTCATTATTGCATCATGCTGATGCAATAAATCAATTCCAGAAAATTAGAAATGATTTTAAGAATTACAAAAAATCCAGAAAAATAGCCAAACTTCAATAATTCATAGAAAATTCATATGAACTCCAAATTAAACAAATAATATATGAAAAATTATCAGAAAAATGCAAGGATTAAGAATATGCAATTTGTTTTCATGTTTCACCATTTTAAAATGGGGAAACAGTAGCAAATGTGCATATGGCTTAATTTGAATTCAAATTTGAAGTTTGAATTTGCAAATCCTTTGCAATACACTTCAATTAAATTGAATTGACAACAAACCAGTACCATATACATCATGGAACACCTTATCATGTGCTTGTGCATTTACTTCCGAAGTTGCCCCCCCTTTGTTGATGATTGTTTCCGGTACCAGCTTTTTTGAGATGGTGAGCACCCCCGAAGGAGAAGACCACCGTTAAGACCCGTGTATCGTCAGCAAGGCAAGAAAACCCCAATGATCATGTCTATAAAATCCCAATTCCCTCTCAGTCTCGCTTATGCATGTTTAGGAGATCACCTTGTATCGATTCTACCGCATAGTTGAACCCATATCCGATGCATGACCTATCATCTTGTCACAGTAGTAAGCAAACCACAATCCTAGCAGACATAGGAGTTGATTGATATCATGTGGCCCATGCAACTGTTACTGCTTATTGCATGCTTAGTGGTACAATGAGGTTGTTTTTGATGTGAGTCGGGATGATAGTGAACATGGTGTTGATGAAAGTGAAACTGTGTTGGTGAATCCACCCTAATACAAGGTGAACGATGAGAGGCTGTGTAGGAGTACACAGTGGGTTGTATCGTTGAACACCGCCTTAATCACCGAGTTCTTGTATGGTAATCCAAGACAAAGAGTACAACCACACATTGGGTTCACTGACCCCTTTCGGCCTAGTACCTTGATCCGTGTCGACGTCCAGGAGTCACATTAGTTCGGGCTTTCCAGTTGACATGTGCATAGAAAAAGAACGAAGGAAATGGTTGCATCATATAGATATGTGGGTGCACCTGTGAGGCAGGAAAACCATCTGCCAGAGGTGGCGTCTCGGTCACTTACATTGTTTGAGTCCGTTTCGTTGATCCGGCCGGGCTCTCGAGCGGAGGAAAACTCAGATAGTCGACTCCTGGAATAGACCGGTTGTGAGCGAAGTGTCTTGGTGAAAATCCTCGCTGTCACGTCTTGAACGGTGGAGAGACCTGGCGGTAACCGATGGTCATGTGTGTGTAGCTTACATCCTTGCAAGGTTAACAAAACTATTCGAATAGCCGCGTCCGCGGTTATGGACTACTTGGAACCTGTACCTAATTATTAGACAACTTGAATGGATACTTCTAAAACTCGCAAGATAAGCGTGAGTGCTATGGTGTGCTTCCTCGTGGGGAAGTCGAGGAAGTAACCATAATGGTTTATTGGTTGGAGACTTGGATAGTGGACTCGTGTACGCTTCTTACCTCAAGTCTGGTAATCGTAGTTCAGGACTAGCCAAGTCAAAGCTAGCACTTCTGCATGATGAAACCCCACCTCCTTTACCTTGGAACTTGAGCATGAGTAGTATAGATCTGATGTAAGTCTTGCTGAGTACAACTTTGTACTCACGTTTTCTTATTCTATGTTTTAGATGAGAACCCGGACCCCGATGGAGTCACCGACCTGAAGCTCGACGTTGACCTTGGTAATATAGTTCCAGACAGCAGTCTGGTCCCTCGTGGAAGGGCATGTATGTTTACAAGGCTTCTCTAAGCCATTTGTTAAACTTGTCTGTACTCAGACCTAATTTGCTTCCGTTGTATGATGTAATGTTGATCACAGACATGTGATCTTTGTATACTCTATGTGTAAGTAAATAAAGAAGTACTTTGTAGAGTTATGTGATAATACCTGTTGTTCATACTAGGCATGTGTGCTGCGTGTATGTTTATAACATGCATGTCTTAGTATGGGTTTTCGAGACCTTAGTTGTGATCTGGCTGGCGGTCTTTTATACACCAAGTGGCCCTTAGATGTGCGCAGCTTGGGGCATCGCGATGCGATTGTTCGTGACTCTGTCACGTGCACACTTTGTTGTATGATCGAGCCCGCCCTAGAACCCGACTAAGTGATCAGGCTGGAGTAAGTCTATGTAAGAGTTAGGATTCAATCGATAACATGGTTGAGGCGACTTGTCTATGAATATGGGATTCACCACCCATAAGCATCTAGACTTGTGAGCGGACGATGAGGACCCATCTCAGATGATCATTCGGCCTGAATGGGATGCCCCTCACGTTCGATGCTTATCGAGAATGTTCTGTGCTTGGCCTTGTCTGCTTAGACAAGTGGGTACGGTTCTAGGCTCTCCATGTGATTGCATCGTGACTGGAATTACATACGCATATTCCGGGTCCCGACAGACTTGGTATCGGAGCGGGACTGTCTATAGGATTATTCAACCCTTGGTCGAAGTTGAGTCTAGCACTCTATAGTTATATAGTTACTTGGGTATAAGGGAACAACGTAAGACTTCTTTTTCTCCTTACCCTCATCGATCTGAGTTCTGAGTCACCCTTATCTTGTTCTTAGGGAAGATAGGACTAGGCTCATCTATGTATGACTAGAACATCTCGTTGTTTGCCTCCTTGTAGCCGTAGGATTGTTGTGGTTATCCAGAGTCTTTGAGTTTTTGAGTACCTTGAGGAAGTTCTGTTCAATATCCTCGAGGTTGTCTTGTTTTTCATCCCGGGGTAGCCGTTATGCTGCCGGAATTATTCTGAGTTTCTATGGATCATTGCCTTCGAATTTTAATCCTTTCCGCCTTCATCATGTCTTGTTACCCTTGATTCCATCTTAGAACCTGTTCTGATTGTTGATTTTTATCACGCAGGATGTCAGGTGGAACTCGTAGTGCCGTTCGTCGGAATCGAGACCGTGTTCGGAATCGAAATGATGATGAACCTCTACCACCGCCTTCTGCGGCGGAAATCATGATGGAAGCTGAGAAGAATCGACGTGATCAAACACTCCTTCTGGAGCTCATCGAACAGAATACCGCTCGTCAGCGTAATGTGGTCGTGAGCATTCAGGATTTCATCCTCCTCAAGCCACCGGTATTTCGATGTTCTTCTGAGCCCCTTGAAGCTGATGATTGGCTCCGTTCCATCGAGCGTAAGCTTGATACTGCACATGTTGCTCCCGATGACCGAGTTATTTTCGCGGTATACTTCCTGGAAGGTGATGCTATTCAATGGTTGGAGAACTATGTTGCTATGCAGCCAGATGGTCACCTAGTGACTTGGCAGGAGTTCTGTGTTTCCTTTCGAGGGTACCACATTCTGGATGAGTTGATGGAGCGCAAGAAAGAAGAGTTTTGCAACCTGACCCAAGGAAAGATGTCCATTCATGAGTATGTGAGAGAGTTCAACCGTCTTGCTCGTTATGCCAAAGATGAGATCACCACCGATGCTAGAAAGCAGGCAAGGTTCCGTAAGGGACTTAGCCCCATCCTTCGTCATGATCTCAACCTCCTTGAATTTGCCACCTTTGAGGATTTAGTCAACAGATCCTTCAGGGCTGAGCATGGCAGTGAAGTGTTCGAAGAGTCTCGCAAGCATGCTCTTGAGCTTGCTTCTTCTTCCAGTTCAGCCCCTCGGAAACGCCGAATTTGGATTTCAACCAGATCCATACCTCAAAACTTTCTACAGAGACCAACCTCCAATATATGCCATCCACCCCAACACATTATTCCACCCCAGAATGATGGTGTGCAGCCAAGTAATCCCACTCCCAGCAATTCAGACAGGGTATGCTTTAAGTGTGGTCTTCCAGGCCACTACTATCGTTAATGCCCTCAGGTCTTGATGGCACCACGTCATTCTCGACCCAAGCCTCCAAAGAAATCAACCACCAAAGCCTTTCCAGCAAAGCCTTCCTCCACTAGTAGTGTTTGTGTGAACCAAATATCCGTAGAAGAAACCACTGGTGCTTCTGACGTCATCCTTGGCACACTCCTAGTCAATCATGTCCCCGCTTCCGTTCTTTTCGATCCAGGAGCTTCTCATTCATTCATGTCAGAGAGTTATGCACTTCGTCATGAATTCCCTTTTGAAGAAATGTTTTCTCCAATGGTCATTCAAACTCCTGGTTCCAAATGGAAAACTAGTAGAGTAAGCCATGGCAATCAAATTGCAATTGAGGGTTTAGTATTCCTTGCTTCACTTATAGCCCTCAAGTCTTCGGACATTGATGTCATCCTAGGCATGGATTGGTTATCAAGGAAGAATGCTTTCCTTGATTGGAAAGCCAAGTCAGTTAAACTCACCCATCCTTCAGGCCATACCATTGACTACACATCACCCAGCTCTAGAATCCAGATGCATACTTTGAATGTGCTTCCCCTTCCAGACCTTGAAGATGTTCCGGTGGTTCGTGACTTCCCGGATGTCTTTCCTGAAGAGCTGTCGGGCATGCCACCCGACAGGTGTATAGAGTTCATAGTGGATCTTATACCAGGTATAGCCCCAATTTCCAGACACCCATATAGAATGGCCCCACATGAGTTAGCTGAGCTAAAAACCCAACTTGATGCTTCGTTGGCAAAAGGCTTTATCCGCCCTAGCTCATCGCCATGGGATTACCCCGTTCTGTTCGTAATGAAGAAAGATGGAATAGAAAGGATGTGCGTAGACTATCGCCCGCTAAATCTAGCGACGATAAAGAACAAGTACCCACTGCCCAGGATCAATGATCTTTATGATCAACTTGCAGGATCCTCTGTCTTTTCCAAGATGGATTTGAGATTAGGCTATCATCAAATCAAAATACGAAACAAGGACATTCCAAAAACGGTTTTCACTACTCGTTATGGTCTTTACGAGTACACCGTCATGTCCTTTGGTTTAACCAATGCCCCTGCCACTTTCTCGCGCTTGATGAATTCGATCTTCATGGAGTACCTAGATAAATTTGTTGTGGTTTATCTTGATGACATTCTCATCTACTCGAAGAACGAAGAAGAGCACGCAGAACATCTTAGGTTGGTATTGATGAAACTTAGAGAGCACCGCCTTTATGCCAAGTTCTCCAAATGTGAATTTTGGCTACCAGAAGTGACCTACTTAGGCCACGTGATTTCTGCGAAAGGTGTTGCAGTCAATCCCGAGAGAGTTCAGGCCGTCCTTGACTGGACTCCACCTGAATCGGTTAAGCAAGTTAGGAGTTTTCTTGGCTTAGCAAGCTATTGCCACAGCTTCGTCGAGAACTTTTCTAAAGTTGCAAAGCCTCTAACTGAACTCCTCAAGAAAGATACGAAATTCCAATGGACTTCCAAGTGCGAGAAAGATTTCAAGAGCTAAAAAGAAGATTGACTTCTGCACCCATACTTGCACCTCCAGATACCAAAAGGGATTTCGAGATCTATTGTGATGCTTCACGGCAAGGGTTAGGATGCATACTTATGAAAGATAGACATGTGGTAGCTTATGCTTCACGCCAGTTGCGGCCACATGAAGAGAACTATCCTACCCATGATCTTGAACTCGCTGCCGTAGTTCATGCCCTGAAGACTTGGCGACATTTCCTCCTTGGTAATCGTTGTGAGATCTATTCTGATCACCAAAGCCTCAAATACATATTCACCCAGCCAGATCTTAATCTCAGGCAAAGACGCTGGATAGAGTTGATAAAAGATTATGACTTAGGAATTTCTTACACCCCAGGCAAGGCCAATGTCATGGCTGATGCACTAAGTCGTCAGTCGTACTGTAACAACCTCATATTACAGCAGTATCAACCATTTCTTCATGAGGAATTTCGAAAGCTTAATCTCGAGATTGTTCCTCGTGGATCTCTTTTCAACTTGGTTGGGAAACCAACCCTTGAGGATCAAATCATAGTTGCCCAGAGGCGTGCACGAGGTGTACGCCGGATCAAGGAGAACATTGCTAGCGGAGTTGCTAAATGTTTCTCCACATATAGTAAAGGAACGGTATTCTTTGAAAATCGTTTGGTAGTACCTAAGAATAGGGATCTAAGGCAACTCATCCTCAAAGAAACCCATGATACACCCCTCTCAATTCATCCCGGTAGCACAAAAATGTACCGAGATCTACGCCAGAGATTTTGGTGGACCAGGATGAAGAGAGACATTGCTCGATTTGTTGCTGAATGTGATGTTTGTCGTCACATTAAGGACGAACACCAAAGACCTGCTGGTACACTTCAACCTTTTCCTATTCCCGAGTGGAAATGTGACAAAGTCGGTATGGACTTCATCACCGGCTTTCCAAAAACCCAGAAAGGAAACGATGCCATCTTCGTGGTCATTGATAGACTTTCCAAAGTTGCTCATTTCCTTCCCGTTCGCGAGTTTATAACTGCTAGTCAGTTGGCGGACTTGTACGTCTCTAGAATTGTGTCTCTTCACGGTGTTCCTTTGGTAATCAATTCTGATCGTGGTAGCCTTTTCACCTCTAGATTTTAGGGAAGCTTTCAGAATGCTATGGGAACTCATATATCCTTTAGTACAGCTTTCCATCCTCAGTCTAGCGGTCAAGTTGAAAGGGTTAATCAAATCTTGGAAGACATGCTCAGAGCTTGTGTTATCTCATTCGGAAAGAATTGGGAGAAATCTCTTCCTTTCGCCGAATTTGCTTATAACAATAGTTTTCAATCTAGTCTGAACATGGCTCCTTTTGAACTCCTATATGGACGACGATGTCGAACACCCTTGAACTGGTCAGAAACCGGTGAAAGACAATTCTTTGGACCGGATATGATCAAGGAAGCAGAAAAGCAAGTTCGCATTGTTCGTGATCGATTGAAAGCCGCCCAGTCTCGTCAGAAAAGCTACTATGATCGTCATCATAGGGAAGAGAGCTAGAATCTTGATGAGAAGGCTTACCTCTGGGTTACTCCTCTGAAGGGAACCCAACGATTCGGTATCAAAGGCAAGTTGGCCCCACGTTACATCGGACCTTTCCGCATTCTCGCTAAACGTGGAGAAGTTGCCTACCAACTTGAACTACCCCCTAACCTTTCCCGAGTACATGACGTATTCCATGTGTCACAACTCAGGCGTTGCTTCAAGGATCCTATCCGCGAAGTCGACCATGAAACGCTTGATCTCCAAGATGACCTTTCTTATCGAGAGTACCCTGTTCGTATTCTTGATTCACCAGAGCGTGCCACTCGTCGTCAGAAGATCAAGTTCCTCAAAGTGCAATGGTCACATCACTCCGAGAAAGAAGCAACCTGGGAAAGAGAGGACCGCCTCCGTGCCGAGTACCCCACCTTCCTCCCGACGACTTCTGAATCTCGGGACGAGATTCTTTTGAGTGGGGGCGAGTTGTCAGAACCCCAACTAGGGTAAGTGCTAGGGTTTGAGTGCCCTTTGCATCATGTGAAATTTTTCAAAAGAAATTCAAAAATGGGGAAAAGAAAAGCCCTGAGAAATTAAATGAAATGGACAGACAAAAATTTGTTCCAAAATTTCCTCTGGTATTTTTGAAAAGTCTAATAAATATGCATGATCACATATAAAGTGAAGTGGGTCCGACTGCATGCACCAAGATTTGTCAAAAATTCCAAAAAGGGCTTGAAAATTAAATTAAACTCCAATTCGAATTCAAATTCAAATTGTTTGAATTTCAAAAATCTCCAAAACTTGTGAGTGGCTAACTATATGCTTTGTAAGTCCATATAAAAGTTTTGGGCATTTTATAAATTGCCTAGGTATTTATTTATCAAGGCACAACAAGAATACAGAAAGAAAAAAGAAAAAAAGAAAAAGAAAAGAGGAGACCCTGGCCTTCTGGCCCATCTAAACCCCAGCAGCCCAGCCGGCCCAAGCCCACGCCCACTCCCCTGTTGTCTTCCTTCCCGGCGCCCGAAGCAGCTCGGTGGCGAGCTCACCGCCGCGCACACCACCGAGGAGCTTCCAGGGCCCGCTCTTCTCCCCCAGGACGCCACGACGACGCCCAGAACATCCCGTACCCTTCCCCTCTCTCTCTGGTCACTCTCCTCCTCTCCTTCTCACGAAATCGCCGCCGACAGTAAGCCCACCGGAGCGCCGCCGTGGAAAGCACGTGGACGACGAGCTCCTCAGCTCCCTCCACCTTGTCCAGCACGCGCAGCGCACTCATCTTCGTCCCCGAGCCAAAGATCGCGATCCCGGAGACACTGGAGCCGCCGATTTCTTCAACATCGCCTCGCCGGAGCCGCGAGAGCTTGCCGAGAAATACCTCGTCGTCGGGCCATCCCCGCCGTAGCCGTCAGCGCCATTGACTCAGGGATGAGCTCCCCATCTTTTTCCCCCTATAACCAGCCTCTCCCTTGCCTAGAAACCTCACACCCGTCGAGCTTGTCTTCGGCCGCCGCGCGCATGTCGTTGCCGGCGTAGTCTCCGGCAGCGCAGGCGACCCCCTCCTACACCAATCGACGCGGGCGAACACAAGGAGTCTCCTGGTGCCGTTCATTGGCCAAATGGAGCCCTGCTCCGTCGTTCCGTGCGGGCGCCGCCACGTCGGGTGTCGCCGTCGACATGACGCCGGTGACCCTGTGACGTGGCCGTCATTAGCCACTAATCCCCTCACTAACTAAATCCTACCCCTCACTGACAAGTGGGGCCAACCCCCCTAATCCTCTGTTTAAATTAAAACTAAAAACATTTTTAACAGTGGGTCACTGACAGGGTGGACCCACCTGTCAGCACCCTGCTGATGTCATGATTGCATCATGCTGATGCAATAAATCAATTCCAGAAAATTAGAAATGATTTTAAGAATTACAGAAAATCCAGAAAAATAGCCAAACTTCAATAATTCATAGAAAATTCATATGAACTCCAATTTTAAAAAGTACTATATGAACAATTATCAGAAAAATGCAAGGATTAAGAATATACAATTTGTTTTCATGTTTGACCATTTTAAAATGGGGCAACAGTAGCAAATGTGCATATGGCTTAATTTGAATTCAAATTTGAAGTTTGAATTTGCAAATCCTTCGCAATACACTTCAATTTAATTGAATTGACAACAAACCAGTACCATATACATCATGGAACAACTTATCATGTGCTTGTGCATTTACTTCCGAACTTGCCCCCCCTTTGTTGATGATTGTTTCCGGTACCAGCTTTTCTGAGACGGTGAGCACCCCCGAAGGAGAAGACCACTGTTAAGACCCGTGTATCGTCAGCAAGGCAAGCAAACCCCATTGATCATGTCTATAAAATCCCAATTCCCTCTCAGTCTCGCTTATGCATGTTTAGGAGATCACCTTGTATCGATTCTACCGCATAGTTGAACCCATATCCGATGCATGACCTATCATCTTGACATAGGAGTTGATTGATATCATGTGGCCCCTGCAACTGTTACTGCTTATTGCATGCTTAGTGGTACAATGAGGTTGTTTTTGATGTGAGTCGGGATGATAGTGAACATGGTGTTGATGAAAGTGAAACTGTGTTGGTGAATCCACCCTAATACAAGGTGAGCGATGAGAGGCTGTGTAGGAGTACCCAGTGGGTTGTCTCGTTGAACACCGCCTTAAGAACCGAGTTCTTGTATGGTAATCCAAGACAAAGAGTACAACCACACATTGGGCTCACTGACCCCTCTCGGCCTAGTACCTTGATCCGTGTCGACGTCCAGGAGTCACATTAGTTCGGGCTTTCCATTTGACATGTGCATAGAAAAAGAACGAAGGAAATGGTTGCATCATATAGATATGTGGGTGCACCTGTGAGGCAGGAAAACCATCTGCCAGAGGTGGCGTCTCGGTCACTTACATTGTTTGAGTCCGTTTCGTTGATCCGGCCGGGCTCTCGAGCGGAGGAAAACTCAGATAGTCGACTCCTGGAATAGACCGGTTGTGAGCAAAGTGTCTTGGTGAACATCCTCGCTGTCACGTCTTGAACGGTGGCGAGACCTGGCGGTAACCGATGGTCATGTGTGTGTAGCTTACACCCTTGCAAGGTTAAGAAAACTATTCGAATAGCCGCGTCCGCGGTTATGGACTACATGGAACCTGTACCTAATTATTAGACAACTTGAATGGATACTTCTAAAACTCGCAAGATAAGCGTGAGTGCTATGGTGTGCTTCCTCGTGGGGAAGTCGAGGAAGTAACCATAATGGTTTATTGGTTGGAGACTTGGATAGTGGACTCGTGTACGCTTCTTACCTCAAGTCTGGTAATCGTAGTTCAGGACTAGCCAAGTCAAAGCTAGCACTTCTGCATGATGAAACCCCACCTCCTTTACCTTGGAACTTGAGCATGAGTAGTATAGATCTGATGTAAGTCTTGCTGAGTACGACTTTGTACTCACGTTTGCTTATTCTATGTTTTAGATGAGAACCCGGACCCCGATGGAGTCACCGACCTGAAGCTCGACGTTGACCTTGGTAATATAGTTCCAGACAGCAGTCTGGTCCCTCGTGGAAGGGCATGTATGTTTACAAGGCTTCTCTAAGCCATTTGTTAAACTTGTCTGTACTCAGACCTAATTTGCTTCCGTTGTATGATGTAATGTTGATCACAGACATGTGATCTTTGTATACTCTATGTGTAAGTAAATAAAGAAGTACTTTGTAGAGTTATGTGATAATACCTGTTGTTCATACTAGGCATGTGTGCTGCGTGTATGTTTATAACATGCATGTCTTAGTATGGGTTTTCGAGACCTTAGTTGTGATCTGGCTGGCGGTCTTTTATACACCAAGTGGCCCTTAGATGTGCGCAGCTTGGGGCATCGCGATGCGATTGTTCGTGACTCTGTCACGTGCACACTTTGTTGTATGATCGAGCCCGCCCTAGAACCCGACTAAGTGATCAGGCTGGAGTAAGTCTATGTAAGAGTTAGGATTCAATCGATAACATGGTTGAGGCGACTTGTCTATGAATATGGGATTCACCACCCATAAGCATCTAGACTTGTGAGTGGACGATGAGGACCCATCTCAGATGATCATCCGGCCTGAATGGGATGCCCCTCACGTTTGATGCTTACCGAGAACATTCTGTGCTTGGCCTTGTCTGCTTAGACAAGTGGGTACGGTTCTCGACTCTCCATGTGATTGCATCGTGACTGGAATTACATACGCATATTCCGGGTCCCGACACTTGGGGACAGAAAGAATACGTACAGGCTTTGACAATTGAGTTTTCAGTTCAACCGCACCTGAAATAAACACTTGCTTGCACAAAAGTATTAGTAGCAACGGTAATATGGTAGTGGTAGTGTAGGTGATAATAGTGGTGATAGTGGTGGTGAAACAGCAAATGTAAAACAGCGAAAGTAAACAACTAGTAACCAGCGGAAAGAAACATTGTAGGCTAGGGAGATGGATGGTTGGGCGCTTCTTGGATGAGAACAAACATGTAATAGATTCTAACACGGGCAAGGCTCACAGAAACAAAAGGATTGTCTAGGAAAATATCAAACATCATTCATGTATCCCAAGGTAGTTGTACGTGCTTGCAATAAGAACTTTGCACAACATCTTTTGTCCTACCCTCCCTCTACGAACGGGGCCAAAAGGAACTTAGGGAGATTAAGGTACTCCTGTCGAAGAGCACCGGAACAAAGCATTAACGCTTCATGGATACACGGAATCCTCAAATTATAGTCCATCCCCTTTGGTGTCCCAAGCTGTCACCATTGGGATCGCCGGTTCCGGACTATAATAGGTGCATACAACTCATAGATAGGATCAAGAACACCTCAAACTCAAGAAAAAAAAGGGTGATCAGATCTGAAATCATGGCACTCGGGCCCAAAGTGACAAGCATTAAGAGAAACAAGTTGTAACAGAGATGATAAACACCAAGTAGATGATAGGCAACATGCCCCCAACAATCAGATAAACTATTACATGATCTAACTCATCCAATCCCTAGCATCCCCTTTACCTACAGCAGGTAATTACTCACACATGAGAGAAGAAGTCATGGAGCGGTGATGGAGAGGCGATGATGATGACGATGGCGATGATTTCCCCTCACCGGAGGCCAATGCAGCCTCCAGATTAGCTCTCCCGGAGAAGAACAGAGGGTGACGGCGGCTCCGTGAAGTATATTGGAAAAGCGACTTTTGTTTCGGAGTTTCCTCGCGGGGGGTAAAAATAGGGCGAAGGTAGGGCACCAGGGGGTGTGGGACCCACCCAGGAGGGTGCCCGGCGTGGCCAGGGGCTGGTCCGCGCCATGCACCCTTCTATGGCGCCCCTTTCGCATCGTCGAAGCTTCGGGAACGCTGATTTTTTATATAATTTTTGCGGATTTTTCCAGCGTACCTAAATATCCAGAAACCTGCACAAAAGAAAACAACACTGGTAGCTCTGCTGAAAACAACGTCAGTCCGGGTTAGTTTTGTCCAAATCATGCAAGAATGAAGCCAAAACAATAGCAAAAGTGTTTGGAAAAGTAGATACGTTTGAGACTTATCATCTCCCAATATTCAGTATTGCATTGAATTCTTTCAAGGAGTTCCCATTTAGCATCAATCTTTTCTTTTGAGAAAGAACCCATAGAGGATGCATCGAGCAAGTCTTTATCCTGTCGAGAGAGCCTTGCATAAAAAATAGTAATAATTATATCTTTGGGGAGCCCATGGCACTACTAGGAAAGGGCCTTATAGTGGCGTCCTTTTTTTTGCCTTTAGTGGCGCATTTCAAATGCGCCACTAAGACAAGCCACTAATAAGGCCTTAATAGTGGCGCATTTCAAATGCGCCACCCCTAAAACTCTTATGCGTGGCGCATTTCGAAATGCGCCACCCATAAGCCCTTATGGGTGGCGCATTCTGAAAATTCGCCGCCCATAAGAGTCTTAGGGGTGGCGCATTCTGAAAATGCGCCACTATTAAAAAAAATTAAATTTTGAATTTTGAATCTGGATCTGGAAAACAATTTTTTTATTTTTTATTTTTTTTAATTTTTTCTTAATCTTAGGTTAGTATGCTTATTGCTCGATCACCATGCTTAATCTCAGGTCAAAGTAACCTCCATGGTCCAACTTCCCCGAGGGTCACCCATCCTAGCAGTACTCTAGCACCAGCACGCTTGCCGGCACTTGTTGATATATCTATCATATAAATCTTATTGAACAACTTTGATGTCTAGGACCTTGTTGATGTTCATGGGTGTGCTAAAATTTTCAATATTTTATAAAACTTTCTCGATGGGACCATTAGCATATTTTGAACTTTTTTTAAAAAAAATTGAAAATATTTTTTTTTATTTTTTTAAAATTACTAGCTAAAATTTTCAACTTTTTTGGAACTTCCCGATCTGTCCTCTAGCCTATTTTGAATTTAGAAAAAAAATAAAAAATATATTTTAAAAAAATTCAATTTTTTTTCTGTTACTAGTGGCGCCACTACTAAGTTCAAATTTTTTTTCAAATTTTTTTCATTTTCTTTGTCTCCAGATCTTCAAATGTCCGTAACTTTTTTCGGTTAGTTTTTTGAGGATTCTAAAAATGTTCAACGGGTTACACCATGTTGAATTTGGATATAACTTTTCGAGTAGATGATTTTTCATATAAAAAACTTTTTCATCGGAGGTCGTATGCAAAAGTAATGCCCATTTTACAAAATTCTCGAGAGATTTTGCGAAAAAAGTCGAAATTCATATTTGTCAATTTTCCTAACAACTAGACCATATATCATATGGGAAACTTATTTTCTTTTCTTTTTTTGACATTTCTATCAATTTCTTTTATTTTTATTTTTCTAGTTGAAAAGGCGGTCCACCGGGGGGTGTATTTGGGAATTTTCCCTCACAGTTTTTTGCTTAGTAGTGGCGCATATGCAAGATGAGCCAACCCTAAGAGCTTATGGGTGGCGCATTCTTCATGGGCCACTAATAACTCCTTAGGGGTGGCGCATTTCCAGAATGCGCCACCCATAAGCTCTTAGGGGTGGCGCATCTCGAAAATGCGCCACCTATAAGGTTCTTAGGGGTGGCACATTTCTCCAAATGCGCCACGTATAAGGGGATCCAGGGCTGGCCCACTCTTAGGGGTGGCACATTTTTAAAAATGCGCCACCTATAAGAGCTTATGGGAGGCACATTTTTTACCAGTGCGCCACCCCTTACAACATAGTGGCGCATTACATATAAAATGCGCCACTAATAAGGTTTCCATGTATAAATATTTCTCTAGTAGTGTGGTTAGGACATTTTAGCATTAAAGTTTTCAGTCTCCCCCAAGCTTGAGATATGCTCTCTCCGTCATGAGGATAGAAATTATAAACATAATTCCTATTCTCATGAACTTCATGAAGAGGATAAAACTTGGAGTAAAAGAGAGACTGGACCTCTTCCAAATCCAGAAGGTGAGAATCATCTAGTAGCCTATACCATTCCAATGTTTTTCCTTTCAGTGACAAGGCAAATAATTTCATCATGACTACATCTCTTGTCAAACCTGAAATCTTAAATAACTCACAAAGTTCTATAAGTTTCAACAAATGAATACTAGGATGGACTGTCTCATCATAACAATCATTCCTAATTATTTCAATTATCCCAAGTGGTATTTTGAATGGGGCACATTCAGTAGGTGGAGGAGACTTCTCCGCCACGGGTGTGGTAAAGCGGACTTCCCCAAGCAGCAAACTAAAAGTGCAGTTTTCCATCAGCATAACTAGTGAAAAATAAAAACAAGAAACGAAAAGATTTAATTGCAAGATCTAAAGATATACCTTCAAACCTTACCTCCCCGGAAACGGCTCCAGAAATAGCTTCATGTCTACGCACGCTTCCATTCTTGTAGACTATGTTGGGCATCCAAGCGCAGAGGTTTGTAGGACAACAACAATTTCCCTCAAGTGGATGACCTAAGGTTTATCGAACTCAAGGAAGTAGAGGTTGAAGATGGTCTCTCTCAAGCAACCCTGCAATTAAGATACAAGAAGTCTCTTGTGTCCCCAACACACCTACTACAACTAGGAGTTGTATAGGTGCACTAGTTCGGCGAAGAGATGGTAAAATATAGGTGATAGGTGTGGCAAAACAAGGTAATATAAATCTGTAATAAAAAGTGCAGCAAGCAAACATGTGTCAAAAGTGAGCACAAACGGTGTAACAATGGTGGAAACAAGGCATAGGCTTCATACTTTCACTAGTGGTAACTCTCAACAACATTAAGATAGTCTAATCACATGATATTTCCACTAAAACATAGTCTTTCACTACACGTACTCGGAGTTCATTCATTTGTGATCAAGAGAGGACGAGAATTATGTAGGGCTAAAAAAGCACACCTCAGAGTTCGTAGTTCTCATCTATGGATTTCCCAATGTCACCGCGGCCATCCAAAGAGATTACCACAATCACCACAACATATCTCAAGGATAGTCAAATACAAGCACCAAGAGACTCTCAATCTTCAATCAATTCACAAAAGAGGAAATCACTCATGATAATATTCTTCTAACCCTTGTCCAATAGACCACTGTCACCATGGTTTCGGGGATTATACTAGATAAGATCAAGTGAGTACATCAATCCAATACATAGAGGAAGGGGAAATATCATGGGATCACCCTAGATTAACATAGCCTATGATCACAATGAAGATCACATCATGGGAGAGAGAGAAGAACACATAAAAACTGGTAGAAACCTCAGCCCAGAGGAGGAACTACTCCCGCATCATGGAGGGAGGAAGAAACGTCGATGGCGATGAATCCGGGGGCACTTCCTCGTCCCGGCAGGGTGCCGACATAGGAATTTTGGTCCCCCGAAGCTTGTTGGCGATGGCGGCGGAGATCAAAATTGCTTCTGGAGAAAAGGGTTCTGGAATCAGGGTTTTCGCGACGGGAGTATAAATAAGAGCCAAAGGGGGCACCGGGGGAGGTCCCAGTCGCCCAGGCGGCCACCCGGCGCGGGTAGACCCCTGGCCGCGCCAGGAGGACGGCTGGGGGCTGTGGGCCACTGATACATCTCAAACGTATCTATAATTTTTGCTCGTTCCCTGCCCTTTTTGTGTCATTGCTACATCTTTTTTCCATTCTTTTGAATCATTTATTGGACTAACCTACTATGGTAGAGCCCAGTTCCAGTTCCTGTCTTTTTTGTCTTTGCATTGCAGAAAAAGTCCAAAAATGAAGTTGCTCAGAAAATTCCCAAAAATTTACCAAAAAATATCTACATCGGAAGAGTCCTCCAGCCGGAGGACGGAGCCAGGAGGTGGCCCCAGGCCCCCAGGCGCCCTCCCAGCGCGGCCAGGGCCCACCCGCGCGGGGTGGCCGCCTGGTCGACCTGAGCACCGCCTCGGACCCCCCTCCCCCTTTGCCTATGAAATCCCCCGTGACGCAAAACCACGAGATATCCAACCCTTTTCTCTAGAAGCACTCTTGATCTCCGCCGCCATCGAAACCTAGCTTCGGGGGTCACCAGGATCCTGCTCCGGCACCCTGCCGGAGAGGGCCTTGGCCCCCGGGGCCATCTTCATCAACTCTTCTTCACCCCATGATGGATCGTGAGTAGTTCCTCCTTGGACTACGGGTTCTTGGCAGTAGCTTGATGGTATCTTATCCCCCTTGATCTTCAATACAAAGTTCTCATGAGCTGCCCTACATGATTGAGATCCATATGATGTAATTGGTGTTGTGTTTGTTGGGATCCGATGAATTGTTACCTTGTTCAATCCTAAGAGGTTTATGAATTATTGTTGCTGCAATTTTGTTGTTCTTAATGCTTGTTACTAGTGCACGAGTAGCATGATTTCAGATCTAAGCACGTTATGGTTGCATGATTATAATTGTTGTTCTAGATCTTATCTACGGTTGTATGCACCTATTATAGTCCGGAACCGGCGATCCCAATGGTGACGGCTTGGGACACCAAAGGGGATGGGCTAGAATTTGAGGATCACATGTGTTCATAGAGTGCTAATGCTTTGTTCCGGTGCTCTTTGACAGGAGCACCTAAATCTCTGTAAGTTCCCTTTGGCCCCGTTCGTAGCGGGACGGTAGGACAATAGATGTTGTGCAAGTTCTTATTGCAAGCACGTACAACTACATACGGAACACATGCCTACGTTTGGTTCTAGACTAGGATTGCTCTAGTTTGTTTGGCTAGAGTTTGTGCAATTTTGTCAATTGCCCAACTGTAATTCGTTCACCCAACACCTGTCTTTTTGCTTGGAGAGTTATCACTAGTGAAACCTTGAACCCCGGTCCATCTTTCATCTTTATTGCCTTCGTTGTTACTATTTCTCTCATCACCGCTGCTAATACTTTGTTACTACTTTGTGGTGTTGGTGATTGGGGAAGTCTCTAAGACTACACCCGTCAACACACCGTTGCTACTAAATATATTGTCTAGTGCTTTTTTAGGTGTGGTTGAATTGACAACTCAACTGCTAAGGCTTATAAGTATTCTTTGGCTCCCCTTGTGTCGAATCTATAAATTGGGTTATTCTTACCCGCGAAGACTATCTCGATCCCCTGCAGTGTGGGTTATCAAGCCTGTTTTCTGGCGCCGTTGCCTGGGACCATAGCTCTACTTATAAGTTCACTTGATAAGTACACTTTATCTTATTACTCTTTTTGCTTGCAATGGTTAAATTCTTTGAAACTAGATCTTATTGGCAAGGTGGATTCACGGAGGATCAACAAAAATATTATAAGGAATACCGCTTGTCTGAAAAAGGAATATTTATATGGAAAATTATATCTCAAGTTAATAGATATGCTAGAAACTTATGCTATGATTATGATATATCTTATTGTTGTGATGAATCTTGTTGTTGCTTGCCCTTCAAACACCTTCCCTTCCAATGTTGGTGTAATGATAATGAAACCTTGGTATCTTATACTAGGGGACATTATGATTTCTTTGATGTAGCACAAATAGAAGAATTTGTTGTTTTTAAGGGTGCCTATGAAATTGCTTCCTTTGTTGAAAATATTGAAGATGCCCCTTACAAATCTGAGAGTCTTGATATAATTAAATATTGGTTTGAGAATTTTAATAATGCTTATATTACTAACTATCTCAAAAGGTTCTCTCCACAAGAGGAAAAGACTAATGCTTTGCAGGACTCTACAGAAGAAATTGCTGAAACTGAAAGCCCATTGGATGAAGAAGAGGAGGAGAGTGACGAACAAAAGGAGGAAGAATGGAGTAGCTACCCATATCTACCAACTAATGAGATTAACTGTTTGACTCTTACTTTATATGATTGCCATCCATGCTTACCTAAGGAGGTTGAATGCTATATTGATTGCTATGATCCTATTGAATCTTTTGAAATATCCCTTTTTGATGAAATTGATGCTTGTGGCCATGATGCCCCTATGAATGAGAATTTCAAGCTTGATTTTTCTACTTTTATTGATGATAGCCCTTGCTATTTTGATAAGTCTTATGATAACCCTCTATTTTTTCCTACTATGAATGTTCTTGATAATGAGGAGTTATGCTTAGAAAGTTTATATGATTATGTGCTAGTAGATCATGACAAGATTCTTTGTGTGCTGGTTATATTGTTGAGTTTGTTCATGATGCTACTGAAAATTATTATGAGAGAGGAAAATTTGGTCGTAGAAATTTTCATGTTAGGAAAACACCTCTCCCCATGTTGAAAATCTTGAAGGTGCTCTTGTTTTACCTTTCTATGCTTGATACTTTGTGCTTCAGCTATTTATTTTCTTACAAGATGCCCATGCATAGGAAGCATGTTAGACCTAAATGTGATTTATATTTGCTCCTTTGATGATCTCTTTTGTGCTTCAACTTTTTATTCTTTTGTGAGCATCGTTACACTCATGCCTAGCTAATGGCTTTAAAGAAGCGCTTTCGGGAGGCAGCCCGCAACGAATTTAGGTTTTCCTTTTTTGTTTTTCTTCTGTTTTTAGTGGTCTTGATGATTGTTACTACTGTAGCAACATCATTGTATCTTTACTTTTCAAGCTTTGTGCCATTTATAGCCTCATATGACAAGGGAAGTGAAAGTTCTGACATGCTGTCCAGAAAACATATTCTGTCCTCGTGACGGGAAAAATCATAGAGAAATACCAGTTCATCTTTTTGAGCTGATATTTTTACACAGCGTGTTCTATACAATCACGGAACTTTCGTATGTTTTGAGTTTTTTGATTTGAGGTGTAGAAGTATCCCAAAAAAATTCTTTACTAACTGCTGGTCTGTTTTTCACAGATTCTGTCCTATTTTTCCTTTTCTTCGTTTTGCAAACCTTAAGCTTGCTTTTTCTTTGCAAAAACTTTTTGGCAGTCTTGAGAAACATTAGCTATTCAAGAATATCCTTATTTATAGTAGAGGAAAAACTATTTTATTATGGGTAATAACCTCGCTAATCAAATTATGATGAGTTATGTATGAAGGGAGTTTTCAAGTGTGCGAGGGAAGATGATAAAAGAAGATTCAGGAGTGTCAAACGCTCAAGCTTGGGGATGCCCCCATGCATCCCCGAGAAATATTCAAGAAGACTCAAGCGTCTAAGCTTGGGGATGCCCCCGTGCATCCCCTTCTGCATCAACAATTATCAGTTCGTCTTTCGTTCCACTATATTTTTATCACTTCATGCGTTATGTGCTATGCTTGGAGCGTCTTGCCCTTTATTTCCTTTTTAGTTTTCTTTAGCTTTGCATGCTGTTCATTACAATGTCGGACGCTACCATGCTTGATTGGGAGAGATACACGCTCCACTTTATCATAGAACACTCTAGAGCTTCACTTATATCTGTTGAGTATAAAATTCATCTACTGCCTGTTTTGCTAGCTCTTGTTCTTCACTTAAATATTGTTTGAGAGCATTTAATTTATTTTGAAGAAAGTATAGAACTCTCGTGCTTCACTTATAATTTTTTATAGAGTTATTTCTGTTGCAATGGTTTATATGTCTCATGGTATGTTTTATATGTGGTGTATAGGTAATCTAGATCACTAGGTCTAGCTTAGGATATCTTGCAATAGTTTTGAGGTATTGATTGAGTAATGATGAATGTTTATGCAATTGAGCTTCCGCCTATTAGTTATAGGTGTCGCATCTTGGCTAACCGTGCCTTATTTTCGAAAACTACAAAAAAATAGTTGAGAACTCTAGCTACTAAAAGGATCACTAATCTCTGCTCGGTTGGAATATATAGAGTACCCCCACGTACCATGGGTCGAGGATGCGCAAGGATAACCAAACCCCCATACACTCCTCCTCGGGGTACTTGTCTCTCTGTGAATCTCTTGACTAGATGGAGAGTTACCGATAATAAGTGCATGAGTTCTTCGGACTAATGCGAGTATTCGATTGTTGGCACTTCCACCTTCCCATATTTTGCTAGCCTCTTCGGTACCGTGCATTGCCCTTCTCGTGGGAGATGGTGCAAACTTCTCCGGTGCATCCAAACCCTTGGCATGATACGCTCTGTCATACATAAACCTCCTTATATCTTCCTCAAAACAGCCACCATACCTACCTATCAAGGCATTTCCATAGCCTTTCCTAGATATATTGCCATGCAACATCCATCGTTCTTCATGTTCATATGACTTATCCTTCATTGTCATATTGCCTACTGCTACACTGACAGGGGCATTCATATAGAGTCATTACTTTTTGATTCAGAGTTGTAAGTAAATAAAAGTGTGTTGATGTTCTTATAGAGTGTTGCCCCTACAGTGAGGAAAGGAATAAAAGATCCCAAAGTGGACGAAAAAAAGAGAGAATAAAGAGCCATGGAGGCCACCCAAAAACAAAAAAATACAAAAAAAAGTTAAAAAAAATAATAAAAGAGAGAGAGAGGGCAGCACTACTATCCTTTATTCCACACTTGTGCTTCAAAGTAGCACCCGTACTTCATAGAGAGTTTTCATATCATTCAAACATAACTATGTGGGGATCTATACACTATAGAACTTGGCTTGCATATTCCAAGGATGAGCCTCCTCAAAAGAGCTCTGGGTCTTCATGAGCAAGCAAGTTGGATGCACCCCCACTAGTTCCATTGGAGGGCTTTCATACACTTATAGCTCTTGTGCATCCGCATGTTGCATGGCAATCCCTACTCCTGACACCATATCTATCATTTGGCTTTCTCCCGCCTATGACTGTCCTCATTGGTGAGCCTTTCTCACTTTTTGACTTCCTATCCCCCTCATCTATTCTATTTGCCATCCTAAGTGCCAACGTATCTTGCTCATGCGCATCCATTGCATGAGTGCTCAAAGTCGAAAGGGAGAGGACCAGTTTGACTGCTACCTGACTAGTGGTCTGGGGACGAGTCAAAATTGCAAAGAGAAATTCGATTCAAAATAAGATTCCAAAGAGACCATGTGTGATATTTAGTAGATTGAGTTCTCAACAACTATTCAGTATTTTTATGCTCTAAACCTTCCCCACTCTTGGAACGGGGACTCCGACTGAGAAATTCGATTCACGGACAGCAAGAGCTCAATTGTTTATATGTTCTTCATTGCTTTCTTAATACCAACTATACACTATTGCTTTATATAACTTTGTCTTTTGCTTATGTATCTTTATTACATTAGATTGATTGCCTTTACTCTTAAGTAGCATGTCACATCCAAAATTATCTTGTTATCATTTACCTACTCGAGGACGAGCAGGAATTAAGCTTGAGGATGCTGATACGTCTCAAACGTATCTATAATTTTTGCTCGTTCCATGCCCTTTTTGTGTCATTGCTACATCTTTTTGCCATGCTTTTGAATCATTTATTGGACTAACCTACTAATATAGAGCCCAGTGCCAGTTCCTGTCTGATTTGTCTTTGCATTGCAGAAAAAGTCCAAAAATGAAGTTGCTCTGAAAATTCCCAAAAAATTACCAAAAAATATCTACATCGGAAGAGTCCTCTAGCTGGAGGACGGAGCCAGGAGGTGGCCCCGGCCCCCCAGGCGCCCTCCCTGCGCGACCAGGGTCCACCCGCGCGGGGTAGCCACCTGGGCGACCTGGGCACCGCCTCGGACTCCCCCTTTGCCTATAAAATCCCCTGTGACGCAAAAACCCGAGATATCCAACCCTTTTCTCTAGAAGCGCTCCTGATCTCTACCGCCATCGAAACCTAGCTTCGGGGGTCACCAGGATCCTGCTCCGGCACCCTGCCGGACAGGGCCTTGGCCCCCGGGGCCATCTTCATCAACTCTTCTTCACCACATGATGGATCGTGAGTAGTTCCTCCTTGGACTACGGGTTCTTGGCAGTAGCTTGTTGGTATCTTCTCCCCCTTGATCTTCAATACAAAGTTCTCATGAGCTTCCCTACATGATTGAGATCCATATGATGTAATTGGTGTTGTGTTTGTTGGGATCCGATGAATTGTTACCTTGTTCAGTCCTAAGAGGTTTATGAATTATTGTTGCTGCAATTTTGTTGATCTTAATTCTTGTTACTAGTGCATGAGTAGCATGATTTCAGATCTCAGCACGTGATTTCATATCTGAGCACGTTATGGTTGCATGATTATAATTGTTGTTCTAGATCTTATCTACGGTTGTATGCACCTATTATAGTCCGGAACAGGTGATCCCAATGGTGACGGCTTGGGACACCAAAGGGGATGGGCTAGAATTTGAGGATCACATGTGTTCTTAGAGTGCTAATGCTTTGTTCCGGTGCTCTTTGACAGGAGCACCTTAATCTCCGTAAGTTCCCTTTGGCCCCGTTCATAGCGGGACGGTAGGACTATAGATGTTGTGCAAGTTCTTATTGCAAGCACGTAAAACTACATACGTAACACATGCCTACGTTTGGTTCTAGACTAGGATTTCTCTAGTTTGTTTGGCTAGAGTTTGTGCAATTTTGTCCATTTCCCAACTGTAATTCGTTCACCCAACACCTGTCTTTTTGTTTGGAGAGTTATCACTAGTGAAACCTTGAACCCCGGTCCATCTTTCATCTTTATTTCCTTCGTTGTTACTATTGCTCTCATCACTGCTTCTAATACTTTGTTACTACTTTGTGGTGTTGGTGATTGGGGAAGTCTCTAAGACTACACCCGTCAACACACCATTGCTACTAAATATATTGTCTAGTGCTTTTTCAGGTGTGGTTGAATTGACAACTCAACCGCTAAGGCTTATAAATATTCTTTGGCTTCCCTTGTGTCGAATCTATAAATTGGGTTATTCTTACCCGTGAAGACTATCTCGATCCCCTGCAGTGTGGGTTATCAACCACCCCAGGGCCCCATCCTCCGGCTGGAGGACTCTTCTAGAACGCTGATTTTTATATATTTTCCCAGAATTTTCTGAGCACTTTTAATAATGGGAAAACCTGAAATACAAAAACTGCAAAAAACAGAAACTGGCACTGGGGTGCACCGAGTTAATAGGTTAGTCCAAATATGATCAAAAGTGTATGAAAGTGTATCTAAAACATAGCAATATCACAAAAAACATGCATGGAGCAAGCATAAATTATAGATATGTTTGTGACGTATCAGCACGGCGGCTCACCGGCGGTGAACTCCGGTGAAGAGGCCTCGGCTGGGTGCAGGAAGTGCGCAACTGGATCTGGAGGTCAAGAGCGATCACGCCAGTACCCGCAGCTTCTCTAATGGTGTCCGGACGACGAGGTCATGGTCTTCCCGGCGGCGGCCTGGCCACGGACCCCGGTGAACTTGGTGATTCCGGCGCCAATCCTTGCGGGCGGCAGTTGGGGAAGGGCTAGAGAGGCAAGGGAAGTCCAACGGTGGCGTTGGCTTGCCTGGGGAGGCACTGGAGTTGACTCGAGCTGACGAGGCAGCACAGCGGCCGTGTTGGCCGGAGACGAGGAAGACAGCCTCGAGGGCTCGATTCGGTTGGCAAGGGGACAATTGGAGGAAGGGGATGGCTGCTGGTGTCGAGCTGGGGTGAGCGCATGTCCTTTAAATAGGCGGCGCGATATGCTTTGCTCAGGCGGCGCCGTGAAGATGAAGACACGGCTAGGTAGTGGCTGGGGTGAGGTGGCACGCTCGAGAGACTTCTCGGGGTCCTGCTGGTGACAAGATGAAGCAGAGGGGCACATGGAGCAGGGGAGGGGAGTTAATGTCGAAGGGTGCCACGGCTGGCACTGTGGCCATGTGCGCTCAGGTCCGGCGATCGATTCCGGCGAGGGGAAGGCAGAGGAGGGGACGCGTGTGCATAGAAAAGTGGTGCGGTGCGGGTGGGAAAGGAGAAGGCGACACGGGCATGCTGTGGGACAGGGACGACGTGTCCAGGGGATCGGGGCACGCGCAGAGCGCGCCGGTGGCATGCCATGGGCGTGGCCACCACGTGAGCTGGTGCATACGATGGGATTTCACATGGCCAACAATGTCTAGCGTGTTGTCGTTACTGATCTGACCACACTAGTGCCATTGAATGGTCAAGGGGAGAAACAGGGTGTGCTTGGCTTCCTTGCAAAGATTGATGCAACAAACTTGCAGAGCGAGCTGGGGGTCAAATTATGAAGAGGTTGTCGGGACCCGGGATTAGCGTATGCAAGTCCCGCTACGACATAGTCATATGGAGAGCGAGAACCGTACCCACTTGTCTAAGAAGACAAGGCCAAGCACAGAACGTTCTCGAAAAGCATCGTACGTGAGGGGCATCCCATCCAGGCCGGATGATCAACTGAGATGGGTCCTCATCGTCCGCACACAAGTCTAATGATATGGGTGATGAACTCCCATATTCACAGACAAGTCGCCTCAACCATACTATCGACTATCTCATAACTCTTACATAGACTTACTCAAGCCCGATCACTTAGTCGGGGTCTAGGGCGGGCTCGATCATACCACAAAGTGTGCACGAGACAGAGTCTCGAACAATCGCATCGCGATGCCCCAAGCTGCGAACATCTAAGGGCCACTTGGTGTATGAAAGACCGCCAGCCAGATCACAACTAAGGTCTCGAAAAGCCATACAAAGACATGCATGTTATAAACATACACGCAGCACACATGCCTTGTATGAACAGGAGGTATCATTGCAATTCTCTACAAAGTATACATTTTATTGATAACTCTCACAGAGTGCACACAGAGATCACAAGTATGTGATCCAACATAACAACAGACAAGCGGAAGCAAAGTATGTCTGAGTACAGACAAGTTTAACAAATGGCTTAAGAAGCCTTATTTAAACAAAAGCCCTCCATGAGGGAACCAGTCGTCTGACTGGGACTAGACTAGCTTGATCTTCAGTCGTCGAGCTCGATGAAGAAGCCACTTTCTAGGTCAGTGGGCTCATCTAAAACATAGAATAAGCAAACATGAGTACAAAGTCGTACTTAGCAAGACTTACATAGGAGCTATACTACTCATGCACATGTATCAAGGTAAAGGGAGGTGGGGTTTCACTTGCAGAAGTCTCAGCTTTGACTTGGCTAGTCCTGAACTACGAGTACCAGACTTGAGGTAAGAAGCGTCCACGAGTCCACTACTTTCTCCAACCTATTACACCACTATGGTGCCTTCCTCGACTTCCCACCGAGAAAGCAACCCATAACACTCACACTTATCTTGGTGTGTTTTAGAAGTATCCAGTTCAAGTTGGCTAATAATCAAGCTAAGCATTCCAAGCAGTCCTTAACCGCGGATGCGGCTATTTGAATAGTTTTGTTAACCCTGCAGGGGTGTACCTCTACACACACATGATCATCATTTACCGCCTTTGATCTCGACACCATGCAAGGGGTGTCAGCGAGGATGCTCAGCACAACTGTTACCTCATAGCCTATCTAGTCCAAGAAATCCGCCTACCTGGGTTGGCTACCACTATCGTGAACCCGGCCGGTTTACCGAAGTGGACCCAGGTGATGTGTGCGTGGTGCATAAGCCGGTCTCGAATGAGCCGTTCTCTCACTTAGCAGCCAAGCCACAGACCTAGCAGAACTCCGAACTACTACGACATCTGGACATCGAAAGGGATGAGTTAATAGGTTGAGAGGGGTCAGTGAGCCCAATGTGTGGTTGTACTCTTCATCTTGGATCACCACACAAGAACTCAGACTTAGGGCAGTGTTCAATGAGACAACCCGCTGTGTACTCCTACACAACCTCTCATCGTTCACCTTGTATTAGGGTAGATTCACCAACACCTTTCCACCAACATCAACATGATCACTACCATCCCGACTCACATAACAGTAACATAATTGTATCACTCTAAGCATGCAATAAGCAGTAACAATTGGAGGGGCCACATGATATCAATCAACTCCTACATTTGCTAGGATTGTGGTTTTCCTACTACTGTGACAAATGATAGGTCATGCAAAGGAATGGGTTCATCTATGCGGTAGAAACGTAGCATGGTAATCATCATATACAATGCATAAGCGAGACATGAGAGGGAAGTGGGATTTTATCGACATGATCAATGGGGGTTTGCTTGCCTTGCTGACGAGGTTCGGGTTCAGGGTCTTCAACGAAGGGGTCTACCTCCTGTTCCGGTTCCACCACTACTCGACAAACAACAAACAAGGAATCAATATAAATACAATGCACATTCACATGGTTGAAGGTTGAAACTTGATGTATATGCTTTGATGTGTGAAGCAATTCCACTTAAATGGAGTATATTGCAAATGAATTGCAAATTCAAACTCCAATTTGAATTCAAATTTAGCCAAGTTACAAAGATATTGTTTGATCAAGTTAAACCTATTTGAAATGTGTATGATATGCCTCTGAAGTTCAAGTATAATGTGATATGTTGATATGGTTAAAAATGCAAAATCATTTGAAAAGAATTTGATTTAATTCCATTTAAAACAAATAGAAAATGCTACTGGTCCCAATTTAAATTCAACTAAAAAATGGTTGAAAGTTGGATATTTGGATAGCTTATTTTCTCCTGATCATTTTTCATATATTATTTGTTAAATTTGGAGTTGAAATGAATTTTCTATGAATTTCCAAAGTTTCAGCTCTTTTCTGGAATTTCTGGATTTATAAAACTCAATTATTTGATTTACTGCATCACAGCTGCGTCATGCTGACGTGGAGGGGGGGGTTGACGTGTGGGGTCAGCATGTCAGTGGCTGGGTTAAATAACTCGGTTAGTTTTAAACTAACCAGGGGGTTAATTAGGGTTAGGGCCCACCTTCCAGTGGGATTAGGGGGTGGTTAGTGAGGGGGTTAGGCCTGGGTGGCCGGCAGCTAAACGCCGGCGTCAACAGACGCGGCGGCGACTCGCCGGAAAGGGTTTGACGGGCATGGGAGGCTACGGGGAAGGTACCAGCACGCAGCTCAAGCTCCCACGTGTCGAATGGGTGCATCTGGGGGTCACGGGGAGGTCCAGAGGGACGACGACGACTACTCCGGCGGAAGCAGAGAATCGGCGAGGTCGTAGACTAGGCTAGGGGGCACGGCTTGAGCTGGGACTTGGCGTGTTCGAAAGCTAGAACGCCCGTGAGTCAAACGCGCGCACTGGGGCGCCGTGGGGAGCACGCGGGCGAGCTCTAGCTCAACCATGGCGGCGAGTGAGCTCGGGATCCATGGCGGATCGCGATAGGGAGGAAGGGGGCGGCCGTGATATAGTTTGGGTGAAGCATAAGCTCACCCAAGTGCTTCTGGAAGTGACGGCGAGGCCAGAGAGGCTTGGGCGGCGGAGCAATTGACGATGGAGCTTCCCGGCGGCCGGAGCTTGAAGATGAAGCTGGCGTCGTCTGCTGACGCGCTCGGGCTCGATTGACTGGGGGGAACGGCGAAGACTTCTGCTGCGGTTCTTCTGCACACGGTGGCGCGGCTCGGGGACGACGGTGGGTGCGTGGACTCGGCGGCGTGTTCCACGGCGGTCCTCGGGCGGCGACGAAATCGAGCGTAGGAGGAGGGGAAGAAGCTCTGGAGGGGGGGAATGGAGCGGGACGGCCGAGAGGCGTCTCCAGGCGTGTGTAGAAGGCACGGGAGGGGCAGGTGGCGTCTGGAGAGGCGTCGACGTGCACGGCTAGCTCGGTGGTATTCCACCGAGCAGCTTGGAGGCGCGGGAGGGGAAGAAGACCCTGCTTCCCCTGGTGGGCCGGGTGGGCTGGCTTGGCTGCTCTCGCCTGGACGCCAGGTAAGGTTTTTCCTTTTCTTTTTCTGTTTTCTTTTCTGTAATTTTTTTAGGCTAGCTAAAAAAATTAGCAAACCATTTGATTAAATGCTCATAATTTTTATATGGCCTCACAAAATAATATACTCGCCACTTATAAATTTTGAACATTTTTAAAATTCAAATAATTTGAACTTTAAATCAAATAGGGGTTTTTGATTAATTCCAAGGCACTGTTTGAATATTTGAAAAATCCATGAGCATGGGGTGGGTCCCACATCACTTGATATGTGATCACACTCATTTATAAGACTTTTCAAAAATCTAACATGAATTTTTGGAGAAGATTTTTATCTGGCCTTTTGAATTAATTCATCTGGGGGGGGTTCCTTCTCCCATTTTGCTTTTGAATTTGATTTCAATGACTTCTTTTGAAATTTTTAATATGATGCAAGATGACTTTGATCCTAGCACATTACCTATCAGAGGGTTCTGAAAACTCGCCCCCACTCAACAGAATCTCGTCGCGAGATTCAGAAGTTTGCGGGAGGAAGGTGGGGTACTCGGCACGGAGACGGTCTTCTCTTTCCCAGGTTGCTTCTCTTTCAGAGTGGTGTGACCATTGCACTTTCAGAAACTTAATCTTCTGACGACGAGTGACATGCTCTGCGGAATCAAGAATATGAACGGGGTATTCTCGATAAGAAAGGTCATCTTGGAGATCAAGCATTTCATGGTCGACTTCGCGGATGGGGTCCTTGAAGCAACGCCTGAGTTGGGACACATGGAATACATCATGTACTCGGGAAAGGTCCGGGAGTAGTTCAAGTTGGTAGGAAACTTCTCCAAGTTTAGCAAGAATGCGGAAAGGTCCGATGTAACATGGGGCCAACTTGCCTTTGATACCGAAACGTTGGGTTCCCTTCAGAGGAGTAACACGAAGGTAAGCCTTCTCATCTAGATTGTAGCTCTCTTGCCTATGATGACGATCATAGTAGCTTTTTTGACGAGACTGGGCTACTTTCAATTGATCACGAACAATGCGAACTTTCTTTTCTGCTTCCTTGATCATATCCGGTCCAAAGAATTGTCTTTCACCGGTTTCTGACCAGTTTAGGGGTGTTCGACATCGTCGTCCATAAAGGAGTTCAAAAGGAACCATGTTCAGACTAGATTGGAAGCTATTGTTATAAGCAAATTCGGCAAATGGAAGATACGTCTCCCAATTCTTTCCGAATGAGATAACACAAGCTCTGAGCATGTCTTCAAGAATTTGGTTAACCCTTTCGACTTGACCGCTAGACTGAGGATGGAAAGCTGTACTAAAGGATAGATGAGTTCCCATAGCATTCTAAAAGCTTCCCCAGAATCGAGAGGTGAAAAGGCTACCCCGATCAGAATTGATTTCCAAAGGAACACCGTGAAGGGACACAATTCTGGAGACGTACAATTCCGCTAACTGGCTAGCAGTTATAGACTCGCGAACTGGACGGAAGTGAGCAACTTTGGAAAGCCTATCTATGACAACGAAGATGGCATTATTTCCTTTCTGGGTTTTTGGAAAGCCGGTGTTGAAGTCCATACCGACTTTGTCCCATTTCCACTCTGGAATAGGCAAAGGTTGAAGTGTACTAGCAGGTCTTTGATGTTCTGCCTTAATGCGACGACAAACATCACATTCGGCAACAAATTGAGCAATTTCTCTCTTCATCCTAGTCCACCAAAATCTCTGGCGTAGATCTCGGTACAATTTTGTGCTACCGGGATGAATTGAGAGGGGTGTGTCATGGGCTTCCTTGAGGATGAGTTGCCTTAGTTCCCTATTCTTAGGTACTACCAAACGATTTCCAAAGAATACCGTTCCCTTGCTATCTGTGGAGAAACATTTAGCAACTCCGCTAGCAATGGTCTCCTTGATCCGGCGAACACCTCGTGCACGCCTTTGGGGAACTATGATTTGATCCTCAAGAGTTGGTTTCGCCACCAAGGTAGTAAGATAGCCATGAGGAACAATCTCAAGATTGAGCTTACGAAATTCCTCATGAAGAAGTGGTTGATACTGTTGTAACATAAGGTTGTTACAATACGACTTACGACTTATAGCATCAGCCATGACATTGGCTTTGCCTGGGGTGTAAGAAATTACTACGTCGTAATCTTTTATCAACTCAATCCAGCGTCTTTGCCTGAGATTAAGATCTGGCTGGGTGAAAATGTATTTGAAGCTTTGGTTGTCGGAATAGATCTCACAACGATTACCAAGGAGGTAATGTCGCCAAGTTGTTAGGGCATGAACTACGGCAGCGAGTTCAAGGTCATGGGTAGGATAGTTCTCTTCATGTGGTCGCAACTGGCATGAAGCATAAGCTACCACATGTCTATCTTGCAGAAGTATGCATCCTAACCTTGCCGTGATGCGTCAGAATAGATCTCGAAATCCTTTTTGGTGTCCGGAGGTGCAAGTACGGGTGCAGAAGTCAGTCTTCTTTTTAGCTCTTGAAAGCTTTCCTCGCACTTGGGAGTCCATAGGAATTTCTTATCTTTCTTGGGGAGTTCAGTTAGAGGCTTTGCAACTTTAGAAAAGTTCTCGACGAAGCGACGGCAATAGCTAGCTAGGCCAAGAAAACTCCTAACTTGCTTAACCGATTCAGGTGGAGTCCAGTCAAGGACGGCCTGAACTCTCTCGGGATTCACAACAATGCGTTTTGCAGAAATCACGTGGCCTAAGTAGGTCACTTCTGGTAGCCAAAATGCACACTTGGAGAATTTAGCATACAGGCGATGCTCTCTAAGTTTCATCAATACTAGCCTTAGGTGTTCGACATGTTCTTCTTCGTTCTTCGAGTAGATGAGAATGTCATCGAGATAAACTACAACAAATTTATCTAAGTACTCCATGATGATCGAATTCATCATGCGTGAGAAAGTGGCGGGGGCATTGGTTAAACCAAAGGACATGATGGTGTACTCGTAAAGACCATAACGAGTAGTAAAAGCCGTTTTGGGAATGTCCTCGTTTCGGATTTTGATTTGATGTTAACCCAATCTGAAATCCATCTTGGAGAAGACAGAGGATCCTGCAAGTTGATCATAAAGATCATTGATCCTGGGCAATGGGTACTTGTTCTTTATCGTCGCTAAATTTAGCGGGAGATAGTCTACGCACATCCTTTTTGTTCCATCTTTCTTCGTTACGAACAGAACGGGGCAACCCCATGGCAATGAGCTAGGGCGGATGAAGCCTTTTTCCAACAAAGCTTCCAGTTGGGTTTTAAGCTCAACTAACTCACATGGGGCCATTTTGTATGGGCGTCTAGAAATTGGTGCGGTTCCTGGCACAAGATCCACTATAAACTCTACACATCTGTCGGGTGGCATGCCCGACAGCTCTTCAGGAAAGACATCCGGGAAGTCATGAACCACCAGAACATCTTCAAGGTTGGGAAGGGGAAGTACATTCAAAGAATGCACTTGGGTTCTTGTTCTGGGTGAGGTGTAGTTGACGGTCTTGCCTAAAGGGTGGGTGAGTTTCACTGATTTGCCTTTGCAATCAAGGTAGGCATTCTGCCTTGATAGCCAATCCATGCCAAGGATGACATCAATGTCTGAAGACTTGAGGGCTATGAGTGAAGCAAGGAATACTAAACCCTCAATTGCAATTTGATTACCATGGCTTACTCTATTAGTTTGCCATCTTGACCCTGGAGTTTGAATAATCATTGGGGTGGACAATTCAACAAAACATAACTCATGAAGAAGTGCATAACTTTCCGACATGAATGAATGAGATGCTCCTGGGTCGAAAAGAACGGAAGTAGGAACATAATTGACTGGGAGCGTACCAAGAATGACGTCAGTGGTGTCGTCAGTCTCTTCGGCGGAAATCTGGTTCACACGTCCACGAGTGGCGGGAGGAGCGGGTTTGGTGGTGTAGACCTTCTGGGGTGGCTTGCCACGACCATTGTTGTTGCCTCCGGCACGGGGTGGAGCATTTTGATTCTGGAGCTGGTTCTGGGGACACTCACGGGAGTAGTGGCCTGCCTGACCACACTTGTAACAGGCTCCAAAAACAGTGCGTGGAGCTGGGTTGTTCGGTGGAGCAGGGTGGAACTGAGCTGGGGGACGAGGCGCCACATAGGATGGCCTCGGTGGGTTGTTCTGGCGGAACATACTGTTGGGGATCCAGATCTTGCGCTTCTGAGAGCCGGAAATGGATGATCCATCATCTCTAGGGTGTTTGTGAAAGTCATTGGGGGTGTTCATGTCCTCTGCCTTGATAGCCTTGTTGACAAGGACCTGAAAGGTGGCAAAGTCATGTAGGTTGAGCTCACGACGGAGTCCAGAATTGAGTCCACGACGGAACCTCTCTTGCGTCTTTGTGTCGGTGGAGACTTCTTCTGTAGCATTACGAGCAAGTCGGTTGAACTCACGACTAAACTCGTCAATAGTCCTTCTTCCTTGGGTGAGGTTGCAGAACTCCTCACGCTTGCGGTCCATGAGACCCTTTGGAATGTGGTGCTCGCGGAAGGAAGTGCAAAATTCATCCCAAGATGCGGGCGGTCCAACGGGACGCATGTTCAGGAAGTTCTCCCACCAAGAGCTAGCTGCACCTTCAAGGTGGTAAGTGGCATAGTTGACCTTGTCGCCATCTTCAACATGGCCTGCCTAGAGCTTCCTCTCGATGCTGCGAAGCCAGTCATCGGCGTCAAGGGGCTCGGTGGAGTAACTGAAAACCGGGGGATGAAGCCGGATGAAGTCGTTCAAGGACACAAACTCGTTGCGCTGCTGAGTGGTGTTGCGGGAAATGACCTCCAGCAAATGGTGAGATTCTCGGTGGTTCCTCTCAACCTCCATCAGGACCTGAGCCATCATGGGTGGGGGTGGAAGGTTTCCTTCCTCCTGTTCATTCCCACGACCCTGGGCACGACCAAGCAGGCCACGGGTTCCTTGAGTCATCCTGAAGGTGAAAACCAAAGTCAAACAGAGTCGATTGGAAGAGTCTAAACAAGGTATTGAAGTACTGGAAGTGTTACAGAGCAAAGGAAGTAATCATCTTGACAACATGGTGATAAAAGCATACAAGCCATATATTCACAAGCTGTCATACAAACCATACATCGTTTTAGTACAAGCACCAAGCTAATACAAATGTGATGAAGATGATACATCCTTCAGAGGCACTCTGACTTCCTATACGTTATTTATCCTAGCCTCTGGAACTTAGACACCTTGCGTACAATATACTACGATACTACTACATCCTCACTAAAGTAAGACCACAGGCGGTCTCACTCATCTCCATATCCATAGTAGTCCTTGTAAAAGTTACCCGCATATCCCGGTAATTGAAGGTGACCATCGGAAAACACGGAGGCCTGTGGACCCTGATATCCATTTGGGCAAGGATGGGGCCTAGGTCCAGCGTAGGGTGGAAGCAGAGGACCACGGGGTGGAAAAATGCCTCCAATCTCGGGCCAAGCAACTCAAGAAGGCATCTGAGTCCTCACAGGGTAGATAGCATCATACTCGACTGATCCAACACTCACAAAGGGTGCCAAGTGTGTCACTGCTCGATACAGACGAACATGGGTGGCGTGAAGCTCGAAACGGAGAGCACGTGCATCACGATCTCGATCACAAGCAAACCTAGCAGTCATCTGAAGCAAAGGGTCCTCCAAAGAGTGATCTGTGTACAGTCCGGTGTAATATCCCTCTTCTCCTGGAAGTGTAGCAGGGATATAGCGGAATGAGGTCTTTTTCAGCATAGTTTGCTCCTCTCTCAGCAGGGTAATACATGAGTATGCAGCATCCTGCACAGCCATGTTCTCAGTCATGCCAATGCCATGTCCAAAGTGGATAGGCTGAGTGACTCCATTGTGGTGCGGGTAGATCCTGACAATTCAGTGGAACTGGGTCTGGTTGAAGTCAATGAACTGCTCCTCAACTGTGTACTCAGGGTACCATCGGTATCCAATGTAGGACATCATCTCGATCAGCATGGCGGGATGGACACGCACACCGAGGCACCTGGTCAAACGAACAATCTGCCGAGGGGGAAGATCTTCCATCTGAAACAGAAAGAAGGAGTTTGCAAATGCATTAGATTATGAAGTAACTTGGAATGACTCGGACAGCACAACGGCTGCAATTGCAAGAAAAAGACAATTTATTACAACATGGAAATAGCTCTTACATACGATGTAAGAAATCAGGAAGCGCAACAACTCTAACGAAACGAACACAACCTTCCTACAGCTACAAGGAAGCAAACAATGAGATGTTCTAATCAGACAGAGGTGAGCCTAGTCCTATCTTCCCGTAGAATAAGATGAGGGTGACTCAGAACTCAGAACGAAGGGGGTAAGGAGAAAAAATAAGCCTTACGTTGTTCCCTTATATAACCAGAGTAACTATATAACTATAGCAAGCTAGACTTGACTTCGGCCAAGGCTGCTAGTCCTACAGTCAGTCCTGCTCTGATACCAAGTCTGTTGGGACCCGGGGTTAGCGTATGCAAGTCCCTCTACGACATAGTCATATGGAGAGCCGAAAACCGTACCCACTTGGCTAAGCATACAAGGCCAAGCACAGAACATTCTCGGAAAGCATCGTACGTGAGGGGCATCCCATCCAGGGCGGATGATCAACTGAGATGGGTCCTCATCGTCCGCACACAAGTCTAATGATATGGGTGATGAACTCCCATATTCACAGACAAGTCGCCTCAACCATACTATCGACTATCTCATAACTCTTACATAGACTTACTCCAGCCCGATCACTTAGTCGGGGTCTAGGGCGGGCTCGATCATACCACAAAGTGTGCACGAGACAGAGTCTCGAACAATCGCATCGCGATGCCCCAAGCTGCACACATCTAAGGGCCACTTGGTGTATGAAAGACCGCCAGCCAGATCACAACTAAGGTCACGAAAACCCATACAAAGACATGCATGTTATAACATACACGCAGCACACATGCCTTGTATGAACAGCAGGTATCATTGCAATTCTCTACAAAGTATACATTTTATTGATAACTCTCACAGAGTGCACACAGAGATCACAAGTATGTGATCCAACATTACAACAGACAAGCGGAAGAAAAGTATGTCTGAGTACAGACAAGTTTCACAAATGGCTTAAGAAGCCTTACTTAAACAGAAGCCCTCCACGAGGGAACCAGTCGTTTGACTGGGACTAGACTAGCTTGATCTTCAGTCGTCGAGGTCGATGAAGAAGCCACCTTCTGGGTCAGTGGGTTCATCTAAAACATAGAATAAGCAAACGTGAGTACAAAGTCGTACTCAGCAAGACTTACATAGGAGCTATACTACTCATGCACATGTATCAAGGTAAAGGGAGGTGGGGTTTCACTTGCAGAAGTGCCAGGTTTGACTTGGCTAGTCCTGAACTACGAGTACCAGACTTGAGGTAAGAAGCGTACACGAGTCCACTACTTTCTCCAACCAATTACACCACAATGGTGCCTTCCTCGACTTCCCCACGAGAAAGCACACCATAACACTCACACTTATCTTGGTGTGTTTTAGAAGTATCCAGTTCAAGTTGTCTAATAATCAAGCTAAGCTTTCCAAGCAGTCCTTAACCGCGTACGAGGCTATTCGAATAGTTTTGTTAACCCTACAGGGGTGTACCGCTACACACACATGATCATCATTTACCGCCTTTGATCTCGACACCATTCAAGGGGTGTCAGCGAGGATGCTCACCACAACTGTTACCTCAGAGCCTATCTAGTCCATGAAAGCCGCCTACCTGGGTTGGCTACCACTATCGTGAACCCGGCCGGTTTATCGAAGTGGACCCAGGTGATGTCTGCGTGGTGCATAAGCCGGTCTCGGATGAGCCGTTCTCTCACTTAGCAGCCAAGCCACAGACCTACCAGAACTCCGAACTACTGCGACATTTGGACATCGAAAGGGATGAGTTAATAGGTTGAGAGGGGTCAGTGAGCCCAATGTGTGGTTGTAATCTTCATCTTGGATCACCACACAAGAACTCGGACTTAGGGCGGTGTTCAACGAGACAACCCACTGTGTACTCCTACACTGCCTCTCATCGTTCACCTTGTAGTAGGGTAGATTCACCAACACCTTTCCACCAACATCAACATGATCACTACCATCCCGACTCACATAACAGTAACATCATTGTATCACACTAAGCGTGCAATAAGCAGTAACAATTGCAGGGGCCACATGATATCAATCAACTCCTACATTTGCTAGGATTGTGGTTTGCCTACTACTGTGACAAATGATAGGTCATGCAAAGGAATGGGTTCATCTATGCGGTAGAAACGTAGCATGGTAATCATCCTATACAATGCATAAGCGAGACATGAGAGGGAAGTGGGATTTTATCGACATGATCAATGGGGGTTTGCTTGCCTTGCTGACGAGGTTCGGGTTCGGGGTCTTCAACAAAGGGGGTTGCCTCCTGTTCCGGTTCCACCTCTACTCGACAAACAACAAACAAGGAAGCAATATAAATACAATGCACATTCACATGATTGAAGGTTGAAACTTGATGTATATGCTTTAATGTGTGAAGCAATTCCATTTAAATGGAGTATATTGCAAATGAATTGCAAATTCAAACTCCAATTTGAATTCAAATTTATCCAAGTTACAAAGATATTGTTTGATCAAGTTAAACCTTTTTGAAATTTGTATGATATGCCTCTGAAGTTCAAGTATAATGTGATATGTTGATATGGTTCAAAATGCAAAAAGCATTTGATTGATTTAATTCCATTTAAAACAAATAGCAAATGCTACTGGTCCCAATTTAAATTCAACCCAAACATGGTTGAAAGTTGGATATTTGGATAGCTTATTTTCTCCTGATCATTTTTCATATATTATTTGTTAAATTTGGAGTTGAAATGAGTTTTCTATGAATTTCCAAAGTTTAAGCTCTTTTCTGTAATTTCTGGATTTATAAAACTCAATTATTTGATTTACTGCGTCACAGCTGCGTCATGCTGACGTGGTGGGGTCTGACGTGTGGGGTCAGCATGTCAGTGGCTGGGTTAAATAACCCGGTTAGTTCCAAACTAACCAGGGGGTTAATTAGGGTTAGGGCCCACCTGCCAGTGGGGTTAGGGGGTGGTTAGTGAGGGGGTTAGGCCTGGGTGGCCGGAGGCTAAACGCCGGCGTCAACAGACGCGGCGGCGACTCGCCGGAAAGGGTTGCGGGGCACGGGAGGCTACGGGGACGGTACCAGCACGGAGCTCAAGCTCCCGCGTGTCGAATGGGTGCATCTGGGGGTCACGGGGAGGTCCAGAGGGACAGCGGCGACTAGTCCGGCGGAAGCAGAGGACCGGCGAGGTCGTAGACGAGGCTAGGGGGCACGGCTTGAGCTGGGACTTGGCGCGTTCGAAATCTAGAACGCCCGTGAGTCAAACGCGCGCACTGGGGCGCCGTGGGGAGCACGCGGGCGAGCTCTAGCTCAACCATGGCGGCGAGTGAGCTCGGGATCCATGGCGGATCGCGATAGGGAGGAAGGGGGCGGTCGTGATATAGTTTGGGTGAAGCAGAAGCTCACCCTGGTCCTTCTGGAAGTGACGGCGAGGCCGGAGAGGCTTGGGTGGCGGAGCAATTGACGATGGAGCTTGCCGGAGGCCGGAGCTTGAAGATGAAGCTGGCATCGTCTGCTGAGGCGCTCGGGCTCAATTGACTGGGGGGAACGGCGAAGACTTTTGTTGCGGTTCTTCTGGTCACGGTGGCGCGGCTTGGGGACGACGGTGGCTGCGTGGACTCGGCGGCGTGCTCCACGGAGGTCCTCGGGCGGCGACGAAATCGTGCGTAGGAGGAGGGGAAGAAGCTCTGGAGGGGGGGAATGGAACGGGACGGCCGAGAGGCGTCTCCAGGCGTGGCTAGAAGGCACGGGAGGGGCTGGTGGCGTCTGGAGAGGCGGCGACGTGCACGGCTAGCTCGGTGGCATTCCACCGAGCAGCTTGGAGGTGCGGGAGGGGGAAGAAGACCCTGCTTCCCCTGGTGGGCCGGGTGGGCTGGCTGGGCTACTCTCGCCTGGGCGCTAGGTAAGGTTTTTCCTTTTCTTTTTCTGTGTTTCTTTTCTGTCATTTGTTTTGGCTAGCTAAAAAAGTTAGCAAACCATTTTATTAAATGCTCATAATTTTTATATGGCCTCACAAAATAATTTACTAGCCACTTATAAATTTTGATTTTTTTTAAAATTCAAATAATTTGGACTTTAAATCAAATAGGGGTTTTTGATTAATTCCAAGGCACTGTTTGAATATTTGAAAAATCCATGAGCATGGGGTGGGTCCCACATCACTTGATATGTGATCACACTCATTTATAAGACATTTCAAAAATCTAACATGAATTTTTGGAGAAGATTTTTATCTGGCCTTTTGAATTAATTCATCTGGGGGGGGGGGGTTCCTTCTCCCATTTTTCTTTTGAATTTGATTTCAATGACTTCTTTTGAAATTTTTAACATGATGCAAGATGACTTTGATCCTAGCACATTACCTAACAGAGGGTTCTGACAGAGGTGGTGGGAGCAAAGTTTTCACACTGGCTTAGTGTTGGAAGGACTACCATGTTGTGAAGTTGCAGCTCATTTGGCCGAAGGATTAATGCACTTCCTTTGTAAAACTCATTTGGTCCAGAAATGCATTGGTGAAGCTAGCATCACTTTGGCTTGAGGGATTTGGCCCAAGTTTGGTGTAGATGATTTATTTGGAGGTGGAAAAATGTGTGCAAAATTTCAGAGCAAATGGATGCTCCTAGCTTGCACATGCTTCACAATGCCCCTTGCTGGATACAAATTTTGGGAATTTGGTGAGGGAGTTTGGCTAGGAAAAATGAACTGAAATTTAGCATAGGCTAATTATATGATCTTGATAGCTTGCACAAAAAGTTTCAGCATCAATGGGTAAAGATAAATAACACTTGCTTCACAAAGAGCTATTCTTCCCCAACAGACAAATGAATTTCTTTGGAGGAAAAAACGACTTGGGCCATGCAATGTTTTTGGATATTGTGGCAAGATATGATATCAAGGACATGTGGGAATTATTTGGGGATTTATGGATCAATATAAATAGGGGTTGCTTCACAATCCTCAAATGGAATGAATATCCCTTTTATTGAATAGGAATATAAGTCATGGAGAAAAAGGTGGCTTGGAGGGGATGGATCAAGGGATGATAATTGGAAAGGTTTAGGGAAGCATGGTACACTTGAGCAAGGAAATAAAATATTCTCAAGTTTCAAGTCCAAAGAGTTGCTAAAAATCAAACCAAATGGCAAATCTTGAAATAAACCAAAAAAGTTTTTGGAAAGAAAAGTTGCAAAATCCAGGGTGTCACAAACCTACCCCCTTAGGAACATCTCGTCCTCGAGATTTGGTTGCTCAGGGAACTATAACAGCCCATGTGCAATAAATAAAAATCACCATGAGATTGTACTTTGTCTGTTGACTTTGTAACTTGGCATGATGCTAAACTTTATAATTTCATGTGATGATTTAAATTTGCATTGGGATTGGAGGCCATTTGGTTTTTTTGTGATTGCATCCAAAATGGTTCAAGAAGGGTGTCTGAAGAATTTTAGTTGTTGCATGCATGCTCTCCTTGACCCCAAACTTGGCATAGCCAATTCTTTGCCCTTCCCAAGTTTTTCAAAAGCCTTGCAACATTTTTGCCAACTCCAAAAATGTGGGCCATAGTTCAATGTGCTTTGAATATAAAAAATGCCCCCACATTTTAGTTGCTAAAAAATTGGCCTAACCATTTTTGTAAAATGGAGAATAATGCAAGGATCCAGAAACATATTTTTATATGTTTTTCTCTTTTGTGGATTGCCCAAAAAAACTCCTGGGATTTTATGTTATATTTTAAATGGAAAACCCCTCTTTTACTTTTTCTTCTCTCCATGGAGGAATCCAGCAGGCCGGCCCAGCTAGGCTTCCCCTTATCCGCAGCCAACCTGGGCCTGTCCAGCGAAGCGGTACGCGGGAGCTATCGTGGCCGCCTGATCTCCATCGCACGCCCCTCCTTCGTCGCCTTTCCACGCTGGAGAGGTCCCCGCCGGACTCCCTCTCACAGCCGGCCGGAGCATCGACGTCGATGCGGCCGATGTGGATAGGAGGCCTCCCTCCTATTTAACCCGAGCCCCCGAGCCTCCCAGGACCCCTAGGGTTCTCTTCCTCCCAGCAATTCCTCCTCGCCGCAGTCGGGGTGCTTTCCCCTCTTTGTTTCTGCCCCGCCGTGCTCCGGTAAGCCCCGCTGCAATTCGCGGTCGTCCCGCCGTATCCTTGACCAAGCGCTCGTCTGCACGGACCTTGAGATCAACTCACTCCGTTTCTGTGTCCAGATCGGAGCCCGGAGGAGCGAGACGACCCCGCAGCAGAGCAGGCCGGCGCGGACCTCTTCGTCCCCGACAACTGCCACAGATCCCTTCCTCCTCTATGGCTAGGCTGGGACGCACGTTGCGACCCACAAGGTGAGCAGATGCCCGCACCTTTTCCCGTAGCGCCGTGTAGCCGTCTGTCCACGGTAGCACCATCGGATCCGTCGCGTTCGTTCGTCGCCGGCGAGCAATTCGAGCACGCCGTGCCATGGCATGCCTCGGGTGCTCCCTCGCGTGCTCCTAGAACGTCTTGAGCGCGCCTTTGGCCCTCAAGGACCCGCCTTTTTGCGTGTAGTAGAGTTTGGCCGCCCGCCTCTGAATGTGCTTGCCATTGTAACGCAGCGCCACCGCGGTTTCAGAGGAAGATGGACACCGCTCCGGTGAGATTCGGGCCATGGAAGTGACCCCATGGCCAGAGGTTCCGTGAGCTCGACGTGCGCATCGTCCAAAGTTGGGACTTTTGTTCTGTCAGTCTGAAGTTCAGAACCGTCGCCACCATGATATTCCCGTGAGGTTTGCGAGTAGATGAAGTGGAGTTGGAGACCATGGCGAGTGCCCCTGCATAGAGCAAGGTGCCCTCTCGGGTTCTTCTCATGGCGGGGTGGCCGTAGCATGCATGTGCGTGATGCAAGGTTCGCCGCAGTTACGCGCCGCGATGGGTTCAGACGACTGCAGGTGTTCGTAGTGCAGAACAAGGGGAGACTGAAGCTGACCTACCCTGCAGCGCTTCTCGTTTCAGAAAACGGTTCGTAGCGCAGTGGTAGCGAGCAGCAGCGCGAAGCAGCGGGCGTGGGTTCGAATCCCACGCGAGTCATTTGCCTCCCCCCCTTTTTGGATTTTAACCAGAGGCTGACGAGCGGGCCCCTCATGTCAGTGGGGATGCCCGAGTGGAAGTGGGTTGAGCCCACTGGTTGGTTTGGAACTGGCCCAGTGCGCCCGAGGCCAGCCCAAGTGGTTGCGCCCTCTGTTTTTTTTTCTTTTGGATTTTTTTCCTTTTTCTCTTTGAGTTCAAATTTGAGTTTGAATTCAAATTCAAACTAAATTTGAACCTTGGAGATCTTTCACCTCAAATGTGGCATCCCATATATGTTTTTGGGGTAGTTTGAGCCACTGATCATCGTGGTGAGGTCCATTTTGCACTTTGCCCCTCTAAATAATTGGAGTGTGGCAATTTTGCAATTAAGCCCTCCTTTTCTTTTGTTTCTGTCAAGTTTTTCCCAAATTCAAAAGGCCATGCCATATATGAAATTTGGGTAGTTTCTCCCAAGGAGTTGCATGGTCATAATGGTTGAACCATTTGAGCCTTTTCCAAAGTGCATGTAGTGCAATTTTGCACTCAACCCCCTGGAACTCATTTGAATTTGCAACTGTGTTTGCAAATTCAAGTGGTACCATATCATATATGGCTTTGGGGTAGAATTCTGCAAGGATTTCTATGATGATGTCCTCATGATGTTTTGTGCAACTCATTTGGACAGGGTGTGACCACCTTATCCAGGATCAATCTGTCTCTTCCTTTCTTTTGAAACCTTCCAATTTCAGTGCATGTTGGAAATGATGTTCATTTGATCCTTTCAAGTTCTGTTTCATGTCATCTCCAAATCTTTTCTTCAAACCAGCACCTAACATATTGTCATATGCAATGTGGCTGGATTCCAACTTTTGTTGCACCTTCCTTGTGTCAAATTTAGCGACACTACTCCGTCTCCGGAATCGATGTTTTACTTTGACGTTGTCTTTAATTTCTGCTAACTGTTGTTGTTCATGCCATGTTGACATGTTACCTACACCTAAATTAAAGCTAAGACCAAATCCATTTGAATTTAAATACATGCATATGAAGTTGTTGACGTGTCGTCACATCATGTATATTAACTTGATCATACCATCTTTGCCTGTGCATTATACCCGTTGCTTACTTGTGTGCCTTTTCCTTGCCGGTACCTTACGTTAGCACCTAAGACTGCCGAGGAGACTTACGTGGAGGTTTCCGAAACCGAGCCCGAGTACCCTGCTACGTCTGCTCCGTCGACCGATTACCCAGGCAAGAGGAAGATTTATACCATTACTTGATACCTTTCTGCCTACCTGCCTAGCTGTAGTCTAGAACGTTTGTTTGATCCTATCCACTTGCTCTTTCCACATTCAAAACCAAACAGCCATGATTCCCACATCCCAGCAAAACATTGTATTGCTAAGTTACCGCTGCTCAGCCAGTGCTTAGTATGAGTAGGAAAACTTGCTGCTTACCCTATGCTATGGTTTGGGTTATCATGTTATTTAAAGAAGTTGGTTGATATTTATTATTATTATGATGTTAATTTATACTTGACGAAAAATGGGAGACCAGGCTGTTCCCGCCAGGTGTTTTGTTCCATTTGAGTCACCTAGGTCCCGAGTTACGGGTATTGTGTTTCTTAACGAGCGTGCCTAATCGTGTGTGGGATTCTATGGGGTCCCCTTGTCTTACCTACCTAGCTTCATACAATCCTAGTGGTGACTCGAGCTGATTTAGTTTTGCAAACGTGTGTGTGCTTCGTTGGTACCCCAGCAGTTTTCGAAACAAACCGGGCCAGCGAGGACATGGTTCCTTCGTTGGTCCACCTGATCAGCTAGGATCCGGTCTCATGTGAGAATTACCGGCAATCCGACTTGCGTCATACGGTAGAGTCCGACCTGGGAGTGTGGCTTCTTCTTGGGTTGGGTGTCGACTCCCCGGGGGCCACCCGGAATTGTGCGTTGTTATTTAGAGGGACTCTGGCGTTCCGGAGTTTCAGGCGTTCACCTAGCCAGGTGGAAACCGGGCGTACATGCGAAGCCTATGATGGGAAGTTGGTACACCCCTGCAGGGTTAAATCTTTTCGAAAAGCCGTGTCCGCGGTTATGGACGACTTGAGACCTACTCCTTGTTCATAGAATAACATCAATTTGAATCATAATTAAAACTTTCCTACCGTGTGAGTACCTTGGTTGCTTTTCTTCGTCTAGGGCGACCGAGAGAAGAACCAGGTTGTGTTATGTTTGACGTAAGTAGGTGGATAGCAGACCTATGACGCGATTTCACGTGTATTCTTGGATCTTACCTCTACTCTAATAGTACGATAGCCACCATATATGCTAGTGCGGCTGCAACCTTTACCTTTATCTTGTCCTACCGTAGGAAGTTAGTTATCCTGTAATGATATAATCTCACCCCTATTTTCCTTTTGTGCTTTTACTGTTTTGCCTGATCGGCCGCTGTAGTGGACTACTACCTCGACCTGAGCACTAGAAGATACTTCGTGGAGGTTCCCCCGGAGGACGATGATGAGGACGACCTTGTTCAGTAGATCCTACAGTTGGGCTTCGACGATCCGTGGGTGGACTCTTTATGTGCAGCCCTCTCTAGGGCAATTTTGATTTTGACCATACTCGGTCGTGTTTGTCTTCCGCTTGTTGCATGATATTCTGTTGGGTCCACGGACCTCTGAGATGTTGTAATAAATCCCAGTGGCGATGTATGCCCTGGAATCTATATAATTATGTCTTAGTTTTAAGTTCTTTGTTCATATACCTGTTGTCGAGAATCCGGCAGCGACACGAGTGCGAGTGTCGTGAGTCGGTGGCTCTTTATGCGTTACTAACTTGAGCGGGGCGCGAAAGCGACTAACTCGAGTTAGCACCGCATCGGGGGCTTTACAACTTGGTATCAGAGCAGGACTAACTGTAGGACCCCTTACTAGCCGAAGTTGAGTCTAGAATCTATTTTTTAGTTACTAAGGATAAATCGGAGAGTAGGAACTCTTTCTTTTTCTTCTTACCCCACCCTCCCACCCCTTTTTCCTAAGGAAGTGAAACGTTATTTTCTCTCTGCAACTTATCCCCTTTCAAAAACAAATCTAGGTTCTCGTTTACATGAGGCTCCGATTCCTCTATAAGTTTTTGCTAACGACGAGATGTGTTGGCGTCTTTGAGACCACTGAGCCGCCACTTGGGGTTGACTCCTCAACCTCGCTTACGGCGTACCCCAGGTGAAACATCCATACAGGATTGGCGGGCATCCTATGGTAGTATGGATGTGGTGTCTTTCCCCTATGGACGACCGCGATGGCGGGCCGCTCAGGGAAGATGTCTCATTATTCAGGTCTTCAACCACTCGTATATATTGTTGTGTGCTCGCTAGCAGATTATTATCTTTGATTCGGATGATCTTGGTTTGGGGATTCCAGTAGCACCTAGCCTTCGACTTCCGGGTTAACCTTGGTGGAATTTCAGCCTTCGGCTTTCTCATACCTCATGAGGAAGTTTTTTTGTCAATATTGCTTTATTTTCTGGTTTTGTCAATGTTTCAACCAGGTTATCATAAGTGTTCATGTATACAGGATGCCAAGAGCGAACATGCCGCCGCCAGAGAACCCTCTCCTTGGGGAGGCTGTGACCGCAGTGGCTCAGGGCACAGCTGCGATCTTACAAATGCTGCAGAACCAGACTGCTCAGAGGATTGATCGACCACAGTACACCACTCTGCAGCAGTTCCTCGCGATTAACCCCCCCAGGTTCTCCGAGGAACGAGACCCGCTGGAGGAGGATGACTGGATCGCTGAGATCAAGAAGCACTTCAATGGAAACACCGTCAGACCCGTCGACTACGTCACCTTCGCCTCCTTCCAGCTTCAAGGTGCAGCAGCCAGTTGGTACGAAACCTACAAGGCCAACAAGGGCGATGCTATCATCACGTGGGTAGATTTCGTCGCAGACTTCAGAGCAGCGCATATTCCGAGTGGCCTGATGGACAGGAAGCGTGAGGACTTCTTGGCTCTAAGAAAGGGTGACAGGTCAGTTCAGGAGTACAACCTGGCCTTCGTAAGGCTCGCCAGGTACGCTCCAGAGGAGGTCAGCACAGAGGCTAAGAAGATAGCTAGGTTCCGTGTAGGTCTCAGCACAGATATCAAGTATGCGCTCGCGCAGTGCAGCCCCACGCTGTTCTCACAGTTCCTGGATCAGGCTATCCGCCAGCAGTCAGCCAGAGCAGACTGGGATGAAGACAGGAAGCGCCAGCGTGAGCACAGTTCCGCAGTGATGATCCACAAGAAGGCAAAGTCGTGGGTCACAGAGACACCACCACAGAGGCAGCAGTACCAGCAGAGGGGGGCAGTTGTCCGCACTTTTGCCCGCCCTCCCATCCCAGTTCAGTAGGGGCCTCACTCCACACCACCACACGCGATGCCACCCAGGCTGCAGCAGCAGCCCAGGCCGGGCGTGATCTGCTACAAGTGCAGAGAGCCAGGGCACACGTCTCCCAACTGCACCGATCCGCGCTTTGCTCGGATCCCACCGCCTCCACCTCGCTCTACTCCGAGCACCGCGATGGTGAAGGCACAGCCACGTGCAGTTCGTGTGAACAACGTGATGCTCACAGATGCTCAGCAGTCTTCAGAGATCGTTCTTGGTAGGTTGCTTGTGTGTTCAGTTCCCGCGACAGTGTTGTTCAATTCCGGAGTAACTCACTCTTTTATCTCCCAGTCTTTTGCAACAATGATTGATCTTCCAAGAGACCAGCTTCCGAGGGTACTCTCAGTTGTTACTCCTGGTACCAAATTCACTTCTTCCTGGTCAGTTCCCGATATAGAGATCCGTATTCAGGGAGTTCCCTTTTCAGCATCCTTGATTGTCTTTCGTCGTTCCGACATTGATGTCATCTTGGGCATAGATTGGCTTGTGCAGCACAAGGCCAATATCGATTGTCCGACCAGATCTGTGAAGTTGACTCATGATTCAGGTGCAGAAGTCTTGTACACTTGTGGCTCTATGACAGCACCAGCACAGTTGTACGCGTTGAACGCAGGAGTTGCGCCTTTGCTCGAAGAGGTCAGAGTTGTCTGTGAGTTCCCAGACGTCTTTCCGGAGGAGTTGCCAGGAATTCCCCCAGTTCGAGCTATTGAGTTTGTTATTGAGCTAGAGCCTGGTACCCAGCCGATTTCTCGGCATACGTACCAGATGTGTTCGAAGGAGTTGATTGAGTTCAAGAAGCAGTTGACAGAGTTGGAAGAGGGCGGTTTTATCCACGCAAGCACTTCCCCTTGGGGTGCACCAGCCTTGTTTGTCCAGAAGAAGGATGGGACTAGCTGCTTGGTCCAGGACTATTGCGGTATCAACAAGAAAAACATCAAGAACAAGTACACTTTACCCCGCATCAATGATCTCTTCGAACAGTTGAATGGGGCTAAGGTTTTTTCCAAGCTTGACTTGAGAATGGGGTATCATCAAATCCGTGTTCGTGAAGAGGATATTCCCAAGACCGCGTTCAGCACACGTTATGGGCTGTATGAGTTCACAGTCATGACTTTTGGGTTCTCAAATGCCCCTCCGACATTCATGAGAGCTATGAACTATTTGTTCCAAGAATGGCTTGATGTGTTTGTGATCCTCTACCTCGACGACATTCTTGTCTATTCCAAGTCAGAGGCTGAACATGAGGAACATTTGCGCTTGGTGCTGCAGAAGTTAAGAGAGAACCGGTATTACGCCAAGTTCTCCAAGTGTGAGTTTTGGCTAGACAAGGTCAATTTTCTGGGCCATGTCATCTCTGCGGAGGGAATTGCGGTTGATCCAGAGCGAGTCCGCACTATTCAAGAGTGGGCTCCGCCGAAGAATGTGAAGCAGCTAAGGAGTTTTCTCGGCGTCGCCAGGAGGTTTGTGCAGAATTTCTCCAAAATAGCAAAGCCAATGACTGAATTGTTGTGCAAGGACAAGCGGTACACTTGGTCACCAGCTTGCCAGTCAGCCTTCGAGGAGTTGAAAGAGAAGTTGACCACAGCTCCAATTCTCACGCCGCCAGATGAGTCACAGCCTTTTCAGGTGTTTTGTGATGCTTCCTTGCAAGGTCTGGGCGAAGTTTTGATGCAAGGCAGAAATATTGTGGCTTATACCTCACGGCAGTTGAAGACAAGTGAGAGTAATTATCCCACACACGACTTGGATCTTGCAGCAGTTGTGCACGCTTTGGTCACTTGGCGACACCTCCTCCTAGGGAGGAAGGTGGATGTGTTCACGGACCACAAGAGTCTGAAGTACTTGTTCACTCAGCCAAATATGAACTTGAGGCAAAGAAGATGGCTTGAAACCATTACTGAGTACACAGTTGATATTCAGTACACGCCTGGGAAGGCGAATGTCATAGCTGATGTGCTGAGCCGCAAGGGCGATTGCAATAATATCTAGGTGCAGAAGATCCACCCTGATTTGTGTGAGTCCTTTCGAAGGCTCAATATCGAGCTAGTTTCAGCAGGCTATCTTGCCAACCTTGTGGTAGAGCCCACTATCCATGAGAGGATTCGTGAATCTCAGTCTAGCAGCTCAATGATACAGAAGATCAAACAGGGTATTGCCGCCTCAGTTCCAAAGTACGGTTGCTTTTCAGTGCATAATGACGGCACTATGTTGTTCGAAGAGCGAGTTGTTAATCCCAAGGAGGGAGATCTCAGAGAGGTCATCATGAAGGAAGCCCATGATTCCAAGCTGTCAATTCACCCTGGCAGCACAAAGATGTATCAAGATCTCAAGCAAAGCTTTTGGTGGACTCGTATGAAGCGGGATGTTGCCCATTACGTGTCTCAGTGTGATGTGTGTAGGAGAGTAAAGGCACAGCACCAGAAGCCTGCAGGGTTGCTTCAGCCACTTGAGATTTCAGAGTGGAAATGGGATCATATAGAGATGGATTTCATCACAGGCTTCCCCTTGTCACAGAAGAAGAACAATGCCATCTTTGTTGTCATTGACAATCTTTCCAAAGTTGCCCACTTCTTTCTAGTGAAGGACTCCATTTCAGCAGCTCAGTTGGCGGATTTGTACACCGCAAGAGTTGTTTCCTTGCATGGAATTCCTAAGTAGATCAGTTCTGATAGAGGCAACCTTTTCACCTCTAAGTTCTGGAAGGCCTTTCAAAAGGCGATTGGTACGACAGTGTTGTTCAGCACCTCTTATCACCCTCAGACAAGTGGGAAAGTCGAGCGCGTGAACCAAATCCTCGAGGACATGCTTCGGGCATGTGTCATCTCGTTTGGCATGAAGTGGGAAGAGTGCTTGCCGTATGCTGAATTCTCTTACAACAACAGCTATCAGGCAAGTCTGCAAGAAGCGCCGTTTGAAGTCTTGTATGGCCGCAAGTGCAGGACACCTTTGAACTGGTCCGAGACAGGTGAGAGGCAGTTGTTTGGTCCAGATGTGATCCAAGAGGCAGAGGACAGAGTGAAGATTGTCCGAGAGCACCTAAAGGCCGCACAGTCTAGGCAGAAGGCCTATTATGAAAAAAGGCAACGTGGTGTAGCGTTTCAGGTTGGTGATTGGGCGTACCTGAGAGTGTCTCCATTGAGGGGAACTCACCGCTTTGGCATCAAGGGAAATCTCGCTCCAAGGTTTGTCGGACCTTTCCGAATCCTTGACACTAGAGGATCTCTTGCCTTTCGACTCGAGCTTCAGAGAGTCTGTCCATGGTGCATGACGTGTTCCATGTGTCCCAGCTAAAGCAGTGCTTCAAGCAGCCAGAGCAGGCTGTTGACTTGGGCGAGATACAGCTGAGTGCGGACCTTTCCTACTCAGAGCGTCTAGTCCGTGTCCTTGAGACGTCCGAGCGCAAGACTCGCAACAACACCGTCAAGTTAATGAAAGTTCAGTGGGCACATCATTCGGAGAAGGAAGCAACGTGGGAGCGCGAAGATCATCTCTGTTCTGACTATCCTGAGTTGTTTCAGGGTTAGATCTCGGGACGGGATCCTGTGTTGGTGGGGCAGTGCTGTAACAGCCCATGTGCAATAAATAAAAATCACCATGAGATTGTACTTTGTCTGTTGACTTTTTAACTTGGCATGATGCTAAACTTTATAATTTCATGTGATGATTTAAATTTGCATTGGGATTGGAGGCCATTTGGTTTGTTTGTGATTGCATCCAAAATGGTTCAAGAAGGGTGTCTGAAGAATTTTAGTTGTTGCATGCATGCTCTCCTTGACCCCAAACTTGGCATTGCCAATTCTTTGCCCTTCCAAAGTTTTTAAAAAGCCTTGCAACATTTTTGCCAACTCCAAAAATGTGGGCCATAGTTCAATGTGCTTTGAATATCAAAAATGCCCCCACATTTTAGTTGCTCAAAAATTGGCCTAACCATTTTTTTTAAATGGAGAATAATGCAAGGATCCAGAAACATACTTTTATATGTTTTTCTCTTATGTGGATTTCCCACAAAAACTCCTGGGATTTTCTGTTATATTTTTAATGGAAAACCCCTCTTTTTCTTTCTCTTCTCTCCCTGGAGGAATCCAGCAGGCCGGCCCAGCTAGGCTTCCCCTTGTCCGCAGCCCACCTGGGCCTGTCCAGCGAAGCGGTACGCGAGAGCTATCGTGGCCGCCCGATCTCCATAGCACGCCCATCCTTCGTCGCCTTTCCACGCTGGAGAGGTCCCCGCCGGACTCCCTCTCACAGCCGGCCGAAGCATCGACGTCGATGCAGCCGACGTGGATAGGAGGCCTCCCTCCTATTTAACCCGAGCCCCCGAGCCTCCCAGGACGCCTAGGGTTCCCTTCCTCCCAGCAATTCCTCCTCGCCGCCGCCGGGGTGGTTTCTGCCCCGCCGTGCTCCGGTGAGCCCCGCTACAATTCTCCGCCGTCCCGCCGTATCCTTGACCAAGCGCTCGTCTGCACGGACCTGGAGCTCAACTCACTCAGTTTCTGTGTCCAGATCGGAGCCCGGAGGAGCGAGACGACCCCGCAGCAGAGCAGGCCGCCGTGGACCTCTTCGTCCCCGACGACAGCCACAGACCCCTTCCTCCTCTACGGCTAGGCTGGGACGCACATTGCGACCCACAAGGTGAGCTGATGCCCGCACCTTTGCCCGTAGCGCCGTGTAGCCGTCTGTCCACGGTAGCAGTATCGGATCCACCGCGTTCGTTCGTCGCCGACGAGAAATTCGAGCACGCCGTGCCATGGCATGCCTCGGGTGCTCCCTCGCGTGCTCCTAGAACTTCCAGAGCGCGCCTTTGGCCCTCAAGGACCCGCCTTTTCGCATGTAGTAGAGTTTGGCCGCCCGCCTCTGAATGTGCTTGCCACTGTAACGCAGCGCCGCGGTTTCAGAGGAAGCTGGCCACCGCTCCGGTGAGATTCGGGCCATGCCAGGGGTGCCCAGGAGTTCGTGGTGATGCCCTCTAGGAGATGGAAGTGACCCCTTGGCCAGAGGTGTCGTGAGCTCGACGTGCGCATCGTCCAAAGTTGGGACTTTTGTTCTGTCAGTCTGAAGTTCAGAACCTTCGCCACCGTGTTGTTCCCGTGAGGTTTGCGAGTAGATGAAGTGGAGTTGGAGACCATGGCGAGTGCCCCTGTGTAGAGCAAGGTGCCCTCTCGGGTTCTTCTCATGGCGGGGTGGCCGGAGCATGCCTGTACGTGATGCAAGGTTCGCCGCAGTTACGCGTCGCGACGGGTTCAGACGACTGCAGGTGTTCGTAGTGTAGAACAGGGGGAGACTGAAGCTTACCTAGCCTGCAGCGCTTCTCGTTTCAGAAAACGGTTCGTAGCGCAGTGGTAGCGAGCAGCAGCGGGAAGCAGCGGGCGTGGGTTCGAATCCCACGCGAGGCATTTTCCTCCCCCCCAATTTTTTGGATTTTAAGCAGAGGCTGACGAGCGGGCCCCTCATGTCACTGGGGATGCCCGAGTGGAAGTGGGTTGAGCCCACTGGTTGGTTTGGAACTGGCCCAGTGCGCCCGAGGCCAGCCCAAGTGGCTGCGCCTCTGTTTTTTTTCTTTTGGATATTTTTCCTTTTTCTGTTTGAGTTCAAATTTGAATTTGAATTCAAATTCAAACTGAATTTGAACCTTGGAGATCTTTCACCTCAAATGTGGCATCCCATATATTTTTTTGGGGTAGCTAGAGCCACTGATCATCGTGGTGAGGTTCATTTTGCACTTTGCCCCTCTAAATAATTGGAGTGTGGAAATTTTTCAATTAAGCCCTCCTTTTCTTTTGTTTCTGTCATGTTTTTCCCAAATTCAAAGGGCCATGCCATATATGAATTTTGGGTAGTTTCTCTCAAGGAGATGCATGGTGATAATGGTCTAACCATTTGAGACTTTTCCAAAGTGCATGTAGTGCAATTTTTCACTCAGCCCCTTGGAACTCATATGAATTTGCACCTGGGTTTGCAAATTCAAGTGGTTCCATATCATATATGGCTTTGGGGTAGAATTCTGCAAAGATTGCAATGATGATGTCCTCATGATGTTTTGTGCAACTTATTTGGACAAGGTCTGACCACCTTATCCTGGATCAATCTGTCTCTTCCTTTCTTTTGCATCCTTCCAATTTCAGTGCATGTTGGAAATGATGTTCATTTGATACTTTCAAGTCCTGTTTCATGTCATCTCCAAATCTATTCTTCAAACCAGCACCTAACATATTGTCATATGCAATGTGGATGGATTCCAACTTTTGTTGCACCTTCCTTGTGTCAAATTCACCGACACTACTCCCTCTCCGGAATCGATGTTTTACTTTCACGTTGTCTTTAATTTCTGCTAACTGTTGTTGTTGTTCATGCCATGTTGACATGTTACCTACACCTAAATTAAGGCTAAGACCCAAGCCATTTGAATGTAAATACATGCATATGAAGTTGTTGACGTGTCGTCACCACCTTCATTTAAATTGACTAAATAGGGTCACATCATGTATATTAACTTGATCATACCATCTTTGCCTGTGCATTGTACCCGTTGCTTACTTGTGTGCCTTTTCCTTGCCGGTACCTTACGTTAGCACCTGAGACTACCGAGGAGACTTACGTGGAGGTTTCCGACACCGAGCCCGAGGACCCTGCTACATCTGCTCCGTCGACCGATTACACAGGCAAGGGGAAGATTAATACCATTACTTGATACCTTTCTGCCTACGTGCCTAGCTGTAGTCTAGAACGTTTGTTTGATCCTATCCAATTTCTCTTTCCACATTCAAAACCAAACAGCCATGATTCCCACATCCCCGCAAAACATTGTATTGCTAAGTTACCACTGCTCATCCAGTGCTTAGTATGAGTAGGAAAACTTGCTGCTTACCCTGTGCTATGGTTTGGGTTATCATGTTATTTAAAGAAGTTGGTTAATATTTATTATTATTATGATGTTAATTTATACTTGACGAAAAATGGGAGACCAGGCTGTTCCCGCTAGGTGTATTGTTCCATTTGAGTCACCTAGGTCCCGAGTTCCGGGTATTGTGTTTCTTGACGAGCGTGCCTAATCGTGTGTGGGATTCTATGGGGTCCCCTTGTCTTACCTACCTAGCTTGATACAATCCTAGTGGTGGCCCGAGCTGATTTACTTTTGCAAACGTGTGTGTGCTTGGTTGTTACCCCAGCAGTTTTCGAAACAAACCGGGCCAGCGAGGACATGGTTCCTTCGTTGGTCCACCTGATCACCTAGGATCCGGTCTCATGTGAGAATTACTGGCAATCCGACCTGCGCGGTAGAGTCCGACCCGGGAGCGTGGCTTGTTCTTGGGTTGGGTGTCGACTCCCCGGGGGCCACCCGGAATTGTGCGTTGTTAGTTAGAGGGACTCTGACGTTCCGGAGTTTCAGGCATTCACCTAGCAAAGTGGAAACCGGGCGTAGATGCGAAGCCTATGATGGGCAGTTGGTACACCCCTGCAGGGTTAAATCTTTTCGAAAAGCCGTGTCCGTGGTTATGGACGACTTGAGACCTACTCCTTGTTCATAGAATAACATCAATTTGAATCATAATTAAAACTTGCCTACCGTGTGACTACCTTGGTTGCTTTTCTTCGTCCAGGGGGACCGAGAGAAGATCCAGGTTGTGTTATGTTTGACGTAAGTAGGTGGATAGCAGACCTATGACGCGATGTCACGTGTATTCTTGGATCTTACCTCTACTCTAATAGTACGATAGCCACCATATATGCTAGTGCGGCTGCAACCTTTACCTTTATCTTGTCCTACCATAGGAAGTTAGTTATCCTGTACTGATATAATCTCACCCCTGTTTTCCTTTTGTGCTTTTACTGTTTTGCCTGATCGGCCGTTGCAGTGGACTACTACCTTGACCCAAGCACTGGACGATACTTCTTGGAGGTGCCCCCGGAGGACGACGATGAGGACGACCTCGTTCAGTAGATCCTACAGTTGGGATTCAACGATCCGTGGGTGGACCCTTTTTGTGCATCCCTCTCTAGGGCAATTTGGATTTTGACCGTACTCGGTCGTATTTGTCTTCCGCTTGTTGCATGATATTCTGTTGGGTCCACGGACCTCTGAGATGTTGTAGTAAATCCCAGTGGCGATGTATGCCCTGGACTCTATATATTTATGTCTTAGTTTTAAGTTCTTTGTTCATATACCTGTTGTCGAGAATCCGGCAGTGACACGAGTGCGAGTGTCGTGAGTCGGTGGATCTTTATGCGCTACTAACTTGAGCGGGGCGCGAAAGCGACTAACTCGAGTTAGCACCACATCGGGGGCTTTATAGGAACCATTGGAAACATACCATCTTAAGGAGACTTATTGCTTCTCGGGTTTCCTTTTTTCTGCACGTTGTTCCGTTGGTAGCATCCAAGATATTTTGGCTCAGGGGGTTTACTTCACCCAATCCATATTTCTGACGAGATATTTCTCCTTCATGTATCAGATCCTTTCCTGCTGACTTCTATCCTCACGTAAGTTGACTTGTATGATAGCGAGGTATCTTACCATAGGTTGAATGCTGATGGTATCCGTACTATCCTCGGGGTATCTCGGGCCTTATCTGTGACACATTCTGTAATCCTTTGTATTGGCCTCTTTGAGAATAGACTTAGCTTCTATGGGTGGTTCCCTAACACATAATGCTTATCATCATGATGTCCCATTGTGCGAAACTTTTATTGTCTGCACATGGTGTTGCATACTTTTCCTGACTCGTACATATTGAGCACAAACTTTGAACTTTTACTCACGGTGAGATTTACTTGACGCGTTGCCATATCCGTGTGTGGCGATAGGCCGTGCTATGCTTCAATACGGTCCTTGTAGTCAAAATGTTGAGCTGCGTAGGGGATCTTTAGCGAAACAGACTTGAGTATCCCAGCAGTTACTGACAATTCCAAACATGTGTAATTGCACAAGTTGATTAGCTTGGTACTCCATCTTTTCCCATATGAAGTGAGGTTCCTTAGGTTTAGGTATCCATGGTGATCCATATGGAAACATGGTTTCGGCTTATCGAGGAAAATTTGACCATGAAGCCCATATAATTTCCCTTTTGCCTTACATGTCGGCTCGCAAGGGTTGCATACTTTTGGCAGCTTATGGGGGTAGCTCTAACTCTTGTCGCATATACGCAACATATGCCATGTCTGTCTGCCTGCGACAATAACCCTTCTCGTATACCGACTTACCCTTTTGTTGGTATACTTTCTCTGAACTATCTCGGCTACCTTCATCCTTTGTCTCTTGGCAAATCATGATTATTCTTGGTTGGAATAAATTGGGCCTCAAGATTATCCTTCTTCGGGGCCTTCTAGGATGTGAGGGGCTGGTCCTCGAGGTTGTGGTCAAGACCAAAGGCTTAATCATTTCCTTTCCTTAGGGTGTTCATTCATGACTTGTCAATCTTTACACCAGGCTAGCATGTGTATCTGATTCTTCTTCTCGCTTTTCTCGCAAGGGGTGCGGTTCTTACCACTTTCCATGTGTATAACTCACTTGATTACGAGCATGGTTGCATCCATACAGGAGTAGCTTGCATAACTTGAGAAGTGTGCCCATAAAATGTGTAGGTCCATATGTACTGACTATGCTGAAATCCTCATGGGTTCTGAACAGTCGGGTTTCTGACGACACTGTTGCAGGCACGATGGCGTGTCGGAGAAGACTGGGTAGCTTATCCTCGAAGCTTTTCTGTGGGCAGCGTGCTGAAGAAGGTTGGGTATCGTATCCCGAAAGCTTTTCCTCAATGTCGTATTGAGGGAGGCGGGGTGTCGTACGCGGGAAGCTTCTGGTAGCTTACTGAAGAAGACTGGTGTCTTGCCTCAGAATTTTTCCCTTTGTACTGTGGATGCATATGTACCTGATGCCGGAAGTTTCTGCCGCAGTTGATTAGTTTGTGCTGGAAGTTTCTGCGGCATTTTACTGTAGACAATTGGGTAACATGTGCTGGAATCCATCCCTGTGGCGTACTGAGCAAGATTGGGTGCCTTGCACCGTAAGCTTCCCTCGGTGGCTTGTGGTAGAGGCTGGATGTCTTGGCCAAGAAGCTATCCAGATAGCGTACTTTGGAAGGTTGATGCACTGTACATGTCGGCTGTGTCCGATATCTTACCAAAGAAGGCTGGGGTTCCTTATGTCCGAAGTTTCCCATGGTAGCGTGTGGACAAAACAGGATACTATGCATGGGAAGTTACTGACTTACGGGCTGCTGACTTGTTAGGGGAGGTCATTGTTCCCATCATTTTCTTGTTGGGTACTGATTTCATGACCCATCCTGACTTTCTTCTGGAGAATACCATAATATAATAACTTGTGTATGACAAGATTGCAACTTGTGTATGCCATACCTTTGATGCAGATGTTCAGGGGTCACAACTTATCTTTTCCCTTGATTGAATCTTCACGGCTGTAACAGTTGATCCAGACTTGATTCCTATAATTCACCCAAGTAGAATACATACTTGAGCCAACTATTCCCAACACAATCCGTGTGAATCCTTCTTGACTTGCTGATTTCCCAACTCTTTGCGGTCTTCCACTAATTCTTCGAGGTATGTGGCGGGTTGATGAGCAACTTTCGATAAGAGGGAAAAATAAGGCGACACGAATTGAAGACCGAATGAAAAAAAGGAGAACAACGAAACAGTTTCATGGGAAACAAGTAGAAGATATCATGACTCGCACTGCTCACATGACAGTTGACGACATGCATAGAACTAAGATGCATACTCACATCGATAGAAAGTTCACCACTTCACAAGTTTTAACTGTAGTCAATGACCATATGAACCCTTGCATGAAACCAGCAAATAAACCAGTAGCCACCAGAACGGTCTTTACAACTCAGATCTGGGACGTTACTGGAATAACTCAAGTACTGCTCAAGATGGCCAAAAGCATCTCAGAGCATGAGACAACATTGATAAAAAGAATGCAGAGGTCCTCTAAGAAGGATGAAAAGCAGCTCGGATGAGGGGGTCCCCACTGCGAAAATAAACTCAACAACTGCCCGAGACGGCCGAAAATCCACTCAGAACTCGGGCCGACTGTTGAAAAGAGAAATATAAAGTCGACATCCACCCCAGACGACCAGAAGTAGCTCAGAGCACATGCGTGCTGCCGATATCAAAGAAAAGCAAGCAAGGGTCCGTCAGAGTCACATACCACCTACTATTATGCAATCAAACGAAAACATATTCGTTAAACACACAACAATACCGAAGAACCAAATAAAGAACCGACGAGGAAACTCAACGAAGCAAAGGTCAATAGCACTAAAAATGCACTAAGATCACACACAAGAAAGATCGTGTCTTATTGCTGCGCACAACCACACACAACATGCAAGGCTACTACTACTACTCATGCAACAATCAAATGCATCACACAAGAAAGCTATATACTCTAGCTCTAATGTTATTCTAGCGTCCATGATAACTAGGGTGTCCTACAACAGTCCTGCTCTGATACCAAGCGATGTGGCACCCCGGCTCAGAGTACCGGAACGCCCCGTGCTCCATCCCAGAGATCATGTCTTATGGAACACGACACTACTTGATATAGAACTGAACAACCTTATATTACCGATGAAATGGGTACAAGGGGTCTATTACAACGCTAGCAGAGCGAGGCGGAGAACAAACTTGCTCCTAATGCTAGCAATGGAACCACATCAAGCAGTGGAATAACTCTATAGCAGCGGAATAAATCTTAGCAGCGGAACAACATCAATGGTGGTAGAATCCACTCCAAAGGGACACTGGCTGGGACACCTCCTAGCTCGCAAACACCGGGAACGTCTTCCTACGCAATCACGTCATTGCCTGCAAATCTGGCATAACATCTCAGGTCAGTACATTTAATGTACTTGCAAGATCACAATAACCAAAGCATCAAGGAAAAACAATAACATAGCAATAATAGGTCAAGCAATGCTAACATGATGAAACTAGCATAATATCAAGATTAAGACTAGTGCAAGAACAACCATCATTTAAGATCACATGGAGCACTTACTCATCTCATGATCATCGCATGATCATGCAGCTTACCTCAGAGTCCTTACAGACTCAACAATTGGGTTACATGTCATCGCATGACCAATCAACTTGTACGTGTCGCCGCACGACCAATCAACGGGTTAGGATTCATCGCATGACCACCCAACTTATCAGGTCATCGCATGACCAACAATTTATACGGGTCGTCGCACGACCACCAACTTGCGCGGGTCATCTCATGACCACTGACATGGACGGGTCATCGCATGACCACAAACTTAGCACGATCATCAAACCAGGTTCATGTTGATCCATAGTGTGACCTAGTACGAATCGTCCAATACCGTGGACTCGGCTATTCGAATAGATTTCTAGCACTGTGCAGAGGTTGCGCACTTTACCCACACTATGGAGTTCTTCCTCCATCCAGTACCTTGGAACTTGTCCCCCAGGAACCTCGGAACTCGTACCATAAGAGTGTACTAGGACTTTGTCACAACCCTAGTTTTGGTATGTGCTTTTTATTTCTGGAAATAAGGCATCATGTTTAAATTTCTTTATTTAATAATTGGGAATTTGGAAAAGCCTCAAAAAGAATTTAAATAAATGGCCAGACAAAAATATTTTTCCAAAAAACTTCTGAAGTTTTTGAAAATTCCTATAAATGTCCATGATCACATTTCATGTGTTGTGGGTCCCACTTCATGCTCCAAGATTTTTCAAAAATTCAGAGAAGGGCTTGGAAATTTAATAATACCCCTATTCGAATTGAAATTCAATAATTTGAATTTAAAAAATCTCCAAAACTTTGGAGTGGCTAGCTATAGGCCATGTAATTCCATATAAAAGATTTGAGCATTTAATAAAATGCTATGGTATTTATTTGCCAGAGCAAACACGTGTCAGAAAATTAAAGCAGAGAGAAAATAGAAAAAAAAGAAACTGAGCCCACCTCCTAGGCCTCGGGCCCAACTTACCTGGCCGGCCTATCCCACCTCTCCTCCCTGTCATCTACCTCCCTGCCGAGCCAAGCAGCTCGGTGGAGTGTGCTCGGCGGCCGCCGACGCCACCTCATGCTTCCCCAGGCCACGTCTTCGTGCCTAGAAGCTCCCCAACGTCCTCCTCATCAATTCCCCTCCCCTGGAGACGTCTCTCCGTCTCTCCCCTCACCGATTTCTTGCCACCGAAGAAACCCCGAGCGCTGCCGTAGTCCGTCGACAAGCGCAGCCGTGGCTGTAAGGCCCAATATGCGGTACTGTTCCAGATCTAGATGTTTCCATCCAGATCCGGGGACGAAGCACACATCGGTCCCACCGCGACATATGACATAGCCATATGCCCCGGATTTCCAACATGATATCACAACATTACAGATACAAGGATACAACATCTCATACAATCGGCATACAACTGCCTTAATACAATACAACAGCGGAAGATACATGTCTGAGTACAAACTACAACCAAATGCCTACTGGCAAAGAGAAAAACATCGATCCCCATAACCACACGGGTCCAGGCCCTCCGCCGGGATCCAGCAAGGACCCAGCAAGGACTTCATCACTCGTCATTCTAGGACAACTATTAGTTTACGGTAAGGATGGGGTAAGTGGTGAGGTTGCTGCCGCACTAGAATTTATGAAGTGGCTAACGATCTAGAGGTTTAGATAAGAAGCCAAGCATTCGATGAGAAATCGCCTCCAACAAGTCTTGCTATCAACTAATTACGCAGTCATAACACCTATCCTATCCTTGTCCTCCTCTTCGCATCCCGACGAAGAAGAAGCAGTCAAGGCACACACACATTGATCAAGTTATAGTTAAGATTATCTCAGTTGTTGTTGTCTATGAACAAGGAGTAGGTCTCAAGTCGTCCATAACCGTGGACACGGCTTCTCGAAAAGATTTAACCCTGCAGGGGTGTACCAACTTCCCATTACAAGGCTCCGCACGCACGCCCATCTCTCTCAGTTGCTACCCATCACAGGCAACCATTTGATGATTTACTTCCAAGAGATCCGAAACGACGGGTCCCTCTAGCTAACAACGAACAAATCCGGGTGGCCCTCGGTGAGTCGTTATCCAGCTCAGGAGCCGGCTGCGCTCTCGATCTGGTCCCAACCGTCTGTCGCAGGTTTGGATAGCCTGTTAATCACACATGGGAAACCGGGTCCTCAACTGAACAAGGTGGGCCAGCAAGGGAACTATGTCCTCACTGGTCCGGGTTCGTTGGAAAACTACTAGCGGCTGACCAGCACACACACGGATTCAAATGGTAAATCAGCTTGGGCCACCACTAGAAATGTTTGAAGCTAGGTAGGTAAGAAGAGGGGACCCCATAAAATCCCACACGCGGTTAGGCACGCTCAGTCTTAAAACCAATACCCGGAACTCGGGTCCTAGGTGACTCGAATGGAACAAAGCGTTGGGGCGGGATAGCCTAGACCTTCCATCCTTCGTCGAATATAGTTAACATTATAATAATCATATCATCCACAAGAATATAATAATGTGATACCCCAAACCAAGGAGTAAAAGGGTAACATCGTAGCATCCTAAGCATGCATACTAAGCAGGGGCTGAGCAACGAGCAATAGTAACATAGCAGTACAAGGTTTGCTGGGAGGGGACATGGTTGTATCGGTTTGAAAGAGGTTGTAAACATGTGGTAGGATCAAACATCGAACCTAATATAGACTAGCATGCAAACCGCTTGTTGAAATAGAATGTATCATAAGTAATGTATAGTCCTTTCCTGTTGATAAGTCGGGTTACGAAGGTGTAGTTGATCGCAAGCTCGCATCGTCTCCGAAGGTACCCGTGGAAGCACACAAGACGGTAAACACTGGAAAGCAATCAACGAGCAAGCATCTATTACTACGAGGCAAACACGAGCAAGCATCAACAAGAAGGAAACACGAGACATCGCACCTACCGTCGAGAGCGGTTACTAACAAGTTAAGTGGAGTACTCGTCACACACGACGATACCGCACATTTAGAAAGGTTCAAGTTGTTTAGCTACAGGTTATCAACAAAGGTTGTTAACATGGCATATCACTCTAGCATGGCATAGCACACAAACATGTCAAGAGGTGAAGCATAAGATAAACTATCTATGCTAGTCAATTTAAGTGAGGCACAACCTAAACATGGCATACCACTAAGTGCTCCACGACAATTTAAAACATTTGATACTGTTCTGTCCTAAACCATATTTTAGGTTGGTTAAAAACATAAAACAATATCATAAACACAAAGTACATGAAAAACTAATCAAGTTACATATAAAGAACAATCCAAACGGAGTTACGGTTAAAAAGATACAAGCAAAACAAGTTTGGAACACAATCTGCCAACATCAGGTAGCACACTTTAGAGCAATGCATCAACAAGATACTGAGTGAAAACATGCACCAAATGACATGGAATTTCAGTAGGCATGACAAGGAAGGCATGACAAAAGGAATCATGCAAATAGGCATCATGAATAATTAGTTATAGCCCATGCAAAATGCAATACAACATTACTGGTCTAGGACTTAGTGAAAATAATGAAAACAGGGCAGAAACTGTTATTTTTATGCTGTATAAACAGGAGCAAAACTACATGCAAAAGTGCAGCAACATGACATAGAAATACAAGGGCATGAAGTAGACATGATGATGATCAGGTACAAACAAGAATCAAGGTCATAGGCATCATAGATCAAAAGATATTAAGCATGCAACATGGCATCGGAACGTTAAAGACTTAGAGAAAAACAGAGGTGGCTGTCAAAAACAGCAGCATAGCAACTTTGGAGCTAAAAAACTAGATGATCAGCAAGCATATCATGACAATGCAATACATATAATGGAAGTAGACATGATGCTTAACAGTATGCAAAAAGAATCAATGCAATAGGCCTCATGGATGTGTCACAATCATCATGCAAACTTGCAATAAAATAACAACAACAGCACATAACAAAAATTAATAGCAGTTAACGGCCTGATGCCCACTTCAACACAGATTTGCACCATCAAGATGGCCTCAAAACAAAATGCTCACAAAAAGATGAACTGAAGTACACACAATTCTAAGCATATTTCCTTTTGGGCGCAACGTCATCCGGGCTATGGTTTACTCGTTATTAACATTGCAAAACAGTAAACAACAGCAGAAATAAAAGACTTAGCAGAAAATTAGAAAAACAATAGGAAAAAAACAGAGGGGGCGGTCTGGGCTCTCACCCTAGCTGGGCCGAGCCCAAGGTGGCGGCTGGAGGCTCGGTGGTGCTGGGTCGCGCTGCTGGGCCTGGGGTGCTGGTGCCGGCCCACGGGACGGCTGACTGGAGGCGGCCCAGCCGAGGTTGACGGAGGCGGCCATCGAGAGGCCGACCACGGCTGGCGGCGCGGCGCCGACGTGCCACTTCGGCGAGGGGCATGCGGCTCCCTAGGTGGCATGGGGCGGCGCAGGAGGCCAGATCCGGGCGTGGAGGTGGCCTTCGAGGCGCCCGACGGCGAGGTCAACCGGGGCGGCGGCGCGAGCACCTCGGTGCCGTGGCCATGGCGGGCGGTGGCGGCTCCGCCGGTGACGACCTGCATGGAGGGGGGCGGACGTGAGGCTACGGGAAGGAGAATGAGGAGAGGGTGCAGCGAGGAGAGGAGGCTGCGACTCGGCTTCTGGTCGCCGGCGGTGGCGGAGAGGCGGCCGGCGGCAAGCTCTCCATGGGCGCTCGACCCAGATCGGGCACGGGGCAGGCCCGGCGGCGCCCGGATCGGCCTGGGAGGGGGGCTGGCTGTCTCCAGGGGCGACGTGGCCTCTCCTGGACCGTGGATCTCCAGATCCAACGGTTGTGAGGGCTAGGAGGCTAGGGTTTCGGCTGGAGGAGGGGCTATTGCGCAAATTTGGGGAGTTTTGAGCGTGGTGGCTGCAATTTTGGACTAGGGAAACCCTAGAAAGGGGTGGGAGTGTGGTGGTCTTTATATAGCCCAGGTGGGTGGCAGTTTGCAAAAACATCCCCGGTTTTTCTCGCGCGCGCGCGGTGCTTACGTTTCTGACCGCGGGGGGTCCGCAGGACCTCCGCTTCGGGTAAAACTTCAAACTGCGCGATCAGCGTGTCTAGCCGGCGGCGTTCACCTCACGCTGGAACCGTTCCGAGAACACTTTCCGGCGCGCTATAAAAATAACCCATTTAATTATTAAACGGGGTTTTCGTTGCGTTGGCTGCGGCTGGTCTCGTGCGGTCTTCGCGATAGTGATTGGGGGAAACCCGGTGTCGCAAATGTTGAGTGTCAGGGTGGCAAGGGTCGGTCTCCGCCGGTATGAGATAAGAGGGGGGAAAATAATCGCCGATCGATAAATCGGGGATGCAAACACTGCAACAAATCAGACAATCAAACAATTCATACCGAAAACATTTTTTTTTAATTTTGTGAAATCTGGCCTGTTACAATACAACACCACCAACAAGGGATCTCGTCCCGAGATCCAGGACGATCCGGGGGAGAGGGGAAGGGGGAGAGAAAAGAGTCGACGATCTTCAACACCACCAACAAGGGACTCTACTCCATGTCGATGTCGAACTCGTGACGAGATAGATTTCCACAGAGAGACGACATCGTCGGAAAAACAAAACCGTCACTGACAAGAGGAAGAACGATCGCGAAAGCCACATCACGGGATAGTGATCTTCGACGCAAGTCGTAAAAACACCGGTAAAAGGAGGGATGGCAATGGATGACCCAGATGATACCCAAAATCGGATAAGCTAAAGGTACTACATGAATTCCCAAACCTGAGATCAAAATCGAGACAATACGCTGCAAGCAAGGCATTGTAACGATTTCAATAATCCACACACTCGAGATCTTATTGTTTGAAGGGGATAAGGCGAGAATAAAACACTTATGACACTTGTCCTGACCAGAGCAAGGGTAAGGAGCAAAAAGATTCCTACTCTCCGACAACTAACTTAGTAATTACAAAATAGTTTTTGTCTAGACTCGACTTCGGCCAGAAAAGGGATCCTACAGTCGATAAGGCTCTGATACAAAGTTGTAAGGCCCGATATGCGGTATTGTTCCAGGTCTAGATGTTTCCATCCAGATCCGGAGATGAAGCACATATCGGTCCCACCGCGAAATATGACATAGCCATATGCCCCGGATTTCCATCATGATATCACAACATTACAGATACAAGATTACAACATCTCATACAATCGGCATACAACTGCCTTAATACTATACAACATCGGAAGATACATGTCTGAGTAAAGACTACAACCAAATGCCTACTGGCAAAGAGAAAAACATCGATCCCCATAACCACACGGGTCCAGGCCCTCCGCCGGCATCCGCCTAACTAGTCGTCGTCGAGTATCCATGTGAAACGTCGATCACCATACCTGTTGTCGATCAAGAAGCCTGAAAAGAGTTTGGGGGTAGTATCATGAGTACAGAAGTACTCAGCATCCAACTGCAGTGGTCAACTGACCCAGCAAGGACTTCATCACTCGTCATTCTAGGAAAACTAGTAGTTTACGGTAAGGATGGGGTAAGTGGTGAGGTTGCTGCCGCACTAGCATTTATGAAGTGGCTAACGATCTAGAGGGTTAGGTAAGAAGCCAAGCATTCGATGAGGAATCGCCTCCAACAAGTCTTGCTATCAACTACTTACGCAGTCATAACACCTATCCTATCCTTGTCCTCCTCTTCGCATCCCGACGAAGAAGAAGAAGTCAAGGCACACACACATTCATCAAGTTATAGTTAAGATTATCTCAGTTGTTGTTGTCTATGAACAAGGAGTAGGTCTCAAGTCGTCCATAACCGTGGACACGACTTCTCAAAAAGATTTAACCCTGCAGATGTGTACCAACTGCCCATTACAAGGCTCCGCACGCACACCCATCTCTCTTAGTTGCTACCCATCACAGGCAACCATTTGATGATTTAGTTCCAAGAGATCCGAAACGACGGTTCCCTCTAGCTAACAACGAACAAATCCGGGTGGCCCCCGGTGAGTCGACATCCAGCTCAGGAGCCGGTCGCGCTCTCGATCTGGTCTCAACCGTCTGTCGCAGGTTGCGATAACCGGTTAATCACACATGGGAAGCAATCAACGAGCAAGCATCTATTACTATGAGGCAAACACGAGCAAGCATCAACAAGAAGGCAACACGAGACATCGCACCTACCGTAGAGAGCGGTTACTTACAAGTTAAGTGGAGTACTCGTCGCACACGACGATAACGCACATTTAGAAAGGTTCAAGTTGCTTAGCTATAGGTTATCAACAAAGGTTGTTAACATGGCATATCACTCAAGCATGGCATAGCACACAAACATGTCAAGAGGTGAAGCATAAGATAAACTATCTATGCTAGTCAATTTAAGTGAGGCACAACCTAAACATCGGTGTCGTGGCCATGGCGGGCGGCGGCGGCTCCGCCGGCGACGACCTGCATGGAGTGGGGCGGACGTGAGGCTAGGGAAGGAGAAGGAGGAGAGGGTGCAGGGAGGAGAGGAGGCCGCGGCTCGGCTGCTGGTCGCCGGCGGTGGCGGAGAGGCGGCCGGCGGCGAGCTCTCCATGGGCGCTCGGCCCAGATCGGACCCAGGGCAGGCCCGGCGGCGCCCGGATCGGCCTGGGAGTGGGGCTGGCTGTCTCCAGGGGCGACGTGGCCTCTCCTGGACCGTGGATCTCTAGATCCAATGGCTGTGAGAGCTGGGAGGCTAGGGTTTCGGCTGGTGGAGGGGCTATTGCGCTAATTTGGGGATTTTTGAGGGTGGTGGCTGCAATTTTGTACTAGGGAAACCCTAGAAAGGGGAGGGAGTGTGGTGGTCTTTATATTGCCCAGGTGGCTGGCAGTTTGCAAAAACACCCCCGGTTTTTCTCTCGCGCGCGCGGTGCTTACGTTTCTGACCGCCAGCTTACGTTGTAAAACTTCAAACTGCGTGATCAGCGCGTCGAGCCAGCGGCGTTCAACTCGAGCTGGAACCGTTTCGAGAACACTTTCCGGTGCGCTATAAAAATAACCCATTTAATTATTAAACAGGGTATTCGTTGCGTTGGCTGCGGCTGGTCTCGTGCGGTTTCGCGATAGTGATCGCGCGAAACCCGGTGTCGCAAATGTCGAGTGTCAGGGTGGCAAGGGTCGGTCTCCGTCCGGTAGGAGATACGAGGGGGAAAAATAATCGCCGATCGATAAATCGGGGATGCAAACACTGCGACAAAATAATCGCCGATCGATCGATAAAATAATCCCCGGTCACCTCGCACTCGCCTTTCTGCTCCCGAAGAGCTAGCTTTGTTTTTCCCCTCCTCTAGTGCTCGATATCGTGCCCCTTCGCCGTTCCTCGAGCCAGAGCCCAGCCGCCGCATTTCCTCCTCGCCGGCGTAGCTACAGGCCGCCCAGAGGACCACGACCTGCGCCACTGGGTTCGCGATGCCACAGAGAGCAGCTGGTGCCTTCCCCGTGACCAACCGTGCCTGAAACCACCGTAACCAGTGGGTGTCGCCGCGTTGTTTGGTCGCCGCCAGCCAAACTCCGGCGAGGCCCACGTGTCTGGGTAATTAGGGGCTATTCCCCTAGTCATTTGACCCCATGGGTCAATGACAGGTGGGGCTATTCCCCTAGTCATTTGACCCCATGGGTCAATGACAGGTGGGGCTATTCCCCTAGTCATTTGACCCCATGGGTCAATGATAGGTGGGGCCATCCCCCCTTAACCCGCTGTTTAAATTAAACTAAACAGAAATTAAGACAGAGCCACTAACACTGTGACCCCACATGTCAGCCCCCCACGCCAGCATTGCGTCATCCTGATGCAATAATTCCAATTTCAGTTTAAAAAGAATTCCAAAAATTCCAGAAAATGTTTAAATCTTTGAAATGCAATAACTTTTAAACTATAAATCCAAATCAAATAAATAATATATGAACAATTATCAGAAAAATGCAAGGATTCCAAATATCATACTTTCATAGATGAAAAACACATCTATGGTGGGGAACCAATAGCATTTAGCTATATGGCCTATTTGGAATAATCCAAAATAAATGTTTAAATCATTTTAACTTGAACCATTGCTATGCAATCCACCTCACATTTATGTAAAGATAAAAGACACAAACTTGTTTATCTTCATGCCATGACATATTGGTTGTGCATTTAAATTCATTGAATGTGCATTACTGTCTGTGTTTCGGTGATTGCTTCTTCTCGGTAGGAGTTGATCTCGGAGACGAGTTCAACCTCACGTCTGAAGAGTGACATCTCATGATCGTCAGCAAGGCAAGCAAACCCCATTGATCATGTCTATATAAACCCATTTCCCTCTTGTTCTCTTATGCATGATTAGGTGATTCACATGTTACCGTTCTATCGCTAAGTTGAACCCATCCTTTGCATGATCTATCATTGTTGCCACAGTATTAAGCAAACCTCAACCTAGTAGATCCAGGATTGTTTGTGTTCATCATGTGGCCCTTCATCCATGTTATGCTAATGCTATGATTAAAGTTATTGCAATGAAGATGATCCATCTAGGTGATGTATCGGGATGGTAGTGAACAATGCAACATGATGGTAATGTGTTGGTGAAGTCACTCTAACAAAAGGTGAACAATGAGAGGCTTTGTAGGAGTACACAGTGGGTTGTCTCATTTATACTTCCCTAGGCCCCGAGTTCTCGTGTTGTGATCCAAGACAAGAGTACTTCCACATGCAGGGCTATGGGACCCCGTTTGGCCTACTAACTCACCCCGACTATAGTCCAGGATTCGCATGGGTTATTGCTTCTTCGATTTGATTTTGTGCCGGAGTGGGAGGATATGCACGGTTACTTCGTAGCACGGTTTTAGATGAGCGCAGTACCATCCGTCGAGTTGGGCTTGTCGGACCATCCATACATCGTTTGAGTCCTGAATGGAAACCCCGGCTAGATTTTTGATTGGGTACATACTGATACGTCCCAAACGTATCTATAATTTCTGCTTGCGCCATGCATGTTTTGTGTGACTTTGCCATGTTTTGCTTGAACTTTCATACAATTTTGAGCATATTTGGACTAACCTATTAACTCAGTGCACCCAGTTGCCAGTTCCTGTTTTCTGCTGTTTTTGTATTTCAGGTTTTCCGGCCATTAAAAGTGCTCCAAAAATTCCTGAAAAATTATATAAAAAATCAGCGTCCCGGAAGCCTCCGGAAACACCAAGGAAGGAAGGGAGGGCCACCACCAGGACTCCAGAAGGGTCCATGGCGCGGCCTAGCCCTAGGCCGCGCCAGGCACCCTCCTGGCTTCCTGGTGGCCCCTCTCGGTGCCCCCTTTTGCCCCTATTTTTTTACCCCCGAGGAGAAAACCCCTAATATCGAAGTACTTTTTCCAGAAGCGATTCCTATCTCCGCCGCCATCGAAAACTAGTTTCAGGTGTCACCAGGATCCAGCTCCGGCACCCTGCCGGGGAGGGCCTTGGCCCCCAGGGCCATCTTCATCGAATCTCCTTCCCCCAGGATGCTTCTTGAGTAGTTCCTCGTTGGACTACGGGTTCTTGGCAGTAGTTATGTGGTATTCTCTCCCCTAGATCCTCAATACAAAGTTCTCATGAGCTGCCCTACATGATTGAGATCCATATGATGTAATTGTTGTTGTGTTTGTTGGGATCCGATGAATTGTTACCTTGATCAGTCCTAAGAGGTTTATGAATTACTGTTGCTGCCATTTGTTGTTCTTAATGCTTGTTACTAGTGCACGAGTAAAAAGATCTCAGATCTGAGCACGTTATGGTTGTATGATTATAATTGTTGTTCTAGATCTTATGTACGGTTGTATGCACCTATTATAGTCCGGAACCGGCGATCCCAATGGTGACATCTTGGGACACAAAAGGGGATGGGCTATAATTTGAGGATCACATGTGTTCATAGATTGTTAATACTTTGTTCCGGTGCTCCGCCGCAGGAGCACCTTAATCTCCATAAGTTCCTTAAGTGGCCCCGTTCGTAGCGGGATGGTAGGACAAAAGATGTTGTGCAAAGTTCTTATTGCAAGCACGTACAACTACATACGGAACACATGCCTACGTTTTGTTCTTAGACTAGGATTCTCTAGTTTGTTCTTTGGCTAGAGTTGGTGCAATTCTGTCAATTGCCCAACTGTAATTTGTTCGCCCAACACCTTGTTCTTTTGCTTTAGAGATACCACTAGTGAAACCTTGAACCCCGGTCCATCTTTCACTCTCATTGCCTTCGTTGTTACTTTTACTTTCTTTGCTGCTCCTACTACTTTGTTACTACTTTGTGGTGTTGGTGATTGGGGAAGTCTTAAAGGCTACACTCGTCAACACACCGTTGCTACTAAATATCTTGTCTAGTGCTTTTTTGAGGTGTGGTTGAATTGACAACTCAACTGCTAAGGATTATAAGTATTCTTTGGCTCCCCTTGTGTCGAATCAATATATTGGGTTACTCTTACCCAGGAAGACTGTTGCGATCCCGTACACTTGTTGGTTATTTAGACTATTTTCGGGCGCCGTTTCCGGGGAGCATAGCTCTACTTATAAGTTCACTTGATAAGTACACTTTTGCTTATTACTCTGTTTGTTACTAATGGCTACTTTCTTTGAGACTAGATCTTATTGGCAAGGAGGATTCATGGAGGATCAACAAAAATATTATAAGGAATACCTCATGTCTCAAAAAGGGATACACACATGGGGACTAATACAGGAGTTGTATGACTATGCTAGAATCTTGTGCTTAATATACAATATATCTTTCTGCAAGGATGAATCTTGTTGCTTTATGAGGCACAAACACCTTGCTTTCCAATGTGAGTACAATGATGATGAAACCTTAGCTTCTTATGTTAAGGGAAACTAAGATTTTTATGATGCAGAACAAATAGAAGAATTTGTTATCTTTAAGGGTGCTTATGAAATTACTTTTTTCTTAAAATTATTGATGATGCCCCTTACAAATCCGAGAGTCTTGATATACTTAATTATTTCTTTGAGGATTTTCATGACAATTATTATATTACTGACTATCTCAAAAGGTTCTCTCCACAAAAGGAAGAGACTAATGCTTTGCAGGACTCTATGGAAGAAGAAATTGCTGAAACTGAATGCTCATTGGATGAAAATGAGGAGGATAGTGACGAACAAAAGGAGGAAGAATGGAGTAGCTACCCATCTCTACCTACTAATGAGAGTAACACTTTGACTCTTACTTTATATGATTGCCCTCAATGCTTAACAAAGGAGGATGAATGCTATATTGATTGCTATGATCCGATGGATTCTTTTGAGATATCCCTTTTTGATGAAATTGATGCTTCACTACAGGAAACAGGAGTTTTGCTGTCAGCTTTGTGCTTTGCCGTCAGCTTTCTGTCGGGGCTGACGGCAAAGCAAACTATGTCGTCAGCCAGACGGTAAGCTGACGGCAAAGACCTGGCTGTGGAAAAAACGGAGCTATGCCGTCAGCCAGTTCAACGCCGTCAGCTGGCTGACGGCATGTGCCATTCAAGCATTCAAGCTGACGGCAACAGGCTAGCTGACGGCGAACAACCAACCTAGCCCCACCAGGAGGAGCTGGCTTAACTGCCCGCTGCTTGGCCGTCAGCCAGCAGACGGACAAGCCTCCGCCGTCAGCCAGCTGACGGCAAAGAAGCCAGCGCCGTTAACCCACGTCGGGCCAGCCCTAACCCCCACAACCCCCCACTCCTTCCACATCTCGCCGCCGCGTCTCCCTTGCTGCGCCCCGCCGCCACCTCCCCACACCGGTGACCAGCCGCCTCCTCCACGCCTCCACAACCCCCCACTCCTTCCACATCTCGCCGCCGCATCTCCTTCGCTGCGCCCCGCTGCCACCCCTGCACGCGCCGGTGACCCGCCGCCACCTCCACGCGCCGGTGAGCCGATGACGCCTCCACGGAATTCCCTCCTTAGCCGCGCCACCGCCACCTCTCACCGCCCCCTCCATTCTATCCCCTACAGGTCAACGCCACCGCCGCCTGGCCGCCGTCACCTCCCCTGGTCGCCGCCACCGTCACCTCCCCTGCTCGCCCTCCCCCTCTAGGTCTCGGCGGCGCCGTCGGTCTCCTCTCCCCCAGCTGTCGACCCCCCTGCAGGTGAGCACCGTCCCTCCCATTTTTTGCATTTTTTTCTATTTTATATTCATTTTTGTTTGTATTTAATGTAAGTAGATATTTATGTTAAATTTTAGTCATCTTATCATTAGTTAGTTAAAAATTTAGCTAGCTAGATCAGTTAGTAGATTAGGGCTAGGGTTTGTTAGGTTTAGAAATTAGTTAGTATACTAATTAGGATTCAATTTTGTTTCTATTTATGATAAATTTTAGTTAGCTTATAAGTATTTAGTTAAAGAAATTAGCTAGCTAGATTTGTTAGTAGATTAGGGCTAGGGCTTGTTAGATTTAGGAATTAGTTACTACTAATAAGGATATATAGTTAGTTCTATTTGATTTCGGTGATATGAAACCGGGGGCAAGAGCTCTTATTTATCTAAAAAAACAAAGGTGCTAAGTGAGGTGCTAAGAGTATTAAATGTGTTAAGTAACTATAGTCTCCAATGTATTGGTGCTTAGCTTGTTGTTGCTAAGGTAGCCTTATTTAATTGCATAGGTTCCCGTGACTAGCAGTTTTTCCTACTGGGACACCAAATGTCTCTCTCCTCTTAGTTTCACCCTACCCTAGTTTCACCCTACCCAAAATATAGGTGTAGCTAGTTTATTCCTTCTCAACTCATGCAAGTCACGCAACCCATATACGTCTCCCGTTCGAAAGATTCCATTTATAAATATGCATTCATTTGCATATTTATAATTGGATTCTTTCGAATTGTCCAACATTATCCATGGACAGCCCGAGTATGTGTAGATTGGATTCATTTCCCAAGATATGCTCTCCTCTGGATCTGACGCAGGATTTCGTCAGCGCCACCTTGTTGTTCTCCGGGTACACATCCTCTCGGTTTATGTTGAGACGTGTATCAGGAGAACAGCGGGGAGGTGCTGTCGAAATTTTGCGTCGGATTGGGAGGAGAGCATGGGGAAATGAATCCAATCTGCACATACTCGGGTGGGATTAGGACCTATCTTTACCTATTAGCTAGTAGGTGCATATGCCGTATCACCGTAATTAATTATATGCCTTCTGGTGTTAATTTGTACTAGCTAGCTAGCCAGAATGAATGATCGTGCGTGGATGTACACCGGTCACCCTAGTCAAAAAAATATGACTAAGGAATGGTTGACCAAGACAGAGGAGTTCCTAGAGGTTGCATTTAGTGCTGGCCAACCAAGAACATGGTGCCCCTACACTAGATGTAAGAACTATTCACAACAGACAAAGGATGTAATGGGTAAACACCTGCAAATACGTGGTTTCATGCCTGATTATACGTTGTGGTCATTTCATGGCGAGTCGGCCCAACGTGACAGACATGAGGTAGTGCGTCAGCGCATTGAGGATTGTGGTACAGGGATCGAAGACATGGTCAACGACTACAACGATGCTCGTCTTGAGGACGAAGAACCGGAGGAAACTGCCAAGGCCTTTTATGCCATGCTAGAGTCTTCAAAACTCCCACTGCATGCGCACACCAAGCTTTGTCAACTAGATGCCATATTATGGTGAAAATCCTCCGAATGCCGTTGTCTTCAAATGTCATTGGTTCGATCCGAAGGACACTAGACGAACTCATGAGCATGTTGGGCTAGTTGAAATTAAACAGAAGAACCGTTTAAATGTTGCCGAAGTTTAAATTGTGGCTCAACAGGCCACACAAGTTTTCTATCTTCCATGGGCCTGCCAAAGTGTAAAGAATCTCGAAGATTGGTATGTCGTCTATGACGTGCCGCCACATGGTAAACTACCTGCCCCCAATGAAGAAGAGGATTATCAACCTCACATAGACCCAGACACATATGACAGAGAATTCTTCCAAGAAACACGTGTGGCCAAAAAAACATTTCGTAAAAACCTCTACGTTTGGTCAAAACATGGAAGTAGAGAATGAAAATGCGGAGGAAGAGGAAGAAGTGGAACACGAAGAGGTTACCGATGATGATGAGGAGGAAGATGAAGAAGTGGAACACGAAGAGGTTACCGATGCGGATGAACTATCATTGCTTGACCGGTTACAAAAAGGCTTTCGAAATGTGGTTGACGCTGAACCCGATCCCGGAGAAGAGATCATTCATGACGACACGCGTGATAGTGACGATGATGTTTTTATTGATCCTGGAGAAGATACAGATGATCCCGACTATTAGTTGTATGCATCCCAACTTTCTTTTGTTTTTTGTATATATGAATTTGTATTATTTATTTCCTTAATGTACTAATTCATCTTTATATGCATATGTTTGTTTTTTGTATATATGAATTTGTATTATTTATTTCCTTACTTTACTAATTCATCTTTACTCCGTAACAGGTGTTGACACATGGCGAGCCGTAGGGACCCACCGGTGGAGTCTCGACCACCTCTACCTCTACGGAGAGAGTTGCTGGCGGGTATTGTCGCAGCCAGCTCGCCGCCGGCGCGTGATGAGCAGCCTCGTGGGAGAGGTCGGGGAAAAGGCCCAAAGAGAGCTAAACCCGGTGGTCGAGGAGCAGGTGGCGCCCTAGCGGAGTCACCCACTCAGAGGACAGTCTCACCGATGCAGTAGCCACCGCCGGTGCAGTCGAAGGCACCGGAGCAGCGGCCACCGCCGGTGCAGTCGGAGGCACCGGAGCAGCAGACACCGCCGGTGCAGTCAGAGACACCGGAGGCACCGAGGCAGTCGACAGAGCCTCGTTGGGATGATCCTTGGGAGGAGCGTGCTCGCACGGATGATGATGATGCTGATGAGGATGATGATAGCGATGACGACGGGGCTGAGGGGGGTGAGGGGGATGATGGGGGTGAGGGGAGCTCCTCTTCCAAGAAGCCGGTGTACCAGGGTGGTATGACACGGCTCCCACCATGTCCGGACCCTGCGCAGAGGACATTGATTGCGCCAGATGGGGAGAAGTAAGTTGATGAATTTTTTGTGTTCCTTGTATATATATATCATACATGTACATATGGTCCAACAAGAACTAATGTCTTTGTGTTCTTATTTTGCAGGGCGTGGAGTTACCCGGAAGGTGCTCGGAATCCGAACTGCCTCCTTGGTGCCGTGCTTAAGGAGCAGTTCCCCGGGCTAGTCCAGTTTCCTGTTGAGGGTAGGGTTCCTGAGCCCGGCCTCACTTGGCCACACTACAAAGCCGCCCCGGCCCCACCAGATGAACGCATCAACAACGTTGAATGCCTTACCAAAGCCGACATGGTGGTGGCTACTTTTTGGGTAAGTATTCTAAGCATTGCAATCATTTATTAGTGTTGGAATCATTTCACTCATCTTTTCATATGTTCGATGCATTTTTCAGTGCTACTATAGGGTTGAGGAGGGGATGGAGCCTGTGGCCCAGAAGAATCTCGAGAAGGAGATAGTGAGGCTACTCACGAACACTAGGCACGAGATGCGTGTTCAGTGTGTTCGAGATTGGTACGCCAAGAAGGGCGTGAAGAAGGCCAAGAAGAAGTGTAGAAAAGTTTTCCTTAAGAGAGAAGAATACTTGGAGGTAAATTACTAACTAATTCAAATTCCTACACTTATAAGTAAGGCCTAGTTAGCTCCAACTTTTCTTTATAAGCTTATGAAGCTCAAACTTGGCTTTATAAGCTTATAAGTGTCAAACTTTTCTTTATAAGCTTATGAAGCTCAAACTTGGCTTTATAAGCTTATAAGTGTCAAACTTGGCTTTATAAGTTTATAAAGGTCAAACTTGGCTCTATAAGCTTGTAAAACTAAAAAATGATAATAATAGCTTAGTTACATAAAACTTGACTTGTACTTGGCTTAAAAAAGATATTCAATGACTTTATAAGATTATTAATTCATAGGCGCCCCCGAGATGGTGTGCAAATAAGATGGATTGCTTTGAGGCGATAGTGGACAAATGGCTCAGTGATGTCTGGCTGTCCACCCACAAAAGCGCCAAGGCTAGGCGTGCACAAATGGTAGGTGTGGCACACCACCAAGGCAATCTCAACGTCAACGAGTACGCAAAAAAATGGGTATGTGCCTTTTTGTTTTAAGTTTCATGTCCTTTCATCATTAATCAATTGATTTGTTTCATGCCTTTTCTTTGCTTTTCATTGTAGGCGAAGCACCATAATCAGCCTGTGCCTAAGGGATTTCGCTCATTTTCCATGGCCCATAAGGGAAAGTACAAAACGGTGACGGCATATTCCGAGGGCGACGGTGTTGAGGCGTACACCAGCGCTGCAGCCTACCACAAGATGATGGCCTATTCTGAGGTGGCGAAAGAGCTACGCGGTCCTCAGTTTGACCCGAGCGAGGAGGAGATGGATCCGGAGGCCTTGATGATTTCTGGTGGCGGTAAGCATCATGGCAGCACCTCCATGTGCAATGGCTTCGTACATTGCCCAGAGAATCTACCTCAGATCAAGACGAGGCAAACGAGCTCCGCTCCTGCTGTACGACCTCGCCCGCGGCCAGTGGACATTGCTATCCAGGTATAACTTTGTCTCAATTTTTCTTTCCGTTCTTTAGACTTCGTAGTGATGATGACAATAATTGCTATATTGTTGAGTGTTCGCAGGACGCCATTCAGAGGGAGAGGCAAGCGACACAAGAGATGTTGTCGGAGCAGCTTGCGGAGAGGGACCGGCTGGCGGAGGAGAGGACCCAGAGGATACTCGAGGAGGAGAGGGCACGCAATAATGCCCAGACGAAGGCCATCTACGACCTCTTCTCGGTAAGTTACTACTTTTGCATATATCCGCCAAGAATGCATATGCATATGTTTGGTTCACTTGCTAATATGCTCGAGTCCTCAAAAACTAACTCGCAGAGTTTGTGGGAGAAGCAAGGTCTTACCCGGAACGCCTATCGTTTCTCCTCCCGGAACGGTAAGTTTCTTTCAATGATCAATATATCCCGGTCTTATACCATCAAGTGTCATCATGCTTACCACATTGCAACTCATCCTTTGTTGCAGCATAATTCCGGAGCTGCATCTCACAACCCACAAGAATCTCCGAGCAACCCACGTGGCAGCGCTTCTCAGCCTTGAGGTGGCCTCCGGTAAGTTACATAAAGCTCATCAATGACTTTATATGCTCATAAAGCTCAATAATGGTAGTAATAGATTAGTTACATAAATATTTACTTATTCTTGGCTTATAAAAGCTAAAAAATGACTATATAAGCTTATAAAGCTTATACTTGGCTTTATAAGCTTGTAAACCTTAAAAATGACTTATACTTGGCTTATAATAGCTCCTCAATGACTTCATAAGCTCATAAAGCTGAAAAATGATGTTAATAGCGTAGTTCGATGAAAATTGAGTTATACTTGGCTTCTAAAAGCTCAATAGTGACTATAAGCTTATAAAGCTCAAACTTGGATTTATAAGCTTTTAAAGCTCAAATTTGATTTTATAAGCTTATTAAGTTCAACAATGACTTATACTTGTCTTATGAAAGCTCAATAATGAATTTACTAGCTTAAGTGGCTTATAAACCTAAAAATGACTTATACTTCGCATATAAAGGTCAAAAATGAATTAATGACTTAGTTAGATCTAAAATGAGATATATTTAGCTCTTGAGGTCTCAGAAGAACAAGTATTGTAGAATAAGAAGAAGGATCGGAGGAAAATAAAGAAGTGAAGAAGAAAGAGGTGCAAAATAAAGTAAAAGAAGAAAAGTTCTTCTTATTCTTACTTTTTCTCTTCTTTCTTTTTATCCATCTTCTAATCTTCCTTTCATCTTATTCTTATTCTTCCTCTTCTTCTCCTTACTCTTCTTCTCATTGTTCTTTTTTTTGTACTTAGCTTATAAAGGCCAAAACTACCATATACTTTTATGTTCACATTTTGCAGATTTTGGCTATATGCATGGATGGATGCTACCTTTGGAGTGTGTTGTAGATATAGGATGTTGAACTTTTAGTGTTTGTCATATGGATGGATGTTGAACTTGTAAAATTTGTAGATTTTGTTGATGCACTTGTAAATATTATATGGTTGATGCACTTGTGATGGTTGTTAATTATATGGTTGATGCACTTTTTGTATTACTTGTGGGATGGAGATGACTATAATATATCATGTTGGATATAATATATCTGTAAATATATATATATATTATTGTTTAAATGCAGGGAATTAAATAAAACAAATTAGAAAGATAGATGCAGAGAGCTTTGCCGTCAGCAAGGCGTTGCCGTCAGCAAGCTAACGGCAAAGAGGACACGTGGTGGCATCCTGTGCAATCTGGGCTGTGGCAGTGACCATTTGGTCACGGCTTTGCCGTCGGCCTTCAACCGGCTGACGGCAAAGAGTAGGTTGGATGACGGCACACTGCTGACATGTGGGCCCAGGCAAGGGCTTTGCCGTCAGCCAGACGGCTAGCTGACGGCAATGCACGCCGTTAACTCAGCCCACGGGGGTTAAGTCAGAGCTGGCCGTACGAGCGACTTTGCCGTCAGCCAGTACAAAAAGGCTGACGGCAAAGGCTTTGCCGTCGGTCGATCTTGAGCTGACGGCAAAGCAGCTCACTGCCGACTGACGAGCTGACAACAGGTTTCCCGTCGTGGAGCTGACGGCAAAGCCTTTGCCGTCAGCTTTTCATAAGTTTGCCGTCAGCTTTGGCTGATGGCAAAACTCCTGTTTCCTGTAGTGCTTGTGGCCATGATGCCCCTATGAATGATACTTGCAAGGATGATTTTTCTACTGTTCTTTATGATAAACCTTGCTATCTTGATGAATCTTATGATAATCCTCTATTTTTGCCTGCTATGGATGTTCTTATTGATGATGAGGTTTTCTTAGAAAGTCTAGATGATTATGTGCTAGTAGATCATGAAAAGCATGCTTTGTATGATAATTTTATTGTTGAGTTTGTTCGTGATGCTACTGAAAATTATTATGAGAGAGGGAAATATGGTTATATAAATTTTCATATTAGGAAAACACCCCTCTCCATGTTGAAAATATTGAAGGTGCTCATGTTTTACCTTCCTATGCTTGTTGCTTTGTGCTTCATTTATTTATTTTTCCTACAAGTTTCACATGCATAGGAAGCATGTTAGACTTAAATGTGGTTTGTCTTTGCTCCTTTGATGCTCTATTTTGTGCTTCAACTCTTATTCTTGTGTGAGCATCGTTACACTCATGCCTAGCTAATGACTTTAAAGAAGCACTTTCGGGAGGCAGCCCGCGACGAATTTAGGTTTTTCTTTTTCCTTTTCTTCTGTTCTTAGTGGTCTTGATGATTGTTACTACTGTAGGAACATCATTGTATCTTTACTTTTCAAGTTTTGTACCTTTTATAGCCTCAAACGACAAGGGAAGTGAAAGTTGTGACATGCTGTCCAGAAAACAGATTCGGTCCTCGTGACTAGAAAAATCAGTGAAAAATCCCAGTTAATATTTTTGAGCTGAATTTTCTACACAGCGTGCTCCATACAATTAGGAAACTTTTGTATGTTCTGACTTTTTTTATTTGAGTTGCAGAAGTATCCATAAAAAAATCTTTACTACCTGTTGTTCTGTTTTTCACAGATTCTGCCACGTTTTGTCTCTCTTTACTTTTGCAAACCTTAAGCTTGCTTTTTCTTTGAAAAAACTTTTTGGAAATCTTGACAAACAGTAGCTCTTCAAGAATATCTTTGTTTCCAGCAAGGGAAAAATTATTTTAATAGGGTACTAACCTCTCTAATCAGCTTATGATGAGTTATGTATGAAGGGAGATTTCAAGTGTGCGATGGAAGATGATGAAAGAAGATCTTGGAGTGTCAAAATCTCAAGCTTGGGGATGCGCCCGGAACCCCCAAGAAATATTCAAGGAGACTCAAGCGTCTAAGCTTGGGGATGCCCCCGTGCATCCCCTTCTTCATCAACAATGATCAGTTCGTCCCTCGTTGCACTATATTTTTATCACTTCATGCGTTATATGCTGTTCTTGGAGCGTCTTTGCTCTTAGTTTAGTTTTATTTTTGTTTTGTTTGATGGTCAGTACAATGTCGGAACCTAACATGCTTGATTGGGAGAGATACACGCTCCACTTTAAACTAGAACACCTCATAAGATTTTCATGCCTATTTCTTTGCTGTGAGTTGTTCTTTATTATTTTATTTATTTTTATTAGCTGCTACCCTGTTTAGTTCATGTGCTTTAGAGTTTTCTTCTAGAAATTTTAATTGGTTCAGGCTTGAACTTTCTATAGTTTGCATGCTTATCTATTTTAGAGAGTTTGCCTGTTGCACTGAGTTTTGTGTCTTGACTAGAAAGTAGGTAGTTGAAGTTGCTATTCTCTTTGTAGTAGTAACTTGCAATAGTTTTGAGGTATTGACTTAAGTAATGTTTGAACTTATGGTGTCAAGAGCTTTAGCCTATTAGTGATAGATGTCGTATTTTGGGAAATCCGTGTGATTTTCGAAAACCTAAACCCTGTTGAGAACTCTAGCTACTATATGGATCACTAATCTCTCGAGGTGTCGAATATTAGAGTACACTCACGTACCATGAGTCGAGGATGCGCAAGGATAACCAAACCCCCATACACTCCTCCTCGGGGTACTTGTCTCTTTGTGAACCTCCTGACTAGATTGAGAGTTACCGATAATAAGTGCATGAGTTCTTCGGACTAATGTGAGTACTCGAAAGTTGACACTTCCACCCACCTATACTTTTTCTAGCCTCTTCGGTACCATGCATTGCCCTTTCTCACCTTGAGAGTTGCCGCATACTTCGCCGGTGCATCCAAACCCTTGGCACGATACGCTCTGTCATCATAAGCCTCCTTATATCTTTCCTCAAAACAGCCACCATACCTACCTACAAGGCATTTCCATAGCCTTTCCGAGATACATTGCCATGCAACATCAATGGTTCTTCATGTTCATATGACTTATCCTTCATTGTCATATTGCCTTGCATAATCTCATAGCATGCATGTAGTTGGGCTTTGCCCACTATTCATATTTTTGCTGCATGTTGCGCTTGATCATTGCACATACTGCTACATTGGCAGAGGCATTCATATAGAGTCATTAATTTTTGTTTCAGAGTTGTAAGTAGATAAAAGTGTGTTGATGTTCTTCTAGATTTTTGCCCCTACAGTGAGGAAAGGAATAAAAGATCCCAAAGTGGACAAAATACAAAAAAAATATCCCAAAGAGGACGAAAGAAAAAATAAGAGAGAGAAATAAAGAGCCATGGAGGCCACCCAAAATAAAAAATATATAAAAAAGGTGAAAAAGAAAAAAGAAAAAAAAGAGAGAGGGGGGCAACACTACTATCCTTTATTGCACACTTGTGCTTCAGAGTAGCACCTGTACTTCAGTTTGTGGGGAGTTTTCATGTTGTACTTGCATAACTAAGTGGGGATCCTTACACTATAGAACTTGGCTTGCATATTCCAAGGATGAGCCTCCTAAAAAGAGCTCTAAGTCTTCATGAGCAAGAAAGTTGGATGCACCCCCACTAGTTCCATTGGAGGGATTTCATACAATTATAGCTCTATCTGCATCCGCATGTTGCATGGCAATCCCTACTCCTCACATCATATCTATCATATGGCCTTCTCTCGCCTATGATTGTCCTCATTGATGTGAGCCTTTCACACCTTTTTGTCTTCTTCCTCCACCATCTTTCTATTTCGCCGTTTAGGTGTCAACTTTCTTGCTCACGCTCATCCATTGCATGAGTGCTCAAAATATCGAAAGGGAGTGGATCAGTCTGACTTTTACCTGGCTAGTGGTCTGGGGACGAATCCAGATAAGACTTCAAAAGAGACCAAGTGTGAAACTTTAGTAGATTTAGTTCTCAACAATGAAAACTTTTCTCTCTCATATTCCCAAACCCTCTTTTCTTGCACGCAAACACCATTTGGAGACATTCGATTCACGGACAGCGAGAGCTCTTGCACCTTATGTTCTTTTGTTGCTTGTGTCAATGTTAATATAGACTCCTTCTTTTTAAGACTTGAATTGAATTGCATTCTTTAATTGCTTTACTTTAAAGTCCTTATATGGTTGTGTGGCATGTCACCACAGAAATTATGCTTGTTATCATTTACCTACTCGAGGACGAGCAAGAATTAAGCTTGGGGATGTTGATACGTCCCAAACGTATCTATAATTTCTTCTTGTGCCATGCATGTTTTGTGTGACTTTGCCATGTTTTTCTTGAACTTTCATACACTTTTGAGCATATTTGGACTAACCTATTAACTCAGTGCACCCAGTTGCCAGTTCCTGTTTTCTGCTGTTTTTCTATTTCAGGTTTTCTGGCCATTAAAAGTGCTCCAAAAATTCCGGAAAAATTATATAAAAAATCAGTGTCCCAGAAGCCTTCGGAAATACCAAGGAAGTAAGGGAGGGCCACCACCAGGACTCCAGAAGGGTCCATGGTGCGTCCCAGCCCTAGGCCGCGCCAGGCACCCTCCTGGCTTCCTGGTGGCCCCTCTCGGTGCCCCCTTTGGCCCCTATTTTTTTACCCCCGAGGAGAAAACTACTAATATCGAAGTACTTTTTCCAGAAGCGATTCCGATCTCCGCCACCATCGAAAACTAGCTTCGGGGGTCACTAGGATCCTGCTCCGGCACCTTGCCGAGGAGGGCCTTGGCCCGCGGGGCCATCTTCATTGACTCTCCTTCCCCCATGATGCTTCTTGAGTAGTTCCTCCATGGACTACGGGTTCTTGGCAGTAGCTATGTGGTATTCTCTCCCCCTAGATCCTCAATACAAAGTTCTCATGAGCTGCCCTACATGATTGAGATCCATATGACGTAATTGGTGTTGTGTTTGTTGGGATCCGATGAATTGTTACCTTGATCAGTCCTAAGAGGTTTATTAATTATTGTTGTTGCAATTTGTTGTTCTTAATGCTTGTTACTAGTGCACGATTAGCAAGATCTTAGATCTGAGCACGTTATGGTTGTATGATTATAATTGTTGTTCTAGATCTTATCTACGGTTGTATGCACGTATTATACTCCGGAACCGGCGATCCCAATGGTGACAGCTTGGGACACCAAACGGGATGGGCTATAATTTGAAGATCACATGTGTTCATAGAGTGTTAATGCTTTGTTCCGGTGCTCCGCCGCAGGAGCACCTTAATCTCCATAAGTTCCTGAAGTGGCCCCGTTCGTAGCGGGATGGTAGGACCAAAGATGTTGTGCAAAGTTCTTATTGCAAGCACGTAGAACTACATACGGAACACATGCTTACGTTTGGTTCTTAGACTAGGATTCTCTAGTTTGTTCTTTGGCTAGAGTTGGTGCAATTTTTTCAATTGCCCAACTGTAATTTGTTCACCCAGCACCTTGTTCTTTTGCTTGAGAGATACCACTAATGAAACCTCGAACCCCGGTCCATCTTTCACTCTCATTGCCTTCGTTGTTACTTTTACTTTCTTTGCTGCTCCTACTACTTTGTTACTACTTTGTGGTGTTGGTGATTGGGGAAGTCTTAAAGGCTACACCCGTCAACACACCGTTGCTACTAAATATCTTGTCTAGTGCTTTTTTCAGGTGTGGTTGAATTGACAACTCAACTGCTAAGGCTTATAAGTATTCTTTTGCTCCCCTTGTGTCGAATCAATAAATTGGGTTACTCTTACCCGCGAAGACGGTTGCGATCCCCTACACTTGTGGGTTATCACATACTCAAATAGGCGATCCCCTGGACTAGAGTTAGAGCCGTGAGGTAAGTGCCTTGGTGTTTATCCTCGTCCGACATCCGCTTGAAGGATGACAAGTCACGGTCGGTAAGGTTGGACACGTGTGTGAAGCATACACCCCTACAGGGTAATGATCTATTCGAATAGCCATGTCCGTGGTTATGCACTACTTGGAGACCTTTACTTGATTATTAGACAACTTAAATAGATACTCTAAAATCGTCAAGATAAGTGTGAGTGCTTGTAAGGCCTGATATGCGGTACTGTTCCAGATGTGGATGTTTCCATCCAGATCCGGGGACGAAGGACATATCGGTCCCACCGCGACATATGACAATGCCATAAGCCCCGAATTTCCAACATGATATCACAACATTACAGCTACAAGGATACAACATCTCATACAATCGGCATACAACTGCCTCAAATACAATACATCAGCGAAAGATACATGTCTGAGTACATACTACATTCAAATGCCTAGTGGCAAAGGTAAAACACACCATTCCCGTTACCACACGGGTCGAGGCTCTCCACCGGGATCCACCTAACTAGTTGTTGTAGAGTCTCTGCTAAGGCGTCCAGAAGAAGAGTCGTGGTATTAATCAACTACAGCGGCCGATCAGGCAAAACATAAAAGGGAAAAGAAAAGAAAGGGGTGAGAATATAACAAAAGTCCTGTAACTAACTTCTCACGGGTAAGAAGGGGGTAGTAGTGAGGTTGCAGACGCACTAGCAATATATGAGTGGCTAACGGTCTATTTTAGAGCAAGATGAGAACCAAGCATTCGATGAGGAATCGCCTCCAACAAGTCTTGCTATCAACTACTTACGCAAGCATAACACCTATCCTATCCTTGTCCTCCTCTTCGCATCCCGACGAAGAAGAAGTAGTCAAGGCACACACACATTGATCAAGTTATAGTTATGATTCAGTTGATGTTATCTATGAACAAGTCGTAGGTTCCAAGTCGTCCATAACCGTGGTCATGGCTTCTCGAAAAGATTTAACCCTGCAGGGGTGTACCAACTGCCCATTACATGGCTCCGCACGCACTCCCATCTCTCTCAGTTTCTACCCATCACAGGCAGAAATTTTATGATTTAGTCCCGAGAGATCCGAAACGATAGGTCCCTCTAGCTAACAACGAATAAATTCGGGTGGCCCCCGGGGAGTCGACACCCAATTCGGTGAGCCAACTCGGATCGGACTCTTCCGTATGGCGCAGGTCAGATTACCGGTGAATTCTCACATGAGGCCGGGTCCTAGCTGATCAGGTGGACCAACAGGAAAACCATGTTTCCACTGGGCCGGTTTGTTTTAAAGAACATCTGCTAGGAGCGACCCAACAGACACACACACGGTTTTCAAATGGTAAATCATCTTGGGCCACCGCTAGAAATGTTTGAAGCTAGATAGGTAAGAAGAGGGGACCCCATAAAATCCCACACGCGGTTAGGCACGCTCAGTCTTAGAACCAATACCCGGAACTCGGATCCGAGGTGACTGGAATGGAACAAAGCATCGGGGCGGGATAGCCTAGACCTTCCATCCTTCGTCGAGTATAGTCAACATTATAATAATCATATCATCCACAATAATATAATAATGTGATAGCCCAATCCAAGGAGTAACAAGAGGTAACAGTTGATAACATCCTAGCATGCATACTAAGCAGTGGCTGAGCAGCGAGCAAAAGTAACATAATCGAACAAGGTTTGCTAGGATGTGGAGGGACATGGCTGTTTGGGTTTATTTGAGAGGCATGAATATGAAGTGGTAGGATCAAGAAATCGTTCTATCCTACACCTAGGGGCGAGTGAGATGAAAGTTATAAGCATGATATATGATCCCCCTTACCTAATGAGAAGACGAAACCGAAGGTGTTGTCGATCGCAAACTCGTATCGTCTCCGAGAGGTACCCGCGGAAGCACACAAGAAGGAAACACTGGAAAAGGCAATCGATGAGCAAGCATCTATTACTACGAAGCAATCACGAGCAAGCATCAACAAGAAGGCAACACGAGACATTGCACTACGGTATCGCATCTATCGTCGAGAGCGGTTACTAGCAGGTTAAGTGGAGTACTCGTCACACACGACGATACCGCATGTTTAGAATGGTTCAAGTCGTTTAGCTACACAACATGAGAAAATATTGTTAACATGGCATCTCACTCAAGCATGGCATAGCACACAAACATGACAAGATGTGAAGCATAAAGGAAACTATCTATGCTAGTCCATTTAAGTGAGGCACAACATAAACATGGCATAACACTAGGTACCCGACGACAATTAAAGGATTTGGTACTTTTCTGCCCTAAACCATATTTTAGGTTGGTTAACAACAACAAACAATAGAATAAACACAAAGTACATGAAATTCTAATCAAGTTACATATAAAGAACACTCCAAACGGAGTTACGGATAAAAAGATACAAGCAAAACAAGTTTGGAACACAATCTGCCAACATCGGGAAGCACACTTTAGAGCATAAACAGTATAATAAATGCCAACATGCTCACAAATGATATGCAACTAAAGTAGACATGACAGGCATGGCATGGAAAAAGAAATCATGCAAAGAGGCATCATGGTTCACTAGTTATAAGCAACACAAAAAGCTATAAAACATTAATAGTCAAGGACTTAGTGAAAATCAGGAAAACATGGCAGAAACTGTTATTATCATGCTGTATAAAAACGGGTATAACTATACGCAAAAGTACAGCAACATGACATAGAAATATATAGGCATGAACTAGACATGATGGTGATCAGGTAAAAAGAAGAATCAAGGTCATAGGCATAACAGATCAAAAGATATTAAGCATGCAACATGGCATCGGAAAGTTACAGACTTTGTGAAAAACAAAGGTGTCTGTCAAAAACAGCAGGATAGCAACTTTGGAGCTAAACATATCTATGACCAGGAATGTAAACATGACAATGCAATACATATAATGGAAGTAGACATGGCATAGATCAAAATGACATATGGCAATGCTCAATAGGATGCACGGTTAAAAAGATATAGGGCAGCAAAGTAGCAACTTTATATAAACAACAGCACATGTCATCAGGGTCACCACTTTGGAGCAATAAATAATATAGCTACAACAGGCAAACATGACATTTGAATGCATAGCATTGAACTAGACATGATGCTTAACAGTATACAACAAGAATCAATGCAATAGGCCTCATGGATGTGTCACAATCTTCAACCAAAGTTGCAATAAAATAACAACATCAGCACATGAAAGAAATTAGCAGCAGTTAACAGTTTGATGCCCACTTCAAAAGTGATTAACAACATCAAGATGGACTCAAATCAGAATGCTCACAAAAGATTGATTGAAGTACACACAATTCTAAACAATTTTCCTTTTGGGCGCACATGCATCCGGGCTACGGTTTACTCGCAATTATCGTCGCAAAATATCATCAGCAGCACAATATACAGACTTAGCAGAACATTGGAAAAGGAATGAAAAAAGGACCTTACTGGGCTAGGCCCAACTGGCCGGCAGGCGCTGGATGCGGACGGGCCTAGGCCAAGCAGGCCAGGGGCGTTGGGCCGCGGTGGGGGCGCGGGCCAGGTTGGCCCACGGGGGTGCTGGCTGACGGCTCGACCGGATCGGTCGATCCCGACCGCGGCGACGACCGTGTCGAGGCGCACGCCGGCGCTCCTAGGCGATGGCGCAAGGCGAGGGGCGGCCGGAGCAGGCGCGGCTCGCCGGATTTGGCCCGGACCCCGCCGGAACTGGTGGCTAGGCGGCGCGATGGGGAGCCACAGGGGCGCGGCTCGCCTGGACCCGAAGCTCGCTGCGGCCATGGCGCGGCGGCTCTTCCCGTGGCCAGCGGCGACCTGCAGCAGGGGTGGCAAGGGCATGAGGACGGGAGGTGAGAGGGAAGGAGGCGTGGGGAGAGGGGACCTCGCCAGGGCAGCTCGTCATGGTCGCCGGAGTTGCGACGGCGGCCGGCGTCGGGGCGAAGCTCCACAAGTGGAGGCGGCGCGGCCAGGTGAGAAAGAAGGAGGCTGGGGTGACGTGGCACAATCCTGGCCCTCAGATCGTGAAATCCGGCGGCCGAAATTATTTGGGATCTAGGTTTGACGAATTTGGGGCTAAAACTGGATCTGGGGGCAATTGTGAGGGGGTGGCTGCAATTTTTAGGCTAGGGAAACCCTAGAAACGGGTCGGAGAGTGGTGGTCTTTATATAGCCCAGGTGGCTGGCAGTGTGCAAAAACATCCCCGGTTTTTCTCTCGCGCGCACGGTGTTTATGTTTCTGACCGCCGAGGGTCCGCAGTACCTCCAATTCGGGTAAAACTTCAAATTGCGCGATCAGCGCGTCCAGCCGGCGGCGTTCACCTCCCGCTGGAACCGTTCCGAGAACACTTTCCGGCGCGCTATAAAAATAACCCGTTTAATTATTAAACAGGGTTTTCGTTCCGTTGGCTACGGTTGGTCTGGTGCGGGTTTTGGCGACGGTGATCGGGTGAAACCCGGTGTCGCAAAGGTCGAGTGTCAGCGTGGCAAGGGTCGGTCTTCGTCCAGTACGAGATAAGAGGGGGGAAAATAATCGCCGATTGATAAATTGGGGATGCAAACACCGCAAAAAATTCAGAAAATCAAACGATTCACACCGAAAACAATAATTTTAATTTTGTGAAATCTGGGTTGTTACAGTGCGTTGGGTTGCTTCCTCATGGGTAAGTCGAGGAAGAATCCATGGTGGTGTATTGGTGTGGTGATCAAGATTAGATGGACTCGAGTGCGCTTCTCATCTCAACTCTATGTAGTCGTAGTACAGGATAGCCAAGTCAAAGCTTTCCGCATTATAACCCCACTTTCCTTTACCTTGATACCTGAGCATAAGTAGTATACTTCTGATATAAGTCTTGCTGAGTATGACTTTGTACACATGTTTGCTTATTTTATGTTTTATAGAGGACACCACTAACCCTGATGGTGGCCTCTACCTCAAGCTCGATGCCGACTAAGTCGTATAGTTCCAGAAAGCAGCCTGGTTCCTTTGGAGGGTCGTTGTATTTTATTTTAGGCCTCTTAAGCCATTTGTTAACCTTGTCTTTACTAAGACATAATTTGCTTCCGTTGTTGCTTGATGTAATGTTGGATCACAGTCATGTGATCTCTGCTTGTAATACAACTACTATGTCTGCTCAGTATAGCAGATGCAATAAAGTCTATGAGTTTGTAGAGTTCATGTTTTGTTACCTGTTGTTATACACTTGGCATGCATGCTGCGTGTATGTTTATATCGTGCATGTTATGTGTGGGGTTCGATAGACTTGTTGTGTTCTTGCCGGCGGTCTTTCATACACCAAATGGCCCTTAGATGTGCCCAGCTTAGGGCATCGCGATGCGATTGCTCGTGACTCTTTCACGTGGCACACTTTGTTGTATGATTGAGCCCGCCCGATACCACGACTAAGTGATCGTCCTGGAGTTTGTTTATGTAAGTGTTATGATTTAATCGATAATATGGTTTAGGCGACTTGTCTATGAGTATGGGATTTCACCACCCATAAGCATTTAGACTTGTGAGCGGACGATGGGGACCCATCTCAGTTGATCATCCGGGCCTGGATGGGATGCCCCCCACGTTCGAGATTTCTGAGAGTGTCTTGTACTTGGCCTTGTCTGCTTAGACAAGTGGTTATGGCTCTCGGCTCTCCATATGATTGGATTTTGACTAGAATTACATATGCATATTCCGGGTGCCAACAGACTTGGTATCAGAGCAGGACTGTCTGTAGGACTATCAAGCCTTGGTCGATGTCGATTCTAGCATTCTATAGTTATATAGTTACTTTTGGTATAAGGGAACAACGTAAGACTTCTTTTTTCTTCTTACCCTCATCGATCTGAGTTCTGAGTCATCCTCATCTTGTTCTACGGGAAGATAGGACTAGGATCTTCTTTGTCTCTACTAGGACATCTCGTTGATTGCTTCTCTCTAGCCGTAGAGGTGTTGTTTCCCCCAGTGTCATCATTTTATCAAGTTTCTTGAGAAAGTTATGTCCTATTTCTTGCAGGTTGTTTCATTTTTCATCCCGGTACAGCCGTTATGTTGTCCGATTCATTCTAGGAATTATTTTTTATGAGCATCTGATTTCTAGAATCCGGTATTGATGCATTTGCAAATCTTTCTTCCCACTTCAGATGTCTATTAGCCAGAGTAACCATGCTAACCATTGTGTCAGGGTACTTTGTTACTCTGACATATCTGTTGTAGTTCCTAGGAAGCCATGAGCATCCACAAGAAAACCACCGACTAAGCCAGATCCATATGTATATAGTTTTACTTGTGCGATAAACCTAGCCACCATTCTTGAAATTATCCCCAAATGTCATTCATTAGTAGCCACTCCTCCATGAGGATATTGTATGACTTATTCTAGAAGTTGTTCCTTATGGATCCTTTGTGTTCTGAAGTCCGGCCTTTACTTGATGACCATATCGATGCTGCTTAGAAGCATGATCATGGTATCTAGAACATCAATGGGAACATTAGAAGCGGAGTGCTAAATGTCTCTCGATCGATCATCCAGACAAGTCATGTGGGCAAGCATCTTGCTATACCAAGAAAACAAATCTCAGAAGGTGTTATCTTCCTTTGCATCTGCATCCCCCACATATATTCATCATGGTTGTATGAAGTGTTACCAAGATCTTCGACATAGATTTGGTTAATCCATATGAGTGTGGAATGCTCAATTTACAGAAAGCACGCTCAGCCACTAGGTTATATCCTTTGGTATGAAATGGGATTGTGCCTCTCATTTGCCGAATTGTCTCTATAACCATAGTTTCCATCCAAATCTGAGCATGCCATTCTTTTGAATTCCTTCAACGACCATTTTTGTATGCCTTAGTCTAGTAAAATAAATTTCTATGATCCTTGTATCAAAAGTTATTCTTTTTTCCTGACTTAGGAAACATTTCTACAAGTCAACTCTCCTTAAGATGCCTTGTTCGGTATCAAGGGCAACGTAACTCCTCGCTACTTTGAAACTTGTTCACTACCTACTTAAGCGTGGAACTGTTTCCTACCAAATTGAAACTCCCCTACCTCCTTCCATCTTTTTGATACGTGTCTTGTGTCTCATCTCAAGAGATGTTTCCATATCTCATCCCATGAGTTGGTCATGAGATTTTCGATCTTCTTGAAGATGCATCCTTGAATATTTCCCTCTTACCTTTCGTCTTGAATCTCGAGACGAGATTCTTTTGAGTGGGGATGAGTTGTCACAACCCTAGTTTTGGTATGTAATTTTTATTGCTAGAAATAAGGCATCATGTTTAAATTTCTTTATTTAATAATTGGGGATTTGGAAAAGCCTAAAAAAGAATTTAAATAAATGGCCAGACAAAAATATTTTTCCAAAAATCTTCTGAAGTTTTTGAAAAGTCCTATAAATGGGCATGATCACATTTCATGTGTTGTGGGTCCCGCTGCATGCTCCAAGATTTTTCAAAAATTCAGAGAAGGGCTTGGAAATTTAATAATACCCCTATTTGAATTTCAAAAATCTCCAAAACTAGGGAGTGGCTAGCTATAGGCCATGTTATTCCATATAAAAGTTTTGAGCATTTAATAAAATGCTATGGTATTTATTTCCCAGAGCAAACACATGTCAGAAAATTAAAGCAGAGAGAAAATAGAAAAAAAAAACGGAGCCCACCTACTTAGGCCTCGGGCCCAACTTACCTGGCCGGCCCAGCCCACCTCTCCTCCCTGTCTTCTTCCTCCCCGCCGAGCCAAGCAGCTCGGTGGAGGGTTTGCGACGGCCGCCGACGCCACCTCATGCTTCCCTAGGCCACGTCTTCGTGCCTGGAAGCTCCCCAACGTCCTCCTCGTCCATTTCCCTCCGCTGGAGATGTCTCTCCGCCTCTCCCCTCGGCGATTTCTTACCGCCAGAGAAACCCTGAGCGCTGCCGTAGTCCGTCGACAAGCGAAGCCGTGGCCAACGCCAACGAGGAGGCAAGCCAAGGTGTCTACCGTGACCGCCGCCGCCTACTTCTTCGATCCACTCCTTCAATCGAGCCGGATCCACCCTAGAGCAATCGCCCCCTTCCTCGAATCACCGTCGGCCGCTGCGGCAACCGGCGAGCGATTCCGCCGCCTCCAGCGTCTCCCCGGTCACCCCGCGCTCGCCTTTGTGCTCTCTCTGAGCTTGCTCTGTTTTTTCCCTCCTCCAGTGCTCGATACCGTGCCCCCTTCGCCGTTCCTCCTCGAGCCAGAGCCCAGCCGCCGCGTTTCCTCGTCGCCGGCGTAGCAACAGACCGCCCCGAGAACCACGACATGCGCCACTGGGTGCGCGGTGCCACGGGGAGCAGCATGGTGCCTTCCCCGTGCCCAATCGTGCCCGAAACCGCCGTAACCAGTGGGCGCCACCCCGTTGTTTAGTCGCTGCCGGCCAAACTCCGGTGAGGCCCACGTGGCTGGGTAATTAGGTGCTAATCCCCTAGTCATTTGACCCCATGGGTCAATGACAGGTGGGGCCATCCACCCTTAACCCAGTGTTTAAATTAAACTAAACAAAAATTAAAACAGAGTCACTAGCACTGTGACCCCACATGTCAGCCCCCCACGTTAGCATTGCGTCAGCCTGACACTATAATTTAAATTTTAGTTTAAAAAGAATTCCAGAAAATTCCAGAAAATGTTTAAAATTTTGAAATTCAATAAATTTTAAACTATAAATCCAAATCAAATAAATAATATATGAACAATTATCAGAAAAATGGAAGGATTCCAAATATCATACTTTCATAGATGAAAAACACATCTATGGTGGGGAACCAGTAGCATTTAGCTATATGGCCTATTTGGAATAATTCAAAATAAATGTTTAAATCATTTTAACTTGAACCATTGCTATGCAATCCACCTCACATTTATGTAAAGAGGAAATCCACACACTTGTTTATCTTCATTCCATGACATATTGGTTGTGCATTTAAATTCATTGAATGTGCATTACTTTCAGTGCTTCGGTGATTTCTTCTTCTCGGTAGGATTTGATCTCGGAGAAGAGTTCAACCTCACGTCTGAAGAGTGAAATCTCGTGTTCGTCAGCAAGGCAAGCAAACGCCATTGATCATGTCTATATAAACCCATTTCCCTCTTGTTCTCTTATGCATGATTAGGTGATTCACATGTTACCGTTCTATCGCTAAGTTGAACCCATCCTTTGCATGACCTATCATTGCTGCCAAAGTATTAAGCAAACCTCAACCTAGCAGATCCAGGATTGTTTGTGTTCATCTTGTGGCCCTTCATCCATGTTATGCTTATGCTATGATTAGAGTGATTGCAATGAAGATGATCCATCTGGGTGATGTATCGGGATGGTAGTGAACAATGCAACATGATGGTAATGTGTTGGTGAAATCACTCTAACAAAAGGTGAACAATGAGAGGCTTTGTAGGAGTACATAGTGGGTTGTCTCATTTACACTGCCCTAGGCCCCGAGTTCTCGTGTTGTGATCCCAGACAAGAGTACCTCCACATGCAGGGCTATGGGACCCCGTTTGGCCTACTAACTCACCCCGACTATGGTCCAGGATTCGCATGGGTTATTGCTTCTTCGAATTGATTTTGTGCCGGAGTGGGAGGAGATGCACGGTTACTTTGTAGCACGGTTTTAGACGAGTGCAGTACCATCCATCGAGGTGGGCTTGTCCATACATCGTTTGAGTCCTGAATGGAAACCCCGGCCAGATTTTTGATTGGGGTACATACTGAAATAGGCGATCCCCTGGACAAGAGTTGGAGCCGTGAGGTAACTGCTTTGGTATTTATCCTCGTCCGACATCCTCTTGAAAGATGACGAGTCACGGGCGGTAAGTGTTGCCACACGTGTGAAGCGTACACCCCTGTAGAGTAATGATCTATTCGAATAGCCGTGTCCGCGGTTATGGACTACTTGGAGACCTTTACTTGATTATTAGACAACTTAAATGGATACTCTAAAAATCGTCAAGATAAGTGTGAGTGCTTTGGGTTGCTTCCTCGTGCGTAAGTCGAGGAAGAATCCATGGTGGTGTATTGGTGTGGTGATTAAGATTAGATGGACTCGAGTGCGCTTCTCATCTCAACTCTATGTAGTCGTAGTACAAGATAGCCAAGTCAAAGCTTTCTGCATTACAACCCCACTTGCCTTTACCTTGATACCTGACCATAAGTAGTATAGTTCTCATGTAAGTCTTGTTGAGTACGACTTTGTACTCACATTTGCTTATTTTATGTTTTAGAGAGGAGACCACTGACCCTGATGGTGGCCTCTACCTCAAGCTCGACGCCGACTAAGTCGTATAGTTCCAGACAGCAGCCTGGTTCCTATGGAGGGTCGTTGTATTTTCTTTCAATCTTCTTAAGCCATTTGTTAACCTTGTCTTAGTAAGACATAATTTGCTTCCGTTGTTGCTTGATGTAATGTTGGATCACAGTCATGTGATCTCTGCTTGTAATACAACTACTATGTCTGCTCAGTTCAGCAGATGCAATAAAGTCTATGAGTTTGTAGAGTTCATGTTGTGTTACCTCCTGTTATACACTTGGCATGCATGATGCATGTATATTTATATCGTGAATGTCATGTGTGCGGTTCGATAGCTTAGTTGTGTTCTTGCCGGCGGTCGTTCATGTACCAAGTGGCCCTTAGATGTGCGTTGCTTGGGGCATCGCGATGCGATTGCTCGTGACTTTGTCACGTGGAACACTTGGTTGTATGATTGAGCCCGCCCGAGCCCACAACTAAGTGATCGGGCTGGAGTTTGTTTATGTAAGTGTTATGATTTAATCGATAATATGGTTGAGGCGACTTGTCTATGAGTATGGGATTTCACCACCCATAAGCATTTAGACTTGTGAGCGGACGATGAGGACCCATCTCATTTGATCATCTGGGCCTGGATGGGATGCCCCTCATGTTCGAGCTTTTCGAGAGTGTCTTGTACTTGGCCTTGTCTACTTAGACAAGTGGTTATGGTTCTCGGCTCTTGTCAGAACCCTCTGTTAGGTATGTGCAAGGGTTAGCAAGTAACTTGGCATCATGTTAAAAATTTCAAAAGAAATTGAAATGGGAGAGAGAACACCCCCAGACGAATTTAATTCAAATGGACAGAATAAAACTTTTTCCAGAATATCAAGTGATGTGGGACCAACCCCATGCTCATGGATTTTTCAAATATTCAAACAGGAGCATGGATTTAAATTTAAACCCCTATTTGAATTTTAAAAATGCTCAAACTTTATAAGTGGCTAGCTATGTGAAGTACAAGTCCACATAAAAATTTGGGGCATTTTATAAAATGGCTAGCTATTTATTTTAGCAAAGCCAAAACAAATACAGAAAAGAAAAAGAAACAGAAAAACAGAAGGAGAGGGGGACCTTCCCTGTCGCCTAGGGGCGAAGCACACTTCTTCTTCGGCCTGGCCTAGCCCAAACAGAGGCGCTCTGTCGTCTACCTCCCCTCCCCCCGAAGCAGCTCGGTGGAGGGCAGGGAGGCAATGCAGGCCACCTCGACGCCCAGCCCCTTCTAGGCCTCCCCTCGCATCCAGAGCGTGCCACGCACTGCCGCACACCCCCCGCACCCCTTGCCCTCGCTCTGACACCTCCCCTCTCTCTCCAGCGAAGAATCCGTGCAACACCGTAGCCCTAGCGGGAGCACGGCGACGCCCCGACGCGGCCAACAACGCCGACAAGCCTCGCTGCCTTGTCCATCTTGCTCGCCGGTGACGTCTACGTCGAACCACTGCTTCAATTGGAGCCCAGCGGCCACCGGAGCGACGCGAGTCCCAAGTCCTTGCCGCTGGCCGCCGAGAAGAGAAGCTTCAAATTCGCTGCCGACGAGCAACCCCCGGCCCCGCCGCCTTCACCTTTCGAACCAGGGTGAGCAGCTCGTCCTCCTAACCCTATTCCCGCCTCCTCCCGTACCCTGGCACCAAATTCTAGCGAAGCCTGAGCTCGGACCGCCGCCTCCGTTGAAGTAGCCGACGCCACAGGCCACGCCCTTGACCCCCTCCTACGCCAGAAGACGCGTAGCTTCGCGCAGCGCACGCCCGCGCCCTCCAATTCCTCCCCTGTGCCCTATTTCGTATTTCTGCGAGAACTCCGGCGAGCCCCGAACCGGCGGCGCCATTAAACCATAACCCCTAAGCTAATCCGCGCACTAACCCCCCCTTGGGCCACTGACCAGTGGGCCCAAGTCCCTTACTAATTAGGGATTAACTTAAACATCAGTTTAAACTAACCCCTCTCACTGACAAGACAGGCCCACCTGTCAGCCCGCCCACGTCACACTGACGTCATGCTGACGCAGTAAAGAACTTAAATGAATTAATCTAATTCAAGAAATCCAGAAAAAAGCAAAATCTTTAGAAAATCATAATTAATTCATTTCAACCCCAACTAAGGCATACAAATGTGAATATGGACTTTGTTTATATGTTTGACCAATTTAAATTGGGTGAACAGATACAAATGTGCATATGGATTTAATTTGAATTCAAATTTGAGGTGCATTTGCAAATGACTTTGCAATTGGCTTCTGTTAAATGGAATTTCCAACACATTCTGACCATGAACATCACATTACAATATTGATGATGTGCTTGAGCATTGCATTTATATTTATCCCTTGATTGCTTTGTTTGCTCGATAGAAGTGGAGCCAGAACCGGAGGCCACCCCCTTCGTTGAAGACCCTGATACTGAACCTCGTCGGCAAGGCAAGCAAACCCCCATTGATCATGTCAATAAAAACCCATTTCCCTCTCAGTCTTGCTTATGCATGAAATAGGATGATCACCTTGTTATCGATTCTACCGCATAGTTGAACCCATATCCTTTGCATGACCTATTATTTTGTCACAATAGTAAGCAAACCACAATCCTAGCAGATGTAGGAGTTGGTTGATATCATGTGGCCCCTGCAACTGTTACTGCTTGCATGCTTAGAGTTACAATGAGGTTACTCTTCTGTGAGTCGGGATGGTAGATATCATGTTGAAGAAGGTCAAACTGTGTTGGTGAATCCACCCTAATACAAGGTGAACGATGAGAGGCTGTGTATGAGTACACAGTGGGTTGTCTCGTTGAACACCTTCTTAAGTCCGAGTTCTTGTGTGGTGATCCAAGAAGAAGAGTGCAACCACACATTGCGCTCACTGACCCCTCTCGGCCTAGTACCTCACCCCGTTCGAACCCCAGAAGTCGCATTAGTTCGCAAGTTCTGGTAGGGCTGTGGCACATTCTGCGAAGTGGAAGAACGACTATTCAGACCGGCTTGGGACCCTGCACGCATCGTTTGAGGCCATACTGGAACCTCGGCCGGACTTCCTTACTGATCCCGCTCAGATAGGCGACTCTCTGGACTAGAACGGAGCTGTGGGAGAAGTGTCGTGGCAACATCCTCTCCGGTACCCGCTTGAAGGGTCCCACTGCCAGGCGGTAACTGATGCGTGTGTGTGTGTAGCGGTACACCCCTGCAGGGTTAACAAAACTATTCGAATAGCCGCGTCCGCGATTAAGGACTACTTGGAAAACTGTGTCTGATTATTAGACAACTTGAACTGGACACTTATAAAACTTGCCAAGATAAGCGTGAGTGCTATGGCGTGCTTTCTCGTCGGAAATCGAGGAAGGCAACATAGTGGTGTAATTGGTTGGAGACATGTAGTGGACTCGTGTACGCTTCTTACCTCATTATGGTATTCGTAGTTCAGGACTAGCCAAGTCAAAGCTGGCACTTCTACTTTTGAACCCCACCTCCCTTTACCTTGATACATGTGCATGAGTAGTATAGTTCCGACGTAAGTCTTGCTGAGTACGACTTTGTACTCACGTTTTCTTATTCTATGTTTTAGATGAACCCACTGACCCCGAAGGTGGATTCTTCCTAGAGCTCGACGACTGAAGCCAAGCTAGTGTAGTCCCAGTCAGACAACTGGTCCCTCGTGGAAGGGCTTGTTTATAGATAAGGCTTCTCTAAGACATTTGTTAAACTTGTCTGTACTCATACCTACTTTGCTTCTGCATGCTTGATGTAATGTTGGATCACGGTCTCGTGATCTCTGTGTGCACTCTGTAAGAGTTATCAATAAAATTGTAAACTTTGTAGAGAAGTGCAATGATACCTGCTGTTCATACTAGACATGTGTGCTGCGTTTATGATTATAACATGCATGTCTTAGTATGGGTTTCGAGACCTTAGTTGTGATCTGGCTGGCGGTCTTTTATACACCAAGTGGCCCTTAGATGTGCGCAGCTTGGGGCATCGCGATGCGATTGCTCGTGACTCCGTCACATGCACACTTTGATGTACGATCGAGCCCGCCCTAGACCCCGACTAAGTGATCGGGCTGGACTAAGTCTATGTAAGTGTTATAATACAATCGAGAGTATGGTTGAGGCGACTTGTCTATGAATATGGGGGTTCACCACCCATATCATTTAGACTTGTATGCGGACGATGAGGACCCATCTCAGTTCATCATCCGGCCTGGATGGGATGCCCCTCACGTCCGATGCTTTCCGAGAACGTTCTGTGCTTGGCCTTGTCAGCTTAGAAAAGTGGGTACGGTTCTCGGCTCTCCATATGATTGTTTTGTAGCGGGTCTTGCATACGCTAACCCCGGGTCCCGACAGACTTGGTATTAGAGGACTTACTGTAGGACTATCAGCCTTGGTCGAAGTTGAGTCTAGCCTTCTATAGTTATATAGTTACTCCGGGTATATAAGGGAACAACGTAAGCCTTCTTTTTTCTCCTTATCCTCATCGTTCTGAGTTCTGAGTCACTCTCATCTTTTCTACGGGAAGATAGGACTAGGCTCGTTGATTGCTTCCTTGTAGCCGTAGGAAAGTTGTGTTTGGTTGTCTAGAGTCTTTGTGCCTTCAGTTCGGACTTCCTCGTATAACTGCTATTCCAATGTTGTGAGAATTTCCATTTCTCTTGCAATTACAGCCGTTATGATGTCCGAGTCATTCCAGCTTTCTTCATATTCTGATGCATTTGAAAAATCTTTCAACATCTTTTGACATTGATCCTATCCTTCAGGATGTCTCAAGGAACCCGTGGCCACGTTGGTCGTTCCCAAGCTCGTGGGGATGATCCGGAGGAAGGCAATCTTCCACCGTCACCCACGATGGCTCAAGTTCTCATAGAGGTTGAAAGAAACCGAAGGGACTCTCATGAGTTGTTGGGGGTCATTGCTCTGAACACTGACCATCAGCGGATTGAGCTTCTGTCGTTGAATGACTTCATCCAGCTTCATCCCCCAGTTTTCAGCTATTCCACCGAGCCCCTTGACGCCGATGACTGGCTTCATAGCATCGAGAGAAAGCTCCATTCTAGACATGTTGCAGATGGTGACAGAGTCAACTATGCCACCTACCACCTCGAGGGTGCAGCTAGCTCTTGGTGGGAGAACTTTCTGAACATGCGTCTAGCTGGACAGTTGACTTCGTGGAATGAGTTCTGTGACGCTTTTCGCGAGCATCACATTCCTACGGGAATCATGGACCGCAAGAGAGAGGAGTTCTGCAATCTCACCCAAGGAAGAAGGTCCGTTCATGAGTTTAGTCTGGAGTTCAATCGTCTTGCCCGCTATGCTCCCGAGGAGGTCTCCACCGACTCCAAGAAGCAAGAGAGGTTCCGCAAGGGACTCAATTCTGGACTTCGTCGTGAGCTCAATCTTCATGACTTCGCCACATTCCAGATCCTTGTCAACAAGGCCATCAAGGCGGAGGATATGATCACTCCCGAGGATTCCCGCAAGCGCCCTAGAGACGATGGTTCATCCTGTTCAGGCCCTCAGAAGCGCAAGATCTGGATCCCCAATAGCATGTTCCGCCAGAACAACCCACCGAGGCCATCCTTTGTGACGCCTCATCCACCAGCTCTGTTCCATCCAGCTCCACCTAACAACCCAGCTCCCCGCACTGTCTTCGGAGCTTGTTTCAGATGTGGCCAGCCTGGTCACTATTCTCGTGAGTGCCCCATAAATCAGAATGCTCCACCTCATGCCAAAGGGAACCACAATGTTCGTGCCAAGCCACCCCCGAAGGTCTCCACCACCAAGCCATCTTCTTCCGCAAATCTTGGACGTGTGAACCAAATCTCAGCTGAGGAGACTGATGATACTTCTAACGTCATTCTTGGTACGCTCCCAGTCAATTATGTTCCCAATTCTGTCCTTTTAGATCCAGGAGCATATCACTCATTCATGTCGGAGAGTTACGCACTTCGGCATGAGATATCCTTTGATGAAATGTTCACCCCAATGATTATTCAAACTCCTGGTTCCAAGTGGCAAACTAATAAAGTGAGCCATGGCACTCAAATTGCAATTGAGGGTTTAGTATTCCTTGCTTCACTCATAGCCCTCAAGTCTTCAGACATTGATGTCATCCTTGGTATGGATTGATTATCAAAACAAAATGCTTTTCTTGATTGTAAAGCCAAGTCAGTTATTCGTCACCAAGAACAAGAACCCAGATGCATTCTTTGAATGTGCTTCCCCTTCCCGACCTTGAAGATATTCCGGTGGTTCGTGACTTCCCGGATGTCTTTTCTAAAGAGCTGCCGGGAATGCCACCCGACAGATGTGTACAGTTCATAGTGGATCTTATGCCAGGAACCGCACCAATTTCCAGACGCCCATACAAAATTTCCCCACGTGAGTTAGCTGAGCTTAAAACCCAACTTGAAGCTTTGTTGGCAAAAGGCTTCATCCTCCCTAGCTCATCGCCATGGGGTTGCCCCTTTCTGTTCGTAACCAAGAAAGATGGAACAGAAAGGATTTGCGTAGACTATCGCTCGCTAAATCTAGCGATGATAAATAACAAGTACCCACTGCCCAGGATCAATGATCTTTATGATCAACTTGCAGTATCCTCTGTCTTCTCCAAGATGGATTTGAGACTAGGCTATCATCAAATCAAAATCAGGAACGAGGACATTCCCAAAACGGCTTTCACTACTCGTTATGGTCTTTATGAGTACACCGTCATGTCCTTTGGTTTAACCAATGCCCCCGCCACTTTCTCGCGCATGATGAATTCGATCTTCATGGAGTACTTGGATAAATTTGTTGTAGTTTATCTTGATGACATTCTCATCTACTCGAAGAACGAAGAAAACATGCCGAGCATCTTAGGTTGGTATTGATGAAACTTCGAGAGCATCGCCTGTATGCCAAGTTCTCCAATTGTGAATTTTGGCTACAATAAGTGACCTACTTAGGCCACGTGATTTCTGCAAAAGGCATTGCTGTGAATCCCGAGAGAGTTCAGGACGTCCTTTATTGGACTCCACTTGAATCTGTTAAGCAAGTTAGGAGTTTTCTTGCCTTAGCAAGCTATTACCGCCGCTTTTTCGAGAACTTTTCTAAAGTTATAAAGCCTTTGACTGAACTCCTCAAGAAAGATAAGAAATTCCAATGGACTCCCAAGTGCAAGGCAAGTTTTCAAGAGCTAAAAAGAAGATTGACTTCTGCACCCGTACTTGCGCCTCCATACACCAAAAAGGATTTCGAGATCTTTTGTGACGCCTCACGGCAAGGGTTAGGATTCATACTTATGCAAGATAGACATGTGGTAGCTTATGCTTCACGCCAGTTGCGTCCAGATGAAGAGAACTATCCTACCCATGATCTTGAACTCCCTGCCGTAGTTCATGCCCTGACAACTTGACGACATTACCTCCTTGGTAATCGTTGTGAGATCTATTCCGACCACCAAAGCCTCAAATACATACTCACCCAGCCAGATCTTAATCTCAGGCAAAGACGCTGGATTGAGTTGATAAAAGATTATGACTTAGAAATTTCTTATACCCCAGGCAAAGACAATGTCATGGATGATGCACTAAGTCGTAAGTCGTATTGTAACAACCTCATGTTACAACAGTAGCAACCACTTCTTCATGAGGAATTTCGAAAGCTCAATTTCGAGATTGTTCCTCGTGGATCTCTTTTCAACTTGGTGGCGAAACCAACCCTTGAGGATCAAATCATTGTTGCCCAAAGGCATGCATGAGGTGTTCGCCGGATCAAGGCGAACATTGCTAGCGGAGTTGATAAATGTTTCTCCACAGATAGTAAAGGAACGGTATTCTTTGAAAATCGTTCGGTAGTACCTAGAATAGGGATCTAAGGCAACTCATCCTCAAAGAATCCCATGACACACCCCTCTCGATTCATCCCGGTGGCACAAAAATGTACCGAGATCTATGCCAGAGATTTTGGTGGACCAGGATGAAGAGAGACATTGCTCGGTTTGTTGCCGAATGTGATGTTTGTCGTCGCATTAAGGCAGAACACCAAAGACCTGCTGGTACTCTTCAACCTTTGCCTATTCCAGAGTGGAAATGGGACAAAGTCAGTATAGATTTCATCACTGGCTTTCCAAAAACTCAGAAAGGAAATGATGCCATCTGCGTTGTCGTTGATAGACTTTCCAAAGTTGCTCACTTCCTTCCCGTTTGCGAGTCCATAACTGCGAGCCAGTTAGCGGAATTGTATGTCTCTAGAATTGTGTCTCTTCATGGTGTTCCTTTGGAAATCAATTCTGATCGTGGTAGCCTTTTCACCTCTAGATTTTTGGGAAGCTTTCAGAATGTTATGGGAACTCATCTCTCTATTAGCACAACTTTCCATCCTCAGTCTAGTGGTCTAGTCGAAAGGGTTAACCAAATTCTCGAAGACATGCTCAGAGGTTGTGTTATGTCATTCGGAAAGAATTGGGAGAAGTCTCTTCCATTTGCCGAATTTTCTTATAACAATAGTTTCCAATCTAGTATGAACATGGCTCCTTTTGAACTCCTTTATGGACGAAGATGTCGAACACCCCTAAACTGGTCAGAAACCGGTGAAAGGCAATTCTTTGGACCGGATATGATCATGGAAGCAGAAGAGAAAGTTCGCATTGTTCGTGATCAATTGAAAGCAGCCCAGTCTCGTCAGAAAAGCTATTATGATCGTCATCATAGGCAATAAATCTACAATCTGGACGAGAAGGATTACCTTCGGGTTACTCCTCTGAAGGGATCCCAACGCTTCGGTATCAAAGGCAAGTTGGCCCCACGTTACATCGGACCTTTCCGCATTCTTGCTAAACATGGAGAAGTTGCCAACCAACTTGAACTACCCCCGCACCTTTCCCGAGTACATGATGTATTCCATGTGTCACTACTCAGGCGTTGCTTCAAGGACCCCATCCGCGAAGTCGACCATGAAATGCTTGATCTCCAAGATGACCTTTCTTATCGAGAATACCCCGTTCATATTCTTGATTCAGCAGAGCGTGTCACTCGTCGTCAGAAGATTAAGTTTCTGAAAGTGCAATGGTCATACCACTCTGAGAAAGAAGCCACGTGGGAAAGAGAAGACCGTCTCAGTGCCGAGTACCCAACCTTCCTCCCGATGACTTCCGAATCTCGGGACGAGATTCTTTTGAGTGGGGGCGAGTTGTCAGAACCCTCTGTTAGATATGTGCTAGGGTTAGCAAGTAACTTTGCATCATGTTAAAAATTTCAAAAGAAATTGAAATGGGAGAGAGAACACCCCCAGATGAATTTATTTCAAATGGCCGGAATAAAAGTTGTTCCAAAATTTTTGAAAAGTCTTATAAATGAGTGTGATCACATATCAAGTGATGTGGGACCAACCCCATGCTTATGGATTTTTCAAATATTCAAACAGGAGCATGGATTTAAATTTAAACCCCTATTTCAATTTTAAAAATGCCCAAACTTTATAAGTGGCTAGCTATGTGAAGTACAAGTCCACATAAAAATTTGGGGCATTTTATAAAATGGCTAGCTATTTTTTTGGCAAAGCAAAAACAAATACAGAAAAGAAAAAGAAACAGAAAAACAGAAGGAGAGGGGGACCTTACCTGTCGCCCAGGGGCGAAGCCCACTTCTTCTTCGGCCTGGCCCAGCCCAAACCGAGGCGCTCTGTCGTCTACCTCCCCTCCCCCCGAAGCAGTTCGGTGGAGGGCAGGGAGGCAATGACGGCCACCTCGACACCCAGCCCCTTCTAGGCCTCCCCTCGCACCCAGAGCGTGATACGCACTGCCGCACACCCTCCGCACCCCTTGCACTCGCTCTGGCACCTCCCCTCTCTCTCCGGCGAAGAATCCTCGCAGCACCGTAGCCCTAGCCGGAGCACGGCGACGCCCCGACGCGGCCAACAACGCCGAGAAGCCTCGCCGCGTTGTCCATCTTGCTCGTCAGTGACGTCTACGTCGAACCACTGCTTCAATTGGATCCCAGCGGCCACCGGAGCGACGCGAGCCCCAAGTCCTTGCCGCCGGCCGCCTTGAAGAGAAGCTTCAAATTCGCCGCCGATGAGCAACCCCCGGCCCCGCCGCCTTCACCTTTCGAACCAGGGTGAGCATCTCGTCCTCCTGACCCTATTCCCGCCTCCTCCTGTGCCCTGGCACCTAATTCCGGCGAAGCCCGAGCTCGGACCGCCGCCTCCGTTGAAGCAGCTGACGCCACAGGCCAAGCCCTTGACCCCCTCCTACGCCAGAAGATGCGCAGCTTCGCGCAGCGCACGCCCGTGCCCTCGAAGTCCTCCCCCATGCCCTATTTCGTATTTCGGCAAGAAATCCGGCGAGCCCCGAACCGGCGGCGCCATTAAACCCTAACCCCTAAGCTAATCCCCGCACTAACCCCCCCTGGGCCACTGACAAGTGGGCCCAGGTCTCTTACTAATTACGGATTAACTTAAACATCATTTTAAACTAACCCCTCTCACTGACAAGCCAGGCCCACCTGTCAGCCCCCCCCCCCACGTCACACTGACATCATGCTGACGCAGTAAGCAATTAAATTAATTAATCTAATTCTAGAAATTCCAGAAAATAGCCAAATCTTTAGAAAATCATAATTAGTTCATTTCAACCCCAAATAAGGCATATAATATGTCTAAAATTATCAGAAATATCCAAGGAATGTGAATATGGACTTTGTTTATATGTTTGACCAGTTTAAATTGGGTGAACAGAGACAAATGTGCATATGGCTTTAATTTGAATTCAAATTGGAGGTGCATTTGCAAATGACTTTGCAATTGGCTTCTTTTAAATGGAATTGGCAACACATTGTGACCATGAACATCACATTACAATATTGATCATGTGCTTGAGCATTGAATTTATATTTGTCCCTTGATTGCTTTGTTTGGTCGATAGAACTGGAGCCAGAACCGGAGGCCACCCCCTTCGTTGAAGACACCGGTATTGAACCTCGTCAGCAAGGCAAGCAAACCCCCATTGATCATGTCGATAAAAACCCATTTCCCTCTCAGTCTCGCTTATGCATGAAATAGGATGATCACCTTGTTATCGATTCTACCACATAGTTGAACCCATATCCTTTGCATGACCTATCATTTTGTCACATTAGTAAGCAAACCACAATCCTAGCAGATGTCGGAGTTGGTTGATATCATGTGGCCCCTACAACTGTTACTGCTTATTGCATGCTTAGAGTTACAATGAGGTTACTCTTCTGTGAGTCTGGATGGTAGCAATCATTTTGAAGAAGGTGAAACTATGTTGGTGAATCCACCCTAATACAAGGTGAACGATGAGAGGTTGTGTAGGAGAACACAGTGGGTTGTCTCGTTGAACACCGCCTTAAGTCTGAATTCTTGTGTGGTGATCCAAGAAGAAGAGTAAAAGCACACATTGGGCTCAATGACCCCTCTCGACCTAGTATCTCACCCCGTTCGAACCCCAGAAGTCGCATTAGTTCACAAGTTCTTGTAGGGCTATGGCTCGGTCTGTGAAGTGGAAGAACGACTATTCAGACCGGCTTGGGACCCTGCACTTCGTTTGAGGCCATACTGGAACCTCGGACGGACTTCCTTACGGATCCCCTTCAGATAGGCGACTCTCTGGACTAGAACGGAGCTGTGGGCGAAGTGTCGTGGCAACATCCTCGCCGGTACCCGCTTGAAGGGTCCCACTCCCAGGTGGTAACTGATGCGTGTGTGTGTAGCAGTACACCCCAGCAGGTTTAACAAAACTATTCGAGTAGCCGCGTCCGCGGTTAAGGACTGCTTGGAAAACTGTGCCTGATTATTAGAGAACTTGAACTGGACACTTATAAAACTTGCCATGATAAGCGTGAGTGCTATGACGTGCTTTCTCGTGGGAAGTGGAGGAAGGAAACATAGTGGTGTAATTGGTTGGAGACATGTAGTGGACTCGTGTACGCTTCTTACCTCATTCTGGTATTCGTAGTTCAGGACTAGCCAAGTCAAAGCTGGCACTTCTGCTTTTGAACCCCACCTCCCTTTGCCTTGATACATGTGCATGAGTAATATAGCTCCTACCTAAGTCTTGCTGAGTACGACTTTGTACTCACGTTTGATTATTCTATGTTTTCGATGAACCCACTGACCCCGAAGGTGGATTCTTCCTGGAACTCGACGACTGAAGCCAAACTAGTGTAGTCCCAGTCAAACGACTGGTCCCTCGTGGAAGGGCTTGTTTATAGATAAGGCTTCTCTAAGCCATTTGTTAAACTTGTCTGTACTCAGACCTACTTTGCTTCCGCATTCTTGATGTAATGTTGGATCACGGTCTCGTGATCTCTGTGTGCACTCTGTAAGAGTTATCAATAAAGTTGTAAACTTTGTAGAGAATTGCAATGACACCTGCTGTTCATACTAGACATGTGTGATGCGTGTATGATTATAACATGCATGTCTTAGTATGGGTATTCGAGACCTTAGTTTTGATCTGGCTGGTGGTCTTTTATACACCAAGTGGTCCTTAGATGTGCGCAGCTTGGGGCATCGCGATGCGATTGCTCGTGACTCCGTATCATGCAGACTTTGATGTATGATCGAGCCCGCCCTAGACCCCGACTAAGTGATCGGGCTGGAGTAAGTCTATGTAAGTGTTATAAAACAATCGAGAGTATATGGTTGAGGCAACTTGTCTATGAATATGGGGGTTCACCATCCATATCATTTAGACTTGTGTGCGGACGATGAGGACCCATCTCAGTTGATCATCCAGCCTGGATGGGATGCCCCTCACGTTCGATGCTTTCCGAGAACGTTCTGTGCTTGGCCTTGTCTTCTTAGACAAGTGGGTACGGTTCTCGGCTCTCCATATGATTGTGTTGTAGCGGGTCTTGCATACGCTAACCCCGGGTCCCAACAGCTCTCCATATGATTGAATTGTGACTGGAATTACATATGCATATTCCGGGTCCCGACAGACTTCTCCAACGAGACTGTTCTACCGCGTGCCTCCCATATCGTATCACCCGACATACTTCGCAAGTCACGCCGTGGGTATCCTGTGTCCTCCAGACACCTGCCACCGCGTGGCAAACAACATTGTCCGAAACGGGGACTGGATCCATATAACCAAACCGACTCTCAAACTATGACCGTTTACCGGGCCAGTAATCACAGGCGCATAGCCTTCACTCCTTGGTGATACGAATAAAAGAGTGCACCGATAGACCGAGCCAAGGCCTTCCCATACAGGCGAGTGTGGCTACACTGATCAGTTCGGTTCAGTGGCACCTGATCAAATTGGCATAAAGCATGTCTCCAAATGCATAATCATCAAGTATCAAGTGCAATAGGAAAATCCATAGTCCAAGTCATAGCAATATCATAAATTGAACCAATGTACGATCATGGTTATATCATAATCCAAAGTATATTCAATGATTAACTTAGTCATGTCAGGATGAGCAAGATAAATCTAAATATAATCATGTGCATCATAGCAAGATCACAATCATACTAGGGGTCATAATGCATACAAGCATAACATGACAATAACATGGTCATAATAATCCAAGCATATCACGAGAAATCATCATAATATTCGAGGTTAAAGCAAGTTTTAAACCACATCAAGGTTTTACAAAGATGCAAAGGGGGTTGTGGCTTGCCTGTCACCAACAAGGTGTGAAGAAACTCCAGGTCTTCAACACAAGCAAACACCTCTGAAAATATTTTTAAAAGGGCAAAGAAAATGTCACCTAAAGATTTTATTTTAACCAACAAATATCAACAGAACAACATGGCACAAAAGCTATGCCAAATTAAAGAGGAGCTCAAGATCAACCCATTTGGAAGTGCGCAACTGGATCTGGAGGTCAAGAGCGATCACGCCAGTACTCGCAGCTTCTCGAATGGTGGTCGGGCGGCGAGGCCCTGGTCTTTCTAGCGGTGGCCTGTCCACGAGCTCCGGTGAACTTGGTGTTTCCGGCGCCAATCCTTGCGGCGCCGGTTTGGGAAGGGCTAGAGAGTAAAGGGAAGTCCAACGGTGGTGTTGGCTTGCCCGGGGAGGCACTAGAGTTGACTCGAGCCGACGAGGCATCACGGCGGCCGTGGTGGCCGGAGACGAGAAATACGACCTTGAGGGATCGATTCAGTGGGCAAGGGGACGATTGGAGGAAGGGCAAGGCTCCTGATGTCGAGATGGGGTGAGGGCATGGCCTTTATATAGGTGGGGCGATGTGCTTGTCTCGGGCGCCGCCGTGGAGATGAAGACATGGCGAGGCAGTGGCTGGGGTGAGGTGGCACGCTCGAGAGACTTCTCGGGGTCCTATTGGTGACTACACGAGTGCAAAGAGGGGTGAACAAGATACCCCCTTTCCAGTCCCTTATACGAAACTGTTTGCGATGCTATCAACGCAAACGATATAAAAAACGTTTGGGAGAAACTGAATCGTCTCGGAAACATACCCGAAAGGCCACAATTCTAAAAATTATTGCGTGGGTGATGTAGGGCTGATGGGTCTTTGAAAATCGGTCTAGGATGTTTAGGGTGAAAAACCCACGGTTGCAAATAAAGGACCGCCAGCCTGTCTATGCAATCGTTCATAGTAACTGAAATGCTTGGAATGCCTAATCTATCAGGCCCGCTTCTGAAATCCTTTCATGTGTGAAACAAGGGTTGACGATTCGTTCAAACAACCGTCCGCATGACCAACTGATATGTCTCAAACGTATCTACTTTTCCAAACACTTTTGCTATTGTTTTCCCCTCATGCTTGCATTATTTGAACTAAATTAACCCGGACTGACGCTGTTTTCAGGAGAGCTGCCTATATGGTTTTATTTTATGCAGGAAAATGGCTTTTTAGGTATCTCAGAAAATTGCAGGAAAATTCAGGAAAAATCCACGCTCTAGAAGCTTCCACGAGCCAAAAGTGGGGCCAGAGGGGGGCCACATGGGCTCCAGGCGCCCTGCTGGCGCGGCCACACCCCTGGCCGCGCCGGCTGGCCGCCTGGGGGACTCCCCCTCTTCTGGTGCCCTACCGAGGCCCCTATTTATTCCCGTCACGTGAAAACCCCAGAACATACGTCGTTTTCCCAGTTTCCGTCGCGGAGCCGCCGCCACCCTTTGTTCGTCTTCGATAGGGCTAATCTGGAGGCTGTTTTGGCCTCCGGTGAGGGGAGATCATCACCATCGTCATCACCATGACCACTCTATCCTCCCTCCATGATTTCTCTTCACATGTGTGAGTAATTCCCTGCTGTAGGCAATGGGGGTGGTAGGGATTGGATGAGTTAGATCATGTAATAGTTCGTCAGATTGTTGGGGGCATATTGCCTATCATCTACTTTGGTGTTTATCATCTTTTCTACAACTTGTTGCTCTTAATGCTTGTCACTTTGGACCCGAGTGCCATGTTTTCAGATCTGAACCACTTGTGTTTTCATGAGTATATTTATGTTCTTGATCCTATCTATGAGTTGTATGCACCTATTATGGTCCAGAACCGGCGATCCCAAAGGTGACAGCTTCGGACACCAAACGGGATGGACTATAATTTGAGGATTTCATGTATCCATTGAGTTTAATGCTTTGTTCCGGTGCTCTTTCACAGGAGCACCTTAATCTCCATAAGTTCCTATTGGCCCCATTCGTAGAGGGATGGTACGACAAAAGATGTTGTGCAACTTCTTATTGCAAGCACGCACAACTACCTATGGGATACATGCCTAATGTTTGATATTTTCCTAGATGGACCTTGCTTTTCTGTGTGCCTTGCCCCGTGTTAGAATCTATTACATGTTATCTCTTATCCAAGCAGCGCCCAACATCCATCTCCCTAGCCTAAAGTGTTTTTAATCCTGCTGGTTACTAGTTGTTACTTTTGTTGTTTTGCTTTTGTTGTCGCCACTACCACTATCATATCACTGTTGCTATTAATATTTTGTTGCAAGCAAGTATATTTCAGGTGCGGTTGAATTGACAACTCAACTGTCAAAGATTATAAATATTCTTTGGCTCCCCTTGTGTCGAATCAATAAATTGGGTTATCTTGCATGGGAAGACTTTCTCGATCCCTACAGTTCAGGGTCATCAAGTGCTGTTTTCTGGCGCCTTTGCCGGGGAGCATAACTTTATTTCCAAGTCTACTTGAAGTATTTTTCCTGCTGCACTTCATCCGCTATGAGACCCCAAGGTTCCGATCTTACCATCCACTATAAGAAAATGTAACATTCTGAGCACTAGCGCTACGCTTGATTCACGTTCCGTTATAAGTAAGTTTGCTTCACCACCACCACACGTTACTTCTACTGAGTCTGTTACTATGTAAGATAGTTTAGATGATGCTTCCACTACTCTTGAGGATACTAGTTTTCTTGGTCACTATCTTGAAGCTCATATTACTAAGGTTGCAGCACAGTCCGAGACTGAGACTCCTGCTACCTATTTTCCTACTTGCAAAGCATTTGGTTACCCAGACTTAGATAAACTCAAGGAGAGAATCCTTGATGATGATTATATTATCCTTGATGATGATTTCTGCAGGGAACTTACAGTGCGATAACTCTGACCCTGGTGCTATTAAGAAGCTGCTTGAAAATCACTCTATGAAGAACAAGATTACTCCTGATCCTGAGTTTGCTACATCTCCTATATGCATCACTGATCCCGATTATGATTTCTCTGTTGATCTTTCACTTATATCTACAGTTGAAGCTGGCCCCTTTTATGGCAGAGAAAATGATGACTCTATAGCTCACCTGACCAAACTCACCGAGTTGGGTGGCTTATTTACTACTGATGAGAGAATACGAAACTTGTATGTGGCTAAGCTTTTTTCCTTTTTCTTTGAAGGAAGACTCTAAAGCATGATGCACTACCCTATGGTTCCATTAATAGTCCTCAGGACTTAGCTCATTTTTTTGTTGATAAATATTTTCCTGCTCATATGCAACATGCTTCTTTACAAAGAATTTACAACTTTAAACAGTTGAAGGATGAGCACCTCCATAAAGATTGGGGGAGTTATTGCAGTTTAATTAAGGCTAGACCGGGACATGAAGTCCCAAAGAATGAATTACTTGATATATTTTATGCTGGTCTAACTGATGAATCTAGATCCTATCTGGATAGTTGTGTTGGTTGTGTTTTCAGGGAAAGAACACCAGACGATGTTGAAGGATTAATGGGAAAGATTGACAAAAACCACGAAGATTGGTCCATCCCTGAACCACCTCCACCACCAAAGAAGAGGGGCATGCTTGTCCTCATCCCCGAATATATGCAAGAATCAAAGAAGTCTATAAAGGAGAAAGGCATTAAAGCTGAAGACGTGAATAATCTACCTCCTATCGAGAAGATGTGTGAGCCTACTACTCACCCCCCTTGGTAGAGGTATACTCTCTTATAGATTTCAGTGAAAGTGACATCCCTAAAGGTAAGCCTCCCGACCAATGTTTAGATGAGCTTGATAATTTCATTATTAAGCAGAATCATTTTAGTGAGAGGATACAAAATCTGTTGCATGATAATTCCCTTGCTATCAAAAGTTTACTTGATGTTCTAGGTAGAACAGTTAATGATGTTAAATGTCTTGTTAAGCATTTTCATATGGTTCAAACTCAGCTTGAACAAATTTCTAATGTGCAAAAATATTTTCTTTCTAATAATGCCAAATAGGATATACAAGCTTATGGTATAAAGACTAGGGGTGGAACACACACCCAAGACCCTCTCTATCCTGAGGGGCATCCGAAGAGGATCGAGCAAGATTCTCAAGTGCAGGTAGAATATGAGATTGTTAGCTCTACAAAGAAGAAAAAGAAGAAGAAACATAAGGAGGCTGACAACTCCAATGATCCAATTATAACTGAAGAACCTTCTGTTGATCCCAACAACATTTCTACCTCCGATCCTGAAACAGAAGACGGTACTGAGCCCGAAAATGATAAGGAGAAGAATGATCCTCCAGAGGTGGGAGAAGAAGAAGCCCCGGATAAGCTCAAGAAGTATACTAGAGAAGACTTCATCGCAAGAAGACATGGGAAGGAAAGAGAACCATGGGTACGGAAACCCATGCCCTTTCCAGGTAAGTCTCTCAAAACCAAAGAAGAAGATCATTATAATAAATTTTGTGAATGGATGAAACCTCTTTTTCTTCAAATTCCTTTCACTTATGCTATTAAGTTGCTTCTTTATTCCAAATATATGAAAGATATTGTTACTAACAAAAGAAAAGTTCCCAATGAGGCAATATATACTATGCTTGATAACTACTCTTTCAGTGGCAAGATTCCTGAGAAGCTTGGTGACCCAGGTATACCCACCATTCCTTGCTCCATAAAGAATAATTATGTCAAAACTTCTTTATGAGATCTTCGAGCAGGATTGAGTGTCATACCTTTTTCTCTGTATAAGAGGATATGTTCAGAAAAACTAATCCCTACAGATATCTCGCCTCAGATGGCCGACAAGTCAACAACCGTCCTGATTGGTATTTGTGAGGATGTACCAGTTGAAGTTGCTAATTGCTTAATCCTTACAGATTTTGTTGTGCTTGACATGCCCGAGGATGGGAGCATGTCCATTATTCTTGGTAGACCTTTTCTTAACACCGCAGGTGCTATTATTGATTTCAATAAAGGAAAGGTTACCTTCAACGTTGATGACAAAGAACACATGGTGTATTTTCCGAAGAAAATCGACAAAAGGCATGGCCTTAACTCTATAGTGAATATCGAGACCGTGAAGATCGGAGAATGGGATTCTCCTCTACATGTGCACCAAAAATACAAAACAATTATGGTGGGGACAATGTCCATTAAAGTGAAGGTGCAATGACCACTTCATAAGGGGTGAGACTTTCTACTCTATATATCGCTGGTTTGTTGGTAAGACTTGATCAACCTTGCTAGCTAGCATGTTTTATATAGGTAAAAAGTGGAGCTTGTTATGTTTTCATTTGCTTTAGCTTTTGTTCTCCTTGTTGTACCAAGTTTATATGTTTTTGAAGCTTCACAATTCTAATTACTGCTTCAAGTTTTCAGAAATTTTCGCATCTTTTTGAACTTCAAAAAAAATTCAACAGTGAAGTTTTCAGAAAAATTCTAGAAAAATAAAAATCAAATTTTCCATGTCAAGAGTGACCCACGGGCACCTGTGGCTGACCAAGGGGCCACCAGTGGCACAGGCGGCCAGCTGGCGCGGCCTGCCCCCTGGCCGCACCCACAGTGCGCCTGGGGCCCACAGGCCCCACCTCCAGGTACTTCTTCTTCCTCTCTCGCTCTTTCTCTCCAAAAACACGAGTTCTGCTCTTGTGTTCGCGTTCTTGCTATTCTTGGAGGGGATTTTTGTAATGCCCCCAAAATCAAGACGTGTATAGTAATCATACACGCAAGGTACACAGTCGAGATCAGGGACTCACGGTAAGATATCACAACACAACTCTACAAATAAAATAATACAAACTGTATAATACAAGCCAGGGGCCACGAGGGCTCGAATACAACAGCTCGAGAGAACAAGGTTAGCGGAAGCAATAGTATCTGAGTACAAACACAAGGATACAACGTTGCCTTAAAAAGGCTAGCACAAAATCAACACTCGATCGAAAAGGCGAGGCCTCCTTCCTAGGAACCTCCAAACTACCCCTGGTCGAGGGGATCTCCATGTCATAGAAGGCATCAGGGATCTTGACATTGCGGTGGTCAGCATCGGGGATCTCCTACTCCTGGATGCCAACGTCCACTGCATCGGCCGGTCAGGAAAAACAAAAAGGGGGAAATAAAGCAAGGGTGAGTATCTAGCATACCCGCGAGTCTTACGTCCGCTACTAGCCATTTATGCATTTTTATCAAATGGAAAGGGGAGGTTGTATATAGTGGAATGGGTGGCAGAAAACCAGAATAAGGAAGAGAAGCTAGGCCTATCGAAGACTAGCATCTTCCGACGTGTCTTGCAGCATGAGGAGAGAATACCCAACAGTTCATATAAAGCTTAAACTAACAATGCATCAGAAGTTGTTGCAGCATAGTATAATAGTAACTTGTAATTATTAACAATTATATATGCCTCCGAGTTCCCCTGCTCGACTCCCTGCGAGGAATAGAAACCGGAACCAACAGTTTAATAGTAGTATTTTGTAGTAGTAGCCTCTGGCTTCAGCATAAATCGTCCTGTTATCGTGGACACGGCTATTCGAATAGATCAAACTCCCTGTAGATGTGCACTGGTGTCATACTACACGCTCGGATCTCCAGGGTGGCGTACACCTTGTTAGGGAACACCCCACCGAGGCTATATGACATGCCGAGGCCCATCCTACGGCTCATCAGAGAGGTCCACGCCGGTCTACAGCACTAAGGGCAATGGGGTCATGGGCCTATCACCCCTCGCTCTCCGGATCGTTGCGAGGACAGTGAATTCCAGCGCCACCGGCGCGATCCGAACGTGCCGCATTGCTGAACTGGATGTCTTTCAGAGCTTTTGAACGAGACCACAACGCGGAGGGCCCACACCGTAATCCCACGTATAGGTAGTGCGTACAAGCCAAAAGGCTACTCAAGTCATCCACCTAAACCATTAGTCATTTTATTATTATCTGCTGGGACAACCATTATCGTTTCCCTTTATCTGGGTGAGTCATGGACAACGACAGCAACCAGGTGTTGACACCGGTTTTTGGCATGACAATAAAACTATATAAGATGACCTCAAATGAAGAAGTGCTCTACATGAAAAAGTTGGGTATTGTCGATGTGAACAACTTTGTAGTTCGATCCATCGTCATCCGATTCCATCTCAAGGGCCGAAACTATGTTCCTGGAAACAAGGCTATGGCATTCAGTTCACTATTTGGATTATTGCGCCCTCAAGATGGCTTCAAATAATGAAATTTATACATCTATTGGCTTCGTCTCATTGGGCCGGTCGATTTTGACACTTGACTCGTCCAAATCCGAGTTCGTATGAAGAAGTTATAGCCAAATCAGTGTAGCACAACAGGGAAGACCGGTACTACTGGCCTGGACAAGGGGTAATACCGGCCAATGCGCAAAAAACCTTCGGTAGGAGCCCGGAACAGGGCGGGTATCACCCCGGTTGTTCCGGTAAATAATATGTACTGGTACTACCGGTCCGGAGACCGGTACTACCGGTCCGGAGACCGGTACTACCGCTCGGGTACGCGAAAAACCATTTGTTGAGGCCCGGAATTGAGCCGGTATCACCCCGGTTGTTCCGGTAAAAATTAATATACCGGTACTACCAGTCCATTACCGGTCGACCGGTACTACCGGTCTGAGAGAGCGGTACTACCGGTCTGTGCGCAGATTCGTGCAGATTTTGGTCCAAGTTTGGATATAGTTTTTGGCATTGTGACGGGAATCCAAGTCTGTGTCTTGCAAGGGAAGTCCAACCCCCTCATATATAGATGAGGTGACGGCCGATTGAAACAACACACAATCGAACAAACACATCGACACTTCCAAACCCTAATTTTATCCCTCTCCCTTGTTCATTCTCTCTCGTTCTTCGTATGTTCTTCTTATTTCAGGGCGACGAATCCACGAGGCTCTAGGGGCAAGGGAATCGACCTAGGGCAGTGATGACCCTCAACGTAAAGGGATCGATTGCAGCGTTTTCGATAAGTAAGAGTGTCGAACCCAACGAGGAGCGACAGGTATTGATAGGTGATTTTGGACAAGGAATAACTGCAAGCACTGAAAGATAACTTTTTAGGAGTTTTCGATATAAGCAACAATAAGATAAAAGAAAGCAAAGTAAATAGTACTGAGGAGTAGCAAGTGGCCCAATCCTTTTGAGCAAAGGATAAGCCTGACAACTGAACTTATAAAGACTAAAGCGTTCTTGAGGACACATGGAGAGGTAGTCACGTGCTTTCGCCATACTCCGTATCGATAACAAGTGTTGTGCTGATAAGTGTTGAGTGGGTGGATCTATGCTAGCACACCTTTTAGACTAAGATAAGTGCACTCTTATGATTAAACATCTTGCAAGCATCCGCAAATACAAGATAGAAATTAAGGCAAAGCCTAACCACAGCAATAAGATCAAGGATCCAGTATTCCCTTGTGCAAAAGTGTGCAAACTGGGGTTCAGGTTTCTATCACTCCGGCCACCCACCGTAAGCATTCTTAATACACAATGTATTCCCCTAGGTCCTTAAGAAGGCGAAGTGTTGAGTGTTCGACTCACACAACACCACTAGGAAAATAACAACACAACTTAAATATCAAACAACAGAAATTACTTCAACATCATATGACTACTAACAACTAGACTTCTTCCATGTCCTCAAGAACTAAAGTAACTACTCACAAGACATAAAAGAGATCATGATCAGAGGTGATAAATATATGATAAATAATCTGGACATAATGATATTTCTCCAACAAAACTCAATAGCATTCACCACAAAATAGTAATCATCACCGGTAGAGTAGAGAGGATAGATAGTACGGATTACAACACAAGATAAACTTGTGAGGTGAGATTGGATGGTGGTGGAGATGGTGCTGATGTTGGGGATGATGTTGATGATGATCTCGATGATGCCCGTGACGATGGCGATGATCTCCCCTTCCGGGAGGTGATCTCCTCGGCGGAATCTGCCCGCCGGAGAGCCCTTTTCTTCTCTGTAGGTTTCCGCAATGGAGCGGCGGAGGAACTCCATAAAAGCTTCTCTTTCTAGGGTTTTCGCGTAACGAGGAGTATATAGGGCAGAGGGGAGAGCCGAGAGTGGCCCCAGAGCTCCAGGCGCCCTCCCGGCGCGGCCAGGGGTGGGGCCGTGCCAGGTGGCTGCCTGGGGCTCCTGTGGCCCCCCTCTGGCCCCTCTTCGGCGAGTCTTCGTTAATCTTCTGGAAAATACCCCCCGTTGATTTTCAGGAAATTTGGAGGTATTCTTCTTCAGCAACTCAGCGTCTACTTTTTACCGCTGAATCCTGCTTTTGCTGCTTCGGCACCGGAAAGTTGCAAATTGTGTAAAATAAGCCAAAACAACATAAGAACATCATCATAACATGAAATTTATCAATGAATAAGGATGAATTACGATATAAAATAGTGATGCAATTTGGACGTATCAACTCCCCCAAGCTTAGACCTCGCTTGTCCCCAAGCGAAATCTGAGCTCGGTAAACCTGTCCACAAGTTTAGAGAGTGAAGTGTCGATAAATAAAATACGGACAAGAAGTATCATGATCTTTTCACCAAACTCAAACATCCTAAACAGAAATCTCCACTCATAAGGCCCTTATGAAAGAGTAATAACAATTATAAACAAAATTAGGGCTAAGGAAACTCATCAAATCATGGCAAACAAGTCCTTTGGTCAAGGGACAACTAATAGCTTTTACCTTTGCTCTTTCTCTTTATATTTTGAAGAGATAATTTGGAACTTTTTGGAAAGAACAAGCTATTAGTCATGAAGTGCAAATGCTAACACAAAGGAAGATGTTTGCTTGGCAAATGCTTTTGCAAACAACTTATTTATCAAAAGATAATGTCAACAATGATATGACATGGAAAAACTTAATGCAGCATTATATTGAGGAATCTTCATCAGCATCAAGTGTCTGTTCTCTTTGGGAAAGGAGGAAGTAGGGAAAACTGACTCAACATAAAAGTAAAGGAAAAATCCTTGTTAAAGGCAAGCAGGGAAAACTCAAGTGCTATCCTTAAATCAAACAGAATGAAAACATGTTTTGAGAGCTGCATGATTTGTCAACGAATGCTAATAGATAACTCAATTTCTTCTCAGATTGGACAAGTTTCGAGGAACGGCTCCTAAACGGGGACGATCACATCCCCGGAATCTCCTTTGTTTATCACTGCCAAAGTTTTCTGATTTCTCATGAACAAAGCGCGAAGGTGGGTTTGTTTGTTGTATTATCTTTTGTGAGCTGGGCGCACTCATGCCAGTTCCTCTTTGTATTAGGGGTTTGCAAATTAGACATGCAATCCCGGGGTAAAACTTGCCCAACTTAAGAAGATCATGAATTAACTACTACTTCCTCATGAGCTAAAACAGGGGCACAAAATAGAAGATTTTGAACATCTAAGGATAACACAAAAATTATATGCTTTAGGAGTGGTAATGGAATACCACGAATAGGAAGGTATGGTAGAATCATATGGAAGATACTGGTTTCAGGGTATGGATGCACAAGCAGAATTCCGCTTAGTACAGAGATTTGGCTAGAAAAGGCTTTGAGAGAACAGACAATTGATGATGACTTGGATGCAAAGCAATATAAAGCATAAACATTAAAACAAGCATAGCACATCAAGCTGTCTTCCTTGTTTTGGCTATGTCGCTACTTTGAGAAAAATAACATGCTTGTTGCTATGACCAAAGCTATGTTTGCCAAGATTAAATAAAGTATTCAAAGCCATACCTGATATAAGGTCAATACTCCCCATAAGAATCATCACGAGGTCGATTGCGTGAAGAGAATACCGAGTGCAGCGAAGGGATCAATAGACATGATACGACTCTACTTGACTCTAAAACACATAGATAAAGATAAAAATACCGGGCACTCCCCCAAGCTTGGAACAAGCTAAGGGGATGCCATTACCCAAGGAGATTTACTCCTCATTCTTGTTCTTGTCGGTCACGTACTCCTTGGCGAAGCGCTTCCATGGCAGCTGTTCTCTAGTCTCAAAGGACATTCCCGTCTCCAGGATCCTGCACTCAGCACCCAAACCCATGCGCAGAAACTTTAGTTCATACTCACAGTTCTGGTTCTGCAGGTCATAGATCTGTGCTTGGAGCCCATAAACTTTTTCTTCTAGTGCGGCCAAACTTGACCACATCTCCTTCATCTCCTTCTTGTGGGAAGCCTCTATCTCGTTCATGATGTCGAAGGTAGCTTCAACACCACGCTCCACCATCTTATTGAACTTGAAGACCTCATGTTCCACCTCCTTTAGCCGCTCCTCGGTGCTCCCCTCCTTGACTGGTCCCTTCAGATCCTCGTAATTTGGAACTTTTATGGCGGTTTCACGATATTTCCTTACCGTAATACATTCCTTTCCTTACTCTGCTCCTGCTGGTGTCTGGAACAGGGCTGCAACATGTTCTTCATGAGTTGTTGTGTATACCAAATCCACATCAACATTGACAGGATCTCCTGCTATGTAATGCTTAAGTCTTTTCCCATTCACCACTTGAGGTTTGGTGCCTTCAAAATTTTCAATCTTGATTGCACCCGAGCGGTAGACTTCCTCAATATGAAATGGCCCTTCCCACCTGGAAAGTAGTTTACCTGGAGAAAACCTGAAACGGGATCTAAACAACAAAACTTTATCACCAACATTAAATTCACATTTCAGAATCCTCCTATCGTGCCACTTCTTTACCTTTTCCTTGAACATTTTAGCGCTCTCATAAGCTTCACTTCTCCACTCATCTAGAGAAGTTAAGTTCATAAGATGCTTTCACCAGCTAATTTCGGGTCAGCATTAACCTCTCTAATAGCCTAGAAAGCTTTGTGTTGTAATTCTAATGGAAGATGGCAAGCCTTGCCATAGACCATCTTATAGGCAGACATGCCCATGGGGTTTTTGTAAGCAATTCTATACGCCCACAAAGCATCTCCTAACTTATTTGACCAATCTTTTATATTTCTATTGACTGTCTTCTGTAAGATCAATTTGATCTCTCTATTGGTGAGCTCGACTTGCCCACTAGTTTGAGGGTGGTACAGTGAAGCAATTCTATGATTGACATCGTACTTGGCTAAAGCTTTTCTAAAAGCTCCATGTGTAAAGTGCGAACCCCCATCAGTCATGAGGTACCTGGGTACTCCAAACCTATGAAAAATTACATCCTTGAGCATTTTCAAAGATGTCTTGTGATCAGCACTTTCAGTGGGGATTGCTTCTACCCACTTGGTTACATAATCAACAGCAACTAAAATGTGAGTATACTTGTGTGAGGAAGGAAAAGGACCCATAAAATCAAAACCCCAGCAATCAAAAGGCTCAATCACTAGAGAGTAATTCATAGGCATCTCATTCCTTCTACTAATATTACCAACTCTCTGACACTTATCACAGGATAAAACATAATTTCTAGCATCCTTAAAGAGAGTAGGCCAATAAAAACCTGATTTAAGAACCTTATGGGCGGTCCTCTCACCAGCATGATGTCCTCCATATGGATTGTCGTGACATTGTTTGAGAATTTCCTTCTGCTCGTGTTCCGGTATGCATCTTCTCACGATCCCATCTCGACCTTCTTTGAAAAGATGTGGGTCATCCCAAAAGTAATGCCTCAAATCATGAAAGAACTTCTTCCTTTGCTGAAATGTTAAACCTAGAGGCAAAAACTTTGCAGCGATAAAGTTAGCATAATCTGCAAACCAAGGACCAGAGAGAGATTGTACTTTAACAACAGCTAGTTCTCCGTCTGGAAAACTGTCGTTGACTGGAATGGGATCATGCGGTATATCTTCCATTCTTGAAAGATTATCCGCCACCGGATTTTCTGCTCCTTTCCTATCAACGATCTGCAAATCAAATTCTTGAAGAAGGAGTACCCATACGATGAGCCTTTGTTTGGCATCCTTCTTCTCCATAAGATACTTAATGGCAGCATGGTCAGTATGAACAATAATCTTAGAATCATCAATATACTGCCTAATCTTATCACAAGCAAACACTACTGCTAAGAATTCATCTCAGTAGTAGCACAATTCTTTTGAGTACTATCAAGGGTTTTGCTAGCGTAATATATAACATTCAACTTCTTATCAACCCTTTGCCCTAAAACAGCTCCAACAGCAAAATCACTAGAATCACACATAATTTCAAAAGGTAAATTCCAATCAGGTGGTTGTACTATAGGAGCACTTATTAAATCTTTCTTAAGAACTTTGAAGGCTTCCTTACAATCTTCATCGAAAACAAAAGGAACGTCCTTCTGGAGAAGATTAGTGAGGGGTCTCGAAGTCTTAGAAAAGTCTTTAATAAATCTTCTATAGAAACCAGCATGACCGAGAAAACTACGAATACCTTTGATGTCCCTTTGATAGGGCATGCTTTAAATTGCTTCGATCTTGGCCCCGTCCACCTCAATTCCCCTCTCGGAAACCTTGTGGCCAAGAACAATTCCCTCGTTGACCATAAAGTGGCACTTCTCCCAGTTAAGCATCAGATTTGTCTCCTCACATCTCTGCAAAACTTTATTAAGGTCGTGGAGACAATGGTCAAAAGAGGTTCCATAGATGGAGAAATCGTCCATGAATACCTCCACAATTTCTTCACAAAAAGATGAAAGATAGCAGACATACACCTTTGAAAAGTAGCAGGGGCATTACATAAACAAAAAGGCATGCGTCTGTAAGCATAAGTACCATAGGGACAAGTAAAACTGGTCGTCTCTTTATCAGCAGTGTTAACATGAATTTGAGAGAAGCCAGAATAACCATCAAGATAACAAAAGTGAGTATTTTTAGATAACCTTTCAAGCATTTGGTCGATGAACAGCAACGGGTAGTGGTCCTTCCTGGTTGTCTTTTTCAGCTTCCTGTAATCGATACACATTCTATATCCAGTAATAATTCTCTGAGTTATTAGTTCATTCTTATCATTAGGAACCACCGTTGTTCCTCCTTTATTTGGAACACAATGAACTGGGCTTACCCACTTACTATCAGCTATAGGGTAGATAATACCTGCGGCTAGAAGCTTGAGAATCTCAGTCCTTACAACATCCATCATTTTCGGATTCAACCGTCATTCATGATCAACAACTGTTTTAGCATCAGGTTCAAGGTTGATGGTATGTTGACAAATAGACGGACTAATCCCCTTAAGGTCATCAAGGGTATAGCCAATTGCACCTCGATGTTTGCGAAGTACTTCCAATAGATGTTCTTCTTCATACACTGAAAGGTTAGAATTGATAATAACATGATATACTTTATTTTCATCTAAATAAGCATATTTGAGCGAATCGGGAAGAGGTTTAAGATCAAACACTGGATCTTATTTTGGTTGCGATAAAATTCCCAAAGACTCAACTGGAAGGTTGTGCTTTAGGATAGCAGGTTGTCTTAAGAATATTTCGTCCAGCTCATTCCTTTCCTGCATATGCAAATCATTCTCGCGGTCCTCCATATATTGCTGCAAAGGATCGTTAGGAGGAATAGCAATAGAAGCAATATCTTCAATAATCTTATCGTTACTAGGCAAATCAGTACCACGAGGCTTCTTAGAGCACTTGGAAAAATTAAATTCATAAGGCTCACCATTGAATTCAACAGAAAGTATACCTTTCTTGCAATATATTATAGCTCCACAAGTTCTGAGAAAAGGTCTACCAAAAATAATAGGACAAAAATTATCCCTTATTGAACCAAGTACTAGAAAGTCGGTAGGATATTTTACCTTTCCGCATAAAACTTCAACGTCTCTCACAATTCCGATAGGAGAGATAGTTACTCTGTTTGCAAGATGAATAGTAACATAAACTTCTTCAAGTTCACAAGGTGAAATTTCACCCATGATCTCTTGATAAAGTGAATATGGGATAGCACTAGCACTCGATCCCAAATCGTATAGCCCATAATAATTGTGATCTCCTATTTTGACAGATAATACTGGCGTACCTGAAATTGGGCCCTTATTCTTGGCTGTGACAAGGTTAGTGGAAAAAATACAAAAATTTATATTGGAATCCAAAGCATCATTAGTAATAAGATCCTTAGCCAATGCAACTCAAGGATCGACCTTAATCTTGTCCTCAGGCTCATCAATTCTTCTCTCACTCTTATTCATTATGTCTGTCACAAAAGAGTGCTCCCTTATTCTTACGGGAAAAGTGGGATTTTCATAAATAACTGCAGGCACAATAGGGTCAGCAACATGAATATCAATAGGTAATTCTTTGAAGGGTTTTTGATGCTGATTCTTCTTCTTCTTAGAAGAGTCGATATGAGAGGCAAAGTCCTTACAAAAATCAACCATTAGATGGGAATCAAGACCAATCTTAGAGCAAAAGGTATTAAAATAATCAGTTTTCACATAGCTCTCTATATAATCACGCTCATAATTTATAGTGGGTTCAATACGTTTATCTATTTCCCAATCTTCGGTATTCTTCTGAATCCTTTCAAGGAGATCCCATCTTTCTTCAACGCTTTTCGTCTGAAATACCCCACTAGAGGAGGCACCCAACATCTCCTTATCCTGACGAGAAAGTGTAGCATAAAAATTTGTAAGTATAGTTTTCTTGGGGAGCTCATGAATAGGACATTTGAGCATTAGAGATTTCAATCTCCCCCAAGCTTGAGCGATGCTTTCTCCATCACGAGACCTAAAGTTATAGATATAATTCCTGTCTCGATGAATTTCATGAAGAGGATAAAACTTGGTATAAAAGAGAGATATAAGCTCATGCCAATCAAGCAAATGAGAGTTATCGAGAAGCTTATACCAATCTGAAGCTTTATCTATAAGTTATACAAAGAACAATTTCTTCATGACAAACTCCTTTGATACACCTGCAAGATTAAATGGTGAACAAAGTTGTGATAAATATAGCTAGTGTTCACTGGGATGTTTGTCTCCTGCATAACGATTAGCCAAAACACAATCGATAATACCAGCTGGTATTTTATAAGGCACAATTTCAGTAGGGGAGGAACAACCACAACAAATGTGGGGTGTTTCCCCATAAGAAACGATCCAATAGCTAGGTTGTCCATACGGACTAAGAACAACAACAGCAAAATAAAAATAACAAGATAAAAATTCCTTACCAGCTTCACTTACCAATAGCGCTATGCTCCCCGACAACGGTGCCAGAAAATGTTACTTGATGACCCTCAACGTAAAGGGATCTATTTCAACGTTTTTGATAAGTAAGAGTGTCCAACCCAACGAGGAGCGAAAGGTATTGATAGGTGATTTTGGACAAGGAATAACTGTATGCACTGAAAGATAACTTTTTAGGGGTTTTCGAGATAAGCAACAATAAGATAAAAGCAAGCAATGTAAATAGTACCGAGGAGTAGCAAGTGGCCCAATCCTTTTGAGGAAAGGATAAACCTGACAACTGAACTTATAAAGACTAAAGCGTTCTTGAGGACACATGGAGAGGTAGTCACGTGCTTTCTCCATACTCCGTATCGATAACAAGTGTTGTGTTGATAAGTGTTGAGTGGGTGGATCTATGTTTGCACACCTTCTAGACTAAGATAAGTGCACTCTTATGATTAAACATCTTGCAAGCATCCGCAAATACAAGATAGAAACTAAGGAAAAGCCTAACCACAACAATAAGATCATGGATCCAGTATTCCCTTGTGCAAAAGTGGGCAAACTGTGGTTCAGGTTTCTGTCACTCCGGCAACCCACCGTAAGCATTCTTAATACACAATGTATTCCCCTAGGTCCTTAAGAAGGCGAAGGGTTGAGTGCTCGAATTACACAACACCACTAGGAAAATAACAACGCAACTTAAATATCAAACAACACAAATTACTTCAACATCATATGACTACTAACAACTAGACTTCTTCCATGTCCTCAAGAACTAAAGTAACTACTCACAAGAAATAAAAGAGATCATGATCAGAGGTGATAAATATATGATAAACAATCTGGACATAATGATATTTCTCCAACAAAACTCAATAGCATTCAGCACAAAGTAGTAATCATCACCGGTAGAGTAGAGAGGATAGATAGTACAAATTACAACAGAAGAAAAACTTGTGAGGTGAGATTGGATGGTAGTGGAGATGGTGCTTATGTTGGGGATGATGTTGATGATGATCTCGATGATGCCCGTGACGATGGTGATGACGATGGCGATGATCTCCCTTCCGGGAGGTGATCTCCTCGGCGGAATCTGCCCGCCGGAGAGCCCTTTTCTTCTCTGTAGGTTTCCGCCACGGAGCGGCGGCGGAACTCCGTAAAAGCTTCTATTTTTAGTGTTTTCGCGTAACGAGGAGTATATTGGCCAGAGGTGGGAGCCGGGAGTGGCCCCAGGGCTCCAGGCGCCCTCTCGGCGCTGCCAGGGGTGGGGTCGCGCCAGGTGGCCGCCTGGGGCTCCTATGGCCCCCTCTGGCCCTTCTTCGTCGAGTCTTCGCTAATCTTCTGGAAAATACCCCCCGTCGATTTTCAAGTAATTTGGAGGTATTCTTCTTCAGCAACTCAGCTTCCCCTTTTTACCGCTGAATCCTGTGTCTGCTGCTTCGGCACCGGAAAGTTGCAAACTGTGTAAAATAAGCCAAAACAACATAAGAACATCATCGTAACATGAAATATATCAATGAATAAGGATGAATTACGATATAAAATAGTGATGCAATTTGGACGTATCAAACAGCCCATAGCCGCCGTGCTCCCTGACGGGGTCCCTCCCGGGAGCGTGGGTTTCGGGTGTTCAAAAGAATCCACCGGAGTGCTTGCGTATCGCGCATCCGGACGGATCTCCTTCGACGTGAGCTGCGGTGCATCACCCCCGGCGTCGAGGGTACACGGTAACGTGTTCGTGTGCGAACACACTTTTTGGCGACTCTGCTTGGGACGATAGATCAAGAATCGTCATCAACCATGTCAGATCTCCCTAAGCCCTCAGAAGTTAGCGCCGAAAACATCATTAAGCCCAGTCTTGATGAACTTTCGGAGGAACATCGCCAAGCATATGAAGCCCTCAAAAAGCAGCATAAGGAGGCTTACAAGGCGCTCAAGAAACATCGTGAGGAGGAGGATTTGTAATCTTTTCTTGAAAATTTCAAGAAGGATCGCCAAGGCAACGTCGCTCCGATTCAAGAAATCAAGCTTCCTCCCCTCGATGACAACCTAGATGAAATCACTGTGAGTATAGTTTTTTCTAAAGAGCAATGTGCGGTGATTGAAAGTATGGTTAGCAAAGGAAATTATATGATATATAATGCTTTCTTAGCGGATAGCAGTGCTCAGAAAAATACGACTCCGTCATCTAGTGGTTATGTTGGTGTATCCATTAGCCCAGGAAAACCTAATCGAACTTTACATATCTCATCAGCACCTCCCAATCAACAATATTACAATTTGCCGATGAATTCTTACCTAGCCAAACCAATCAAGTTTTGACTATACCTACATAACCTAATCCTATTACGAGTGCAACCAATTCGATGTCAACACTGAATCACTTTGCGACATCATCCGTAGGAGAAGGCGCATTTTTTCTTCCGCCGAACTATGGTTCGGGGCCCATCTCGCAAGTTGCACCAACAGCTAGTACTCAAGTTGCTCCTATGTCATTCACACAAGCATCGTCATCTACTCCGGATCCTATTCTAGACAAGCTAATGGAGGATTTTCATAAGATGTTTCAAGATACTTTCGGAGATGATGCAAAAGTAAAAAGTCGTGTGTATCAAAAGCCCTATCCTGCACATTTCGATGCAGTTTTGTACCCACAAGGTTACTAGGTTCCTGATTTTGTTAAGTTTAGTGGAGAGGGCACAAAAACAACTTGGGAGCATGTTAGTCAATATCTAGCACAGTTAGGTGAAGAAAGTTCCATAAAAGAATTGAAAGTGCGTTTATTTCCCTTATCTTTGACTGGTACCGCATTTTCATGGTTTGCTGCTTTGCCACATGGCTTTGTTCTCTTATGGTCGCAACTAGAACAGAAATTTCATGATCACTTTTATAGTGGCGACAATGAGCTTAAGTTGTCACATCCTACATCGGTTAGGCAAAAACATGATGAATCGGTCACCGATTATGTCAAGAGGTTTAGAGATATTAAAAATCTATGCTATCGCTTAGTGATAACCGAGAGAGACTTGGCGGATCTTGTTCTTAATGGTTTGAAGACTCACATTAAAGAGAGGCTAGAAACTTATAAGTTTTTGAATATTAACCAAGTCTTGCATAAAGCTTTGGCCCAAGAGAGCCGAAGTAAAGAGGTTCATAGGTCAACAACTGATCGTCCTAGAATGCATATGGTTGATTACAATGATGATAATTCGGATCATGAGGTTGATGTCTATACCAGTGAGTTTGTTTGGTCCTCAAAGGCCAAACCTTATACATGCAATGCTCTTAAGCCGATTCGTAAGAATTGTGATGAGGAGATGAAGTTTACTTTTGATATATCCAAGTGTGATAGAATACTTGATGCTTTGTTGCAAGATAAGATGGTGATGTCACGAGACTTTACTTCTCGCCCCTCGTTGGTTTATCCAACGTGGAAGGTTGAGATGTAGATAGCGGCAATTTCCCTTAGCGAAGATGCTAAGGTTGAGTGTCGAACCAATAGGACTCCAGCAACGATAAGTAGGTGGTGAAGTGAACAATGGCGCCGTTCACAACTCAGGGTTGCTTACTTCACCTGGATCTGCACACACAACAAATAACTTTGCTTCCCAACGAGTACAGAGGAGTTGTCAATTCCTCCGGCCTTGTTGTTTACAAAGGACAAAACGCACGGGATAATAATGATAGTGATAACAACAGAAAAGTAAATAAAGCAGTAAATTGATAGTGGGTGCAAAATTATTGGAAATATGGACCGGGGTCCTATGATGTTCACTAGTGATGTCTCTCTCCCAAAATACGATAAAATAGCCATGCGAGGTAAACAAATTACAGCTGGGAAATTGACAGGATTATGTGTGCAAACCAATGCTAATTATGCTATAAAGAAAGGAAGAGGCTCAAAAGCACGGGCGGTACGCCAAGACAAGTAGACTGAAATCCATCTGCATCTACCTACTAATCATCCACCTTGAGATATCTATCCAGAACATCTCGCTGGTATTAAGTTGCGAATCCCACCCAAAGTGTAAACTCAAAGCAGCAGACAACTGCATTAAAGAACTTTGCGTAAAGTAAACAATCCTTGCACCCGCAAGTACAAGCACCGTTGTTTTCCCCCTTGTGGCAACAACACATCCCTAGACTCATGTTTCTGTCACTCAAGCTAGTCATCAGGAGGCATGAACCCACAATCATGCATAACGCTCCCTCTTGGAGTCACTACCTACTTCTTGGCCAAAGAAATAAACAGCAACGGAGAACATGCAACAATTACTCTAGAACATAAATATAAAAGAGGAGAATCAAATATATTACTCAAACACAGTCTGAACATAATCTCATAATCCATCGGATCCCGGCAAACTCAGCATAGCAATAGCAGAAATATTACATATGTGCCTCGATCATGTAGGGCAGCTCACGAGGCCTAATCCATGAAGAACAAAGAGTGGAGGAGAACATCACATAGCTACTGATCATAGACCAATGGTCCAAGGTGGACTACTCACGGTTCATCCGGGAAGCGTCCATGGTGGTGGAGAAGCTCCCGGAGGTGGTTCCTCCCTCCGGCAGGGTGTCGGGAAGAGGTCTTCTGGTGCTCCCGATCTTGGAAGCGTGGCGGCGGCGGAAAAGAGGAGAGATCACGAATAAGGGATCCCGTCACGGGGGTTTCACGTCACGGGGAATATATGGGAGAAGGGGGCAGCCAGGGGGGCCACCAGGGGTCCAGGCGGCCCCCTGGAGCGACCCCACCCTAGGGCGCGCCGGGAGGGCGCCTGGGCCCTTGGTGGGTCCCCTCTGCCCCCCCCCCCCCCCTCGGTGATTCCGGAAGCTTCTTGTACGATTATTTTTTATTGAATTTTTCCCGAATTTTTGGAGCACTTTTAATATGGGGGAAACCTGAAATAGAAAACAGTAGAAAACAGGAACTGGCACTTGGGTGCACTGAGTTAATAGGTTAGACCAAATATGGTCAAAAGTGTATGGAAGTTCATCAATATCATAGCAATATCACACAAAAGAGGCATGGAGCAAGCAGAAATTATAGATACGTTTTGGACGTATCAGATGGTCAAGATATCACACACCATACCGCCGTTTGAAGAGCTGAAACGACGCGCTTATTGCAAATATCATAATTCATTTTCTCAGGCTACTAACGATTGCAATGTTTTTAGAAGACATATACAATCGGCCATTAGTGATGAACGATTGAATTTTTCCTAGATGGAGGTGGATAAATATCCATTCCCGATGAACACCATGGACATGGACGGAAGGAAGATGTTAATTCGGCCTAACATAGCCGAATTTGCTAATAGAGATAATGTCGTTATTGGTGAATACAGGAAAAGCAAGGAAGGTGACCAAGTCTTGGGAAGACAGGTTTCCTTGACAAGCAACTCGATGGCAATGAAGTAATAAAGATCACCATAAAAAATCCTACGCTCGGGGGGCAACCACAATTGCAAGAAGGTACTCATGTTAAATTTGTCAAGCTCAAGGATTCAAAAGTTGGCAAGGGGAAAAGGAATGAAGCCAGGCGCAAGCGAATCAAACCAACTTTTGATATGTTGCTATCCAAGTATGCCAATCAAGTGGCCGGTTCTAGCTCTAATCGTCCATCAACTTCGAAGCGTTCAAGATCACCTCCACAAGAAAGTTGACGTTATGCAAGGCCATATGGGTCATCACCACTCCCCTATTCGCCATATTACATGGGAGGCTTCTATGGTGGTTGGGGGCAGCCGCCAATAGCTCCTCATTCTTTTTCTATGGGGTGGACAGCACCTAAGAGGCTCACTCGTGGGCGGTTTTCTTATTCTTCAAAAGGCCGTTTTAATAAAGGTGATAGTCGGCCAGCGCAAGGTTTTCCGAGCAACGTCAATAAAAAAGTGTGGCGTGCTAAGTTACATGGAGCGGAAATTTCAAAATCTGACAAGCGGAAGGAGATCCAAGAGCCGATTGCTGATAATCTGGTTAATTCTAATGATGACAATGTTGTTGCTCAATAGGGTTCCATTGCTAATGATCACGAGGCTAGCACAAGCATGGCCAAGTACAGGGATCCCAAATATGCTCAACCTAAGTGGTGTCCTCCCGGTTTAACTAAGACCATGAAGAGGAGATTGCAACATATGAGGAACCATGAGAATGTGGAGCACGAAAAGGAGAAGCAAAAAGGATGAATTAATTAGTGGAATTCGTCCCATGGTACCTACAAAACAAATATGGAGACCTAAACAAAAGGAAAACACAAGTGCTTCTACGTTAAATGCAACAACACCTACACCACCAGAAAAGGATGATTGATACGTCCAAAATGCATCACTATTTTATATTGTAATTTAACCCTATTCATTGATATATTCCACTTTAAAGTATTGTTCTTATGTTATTTTGGCTTGTTTTACACAGTTTGCAACTTTCCGGTGCCAAAGCAGCAGAAGCAGAATTCAGCGGTGAAAAGTGGACATCAAGTTGCTGAATCAGATCAACTCCAAATTCGACAAAATTTGACGGAGATCATTTTTATGAAGATTCACGGGAGATCACTGATGGCGTGAGGGTTGACGGGTGTAGTCATCTCGCCTTTCGTTGGTGAGCCCCAAGTGGAAGGCGTGATGCAGCACAGCAGCAAATTTCCCTCGGTAAAGATACCAAGGTTTGTCTCCAGTAGGACTCCAGAGATGATAAGTAGGTGTCAGCGGCGCAACTGACGCGGACCTGCACACAGACACAGATAACTTTGTTCGCAACGAAGTTCAGAGAGGTTGTCAATCTCTCCGGTCTTGTTGTTTACAAAGGATAAAACGCAAGGGATAATAATAGCAACTGGAAAGTAAATGCAGAAAAGTAAATATAGCGTGGAAACAATGATAAGGATATGGACCGGGATACGTGATGTTCGCTAGTGATGTCTCTCTCCGAAAAGACGATAAAATTGCTATGCGAGGTAAACAAATTACAGAAAGGCAATTGACAGGATTAAGAACGCACCGCAATGCTAACTATGCTACAAAAGAAAGGAAGAGGTTCAAAAGCACAGGCAGTACGCCAAGATAAGTAGAACGAAATCCATCTGCATCTACTACTAATCATCCACCTTGAGATATCTATCCAGAACATCTCGCTGGTATTAAGTTGTGAGCCCCACCCAAAATGTAAACCCAAAGCAACAGACAACTGCATTAAAAAGAACTCTCGTAAACTAAACAATCCTTGTAACCGCGGTTACAAGCACCGTTGTTTTCCCCCTTGTGGCAACAGCACATCCCCTAGACTCATGTTTCTGTCACTCAAGCGTATCATCGGGGGGCATGAACCCACAATCTAGCACAACGCTCCCTCTTGGAGTCACTACCTACTACTTGGCTAAAGCAATAAACAGCAACGGGGAACATGCAAGAATTACTTAGGAACAAAAATATAAGAGATAAAAACCAAATATATTACTCAATCACAATCTGAACATAATCTCATAATCCATCAGATCCTATCAAAATCAACATAGCAATAGAAGAAATATTACAAAGGTGCATCGATCATGTTGGGCACCTCACGAGGTCAAAACAATGAAGATCAAAGAGGGGAGGAGAACATCAGATAGCTACTGATCACGGACCCATGGTCCAAGGAAAACTACTCACGAGACATCCGGGGAGCATCCATGGAGGAGAGGAGACTCCCGGAGGTCAATCCTCCCTCCGGCAAGGTGCCGGGAAGAGGTCTTCTGGTGCTCCCGATCTTCGGAAGCGCGGCGGCGGCGGAACAGAGGCGAGTTCGTGGAATAGGGTTCTGCTTCTGGGGTTTTCTCCTGACGGGGGATAAATAGGCGAAAGGGGGCAGCCATAGGTGGGCCAGGGGCCCCAGGCACCCCCCTGGCGCGGCCAAGGGTGGGGCCGCGCCGGGTGGCCGCCTGGGCCCCCCCTGGCTCCCCTCTGGCCCCTCCCGGGCTCTTCTCGAAGCTTCCGTCACGCCGATTTTTTATCTGAATTTTCCCGAATTTTTCTGGAACTTTTTATATGGGGGAAAACTGAAATAGAAAAACAACAGAAAACAGGAACTGGCACTGGATTGCACTGAGTTAATAGGTTAGTCCAATAATGATCAAAATGTATGAAAGTGTATCTAGATCATAGCAATATCACACAAAACATGCATGGAGCAAGCAGAAATTATAGATACGTTTTGGACGTATCAACATCCCAAGCTTAATTCCTGCTCGTCCTCGAGTAGGTAAATGATAACAACATAATTTCTGTGGTGACATGCTAGCAACCATATAAGAACTTTGAAAAGTAAAGCAATCACGGTTAGAGATTCAATTCACGTCATAACAGGCAAGAGTCTATATTAGCATTGAAATAAGTAACAAAACAACATTAGGTGCAAGAGCTCTCGCTGTCCGTGACTCGAATGTCTCCAAATGATGTTTGCGTACAAGATAGGGGATAGGGAATACGAGAAAAAATATATTTGTGTTGAGAACTCAATCTACTAAAGTTTCACACTTGGTCTTCTTTGGAATCTTATCTTGACTCATCCCTAGACCACTAGCCAGGTACAAGTCAATTTGATCCACTCCTTTTCGATATTTCGAGCACTCATGCAATGGATGAGAGTAAGCACGAGAGTTGGCACTTAGGATGGCAAAGAGAGAAATATGGTGGAGGAGGAAGGCAAAAAGGATGAGAAAGGCTCACATCAATGAGGACAATCATAGGCAAGAGATGCCAAATGATATATATGATGTGAGGAGTAGGGATTTCCATGCAACGGATTCACATACGAGCTAGGAAGCTCTCCAATGGAACTAGTGGGGGTGCATCTAACTTGCTCGCTCATGAAGACCTAGAGCTCTTTTGAGGAGGCTCATCCTTGGAATATGCAAGCCAAGTTCTATAGTGTGAAGGTCCCCACATAGCTATATGCATGAAGATCATCTCTATGGAGTACAAGGATATAAAGGGAGTACTAGTGTGGATCTCTCTAAAGGATAGTAGTGTTGCCCCTTTCTCTCTTTTTATTTCTTTTTCTCTTTTTCTATTTTTTTCTATTGTTTTGGTGGCCTCAATGGCTCTTTCTATTTAACTCTCATTTGTCTTCTTTGGGATCTTTTAATGTGTCCACTTTGGTTTCTTTTCCTCACTTAAGGGCAACACTCTATTTTACAAGAAGATATAGGAGATCTTCACACTTTACAAGGTACTCAAAATCATAAAGAAGATGTAACTATCATGATGTATGCAAGGTATGTCGCTGCCAGTGTAGCAGGAACATGAATGACATGAAGATCAAGTCATGAAGAGGTGGAAGTTGCATGGCAATGTAACTCGGAAAGGCTATGGAAATGCCTTGATAGGTAGGAATGGTGGTTGTTTTGAGGAAAGAGATAAGGAGGATTATGATGGCAGAGCGTATCGTGCCAACGGTTTGGAAGTACCGGCGAAGGTGGACACCAACTCTCGGAGTGAGAAGAAGGCAATGCATGGCACGGGAAAGGCTAGCAAAATATGGGAAGGTGGAAGTGTCAACTCTCAATACTGACATTAGTCCGAAGAACTCATGCACCTATTATCGTTAACTCTCAATCTAGTAAGGAGCTTCACAAAGAGACAAGTACCCCGAGGAGGAGTGTATGGGGGTTTGGTTATCCTTGCACATCCTCGACTCATGGTACGTGAGTGTTCTCTGATATTTGACCCCTCAGAAGAGTAGTGATCCATCTAGTAGCTAGAGTTCTCAACTAGTTTTGTAGGTTTTGAAAATAAACACGGATTGCCCAAAATACGACACCTATCACTAATAGGCAAGAGCTCTTGACACCAAAAGTTCAAACATTACTCACATCAATACTTCAAAACTATTGCAAGCTACTACTAAAATTAAATAGCAACCTCAATTACCTACTTTCAAGACAAGACACAACTCAGTGCAACAACCAACTCTCTTAACAAGATAAACATGAAAACTAAAGAGAGTTCCAGCAAAAAACTAAAACAAAAGCAAAGGCTCTTGCTAAAGACAAACTAAAACTAAGACTAAACATGGCAGTAGCTATGAAAAGATAAAGAACACACAACAGCAAAAAGATAGGCATGAAGAATCCTATGATGTGTTCTAGATTTTGAAAGTGGAGCGTGTTTCTCTCCCACACAAAGTAAGACAGGACCTAATTTGTTATGAACAGCAAGCAAAGCTAAAGAAACTTAAAATAAAACCTAAGAGCGAGACGCTCCAAGCATAGCACATAACGCATAAAGTGATAAAAATATAGTGAGACGAAGGACGAACTGATGATTGTTGATGGAGAAGGGGATGCACGGGGGCATCCCCAAGCTTAGACGCTTGAGTCTCCTTGAATATTTATTGGGGATGCATGGGGCCATCCCCAAGCTTGAGCGCTTGACACTCCTGGATCTTCTTTCATCATCTTCCATCGCACACTTGAAAACTCCCTTCATACATAACTACACATAAGCTGATTAGAGAGGTTAGTACCCTTAATAATAAAAAATTTCCACTGGATATAAAGATAATCTTGAAGATCTACTGTTTCTCAAGAGTGCCAAAAAAAATTTGCAAAGAAAAAGCAAGCTAAAGATTTGCAAAAGTTAGGAGAGACAAAACGTGGCAGAATCTGCGAAAAACAGAACGGCAGATAGTAAAGAATTTTCTAGGGGTACTTCTGCAACTCAAATAAAAAAATTCAGAATATACGGAAGTTTCGTAATTGTATAGATCATATTGTGTAAAAAATTGAGCTCAAAAAGATGAACTGGGATTTTTCTTGAATTTTTCTGGTCATGAGGACAGAATCTGTTTTCTGGACAGCATGTCACAACTTTTACTTCCCTTGCCGTAAGAGGCTATAACTTGGCACAAAGCTGAAAAATAAAGATAAAATGATGTTGCGACAGAAGTAACAATCATCAAGACACAACAAAAGAAAAAAGAAAAACCTAAATTCGTTGCGGGATGCTTCCCGAAAGCGCTTCTTTAAAGCCATTAGCTAGGCTTAATGAAAAAGAAGAATCAAGTTTTATCAAGTGAAAGAGAATAACTAGCCCGAGTAACGGACTCAAAAGGTAACTTGATTTTCTTTCTAGGGAAGTGTTCCATCCCCTTTTTGAATGGGAATTGGAATTTATATTCCCCTCTTTCATGTCAATAACCGCACCAACAGTGCGAAGAAAAGGACGTCCCAAAATAATTGGACATAAAGGTTCACACTCTATATCCATAACAATAAAATCAACGGGAACATAGTTGTCATTGACAATGATAAGAACATCTTCGATCTTCCCTAAAGGTTTCTTTACGGAAGAATCAACAAGACAAACACCAAAAAAACAAGGCTCAAAAGGTTTCAATTCAAACATATCAAATATTCTTTTGGGCATAATGGAGGTACTAGCTCCAACATCACATAAAGCATAACAAGAGAAGTTATTTAATTTAATTTTGATCATAGGGTCCCAACCATCCTCTAGCTTCCTAGGTACGGAGGATTCTACTCTAAGCTTCTCCTCCCTAGCTTTGATGAGAGCATTTGTGATATGCTCCGTGAAGGCAAGATTAAGTGTGCTAGTGTGGGGGTCTCTAGACATTTTGTGTAGTAAACTGGTAACTTCTGAGAGGGTACAACTATCAAAATCAATATCACTACTATCAAAGGTGGTAGTAGTGTCATCTAGGCTCACTTTTTTGAAACCCTCTATGTTGATAGGAGTTTCTTCATCTATGGTTGAGGTATTAGCATCACCATTAATAGGTCCAACGGGACTAGGAGTGCATTGGGTGCTAATTGTTTCGGTGTCCTCAAAAATTTGGATAGTGGCAACTGTGTGGTGTGTAGGAAGGCTCTTAATTCTATCCTCTTCCTCTTTTTCTCTAGCCCATCTTTCTTTAAGTTTAGCCATCATACTAATGTTTTCATTGATTTGTAACTGGATAGCATTAATAGGAGTGGCCTTATTCTCCTCAAGGGGGGAGGTTCTAATTTTGAGCATCTCATTATCAAGGGCTAAGCTTTCTACCTTCAAAGAGAGATTATCTATTTTAGATAATTTCTCTTCTACATTTTTGTTGAAGGCTATTTGGGTAGTGATAAAGTTTCTAAGCATGCTTTGTAATTTAGAAGAGGGGTTCTTGTTGCTAGGGTAGGTGTTGTTGTTCCCATAGTTGGATGGAAACGGTCTAGGATTGCTAGCAAAATTTCCACTATAAGCATTGTTGTTGAAGTTGTTTCTAGCAATAAAGTTCACATCTAATTGTTCTTGAGCAACCAATGAATTTAAAGGAACATCATGAGGATCAATAGAGGGTTGCTTGGTAAGTAGAGACATAATTAAGTCAACTTTTTCATTGAGGGAGGTAATTTGCTCGACATAATTTAACTTCCTACCTGTTGGAGCGCGTTCGGTGTGCCATTGGGAATAATTGGTCATCATTTCATCGAGAAGCTTCGTGGCAGCACCAAGTGTAGTTGACATAAAGGTTCCTCCCGCGGCCGAATCTAACAGGTTCCGCTAGGTAAAGTTCAAGCCTACATAAAAAGTCTGGATAACCATCCAGGTAGTCAAACCATGTGTAGGGCATTTCTTAACAAGTGATTTCATTCGTTCCCAAGCTTGGGCAACGTGTTCATTATCCAATTTCTTAAAATTCATAGTATTACTCCTCAATTGGATAATCTTAGCAGGAGGGTAGTACTTCCCTATAAAAGCATCTTTGCCCTTATCCCAAGAATCTATGCTATTTCTAGGCAAAGATTGAAACCAGATTTTAGCATCTCCCCTTAAAGAGAAGGGGAAGAGTTTGAGCTTAACAACATCACCTTCTACTTCCTTATACTTTTGCATATCACATAATTCAACAAAATTATTCAAGTGTAAAGCATCATCATCTCCAGCACCAGAGAATTGATCTCTCATAATAAGGTTTAGCACAGCAGGTTTAATTTCATAAGAGGTATCTGAAGTGGCAGGTGTGGCAATGGCAGTGCAGATAAAGTCTTGGTTGTTGTGACTAGTGAAGTCACACAACTTGGTGTTTTCAGTGGAACCCATAGTAGCAACAAGTGTGGAAGATTTTTTTGTAGTTTTTGATAAAAGACACAAAGATAAAAACTGAAAGATAAACTAACAAGACTAAAAAACAAAGGTAAAGGGTAGTGTGCAACTCCCCTATCTTAGCACTTGGAGTCCCCGGCAACGGCGCCAGAAATTTGCTTGATGGCGCGAGGGTTGACGGGTGTAGTCTTCTCGCCCTTCGTTGGTGAGCCCCAAGTGGAAGGCGTGATGCAGCACAACAGCAAATTTCCCTCGGTAAAGATACCAAGGTTTGTCTCCAGTAGGACTCCAGAGATGATAAGTAGGTGTCAGTGGCGCAACTGACGTGGACCTGCACACAAACACAGATAATTTTGTTCCCAACGAAGTTCAGAGAGGATGTCAATCTCTCCGGTCTTGTTGTTTACAAAGGATAAAACGCAAGGGATAATATTAGCAACTGGAAAGTAAATGCAGAAAAGTAAATATAGCGTGGAAACAATGATAAGGATATGGACCGCGATACGTGATGTTCGCTAGTGATTTCTCTCTCCCAAAAGACGATAAAATTGCTATGCGAGGTAAACAAATTAAAAAAAGGCAATTGACAGGTTTAAGAACGCACCGCAATGCTAACTATGCTACAAAAGAAAGGAAGAGCTTCAAAAGCACAGGCAGTACACCCAGATAAGTAGACCGAAATCCATCTGCATCTACTACTAATCATCCACCTTGAGATATCTATCCAGAACATCTCGCTGGTATTAAGTTGCGAGCCCCACCCAAAGTGTAAACCCAAAGCAACAGACAACTGCATTAAAAAGGACTCTGCGTAAAGTAAACAATCCTTGTAACCGCAGTTACAAGCACCGTTGTTTTCCCCCTTGTGGCAATAGCACATCCCCTAGACTCATGTTTCTGTCACTCAAGCGTGTCATCGAGGGGCATGAACCCACAATCTAGCAGAACGCTCCCTCTTGGAGTCACTACCTACTACTTGGTCAAAGCAATAAACAGCAATGGGGAACATGCAAGAATTACTTAGGAACAAAAATATAAGAGATAAAAACCAAATATATTACTCAATCACAATCTGAACATAATCTCATAATCCATCAGATCCTATCAAACTCAACATAGCAATAGCAGAAATATTACAAAGGTGCCTCGATCATGTTGGCTAGCTCACGAGGTCTAAACAATGAAGATGAAAGAGGGGAGGAGAACATCACATAGCTACTGATCACGGACCCATGGTCCAAGGAAAACTACTCACGAGACATCCGGGGAGAATCCATGGTGGAGAGGAGACTCCCGAAGTTCAATCCTCCCTCCGGCAAGGTGCCGGGAAGAGGTCTTCTGGTGCTCCCGATCTTCGGAAGCGCGGCGGCGGCGGAACAGAGGCGAGTTCGTGGAATAGGGTTCTGCTTCTGGGGTTTTCTCGTGACGGGGGATAAATAGGCGAAAGGGGGCAGCCAGAGGTGGGCCAGGGGCCCCAGGTGCCCCCCTGGCGCGGCCAGGGGTGGGGCCGCGCCGGGTGGCCGCCTGGGCCCCCCTGGCTCCCCTCTGGCCCCTCCCGGACTCTTCTCGAAGCTTCCGTCAACCTGATTTTTTATCTGAACTTTCCCGAATTTTTCTGGCACTTTTTATATGGGGGAAAACTGAAATAGAAAAACAGCAGAAAACAGGAACTGGCACTGGGGTGCACTGAGTTAATAGGTTAGTCCAAATATGATCAAAATGTATGAAAGTGTATCTAGATCATAGCAATATCACACAAAACATGCATGGAGCAAGCAGAAATTATAGATACGTTTTGGACGTATCAACATCCCCAAGCTTAATTCCTGCTCGTCCTCGAGTAGGTAAATGATAACAACATAATTTCTGTGGTGACATGCTGGCAACCATATAATAACTTTGAAAAGTAAAGCAATCAAGGTTAGAGATTCAATTCAAGTCATAACAGGCAAGAGTCTATATTAGCATTGAATTAAGTAACAAAAGAACATTAGGTGCTAGAGCTCTCGCTGTCCGTGACTCGAATGTCTCCAAATGGTGTTTGCGTGCAAGAAGGGGGATAGGGAATACGAGAAAAACAGTATTTTTGTGTTGAGAACTCAATCTACTAAAGTTTCACACTTGGTCTTCTTTGGAATCTTATCTTGACTCATCCCCAGACCACTAGCCAGGTACAAGTCAATTTGATCCACTCCTTTTCGATATTTCGAGCACTCATGCAATGGATGAGCGCAAGCACGAGAGTTGGCACTTAGGATGGCAAAGAGAGAAATATGGTGGAGGAGGAAGGCAAAAAGGATGAGAAAGGCTCACATCAATGAGGACAATCATAGGCAAGAGATGCCAAATGATAGATATGATGTGAGGAGTAGGGATTGCCATGCAACGGATGCACATACGAGCTAGGAAGCTCTCCAGTGGAACTAGTGGGGGTGCATCTAACTTGCTCGCTCATGAAGACCTAGAGCTCTTTTGAGGAGGCTCATCCTTGGAATATGCAAGCCAAGTTCTATAGTGTGAAGGTCCCCACATAGCTATATGCATGAAGATCATCTCTATGGAGTACAAGGATATAAAGGGAGTACTAGTGTGGATCTCTCAAAAGGATAGTAGTGTTGACCCTTTCTCTCTTTTTATTTCTTTTTCTCTTTTACTATTTTTTTTGTATTTTTTTGGTGGCCTCAATGGCTCTTTGTATTTAACTCTCATTTTTCCTCTTTGGGATCTTTTAATGTGTCCACTTTGGGATCTTTTCCTCACTTAAGGGCAACACTCTATTTTACAAGAAGGTACAGGAGATCTTCACACTTTACAAGGTACTCAAAATCATAAAGAATATGTAACTATCATGATGTATGCAAGATATGTCGCTGCCAGTGTAGCAGGAACATGTATGACATGAAGATCAAGTCATGAAGAGGTGGAAGTTGCATGGCAATGTAACTCGGAAAGGCTATGGAAATGCCTTGATAGGTAGGTATGGTGGCTGTTTTGGGGAAAGATATAAGGATGCTTATGATGACAGAGCGTATCATGCCAAGGGTTTGGAAGTACCGGCGAAGGTGGACACCAACTCTCGGAGTGAGAAGAAAGCAATGCACGGTACGGGAAAGGCTAGAAAAATATGGGAAGGTGGAAGTGTCAACTCTCAATACTTACATTAGTCCGAAGAACTCATGCACTTATTATCTGTAACTGTCAATCTAGTAAGGAGGTTCACAAAGAGATAAGTACCCCGAGGAGGAGTGTATGGGGGTTTGGTTATCCTTGCGCATCCTCGACTCATGGTACGTGAGTGTTCTCTGATATTCGACCGCTCAGAAGAGTAGTGATCCATCTAGTAGCTAGAGTTCTCAACTAGTTTTGTAGGTTTTGAAAATAAACACGGACTGAAGAAAATACGACACCTATCAGTAATAGGAAAGAGATCTTGACACCAAAAGTTCAAACATTACTCACATCAATACTTCAAAACTATTGCAAGCTACTACTAAAATTAAATAGCAACCTCAATTACCTAATTTCAAGACAAGACACAACTCAGTGCAACAACCAACTCTCTTAACAAGATAAACATGAAAAATAAAGAGATTTCCAGCAATAAACTAAAACAAAAGCCAAGGCTCTTTCTAAAGACAAACTAAAACTAAGACTAAACATGGCAGTAGCTATGAAAAGATAAAGAACACACAACAGTAAAAAGATAGGCATGAAGAATCCTATGATGTATTCTAGATTTTGAAAGTGGAGCGTGTTTCTCTCCCACACAAAGTAAGACAGGACCTAACTTGTTATGAGCAGAAAGCAAAGCTAAAGAAACTAAAAATAAAACCTAAGAGAGAGACGCTCCAAGCATAGCACATAACGCATGAAGTGATAAAATATAGTGAGACGAAGGACGAACTGATGATTGTTGATGGAGAAGGGGATGCATGGGGGAATCCCCAAGCTTAGACACTTGAGTCTCCTTGAATATTTATTGGGGATGCATGGGGGCATCCCCAAGCTTGAGCGCTTGACACTCCTGGATCTTCTTTCATCATCTTCCATCGCACACTTGAAAACTCCCTTCATACATAACTCATCATAAGCTGATTAGAGAGGTTAGTACCCTTAATAAATAAATAAATTCCACTGGATATAAATATAATCTTGCAGAGCTACTGTTTCTCAAGAGTTCCAAAAAGTTTTTTCAAAGAAAAAGGAAGCTTAAGGTTTGCAAAAGTTAGGAGAGACAAAACGTGGCAGAATCTGTGAAAAACAGAACGGCAGATAGTAAAGAATTGTTTAGGGGTACTTATGCAACTCAAATCAAAAAACTCAGAATATATGGAAGTTTCGTCATTGTATAGAGCATACTGTGTAAAACATTCAGCTCAAAAAGATGAACTGGGATTTTTCTGGAATTTTTCTTGTCATGAGGACAGAATCTGTTTTCTGGACAGCATGTCACAACTTTTACTTCCCTTGCCGTAAGAGGCTATAACTTGGCACAAAGCTGAAAAATAAATATACAATGATGTTGCTACAGAAGTAAAAGTCATCAAGACACAACAAAAGAAAAAAGAAAAACCTAAATTCGTTGCGGGCTGCCTCCCGAAAGCGCTTCTTTAAAGCCATTAGCTAGGCTTAATGCAAAAGAAGAATGAAGTTTTATCAAGAGAAAGAGAATAACTAGCCCGAGTAACGGACTCAAAAGGTAACTTGATTTTCTTTCTAGGGAAGTGTTCCATCCCCTTTTTGAATGGGAATTGGAATTTTATATTCCCCTCTTTCATGTCAATAACCGCACCAACAGTGCGAAGAAAAGGACGTCCCAAAATAATTGGACATAAAGGTTCACACTCTATATCCATAACAATAAAATCAACGGGAACATAGTTGTCATTGACAATGATAAGAACATCTTCGATCTTCCCTAAAGGTTTCTTTACGGAAGAATCAACAAGACAAACACCAAAAAAACAAGGCTCAAAAGGTTTCAATTCAAACATATCAAATATTCTTTTGGGCATAACGGAGGTACTAGCTCCAACATCACATAAAGCATAACAAGAGAAGTTATTTAATTTAATTTTGATCATAGGGTCCCAACCATCCTCTAGCTTCCTAGGTACGGAGGATTCTACTCTAAGCTTCTCCTCCCTAGCTTTGATGAGAGCATTTGTGATATGCTTCGTGAAGGCAAGATTAAGTGTGCTAGTGTGGGGGTCTCTAGACATTTTGTGTACTAAACTGATAACTTCTGAGAGGGTACAACTATCAAAATCAATATCACTACTATCAAAAGTGGTAGTAGTGTCATCTAGGCTCACTTGTTTGAAACCCTCTATGTTCATAGGAGTTTCTTCATCTATGGTTGAGGTATTAGCATCACCATTAATAGGTCCAACGGGACTAGGAGTGCATTGGGTGCTAATTGTTTCGGTGTCCTCAAAAATTTGGATAGTGGCAACTGTGTGGTGTGTAGGAAGGCTCTTAATTCTATCCTCTTCCTCTTTTTCTCTAGCCCATCTTTCTTTAAGTTTAGCCATCATACTAATGTTTTCATTGATTTGTAACTGGATAGCATTAATAGGAGTGGCCTTATTCTCCTCAAGGGGGGAGGTTCTAATTTTGAGCATCTCATTATCAAGGGCTAAGCTTTCTACCTTCAAAGAGAGATTATCTATTTTAGATAATTTCTCTTCTACATTTTTGTTGAAGGCTATTTGGGTAGTGATAAAGTTTCTAAGCATGCTTTGTAATTTAGAAGAGGGGTTCTTGTTGCTAGGGTAGGTGTTGTTGTTCCCATAGTTGGATGGAAACGGTCTAGGATTGCTAGCAAAATTTCCACTATAAGCATTGTTGTTGAAGTTGTTTCTAGCAATAAAGTTCACATCTAATTGTTCTTGAGCAACCAATGAATTTAAAGGAACATCATGAGGATCAATAGAGGGTTGCTTGGTAAGTAGAGACATAATTAAGTCAACTTTTTCATTGAGGGAGGTAATTTCCTCGACATAATTTACCTTCCTACCTGTTGGAGCGCGTTCGGTGTGCCATTGGGAATAATTGGTCATCATTTCATCGAGAAGCTTCGTGGCAGCACGAAGTGTAGTTGACATAAAGGTTCCTCCCGCGGCCGAATCTAACAGGTTCCGCTAGGTAAAGTTCAAGCCTACATAAAAAGTCTGGATAACCATCCAGGTAGTCAAACCATGTGTAGGGCATTTCTTAACAAGTGATTTCATTCGTTCCCAAGCTTGAGCAACGTGTTCATTATCCAATTTCTTAAAATTCATAGTATTACTCCTCAATTGTATAATCTTAGCAGGAGGGTAGTACTTCCCTATAAAAGCATCTTTGCACTTATCCCAAGAACTATGCTATTTCTAGGCAAAGATTGAAACCAGATTTTAGCATCTCCCCTTAAAGAGAAGGGAAAGAGCTTGAGCTTAACAACATCACCTTCTACTTCCTTATACTTTTGCATATCACATAATTCAACAAAATTATTCAAGTGTAAAGCAGCATCACCTCCAACACCAGAGAATTGATCTCTCATAACAAGGTTTAGCAAAGCAGGTTTAATTTCATAAGAGGTAGCTGAAGTGGCAGGTGTGGCAATGGGAGTGCAGATAAAGTCTTGGTTGGTGTGACTAGTGAAGTCACACAACTTGGTGTTTTCAGTGGAACCCATAGTAGCAGCAAGTGTGGCAGATTTTTTTGTAGTTTTTGATAAAAGACACAAAGATAAAAACTGAAAGATAAACTAACAAGACTAAAAAACAAAGGTAAAGGGTAGTGTGCAACTCCCCTATCTTAGCACTTGGAGTCCCCGGCAACGGCGCAAGAAATTTTCTTGATGGCGCGAGGGTTGACGGGTGTAGTCTTCTCGCCCTTCGTTGGTGAGCCCCAAGTGGAAGGCGTGATGCAGCACAGCAGCAAATTTCCCTCGGTAAAGATACCAAGGTTTGTCTCCAATAGGACTCCAGAGATGATAAGTAGGTGTCAGCGGCGCAACTGACGCGGACCTGCACACAAACACAGATAACTTTGTTCCCAACGAAGTTCAGAGAGGTTGTACATCTCTCTGGTCTTGTTGTTTACTAAGGATAAAATGCAAGGGATAATAATAGCAACTGGAAAGTAAATGCAGAAAAGTAAATATAGCGTGGAAACAATGATAAGGATATGGACCGGGATACGTGATGTTCGCTAGTGATGTCTCTCTCCCAAAAGACGATAAAATTGCTATGCGAGGTAAACAAATTACAGAAAGGCAATTGACAGGATTAAGAACGCACCGCAATGCTAACTATGCTACAAAAGAAAGGAAGAGGTTCAAAAGCACAGGCAGTACGCCTAGATAAGTAGACCGAAATCCATCTGCATCTACTACTAATCATCCACCTTGAGATATCTATCCAGAACATCTCGCTGTTATTAAGTTGCGAGCCCCACCCAAAGTGTAAACCCAAAGCAACAGACAACTGCATTAAAAAGAACTCTGCGTAAAGTAAACAATCCTTGTAACCGCGGTTACAAGCATCGTTGTTTTCTCCCTTGTGGCAACAGCACATCCCCTAGACTCATGTTTCTGTCACTCAAGCGTGTCATCGGGGGGCATGAACCCACAATCCAGCACAACGCTCCCTCTTGGAGTCACTACCTACTACTTGGCCAAAGCAATAAACAACAACGGGGAACATGCAAGAATTACTTAGGAACAAAAATATAAGAGATAAAAACCAAATATATTACTCAATCACAATCTGAACATAATCTCATAATCCATCAGATCCTATCAAACTCAACATAGCAATAGCATAAATATTACAAAGGTGCCTCGATCATGTTGGGAAGCTCACGAGGTCTAAACAATGAAGATTAAAGAGGGGAGGAGAACATCACATAGCTACTGATCACGAACCCATGGTCCAAGGAAAACTACTCACGAGACATCCGGGGAGCATCCATGGTGGACAGGAGACTCCCGGAGGTCAATCCTCCCTCCGGCAAGGTGCCGGGAAGAGATCTTCTGGTGCTCCCGATCTTCGAAAGCGCGGCGGCGGCGGCGGAACAGAGGCGAGTTCGCGGAGTAGGGTTCTGCTTCTGGGGTTTTCTCGTGACGGGGGATAAATAGGCGAAAGGGGGCAGCCAGAGGTGGGCCAGGGGCCCAAGGCGCCCCCTTGGCGTGGCCAGCGGTGGGGCCACGCCGGGTGGCCGCCTGGGCCCCCTGGATCCCCTCCGTCACGCTGATTGTTTATCTGAATTTTCCCGAATTTTTCTGGCACTTTTTATATGGGGGAAAACTGAAATAGAAAAACAGCAGAAAACAGGAACTGGCACTGGGGTGCACTGAGTTAATAGGTTAGTCCAAATATGATAAAACATGTATGAAAGTGTATCTAGATCATAGAAATATCACACAAAACATGCATGGAGCAAGCAGAAATGATAGATACGTTTTGGACGTATCAATCACCGAAGAGGCACCAGAGGGGACCCACAAGGCAACCAGAAGGGTCCCTGGCGCGGCCCCCCCTAGGGCACGCCAGGCACCCTCCTGGACGCCTGGTGGCATATACGTCCAAGACGTATCTATAATTTCTGCTTGCTCCATGCCTCTTTTGGGTGATATAGCTATGATATTAATGAACTTCCATACACTTTTGATCATATTTGGACTAACCTATTAACTCAGTGCACCCCAGTGCCAGTTCCTGTTTTCTGCAGTTTTTCTATTTCAGGTTTCCCCCATATTTAAAGTGCTCCAAAAATTCGGGAAAATCCAATAGAAAATCAGCGATACGGAAGCTTCGAGAAACACCGAGGGGGCCAGATGGGACCCAACAGGGCCCCAGGAGCCCTCCCGGTGCGCCCTAGGGTCGGGCCGCACTAGGGGGGCCGCCTGGACCCTTGGTGGCCCCCCTGGCTGCCCCCCTTCGCCCATATATTCATCGTGACGTGAAACCCCCATGACGGGAATCCTTTCTCGCGATCTCTCCTCTGTTACGCCGCAGCCGCGCTTCCAAGATCGGGAGAACCAGAAGACCTCTTCCCGGGACCCTGCCCGAGGGTGGAACCACCTCCGGGAGCTTCTCCACCATCATGGATGCTTCCCGGATGAACCGTGAGTAGTCCACCTTGGACCATGTGTCTATGATCAGTAGCTATGTGATGTTCTCCTCCCATCTTTGTTCTTCATGGATTAGACCTCGTGAGCTTCCCTACATGATTGAGGCACATATGTAATATTTCTGCTGTTGCTATGCTGAGTTTGTTGGGATCCGATGGATTATGAGATTATGTTCAGATTGTGTTTGAGTAATATATTTGATTCTCCTCTTTTATATTTATGTTCTAGCTTAATTCTTGCATGTTCTCCGTTGCTGTTTATTGCTTTGGCCAAGTAGTCGGTAGTGACTCCAAGAGGGAGCGTTATGCATGATTGTGGGTTCATGCCCCCCGATGAGTAGCTTGAGTAACAGAAACATGAGTCTAGGGGATGTGTTGTTGCCACAAGGGGGACAACAACGGTGCTTGTACTTGCGGGTGCAAGGATTGTTTACTTTACGCAAAGTTCTTTAATGCAGTTGTCTATTGCTTTGAGTTTACACTTTGGGTGGGATTCTCAACTTAATACCAGCGAGATGTTCTGGATAGATACCTCAAGGTGGATGATTAGTAGGTAGATGCAGATGGATTTCGGTCTACTTGATTTGGCGTACCGCCCAAGCTTTTGAGCCTCTTCCTTTCTTTATAGCATAGTTAGCATTGGTTTGCGCACATAATCCTGTGTATTGCCCAGCTGTAATTTGTTTACCTCGCATGGCTATTTTATAGTCTTTTGAGAGAGAGACATCACTAGTGAACATCATATGACCCCGGTCCATATTTCCAATACTGTTTACACCTGCTATCAATTTACTGCTTTATTTACTTTTCTGTTGCTATCACTATCATTATTATCCCGTGCGTTTTATCCTTTGTAAACAACAAGGGCGGAGGAATTGACAACTGCTCTGTACTCGTTGGGAAGCAAAGTTATTTGCTGTTTGTGCAGGTCCAGGTGAAGTAAGGAACCTTGGGTTGTGAACGACGCCATTGTTCACTTCACCACCTTCTTGTATCTGTTGGAGTCCTATTGGTTCGACATTCAACCTTAGCATCTTCGCTAAGGGAAATTTGCCGCTACGCTACATCTCACCTTCCACTTTGGGTAACCAATGAGGGGCGAGAAGTAAGCTCTCGTAACATCAAAGAAATTTCTGGCACTGTTGCCGGGGACTCCGAGTGATAAGATAGGGGAGTTACTCACTACCTTTTACCTTTACTTTTTAGTCTTGTTAGTTTACCTTTTAGTTTTTGTCTTTTTGTCCTTTATCAAAAATCCAAAAAAAATAGTTATTCTAGTTCCTTACTTGCCAATAAATTTCTGACTTCTTTGAAACCAGATCTTATTGGCATGGAGGATTCACTGAGGATCAACAAAAGTGGTACAAGGAACACCGCTTGTCTCAAAAGGGGATACACTTATGGAAAAAAATACACCAGTTGTATGAGTATGCTAGAAACTTGTGCTCAATATATAATATATCTTTCTACAGAGATGAATCTTGTTGCTTTATGAGGCACAAACACCTTTCTTTCCAATGTGAGTACAATGATGATGAAACCTTAGCTTCTTATGCTAAGGGAAACTATAATTTTTATGATGCAGAGCCAATAGAAGAATTTGTTGCTTATAAGGGTGCCTATGAAATTACTTCTCTTCTTAGAAATATTAATGATGTCCCTTAAAAATCTGAGAGTCTTTCTATACTTAACTATTGTTTGGAAAATTATGATGCAAATTGTTATATTACTGATCATCTTGAGAGAATCTCTCCCCCAAAGGAAGAGACTAATGTTTTGCAGGACTCTATGAAAGAAGAAATTGATGAAACCGAAAGCTCCTTGGATGAAAAAGAGGAGGAGAGTGACGAACAAAAGGAGGAAGAATGGATCCATCCATGTCTACCTTCTAATGAGAGTAACTCTTTGAATCTTACCTTATATGAGTGTTATGATCCTATGGATTCTTTCGAAATATCCCTTTTTGATGAAGTTGATGCCTTCTATGCTTATGGACATGATGCCACTATGGATGATGCTTACGGAGATGAACTTTCTATAGTTCCTCATGTTAAGCATGAAATTGTTTCTATTGCACCCACACTTGAGTTTCCTATTATCCTTTTGAAATCTCCAAATATTCTGGAGAGTTTTGTCCTTATTAAACGTCAATGTGACAGGTTGCATTTATCTTATGATCCTAAAGACCGTGTTGAAAACTATACACGTGCGCTTGCAGGTCATGAACAACATGATTTATGTGATAGTTATATTCTTAATGTTGTTCATGATACTACTGAAAATTACTTTGAGAGAGGAAAGCTTGGTTCTAAAATCTTTCATGTTACAAAAAGACCTCTCTTTTTGATGAAAATTTTAAAGTTTCTCTTGTTCCACCTTCCTATTCTTGTCACTTTGTGATTCTTTGATTTATTTTCTTATAATATGCCTATGCATAGGAAGTGGGTTAGGCTTAAATGTGTTTCATATTTTCTTCTTGATGCTCTCTGTTGCTTCAAGTCCTTATTCTTATAAGAGCATCTTTTATAATCTTTATGCCTAGCTTAAAGGCGTAAAAGAAAGCCCTTGTTGGGAGGCAAACCAAGATGTTTTTACTTCTGTTTTTAGTGGTCTTGATGTTTGTTACTACTGTAGCAACATCATTGTATCTTTACTTTTCAAGCTTTGTGCCAATTATAGCCTCATATGACAAGGGAAGTGAAAGTTGTGACATGCTGTCCAGAAAACAGATTATGTCCTCGTGACAGGAAAAATCATAGAAAAATCCCACTTCATCTTTCTGAGCTGAAATTTTTACACAGCGTGATCTATACAATCGCGGAACTTTCGTATGTTCTGAGTTTTTTTATTTGAGTTGAAGAAGTATCCCTAAAGAATTCTTTACTACCTGCTGGTCTGTTTTCACAGATTCTGTCCTGTTTTGCCTTTTCCTCATTTTGCGAACCTTAAGCTTGCTTTTTATTTGACAAAACTTTTTGGCAATCTTTAGAAACAGTATCTCTTCAAGAATATCTTTATTTCAAGTAGAGAAAATTTTATTTTTATTATGGGTACTAACCTCGCTAATCAAATTATAATGAGTTATGTATGAAGGGAGTTTTCAAGTGTGCGAGGGAAGATAATGAAAGAAGATTCAGGAGTGTCAAGCGCTCAAGCTTGGGGATGCCCCCATGCATCCCCAAGAAATATTCAAGTAGACTCAAGCGTCTAAGCTTGGGGATGCCCTCGTGCATCCCCTTTTCCATCAACAATTATTAGTTCGTCTCTCGTTTCACTATATTTTTATCACTTCATGCGTTATGTGCTATGTTTGGAGCGTCTCGCTCTTAGGATTTATTTTTAGTTTTCTTTAGCTTTTCTTGCTGTTCATAACAAGTTAGAACCCAGCTTTATTTGTGTGGGAGAGAAACACGCTCCACTTTCAAAATCTAGAACACAACATAGGATTTTTCATGCTTATCTTTGTTGTGTGTGTTCTTTATCTTTTTCATAGCTACTGTCATGTTTAGCTCTTAGTTTTCATGCTTATCTTTTTTAAGAGCTTTTGTTTTATTGTTGCTGGAACTCTCTTAAGTTTTCATGTTTTTCTTGTTTAGAGAGTTTGCCTGTTGCACTGAGTTGTGTGTCTTGACTTGAAGTAGGTAATTGAGGTTGCTATTCAGTTGTAGTAGTAACTTGCAATAGTTTTGAGGTATTTTTTTTAGTAATGTTTCGACTTATGGTGTCAAGATATTTATCCTATTAGTGATAGATTTCGTATTTTGGTCAATCCGTGTTTACTTTCAAAACTTACAAAATTAGTTGAGAACTTTAGCTACTAGATGGATCACTACTCTTCTGAGGGGTCGAATATTAGAGTACACTCACGTACCATGAGTCGAGGATGCGCAAGGATAACCAAACCCCCATACACTCCTCCCCGGGGTACTTGTCTCTTTGTGAAGCTCCTTATTAGATTGAGAGTTACCGATAATAAGTGCATGAGTTCTTCTGACTAATGTGAGTATTCGAAAGTTGACACTTAAACCTTCCCATATTTTCCTAGCCTTTCCTGTGCCATGCATTGCCTCCTTCTCACTTCGAGAGTTGGCGTCCACTTTCGCCGGTACATCCAAATCCTTGGTATGATACGCTCTATCATCATAAACCTCCTTCTATCCTTCCTCAAAACAGCCACCATACCTACCTATCAAGGCATTTCCATAGCCTTTCCGAGATATATTGCCATGCAACATCCACCTTCTCATGACTTGATCTTCGTGTCATACATGCTACCTGGTTGATCGATGAGCCGCATGCTAGTTGGGCCTTTCCCTAATCATTGCTACATGACGTGCTAGTATCATTTCATATCCTGCTACAATGGCAGAGGCATACATTTGCATAAATCATGATAGTTACATCTTCTTTATGATTTGAGTACTTTTGTAAAGTGTGAAAGATCTTCTATACTTCTTGTAATATATAGAGTGTTGCCCCTAAAGTGAGGAAAAGATCCCAAAGTGGACAAATTAGAAGATCCCAAAGAGGACAAATGAGAGAAATAGAAAGAGCCATTGAGGCCACCAAAAAAATACAAAAAAATAGAAAAAAGATAAAAAGAAATAAAAAGAGAGAAGGGGCACACTACTATTCCTTTTGAGAGATCCACACTCGTACTCCCTCTTATATCTTGTACTCCATAGAGATTATCATTCATGCATATAGCTATGTGGGGACCTTCACACTATAGAACTTGGCTTGTATATTCCAATGATGAGCCTCCTCAAATGAGCTCTAGGTCTTCTTGAGCAAGCAAGTTGGATGCACCCCCCCACTAGTTCCATTGGAGAGCTTACCTTAGCTCATATGTGCATCCGTTTCAAGGCAATCCCTACTCCTCACATCATATCTATCATTTGGCTTTCTCTCGCCTATGATTGTCCTCATTGATGTGAGCCTTTCACACCCTTTTTGTCTTCCTCCTCCACCATATTCTCTCTTTTCCATCCTAAGTGTCAACTTTCTTGATTACGCTCATCCATTGCATGAGTGCTCAAAATGTCGAGAAGGAGTGGATCATTTTGACTTGTACCTGGCTAGTGGTCTGGGGATGAGTCAAGATAAGATTCCAAAGAAGACCAAGTGTGAAACTTTAGTAGATTGAGTTCTCAACAGAAAAATAATTTTTCTCGTATATCCCTATCCCCTTTCTTGCATGCAAACACCATTTGGAGACATTCGAGTCACGGACAACGAGAGCTCTTGCACCTTTATGTTCTTATGTTACTTGTTTCAATGCTAAATATAGACTCTTGCCTGTTATGACTTGAATTGAATTACATGCGTAGATTGCTTTATTTAAAAGTTCTTATATGGTTGTTAGCATGTCACCACAGAAATTATGCTTTTATCATTTACCTACTCGAGGACGAGCACGAATTAAGCTTGGGCATGTTGATACGTCCAAAACGTATCTATAATTTCTGCTTGCTCCATGCCTCTTTTGTGTGATATTGCTATGATATTGATGAACTTCCATACACTTTTGATCATATTTGCACTAACCTATTAACTCAGTGCACCCCAGTGCCAGTTCCTGTTTTCTGCTATTTTTCTATTTCAGGATTCCCCCATATTAAAAGTGCTCCAAAAATTCGGGAAAATCCAATAAAAAATCAGCGATATGGAAGCTTTGAGAAACACCGAGGGGGGGGGGGGCAGAGGGGATCCACCAGGGCCCCCGACGCCCTCCCGGCGCGCCCTAGGCTGGGGCCGCGCCAGGAGCCGCCTGGACCCCTGGTGGCCCCCCTGGCTGCCCCCCTTCGCCCATATATTCCTCGTGACGTGAAACCCCCGTGACGGGAACCCTCTTTCGTGATCTCTCCTCTGTTCCGCCGCCGCCGCGCTTCCAAGATCGGGAGCAACAGAAGACCTCTTCCCGGCACCCTGCCGGAGGGTGGAACCACCCCTGGGAGCTTCTCCACCACCATGGATGCTTTCCGGATGAACCGTGAGTAGTCCACCTTGGAACATGGGTCTATGATCAGTAGCTATGTGATGTTGTCCTCCCCTCTTTGTTCTTCATGGATTAGACCTCGTGAGCTGCCCTACATGATCGAGGCACATATGTAATATTTCTGCTGTTGCTATGCTGAGTTTGCTGGGATCCGATTGATTATGAGATTATGTTCAGATTGTGTTTGAGTAATATATTTGATTCTCCTCTTTTTTATTTATGTTCTAGAGTAATTCTTGCATGTTCTCCATTGCAGTTTATTGCTTTGGCCAAGTAATAGGTAGTGACTCCAAGAGGGCGCGTTATGCTTGATTGTGGGTTCATGCCCCCCGATGACTAGCTTGAGTGACAGAAACATGAGTCTAGGGGATGTGTTGTTGCCACAAGGGAGAAAACAACGGTGCTTGTACTTGCGGGTGCAAGGATTGTTTACTTTACGCAAAGTTCTTTAAATGCAGTTGTCCGTTGATACGTCCAAAACGTATCTATAATTTCTGCTTGCTCCATGCATGTTTTGTGTGATATTGCTATGATCTAGATACACTTTCATACACTTTTGATCATATTTGGACTAACCTATTAACTCAGTGCACCCAGTGCCAGTTCATGTTTTCTGCTGTTTCTCTATTTGAGTTTTCCACCATATAAAAAGTGCCAGAAAAAATCCGGGAAAAATACAGGAAAAATCAGTGTACAGGAAGCTTCGCGAAGAGCCCAAGTGGGGCCAGAGGGGCGCCAGGGGGGCCCAGGCGGCCCCACCCATGGCCACGCCAGGGGGGCGCCTGGGGCCCCTGGTCCACCTCTGGCTGCCCCCCTTCGCCTATTTATTCTCCATCACGGGGAAACTCTGAAGACAGAACCCTTTTTCGCGATCTCTCCTCTGTTCAGCCGCAGCCGCGCTTCCGAGATCGGGAGCACCAGAAGACCTCTTCCCGGCAACCTGCCAGAGGGAGGGCCGACCTCCGGGAGTCTCCTCTCCACCATGGATGCTCCCCGGATGTCTTGTGCGTAGTTTTCCTTGGACCATGGGTCCGTGATCAGTAGCTATGTGATGTTCTCCTCCCCTCTTTGTTCTTCATGGTTTAGACCTCGTGAGCTTCCCTACATGATCGAGGCACTTTTGTAATCTTTCTGCTATTGCTATGCTGATTTTGATGGGATCTGATGGATTATGAGATTATGTTCAGATTGTGATAGAGTAATATATTTGGTTTTTATCTCTTATAGTTTTGTTCCTAAGTAATTCTTGCATGTTCTCCGTTGCTGTTTATTGCTTTGGCCAAGTAGTAGGTAGTGACTCCAAGAGGGAAAGTTATGCTCGGTTGTGGGTTCATGCCCCCCGATGACACGCTTGAGTGACAGAAACATGAGTCTAGGGGATGTGTTGTTGCCGCAAGGGGGAAAACAACAGTGCTTGTAACCGCGGTTGCAAGGATTGTTTACTTTACGCAAAGTGCTTTTTAATGCAGTTGTGTGTTGCTTTGGGTTTACACTTTGGGTGGGGCTCGCAACTTAATACCAGCGAGATGTTCTGGATAGATATCTCAAGGTGGATGATTAGTAGTAGATGCAGTTGGATTTCGGTCTACTTATTTTGGTGTACTGCCCGTGCTTTTGAGCCTTATCCTTTCTTTTGTAGCATAGTTAGCATTGCGGTGCGTTCATAATCCTGTCAATTTCCCTTCTGTAATTTGTTTACCTCGCATAGCAGTTTATCGTCTTTTGGGAGAGAGACATCACTAGCGAACATCACGTATCCCGGTCCATATCCTTATTGCGGTTTCCACGCTAGCTTTACTTTTCTGCTTTTACTTTCAATTGCAATCATTATCCCTTGTGTTTTACCTTTGTGAACAACAAGACCGGAGAGATTGACAACCTCTCTGAACTTCGTTGGGAACAAAGTTATCTGTGTCTGTGTGCAGGTCCACGTCAGTTGCGCCGCTGACACCTACTTATCATATCCGGAGTCCTACGGGAGACAAACCTTGGTATCTTCACCGAGGGAAACTTGCTGCTGCGCTATATCTCAAACCTTCCACTTGGGATAACCAACGAGGGGCGAGAATCCATCAAGCGAATTTCTGGCGCCGTTGCCGGGGACTCCGAGTGCTAAGATAGGGGAGTTGCACACTACCCTTTACCTTTGTTTTTTTAGTCTTGTTAGTTTACCTTTCAGTTTTTATCTTTGTGTCTTATATCAAAAATACCAAAAATACCTGTTACCTTGCTTGCTGATGCTATCTTTACCATGGGTGTTGAACCACCCAAATATGGTAGGATGTACATGTTTCACTTGGCTCGTCTTCGATCAATTTGTGCTCACGCTAAAAACCCAACCGACTTGGTTGAGGGGAAATCATTGGATGAGCATGCTCATTATACGCGGCACCGCCTATCTGAGAAAGGGAAAAACTTATGGGACCAAATACAAACTTCTTATTGCTATGCCGAGTGTTTATGCCACATTTATGATTTTACTTGTTACTCTAATATAGAGCGTAAACACCTTCCTTTCCAATGTGAGTTTAATGAAAATGAGATCCTATCTTCTTATGCCAAAGGTGTTTATGATTACTTTGATGTTGAAAAGATTGAAGAGTTTGTTGCTTTTAAAGGTGCTTATGAGATTGCTTCTTTGATTGAAAAGTATTATGATACTATTCACAAGTCTGAAAACTTTGTTGTTCTTGCTTATTGCTTTGAGAATTATACTTCCAATTCTTATATTGAGGATTTTAAAAATAGAATTCTTGCTGCCCAAGAAGAGGCTAATGATTGCTATGAAGAGGAATCTTATGATTCCGAGGACTCACTTGATACTTCCATTTCTGATGATTTTGATACTTTCTTTGTTGATGGCCATGATGCCACTATGGATGATGCCTACGAAGATGAACTTTATATAGTTCCTTATGTTAAGTATGAAATTATTGTTGTTGCACCCACACTTGATTGCCCTATTATCCTTTTGAAATGTCCAACTATTCCGGAGAATTTTGCTCTTATCAATGCTCAATGTGATGGGTTGCATCTATCTTATCATCCTAAAAACTGTGTTGAAAATAATACACGTGTGCTTGTAGGTCATCAACAACATGATTTATGTGATAGTTATATTCTTGATGTTGTTCATGATGCTACTGAAAATTACTTTGAGAAAGGAAAGTTTGGTTGTAGAAACTTCCATGTTACAAAAACACCTCTCTTCATGTTGAAAGTTTTGAAGTTGTTCTTGTTCTACCTTCCTATGCATCTCACTTTGTGCTTCTTTAATTTATTTTCTTACAAGATTCCTATGCATAGGAAGTGGGTTAGGCTTAATTTTTTTTCACATTTTCTTCTTGATGCTCTCTTTTGCTTCAATTCTTATTCTCTAGTGAGCATCTTTCATAATCTTTAAGCCTAGCTAATGGATCTAAAGAAGCGCTTTCGGGAGGCAGCCCGCAACGAATTTAGGCTTTTATTTTTTCTTTTGTTGTGTCTTGATGTTTGTTACTACTGTAGCAACATCATTGTATCTTTATTTTTCAGATTTGTGCCAAGTTATAGCCTCTTATAATAAGGGAAGAAAAAGTTGTGACATGCTGTCCAGAAAACAGATTATGTCCCTTGACAGAAAAATTCGAATCAAATCACCAGATCATCTTTTTGATCTGAATTTTTTTGACAGCGTGATCTATACAATTGTGAAACTTTCGTCTGTTCTGAGTTTGTTTATTTGAGTTGTAAAAGGGCCCCTAAAAAATTCTTTACTACCTGTTGTTCTGTTTTTCACAGATTCTGCCACGTTTTGTCTCTCCTAACTTTTGCAAACCTTAAGCTTGCTTTTTCTTTGCAAAAACATTTTGGAACTCTTGAGATGCAGTAGCTCTTCAAGAATATCTTTATATACAGTGGGGAAAAATTATTTTATTTAGGGTACTAACCTCTCTAATTAGCTTATGATGAGTTATGTATGAAAGGAGTTTTCAAGTGTGCGATGGAAGATGATGAAAGAAGATCCAGGAGTGTCAAGCGCTCAAGATTTGGGATGCCCCCATGCATCCCCAAAAAATATTCAAGGAGACTCAAGCGTCTAAGCTTGGGTATGCCCCCGTGCATCCCCTTCTCCATCAACAATCATCAGTTCGTACTTCGTCTCACTATATTTTTATCACTTCATGCGTTATGTGCTATGCTTGGAGCGTCTCGCTCTTAGGTTTTATTTTTAGTTTTCTTTAGCTTTGCTTGTTGTTCATAAAAAGTTAGATCCCGTCTTACTTTTTGTGGGAGAGAAACACGCTCCACTTTCAAATTTAGAACACATCATAGGATTTTTCCTGTTTATATTTTTGTTGTTGTGTGTTCTTTACCTTTTCATAGCTACTGCCATGTTTAGTCTTAGTCCTAGTTTGTCTTTAGCAAGAGCCTTGGCTTTTGTTTTGTTTGTTGTTGGAACTCTTTTTAGTTTTCATGTTTATCTTGTTAAAGAGAGTTGGTTGTTGCACTGAGTTGTGTCTTGTCTTGAAAGTAGGTAATTGAGGTTGCAATTTTCTTCTAGCAGTGACTTGCAATAGTTTTGAGGTATTGATGTGAGTAATGTTTGAACTTTTGGTGTCAAGAGCTCTAGCCTATTAGTGATAGGTGTCGTATTTTGGGCAATCCGTGTATATTTTCAAAACCTACAAAACTAGTTGATAACTCTAGCTACTAGATGGATCACTAATCTTTGGAGGGATCGAATATCAGAGAACACTCACGTACCATGAGTCGAGGATGCGCAAGGATAACAAAACCCCCATACACTCCTCCTCGGGGTACTTGTCTCTTTTTGAACCTCCTTATTAGATTGAGAGTTACTGATAATAAGTGCATGAGTTCTTCAGACTAATGTAAGTATTGAAAGTTGACACTTCCACCTTCCCATATTTTGCTAGTCTCTCCCGTGCCGTGCATTGCCCTCTTCTCATTCCGAGAGTTGGTGTCCACCTTCGCCGGTACATCCAAACCCTTAGCATGATACGCTCTTTCATCATAAGACTCCTTATATCTTTCCTCAAAACAGCCACCATACCTACCTATCAAGGCATTTCCATAGCCTTTCCGAGTTACATTGCCATGCAACTTCCACCTCTTCATGACTTGATCTTCATGTCATACATGTTCCTACTACACTGGCAGCGACATACATTGCATACATCATGTTAGTTACATCTTCTTTATGATTTTGAGTACCTTGTAAAGTGTGAAAGATCTCCTTTACCTTCTTGTAAAATAGAGTGTTGTCCTTAAGTGAGGAAAATATCCCAAAGTGGACACAATAAAAGATCCCAAAGAGGACAAATGAGAGTTAAATAGAAAGAGCCATTGAGGCCACAAAAAAATACAAAAAAATAGAAAAAAAGAAAAAAGAAATAAAAAGAGATAAAGGGGCAACACTACTATCCTTTTGAGAGATCCACACTAGTACTCCCTCTATATCCTTGTACTCCATAGAGATGATCATTATGCATATAGCTATGTGGGGACCTTCACACTATAGAACTTGGCTTGCATATTCCAAGGATGAGCCTCCTCAAACGAGCTCTAGGTCTTCATGAGTGAGCAAGTTAGATGCACCCCCACTAGTTCCTTTGGAGAGCTTCTTAGCTCGTATGTGCATCCATTGCACGACAATCCCTACTCCTCACATCATATCTATCATTTGGCATCTCTTGCCTATGATTGTCCTCATTGACGTGAGGCTTTCTCATCCTTTTTGTCTTCCTCCTCCGTACTTCTCTCTTTGCCATCCTAAGTGTCAACTCTCGTGCTTACGCTCATCCATTGCATGAGTGCTCAAAATATCGAAAAGGAGTGGATCAAATTGACTTGTACCTGGCTAGTGGTCAGGGGATGAGTCAAGATAAGATTCCAAAGAGGAACAAGTGTGAAACTTTAGTAGATTGAGTTCTCAACACAAAAATACTTTTTCTCGTATTCCCTATCCCCCTTCTTGCACTCAAACACCATTTGGAGACATTCGAGTCACGGACAACGAGAGCTCTTGCACCTAATGTTCTTTTGTTACTTGTTTCAATGCTAATATAGACTCTTGCATGTTATGACTTGAATTGAATTTCTAACCTTGATTGCTTTACTTTTCAAAGTTCTTATATGGTTGCTAGCATGTCACCACAGAAATTATGCTGTTATCATTTACCTACTCAAGGACGAGAAGGAATTAAGCTTGGGGATGTTGATACGTCCAAAACGTATATATAATTTCTGCTTGCTCCATGCATGTTTTGTGTGATATTGCTATGATCTAGATAAACTTTCATACACTTTTGATCATACTTGGACTAACCTATTAACTCAGTGCACCCCAGTGCCAGTTCCTGTTTTTTGCTGTTTTTCTATTTCAGTTTTCCCCCATATAAGTGCCAGAAAAATTCCGGGAAAAATACAGGAAAAATCAGCGTACAAGAAGCTTCGCGAAGAGCCCGAGTGGGGCCAGAGGGGAGCCAGGGGGCCCAGGCGGCCATCCGGCGCGGCCCCACCCCTGGGGCCTTTGGTCCACCTCTGGCTTCCCCCTTCGCCTATTTATTCTCCGTCACGGGGAAACTCCGATGGCAGAACCCTTTTTCGCGATCTCTCCTCTGTTCCACCGCCGCCGCACTTCCGAGGTCGGGAGTACCAGAAGACCTCTTTCCGGCACCCTGCCGGATGGAGGGCCGACCTCCGGGAGTCTCCTCTCCACCATGGATGCTCCCCGGATGTCTTGTGAGTAGTTTTCCTTGGACCATGGGTCCGTGATCAGTAGTTATGTGATGTTCTCCTCCCCTCTTTGTTCTTCATGGTTTAGACCTCGTGAGCTTCCCTACATGATCGAGGCACTTTTGTAATCTTTCTGCTATTGCTATGCTGATTTTGATGGGATCTGATGGATTATGAGATTATGTTCAGATTGTGATAGAGTAATAAATTTGGTTTTTATGTCTTATAGTTTTGTTCCTAAGTAATTCTTGCATGTTCTCCGTTGCTGTTTATTGCTTTGGCCAAGTAGTAGGTAGTGATTCCAAGAGGGAAAGTTATGCTCGATTGTGGGTTCATGCCCCCCGATGACACGCTTGAGTGACAGAAACATGAGTCTAGGGGATGTGTTGTTGCCGCAAGGGGGAAAACAACAGTGCTTGTAACCGCGGTTGCAAGGATTGTTTACTTTACGCAAAGTGCTTTTTAATGCAGTTGTGTGTTGCTTTGGGTTTACACTTTGGGTGGGGCTCGCAACTTAATACCAGCGAGATGTTCTGGATAGATATCTCAAGGTGGATGATTAGTAGTAGATGCAGTTGGATTTCGGTCTACTTATTTTGGTGTACTGCCCGTGCTTTTGAGCCTTTTCCTTTCTTTTGTAGCATAGTTAGCATTGCGGTGCGTTCATAATCCTGTCAATTTCCCTTCTGTAATTTGTTTACCTCGCATAGCAGTTTATCGTCTTTTGGGAGAGAGACATCACTAGCGAACATCACGTATCCCGGTCCATATCCTTATTACGGTTTCCACGCTATCTTTACTTTTCTGGTTTTACTTTCAATTTCAATCATTATCCCTTGTGTTTTACCTTTGTGAACAACAAGACCGGAGAGATTGACAACCTCTCTGAACTTCGTTGGGAACAAAGTTATCTGTGTCTGTGTGCAGGTCCACATCAGTTGCGCCGCTGACACCTACTTATCATATCCGGAGTCCTATGGGAGACAAACCTTGGTATCTTCACCGAGGGAAACTTGCTGTTGCGCTACATCTCAAACCTTCCACTTGGGGTAACCAACGAGGGGCGAGAAGCCATCATCCGTTTCTTTGAGTTTCCACTTTGGGTGGGATTCGCAACTTAATACCAGCGAGATGTTCTGGATAGATATCTCAAGGTGGATGATTAGTAGGTAGATGCAGATAAATTTTAGTCTACTTGATTTGGCGTACCGCCCAAGCTTTTGAGCCTCTTCCTTTCTTTATAGCATAGTTATCATTGGTTTGCGCACATAATCCTGTCAATTGCCCAGCTGTAATTTGTTTACCTCGCATGGCTATTTTATCGTCTTTTGGGAGAGAGACATCACTAGTGAACATCATGGGACCCCGGTCCATATTTCCAATATTGTTTACACCTTCTATCAATTTACTGCTTTATTTACTTTTCCGTTGCTATCACTGTCATCATTATCCCGTGCATTTTATCCTTTGTAAACAACAAGGCCGAAGCAATTGACAACTCCTCTGTACTCGTTGGGAAGCAAATTTATTTGGTGTGTGTGCAGGTCCAAGTGAAGTAAGAAACCTTGGGTTGTGAACGACGCCATTGTTCACTTCACCACCTTCTTGTATCTATTGGACTCCTATTGGTTCGACATTCAACCTTAGCATCTTCTCTAAGGGAAATTTTCCGCTACGCTACATCTCACCTTCCACTTTGGGTAACCAACGAGGGGCGAGAAGTAAACTCTCGTAACATCACTGGCCCACCTCGGTGGCACCTCTGGCCTATATTATCCCCCTGGGGTAAAAACCCTAGAATGAGAGGAGTTTCGGAGTTTCACCGCCGCCTCGTGGCGGAAACCTACAGAGAAGAAAAAGCCATCTCCGATGGGAAGATTCCGCCGGGGAGATCACCTCCCGGAAGGGGAGATCATCGCCATCGTCACCGTCATCGTCACGGGCATCAGCGAGATCATCATCAACATCATCCCCAACATCAGCACCATCACCACCACTATCCAATCTCACCTCACAAGTCCAACTTGTGTTGTAATCCCTAGTATCTATCCGCTCTACTCTATCGGTGTTGATTACTACCGTGTGATGTGTACAGATTGTTTATCATCTATTTATTCCCACTGATCATGATCTCTTTTATGTCTTGTGAGTAGTTACTTTAGTTCTTGAGGACATGGGAGAAGTCTAGTTGTTAGTAGTCATATGAAGTTGAAGTATTATGTACTGTTTGATACTTAAGTTGTGTTGGTATTTTCCTAGTGGAGTTGTGTGAGTCGAACACCCAACACTTCGCCTTATTAAGGACCTAGGGGAATACATTGTGTACAAAGGATGCTTATGGTGGGTTGCCGGAGTGACAGAAACCTGAACCCCAGTTCGCACACTTTTGCACAAGGGAGTTATGGATCCTCGATCGTAATGTTGTGGTTAGGCTTATGCCTTAATTACTACCTTGTATTTGCGGATGCTTGCAAGGTGTGTAATCATAAGTTGCACTTATCTTAGTCTAGAAGGTGTACTAGCATTGATCCACCCGCCGACACTTATCGACACAATACATACTACTTGGCGGAATATGGTGAAAGTAACTTGACTATCTCTCCCATGTGCCCTCGAGAACGCTTTAGCTTTTATAAGTTCAGTTCCTAGGCTTATCCTCGTGAAAGGATTGGGCCACTTGATACTCCTCAGTTACCCTGTCTACTTTTCTTGTCTTATACATTTCTGTTGCTTAAACCAAAAACCCCTAAATATTTACCTTTCAGTCTGTGCAACCTTTTCCTTATCCAGGGTCACTTGTCAATACCTTCTGCTCCTCGTGGGATCAACATCCTTATTTATCGAAAAGCTACAATTGATCCCCTAGACTTGTGGGTCATCAAGAATTGTTTATTGGCGTGGTTGACAGGGGAGGCATCCCAACTAAACCTATGAACTTCTCCGCCATCAATGAGCTTTTCTGGCGCCGTTGCCGGGGAGTGTAGTGCTATTGGTAAGTGAAGCCGGTAAGGAAACCTTTACTTTTTGTTGTTGTTTTTATTTTTGCTGTTTCTACCCTCAGTCCTTATGGACCCATCTACTGTTGGTTCGTTGATGGTGAGGAGCCGCCCCACGACTGTGGTGGTCACTCCTACCCTTACTGCAATTGTACCCTATAAAATACCAACTGGTATTATTGATTATGTCTTGGCTAATCGTTATACAGGAGAAGGACATCCGGGAGAACACCTTCTATATTTGTCACGATTATGTTCTTTATTTAAGCTTGCAGGTGTAACGGTGGAGTTCGTCATGAAGAAATTATTTTCCGTATCACTTAAAGATAAAGCTTCAGATTGGTATAAGCTACTCGATAACTCTAATTTGCTTGAATGGCAAGAGCTTATGTCTCTCTTCTATGCAAAGTTTTATCCTCTTCGTGAAATTCATCAAGACAGGAACTACATCTACAACTTTTGGTCTCACGACGGAGAGAGCATCGCTCAAGCTTGGGGGAGACTGAAGTCCCTGATGCTCAAATGTCCCAACCATGAGCTCCCCAAGGAAATTATACTTACAAATTTTTATGCCAGGCTTTCTCGTCAGGACAAGGAGATGTTGGATGCCTCCTCTAGCGGGGTATTCTAGACCAGAAGTATAGAAAAAAATGGGATCTTATGGAAAGGATCCAGAAGAATACTGAAGACTGGGAAATTGATAAAGGTATTGAACCCGCTATAAACTATGAGCATGACTGCATTAAAATTTATGTGAAGACTGATTACTTTAATACCTTTTTCTCTAAAATTGGTCTTGATTCCCAGCTAATGATTGACTTTTGCAAGGACTTTGCTTCTCATATTGATTCTTCTAAGAAGAAGGAGAGTCAACATCATAAACCTTTCAAGGAGTCACCAATTGAGATTAATGTTACTGATCCTGTTTTACCTGCAGTTGTGTATGAACAACCTCCTTATCCCTCAAGGATAAAGGAGCACTCTTTTGTTACAGGTATTCTAAACAAAAATGGAAGGACCACTGATGAACCTGAGGACCTGATCAAGGTCAAGCCTCAAGTTGCAATGGTTAAGGATCTGGTAACCAGTGATATTAAAGAATCTACTATTAGTTTTTGTGCTGTTTCCACTAACATTGTCACAGCCAAGAACAAAGGCCCAATTTCAGGTACAGCTGTTGTATCTGTCAAAATAGGAGAGCATAACTACTATGGGCTATGTGATTTGGGATCCAGTGTCAGCGCTATTCCTTTCACACTCTATCAAGAGATCATGCACGAGATTCAGCCGTGTGAGATCGAAGACATAGATGTCACGATTCATCTTGCAAATAAACAGACAATTTCTCTAGTTGGGATTGTAAGATATGTTGAAGTACTCTGCGGGAAGGTAAAATGTCCTACTAACTTTCTTGTACTTGGTTCAGTGCAAGATAGTTTTTGCCCTATTATCTTTGGTAGGCCCTTCCTCAGCACTTGTGGAGCTATAATAGATTGCAAGAAAGGTAAAGTTTCTGTTGAATTCAACGGTGAGCCGTATGAATTTAATTTTTCTAAGTTTTCTAAGCAGCCTCATGGTACTGATTTGTCTAGTAATGACAAGATTATTGAAGAAATTGCTTCTATCGCTATCCCTCCTAACGATACTTTGCAGCAATTTATGGAAGACCACGAGAATGACATGCATGTGCAGGAGAGGAATGAGCTAGAAGACATATTTTTAAGACAAAATCCTATCCTGAAGCACAACCTCCCAGTTGAACCTTTAGGAATCCTCTCGCAACCAAAAGAAGACCCAGTGTTCGATCTCAAGCCACTTCCCGATACGCTCAAGTATGCTTATTTAGATGAAAAGAAAGTATATCCTGTTATTATCAATTCTAACCTTTCAGGGTATGAAGAAGAGCGATTATTGGAGAAACTCCGCAGACACCAAGGTGCTATTGGATATACTCTTGATGATCTCAAGGGTATCAGTCCATCCATTTGGCAACATACTATCAATCTCGAGCCCGATGCTAAACCGGTTGTTGATCATCAACGACGGTTGAACCCAAAGTTGAAGGACGTGGGTAGGACGGAGGTTCTCAAACTTGTAGCCGTAGGTATCATCTATCCTATAGCTGATAGTAAGTGGGTAATTCCAGTTCATTGTGTTCCTAAGAAAGGAGTTATGACTATTTTTCCTAATGATAAAAATGAACTAATACCTCAGCGGACTATTATTGGATATAGAATGTGTATTGATTTCAGGAAGTTGAAGAAGGCCACTCGGAAGGACCACTATCCTCTGCCCTTTATTGATCAGATGCTTGAGCAGCTGTCTAAAAACACCCACTTTTGCTATCTTGATGGGTATTCTGGCTTCTCTCAGATTCATGTTAACACCGCGGATCAAGAGCAGACCACTTTCACGTGTCCTTACGGTACTTATGCTTATAGGCGTATGCCTTTTGGTTTATGTAATGCACCTGCTACTTTTTAGAGGTGTATGTCTGCTATATTTCATGGTTTCTGTGAGGAGATTGTAGAGGTCTTCATGGACGACTTTTCCTTCTATGGAACCTCCTTTGACCATTGTCTCCACAATCTTAATAAAGTTTTGCACAGATGTGAAGAAACAAATTTGGTGCTTAATTGGGATAAGTGCCATTTCTTGGTTAACGAAGGTATAGTTCTTGGTCACAAGATTTCCGAAAGGGGAATTGAAGTGGACAAGCCAAAGATTGAAGCTATTGAAAGGATACCCTATCCTAGGGACATCAAAGGTATTCGTAGTTTTCTCGGTCATGCTGGTTTCTATAGAAGATTTATCAAAGACTTTTATATGACTTCGAGACCCCTCACTAATCTTCTCCAGAAGGACATTTCTTCTGTATTTGATGAAGATTGTAAGGAAGATTTCGAAGTTCTTAAGAAAGCTTTGATAACCGCTCCTATAGTACAACCACCTGACTGGAATTTGCCCTTTGAAATTATGTGTGATGCTAGTGATTTTGCTGTTGGAGCTGTTTTAGGACAAAGGGTTGATAAGAAGTTGAATGTTATACACTATGCTAGCAAAACCCTTGATAGTGCTCAAAAGAATTATGCTACTACCAAGAAGGAATTCTTGGCAGCAGTGTTTTCTTGTGATAAGTTTAGGTAGTATATTGTTGAATCTAAGGTTATTATTCATACTGACCATGCTACCATTAAGTATCTTATGCAAAAAAAGGATGCCAAACCAAGGCTCATAAGATGGGTACTCCTTCTTCAAGAATTTGATTTGAAGATTGTCGATAGAAAAGGAGAAGACAATCCGGTGGAGGACAACCTTTCAAGGATGGAAGATATTGCGCACGATCCTATTCCAGTCAACGACAGTTTTCCATATGAACAGCTTGATGTTGTAAAAGTACAATCTCATTTCGACCCTTGGTTTGAAGATTATGCTAATTTTATCGTTGCAAAGTTTTTTCCTCCAGGTCTTACATTTAAGCAGAGGAAGAAATCCTTCACGGATTTGAGGCATTACTATTGGGATTACCCACATCTTTATAAAGAAGGTGCGGATGGGATCGTAAGAAGGTGTATACCGGAGCACGAAGAGAAGGACATTCTTCGACAATGTCACGATAGTCCCTTGATGGTACGAATTCTCGTCCCTCGTTGTTTAACCAAAGTGGAAGGTTGAGATGTAGACAACAACAAGTTTCCCTTAGCGAAGATGCTAAGGTTTAGTATCGAACCAGTAGGACTCCAAGATCGACAAGTAGGTGGAAAGGAAACAATGGCACCGTTTTTAAGACAAAAGTTGCTTCCTTGACCTGGACCTGCACACACAGCAAATAACTTTGCTTCCCAACGAGTACAGAGGAGTTGTCAATTCCTCCGGCCTTGTTTTTTACAAAGGATAAAACGCATGGTATAATAATGATAATGATAGCAAGGAAAGTACATTGATAGTGGGTGTAAACAGTATTAAAAATATGGACCGGGGAAAGTACATTGATAGTGGGTGTAAACAGTATTAAAAATATGAACCGGGGAAAGTACATTGATAGTGGGCAAGAAGAAAAAGTACATAACAATGTGTATGCTAGTTTCCGTGCCGCGCCGTCTCGATTTTCGCGCCGACGCCAGCGAACATCGGTTTTCGTGCCCGACGAACCTCGTTTCCCGCGCCCGGCGAACCTCGGGTTCTGTGCCAGGCGAACCTCGATTTCCGTGCCTGACGAACCTCGGTTTCCATGCCATCGCCACGTCAGCGGTACGTTAGCAATTTTGTCCTGTAGCGAAAAGGACCTGTTTGCGACATAATCTTTTATTTTATTCCCGAATAGGCCCTTTTTCACAGATTGCACCCTAGAACCGTTTTTGCTATATATTTTAAACCGTAGCTCCGTTTTAGGTGATTCTTTTTGCGTTACGACCGTAGTGAAGTCTAGTTTACAGTAGGATATACTTTTCACTGCACCATTTTAAAATTTGAATTTTGTAAAACTTTAAATTCAAACTTCCGGTGACTGTATCTTTTATACGGTGTATCTGTTTTCGCCGATTCCGGTTGCGTTGGGATCGTGGTGACATGTAGATATCGTTTAGCTATTATTTAAGGGTTTTATTTTATGTTCATTTGTATCTTTTAATGTTGAAATTTTTTATGTGTGAAGTGTGATGTTGATTGTTATATTGTTGATCGTGTAGATTGTCTGGAGTGCAGAAAGGTTCAGAACTAAGTGTTAGAGTACTTCAACAACGTTCAAGGCAAGTTTCACTTTTGGTTATGCACATCCTATGTTTATATGCATGTGAAATATTACTACCTTATGCTGAAACCTGGTAGGATAGCCACATGTTTTGATTGATCATTATATCCAACGTTGTTATGTTTAATATTTCTTGTGCTATGTGATTATATGCTTACTGTTGCAATGATAATCATGGGGGGAATTATTGTGTTATTCAAGTGTTGTGACAACATTGTTATTAGTAAAATAGTAACTTGCAATTGAGGTACTATAGAGTGGTATTGCATCCTGAGGGCTCTGTAATATTCACGTACGATTGTTTGTGTGGCATTGCACCATGAGGGCTCTGCAATGTTCACTTTGTGTCTAGGTAGTGGCACTGTATCCCGAGGGCTCTACAGTGTTCACGATAGGGTGATGTTGCATCCTAAGGGCTCTGTAACAGTCACGAATATGTTTGTAGTGGCATCGTATCCTGGGGGCTCTATGATGTCCACGAATAGGAGGTACGTGTGAAATTGTATCCTGAGGGCTCTACAATACTCACGAAACCATGATCCCGAGGGCTCTCATGGCTGCCATTAGAAATCCTATGATCCTGAGGGCTCTCATAGGCGGTTTGGTTAGATGTTGTAATTTGTGGGTTGATATTAACTTAAGATGATAAAAATGTTGAGTAGTAAGTAGAAGTAGATGAATACCAACTTTATGTACAACAAACCAAGCTTGATTCATGTTCTTGATTTGAAATTAGTTGTAGGATGGGGACGCCGGCTGCTCTCGATGCACATCTCCTGGCCGTGGGGAGGAGGATCCCTCAGGGCGGCACCGCCGGAAGGATAGGGGGTGGCTCGCCGCTGCGGTTGCCTGCTAGCCCGAGGTCCACGACGACATCTTGTGGTGGCTAGGCTAGCTGCGGCAAAAACCCTCTGTCGTGGTGCTTGGATCCACCGTCAGGGGAGGCACGAGATTAGGTGAGTGGACGAGGCATGGCAGGTGTTGACCGACGCGGGGAGGAGTTGGCCGTGCCGGGCTTGTGTCCAAGGTCGCCGCCGCTGCAGGGGTTGGAGGCCGGCGGCGGGGGGGAGGAGGAGGCCGGCCGTGGAGGGAGGGGAGGACGCCCGCGTAGCAGGGGTGGGAGGGGAGGAGGCCGGCGGTGTGTGGGGGGAGTGGAGGAGGCCGGCGACGCGTGGGGGGAGGGAAGGAGGCCGACGACGCAGGTGGGGAGGGTAGGAGGTCGACGGCGCAGGGGTGGGAGGTTTTGGGAGAGAGAGAGGTAGGGGTGGGCGTTGAGATTTATTTTTTTGATTTAGCAATTGCTTTATATAGGGGCCCACCTATTGTAGAATACTATTCTACAATCAGTTGTAGAATAGACCCACACTATATCTATATATTACCCGTATATTCTGCTAATATTATCAGAATAAATATTCTGATAACACTTCAGAACAGCATCGTAGCGCAAAGGGAACCACACTGCTGATTCACGAGCACTGCAGCTCGGGTAAAAACGAACCGCATGCAGTATTTTCACCTTAACTTTTTAACCGCTGAACGGAATTGAGCGTATGATACACCGTTGGATTCGTATGGAAAATGGACATCTTCCACATGTTGAATACTTCTCCCGATTCTTCACGGATTAAGAGAAGTTACAAAAATGGTGCGGCGACCCCCTTTCGCAGCGGCTGTTTTTTCGCGATTTCTCTTAAACCATTCATCAGAATGATGCAAATGATATACCGTTGGAAATATATCGATCAGGAGCTTCATCCATATGCAGAATACTTTGTCTAATTCGCTACAGATTTGAGAGAAATGTAGACGCAAAAAATCGCGCACACTCTGTTTTTCGTCGCCGGATCTAGTAGAGATTCAAAGTTTTTAACCGCTTGTCTGATCGATGCGTATGATACACCGATGGATTCATATGGAGTAAGAGAATAATCCATATGTTGAACACTTTTCCAAATTTCTCACGTTTTTAAGTAATTTGAAAAACGGTGTGGCTGGCCACATTTGGGGCAGCGGGCTTTTTTCGGTAAATTCTTTTGATTCGCTTATCTGATCAATGCAATTGATACACCGTTGGATAGTTATCGTCGCGGCGTTCCATTTGTATGTAGAATATACTTTCTAATCCTTATAGTTTAAAAGTAGTGTCGATTCTACTAAAAACGCGGAACTCCGTTTTTCACGGACGCGAAATCGACCAGGTGAACTGCATTCGCCGGGCAACCGAACCGCATCCGACGGGCAAGCGCACTGCATTATCGCCAAACAGAACGCACGTGTTTTTCGCGAAACCAAAAATCAGAGAAGCAGACTGCATGAGACGGGTACCGGTTTCATTTTATCGACAGAGAGAACTGCATTTGTTTTTTTAACTTTTAACATCATTTTTTTATCATCGAGCGTGCACCGCAAGGACGAGGTGAGTGAACTGCATTTATTTTTTTAAATGCATCTGAAATTCTAAATCGCATGCAGAAGAACGAAAACCGCACTGCAATAGAAATAAAATAGAATTGCACACAATTTAATGAAGGGTCGTCCACTTTCGGTATCATTTTTTCCGAGTACAAACACAATCGTTGGTGAACTCCATGACCATGTTTTTGGTTTCTTGAAAACCAACAACAAAGTTGACCCGTGCAAATTCATACATCAAAATACAAAAATAAATACAGATGATACATACATAACAAAACTAAAAACTCCCACAGCAGCCGAACCGCATCGTTTATCGAACCCAACTGGATGCAAAAAATTTACTTCCACAATTGGATGAAAAAAAATCCAAACACATCTTGTAGCAAAATGAACCTCATCGAGGACGTGGGCAAAATGCAAGCATCCACGGGACGCCGGTGATGGGAGGCGGGGCACAGGGGAGATGGCGTTGGCCAGGCCGCGGCCGGCGGAAGGCTTGGCGGAGCGGGCAACGGCGGCCGCAGTCAAGGCCGAGCGGCCAGAGGTCATCGGATCCAGGCGCTCTGCATCCACGCCGCCGCGGTCGGGCTAGACAACGCCGGGGGCACGGAGTCCGCCATGGTTGGGGGAGGTTGCGTCGATGGGGCACGGATCCGGCGACGTGCGCCGACTGGAGGTGGTGCGCCATTGTAGGGCGTGCCTCCTAGGCGTTGTGCCCTCCCCTGGACACGAACGGAGGACGACTCGATCTAGCGCGGGCTGTGGCTAGAACCAGCACACCCCCTGGACCAGTGTGGGGCGGCGCAGAGGAAGGGAAGCGCCTGGCTTCGACGGCGCGATGGCGCTCTGATCCACGGAGGAAGGAGGCATCCCGGCCGGCTGCGCTCGAATCCATGCGGGGGTGGGGGCATGCTGCGGCGGCCGGCCTAAAGACACGCGGGGAAGGAGGCGCCCCATCGGTGCGTTGGTGTGGCAGAGGAAGGAGGTGGTGCAGGCGCGGCGGAAGGAGCCTCTCGGCGGCAAGGAGGAAGGAGCCCTCCCGCCGGCGAGGAGGAAGGGGCAGGCGGCGAGGGGTAGGTGGGAGGTGGTGGGCGGTAGTCGTGGAGATGGGGAGATGACGTGAGGTCGTGCGGGAGTGGATAAGAGGGTACGGGACGGGTGGGTATTTTCTTGTTAATTGTTTGTGTCCGTTGGTCGGTCCGGTGGGATTCGTTTTTACGGTGTTAGCAGAATAAGAAAACTGTTGTTAGAATAAGATCTTAAGGGGTGTTATCATAATAGACCCATCCTATATATATATAGGGTCGGTCTATTCTAACAACACCCCCTTAAGACCTTATTCTAACAACAATTTCTTATTCTAACAGCACCCCGCTTAACTAAGCTTCTAGCGTGGAGCGCCCGTAGACAGCACCAGCTTCCCGTCCCGGCCTGTGGAGCGCCCACGCAGCACAATTGCGACCCGCTAAAAAATTCTGGAGTGCCCACCCTAACCACGCCCCAGCCGCCCCACGACCTCCTTCCTCCTCCCCCACTTCTCGCCCACCTCGCATCGCGCATGTCCGCTTCTTCCCCACCACCCTCACCCCTCCGCCGCACCACCACATGCGCCGACGCCCACCACCACCTCCCTCAGCCGCGCGGCACACCACCATCGCGTCCCCGCCCCTCGCCATCGGCCCGCCCCGCCCCCATCTTCCCCGGCTCAGGCCACCACCACCGGCCCGCCCCAGCCCCCATCTTCCTCATCTCGGGCCACCACCGCCGGCCATGCCCCCGCCCCATCTCCCCTGGGACAGAACACCGTCGCCGCCCCCCGCCCCAATCTCCCCCGGCCCGAACCACCGCCGCCGCCCCCAACCCCCATCTCTCCCGGCTCAGACCACCACCGCCGTTCCCCGGCCCCCATATCCCCGGGCCATGGATCCACATCACGCCCTAAAGAATCATACTCCCGCGGCCGCGGCGAGAGTGCTCGCCTCCATGCCTCGAGATGCGTCTTCCCCGCCCTCTGATGCGAGCGTCACCGTCTCCCACCGGTTATACTCTGTTCGAGGCGAGCCGCCCGACCAGGCCATCGCAGCGCGCCTCCCCATCCCCGTCCTCCATCTCACGCCGCTCACTCCTGCCATGGGGGGCTGATTTGTTCCATAATGGGTCAGAGTGGCTATAGTTGGACGCGGGCACCACCAGCTACATGTGATTCAGATTTTGTCTCTGCAATTCGGTTCTTCATGTGCGATTAAGATTTCTTGATTCAGATTTCATCCCTTGTTGGATTAAAACACGGATGTTCTTCGGATAAAATTGTGGGTGCAGTCGGCCGTTGGCAATGAAGAACTCTCTTTCAAAAACATGCGCCTGGGCACATCCGAGCAGGAGCAAAAGAGAAGGAGTTTATTTTGTTTTTACAGTCAGTTTTACAGTGCGGTTTGGGGTTTGTGCTGAAATGATAATATATGTGCATTCCTTTTTATGATGAAAAATGAAGAAATTTCAATGTGGAGAGGAGATTTTATTTTGGATATGGTTCATATTGTTTTTTTTACAGAAGATGTGCTTCATTTTGTTGTGATGGATGGTTCACTTTTATATAGGAGAAGAGCAAAAAATATGTTACATATCACTTTGCTCAAGTAAAAAATAAAAAAGGACAAAAATGTGCAATAAAAATAAATGCAGTTCACTTGCCTCGTCCTTGCGTTGCACGTTCATTGATAAAAAGTTATGTTAAAAGTTAATAAATGCACCCTTTATCGGTCGAATGCAGTTCACTACGTCGATTCCGGGCCTGTGAAAAAATAGCATATTTCACTTTATCATGTGAAAAAATCATGTGAAGTTCTTTCTGTTGAAAAATGCAATCGGGTGCCCCGCGCATGCAGTTCACTCGCCGATTTTTTGTTCCGCGAAAATCACGTGCGTTCTATCTGGCGACAATACAGTGCGCTTGCCAGTCGGATGCGGTGCGGTTTCCCGGAAAATGCAGTTCACGTCGTCGATTCTGGGTCCGCGAAGAACGGAGTTCCGCGATTTACTAAAATCAACACAACTTTTAAACCGTAAGGAATTAGGGGATGTGTTTTGCATAAAAATTGAGCGCCTCGACAATAGCTATCTAATGGTGTATCAATTGCATCAATCGGAAGAACGAATCAAACGAACTTAAACAAAAACTCCCGCTGTCCAAAAGAGGGCAACAACACCATTTTTCAAATTACTTCAAAACTGTGTGGAATATGGAAAAGTGTTCAACATATGTATTAATATACTACTCCAGGAGAATCCAACGGTGTATCCTATGCATCGATAGGACAAGTGGTTAAAAGGTTCTACTCTCTACAAGATCCGCCGGCGAAAAACAGAGTGTGCGCGTTTTTTTTCGGCTAGATTTCTCTCAAATCCGTAGAGAATTAGACAAAGTGTTCTACATATGGATGGAGCGCCTGATGGATATATTTCCATTGGTATATCATTTGCATCATTCCGATGAACGGTTTAAGAGAAATCGCGAAAAAGCTACTGCTGTGAAAGTGGGTCGCCGCACCATTTTCGGAACAACTCTTAATACGTGAAGAATCGGGGGAAGTGTTCAACATACGGAAGATGCTCCTTTTCCATACGAATCCAAAAATGTATCATACACTCAATTTCGACCAACGGTTAAAAAGTTATAGAGAAAATACTGCATGTGGTTTGTTTTTACCCGAGCTGCGGTGCTTCGAATACAGTAGTGCGGTTCTCTTTGCGATACGATGTAGTTCGAAATGTTGTCAGAATAGTTATTCTGACAATGATGTCAGAATAGACCAGCTGTATATATATGACACCCATTTGGGACACCTAGGTTCCCAGACACCTTGTCTACATGTCGTTGGATCATACATTGATTTTGTTGTTAAAGGAGGTGTCGGGACCGGGAATATGCGTATGTAATTCCAGTCGCAAGTCAATCATATGGAGAGCCAAGAACCATACCCACTTGTCTAAGCAGACAAGGCCAAGTACAAGACACTCTCGGAAAGCTCGAACGTGAGGGGCATCCCATCCAGGCCCGAATGATCAACTGAGATGGGTCATCATCGTCCTCTCACAATTCTAAATGCTTATGGGTGGTGAAATCCCATGCTCATAGACAAGTCGCCTCGACCATATTATCGATTGAATTATAACAGTTACATAAACAGACTCCAGCCCGATCACTTAGTCGGGGTCTCCGGCGGGCTCAATAATACAACAAAGTGTGTCACGTGACAGAGTCACGAGCAATCACATCGCGATGCCCCAAGCTGCGCACATCTAAGGGCCACTTGGTGTATGAAAGACCGCCGGAAAGATCACAACTAAGTTATCGAACCCCACACTAATACATGTACGGTATAAACATACACGCATCATACATGTCTAGTGTAAACAGAAGGCACGAATAACATGAACTCTACAAAGTATACTTCTTTATTGACTTACATATAGAGTACACAAAGAGATCACATGACTGTGATCCAACATTACATCAAACAACAACGGAAGCAAATTATGTCTTAGTAAAGACAAGTTTAACAAATGGCTTAAGAAGCCTGATAGAAAATACAACGACCCTGCAAAGGAACCAGGATGCTGTCTAGAACTATACGACTTAGTCGGCGTCGAGCTCGAGGTAGAGGCCACCATCAGGGTCAGTGGTCTCGTCTCTAAAACATAGAATAAGCAAACGTGAGTACAAAGTCATACTCAGCAAGACTTACATCAGAACTATACTACTCATGCTCAAGTATCAAGGCAAAGGGAGGTGGGGTTGTAATGTAGAAGTTCCAGCTTTGACTTGGCTAGTCTTGTACTACGAATACACGAATGAGGTAAGAAGTGCACACGTGTTGGTGAACTTGACCTAAACAAGGTGTTACACTAGTTCTGCTTCAGGGGTGACCTTCGTCTCAGAAACGCTGTTACCGAAGCAATCATCAACAACGCGGGGAAGCATCGAAAGTAAATTGCACAAGCACATGATAAGTTGTGACATGATGTATATGGTACTGGTTTGTGGCAAATTCCATTTAAATGAAGTGTATTGCAAAAAATTGGCAAATTCAAACTCCATATTTGAATTCAAAATAAGCCAGATGCACATTTTCTACTGTTTCCCCATTTTAAAATGGTCAAACATGAAAAAAAATTCCAAATTCATAATCCTTGCATTTTTCTAATAATTTTTCATATATTATTTGTTAAATGTAGAGTTATGGTTTAAAAGTTATTGAATTTCAAAGTTTATATCTTTTTTTGGATTTTCTTTTAAACTTAAATTCCATTTACTGCGTCAGCATGACCTCATGCTAACGTGGGGGGCCTCTGACTAGTGGGTGAGCTCCGTCAGTGGCACTGTGATAAATCCCGCGTTATTTTAATTTAACATTGGGTTAATTTGGGGTTATCGTCTAAACTCATTGGCTTAAAGGGGTCATTAGGAAAGTAATTAAGGCTAATCAAGCCCATAATGGATAGGGAGGCCGGCAATTAGCCGCCAGTGCCACTGGTCACGGCGGAGGCTCGCCGTCGTGCGCGAGAGGGGCGGAGGAGGGCACGGGCAGGTGCCTCTCGCTCGTGCGCAACTAGCACCACATGCGGGGCATACTGAGAAGGCCCAGGGCCTCGCCGGTGACAATTTCGCGGCGGCCGAAGCTCGGTCGAGAGGCAAACGGCGACTGGGGCACGGATTCGAGAGCGGGGTGGGCGAAAACGAAGCGGCTGTTTAACCTAGAGTGATGTAGGGGGTGGTGAGGCTGAGAAAGGGCTGGAGGCGCCGGAATCCTCAACGGCGAGCGGCGGCCGTGCCGAAGTCGGGGAAGACGCGGGCGTTGTCTCTAGAGGGCTTTGGCCCGATTCTTTCTGCGGGGAGGCGCGGGGATACTCTGCGGAGTTCTTGGACAAGACGGGGTGCCGAGGGGAGGCCGTTGGCCACGACTGCGCTCGTCGATGGCGACGGCGAGCTCTCGGGTGGCTGTGAAATCGCGAGAGGGAGAGGGAGAGGGGGAGGATGAGCACTGAGAGAGGGGAAAGGTGAGCGGTGCGCTGGGCGTCTCCGTGGCGCGCTTAGGAGAAAGGGGAGGCTGGCAGGTCGCCACGGCATCGTCGGCGACCACGGCGTCGTCGGCGACCACGGCATGGTCGCCATGCACCTGTGCGCGCGCCTTCCTGGGGAAGACGACAGGATGGGGTGGGCTGGCCAGGCTAGGTGGGCCAGAGGGGATGAGTTGGGCCTGTTTGCCTCCTTTCTTTTATTTCTCTTTTTAAACTTTCTGTAATTTGTTTAACTTTAGTAAAATAACTACCAAAGCTACTCCCTCCGTTCCAAAATAACTGTCTCAACTTTGTACTAGCTTTAGTACAAATTTATACTAAGGCTAACACAGTTATTTTGAAAAGGAGGCAGTATTTTTTAAAATCCCAAAACATTTATTTGGTCTTCTGCAACTTATACAAAGTCACTCCCAAGTTTTGGGAATTTTTGAAATTCAAACTATTTGAATTTCAATTCAAATAGGGGTATTATTTAATTTTCAAGCCCTTTTCTGTATTTTTGAAAAATCTTGGAGCATGCAGTGGGACCCACTTCACTTTAGATGTGATCATGCCTATTTTTAAGACTTTCAAAAATACCAGAAGAATTTTTGGAAGCAATTTTTATCTGGCCATTTAAATTAAATTCTTTTGGGGCTTTTCTTTTTCCCCATTTCAATTTCTGTTGAAATTTTCACATGATGCAAAGTGACCACCTAACCCTAGCACATACCTAAAAGAGGGTTGTGACAGGAGGTAGGTATTAATGCCTTTTCAAGTAAGGTATGTATTAATACCTAGCATTAATTTACCTTTTTAAATAAGGTATGTATTAATAGCTAGAATTAATATACAATTAGGAAAAAAATCAAACATACCTTAAGCTAACCAAGCACCTAGGTGTCCCAAATGATTTACCTATATATATATGTGCGTGTGTGTGTACATATGGTGATGGGAAATGAAGTTGCCTTCCGGTAATGTATGATTCTGAATTGTGATGTTGATGGTGATCAACCAGTCATGGGCTCGTGGAATTTCAATCTAGTTATGTTTTCAATCTGAAGATTGAAATTAATCTTAACTAAAATTTATGTCACCGGGTAAAGCACACGATTCGCGCACTACAACCGTTTGCTTAAGATATACCCTACGAAATTCGCCCGTGCGTTCTGATTGGCCAGAATGCAGCACCATGGATCACACACCCTGCACCGTCCAATGCGCGCGGATCAAACGGTCGCCAATGAACCAACATCATGTTGCTGCAGTTCCGGTGGATATTGTATTTAACTCTTTTTTCCGGCTTGTAAGCGCAATTTTTTTAAAAAAATACTAAAATAACAAGGAATGCGTCCAAAATCAAAGACATATCACGTATAGACGCGTGGCTGTTGTGAAAAAAATCAATCACAATCGACGAAGCAACCATGCAATCTACCTGTAACCCGAACATTTCACGACTTGTTCCATACATATCGAAACCATGGTCCTTCATGTGAGATGCACCGGTTTGCAAGGCGATCGCATGATAGCCTTTCTAAAAATGTCTGAAATTTTTACCACATCATAGTTTTACCTTCTCACGGTGCCACACAAAATCTTGTGTATTTCCTAGCGATTCTCAATTTTTTTGATTTTTGTGTAATTTAAAAATCACCGAACTCAATGTTTCACGATCGAAAGACGTGACCGAGGTGCAACAAGTTTACTCCAATCCCACGTTGTGTGCTGCAAGTTAACCCGAGAGCACATACATGATATTTCAGCACACATTTGGTCAAATTTTGTTGCACTCGTATTTCAAATGCAAATAAATTCATATCGAGTGTGCATGAAACTTACTTAGCGCCATATATCAAACACACGATTCTTCTCAAAAATCCGTGTGAGATAGTCACCCTTTTACGGACGCCCGAAACAACCTTAGCGTGTGCGATCTCTATCACCACACCTACCCCGAGTATTTGGATCTTGAAGAGAGGTGGCTCAAAATTTTGGGGATGAGGGGTTCCATGGATAGTTTGTCTTGTATGGCACACGTTCATCGAAAGGAATTGTGTGCAATGTATGTTCCGCCGCTCAAGTTTTCAGCTTCCGACAAAAATATTCAGTATCCGCGCCTTATGTGTGTATTGCAGCCTTCTTCCCCCCAACCCGGCCCCAACCCACTCATAGCCCCCCCTCCTCGGCCGCCGCCACCATCTGCTCTGAGCTGCCGCGCTCCTCTCGTTATTATCAGGTAAACAACCGAGTTGCATCCCTTCCTCGTACCATCTGCGTACATGGATCAAGCGAAACACCCTCTTCCATCCATATCCCCACACCCTACCCCACACTACAGCAAAGAGTGGCTAACTCGATATTCCTTTCCCAGTCCCTTTTACGAAACTGTTTGCGATGCTATCAACGCAAACGGTATAAATAAAAAACCGTGTTCCCAAATCTGAACCGTCTGGGAAACGTTGGCCATCCGCCACCATTACAAAAATTATTTCATGGGCAATATAGGGCTGACGGTTCCGATAAAAAATCGTCCGTGGTATCGAGGGTGAAAACCCACGGTTGCAAACAATTGACCGCTAGCCTTTCTTCCCAATCGTTCATTTTTACTGAAATGTGTGGGATGTAAACTTTCAGGCACAATTCTGAAAATCCTTCCGTTGGTACTGATTTTGAAAACCAACGGTTGAAAAAAATGGACCGCTAGCCCTTCTTCGCAATCGTTCATTGTTACTGAAATGAGTGGGATGGAAACTTTCAGGCACTATTCTGAAAATCCTTCCGTTGGTACTAGCTAACTCAAACGGACGGGTGACCAAGCTTTAATTAGCCCCGCCGCCCGATCGTCCAGTCCCCCACCCCCCTCTGGCACCGCTTCCGAAGCGTCACGCGTACAGCTTGACGCGCCGCCACTGATTGGGACCATCAGATGGATGATGGACGGCCTCGGATCCGTCTGCCTCCTCATATCCTTATTCAATTACCCTCGGCTGGGGCGGCGGCCCAACCAGTTCATGTGCACACCATTCAACACTAGGAAACTGCTCAATATAAGGATCAGTTCCTGGAAATTTGCCAGCAAAACCAAGAAATCTAATGATCCCACTAGCATCGACGATGGTGCGCACTCCCTCATGCCCCCTTCATCTCCACCGCCGGCGCCGAGGGCAGGTCGCCTCTTCCACCACATCCAGCCCTGCCGAATGGCGTATTCCACCAACCCCCCCCCCCACCCACACACACACACACAATCGCCAATCTGATGACCAGCCTCCAGCAACTTATGATCCAGCTTCGTCCTCTTAGTCCATGGCGCCAGGTCAGCCACTCGGTTCGAAGGGAAAGCCTGTGACGGACATCAACGGTTCCCCTCCGACGCAAAGACATTGCCTGGAAGAAATCGACGATGATACTTGTCGTGGGAAATTCACGCAGATGTCCGAAGAGTCGAACTTAACATGGGACCTTTGCCGCGAGGTGATTTCGTGGAGAGAGTCGACATGGACAAGAGACTCAGCGGTTTACCCAGGTTTCATCCCCTCTTTGTTTCGATGTAAAAGCCTAATACTGCTTCTTATTATTATGGGTTCCGACTCTCGAAAGAAGAGTCGGTTGATCGATTACAAGAGAGCCCGTCGTGAGCTTAGTCTCGATGAGATCTAGGTCACGCCGACAAGTGTCTAGTCCTATCTGAGGTTGAGATTGTTCTCTGGCCCTGGATCCCGTGGACCTCGGATTATAAAGGCACCGGGTCCCGGGATTCCGCGAGTCCGACTCCGACACGAGGTGGAGTCCTCTTTACAAATATGCTATGAGCTATACAAGGTAAGTCAAATTCCTTCTACGGCTTTGATCTTCTTTCCTTAGCGCAGCCGGCCCGTGGACGGGTCTTCTTTGTGGGCCTTCCGTAGGCGAGTTGGCCCATTGATCTAATGTCGGGTTATGGGCTTGATCCACCCCCCTCCCCCCCGACATTAGCCCCCAGGATTGGTGTGATGCTTCAGTCTTCACATCAATCTTCTTGCCTTCATCTTGGTTGCCGACTCTTCAATGGGACAAACCGACTCTCACATCCTTTTGGAAGTTTATAAGGAGTCGGTGTCAATCCTATTGTTTCTTTTGTTTCATCTTCTAGTCAAAGAATTTCTTCTGACTTTTTAGTCAAAGATCCGTTTACTGCTTTTACGATTACACTACCCGAAACTCCACTGTTTGAGGGCATTGATTTTGTGGTGGAAATCGAGGAGCTTTCCATAAATGTCACCTACCATGGGTAGTTTACTCATGCTATTATGGTATTCATTGATCTTTTCCTTGTGTCCTCTATAAATAGCCATTGGTTAGTTCATCTTCTAGGCGCTCACGTCTCCTTCCTCTTCTTCTACCACTTCCTTCCATGTCTCCCAAGCTAAGCATCCATACTTCTTCGGTAGCCGAGGAGCTTGGTTCCAGTGCCGGTCCGCGCGGTGGTTGAGGCCATGGTCGTGGCAGGGGCAGAGGGAGAGGTGCGCGTTCTTCTTCATCCGCTGAGTCTCCTCCATCTTCTCCTGAAAGGAGTGAGTTTTTGGTGAAGGTCCCCACAATCCGTCGTTGGTTGAAGCTTCCTGAATCTTTCGCTCCGCTCGTCATGGACTCTAAGCCTCCAGGTTTGTGGCTTCTTTCTGAGGGGTTCCCTCATGGGCCTATCTGGGTAGCCACTGACTTCTCTGGTGAGGACTCCATGTTTTTGGGGAAAGGTTGGAAAACTTTACTTCGTTCCAGAAATATTCAGAAAGGAGAAACTATCATCTTCAGATATGATGGTGCAGAGACCTTGTGGGAAAATGTTTTCGACTCAGATGGTGATCGAGTTGGCTGCTGTATGGAGAGCTCAAGTAGCAGTGATGAAGTTTTTTACAACAATGCGAGAGAAGCCCAAGTCATCTCCTCTGATGATGAAGACAACTCCTGAAGCTGTAGTTTGTTTATCTAGTAGTATTTTGCCGACGTTGGCTTTTACTTTTATGCAATGTAAGGCTCCTCCTTTTTTATGTAAGACTCGGTTATTGATGAATGAAAGAATTTTAATTTCCCATCGAGTCTATGAGTCGGTTTTATTCCTGACTTTGAATATTGTATGGGAGCCGTCTTGTATGTGTAGCCCCCTGAGTCGATGGAGAATCACCATCTGATATTGATCGACTCATAGGATAAATCGGTTTTGTAGCCACCATGAGTTGGTGTGGTCATCTTGTGTGCCAGATCGGTTCATATAAATTTTGAAGTGTTACTCCCCAAGAGTCGGTGTATGCATCTGGGTGATGTACCGAGTCTTTGCTTGAGAAGAAACTTTGTAGTGTAGTCCCCAAGAGTCGGCACATACATCATTGCGTCATGTCGGGTCTTTGAGAAGAAATTTTGAAGTGTAATCCCCATGAGTCGGTATATGCATATGTGTGCTTGTGCCAAGTCACATAGGTCTAACATGGAGAATTTTTTTTAAATAGTTGTAAGATGCAGGATGATGCAAAGAATGAATATGCAAGGGCTAGTAGAAGTCGACTTAGACCTCATCTTCTCGCATTGAGAAAGACTATTGGTTCAGGAGTCGAAATATCTCTGTAGAGTCAGCATTTCCATGACTAACGTACCCGGCTCGTAGGACTAAATTCGATAGGTCTTTTATGTAAGCCCCAAAGTTTAGACCAACCGGTTGAGTCTTAGTTATGTAAGCTCTCAACTGTACAGGCCAGTCGGCGTGGTTGGCCAATTCATGTGTATGCCGGGGTTTCTTTGGTTTTAAGAGTCGATGGGAGCCATCAAACTCTCCTTTAACCCCTTATCTAAGCAAACACATGTGAAGTTTTACATATATGGCGACTTTTCTGGTAGGAGTCGATGAGTATCATCAAGCCCCCCGCTTCACCTTATCAAAGCAATATATATACTCAGAGTCGATAGAGGGTTGATCAAGCCCCCAGGTCTCTGAGAAAAGTGTAGAAATATGTAATTTATGATGCAATATGTATGCGGGACTATGGAATATGTGAGTCGATTTTATGCATAAGTGTGGCAAGAGCCAGTGCGATGTAGTCGACTTTGAGATGTGGCGAAAGTCTGGTGCGATAAAAAACAACTTTATGTTTAAGGATGGCGATAGCCTAAATGCGATGAAGATCGACTTTATTATGCGGCGATAGCCGGTGCGACAAATGTCGACTTATATATAAATATATATATATATATGTATATATAGGGTGGGTCTATTCTAAAAACACCCCATAAGACCTTATTCTAACAACTAATCCTTATTCTAACAAAAACCCCTCCACCCCTCCCAGCTTCCTGGCGCGGCAGCGCCCGCGACCGGCGGCGACCCCGACCTCTCCCAACTTCCTGGCGCGGCAGCGCCTCGATCCGGCGCGACCCCGACCCCTCCCAACTTCCTGGCATGGCAGCGCCCCGATCCGGCGGCGACCACGACCCCTCCCAGCTTCCTGGCGCGGCAGCGCCCACGACCGACGGCGACCCCGACCTCTCCCAGCTTCCTGGCGCGGCAGCGCCCTCGACCGACGGCGACCCCAACCGCGCAGCGACCAAGGTCGGCGGCGAATGATGCAGAGAGCCACTATGTGGCGCGGATTTGGCGGATCCTTCAACAATTCAGCGCCGCCACCGCCTGCAGCTCCACCACTGCTTCAGTTCGGATCTCCTAGCCTGCAAGATCCAGCCGCGGTGATGCATGGTCGAGGGAAGCGAACTGCAAGGAGGCCTTCTCCGGCAAACTCGCAGTCGTCGTGGGAGCGAACTGCAATGGTCATATCGCCCATACAGCCTTCTCCAGCGACGGTGGCACAGGTTGGGAAGCGAACTACAACTACAGAACAGCAGAGCTTCTTTCAAGAGGAAGGTCGTGCATCCAACTAATGTAAGCAGTCGTACTACGTGAATTCATAACGCAGTGCTCTGTTTGTTTGCAATGCAGTGCGATCTTGCGTCAAAAATGCGTCTGTGTCTCTCCCCATGGAATGCATTATGTAGTAGTTTGTGAAAATAATGCAGTGCACATTGTTTGTGTATGTTGAGCACTGTGTCTTTGAACTGAATTGCATGGGAGTACATTGCATCCAAAAAATATATAGTTTCACAGTAACTGAACTGCAAAAGTAACAATGCAGTGCAGTGCAGTTTTTGCTTGTTGCATACAGAAATGACATATAGTATCTAAAAAAATACAGTGCAGTTCACTATTCTACAAAAAAAAGAGTACCACCTTGGACTAGATACTAAAGTGCAGTTCGCTGCCTATTCTCCTATGTAGGATAAAGCTGTGCAGAGAAGCCAGAAGATGCAGCGAGTGATTCACGACAATCAGCCCCTGAACTGCGTTGAGAGAGAAGAGTGGGAGATGGCCGCAAAGATAACACCAGATATACCTAGAGGTTTTTTCAACACGACAAACAGGACTGCATACTCAGCGGAGGAAGATGTAGAGGACGAAGATGAAAATGGAATAAAACATAGCGGCCAAGATGAGGAGGACGATGAACTGATATACATGGGGCAGCATGCACTGCGAGACGACGATGATGACGACGATGAAGAGCAACTCATAACAGTTATGCAGCCAAGGTACACGGACGTTATTGCAACATTTGGTCAGCAGATAAGAGTGGATGATATTGAGCCTCCACAAAACAATGTTGCGCCTCCGGAAACCAGTGTTGAACACGAGCCAGTTCGGGAGCACACTACTACAGAATAGCTTATAGCCAACAAGACACTAGCGAAAGGCAAAAACATGCACGTCATTGATAACGGTTACTAGTGACGGGCAATATTATGCCCGTCATTGATAAATTTTGTCAGGTGGCTATTGAACATACTAGTGAAGGTTGATCATTGTCGCCCATCACTGGTAATGCCCGTGACTTTATCAGTGACGGTCCAAAGAAATGCCCGTCGCTAATGTTACTTTTACCAGTGACAGGCCGATTTATGTAACTGTCGCTGGTTATAAACGTACATTATGTACTTTGTTTTTATTTGGAAAAATATCCCATCTCACCGGCCACCATCTATAATCCTAATCCCTCCCTTCCTCCCCGCCGTCCCCCCGTTTCCTCTCTTCCCTCCCCACCGCCCTCCGCCTACCACGGTCACCGCTCCTCTCCTCACGGCCACGGCTCCCCATCTCTTCCCCGTAAACCACCGCCATCCCCCCATAAGTAATGCCTCCGCGGTCCGCCACCGTGCTCTGCCGCATCTCGTCCTCCCCACGTCTCTCCCCATCCAACGCCAGATCTCTTCTGTAGGCTTGCCATCGGATCCTCGTCCCATCCCCGGATTCCAACCGCCGGATAGGATCTCTTCGTCGGCTCCTCATCCCGTGGTCGTGGACTCCAACGCCGTGCTCCGACCATCTACGTCGCCTTGTTTGCTCCTCCTCGTTATGGTGCTCACGCGCATGCCTTATTCATGAACATGGATGTGATTAATGTGGCGGGGGATGACACAGCGCAAGGCAAGGTTGCATCAAGGATGTCGCCTTTTCCTAGGTGAGGATCTGATCTGGGAATCAAAACCGATGGAGACGGTAGATAAGGGCATCGACCTCTACTAGCACCACGTGTGATAGACAAGACATATTGTTTGCCGGCGGCTGAAGCATGGTTCCATTATTCGCCCACCCATGCATCCTTCCCTCCCCTTCATACTTAGCTGGATGAATGAAATCATGGATACATTCTAGTTGCATGACGTACCTTAACTTAATATGAGCAGATCGGCCAGCAGAAACATTCGGCTCCAATCTAAGCAGATCAGTATCACTGTATCAGGTACACAAATCTACGCTGCATGCCTGCTATATCCTTCTACCTTATGTCACAACCCTAGTTTTGGTATGTGCTTTTATTACTAGAAATAATTGCATCATGTTTAAATTCTATGGTTCAAGAATTGGGGATTTGGAAAAGCCTCAAAAAGAATTTAAATAAAAGGCCAGATAAAAAGTTTTTCCAAAATTCCTCCAAACAATTTTGAAAAGTCCTATAAATGAGTGTGATCATTTTAAAAATGATTTGGAGTGAAAACCATGCTCATGGATTTTTCAAATATTCAAACAGAGGCTTGGAAATTAAATTTAAATGCTATTTGAATTGGGTTCAAATAATTTGAATTCCAAAAATCTTCAAATCTTGGGAGTGACTAGTAGTATGTCACATATGTCCAAGATAAAATTTTGGGGAATTTTAAAAAATGCTTTGGTATTTTTTCAGAGCAAAACAAATAAAAACAAAAAGCAGAAAAAGAAAAAGAAACAAAAAGGCTGAAAGCCACTTACCTGTGCCACCTGGCCCAGCAAGCCGGCCCAGCCCGCCAGGGGTACATGCGTCTTCAACCCCTGGCCAGGCAGGCAGGCAGCTCGCCGGTGAGCCCGGCATGGACGCCAGGCAGCTGCCTGGCTGCCCCCTCCCCTTAATCGGCGCCGTGGAGACGCCCAAGCTCTCCTCCTCCATTTCCCCCTCCCCTGGACCCTTTCCTCTCTCTCTCCGGCAAGATCCCGCGAGGTCCCGAGAGCTCCTCGTCGCCGCCATGCATGCGCCTGCGTGGCCAACGACCTCGAGCCGCCCCGCCGTGCTGTCCAGAAGCTCCGCCGTGGCCGTCTGCGTCGTCGTGAGCCTTCAATTGGAACTGAGTACGCCCCACGACGACGCTCGCGTCTTCATCCTCTGCCACAGCCGTCGCTCTCCGGTGAGAAATACACCGCCACCGTAGCTTCTCCGCCTCTCCCGTCTACGCCAACGCGCTCGTGGTGAGATCCTCTCTCGTTTCCCCCTCCCCGTTCACCACCTCGCGCCCCGTCGCCGTTTCCCCGCTTAGCCGAGCTCCGGCCGCCGCGCCTCTCATCGTCGGCAAGCCTCCAGAGCCTCCCCGTGGTCGCCTTGTGCTCTGGGCGACTTGGGAGAGCACAAGGACCCCATCCATGCCTTCCGTTTGGAAAGAGGAGCCCGGAGATGTCGTCACCAGTGAGCGACGCCGTGCGGTTAGGCCACCGGCGGCTAACCGCCGGCCATTCCTACGTGGCTGGCTTAATTAGGGGGCTAACCCCCTGATTAGTTTAGCCCTAGGCCACTGACAGGTGGGGCCAGCCCCCTCTAATTAAATCAAATTTTAAACTAAACAAGATTCAACCCCAGACTCACTGACTACTAGGAAAATAGCTATACATGGAAAGCTTATTAGTGGCGCATATAGAAAGCCATGCGCCACCATCTGTTAGGGGTGGCGCACTGGAAAATAATGCGCCACTCATAAGGTCTTATGGGTGGCGCATTATTTTCCAGTGCGCCACCCCTAAGAGTGGGCCAGCCTAGATGATCTTATACGTGGCGCATCTGGCAATATGCGCCACCCCTAAGAACCTTATGGGTGGCGCATACACAGAATGCGCCACCCCTAAGAGCTTAGGGGTAGCGCATTCTGTAAATGCGCCACCCGTAAGGTCCTTAGGGGTGGCGCATTTCTCTAATGCGCCACCCATAAGAGCTTAGGGGTGGCGCATTTCACCAATGTGCCACCACTCACTTGCTATATGCGCCACTAAATGCCTAGAGTTTCCCTTATCTACTCCACCCCACCTACCACATCTCATTCACTCCACACAATTCTCAAACTAGATCCACTCTTCTCACCCTAGATCTATTCGGTTTTCTCCTCCTCCCCACCTCATTTCTTCCATTTATCCATCGATACTTGGCATTACATCTATTTTGTTTCATATTGAAGTAAGTGGACCTCCTCCCAAACTTTTTTGTTCCATTTATGACCCATATACTTGCCTTTATTAGCTTGGGGTTTGTTGTATATGTGAAGCTTGGGTTTGATGTATATGTGAAGCTTGTGGTGGTTTGATGTATATGTGAAGCTTATGGTGGTTTGATGTATATGTGTATCTTGAGTGGCAAATGTTTTGCCGAAATGTTGATTCATTTCTGTTTCGGCAAATTTCTGGCGCACTTTCCGCATGCTCCCATGCATTATTAGGGAAGGTCATGCCGAATTTTTCCGGCGACGACTGTGATATATAATTGTGTTGCTCTCTCCGTGCACGCAGGTGATCGACCATGGTCCGCGAGATGCTGAGCGATATCACCGTGGCTAGGTGGATGCAATGTGCGACAAACGACATGCTAAGGAATAATAGGTCAGATATAAGATGTCCGTGTCGGAGATGCAAACTGCAGTGCGTGACCGAGCCTGATTCTGGAATATTGCAAAGACACCTGAAGCGTAATGGTTTGATGGATGGCTACACACGATGGATAAGTGATGAAGCTGGTGAGGAGGAGGACGTCAATGGTGGGGCACCAGTAAATGAGGAAGGGCAACCAGAAAACAGCGGCGGGCGAGATGACGAAGAGCATCTCGTACATGATCATGAAGAAGATGCCGAAGCGGATCATGTAGATCAATATACCGGACATGAAGATCAAGATGTCGGACATGATGAGGATTCAAGATGGGTGCGGGACCCTCATGTTCAAGAGTTGCTTGTCAAAGAGGCGTTGAACGCAAGAGGTGCAGCTAGAGAGAAAGCCAAGATGGCGCAACTCGAGAAAGACGCGATTACGAAGTTGTACGAAGGATGCAACGACGGGGATACCCGCTTGAATGTAACACTTGGGGCTATGGAGATGAAGGCAAAACACAAATGGACCGACGAAAGCTTCGATGATAACATGGCATTCTGGCACGATCGTCTTCCGAAGGGAAACACGTGCCCAACTAGTATTGCTGAGGCCAAGAAAGTCCTTTGCCCTCTCGATCTTCCGCACGTTAAATACCATGTCTGCATAAATAATTGCATGATCTATGGGGGTGAGGACGAAGATAAAACCACATGTTCGGTGTGCGGTGTTAGTCGATACAAGAGAGGGAAGAAAGTTCCTAAAAAAGTGGTATGGTACTTTCCGATCACTCCTCGTCTGCAGAGGTATTTCGTAGATCCCGAGGAAGCAAAGCTCATGACCTGGCACGCGGATAGAAAGAAGCTAAAAGAGGATGACCCGAACCCGGATCCGGAAAAGGAGGACATGCTGAGGCACCCTTCACATGGTAGCCAATGGACTGCGTTGGACCTCGAATACCCAGATTTTGGGAAAGAACCAAGGAACCTCAGGATTGGTGTGAGCGGCGATGGAGTCAATCCGTGTAGCGGCCAGAGCAGCACACACAGTACCTGGCCCGTGTTTGTATGCATATACAACCTTCCCCCCTGGAAGTGCATGAAGAAAAAGTACATAACAATGTGTATGCTAGTTCAAGGGCCGAAACAACCAGGTACGGACCTCAATCTATATCTGCAGCTGTTGAAAGAGGAGCTAGAAACATTATGGAAAGACGGAGTCAATACGTGGGATGCCGCGGCAAAAGAATATTTCCCAATGAAAGTCGCGGTGATCACGACGGTGCACGACTATCTCGGATACGGATATTTCTCAGGGCAGGTGGTCCAAGGATTCTGTGCATGCGTTAGGTGCATGGATAATACAACGTACCGCCAGCTACCAAAAGATCCCGGATCTTCAAAAACCGTGTTCCAAGGGTCTCGGAGGTGGCTTCCCAAGAAACACGCGTGGAGAAAACAGGGACATCTGTTCGATGGAAGCGAGGAGCTCTGAGAACCCCCAGATCGAAGGAGCGGCAAAGAAATCAATAACTTGCTGAAAACTTGGAAAGAGTGCCCCGCGCCGGGAAAGAAAAAAAAAAGAAGACTCAGCCGTTGATGAGGGTATGGAAAGCGAGGTCTGTTTTCTGGGATTTCGAATACTGGAGTCTACTCCGCAGTCCTCATAGCCTTGATCTAAAGCATATCACAAAGAACGTGTGCAAGAGCTTGTTTGGCACGCTGCTCAATATGCCGGAGAAGACCAAGGATGGGCCAAAAGAAAGGAATGACTTGAAATTTATGGGCATCAAGAGGGAACTTCACCCCCCTAGTGACGACGATGATGAGCCGGTGGAGGAAGAGGATACGGAAACGCAAAACTCTCGCAAACGAAAAAGGATGACCAAGAAGAAGACCGGTATTGATCACTGCCCCCCGGCATGCTTCACTTTGTGCGAGGAGGAGATCAAGCGGTTTATCCACTGCCTCATAGGAGTAAAATTTCCGAACGGCTACGCGGGGAAGATAAGCAGATACCTAGACGAGGCGAAGCAGCGTTTCAGCGGGATGAAATCTCACGAGTGTGCCGTGCTGATGACGCAGATTCTCCCGGTTGCGATGCGAGGGATAATGGACGAGCACGTCCGTAAAACGTTGTTTGGCCTTTGCAACTTTTTTGACGTCATCTCCCGGAAGTTGATTTGCGCTACGCAACTCAAAAGGCTACAGGAGGAGATCGTGCTCATACTATGGGAGCTTGAGATCTATTTCCCGCCCGCGTTCTTCGACATTATGGTGCATCTTCTGATCCACGTCATGGAGGATATCGTCCAACTCGGGCCTGCGTTTCTGCGCAGCATGATGCCGTTCGAAAGGATGAATGGACACATCAAAAAATACGTTCGTAACAGGTCCCGTCCAGATGCAAGCATAGCGAAGGGCTTTCTAACCGAAGAGTGCATCTCTTTTTGCACGAATTATCTCAACACCGAGAACCCTGTTGGTCTGGCCGTCAACAAGCACTTTGGCAGGACCGATGGGTGTGGTCACCACGAGGGAAGCCGCGCAATGCATGTCAACTTTGACGGTCGAGACATCGACTTTGAAAGAGCAAGCCTAGTCGCGCTACAACACATCTAGCTGGTCGATCCTTGGATATTAAAGCACAAGGATTTAATCAAGAAGAAGTACAATGACCAAGGCCTGTAGATAACGGACCGAGATCCACGGCTAATCAAAGAGCAAAACTCCGGTTTCATGACTTGGTTCAGGGACGAGCTTCGTGCTAATCCCTCGAAAAGGAATGCTTCCGAGGACGAAAAGATGATATTCACCTTCTCACAGGGTGCCGCACGCAACCTGATGACCTATCAAGCGTATGATATCAACGGCTACACATTTTTCACGGAGGAAAAGGACAATAACTGCGATTACCAGAACTCAGGGGTAACGGGGATATTCTACACCGATGATGTCAAGGAAAGATTCTATGGAAGGATCGAGGACATATGGGAGCTCGACTAATGTGGAGAGAAGGTGCCGATGTTCCGTGTGAGATGGGCCAAGAGCGTCGTAAAAGAAGACCGGTACTGCACCACCATGGTTATACCCGACGCCAAATCCAAGTCTGTTGGCGCAAACGTCACCGCGAAAAATGAGCCATGGGTACTGGCTACCCAAGTGGACCAATGCTTCTTCATTACCGACCCATCAAAGCCGAGCCGTGTTGTAGTGAGGAGAGGCAAAAGAAACATCATCGGAATGGATGGAGTCGCCAACGAGCAAGACTTTGACAAGTACGGCGACCCGAAGATGGAGGATGACTACGCCGCTCAGGATACATACACCACAACCCTACCGAAGGAAGGTCTCCTCCCGTTCAAGAGGAAAAGTGAAGGCGTCCTAGGCCTAAATTATTCAACCACGACAAAGAAGGGCAAGAAGAAGATCGTGAGGAAACGATAGCTAGATAGCTAGCTCCAAATTTAAGAAAAATATTTTGTAATTCATGATCACTTTGTGTATGCATGGATTTAATATGCACTTTGTAATTGATGATCACAATCTTATGTTTCCAAATGCCGCTACACCTTGTGTTTGTGGAATTGGTTCGGCGACGACACGGTTAAGGCATGGTACATGGATCGATACGATCACATTCTTATGTTTGGATCATAGTTTGAAGTGTATGAACATCGACGATACACAATCGAAGCACCATTCTCAAGGTCGGTTAGAGCAAGTACTCCCTCCGTTTCTTTTTACTCCGCATATAAGATTGTTTAAATAAATAATCACCACTATTATTTTTAAATGGTTTCACTTTAATTAAAAAATAAATAATTGTTTAAACTTTAATTAAAAATAAAACAGGCTTAGGGGTGGCGCATATCACTGAAATGCGCCACTAAGTCCTCTTAGGGGTGGCGCATTGTGCCAGAATGCGCCACGAACAGGTTCGTTATGCATGGCGCATTTTGCCGAGATGCGCCACGCATAAGAAACCTGTTGGTGGCGCATTCTGGAAAAATGCGCCACCCCTAAGCCTTAACCTTCATCGGGCCCCTCCCCTTGCCCGTGCACGGCAACCATTCCCCCACCACTACTCGAGCCCTCTAGCCGCCACCGTCGCCGGAGCTCCCCTGTCTCCTCGCCATCGACCACCGGAGCCGCCCACGCCACCGTAGGAGGCCCCCGTCCTCCTCGTTGTCGAGCACCGAAGCCGCCCCAACCGCGCCGCCTCTCCACGACGACCTAGGCGACACCCCTCCACCGCGCCGCCTCTACCTCGACGCCGGCCCCGCCCCTGCCGTTTGAGATGTCGATGTCGGCCCCGCCCCTGCCAGTTACATCCATACCCCCCTCCTCTGCTCCCCCCTCACCTCCATTTCCGCCCCTACCCCCACTCGCCCCTCTTGTCGGGACCCGGGGTTAGCGTATGTAATTCCAGTCACGATACAATCACATGGAGAGCCGAGAGTCGTACCCACTTGTCTAAGCAGACAAGGCCAAGAACAGAACGCTCTCGGAAAGCATCAAACGTGAGGGGCATCCCATCCAGGCCGGATGATCAACTGAGATGGGTCCTCAACGTCCGCTCACAAGTCTAAATGCTTATGGGTGGTGAATCCCATACTCATAGACAAGTCGCCTCAACCATATTATCGATTGGATCCTAACTCTTACATAGACTTACTCTAGCCCGATCACTTAGTCGGGGTCTAGGGCGGGCTCGATCATACAACAAAGTGTGCACGTGACAGGGTCACGAACAATCGCATCGCGATGCCCCACTTGGTGTATAAAAGACCGCCAGCTAGATCACAACTAAGGTGTCGAAAACCCATACTAAGACATGCATGTTATAAACATACACGCATCACACATGCCTTGTATGAACAGCAGGTATCATCACATAACTCTACAAAGTACCTCTTTAATGACTTACACATAGAGCATACAAAGATCACATGTCTGTGATCAACATTACATCATACAACGGAAGCAAATTAGGTCTGAGTACAGACAAGTTTAACAAATGTCTTAGAGAAGCCTTGTAAACATACATGCCCTTCCACGAGGGACCAGACTGCTGTCTGGAACTATGCTACCAAGGTCAACATCGAGCTTCACGAAGATGAATCCATCGGGGTCCGGGTTCTCATCTAAAACATAGAATAAGAAAACGTGAGTACAAAGTCGTACTCAGCAAGACTTACATCAGAACTACACTACTCATGCTCAAGTATCAAGGTAAAGGAGGTGGGGTTCAACATGCAGAAGTGCCATCTTTGACTTGGCTAATCCTGTACTACGAGTACCAGACTTGAGGTAAGAAGCGTACACGAGTCCACTACCAAGTCTCCAACCAATTACACCACTATGGTTACTTCCTCGACTTCCCCACGAGGAAGCACGCCATAGCACTCACGCTTATCTTGCGAATTTTATAAGAATCCATTCAAGTTGTGTATGATCTAGTAAAGGTCTCCAAGTAGTCCATAACCGTGGACACGGCTATTCGAATAGTTCATTAACCCTGCAGAGGTGTACATCTTCACACGCGTGTCATCACTTATCGCCTCGTTCTTGTCACCCTTCACGCGGGTGTCGGGCGTGGATGAAACCAAGGCACTCCCCTCACATCACCTTCTCTAATCCAGGAGTCGACAACCTGAGTTTGTCACCGCTCGAGAGTCCGGCCGGTTCCACAAAACAGACTCAGATAATGCAAGGGACCGAGACACCACCTTTGACAGATGGTTTCACTGCCTCACAGGTCCACCCACACATCTATAGTTAGGTCAAATGGAAAGACCGAATCTAGTGTGACTCCTGGACCGGATCGGGTACGTAAACAGGCCAAACGGGGCTCCCATAAAACCCTACATGTGGTCATACTCTTTGTCTTGGATCACAAAACATGAACTCGGGGCCTAGGGCAGTGTTCAACGAGACAACCCACTGTGTACTCCTACACAGCCTCTCATCGTTCACCTTTGTTTAGGGTGGATTCACCAAAACGTTTATCATTAGCATCACTGTGTTCATTCCATCCCGACTCAAAATCATAACATCCTCATTGTATCACTAAGCAGCAATAAGCAGTAACAGTTGCAGGGGCCACATGCTCATCATTCAACTCCTAAATATGCTAGGATTGTGGTTTGCTTAATACGGTGACAAAATGATAGGTCATGCATCGGAATGAGTTCAACTATGCGAAAGATTGTGTCTCGGTGATCTCCTAAACATGCATAAGCGAGACTGAGAGGGAAGTAGGATTTTATAGACATGATCAATGGGGTTTGCTTGCCTTGCTGACGAGGTTCAGTATCGGGGTCTTCAACGAAGGGGGTGGCCTCCGGTTCTGGTTCCACTTCTATTAGCAACATGACAAGCATAGGATCAAATTAAATTACAATGCACAATCACATGAATAAGATTGCAATGGTGATGTTCATGGTTGCAATGTGGGTACAATTCCATTTAAAAGAAGTGGAATGCAAAATCATTTGCAAATTCACTCCAAATTTGAATTCAAAAGAACTCCATATGCATGTTTGGTACTGCTCACCCATTTTAAAATGGTCAAACATAGAAACAAAGTGCATATTATTAATCCTTGCATTTTTCTGATAATTTTTCATATATTATTTATTAAATTTGGAGTTAATATGAATTTTCTATGAATTTCCAAAGTTTAATTCATTTTCTGGAATTTTCTCTATTTTCTTTTATTCTTTTATTTTCTGGAAAATGTTTATTGCATCAGCATGACCTCAGCATTACATCAGCAGGGCTGACATGTGGGCCATGCTTGTCAGTGGCTCACTGTTAATTTCTATTTGGATTTCAATTAAACAGAGGTTAAGGGGGGGCTGGCCCCACTTGTCATTGCGCTGGGGAGGGGATTAGCTGGCTAATGGCCTTGGGCCCACTGTCCAGAGAGAGAGAGGAGGGGTTAGGGCTTGGTTAATGGCGAGCTCGCCGGAATACGGCCGGAGCTTCGCCGGAGTTGCCAAATCGGGCACGGGGCGGGGCTTGGTTGGTATGTGCGTGCTCCTCGCGGGCTTCCGAAGGCAACCGAGTAGGAGGGGGTCAAGATCGAGCTCCAGGGCGACGGCTATGATGTCGGTCGCGGCGTGCTGGCCACTGGCCCGACGGAATCGGCGATGCCGTCCGCCAAATGGAGCTTGAAAGGGCTGGGGAGGAAGAGGAGCTCACCAGGAGCTTGAAGACGGCGTCGGCGTCGGTGGGGGGCTTCAGCAGGTGGCGAATTCGTCGTCGGAAAACATGGCGGCCGGCGGCGAGTTCTTGAGGCGGGCGTCATCTCCGGGGCCTCCGAGCTCAAATCGATGGAGGGATTCGGCGTAGTGGTGGACGGCGGGCATGTTGGACAAGATGGCGGGGTAGGAGAAGGCCGGTGGCCACAGTTGTGCACGTCGGCGGCGAGGAGAGTTCTCTGGCGTGCGCGCAAACAGACAAGAGAGAGGAGGGATACGACAAAGCCAGGGGTGAGATGGACCTGGGGCCTCCAGGGCGTCCACGGAAGGCGCTAGAAGGCCAGGGGGAGTAGGAGGTGGCCGTGGGCGTTGGGCATGCTCGCCACGGCGACGAGCTGCCTGCCTGGCCTCGGGAGGAAGACGACCCTGCCCCTGGTGGGCTGGGCCGGCTTCTGGCCAGGCTGGGCCAGGTAAGTGGGTGGGGGTGGGCTCTCTTCTCTTTTTCTTTCTTTTATGTTTTCTTTTCTGTTATTGATTGACCTAGCTAAATAAAAAGCCTAGGTATTTTACTAAAATGCCCAATATATTTTTAAAAACCCAAGTGACCAGTAGCAAGCCACTTGTAAGCTTTGGGCATTTTTAAAATTCAAAACATTTGAATTTCAATTCAAATAGGGGTCAAATTTAATTTCCAGGGCACTATTTGAAAATTAGAAAATTCCATGAGCATGGGATTGATCCCAAACCATTTTTAAAATGATCAGCATCATTTATAGGAATTTTCCAAATGTTCAAATGATTTTTGGAAAATGATTTTTATCTGGCCATTTGAATTAATTTCTCAGGGCTTTTCTTTCCCCATTTTTTTGAATTTCATTTGAATTTTTGCATGATGCAAAGGGCACAAACAAACCCTAGCACTTACCCTAGTTGGGGTTCTGACAACTCGCCCCCACTCAAAAGAATCTCGTCCCGAGATTCAGAAGTCGTCGGGAGGAAGGTGGGGTACTCGGCACGGAGGCGGTCCTCTCTTTCCCAGGTTGCTTCTTTCTCGGAGTGATGTGACCATTGCACTTTGAGGAACTTGATCTTCTGACGACGAGTGACACGCTCTGCTGAATCAAGAATATGAACAGGGTACTCTCGATAAGAAAGGTCATCTTGGAGATCAAGCGTTTCATGGTCGAGTTCGCGGATGGGGTCCTTGAAGCAACGCCTGAGTTGTGACACATGGAATACATCATGTACTCGGGAAAGGTGAGGGGGTAGTTCAAGTTGGTAGGCAACTTCTCCATGTTTAGCAAGAATGCGGAAAGGTCCGATGTAACGTGGGGCCAACTTGCCTTTGATACTGAATCTTTGGGTTCCCTTCAGAGGAGTAACCCGAAGGTGAGCCTTCTCATCCAGATTGTAGCTCTCTTCTCTATGATGACGATCATAGTAGATTTTCTGACGAGACTAAGCGGCTTTCAATCGATCACGAACAATGCGAACTTGCTCTTCTTCTTCCTTGATCATATCCGGTCCAAAGAGTTGTCTTTCACCGGTTTCTGACCAGTTTAGGGGTGTTCGATATCGTCGGCCATAGAGGAGTTCAAAAGGAGCCATGTTCAGACTAGATTGGAAACTGTTGTTATAAGCAAATTCGGCAAATGGAAGAGATTTCTCCCAATTCTTTCCGAATGAGATAACACAAGCTCTGAGCATGTCTTCCAAGATTTGATTAACCCTTTCAACTTGACCGCTAGATTGAGGGTGGAAAGCTGTACTAAAGGAGAGATGAGTTCCCATAGCATTCTGAAAACTTTCCCAGAATCTAGAGGTGAAAAGGCTACCACGATCATAATTGATTTCCAAAGGAACACCGTGAAGAGACAAGATTCTAGAGACATACAAGTCCGCTAACTGGCTAGCAGTTATAGACTCGCGAACTGGAAGGAATTGAGCAACTTTGGAAAGTCGGTCAATGACAACGAAGATGGCATCATTTCCTTTGTGGGTTTTTGGAAAGCCGGTGATGAAGTCCATACCGACCTTGTCCCATTTCCACTCGGGAATAGACAATGGTTGAAGAGTGCCAGCAGGTCTTTGGTGTTCTGCCTTAATGCGACGACAAACATCACATTCGGCAACAAATTGTGCAATGTCTCTCTTCATCCGGGTCCACCAAAATCTCTGGCGTAGATCTCGGTACATTTTTGTGCTACCGGGATGAATGGAGAGGGGAGTGTCATGAGCTTCCCTAAGGATCAGCTGCTTTAGGTCTTCATTCTCAGGAACTACTAAACGATTTTCAAAGAATATCGTTCCTTGATCATTTGCAGAGAAACATTTAACAACTCCGCTAACAATGTTCTGCTTGATCTCTTGAATACTACTATCTTGTTTCTGGGCGGCTATGATTTGATCCTCAAGGGTTGGTTTCGCCACCAAGTTTAAAAGAGATCCACGAGGAACTATCTCAAGATTGAGCTCGCGAATTCCTCATGAAGAAGTGGTTTATACTGTTGTAACATGAGGTTGTTACAATACGACTTACGACTTAGTGCATCAGCCATGACATTGGCCTTGCCTGGGGTGTAAGAAATTCCTAAGTCATAATCTTTTATCAACTCTATCTAGCGTCTTTGCCTGAGATTAAGATCTGGCTGGGTGAATATGTATTTGAGGCTTTGGTGGTCGGAATAGATCTCACAACGATTACCAAGGAGGTAATGTCGCCAAGTCTTCAGGGCATGAACTACCGAAGCGAGTTCAAGATCATGGGTTGGATAGTTCTCTTCATGTGGCCGCAACTGGCGTGAAGCATAAGCTACCACATGTCTATCTTGCATAAGTATGCATCCTAACTGTCACATCCCAACTTTTGTAGTTCCTTTATTAGAATGCTGAAATTTAGGGCTAACAAAAAACTTTGCATGATTGTAGTGTTGTGATGTTGAATCCATGTTTGAATGTGTGTGCTTAGTGTTGATCATGCTAAACTTGAGTGGTTGTCGTTTGTGGTCAACGTACTTGTGTGAATAGCATAGGTTATCCATACTATCTTGTTGATCATTTTAGCATGATCATAAGAACGGTCACACTAATACCCTAGTATGCATATATTTAAGACTGTCACATCACGTAACACTTTTGCACTCTCTCACATTTTCACTTATAGATGGTTTTGCATTTCGTTTGCTTTTGTTTGTTATCCATTTATATAAGGGATATAAAACCTTATATATTTTCCGTGGTATAAATTATACTAATAGTGATTTTGATCACCACAAAGCCCTAAGGCAATAACTATTTTCTCGATGAAGAGAACTAAAACAGTGATCATTTAAAATCCTATGAACATATTCGAGACCTAATAAAACTCATACGTGACCTTGATCCACTCACCGTATCCAGGAAATTACAGAATTTTAAATAGAAATTTTGTTTAGGCTTTTTCACAAACACATGGGATGCACTTTTTATATTTTCTTGAATTTGTTTGTTAATGAACTTTTAATCTAAAAAAAGAAAGAAAACTACCCTAACTCCCGCACCCCCCCTCTCTCTGCTAACGTCAGCTCGAAGCCCCCCTGTGACGTAGCAAGACTGACGCCAGCCCTCGCCACCGCCTCGGCTGGCCAGTAGGCGAGGAGGCCGCCCGCTCGCTCGCCTCCCTCTCCCGCACCCCCCCTCTTCCCTCCACGCTATAAAACCCCACCCCCAGCGCCCCTCCTCACCTCACTCCCCTTCACCCGAACACCACAGCCCGCTCCACCCCAGCACTCGTAGAAGGAGAAGAGAAGAAGAAGGAAGAAGGGAGGAAGAAGAAGAAGGAGAGGAGGGAGAGGCCGGCGCGCCTCTCCACCTCCGCCCCACGCCGGAGCCACGCCGGCAAGGAGACATCGGCGAGGAGCGCCGGAGAAGCGGCAGCCGCCGCGGTTCGTCTACCCCAAGCTTGACTTCCACCTCGTCGATCCCGGCCGCCGCATTCTTCAAAAACGGACCGCCCTCGCGGCCCTCTACGCCCGCCGCCCCTCCACGCCGCCCGCCGTCGCCAGAACCACCCCCGGTGAGCCGCCCGAGCTCCCTACTGTCCGCCGCGAGTGCCGCTGTTCCCTGCGTTGCATGCCTTTTTTTCGCAAAAATGGCGCCCCCTCGCCGCCCTCTACGCCAGCCGCCCCTTGCCGCCGGCCGCCGGAGGGCCGCCGGCGAAGCCAGCCGCCCACCCCCCCCCCCCCCTGTGCGCCATGGGAGCTCTCCCGAGCTCCCATCCCGCCCGAGCTGGAAGAAGGGCCCCTGGCCGTCCGATCTTCCCAGATCTAACGGCCCAGGGAGCCCCCATACACCTTCGGTTAAAAAAAACCGGTCTAGCTGTTGCGTTGGGCTCGGCCCGTTAAAAAAACTAGAAACATGCCCGTGTGCGCCAAGTGGCCATGGGCCGACTGTCAATTTTTTTTCCTTTTTCATAAACTGCAACACTCAAATATTTCAAAACAAATAACCATAGCTCAGAAAATTATGAAATAAATTTTGTGTGGCTTAGAAAATTGTGTTTTATTTTTCTGTATGCTTAGAATAATTTTTATGCAGTACCAAATTAATTGCTTTAGTTTAAAATAGTTAATTATGCTTTTTAGCAGCTAAGAATAGTTTTAATCAATTCCCTGTAAACCCTAAAAATGTAATGTTGATTTTTATATACTCCTGTGATTATTCTCGATTTTTCTGTATGTGTAGAATATTATTTGGCTTAAATAAATTTGTGACCCTTTTTATTATTATTATTACTATTAATATTGCTAGTTATTTCCTTTGTAACTTATGATAGTACTATTTGGTTGTTAGTTTACTATTAAACTAGCATATGGTCAGTATGTTATTGCTATGAACTTGGTTATGAAAAGAAAACAAGTTAATAAGTTGTTAATGAATAACTTAACATAACTCAAGTTAAGAATTGCTTTAATATACTCTTGTTGTGGTAATCCTATTAAATTTATTCCAATGCCTTGTTGTGGTATTCGACTTGAAGTGTTGGTGTAGTATTTCAATGCTAGTACAAGTTGTTCCTTAAATTACTTGTTGATTGCTCGCGAAGTCGAGTGTTGTGTGCCTTGTTGTTTTTGCCCGGTTGTAATGGTAAATTTATTTCTTCCGCAATGTGTAGACGATACGCCGTACGTTGCAGGTGAAGACTCCTCCCTAGCCGCCGAAGAAGCCGATCCAGGGTACCTCGCCGAGGAAGGCAAGCCACCGTCAAAACTCAAACTCCGCTTTACCCACTTTTACTTTCTTTGTATCATTTATATTGTATCATGCTAGTAGTATATTCATATGGTTTGGGATTGTATTAGTTATATTAGAAAAACTCCATACCACCCCATAGCCTACCTATTTGGGAAAAACTAAGTAGAACCCCGATGATCCCGGCATTCTGTCGAGACCATCACTCAGCTCTAGTATTTAGCATTACATAACAACTTGGAAAGTCATACTTCATCCTACTTGGAACGGCATACACCTAAGAAGGTGGTATAGCCGGGATTGTGGAACATCGTCGGACATGGACAAAGTCTGGAGGGACTCTCTATATGTGCCGCCAAAATCTAGCATTATAGTACAACCACTATACTCTGGTATGGGACAAGGCTAGATGGAAGCTTCTTTTTCTTAGTAAGGGGGTCCTATAACTACACATGGATGCGTGATTCCACGAATCCGATAGCCCTCGAAGTCGATGGGTGAAATTCGCTAGGCTTAGTGTCGGAAGGAACCTTGGTGCTCTTCGACTACGGTGCAGGCTTGGGTCCAAGAGGAACATGACCTGTCACACGGAAAGTCCATGCAGTACACAAGGGGTGGATTCACCTGTACTAGGGCAGACAAGGGGAAAGCTAAGGTCGATTATCCGAGACCCGCATACTGAAGTATGACGATCCGTGGGGGCACACGGCGGATGTATCGAATGTGGTGGGTAAAGTGTACAACCTCTGCAGAGTGTAAATCTATTCGAGTAGCCGGAGTCCACGGTCATGGACAGCTAATGAGGCCACACTTTGTGGGGAGTAGATGAGAAAGTCGGTACCGAGTTTATGGTTCGCGATGATGGTGTTGTTATAGTTGAAAAATAGTTGGACTTGACTTATCCAAATGCAATGTGGGAAATAAAACTTGCCAAGTTTAAAACTTTGCCAACTTAATAATAATATTGAGTAGATAGGAAATCCCTATGAAAAACTCCACCATATAGCCATCCTATTATTTTTGTATAAAAAACCTTGTTTCTTTCTTTAGGTGGTTTGCGAGTACTTTGTATGTACTCATGGCTTTGTCCCTGGTTATTCCATCGGCCAGGCTTGGAGGAGCAGGTATATGACGACCATGCTACCGGCGACTACTAGGACGTGTTATGCTCTGATCTACCCTGTGGATTGTGTCGTCCCTACCCTTGATGCTTTTGCTTTTCCGCTGCTATTTGAGCCCGATGAGGCCATGTAAGACTTTATTGATGTATGACTTGTATTCGGTATTGTATGAACATTGAGACTATGATATCCATGTCGAGTTGTGTGTCATGCGAACTGATCATGGGAGCATGACCGTATACACAACTGGTCGCTTTGGACATATAGTCCGGGGTGCCCACAGACTTGGTATCAGAGCCTCTGTTCAGACCATAGCAGCCTAGTTAGGTTGGTCGGTAGATAGGATGGGGGGAAATCAAAAACTATTTTCTAAACTAAAGATATGGTCAAATGCATAGTATAGAATGCTTACCTCTCTTATCCCCACTATAGTAAACTATTAAATGTTTTACTATGTTAAAATTTTGCACACTTGTCATCTAACTTAAACTCTTAAAACTTGTAGATGGCTGGAGTTCCTGTGCACCACCTCCAGCTGACTCAGGCTGGGAAGACACCCTTTGCTCAGGATCTGATGGATCTGCTTGCGCTCGTTCACCACCCAGCTGCGGAGTTCAGGGATTTCCAGATCACCAGTTGGGAGGACACCGAGCTCCGCCTGATTGTGCGGTGTGAGCTCCGAGGTTCAGAGGTGACCCCACGGTCGGATCCTATCAGCTTCACGGTGTACGCTCGTACCTGGGAGGAGGGTCTGGGCCGAGCTTGCCAGGAGGCGATTGCTCGCCTTGTGAGGTTTCACCAGTACGAGCTGGGTAGTACGCGGTTCCGTCACTACGGGATGCGCGATGGTGAGGGAGATCCCACTCCTGGTGTGTTTCACCCGGTCCTGAAGGACCACTTGTTCGCTCTAGAGACACACCTGGCTCTGACTCAGGCTCAGCTGGATGAGGTCCGGGTCCAGCATGACTACAACCTCCAGACCGAGGGTTCCGCCCCCGTCGCCCCCAGCGAGCTGGAGACTCGGGACAAGATTATCAAGGAGCTGCAGGACAAGGTCGCCAGTCTGGAGGAGAGTAACAAGATGCTGAAGAAGTAGACCAGGAGCTTGAAGCGTAAGTGCGACGATTTGGAGGAGGAGATTGATGGTCTGGATGATGGCGAGGACATCCAGAAGGGTGAGAACGCTCCTATCAGTGATGATGAGGACTGGATGGATGAGGAGTACGAGGAGGTTCTGGACACTGATGATGAGGACTTCATTGATGATCGCGAGGAGGATGAGCTCTAGGCGTCGTTAGTTGTTGGATGCCCTGTTGGAGATTTGCGTTAGACGTTGCATGTGTGGTTGGTTACCTGTAAGACTTGATTATGTATGAGAATTATGCTATCGTTATGCTACCATGTGGCGATTGCTAGTTGCATGATTATTACCTATCTTATAAGTCTTGCTTGTGTGTGATAAATAGATTGTTAGGAACTTACCCCCTTGTAGACTAAATTCCCTCTTATCTTGCGCACCAACCTCAGGATGCCGAGAAGCTCCCGCGCCAACCCAAGTGGATCCGGTGACGCGCCACCTCCAACACCCGACCCGAACATGGCGCAGCTCCTGCGACTGCTGATGGAGGAGCGTCAGGCCGCTCGTGATGAGCGCCAGGCGAACATGGCTGCACTCTAGAAGCTAGTCCAGGCCGCCACCAATGCCAACCAAGGAGGTGGAGGAGCTGGTGGGAATGAAGATCCCAGGTCTCGGCTCCGAGATTTCCAGAACACCAACCCGCCCGTGTTCTCGCAGACGAAGGAGCCTTTGGATGCTGAGGATTGGCTCCGCACCATGGAGAACAATCTCGCTGTCGCCGCTATTGGCAACAACGAGAAGGTCCTGTATGCCACCCACTATCTCACCGGCACCGCAAGGAGCTGGTGGGAAGGAGTGCGTGCCCGTCTTCCTGAGGGGCAAGTACTCACCTGGGCGGAGTTCTCCGAGAAGTTCAAGAAGGCACACATCCCGACTGCACTGATCAGGAGAATGAAGGACGAGTTCCGCCACCTCAAGCAAGGAGGCATGACTGTGGTTGGATATCTTGACCGCTTCACTCAGCTGTCGAGGTATGCCCCGGAGGAGGTGGACACCGAGGAGAAGCGAAAGGACCGTTTCCTGGATGGATTGCACAATGAGCTGCAGGTTGTCCTGGTGGCTATGCAGTTCCCCGATCTTGAGTCTCTTGCCGATGCTGCTATCATGATGGAGGGCAAGCTCAAGACGGCCTCTGAGAACCGCAAGCGCCGCATGATGCAGCAGGGTGGATCCAGAAACCCCCGACTGCGTCCAACACAGCCACCAAGGCCAGCACCCCAGCCTCAGAGGAGCCCTTACCCAGCGCCACGCCCCAATGCTCTTGCTCGCCCTGGGGGAGTTCCGCGCCCAGCAGGCGGAGTTCCCCGCGACCCTGCATCAGAATTGATCTGCTTCAAGTGTGGCCAGAAGGGTCACTATGCCATTACCTGCACCCATAAGGAGAATGCTTCCCCACGCCCCAATGCTCCAGCACCAGCCAGAGGGAACCCTGGCCGCAACAATGCCCAGCGCGGTGCGCCTAACACCGCCAAGGGACGTCTGAACCATGTGCAAGCCGAGGAAGCCCTGGAGGCAGCAGACGTTATCTTGGGTACGTTTCCAGTTAATTCAGTACCTGCTCAAGTATTGTTTGATTCTGGTGCATCACACTCATTTGTGACGAAGACATTTGTGGATAGAAGTAAGTTGTCACCTAGTGAAATGAGGAGGCCCATGATAGTCCAAATACCCGGATCCAAAAGCCGAGCCAGTTTAGCTTGTTCCGGAGTTCCCATAGAAATTCATGGAGTCGAGTTCCCAGCTGACCTGATCGTGTTAGGGACAGAAGGTATAGATGTGGTACTAGGCATGAATTGGTTGTCCAGATATCGAGGCCGAATAGATTGCACTGAGAGGACAGTCAACCTCACAAGTGCCGATGGAGTTCAGATAGAGTACACCGACAAGGAAGAGACTGCCCGAGCCTTCTGTCATCAGAGTATCTCGGTGCCACCACTTGAGGAGGTGAAGGTTGTGTGTGAATTCCCGGACGTCTTTACGGAGGAGCTACCCGGTATGCCGCCTGATCGGGATATCGAGTTTATCATCGAGTTAGTGCCTGGCACAACCCCTATTTCACAGAGACCCTACCGGATGAATTCTGAAGAACTGGTTGAGCTGAAGAAACAGCTGAATGACATGCTCCAGAAGGGACTGATTCGACCCAGTGCTTCACCCTGGGGTTGGCCAGTTCTCTTTGTGGACAAGAGAGACGGCACCATACGCATGTGTGTTGACTACCGAAAGCAGAACGAAGTGACCATCAAGAACAAGTATCTGCTCCCCAAGATCGAGGATCTGTTCGACCAGTTGAACGGAGCCCGAGTCTTCTCCAAGATCGATCTAAGGACCGGATATCACTAGTTGAAGGTCCGCGAGTCGGACATCCCCAAGACATCTTTCACGACCCGCTATGGTTTGTTCGAGTACACTGTCATGTCTTTCGGACTTACCAATGCCCCGACTTATTTCATGAATCTCATGAACAAGATCTTCATGAAGTATCTCGACAAGTTTGTGGTGGTGTTCATTGACGACATCCTGATATACTCCAAGACCGAAGAATAGCATGCCGATCATTTGCGTTTAGTCCTTGAGACTTTGCGTGGGCACCAATTGTACGCCAAGTTCAGCAAGTGCGAGTTCTGGCTCAAGGAAGTCGGATTTTTGGGACATGTATTGTCGGAAGGAGGAATATCCGTCGACCCCGCCAAGATTCAGTCCGTCATAGACTGGACAGCTCCGACCACTCAGACCGAAGTTAGAGGATTCCTCGGACTAGCGGGATACTACCGCAAGTTCGTGGAAGGCTTCTCCAGCATCGCCCGACCCATGACCTAGCTGCTGAAGAAGGACCAGAGGTTTGTGTGGACGGAAAAGTGTGAAGCCAGTTTCCAGGAGATGAAGAGGAGATTTGTATCCGCCCCAGTGTTGACGATGCCTGACCTGACCAAGAGCTTTGATGTGTACTGCGATGCATCGAAGATTGGTTTGGGTTGCGTTCTTATGCAAGTGGGCAAGGTGATTGAGTACCTGTCACGGAGGTTGAAGCCGCACGAGTTGAACTACCCCACACATGACTTGGAGCTAGCCGCTGTTGTGCTTGCTCTCAAGAGATGGAGGCATTACCAGATGGGTCACCGTTGCGACATCTACACAGACCATAAGAGCCTGAAGTACATTTTCTCGCAAAAGGAGTTGAACATGAGGCAGAGGAGATGGATCGAGCGGATCAAAGATTACGATCTTGAAATCCACAACCATCCTGGCAAGGCCAATGTGGTAGTAGATGCCCTCAGCCGCAAGCCCTGCACACTTAATGCGATGATCAGAGAGACGCAGCCAGCTCTGCACGAGGAGTTCGAGAAGCTGGGTTTGGAACTTGTTACACCCTGTTTTCTAGCTCACCTCGAGCTGACTCCGACTCTATTTGATCAGATCAAGGAGGCACAGAAGGGACACGATAGTATCGAGGGAATCAAGAAGAAGATGCCCCTCGACAAGGCCCCGAAGTTCACGATAGATGATGAAGGAGTTCTTTGGTTCGATGGTCGATTGTGTGTGCCCGATGTGAACGAGTTGAAGCTCACTATCCTAAAGGAAGCTCACGATACACCTTACTCCATCCACCCTGGAGGGACTAAAATGTATCAAGACCTGAAGGACTTGTTCTGGTGGCACGGTATGAAGCGTGAAATTGCCTTGTATGTCGCCAAGTGCGACATCTGCCAGAGAGTGAAAGCAGAGCATCAGAGACCTGCAGGATTGCTACAACCACTCCGAGTTCCTGAATGGAAGTGGGAAAAAATAGTTATGGACTTCATCACAGGTCTACTGAGGTCGAGCAAAGGACATGACTCTATCTGGGTTATCGTCGATCGACTCACCAAGGTTGCGCACTTCATCCCAGTGCGAACCACCTATCGAGGAGACCAGCTGGCAGAATTGTACATGTCGATGATCATATGCTTGCACGGAGTCCCGAAGGAGATTGTGTCTGACCGAGGTACCCAGTTTACCTCGAGGTTCTGGAAACTAGTCCAGGAGGCACTAGGTACCAAGCTCACATTCAGCATAGCCTATCACCCGCAGACTGGAGGCCAGACTGAGCGAGTGAACCAGATACTAGAGGATATGCTCCGCGCATGTGCTCTAGCCTACGGTTCCAAGTGGGAGGACTGCTTGCCCTATTCAGAATTCTCCTACAGCAACAGCTACCAGTCGAGTTTGCAGATGGCACCATTTGAAGCTCTATATGGGAGGAAGTGTCGCACGCCCCTGAACTGGTCTCAGATCGGAGAAGGGAAGATTTTCGGACCCGATGTTCTGAAAGAGACCGAAGAGCAGGTCCAGTTGATTCGTGAGCGTCTCAAGACTACTCAGTCTCGTCAGAAGAGTTATGCCGACCCCAAGCGTCGAGAGGTGACTTTGGAAGTTGGAGATTTTGTGTATCTCCGAGTCACCCCATTGAAGGGAATGCAACGATTCCATGTGAAGGGAAAGCTAGCACCCCGATACATCGAACCGTTTGAGGTGATATCCGGGCGAGCTAAAGTTGCCTATCAGTTGAGACTGCCAGTAGAGCTATCTGATGTGCACGATATCTTCCACGTCTCGCAGCTCCGGAAATGTCTGGAGGTGCCGGACAAGCCCGATGTTTTCAAAAACATCGATCATCGCACGGTGGACATCAACCAGGATCTCACGTACCGCGAGACACCCCTTCGTATCGTGGAAGAAGCCACCCGAGTCACCCGAAAGCGCGCGATCAAGTTCCACAAGGTCCAGTGGACAAACCACACAGAGGAGGAAGCCACCTGGGAACGGGAGGACTACCTCAAGCGCGAGTTCCCGCACCTCTTCACTAGCTTGTGAATCTCGGGACGAGATTCTTTTAACGGGGGAAGGTCTGTCACATCCCAACTTTTGTAGTTCCTTTATTAGAATGCTAAAATTTAGGGCTAACAAAAAACTTTGCATGATTGTAGTGTTGTGATGTTGAATCCATGTTTGAATGTGTGTGCTTAGTGTTGATCATGCTAAACTTGAGTGGTTGTCGTTTGTGGTCAACGTACTTGTGTGAATAACATAGGTTATCCATACTATCTTGTTGATTATTTTAGCATGATCATAAGCATGGTCAGACTAATACCCTAGTATGCATATATTTAAGACCGTCACATCACGTAACACTTTTGCACTCTCTCACATTTTCACTTATAGATGGCCTTGCATTTCGTTTGCTTTTGTTTGTTATGCATTTATATAAGGGATATAAAACCTTATATATTTTCCGTGGTATAAATTATACTAATAGTGATTTTGATCACCACAAAGCCCAAAGGCAATAACTTTTCGCTCAATGAAGAGAACTAAAACAGTGATCATTTAAAATCCTATGAACATATTCGAGACCTAATAAAATTCATACGTGACCTTGATCCACTACCGTATCCAGGAAATTACAGAATTTTAAATAGAAATTTTTTTTAGGCTTTTTCACAAACACATGGGATGCACTATTTATATTTGCTTCAATTTGTTTGTTAATGAACTTTTAATCTAAAAAAAGAAAGAAAGAAAACTACCCTAACTCCCGCACCCCCCCTCTCTCTGCTAACGTCAGCCCGAAGCCCCCCTGTGACGTAGCCAGACTGACGCCAGCCCTCGCCACCGCCTCGGCTGGCCAGTAGGCGAGGAGGCCGCCCGCTCGCTCGCCTCCCTCTCCCGCACCCCCCCTCTTCCCTCCACGCTATAAAACCCCACCCCCAGCGCCCCTCCTCACCTCACTCCCCTTCACCCGAACACCACAGCCCTCTCCACCCCAGCACTCGTAGAAGGAGAAGAGAAGCAGAAGAAGGAAGAAGGGAGGAAGAAGAAGAAGGAAGAAGGGAGGAAGAAGAAGAAGGAGAGGAGGCAGAGGCCGGCGCGCCTCTCCACCTCCGCCCCACGCCGGAGCCACGCCGACAAGGAGACGCCGGCGAGCAGCGCCGGAGAAGCGGCAGCCGCCGCGGTTCGTCTAACCCAATCTCGACTTCAATCTCGTCGCTCCCGGCCGCCGCATTATTCAAAAACGGACCGCCCTCGCCGCCCTCGACGCCCGCCGCCCCTCCACGCCGCCCGCCGTCGCCGGAACCACCCCCGGTGAGCCGCCCGAGCTCCCTACTGTCCGCCGCGAGCGCCACTGTTCCCTGTGTTGCATGCCTTTTTTTCGCAAAAATGGAGCCCCCTCGCCGCCCTCTACGCCCGCCCCCCCTGTGCGCCATGGGAGCTCTCCTGAGCTCCCAGCCCACTCGAGCTGGAAGAAGGGCCCCTGGCCGTCCGATCTTCCCAAATCATACGGCCCAGGGAGCCCCATACCCCTTCATTTAAAAAAAACGGTCTAGCTGTTGCGCTGGGCTCGGCGCGTTAAAAAAAATAGAAACATGTCCGTGTGCGCCAAGTAGCCATGGGCCGGCTGTCAATTTTTTTTCCTTTTTCATAAACTGCAACACTTAAATATTTCTAAACAAATAACCGTAGCTCAGAAAATTATGAAATAAATTTTGTGTGCCGTAGAAAATTGTGTTTTATTTTTCTGTATGCTTAGAATAATTTTCATGCAGTACCAAATTAATTGCTTTAGTTTAAACTAGTTAATTGTGCTTTTTAGCAGCTAAGAATACTTTTAATCAATTCTCTGTAAACCCTAAAAAATGTAATGTTGATTTTTATATACTCCTGTGATTATTCTTGACTTTTCTGTATGTGTAGAATATTATTTGGCTTAAATAAATTTGTGACCCTTTTTATTATTATTGTTACTATTAATATTTCTAGTTATTTCCTTTGTAACTTATGATAGTACTATTTGGTTGTTAGTTTAGTATTAAACTAGCATATGGTCAGTATGTTATTGCTATGAACTTGGTTATGAAAAGAAAACAAGTTAATAAGTTGTTAATGAATAACTTAACATAACTCAAGTTAAGAATTGCTTTAATATACTCTTGTTGTGGTAATCCTATTAAATTTATTCCAATGCCTTGTTGTGGTATTCGACTTGAAGTGTTGGTGTAGTATTTCAATGCTAGTACAAGTTGTTCCTTAAATTACTTGTTGATTGCTCGTGAAGTTGAGTGTTGTGTGCCTTGTTGTTTTTGACCGGTTGTGATGGTAAATTTGTTTCTTCCGCAACGTGTAGACGATACGCCGTACGTTGCAGGTGAAGATTCCTCCCTAGCCGCTGAAGAAGCCTATCCAGGGTACCTCGCCGAGGAAGGCAAGCCACCGTCAAAACTCAAACTCCGCTTTACCCATTTTTACTTTCTTTGTATCATTTATATTGTATCATGCTAGTAGTATATTCATAACGTTTGGGATTGTATTAGTTATATTAGAAAAACTCCACACCACCCCATAGCCTACCTATTTGAGAAAAACTAAGTAGAACCCCGATGATCCCGGCATTCTGTCGAGACCATCACTCAGCTCTAGTATTTAGCATTACATAACAACTTGGAAAGTCATACTTCATCCTACTTGGAACGGCATACACCTAAGAAGGTGGTATAGCCGGGATTGTGGAACATCGTCGGACATGGACAAAGTCTGGAGGGACTCTCTATATGTGCCGCCAAAATCTAGCATTATAGTACAACCACTATACTCTGGTATGGGACAAGGCTAGATGGAAGCTTGTTTTTCTTAGTAAGGGGGTCCTATAACTACACATGGATGCGTGATTCCACGAATCCGATAGCCCTCGAAGTCGATGGTGAAATTCGCTAGGCTTAGTGTCGGAAGGAACCTTGGTGCTCTTCGACTACGGTGCAGGCTTGGGTCCAAGAGGAACATGACCTGTCACACGGAAAGTCCATACAGTACACAAGGGGTGGATTCACCTGTACTAGGGCAGACAAGGGGAAAGCTAAGGTTGATTATCCGAGACCCGCATACTGAAGTATGACGATCCGTGGGGGCACACGGCGGATGTATCGAATGTGGTGGGTAAAGTGTACAACCTCTGCAGAGTGTAAATCTATTCGAGTAGCCGGAGTCCACGGTCATGGACAGCTAATGAGGCCACACTTTGTGGGGAATAGATGAGAAAGTCGGTACCGAGTTTATGGTTCGCGATGATGGTGTTGTTATAGTTGAAAAATAGTTGGACTTGACTTATCCAAATGCAATGTGGGAAATAAAACTTGCCAAGTTTAAAACTTTGCAAACTTAATAATAATATTGAGTAGATAGGAAATCACTATGAGAAACTCCACCATATAGCCATCCTATTATTTTTGTATACAAAACCTTGTTTCTTTCTTTAGGTGGTTTGCGAGTACTTTGTATGTACTCACGGCTTTGTCCCTGGTTATTTCATCGGCCAGGCTTGGAGGAGCAGGTATATGACGACGATGCTACTGGCGACTACTAGGACGTGTTATGCTCTGATCTACCCTGTGGATTGTGTCGTCCCTACCCTTGATGCTTTTGCTTTTCCGCTGCTATTTGAGCCCGATGAGGCCATGTAAGACTTTATTGATGTATGACTTGTATTCGGTATTGTATGAACATTGAGACTATGATATCCATGTCGAGTTGTGTGTCATGCGAACTGATCATGGGATCATGACCGTATACACAACTGGTCGCTTCGGACATATAGTCTGGGGTGCCCACACTAACCCTTGCCGTGAAGCGTCACAAGAGATCTCGAAATCCCTTTTTGTGTCTGGAGGTGCAAGTACGGGTGCAGAAGTCAATCTTCTTTTTAGCTCTTGAAAGCTTTCCTCGCACTTGGGGTTCCATTGGAATTTCTTACCTTTCTTGAGGAGTTCAGTAAGAGGCTTTGCAACTTTGGAGAAGTTCTCAATGAAGCGGTGGCAATAGCTTGCTAAGCCAAGAAAAATCCTAACTTGCTTAACCGATTCAGGTGGAGTCCAGTCAAGGACGGCCTGAACTCTCTCGGGATTGACTGCAACACCTTTTGCAGAAATCACGTGGCCTAATTAGGTCACTTCTGGTAGCCAAAATTCACACTTGGAGTACTTGGCATAAAGGCGGTGCTCTCTAATTTTCATCAATACCAACCTAAGATGTTCTGCGTGCTCTTCTTCGTTCTTCGAGTAGATGAGAATGTCATCAAGATAAACCACAACAAATTTATCTAGGTACTCCATGAAGATCGAATTCATCAAGCGCGAGAATGTGGCGGGGGCATTGGTTAAACCGAAGGACATGACGGTGTACTCGTAAAGACCATATCGAGTAGTGAAAGCCGTCTTAGGAATGTCCTCATTTCTGATTTTGATTTGATGATAACCTAATCTCAAATCCATCTTGGAGAAGACAGAGGATCCAGCAAGTTGATCATAAAGATCATTGATCCTGGGCAATGGGTACTTGTTCTCTATCATCGCTAGATTTAGCGGACGATAGTCTACACACATCCTTTCTGTTCCATCTTTCTTCGTTACGAACAGAACGGGGAAACCCCATGGCGATGAGCTAGGGCGGATGAAGCATTTTGCCAACGAAGCATCAAGTTGGGTGTTTAGCTCACTAACTCATGTGGGGCCATTCTATATGGGCGTCTGGAAATTGGGGTTGTGCCTGGTATAAGATCCACTATGAATTCTACACACATGTCGGGTGGCATTCCCGGCAGTTCTTCAGGAAAGACATCCGGGAAGTCACGAACCACCGGAATATCTTCAAGGTCTGGAAGGGGAAGCACATTCAAAGTATGCACCTGGATTCTAGAGCTGGGTGATGTGTAGTCAATGATCTGGCCTGAAGGATGGGTGAGTTTGACTGATTTGGCTTTACAATCAAGGAAAGCATTCTGCCTTGATAACCAATCCATTCCTAGGATGACATCAATGTCCGAAGACTTGAGGGCTATAAGTGAAGCAAGGAATACTAAATCCTCAATTGCAATTTGATTGCCATGGCTTACTCTATTAGTTTGCCACTTTGAACCAGGAGTTTGAATGATCATTGGAGAAAACATTTCTTCAAAATAAAATCCATGCCGAAGTGCATAACTCTCCGACATGAATGAATGAGAAGCTCCTGGATCGAAAAGAACGGAGGCAGGAACATGATTGACTGGGAGTGTACCAAGGATGACGTCAAAAGCAGCAGTGGTTTCCTCAACTGAGATTTGGTTCACACAACCACTACTTGTGGCTGAAAGCTTTGCTGGGATGGCTTTGGTGGTTGATTTCTTTGGATGCTTGTGACTAGGTCGACGTGGTGCCACCAACACTGTAGGGCATTGTCGGAAGTAATGGCCTGTCAGACCACACCTGAAACACATCCTGCCTGAATTGCTGGGAGCAGGATTTCTTGATTGCACACTATCATTCCTGGGAGGAACAATGTGTTGAGGTGGATGGCATATATTGGATGGTCGTCTCTGAAGAAAGTTTTGAGGTATGGCATGAGTTGGATTCCAAATTCGGCGTTTCTGAGGGGCTGAACTAGAAGAAGGGGAAAGCTCAAGAGCATGCTTGCGAGACTCTTCGAACACTTCATTGCCATGCTGAGCTCTAAAGGATCTGTTGACTAAATCCTCAAAGGTGGCAAATTCAAGGAGGTTGAGATCATGACGAAGGATGGGGCTAAGTCCCTTGCGGAACCTTGCCTGCTTTCTAGCATCGGTGGTGATCTCATCTTGGGCATAACGAGCAAGACGATTGAACTCTCTCACATACTCATGAATGGACATCTCTCCTTGAGTCAAATTGCAGAACTCTTCCTTCTTGCGTTCCATTAACTCATCTAGAAGGTGGTAACCTCGAAAGGCATCACGGAACTCCTGCCAAGTCACTAGGTGACCATCAGGCTACATCGCAACATAGTTCTCCCACCATTCAGCAGCAGCACCTTCTAGAAAGTATGCCGCGAATATAACTCGATCATCGGGAGCAACATGTGCAGTGTCAAGCTTACGCTCGATGGAACGGAGCCAATCATCAGCTTCAAGGGGCTCAGAAGAACATCGGAATACCGGTGGTTTGAGGAGGATGAAGTCCTGAATGCTCACAACCACATTGCAATGACGTGAAGTATTCTGCTCGATGAGCTCCAGAAGGCGTGTTTGGTCACGTTGATTCTTCTCAGCTTCCATCATGATTTCCTGAACACGGTCTCGATTTTGACGAACAGCACTACGAGTTCCACCTGACATCCTGTGTGATAAAAATCAACAATCAGAACAGGTTGTATGGTGGAATCAAAGACAAGAAGGACATGATTTAGGCGGAAAGGTTGTAATGCAAAGGCAATGATTCAAAGAAACACGGAATAATTCTGGTAGCATAACGGATACACTGGGATGGAAAATGAAACAACCTTGAGGAGATTAGAAAGAACTTCCTCAAGGAACTCAAAACACGAAGACTTTGGACGACTGCAACAATCCTACGGCTACAAGGAAGCAATCAACGAGATGTTCTAGTCAGACATCGATGATCCTAGTCCTATCATCCCGTAGAAAAGATAAGGGTGACCCAGAACTCAGATCGATGAGGGTAAGGAGAAAAAGAAGCCTTACGTTGTTCCCTTATACCCAGAGTAATTATATAACTATAGAGTTCTAGACTCGACTTCGACCAAGGGTTGAGTAATCCTACAGACAGTCCTGCTCTGATACCAAGTCTGTCGGGACGCGGGGTTAGCGTATGTAATTCCAGTCACGATACAATCACATGGAGAGCCGAGAGCCGTACCCACTTGTCTAAGCAGACAAGGCCAAGCACAGAACGCTCTCAGAAAGCATCAAATGTGAGGGGCATACCATCCAGGCCGGATGATCAACTGAGATGGGTCCTCAACGTCCACTCACAAGTCTAAATGCTTATGGGTGTTGAATCCCATACTCATAGACAAGTCGCCTCAACCATGTTATCGATTGGATCCTAACTCTTACATAGACTTACTCCAGCCTGATCACTTAGTCGGGGTCTAGGGCGGGCTCGATCATACAACAAAGTGTGCACGTGACAGGGTCATGAACAATCGCATCCCGATGCCCCAAGCTGCGCACATCTAAGGGCCACTTAGTGTGTAAAAGACCGCCAGCCAGATCACAACTAAGGTCTCGAAAACCCATACTAAGACATGCATGTTATAAACATACACGCAGCACACAAGCCTAGTATGAACAGCAGGTATCATCACATAACTCTACAAAGTACTCTTTATTGATATACACATAGAGCATACAAAGATCACATGTCTGTGATCACATTACATCATACAACGGAAGCAAATTAGGTCTGAGTACAAACAAGTTTAACAAATGGCTTAGAGAAGCCTTGTAAACATACATGCCCTTCCACGAGGGACCAGACTGCTTTCTATAACTATGCTACCAAGGTCAACATCGAGCTTCACGAAGATGACTCCATCGGGGTCCGGGTTCTCATCTAAAACATAGAATAAGAAAACGTGAGTACAAAGTCATACTCAGCAAGACTTACATCAGAACTACACTACTCATGCTCAAGTATCAAGGTAAAGGAGGTGGGGTTCAACATGCAGAAGGGCCACCTTTGACTTGGCTAAGCCTGTACTACGAGTACCAGACTTGAGGTAAGAAGCGTACACGAGTCCACTACCAAGTCTCCAACCAATTACACCACTATGGTTACTTCCTCGACTTCCCAACGAGGAAGCACGCCATAGCACTCACGCTTATCTTGCGAATTTTATAAGTATCCATTCAAGTTGTCTATGATAAAGTAAAGGTCTCCAAGTAGTCCATAACCGCGGACACGGCTATTCGAATAGTTTAATAACCTTGCAGGGGTGTACATCTTCACACGTGTGTCATCACTAATCGCCTCGTTCTTGTCACCCTTCAAGCGGGTGTCGGACGTGGATGAAACCAAGGCACTACCCTCACATCAGCTTCTCTAATCCAGGAGTCGACTACCTGAGTTTGTCACCGCTCGAGAGTCCGGCCGGATCCACGAAACGGACTGAGATAATGCAAGGGACCGAGATGCCACCTTTGACAGATGGTTTCACTGCCTCACAGGTCCACCCACACATCTATAGTTAGGTCAAATGGAAAGCCCGAATCTAGTGTGACTCCTGGACCGGATCGGGTACGTAAAGAGGCCAAACGGGGCTCCCATAAAACCCTACATGTGGTCATACTCTTTGTCTTGGATCACAAAACAAAAACTCAGGGCCTAGGGCAGTGTTCAACGAGACAACCCACTGTGTACTCCTACACAGCCTCTCATCGTTCACCTTTGTTTAGGGTGGATTCACCAACACATTTATCATTAGCATCACTGTGTTCATTCCATCCCGACTCACAATCATAACATCCTCATTTTATCACTAAGCAGCAATAAGAAGTAACAGTTGCAGGGGCCACATGCTCATCATTCAACTCCTAAATCTGCTAGGATTGTGGTTTGCTTAATACGGTGACAAAATGATAGGTCATGCATCGGAATGGGTTCAACTATGCGAAAGAACGTGTCTCGGTGATCTCCTAAACATGCATAAGCGAGGCTGAGAGGGAAATAGGATTTTATAGACATGATCAATGGGGTTTGCTTGCCTTGCTGACAAGGTTCAGTATCGGGGTCTTAAACGAAGGGGGTGGCCTCCGCTTCCGGTTCCACTTCTATTAGCAACATGACAATCATAGGATCAAATTAAATTACAATGCACAATCACATGAATAAGATTGCAATGGTGATGTTCATGCTTGCAATGTGGGTAGAATTCCATTTAAAAGAAGTGGAATGCAAATCATTTGCAAATTCACTCCAAATTTGAATTCAAAAGAACTCCATATGCATGTTTGCTACTTCTCACCCATTTCAAAATGTTCAAACATAGAAACAAAGTGCATATTACTAATCCTTCCATTTTTCTGATAATGTTTCATATATTATTTATTAAATTAGGAGTTAATATGAATTTTCTATGAATTTCCAAAGTTTAATTCATTTTTTGGAATTATCTCTGTTTTCTTTTATTCTTTTATTTTCTGGAAAATGTTTATTGCATCAGCATGACCTTAGCATGACATCAGCAGGGCTGACATGTGGGCCATGCTTGTCAGTGGCTCACTGTTAATTTCTGTTTGGATTTAAATTAAACAGAGGTTAAGGGGGGCGGGGCTGGCCCCACTTGTCATTGGGCTGGGGAGGGGATTAGCTGGCTAATGGCCTTGGGCCCACTGTCCAGAGAGAGAGAGAGGAGGGGTTAGGGCTCGGTTAATGGCGAGCTCGCCGGAATACGACCGGAGCTTCGCCGGAGTTGCCAAATCGGGCACGGGGCGGGGCTTGGTTGGTATGTGTTTGCTCCTCGCGGGCTTCCGAAGGAAACCGAGTAGAAGGGGGTCAAGATCGAGCTCCAGGGCGACGGCTATGGCGTCGGCCGCGGCGTGCTGGCCACTGGCCCGACGGAATCGGCGATGCCGTGCGCCAAATGGAGCTTGAAAGGGCTGGGGAGGAAGAGGAGCTCACCAGGAGCTCGAAGACGGCGTCGGCGTCGCCGGGGGGCTTCAGCAGGTGGCGAATTCGTCATGGGAAAACATGGCGGCCGGCGGCGAGTCCTTGAGGCGGGCGTCGTCTTCGGGGCCTCCAAGCTCAAATCGACGGAGGGATTCGGCGTAGTGGTCGACGGCGGGCATGTTGGACAAGATGGCGGGGTAGGAGAAGGCCGGTGGCCACTGTTGTGCACGTCGGCGGCGAGGAGAGTTCTCGGGCGTGCGCGCAAACAGACAAGAGAGAGGAGGGAGACGACCAAGCCAGGGGGGGAGATGGACCTGGGGCCTCCAGGGAGTCCACGGAAGGCGCTAGAAGGACAGGGGGAGTAGGAGGTGGCCGTGGGCGTCGGGCATGCTCGCCACGGCGAGGAGCTGCCTGCCTGGCCTCGGGAGGAAGACGACCCTGCCCCTGGTGGGCTGGGCCGGCTTCTGGCCAGGCTGGGCCAGGTAAGTGGGTGGGGGTGGGCTCTCTTCTCTTTTTCTTTCTTTTATGTTTTCTTTTCTGTTATTGATTGACCTAGCTAAATAAAAAAGCTAGGTATTTTAGTAAAATGCCCAATATATTTTTAAAAACCCAAGTGACCAGTAGCAAGCCACTTTTAAGGTTTGGGCATTTTTGAAATTCAAAACATTTGAATTTCAATTCAAATAGGGGTCAAATTTAATTTCCAGGGCACTATTTGGAAATTAGAAAATTCCATGAGCATGGGATTGATCCCAAACCATTTTTAAAATGATCAGCATCATTTATAGGAATTTTCCAAATGTTCAAATGATTTTTGGAAAAAGATTTTTATCTGGCCATTTGAATTAATTTCTCAGGGCTTTTCTTTTCCCCATTTTTTTGAATTTCATTTGAATTTTTGCATGATGCAAAGGGCACAAACAAACCCTAGCACTTACCCTAGTTGGGGTTCTGACACCTCTGCTCAAATCCCTTTGTTCAAACCCTAGAGAACAGAGGGAATTTGAGAATTGCTTTGTGTGCAATCCGTTTGGGGAATTTGATGCCTTGTGTGCTAGTGCAATTTAGGAGTTAGAGATGCTAAATTGCAATTTCTTTTAGTGCAAACCCTAGAGAACAGAGAGAGATAGAGAATTTTTTAGTGCAATTGGTTTGATCTTGATGATGCTATTTAGGAGTTAGTATGTGCTACTGATTTTCTCTCTCCACTAGTACTCTAAAAATTTGCAAAGAACTAAATATGGTTAATGATTAAGATATGCTTGAAAGTTGGAATATGCTTTAGTAAAAATTAAAAAAGAGAGAGGAGAAAAACCAGTAGGTAAGCATTTGTTCTTATGAACATAATGATGAAACTAGCAAGTGTAGAATCTGTTCTTCGATAGTTTTATACTTTGATGTGCCATTGTTACATGATCTCATCATGTTTATCTCATCGTGTTTGTCCGCTGTTTTAGTCAAGCTCATTTTTTATCCATTTGCAAGTATACAGAATTTGCAATGCATTGTTTACCATATGAAATTTACCTATATATATGTTTCTTGAATATCTACTGTTTGAATATCTATTTTTGTGCATTGTTGTGCCTACATGTAGGCATTTGTTTTGTGCAGGTACAAATCATTATCCCCTTTCTCCCGAAATGTTGATTAACTTCCGTTTCGGTTGAGAATGGGGCACTCTCATGTTAAGAAAAAGAGCAAAGGTCATGCTGAATTTTTCCGTGAATTCGTGCATGACCTTTGCTATTTTTATTAACATGAGAGTATTTGCATTTATTTATTGTGCTAATTAATTAAGTAGTTGCATTTCTTAATATTGTACTAGTGCAAACATGTCGACCGGAGCCGACGCCGGTCCTTCTTCTCAGCCAGGAAAAAAAAGGAAGCAATTTTTGGGAATACTCCCAGGAGGAGGTCGAGGGGCAGAGAGAAGAGGAAGTACCTCCGGGCGAGGAGGAGTATGAGGAGGAGATAGAGTCGGAGTCCGACTCATCGGATGATGACCTAGTGGAGGAGGCCGGTACGACAGACGGCGAGAGGAACATCGGCGAGGATGATGGGACCGGTGGCTCCAACACAGATGGTACCCAGTCGAAGAAGAGGAATCGGAAACCGACCAAAGTCGGCGTCATCAGGCAAGAGTTTACTATTGTGACCGCCGTCGGGATTCCTAAAGAGCTCGAACGTTTTTCGGAAGGGTACGGCCGTCAAGTCGCGGCGATCCTCCGCAACACCGTGCCAATCACCACGATTAACCTCAGGAGTCGTGAGAATATTCATTATTGTCAGCTTCTTATCAACAAGATGCACGGACGATACAAGTTTCCGGAGCCGTACGATAACACCAAACTCAGAGGGAACAAAGTAAACACATGGGCCCTCAGGAAGATGAGAAAGTCCTTGTCCAGTTGGAAAACCCGGGTGAAGAGGGAAATTTTTTAAAAGAACAAAACCTGGGAGGTGCTCATCGAGAAAGAGCCGTTGATCGACGAAGCTACCTACAACCTTTTCAAGGCTAGGTGTGATTCCGAGCAAGCCAAGGCCGCGAGTGCAAAGGGCAAGGCCATGCGGTCGCAGGTCATAGGTAACCACCATCTCGGAGCCGGTGGTTACAAAAGTTCCAAGCCTAGATGGGACTAGGAGGATGCCGAGTACGCCGCTGCGGGCAGACCTAACCCCTTCCAGCAATACAAAGATGATCCGCAGACCGAATTCTTTGTGAGGGCCCGGAGCTATAAGGACAAAGCAACCTCGAAAATAATTATCGATCCTAAGATTCAGGAGTTTACGACTGCCGTGGTAAGTAGTTTACCACGCGACCTTGTCGATTGAATTCTCGAGTGAAGTTCACAATTTCTTAACATTTCACATTCTTTTTGCAGCAAGCAGAAATGAAAATCGCCTCATCGCAGGAGTCGTCGGTTAAGCCGGCCGGCCTGTGGGACAACACCTTTAACAGGGCGTTGAACAAGGTCAAGAAGGTTGACGACGTGACGGCGAAGCCATCGTCAGCCGGCCGTGTGGTCGGCTTTGGTGCGGACGTAAATTGGTCCGAATATTATGGAAAACCGGTGGAGCAGTCCGGTTCGAGGGGGCGCAAGGCGAGAAGGACCGAAGAAGATGCCGCTTATGTTCGTGGACTGGAGGAGAAGGTGAACATGCTTCCGCAGCTTGTCCAGGACGAAGTGGCGAAGACGATGAACACTCTCCTTCCAGATATGATGCAGTCGCTCGCGAATTGGAAAGCGCGTGGTGGACAAGGGCCCATACCAGTCCCCAGCATGGTCGGCAGCAACTCGGGCACCGCGGCGCCTGCAGTCCCGACTCCGGCCGTAGTGGTGGCTCCTGCACCGACTCCCGGCGTATTGGTGACTCCGGCCGCCAACACCGCGGTGGCGACGCCGGACGTGATGGTAACTCCTCCGGCCACGATCGAGCAACCGGGGCATAACTATAATGCACCCGGCGGCAACGCAAATAGGGCGACCGACGCCACAGGAGGCAGCGCGCCCTCCGTCTCTTGCATGCCCGCCGTCATCGGCGGGGTCTCTTCACTAGCCGACCTCGACGCCATCAAGGTAACTATAAGCGTCTGCAACTCAAACGAGGACTTCATCTCCTTGCCTTTTTTAGTGGAATCTCTCTGATGCCGTACATGCATATATACATATCTCTTTCGCAGGAGGACACTCCATGCATTCTATTACAAGTCGTGGACGGCGAGTTGAAGGATGTTGCCAAAGGTAAAATCATTCAACCACAAAATCGAATCATGCACAATATGCCGATGGCACCGGAGATGCATAGGGTTCAAATCTCTCTCGTGATTTCGGGCGACGAGAGAGTTGAACCTCCCATTCAACCCCCCGGATACGATGAGGACGAGCCGGCAGTCCTCAGTGACTGTTTCAACCAAATATGCCTATGGCCGAAGAGCCAAATGCGTTTAATGACGGGGGAAAGGGGCACCACACCTAGGACAACACCTCTAGTCATCGTGTCGGCGCCACATGATCCCATCGGCGCACAACAAGAAGACGATGATCCTGATGATGATATCAGCGCCGACCAGTTCATCAATACTTTGTATGATGCTGATGACTTATTCATGCCTCCTTCTGAAGGAGCCTATCAGCATGACGAGGAAGATCGCGGTCCAGCTGATCCTGCGGCGAAGCCTGCTTGCTCCACGCGTCTCTTCGCTGCTTCTCAGGACATGTCTCCAGCAGCTTGCGCCTTCACCGAGCCTCAAGCAGATGCCACAAGGAGATCTATTCTCAGCCCGTCCACACTCCATAAGGCGGCCATTGAGCAGATAAAGGCCGATGACTGCTCAAAATCAGAAAAGAAGAAGGGACGGAAAAGAAAGAAGAGCATCACTTCTAGTAGCAAACCTTCGATGCCGATCCGGGCTCAGGACGGGCCACCAAGACCGAAGGATCTCTCGTTTGAAATCCATGTGGCTGGTAGGGCGATGCTACCTAAGGACATGCTGGACCTTGCAACTTCGGATATGCAGAGTGTGCATCATAGTATTATGGAATTAGAGAAGATTCTTCTTCGAGAAGAGAATCCCTCGTACCCGGTTTTCATGGCCAAGGTGCCACTCAACATGGGCTTCATCAACACTATCCCCGCGGATATGATAATCCTGCGATTTTCGGAGATCTTCAATTTGTACCATCTCAAGCGGCTGGACCATAGCCTTATCCGTCTGTTCTCGCTCAGCCTTTCTATGAGTATCAGGAGAGATAAGACCCCGAGCGTCGCGATATTGGACCCCTTCTACATGCGTGAAAGCATCTTGATGGACGTCGGGGACGCGGCTCTCGCGGTGGGGTACATCACAGACTTCATGCTACGGAACGCCGACAAGGATTCATTTCTTATGACCTACTCTCCCAAGTAAGTCATTCGCTCGCCTCCGTAGCATATATGCTTTCTTAGCTTTCCATTGTCCTCTTCCAACATTCCTTTGGATTGTTTTAATTATGAAGTGAGGATCAAGACTGCGTGCTCATCTGCTTTTCACCGCAACACTCGCATGCCGTGTATTTAGACTCGGGGAGTGTGAAGAAGAAAGATTACAAGTATATCATGAGAGTTTTGGATGATGCTCTCGTCGGCTACATAAAAGCCGGAGGCAAGATCATGAAGCACAAGTTCAGGAAAAATTAGCCTGGCGTGAACGTGTTCAACCACGTAACACAGTTCCCGTGCGTCAAGTAGCCGGCTGGCAGTGTGAGGGATGCATACTACGCCCTTTATCACATGAGGGCGATTGTAGAGGAACAACGCAACCTTACGCTGCCAAGTCATCTCAGAGCGTGGGCCGAAAGGAAGGCGGAAATCGCCGATGCAAATATGAAGGAGGAGTTCTTTCACATCCAAGTGCAGATGGCGACTATCATCCGTCATGAAGTACAAATGAGGGGGTCGATCTTCCACTCGAACATTGCACCATCCAATGGGGAGATAGAAGTCCGCCTAAAGGCCCTGCGTGACACAAGGCCTTTCATGACGAAAGAAGGATGCCGCCCATTCCCCGAGCCGAGTCAGAACAATTGAATGTACTCTTTGTGTAATTTGGATGTAATTTGGATGTACTCTTTGTGTAGTAGATGGTAGTGACAAATACTCTTGGTGCTCTTCGGGTATAAGAATAGATGCTAGATTGATTTGTTCTCCTTTGGTATGATTCATATGGATGTGACCTCTAAATCTTTGTTTTGTGCATGTTGAAGAGAAAACAAGATATGATGACGAAAGTAGCTTTCGGTTTTCAATAATTGTTGGACTCATTGTAATTTTGTGATGGATGTAATCTTGTGAAACTTGTTGGCCTCTAAACCTTTGTAAATCTTTGTAATGAAAATTATAATGCAATTCTTTTGTATCAATAACTGTTGGCCTCATTGTTATATTGTATTTTGCATTTCGGTAATATAATAAAAATATCTCTAATGCTTTTATTCTTTTTTGTAATTCTTTTTTTTTGTTTTCTGTAATTCTTTAGTGGCGCATTTTGTTAGGGTTTAGTGGCGCACTGTGAATGCGCCACCCCTAAGGCCCTTAGGCGTGGCGCATACCAGAATGCGCCACCCTTAAGAGCTTAGAGGTGGCGCATTCTGAGATGCACCACGCGTAAGGGCCTTAGGGGTGGCGCATCCAGAATGCGCCACCTCTAAGCCCTTATTAGTGGCTTGTAGTTAGTGGCGCATCCCTAACGCGCCACTAAACACAAAAAAAGGGCGCCACTAAAAGGGCATTCCCTAGTAGTGATGACCATGTGGCCCCACATGTCAGCCCCCCTGGTGACATCAGCATTGCATCATGCTGATGCAATAAGTGTTTTTCTCTGTTTAATTTAATCCAGAAAATTCCAGAAAACTATTAAATCTTTGAAATTCAATAACTTTTAAACCATAACTCCAAATCAGAAGTGTAATATATGAAAAATCATCAGAAAAATGCAAGGATTCCAAATATCATATTTTCATGGATGAAAAACACATCTATGATGATGGACCAGTAGCATTTAGCTATTTGGGTTATTTGGAATAATTCAAAATAAATGTTTAAATCATTTCAAATTAAATCTTTGCAATGCCAACCTTATCCCATGAACATCAGAGGCATATCATACACAAGACAACATGGTTTACCATATCCAAACATTAGAAAATGAAAGTTGGGATAATTTGAACAACATTTGGAGTTTGAATTTGAAAATCTTATTCAAATCAACTTCAATTAACTTTTTTAAATTTGAACCTAGATCACATCAGTACCATGCCATGATTCATTTCTTGAATGTGCATTGCAATGTAATGTTTATACTTTGTTGTCTCGGTGTTTGTTTCTTCTCGATAGATCCATCGCCGGACGTAGTTCCTGTTTTCTCCGAAGAGTGGCACCCCCGAGTCCCGACAATAAGGCAAGCAAACCCCCTTTGATCATATCTATAAAACCCAGTTTCCCTCTTGTTCTCTTATGCATGATTAGGTGATTCACATGTTACCGTTCTATCGCTAGTTGAACCCATCCTTTGCATGACCTATCATTGCTGCCATAGTAGTAAGCAAACGTCAACCTAACAGATACAAGATTTTTTGTGTTCATCATGTGGCCCTTCATCCATGTTATGTTATGCCATGCTAGAGTTGTTTGCATCTGGGTTATGTATCGGGATGGTAGTGAACACATGCAACAAGGTGGTAACGTGTTGATGAAGTCACCTTAATATAAGTGAACAATGAGAGGCTGTGTAGGAGTACACAGTGGGTTGTCTCATTTACACTGCCCTAGGCCCCGAGTTATTGTGTTGTGATCCAAGACACAGATTACTACCACATGTTGGGCTCATTGACCCCTCTCGACCTATTAACACACCCTGACTATTGTCCAGGATTCGCATGGGTTAATTTTCTTCTCTTTTCTTTCATAACGTAGCATGGTTTTAGGCAAGCGCAGCACCATCCGTCGAGGTGGGCTTGTCGGACCGTACATACATCGTTTGGGTCCTAAACGGAAACCCCGGCCGGATTCCCGATTGGGGTACATACTCAGATAGGCGATTCCCTGGACTAAAATTGGAGCCGTGAGGTAAGTGTCGTGGTACTATCCTCGCCGACACCGCTTGAAGGTGACGAGTTCTAGGCGGTAAGTGGTAGCTAGGTATGTGAAGAAGTACACCCCTGCAGGGTTAATGAACTATTCGAATAGCCGTGTCCGCGGTTATGGACTACTTGGAGATCTTTACTTGATTATTAGACAACTCAAATGGATACTCTAAAAATCTCAAGATAAGTGTGAGTGCTTTGGGTTGCTTCCTCGTGGAGAAGTCGAGGAAGGATCCATGGTGGTGTATTGATGTGGTGATCAAGATTAGATGGACTCGTGTGCGCCTCTCATCTCAACTCTATGTAGTCGTAGTACAGGATAGCCAAGTCAAAGCTTTCTGCATTACAACCCCACTTGCCTTTACCTTGATACTTGAGCATGAGTAGTATAGTTCTGACGTAAGTCTTGCTGAGTACGACTTTGTACCCACGTTTTATTATTCTATGTTTTAGAAACGAGACCACTGACCATGAAGGTGGCCTCCCCCTCAAGCTCGACGCCGACGAAGTAATGTAGTCCCAGACAGCAGCCTAGTCCCTCTGGAGGGTCGTTGTGTTTTTCTTAAAGGCTTCTTAAGCCATTTGTTAACCTTGTCTTTACTAAGACATAATTTGCTTCCGTTGTTGTATGATGTAATGTTGGGTCACAGTTATGTGATCTCTGCTTGTAACACTACTATATCTGCTCTGTATAGCAGATGCAATAAAACTATGAGTTTGTAGAGTTCATGTTGTGTTACCTATTGTTATACACTTGGCATGCATGCTGCGTGTATGTTTATATCGTGCATGCCATGTGTGGGGTTCGATACCTTAGTTGTGGTCTCGCCGGCGGTCTTTTATACAAGTGGCCCTTAGATGTGCGCAGCTTGGGGCATCGCGATGCGATTGCTCGTGACTCTGTCACGTGGCACACTTTGTTGTATGATTGAGCCCGCCCGAGACCCCGACTAAGAGATCGGGCTGGAGTCTGTTTATGTAAGTGTTATGATTCAATCGATAATATGGTTGAGGCAACTTGTCTATGAGTATGGGATTTCACCACCCATAATCATTTAGACTTGTGAGCGGACGATGAGGACCGATCTCAGTTGATCATCCGGGCCTGGATGGGATGCCCCTCACGTTCGAGCTTTCCGAGAGTGTCTTGTACTTGGCCTTGTCTGCTTAGACAAGTGGGTATGGCTCTCGGCTCTTCATATGATTGAGTTGTGGCTGGAATTACATATGCAAACCCCGACACCCGACAGACTTGGTATCAGAGGAGGACTGCCTGTAGGATTACAAAACCTTGGCCGAAGTCGAGTCTAGCATTCTATAGTTATATAGTTACTTTGGGTATAAGGGAACAACGTAAGGCTTCATTTTCTCCTTACCCTCATCGTTCTGAATTCTGAGTCAGCCTCATCTTGTTCTACGGGAAGATATGACTAGGCTCTTCTATGTCTATACTAGAACATCTCGTTGTTTGCTTATCCATAGTTGTAGGAATGTTTTGGTTGTCTAGAGTCACCATTCCATCAAGCCTTTTGAGAAGGTTCTGATCATTCTTGCAGATTGATTCATTTTTCCACCCCGGTACAGCCGTTATGCTGTCCGATTTGTCCCGTGTTTTCCGTGATTCCAATGCTTTTGCATTACAATCTTGTCCGCTCTTAAATTGTATCATCTTTGCTTTGATTCCATCATAAATCCTACTCTGATTGTTGATTTTTATCACACAGAATGTCAGGTGGAACTAGATGTGTTGAATCTGGTCACGGTAATCAAAGTGGTGATGATGATCCTCCTTCACCGCCTTCTGCACCGGAAATCATGATGGAGGATGAGCGAAATCGACGTGATCAAACACGCCTTTTGGACCTCATTGAGAAGAATACTTCTCTCTAGCGAGATGTGGTAATATCCATCCAGGATTTTATCCATTTGAACCCGCTGGTATTTCGATGTTCATCTGAGCCCCTTGATGCCGATGATTGGCTCCGTTCCATCGAGCGTAAGCTTGAGACGGCGCATGTTTCTCCAGATGATCGTGTGATGTTCGCGGCATACTTTCTGGAAGGTGCTGCTGCTGAATGGTGGGAAAGTTTTGTTGCAATGCAGCCTGATGGTCACGTAGTGACTTGGCAGGAGTTTCGTGATGCCTCCCAAGGGTACCACATTCTGGATGAGCTGATGGAAAGAAAGAGGGAAGAGTTCTGCAACCTATCTTAGGGAAATATGACTATTCACCAGTACAGGTCTGAGTTCAATCGTTGTCGGGACCCGGGGTTAGCGTATGTAATTCCAGTCACGATGCAATCACATGGAGAGCCGAGAGCCGTACCCACTTGTCTAAGCAGACAAGGCCAAGCACAGAACACTCTCAGAAAGAATCAAACGTGAGAAGCATCCCATCCAGGCCGGATGATCAACTGAGATGGATCCTCATCGCCCACTCACAAGTCTAAATGATTATGGCTGGTGAAATCCCACACTCATAGACAAGTCGCCTCAACCATGTTATCGATTGAATCCTAACTCTTACATAGACTTACTCCAGCCCGATCACTTAGTCGGGGTCTAGGGCGGGCTCGATCATACAACAAAGTGTGCACGTGACAGAGTCACGAACAATCGCATCGCGATGCCCCAAGCTGCGTACATCTAAGGGCCACTTGCTATATAAAAGACCGCCAGCCAGATCACAACTAAGGTCTCGAAAACCCATACTAAGACATGCATGTTATAAACATACACGCAGCACACATGCCTAGTATGAACAGCAGGTATCATCACATAACTCTACTAAGTACTCTTTATTGATATACACATAGAGCATACAAGATCACATGTTTGTGATCACATTACATCATACAACGGAAGCAAATTAGGTCTGAGTACAGACAAGTTTAACAAATGGCTTAGAGAAGCCTTGTAAACATACATGCCCTTCCACGAGGGACCAGACTGCTGTCTGGGACTATGCTAACTTAGTCAACGTCGAGCTTCAGGTCGGTGACTCCATCGGGGTCCGGGTTCTCATCTAAACCATAGAATAAGCAAACGTGAGTACAAAGTCGTACTCAGCAAGACTTACATCAGAACTAAACTACTCATGTTCAAGTATCAAGGTAAAGGAGGTGGGGTTCAACATGCAGAAGTGTCAGCTTTGACTTGGCTAGTCCTGAACTACGAGTACCAGACCTGAGGTAAGAAGCGTACACGAGTCCACTATATGTCTCCAACCAATACACCACTATGGTTACTTCCTCGACTTCCCCACGAGGAAGCACACCATAGCACTCACGCTTATCTTGCATGTTTAAGAAGTATCCATTCAAGTTGTCTATGATCAAGTAGAGGTCTCCAAGTAGTCCATAACAGCGGGCACGGCTATTCGAATAGTTCATTAACCCTGCAGGGGTGTACATCTTCACACTCGTGTCATCACTTATCGCCTCGTTCTTGTCACCCTTCAAGCGGATGTCGGACGTGGATGGAACCAAGGCACTACCCTCACATCACCTTCTCTAATCCAGGAGTTGACTACCTGAGTTTGTCACCGCTCGAGAGTCCGGCCGGTTCCACGAAACGGACTCAGATAATGCAAGGGACCGAGACGCCACCTTTGACAGATGGTTTCACTGCCTCACAGGTCCACCCACATTTCTATAGTTAGGTCAAATGGAAAGCCCGAATCTAGTGTGACTCTTGGACCGGATCGGGTACGTAAAGAGGCCAAACGGGGCTCCCATAAAACCCTACATGTGGTCATACTCTTTGTCTTGGATCACAAACAGGAACTCGAGGCCTAGGGAAGTGTTCAACGAGACAACCCACTGTGTACTCCTACAAAACCTCTCATCGTTCACCTTTGTTTAGGGTGGATTCACCAACACGTTTATCATCAGCGTCACTGTGTTCATTCCATCCCGACTCACAATCATAACATTCTCATTGTATCACTAATGCAGCAATAAGCAGTAACAGTTGTAGGGGCCACATGTTCATCATTCAACTCCTAAATCTGCTACGATTGTGGTTTGCTTAATACGGTGGCAAAATGATAGGTCATGCATCGGAATGGGTTCAACTATGCGACAGAACGTGTCTCGATGATCTCCTAAACATGCATAAGCGAGACTGAGAGGGAAGTAGGATTTTATAGACATGATCAATGGGGGTTTGCTTGCCTTGCTGACGAGGTTCAGTATCAGGGTCTTCAACGAAGGGGGTGGCCTCCGGTTCCGGTTGCACGTCTATCGAGCAAACAATCAAACAAGGAATAAATATAATTGCAATGCTCAAGCACATGATAAGTTGTGGAAACATGATGTACATGGTACTGATGTGTTGACAATTCCATTTGATTGAAGTGTATTGCAAAAGAATTGCAAATTCAAACTTCAAATTTGAATTCAAATTAAGCCATATGCACATTTTCTACTCTTTCCCCATTTTAAAATGGTCAAACATAAAAAAAATGCATATTCTTAATCCTTGTATTTTTCTGATATTTTTTCATATATTATATGTTTAATTTGGAGTTAATATGAATTTTCTATGATTTTTGGAAGTTTTTACTATTTTCTGGAATTTTCTGATTTCTTTTAATTCATAAATTGATTTACTGCGTCATGCTGACATCAGCATGACGTGGGGGGTGTCTGACCAGTGGGGTCGACCTGTCAGTGACACAAGGGGTTAACCCCTCTCTGTTTAAATAACAGAGGGGTTTAGGGGGCCAGAGGGCCCACTTGTCTGTCTCTGTGGGGGGTGGGTTAGGGGTGGATTAGGGGTTAATTAAGCTGCCCACCGGCGTTTAGCCGGCGGCGACCTCATATGCGGCGGAGGGCTCGCCGGAGTGGCTTCCCGGCCACTGCTTGGCACGCGGAAGGCACCTAAGTGATGCATATGCTCGTCCGCGTAGACTCATGTCCACGGGAAGGCCTAAGGGGCGCCGGAACGGCGACGGCGACGAGGTGCAGCGGCGGCCGGAGCTCTGGTGCGACGGCCTCGGTGCTCCAGGCCACGGGATGCGTCGAGGGGAGAGGGGAAATGGGTGCGAGCTCACCCTGAGGGTGAAGGGTCCGTCGAGGAAGCCGGAGGAGGGCTGACGGTGGGGCAATCGATGGAGAGCTTCGCGGCGGCCGGCGGCGAGTTTTTGAGGCGGGCCTCGTTTCCGGGGCCCCTCGGCTCGAATTGGAGGCGCCGCTTGATGAAGACGTCGATGGCGCAGCGTCTGGACACGTCGGAGTGGCCTCGGGGTGGCTGGGGCACGGGGGCGCACGACGGCGTGCTTCGGTGTCCATCGGGTGTGGATGAGCACGGCGTGAGAGAAGGGGAGAGAAGCTGCGAGGAGGGGGAAAGGGTGCAGTGCCTTCCAGGCGTTACCACGACGTGCAGAAGAAGAGAGGGGGAGCAGGAGGTGGTGTCGGCGGAGGCTGCATGCTCGCCACCGAGCTGCCTGCCTGCCTGGCGCTGGGAGGAAGACGACCCTGCCCCTGGTGGGCTGGGCCGGCTTCTTGCCAGGCTGGGCCAGGTAAGTGGGTGGGGTGGGCTCTCTTCTCCTTTTCTTTCTTTTAATTATTTTTTCTGTTTCTTTTGTTCTGCCCCAAAAATAAAACAGCAGGGCAATTTTATTAAATGCCCAAATAATTTTAAAAACCCTAGGTGGTCAGTAGCAAACCACTTATAGAATTTGAGCATTTTTGAAATTCAAAACATTTGAATTTCAAATCAAATAGGGGTCAAATTTAATTTCTAGGACACTATTTGAAAATTTGAAAATTCCATGAGCATGGGATTGATACCAAACCATTTTTAAAATGATCAGCATCATTTATAGGAATTTTCCAAATATTCAAATGATTTTTGGAAAAAGATTTTTATCTGGCCATTTGAATTAATTTCTCAGGGCTTTTCTTTTCCCCATTTTTGAATTTCTTTTGAATTTTTTGCATGATGCAAAGGGCACAAACAAACCCTAGCACTTACCCTAGTTGGGGTTCTGAAAACTTGCCCCCACTCAAAAGAATCTCGTCCCGAGATTCAGAAGTCGTCGGGAGGAAGGTGGCGTACTCGGCACGGAGGCTGTCTTCTCTTTCCCATGTTGCTTCTTTCTCGGAATGATGTGACCATTGCACTTTGAGGAACTTGATCTTCTGACAATGAGTGACACGTTCTGCTGAATCAAGAATACGAACAGGGTACTCTCGATAAGAAAGGTCATCTTGGAGATCAAGCGTTTCATGGTCGACTTCGTGGATGGGGTCCTTGAAGCAACGCCTGCGTTGTGACACATGGAATACATCATGTACTCGGGAAAGGTGCGGAGGTAGTTCAAGTGAGTAGGCAACTTCTCCACGTTCAGCGAGAATGCGGAAAGGTCCGATGTAACGTGGGGCCAACTTGCCTTTGATACCGAATCTTTGGGTTCCCTTCAGAGGAGTAACCCGAAGGTAAGCCTTCTCATCAAGATTGTAGCTCTCTTCTCTATGATGACGATCATAGTAGCTCTTTTGACGAGACTGAGCGGCTTTCAAACAATCACGAACAATGCGAACTTGCTCTTCTGCTTCCTTGATCATATCCGGTCCAAAGAGTTGTCTTTCACCGTTTTCTGACCAGTTTAAGGGTGTTCGACATCGTCGGCCATCGAGGAATTCAAAGGGAGCCATGTTCAGACTAGATTGATAGCTATTGTTATAAGCAAATTCGGCGAATGGAAGAGATTTCTCCCAATTCTTTCCGAAAGAGATAACACGAGCTCTGAGCATGTCTTCCAAGATTTGACTAACCCTTTCAACTTGACCGCTAGATTGAGGGTGGAAAGCTGTACTAAAGGAGAGATGAGTTCCCATAGCATTTTGAAAATTTCCCAAAATCTAGAGGTGAAAAGGCTACCACGATCAGAGTTGATAACCAACGGAACACCGTGAAGAGACACAATTCTAGAGACGTACAAGTCCGCCAACTGACTAGCAGTTATAGACTCGCGAACAGGAAGAAAGTGAGCAACTTTTGAAAGTCTATCAATGACCACGAAGATGGCATCATTTCCTTTCTGGGTTTTTGGAAAGCCGGTGATGAAGTCCATACCGACCTTGTCCCATTTCCACTCGGGAATAGACAATGGTTGAAGAGTGCCAGCATGTCTTTGGTGTTCTGCCTTAATGCGTGACAAACATCAGATTCGGCAACAAATTGTGCAATGTCTCTCTTCATCCGTGTCCACCAAAATCTCTGGCGTAGATCTCGGTACATTTTTGTGCTACCGGGATGAATGGAGAGGGGAGTGTCATGAGCTTCCTTAAGGATCAGCTTCTTTAGGTCTTCATTTTCAGGAACTACTAAACGATTTTCAAAGAATATCGTTCCTTGATCATTTGCAGAGAAACATTTAGCAACTCCGCTAACAATGTTCTGCTTGATCTCTTGAATACTACTATGTTGTTTCTGGGCGGCTATGATTTGATCCTCAAGGATTGGTTTCGCCACCATGTTGAAAAGAGATCCATGAGGAACTATCTCAAGATTGAGTTTGCAAAATTCCTCATGAATAAGTGGTTGATACTGTTGTAACATGAGGTTGTTACAATACGACTTACGACTTAGTGCATCAGCCATGACATTGGCTTTGCCTGGAGTGTAAGAAATTCCTAAGTCATAATCTTTTATCAACTCTATCCAGCGTCTTTGCCTGAGATTAAGATCTGGCTGGGTGAATATGTATTTGAGGCTTTGGTGGTCGGAATAAATCTCACAACGATTACCAAGGAGGTAATGTATCCAAGTCTTCAAGGCATGAACTACGGCAGCGAGTTCAAGATCATGGGTAGGATAGTTCTCTTCATGTGGATGCAACTGGCGTGAAGCATAAGCTACCACATGTCGATCTTGCATAAGTATGCATCCTTACCCTTGCCGTGAAGCATCACAATAGATCTCGAAATCCCTTTTGGTGTCTGGAGGTGCAAGTACGGGTGCAGAAGTCAATCTTCTTTTTAGCTCTTGAAAGCTTTCCTCGCACTTGGGGGTCCATTGGAATTTCTTATCTTTCTTGAGGAGTTCAGTAAGAGGCTTTGCAACTTTGGAGAAGTTCTCAACGAAGCGGCGACAATAGCTTGCTAGGCCGAGAAAACTCCTAACTTGCTTAACTGATTCAGGTGGAGTCCAGTCGAGGACGGCCTGAACTCTCTCGGGATTGACTGCAACACCTTTCGCAGAAATCACGTGGCCTAAGTAGGTCACTTCTGGTAGCCAAAATTCACACTTGGAGAATTTGTCATAAAGGCGATGCTCTCTAAGTTTCATCAATACCAATCTAAGATGTTATGCGTGCTGTTCTTCGTTCTTCGAGTAGATGAGAATGTCATCAAGATAAATCACAACAAATTTATCTAAGTACTCCATGAAGATCGAATTCATTAAGCGCGAGAATGTGGCAGGGGCATTGGTTAACCCGAAGGACATGAAGGTGTACTCGTAAAGACCATAACGAGTAGTGAAAGCCGTCTTGGGGATGTCCTCGTTTCAGATTTTGATTTGATGATAGCCTAATATCAAATCCATCTTGGAGAAGACAGAGGATCTAGCAAGTTTATCATAAAGATCATTGATCCTGGGCAGTGGGTACTTGTTCTTTATCGTCGCTAGATTTAGCGGAAGATAGTCTACGCACATCCTTTCTGTTCCATCTTTCTTCGTTACGAACAGAACGGGGCAACCCCATGGCGATGAGCTAGGGCGGATGAAGCCTTTTGCCAACGAAGCATCAAGTTGGGTTTTTAGCTCAGCTAACTCATGTGGGGCCATTCTATATGGGCGTCTGGAAATTGGGGTTGTGCCTGGTATAAGATCCACTATAAATTCTACACACCTGTCGGGTGGCATTCTCGGCAGCTCTTCAGGAAAGACATCCGGGAAGTCACGAACCACCGGAATATCTTCTAGGTCTGGAAGGGGAAGCACATTCAAAGTATGCATCTGGATTCTAGAGATGGGTGATGTGTAGTCAATGGTATGGCCTGAAGGATGGGTGAGTTTAACTGACTTGGCTTTACAATCAAGGAAAACATTCTGCCTTGATAACCAATCCATGCCTAGGATGACATCAATGTCCGAAGACTTGAGGGCTATAAGAGAAGCAAGGAATACTAAACCCTCAATTGCAATTGGATTGCCATGGCTTACTCTATTAGTTTTCCACTTTGAACCAGGAGTTTGAATGATCATTGGAGAAAACATTTCTTCAAAAGAAAATCCATGCTGAAGTGCATAACTCTCCGACATGAATGAATGAGAAGCTCCTGGATCGAAAAGAACGGAGGCGGGAACATGATTGACTGGGAGTGTACCAAGGATGACGTCAGAAGCAACAGTGGTTTCCTCAACTGATATTTGGTTCACATATCCACTACTTGTGGCTGAAGGCTTTGCTAGAAAGGCTTTGGTGGTGGATTTCTTTGGAGGCTATGACTAGGTCGACGTGGTGCCACCAACACTGTAGGGCACTGTCGGAAGTAATGGCCTGTCAGACCACACGTGAAACATACCCTGCCTGAATTGCTGGGAGCAGGATTACTTGATTGCACACCATCATTCCTGGGAGGAACAATGTGTTTAAGTGGATGGCATATATTGGATGGTGGCCTATGAAGAAAGTTTTGAGGTATGGCACGAGTTGGAATCCATATTCTGCGTTTCTGAGGGGCTGAACTAGAAGAAGGGGCAAGCTCAAGAGCATGCTTGCGGGACTCTTCGAACACTTCATTGCCATGCTCAGCTCTGAAGGATCTGTTGACTAAATCCTCAAAGGTGGCAAATTCAAGGAGGTTGAGATCATGGCGAAGGATAGGGCTAAGTCCCTTACGAAACCTTGCTTTCTTTCTTGCATCGGTGGTGATCTCATCTTGGGCATAACGAGCAAGACGATTGAACTCTCTCACATACTCGTGAATGGACATCTCTCCTTGAGTCAGATTGCAGAACTCTTCCTTCTTGCGCTCCATCAACTCATCTAGAAGGTGGTACCCTCGATAGGCAACACAGAACTCTTGCCAAGTCACTAGGTGACCATCAGGCTGCATCGCAACATAGTTCTCGCACCATTCAGCAGCAGCACCTTCCAGAAAGTATGCCGCGAATATAACTCGATCATCGGGAGAAACATGTGTAGTGTCAAGCTGACGCTCAATGGAACGGAGCCAATCATCAGCTTCAAGGGTCTTAGAAGAACATCGAAATACCGGTGGCTTGAGGAGGATGAAGTCCTGAATGATCACAACCACATTGCAATGACGTGAGGTATTCTGCTCGATGAGCTCCAGAAGGCGTGTTTGGTCACGTTGATTCTTCTCAGCTTCCATCATGATTTCCGCCGCAGAAGGTGGTGGTAGAGGTTCATCATCATTTCGATTCCGAAAACGGTCTCGATTCCGACGAACAGCACTACGAGTTCCACCTGACATCCTGTGTGATAAAAATCAACAATGAGAACAGGTTGAATGATGGATTCAAGGATAACAAGACATGATGAAGGCGGAAAAGATTATAATGCGAATGCAAAGATCCACAGAAACTTGGAACAAATCCGGCAGCATAACGGCTACACCGGGATGGAACGTAAAACAACCTTGAGGAGATTGGACAGAACTTCCTCAAGGAACCCAAAACACGGAGAATCTGGACGACCACAACAATCCTACGGCTAAAAGGAAGCACTCAACGAGATGTTCTAGTCAGACATAGATGAGCCTAGTCCTATCATCCCGCAGAAAAGATAAGGGTGACTCAGAACTCAGATCGATGAGGATAAGGAGAAAAAGCAGCCTTACGTTATTCCCTTATACCCAGAGTAACTATATAACTATAGAATGCTAGGCTCGACTTCGACCAAGGGTTTCTAATCCTACAGACAGTCCTGCTCTGATACCAAGTCTGTCGGGACCCGGGGTTAGCGTATGTAATTCCAGTCACGATACAATCACAAGGAGAGCCGAGAGCCGTACCCACTTATCTAAGCAGACAAGGCCAAGCACAGAACACTCCCGGAAAGCATCAAATGTGAGGGGCATCCCATCCAGGCCGGATGATCAACTGAGATGGGTCCTCATCGCCCGCTCACAAGTCTAAATGATTATGGGTGGTGAAATCCCATACTCATAGACAAGTCACCTCAACCATGTTATCGATTGAATCCTAACTCTTACATAGACTTACTCCAGCCCGATCACTTAGTCGGGGTCTAGGGCGGGCTCGATCATACAACAAAGTGTGCACGTGACAGAGTCACGAAAAATCGCATCGCGATGCCCCAAGCTGCGCACATCTAAGGGCCACTTGGTGTATAAAAGACCGCCAGCCAGATCATAACTAAGGTCTCGAAAACCCATACTAAGACATGCATGTTATAAACATACACGCATCACACATGCCTAGTATGAACAGCAGGTATCATAACATAACTCTACTAAGTACTCTTTATTGATATACACATAGAGCATACAAGATCACATGTCTGTGATCACATTACATCATACAACGGAAGCAAATTAGGTCTGAGTACAGACAAGTTTAACAAATGGCTTAGAGAAGCCTTGTAAACATACATGCCCTTCCACGAGGGACCAGACTGTTGTCTGGGACTATACTAACTTAGTCAACGTCGAGCTTCAGGTCGGTGACTCCATCGGGGTCCGGGTTCTCATCTAAAACATAGAATAAGCAAACGTGAGTACAAAGTCGTACTTAGGAAGACTTACATCAGAACTAAACTACTCATGCTCAAGTATCAAGGTAAAGGAGGTGGGGTTCAACATGGAGAAGTGCCAGCTTTGAATTGGCTAGTCCTAAACTACGAGTACCAGACTTGAGGTAGGAAGCGTACACGAGTCCACTATATGTCTCCAACCAATACACCACTATGGTTACTTCCTCGACTTCCCCACGAGGAAGCACACCATAGCACTCACGCTTATCTTGCGAGTTTTAGAAGTATCCATTCAAGTTGTCTATGATCAAGTAGAGGTCTCCAAGTAGTCCATAACCGCGGACACGGCTATTCGAATAGTTCATTAACCCTGCAGGGGTTTACATCTTCACACGCGTTTCATCACTTATCGCCTCGTTCTTGTCACCCTTCAAGCGGATGTCGGACGTGGATGAAACCAAGGCACTACCCTCACATCACCTTCTCTAATCCAGGAGTCGACTACCTGAGTTTGTCACCGCTCGAGAGTCCGGCCGGTTCCACGAAACGGACTCAGATAATGCAAGGGACCGAGAAGCCACCTTTGACAGATGGTTTCACTGCCTCACAGGTCCACCCACATATCTATAGTTAGGTCAAATGGAAAGCCCGAATCTAGTGTGACTCTTGGACCGGATCGGGTACGTAAAGAGGCCAAACGGGGCTCCCATAAAACCCTACATGTGGTCATACTCTTTGTCTTGGATCACAAAACAGGAACTCGGGGCCTAGGGCAGTGTTCAACGAGACAACCCACTATGTACTCCTACACAACATCTCATCTTTCACCTTTGTTTAGGGTGGATTCACCAACACGTTTATCATCAGCATCACTGTGTTCATTCCATCCCGACTCACAATCCTAACATTCTCATTGTATCACTAATGCAACAATAAGCAGTAACAGTTGTAGGGGCCACATGTTCATCATTCAACTCCTAAATCTGCTAGGATTGTGGTTTGCATAATACGGTGGCAAAATGATAGGTCATGCATCAGAATGGGTTCAACTATGCGAAAGAACGTGTCTCGATGATCTCCTAAACATGCATAAGCGAGACTGAGAGGGAAGTAGGATTTTATAGACATGATCAATGGGGGTTTTCTTGCCTTGCTGACGAGGTTCAGTATCGGGGTCTTCAACGAAGGGGGTGGCCTCCGGTTCCGGTTACATGTCTATCGAGCAAACAATCAAACAAAGAATAAATATAATTGCAATGCTCAAGCACATGATAAGTTGTGGAAACATGATGTACATGGTACTGATGTGTTGACAATTCCATTTAATTGAAGTGTATTGCAAAAGAATTGCAAATTCAAACATCAAATTTGAATTCAAATTATGCCATATGCACATTTGCTACTGTTGCCCCATTTTAAAATGGTCAAACATAAAAAAAATTGTATATTCTTAATCCTTGTATTTTTATGATAATTTTTCATATATTATATGTTTAATTTGGAGTTAATATGAATTTTCTATGATTTTTGGAAGTTTATACTATTTTCTGGAATTTTCTAATTTCTTTTAATTCATAAATTGATTTACTACGTCATGTTGACATCAGCATGACGTGGGGGGGTGTCTGACCAGTGGGGTCGACCTGTCAGTGACACAAGGGGTTAACCCCTCTCTGTTTAAATAATAGAGGGGTTTAGGGGGCTAGGGGGCCCACCTGTCTGTCTCTGTGGGGGGTGGGTTAGGGGTGCATTAGGGGTTAATTAAGCTGCCCACCGGCGTTTAGCCGGCGGCAACCTCAGATGCGGCGGAGGGCTCGCTGGAGTGGCTTCCCGGCCACTGCTTGGCACGCGCAAGGCACCTAAGTGATGCATATGCTCGTCCGCGTCGACTCGTGTCCACGGGAAGGCCTAGGGGGCGCCGAGGGGAGAGGGGAAATGGGTGTGAGCTCACCCTGAGGGTGAAGGGTCCGTCGAGGAGGCCGGAGGAGGGCTGACGGTGGGGCAATCGACGGAGAGCTTCGCGGCGGCCGGCGGCGAGTTCTTGAGGCGGGCGTCGTTTGGGGGCCCCTCTGCTCGAATTGGAGGCGCCGCTTGATGAAGACGTCGATGGCGCAGCGTCTGGACACGTCGATGTGGCCTCAGGGTAGCTCAAGGCACGGGGGCGCACGACGGCGTGCTCTGGTGTCCGTCGGGTGTGGATGAGCACGACGTGAGAGAAGGGGAGAGAAGCTGCGAGGAGGGGGAAAGGGTGCAGTGCCTTCCAGGCGTCCCCACGGCGTGCAGAAGAAGAGAGGGGGACCAGGAGGTGGCATCGGCGGCGGCTGCATGCTCGCCACCGAGCTACCTGCCTGCCTGGCGCTGGGAGGAAGACGACCCAGCCCCTGGTGGGCTGGGCCGGCTTCTTGCCAGGCTGGGCCAGGTAAGTGGGTGGGGTGGGCTCTCTTCTCCTTTTCTTTCTTTTTAAATTATTTTTTCTGTTTCTTTTGTTCTGACCCAAAAATAAAACAGCAGGGCAATTTTATTAAATGCCCAAATAATTTTAAAAACCCTAGGTGGTCAGTAGCAAACCACTTATAGAATTTGAGCATTTTTTAAATTCAAAACATTTGAATTTCAAATCAAATAGGGGTCAAATTTAATTTCCAGGACACTATTTGAAAATTTGAAAATTCCATGAGCATGGGATTGATCCCAAACCATTTTTAAAATGATCAGCATCATTTATAGGAATTTTCCAAATATTCAAATGATTTTTGGAAAAAGAATTTTATCTGGCCATTTGAATTAATTCCTCAGGGCTTTTCTTTTCCCCATTTTTGAATTTCTTTTGAATTTTTTGCATGATGCAAAGGGCACAAACAAACCCTAGCACTTACCCTAGTTGGGGTTCTGACAATCGTCTTTCTCGTTATGCCCCTGAGAAGATATCAACCGATGCCAAGAAGCAGGCAAGGTTCCGCAAGGGACTTAGCCCTGTTCTTCGTCATGATCTCAATCTCCTTGAATTCGTCAACTTCGAGGATTTGGTCAATATATCATTCAGAGTTGAGCATGGAAATGAGGTCTTTGAAGAGTCTCGCAAGCGTGATCGTGATCTTGCTTCATCTTCTAGTTTGGGTTCTCAGAAACGTCGAATTTGGACCCCAACTAGTGCCCTTCCTTCGCACTTGATTCCAAGACCATCTCCACAAAGCAAGAAAACCCAGAAAGATAGTAGAGAGCTTGCCATCCAAACTCCACAACCTAACACCCGAGTGTGCTACAACTATGGTAATCCTGGCCACATTGCACGGCAGTGTTCATTGCAAGAGAATGTTCCTCCTCGTCCAAAACATAAAGCCAAAGCTAAACCACCAAAGCCTTCCAAAGCTAAGTCCGCTATTGTTGATTACGGACGTGTGAACCATGCCACCATCAAAGAAGCCCAAGAGGATACAAAGGTTGTACTCGGTACACTTCCTATCAACTCCAAACCTGCTTCTGTTGTATTTGATTCTGGAGCTTCTCATTCCTTTTTGTCTGAAAAGTTCGCACTCCTGCATGACATTTCATTTGAGGAGTTTCCTACCCCTTTCATGATTAAAACTCCAGGATCCACATGGCGTACCAGTAGGGTAAGTCATGACAATGAAATTGCTGTTGAGGATGTTGTATTCCTTGCTTCTCTCATAGCCCTCAAATCTTCAGATATCGATATCATCTTAGGTATGGATTGGTTGTCCAAACACCGTGCCAAGATTTATTGTGCCACTAAATCAGTTCAACTCACTCATCCTTCCGGCAAGATAGTTCGTTTCGCATCTCAAGGTTCAGAAACCCAGCTATATTCGTTGAATCAGCATCCCCTTCCTAACCTTGAAGATATTCCGATAGTTTGTGCCTTTCTGGATGTCTTTCCAGAAGAGCTGCCGGGAATGCCACCCGACAGGTGTGTGGAATTCATAGTGGATCTTATACCAGGAACAACCCCAATTTCCAGACGCCCATATAGGATGGCCCCACATGAGTTAGCTGAGCTTAAAATCCAACTTGAAGCTTCGTTGGCAAAAGGCTTCATCCGCCCTAGCTCATCGCCATGGGGTTGCCCAGTTCTGTTGGTAACGAAGAAAGATGGAATAGAAAGGATGTGCGTAGACTATCGCCCGCTAAATCTAGGGACGATAAAGAACAAGTACCCACTTCCCAGGATCAATGATCTTTATGATCAACTTGCTGGATCCTCTGTCTTCTCCAAGATGGATTTGAGGTTAGGTTATCATCAAATCAAAATCAGAAACGAGGACATTCCCAAGACGGCTTTCACTACTCGTTATGGTCTTTATGAGTACACCATCATGTCCTTCGGTTTGACCAATGCCCCAGCCACATTCTCGCGCTTGATGAATTCGATCTTCATGGAGTACCTAGATAAATTTGTTGTAGTTTATCTTGATGACATTCTCATCTACTCGAAGAACGAAGAAGAGCACGCAGAACATCTTAGGCTGGTATTGATGAAACTTAGAGAGCATCGCCTATATGCCAAGTTCTCTAAATGCGAATTTTGGCTACCAGAAGTGACCTACTCAGGCCACGTGATTTCTGCAAAAGGCATTGCTGTGAATCCCGAGAGAGTTCAGGCCGTCCTTGACTGGACTCCACCTGAATCGGTTAATCAAGTTAGGAGTTTTCTTGGCTTAGCAAGCTATTGTCGCCGCTTCGTTGAGAACTTCTCCAAAGTTGCAAAGCCTCTTACTGAACTCCTCAAGAAAGATAAGAAATTCCAACGGACCCCCAAGTGCGAGGAAAGCTTTCAAGAGCTAAAAAGAATATTGACTTCTTCACCCGTACTTGCACCTCCAGACACCAAAAAGGATTTCGAGATCTTTTGTGATGCTTTACGGCAAGGGTTAGGATGCATACTTATGCAAGATCGACATGTGGTAGCTTATGCTTCACGCCAGTTGCGTCCACATGAAGAGAACTATCCTACCCATGATCTTGAACTCGCTGCCATAGTTCATGCCCTGAAGAGTTGGCGACATTACCTCCTTGGTAATTGTTGTGAAATCTATACCGATCACCAAAGCCTCAAATACATATTCACCCAGCTAGATCTTAATCTCACGCAAAGACGCTGGATTGAGTTGATAAAAGATTATGACTTGAGTATCTCTTACACCCCAGGCAAAGCCAATGTCATGGCTGATGCACTAAGTCGTAAGTCGTATTGTAACAACCTCATGTTACAACAGTATCAACCACTTCTCTATGAGGAATTTCGAAAGCTTAATCTCGAGATTGTTCCTCATGGATTCCTTTCCACCTTGATTGTGAAACCAACCCTTGAGGATCAAATCAAAGATGTTCAACAACGTGCTCGAGGTATCCGGTATATCAAACAGAACATTGCTAGCGGTAAGGCAAAATGTTTTACCCTAGACAATGAGGGTACTGTGTACTTCGAGAATAGGATGGTAGTTCCGAAGAATAGGAGTCTAAGGTAGCAGATCCTTAAGGAAGCCCATGACACCCCTCTCTCGATTCATCCTGGTAGTACTAAGATGTATCAAGATCTACGCCAGAGATGTTGGTGGACTAGGATGAAGCGAGAAATCGCTCAATTTGTTGCTGAGTGCGATTTTTGTCGTCGTGTGAAAGCAGAGCATCAAAAACCTGCTGGTACTCTTCAACCTTTAGCCATTCCTGAGTGGAAATGGGATAAAGTTAGTATGGATTTCATCACTGGCTTTCCAAAGTCTCAGAAAGGAAACAATGCCATCTTCGTGGTCATTGACCGTCTTTCCAAAGTTGCTCATTTCCTTCCTGTTCGCGAGGGTATAACTGCTAGCCAGTTAGCGGATTTATATGTCTCCCGGATCGTTTCTCTCCATGGTGTTCCTTTGAAAATAAATTCAGGCCGTGGAAGTCTTTTCACCTCTCGATTTTGGGAAAGTTTTCAAAATGCTATGGGAACCCATCTCTCCTTTAGCATCGTCTTTCATCCCCAGTCAAGTGGTCAAGTAGAAAGAGTCAATCAAATTCTCGAAGACATGCTCCGAGCCTGTGTTATCTCATTCGGAAAGAGTTGGGAGAAATCTCTTCCATTCGCCGATTTTTCTTATAACAAGAGCTTGCAATCTAGCTTGGGCATGGCACCATTTGAATTTCTCTATGGACGAAAATGTCGAACACCATTGAACTGGTCAGAAACCGGTGAAAGAAAATTCTTTGGACCAGATATGATCCAGGAAGCAGAAGAGAAGGTTCGCATTGTTCGTGAGCAATTGAAAACAGCCCAGTCTCGTCAGAAAATCTATTATGATCGCCATCATAGGCCAGAAAGCTACGAGCTGGACGAGAAGGCTTACCTCCGGGTTACTCCTCTGAAGGGAACCCATCGCTTCGGTATCAAAGGCAAATTGGCCCCACGTTACATAGGCCCCTTTCGCGTTCTAGCTAAACATGGAGAAGTTTCCTACCAACTTGAACTACCGCCGCATCTTTCTCAGGTTCACGATGTCTTCCACGTATCTCAACTCAGGCGTTGCTTCAAGGACCCCATCCGCGAAGTAGACCACGAAACGCTTGATCTCCAAGAAAACCTGTCATATCGACAGTATCCCGTCCGTATCCTCGATGAAGCTGAGCGTACCACCCTACGTCAGAAGATCAAGTTCCTCAAAGTACAGTGGTCCAACCATTCTGAGAAGGAAGCCACCTGGGAACGACAAGATCATCTTCGAGTTGAATACCCCACCCTCTTCCCGACTACTTCTGAATCTCGGGACGAGATTCTTTTGAGTGGGGGCGAGTTGTCAAAACCCTAGTTTTGGTATGTCCTTTTATTACTAGAAATAATTGCATCATGTTTAAATTCTATGGTTTAAGAATTGGGGATTTGGAAAAGCCTCAAAAAGAATTTAAATAAAAGGATAGATAAAAAGTTTTTCCAAAATTCCTCCAAACAATTTTGAAAAGTCCTATAAATGAGTGTGATCATTTTAAAAATGATTTGGAGTGAAAACCATGCTCATGGATTTTTCAAATATTCAAACAGAGGCTTGGAAATTAAATTTAAATGCTATTTGAATTGGGTTCAAATAATTTGAATTCCAAAAATCTTCAAATCTTGGGAGTGACTAGTAGTATGTCACATATGTACAAGACAAAATTTTGGGGATTTTTAAAAAATGCTTTGGTATTTTTTTCAGAGCAAAACAAATAAAAACAGAAAGCAGAAAAAGAAAAAGAAACAAAAAGGCTGAAAGCCACTTACCTGGCCCACCTGGCCCAGCTAGCCGGCCCAGCCCGCCAGGGGTACATGCGTCTTCAACCCCTGGCCAGGCAGGCAGGCAGCACGCCGGCGAGCCCGGCATGGACGCCAGGCAGCTGCCTGGCTGCCCCCTCCCCTTAATCAGCGCCGTGGAGACGCCCAAGCTCTCCTCCTCCATTTCCCCCTCCCCTGGACCCTTTCCTCTCTCTCTCCGGCGAGATACCGTGAGGTCCCGAGAGCTCCTCGTCGCCGCCGTGCATACGCCTGCGTGGCCAACGAACTCGAGCCGCCCCGCCGTGCTATCCAGAAGCTCCGCCGTGGCCGTTTGCGTCGTCGTGAGCCTTCAATTGGAACTAAGGACGCCCACGACGAAGCCAGCGTCTTCATCCTCCGCCACATCCGTCGCTCTCCGGTGAGAAATACACAGCCACCGCAGCTCCTCTGCCTCGCCCGTCTATGCCAACGCGCTCGTGGTGAGATCCTGCCTCGTTTCCCCCTCCCCGTTCACCACCTCGCGCCCCGTCGCCGTTTCCCCGCTTAGCCGAGCTCCGGCCGCCGCGCCTCTCGTCGTCGGCGAGCCTCCAGAGCCTCCCCGTGGTTCCCTTGTGCTCTGGCCGACGCGGGAGAGCACAAGGACCCCATCCATGCCCTCCGTTTGGCAAGAGGAGCCCGGAGCGGCCGTCCCCAGTGAGCGCTGCCGTGCGGTTAGGCCACCGACGGCTAATCGCCGGCCATGCCTACGTAGCTAGCTTAATTAGGGGGCTAACCCCCTGATTAGTTTGGCCCTAGGCCACTGACAGGTGGGGCCAGCCCCCTCTAACTAAATCAAATTTTAAACTAAACAGGTTTCAACCCCAGACTCACTGACCATGTGGCCCCACATGTCAGCCCCCCTGGTGACATCAGCATTGCATCATGCTGATGCAATAAGTGTTTTTATCTGTTTAATTTAATCCAGAAAACTATTAACTCTTTGAAATTCAATAACTTTTAAACCATAACTCCAAATCAGAATGTAATATATGAAAAATCATCAGAAAAACGCAAGGATTCCAAATATCATATTTTCATGGATGAAAAACACATCTATGATGATGGACCAGTAGCATTTAGCTATTTGGGTTATTGGGAATAATTCAAAATAAATGTTTAAATCATTTCAAATTAAATCTTTGCAATGCCAATCTTATCCCATGAACATCAGAGGCATATCATACACATGACAACATGGTTTACCATATCCAAACATTAGCAAATGCAACTTGGGATAATTTGAACAACATTTGGAGTTTGAATTTGAAATTCTTATTCAAATCAACTTCAATTAACTTGTTGAAATTTGAACCTAGATCACATCAGTACCATGCCATGATTGATTTCTTGAATGTGCATTGCAATGTAATGTTTATACTTTGTTGTCTCGGTGTTTGTTTCTTCTCGATAGATCCATCGCCGGACGTAGTTCCTGTTTTCTCCAAAGAGTGGCACCCCCGAGTCCCGACAATAAGGCAAGCAAACCCCCTTTGATCATATCTATAAAACCCAGTTTCCCTCTTGTTCTCTTATGCATGATTAGGTGATTCACATGTTACCGTTCTATCGCTAGTTGAACCCATCCTTTGCATGACCTATCATTGTTGCCACAGTATTAGGCAAACCTCAACCTAGCAGATACAAGATTGTTTGTGTTCAACATGTGGCCCTTCATCCATGTTATGTTATGTCATGCTAGAGTTGTTTGCAATGAAATTGATCCATCTGGGTGATGTATCGGGATGGTAGTGAACACATGCAACAAGGTGATAACGTGTTGATGAAGTCACCCTAATATAAGTGAACAATGAGAGGCTGTGTAGGAGTACACAGTGAGTTGTCTCATTTACACTGCCCTAGGCCCCGAGTTATTGTGTTGTGATCCAAGACACAGATTACTACCACATGTTGGACTCATTGACCCCTCTCGACCTATTAACTCACCCCGACTATGGTCCAGGATTCGCATGGGTTAATTTTCTTCTATTTGCTTTCATAACGTAGCATGGTCTTAGGGAAGCGCAGCACCATCCGTCGAGGTGGGCTTGTCGGACCGTCCATACATCGTCTGGGTCGTAAACGGAAACCCCGGCCGGATTCCCGATTGGGGTACATACTCAGATAGGCGATTCCCTAGACGAGAATTGGAGTCGTGAGGTAAGTGTCGTGGTACTATCCTCGCCGACACCGCTTGAACGTGACGAGTGAAGGGTTCGTTGCATAGAAAACAAAAATTTTCCTACGGTTGCAACTGCCAAGATCACATCTAGGAGATAACTTGTAACGGTTTGAGAAGGACTCACCCTCGAAGACCAAAAGCTTTAACGAGAACTATTCTCGTGGGTGATGTAGTCGAACACTCGCCGACCTCAAGGTCGTGATGAAGACTTGACGCCACGAACGGGCAGCGTCTCCGTAGTCGTTCACACGTACAGATCAGTGACGACCTCCTCCCCTTGCTCCAGTTGGGCAGCGGAAGTAGTGGATCCTCGAGAACTCCAGCAGCACTACAACATAGTGGTGGTGGTGGTAGAGAAGATCTTGAGCAGGGCTTCGCCTAAGCACCGTACTCGTGAAACTGGATCAGCTAGCAAGGGGAGGAAGATGCCAACCAAAGGGCATATGAGAGATGGAGGAATTTTGTGTGTAGAGGGGTCTCCACCCATCTATATATAGGAGGGGGAGGCAGCCCCCAAGGGGTAGCACGCCCCAAGAGGTGCCCCCACCTCTCCCCTCATCATGTGGGTGGACTCTCCACTCACAAAAACAAAGGGTCACACATTATTCCCATAACTTCCATAATTCTCCACTCAAAATTCCAAGAGTTTTATCACATTAAAACACTTTTAATTATCTTGTTTAATGTCACTCAAATTAATGAACACTTCATTCAATGAGTACTTCATTGATGAACACTTCATTCAATGAACACATTAACAATTATCCCCTTGCACTATTTTGATATACCGAAACTATTCCAGCAGTTTTATCAAAACAGTCCATGTGCTGTCCTGTATATTCTCCGGCGTTCCGTATCCACTCAAACGCGTCAACGAATCCTTAAGTGTGTCACCCTACGGTTCGTGAATAAAATGGACATGACAGAGACTCTTCTCTGATCAATAATCATCAGCGGGATCTGGAGATCCATGATGACTCCCACTTACTCAACGATGAACTAGTGATCGTGTGAACCAAAACTCCGTAACCAATTCCTTTTGTCTCGCGATATTTTACTTGTCCGTGATCCGATCATTTGGTATCATCCATACCTAGTTCGATCTCGTTACCGACAAGTACTCTTTACTCATTCCGTGATATAACATCCTCGTGAGCCAGTCACGTGCTTGCAAGCGATGTCAATGTGATATCACCGAGAGGGCCCAGAGTATATCTCTCCGTCATCTGGATGGACAAATCCCACTCTTGATCCACGAGCCTCAACTAACACTTTCCAAGTACCCAACGACACCTTTATAATCACCCTGTTACGGTGTGACGTTTGATGGAATCAAAGTACTCTTCCGGTGTCAGTGATTGACGTGATCTCATGGTCTAAGGATTAGAGTTACTTCGTGAAAGTTTGATACAGCAATAGAAACTTGATGACATGATCGTATTGCTATAACTACTGTGGGTGTATGTTCATCACATCATTCTCCAATGACATGACCTTGTTATTAACAACATCCAATGTTCATGACCAGGAAACCTTGATCATCCGTTAATCAACAAGCTAGTATAAAGAGAGGCATTACTAGGAACCTTTTCTCTGTTTATTAAACACACATGTATTAACGTTTCCGGTTAACACAATTATAGCATGAAAATAAACATTTATCATAAACATGGAATAAGATAATAACCACTTTATTATTGCCTCTCGGGCATATTCCCTTCAGTCTCCCACTTGCACTAGAGTCAATAATCTAGTTTGGTACTTGCGCATCCAACACCTATGGCATTCAGCTGTTATCCATACGCATTGCTAGTGGTAAACCTAATCTCCAGATCTGACACTTCAGGTCCGTGTGTATTTGCATTTCTTTGCGTCTCTACGCATCACTCATTCACCAATGAGATGGCATTGCATAAATTTGGTCCTCCGGTGAGACCTTAGTCCCTTGAGCTCAAAACATGTTGAATCTATTGTCATACAATAGATCTTCATAGTATTAGCCCGTTTTGAACTACACCTAGTTTGTCAAACAAACTTCTTGACACAAATGCCCTCCTTTGCTGCTGCTAGAGCAGTCATATACTTAGCCTTTCGTTGTAGTATTCGTTATAATGCCTTAACTTTGGAACTCATCCAAATCCATTTGAAACTATTCCAAATCTATCATGGAACTTTCTTCCATTACATTTTGCCACCTTAACATACCGCAAAAATTGAGATAAATTTAGATTGTATCTTGCGACAAAACTAGTATCAATGTAACACTTTACAATGAACTATTGTCCAACATACATAATATATATTCTTAGTCCTTCCAAAGCACGTAAGGATATCTTTACTATTGTCCAATGATCATCTTATGAATCATTCTGGTATATGCTCATAACATTTAGAGCATAGGACATTCTGGAATTGTACATATCATGGTGTACATGATTGATCAAATCATTCATGTGATTTTACTCACCAAGTGTCAAAACACTTGAATCTCGCTTCAACCTTTTCCATGCGGCAAGAACCTTTCTCGTCGTTTCCATATTGAACTTATTCAATATTTCATATATGTACTTCGGCCCAACCATATTAGCACCTCAATCTATCTATATAGACCATATTAGCCCAATATACTGGTTTTGCCCAAATCTTCCATTAAAATCAAATTTTCAATGAAACTTCACCCGTGTCAATAAAAGATACATCATTTCCAATCAACAATATGTCTTCTACATAATGTATTAGAAATATGTCTCAGCGCTCCCACTTAATTTCTTGCAAAAGCAAGCATCTTCACCGTCTCTGATGAAACTAAACGTTTTAACAATTTCATCATGATTAAGATTCCAACTCCGCGAATTCTTATTTCAACCATTGAAATTTGCATGCTATTTTAGCATCCTTTGAATTAACAGAACCCTTTGGACCGTGTCCTGTACACGTCTTAGGTAACCATTCTATTAGAAGAACGTTGTTCTGTTTGTTCAACTACCATATACCAAAACTAGCATATGTAGTGGTTGCTACAATAATCCGTCCAGACTAAATATCGTTATGAAAGATCAAATCTTGTCATAGCCAACTCTTTGAACATAATCGTAAACCATTTTAACGATATGTCGAATATTTCATAGATGTGAGAACATCCACGTTTGTTTCTTTATAGATCCAAACACGGTATCTAGAGGGTCTTCCAAGCTCAGAAACTTGGTTTCTCGTGTATGGAACTATCACGGATTTTATAGCTTCTAGCCATTTTGGCGGAGTCAGGGCCCATCATCGCTTCTTTGCATGTAGTCGGTCCATTATTATCAAATACCAATGATTCAATCTCAAATCTTACTATTTGATCGATTACCCGATCTACGCAGTTCAATAGGAACTTAGATCGCCGTGACCACAACCTTTGGGACACGGGAGCCTCGAGCATTGCGGCCGCTTCCGGGACACTTTCCGGCGCTGCGCCACTTAGCACTTAAAGCTTAGGTTCAACAACCTAATCGAAGTTCTACTGTCCTCCCACTTAACTTATCGCAAAAAATTCCTTCTCAAGAAACTTGATCCACTTAGCCACAAAACACTTTTGTCTTTAGTGTTATGGAGGAATACCCAACGGTTACTTTGGGATAACTTACAAAGACGCATTTTATCCGACTTTGGTTGTAAACATTTTACATATGCCTTGCATACCAAAATTTAAGAAAAGACAAATTGGGTTTTATCCCATTCCATAACTTATATGGTGTCATTTCAACGGATCTCGATGGCGCTCTTTTCAGTGAAAAGCGGTAGTCTCTAAAGCTTAATCCTTAAAATATAATGGCAATTTTATAAATAACACCTTTGATCCTTACCATGTCAAACAAGGTTTGATTACATCTCTCGAACACTCCATACTCCTATGGTGTTTCGGGAAATGCAAGTTTTGGAACGATTCCTAAACTCTCAGGCATTTGCTAAACTTTTAACTCAAAATCTTCTTTTATGATCCAATCATAAACTCTTATTTTCTCGTTACAATGATTTTCACTTCATCTTGAAATTTATTTGAACATTTTCAAACATTTCATACTTCTTCCTTATCAAGTAAATATATACATATATCCACTCAAAACCTCGGTTAAAGTATATGAAGTTATAAGACCCACCACACACGGCTACACATAATGAACTATACACATCAACATGTATAATGTCCAATAAGTTAGTCGTCCGTCCTTCTTTGCCTATGAACGGAGTTTCAATCATTTCTAGGAAATTCTTACAATCGTCAATTGATTCAAAATCAAAAGACTCCAAAATTCCATCACCATGGAGTTTCTTCATGTGTTTCTTTCCAATATGATTCAAACGGTGGTGTCACTCATAAGTGATCTTATAATCATTTGTCTTGCGACATGTTTAGCATCAGTTATTATGGATGTGATTTCTCCAACAAGATTTATAGAGTTCATCCATCTTCTATGAATATGGTGATAATTTGAACAACTATTGTTCGTATAACACCAGAACAGAATAACAATTATTCAAATAAATCTTGAAGGCTAGGTTTAATTCCAACGATAAACACAATAACACTTTATTTTGTTTTTGATGAGAATCATCCCATATTCATTTGCTAGTTACTCAGGCCATTGCAACTCTTGTATTGCGTTGTTCTGTATGACACTTCATACCAACCAATCAGTATCCAATACTCAAGAATCACATTGTTTAACAAGCAATGAATATACCCATAACATGTATATCATCTATATACCCGAGCTGGACATTTCCAGTCTTTTCCTTTTTCTTTTTGCCAAAATATTTTTCAGATCCTCTTTCAGCAATTCCTTTCCTTTTTAGAAGAATTTATCAACATCACTTGTGGCACCATTCAAATGACACATAATCCAAAGTGTGTTAGTCAAATACTAACACCCTTTGATTCTCACTTTGATGTAGATCACCGTCATCAAATGTTTGGTGTTCTTCCAAATTCCATTCTTTAGTAATCTTATAGTGTAGTAAACATTTTACCTACATCTTCCATTCATCCTATCATGACAACTTTCATGACAAAACTACCATAGCTCATAGGGACAAACTGTGAGTACAATATTAGTTCCCAAAACCTTTTTGAGAGATTAGGACACATAGTGTCTCCAACCTTCACAAATTCTCATACAATATGAGAACATGTTTCTCACTAAATTTTACTCTATCACATTGCAACTAAACATTGTTTCAGATATCGCTATATCTTCCACACATGATAGTTTCTGAAACAATCCTTTCAGCTCCTAGATAACCTTGATAATAACAAACAACATTTGAATATCAAGGATCATGGAGGCAAGTGTGATACTTAGACACTAACACTGGAATTGTTACTCTCGATTTAATACACATTATTAAACTTCATGGAGTAAGCAAGGTTTGCTAAAGTTTGCAATAAGACTTTAAACTTTAGATTGACACTCAAACAATATGGTACCAGTCCGTAAAGTTAAATATCCAGAATTATATAGTTCTATTATCTCAATTATAGCTAAGCGCAAAGGTAGTAAACAAATGCCAATGACTACAACGAACTATGCAAATTCACTTTGATTTAGTTCATGATAAAATGAGTTCATCTAACTCCCACTCAAAAACAACATCCCTCGAGTCGTCTTTGGTGATTACACGAACCAAATTCACTACACCACGACCGATCATCACGTGAGGCAGTGTAGCTGCAATGGCGAGCATCTCAATATGGTTCATCATATCATCCATATGACTCGTGCTTAACCTTTCGGTCCATGTTCCGAGGCCATGTCTGTACATGCTAGGCTCGCCAAGTAGAACCTTAGTATTTGCATGTGTTTCAAGGCCATGTCTGTACATGCTAGGCTTGAAAACACCCGTTGTATGCGAACGTAGAGTCTATCACACCCGATCATCACGTGGTGTCTCGAAACGACGAACTTTCTTAACGGTGCATACTAAGGAAGAACATATAATTATCTTGATATTAAGTGAGAGGGATCATCTTATAATGCTACCGCAGCGATCATGATCGTAACTAAGCAAAATAAGATGCATAAAAGGATAAACATCACATGCATGGATAATGTGATATGATATGGTCCTTCTCGCAATAGATCTCCATCTTTGTGCGTCTTGGTATGATCTCCATCATGCCACCGGCGCGGCACCAAGGTCCATGGCGCCACCACCATGGTCGTCCTTCTCCATTACAATATATCTCATGGATATATCTACAGCACGCAGGCCTTAAAAAAGGAAAAACACAACCATATGGCTCCTGCCGGTTGTTTACAATAAATCTCATTTCATACAACAATTTTGTAACAATGACCATATCACATCACATGCCCTGCAAAAACAAGTTAGACGCTTCTAAATTATCTTTGCAAATTTTACGTGGTTTTGGGCTTCCTAGGAAAGAACCGATCTTACCTACGGACAAGAATCACAACGTTGATTCGCTAGTTGTTTCTTTTCATCCCTTTCCAGGGCCCTCCGTTGCAAATGCCATATCACTAATGTTAGAGAAACTGACACCCCCAAAGCCACTTTATACGGTACAAGCCGTATGTCAAGCGTGACACGCAATCTGCGCTTAGGGCCGCTTCAATCCAACATTGCCGCAATATGAACAAGTGCACAAAAGAGGGTAACAACTAGAGGATCAACGCCCACATCTCTATGTGTTCTAACCGTACAAAGCATCTACGCATAGACGAGGCTCTGATACCACTGAAGGGTTCGTTGCATAGAAAACAAAAATTTTCCTACGGTTGCAACTGCCAAGATCACATCTAGGAGATAACTTGTAACGGTTTGAGAAGGACTCACCCTCGAAGAACAAAAGCTTTAACGAGAACTATTCTCGTGGGTGATGTAGTCGAACACTCGCCGACCTCAAGGTCGTCATGAAGACTTGACGCCACGAACGGGCAGCGTCTCCGTAGTCGGTCACACGTACAGATCATTGACGACCTCCTCCCCTTGCTCCAGTTGGGCAGCGGAAGTAGTGGATCCTCGAGAACTCCAGCAGCACTACAACATAGTGGTGGTGGTGGTAGAGAAGATCTTGAGCAGGGCTTCGCCTAAGCACCGTACTCGTGAAACTGGATCAGCTAGCAAGGGGAGGAAGATGCCAACCAAAGGGCATATGAGAGATGGAGGAATTTTGTGTGTAGAGGGGTCTCCACCCATCTATATATAGGAGGGGGAGGCAGCCCCCAAGGGGTAGCACGCCCCAAGAGGTGCCCCCACCTCTCCCCTCATCATGTGGGTGGACTCTCCACTCACAAAAACAAAGGGTCACACATTATTCCCATAACTTCCATAATTCTCCACTCAAAATTCCAAGAGTTTTATCACATTAAAACACTTTTAATTATCTTGTTTAATGTCACTCAAATTAATGAACACTTCATTCAATGAGTACTTCATTGATGAACACTTCATTCAATGAACACATTAACAATTATCCCCTTGCACTATTTTGATATACCGAAACTATTCCAGCAGTTTTATCAAAACAGTCCATGTGTTGTCCTGTATATTCTCCGGCGTTCCGTATCCACTCAAACGCGTCAACGAATCCTTAAGTGTGTCACCCTACGGTTCGTGAATAAAATGGACATGACAGAGACTCTTCTCTGATCAATAATCATCAGCGGGATCTGGAGATCCATGATGACTCCCACTTACTCAACGATGAACTAGTGATCGTGTGAACCAAAACTCCGTAACCAATTCCTTTTGTCTCGCGATATTTTACTTGTCCGTGATCCGATCATTTGGTATCATCCATACCTAGTTCGATCTCGTTACCGACAAGTACTCTTTACTCGTTCCGTGATATAACATCCTCGTGAGCCAGTCACGTGCTTGCAAGCGATGTCAATGTGATATCACCGAGAGGGCCCAGAGTATATCTCTCCGTCATCTGGATGGACAAATCCCACTCTTGATCCACGAGCCTCAACTAACACTTTCCAAGTACCCAACGACACCTTTATAATCACCCTGTTACGGTGTGACGTTTGATGGAATCAAAGTACTCTTCCGGTGTCAGTGATTGACGTGATCTCATGGTCTAAGGATTAGAGTTACTTCGTGAAAGTTTGATACAGCAATAGAAACTTGATGACATGATCGTATTGCTATAACTACTGTGGGTGTATGTTCATCACATCATTCTCCAATGACATGACCTTGTTATTAACAACATCCAATGTTCATGACCAGGAAACCTTGATCATCCGTTAATCAACAAGCTAGTATAAAGAGAGGCATTACTAGGAACCTTTTCTCTGTTTATTAAACACACATGTATTAACGTTTCCGGTTAACACAATTATAGCATGAAAATAAACATTTATCATAAACATGGAATAAGATAATAACCACTTTATTATTGCCTCTCGGGCATATTCCCTTCAACGAGTTGTAGGCGGTAAGTGGGAGCTACATATGTGAAGAAGTACACCCATGCAGGGTTAATGAACTATTCGAATAGCCGTGTCCGCGGTTATGGACTACTTGGAGATCTTTACTTGATTATTAGACAACTCAAATGGATACTCTAAAAATCTCAAGATAAGTGTGAGTGCTTTGGGTTGCTTCCTCGTGGAGAAGTTGAGGAAGGATCCATGGTGGTGTATTGATGTGGTGATCAAGATTAGATGGACTCGTGTGCGCCTCTCATCTCAACTCTATGTAGTCGTAGTACAGGATAGCCAAGTCAAATCTTTCTGCATTACAACCCCACTTGCCTTTACCTTGATACTTGAGTATGAGTAGTATAGTTCTGACGTAAGTCTTGCTGAGTACGACTTTGTACTCACGTTTGCTTATTCTATGTTTTAGAAACGAGACCACTGACCCTGAAGGTGGCCTCCCCCTCAAGCTCGACGCCGACGAAGTAATGTAGTCCCAGACAGCAGCCTGGTCCCTCTGGAGGGTCGTTGTGTTTTTCTTAAAGGCTTCTTAAGCCATTTGTTAACCTTGTATTTACTCAGATATAATTTGCTTCCGTTGTTGTATGATGTAATGTTGGGTCACAGTTATGTGATCTCTTCTTGTAACACTACTATATCTGCTCTGTATAGCAGATGCAATAAAACTATGAGTTTGTAGAGTTCATGTTGTGTTACCTGTTGTTATACACTTGGCATGCATGCTGCGTGTATGTTTATATCGTGCATGGCATGTGTGGGGTTCGATACCTTAGTTGTGCTCTCACCGGCGGTCTTTTATACACCAAGTGGCCCTTAGATGTGCGCAGCTTGGGGAATCGCGATGCGATTGCTCGTGACTCTGTCACGTGGCACACTTTGTTGTATGATTGAGCCCGCCCGAGACCCCGACTAAGAGATCGGGCTGGAGTCTGTTTATGTAAGTGTTATGATTCAATCGATAATATGGTTGAGGCGACTTGTCTATGAGTATGGGATTTCACCACCCATAATCATTTAGACTTGTGAGCGGACGATGAGGACCCATCTCAGTTGATCATCCAGGCCTGGATGGGATGCCCCTCACGTTCGAGCTTTCCGAGAGTGTATTGTACTTGGCCTTGTCTGCTTAGACAAGTGGGTATGGCTCTCGGCTCTTCATATGATTGAGTTGTGGCTGGAATTACATATGCAAACCCCGGCACCCGACACCTTGGTCCACGACATCAGGCAAGATGACTTGCCGGACGCACATGTGCACACATTGTAGCTGAACAAGCTAATTATCCTTACATTCATATTATCTTCTTTTGACTGCACCATCTAATTTTCTATATCATATCTTGATGTTTATGTCTTTTGATTAATCCTTGTATTTCAGAATATCTGTACTATGTAAGGTGGACGAGGACCTTCCCGTGCAACCATTTGACTTGCTGTTTGATAGGACAATGCATTTGATCGAGGGATTGTGAAAGTCCAAGTATGTGATCAGAGGGGGAGGGGGTGAATGATCACTTCAAAATTTTCTACTGAAACTATTGAAGTGAAGCATAAGTAGTGCGGAACAGTGAAGTAAAACTGGAAGTGAAACTAAATGCAATGAATCAAAACGCATTGAAGCATAACTGCGAAGCAAATGCAATACTGAAGGTAAATGCTTGAAGTAAAACGAACTGGGACTCGGCGATGTTTGTTCGACCAGTTCACGCTCTGCAAAGCGCTACTTCTGGTTGGAGGGACTGGTGATTCAACACCTGGAGAAAATATCTCTCCGTTCGTTGCTCCACTGCACCAAACTCCTTGAGCTTGGTCAGTTCTTCACTCGTGGTTGATTATTGAGGAAATCACCGAAACCTTTGACAAACTGGACTTCAAGGCGACAATTACTCTTCGCTCTCTGAAGAACAACACTCTACCCGTCTAGGAGAATTGCAGTTCTCCAAGATAAAAAGGCTAGTAAGCTTTCACCTAAGTCATCTCGAATCTACTCAGATCAATGGGACTTAGTCTTCAGTATTTTGGATTTTGGGTTTTTCTTCGGTGAAATCTTTGGGGTGCTCTCTTCAGTCTCTCTCAGGAATATTCTCCGAGCAGCCACCCGCAAATGAAGGAGGGGGCGGCGTATTTATAGTTGGCGATCCCAAGGTGCGGAATGACCAAATTGACCCAAGGTGACAGCTTGACACGTGTCCACAACGGTCGGATTTGTAATCACTGCGCAACTTTACTTGCGGAACAAGTAAAGCTGACTCACGGACTTAGTTCTGCTTCACAAGCCAAAGAACGAAGTCTTTGCTACTAAAACTTAACTCAGTGCACATGAGATTTCATCGCTCAGGCTTCTCACTTGGTTTGGATTTGATCTGAGCATTTTCTCAATGACTTCGGTGTCCACAAACTAAAGACCCCTCTTGATAGTACGGTTTTTCCTATGACTCAAAGAACAGAAAAAGAACTACACAAAAACATCTAAGTCTTGCGCCGTCTTCTTCATTTCCTTCAATGAGTTTAGCTTCAGGACACCTTCAATTTTGGGGGTCATCCTCCGTGGTTAAACTTCGCCAAACGGGGTAATGCTTCGATAACGTGAAAACCTTCCCTGAAGCTTTATCACCTAGCTTGTCCTTCAGGAACCTATACAACTGTTTACACTAGAAAACATTGTTATTTCCTCTACTGTCTTGTCCAACAATATCGAAAACACATGGGGGCAAAACTTTGCTCTTACAATATCCCCCTTTTTGGACTATTGTTGACAAAACAAGCATCGATAAAGGATATTGATGTTTTTGTGAAGTGATGGGACAAACTCTAAGATATGAAGTTTTTGGCTCCCCCTGAATACAAGCATCGAAGATTTATATAATTGAAGTTAGTGCTTGAAGGATATTTCTTCGGTGGAGAGCAAAACAACTATCTTAGAGAAGACACTTGCAGTTGAAGATATATATCCAATAATGTATGAAATTGCTTCCAATGACCTGTAACTTAGAAAATAATAACCACCTGCAAGATAAAAGATACGAAGCAATACTTGCAAGCAATGGGGTTATTAAAACTTAAGCGTAGCACAGGAGTAGCAGAACCGAAGTTAAACTTAAGTTACAACCCAATCAAAGAGAATGGAATGTTTGTTGTAACTTAACCAAGCGAAGCAAAAGCAAATAGCAAAAGCCCTTTCCCCGATGCCAATCTAACTCATCGATGCCCTCATTCTCCCCCTTTTTGTTAATGATTGGACAAAAGGTTGGGAAGAGGTTCGAGAGATCTATGGCGCGGCATCAGCACCCTGGGAACCCGACGAAGCAGAGCTTGACGAAGACTCATCCGACGAAGACTGACCACCAGAGGATTCTTCTTCAGAAGAAGACGTAGGAATAGCTTCGTGGTGCGTCTGGGTGATGAGGTTGATGTCGAGGTCGCTGTCGTCGAGGACGTCGTCGTCCTTTAAAGTAATGGAGTCATTCTCAGAGACAGTATCAGGCCGGATGGGTTCAGGTTCGTTGATGAAGAATACTTCATCAATCTTGTGCAGGGGAGGGATCTTTGTATTCTGGCGGTCAACAGTATCATCACAAGAAAAGTTTCGCTGGAGGTGCTCATACTCTTTGTAGATGCGATCTTTACGAAGGCCTTTGAGAGAGTTTAATTTTCGGAGCCCCTTCCAGGAATGACGTTTGAGAACACGCAGAAACTGATTGTTATTGAGTGCAATGTTGCCAACTCTGTTGATCTCATCAGCAAGAAATTGCATCTGGCGCTGATTGGCTTCAATGTAGTTTTCAAGCATTTGATGCGACCGAAGATTGACTTCAAAGTGCTGGCAGTCTTTCTGGAACTTCTTGGATAAGTTTCGCTCATTGACTTCATGGCGCACGCCAACGTATGTGGCAAAAGGATCATTGGGCTTCCTCAGCAATGCCAAAGTGTCACATACTGGTGGAAGGAATAGCTTCGGATGATGGCGAGCCACAAAGTCTTCGTTCCTGCCATAATCACATACAACTTGCAGCCAGGGAGCATAAGGTTTCAGTGTGAATGGAAGCTCTGCTGCATAAACCAAGTTCCGAATGAAGCAGTCTTCAAAGTCAAAGATGAGACCATGAGTGAGCTTCATAATTGCATGCCTTGTATCTGGATAAATATTCGATTGTTCCGACGCAGTACTCAATGGAATCAAAGAGTTGGACATGATGTAGAACCAAGTCCTGGAGATAAAGTTCAAATGCTTCGGGTGAATGTTTTCAGGAAGGTAGCTTGCAGAGACTTCAGGGTCCAACAGTGTAGCAAATTCTTCTTCAGCCAGATCAGGTTCTAAGTGAATCTTTTCTTGGACTCCAGAATGCCTTGGAATATTGACAATCTCCATAAATTCAGCAGAGGACATTCTGAAGACTCTATCTTGTTTCATCCATTCCAGCGTCCATGAGCTGGGTTCATTTGCATCACCAGAAACATAAAGTGTTGCATAGAATTGCTTGATGAGTTCAGAATTGAAGGGAGTGCTTAAAGCAAACAACCGAGTCAGATTCTGATTCTGAATGGTTTCGGCGATGTTCTGAAATCAAGTGGCAGTGGAAAGACTTCGCATATCCAGAAATTTATGCCTGAACAGAACTCCTTGCTGACATAAGACTTTGGTGTATAGGATTTGTTGCTCTGCAGTCCAAAAGCAAAGATCATCTGCAGTGTGATCTGAAGCATAAGGATTGACACCAAAGAAACGGTGACGCTTCTGATGCTATTCTAAGTTGAAGTCCGTGCCATGCCTTGAAAAATAACTAGCGCCCTTGAAAATAGGAAATGTTTCACGAGGGTAATTTGATTCAAGCTAGGTATCTTGGCAGGGGCGCGAATGTGCGTGAAACCTTTGCAGAGGAGCTGATTGATTGGCTCTTGAAGGGCCAGCAGTTTGAGCAACAATGACCGCTTTCTCTTGCGAAAGATTCAGTATCTGAACTTGTTCTTCTTCGTCGTCGTGTGCTTCGGTATGAGGCACATTTGATTCAGAGTCTTGAGCGGTTCGGGCAGAGGAATAGTCTCAGGTGCCACGGGTTCTGGAGTGGGATAGAGAGGGAGCATTAGCTTCATGGGGAGGTGATGGAGGTGGTGCGGGAGCAGCTGGTGGACTGGGAATCCTTTGTGGTGAGGGGTCGGAGCACGGATGGGTGTGGGTGCACGGGGTGGAATGGGTGTGGGAGTTTGTGCAGGTGTTGGAGTTGGGTGAGGAGCTCTTTGTGGTGGAGTTGGTTTGTGGGTGGTTCTGGTAGGAGGAGGTGTGGGTGTTTTGGTGGGTGGAGCTGAAGGTTTTGGTATGGGTTGGGATGGCTTTGGCTTCGGGGTAGGAGTGGGAACTGTTTCAGGAGTTTCCTTCGGCTGCTCATCACTGGTGTCCATGTCAGCAGCTGAAGCCAAAGTAACCTTTCGCTTCTTTGTGGTTTTCTTCTTGGGTGAAGGACCTAAAGCCTTTGAAGCAGCAGGCTTTGCAGTTGATGGTTGTGCAACAACTGGGTCAGCTTCGGGCGAAGCTTTGCGTTTCCACGAATCTCTTTCCATAATGGATGCATTATGGGTCTTCACCATTTCATCAATAGCAGCCTTGATTTTGCCTTTGAAGATTTTGATGTTGTTCTTGGTGGTGGTGTTGACGTCCGTCACTTGCTGAAGCAATTTTAGAGCATGTTGTTTGAATTCTTCATCTGGTTCAGATTCAACACGCTTCTGATAGTTGTGAATCTTTTTGATATCAGCCCTATCTCTTGAATGCAAATCTTTCAGCTGACTAATCATTGTGGAGATCATTGCTTCGATGGAGCTAGAGATATAAACTTCTCCAAGATCAACAGCTTCAGGATCTTCAGCAGCACATTTCTCCCAAAGGTCTTCAGTGATGCCCAACTGATCCCAGAGTTCGCCTTCACGAGGGTCAGGGAACTGATGTTCACTGTGGCGATCAGCTTCAGCTTGAGCTTCAGGCAGACATATGCCTTTCTGCTTCGATGGAATAACTTCAGTGGGGGGAGTCATATCAACAACGGGCTTCTTCTGACTTGCCCTAGCTTTTCTTTCTCAGCTTTCTTTGTCCTGAGGCCGTCTAACGTGGCCTTGCGTTTTACTTCATGCTCAGCCAGCTGTTCAGCTTCAGCGGCAGCTTTCTCTTCATTATTTTCGGCTTCGGCGAGCTTGCGCTTCGTCTCAGCCTTCTCTGCAGCCATTATTGCGGAGTCCAACTCCTTGTGCTTTCTGGCAGCATCCTCATCTGCTTTCTTCTTTTCCGCAGAACTTCTGGCAAGAATGTTGCGCTCAAGTGCCTCTTCAAGGTCTTTCTTTCTCAGTTCTTCTTCAGTGAGCTTTCGCTTCGCTGAAGGGTTTGGTGGGGCAGACTGCTTGGGATTCGTTGGTGCCGAAGCCTTTGCAGGTTGTTTCTTAGCAGGGTCATGCCTCTGCTTCGATCGCCTCTCAGTGTTGAGAGCATCAGCCGGTGGCTTGGAGGCCAAGGGCTTCGCAACCACCAAGTTTGATAGATCAATGGTGGGGCGACCAGAGGACTTGTCCGTGGGGTCTTGAATAGAAATCCCCTTAGCAGCAGGTTTCTCTCCTGGTTTCTTCTTCAGTGAAATATGAAGCCTTTTCTTCTTGGGGGGAGCAGGATCATCAGATTCATCATCTGCTTCAGATTCTGATTCGTTGTCAGCAGCATTTGATTCGTCCAACATCGAATCCTCCAGAGCAGCTTGTTCTTGTTTAGCTTTCTCTTCATCTTCTGTGGTAGCATGAGGAGGAGAAGCTGATTTCTTCTTCAGTTTCTTCTTCTTCTTCTTCGATCTAGGCCCAACATCATGGGCTTAAGCTTCAGCCAACTTGGCAACTTTCTTGGCTTCCTTCAGTCTCTTCTTCTCAGCAGCAATCCTCAATCGCTCTTGCTCATCAGGGTAGTCATCGGGGGTCTTAGGAGTATTGGGGTGAGGGAGCTTCGGTGGAACTGGGTAGTATAAATGAAGATTTTCTTCGGTGTACTGACTACACATGGCCGAAGTATATTGATAGGGTGGACTGAAGGCAAATTTAGTAGCCCACTTCCAGTCGGGAATGCTCTTGTGCTTGTACCATCTAACAGCCCAGTACCGGCGAATGTTTTGCAAGCGAATCTTGCGCTGATCTTTGGTTTCTCCAGGAGGCGTGTCATACCCCAGTTCAATGAGAATGGATTCGGGGATGCCTCTGGCATTGTTGGTTTCCTTTGTTCTGCCACCTTTCTTCTTCGGATCAGACCGTGCTGCTTCGTTGATGTGGTCAAGATTGGGTGACTCATTCCCGAAGCCTAAATCCGCAGACATCCTGTGAAAAGCATAAAGGTAGCGAGGGAAAAGGCAAGTATGGAATGAGCACCAGCAAAAGTTTCGATCCAGAAACAAAAAGGTTTTGACAATAGATTCAGTGATGAATAAGGGTGATGATTCTAGTATGTTCTGAGCTAGACTTAACCTCATCCAAGATGAACTCCAACCCTAACACAGAACAGATAGACTCAAACCCTAACTTCTAACCTGAATCGAGATGGGAACCTTTTGCTAGCAGAAACATGTTTCCCAACAGAGCAAGGATCCAACGGATCAAAGAAACCTAAGGAAACATCCCAAAAACAACCTAAGAACTCGGATCCAATCTGGAATCGGAAGAACAGATGAAGACAGAGATTGGATCGAGGCTCGGCGTACCCTAACTCGGTGGCGTCGAGAAGCTACGACGGCGATGAGCGGAGAGGATGTGCTCTTCATCGGCGTGAAGTCCACGGCGGTGCTCTTCTGGCAGTGAAGCGGCGAGAACGGAGACGGGGAAGAGGAGCTCGGCGGTGCGCTCAGGAGAGAAAGGGTTCTGGAGAGAAGAGAATGAAGTGGACGGGTGGATTCGCTGGGGGGATGCCTTATATAGGCAGGTCTGACAAGAGTTGTCAGATCTGATCGGACGGCTCCCAGCGACCGTCTCTCCGGATTCTACGGCGAGGATTTCATGGAGAATCGCGAGAAAATCTCAACGACCCGGATTTGACGGGATCTCAACGACCGAAGAATATGTCCTCGACTTGAGTAAAACTTCGATAAAAATTGGAAGCATTTGATTCGGAACTCAATGATGTTCGAAGCAAAATACTTTCCGTTTCAATTGTGCTCGCCCATTTTGGACAGACAGAATAAGAACGAAGAAGAATAGAAGCGGTAGGGTCCGAAACTTATCACCTCGAAGAAAAACCAAACAAAGCAAAAGGTGATAAGCATAGAGGACTAGATCCAAGCGAAATAAAATAAAATAAATGAAGAAAAATCAAACAACGAAACTAAAAAGGTAAGCAACGAAGTAAATGAATATATACAGGAGTGAAAGGTTCGGTCTTACACTACATTGCGTGTGTCCAATATATTGAGCTCACACCTTAACGCACAGAACCTTTTCTCATCCAATGGTTTCGTGAATATGTCAGTCAGTTGATCTTCAGTTCTGAGATGACTTATAACAATATCTTCACGCTGAACATGATCACGAAGAAAATGATGGCGAATGTCAATATGCTTCGTGCGAGAGTGCTGCACAGGATTGTGAGAAATTTTGATTGCACTCTCATTATCACATAGAAGGGGAATTTTCTTCACATGAATACCATAATCCTTCAGTGTTTGCTTCGGCCAAAGAATCTTAGTACAGCATGATCCAGCAGCAATGTATTCAGCTTCAGTAGTAGATATGGAAACACAGTTTTGCTTCTTTGAAGCCCAACACACAAGTGATCTTCCAAGGAAATGACAAGTCCCTGAAGTTGATTTCCTATCCACACGATCACCAGCCCAGTCTGAATCAGAATAGCCAATGAGATCAAACTGATCTCCCTTGGGATACCATAAGCCGAAGGTTGGTGTGTGAGCAAGATACCGAAGAATTCTCTTTACAGCAGTGTAACGACCCGGTCCCAAAAGGAACCAAGTCTACTATGCTTCTGTGCTATCCCTGGATCAGTATGCTAGCACACACAGTACTCGATGAAATACCATGAATCACATGTCAAAAAGTAACGTAAATACATGGTATTTATTACCTTATAGCCTTTGGGCTAGAATACACCGCGGAAACAAACAATACATAAGTGGAGTCCCATCAACACCAACGGCAAAGTTGAGTGTAGACATCGTAACCCTACATCGCATCACTTACTCGTCGTATACAATCCTGCAACACCGAAGGTTACAGCCCAAAATGGGTCAGTACTTTGAATGTACGGCAAGTTACTCCCAAAAAAATATATAACAGAACTATCTTCTACATGCAATTTTGGCTGGTGGAAAAGCTCTAAGAGTTTCAGTTTGCATAAAGCTGATTTTGTCCTACTCAAAGATTATCATATCTGTACTACAAAGCTCATAATATGATTGAGTTGGTTTCTCCAAGTCAATATATTCCCAAAGTTGATTAAACCGATTGATTAATTAAAGATGACGAGATCCGTCAACTTTCCCACTTCTAGATGCTCAAAGTTGTCCGTAACCGGGGACACGGCTAATCATGATCAGTTTTTACACTCTGCAGAGGTTTGTGCACTTTTCCCCACAAGACTCGACCACCACCTTTTTAGTTCGTCACACTGCATGTTGTATGACAACCGGAAGGTCGAGACATGGTGTTTTAGAAGAGTTTCCCTCACTCTGGCGGTGCCCATCCCACCTACTCATAACTACGTTCGTAGCACCACCTAGTAAGAGTCACTACAACTAATCAACCAAGCCAGAGCCCATAATAACTTGTGGCTGCACACGTAAGCTTCTAGTTATGAAAAATATGATTGATCCCTTTAAGCCTGGGTGGCATTCCGCAGTGATTACTGGCCATCTCCAGGTCACTCAGGCAAATCCACTGGTTCCTCCAGGGTGCCCCCAACCATTCCACCCAGGTGGTTCATTAAGATTATCTTGGTCCTGTTTACTACTTAGTCACTCATACCTCATAATGGATCACTTCCCAATCCACGTCTACTTAGCAAAGTAGTATAATTCTACACGGTGGCGACAATGATATAAGGTTCAGACCTACCTCAATGAACTACTGGGTGTAATAGCATAGCATAATATATAATCCTATCAATGCATAATATTTAAGTTGGACTACAATGCATATAAAAAATATAGGTAATAGTGGAGCATGATCAAAAGAGTAACTTGCCTGGATCCTGACGATGAAATATTCTACTCGTAGTCATCTCTCCATCTCGTTACAATATATCTAACGGTAAAAGAGAAACACTTCAACACACAACTCAATCCAAAGTGAAGATCCAAATAAGATACAATTACAACATAAATATTTAGTTATTACTATTAATAAACTAATTACTATGGCATGGATAGGTTGAGATAGGATCAAGTTGGATTGGATGGAAATATGATGGAAATCATATATCCGAGGATTGTAAAATCAATTGGATATGTTGGAGGTTGATTATAAAATCAATTGGATGGAGAGTATGTCAAACTCGGTTGGTTTGTCCATATGCATATTTGAATAGGAAATCAATTCTTGTATTGGATTCAAAAAGATCTGATAGAAATCATGATGATCTTGTTGAGAAGATTGAATTTTTGTAGCCAAATTTATATAAAAAAGAGATATAACTAAATGAAAGTTGAAACAAAGGCTTGAGGTCAAATAAGGTTCTTATATAATGGAAAGAATGCGAGAAATGTCAACAATAGGGTATCAACATGATGAAAAGAATGTGACAAGTGTCCTAACATAAAGGTATGACACTTAGGATCAAATTTGGTCAAGGAAAGATTTCTAAATAAATCATAGAATGAGAGGAATAATAAATATACTCAAATTCACATAATAAATTTGAGTTAAATTTCGAATTACCAAAAGTGAAATATTACTGGACCAAAATAAACTACATGTTCTAGGGAATCCGGGGATATGAAATTTGTCGAAATCCGACTTACGGGATAGAAGATATGAATTTCTGAAGTTTGACTATTTTTGCTAAAATGAATTACGGGATTAATAAAAAGTATGAAAAATGGCGAGTTCTGATAGGTCTGTACCCATTCGATTTTTACAAAATAAAATGATGAACAAAGAGGGGAGAAAGGCTCACCGGAGATCTCGCCGGAATTTTGGAAAAAGGTCGCGGGCGTCAATAAACAGCCGAACGGGATAGAGGATGATTTGGGCTACTCGATGGACAAGGTTATAGCTCCATGTTCGCCTTCGGATAGCCGAGAAGTTCCACCGGAGTAGAGAAGAACGCATGAAGAGCACAATGACACGGACGGCGTTCTCCGGCCTTGCAATCGAGAGGAAAAATATGTCACAATGGTGCGCATCGGCAAGGGGAAGAAACTAGAGGAAGAAATATGGACTAGGTACCTTTCATGGCGACAAAAATCTTCACCGGAAGTGTGGATGCATCTTTACTCCGACGAGAAATTGCGCACGAAGGATAAGGCTTTGAAGAGGGACTTTATGCGTGGGGATGTGTGGTTCAAAAGGGGTCCTAGGGGCGGTATTTATAGGGTCATGGGAGGTCCATAGAAGGAGAGTGGGTGAGGTTTTGGAATGGAGTTAATGGCATTCATGGAGAAAATTATGGACAATTAAAAGCATTAAAACGCGTGTTTGTTTCCATGAATGGATTCCTCATGAACTTGTCCACAATTTTTGTGTAGGTTCTGAAGTGAATCGGTCAAAAGAGTAGATGGGAGGAAAAGAGGAAGAGCTTCAGTTGCCATGGCCATTTGCTTCTGTGTTCACGTACACATGAACGAACGAGAGGAAGAAGACAGCTCGCTCGGGCTATGGGCCTTAGTGCAAAATTTGTCCCAAGATAAAGAAAAAGGAAAGAGAGATAGAGGGAAAAAATTAGATAGATGACCTCAGTCCAATTGACTTAGGAATCCTATTTTTATTATTTGGGTTAAACACTCTCAAATAAAATTGTATAGGCCAAATAAAACATAGAGAGTCTAGGAAAACTATATTTCCCTCTCAGAATACATTTTAGAAATAGATTTTTATAAAAAAACTCATTAACGACATTATTAAATTTTTCCAATACTGTTTTTGGAGAAGTCATATTATCTCCTCTCATTTTATTTATTAAACTATTGGAAATATTTAAATATCTCTTAAATGTCAATATCCAATAAACTCCAAAATAAGAATTCGAGAATGAGTATGGGACCACAATAAATTTAAGAAAGTCATTTTATTCTCACTCGAAAATATTTAATTGTGGTTCGTACCAAATTTCAAAAGGACAAAAGAAAGAAAATCATTCTTTGAAATTTTGAATAAAGTTCACAACCAAAATTTTCATTATTGGATAAATGATTATCCAATTTTTTTTAAATGGTTTGTAAAGGTTTAAACGAAAACTCAAGGGAAAAGTTTTCATTTACCCCAAAATCAAAAAAATTCAATCAATATTATATTATTTATTAACATTCCAAAATTTGGAAAATTTTGGGATGTTACAAGCAGTATGATGTGATTCCTCTGGATTGGCCTGAAAACGAGCACAGATACATACTGAAATCATAATGTCAGGTCTAGATGCACAAAGATATAAAAGAGATCCAATCATAGACCGATATTTCTTCTGGTCGAAGGCTTTGCCCTTCTCATCTGCATCTAAGAAGCCATTGGTAGGCATAGGAGTTTTGATAGTTTTGCAATCAGTAAGACCAAACTTCTTCAGGCAATCCTTGAGATATTTTTCTTGAGAAATAAAGGTGCCATTCTTCTGTTGACGGATTTGAAGTCCAGGGAAAAACTTCAATTCACCCATCATAGACATCTCATATTTCTTCGACATCATTTTGGAAAATTCTTCGCTGATTTCAGTGTTAGTGCAGCCAAAAATAATATCATCTACATATATTTGACATACAAAAAAATCACCATTATAATATCGAGTGAACAGTGTAGGGTCAGTTGTTCCAGGTTTGAAGCCTTTCTTCAGAAGGAAATCCTTCAATGTGTCGTACCAAGAACGAGGTTCTTGCTTCAACCCATAGAGGGCCTTGTGTAACCTGTACACCATGTTGGGTTTCTTTGGGTCTTGAAAACCTGGAGGCTTCATGACATACACTTCTTCCTCGATTTCTCCGTTAAGAAAAGCACTTTTCACATCCACTTGATAAAGCAGAATACCATTGAAATTTGCAAAAGCAAGCATAACCCGAATGGATTCGCGAGACGAGCAACTGGAGCATAAGTTTCGCCAAAATCGATACCTTCGATTTGGGTGTAACCTTGTGCTACCAGTCGTGCTTTGTTTCTTACCACTATACCATCTTCATCTTGCTTGTTGGGAAAATCCACTTTGTACCAATGATGTTGTGCTTCGTGGGATCAGGTCTATCAACTAAGGACCAGACTTTGTTTCGCTCGAACTGGTTAAGTTCTTCGAGCATAGCAGTTAACCAATCTGGATCCTTCATGGCTTCATCAAACTTTGAAGGTTCTAGCATGGAGACAAACGAAAATTTTCCATAGAAGTTAGCCAAACGAGTACGAGATTGAGTTGTGGGACGACCTGGTTGATGAATTTCTTCAAGGATCGAATCAACATCAACTCTTCTTCGAACTCGTGATAAGGTTGAATCATTTGCTTCAGGCTCAGCTTCTGCTTCAGGATCTGCTTCACCTTCAGGATCTGCTTCAACTTCAGGATCTTCTTCACCTTTAGCTTCAGCATTTCCTTCGGGATTAGCATTTCCTTCGTTCCCTTGCTCTTCTTCATCCTGTTCATCATTAGCTTCAGGATGTTGATCTCCAGCGCCCCGGGCTATGTGTGGGAACATTAGACCATCATCATCCCTATTAGCTTGACGAGCATTGGCCTCAACAGGGCGAATTTCTCCAATAGCCATGGACCTGATCACTTCATCAAGAGGTGGTTCATCTAGATCATGAGGCAAATGCTCTTTTTGAGAGCCATTAGTTTCATCAAATCTCACGTTTACAGTTTCCATAACTTTCCCAAAGTGAGAGCTATACAATCTGTAAGTGTTAGAGTTTGAGCCATAACCTAAAAGAAAACCTCCATGTGCCTTAGGGGCAAATTTGGAGCTATGATTCATATCTCTAATAAAGCAAGGAGCACCAAATACCCTTTGGTACGAAACATTTGGTTTGCTACCAGTGATAAGCTCATGTGAAGTTTTCTTCAGAAATTTGTGAAGGTAAACCTTGTTGATGATATGACAAGCTGTGTTAATTGCTTCGGCCCAGAACCTAATGGGAGTCTTGTATTCAGCAAGCATAGTTCTGTCCATTTCAATAATAGTTCTATTCTTCCTTTCAACAACACCATTCAGTTGAGGTGTATAAGCAGTAGAGAACTCATGAGTAAAACCATGATCATCAAGAAAATCTTCAATATGAGTATTTTTGAATTCAGTTCCATTATCACTTCGGATATGATTCAGAGATAATTCATATTCGGTTTGAGCTCTCTTAGCGAATGACTTGAAGATTTCAACAACTTTGCTCTTGTCATCCAAAAAGAAAACCCAAGTATAACGAGATAAATCATCAACAATAACAAGACCATATTTGTTTCCTCCCAGGCTTGCATAATTTTGAGGACCAAAAACATCCATATGAAGCAATTCAAGAGGACGAGTAGTAGTCATGATAGTCTTCGCTGAGTGATGTTTCTTCGTAATTTTACCAGCTTCACAAGCACTGCAGAGACGATCCTTATCGAATTTTACATTGCTAAGGCCAATAACATGCTTCTTCTTCACTAGATTATGAAGATTTCTCATCCCTGCATGACCAAGTCTTCGATGCCATAACCAACCAGATGAAGCTTTTGCCATTAAGCATGTGGATACAGTAGGGCCCGAAGAAAAATCAACAATGTATAAATCTCCTTTTCGGTAACCCTCGAAGACAAACGTATAGTCATCCTGTGAAAAGACAACACAACGCGAAGCAGAAAATTGAACAAGCATACCCATATCGCATAACTTCGAAATAGACATAAGATTATATCCAAGGGATTGGACTAGCATAACCTTGTCAATGTGCTTATCTTTAGATATGGAAACCTTACCCAAACCTAAAACTTTACCCTTTTTGTTATCACCGAAGGTAATGTACTTCTGAGAAGAGTGAGATAGTTTTTCTTCGGTGAATAACTCCTTGTCTCCGGTCATATGATTTGTGCAACCACTATCCATGACACATTCGGATCCACCGGAGACATAGCCCTGCAGAAGAATTAATTCTTCTTAACCACCTACAGACAAGCAGGTGACTGATAAGATGTTGAAGCACTGGTTGAAGCAATATTAAAGAGAACAGGAGTGTATTCCTTTGGTGTACCATCAAGCACACCATAAATTTAAGTCCTCTGCGAATGGTTAGGATAAGAATGAGCATATGCAATCTTAGTACGGTTATCATGAGGACGATAAGTATAACGACCAGTGCGATAGTATTGCTTCTGTGGAACATTTGATCCGGGCACCAGTGAATCATTTCTCGTTTCAAGAGAATAGAAATGATTCGGTGGTACCGAAGGCTTTCCTTGCATGGTATGGTTAGCAGGAAGTTTTTCCACAAGTGCTTTCTGCACCCATATCTGCCTCTTACAGAAGCCATTCTTAGGAGGAGTGCCAACATACTCAGCAGTAACCTTTCCCTGTTCGTCTTTGATGAGCTTGTAGTCTGAATCAAGTGATTCATCTACCATAGCTTTGTTCATTTTGCAGCCAAAACCTGAAAGGTTAGCAATGTCAATGGGGTTCTCCTTCGCTAGGAACCAAACAGTCTTAGGATACTGCTCAGGTTCCCAGTAGGTTCCATCAGGGTTTATCTTTCTCTCGAAACCAACACCTTCATTCCTGGGATTCCTGTGAAGGAGAGCCTTCCTCAGGATATCACTAAGATACTGGTGACCTTGCACACTTTTGAACATGCCTGTTTCAAATAAGTTTTTCAACCTAAGGAGTTCCTCGGTAACAGCAGGATTTTCCTCATCAGAGGCATCAGTATCATCAATAACTATAGGAGCTTTGCCTTTGGAATCAGTTTTTCTTCGTTCCAGACAAGTTAAGCAAGGTGAGTCAGTTTTATGATTTTCTTCAGAACCTTGTTGTGACATGAGAGAGAGATTGACATTTTCCAACTCTTCATGAGCCTCTATCAGTCTTTCGAGAGCCATTTTCCTTTGAAGAAATTCATAGGTGAGATTCTCATAATCAACTGAAAGAAGATCATGCCGAGAGGATAATTCTTCGAACTTTTCCTTCAGAGTTGAATGCTCATTAGTTAAGGTTTGACCTTTCTCTATCTCATCAATCAACAGAGTTTCTGATTTCTTAATGGTTTTGCTTAGCGAATCAAGTTCATCTTGTTGGATTGAAGCAATTTTAGCAAGTTTAGCATAGCTTATCTTCGAATCACTATCATTTGAGGAGCAATCAGAAGTATCGTAGTTAGATTTGGATGAAGATACCTTCGCCTTGGCCATGAAGCAATATGAAAGAGTTTCATCTTCACTACTATTGTTGGTGAAGAATGAGCTTGAAGCTTTGGTTGAAGCATCTGCTGAAGCGAATGCCAAACCAGCAACACCATCTGATTCGGACCCAGACCCAGACCTTGAGCCTGATTGAGCTTCGGACCCAGAGGCTTCGTCTTCAGAGTTCATCTCCTTTCCCAAATAGGCCTTGGCACGGTGAGAGCTGCTTCGCTGAGACGAGTGAGTCTTCGATGAAGAACCATCACGCTTCTTGTGATACTTCTTCCTCTTGCCATCATCAGAATCTTTCTTCTTATCTCTTCTCGAACTGGAATCATGTCTCTTGGACTCATAGCTTCTAGAAGATCTGTGGGACTTGGTTGAGGAGTCTCTGAGCGAATGCTTTGATTTGTTCTCAGCTTCCCACAGAGGGAAATCAGCAATGTAGTGACCTGGCTTCTTGCACTTGTAGCAGCAGTTGTCCTTCGATGGAGAGCTTCTTGAGGATGAGCGGTGAGATGAGTGAGTTGAGCTTCTTGAAGAATAACTCTTCTTCGGTGAAGAAAAACCTTTTGTTTGGAAGCGGTTGAAGCGTCTCATGATCAATGCTAAATCCTTTCCAATGCTTGCAGGATCATCTGATTCGACACCTGAAGCAGAACTGACTTCGGGTGAAGAATGACGCGAAGCTTTTTCTTTCAAGGCATGAGTTTTTCTTCAAGAGCCATTTATGTCACGTTTCTCATCTTCTTCAATTTCAAAAGTATTGAGTCTCTCAAGAATATCAGCGGCAACAAGACGTCTGAAATCAGTTCTTTCTTTGATCATCAGCACAATGTGATCAAACGAATCATCCAATGAGCGAAGCAAAGTTCTTACAACCGAGTGAGGAGTAGTGTCATCAGTGTAAGGCCCGATATGCGGTACTGTTCCAGATCTAGATGTTTCCATCCAGATCCGGGGACGAAGCAAATATCGGTCCCACCGCGACATATGACGAAGTCATATGCCCCGGATTTCCAACATGGTATCACAACATTACAGATACAAGGATACAACATCTCATACAATCGGCATACAACTTCCTCAGATACAATACAACAGCGGAAGATACATGTTTGGGTACAGACTACAAGCAAATGCCTAGTGGCAAAGAGAAAATCATCGATCCCCATAACCACACGGGTCCAGGCCCTCCGCCGGGATCCGCCTAACTAGTCGTCGTCGAGTCTCCATGTGAAACGTCGATCACCAAACCTGTTGTCGATCAAGAACCCTAAAAAGAGTTTGGGGGTAGTATCATGAGTACAGAGGTACTCAGCATCCAACTGTAGTGGTCATCTGACCCAGCAAGGACTTCATCACTCGTCATTCTAGGAAAACTAGTAGTTTACAGTAAGGATGGGGTAAGTGCTGAGGTTGCTGCCGCACTAGCTTTTATGAAGTGGCTAACGATCTAGAGAGTAAGATAAGAAGCCAAGCATTCGATGAGGAATCGCCTCCAACAAGTCTTGCTATCAACTACTTACACAAAAATAACACCTATCCTATCCTTGTCCTCCTCTTCGCATCCCGACGAAGAAGAAGCAGTCAAGGCACACACACACGTTGATCAAGTTATATTAAGATTATCTCAGTTGTTGTTGTCTATGAACAAGGAGTAGGTCTCAAGTCGTCCATAACCGCGGACATGGCTTCTCGAAAAGATTTAAACCCTGCAGGGGTGTACCAACTGCCCGTTACGAGGCGTCGCATGCTCGCCCATCAATCTCAGTTGCTATCCATTATAGGCAACCAATTTATGATTTAGTTCCAAGAGATCCGAAAAGACAGGTCCCTCTAACTAACAACGCACAAATCCGGGTGGCCTCCGGGGAGTCGACACCCAATCGAAAAGCTGGCCATGCTCTCGGATCGGACTCTTCCGTATGGCCAAGGTCGGGTTTAGTCTCACCTATATAACAAGGGACTTCCCTAGCTCACCAGTGTGGACCAACAGAGGAACTCTGTCTCCGCTGGCCCGAGTTGTTTGAAAACTACTGGCAGCTTACCAACACACACACGGTTTCAAATGGTAAATCAGCTTGGACCACCTCTAGAAATTTTTGAAGCTAGGTAGGTAAGAAGAGGGGACCCCATAAAATCCCACACGCGATTAGGCACGCTCAGTCTTAAAACCAATACCCGGAACTCGGGTCCTAGGTGACTCGAATGGAACAAAGCGTCAGTGCGGGATAGCCTAGACCTTCCATCCTTCGTCGAATATAGTCAACATTATAATAATCATATCATCAACAACAATATAATAATGTGATATCCCAAACCAAGGAGTAACAGGGTAACATCGTAGCATCCTAAGCATGCATACTAAGCAGGGGCTGAGCAACGAGCAATAGTAACATAGCAGTACAAGGTTTGCTGGGAGGGGACATGGTTGTATCGGTTTAAAAGAGGCTGTAAACATGTGGTAGGATCAAACATCGAGCCTATCCTAAACTAGCATGCAAACCGCTGGCTGAAATAGAATGGATCATAAGTAATGTATAGTCCTTGCCTGTTGAATAGTCGGGTTCCGAAGGTGTAGTGGATCGCAAGCTCGCATCGTCTCCGAGAGGTACCCGCGGAAGCACACAAGACGATAAACACTGGAAAGCAATCAACGAGCAAGCACTCTATTACTATGGGGCAACACAAGATCAATAAGACATCACACGACACGGCAACGCGATACGGATCTATCGTCGAGAACGGTTACTAACAGTTTAAGTGGGGTATCGGTCACACACGACGAATATTGCATGTTTATGGTGGTTCAAGTTGCTTAGCTACAGGTGATCAACAAAGGTTGTTAACATGGAAACTCAAGCAAGCATGGCATAGAACACAACCATGGCAAGAGGTGAAGCACAAAGTAAACTACCTATACTAGTCAATTTAAGTGAGGCACAACCTAAACATGGCATAACACTAAGTGCCGCACGATGATTAAAAAATTTGGTACTGTTCTGTCCTAAACCATATATTAGGTTGGTTAACATCAGCAAACAATAGCACAAACACAAAGTACACGAAAAACTAATCAAGTTACATATAAATAACACCCCAAACGGAGTTACGGTTAAAAAGATACAAGCAAAACAAGTTACGGGCACAATCTGCCAACATCACGAAGCACACTTTAGAGCAATGCATAAACAGGATAATCAATGCAAACATGCTCACAAATGATATGTAACTAAAGTAAACATGACATGGAAGGCATGGCAAAAAGAATCATGCAAATAGGAGCTATGGATTAAACTATCTAGACAAATGATATGTAACTAAAGTAAACATGAATCATGCAAATAATGCAAACATGGCCAACATCACGAAGTTTCAATCAAGCAACAGTTTCAGCAAGTTTAACAACAGCAGTTGCAATTAACGATCTGATGCCCTGTTCAACGCAGAATTAAACTATCTAGACGGCCTCAAACGGAAAAACTTTCTACATACGAACGCTAGAGCACGCAAAACTGAGCAACTTTTGTTTTGGGGGCACGTTCATCGGAGCTATGGATTACTCGCAAACTTAAGCGCAAAACTGAAACAGCACACAGTTTTATCAGTCTTAGCAAAATAAATAAATAAAATAACAGCAGAGAAATAATAAAAAAAGGGGGGCTACCATGGGCTGGCCCAACAGGCCAGAGGCGGCTCGGGCCACTGGTTGGGCTCACTGGCGGCTGGGCTAGAGCTTAGCTCGGGCTGGGCGGGTTGGCCAGGGAGCTGGGCCGCGGCCCACGCGGGCGTCCACGGCGGTTGGAGCCGGCTGCTCGTCCTGGACCGAACCGAGCGGCGGCGGCGGCCGTGCTGATGCCGGCGTGCGGCGGCTCTCCGGTGAGGGGGCAGATGACGGCCAGGGTGGACGGGAACGAGCGTGGCGGCGTCGTGGGGTCCCGGATCCTGGAGGGGGCGGCGGCTGGCGCAGTACAGAGGGCGGCGGAGCTCGGGTACGGCCATCCATGGCGGGCGGTGGTGCCCATGGCGCACGGCGCTGGTTCTTGCAGGTGAAGGGGCGCTGGTGAGAGGAGATGGGAGGAGAGGGAAGGAGAAGGGAGAGGAGAGGAGAGCTCGCCGGGGTGAGGAGGGCCGCGGCGACCGGCGGCGCCCGGAGCTCGGCGGCGGCAGCCTCGGGTGCGTGAGGAGACAGAGGAGAGAGAAGGTCCTGGGGGGCGACGTGGCGACGTCCTGGCCGTCGGATCTTAGGATCTGACGGCCCAGAACTCATTGGGCTGATTCCAGATCTGGGAGCTAGGGTTTGCTGCGAAAATGGGGCTATTTTTTGCGAAAATGGGGAAAAATATCTCAGATCTGGGGGCTGGTGGCTGCCTAGGTGCTTAGGGAAAACCCTAACTGGGGTGGTGGTCTATTTATAGCCCGGGTGGCTGGCAGTTTGCAAAAACATCCCCGGTATTTCTCTCGCGCGTGCGGTGCTCACGTTTCTGACCGCCGGGGGTCCGCAGTACCTCCGATTCGGGTATAACTTCGAACTGCGCGATCAGCACATCGAGCTGGCGGCGTTCACCTAGCGCTGGAACCGTTCCGAGAACACTTTCCAGCGCGCTATAAAAATATCCCGTTTAATTATTAAACGGGTTTTTTGTTCCGTTGGCTTCGGCTGGTCTCGTGCGGTCTCGCAATGGTGATCGGGTGAAACCCGGTGTCGCAAAGGTCGAGTGTCAGGGTGGCAAGGGTCGGTCTCCGTCCAATACGAGATAAGAGGGGGGGAAATAATCGCTGATCGATAAATCGGGGATGCAAACACCGCAAAAAAATTAGACAATCAAACATATCATACCGAAAACAAAATTTTAATTTTTGTGAAAACTGGGTTGTTACAATCTGCACCGAGGGAAATCAACTAATTAGCAAGAGTTGTGAGTCTGCTGTAAATGGAGCTGACTTTTTCACCCTCGTTTCTCTTGAAGCGATAGAATTTGCTTCGGAGTGTATCAATTCTGGCATCCTTCTGGGTAGAAACACCTTCACCAATCTTTTCAAGATAGTCCCAGACACCTTTGGCAGATGGAATATTCTTCACTTCACGATACTTTTCTGGTGTCAGATGATTGGTGATGAAAACCCAAACTTCAGAATCAAGATCAATCAGTTTTGCTTCTTCAGGAGTGATGGCCTTCTCATCGGCAACAGTGACTCCATACAAGACAACTTTCCAGGCAGTCGAGTTGATAGCCGTGATATTTCTCTTCATCTTGTCCTTCCAGTACGGGTAGTCCTTCCCATTGAAAACAGGAATAGGTTCGCCGGAGCGAATAGCTACGAAAGACATACTTGAAGACACTCCAGGAGGTTAATCCAAAACACAAAGAGTGTAGGGACTTACTAGCTCTGATACCAATTGAAAGTTCAAGTATGTGATCAGAGGGGGAAGGGGTGAATGATCACTTCAAAATTTTCTACTAAAACTATTGAAGTGAAGCATAAGTAGTGCGGAAAAGTCAAGTAAAACTGGAAGCGAAACTAAATGCAGTGAATCAAAACGCATTGAACCATAACTGCGAAGCAAATGCAATACTGAAGGTAAATTATTGAAGTAAAACGAACTGGGACTCGGCGATGTTTGTTCGACCAGTTCACGCTCTGCAAAGTGCTACGTCTGGTTGGAGGGAGTGGTCATTGAACACCTGGAGCAAATCCCTCTCCGTCCGTTGCTCCACTTCACCAAACTCCTTGAGCTTGGTCAGTTCTTCACTCGTGGTTGATTATTGAGGAAATCACCGAAACCTTTGACAAACTTGACTTCGAGGCGACAATTACTCTTCGCTCTCTGAAGAACAGCACTCTAACCGTCTAGGAGAATTGCAGTTCTCCAAGATAAAAAAGGCTAGTAAGCTTTCACCTAAGTCGTCTCGAATCTACTCAGATCAATGGGACTTAGGCTTCAGTATTCTGGATTTTGGGTTTTTCTTCGGTGAAGTCTTTGGGGTGCTCTCTTCAGTCTCTCTCAGGAATATTCTCCGAGCAGCCACCTGCAAATGAAGGAGGGGGCGGCGTATTTATAGTTGCCGATCGCGAGGTGCGGAATGACCAAATTGACCCGAGGTGACAGCTTGACACGTGTCCACAACGGTCGGATTTGTAATCACTGCGCAACTTTACTTGCGGAACAAGTAAAGCTGACTCACGGACTTAGTTCTGCTTCACAAGCCAAAGAACGAAGTCTTTGCTACTGAAACTTAACTCAGTGCGCATGAGATTTCTTCGCTAAGGCTTCTCACTTGGTTTGGATTTGATCTGAGCATTTTCTCAATGACTTCAGTGTCCACACAGTAAAGACCCCTCTTGATTGTATGGTTTGTCCTATGACTCAAAGAACAGAAAAAGAACTACACAAAAACATCTAAGTCTTGTGCCGTCTTCTTCATTTCCTTCAATGAGTTGAGCTTCAGGACACCTTCATTTTTGGGGGTCATCCTCTGTGGTTAAACTTCGCCAAACGGGGTAATGCTTCGATAACGTGAAAACCTTCCCTGAAGCTTTATCACCTAGCTTGTCCTTCAGGAACCTATCCAACTGTTTACACTAGAAAACATTGTTAGTTCCTCTACTGTCTTGTCCAACAATATCCAAAACACATGGGGGCAAAACTTTGCTCTTACAGATTACTGTGTCCTACACTCCTACTAATATTTTCTTTCTTGGAAAATCTGCAGAATGTACGGTGGATGAGGACCCTCCTACATGATGTGTGGTTTGTAGGTTGATCGGACAGTGAGCTAGATGAAGCCACAACATTCGTTACACTTGATCAGAGATGTGGAATTATGTCACATCTGGCAGGTCAGGCCACCAAACGAACGTTCTTGCTGGATTGAAGCTCTTTATGTAAGGTATTTCCCACATGAAACTAGACTAATATCAACGATAGTGTGAGTTTGTCGCAAGCAAGTTTTTTTTCCACGACGATAAGATGTCTAGATATTTCTGCACGCGTGGTTATTTCTTACAGGGATGTGATTCTTATGCTATGTTGCATATGTGATGATTGTGTATTTGTGATATTTTTTATCATAAACTCCCAAGTATTTATTCCTCTTATGATTACTCTATTTTTTAACCAAAGATCCCTATCATCTGGTTAAGCTCCCAACTCCTTTTCTTGATATGGGCATGATGCTAGGTTGATCTAAATTAATCCGTAGCAGCATCTTATATTAGCATGCTAATTTGATAAGCGTCAGGTACAGAAGCCTGAAGCGTCAATGATGACTAACTTTCAATGTAGATCAACGTTTCCCAGTGTGAATCATAATTTCCTTTTTCTGAATCAAGCCTCAAACAACACAATAACAATCCTAATTGTTAATGGTATCCTCCTCAAGTATATTGCATGAAATTTCAGAAGAACTACAAGAACACGGTACAACCTGTACCATCCATTCAGTACGTGCTAGTAACTTAATTGATTGTACCCATGCCTTTGAGTTGATTTAGCAAGTGAACCTTCAACATTGAAATACGAGAATACAGTGAACACATATTCTGAAATTCACACCTGCAGCAGGATTTCGGCTTGTTGGATTCGCAACAGTCGCATATTCGTCTATGAGGCTGTCGTCACCCAAGTTCAATACCTCATCTTAGATTGTTTCTATATTGTTTCCCAGAGAAGTGCCATCAGTAGCATGTCTTCAGGTTCCAACCAGGGAACTAGCTAGGACTAGGAAGTGTTATGAGGACCATATATATGTTCACTTGTACATCAGGACTTTATCAAATAAAAGATTTCACTTTAGGATCTATATTTCGATTGCACTTCACCAAAATATTCAGAAAAACACATTACCCCAGTACCACAAATTAGATACCCTTAGCCATTAATTTCGGAGTAGAAAATGTACTGCGTAGCATTTATTCTTGGCAGATTTATCACTTTCAATGCTCAATAAGTCTTCCGAGAAATTAAACATCATGGAAGTGGTCATCGGGTCTAGGGTAGTATAGTTTCTTATTTCAGTTTACTAGGAAAATGTTCTATTACTGATTAAGTGTTCTATTGTTTGCCCCATGCAGATGAATATTAAAAAGCTCAAGTTGGGTGGTGCATTGCGCGCTGTGATGTGAACTGAAGTGTTTTCTGGCTGCTACTAAACGCCTTCTAGTTTACGGTCTAAATCAGTGGCTGTTCCATATTACCATTAGTTTGGGATGTGATTTTTCTAGGTAGCAATAGGAGAGCACATAGTAGAAGTTGATGTTTGAGACGAGTTGGTATTTGAGGTGTTGGTTGCCCTGAAATGACAAAAAAATTGTTTTAGATATTACGCTATGGATGTTAATTCCACTTTATAGTTTTATGAGTGTGTGATCATGTTTTGTAATCTATGAGTGTCAGTGATCATATTGTGTTATCGATGTGCAAAAGCAATATACTAGTGACGGGCAAACTACCATTCTAGCAAAGTATTCGTCGGTGCTAACGACGCAGAAGCAATATCATGAAAACTAACCAGTGACGGGCACGAATAAATGTCCGTCACTAGTGAGAAGATACTAGTGACGGGCACCCGCCCGTCACTGGTAACCTATTACTAGTGATGAGTTACCAGTGACGGACGCCTTGCCCGTCACTAGTGAGTCTTTTGAACCCGTCACTGGTAGGCTATTCTGCAGTAGTGGCAACCGGTTCGTCGACATAGAAAAAGTGGGATTCCGCCGAGGCCGCCTGCCACACATCAAATGGATCAGCGCCCGGATCAGAAAAAGACACAGGCAACAAAGAGAGTACAGTTCTCACTACTTCTGCCTCCCCGAGATCCTCGATTACACAGGTCTGTTGTAACTCCTCCATGCCCAATAAACATTGGTGAGATGCAAACACCAATGGAGAATAAGCAGTACACACATGGAAGCTTCCTTGACTTACTGCTGCAGTTCGCTTATGAAAACTTTTTTAGCCTGCGCGTTCTTTCGTTAACAAAAATAAAATCATTTTCATGTTGCGGTGCAGAACAAGTACTTGATGCAAGAACTTGTGCCTGTGAAAGGTATGCAGTTCACCTCTTTTGCGGCAGCACACGAGTTCTACAACACATATGCGAGGCATGCAGGATTCGGCACACGAAAAAGGGGGACGCACATGACGAACAACTACATAGTTTTCTCAAGAGAGGGCAACCACCAAGAGACTGTGTCAGATTATGACAGGAAGAGAGATAAAACAACGAAAAGAACTGGCTGCAAGGCGAAAATAAGAGTGAAAAAGATCAAGGATGTGTTTGTGACAGCACATGTTGAGCTCAGTCACAACCACAAGATGATTGAAAGCCCAGCTATGCTTCCACACTTTCACTCGCATAAGAGGGATGATCCATTGCTTGATAAACTGGTTAAGGACATGTAGATCGACAACCTGACGCACACGCAAATGATGTCAACCCTGTCGAGAATGTCAGGAGGGCTACAATATATGGGGCGCACTAGCCGTGACTGGGTGAACAAGTACATACATTAAACTAGCTGATATCTCATCTGCTTGATCCAGTTCGCTTGTGCATTTCTGTGTGTTGTTTAATGCTGAGGTATGTTCTGCTTTCAAACTATAGGAAGTACCAGTTCGCAAAGGAGGAAACTGAGGACGATGTGAAGAAACTGCTAGATTTCTTTGAGAAGATGCAGGAAATAAATCCAGAGTTCTTCTATGATTACAACAAAGATGCCGATAACCGTCTTCAAAACATCTTCTGGGCGAACACAAGCTGTCGGGGTTCCTATGAAGATTTTGGAGATTGTGTCACATTCGACACGACTTACAGGACCAACAAGTTTCACATGCCTCTGGGCGTGTTCGTTGGAGTAAAACACCACCTACAAAGTACAATATTTGCGGTGTCTCTCATCACAGACGAAACAATACCATCTTTCGAGTGGGTGTTCCGAACGTTCTTGCGTTGCATGAACAAGAAGCGGCCAATCTGCATACTGACAAGTAAACTAAAAATGCAGTTCAATGCTAGATTTTTTGTAGTCTATTTCTTACATCCAAAAAACAAAAAAAAACGGAGAAAAAGCAAAAAAAAAGATAAAGGAAATTCTCTCAAAATAACTGACTGCTTGTTTTCAAAAAAACATGCAGATCAATGCCCCTCCATGGATGCAGCGATAAAGAGTACACTAATAGTCATGCTGCACAAGTTGTGTCGTTGGCATATACTGAAGAAATACAAGGATCATCTGTCCTTGCTGTACAAAGCATACAAGACATGACCTCATGGAGAAGTATAACGTGTAGAATGATGAAATTATGAATGCTCTTTCGACAGACCGAGAAGAATGGATATCAGCTTACTACAAAGAGGTGTTCTGTGCACGGATGACATCAACACAGAGAAGTGAAAGCATGAACCGGATCTTGAAGAGAAACTTTGTCAAGGAAAGACACGACCTACACATATTTGCATCGTAGGTGGAAAGATGCATCCAGACGAGGAAGGGCAACGAGCATGCAGAGACCATGGCTAACGAGGTATGGTACAAAAAATCTTATTAAGCTCATATACACGGTTCAGACTCACTACTGATTTTCCTTTGAACTTAAAAAATACAGTTCTCTTTCCGTATGAATAAAAATGAGATGAAAAGTGTGATGTTAAATGCAGTTCTCTTCTGTATATAAAATCAATTATGTTTTTTGTTAACCAAAAACAGCTAACTGACTGGTTTCTTTTTTTCGCAGGCGGAAATTAAAACTACTACTCAGTTTGGTTTCGAGGTTCAACTATCCAGGATTTACACAAGGGCGGTCTTTGCTGACTTCAAGCAAACGCACTACCGCATCACTGCATTCAGATCGGAGCAGTCCCATGACAACCCAACAAAGTATTTGGTGCGCCACTACAACCAGTCCGATGAGTGGTACCCTCGAAAGGCAACACAGAACTCCTGCCAAGTCACTACGTGACCTTCAGGCTGCATAGCAACATAGTTCTCCCACCATTCAGCAGCAACACCTTCCAGAAAGTATGCCGCGAATATAACTCGATCATTGGGAGCAACATGTGCCGTGTCAAGCTTACGCTCGATGGAATGGAGCCAATCATCAGCTTCAAGGGGCTCAGAAGAACATCGGAATACCGGTGGCTTGAGGAGGATGAAGTCCTGAATGCTGACCACCACATTACGATGGTGGGCGGTATTCTGCTCGATGAGCCCCAGAAGGCGGGTCTGATCACGTCGATTATTCTCAGCTTCCATCACGACTTCCGCCGCAGAAGGCGGTGGTGGAGGTGAATCATCATCTCGATTCCGATCACGGTCACGATTGCGACGAACAGCACTACGAGTTCCACCTGACATCCTGTGTGATAAAAATCAATAATCAGAACAGGTTGTACGATGGAATCAAAGATAAGAGGACATGACTTCGGAAGAAAAGATCATAATGCAAAGGCAATGATTTCCGAGAAACACGGGATAAATCGGGCAGCATAACGGCTACACAGGAATGGAAAACAAGACAACCTCGAGGCAATTGGACAGAACTTCGTCAAGGAACTCAAAACACGGAGACTCTGGACGACCACAACAATCCTACGGCTACAAGGAAGCACTCAACGAGATGTTCTAGTAAGACTCAACGAGATGTTCTAGTCCTATCATCCCGTAGAAAAGATAAGGGTGACTCAGACTCAGATCGATGAGGGTAAGGAGAAAAAGAAGCCTTACGTTGTTCCCATTATACCTAGAGTAACTATATAACTATACAATGCTAGACTCGACTGCGACCAAGGGTTGAATAATCCTACAGACAGTCCTGCTCTGATACCAAGTTTGTCGGGACCCGGGGTTAGCGTATGTAATTCCAGTCACGATGCAATCACATGGAGAGCCGTACCCACTTGTCTAAGCAGACAAGGCCAAGAACAGAACACTCTCGGAAAGCATCAAACGTGAGGGGCATACCATCTAGGCCGGATGATCAACTGAGATGGGTCCTCAACGTCCGCTCACAAGTCTAAATTCTTATGGGTGGTGAATCCCATACTCATAGACAAGTCACCTCAATCATGTTATCGATTGAATCCTAACTCTTCCATAGACTTTGTAACAGCCTAGATTCCACAAAAATTAAACATTTTGTTTTCTGCGTGCATTGGTTGATTGTCTGATTTGTTTGCGGTGTTTGCATCCCCGATTTATCGATCGTCGATAATTTTTCTCCCCCTATTCTCGTATCGGATGCGTGACCGACCCCTTTCCACCACGTCACACGACTTTGCGACACCGGGATTTCACCTGATCGCCGTCGCGACCTCTGGCACAGGACCAGCCATAACCAACGGTGCGGAAAAACCCCATTTATATTTAAATGGGTTATTTTATCGTGAGGTGTTCGACGTTCTCCTTTTTGCGTTAAACGTTGTAGACAACGTCACTTCGGTGCTTTGAGGCGGTGTTTTAATTTTCGTGCGATTCCGACTTCGTCGGGTAGGTGAACGATTGGATTAGCCAGGCATAGTAGCCGGTGTAATTCCGATGCCGTATTTATAAAATATCGTATGAGCTGTTAGCTAGACCCCCAAATACCCCTTTTATCTACGGATTCTAGCCACCCGAAAAACCGGACCCGAAACGGGCCATTTCGTGGCCCGAAAACACCCCCAAACACCCACTTGCTATTTATAGCAGTGCTACCCCTACCTAAACTGGAGAAACCCTAGCCGCCTCCCACCTCGTTTTCAGCAGCCAGCCAATCCCACATCCAGCTCCAGATCAGCGGATCTGGGCCGTCAGATCCAGATCGAACGCCCCATGTCGTGCCACGTCACCACAATCAACCCTCCCGTGGGGAGCTCCTCTCTCCCGAGCAGCCTCGCGCGTGGACGCCCAGACCCGCCGCCGCTGCACTCCGGCCGATGAGCCGCCGTGCATCCTCCCGACCAGGTCGCCGGCCTCCTCTCTCCCTCGCCTCCTTTCCCTCTCCCTCATAGGTACGGGAGCCGCCACCCGCCGCCCGATGGCGCCATGGCCGAGCTCGGCAGAGCTCGCTACCAGCCTCCCCGTTGCCCGCCAATGGTCGCCATCGCCCGGATCTTGCGCCCCCTCACCGGACCTCCTCTCTACGCCTCCTCCTCAACCCCCAGGCGCCGTCGCTTGCCTCGCCGGAGGCGAAGCCGGCCGCCGCTACACGCCGTCGGGCTCGGCCGCCCCGATCCGATCTGGATCGGGCGAGCCAACCACCCCCGCCGCTGGTGGGCCGGCCCAGCCGGCGCCTCCCAGCCCAGCACAGGACGCCTGCCAGGCCACTTGGGCTGAGCCCATGGGGTGAGCCGCCCCCATTTCCTTTTTTTTATTTTTTTTCTGCAGCGTTAGTTGGGCCGGGACAGTAGCTTTTGGCCCGTTAGGCATTTTTTCCACTTTTTAGGATTTCTTATTTATTTTGCAGATCGTACTAAGATTTTGGGGGGGGGGGGCGATATCTTTTCAGCGGTAGCTCCGATGGAGACGCTTTCTACATGAAAGTTGCTCCGTTTTGCGCGTAGATTGATAAAATTTGCTTGTTTGCCATGTTTGACTTTGTTTACATGCTGTTTGCCTGCTAATTACACTTCTTGCCACTGTAACTTGTTTATTTAATAACATTTTAACCGTTGCTCGGATTAAAATGTTTTTTATATGTAACTTGACTAGAATTGCATGTAGATTGTGTTTTTCCTGCTTTTGCTTGCTAATAACAAATATAAAATTAAATTTAGAGCAAAACAGTACCAAATTCCATTTTATCGTGGGGTCCGCAATAGTTTGCATGTCTACGATTTCACCCCACTTAAATTGACTAGCTTAAGTAGTTTATTTTTGCTTCACCTCTTGCCATGTTTGTGTGTTGTGCCATGCTTGCTTGAGTTTCCATGTTAAAAACCTTTTCTCACCTTCAGCTAAACAACTTGAACCACCGTAAACGTGCGTATATCGTCGTGTGCGACGAGTACTCCACTTAACCTGTTAGTAACCGTTCACGACGGCAGGTGCGATGTCTCGTGTTTCCTTCTTGTTGATTCTTCTTCGTGTTTGCCTCGTAATAATAGATGTTTGCTCGTTGATTGCTTTCCAGTGTTTACCTTCTTGTGTTCTTTCGCGGGTACCTCTCGGAGACGATGCGAGCTTGCGATCAACTACACCTTCGGAACCCGACTTATCAACAGGCAAGGACTATACATTAATTATGATACATTCAATTTCAACCAGCGTTTTGCATGCTAGTCTAGGTTAGGTTCGATGTTTGATCCTACCACATGTTTACAGCCTCTTTTAAACCGATACAGCCATGTCCCCTCCTAGCAAACCTTGTACTGCTATGTTACTATTGCTCGTTGCTCAGCCCCTGCTTAGGATGCATGCTTAGGATGCTACGATGTTGCCCTGTTACTCCTGGGTTTGGGATATCACATTATTATTATTGTTATGGATGATAAGATTATTATAAATGTTGACTATATTCGACGAAGAATGGAAGGTCTAGGCTATCCTGCCCCGACGCTTTGTTCCATTCGAGTCACCTAGGACCCGAGTTCCGGGTATTGGTTTTAAGACTGAGCGTGCCTAACCGCGTGTGGGATTTTATGGGGTCCCCTTTTCTTACCTATCTAGCTGCAAACATTTCTAGTGGTGGACCAAGCTGATTTACCATTTGAAAACCGTGTGTGTGTGTCTGTCGGGTAGCTCCTGGCAGATATTCTTTAAACAACTTGGGCCAGCGGAGACATGGTTTCTTTCTTGGTCCACCCCAGGGAGCTAGGGGGTTATCCACATCTGTTTGGGCAACCTATCCGACCTCGTCCAGACGGTAGAGGCCGATTCGAGAGCGCGGCTGGCTTTTGAGTTGGATGTCGACTCACCGGGGGCCACCCGGATTTGTGCGTTGTTAGTTAGAGGGACCTGTCGTTTCGAATCTCTTGGGACTAAATCATAAAATGCTTGCCTATCATGGGTAGCAACTGAGAGAGATGGGCGTGCGTGCGGAGCCTCGTAATGGGCAGTTGGTACACCCCTGCAGGGTTAAATCTTTTCGAGAAGCCGTGTCCATGGTTATGGACGACTTGAGACCTACTCCTTGTTCATAGACAACAACAACTGAGATAATCTTAATATAACTTGATCAACGTGTGTGTGTGTGCCTTGACTGCTTCTTCTTCGTCGGGATGCGAAGAGGAGGACAAGGATATGATAGGTGTTATGATTGCGTAAGTAGTTGATAGCAAGACCTGTTGGAGGCGATTACTCATCGAATGCTTGGCTTCTTATCTTACTCTCTAGATCGTTAGCCACTTCATAAATGCTAGTGCGGCAGCAACCTCACCACTTACCCCTTCCTTACCGTAAACTACTAGTTGTCCTAGAATGACGAGTGATGAAGTCCTTGCTGGGTCAGATGACCACTACAGTTGGATGCTGAGTACCTCTGTACTCATGATACTACCCCTCAAACTCTTTTCAGGGTTCTTGATCGACAACAGGTATGGTGATCGACGTTTCACGTGGAGACTCGACGACGACTAGTTAGGCGGATCCCGGTGGAGGGCCTGGACCCGTGTGGTTATGGGATCGATGTTTTCTCTTTGCCACTAGGCATTTGATTGTAGTCTGTACTCAGACATGTATCTTCCGCTGTTGTACTGTATTTAAGGCAGTTGTATGTCGATTGTATGAGATGTTGTATCCTTGTATCTGTAATGTTGTGATATCATGTTGGAAATCCGGGGCATATGACTTCGTCATATGTCGTGGTGGGACCGATATGTGCTTCGTCCCCGGGTCTGGATGGAAACATCTAGATCTGGAACAGTACCGCATATCGGGCCTTACAACTTGGTATCAGAGCCTTACTGACCGTAGGATCCCCTCTCTGGCCGAAGTCGAGTCTAGACAAAAACTATTTTGTAGTTACTAAGTTAGTTATCGGAGAGTAGGATTCTTTTTACTCCTTACCCTTGCTCTGGTCAGGACAAGTGTCGTAAGTGTTTTAATTCTCATCTTATCCCCTTCAAAACTTTAGGATCTCGAGAGAGTGGAGTATCGGAACCGTTACAATGCCTTGCTTGCAGCGTATTGTCTCGATTCCGATCTCAGGTTTGGGAATTCCTGTAGTACCTTTAGCTTCTCCGATTTTGGGTATCATCTGGGTCATCCATTGCCATCCATCCTTTTGCCCAGTGTTTTCACGACTTGCGTCGAAATGCACTGTCCTTTGATCCAGCTTTCATTGTCGTTCTCCCTCTTGACACTGACGGTTTTGGTTTTCCGACGATGTCGTCTCTCTGCGGAAAGTTTCTCGACCGAAGTTCGACGTCGACATGGAGCAGATTCCCTTGTTGGTGGTGTTGAAGATTGTCGACTCTCTTTTCTCTCCCCCCTCTCCCCAGGATCGTCCTGGATTTCGGGACGAGATCCCTTGTTGGTGGTGTTGTATTGTAACAGCCCATATTTCACAAAAATTAAAAAATTTGTTTTCTGCGTGAATTGGTTTATTGTCTGATCTGTTTGCGGTGTTTGCATCCCCGATTTATCGATCGGCGATTATTTTTCTCCCCCTATTCTCGTATCGGATGCGTGACCGACCCCTTTCCACCACGGCACACGACTTTGCGACACCGGGATTTCACCCGATCACCGTCGCGACCTCTGGCATAGGACCAGCCATTACCAACGGTGCGGAAAAACCCCATTTATATTTAAATGGGTTATTTTATCGTGAGGTGTTCGACGTTCTCCTTTTTGCGTTAAACGTTGTATACGACGTCAGTTCGGTACTTTGAGGCGGTGTTTTAATTTTCGTGCGATTCCGACTTCGTCGGGTAGGTGAACGATTGGATTAGCCAGGCATAGTGGCCGGTGTAATTCCGATGCCGTATTTATAAAATATCGTATGAGCTGTTAGCTGGACCCCCAAATACCCCTTTTATCTTCGGATTCTAGCCACCCGAAAAACCGGACCCGAAATGGGCCATTTCGTGGCCCGAAAACACCCCCAAACACCCACTTGCTATTTATAGCAGTGCTACCCCTACCTAAACTGGACAAACCCTAGCCGCCTCCCACCTCGTTTTCAGCAGCCAGCCAATCCCACCTCCAGCTCCAGATCAGCGGATCTGGGCCGTCAGATCCAGACCGAATGCCCCACGTCGTGCCACGTCACCACAATCAACCCTCCCGTGGGGAGCTCCTCTCTCCCGAGAAGCCTCGCGCGTGGACGCCCTAACCCGCCGCCGCTGCACTCCGACCTGTGAGCCGCCGTGCATCCTCCCGACCAGGTCGCCGGCCTCCTCTCTCCCTCTCCTCCTTTCCCTCTCCCTTCCCCTCACCTCCGTTCTCCCTCACAGGTACGGGAGCCGCCACCCGCCGCCTGATGGCGCCATGGCCCAGCTCGGCACAGCTCGCGACCAGCCTCCCCGTTACCCGCCAATGGTCGCCGCCGCCCGGATCTTGCGCCCCCTCACCGGACATCCCCTCTGCGCCTCCTCCTCAACCCCCAGGCGCCGACGCTTGCCTCGCCGGAGGCCAAGCCGGCCGTCGCTGCACGCCGTCGGGCTCGGCTGCCCCGATCCGATCTGGATCGGGCGAGCCAACCGCCCCCGCCACTGGTGGGCCGGCCCAGCTGGTGCCTCCCAGCCCAGCACAGGACGCCAGCCAGGCCACTTGGGTTGAGCCCATGGGGTGAGCCGCCCCCATTTCCAAATTTTTTATTTTATTTTTTTCTGCAGCGTTAGTTGGGCCGGCACAGTAGCTTTTGGCCCGTTAGGCGTTTTTTTCCTTTTTAGGATTTCTTATTGATTTGGCAGATTGTACTAGGATTTTGGGGGGGGGGCGATATCTTTTCAGCGGTATCTCCGATGGAGACGCCTTCTACATGAAAGTTTCTCCGTTTTGCGCGTAGATTAATAAAATGTTCTTGTTTGCCATGTTTGACTTTGTTTACATGCGGTTTGCCTGCTAATTACACTGCTTGCCACTGTAACTTGTTTATTTAATAACTTTTTAACCGTTGCTCGGATTAAAATGTTTTTTATATGTAACTTGACTAGAATTTCATGTAGATTGTGTTTTTGCTGCTTTTTCTTGTTAATACAAATATAAAATTATGTTTAGAGCAAAACAGTACCAAATTCCATTTTTATCGTGGGCTCCGCAATAGTTTTCATGTCTAGGATTTCACCCCACTTAAATTGACTAGCTTAGGTAGTTTATTTTTGCTTCACCTCATGCCATGTTTGTGTGCTATGCCATGCTTGCTTGAGTTGCCATGTTAACAAACTTTGCTGACCTTCAGCTAAACAACTTGAACCACCGTAAACGTGCGGTATCGTCGTGTGCGACGAGTACTCCACTTAACCTGTTAGTAACCGTTCTCGACGGTAGGTGCGATGTCTCGTGTTGCCTTCTTGTTGATGCTTGTTCATGTTTGCCTCGTAGTAATAGATGCTTGCTCGTTGATTGCTTTCCAGTGTTTACCGTCTTGTGTGCTTCCACGGGTACCTCTCGGAGACGATGTGAGCTTGCGATCAACTACACCTTTGGAACCCGACTTATCAACAGGCAAGGACTATACATTAATTATGATACATTCTATTTTAACCAGCGGTTTGCATGCTAGTCTAGGTTAGGTTCGATGTTTGATCCTACCACATGTTTACAGCCTCTTTTAAACCGATAAAGCCATGTCCCCTCCCAGCAAACCTTGTACTGCTATGTTGCTATTGCTCGTTGCTCAGCCCTTGCTTAGGATGCATGCTTAGGATGCTACGATGTTACCCTGTTACTCCTGGGTTTGGGATATCAAATTATTATTATTGTTATGAATGATATGATTATTATAAATGTTGACTATATTCAACGAAGGATGGAAGGACTAGGCTATCCCGCCCCGACGCTTTGTTCCATTCGAGTCACCTAGGACCCGAGTTCCGGGTATTGGTTTTAATACTGAGCGTTCCTAACCCCGTGTGGGATTTTATGGGGTACCCTTTTCTTACCTATCTAGCTTCAAACATTTCTAGTGGTGGCCCAAGCTGATTTACCATTTGAAAACCGTGTGTGTGTGTCTGTCGGGTAGATCCTGGCAGATATTCTTTAAACAACTTGGGCCAGCGGAGACATGGTTTCTTTGTTGGTCCACCCCAGGGAGCTAGGGGGTTGTCCACATCTGTTTGAGCAACCTATCCGACCTCGTCCAGATGGTAGAGGACGATTCGAGAGCACGGCCGGCTTTTGAGTTGGATGTCGACTCACCGGGGGCCACCCGGATTTGTGCGTTGTTAGTTAGAGGGACCTGTCGTTCCGGATCTCTTAGGACTAAATCATAAAATGGTTGCCTATCATGGGTAGCAACTGAGAGAGATGGGCGTGCGTGCGGAGCCTCGTAATGGGCAGTTGGTACACCCCTGCAGGGTTAAATCTTTTCAAGAAGCCGTGTCCACGGTTATGGACGACTTGAGACCTACTCCTTGTTCATAGACAGCAACAACTGAGATAATCTTAATATAACTTGATCAACATGTGTGTGTGCCTTGACTGCTTCTTCTTCGTCGGGATGCGAAGAGGAGGACAAGGATAGGATAAGTGTTATGATTGCGTAAGTAGTTGATAGCAAGACCTGTTGGAGGCGATTCCTCATCGAATGCTTGGCTTCTTATCTTACTCTCTAGATCGTTAGCCACTTCATAAATGCTAGTGCGGCAGCAACCTCACCACTTACCCCTTCCTTACCGTAAACTACTAGTTGTCCTAGAATGACGAGTAATGAAGTCCTTGCTGGGTCAGATGACCACTACAGTTGGATGCTGAGTACCTCTGTACTCATGATACTACCCCCCAAACTCTTTTCAGGGTTCTTGATCGACAACAGGTATGGTGATCGACGTTTCACGTGGAGACTCGACGACGACTAGTTAGGCGGATCCCGGTGGAGGGCCTGGACCCGTGTGGCTATGGGATCGATGTTTTATCTTTGCGACTAGGCATTTTATTGTAGTCTGTACTCAGACATGTATCTTCCGTTGTTGTACTGTATTTAAGGCAGTTGTATGTCGATTGTATGAGATGTTGTATCCTTGTATCTGTAATGTTGTGATATCATGTTGGAAATCCGGGGCATATGACTTCGTCCTATGTCGTTGTGGGACCGATATGTGCTTCGTCCCCGGGTCTGGATGGAAACATCTAGATCTGGAACAGTACCGCATATCGGGCCTTACAGACTTACTCCAGCCGGATCACTTAGTTGGGGTCTAGGGCGGGCTTGATCATACAACAAAGTGTGCAAGTGACAGAGTCACGAGCAATCGCATCGCGATGCCCCAAGCTGCGCACATCTAAGGGCCACTTGGTGTATAAAAGACCGCCAGCCAGATCACAACTAAGGTCTCGAAAACCCATACTAAGACATGCATGTTATAATCATACACGCAGCACACATGTCTAGTATGAACAGCAGGTATCATCACATAACTCTACGAAGTACATCTTTATTGACTTACACATAGAGAATACAAAGATCACATTCTGTGATCAACATTACATCATACAATGGAAGAAAATTAGGTCTGAGTACAGACAAGTTTAACAAAGGGCTTAGAGAAGCCTTGTAAACATACATGCCCTTCCACGAGGGACCAGACTGCTGTCTGGAACTATACTACCAAGGTCAACGTCGACCTTCACGAAGGTGACTCCATCGGGGTCCGGGTTCTCATCTAAAACATAAAATAAGCAAACGTGAGTACAAAGTCGTACTCAGCAAGACTTACATCAGAACTACAGTACTCATGCTCAAGTTTCAAGGTAAAGGAGGTGGGGTTCAACATGCAGAAGTGCCAGCTTTGACTTGGCTAGTCCTGTACTACGAGTACCAGACTTGAGGTAAGAAGCGTACACGAGTCCACTACCAAGTCTCCAACCAATAAACCACTATGGATACTTCCTCGACTTCCCCACGAGGAAGCACGCCATATCACTCACGCTTATCTTGCGAGTTTTATAAGTATCCATTCAAGTTGTCTATGATCAAGTAAAGTTCTCCAAGTAGTCCATAACCGCGGACATGGCTATTAGAATAGTTTATTAACCCTGCAGGGGTGTACATCTTCACAAGCGTTTCATCACTTATCGCCTCGTTCTTGTCACCCTTCAAGCGGGTGTCGGAAGTGGATGAAACCAAGGCACTACCCTCAAATCACCTTCTCTAATCCAGGAGTCGACTACCTGAGTTTGTAATCGCTCGAGAGTCCGGCCGGTTCTACGAAACGAAATCAGATAATGCAAGGGACCGAGACGCCACCTTTGATAGATGGTTTCGTTGCCTCACAGGTCCACCCACTTTTCTATGCATAAGTCAAATGGAAAGCCCGATTCTAGTGTGACTCCTGGACCGGATCGGGTACGTAAAGAGGCCAAACGGGGCTCCCATAAACCCTACATGTGGTCATACTCTTTGTCTTGGATCACAAAACAGGAACTCGGGGCCTAGGGCAGTGTTCAACGAGACAACCCACTGTGTACTCCTACACAGCCTCTCATCGTTCACCTTTGTTTAGGGTGGATTCACCAACACGTTATCATCAACATCACTGTGTTCATTCCATCCCGACTCATAAGCATAACATCCTCATTGTATCACTAAGCAGCAATAAGCAGTAACAGTTGCAGGGGCCACATGCTCATCATTCAACTCCTAAATCTGCTAGGATTGTGGTTTTGCTTAATACGGTGACAAAATGATAGGTCATGCATCGGAATGGGTTCATCTATGTGAAAGAACGTGTCTCGGTGATCTCCTAAACATGCATAAGCGAGACTGAGAGGGAAGTAGGATTTTATAGACATGATCAATCGGGTTTGCTTGCCTTGCTGACGATACACGGGTCTTAACGGTGGTCTTCTTCTTCGGGGGTGATCACCGTCTCGGAACGTCTGTCATCAGAGGCAATCATCAACAAGGGGGGCAACAACTTCGGAAGTAAATGCACAAGCACATGTTTATGTTGTCATATGATGTGAATGGTATTGATGTGACCTAGGTTCAATTTGTCACATGTTAATTGAAGTTGATTTGAAAAGTTAAATTCAAATTCAAACTCCAAATGTTTGTTCAAATTAGCCAAGTTGCATTTGCTATTGTTTGAGCATTGTAATCCATCTTTTCATGTGTAAGATATGCCCCTGATGTTCATGTGAAAAGGTTAGCATAGCAAGGATTTAAGTTGAAAATATTTAAACATTTAATTTGAATTATTCCAAATAAATCAAATAGCTAAATGCTACTGGTCCATTATCATAGGTGTGTTTTTCATCTATGAAAATATGTTATTTGGAATCCTTGCATTTTTCTGATAATTTTCATATATTATATGTTTAATTTGGAGTTAATATGAATATTCTATGAATTTTGAAAGTTTAAATGTTTTTCTGCCATTTCTGTAATTCTTTTAAATTAGAAAACTATTTACTGCGTCATGCTGACGCAAGGGTGACGTCAGGGGGCTCTGTCTAGGGGGACCCACTGGTCAGTGTCAGTGAGGTTAATCCCTGTTAATTAAAACTAACAAGGGGTTAGTTAGGGGCTAGGGCCCACTGTCAGTGACTAGGGTTAGGATTAGTGGGCAATTAGCTTAGGCTAATGGCAGGGTTGCCGGAATGCGGCCGGAGCTTCGCCGGAGTTGATCTTTTGAGCACGGGGTGGGGTCTTGGTGGCATGTCCGTGCTCCTCGCGGGCTTCCGAAGGCGACAGAGTAGGAGGGGGTCAAGATCGAGCCTTCAGGGCGCGGCTATGGCGTCAGCTGCGGTGTGCTGGCCACTGGCCCGATGAAATCGACGATGCCATGCGCGAGCTGGAGCTTGGATGTGCTGGGGGGAAAGAGAAGCTCACCAGGAGCGGGATGCGCAGCTCGGCGCGGCCGGAGAGGGGCTATACGGAGGGGAATGGCTCGCTGGAGTTTGCTGCGAGCGCCGGTGATGTTTGAAACTCGCGTCGCCTAGGGAGCTCTCCTTCTCGAATTGATGGCGGGGATTGATGGCTTCTCGCCCCTCGTTGGTTACCCCAAGTGGAAGGTTTGATGTAGAACAACGGCAAGTTTCCCTTAGCGAAGATGCTAAGGTTTAGATTGTCTTCAGTAGGACTCAAGAGATACAAGTAGGTGGTAAAGTGAACAATGGCGTCGTTCACAACCTAGGTTGCTAACTTCACCTGGACCTGCACACAGATACAAATAAGTTTGCTATCAACGATTTCAGAGGAGTTGTCAATTCCTCCGGCCTTGCTGTTTACAAAGGATTAACGCAAGAGATAAAAATGATAGTGATAGAAATGGAAAAGTAAATACTGAAAGTAAATTGGTAGTGTGAACAATAATGTGAAGATGGAACGGGGTCCCGTGATTTTCACTAGTGATGTCTCTCTCCCAAAAGACGATAAAAGTGCTAGCGAGGTAAACAAATCACAGTTGGGCAATTGACAAGATTATGAAGGCACCGCAATGCTAACTATGCTGCAAAGAAAGGAAGGGCTCAAAAGCAATGGGAAGTACGCCAAGGTAAGTAGACCAAAATCCATCTACATCTACTACGAATCATCCACCTTGAGATATCTATCCAGGCTGGTATTAAGTTGCGAATCCCACCCAAAGTTTAAACTCAAAGCAACAGACAACTGCATTAAAAGAACTTTGCGTAAAGTAAACAATCCTTGCACCCGCAAGTACAATCATCGTTGTTTTATCCCTGGTGGCAACAGCACATCCCCTAGTCACATGTTTCTGTCACTCAAGCTAGACATCAAGGGGCTGAACCCACAATCGAGCATAATGCTCTCTCTTGGAGTTGCAAATAAAATACTTGGCCAAAGCAAATACCGCAACGGAGAACATGCAAGAATTTACTCAAGAACATAATATAAAAGAGAAGAACCAAATATATTACTCATCACAAACTGAACATAGTCTCATAATCCATCAGATCCCAACAAACTCAGCATAGCAACAGCAGGAATTACATAGATGCCTCGATCATGTGAGGTAGCCCACGAGGACTCGAAAGTGGAAGCACAAAGGAGGGAAAGATAGATCACATAGCTACTGTTCACGGACCCATGGTCCAAGGGGAACTACTCACGGTACATATGGGAGGCGTCCATGGCTATGGATGGCCTCCCGGAGGGGGCAGGGTGCCGAAGAAGCTTCTCCAGGCAGCCCCGATCTTGAAATGGCGGCGGAGGCGGAACAGAGGCGAGATCGCGAAAAAGGAGTTCTTCCTAGGGGTTTCCGTCACGGGGGGTAAATATAGGCGAAGGGGGCGTCAAGAAGACCCACCAGGCAGCCAGCAGGCCTCCTGGAGCGGCCTAGGGTGGGGCCACGCCAGGGACCCTCTTGGCTCCCTTGTGGTGGCCCCCCTTTGCTGCTTTGGTGTTTCCGGAAGCTTCCGCGACGCTGATTTTTTATCTGATTTTCCTGGATTTTTTGGAGCACTTTTAATGGCCGGAAAACCTGAAATACAAAAACAGCAAAAAACAGCAACTGGCAGCTGGGTGCACTGGGTTAATAGATTAGTCCAAATATGTTGAAAAGTGTATGAAAGTTCAAGAAAAACATGGCAAAGTCACATAAAACATGCATGGAGCAAGCAGAAATTATAGATACGTTTGGGACGTATCAACATCCCCAAGATTAATTCCTGCTCGTCCTCGAGTAGGTAAATGATAACAAGCATAATTTCTGTGGTGACATGCCACACAACCAAATAAGGACTTTTAAGTAAAATAATCAAAGCATGCAATTCAATTCAAGTCTTAACAAGCAAGAGTCTTTATTAGCATTGACACAAGCAACAAAAGAACAAAAGGTGCAAGAGCTTTTTCTGTCCGTGACTCGAATGTCTCCAAATGGTGTTTGCGTGCAAGCAAGGGACTTTGAAGAAAGAGAAAAAAAGGTTGTTGAGAACAACTATCTACTAAAAGTTTCACACTTGGTCTCCTTTGGATTCTTATCTGGACTCGTCCCCAGACCACTAGTCAGGTACAAGTCAAACTGATCCACTCCCTTTCGATATTTTGAGCACTCATGCAATGGACGAGCGTGAGCAAGAAAGTTGACACCTAAAAGGCGAAACAGAAAGAAGGTGGAGGAGGAAGAAAAAAATGTGTGAAAGGCTCACATCAATGAGGACAATCATAGGAGAAAGAAAGCCATATGATAGATATGATGTGAGGAGTAGGGATTTCCATACAACGGATGCACATGTGAGCTAAGGTAAGCTCTCCAATGGAACTAGTGGGGGTGCATCCAACTTGCTTGCTCAAGAAGACCTAGAGCTCATTTGAGGAGGCTCATCATTGGAATATACAAGCCAAGTTCTATAGTGTGAAGGTCCCCACATAGCTATATGCATGATGATGATCTCTATGGAGTACAAGGGATAGAAGATGAAGTACTAGTGTGGATCTCTCAAAAGAAATAGTAGTATGCCCCCTTCTCTCTTTTTATTTTTGTTTTCTCTTTTTTCTATTTTTTTATTTTTTTGGTGGCCTCAGTGGCTCTTTCTATTTAACTCTCATTTGTCCTCTTTGGGATCTTTTCATTTTTTCCTCTTTGGGATCTTTTGATTTTGTCCTCTTTGGGATCTTTTCCTCACTTTAGGGGCAATACTCTATAATTTACAAGAATATAGGAGATCTTTCACACTTTACAAAGGTACTCACATAAAGAAAATGTAACTATCATGAAGTATGCAAATGTATGCCTCTGCCAGGGTAGCAGAATATACAGTGATACTAGCGCGTCATGTAGCAATGTTTAGGGCAAAGCCCAACTAGCATGCGGCTCATCGATCAAGCAAGTAGCATGTATGACATGAAGATCAAGTCATGAGAAGGTGGATGTTGCATGGCAATGTATCTCGGAAAGGCTATGGAAATGCCTTGTAGGTAGGTATGGTGGCTGTTTTGAGGAAAGATATAAGGAGGCTTATGATGACAGAGCGTATCGTGCCAAGGGTTTGGATGCACCGGCGAAGTATGCGTCAACTCTCGAGGTGAGAAAGGGCGATGCACGGTACCGAAGAGGCTAGAAAAAGTATAGGTGGGTGGAAGTGTCAACTTTCGAATACTCACATTAGTCCGAAGAACTCATGCACTTATTATCGGTAAATCTCAATCTAATCAGGAGGTTCACAAAGAGACAGGTACCCCGAGGAGGAGTGTATGGGGGTTTGGTTATCCTTACGCATCCTCGACTCATGGTACGTGAGTGTACTCTAATATTCGAACCCTCCAGAGGTTAGTGATCCATCTAGTAGCTAGAGTTCTCAACAGGGGTTTTTGGTTTTCGAAAAACACACGGATTGCCCAAAATACGACATCTATCACAAATAGGCAAGAGCTTTTGACACCATAAGTTCAACCATTACTCTAGTCAATACCTCAAAACTATTGCAAGTTACTACCACAAAGAGAACAACAACTTTAACTACCTACTTTCAGTCAAGACACATAACTCAGTGCAACAGGCAAACTCTCTAACAAGATAAAACATGCAACCTATAGAAAGTTCAACCTAAGACAAAAGAAAAGCTCTAGAAAAAAACTAAAGAACTACAACTAAACAGAACAGCAGCTAAGAAAAGAAAAAGAACAACTCACAGATAAAAGAATAAGCATGCAAATCCTATGAGGAGTTCTAGTTCAAGCGGAGCGTGAATCTCTCCCACACAAAAGAGTAAGTAAGATGGGATCTAACTTGTTACTACAGCAAATAAAGCTAAATAAAACTAAAAACGAAACAAAACCTAAGAGCAAGACGCTCCAAGAAAAGCACATAACGCATGAAGTGATAAAAATATAGTGCAACAAGGGACAAACTGATGATTGTTGATGGAGAAGGGGATGCACGGGGGCATCCCCAAGCTTAGACGCTTGAGTCTCCTTGAATATTTGTTGGGGATGCATGGGGGCATCCCCAAGCTTGATTGCTTGACACTCCCGAATCTTCTTTCATCATCTTCCATCGCGCACTTGAAAACTCCCTTCATACATAACTCATTGTAGACTGATTAGATAGGTTAGTACCCTAATAAAATAATTTTTCCTCTACTGAAAATAAGGATTTCCAGGAATAGATACTGTTTCTCAAGATTTCCAAAAAGTTTTTGCAAAGAAAAAGCAAGCTTAAGGTTTGCAAAAGTACGGAGAGACAAAACATGGCAGAATCTGTGAAAAACAGAACAGCAGATAGAAACGAATTTTTTAGGGGTACTTCTGCAAATCAAATAAAAAAACTCAGAACATACGGAAGTTTCGTAATTGTATAGATCACACTGTGTAAAAATTTCAGCTCAAAAAGATGAATTGGGATTTTTCAATGATTTTTCTAGTCACGAGGACAGAATCTGTTTTCTGGACAGCATGTCACAACTTTCACTTCCCTTGCCGTATGAGGCTAAACTTGGCACAAAGCTTGAAAAGTAATGATACAATGATGTTGCTACAGTAGTAACAATCATCAAGACCACTAATACAGAACAAAAGAAAAAAAGAAAAACCTAAATTCGTTGCGGGCTGCCTCCCGAAAGCGCTTCTTTAGAGCCATTATCTAGGCTTAAAAGATTATAGAAGATGCTCTCACAAGAATAAGAATTTTGAAGCAAAATAGAGCATCAAGAAGCAAATATGAAACTCATTTAAGCCTAACCCACTTCCTATGCATAGGCGTATTGTAAGAAAATAAATCAAAGAAGCACAAAGTGAAATGCATAGGAAGGTAGAACAAGAACAACTTCAAAACTTTCAACATGAAGAGAGGTGTTTTTGTAACATGGAAGTTTCTACAACCAAACTTTCCTCTCTCAAAGTAATTTTCAGTAGCATCATGAACAACATTAAGAATATAACTATCAGATAAATAATGTTGTTCATGAACTGAAAGCACACGTGTATAGTTTTCAACACGGTCTTTAGGATTATAAGATAAATGCAACCCATCACATTGAGCCTTAATAAGAGCATAATTCTCCGGAATATGATTTGGAGATTTAAAAGGATAATAGGACAATCAATTGTGGGTGCAATAGAAAAAATTCCATGCTTAACATGAGGAACTATAGAAAGTTCATTTCCGTAATCATCATCCATAGTGGCATCACGGCCATAAGCATATAAGGCATCAACTTCATCAAAAAGGGATATTTCAAAAGAATCCATAGGATCATAACACTCATATAAGGTAAGAGTCAAAGAGTTACTCTCATTAGAAGGTCGACATTGATGGCTCCATTCTTCCTCCTCTTGTTCGTCACTCTCCTCCTCTTTTTCATCCAAGGAGCTTTCAGGTTCAGTAATTTCTTCTTCCATTGAGTCTTGCAAAACATTAGTCTCTTCCTTTGGAGGATAGATTATCTCAAAATGATCAGTAATATAATAATTTGCATCGTAATTTTCCAAACAATAGTTAAGTATAGCAAGACTCTCAGATTTGTAAGGGGCATCATTAATATTTTTAAGAAGAGAAGTAATTTCATAGGCACCCTTATAAGCAAAAATTCTTCTATTTCCTCTGCATCATAAAAATCATAGTTTCTCTTAGCATAAGAAGCTAAGGTTTCATGATCATTGTACTCACACTGGAAAGCAAGGTGTTTGTGCCTCATAAAGCAACAAGATTCATCCCTGCAGAAAGATATATTATATATTGAGCACAAGTTTCTAGCATACTCATACAGCTGATGTATTTGTTTCCATAAGTGTATCCCATTTTGAGACAAGCGGTGTTCCTTGTACCACTTTTGTTCATCCTCGGTGAATCCTCCATGCCAATAAGATCTAGTTTCAAAGAAGTTAGACATTGATTGGCAAGTAAGGAACTAGACATAATATATTTTTTGGATTTTTAATAAAGATAAAAACTGAAAGATAAACTAACAAGACTAAAAAGCAAAGGTAAAATATAGTGTGCAACTCCCCTATCTTGTAGACTTGAGTCCCCGGCAACGGCGCCAGAAATTTGCTTGATGGCTTGTCGCCCCTCGTTGGTTACCCCAAGTGGAAGGTTTGATATAGCACAACGGCAAGTTTCCCTTAGCGAAGATGCTAAGTTTTAGATTGTCTCAAGTAGGACTCAAGAGATACAAGTAGGTGGTAAGTGAACAATGGCGCCGTTCACAACCTAGGTTGCTAACTTCACCTAGACCTGCACACAGATACAAATAACTTTGCTCCCAACGAGTTCAGAGGAGTTGTCAATTCCTCCGGCCTTGCTGTTTACAAAGGATTAACGCAAGAGATAATAATGATAGTGATAGCAACGGAAAAGTAAATACTGAAAGTAAATTGGTAGTGTGAACTATAATGTGAAGATGCACCGGGGTCCCTTGATTTTCAATAGTGATGTCTCTCTCCCAAAAGACGATAAAAGTGCTAGCGAGGTAAACAAATCACAGTTGGGCAATTGACAGGATTATGAAGGCACCGCAATGCTAACTATGCTGCAAAGAAAGGAAGGGCTCAAAAACAATGGGCAGTACACCAAGGTAAGTAGACCGAAATCCATCTGCATCTACTACGAATCATCCACCTTGAGATATCTATCCAGAACATCTCGCTGGTATTAAGTTGCGAATCCCAACTAAAGTGTAAACTCAAAGAAACAGACAACTGCATTAAAAGAACTTTGCGTAAAGTAAACAATCCTTGCACCCGCAAGTACAAGCATCGTTGTTTTATCCCTGGTGGCAACAGCACATCCCCTAGTATCATGTTTCTGCCACTCAAGCTAGACATAAAGGGGTTGAACCCACAATCGAGCATAACGCTCTCTCTTGGAGTTGCAAATAAAATACTTAGCCAAAGCAAATACCGCAATGGAGAACATGCAAGAAGTTACTCAAGAACAAAATATAAAAGAGAAGAACCAAATATATTACTCATCACAATCTGAACATAGTCTCATAATCCATCAGATCCCAACAAACTCAACATAGCAACAGTAGGAATTACATAGATGCCTCGATCATGTGAGGCATCTCACGAGGACTCGAAAGTGGAAGCACAAATGAGGGAGAGATAGAGCACATAGCTACTGGTCACGGACCCATGGTCCAAGGGGAACTACTCACGGTACATACGGGAGGCGTCCATGGCTATGGATGGCCTCCCGTAGGGGGTAGCTTCTCCCGGAAGGGTGCCGGAGCAGCTTCTCCAGGCAGCCCCGATCTTGAAACGGCGACGGCGGCGGAACAAAGGCGAGATCGCGAAAAAGGAGTTCTTCCTAGGGGTTTCCGTCATGGGGGGTAAATATAAGCGAAGGGGGGGCGTCGAGGGGACCCACCAGGCAGCCAGGAGGCCTCCTGGCATGGCCTAGGGTGGGGCCGCGCCAGGGACCCTCCTGGCTCCCTGGTGGTGGCCCCCCTTCGCTGCTTTGGTGTTTCCGGAAGCTTCCGCGACGCTGATTTTTTATCTGATTTTCCTGGATTTTTTGGAGCACTTTTAATGGCCGGAAAACCTGAAATACAAAAACAGTAGAAAACAGCAACTGGCAGCTGGGTTCACTGGGTTAATAGATTAGTCCAAATATGTTCAAAAGTGTATGAAAGTTCAAGAAAAACATGGCAAAGTCACACTAAACATGCATGGAGCAAGCAGAAATTATAGATACGTTTGGGACGTATCAGGGATCGATCGAGCCGTCATCGGCGGTGCTTCTGGACAGCAAGGGCCGGAGGGAAGTAGCCGGTGGCCACGGTGGCACGCGTCGGCGTACTCCGGGCGCTTCGGATCTTGCGGGTGTGCGCAGGAGACGAGGGAGAGGAGGGTTCCAACGGGGGGGGGGGGAGGACAGGGGAGACGCCCAGGGCCTCCACGGCACAGATAGGGTCGAGGGGGCAAGCAGGAGGTGGCCAGCGGCGTCGGCATGGTCACCACGCAGCGGCCTGCCTGCCTGTCCCGGGGAAGAAGACGACCCTGCCCTTGGGCTGGGCCGCTTCGGCTAGTCAGGCCAAGGTAAGTGGGCTTTGCCCCTTTTTCTTTTTCTTTTCTTTATTTCTATTATTTGTTTTGCTCTGGTAAAAATACCATAGCAAGCCACTTGTGAATTTTGGGCTTTCAATCAATTTGAATTTCAATTCAATTAGGGGTTAATTTAATTTCCAGAGCATCTTTTGAATTTTAGAAAATTCCTTGGGCATGGGATTGAACCCAAACCACTTTTGAAATGATCACCATCATTTATAGGAATTTTCCAAATGTTCAAATGATTTTTGGAAACAGATTTTTATCTGGCCATTTATTTAAATTCTCAGGTCTTTTCTTTTCCCCATTTTTTATTTCCTTTTGGATTTTCTTCATGATGCAGAGGGTCAAGCAAGCCCTAGCACTTACCCTAGTTGGGGTTCTGACACTGTTACATATTTATTTGAAGTTTTCTCGCACTGACAACCAAATAAATAAATAAATATTTGCTGCAGGGCTGTTCTGCGTACGCATCGTTTGCATGTTGGATCAGCTGCGGGTGGACAAGATACCTGAGGAGTACATATTAAATAGGTACACACGGAACGCGCGGCAAAATGCAACTTTTGACCGCAGAGACTACAAACAAACTGCTCCAGATGGAAGTTCAATGTTCTGCCGTAGGAGGCTACTTGTAGAAACAGCCATGGACCTGTCAAACAGGGGTGTGAAGTTAGATAGCGGGTTCAACAGAGCGTTATATGGGATGAGAGCACTCATAGAAGAAGTTGACGTGTTGAACGAAGAAGAGGCGGAGAACAACAAGTATGAACAGAGTGAAGAAAAGGAAGATGAGCACAAACATGAAGAAAAAATTCTTCCCCCACCTGTATCAAACACAAATGGGAGAAAGAAGGAGAGCAAGTCAGCAAATAAAAAAGCTGCAGCAAAGGATGTAGGTTCTAAAAAGAAGAACAAGCCTGAGCCAGAGCTAGACAGCGAAGGGAGGCCACTGGGAGTGAGGATGTGCAAATCATGCGAAAAGAATGCGGGGCACAACTCGAGGACATGCAAGTAGAGGCTAAAAAATCAAGGCCAAAAATTCCACCACATATGACCAAGCTGACCAACAAGAAGATTTGAAAAAGATAAGACTGTGCAACATCTGCAAAAAGAGAGAGAAGCATAATGCAAGAACTTGCCCACAGAGAGAAGAAGCAAAAGATGAAGAAGATGAGGAAGAAGATGATGATGAGGAAGAAGATGATGGAGAAGATGAGGAAGAAGATGATGATGAGGAAGAGGGAAAGTACGAAGAAGAAGATGAAGATGAAGATAGCGAAGGACCAGCATCAACATCGAAGGGAAAGGGCATTAAGAAAACAAAGCATAGGCAAGCATCGCGGCCGCATGGGCGCATTAAAAGGAATAACACGTTCAACAAGAAGAAAACAAATGCAGCGACAAACAATGAAGCAATTGTAGTGCACGCTTTGATAAGAAGCAGCAGGAACATGACATAGCTCAGCACACATACATTCTAGCCTTTTTACGTACATCAACTTCATTCATTTATGTAGCATATAATAGAGATAACTTGAATTTAGTGGACAGCAAAAAAATAGACTTCGAGATATAATGTTGAAGTCCAATTTAATATATATAGCACAAAAACAGGTATACTTTGTATTCAATGCTCTGCTGGTGCGATTGAGGAAAATGCAGTTCTCTATAGAAAATGAAATGCAAATGAGATAGGAGTGTCATTTTAAACATGCAGTTATATTCTGTTTCAGAACAATAATAGATGATATAAAAATGCAGTTCTCTTATGTGTGCAGAAGCTGGGATGGCAGTGTGATTTTAATAAAATGCAGTTCTCTACTGTTTGCAGAAGCTCATATGGAGAAACAAAAGTAAATAATGTGGTTATGAAAATAAACAATACTCTACATGTAGTAGAGACTGGGATTCTTCATGTGTACATTGAAGTGCGCGTACCGCGAACAATGCAGTGCGCCAGCATGTAACCTGTGCAGTTCGCTTAATACAATTTTTTTTAAATGGAGCTCTTGATTAGCGCACACATGCAGTTCTGTGTTCCAAAGAAAATACTATTTTCCTAAACTTTTTTATTATCAACACTATAAAGCGTTGAAGGCCCTCTTTTGCGCAAAGCAGTGCACTTTGCAAAAAATGTTATATATTATATAGATATTCTGTTAACCAAGTATGCGGGGGATCCCCCCACCCCCCCCCCCCCAACCCCCAACCCACCAGAAAAACACATCCTCCAATAAAAATATGTAGTGCGGATACGTATGTTTACACTCATGTAAGGCTAGTTTCCGCTGACAAAGATAAAAATTAGATGAAACTCCATTATATACTTAGTCAAACAGAGTTGCTTTCTCCGTTATATTACATAGATGTACAGAAAAAGGAGAACATCCTAGTGAATATGTTTAAGAGATCCCATACATAAAAAAGGAGCGACAAAACTATTTACAATGAAGTTTCTAAAACACATCAAACAAGTTTGCTGTTGTTCTATGCCTCATCGTGCTCCTGCGAGTCAGGTTTGGCAGTGAGACCAAGAGACTTGGACATATTCTTTAGCTCCTCAGGAAACTCGCTCGGTAGGACCATGTTGTCAGGGTGGAAGAGAATCTGGAACAGGAACTCAGCCTTCCAATCCACGATATCAGCTTCCTGCGATCAAAAAACAGCGACAAGATAAAACGAAACAGCAACTTGGTTATGACAAAAAAGGGGATACTGCTGCAGACAGGAAGAGGAAATATATGAAGGATTACATTGCGCTTTCCAAACTTCACAACAAAGCTTCTGCCTTCATAAAACTGAGCCATCTTTAGAACAAAAAAGCCGCACTCATTGGGGCCCTGTGCAGGGGTGCCCAAAAAGCTAGCTTTATTTGAAACATCGGCCCAGTCTACCGACTCCTTCTTATTGTATTCCTTTTCTCCGTAAGCCTTCTTCATCAAAGAGATAATCCTGATCATCTGTTGAAATACGACATAGACAAATGCATGCAACAAGTACACGTCACGAAAACTGTCGTTCAGCTCATATACATGTGAAACCAGAAATATACAAAGACAAATAAAAGAGAACATTTTACCATTGCAGTGCGGTTGCTGTGGTAGTCAGACTTATGCCACCTCGTCGTTTCATCAAACGATCCGCAGTATCTCCTAGTGTCATGGATATCGAGGGTCTCACGGTTCCTGTTCATCGTGTATAAAGAGTAGTGCTGATCTTTCATCCATGGTAACAGGATCTGAATTGGTTTTCAACAAAGGTGTTTCTCAGTTTGAGTGGGGGACAGGATTACTAGAAAAAAAATGACGCAAAAAAATAAGAACAGCGAGATGAAAACCTGAGAACTTACTAATTTACAATTAAGAAGGTTCTCCTCATCGCGAACATATGCTTTGAACTGCCTTGCTGCATCTTCAATATTGAACTTGGTGTGCACAAAGGGCAACACGACGTTTCCGTGTTCATCTCTCTTCGCGTGATCATTCATTTGAAGCACATACTTAATTCATAAAAAATGAATTAATGCAGTTCGTCTAGGAAAATAAAAAAGGATCTTCTAATGTAAGCAAAACAAAATGCAGTTCACCAGGCGAAAAAGCTAAAAAAGAAAACAATTAAGAACACAACATATTAATACAGTTCGATCTGGGATGAGTGAAAAAAAGAGTTACATATGCAGTTCATTAATAAGTTCCGAGAAACGACATTTCCTGAGCTTTGAATAAAATTATTAAAACAAGCTATCTTTTATTATACAGTGGCAATGCAGTTCACACCTAAAATCAACATCTTTGTATTATACGCTGGCAATGCAGTTCACCTACAGCAAAAAAAATAAAAAGGGGAGGAATGACAAATACCGTGATAAATAGAGGGGAAAGAAGAACGCGTTCACCAGATCGGTAAACCACATTCCTTCGCTGGTCAATCTTCCAGTAATTAATGATATGATCCATCAACTCCGAGTCCATGAAACTGCCTTTGTAGAAAGTTAAGAACATGTAGTCAACAGACATAGTGTATACTTCGATAGGATTCCTGTACATGAACAGCGTGGACCTGCTCAACAAAAACAACACAGCGACTGGGGATAGGGTTAGGAATGCAAATAAAGGCGTTCTTAACACAACAACAAAAAATAAACGGCATAGCTACAGCTATAAGCGAAGAAGAAAACTATATAAAAAGGAACTGACTGGCTGTGTTTCTTCCTGAACGCAGGGCTCGACACAAGTTCCAATAGTTTCCTCGCTTCCACGAGAGAGCTGAACCTCGCGGGCTGCAACTTCTGTACCGGCGTTCTATATTTTGATGGCTTCTGCACAACCCTCTTGTTGGATAGAATAACTGCCTCGCTTTCATTTGGACGTTCCATAGCTGCACTCCTCGTCCTCTTGCGAACTGGTGGCGGAGTCATAAAGTCCTCATCAATGCTTTCGGCATTCGGAGGGCTGGCTACCCTCCTGGACCTCTTACTGGGTGCATTCTTCACAGGCTTCGCAGGAGATTGTGGACTCCTCGTCCTCTTACACACAGGTTCCTTTGCATGCTTGACAGGGGGGTCTTCAATAACATAATTCTTAATGGTTGGAATGTGGACCTGAGTTTCAAACAATGAAATTCCACCTTGGTACGCGCCTTCATCAAAGCCTGCAAAAAGAATCGTGAATTTCAATAATAAAAAAGGGAATAATGCAACATACTAACATGAATTGTGTAATGCAGTGCACTTTTCCTATGAAGAAAAACACATGAAACTTAATGAAGTGCACCTTCATGTACAAAAACGATACAAAGCTGTTACGTGCATGAAGTCCATATATAAATGATTATGATGATGATCATATAGTCCTATATTATACTAAAATAATTAACAAAACAAAGTAGGCCTCCCCCCCCCGTTTCTGTGCTAAATGAAGTTCTCTTAATATAAAAAACGTTGTGCGAACGAAAAAAAAAGTAATAACCTTATTTAAAAATTAAAAGGGATGTCAAGTCCAGACAGCAATACGAAGATGTCAGACAACTTTAGAGCATTGCCTTCCAGATGTAGCCAATGTGCTCTTTGCCAAACTTAGCAACAGCTTCACCATCCCAGATCTGCATGAATTGGAACATGAAAAATCCACAATCTTTCCTGTAGAAAAAAAATAAACACATTAATAAATGCAGTTCACTCAAGAACGAATTGCTTCTGATACTAGTAAAACCAATGCTGTTCGCTATACCGAACGCTGATGCAGTTCTAAAGAAAGTAGGGAAAAATGTGGTACTAATTTAGTAAAGCAGTTCAGCTCGATATACAAAAATAAACATAGAAACAACTTATAACACAATGGTTGTAGTGCAGTTCTCTCAAAAGGAAAAATAAACTAATGAAACATTGTTAATGCAGTTCGCTCAAATGGAAGAAATGATTCTAGGTTCAGTAAAGCAAAGCATAATGCTATGCACACAAAAATATACAAATAAGAAAAAAGATAGAAGAACAAGTGCGAACCCGTTTCCCTGCTGTGGAACGTTGACATGACTCAACACAAAGCGGTCGAGCATGGGAGGGTTCAACGGCTCATCGTAGCTTGCGTTGCCTTCTTTCCAGACTTTTTTTATGTTCTTAACCATTTTCCTAAATACAGTGCTTCCATGTTCACTTTCAGGGCCGTTTATTGAGTCAAGAAACTCAAATTGCTTTGCAGACAGGTTCAGAGTGACCAAGAAGTAGTGGCCAATCGCATCCTTCATTGATGCAGTAGGAGGATCAAATGTTGCGAACATAATCTGATTAAAAAATGAATAGAACAAACCGGATGAGAACAAAGGAAAAAAAGAAACTCCATCTAAAAATGACTGGAAAGAGCAAAATGATGCAATACCAAAATTTTCTTGTCCACACGTTCCTCTACGCTTGAAGAAAACATCTTTTTCAAAGCCCTATTTGTGGAACCGCCGTTCCAAATTGAATTCTGGCAAAAAATACACAACCAAGAAAGTTAATGTGGCCGCTGAAAATAAGCAGAATGAACATAACGGCGGACACGGCTTTTTGAAAAGATTTAACCCTACAGGGTTGTACCAACTGCCCATCATAGGCTTCGTATTTATGCCCGGTTTCCGCTTGGCGGGTGAAGGCGCCTGAAACTCCGCAACGTCAGAGTCCCTCTAACTAACAACGCACAATTCCGGGTGGCCCCCGGTGAGTCAACATCCAACTCAAAAGCCGGCCGCGCTCTCAAATCGGCCTCTACCATATGAATCGGGTTTGGATGACCGGTGAGTTCTCACATGAGTCCAGGTCCTCAGCCAGCCAGGTTGGACCAACAAGGGAACCATGTCCCTGCTGGCCCAAGTTTTTTTTAAACTGCTGGAGCGCAAACCAGACACACACACAGGTTCAAATGGTAAATCAGCTCGGGCCACCACTAGAATCGTTGGGAGCTAGGTAGGTAAGACAAGGGGACCCCATAGAATCCCACACACGATTAGGCACGCTCATCAAGAAACACAATACCCGGAACTCGGGACCTAGGTGACTCAAATGGAACAAAACACCTGGCGGGAACAGCCCGGTCTCCCATCCTTCGTCAAATATAAAATTAACATCATATTAATAAATATCATCCAATTTCTGATAATAGCATGATATTCCACCAAGCAGCAAAATGGGTATAGCAGCAGGTAAAGGGCCTACACATACTAAGCAATGGTTAAGCAAGCAAGGTACATAGAGAAACAAAGTTTTGCTAGGATGTGGGGGCATGGCTGTTTGGGTTTAATCGAGAGGCAAAAGTATATGGTGGTAGGATCAAACAACCGTTCTAAATATAGCTAGGCAAGCAAGTTGAAAGCTATAAGGAATGATATATGAACCCCCTTTCCTGGGTAAGTAGTCGACGGAGCAGACGTAGCAGGGTCCTCGGGCTCGGTGTCGGACAACTCGACGTAGGTCTCCTCGGCGATCTCAGGCTCTAGTGTACGGTACCGTCCAAGAAAAACACCACAAGTAAGCATTGGGATCATATATGCACAAGCATGGATGGGATGATCAAGTTTAATTCAACATGGTGTGACCCTATCTAGTCAAGTTTAAATGAAGGTGTTGACGACACGTCAACAAACTCTATATGAAATTATTAAATTTTTATGGCTTTGGCCATAGCCTTAGCTTCGGTGTAAGTGACAGGGTAACATGACATGGCATGATCAACAATAGCAAGTAAACAATAAGAAATGCATCGAAAATTAAAGTATTGATTCCGGAGGCGGAAGGTGTCGACGAAAGTTGACACCGGAAGGTTTCAAAGGAAGGGAAGGAATCAAGCCACTCCCATATGACAATATGTTAGGGATGCCCTCAACGAAAAACAAGATGGAAGAAAACCTGACATATGATCACGGAGAAAAATGGAGAGCATGACAAAAGATACACCTAGTGAGGTATTGCAAGATTGGAAACTTCCTGCATTTGCTTGTTCACACGTCAACATGGACAGCAACATCACACTCCTCTCACTTTTCTACTCCAATACCATATGTGACAATGGTTAGGTGGAGCAAGTGCAAAAGAAAAGAAACAAAAGAAAAGGGGCCATGTGACAATTGTATCATATTCCGTTTTTGTACTTGCTCAGAATACAAAAAGGACATCACGATCTAAACCCTTGTATTTTGCTGGCCATCATAACCTGGCTGCCAAAAATACGTCATGGCTACTCCTGGAGCATGACCGCGCACATACACACGCGCGCTTGACGCCGGTCCACTCTGGCGACACCGGTCGTCCACGACTCGCGCCAAACTTACAGGGAACACATGGGTCTTGCTCGGGGCACGTACAGCTGGTCACGGTGAGCGTTCTGGCTACAGCGACGCGCCGATACATCTATGCAGCAAGAGGGAGAGAAAACGGGGGGGGGGGGGGGGGGTGCTCACAGTGGAGAAAAGTGGAGACAGGGAAGACGTTGCAGGCTCAACGGAGAGGTAGAAGACGCGGTCTCAGGGCTGGAATCAGTTGCTGGAGACGAAGTAGGCGATGCAGAGACGTCCTCCCGCGAGCTCGTGGTCTTCGACGTCGACGAAGGCGGCCGAATTGCGCCCTACTCGCCGGTAGCCATGAGAAACAGGGGAAGCTCGGGGACGAGGCAAAACTATGGTGGCAGAAAAAAACAGAGGGGGGTGGAGAACCTAGTGTTCCTTGGTGAGCCTCTGCGTGAGCTTATAAGGAGGGGGGCGCCTCCTGCTGGCTCCGGGGCTCCACTGACCGCCATGGCGTCGTCTGTGAGAGGGAAAGGGGGAAAAGGAGGAGGAAGAGGAGATCGTACCGCTTCGGGGTGGGCTAGAGCCCAGGAGGGGGAGGAGAAGCCCAGGTGGGCTGGGCTGCGGCTGGCAAAGGAAAAAAAATAAAAGGAAGAAAACCCCCTCTGGCCATATTTCTATTTATTAAAAATAGAAAGCACTTGGGGAGTTTTCCACAAACACCTACAAGGAATTAAATCACATAAAAATAGGAAAAATTATCCTTGCAATATTCTCAAATTTATAAAATTGGTTTGGCCAACTTTTGAGCAACTAAAATGTGGGGCCATGTTGACATTCAAAATCACTTTTAACTATGGCCCCCATTTTTGGAAGGGGAAAAAATGGTGCAAGGTTTTGAAAACACTTGGGAAGGGAAAAGAAATTTCTATGGCAAGTTTGGGATCAAGGGGAGACATGCAACATGGAAAACTCCTCAAACCCCTTTCTTGAACCAACTTGCTTGAATTCAAAACAACTCAAATGAACTCAAACCCCTTTGGCATTTTAAATCATCACATGAATTTGAAACATCTAGCACCATGTCAAGTTTGGAAGTCATATAACAAAGCAAAATTACAAGATGATTACAAGAATTGCTCTTGGGCTGTTACAGCTCTCCCCTACCAACACTGGATCTCGTCCCGAGATCTAAGCATGAAACAGCTCGGCATACTCGGAACGGAGATGATCTTCACGCTCCCACGTTGCTTCCTTATCGGAGTGATTTGCCCACTACACCTTCATGAACTTGACGGTCTTAGTGCGAGTCTTGCGCTCAGACGTCTCAAGAACACGGACTGGACGCTCTGAGTAGGAAAGGTTCGCACTCAGCTGGATCTCGCCCAAGTCAACGGCCTACTATGGCTGCTTGAAGCACTGCTTTAGCTGAGACACATGGAACACGTCGTGCAGCATTGCTAGACTATTGGGAAGCTCGAGCCGAAAGGCAGGAGGACCCCTAGTCTCAAGGATACGGAAGGGTCCGACAAATCTGGGAGCTAGCTTTCCTTTGATACCAAAGCGGTGAGTTCCCCTCAACGGAGACACTCTCAGGTACGCCCAATCACGAACCTGAAAAGCTACACCATGGTGCCTCTTTTTATAATAGGCCTTCTGCCTTGACTGTGCTGCCTTGAGGTGCTCTCGGACAATCTTCACTTTATCATCAGCCTCCTGGATCACATCTGGACCGAACAACTGCCTTTCTCCTTTCTCGGACCAGTTCAGAGGTGTGCTGCACTTCCGGCCATACAAGACCTCAAAAGCTGCTGCCTGCAGACTTGCCTGATAGCTGTTGTTGTAAGAAAACTCAGCATACGGCAAGCATTCTTCCCACTTCATGCCAAAGGAAATGACACAGCCTCGAAGCATGTCCTCTAGGATTTGGTTCATGCGCTCGACCTGCCCACTTGTTTGAGGGTGATAAGCGGTACTGAACAATACTGTCGTACCAATCTCCTTTTGAAAGGTCTGCCAGAACTTGGAGGTGAAAAGACTGCCTCTATCAGAACTGATCTTCTTGGGAATGGCATGGAAAGACACAACTCTTGCGGTATACAAGTCTGCCAACTGAGCTGCTGAAATGGAGTCCTTCACTTGAAAGAAATGGGCAATTTTGGAAAGATTGTCAATGACGACAAAGATGGCATTGTTCTTCTTCTGTGACAAAGGGAAGCCTGTGATGAAATCCATCTCTATGTGATCCCATTTCCACTCCGGAATCTCAAGTGGCTAAAGCAACCATGCAGGCTTCTAGTGTTGTGCCTTCACTCTCTTGCACACATCACACTGAGAAACAAAACGGGCAACATCCCGCTTCATACGAGTCCACCAAAAGATTTTCTTGAGATCTTGATACATGTTAGTGCTGCAAGGGTGAATCGATAGCTTGGAATCATGGGCCTCCTTCATGATGACCTCTCTGAGATCTCCCTCCTTGTGAACAACCACTCTCTCCTGGAAGAACACGGTGTCGTCATTATGCACTAAAAAGCAACCGTACTTGGGAACTGAGGCGGCAATACCCTGTTTGATCTTTTGTATCATTGAGCTGCCAGACTGAGCTTCACGGGTCTTCTCATGGATAGTGGTCTCTACCACAAGGTTGGCAAAGTAGTCTGCTGGAACTAGATCGAGATTGAGTCTGCGAAAGGACTCACACAAATCAGGGTGGATCTTCTGCACTTGGATATTATTGCAATCGCCCTTGCGGCTCAGCGCATCATCTATGACATTCGCCTTCCCAGGCGTGTACTGAATATCAACTATGTAATCAGTAATGGTTTCAAGACATCTTCTTTGCCTCAAGTTCAGATTTGGCTGAGTGAACAAGTACTTCAGACTCTTCTGGTCGGTGAACACATCCACCTTCATCCCTAATAGGAGGTGTCGCCAAGTCATCAAGGCATGCACAACTCCTGCAAGGTCCAAGTCGTGCGTGGGATAATTCCTCTCACTCGTCTTCAACTGCCGTGAGGAATAGGCCACAATGTTCCTGCCTTGCATCAAATCTCTTCCTAGACCTTGCAATGAGGTTGCACAAAACACCTCTGGCGGTGTGAGAATTGGAGATGTGGTCAACTTCTTCTTCAACTCCTTGAAGGCCGACTGGCAAGCCGGTGACCAAGTGTATCATTTGCCTTTGCACAACAATTCCTTCATTGGGTTTGATATCTTGGAGAAATTCTGCACAAACCTCTTGCAATAGCTGGCGAGGCCGAGAAAACTCCTTAGCTGCTTCACATTCTTCGGCGGCGACCACTCTTGAATAGTGCGGACTCTCTCTGGATCAACCGCAATACCCTCAGCGGAAATTGCATGGCACGGAAAATTGACCTTGTCGAGCCAAAACTCACACTTCGAGAACTTGGCATAGTATCGATGCTCTCTCAGCTTCTGCAGCACCAAGCGAAGATTCTCCTCATGTTCAGCCTCTGACTTGGAATACAGAAGACTGTCGTCGAGGTAGAGGATGACAAACACATCGAGCCACTCTTGGAACAAATAGTTCATAGCTCTCATGAATGTTGGAGGGGCGTTTGAGAAGCCAAAAGTCATGAATGTGAACTCATACAGCCCATAACGTGTGCTGAAAGAGGTCTTGGGGATGTCCTCTTCACGAACACGGATTTGGTGATACCCCATCCTCAAGTCAAGATTGGAAAACACCTTTGCCCCATTCAACTGTTCGAACAGATCATTGATGCGGGGTAAAGGGTACTTGTTCTTGATGGTCTTTTTTTTTATGTCGCGATAGTCCTGGACCAAGCGGCTAGTCCCAGATTTATTCTTGACAAACAAAGCTGGTGCACCCCAAGGGGAAGTGCTCGGGCGGATGAAACCGTCTTTCTCCAACTGTGTCAATTGCTTCTTCAGCTCAATCAACTCCTACGAACACATCTTGTACGGATTCCGAGAAATCGGCTGAGTACCAGGCTCTAGATCAACAACGAACTCAATAGCTCGAACTGGATGAATTCCTAGCAACTCCTTTGGAAATATGTATGGAAACTCACAGACAACTTTGACTTCTTCGAGTAAAGGTGCGACTACTGTGCTGCTCCTGCCATTGAGCCACAAGTATACAAGATTACTGCACCTGAGTCATGTGTCAACCTCATGGTTCTTGAAGGGCAATCAGTGTTGCCTTGTGCTGCACAAGCCAATCCATGCCCAAAGTGACATCGATATCGGAACGAGGCAAGACAATCACGGATGCTGAGAAGATAACACCCTGGATACAGATCTTCACATCCGGGATACTCCCTGAGGATTCCATCCTCGAACCTGGAGAAGCAATCGATAGAGGCCAAGGCAACCTCTCTCTTGGAAGATAAAGTGACAGAGAAAAAGCGTTGGACATGAAAGAATGGGAAGCTCCGGAATGGAACAACACAGTCGCAGGAACAGAATTAACAAGCAACCTACCAATCACAATATCTGAAGACTGCTGAGCATCTGTCATCATCACGTTGTTTACTCGAACTACACATGGTTGTGCCCTCACCATCGCAGTGCTCGGAGTAGAGCGAGGTGGGGGTGGTGGGAGCTGAGCAAAGCGCGGATCGGTGCACTTGGGAGTATTGTGCCCCGGATGTCCACACTTGTAGCAGATCACACCTGACCTGGGCTGGGGCTGCGGCCTGGGTGGCCTCGCGTGTGGTGGTGTAGAGCGAGGGTGCTGCTGAACTGGGACGGGAGGGAGGGAAAAAGTGCGAAGAAGTGCCCCCCACGGCTGAAACTGCTGCCTCTGTGGTGGCGCCTCTGTGACACAAGTCTTTGCCTTCTTGTGGACCATCGCAGCGGAGTTGTACTCTCTCTGACGCTTTCTGTCTATGTCCAACTCGGCTCTGGCTGACTCCTGGCGGATAGCTGAATCCACGAACTGTGAGAACAACGTAGGGTTGCATTAGGTGAGCGCATACTTGATCTTTGTGCTGAGACCCCCGCGGAACCTGGCAATCATCTTGGCCTCTGTGGAGACCTCCTCAGGAGCATACCTCGCGAGCCTGACGAAGGCCAGGTTGTACTCCTGCACTGACCTCTCACCCTGTCTCAGAGCCAGGAACTCCTCTAGCTTCCTGTCCATCTGCTCTGAAGTCTATGACGAAATCCTCCCAGGTGATCTCAGCATCACCTTTGTTGGCCTTGTAGGTAGAGTACCAGCTGGCTACTGCACCCTGAAGCTTGAAGGAGGCGAAGGTGACGTAGTCGACTGGCCTGACGATGTTTGTGTTGAAGTGCTTCTTGATCTTTGCTATCCAGTCATCCGCTTACGGGAGAGGAACCACATCCGTAGGATGCCAACCATCCCTGTATAGGAGTTTCACCTGAGGTACGCCGTAAGCGAGGTGGAGCTATCAACCCCAAGTGGCGGCTCAGTGTTCTCAACGTACGCCAACCCTTCTCGTCGCTAGCAAAAGATTATAGAGGAATCGTAGCCTCATCTAAACGAGAACCTAGATTGTTTTTGAAAGGATAAGTTGCGGAGATAAAACCGTGTTTCACTTCCTCACGGAAAAAGGGGTGGGAGGGTGGGGTAAGAAGAAAAAGAAAGAGTTCCTACTCTCCGATTTTTCCTTAGTAACTACAAAATATTTTCTAGACTCGACTTCGGCCAGTAAGGGGTCCTACAGTCAGTCCTGCTCTGATACCAAGTTGTAAGGCCCCCGATGTGGTACTATCTCGAGTTAGTCTCTTTCGCGTCCGACCTGAGATAGAAGCCCATAAGTGGCCACCGATGCATGATACTCGCACTCGTATCGCTCTCGGATTCTCGACAACAGGTAAATGAGGCATGAACCACTAAGACATAAAATATATAAGTCCAGGGCATACACTCGCCACTTGTATTTACTACATCATCTCAGAGATCATAAGATCCAATAGTACATTATACATCATATAGAAGGCACACACGACCGAGTACGGTCAAAATCCAAATGTACTAGAGAGGGCTGCACATAAACAAGTTGTCGGGAACCGGGGTTAGCGTATGCAAGTACAGCTAAGACATAGTCATATGGAGAGCCGAGAACCGTACCCACTTTTCTAAGAAGACAAGGCCAAGCACAGAACGTTCTCGGAAAGCATCGTACGTGAGGGGCATCCCATCCAGGCCGGATGATCAACTGAGATGGGTCCTCATCGTCCGCACACAAGTCTAATGATATGGGTGGTGAACTCCCATATTCAAAGACAAGTCGCCTCAACCATACTATCGACTATCTCAAAACTCTTACATAGACTTACTCCAGCCCGATCATTTAGTCGGGGTCTAGGGCGGGATCGATCATACCACAAAGTGTGCACGAGACGGAGTCTCGAACAATCGCATCGCGATGCCCCAAGCTGCGCACATCTAAGGGCCACTTGGTGTATGAAAGACCGCCAGCCAGAACACAACTAAGGGTCATACATGAGTATGCAGCATCCTGCACAGCCATGTTCTCAGTAACGCCAATGCCATGTCCAAAGTGGATAGGCTGGGTGACTCCAACGTGGTGCGGATAGATCCGAACAATGCAGTGGAACTGCGTCTGATTGAAGTCGTGAAACTGCTCCTCGACGGTGTACTCAGGGTACCACCGATATCCCACATAGGACATCATCTCGATCAACGTGGCGGGATGGCCACGCACACCGAGGCACCTGGTCATCCGAACAATCTGCCGAGGGGGAAGATCTGCCATCTGAAACAGAAAGAAGTTTGCAAATGCATCAGATTATGAGATAAACCTAGAATGACTCGGACATCATAACGGCTGTAATTGTAAGAAATGACAATTTCTTCCAATATGAAAACAGCACTTACATACGATGTAATAAATCAGGAAGCATAACCACTCTAATAAACCGGTCACAACTTTCCTACGGCTACAAGGAAGCAAACAACGAGATGTTCTAATCAGACAGAGGAGAGCCTAGTCCTATCTTCCCGTAGAATAAGATGAGGGTGACTCCGAACTCAGAACGAAGGGGGTAAGGAGAAAAAAGAAGCCTTACGTTGTTCCCTTATATACCCAGAGTAACTATATAACTATAGCAAGCTAGACTCAACTTCGGCCAAGGCTACTAGTCCTACAGTCAGTCCTGCTCTGATACCAAGTCTGTCGGGAACCGGGGTTAGCGTATGCAAGTACAGCTAAGACATAGTCATATGGAGAGCCGAGAACCGTACCCACTTGTCTAAGAAGACAAGGCCAAGCATAGAACGTTCTCGGAAAGCATCGTACGTGAGGGGCATCCCATCCAGGCCGGATGATCAACTGAGATGGGTCCTCATCGTCCGCACACAAGTCTAATGATATGGGTGGTGAACTCCCATATTCAAAGACAAGTCGCCTCAACCATACTATCGACTATCTCAAAACTCTTACATGGACTTACTCCAGCCCGATCACTTAGTCGGGGTCTAGGGCGGGCTCGATCATACCACAAAGTGTGCACGAGACGGAGTCTCGAACAATCGCATCGCGATGCCCAAGGCTGCGCACATCTAAGGGCCACTTGGTGTATGAAAGACCGCCAGCCAGAACACAACTAAGGTCTCGAAAACCCATACAAAGACATGCATGTTATAAACATACACGCAGCACACATGCCTTGTATGAACAGCAGGTACCATTGCAATTCTCTACAAAGTGTACATTTTTATTGATAACTCTTATAGAGTGCAAACAGAGATCACAAACATGTGATCCAACATTACAACACAAACGGAAGCAAATTATGTCTGAGTACAGACAAGTTTAACAAATGGCTTAAGAAGCCTTATTTAAACACAAGCCCTCCACGAGGGGAACCAGTCGTCTGACTGGGACTAGACTAGTTGGTCTTCAGTCGTCCAGCTCGATGAAGAAGCCACCTACGGGGTCAGTGGCATCATCTAAAACATAGATTAAGAAAACGTGAGTACAAAGTCGTACTCATCAAGACTTACATAGGAGCTATACTACTCATGCACATGTATCAAGGTAAAGGAAGGTAGGGTTCACTTTGCAGAAGTGCCAGCTTTGACTTGGCTAATCCTGAACTACGAGTACCAGACTTTGAGGTAAGAAGCGTACACAAGTCCACTACTTTCTCCAACCAATACACCACTATGGTGCCTTCCTCGACTTTCCCACGAGGAAGCACGCCATAGCACTCACACTTATCTTGGTGTGTTTTAGAAGTATCCAGTTCAAGTTGTCTAATAATCAAGATAAGATTTCCAAGCAGTCCATAACCGCGGACGCGGCTATTCGAATAGTTTTGTTATCGACAACATTCAAGGGGTGCCAGCGAGGATGCTCACCACAACTGTTACCTCATAGCCGATCTAGTCCGAGAAAGCCGCCTACTTGGGTTGGCTACCACTATCGTGAACCCGGCCGGTTTACCGAAGTGGACCCAAGTGATGTGTGCGTGGTGCATAAGCCGGTCTCGGGTGAGCCATTCTCTCACTTAGCAGCCAGGCCACAGACCTACCAAAACTCCGAACTATTGCGACATCTAGACATCGAAAGGGATGAGTTAGTAAGTTGCGAGGGGTCAGTGAGCCCAATGTGGTTGTACTCTTCATCTTGGATCACCACACAAGAACTCGGACTTAGGGCGGTGTTCAACGAGACAACCCACCGTGTACTCCTACATAGCCTCTCATCGTTCACCTTGTATTAGGGTCGATTCACCAACACTTTTCTACCAACATCAACATGATCACTACCATCCCGACTCACATCACAGTAACAACATGGTATCATACTAAGCATGCAATAAGCGATAACATTTGCAGGGGCCACATGATATCAAACAACTCCTACATTTGCTAGGATTGTGGTTTGCTTACTACTGTGACAAAATGATAGGTCATGCAAAGGAATGGGTTCATCTATGCGGTAGAAACGTAGCATGGTGATCATCCTAAACAATGCATAAGCGAGACATGAGAGGGAAGTGGGATTTTATCGACATGATCAATGGGGGTTTGCTTGCCTTGCTGACGAGGTTCGGGCTCGGGGTCTTCAACGAAGGGGGCAGCCTCCTGCTCTGGTTCCACCTCTACTCGACAAACAACAAGCAAAGTAGCAAAGTAAATATGATGCACAAACACATGATGGAAGTTTGAATCTTGATGTATATGCTTTGATGTGTGAAGCAATTCCATTTAAATGGAGTATATTGCAAATTGAAGTGCAAATTCAAACTCCGCATTTGAATTCAACTTAGCCAAGTTGCATGTGACATTGTTTGATCATTTTGAACCTTTTGGAATTGTGTATGATATGCCTCTGAAGTGTGGTTGAAATGTAGCATAATTCCATGGTCCAAGTTGCAAAAGCATTTGATTTGAATTTGAATTAATTTCAATTAAACCAAATGACATATGCTACTGGTCCCATTTTAAAATCAACTCCAACATAGTTTAAAGTTGCATATTTGGAAAGATAATTTTCTCCTGATCATTTTTCATATATTATTAATCCAAATTGGAGTTAATATAAATTTTCTATGAATTTCCAAAGTTTGGGGTATTTTTTGGAATTTCTTGAATTCTTTAAAACAATTAATCTCTGGAAATTCATTAAATCGATTTAATTCGTCAGGCTGACGTCAAGCTGGCGTCAGGGGGGGGGGGGGCTGACAAGGGGGTCCCACCTGTCAGTGGCTGGATGATTTAATCCGCTGGGTTAAATCAATCAAGTGGCTTAATTAAGCCACTAGGCCCACTGGTCAGTGACCCAGGGGTGGGTTAGGAGGTGGATTAGCGAGGGGGGTTTGAGCTAACCCGCCGGCGGCTAAACGCCGGTGACCTGGTCACGGCGGCGACTCGCCGGAATGGGCTAGGGGCCACGGGAGGCTACGGGGAGGACACCAATGGGTGCAGCAACGTCGTCCGCGTCGTCTGGAAGCAACAGGGGGTCACGTGGAGCTCGGAATCGACGGCGGCGACGACTCCGGCGGCAACAGAACGGCGGCGAGTTCGCAGTTGTCGCTGTAGTGCACGGGTACAGTTGATTCGGGGCGCGTTCGAGTGCTGGCACACGCAGGAGTCAAACGCGTGCACTGGAGCTTCACGACGGGCACTGGAGCGAGGAGGGCGACGACCATCCGCGGCGGCCGTGGCACGGGCTCGGGGTGAAACTCGTTGTAGAGCACCAATGAAGCCAACGTTGGGCGCGTTCGAAACAGAAGACCACGGCGGAGGTGAAGGACAAGACGGCGAGGACGATTGCTTAGCAGAAGCTCGCCGACGACGACCGTGGCGGCTCGGTACTCCGGCGACCATGGCAAACGGTGACAGAGGAAGCAATCGAGGGGGGGAGGTTAGGGTTTTCGATCGTGAGCTCACCAGGAAGTCAACAGAGGTGGTGGCGATGGCTGGGGTGGTTCAACGGCGATGGAATCGACGAAGTCGTGCAGCGGCCGTAGACGAAGACGACGACACGATTCAGCAGCTCCAGGGGGCTTCAGCTCCTCCTACTCCGTTCGAAGACGAAGACGACTGTGGTGAAGACGACGGACAGGGTCCTGGGGCTTCTCGGCGTCGATGGCTATGCGGGGGCTCGACGGCGCTCCGGCGATCTTCTCGGGCGGCGACGAATCGGGCGAGAGAGGAGGGGAGGGAGCTCGTGGAGGGGGGGAATGGACGTGGCGTGCTCCAGGGCGTCTCCAGGTGCGAGAAGAGGCCACGGGGAGGCCTGGAAGCTCGAAGGCGTCGAGGTGGCGTCCACGGCTAGCCCGGTGGCATTCCACCGAGCAGCTTGGAGCCGCGGGGTGGGGAAGAAGACCCCGCTGCCCCTTTGGGCCGGGTGGGCTGGATGGGCCGGCTTCGCCTGGGCGTCTGGTAAGTCTTTCTGATCCCTTTTCTGTTTTTCTTTTTTGACATTTGTTCTGTTTAGCTAAATAAAATAGCTAACCATTTTATTAAATGCTGAAATTTTTTATGTGGCCCCATAACAATATAGACTAGCCACTTATAAAGTTTCAACATTTTTAAAATTCAACTAATTTGAATTTTAAATCAAATAGGGGTATTTGATTAATTCCAAGGCACTGTTTGAATATTTGAAAAATCTATGAGCATGGGGTGGGTCCCACATCACTTGAAATGTGATCACACTCATTTATAAGACTTTTCAAAAATCTAACATGAATTTTTGGAGAAGATTTTTATCTGGCCTTTGGAATTAATTCATCTGGGGGGGGTTCCTTCTCCCATTTTGCTTTTGATTTTGATTTCAAAGATTTCTTTTGAGATTTTGACATGATGCAAGGTTACTTTGATCCTAGCACATTACCTAACAGAGGGTTCTGACAACTCGCCCCCACTCAAAAGAATCTCGTCCCGAGATTCAGAAGTCTGCGGGAGGAAAGTGGGGTACTCGGCACTGAGACGGTCTTCTCTTTCCCACGTAGCTTCTCTTTCAGAGTGGTGTGACCATTGCACTTTCAGAAACCTAATCTTCTGATGACGAGTGACACGCTCTGCGGAATCAAGAAAACGAACGGGGTATTCTCGATAGGAAAGGTCATCTTGGAGATCAAGCGTTTCATGGTCGACTTCGCGGGTGGGGTCCTTGAAGCAACGCCTGAGTTGGGACACATGGAATACATCATGTACTCGGGAGAGGTGCGGAGGTAGTTCAAGTTGGTAGGCAACTTCTCCACGTTTAGCAATAATGGGGAAAGGTCCGATGTAACTTGGGGCCAACTTGCCTTTGATACCGAAACGTTGGGTTCCCTTCAAAGGAGTAACCCGAAGGTAAGCCTTCTCATCCAGATTGTAGCTCTCTTGCCTATGATGACGATCATAGTAGCTCTTCTGACGAGACTGGGCTGCTTTCAATTGATCATGAACAATGCGAACTTGATCTTCTGCTTCCTTGATCATATCCGGTCCAAAGAATTTTCTTTCACCGGTTTCTGACCAGTTTAAAGGTGTTCGACATCGTCGTCCATATAGGAGTTCAAAAGGAGCCATGTTCAGACTAGATTGAAAACTATTGTTATAAGCAAATTCGGCGAATGGAAGAGACTTCTCCCAATTCTTTCCGAATGAGATAACACAAGCTCTGAGCATGTCTTCAAGAATTTGGTTAACCCTTTCGACTTGACCGCTAGACTGAGGATGGAAAGCTGTACTAAAGGAGAGATGAGTTCCCATAGCATTCTGAAAGCTTCCCCAAAATCTAGAGGTGTAAAGGCTACCGCGATCAGAATTGATTTCCAAAGGAACACCATGAAGGGATACAATCCTAGAGATGTACAAGTCCGCTAATTGGCTAGCAGTTGTAGACTCGCGAACCGGAAGGAAGTGCGCAACTTTGGAAAGCCTATCTATGACAAAGAAGATGGCATTGTTTCCTTTCTGGGTTCTTGGAAAGCCGGTTATGAAATCCATACCGACTTTGTCCCATTTCCACTCGGGAATAGACAAAGGTTGAAGTGTACCAGCAGGTCTTTGATGTTCTGCCTTAATGCGATGACAAACATCACATTCGGCAACAAATTGAGCAATTTCTCTCTTCATCCTGGTCCACCAAAATCTCTGTCGTAGATCTCGGTACATTTTTGTGCTACCGGGATGAATCGAGAGGGGTGTGTCATGGGCTTCCTTGAGGATGAGTTGCCTTAGTTCCCTGTTCTTAGGTACTACCAAACGATTTTCAAAGAATACCGTTCCCTTGCTATCTGTGGAGAAACATCTAGCAACTCCGCTAGCAATGTTCTCCTTGATCCGGCGAACACCTCGTGCACGCCTTTGGGCAACTATGATTTGATCCTCAAGAGTTGGTTTCGCCACCAAGGTAGAAAGATAGCCATGAGGAACAATCTCAGGATTGAGCTTGCGAAAGTCCTGATGAAGAAGTGGTTGATACTGTTGTAACATGAGGTTGTTACAATACGACTTACGACTTAGTGCATCAGCCATGACGTTGGCCTTGCCTGGGGTTTAAGAAATTACTACGTCGTAATCTTTTATCAACTCCATCCAGTGTCTTTGCCTGAGATTAAGATCTGGCTGGGTGAAAAATATATTTGAGGCCTTGGTGGTCGGAATAAATCTCGCAACGGTTACCAAGGAGGTAATGTCGCCAAGTTGTTAGGGCATGAACTACGGCAGCGAGTTCAAGGTCATGGGTAGGATAGTTCTCTTCATGTGGCCGCAACTGGCGTGAAGCATAAGCTACCACATGTCGATCTAGCAGAAGTATGCATCCTAACCCTTGCCATGATGCGTCACAATAGATCTCGAAATCCTTTTTGGTGTTTGGAGGTGCAAGTACTGGTGCAGAAGTCAATCTTCTTTTTAGCTCTCGAAAGCTTTCCTCGCACTTGGGAGTCCATAGGAATTTCTTATCTTTCTTGAGGAGTTTAGTTAGAGGCTTTGCAACTTTAGAAAAGTTCTCGACGAAGCGACGGCAATAGCTGGCTAGGCCAAGAAAACTCCTAACTTGCTTAACCGATTCAGGTGGAGTCCAGTCAAGGACGGCCTGAACTCTCTCGGGATTCACAGCAATGCCTTTTGCAGAAATCACGTGGCCTAAGTAGGTCACTTCTGGTAGCCAGAATTGACACTTGGAGAATTTAGCATACAGGCGATGCTCTCTAAGTTTCATCAATACCAGCCTTAGGTGTTCGGCATGTTCTTCTTCGTTCTTCGAGTATATAAGGATGTCATCGAGGTAAACCACGACAAACTGGTCCAAATACTCCATGAAGATCGAATTCATCATGCGTGAGAAAGTGGCGGGGGCATTGGTTAGACCAAAGGACATGACGATGTACTCGTAAAGACCATAACGAGTAGTAAAAGCCGTTTTGGGAATGTCCTCGTTTCGGATCTTGATTTGATGATAACGTAATCTCAAATCCATCTTGGAAAAGACAGAGGATCCTGCAAGTTGATCATAAAGATCATTGATCCTGGGCAGTGGGTACTTGTTCTTTATCGTCGCTAAATTTAGCGGGCGATAGTCTACGCACATCCTTTTTGTTCCATCTTTCTTCGTTACGAACAGAACGGGGCAACCCCATGGCGATGAGCTAGGGCGGATGAAGCCTTTTTCCAACAAAGATTCCAGTTGGGTTTTAAGCTCAGCTAACTCACGTGGGGCCATTTTGTATGGGCGTCTAGAAATTGGTGCGGTTCCTGGGGCAAGATCCACTATAAACTCTACACATCTGTCGGGTGGCATGACCGGCAGCTCTTCAGGAAAGACATCCGGGAAGTCACGAACCACCGGAATATCTTCAAGTTCGGGAAGGGGAAGTACATTCAAGGAATGCACCTGGGTTCTTGTTCTGGGTGAGGTATAGTTGACTGTTTTGCCTGAAGGGTGGGTCAGTTTAACGGATTTGCCTTTGCAATCCAGGTAGGCATTCTGTCTTGATAGCCAATCCATGCCAAGGATGACATCAATGTCTGAAGACTTGAGGGCTATGAGTGAAGCAAGGAATACTAAACCCTCAATTGCAATTTGATTACCATGGCTTACTCTATTAGTTTGCCATCTTGACCCTGGAGTTTGAATAATCATTGGGGTGGACAATTCAACAAAAGATAACTCATGACGAAGTGCATAACTTTCCGACATGAATGTATGAGATGCTCCTGGGTCGAAAAGAACGGAAGTAGGAACATAATTGACTGGGAGCGTACCAAGAATGACGTCAGTGGTGTCGTCAGTCTCTTCGGCGGCAATCTGGTTCACGCGTCCACGAGTGGCGGGAGGAGCGGGTTTGGCGGTATACACCTTCTGGGTGGCTTGCCACGACCATTGTTGTTGTTGTTGCCTCCGACACGTGGTGGACCATTCTCATGCTGGATCTGGTTCTGGGGACACTCACGAGAGTAGTGGCCCGCCTGACCACACTTGTAACAGGCTCCGAAAACAGTGCGTGGAGCTGGGTTGTTTGGTGGAGCTGGGTGGAACTGGGTTGGTGGACGAGGCGCCACATAGGATGGCCTCGGTGGGTTGTTCTGGCGGAACATGCTGTTTGGGATCCAGATCTTGCGCTTCTGGGAGCCAGAACTGGATGAACTGTCGTCTCTAGGGTGTTTGCGGAAATCGTTGGGGGTGTTCATGTCCTCGGCCTTGATGGCCTTGTTGACAAGGACCTGGAATGTGGCAAAGTCATGCAGGTTGAGCTCACGACGAAGTCCAGTGTTGAGTCCACGACGGAACCTCTCTTGCTTCTTGGAGTCGGTGGAGACTTCTTCGGTAGCATAACGAGCAAGTCGGTTGAACTCACGACTAAACTCGTCAACGGTCCTTCTGCCTTGGGTGAGGTTACAGAACTCCTCACGCTTGCGGTCCATAAGACCCTTGGGAATGTGGTGCTCGCGGAAAGACGTGCAGAATTCCTCCCAAGATGCAGGTGGTCCAACGGGACGCATATTCAGAAAGTTCTCCCACCAAGAACTAGCTGCAGCTTCAAGGTGATAGGTGGCATAGCTGACCTTGTCACTAGTTGCAACACGGCCTGCTTGGAGCTTCCTTTCGATGCTGCGAAGCCAGTCATCGGCGTCAAGGGGCTCGGTGGAGTAACTGAAAACCGGGGGATGAAGCCGGATGAAGTCGTTCAGGGACACCAACTCATTGCGTTGCTGAGTGGTGTTGCGAGCAATGACTTCCAACAGATGGTGAGAGTCTCGGCGGTTCCTCTCGACCTCCATCAGAACCTGAGCCATCGTGGGTGGGGGTGGAAGGTTGCCTTCCTCCTGGTCATTCCCACGACCTTGGTTACGACCAACCTGGCCACGGGTTCCTTGAGACATCCTGAAGGTGAAAAACCAAAGTCAAACAGAGTTGATTGGGAGAGTCTAAACAAGGTATTGAAGCTGTCATACAAGCCATACATCGTATTAGTACAAGCACCAAGCTAATACAAACGTGATGAAGATGATACATCCTTTAGAGGCACTCTGACTTCCTATACATTATTTATCTAAGCTCTGGAACTTAGACCCTTGCGTACAATATACTAAGATACTACTACATCCTCACTAAGTAAGACCACAGGCGGTCTCACTCATCTCCATCTCCATAGTAGTCCTCGTAAAAGTTACCCGCGTATCCCGGTAGCTGAAGGTGACCATCGGAAAACATGGAGGCCTGTGGACCCTGATATCCATTTGGGCAAGGATGGGGCCTAGGTCCAGCGTAGGATGGAAGCAAAGGACCACGGGGTGGAAAAATGCCTCCAATCTCGGGCCAAGCAACTCGAGAAGGCATCTGAGTCCTCACTAGGTAGATCGCATCAAACTCAACTGATCCCACGCTCACAAAGGGTGCCAAGAGTGTCAGTGCTCGATACAGACGAACACGGGTGGCGTGGAGCTCGAAACGGATAGCGCGTGCATCACGATCTCTGTCACTAGCAAACCTAGAAGTCATCTGGAGTGCGGGATCCTCTGCAGAGTGATCCGAGTAGAGTCCGGTGTAATATCCCTCTTCTCCTGGAAGTGCAGCATGGATATAGCGGAAAGAGGTCTCTCTCAGCAAAGTGTGCTCCTCTCTCAGCAGGGTCATACATGAGTATGCAGCATCCTGCACAGCCATGTTCTTAGTAACGCCAATGCCATGTCCAAAGTGGATAGGCTGGGTGACTCCAACGTGGTACGGATAGATCCGAACAATGCAGTGGAACTGCGTCTGGTTGAAGTCGTGAAACTGCTCCTCGACGATGTACTCAGGGTACCACCGATATCCCACATAGGACATCATCTCGATCAACGTGGCGGGATGGCCACGCACACCGAGGCACCTGGTCAAACGAACAATCTGCCGAGGGGGAAGATTTGCCATCTGAAACAGAAAGGAGTTTGCAAATGCATCAGATTATGAGATAAACCTAGAATGACTCGGACAGCATAACGGCTGTAATTGTAAGAAATGACAATTTCTTCCAATATGAAAACAGCACTTACATACGATGTAATAAATCAGGAAGCATAACCACTCTAATAAACCGGTCACAACTTTCCTACGGCTACAAGGAAGCAAACAACGAGATGTTCTAATCAGACAGAGGAGAGCCTAGTCCTATCTTCCCGTAGAATAAGATGAGGGTGACTCCGAACTCAGAACGAAGGGGGTAAGGAGAAAAAAGAAGCCTTACGTTGTTCCCTTATATACCCAGAGTAACTATATAACTATAGCAAGCTAGACTCAACTTCGTCCAAGGCTACTAGTCCTACAGTCAGTCCTGCTCTGATACCAAGTCTGTCGGGAACCGGGGTTAGCGTATGCAAGTACAGCTAAGACATAGTCATATGGAGAGCCGAGAACCGTACCCACTTGTCTAAGCAGACAAGGCCAAGCACAGAACATTCTCGGAAAGCATTGTACGTGAGGGGCATCCCATCCAGGCCGGATGATCAACTGAGATGGGTCCTCATCGTCCGCACACAAGTCTAATGATATGGGTGGTGAACTCCCATATTCAAAGACAAGTCGCCTCAACCATACTATCGACTATCTCAAAACTCTTACATAGACTTACTCCAGCCTGATTACTTAGTCGGGGTCTAGGGCGGGCTCGATCATACCACAAAGTGTGCACGAGACGGAGTCTCGAACAATCGCATCGCGATGCCCAAGGCTGCGCACATCTAAGGGCCACTTGGTGTATGAAAGACCGCCAGCCAGAACACAACTAAGGTCTCGAAAACCCATACAAAGACATGCATGTTATAAACATACACGCAGCACACATGCCTTGTATGAACAGCAGGTACCATTGCAATTCTCTACAAAGTGTACATTTTTATTGATAACTCTTATAGAGTGCAAACAGAGATCACAAACATGTGATCCAACATTACAACACAAACGGAAGCAAATTATGTCTGAGTACAGACAAGTTTAACAAATGGCTTAAGAAGCCTTATTTAAACACAAGCCCTCCACGAGGGGAACCAGTCGTCTGACTGGGACTCGACTAGTTGGTCTTCAGTCGTCCAGCTCGATGAAGAAGCCACCTTCGGGGTCAGTGGCATCATCTAAAACATAGATTAAGCAAACGTGAGTACAAAGTTGTACTCAGCAAGACTTACATAGGAGCTATACTACTCATGCACATGTATCAAGGTAAAGGAAGGTAGGGTTCACTTTGCAGAAGTGCCAGCTTTGACTTGGCTAATCCTAAACTACGAGTACCAGACTTTGAGGTAAGAAGCGTACACGAGTCCACTACTTTCTCCAACCAATACACCACTATGGTGCCTTCCTCGACTTTCCCACGAGGAAGCACGCCATAGCACTCACACTTATCTTGGTGAGTTTTAGAAGTATCCAGTTCAAGTTGTCTAATAATCAAGCTAAGCTTTCCAAGCAGTCCATAACCGGGGACGCGGCTATTCGAATAGTTTTGTTAACCCTGCAGGGGTGTACCGCTACACACACATGATCATCATTTACCGCCTTTGATCTCGACACCATTCAAGGGGTGCCAGCGAGGATGCTCACCACAACTGTTACCTCATAGCCGATCTAGTCCGAGAAAGCCGCCTACTTGGGTTGGCTACCACTATCGTGAACCCGGCCGGTTTACCGAAGTGGAACCAAGTGATGTGTGCGTGGTGCATAAGCCGGTCTCGGGTGAGCCGTTCTCTCACTTAGCAGCCAGGCCACACACCTACGAGAACTCCGAACTATTGCGACATCTGTACATCGAAAGGGATGAGTTAGTAAGTTGAGAGGGGTCAGTGAGCCCAATGTGTGGTTGTACTCTTCATCTTGGATCACCACACAAGAACTCGGACTTAGGGAAGTGTTCAACGAGACAACCCACCGTGTACTCCTACACAGCCTCTCATCGTTCACCTTGTATTAGGGTCGATTCACCAACAGTTTTCTACCAACATCAACATGATCACTACCATCCCGACTAGCATCATAGTAACAACATGGTATCATACTAAGCATGCAATAAGCGATAACATTTGCAGGGGCCACATGATATCAAACAACTCCTACATTTGCTAGGATTGTGGTTTGCTTACTACTGTGACAAAATGATAGGTCATGCAAAGGAATGGGTTCATCTATGCGGTAAAAACGTAGCATGGTGATCATCCTAAACAATGCATAAGCGAGACATGAGAGGGAAGTGGGATTTTATCGACATGATCAATGGGGGTTTGCTTGCCTTGCTGACGAGGTTCGGGCTCGGGGTCTTCAACGAAGGGCGCAGCCTCCTGCTCCGGTTCCACCTCTACTCGACAAACAACAAGCAAAGTAGCAAAGTAAATATGATGCACAAACACATGATGGAAGTTTGAATCTTGATGTATATGCTTTGATGTGTGAAGCAATTCCATTTAAATGGAGTATATTGCAAATTGAAGTGCAAATTCAAACTCCACATTTGAATTCAACTTAGCCAAGTTGCATGTGACATTGTTTGATCATTTTGAACCTTTTGGAATCGTGTATGATATGCCTCTGAAGTGTGGTTGAATTGTAGCATAATTCCATGGTCCAAGTTGCAAAAGCATTTGATTTGAATTTGAATTAATTTCAATTAAACCAAATGACATATGCTACTGGTCCCATTTTAAAATCAACTCCAACATAGTTGAAAGTTGCATATTTGGAAAGATAATTTTCTCCTGATCATTTTTCATATATTATTTATCCAAATTGGAGTTAATATGAATTTTTTATGAATTTCCAAATTTGGGGTATTTTCTGGAATTTCTGGAATTCTTTAAATCAATTAATCTCTGGAAATTCATTAAATCGATTTAGTGGGTCAGGCTGACGTCAAGCTGGCGTCAGGGGGGGCTGACAAGGGGGTCCCACCTGTCAGTGGCTGGATGATTTAATCCGCTGGGTTAAATCAATCCAGTGGCTTAATTAAGCCACTAGGCCCACTGGTCAGTGACCCAGGGGTGGGTTAGGAGGAGGATTAGCGAGGGGGGTTTGAGCTAACCCGCCGGCGGCTAAACGGCGGCGACCTGGTCACGGCGGCGACTCGCCGGAATGGGCTAGGGGCCACGGGAGGATACGGGGAGGACACCAACGGGTGCAGCAACGTCGTCCGCGTCGTCTGGAAGCAACAGGGGGTCACGGGGAGCTCGGAATCGACGGCGGCGATGACTCCGGCGGCAACAGAACGGCGGCGAGTTCGCAGTTGTCACTGTAGTGCACGGGTTGAGTTGATTCGGGGCGCGTTCGAGTGCTGGCACACGCAGGAGTCAAACGCGTGCACTGGAGCTTCACGACGGGCACTGGAGCGAGGAGGGCGACGACCATCCGCGGCGGCCGTGGCACGGGCTCAGGGTGAAACTCGTTGTAGAGCACCAATGAAGCCAACGTTGGGCGCGTTTGAAACAGAAGACCACGGCGGACGTGAAGGACAAGACGGCGAGGACGATTGCTTAGCAGAAGCTCGCCGACGACGACCGTGGCGGCTCGGTACTCCGGCGACCATGGCAAACGGTGACAGAGGAAGCAATCGAGGGGGGGAGGTTAGGGTTTTCGATCTTGAGCTCACCAGGAACTCAACAGAGGTGGTGGCGATGGCTGGGGTGGTTCAACGGCGACGGAATCGACGAAGTCGTGCGGCGGTCGTAGACGAAGACGACGACACGATTCAGCAGCTCCAGGGGGCTTCAGCTCCTCCTACTCCGTTCGAAGACGAAGACGACTGTGGTGAAGACGATGGACAGGGTCCTGGGGCTTCTCGGTGTCGATGGCTACGCGGGGGCTCGACGGCGCTCCGGCGATCTTCTCGGGCGGCGACGAATCGGGCGAGAGAGGAGGGGAGGGAGCTCGTGGAGGGGGGGAATGGACGTGGTGTGCTCCAGGGCGTCTCCAGGTGCGAGAAGAGGCCACGGGGAGGCCTGGAAGCTCGAAGGCGTCGAGGTGGCGTCCACGGCTGGCTCGGTGGCATTCCACCGAGCAGCTTGGAGGCGCGGGGTGGGGAAGAAGACCCCGCTGCCCCTTTGGGCCGGGTGGGCTGGATGGGCCGGCTTCACCTGGGCGTCTGGTAAGTCTTTCTGATCCCTTTTCTGTTTTTCTTTTCTGACATTTGTTCTGTTTAGCTAAATAAAATAGCTAAACATTTTATTAAATGCTGAAAAATTTTATGTGGCCCCATAACAATATAGACTAGCCACTTATAAAGTTTCAACATTTTTAAAATTCAACTGATTTGAATTTTAAATCAAATAGGGGTATTTGATTAATTCCAAGGCACTGTTTGAATATTTGAAAAATCTATGAGCATGGGGTGGGTCCCACATCACTTGAAATGTGATCACACTCATTTATAAGACTTTTCAAAAATCTAACATGAATTTTTGGAGAAGATTTTATCTGGCCTTTTGAATTAATTCATCTGGGGGGGTTCCTTCTCCCATTTTGCTTTTGATTTTGATTTCAAAGATTTCTTTTGAGATTTTGACATGATGCAAGGTTACTTTGATCCTAGCACATTACCTAACAGAGGGTTCTGACACAAGTCCACCCACGGAACGTCGGAACCCAACTATAGGCCTACTGGGCGAAGTCCTCCTCATTATCCTCCTCCGGTGGCACCTCCACGAAGTAGCATCCGGTTTTCGGGTCGAGGTAGTAATCAACTGCAGCGGCCGATCAGGAAAAACATAAAGGGGAAAAGAAAAGCAAGAAGTGAGAATATATCAATACAGTATAACTAACTTCTCACGGTAAAGAAAAGGGGTAGTGGTTGGGTTGCAGCCGCACTAGCATATATGAGTGGCTAACGATCTAGTTAGAGTAAGGGAAGATCCAAGAACTCGTTGATGATCGCATCACTAGGTCATTCTATCCACCTACTTACGCCAATCACTTCACAACCTTGTCCCCTCTTTGTCGCCCTGGACGAAGAGGAGCAATCAAGGAAACTCACACGTTGGCAACTTTTAAAGGATGATTAAATTGATGTTATTCTATGAACAAGGAGTAGTTCTCAAGTCGTCCATAACCGCGGACACGGCTTTTCGAAAAGATTTAACCCTGCAGGGGTGTACCAACTGCCCATCATAGGCTTCGCATTTACGCCCGATTTCCTCTTGGTGGGTGAAGGCGCCTGAAACTCCGGAACGTCAGAGTCCCTCTAACTAACAACGCACAATTCCGGGTGTCCCCCGGTGAGTTGACATCCAACTCAAAAGCCGGTCGCGCTCTCGAATCGGCCTCTATCGTATGACTCGGGTTTGGATGACCGGTGAATTCTCACATGAGTCCGGGTCCTCAGTCGGCCAGGTTGGACCAACAAGGGAACCATGTCCCCGCTGGCCCAAGTTGTTTTAAAACTGCTGGAGCGCAAACTAGACACACACACAGGTTCAAATGGTAAATCAGCTCGGGCCACCGCTAGAATCGTTAGGAGGTAGGTAGGTAAGGCAAGGGGACCCCAGAGAATCCCACACACGATTAGGCACGCTCATCAGAAAACACAATACCCGGAACTCGGGACCTAGGTGACTCAAATGGAACAAAACACCTGGCGGGAACAGCCCGGTCTCCCATCCTTCATAAAATATAAAATTAACATCATATTAATAAATATCAACCAACTTATGATAATAGCATGATATTCCACGAAGCAGCAAAATGGGTATAGCAGCAGGTAAAGGGCCTACACATACTAAACAATGGTTAAGCAAGCAAGGTACATAGCCAAACAAGGTTTTGATAGGATGTGGGGGCATGGCTGTTTGGGTTTAATCGAGAGGCAAACGTATACGGTGGTAGGATCAAACAACCGTTCTAAATAAAGCTAGGCAAGCGAGCCGAAAGCTATAAGGAATGATATATAAACCCCCTTTCCTGGGTAAGTAGTCGACGGAGCAGACGTAGCAGGGTCCTCGGGCTCGGTGTCGGACAGCTCCACGTAGGTCTCCTCGGCAAGCTCAGGCTCTAGCGTACGGTACCGGCCAAGAAAAACACTACAAGTAAGCATTGGGATCATATATGCACAAGCATGGATGGGATGATCAAGTTTAATTCGACATGGCGTGACCCTATCTAGTCAAGTTTAAATGAAGGTGTTGACAACACGTCAACAAACTCCATATGCAATTATTAAGTTTTTATGGCTTTGGCCATAGCCTTAGCTTCGGTGTAAGTGACAGGGTAACATGACATGGCATGATCAACAATAGAAAGTAAACAATAAGAAATGCATAAAAAATTAAACTATCGATTCCGGAGGCGGAAGGTGTCGACGAAAGTTGACACCGGAAGGTTTCAAAGGAAGGGAAGGAATCAAGCCACTCCCATATGACAATATGTTAGGGATGCCCTCAACGAAAAACAAGATGGAAGAAAACCTGACATATGATCATGGAGAAAAATGGAGAGCATGAAAAAAGATGCACCTAGTGAGGTATTGCGAGTTTGGAAACTTCCTGCATTTGCTTGTTCACACGTCAACATGGACAGCAACATCAGACTCCTCTCACTTTTCTGCTCCAATACCATATTTGACAATGGTTAGGTGGAGCAAGTGCAAAAGAAAAGAAACAAAAGAAAAGGGGCCATGTGCCAATTGTATCACATTCTGTTTTTGTACTTGCTCAAAATACAAAAAGGACATCACCATCTAAACCCTTGTATTTTGCTGCCCCATTAACATATACAACATGTTTGCAAAGGACATGAGACTTACAAGCTACAGGGATTTGACGATTGGATAAAAAGGAAAATAAATAAATAAAAGACTAGTAGAAAGAAAAAGAAGAAAAGATAAGAGGGAACCCCTCTTTGGGCTGGCGTCAGCCAGATCTGGCCCAAATCACGTGCGGCCTGCCCTCCCGAACGCCCACGGCAACGAGAAAAATTGGGCTGATCCCAACTCCTACGCTGGAACAAAAAAGAACAAAAGGTGGGTTATTGCTCCAGGGGGAACTCGAACCCGAGACCTCCTGGATGCAACCCAGGGCGCCAGACCACTGCACTACTGAACCGACTAGAGATAGCAAAGGACTCTGAAACTAAAAGACTCAGCCGCAGACGCTAACTGGAACTGATGAACACACGCAGTGATAACTGAAGAAAAAGAGCGGTGTCGAAGTCGAGAGTTGCAGCTTCTGACGAAAGTGAAACTCGATAGGCGTTGTTCTCCTTTGACCGCGGCCTTGGCTAGGAACCACCGGCGACTCACCGGAGAATTCTCCTGGCTAGCCCGAACTACCACGAACCCATTTTTGAAAAGATCTCGCGCCGGAGCTCCAAAAGTAGATGGCTTGCTCGCTGGAAAAAGCCCCGGCGTCTTTCTTAGAGTATGACAGACGAATCTAATCTTTTTATGGTTCAATTTAAGAATGGGTATGCCATACACCCCGGGAGGATTGTAGTTCAATTGGTCAGAGCACCGCCCTGACAAGGAGGAAGCTGCGGGTTCGAGCCCCGTCAGTCCCCAACTAGGGTTCAATGAATGGAGAAATTCATATTTTCTTTTTCCATGAAAAAAGGGGCAGGGGGCAAGATCAAATACCCATAGGGCACCATTACTTCACTTTTTTATTTTGCATTGATTGGCTGCAACGGGGAAGCTAAGGCACGAGGCCATGGCTTCACTACGGGCAGCGCCGGCTGCCAAAAATACGTCATGGGTGCTCCTGGAGCATGCCCGCGCACCTACACACGCGCGCGTTCGACGCCGGTCCACTCCGGCGACATCGGTCGTCCAGGGCTCACGCCAAACTTATAGGGAACGCATGGGTCTTGCTCGGCGCACGTATGGCCGGTCACGGCAAGCGTTCTGGCTACAGCGACATGCCAATACATCTATGCATTAAGAGGGAGAGAAAAACGGGGGGGGGGGGTTCTCACAGCGGAGAAAAGCGGAGACGAGGAAGACGTTCCATACTCTACGGAGAGGTAGAAGACGCGGGCTCGGGGTGGAATCGGTTGCTGGAGACGACGTAGGCCATGCAGAGACGTCCTCCCGTGAGCTTGTGGTCGTCGACTTCCACGAAGGCGGCCGAATTGCGCCCTACCCGCCGGCAGCCATGACAAATAGGGGAAGCTCGGGGGCGAGGCAAAATTATGGCGGCGGCGAAAAACGGAGGGCGATTGAGAACCTAGGGTTCCCTGGGGAGCCTCTGCGTGTGCTTATAAGGAGGGGGCGCCTCCCGCTGGCTCCTGGGCTCCACCGACCGTCGTGGCATCTTCTGTGAGAGGGAAAGGGGAAAAGGCGGAGCTCCATGCTGGAAAGGAGGAGCAAGATGAGCTCGTACTGCTTCGGGGTGGGATATAGCCCAGGAGGGGGAGGAGAAGCCCAGGTGGGCTGGGCTGCGGCTGGCAAATGGAAAAAAATAAAAGGAAGAAAACTCCCTCTGGCCATATTTCTATTTATTAAAAACAAAACCCACTTGGGGATTTTTCCAGAAACACCTACAAGGAATTAAATCACATAAAAATATGAAAATGATCCTTGCAATATTCTCAAATTTATAAAATTGGTTTGGCCAATTTTTGAGCAACTAAAATGTGGGGCCATGTTGACATTCAAAATCACTTTGAACTATGGCCCCCATTTTTGGAAGGGGAAAAAATGGTGCAAGGTTTTGAAAACACTTGGGAAGGGAAAAGAAATGTCTATGCCAAGTTTGGGGTCAAGGGGAGAACAAATGCAACATGGAAAACTCCTAAAATACCTTTCTTGAACCAACTTGCTTGAATTCAAAACAACTCAAATAAACTCAAAACCCTTTGGCATTTTAAATCATCACATGAATTTGCAACATCCAGCACCATGTCAAGTTTGGAAGTCATATGACAAAGCAAAATTACAAGATGATTACAAGAATTTCTCTTGGGCTGTTACACAAACCCCCATAAACTCCTCCTCGGGGTACTTGTCTCTTTGTGAACCTCCTTATTAGATTGGGAGTTACCGACAATAAGTGCATGGGTTCTTTGGACTAATGTAAGTATTGAAAGTTGACACTTCCACCTCCTCATATTTGCTAGCCTCTCCCGTGCCGTGCATTTCCCTCTTCTCACTCCGAGAGTTGGCGTCCACCTTCGCCGGTACATCCAAACCATTGGCATGATACTGCTCTGTCATCATAAACCTCCCTATATATTTCCTCAAAACAGCTACCATACCTACCTATCAAGGCATTTCCATAGCCTCTCCGAGATATATTGCCATGCAACTTCCACCTCTTCATGACTTGATCTTCATGTCATACATGTTCTTGCTACACTGCAACGACATACCATTGCATGCATCATGATAGCTACATCTCCTTTATGATTTGAGTACCTTGTAGAGTGTGAAAGATCTTCTATACCCTCTTGTAAATTAGAGTGTTGCCCTTAAGTGAGGAAAAGATCCCAAAGTGGAAAAAATAAAAGATCCCAAAGAGGACAAATGAGAGTTAAATAGAAAGAGCCATTGAGGCCACCAAAAAAATAAAAAATTAGAAAAAAAGAGAAAAAGAAAATAAAAAGAGAGAAAGGGGCAACACTACTATCATTTTGAAAGATCCACACTAGTACTCCATATTATCCTTGTACTCCATAGAGATGATCATTCATTCATATAGCTATGTGGGGACCATCACACTATAGAACTTGGCTTGCATATTCCAAGGATGAGCCTCCTCAAAAGATCTCTAGGTCTTCATGAGCGAGCAAGTTGGATGCACCCCACTAGTTCCATTGGAGAGCTTTTCTTAGCTCATATGTGCATCCGTTGCATGGAATCCCTACTTCTCACGTCATATCTATCATTTGGCCTTCTCGCTTATGATTGTCCTCATTGATGTGAGCCTTTCTCACCTTTTTTGTCTTCCTCCTCCACCATATTTCTCTCTTTGCCATCCTAAGTGTCAACTCTCGTGCTTACGCTCATACATTGCATGAGTTCTCAAAATATCGAAAAGGAGTGGATCAAATTGGCTTGTACCTGGCTAGTGGTCTGGGGACGAGTCAAGATAAGATTCCAAAGAAGACCAAGTGTGAAACTTGAGTAGATTGAGTTCTCAACAAAAATACTTGTTTTGTCATATTCCCTATCCCCCTTATTGCACGCAAACACCATTTGGAGACATTCGAGTCACGGACAGCGAGAGTTGTTGCACCTAATGTTCTTTTGTTGCTTGTTTCAATGCTAATATAGACTCTTGCATGTTATGACCTAAATTGAATCACATACCTTGATTGCTTTACTTTTCAAAGTTCTCATATGATTGCTAGCATGTCACCACAGAAATTATACTTGTTATGATTTACCGACTCGAGGACAAGCAGGAATTAAGCTTGGCGATGTTGATACGTCCCAAACGTATCTATAATTTCTGCTTGCTCCATGCATGGTTTGTGTGATATTACTATGATCTAGATACAGTTTCATACACTTTTGATCATATTTGAACTAACCTATTAACTCAGTGCACCCCAGTGCCAGTTTCTGTTTTCTGTTGTTTTTCTATTTCAGTTTCCCCCATATAAAAAGTTCTCGAAAAATCCGGGAAAATCAGATAAAAAATCAGCGCATCGGAAGCTTCCGGAACCCCGAAGGAGGGCTGGGGGGCCACCACCAGGTGCCTAGGCGGCCACCTAGCGCGGCCTAGGGCTTGGTCGCGCCAGCGGGGCGCCTGGACTCCTGGTGGCCCCCCTAGCTGCCCCCCTCCACCTATTTATTCTCCGGGACGCGAAACCCCCGAGGACAGAACCCTTTTTTGCGATCTCGCCTCTGTTTCGCCGCCGCCGCGCTACCAAGATCGGAAGCGTCAGCAAGAACCTTCCCGGCACCCTGCCGGAGGGAGGATCGACCTCCGGGAGCTTCCCCTGCACCATGGACGCTTCCCGGATGTGCCGTGAGTAGTTTCCTTTGGACCATGGGCCCGTGATCAGTAACTATGTGATGTTCTCCTCCCCTCTTTGTTCTTCATGGTTTAGACCTCGTGAGCTGCCCTACATGATCGAGGCACATATTTAATCTTTCTGCTGTTGCTATGCTGAGTTTGATGGGATATAAGGGATTATGAGATTATGTTCAGATTGTCATAGAGTAATATATTGGTTCTTATCTTTTATATTTTTGTTCCTAAGTAATTCTTGCATGTTCTGCATTGTTATTTATTGCTTTGGCCAAGTAGTAGGTAGTAACTCCAAGAGGGAACGTTATGCTCGATTGTGGGTTCATGCCCCATGATGACACGCTTGAGTGATAGAAACATGAGTCTAGGGGATGTGTTGTTTCCACAAGGGGGAAAACAACGGTGCTTGTAACCGCGGTTGCAAGGATTGTTTACTTTACGCAAAGTGCTTTTTAATGTAGTCATCTGTTGCTTTGGATTTACACTTTGGGTGGGGCTCGCAACTTAATACCAGCGAGATGTTCTGGATAGACATCTCAAGGTGGATGATTAGTAGTAGATGCAGTTGGATTTCGGTCTACTTATTTTGGCGTACTGCCCATGCTTTTGAGCCTCTTCCTCTCTTTGTAACATAGTTAGCATTGCGGTGCTTTTATAATCCTGTCAATTGCCCATTTGTAATTTGTTTACCTCGCATAGCAGTTTTATCGTCTTTTGGGAGAGAGACATCACTAGTGAACATCACGGGACCCCGGTCAATATTCTCATCACTGTTTACACGCTTATTTACTTTCTTGCTTGTTACTTTCAGTTGCTATCATTATCATTATCCCTTGTGTTTTGATCCTTTGTAAATAACAAGACCGGAGAGATTGACAACCTCTCTGAACTTTGTTGGGAGAAAAGTTATTTGTGTCTGTGTGCAGGTCCATGTCAGTTGCGCCACTGATACCTACTTATCATCTCCAGAGTCCTACTAGAGACAAACCTCGGTATCTTCACCGAGGGAAACTTGCCGCTACGCTGCATCTCACCTTCCACTTGGGCTAACCAACAAAGGCGAGAAGCAATTATCATCTCTCGCGTATCAACCGTGCATTGCCCTTTATCATCTTGAGAGTACGGGAAAACTTTGTCGGACCATCCAAAAACTTGGCATGATACGCTATGTCATTATAAACCTCATTATATACTTCCTCAAAACAGCCACCATACCTACCTATCAAGGAATTTCCATAGCCTTTTCGAGATACATTGCCTTGCAACACCCATCATCTCATGACTTGATCTTCATGTCATACATGATTTTCCTTTATCAAGGAGCCACATGCTAGTTGGGCCTTGCCCTTATAATTGCTACAAGATGCGCTAGTATAATTGCATATCCTGCTACATTGGCAGAGGAATACATTTGCATACATCATGATAGTTTTTGGTTTTATTTATGTTGAGTACTTCTTGTAAAGTGTGTGATCTTCTATTCTCTTGTAAAATAAGTGTTGCCCTTAAAGTGAGGAAAAGATCCCAAAAGAGGAAAAATTAAAAGATCCCAAAGAGGACAAATGAGAGATAAATAGAAAGGGCCAATGAGGCCTAAAAAATGCAGAAGAATAGAAAAAAGAAAGAAAAAGAGAGTGTCGGGACCCGTGGTTAGCATATGTAATTCCAGTCACGATGCAATCACATGGAGAGCCGAGAACCGTACCCACTTGTCTAAGCAGACAAGGCCAAGAACCAAACGTTCTCGAAAAGCATCGAACGTGAGGGGCATCCCATCCAGGCCGGATGATCAACTGAGAAGGGTCCTCATTGTCCGCTCACAAGTCTAAATACTTATGGGTGGTGAAATCCCATACTCATAGACAAGTGGCCTCAAAAATGTTATCGATTAAATCATAACCCTTACATAGACTTACTCTAGCCCGATCACTTAGTCGGGGTCTAGGGCGGGCTCGATCATACAACAAAGTGTGCACGTGACTGAGTCACGAGCAATCGCATCGCGATGCCCCAAGCTGCGCACATCTAAGGGCCACTTGGTGTATAAAAGACCGCCAGCCAGATCACAACTAAGGTATCGAAAACCCATACTAAGACATGCATGTTATAATCATACATGCAGCACACATGTCTAGTATAAACAGATGGTAATCACAACATGAACTCTATAAACTCAGCCTTTATAACTTCTGCTAAACAGAGCAGACATAGTAGTTGTATTACAAGCAAAGATCACATGGTTGTGATCCAACATTACATCAAACATCAACGGAAGAAAATTATGTCTTAGTAAAGACAAGGTTAACAAATGGCTTAAGAAGCCTGAAAGAAAATACAACGACCCTCCAAAGGGCACAGGCTGCTGTCTGGAACTATACGACCAGGTCCACGTCGACCTCGAGGTAGAGGCCACCATCAGGGTCAGTGGTCTCGTCTCTTAAACATAGAATAAGCAAACGTGAGTACAAAGACGTACTCAGCAAGACTTACATAGGAACTATACTACTCATGCTAAAGTATCAAGGTAAAAGGAGGTGGGGGTTCAATGTAGAAGTTCCAGCTTTGACTTGGCTAGTCCTGTACTACGAATACCAGAATGAGGTAAGGAGCGTACACGAGTCCAAGTATCAAGTCTCCAACCAATACACCACTATGGATCCTTCCGCGACTTCCCCACGAGAAAGCAAGCCATAGCACTCACACTTATCGTGGAAAGTTTTATAAGTAACCATTCAAGTTGTCTATGATCAAGTAAAGGTCTCCAAGTAGTCCATAACTGCGGACACGACTATTCGAATAGTTCATTAACCCTGCAGGGGTGTACTGCTACACACACGCCTCATCAGTTACCGCCTGGGAATGGACCCTTCAAGTGAGTACCGGCGAGGATGCTGCCACGACACTTCACTCACGGCACCATCTCTAGTCCTAGGGAGTCGCCTATTTGAGTTGGGACCACGATCGGAATCCGGCCGATTTTTCCGATGCGGACTCAAACGTTGTGTGACCGCCATCAAGCTCAACTCGATCATGATCACTTGATTCAACGTGCCCACAACTTACGCCAACCACTTACCTTGGTTCCACCTGCTTGAGATCGTTAAAGGGTGAACTACTTGCGACTCCTGGACAGGTCCGGGGTGAGGTACTAGGCTAAGAGGGGTCAGTGAGCCCAATGTGTGGTCGTACTCTTAGTCTTGGATAACAACACAAGAACTCGGGCTTAAGGCAGTGTTCAACAAGACAACCCACTGTGTACTCCCACACAGCCTCTCATCGTTCACCTTGTTTAGGTCAAATTCACCAACACGTTACCACCATCATTCACATGATCACTACCATCCTGACTCACATCAAAGTAGCCTCATTGTAAACTCTAAGAATGCAATAAGCTGTAACAGTTGCAGGGGCCACAAGATAACAACCAACTCCTATATCTGCTAGGATTGTGGTTTGCTTACTACTTTGACAAAATGATAGGTCATGCAAAGGAATAGGTTGAACTATCGGTAGAACGTATCATGGTGACATCCTAAACATGCATTTGCGAGAATGAGAGGGAACTCGGATTTTATCGACATGATCAAAGGGGGGTTGCTTGCCTTGCTGACGATCACGAGGTATTGTACTTCTGACGTGAGGTTGAACTCGTCTCCGATATCAACTCTACCGAGAAGATGCAATCACCGAAGCACTGAATGTAATGGACATTCAACATAGTACAATGCACAATCAATATGCAAAACATAGCATGGCAATGTACTGATGTGACTTAGGTTTAATTTGCAACATGTTAATTGAAGTTGATTTGAAAAGTGAATTCAAATTCAAACTACAAATATATTCAAATTGGTCCAAGTTGCATTTGCTAAAGTTTGTTCATTTAAACCATGTGATCATGTATGTGAAATGCTTCTGAAGTGTAGGTGATCATATTAGCATTGCTTTGGTTGAAGTGGGTAAAGCATTTGAATTCAATTCAAAATAATTCCAATTAAACCAAATAGAAAAAGCTACTAGTCCTATTTTAAGATCAACCCCAACATAGCTGAAAGTTGGAAATTTGGAAAGAGGATTTTCTCCTGATCATTTTTCATATATTACACTTTGCATTTGGAGTTACAGATTAAAAGATATTCAATTTCAAAGTTTATGCAATTTTCTAGGATTTCTAGAATATTTTAATTTGGAAAAGGAATTACTGCATGATGCTGCCGCAGGGGGGGTTGACTGGTCAACTGACCGGTGGGGCCCGGCTGTCAGCCGCTGGGGGGTTAATCCCGGTTTAAATAACCCCCTGGTTAATTGGAGGGGGCCCTGGGCCCACCTGTCAGCCTCTGGGGGGGGGGGGGTCGTTAGCACGCGGTTAGGGGGCTAATGGCGACGGCTAGACGCCGGTGGCTCTGGCCACGGCGGCGCCTCGCCGGACTTCGGCTGCAAGGCACGGGGAGGGGGTTGGAGGTTACGGGCGTGTGCCCCGCGCGCTTGCGCATCTAGCGGAGCACCAGGGGGACCTCGAGGAGGCCTATGGCCATGGCTGCGACGAGCCCGGCGGCGGCTGGGGTTCTTTCCACGGCGGGATGGCGATGGAGAGCGCGGGGAGGAGCGCTGGGAGGGGGAAACGAGGCGGCGGATCACCTGGAGATCGATGGTGAGCAAGGCGAGGCCGGGGAGGAACGGGCCGCGGCGGAATCGCTCGCCGGAGTCACGGCGGCCGGCGGCGATGTGGTGAAGCGGGCGACGTCTCCGGGGCTGGTTGGGCTCGATTCAACGCGCGGTTCAATGAAGACGACGTCGGGGATGCGTCTGGACACGTTGGTGCGGCGAGCAGGGCACGGTGGCCACGGCTGCGCACAACGGCGCACTCCGGCGCTCTTCTGGTGGCGACAAATACGACAACGATGGATACAGAGAGGAGGCGGCGAGAGGGGGAAGTGGCAGGGGCGACACCAGGGCGTGCGTTGGAGAGGAGATAGGCTCGGGGAGGCAATCTGCTGGCCACGGCAACGGCGGCATGCTCGCCACGCCGCGAGCTGCCTGCCTGGCTCGGGGAAAAAGACGCTCCTGCCACGTCCCTGAGTTGGGCTGCAGGTAGGTGGGCTTTTGACCTTTTTCTTTTGTTTTTCTTTTATTTCTTTTTGTTCTTTGTTTTCATCTTTAAAAAAATAGCTAGAGCATTTAATAAAATTCCCAATAATTTTTATAAAACCTAGATGACTCTATAGAAGTCAACCCCAAGTTTGGGAATTTTTGAAATTCAAATTATTTGAATTCCAATTCAAATAGACAATTGATTTAATTTCGAAGCCACTGTTTGGATTTTTGGAAAATCTATGAGCATGGGATTAATCCCAAATCACTTTTAAAATGACCACACTCAAAAGAATTTTGGAAAAGATTTATTGCTGGCCTTTTTATTTAATTCATTTAGGGTTTTTCTTTTCCCCATTTCTTTTCTTTTTTTGCAAAAATTTTCATGATGCAAAAATGCAAGCTAGGTTAAATACCAAACCTAATTTAGGGTTCTGACAACTCGCCCCACTCAAAAGAATCTCGCCCCGAGATTCAGAAGTCGTTGGAAAGAGTGTGGGGTACTCAACTCGTAGACGATCCTCTCGTTCCCAGGTGGCTTCTTTCTATGAATGATGTGACCACTGCACTTTGAAGAATCTGATCTTCTGACGTCTGGTGCTACGCTCGGCTTCATCAAGACTATTAACAGGGTACTTTCGATATGAAAGGTTATCTTGGAGATCAAGCGTTTCGTGATCTACTTTGCGGATGGGGTCCTTGAAGCAATGCCTGAGTTGAGAGACGTGGAAGACATCATGAACCTGGGAGAGGTGAGGGGGTAGTTCCAATTGGTAGGCAACTTCTCCATGTTTAGCGAGAATGCGAAAGGGACCAATGTAACGTGGGGCCAACTTGCCTTTGATGCCGAAACGGTGGGTACCCTTCAGAGGAGTAACCCGAAGGTAAGCCTTCTCATCCATCTTATAGCTTTCTTCCCTATGATGGCGATCATAATAGCTTTTCTGAAGAGACTGGGCTGTTTTCAATCTCTCACGAACAATGTGAACCTGCTCTTCTGCATCCTGAATTATATCCGGTCCAAAGAATTTTCTTTCACCGGTTTCTGACCAGTTTAGGGGTGTTCGACATTTCCGTCCATAGAGAAATTCAAAAGGAGCCATGCCCAAACTAGATTGGAAGCTATTGTTATATGCAAATTCGGCAAAAGGAAGAGAATTCTCCCATTTGTTTCTGAAAGAGATAACACAAGCTCTGAGCATGTCTTCGAGAATTTGATTGACCCTTTCTACTTGACCACTGGACTGTGGGTGATAAGCGGTGCTAAAGGAGAGATGGGTTCCCATAGCATTCTGGAAACTTTCCTAAAATCGAGAAGTAAAAAGACTACCACGGTCTGAGTTGATTTCCAAAGGAACACCATGAAGTGATACGATTCGGGAGACATACAAGTCCACTAACTGGCTAGCAGTTATAGACTCGCGAACGGGAAGGAAGTGAGCAACTTTGGAAAGTCTATCAATGACAACGAAGATCGCATCATTTCCTTTCTGGGTTTTTGGAAAGCCAGTGATGAAGTCCATACTGACTTTATCCCATTTCCACTCGGGGATAGGTAAAGGTCTAGGAGTACCAGGAGGTCTTTGATGTTCTGCCTTAACGCGACGACAAACATCACATTCAGCAATGAACTGAGCAATTTCTCTCTTCATCCTAGTCCCCCAAAATCTCTGGCGTAGATCTTGATTCATTTTTGTACCACCGGGATGAATCGAGAGGGGAGATTCATGGGCTTCTTTAAGGATCAGCTGTCTAAGGTTCTTATTCTTCGGTACTACTATCATGTTCTCAAAGTATACAACACCTTCATTGTCTAGGGTAAAACATTTAGCCTTACCACTAGTAATGTTTTTTTTGATGTGTCGGATACCTCGAGCACGTTTCTCTGCAGCTTTGATTTGATCCTCAAGAGTTAGTTCACTACCAAGGTGGAAAGGAATCCATAACGAACAATCTCAAGATTAAACTTTCGTAGTTCCTTATAGAGAAGTGGATGATACTGTTGTAACATGAGGTTGTTACAATACGACTTACGACTTAGTGCATCAGCCATGACATTGGCTTTGCCTAGGGTATAAGAAATTCCTAAGTCATAATCTTTTATCAACTCAATCCAGCGTCTTTGCCTGAGATTAAGATCTGGCTGGGTGAATATATATTTGAGGCTTTGGTGGTCGGAACAGATCTCACAACGATTACCAAGGAGGTAATGTCGCCAAGTTGTCAGGGCATGAACTACGACAGCGAGTTCAAGATCATGGGTAGGATAGTTCTCTTCATGTGGCCGCAGCTGGCGTGAAGCATAAGCTTCCAGATGCCGATCTTGCATAAGTATGCATCCTAACCCTTTCCGTGAGGCGTCATAAAAGATCTTGAAATCCTTTTTGGTGTCTGGAGGCGCAAGTACGGGTGCAGAAGTCAATCTTCTTTTTAGCTCTTGAAATCTTTCCTCGCACTTGGGAGTACATAGGAATTTCTTATCTTTCTTGAGGAGTTCAGTTAGAGGCTTTGCAACTTTGGAGAAGTTCTCGATCAAGCGGCGACAATAGCTTGCTAAGCCAAGAAAACTCTTAACTTGCTTAACCGATTCAGGTGGAGTCCACTCCAGGACGGACTGAACTCTCTCGGGATTGACAACAATGCCTTTGGCAGAAATCACGTGTCCTAGATAGGTCACTTCTGGTAGCCAGAATTCACACTTTGAGAATTTGGCATATGGGCGATTCTCTCTAAGTTTCATCAATACCAGCCTAAGATGCTCAGCGTGTTCTTCTTCGTTCTTCGAGTATATAAGGATGTCATCGAGGTAAACTACGACAAACTTGCCCAAATACTCCATGAAGATCGAATTCATCAAGCGTGAAAAAGTGGCTGGGGCATTGGTTAAACCGAAGGACATGACGGTGTACTCATAAAGACCATAACGAGTAGTGAAAGCCGTTTTGGGAATGTCCTCGTTTCGGATTTTGATTTGATGATAGCCTAATCTCAAATCCATCTTGGAGAAGACAGAGGATCCAGCAAGTTGATCATAAAGATCAGTGATCCTGGGAAGTGGGTACTTGTTCTTTATCGTCGCTAGATTTAGCGGGCGATAGTCTACGCACATCCTTTCTGTTCCATTTTTCTTTGTTACGAACAGAACGGGGCAACCCCATGGCGATGAGCTAGGGCGGATGAAGCCTTTTGCCAACGAAGCTTCAAGTTGGATTTTGAGCTAAGCTAACTCACGTGGGGCCATTCTATATGGGCGTCTGGATATTGGGGCGGTTCCTGGGATAAGATTTACCACAAACTCTACAGATCTGTCAGGTGGTATGCCTGGCAGCTCTTCTGGAAAGACATCCAGGAAGTCATGAACCACCGGAATATCTTCAATGTCAGGAAGGGGAAGCACATTCAAAGAATGCACCTGGGTTCTAGAGCTTGGTGAGGTGTAGTCAATTGTTTTGCCTGAAGGATGGGTGAGTTTAACTGACTTGGCTTTACAATCAAGGACAACATTCTGTCTTGATAACCAATCCATTCCTATGATGACATCAATGTCTAAAGACTTGAGGGCTATAAGTGAAGCAAGGAATACTAAACCGTCAATAGAAACTTCATTCTCATGACTCACCATGGTGGTGTGCCATATAGATCTAGGGGCTTGCACAACTAAGGGTGTGGATAACATCGAAAAACAGATGTCATGTGACAGTGCAAAATCCTGGGATATGAATGAGTGAGATGCTCCTGGGTCAAAAAGAACCGAAGCTGGGGTGGAATTGAAAGGAAGGGTTCCGAGTACAACATCGGTTGACTTGTTGGAATCCAGAATGGATACATGATTCACATAACCATGTTAATAAACAGGAGACTTGACATTGGAACATTTGGGTAGTGGCTTACCACGACGAAAGGCTTGCTTTGGATTAGGTGTGGTGGCTACATGATTTTGGGGACACTCTCGAACATTGTGGCCTGATTGTCCACATTGGAAACAAACACCACGTGGAATGAAAGGAACTTGAGCACTTGATTGTCCAACCAAATTCCAAGGAGGAAGTTTGGGTTGAGGTGGACGATATATGGTGGTTCATGGTCTGGAAGCACTTACGGCATGACTGACGTCATTGAAAGGAATCCATACACATCGTTTTCGAGAAACTGGGCCAGAAGATTGCGCAAACTCACGATCACGCTTGCGAGACTCTTCATACAACTCATTTCCATACTCTGCCTTGAAGGATTTGTCGACTAATTCCCGGAAGTTGACGAACTCATGAAGATTCAGGTCATGACGAAGGACGGGGCTAAGTCCCTTGCGGAACCTTGCCTGTTTCTTGGCATCGGTGGATACTTATTCTTGGGCATAACGTGCTAGACGAGTGAACTCAGTCCGATACTCATGCACAGACATCTTTCATTGGTTCAGATTGCAAAATTGTTCTCTCTTGCGCTCCATCAGCTGATCCGGAATATGATATCCTCGGAAGTCATCACAAAACTCTTGCCAAGCACCACATGACCAACGGGTTGCATTGCTACAAAATTCTCCCACCACTGAAGAGCAGCACCTTCTAGAAAGTATGACGCGAATAGCACACGATCACCTGGAGCAACATGGGTTGTCTCAAGCTTACGCTCGAGGGAAAGAAGCCAATCATCGGCATCAAGGGGCTCGGAAGAACATCGGAATACTGGCGGGTTGAGGAGAATGAAGTCCTAGATGGTAACAACACTATGATGCTGACGAGAAGTGTTCTGCTCAATACGATCGAGAAGACGTGTCTGATCACGACGATTTTGCTCAGCCTCCATCATGATTTCCTCAGCAGAAGGTGGTGGTGGAGGATCTTCATCATCTCTATTACCAAGACTGAAATCATCACAACGATTTCCACCAAACATTCTGTGTGATAAGAATCAACAATCAGAATAGGATTTATGATACAATTCTATGCTAAGATAACAAGACTATAATGCAAGAGCATCTAAGCCACAGTCGGACAGCATAACGGATGTATCGGGATGGAAATGAGACAATCAACAAGATAACAGACATCACTTCCAAAGAAGCACTATGGAATAATGACTCTGGAAGACCACAACACTCCTACAGCTACAAAGAAGCAAACAACGAGATGTCCTAGTAAAGACATAGATGAGCCTAGTCCTATCTTCCCATAGAATAAGATGAGAATGACTCAGAACTCAGATCGATGAGAGTAAGGAGAAAAAAGAAGTCTTACGTTCCTACACAGCCTCTCATCGTTCACCTTGTATTAGGGTCGATTCACCAACACTTTTCTACCAACATCAACATGATCACTATCATCCCGACTCACATCACAGTAACATCATGGTATCATACTAAGCATGCAATAAGCGATAAACATTTGCAGGGGCCACATGATATCAATCAACTCCTACATTTGCTAGGATTGTGGTTTGCTTACTACTGTGACAAAATGATAGGTCATGCAAAGGAATGGGTTCGTCTATGCGGTAGAAACGAATCATGGTGATCATCCTAAACAATGCATAAGCGAGACATGAGAGGGAAGTGGGATTTTATCGACATGATCAATGGGGGTTTGCTTGCCTTGCTGACGAGGTTCGGGTTCTGGGTCTTCAACGAAGGGGGCAGCCTCCTGCTCCGGTTCCACCTCTACTCGACAAACAACAAGCAAAGTAGCAAAGTAAATACAATGCACAATCACATGATGAAAGGTTGGAACTTGATGTAGATGCTTTGATGTGTGGGGTAATTCCATTTAAATGGAGTATATTGCAAATTGAATTACAAATTCAAACTCCAATTTGAATTCAAACTTAGTCAAGTTATATGTGACATGGTTTGATCAATTTGAATCATCTTCAAATGTGTATGATATGCCTCTGATGTGTGGTTGAAATGTAGCAAAATTCCATGGTCCAAGATGCAAAAGCATTTGAATTGAATTTGAATTGATTTCAAATAAATCAAATGACATATGCTACTGGTCCCATTTTAAAATAAACTCAAACATAGTTAAAAGTTGGATTTTTGGATAGCTTATTTTCTCCTGATCATTTTTCATATATTATTTGTCCAATTTGGAGTTAATATGAATTTTCTATGAATTTCCAAAGTTTGGGGTATTTTCTGGAATTTCTGGAATTCTTTAACTTAATTTGATTTTATGGAAATTCATTATTGCGTCATGCTGACCTCAAGCTGGCGTCAGGGGGGTCCCACCTGTCAGTGGCTGGTTGATTTAATACGCTGGGTTAATTTAACCAGTGGCTTAATTAAGCCACTGGGCCCACTGGTCAGTGACCCAGGGGGTCATTAGAGGGGTGATTAACGGGGGGGGGGGGGGGGGGGGGGGGGTTGGCTAACCCACCGGCGGCTAAACGCCGGCGGCCTGGCCATGGCGGCGCACTCGCCGGAATGGGCTAGGGGCCACGGGAGGCTACGGGGAGGACATCAACGGGTGCAGCAACATCGTCCGCGTCGTCTGGAAGCAACAGGAGGTCACGGGGAGCTCAGAATCGAAGGCGGCGACGTCTCCGGCGGCAACAGAACGGCGGCGAGATCGCAGTTGTCGCTGCAGTGCACGGAGCGGGCTGATTTGTGGCGCGTTCGAGTGCTGGCACACGCAGGAGTCAAACCCGTGCACTGGAGCTTCACGACGGGCACCGTAGCGAGGAGGGCGACGACCATGGCGGCGAGGTGCTCGGGTCCCCATGGCGGATCCGGCTAGAGGAAGCAATCGAGGGGGATAAAAGAGGGGTTTTGATCCCGAGCTCACCCTGAGTCTAACTGGAGCGGCGGCTTGCTCGAGGAGGCTCTGGTGCTGCCGGAATTCCAAGTCGATCCGCGGTGGCCGGCGACGAAGACGACGAAGCTGGCGAGCTCGTGGAGGCGTCTGGCTCCGATTCCTTATGCAGGTTGATGAAGACGACGACGATGAACTCCCTGGACACCTTGGTTTGGCTCTTCGACGTCGTTGGCCGCGAGTCCGCACGGCTGCGCTCCGGCTAGGTTACGGGGGCGCTGCTGTTCTTCGTGGGGAGGACGAACCAGAGGGCGAGGATGGAGGGGAAAATGATCTGGGCTTCTCCTGGACACGCGGGGCGGCGAGGAGGCAGGGGCGTGGCTGTGGAGCTGCCACCGCGACGGCCGCGGCATGCCGGGCACGCAGCTGTGTGCTCGTGCCTAGGGAAGACGACAGGGAAGCCCCCTGTTGGGCTGGGCCGGCTGGAAAGGTGGGCCTCGCCCCTGGGCAACAGGTAAGCTTCTCCTTTTTTTTCTTTTCTGTTGTTTTCTTTTCTGACATTTGTTTTGTCTTAGCTAAATAAATAGCTAGGCATTTTATTAAATGCTGAAAATTTTTATATGGCCTCATAATAATATAGACTAGCCACTTATAAAGTTCCAACATTTTTAAAATTCAACTGATTTGAATTTTAAATCAAATAGGGGTATTTATTTAAATCCAAGGCACTGTTTGAATATTTGAAAAATCTATGAGCATGGGGTGGGTCCCACATCACTTGATATGTGATCACACTCATTTATAAGACTAATCAAAATTCTAACATGAATTTTTGGAGAAGATTTTTATCTGGCCTTTTGAATTAATTCATCTGGGGGGGTTCCTTCTCCCATTTTGCTTTTGATTTTGATTTCCAATATTTCTTTCATGAATGCAAAGTGAAATGCTAACCCTAGCACATTACCTAACAGAGGGTTCTGACAACTCGCCCCCACTCAAAAGAATCTCGTCCCGAGATTCAGAAGTCTTCTGGAGGAAGGTGGGGTACTCGACAGTGAGACGGTCTTCTCTTTCCCACGTAGCTTCTCTTTCAGAGTGGTGTGACCATTGCACTTTCATAAACCTAATCTTCTGACGACGAGTGACACGCTCTGCGGAATCAAGAATACGAACGGGGTATTCTCGATAAGAAAGGTCATCTTGGAGATCAAGCGTTTCATGGTCGACCTTGCGGATGGGGTCCTTGAAGCAACGCCTGAGTTGGGACACATGGAATACGTCGTGTACTCGGGAAAGGTGCGGGGGTAGTTCAAGTTGGTAGGAAACTTCTCCACGTTTAGCAATAATGCGGAAAGGTCCGATGTAACGTGGGGCCAACTTGCCTTTGATACCGAAACGTTGGGTTCCCTTCAGAGGAGTAACCCGAAGGTAAGCCTTCTCATCCAGATTGTAGCTCTCTTGCCTATGATGACGATCATAGTAGCTTTTCTGACGAGACTGGTCTGCTTTCAATTGATCACGAACAATGCGAACTTGCTCTTCTGCTTCCTTGATCATATCCGGTCCAAAGAATTTTCTTTCACCGGTTTCTGATCAGCTTAAAGGTGTTCGACATCGTCGTCCATATAGGAGTTCAAAAGGAGCCATGTTCAGACTAGATTGAAAACTATTGTTACAAGAAAATTCGGCGAATGGAAGAGACTTCTCCCAATTCTTTCCGAATGAGATAACACAAGCTCTGAGCATGTCTTCAAGAATTTGGTTAACCCTTTCGACTTGACCGCTAGACTGAGGATGGAAAGCTGTACTAAAGGAGAGATGAATTCCCATAGCATTCTGAAACCTTCCCCAAAATCTAGAGGTGAAAAGGCTACCGCGATCAGAGTTGATTTCCAAAGGAACACAATGGAGGGATACAATTCTAGAGATGTACAAGTCCGCTAACTGTCTAGCAGTTATAGACTCGCGAACCGGAAGGAAGTGAGGAACTTTGGAAAGCCTATCTATGACAAGGAAGATGGCATTGTTTCCTTTCTGGGTTTTTGGAAAGCCGGTGATGAAATCCATACCGACTTTGTCCCATTTCCACTCGGGAATAGACAAAGGTTGAAGTGTACCAGCAGGTCTTTGATGTTCTGCCTTAATGCGACGACAAACATCACATTCGGCAACAAATTGAGCAATGTCTCTCTTCATCCTGGTCCACCAAAATCTCTGGCGTAGATCTCGGTACATTTTTGTGCTACCGGGATGAATCGAGAGGGGTGTGTCATGGGCTTCCTTGAGGATGAGTTGCCTTAGTTCCCTATGCTTAGGTACTACCAAACGATTTCCAAAGAATACTGTTCCTTTGCTATCTGTGGAGAAACATTTAGCAACTCCGCTAGCAATGTTCTCCTTGATCCGACGAACACCTCGTGCACGCCTTTGGGCAACTTTGATTTGATCCTCAAGAGTTGGTTTCACCACCAAGGTAGAAAGATAGCCATGAGGAACAATCTCAAGGTTGAGCTTGCGAAAGTCCTCATGAAGAAGTGGTTGATACTGTTGTAACATGAGGTTGTTACAATACGACTTACGACTTAGTGCATTAGCCATGACATTGGCTTTGCCTGGGGTGTAAGAAATTAATACGTCGTAATCTTTTATCAACTCAATCCAGCGTCTTTGCCTGAGATTAAGATTTGGCTGGGTGAAAATGTATTTGAGGCTTTGGTGGTCGGAATAAATCTCGCAACGGTTACCAAGGAGGTAATGTCGCCAAATTGTTAGGGTATGAACTACGGCAGCGAGTTCAAGGTCATGGGTAGGATAGTTCTCTTCATGTGGCCGCAACTGGCGTGAAGCATAAGCTACCACATGTCGATCTTGCAGAAGTATGCATCCTAACCCTTGCCGTGATGCGTCACAATAGATCTCGAAATCCTTTTTGGTGTCTGGAGGTGCAAGTACTGGTGCAGAAGTCAATCTTATTTTTAGCTCTTGAAAGCTTTACTCGCACTTGGGAGTCCATAGGAATTTCTTATCTTTCTTGAGGAGTTCAGTTAGAGGCTTTGCAACTTTAGAAAAGTTCTCGACTAAGCGACGGCAATAGCTGGCTAGGCCAAGAAATCTCCTAACTTGCTTAACCGATTCATGTGGAGTCCAGTCAAGGACGGCCTGAACTCTCTCGGGATTCACAGCAATGCCTTTTGCAGAAATCACGTGGCCTAAGTAGGTCACTTCTGGTAGCCAGAATTCACACTTGGAGAATTTAGCATACAGCCGATGCTCTCTAAGTTTCATCAATACCAGCCTTAGGTGTTCGGCATGTTCTTCTTCGTTCTTCGAGTAGATGAGAATGTCATCGAGATAAACCACAACAAATTTATCTAAGTACTCCATGAAGATCGAATTCATCATGCGTGAGAAAGTGGCGGGGGCATTGGTTAAACAAAAGGACATGATGGTATACTCGTAAAGACCATAACGAGTAGTAAAAGCCGTTTTGGGAATGTCCTCATTTCGGATCTTGATTTGATGATAACCTAATCTCAAATCCATCTTGGAGAAGACAGAGGATCCTGCAAGTTGATCATAAAGATCATTGATCCTGGGCAGTGGGTACTTGTTCTTTATCGTCGCTAAATTTAGCAGGAGATAGTCTAAGCACATCCTTTTTGTTCCATCTTTCTTCGTTACGAACAGAACGGGGCAACCCCATGGCGATGAGCTAGGGCGGATGAAGCCTTTTTCCAACAAAGCTTCCAGTTGGTTTTTAAGCTCAGCTAACTCACGTGGGGCCATTTTGTATGGGCGTCTAGAAATTGGTGCGGTTCCTGGGGCAAGATCCACTATGAACTCTACACATCTGTCGGGTGGCATTCCCGGCAGCTCTTCAGGAAAGACATCCGGGAAGTCACGAACCACCGGAATATCTTCAAGTTCGGGAAGGGGAAGTACATTCAAGGAATGCACTTGGGTTCTTGTTCTGGGTGAGGTATAGTTGACGGTTTTTCCTGAAGGGTGGGTGAGTTTCACGGATTTGCCTTTGCAATCCAGGTAGGCATTCTGTCTTGATAGCCAATCCATGCCAAGGATGACATCAATATCTGAAGACTTGAGGGCTATGAGTGAAGCAAGGAATACTAAACCCTCAATTGCAATTTGATTACCATGGCTTACTCTATTAGTTTTCCATCTTGACCCTGGAGTTTGATTAATCATTGGGGTGGACAATTCAACAAAAGATAACTCATGACGAAGTGCATAACTTTCCGACATGAATGACTGAGATGCTCCTGGGTCGAAAAGAACGGAAGTAGGAACATAATTGACTGGGAGCGTACCAAGAATGACGTCAGTGGTGTCGTCAGTCTCTTCGGCGGCAATTTGGTTCACGCCTCCACGAGTGGCGGGAGGAGCGGGTTTGGCGGTGTAGACCTTCTGGGGTGGCTTGCCAAGACCATTGTTGTTGTTGCCTCCGGCACGGGGTGGATCATTCTGATTCTGGATCTGGTTCTAGGGACACTCACGAGAATAGTGGCCTGCCTGACCACACTTGTAACAGTGGGTTGTTCTGGCGGAACTGAGTTGTTTGGTGGAGCTGGGTGGAACTGAGTTGGTGGACGAGGCGCCACATAGGATGGCCTCAGTGGGTTGTTCTGGCGGAACATACTATTGGGGATCCAGATCTTGCGCTTCTGGGAGCCTGAACTGGATGAACTATCGTCTCTAGGGTGTTTGCGGAAATCATTGGGGGTGTTCATGTCCTCTGCCTTGATGGCCTTGTTGACAAGGACCTGGATTGTGGCAAAGTCATGCAGGTTGAGCTCACGACGAAGTCCAGTGTTGAGTCCACGACGGAACCTCTCTTGTTTCTTGGAGTCGGTGGAGACTTCTTCGGTAGCATAACGAGCAAGTCGGTTGAACTCACGACTAAACTCGTCAACGGTCCTTCTGCCTTGAGTGAGGTTGCAGAACTCCTCACGCTTGCGGTCCATAAGACCCTTGGGAATGTGGTGCTCACGGAAGGACGTGCAGAATTCCTCCCAAGATGCAGGCGGTCCAACGGGACGCATATTCAGAAAGTTCTCCCACCAAGAGCTAGCTGCACCTTCAAGGTGATAGGTGGCATAGCTGACCTTGTCGCCATTTGAAACACGGCCTGCTTGGAGCTTCCTCTCGATGCTGCGAAGCCAGTCATCGGCGTCAAGGGGCTCGGTGGAGTAACTGAAAACCGGGGGATGAAGTCGGATGAAGTCGTTCAGGGACACCAACTCGTTGCGCTGCTGAGTGGTGTTGCGGGCAATGACTTCCAGCAGGTGGTGAGAGTCTCGGCGGTTCCTCTCAACCTCCATCAGAACCTGACCCATCGTGGGTGGGGGTGGAAGGTTGCCTTCCTCCTGGTCATTCCCACGACCCTGGTTACGACCAATCTGGCCACGGGTTCCTTGAGAAATCCTGAAGGTAAAAACCAAAGTCAAATAGAGTTGATTTGAAGAGTCTAATCAAGGTATTGAAGTACTGGAAGGATTACAGAGCAAAGGAAGTAATCATCTTGGCAACATGGTGATAAAAGCATACAAGCCATATATTCACAAGCTGTCATAAAAACCATACATCATTTTAGTACAAGCACCAAGCTAATACAAACGTGATGAAGATGATACATCCTTCAGAGGCACTCTGACTTCCTATACATTATTTATCTAAGCCTCTGGAACTTAGACCCTTGCGTACAATATACTAAGATACTACTACATCCTCACTAAGTAAGACCACAGGCGGTCTCACTCATCTCCATCTCCATAGTAGTCCTCATAAAATTTACCCGCGTATCCCGGTAGCTGGAGGTGACCATCGGAAAACACGGAGGCCTGTGGACCCTGATATCCATTTGGGCAAGGATGGGGCCTAGGTCCAGCGTAGAGTGAAAGCAAAGGACCACGGGGTGGAAAAATGCCTCCAATCTCGGGCCAAGCAACTCGAGAAGGCATCTGAGTCCTCACTGGGTAGATAGCATCATGCTGAACTGATCCCACGCTCACAAAGGGTGCCAAAAGGCTCAGTGCTCGATACAGACGAACACGGGTGGCGTGGAGCTCGAAACGGAGAGCGTGTGCATCACGATCTCGATCACTAGCAAACCTAGCAGTCATTTGAAGTGCGGGATCCTCTGCAGAGTGATCTGAGTAGAGTCTGGTGTAATATCCCTCTTCTCCTGGAAGTGCAGCAGGGATATAGCGGAAAGAGGTCTCTCTCAGCATAGTGTGCTCCTCTCTCAGCAGGGTCATACATGAGTATGCAGCATCCTGCACAGCCATGTTCTCGGTAACTCCAATGCCATGTCCAAAGTGGATAGGCTGGGTGACTCCAACGTGGTGCGGGTAGATCCTGACAATTCAGTGGAACTGCGTCTGGTTGAAGTCGTGGAACTGCTCCTCGACGGTGTACTCAGGGTACCACCGATATCCCACATAGGACATCATCTCAATCAACATGGCGGGATGGCCACGCACACCGAGGCACCTGGTCAAACGAACAATCTGCCGAGGGGGAAGATCTGCCATCTGAAACAGAAAGGAGTTTGCAAATGTATCAGATTATGAGATAAACCTGGAATGACTCGGACAGCATAACGGCTGTAATTGCAAGAAAAAGACAATTTCTTACAACATGGAAACAGCACTTACATACGATGTAATAAATCAGGAAGCATAACCACTCTAACAAACCGGTCACAACTTTCCTACGGCTACAAGGAAGCAAACAACGAGATGTTCTAATCAGACAGAGAACGGCCTAGTCCTATCTTCCCGTAGAATAAGATGAGGGTTACTCAGGACTCAGAACGAAGGGGGTAAGGAGAAAAAAGAAGCCTTACGTTGTTCCCTTATATACCTAGAGTAACTATATAACTATAGCAAGCTACACTCGACTTCGGCCAAGGCTACTAGTCCTACAGTCAGTCCTGCTCTGATACCAAGTCTGTCGGGACCCGGGGTTAGCGTATGCATGTCCAGCTAAGACATAGTCATATGGAGAACCGAGAACCATACCCACTTGTCTAAGCAGACAAGGCCAAGCACAGAACGTTCTCGGAAAGCATCGTACGTGAGGGGCATCCCATCCAGGCCGGATGATCAACTGAGATGGGTCCTCATCGTCCGCACACTAGTCTAATAATATGGGTGGTGAACTCCCATATTCAAAGACAAGTCGCCTCAACCATACTATCGACTATCTCATAACTCTTACATAGACTTACTCCAGCCCGATCACTTAGTCGGGGTCTAGGGCGGGCTCGATCATACCACAAAGTGTGCACGAGACGGAGTCTCGAGCAATCGCATCGCAATGCCCCAAGCTGCGCACATCTAAGGGCCACTTGGTGTATGAAAGACCGCCAGCCAGAACACAACTAAGGTCTCGAAAACCCATACAAAGACATGCATGTTATAAACATACACGCAGCACACATGCCTTGTATGAACAGCAGGTATCATTGCAATTCTCTACAAAGTATACATTTTTATTGATAACTCTTATAGAGTGCAAACAGAGATCACAAACATGTGATCCAACATTACAACACAAGCGGAAGCAAATTATGTCTGAGTACAGACAAGTTTAACAAATGGCTTAAGAAGCCTTATTTAAACACAAGCCCTCCACGAGGGAACCAGTCGTCTGACTGGGACTAGACTAGCTTGATCTTCAGTCGTCCAGCTCGATGAAGAAGCCACCTTCGGGGTCAGTGGGTTCATCTAAAACATAGATTAAGCAAACGTGAGTACAAAGTCGTACTCAGCAAGACTTACATAGGAGCTATACTACTCATGCACATGTATCAAGGTAAAGGAAGGTGGGTTTCACTTTGCAGAAGTGCCAGCTTTGACTTGGCTAATTCTGAACTACGAGTACCAGACTTTGAGGTAAGAAGCGTACACGAGTCCACTACTTTCTCCAACCAATTACACCACTATGGTGCCTTCCTCGACTTCCCCACGAGAAAGCACGCCATAGCACTCACACTTATCTTGGTGTGTTTTAGAAGTATCCAGTTCAAGTTATCTAATAATCAAGCTAAGCTTTCCAAGCAGTCCATAATCGCGGACGCGGCTATTCAAATAGTTTTGTTAATCCTGCAGGGGTGTACCGCTACACACACATGATCATCATTTACCGCCTTTGATCTCGACACCATTCAAGGGGTGTCAGCGAGGATGCTCACCACAACTGTTACATCATAGCCGATCTAGTCCAAGAAAGCCGCCTACTTGGGTTGGTTACCACTATCGTGAACCCGGCCGGTTTACCTAAGTGGACCCAAGTGATGTGTGCGTGGTGCATAAGCCGGTCTCGGATGAGCCGTGCTCTCACTTAGCATCCAGGCCACAAGCCTACCTGAACTCCGAACTATTGCGACATCTGGACATCGAAAGGGATGAGTTAATAGGTTGAGAGGGGTCAGTGAGCCCAATGTGTGGTTGTACTCTTCATCTTGGATCACCACACAAGAACTCGGACTTAGGGCGGTGTTCAACGAGACAACCCACCGTGTACTCCTACACAGCCTCTCATCGTTCACCTTGTATTAGGGTCGATTCACCAACACTTTTCTACCAACATCAACATGATCACTATCATCCCGACTCACATCACAGTAACATCATGGTATCATACTAAGCATGCAATAAGCGATAAACATTTGTAGGGGCCACATGATATCAATCAACTCCTACATTTGCTAGGATTGTGGTTTGCTTACTACTGTGAAAAAATGATAGGTCATGCAAAGGAATGGGTTCATCTATGCGGTAGAAACGAATCATGGTGATCATCCTAAACAATGCATAAGCGAGACATGAGAGGAAAGTGGGATTTTATCGACATGATCAATGGGGGTTTGCTTGCCTTGCTGACGAGGTTCGGGTTCTCGGTCTTCAACGAAGGGGGCAGCCTCCTGCTCCGGTTCCACCTCTACTCGACAAACAACAAGCAAAGTAGCAAAGTAAATACAATGCACAATCACATGATGAAAGGTTGGAACTTGATGTAGATGCTTTTGTGTGTGGGGTAATTCCATTTAAATGGAGTATATTGCAAATTGAATTGCAAATTCAAACTCCAATTCGAATTCAAACTTAGTCAAGTTATATGTGACATGGTTTGATCAATTTGAATCATCTTCAAATGTGTATGATATGCCTCTGATGTGTGGTTGAAATGTAGCATAATTCCATGGACCAAGTTGCAAAAGCATTTGAATTGAATTTGAATTGATTTCAAATAAATCAAATGACATATGCTACTGGTCCCATTTTAAAATAAACTCAAACATAGTTAAAAGTTGGATTTTTGGATATCTTATTTTCTCCTGATCATTTTTCATATATTATTTGTCCAATTTGGAATTAATATGAATTTTCTATGAATTTCCAAAGTTTGGGGTATTTTCTGGAATTTCTGGAATTCTTTAACTTAATTTGATTTTCTGGAAATTCATTATTGCGTCATGCTGACCTCAAGCTGGCGTCAGGGGGGGCTGACAAGGGGGTCCCACCTGTCAGTGGCTGGTTGATTTAATACGCTGGGTTAATTAAGCCACTGGGCCCACTGGTGAGTGACCCAGGGGGTCATTAGAGGGGTGATTAACGGGGGGGGGGGGGGGTGGGGGGGGGGTTGGCTAACCCACCGGCGGCTAAACGCCGGCGGCCTGGCCACGGCGGTGCACTCGCCGGAATGGGCTAGGGGCCACGGGAGGCTACGGGGAGGACATCAACGGGTGCAGCAACATCGTCCGCGTCATCTGGAAGCAACAGGAGGTCACGGGGAGCTCAGAATCGACGGCGGCGACGTCTCCGTCGGCAACAGAACGGCGGCGAGATCGCAGTTGTCGCTGCAGTGCACGGAGCGGGCTGATTTGTGGCGCGTTCGAGTGCTGGCACACACAGGAGTCAAACGCGTGCACTCGAGCTTCACGACGGGCACCGGAGTGAGGAGGGCGAAGACCATCGCGGCGAGGTGCTCGGGTCCCCATGGCGGATCCGGCTAGAGGAAGCAATCGAGGGGGATAAAAGAGGGGTTTTGATCCCGAGCTCACCCTGAGTCTAACTGGAGCGGCGGCTTGCTCGGGGAGGCTCTGGTGCTGCCGGAATTCCAAGTCGATCCGCGGCGGCCGGCGACGAAGACGACGAAGCTAGCGAGCTCGTGGAGGCTTCTGGCTCCGATTCCTTCTGCAGGTTGATGAAGACGACGACGATGAACTCCCTGGACACCTTGGTTTAGCTCTTCGACGTCGTTGGCCGCGAGTCCGCACGGCTGCGCTCCGGCTAGGTTACGGGGGCGCCACTGTTCTTCGTGGGGAGGACGAACCAGAGGGCGAGGATGGAGGGGAAAATGATCTGGGCTTCTCCTGGACACGCGGGGCGGCGAGAAGGAGGCAGGGGCGTGGCTGTGGAGCTGCCACCGCGACGGCCGCGGCATGCCGGGCACGCAGCTGTGTGCTCGTGCCCGGGGAAGACGACAGGGAAGCCCCCCTGGTGGGCTGGGCCGGCTGGAAAGGTGGGCCTCGCCCCTGGGCAACAGGTAAGCTTCTCCTTTTTTTTCTTTTCTTCTATTTTCTTTTATGACATTTGTTTTGTCTTAGCTAAATAAATAGCTAGGCATTTGATTAAATGCTGAAATTTTTTATATGGCCTCATAATAATATAGACTAGCCACTTATAAAGTTTCAACATTTTTAAAATTCAACTGATTTGAATTTTAAATCAAATAGGGGTATTTCTTTAAATCCAAGGCACTGTTTGAATATTTGAAAAATCTATGAGCATGGGGTGGGTCCCACATCACTTGATATGTGATCACACTCATTTATAAGACTTTTCAAAATTCTAACATGAATTTTTGGAGAAGATTTTTATCTGGCCTTTTGAATTAATTCATCTGGGGGGGTTCCTTCTCCCATTTTGCTTTTGATTTTGATTTCCAAGATTTCTTTCATGAATGCAAAGTGAAATGCTAACCCTAGCACATTACCTAACAGAGGGTCTGACATTGCGACTCTTGGACAGGTCCGGGGTGAGGTACTAGGCCGAGAGGGGTTAGTGAGCCCAATGTGTGGTCGTACTCTTAGTCTTCGATAACAACACAAGAACTCGGGCTTAAGGCAGTGTTCAACGAGACAACCCACTGTGTACTCCTACACAGCCTCTCATCGTTCACCTTGTTTAGGTCAAATTCACCAACATGTTACCACCATCATTCACATGATCACTACCATCCCGACTCACATCAAAGTAGCCTCATTGTAAACTCTAAGCATGCAATAAACTGTAACAGTTTCAGGGGCCACAAGATAACAGTCAACTCCTATATCTGCTAGGATTTTGGTTTCCTTACTACTGTGACAAAATGAGAGGTCATGCAGAGGAATAGGTTGAACTAGCGGTAGAACGTATCATGGTGACATCCTAAACATGCATTTGCGAGAATGAGAGGGAATTGGGATTTTATCGACATGATCAAAAGGGGGGTTGCTTGCCTTGCTGACGATCACGAGGTACTGTACTTCTGACGTGAGGTTGAACTCGTCTCCTTGATCAACTCTACCGAGAAGATGCAATCACCGAAGCACTGAAAGTAATGCACATTCAACATAGTACAATGGACAATTAATATGCAAAACATAGCATGGCAAGGTACTGATGTGACTTAGGTTTAATTTGCAACATGTTAATTGAAGTTGATTTGAAAAGTGAATTCAAATTCAAACTCCAAATGTATTCAAATTGGTCCAAGTTGCATTTTCTAAATTGTGTTCATTGTAAACCATGTGATCATGTATGTGAAATGCTTCTGAAATGTAGGTGATCATATTAGCATTGCTTTGGTTGAAGTGGGTAAAGCATTTGAATTCAATTTGAAATAATTCCAATTAAACCTAATATCAAAAGCTACTGGTCCTATTTTAAGATCAACTCCAACATAGCTGAAAGTTGGAAATTTGGAAAGAGGATTTTCTCCTGATCATTTTTCATATATTACAATTTGCATTTGGAGTTATAGATTAAACGATATTCAATTTCAAAGTTTATGCAATTTTTTGGGATTTCTGGAATATTTTAATTTGGAAAAGGAATTACTGCGTCAAGCTTGCGTCATGCTGACGCAGGGGGGGTTGACTGGTCAAGTGACCAGTGGCGCCCGGCTGTTAGCGGCTGGGGGGTTAATCCCGGTTTAAATAACCCCCTGGTTAATTGGAGGGGGCCCTGGGCCCACCTGTCAGCCTCTGGGGTGGTGGTTAGCACGCGGTTAGGGGGCTAATGGTAACGGCTTGACGCTTGTGGCTCTGGCCACGGCGGCGCCTCGCCGGACTTCGGCTGCAGGGCACGAGGAGGGGGTTGGAGGTTACGGGCGTGTGCCCTGCGCGCTTGCGCATCTAGCGGAGCATCAGGGGGACCTCGAGGAGGCCTGTGGCCATGGCTGCGACGAGCCCGGCGGTGGCTAGGCTTCTGTCCACGGAGGGATGGCGATGGAGAGCACGGGGAGGAGCGCTAGGAGGGGGAAACAAGGCGGAGGCTCACCTGGATATCGATGGTGAGCAAGGCGAGGCCGGGGAGGAACGGGCCGCGACGGAATCGCTCGCCGGAGTCACGGCGGCCGGCGGCGAAGTGGTGAAGCGGGCGACGTCTCCGGGGCAGGTTGGGCTCGAATCAATGTGCGGTTCAACGAAGACGACGTCGGGGATGCGTCTGGACACGGTGGTCCGGCGAGAAGGGCACGGTGGCCACGGCTGCGCACAACGGCGCACTCCGGCGCTCTTCTGGTGGCGACAAATACAACGACGATGGAGACAGAGAGGAAGCGGTGAGAGGGGGAAGTGGCAGGGAGACTCCAGGGCGTGCGTTGGCGAGGAGATAGGATCAGGGAGGCAAGCTTCTGGCCACGGCGACGCCGGCATGCTCGCCACGGCGCGAGCTGCCTGTCTGGCTCGGGGAGGAAGACGCTCCTGCCCCTGGGCTGGGTCACCTCCCTGAGTTGGGCTGCAGGTAGGTGTCCTTTTGCCCTTTTTCTTTTGTTTTTATTTTATTTCTTTCTGTTATTTGTTTTGCTCTTTTAAAAAAAATAGCTAGAGCATTTAATAAAATTCCCAATATTTTTTATAAAACCTAGATGACTCTATAGAAGTCAACCCCAAGTTTTTGGAATTTTTTAAATTCAAATTATTTGAATTCCAATTCAAATAGACAATTGATTTAATTTCCAAGCCACTGTTTGGATTTTTGAAAAATCTATGAGCATGGGATTAATCCCAAAATCACTTTTAAAATGATCACACTCATTTTTAGGACTTTTCAACATATCCAAAAGAATTTTGGAAAATATTTATTTCTGGCCTTTTTATTTAATTCATTTAGGGTTTTCCTTTTCCCCATTTCTTTTCTTTTTTTGAAAAAATTTTCATGATGCAAAAATGCAAGCTAGGTTAAACACAAACCTAATTTAGGGTTCTGACAGAGAGAAGGGGGCAACACTAATATTCCTTTTGAAAGATCCACACTCGTGCCCCTAAAGTGAGGAAAAGATCCCAAAGTGGACAAATTAAAGGATCCCGAAGAGGACAAAATAAAAGATCCCAAAGAGGACAAAAGAGAGAAATAGAAAGAGCCATTGAGGCCACCAAAAAAATACAAAAAAATAGAAAAAGAGAAAAAGAAATAAAAAGAGAGAAGGGGGCAACACTAATATTCCTTTTGAAAGATCCACACTCGTGCCCCTAAAGTGAGGAAAAGATCCCAAAGTGGACAAATTAAAGGATCCCGAAGAGGACAAAATAAAAGATCCCAAAGAGGACAAAAGAGAGAAATAGAAAGAGCCATTGAGGCCACCAAAAAAATACAAAAAAATAGAAAAAGAGAAAAAGAAATAAAAAGAGAGAAGGGGGCACACTACTATTCCTTTTGAGAGATCCACACTCGTACTCCCTCTTATATCTTGTACTCCATAGAGATTATCATTTACGCATATAGCTATGTGGGGACCTTCACACTATAGAACTTGGCTAGTATATTCCAATGATGAGCCTCCTCAAATGAGCTCTAGGTCTTCTTGAGCAAGCAAGTTGGATGCACCCCCGCTAGTTCCATTGGAGAGCTTACCATAGCTCACATGTGCATTCTTTGCATGGCAATCCCTACTCCTCACATCATTTCTATCATTTGGCTTTCTCTCGCCTATGATTGTCCTCATTGATGTGAGCCTTTCACACCTTTTTTGTCTTCCTTCCCAATGATCATTCTATTTTCCATCCTAAAAGTCAACATATCTTGCTTTCAATCATTCATTGCATGAGTGCTCGAAGTCGAAAGGGAGAGGATCAGTTTGACATGTGCCTGACTAGTGGTTTGGGGACGAGTCACAATAAGATTCCGAAGGAGACCAAGTGTGAATTTTTAGTAGAATGAGTTCTTGATTAAACTATATAGTATTTTTACGCTCTAATCCCATCTACCACTTCTTTCACGCAAACACCATTTGGAGACATTCGAGTCACGGACAGGGAGAGCTCTTGCGCCTTTATGTTCTTATGTTGCTAGTTTCAATACTAGATATAGACTCTTGCGTGTTATTTTCTTGACTTTAATTGCATATCTTACTTGATTTACTATAAAGTTCTTATGTGTTGGTAGCATGTCACCACAGAAATTATTTGTTTTATCATTTACCTACTCGAGGACGAGCAGGGATTAAGCTTGGGGATCTTGATACGTCCCAAACGTATCTAGAATTTATGCTTGTTACATGTTTATATGGGTAATATTGCTATGTGTTTTGCTAAACTTTCATACCTTTTTCAACATATTTGGACTAACCTACTAACTCAGTGCACCCAGTGCCAGTTCGTGTCTGCTGATGTCCGTGCATTACAGGTTTATACCCATATTTACAGTGCCAGGAAAATTCCATAAAAATATATAAAAAATTAGTGTTCCAGAAGACTCCAGACGCCCGAAGGAGAGACGGAGGGGGGCCACCCTCCCTCGAGGTAGCCTCCCCGCGCGGCCTGGGGGGAGGCCGCGCCATGAGGCCGCCTGGAGGGGTGGGACCTCCCCTGGTGCCCCCTCTTTGGCTCAATTTGTACCCCCGTGGAGGAAACCCTGATTCCGCCACCATTTCCAAAAAGCTTCAGGGGACCAGAATTCCTATGTCGGCACCCTGCCGGGACGGGGAAATTCCATGGATTCATCTCTATCGATGTTGCTTCCTCCTTCCATGATGCGGGAGTAGTTCATTCGCGGGGGCTAAGGTTTCAACAGTAGCTATGTGGTTAATTCTCTCTCCTATGATGTGATCTTGATTGTGATCATCACTATGTTAATCTAGGGTGATTCCATGATGTTTCCCCTTCTTCTATGTATTGGATGTTATGTACTCACTTGTCTATATCTAGTATAATCTGCGAGACCATGGTGACAACGGTCTATTGGACATAGATTAGAAGAATATTTTCATGAGTGATTTACTCTTTTGTGAATTGATTGAAGATTGAGAGTCTCTTGGTGCTTGTCTTTGACTAGTCTTGAGATATGTTGTGGTGATTGTGCTACTCTCTTTGGATTGCCGCGGTGACATTGGGAAATACATAGATGAGAACTACGAACTCTGAGGTGTGCTTTTGTAGCCCTAAATAATTCACTTCCTCTCTTGATCACAAAGGAATGACCTCCGAGTACCTCTCCATTGCATGTTTTTTGTGGAAATATCATTTGATTAGACTATGTAATGTTGTTGGGAGTTGCCACTAGTGAAAGTATGAAGCCTAGACCTTGTTTCTCACCATTGTTACACCGTTTGTGCTCACTTTTGTCACTTTCTACCTTGCTGTAATTTTTATTACAAATTTATATTACCTTGCTTTTCCACCCCTATCATCCATATTTTACCATCTCTTCGCCGAACTAGTGCACCTAAAACACTCCTAGTGGTATTAGGTGTGTTGGGGACACAAGAGACTTCTTGTTTCTTAATTGCAGGGTTTCTTGAGAGAGACCATCTTCAGCCTCTACTTCTCTGAGTTCGATAAACCTCAGGTCATCCACTTGAGGGAAATTGCTGCAATCCTAAAAACCTCTGCACTTGGAGGCCCAACATAGCCTACAAGAATAGAAGCATGCTCATACATCACATGGTACTCCCTTTGGGCAAGCCGATTTCTGGCCATGTTACGTGTTACGTCTGCATTCAGTCTACTATCCCTAAATCTAAAATCTTCCGTTTTGAAGATTTCTGGATTTCTCACCGAGGTTTATTTTAAGTGGTTCAACAAACTTGGAGCAAGAGATGTTTCTCCCTGAACTCGGCAGCCTGAGATATGCTCTTAAACATTGGAGCAAAAACATATCCCGCCTGAAAGTCATCATAGACAACTCAAACCAGTTTCTCCTGAAACTGAATGGAGTTGAGGAATCTCATACCCTTACGGTGCCTGAGCATAACTTTAGAGCCATACTAGAAAACATTTACTCAGGGTCTTGAACTACAGAAAGTTGTAATGGAAGAAAAGATGCACAGTAAAATTCTTCAGAGAAAGGGATGGCAACACGAAGTTCTTCCACAGAGTAGCTACTGAGAGATTCCGACGTAACGATATTGCTTCCCTAAAGCAACCAGATGATACAACCATAACCGACCATGTTGGGAAAGAATCTGTGGTTTTCCATGCCTATTGAGATAGGCTGGGGACCTCTAATGATCCCAACATGGTGATTGACTTGCAGAGGGTGATCCGAAGGATTGATCACTTGGATGAGCTCACGATCCCTTTCTCGCGGGAGGAAATTGATAATGTGGTGAAGGAGATGCCTGCAGATAAAGCGTCGGGCCAATACGGATTTAGTTGAAGCTTTCTTAAATCATGTTGGCATATTATCAAAGAAGATTTTTACAAACTTTGTTATGACTTTCATGACGGAACACTGGATTTGGAGAGTTTGAAAGTTGGGTTCATCACTTTGATCCCGAAGCTGTAATCACCGGAGACGGCCAACAGTTATAGACCAATCACCTTGCTCAACTATTGTCTCAAGATTTTCAGCAAATTACACGTAAACAGGCTCCAAAAAATCATCCTCCGCATAGTGCATCGCAACCAGTATGGTTTTATCAAGGGTAGGGCTATACAGGACTGCCTCGCGTGGGCATTCGAATATCTCCATCAATGCCAATGTTCCGGTCAAGGGATTGTGGTCTTGAAACTTGATTTCTCCAAGGCATTCGACACAATTGAACATAAACCTATGATCCAGATCAAGAAACAGATGGGGTTTAATGACAAATGGCTAGGGTGGATCGACTGTATCTTCTCGACTGCTAAGTCCTCGATCCTTTTGAATGGAACTCCTGGCCGCCAGTTTGCTTGCAGAAGAGGGGTCAGGCAAGGGGACCCGTTGTCTCCACTCATTTTCGGGTTGGCTGCTGACTTGCTGGAAGCGGCTGTCAATGAGGAGTTCAGAAAAGGAAACCTTCTACTCCCCATCCCTACACCTGATGCTGATTTTCCAGTGATTCAGTACGCAGACGACACTATTGTATTCTTGTAGGCTGACCCTCTCCAAGCTGAGACCATGAAACAAGTTCTTCAGGACTATGCAACCTCTGTTGTCCTCCAGATTAATTTCCAAAAATCCACGCTCATATCTCTGAACACCACAGATGCGTTTACTGAGCAACTTGCTTAAATTTTTGGTTGTGTTGTGGGTTCGCTCCCGTTCACTTACCTTGGGTTGCCGATGGGAACTACCCGACCCTCTGTGGCTGAGCTCATGCCCATGGTTGCGTCTATGGAGAGGAGGCTCTCCTCCGCGACGTCTTTGTTGGACTATGGCTCTAAGCTCACACTGGTGAACTCGATCATCACCTCTCTTGTCGTGTATACCATGTGCTCTATCAAACTCCCGTCTACAATTGTGGAACATATTGACAAAGTGAGGTGGCATTGTCTCTGGACAAAATAAATGGAGGATGGAGCCAAATGTAACTCCCTCGCTGCTTGGGAGTTAGTATGTAAGCCGAAGATAAAAGGGGGCCTCGGAATTATGGATCTTAAATTTAGAACCAGGGCCTACTACTCATGCAGTTGCACAAGTACTACAACCATGCCGACGTCCCCTGGGTCAAGATGATATGGACCTCGTACTACTTGGAATCTGTACCGCACGCGGATGGTAAATGTGGCTCCTTCTGGTGGTGATATGTACTTGATCTCATGGGAGTTTACATGGGCGTGACAAAATCGACTGTTGGAGATGGTTCATCTATCCTTTTATGTCAAGACCACTGGCTGGAAGAGATCATCGCTAAAAAATACCGCCGCTTGTTATCTTTTGCTAGATATCCTGATGTTTCAGTATAGAAACTGCTCACGAGCACATCACTGGGTGAATTGTTTCACTTGCCGTTGTCTGGAAAGACGAGGGAGGAGCTTGAAAATCTGCTAAATAACACCCTTGAGGTCTCGCTCAGCTCTGATAATGTGGATAGTTAGTCTTTCACGTGGGGAGCTTAGAGCTTTGCCCCAAGCAAATTCTATGCCTACTGCTTCAGAAATGTGTAAGCGGATGAGGTGTTTAAGTGGATTTGGAAGTCAAAATGCACTAAGAAGTGGAAATTCTGTGCTTGGTTGATCATGACTGACATGATCAATACAAGAAATATGCTGTGAAGGAGGGGATGACGCTCAGAGATAACACATATGTCTGTCTTCTTTGCTCCAAACCCCTTTAGGAAACTTTCATGCACTTGTTCTTCGAGTGCCCCTTTAGTAAGGCATGTTGGAAAGGCTGGGCATTCTTTGGCCTAGTGGTGTGGACAGATTTACATGTCTTCATGAAGCAAAAACCACATGGAATAAACCTCTGTTTATGGAATCTTCACGGTGGCCTGTTGGGGGTTCTGGAAAGAGAGGAATGATAGACACTTCAGAGGGATCCCTCCTTCTATGGAATCTTGGAAAAATTGGTTTGGAATAGACTCCACACTTTTGAAGCATATAGGTAAAGTGGGGCTAGAACCCCTCATTTCGGAAATTGCTAACTCTGTAGTTTAGAATTCCACTCCCCCACTTCCACCTCCCCTTCTCTGGTTGTAATTGTGATCTCCCCCCCCTTCCTCCACCTGTAATAACCATGTAACTATTTTTTGATGGTTCAGTAAAGTGGGCAGTGGGGGCCTTCGCATTGTCGAAAATATCTCAAAAAATTACCTGCAAGAAGTAGCCACAAGTACCATTGTTTTACCCTTAGTAGAAATGACACATTCCCCTGTCATCTGTGACTCAAGGGTGACATACGGGGGCATGAACCTACTATCTAGCACAACGGTCCCTCTTGGAGTTATAAAACACTATTTGCCCGAAGCAATAAATTATAACGGTGATCATGCAAGAACAATAAAGAGCACAATATAAAAGAAGATCAAATATAATACTTCCACAATCTGAACATAATCTCATAATCCATCGGATCCCAGCAAACTCATCATAACAACATAGTAACTATAACATATATGCCTTGATCATGATAGGCAACTCACAAGGACTAAACATTGAAGAACGAGATTGGAGAGAGAGCATCATCTAGCTATTGCCATGAACCCTAGTTCCAACTTACGACCCCTCTGTGCGGAAGTTGACGGATTCCCCTCTTCAGGACCATGAGTCAAGACCCCTCTAGACACTCTACACGCACAAGGGCATCATTCTGGGAAGTGACGTGTTCGAGACCTCTCGAGGCCTCCTTTCCCTTATGAGCCCCTCTCCGAGGATTTCAGAGCTTTAAGACCGTTACGAGCCCCGCTCTGGGGATTTCAGAGCTTTAAGACTGTTGCCGGGAGGAGAAGTGTGTGTGGCCTACCTTCGCATCGAAGCTACGCCAAGCTGTGTGGACCACTCTGGTGCAAGACCTGCAAGCTGGACCCAAGTCAGATCTTGTTGATATGTCCCAAACGTATCTATAATTTCTCCTTATTTCGTGCTCTTTTAGGTGACATTTCTATGTGTTTAACTACACTTTTATATCTTTTTACTCATATTTGGACTAACCTACTAACTCAGTGCACCCAGTGCCAGTTTCTGTCCGCTGATGTTTGTAAGTTGCAGGTTTTTACCCATATTTACATAGCTCCAAAAATCCCACAAAAATCATATAAAAAATCAGCGTACAGGAAGCTTCCAGAGCACCGAAGGGTAGCCGGGGGGATCCAGGCCCCACCCAGGCGGCTAGATGGCGTGGCCCCCTCCCTAGTCGTGCCACCAGGGCGCTTGGGAGGTGGGTCCACCCCCTGCCCCCCCTTCGGCCTATTTTTACCCCTCGCTCCGAAAACCCTCAGAGAGACCCCCGCATCGCGAATTTCCTCTCTGTTCTGCCGCCGCCGCACTTCCAAGATCGGGAGCACCATAAGACCTCTTCTCGGCACCCCGCCGGAGGGAGGATTGACCTCCAGGAGCTTCTCCACCACCATGGACGCTTCCCGGGTGTGCTTTGAGTATTCCTCCTTGGACCATGGGTCCATGACCAGTAGCTATGTGATGTCTTCTCTCCAATCTTTTTCTTCAATGTTTAGTCCTTGTGAGCTGCCCTACATGATCAAGGCACCTATGTAATTTTCCTGTTGTTACTATGCCGTGTTTGTTGGGATCTGATGGATTATGAGATTATGTTCAGATCGTGATGAGTTATATTTTTTTTTACCTTTTATATTTTGTTCTTGAGTAATTCTTTCATGCTCTCCGTTACTTTTTATTGCTTTGGCCAAGTAGTATATAGTAACTCCAAGAGGGAGCTTTTATGCATGATTGTTGGTTCATGCCCCCCGATGTCTAGCTTGAGTGACAGAAACATGAGACTAGGGGATGTGATATTTCCACCAGGGATAAAAAAACGGTGTTTGTAACCGTGGTTGCAAGGATTGTTTACCTTACACAAAGTTTGTTAATGCAGTTGTCTGTTTCTTTGAGTTTACACTTTGGTTGGGGCTCGCAACTTAATACCAGTGAGATATTCTGGATAGATATCTCAAGGTGGATGATTAGTGAGTAGATGCAGATGGATTTCGGTCTACTTGTCTTAGCGTACTTCCCATACTTTTAAGCCTCTAGCTTTCTAGTAGCATAATTAGCATTGCGGTGCATTTATAATTCTGTAAATTGCCCAACTGTAATTTGTTTACCCAGCTTAGCTATTTTATCGTATTTTGGGAGAGAGATATCACTAGTGAACATCCTGGGACCCCGGTCCATATTTCCACCACTGTTTACACCTCCACTTTATTTTCTTCTTTACTTTCCGTTGCAATTATCACTACTATCTACCCTTGTGTTTGATCCTTTGTAAATAAAAGGCCGGAGAGATTGACAACCTCTCTCAACTCGTTGGGAGCGAAGTTATCTGTTGTGTGTGTAGGTCCAGTTCAAGTAAGCAACCCTTGGTTGTAAACGGCGCCATTGTTTACTTGCCACCTACTTGTCGTCCTTGGAGTCCTACTGGAGACATAAACCTTGGTAACTTCACCAAGGGAAATTTTCTGCTACACTACATCTCAACCTTCCACTTGGGGTAACCAACGAGGGGCAAGAGCTATCAATTCCTTGCTAGCATCAAGAAATTTATGGCGCCGTTGCCGGGACAACAATATTCAAGATAGGGGAGTTGCACACTATCTTTTATCTTTGCTTTTTGATTTGACTTTGATGACCCTCAACTGTAGGGGATCGTTTGTAATGTTTTCGCGGGTAAGTTAACCCAATTTATTGATTCGACACAAGGGGCGCCAAAGAGTATTTATAAGCGTTGACAGTTGAGTTATCAATTCAACCGCTCCTGAAATATACTTGCTTGCAACAAAATATTAAGAGAAATTATGGTATGATAGTGATAGTGATAACAGCTAAAGTAAAACAACAAAAATAAACTAGTAGTGACCAGTAGGATTAAAAAGACTGTAGGCTAGGGAGATGGATGGTTTGGGCACTGCATGAATGAGAGTGAACATGTAATAGATTCTAACACGGGACAAGGCACAAAGAAAAGAAATGATCATCTAGGATAATATCAAACATTAGGCCTGTATCCCGTAGGTAGTTGTGCGTGCTTGCAATAAGAACTTGCACAACATCTTTTGTCCTACCATCCCGCTACGAACGGGGCCAAAGGGAACTTATGGAGATTAAGGTGCTCCCGCCAGAACAAATCAATAAACTCAATGCATAAAAGGAATCCTCAAATTATGGACCATCCCCTTTGGTGTCCCAAGCTGTCACCGTTGGGATCGCCGGTTCCGGACCATAATAGGTGCATACAACTCATAGATAGGATCTCAAACATAAATATACTCATGAAAACATAACTGGTCCAGATCTGAAACATGGCACTCGGGCCCAAAGTGACAAGCATTAAGAGCAACAAGTTGTAGCAAAGATGATAAACACCAAAGTAGATGATAGGCAACATGCCCCCAACAATCTGACGAACTATTACATGATCAAACTCATCCAATCTCTACCATCCCCTTTGCCTACAGCAGGGAATTACTCACACATGTGAAGATAAGTCATGGAGGGAGGATGGATTGGTGATGGTGATGAAGATCGCGACGATCTCCCCTCTCCGGAGGCCAAATCAGCCTCCAGATTAGCCCTCCCGAGGAATAACAGAGGGTGGCGGTGGTTCCGCGACGGGTTCTGGAAAAGCGACTTATGTTTCAGAGTTTTCCCGTCACCGGAATAAATAGGAGTCGAGGTAGGGCACCAGAGGCGGTGGGAGTCGCCCAGGAGGCCAGCTGGCGCGGCCAAGGGTGGGGCCGCGCCAGCAGGGCGCCTGGGGGGCCCTAGCTGCCCTCTGGACCCACTTCTGGCTCCGGGCTCCTTCAGGTGCGTGGATTTTTTGTAATTTTTCTAGGAATTTTCTGAGATGTCTAAAAATCCATTTTTCTACACACAATAAAACCATACAGGCAGCTCTGCTAAAAACAGTGTCAGTCCGGGTTAGTTTAGTTCAAATCATGCAAGAATGAGGGCGAAAAAATAGCAAAGGTGTTTGGAAAAGTAGATACATTTGGGTCATATCAACTCCCCCCAAGCTTAGCCTATTGCTTGTCCTCAAGCAATTCCGTTCAACGAACTGGACGCGACAAAGAAAACTTTGACAAACTCTTTTGCTTCATAAGATGTATATAAGACGGTACTAGAAAAGAGTTTAGCAAGTATCAAAACAATGTTATAAGGACAATGCACGAAGGAGTTATTCTTTCAAGTGATCAATCAAAAATAACCAAAAGTAAATAATATGCTGCCGAAAATCAAGACAAGATCACAATGCTCATAGCTTGAACATACTAGAGTGGTATCTCGCTAGCCTCCATGAATGAAGCAAAGCATAAATGCAGAAACTCCTCCGGAGTCTTAAAGGACACTATAACTAAGAATTTCAGACAAGAAATATCACAATCATGCAGAAGACAATGTAATACTTTGGGACAATTAATGTTACACTAAGAATGACAATTATGCTCTCAATAGTTGGTGCTTTGAAGAAAGAAGGGGAGACTCTCGAACCATGGCTTTTTGATGGCAAGGTTGAAAATCTGTGGTTGGAAGCAAAGACTAAACATGTGCCAGAGCTCTTGGTTTTGAAAACAGAGATAAAATTCTTTTGAGAAGTGCAACTTTCCAGTCAACGATGAACGGTAAAGGTCTCTCGATATCTCCCATGCCAACTATATTAATGCTTTTTACTTACACTTTTGTTCCCGTATCCACCTATCATTTGGCGGTCTATGGAACCTTTTATTTTGCCTCAAGTATGGAAGGAAGTTTTCTCGTTCCATCTATCATTAGCAGCGTTTGGTCCATTTCATTCCATCAAGAATGGGGGAGGTGTAACTCTCTTTCTTTTTATAAATTTGACTAGTTAAAACTTCCGTCAAAAATATTTTTAGCACAGTAGATACTGATTTTCCCTCACTGCACCATGAGCTTGTACGGTTACAAAAGGGAAGCTTTTGAATAAATTTCGAGATGGCACAAGAAAGTCTAAGTTTGGGGTGGCCGGTAAATACCACATATAGGTAGGTATGGTGGACTCAAGTGGAACAACTGGTTTGAGAAAGGAGTTTGGATACACAAGCAGAATTCCGCTTAGTGCGAGTGAAGGATAGCAAAAGACTGGGAAGCGGCCAACTAGAGAGCAATAATTGTCATAATCATGCAGAGCGACAAAGCAACATTGAATCGGGCATCAATGTGATATAACTACTCTGAAATAAAAATATCATCAAGGCATGATAGACATTTTAGTCATAAACATGTGCGAACATGTGCCAAGTCAATCCAAGAATTCTCCGAAGGGAAATACCACTTCAATATTCCAAGTCATGAACAATGCAATGCATGTAAATCATTTCAACAACACATTATGCACTCTAGCTATTTGAGATCAGACACAAAGAAAGCATGAACACTGGGAAAGCATTGTAAACATAGCACTATGTCGCTACAAGCTGGTCTATAGATCAGAAGTACAGGCATATGTACAAAAGTAGAAACAAGAAGAGTTCATACCGGTTTTCCTTCTTGCTTCCCTTTCGTCGATCTTTGTCATTACTGCCTTTTCACTTGCATGACGGAACAAGGGAAATATAATCAAATGCCATCACGGTATCAAGCTGAACTCCGAAAACAAAGAAAAATAAAGAGAGAAAGGAAATCTTTTTGGGTTTTTCAAAGATTTAACGAAAGAAAAAGAAAAGAGAAATCTTTTTGTTGTTTTTGCAAATTAAAAGAACAAAGAAGAACAGGCAAAAACTTCGAAAAGATCAAAGCGAACAAAATAAAAAAGGATAATACAATGGAAAAGTGAGAAGGGTACATACTCCCCCAAGCTTAGGCTTTTGGCCTAAGTTGGTAGCAGCTACTGCCCCCAGGAGCCTCTTGCTCCGGGGTGATGGTAAGTTCCAAGAGTCGTATGAGCCCTCCGGTGCGTAAACCGAAGTCCTCGGATCATCCCATGAGGAAGGTCCAGCGCTCCAAGAAGAGGAAGACCCCTCACCATACTTGGTGACGGTCTCCCAATGGAAAGGTGGGAACTCACCATGCTCCTCCTCGTCGGGCACAAACCCCTCCTTGGGCTTACGCAACTGATACTTGTCCATGAACTCATCGAACTGTACATCATTGAAGTACCATTGTTTTCCTGCGGGTGTTATCGAACAAAAATGGTATAGGTAGACGGATCTCACGAGTAATGGTCTTTTCAAACCTCAAAATATAAACAAGGTTACCAAACTGGGAAGTCATGGTAACAAACTTATGCCTCTTCATAGCAGCAAGATCGCCACCCATAAGCCCTTATGGGTGGCGCATTCTGAAAATGCGCCACCCATAAGAGTCTTAGGGGTGGCGCATTCTGGATCTGGAATTTTTTTTTTTAAATCTGGATCTGGAAAATATTTTATTTTTCTTAATCTCAGGTTAGTACGCTTAATGCTCAGTCACTATGCTTAATCTCAGGTTAAACTAACCTCCATAGGTCAAACTTCCCCGAGGGTCACCCATCCTACCACTACTCCAGCCCCAGCACGCTTAACTTCTCGGTTCTATTTAACTCCCACTCCATCTCACCTAGCAGGCACTTGTTGATATATCTACCATATAAATCCAATTGAACCATGTTGATGTCTCAGACCTTGTTGATGTTCACGGGTGTGCTAAAATTTTCAATATTTTTTTGAAACTTTCTCGATGGGACCATTAGCATATTTTTGAACTTTTTAAAAAAATTGAAATAAAAATTTCAAATTTTTATTATTTTTTAAATTTTTTAATGTTACTAGCTAAAAATTTTAACTTTTTCTTGAAACTTTCCGATCGGTCCTCTAGCCTATTTTGAATTTAAAAAAATAAAAAGATATTTTTTAAACATTTCAAAAAAAAATTTTGTTACTAGTGGCGCATTTCATACAAAATGCGCCAATGCGCCACTACTAAGTTCAAAAAAATTCATTTTTTGTCTCCGGATCTTCAAATGCCCGTAACTTTTTTTGTTAGGTTTTTGAGGATTCTAAAAATGTTCAACGGGTTACACCCCGTTGAATTTGGATATAACTTTTCAAGTAGATGATTTTTCATATAAAAAACTTTTTCATCGGCGGTCGTATGCAAAAGTTATGGTCATTTTAAAAAATTCTCGAGAGATTTTGCAAAAAAAGTCGAAATTCATATTTGTAAATTTTCCTAACAAATAGACCACATATCATATGGGAAACTTATTTCCTTTTATTATTTCGACATTTCTATCATTTTCTTTTATTTTTTCACATTGAAAAGGCGGTCCACGGGGGGGGGTGTATTTGGCAATTTTCCCGCACAGTTTTTGCTTAGTAGTGGCCCATATGCAAGGTGCGCCACCCCTAAGAGCTTATGGGCGGCGCATTCTGGATGCGCCACTAATAATTCCTTAGGGGTGGTGCATTTCCAGAATGCGCCACCCATAAGCTCTTAGGGGTGGCGCATTTCCCAAATGCGCCACCTATAAGGTTCTTAGGGGTGGCGCATTTCTCCAAATGCGCCACGTATAAGGGGATCCAGGGCTGGCCCACTCTTAGGGGTGGCGCATTTTTTAAAACTAGATGATACCCCGCGCCTTGCTGCAGGAATTGTTGCTCTATATTTCAACAAAATTTAATTATGTAAATTTTAAATATTTATATTAATAACAAACGAACAAAAAAAATAAAAGCATACAATTTATTATATTTGATTATGTTTAGTTATTGTTTTTTTAATATAAGTATAATAACAGAGTGAAAAATATTTTTCCATGCACGGTCCTATGTTGGGTGGTCCTTATCCTATCCGTAATTGTGGGGTGATGTGGCATGCTTGTATGTTGAGATAAATAAGTTAATGGGGATCACGGGAATTGGTCGTCTAATATTTCAACAAAATTTAATTACATGAATTTTAAATATTTAGATTAATCACAAATGGATCAAAAATTTAAAAACTCATACAACTTACTATATTTAATTGTGTATATTTATAAATTATTTTTTGAATATAAGTATAGTAAGGGAATGAAAAATATGTTTTCCATGCATGCATGCTTGCATGTGGTGATGGGTCTTGTCTCAAGCATGGTTGCATGTTGAGGTGGACCATCCCAATCATAATTGTGTGGTGATGTGGCATGCTTGCATGTTGAGATAGAGAAGATAGTGGGGATGATCTATTATAGTATTATAGATGCGCCACCTATAAGAGCTTATGGGTGGCGCATTTTTTACCAGTGCGCCACCCCTTACAACATAGTGACGCATTACATATAAAATGCGCCACTAATAAGGTTTCCATGTATAGCTTATAACGACCCGATTCACTTAGAATCAGAGTCTCTGTGATCAAGTGCTAGTCCCTGGATCGAACTCGCTAGCACACACAGTATAATATATGTATATCAAAGTACAAGTGCATCATTATTACATCGTACGATGCAGAATTCAAAAGAAATAACAACTTGCATAGCTCAAGGCTAGCATATTCAATATAACTATAGCGGAAGCAAAACTAGTACGAGGAGTCCCATCAATATCCACAAGCGACATGCTGAGTGTAGACTCGCAACCCTATCATAACACACTAATCTTCTGAGAAATTTCCAACACAAAGGTTACAGCCCGAACACGGGTCAGTACATCTGATTTGTACGGCAAGTAACACAAGTGATTAAGCAATCCTACAACTAATATTAAATCAAGAACATGAATCAAGCTTGGTTTATTGTACATAAAGTTGGTATTCACCTACTACTACTTACTACTCAACCTTTTTTTATCATCTTAAGTTAATATAAACCCACAAAGAACAACATCTAACTAAACCGCCTATGAGAGCCCTCAGGATCATAGGATTTCTAATGGCAGCCATGAGAGCCCTCGAGATCATGGTTTCATGAGTATTGTAGAGCCCTCAGGATACAATTGCACACGTACCTCCTACTCGTGAACATCATAGAACCCTCAGGATACGATGCCACTACAAACACATTCGTGACTGTTACAGAGCCCTCAGGATGAAACATCACCCTATCAGCCATGAGAGCCCTCGGGATCATGGTTTGGTGAGTATTGTAGAGCCCTTAGGATACAATAGCACACGTACCTCCTATTCGTGAACATCATAGAGCCCTCAAGATACGATGCCACTACAAACACATTCGTGACTGTTACAGAGCCCTCAGGATGCAACATCACCGTATCATGAACACTGTAGAGCCCTCAGGATACAGTGCCACTGCCTAGACACAAAGTGAACATTGTAGAGCCCTCAGGATGCAATGCCACACAAACAATTGTACGTCAATATTACAGAGCCCTCGGGATGCAATACCACTCTACAGTACCTCAATTGCAAGTTACTATTTTACTAATAATAATATTGTCACAACACTTGACTAACACAACAATTCCCCCATGATTATCCTTGCAACAGTAAGCATATAATCACATAGCACAAGAAATACTAAAACATAACAACGTTGGATATAATGATCAATCAAAACATGTGGATATCCTACCAGGTTTCAGCATAACATAACGATCTGCACATGCATAGAAACATAGTATGTGCATAATCAAAAGTGAAGCATAACCAAAAGTGAAACTTGCCTTGAACGGTGTTGAAGTACTCTAACACTTATTTCTAATCCTTTCTGCACTCCAAACAATCTACACGATCAACAATAATGCATTCAATACACATGCAACACCGTAAAAGAACCAAATGAACATCTATAAAAAAAACTAAACAGTAGCTAAATGATAACTATAAGTCACCAGGATCCCAATGCAACTGGAATCGGCGAAAACGGATACACCGTATAAAACATAGGGTCACCGGAAGTTTGAATTTAAATTTGTACAAAATTCAAATTCGAAAATTATAACAGTGACAAGTACGTCCTACTGTAAACTAGACTTAACTACGGTCGCAACGCAAAAAGGATCACCTAAAACGGAGCTACGGTTTAAAAGATATAGCGAATACCGTTCTAGGGTGAAATCTGTAAAAAAGGGCCTATTCGGGAATAAAATAAAAGTTTCTGTCGAAAACAGGTCCTTTTTGCTACAGGGCAAAATTGCTGACGTACCACTGACGTGGCGATGGAACGAAAACCGAGGTTCGTCGGGCACGGAAATCGAGGTTCGCCGGGCACAGAAATCGAGGTTCGCCGGGCGCGGAAAATGAAGTTTGTTGGTGTCGTTGCGAAAATCGAGACGGCGCGGCACAGAAATTGAGGTTTCGTCCGTGTCGCGGATCCCGAGGTTCGCCTGCGGCAACGCGGAAATCGAGGCGCGGACGATTTAGGGTTTCTGAAAAAAACGAAAAAGAGAATTTTCGAAATCTTATATAGACCAATTTTTTTAATCCGTCTCGGGCTCAAATTGCGCCCACGGCGAGAAAGGGCTACTAGACCGACTGGATATAGTTTTTTTCTTTTAATCCGAAACTTCAAACAATATTACTGAAATAAATACACATCAGAAAAATATGAAATAAATTCCTCAATTCGTCAAATCATCTAAAGAAAATTATGCAATGAACGTATTTTCCAAAACAATAAATAAAAATAAATATATTTTCCAATGACCTTATTTAATTATAAAATATTTTAGAAATTCACAAAAATGTCAAATAATTATTTAAATAGTTTCCACTCAATTTTTCTGAAGAAGTCATTTTATCTTCTCTCATGTTATTATTATTTTGAATGGAAAATTATTTAAATAACTCCAATTAAATTAAAATAAAATCACATTAAAATATTTCCAACTTTCTTTTATATGGAAGGGGTCATATTACCTTCTCTCCTTTTATTTTGTTGGATTTGTTTTAAACAATAAATACCAAAACACCAAAAATGAATAATAGGGAAAGTCCTTTTGTTTCCTCTCATATTATTATTCAATTAAAATGCAAAAGTTTCAGATCCTAGTAAAAGAGAAACATATCAAGAAAACAAACACTAATATAATTTACTTAATTAACATTCCAAAATTTGGGAAATTTTGGGATGTTACATACTACCCCCCTTAAAATGAATCTCGTCCTCGAGATTGGAATTGGCTAGCAATGGTTAAGGATTGGTATCTAGAGGAATCCAAAATCAAACTTCTTACGGCTACTCTATGCTTGTTTTCAACTTGACATTAGCAATGTGATGAACCATTACTGTAAGGAATGACCACAATGTTGCATCTGGTGGGTGAGCAGAGGTAAGGTCTAGATAGAATAGGTCTAAGAGAAAACACTACCCATAAGCACACAATAACAATCAAGCTCCAACAAACACACAAGTCACACAAGCACAAACAATCCTAAGATCTACTAGACGCATAACGATAAATTATCTTAAAAAATGGTGGTCATCCAACTAATCTTTCTCATATAACACTAATATGACTACAATGGTCATCTACAATTTAAAAGAGAATATAGTCAAAAATGAATGAAGATATGAATACGAGAGTAAGGACTAATTAGTAGGAAAAAGTTGCAAAGTAGAATTTTCACTCGTACGGCTTTTCTAGTCCATTTTCTAGGGCTACGACCTATAGTCAACACACTGCTCTGATACCATCTGTAACGACCCGATTCACTTAGAATCAGAGTCTCTGTGATCAAGTGCTAGTCCCTGGATCGAACTCGCTAGCACACACTGTATAATAGATGTATATCAAAGTACAAGTGCATCATTATTACATCGTATGATCCAGAATTCAAGACAAATAACAACTTGCATAGCTCAAGGCTAGCTTATTCAATATAACTATAGCGGAAGCAAAACTAGTAGCGAGGAGTCCCATCAACATCCACAAGCGACATGTTGAGTGTAGACTCGAAACCCTATCATAACACACTAATCTTCTGAGAAACCTGCAACAGGAAGGTTACATCCCGAACACGGGTCAGTACATCTGATTTGTACGGCAAGTAACACAAGTGATTAAGCAATCCTACAACTAATTTTAAATCAAGAACATGAATCAAGCTTGGTTTGTTGTACATAAAGTTGGTATTCACCTACTTCTACTTACTACTCAACCTTTTTATCATCTTAAGTTAATATCAACCCACAAAGGACAACATCTAACTAAACCGCCTATGAGAGCCCTCACGATCATAGGATTTCTAATGGCATCCATGAGAGCCCTCGAGATCATGGTTTCGTGAGTATTGTAGAGCCCTCAGGATACAATTGCACACGTACCTCCTACTCATGAACATCATAGAGCCCTCAGGATACGATGCCACTACAATCACATTCGTGACTGTTACAGAGCCCTCAGGATGAAACATCACCCTATCAGCCATGAGAGCCCTCGGGATCATGGTTTCGTGAGTATTGTAGAGCCCTTAGGATACAATAGCACACGTACCTCCTATTCGTGAACATCATAGAGCCCTCAGGATACGATGCCACTACAAACACATTTGTGACTGTTACAGAGCCCTCAGGATGCAACATCACCCTATCGTGAACACTGTAGAGCCCTCAGGATACAGTGCCACTACGTAGACACAAAGTGAACATTGCAGAGCCCTCAGGATGCAATGCCACACAAACAATCGTACGTGAATATTACAGAGCCCTCGGGATGCAATACCACTCTACAGTACCTCAATTGCAAATTACTATTTTACTAATAATAATATTGTCACAACACTTGACTAACACAACAATTCCCCCATGATTATCCTTGCAACAGTAAGCATATAATCACATAGCACAAGAAATACTAAAACATAACAACGTTGGATATAATGATCAATCAAAACATGTGGCTATCCTACCAGGTTTCAGCATAACATAACGATCTTCACATGCATAGAAACATAGTATGTGCATAATCAAAAGTGAAGCATAACCAAAAGTGAAATCGTGGTTTGCCGGGCGCAGAAAACGATGTTCGCCGGCGTCGTCGCGAAAATCGAGACGGCGCGACACGGAAATCGAGGTTCGTCGTCGGCGCGGCACGGAAATCGAGGCGCGGACGATTTAGGGTTTCTGAAAAAAAAATCGAAATCTTATATAGACCAAAAAAAAAATTAATCCGTCTTGGGCTCAAATTGCGCCCACGGCGACAAAGGGCTACTGGGCCGACTAGATACAATTTTTTTTCTTTAAATCCGAAAATTCAAACAATATTACAGAAATAAATACACATCAGAAAAATTTGAAATAAATTCCTAAATTCGTCAAATAATCTAAATAAAATTATGCAATGAAAGTATTTTCCAAAAAAGTAAATAAAAATAAATACATTTTTCAATGACCTTATTTTTCATTTTATCTTCTCTCATGTTATTATTATTTTGAATGGAAAATTATTTAAATAACCCCAATTAAATTAAAATAAAATCACATTAAACATTTCCAACTTTCTTTTATATCGATGGGGTCATATTACCTTCTCTCCTTTTATTTTGTTGGATTTGTTTTAAGCAATAAATACCAAAACACCAACAATGAATAATAGGGAAAGTCATTTTATTCCCTCTCATATTATTATTCAATTAAAATGCAAAAGTTTCAGATCCCAGTAAAAGTCAAACATATCAAGCAAACAAACACTAATATAATTTACTTAATTAACATTCCAAAATTTGGGAAATTTTGGGATGTTACGTAACTATTTCTCTATTGTGACCCACATTATAATCATTCCTACCAGAGAGGGCGTTCGCATAGATAGCGAAATCTGGTGCAGGACCGTTGCTCGTGTTGTCACGAGCCAACACCCCTCTAGCAATAAAGTACGCAAAATACCTGATGTGGGGGAATAAAATGCTGGAAATCTTTGTACGCAGAATATTGCTTTCTTCCTGGCAACAAAGAGAGTTGAAGAGAGTCCTCAACTCGGAGGGCTGAGTGTTCATCCTCGCCGTCTTACCAGTGTTCGGCACACCTATTATTCCACAAAACTGTGCCAAAGACGTGATTATAAGATTATTGTAAATTTTGAAGTCGACGGTTCCAGCAACATGGTTATAATAAAAACTATTAACAAACAGGAGGTGAGCTTCTTATATTGTACCACACGGCATAGTGCTAGCCGTGTCAAACCTGCATTGGCGCAAAGGCCATAAAAATCCTCCTTGATTCCTGCAGCTTCAAGAAAATCATCGCACAGATACATCATTGCACACGCTGGACTTGTGTCTTGCAACAACTCCAGGGGCACATGATCTTCATTGTAGCTCACCCTAGCAGCTGAGGGTGAAGCTGCAACTCTAGTAACTCGATCGGAGCGCTCGGGCTTCTTCTTCCCAAGCCACACCTTTGCTTTTCCTAGCAAGCCAATTTCTGAATTTTTTTGACAATTCAAAAAATCGAGGATTTAAACAAAGTGAGTTGAGGCAAACTATTCTACTCACTTACCTAAGGCATAAACTTGCATCAAAACTTCGAAAATAAATTTCTACACATGCATGCAAGCTCCTCTAAACAACACCAAGAACTACTAAATACTCACAAATGGAGCCACCAATCAAAAATCTAATTGGAGGGGTGGAGGAGTCACATACCAGGGAGTATTTTCTCAAAATCTCAGCACAAACGGTGGGTTGTAGAGAGAGACCAAAAATCGCCTCCAAGAATAGCAAGAACGCAAGAAGAAGTGCAGAACTCGTGTTTTTGGGGAGAGAGGAAGGAGGAGGAAGAAGACATACCTGGAGATGGGGCCTGTGGGCCCCAGGCGCCCTGTGGGCGCGGCCAGGGGGCTGGCCACACCAGCTGGCCGCCTGGGCCACTGGTGGCCCCCCTGGTCAGCCCCAGGTGCCTCTGGGTCACTCCCGGCATGGAAATTTTTATTCTAATTTTTCTGGAATTTTTCTGAAAACTTCACTGTTGAAAAAATTTCGAAGTTCAAAAAGCTGCGAAACTTTTTGAAAACTTGAAGCAGTGATTAGAATTGTGAAGCTTCAAAAACATATAAAGTTGGTATAACAAAGAGGATAAAATCTAAAGCAAATGAAAACATAACAAGATCCACTTTTTTCATATATAAAACATGCTAGCTAGCAAGGTTGATCAAGTCTTACCAACAAACCGGCGATATATAGAGCAAAATGTCTCACCTCTTATGAAGTGATCATTGCACCTTTACTTTAATGGACATTGTCCCCACCATAATGGTTTTGTATTTGTGGTGCATATGTAGAGGACAATCCCATTATCCAATCTTCACGGTCTCGATATTCTCTATAGAGTTAAGGCCATGCCTTTTGTCGATCTTCTTAGGAAAATACACCGTGTGTTCTTTATCATCAACGTTGAAGGTAACCTTTCCTTTATTGCAATCAATAATAGAACCTGCGGTGTTAAGAAAAGTTCTACCAAGAATAATGGACATCCTCCCATCTTCGGGCATGTCAAGCACAACAAAATCTGTAAGGATTAAGCAATTAGAAACTTCAACGGGAAATCCTCCCAAATACCAATCGGGACGGCTGTTCACTTGTCAGCCATCTGAAGAGATATATCTGTAGGGACTAGCTTATCTAAACATAACCTTTTATAAAGAGAAAAAGTCATAACACTTACTCCTACTCCGATATCACATAAGGCAGTTTTGAAATAATTATTTTTTATGGAGCAAGGAATAGTGGGTATACCTGGATCACCAAGCTTCTCAGGAATCTTTCCACTGAAAGAATAGCTAGCAAGAATAGTAGATATTGCCTCATTATGAATTTTTCTCTTATTAGTAACAATATCTTTCATATATTTGGAATAAGGAGGTAACTTGATAGCATCAGTCAGGGGAATTTGCAGAAAAAGAGGTTTCATCCATTCACAAAAATTATTATAATGCTCTTCTTCTTTAGATTTGAGAGACTTACCTGGAAAGGGCATGGGTTTCTGTACCCATGGTTCTCTTTCCTTCCCGTGTCTTCTTGCGATGAAGTCTTCTCTTGTGTACTTCTTGCGTTTATCGGGTCCTTCTTCTTCTCGCACCTCGGGAGGATCATTCTTCTCCTTATCATCTTCTTCGGGCTCAGCACCGTCTTCAGTTTCAGCATCGGAGGTAGATATGTTGTTAGGATGAACAGCAGGTTCTTCACTTGTAATGGGATCATTGGAGTTTTCAGCCTCCTTGTGTTTCTTCTTCTTCTTTTTCTTCTTTGGACAGCTAACAATCTCGTCTTCTACCTGTACTTGAGAATCTTGCTCGATCCTCTTCGGATGCCCCTCGGGATAGAGTGGGTCCTGGGTGTGTGTTCCACCCCTAGTTTTGATGCCATAAGCTTGTATATCCTGTTTAGAATTATTAGCATGCAAATATTTTTGCACATTAGAAATTTGTTCAAGCTGAGTTTGTACCATATGAAAATGCTTTACAAGACATTTAACATCATTAAATGTTCTTTCAAGAACACCAAGAAAACTTTTGATAGCAAGGGAATTATCATGCAACTGACTTTGTATCCTCCTATTAAAATGGTTTTGCTTAATAATAAAATTATCAAGCTCATCTAAACACTGGTCGGGAGGCTTACCTTGAGGGATGTCACTTTCAGTAAAATCTAAAAGAGAGTGTACCTCTACCAAGGTAGGGTGAGTAGTAGGCTCACACAACTTCTCTATAGGCGGTAGATTCTTCACATCTTCGGCTTTAATGCCCTTCTCTTTATAGATTTCTTCTTCTTGCATATCTTCGGGGCTCAGAACAAGCATGCCCCTCTTCGTTGGTGGTGGAGGTGGTTACGGGATGGACCAATCTTCATGGTTCTTGGAAATCTTTCCCATTAATTCTTCGGCATCGTCCGGTGTTCTTTACCTGAAAACACAACCAGCACAGCTATCCAGATAGGATCTAGATTCATCGGTTAGACCAGCATAAAATATATCAAGTAATTCATTCTTGGGGACTTCATGTCCCGGTCTAGCCTTTATTAAGTCACAATACCTCCCCCAAGCTTTAGGGAGGTTCTCATCATGCAATTGTTTAAAGTTATAGATTATTTGCAAAGTAGCATGTTGCACATGAGCAGGAAAATATTTATCAACAGAGAATTGAACTAAGTCCTGAGGACTCTCGATGGAACCATAGGGTAGTGCATCATACCATGCTTTGGCGTTTTCATTCAAAGAAAAAGGAAAAAGCTTGGCCACATAAAAGTTTCGTATCCTTTCATCAGTAGTAAATAAGTTACCTAACTCAGCGAGTTTCGTCAGGTGTGCTATAGCATCATCATTTTCTCTGCCATAAAAGGGGTCATCCTAGACTGTAGATATAAGTGAAAGACCAATAGAGAAATCATAATCAGGATCAGTGATGCATATAGGAGATGTGGCAAATTTAGGACTAGGAATAATCTTGTTCTTCATGGAGTGCTTCTCAAGCAGCTTCTTAATAGCACCAGGGTTACAGTTAACACACTCTTCGAGTTCCCTGCAAATATCATCATCAAGAGTAACATAATCATCATCAAGGATTCTTTCCTTGAGTTCATCTAAGTCTGGGTAACCAAAGGTCTTCCAAGTAAGAATATGGGTAGCAGGAGTCTCAGTCTCGGTATGTGTTGCAACCTTAGCAGTCTGAGTTTCAATATAGTGACCAAGAAAACTAGTATCATCAAGAGTAGTGGAAGCATCATCAAAATTATCGGACATAGTAATGGACTCAGTGGAAGTAGCATGTGGTGGTAGTGGTGAAGCAAACTTACTTATAACGGAAGGTGAATCGAGCGTAACACTGGTACTCAGAATGGTACCTTTTCTTGTAGTAGATGGTAGGATCGGAACCTTGGGGTCTCCTTTCTTACCCATAGCGCATGAAGTGTGGCAAGCAGGATACTTCAAGTAGACTTGTAAATATTGCTATGCCCCCCGGCAACGGCGCCAGAAAACAGTACCTGATGACCCTCAACTGTAGGGGATCGTTTGTAGTGTTCTCGCGGGTAAGTTAACCCAATTTATTGATTCGACACACGGGGAGCCAAAGAGTACTTATAAGCTTTGACAGTTGAGTTGTCAATTCAACTAAACCTGAAATATACTTGCTTGCAACAAAATATTAATAGCAACTGTGGTATGATAGTGATAGTGATAACAGCTAAAGTAAAACAACGGAAATAAACTAGTAGTGACTGATGTCACGAGACTTTACTTCTCGCCCCTCGTTGGTTTACCCAAAGTGGAAGGTTGAGATGTACATAGCAGCAATTTCCCTTAGCGAAGATGCTAAGGTTGAGTGTCGAACCAATAGGACTCCAGCAACGATAAGTAGGTGGTGAAGTGAACAATAGCGCCGTTCACAACTCAGGGTTGCTTACTTCACCTGGACCTACACACACAACAAATAACTTTTCTTCCCAACGAGTACAAAGGAGTTGTCAATTCCTCCGGCCTTGTTGTTTACAAAGGATAAAACGTACGGGATAATAATGATAGTGATAGCAACGGAAAAGTAAATAAAGCAGTAAATTGATAGTGGGTGTAAACAATATTGGAAATATGGACCGGGGTCCTATGATGTTCACTAGTGATGTCGCTCTCCCAAAAGTCGATAAAATAGTCATGCGAGGTAAACAAATTACAGCTGGGAAATTGACAGTATTATGTGTGCAAACCAATGCTAATTATGCTATAAAGAAAGGAAGAGGCTCAAAAGCACGGGCGGTACGCCAAGACTAGTAGACCGAAATCCATTTGCATCAACCTACTAATCATCAACCTTGAGATATTTAGCCAGAACATCTCGTTGGTATTAAGTTGTGAATGCCACCAAAAGTGTAAACTCAAAGCAACGGACAACTGCATTAAAGAACTTTGCGTAAAGTAAACAATCCTTGCACCCGCAAGTACAAGCACCGTTGTTTTCCACCTTGTGGCAACAGCACATCCCCTAGACTCATGTTTCTGTCACTCAAGCTAGTCATCAGGGGGCATGAACCCACAATCATGCATAACGCTCCCTCTTGGAGTCACTACCTACTACTTGGCCAAAGCAATAAACAACAACGGAGAACATGCAAGAATTACTCTAGAACATAAATATAAAAGAGGAGAATCAAATATATTACTCAAACACAATCTGCACATAATCTCATAATCCATCGGAGCCCAGCAAACTCAGCATAGCAACAACAGAAATATTAAATATGTGCCTCGATCATGTAGGGCAGCTCACCAGGTCTAGTCCATGAAGAACAAAGAGGGGAGGAGAACATCACATAGCTAGTATCATAGACCCATGGTCCAAGGTGGACTACTCACGGTTCATCCGGGAAGCGTCCATGATGGTGGAGAAGCTCCCGGAGGTGGTTCCTCCCTCCGGCAGGGTGCCGGGAAGAGGTCTTCTGGTTCTCCCGATCTTGGAAGCGCGGCGGCGGCGGAACAGAGGAGAGATTGCGAAAAAGGGTTCCCGTCCCGGGGGTTTCACGTCACGGGGAATATATGGGAGAAAGGGGGCATCCAGGGGGGCCACCAGGGGTCCAGGCGGCCCCCTGGCGCGGCCCCACCCTAGGGCGACTGGGGCCCTGGTGGGTCCCCTCTGCCCCCCCCCCCCTCGGTGATTCCGGAAGCTTCCTGTACGCTGATTTTTATTGGATTTTTCCCGAATTTTTGGAGCACTTTTAATATGGGGGAAACCTGAAATAGAAAAACAGCAGAAAACAGGAACTGGCACTGGGGTGCACTGAGTTAATAGGTTAGTCCAAATATGATCAAAAGTGTATGGAAGTTCATCAATATCATAGCAATATCACACAAAAGAGTCATGGAGCAAGCAGAAATTATAGATACATTTTGGACGTATCAACATCCCCAAGCTTAATTGCTGCTCATCCTCGAGTAGGTAAATTATAAAAGCATAAATTATGTGGTGACATGCTAACAACCATAAAAGAACTTTTAAGTAAAGCAATCAAGGCACGTAATTCAATTCAAGTCATAACAGGCAAGAGTCTATATTTAGCATTGAAACAAGCAACATAAGAACATAAAGGTGCAAGAGCTCTCGCTGTCCGTGACTCGAATGTCTCCAAATGGTGTTTGCGTGCGAGAAAGGGGATAGGGATATACGAGAGAAAAATTATTTTTGTGTTGAGAACTTAATCTACTAAAGTTTCACACTTGGTCTTCTTTGGAATCTTATCTTGACTCATCCCCAGACCACTAGCCAGGTACAAGTCAAAATGATCCACTCCTTTTCGACATTTGAGCACTCATGGAATGGATGAGCGTAATCAAGAAAGTTGACACTTAGGATGGCAAAGAGAGAATATGGTGGAGGAGGAAGACAAAAAGGTGTGAAAGGTTGACATCAATGAGGACAATCATAGGCAAGAGAAAGCCAAATGATAGATATGATGTGAGGAGTAGGGATTGCCATGCAACGGATGCACATATGAGCTAAGGTAAGCTCTCCAATCGAACTAGTGGGGGTGCATCCAACTTGCTTGCTCAAGAAGACCTAGAGCTCATTTGAGGAGGCTCATCATTGGAATATACAAGCCAAGTTCTATAGTGTGAAGGTCCCAACATAGCTATATGCGTAAATGATAATCTCTATGGAGCACAAGATATAAGAGGGAGTACGATTGTGGATCTCTTAAAAGGAATAGTAGTGTGCCCCCTTCTCTCTTTTTATTTCTTTTTCTCTTTTTTCTATTTTTTGTATTTTTTTGGTGGCCTCAATGGATCTTTCTATTTCTCTCTTTTTTCCTCTTTGGGATCTTTTAATTTGTCCTCTTTGGGATCCTTTAATTTGTCCACTTTGGGATCTTTTCCTCACTTTAGGGGCAACACTCTATATATTACAAGGAGTATAGAAGATCTTTCACACTTTACATAGTACTCAAATCATAAAGAAGATGTAACTATCATGATGTATGCAAATGTATGCCTCTGCCAGTGTAGCAGGATATGCAATGATACTAGCGCGTCATGTAGCAATGATTAGGGCAAGGCCCAACTAGCATGCGGCTCATCGATCAAGCAAGTAGAATGTATGACATGAAGATCAAGTCATGAGAAGATGGATGTTGCATGGAAATATATCTCGGAAAGGCTATGGAAATGCCTTGGTAGGTAGGTATGGTGTCTGTTTTGAGGAAGGATATAAGGAGGTTTATGATGAAAGATTGTATCGTGCCAAGGGTTTGGATGTACCGGCAAAGCTGGACGCCAACTCTCGGAGTGAGCAGAAAGCAATGCACGGCACAAGAGAGGCTAGCAAAATATGGGAAGGTGGAAGTGTCAACATTCGAATACTCACATTATTCCGAAGAACTCATGCACTTATTATTGGTAACTCTCAATGTAATAAGGAGGTTCACAAAGAGACAAGTACCCTTAGGAGGAGTGTATGGGGGTTTGGTTATCCTTGTGCATCCTAGACTCATGGTACGTGAGTGTACTCTAATATTCGACCCCTCAGAAGAGTAGTGATCCATCTAGTAGCTAAAGTTCTCAACTAATTTTGTAAGTTTTGAAAATAAACACGGATTGCCCAAAATAGGACATCTATCACTAATAGGCTAACGCTCTTGACACAAAAAGTCCAAACATTACTCAAAACAATACCTCAAAACTATTGCAAGTTACTACTGCAAAAGAATAGCAACCTCAATTACCTACTTCAAGTCAAGACACACAACTCAGTGCAACAGGCAAACTCTCTAAACAAGATAAACATGAAAACTCAAGAGAGTTCCAGCAACAAACTAAACAAAAGCTCTTTGAATAGATAAGCATCAAAGCTAAGAGCAAAACATGGCAGTAGCTATGAAAAAGATAAAGAACACACACAGCAAAGATAAGCATGAAAAGACCTATGTTGTGTTCTAGATTTTGGAAGTGGAGCGTGTTTCTCTCCCACACAAAGAAAGCTGGGTTCTAACTTGTTATGAACAGCAAGAAAAGCTAAAGAAAACTAAAAATAAAACCTAAGAGTGAGACGCTCCAAGCATAGCACATAACGCATGAAGTGATAAAAATATAGTGAAACGAGAGACGAACTGATAATTGTTGATGGAGAAGGGGATGCACGGGGGCATCCCCAAGCTTAGACGCTTGAGTCTCCTTGAATATTTTTTGGGGATGCATGGTCGTATCCCCAAGCTTGAGCACTTGACACTCCTCGATCTTCTTTCATCATCTTCCCTCGCACACTTGAAAGCTCCCTTCATACATAACTCATAAAATCTTATTAGCGAGGTTAGTACCCATAATAACATAATTTTTCCTTACTGGAAATAAAGATATTCTTGAAGAGCTATTGTTTCTCAAGATTTCCAAAGAGTTTTTGCAAAGAAAAGGCAAGCTTAAGGTTTGAAAAATGAAGAAAAGGCAAAACAGGACAGAATTTGTGAAAAACAGACTACCAGGTAGTAAATAATTTTTTAGGGATACTTCTGCAACTCAAATCAAAAAACTCAGAACATACGAAAGTTTCGTAATTTTATAGAGCACGATGTGTAAAAAATTCAGCTCAAAAAGATGAACTGGGTTTTTCTATGATTTTTCTAGTCACGAGGACAGAATCTGTTTTCTGGACAGCATATCACAACTTTCACTTCCCTTTTCATATGAGGCTATAAAAGGCACAAATCTTGAAATTTAAAGATACAATGATGTTGCTACAGTAGTAACAATCATCAAGACCACTAAAAACAGAAAAAAAATCAAAAAGGAAATCCTAAATTCGTTGCGGGCTGCCTCCCGAAAGCGCTTCTTTAAAGCCATTAGCTAGGCTTATGCAAATAGATCAAGTCTTTTCAAGAAAATAACTAGCCCGTGTGACGGACTCAAAAGGCAACTTAATCTTTTTCCTAGGGAAGTGTTCCATCCCTTTCTTGAGAGGGAATTGGAATTTTATAATCCCTTCTTTCATATCAATAACAGCACCCTCGGTGCGAAGAAAAGGACGTCCCAAAATAATTTGACAAGAAGGTTCACATTCAATGTCCATAATAGTAAAATCAACGGGAACATAATTGTCATTGACAATGATAAGAACATCATCGATCTTCCCCAAAGGTTTCTTTACGGAAGAATCGACGAGACGAACACCAAAAGAACAAGCATCAAAATGTTTCAATTCAAATATATCATACATTCTTTTGGGCATAACAGAGGTACTAGCTCCAACATCACATAAAGCATAGCAAGAAAAGTTATTCAACTTAATTTTAATCATAGGATCCCAACCATCTTCTAGCTTTCTAGGTATGGAGGCTTCTATCCTAAGCTTCTCCTACCTAGCTTTGATGAGAGCATTAGTGATATGCTTCGTGAAGGCAAGATTAAGTGTGCTAGTGTGGGGGTCTCTAGACATCTTGTGAAGGAAACGAATAACTTCATAAAGGGTGCAATTATCAAAGTCAAGGTCACTACTATCAAGTAAAGTGATAGTGGTGTCCTTTAGGCTCGCTTGTTTGGTAGATTCTATGGTCATAGGAATTTCTTCTTCTACGGGTTAGGTCATAGCATCACCATTAATAGGTCCTATGGGACTAGGGGTGCATTGGGTGCTAAGAGTTTGGATATCCTCAACCACTTGGATAGTAGCAACGGTATGTTGTGTAGGAAGGCTCTTAATTCTATCTTCTTCCTCCTTTTCTCTTAGCATACTCTCTAATTCAGAAGTGGAGTTTTTGGTGCTAGGATAAGTGTTGTTGTTCCCATAGTTGTTGGAGGAGAACGTTCTAGGATTGCTACCAAAGTTACTCCTATAGGCATTGTTGTTGAAGTTGTTTCTAGAGATAAAGTTCACATCTACTTGATCTTGAGCAATCAAAGAATTTAAAGGTACATCTTGAGGATCAATAGGAGATTTCTTGGTAAGTAGAGACATAATCAAGTCAACTTTTTAATTTAGGAAGGAGATCTCCTCGACAGAGTTTACCTTCCTACCTGTTGGAGCTCTTTCGGTGTGCCATTGGGAATAGTTGGTCATCATCTCATCGAGAAGTTTCGTGGCAGCACCAAGTGTAGTTGACATAAAGATTCCTCCCACGGCCAAATCTAGCAAGTTCCACGAGGTAAAGTTCAAGCCTGCATAAAAAGTTTGGATAACCATCCAAGTAGTCAAACCATGCGTAGGGCAATTCTTAACAAGAGATTTCATGTGTTCCCAAGCTTGGGCAACGTGTTCATTATCCAATTGTTTAAAATTCATAATAAAGCTCCTCAATTGGATAATCTTAGCAGTAGGACAGTACTTCCCAATAAAAGCATCCTTGCACTTATCCCAAGAATCTATGCTATTCGTAGGCAAGGATTGAAACCAGATTTTAGCTTCATCTCTCAAGGAGAAAGGAAAAAGCTTCAGAATAACAATATCACCATCTACTTCTTTGTACTTTTGCATATCACAAAGCTCAATAAAATTATTTAAGTGCAAAGCAGCATCATCTCTAGCACCAGAGAATTGATCTTTCATAACAAGGTTCAGCAAAGCAGGTTTAATCTCATAAGAAGGTGATGAAGTAGCAGGTGTAGCAATAGGAGTGCAGATAAAGTCACTGTTGTTGTGACTAGTAAAGTCACACAACTTAGTGGTCTCAGAGGAACCAATAGTAGCAGCAAGAAAGATAACTATTTTTCTAATTTTTGATAAAGGACACTAAAGCAAAAACTGAAAGGTAAATAAACAAGACTAAAAAGCAAAGATAAAAGATAGTGTGCAACTCCCCTATCTTGAAGAGTGGAGTCCCCGGCAACGGCGCCAGAAATTGCTTTGATGTCACGAGACTTTACTTCTCACCCCTCGTTGGTTTACCCAAAGTGGAAGGTTGAGATATAGATAGCAGCAATTTCCCTGAGCGAAGATGCTAAGGTTGAGTGTCGAACAAATAGGACTCCAGCAACGATAAGTAGGTGGTGAAGTGAACAATGGCGCCGTTCACAACTCAGGGTTTCTTACTTCAACTGGACCTGCACACACGGCAAATAACTTTGCTTCCCAACGAGTACAGAGGAGTTGTCAATTCCTCCGTCCTTGTTGTTTACAAAGGATAAAACGTACGAGATAATAATGATAGTGATAGCAACGGAAAAGTAAATAAAGCAGTAAATTGATAGTGGGTGTAAATAGTATTGGAAATATGGACCGGGGTCCTATGATGTTCACTAGTGATGTCTCTCCCAAAAGACGATAAAATAGCCATGCGATGTAAACAAATTACAGCTGGGCAATTGACAGTATTATGTGCGCAAACCAATGATAATTATGCTATAAATAAAGGAAGAGGCTCAAAAGCACGGGCGGTACGCCAAGATAAGTAGACCGAAATCCATCTGCATCTACCTACTAATCATCCACCTTGAGATATCTATCCAGAACATCTCGCTGGTATTAAGTTGCGAATCCCACCAAAAGTGTAAACTCAAAGCAACGGACAACTGCATTAAAAAACTTTGCGTAAAGTAAACAATCCTTGCACCCGCAAGTACAAGCACCGTTGTTTTCCCCCTTGTGGAAACAACACATCCCCTAGACTCATGTTTCAGTCACTCAAGCTAGTCATCAGGGGGCATGAACCCACAATCATGCATAACGCTCCCTCTTGGAGTCACTACCTACTACTTGGCCAAAGCAATAAACATCAACGGAGAACATGCAAGAATTAATCTAGAACATAAATATAAAAGAGGAGAATCAAACATATTACTCAAACACGATCTGAACATAATCTCATAATCCATCGGATCCCAGCAAACTCAGCATAGCAACAACAGAAATATTAAATATGTGCCTCGATCATGTAGGGCAGCTCACCAGGTCTAGTCCATGAAGAACAAAGAGGGGAGGAGAACATCACATAGCTAGTATCATAGACCCATGGTCCAAGGTGGACTACTCACGGTTCATCCGGGAAGCGTCCATGATGGTGGAGAAGCTCCCGGAGGTGGTTCCTCCCTCCGGCAGGGTGCCGGGAAGAGGTCTTCTGGTTCTCCCGATCTTGGAAGCGCGGCGGCGGCGGAACAGAGGAGAGATTGCGAAAAAGCGTTCCCGTCCCGGGGGTTTCACGTCACGGGGAATATATGGGCGAAAGGGGGCATCCAGGGGGGCCACCAGGGGTCCAGGCGGCCCCCTGGCGCGGCCCCACCCTAGGGCGACTGGGGCCCTGGTGGGTCCCCTCTGCCCCCCCCCCCCCTCGGTGATTCCGGAAGCTTCCTGTACGCTGATTTTTATTGGATTTTTCCCGAATTTTTGGAGCACTTTTAATATGGTGGAAACCTGAAATAGAAAAACAGCAGAAAACAGGAACTGGCACTGGGGTGCACTGAGTTAATAGGTTAGTCCAAATATGATCAAAAGTGTATGGAAGTTCATCAATATCATAGCAATATCACATAAAAGAAGCATAAAAGAGCCAGCAGGATTAAAAACACTGTCGGCTAGGGATATGGATGGTTTGGGCGATGCATGAATGAGAGTGAACATGTAATAGATTCTAACATGGGGTAAGGCACACCGAAAAGTGAAAACCCACAACTACAGGGGATCGAGATAGTCTTCGCGGGTAAGATAACCCAATTTATAGATTCGACTCAAGGGGAGCCAAAGAATACCCACAAGCTTTAATAGTGGAGTTGTTAATTCCACCGCACCTGAGATACAATTACTTGCAAAAAAATATTAATAGTAACTGCGATATGGAAGTGATGATAGCAACGGAAATAGTGGTGGTGAAATAGCGACAGTAAAATAGCAAAAGCAAACAACTAGTAACCAGCAGAATTAAAACACTGTAGTCTAGGGAGATGGATGCTTGGTGATGGCTTCTCGCCCCTCGTTGGTTACCCCAAGTGGAAGGTTTGAGATGTAGCGCAGCAGCAAGTTTCCATCGGTGAAGATACCAAGGTTTGTCTCCCGTAAGACTCCGGATATGATAAGTAGGTGTCAGCGGTGCAACTGACGTGGACCTGCACACAGACACAGATAACTTTGTTCCCAACGAAGTTCAGAGAGGTTGTCAATCTCTCCGGTCTTGTTGTTCACAAAGGGTAAAACACAAGGGATAATGATAGCAATTGAAAGTACAAGCAGAAAAGTAAAGATAGCGTGGAAACAGTAATAAGGATATGGACCGGGATACGTGATGTTCGCTAGTGATGTCTCTCTCCCAAAAGACGGTAAAACTGCTATGCGAGGTAAACAAATTACAGAAGGGCAATTGATAGGATTATGAACGCACCGCAATACTAACTATGCTACAAAAGAAAGGAAGAGGCTCAAAAGCACGAGCAGTACGCCAAAATAAGTAGACCGAAATCCAACTACATCTACTACTAATCATCCACCTTGAGATATCTATCCAGAGCATCTCGCTGGTATTAAGTTGCGAGCCCCACCCAAAGTGTAAACCCAAAGCAACAGAAAACTACATTAAAAAGCACTTTGTGTAAAGTAAACAATCCTTGCAACCGCGGTTACAAGCACCGTTGTTTTCCCCTTGTGGCAACAGCACATCCCCTAGAATCATGTTTCGGTCACTCAAGCGTGTCATCGGGGGGCATGAACCCACAATCGAGCATAACGTTTCCTCTTGGAGTCAGTACCTACTACTTGGCCAAAGCAATAAGCAGCAACGGAGAACATGCAAGAATTACTTAGGAATAAAAATATAAGAGATAAAAACCAAATATATTACTCTATCAGAATCTGAACATAATCTCATAATCCATCAGATCCCATCAAACTCAGCATAGCAAAAGCAGAAATATTACAAAAGTGCCTCGATCATGTAGGGCAGCTCACGAGGTCTAAACCATGAAGAACAAAGAGGGGAGGAGAACATCACATAGCTACTGATCACGGACCCATGGTCCAAGGAAAACTACTCACGAGACATCCGGGGAGCATCCATGGTGAAGAGGAGACTCCCGGAGGTCGGTCCTCCCTCCGGCAGGGTGCCGGGAAGAGGTCTTCTGGTGCTCCCAATCTCGGAAGCGCGGCGGCGGCGGAACAGAGGCGAGATCGCAAAAAATGGTTTTGTCTCCGGAGTTTCCCCGTGACGGAGAATAAATAGGCGAAGGGGGGAAGCCAGAGGTGGACCAGGGGCCCCAGGCGCCCCCCTGGCGTGGCCAGGGGTGGGGCCGCGCCGGGTGGCCGCCTGGGCCCCCCTGGCTCCCCTCTGGCCCCACTCGGGCTCTCCGCAAAGCTTCCTGTACGCTGATTTTGCCTGTATTTTTCCCGGAATTTTTCTGGCACTTTTTATATGGGGGAAAACTAAAATAGAAAAATAGCAGAAAACAGGAACTGGCACTAGGGTGCACTGAGTTAATAGGTTAGTCCAAATATGATCAAAAGTGTATGAAAGTGTATCTAGATCATAGCAATATCACACAAAACATGCATGGAGCAAGGAGAAATTATAGATACGTTTTGGACGTATCAACATCCCCAAGCTTAATTCTTGCTCGTCCTCGAGTAGGTAAATGATAACAGCATAATTTCTGTGGTGACATGCTAGCAACCATATAAGAACTTTGAAAAGTACAGCAATCAAGGTTAGAGATTCAATTCAAGTCATAACATGCAAGAGTCTATATTAGCATTGAAACAAGTAACAAAAGAACATTAGGTGCAAGAGCTCTCTCTGTCCGTGACTCGAATGTCTCCAAATGGTGTTTGAGTGCAAGAAGGGGGATAGGGACTACGAGAAAAAGTATTTTTGTGTTGATAACTCAATCTACTAAAGTTTCACACTTGGTCCTCTTTGGAATCTTATCTTGACTCATCCCCAGACCACTAGCCAGGTACAAGTCAATTTGATCCACTTCTTTTTGATATTCTGAGCACTCATGCAATGGATGAGCGTAAGCACGAGAGTTGACACTTAGGATGGCAAAGAGCGGAGTACGGAGGAGGAAAACAAAAAGGATGAGAAAGGCTCACATCAATGAGGACAATCATAGGCAAGAGATGCCAAATGATAGATATGATGTGAGGAGTAGGGATTGCCATGCAACGGATGCACATACGAGCTAAGAAGCTCTCCAAAGGAACTAGTGGGGGTGCATCTAACTTGCTCGCTCATGAAGACCTAGAGCTCGTTTGAGGAGGCTCATCCTTGGAATATGCAAGCCAAGTTCTATAGTGTGAAGGTCCCCACATAGCTATATGCATAATGATCATCTCTATGGAGTACAAGGATATAGAGGGAGTACTAGTGTGGATCTCTCAAAAGGATAGTAGTGTGGCCCCTTTCTCTCTTTTTATTTATTTTTCTCTTTTTTTCTAATTTTTTGTATATTTTGGTGGTCTCAATGGCTCTTTCTATTTAACTCTCATTTGTCCTCTTTGGGATCTTTTATTGTGTCCACTTTGGGATCTTTTCCTCACTTAAGGGCGACACTCTATTTTACAAGAAGGTAAAGGAAATCTTTCACACTTTACAAGGTACTCAAAATCATAAAGAAGATGTAACTATCATGATGTATGAAATGTATGTCTCTGCCAGTGTAGCAGGAACATGTATGACATGAAGATAAAGTCATGAAGAGGTGGATGTTGCATGGCAATGTAACTCGGAAAGGCTATGGAAATGCCTGGATAGGTAGGTATGGTTTCTTTTTTGAGGAAAGATATAAGGAGGTTTATGATGACAAAGCGTATCATGCCAAGGGTTTGGATGTAATGGCGAAGGTGGACACCAACTCTCGGAGTGAGAAGAAGCAATGCACGGCACGGGAGAGGCTAGCAAAATATGGGAAGGTGGAAGTGTCAACTTTCAATACTTACATTAGTCCGAAGAACTCATGCACTTATTATCGGTAACTCTCAATCTAATAAGGAGGTTCACAAAGAGACAAGTACCCCGAGGAGGAGTGTATGGGGGTTTGGTTATCCTTGCGCATCCTCGACTCATGGTACGTGAGTGTACTCTAATATTCGATCCCTCCAAAGATTAGTGATCCATCTAGTAGCTAGAGTTCTCAACTGGTTTTGTAGGTTTTGAAAATAAAGACGGATTGCCCAAAATACGACACCTATCACTAATAGGCTAGAGCTCTTGACACCAAAAGTTCAAACATTACTCATACCAATACCTCAAAACTATTGCAAGTTACTACTAAAATTAAATAGCAACCTCAATTACCTACTTTCAAGACAAGACACAACTTAGTGCAACAACCAACTCTCTTTAACAAGATAAACATGAAAACTAAGAAGATTTCCAGCAACAAACTAAACAAAAGCCAAGGCTCTTGCTAAAGACAAACTAAGACTAAAACTAAACATGATAGTAGCTATGAAAAGATAAAGAACACACAACAGCAAAAAGATAAGCAGGAAAAATCCTATGATGTGTTCTAAATTTGAAAGTGGATCGTGTTTCTCTCCCACACAAAGTAAGACGGGATCTAACTTGTTACGAACAGCAAGCAAAGCTAAAGGAAACTAAAAATAACACCTAAGAGCGAGACGCTCCAAGCATAGCACATAACGCATGAAGTGATAAAAATATAGTGAGACGAAGGACGAACTTATGATTTTTGATGGAGAAGGGGATGCACGGGGGCATCCCCAAGCTTAGACGCTTGAGTCTCCTTGAATATGTATTGGGGATGCATGGGGGCATCCCCAAGCTTGAGCGCTTGACACTCCTGAATCTTCTTTCATCATCTTCCATCGCACACTTGAAAACTCCCTTCATACATAACTCATCATAAGCTGATTAGAGAGGTTAGTACCCTTAATAAAATAATTTTTTCCCACTGGATATAAAGATATTCTTGAAGATCTACTGTTTCTCAAGAGTGAAAAAAAGTTTTTGCAAAGAAAAAGCAAGCTTAAGGTTTGCAAAAGTTAAGAGAGACAAAACGTGGCAGAATCTGTGAAAAACAGAACAGAAGGTAGTAAAGAATTTTTTAGGGGCACTTATTCAACTCAAATAAAAAACTCAGAACATACGAAAGTTTCACAATTGTATAGAGAACGCTTTCAAAACAGTTCAGATCAAAAAGATGATCTGGTGATTTGATTCGAATTTTTCTGTCAAGGGACAGAATCTGTTTTCTGAACAGCATGTCAGAACTTTTGCTTCCCTTATCATAAGAGGCTATAACTTGGCACAACGCTGAAAAATAAAGATACAATGATGTCGCTACAGTAGTAACAAACATCAAGACACAACAAAAGAAAAAATAAAAACCTAAATTCGTTGCGGGCTTCCTCCCGAAAGCGCTTCTTTCGAGCCATTAGCTAGGCTTAAAGATTATGAAAGATGCTCACAAGAGAATAAGAATTGAAGCAAAAGAGAGCATCAAGAAGCAAATGTGAAACAAATTTAAGCCTAACCCACTTCCTATGCATAGGCATATTGTAAGAAAATAAATCAAAGAAGCACAAAGTGACATGCATAGGAAGGTAGAACAAGAACAACTTCAAAACTTTCAACATGAAGAGAGGTGTTTTTGTAACATGGAAGTTTCTACAACCAAACTTTCCTCTCTCAAAGTAATTTTCAGTAGCATCATGAACAACATAAAGAATATAACTATCACATAAATCATGTTGTTCATGACCTACAAGCACACGTGTATTATTTTCAACACGGTTTTTAGGACGATAAGATAGATGCAACCCATCACATTGAGCTTTGATAAGAGGAAAATTCTCCGGAGTTGGAGACTTTAAAAGGATAATAGGACACTCAAGTGTGGGTGCGATAGCAAAAATTTCATGCTTAACATGAGGAACTATAGCAAGTTCATCTCGATAAGCATCATCCATAGTGGCATCAAGGCCATAAGCATAGAAGGCATCAACTTCATGAAAAAGGGATATTTCAAAAGAATCCATAGGATCATAATACTCATATAAGGTAAGAGTCAAAGAGTTACTCTCATTAGAAGGTAGACATGTATGGCTCCATTCTTCCTCCTTTTTTTCGTCACTCTCCTCCTCTTCTTCATCCAAAGAGCTTTCAGGTTCAGTAATTTCTTCTTCTATAGAGTCCTGCAAAACATTAGTCTCTTTATTTGGGGGAGAGATTCTCTCAAGATGATCAGTAATATAATAATTTGCATCATAATTTTCCAAACAATAGTTAAGTATAGAAAGACTCTCAGATTTGTAAAGGGCGTCATCAATATTTTCAAGAAAAGAAGTAATTTCATAGGCACCCTTAAAAGCAACAAATTCTTCTATTTGTTCTACATCATAAAAATCATAATTTCCCTTAGCATAAGAAGCTAACGTTTCATCCTCATTGTACTCACATTGGAAAGCAAGGTGTTTGTGCCTCATAAAGCAACAAGATTCATCCCTGCAGAAAGATATATTATATATTGAGCACAAGTTTTTAGCATACTCATACGATTTATGTATGAGTCTCCACAAGTGTATCCCTTTTTGAGACAAGCGGTATTCCTTGTAATATTCTTGTTGATCCTCGGTGAATCCTCCATGCCAATAAGATCTAGTTTCAAAGAAGTTAGACATTGATTGGCAAGTAAGGAACTAGACATACTATATATATTTATTTATTTTGATTTTTGATATTGTGGCACCCCGGCTCAGAGGACCGGAACGCCCCGTGCACCAGCCCAGAGATCAAGTCTTCTGGAGCACGGCACTGATTGATATAGAACTGAACAACTTTCTATTACCAAATATAGGGGTACACGAGGTCTATTACAACGCTAGCGGAGATACAGCTTGCTCCTCAGGCTAGCCTCAGCTCTACACAGACCAGCAGCATAACTCTAGCAACGGAATATCGACGGCAGCGGAACAATAATGGCGGTGATGAACTCCAATCCACAGGGACACTAGCTGGGAAACCTCCTAGCTCGCAAACACCGGGAACGTCGTCCTACGCATCCAAGCATGGCCTGCAAATCTGGCATAACACGCCAGGTCAGTACATTGAATGTACTTGCAAGCTCACAACAACCATGCAACAAGGCAAAACAATAACATGCCAACAGGTTAAGGTATATTAGTGAATTAAACAGGTGAGCAGCAATATCATGCAAGCATATAAGCATATTAACAGCATTAAGTCTAATGCACACACAATGTACCCCACATGATTGTCGCACGATCACGTGGCTTACCTCGGAGTCCTTATAGACTCAAACACCGGGTCACCTCGTGACCATTCACTTCCACAGGTCGTCGTATGACCAAACGGGTCATCGCACGACCATCCAACGGGTTAGGTGTCCTCTGTTACCACCCAACCAATCCACTCATTGCATGACCATCCACTTACAGCAAACTTTCCACCCTACTCAAGTTGATCGTATGGTGTGACCTAGTACGAACTGTGTCCCATGACTGAGGAAGCGGCTATTCGAATATATTTTGACTCTGCAGAGTTTGTGCATGTTACGCACATTATGGAGTTCCTCCTCCATCCAGCACCCCGGTACTTGTCCCACAGGATCCTTGGAACTCGCACCGCAGGAGTGGACTAGGACATCTCCAATGAGACTGATATACCGAGTGTCCCTCTTACCGTATCACCGACATCCCGTCTTGGGTAGCCCTGTGGTTCGGTGTCCACGTTACCACCTGAACCACCGGTGGTTAGGTGTCCTCAGTTACCACCTTAACCACTACTTTTCCCAACACTGGACCGCGCGCATAACAACTCTGACTTTCAAGGTTATCACCACCTACCGGGCCAGGGTAGCGTGCATGCATAACCTCCCCTAGATGGCGATACCAATCAGAGAACCCACCGGCAGACCGAATCAAGGCCCGCCCATACAAGCAAATGTGGCTGCACGGATAAGTCCGGTTCGGTGGCACCTGATCAACTTGTCATGAAGCGTTTCTCCAACAGCGAACACAAGTATTAGGTGAAACATGAGTATCAGATCATAACAATGCATAGCATATTAACATGAGAGTTCCAGATATGATCAAGCACATTTTAGATGGCGAACTTATCCGTGTTAAAAAGGTTCATTTATTAACATGGCATCATTTCGAATGCAGTTAAGCATAGCTTAGGCATAGCATGAACTAGCATAGATATAACATGATCAACTTAGTATGGTGTTGTTGTGGTTAGATGGTGCATAGTATAACATGGCAATGATATGATTAAAACATAGCATGGATATAACATGGAAAAACAAAGCATAACCATAGCATATTCAAAGGTAGCATGGCAGTACAACATCAATCATGGCATGGCAACAATCATAGCATGGAAAAAACAACATTAAACCTAGCAACGGTAACATGATCACGGTCACCGATATAAGCATATCATCGAAAAGCAATTTTTAGAACACGTCAAAGCTTTGCAAAGGTGCAAAGGGTATTTTTGTGGCTTGCCTTCACCAGAGGAGTGTGGAACACTCCCGGTCTTCGACACCAACAAAGCCCTGCAAAAACCAAACTAAACGGCACGGCGAGAAGGGGGGGTCAGATCACTTTGACCTAACCAGCAAAATAACAAAAATAATAATGGCATAAAACCTATTCCAACACGAAGAGGAGCTCGATACAAAACCAACGCAAAAATAATTGCCTCATTTGGACTTACGGTTGCGGAGATACGACCGAAACGGTGTCGGGGCTGATTTTGGGTGTGGAATACGCTTTCTGACAGTGAAAACGTATTTCGGGCTGCTATGAGAAGAAAATCGTTTTCCAGAAGTGGAAACGTATTTTGGGCTGAGGAAAAGAAGAATACGCCTTCCGAAGTTGAAAGCGTATTTTTGAACGGGGGCGCCTCCACTTAAGCTGAATGGGCTGGGCCCGCGTGTCAGCCTCCGCAGATTCAATGATGGGTGGGGCCCACGGGCTTCTCTCTCCTCCCCTGTCTCTTCTTCCTCCTCCTGCCGAACAGAGGACGGCCACGGGAGGCCGCCGCTGCTGGCGACGCCTGCACTGGCGAGGAGCGAGGCAAGCTCGCCGGAGGTGAAGTCGGGCGCGGCTCGCCGTGCTCCCTCCGCTGGTGGTCACGGGACCTTGCAGGCGGTCTGTGGCCTTGGTCCAGAAAAAGGAACGCGGCCACGGCGGATGGCGGCCGGTGCACTACGGGCATGGCGGGAGAGAAGCTCCGGCGAGCTTCTGGGAGGGCGGCGGCTGCTGGAGGACGAGGGGGTGGCGCAGGTGAGGAATGGGCAGAGGGGGAAGGCTAGGTGACGCCAATTCATAGGGGCCCGACGGCGGCACTGGAGGTAACTGGGGGAGCTAGGCGTGCTCCGGCGCAAAATTGGAGGCGGGCGAGCGGCTAGGAGGATGTGGGGGTGCTGTGGGAGCTGCTCTGGAGGTCTAGGGTGCCTCCTTTTAAAGGGGAGGAGGGAATCCGAGCTCCGGGATCGTGACAATGGAGACGGTGGCCAAGCGTGCGATGAACAGGGGCTTTGAGGGCGACTCGACGGCCGGCGTGCTGCCTGGGGAGGTGGAAAAGGCGTGCGGCACGGGTTGACATCAATAAGACGACAGTGGCACCCTGTAGCTCGAGGGGGACGCGTCGGGCACGCTTAGTGCGTGGCCAGAGCACGCCTGAAGCTGCCAAGGGCGTGGCCACAAAACACAAAAGGGAAGGGTTATCTGGGGGAGGTTTCTTCGTGGCCAAGGATGTCTATCCTGTCGTCCTTTGAAAGCTGATCACTGTGGTATCCTTGAATGGTCATTTGGGGCACTTTGGTGATCTCTATCTCAAGGAGAAGTTTGATGCAGCAAACTTGGACATGAAGCAGTGCTCACATGGTGGGGTTTTGTGTAGGACCGGTTTGTCACATGGCTTTGGGGTACAAAGGACTAGAGTACTGTGGCTTTTGGGCTCAAACAACACCATGTACATGGTACTTGCTTTGTAAATGGCACAATGCTGCAGAAGGTGCTTGTGATGTGCCATGTCTTGTACATTTCTCCCCTAGGTATGATATTTTGCACAGGTCAATCATACACTAGGATCAGTATGTACACCAAGTTTCATCTCATTTGGAGCAATATTTTTGGTACTTCCTTTATAAAGCACCAAATAGGTCAGAAGGGTGTTGGTGAGGCTAGCATCACATAGGATTGTTGGAATTGGCTCAATATTGGTGTAGCTTGATTATTTGGCATGGTTCACATGTGTGTAAAATTTCATAGCCATTGGACACACATAGCTAGCACTTGCTTCACAATGTTTCCCACTGACCAGAAACTTAAACATGATGGTGCACACACATGGATGATTGGATTTGGCTCAAATCTGGTTTGGTGGAGTTATTTGGTGGTAGTATCATGCTCAAAAAGTTTCAAGGCAAATGGGATCGCCTATCATGCACTTGCTTCACAATACCCCCTTGCTGCATCCAAACTTTGGCAATTTATTGTGGGAGTTTGGCTAAGAAAATGGTGGTGGAATTTGGTGGAGATCAATCATATGATCATATGAGGTTGCACAAAAAGTTTCACCAGCAATGGATCAAGGAAAATGGCACTCCCTTCGCAAAGCTCCAATCTGCCCCCACAGACAAATGAATTTTTCTAGAGGAAAAATCCACCTGGGCTATGAAATGTTTTTGGAGAATTTGGCAAGATATGGCATCAATGACATGTGGGAATTATTTGGGGATTTATGGAGCAACATAAATAGGGGTTGCTTCACAAACCTCAAATAATAGGAATATCCCTTTTATTGGAAAAAGGAATACTTGGCTTGAATAAAATGGTGGCTTGGATGAGGTGGATCATTGAAATGGCATTGGACAGGCTTGGATTCAAGGGTCACTTGAGCATGGAAAGAAAATATGCTCAAGTTTCAAGTCCAACGAGGTGATCAAAATCAAATCCAATCGCAAATCCAGAAATAAATCAGAAAAGTTTTCGTAAAAAGAAAGTTCCAAAATCCAGGGTGTCACAAACCTACCCCCCTTAGAAAAATCTCGTCCTCGAGATTTCGTTGCTCAGGGAACCATCGCAAACTTACCGTCCTTCGGAAACTTGTTGCTTCTCGGATTTCCTTTTTACCGCGTATTGTTCCCATAGTAGCATCCAATATATCTACTGAGGGGGTTTACTTCACCCGATCTGTAGTTCTGACAGAATGTTCTTCCTTGATACCTCACATCCTTTCCTGCTGATTTCCATCCTCATATCTTCTGGATTGTATGGTAACGGAATGTCTTGTCATCGGCTGAATGCTGACGATACCCATACTGTTTCTGGGGTACCTCGGGTGTTATTCGTGGTACGGTCTTGAATCCTTTGCATTGGCCTTTTCGACAAGAGCTTGGCCTTCATCGGTAGGTGGTATCTCAGAGTGTTTACCATTGGGACCTTGACTGACGGCACGTGGGATTGCCTCGCATTCCTTTGGCCTCTCCACTGTGCTCAAGGGTTCGAAGCAGGGCACAATTTCTGGACATGTACTCATGCTGAGGTTTACCTGACTTGACTGGTCTTCCCGGGTGGCGATCGGTCCTGATATGCTTCAATCCGGTTCTGGTATTGAAATGCCGAGCTGAGCGGGTGACCCTTCACGAAGCGGACGGGGTATCTCGACAAGACAGATGATGCCAAACTTGAGTACTTGCTCGGGCTAACTGGATCGGTACACGGTCCTTAGCCCATAGTGAATGAGCTTTCTTCGTGGTAGATATCCACGGTGGTCCACGTGACTTCAAATGATCGCGGAAAATTTGACTTGAGGTCCATGCAATTCATTATGTCTAACCCGTCGGGCTCGAGGGTTGCATGCCTCTAACAACTTGCGAAGTGTCACGCTTGCTCGGACCGCAGCAAGGTTTGACATCTGCCATGTCTGTTTGTCCTGGGTCTTGCCTCTGCGGCAATCACCTTTCTTGTACTGGCATTTCTTCGGTCAGGGTTCTTTCCTTGTTGCATAACTGCTTATCGTTCTGCCGCAATCTTGGAGATAGACCGGTTACCATCGCCTTTTGTTTCTTGTTTCATCCCGATAACCGTGGTTGCAATGAACGGGGTCTCCAGATTATTCTGCTTTGGAGCCTTGTCGGTCGTGAGGAGCTGTCCTTCATGACGGGAGCATGATTCAATGTTCATTGCTTATTTCCTTCAGGGTGTTTCCTCACGACTTTGTCAGTCTTTCTTCCAGGCTGAGATGTGTACCTGACTTTTCTGCTGACTTGCCTTCCGAGAGTTGCGGTTCTTCACCGTCGTTCATGTGCATAATTCTTCCTTGATTACGAGCATAGTGGTATCCACACCGGGGTAGCTTTCATACTTAATAAGAATACCCATCACCATATGCGGGTCCCGACGATGCTGAAGTCTTCACTGTACTGCATGGCTGGATTTCTGACAATACCGTTGCAGGTATGATGACGCATCGAGGAAGACTGGAATCTTGTCCGCGAAGCTTGGGGTATCTTGCTGGGGAAGGTTGGGTACCGTACCCCGGAAGCTTGCTCTGGTGGCGTATCGAGGAAGGCAGGGTGTCGTACACGGGAAGCTGCCTCGATAGCTTGCTGAAGAAGGATGGGTGTCTTTCCCTGGAAGCTTTCTGAATAACTTACTGACGAGGATGGGTTGTTTTGTCACGGAAGTTTGCCTCTAGCACTGTGGATATACCGGTCCCTTCTGCTTGAAGTTTCTGTGGTAAATCACTGTAAACGACCGAGCGGCTTGTGCTGGAGTCCATCCATGTGGCGTACCGAGCATGATCAAGTGTCTTGCACTGTAAGCTTCTGTCGGTGGCTTGTGGAGGAAGGCCAACTGTCTTGGCTGAGAAGATATCTCGGTAGCGTACCGAGGAAGGATGATACACTGTACAAGTCGGCTGTACCGGGTACCTTGTCACGGAAGGCTGAGGTTCCTTCTGTTCGAAGCTTTCCCTCAATGACGTGGAGGTAAATCTGACCACGGTGTCTAACAGGCTTCTGACTGCCGGCTGGTGAGGGGAAAACATTCTTCCGATCATTTGGGCTTCATGATGTGTCTTGGTCACTTTTCGGAATATACCGAAATAATTTGTATTGCATCGGACTGTAGCTGGTGTTTGTCCTGCCTTGGGTGCATATGCTTGGGTCATAGTCTTTGCTTATCTTTGCATGAATCTCTGCGACTGTCATGGTTGATGTAGACGGGACTCAATGGATAGCTTGGGTATCATCCATTCGTGAGCCACTTGCTTCCAACGCAACTGGGTACGAATCCTTTTTGACTTGCTGATTTCTCGCATCATTGCGGCCTTTAACTGTGTGAGTGTTCAGGTTGTTCTGAAATGCAGGCATGATGGTTGTCATATGCTTCATACTTGAGCAAAAAGTATGAGATGCAACCGGGTATGCGTCATTCTTGTCTGGTTGATTTCCTTATTACTTTGTGATCTTCCACTGATAGAATCTTCATGACTGTAACATCCACCGGAGTAATGTTGACTTGGTTCATTCAGGAAGAACTCATATGGGGTTCAACACTTCTGCTGCAAGCTGGTGTGGGTCCTTGACTTGGTGTCTTCACGCTGCCCTGCGGTATTGCACTGGTTCTTCGAGGTATGCGGGGTTATGAGCAACTTTTCATCGGGGCGGAGAAAGTGACACCAAAGAACCAAACGAAGAACCAACGAAGAAAACCACGGGGCAAAAGCAAACGAGAAGCGGTTTTCTACTTCATCAGCTTTAGCGGTGGTCGATGATTATCCGGACTCCTTGCAAAGAAAACAGCGAATAACCCAGTAGCCACCAGAACGGTCTTTACAACTCAGATCTAGGACTTGTACTGGAATAGCTCAAGCATTGCTCAAGACGGCCGACCGAAATCAGCTCAGAACATGAGACAATGTTGATAAAAAGAATGCAGAGGTCCCCTAAGACGGCCGAGAAAACTGCTTAGAACATAGGGTCTCCACTGCGAAAAGAAACTCAACAACTACCCGAGACGGACGAAAAGCAGCTCAGAACACGGGTCGGTTGTTGAAAAGAGAAACCTAAAAAAGGCATCCACTCCGGACGGCCGACGATGCATCAGCTCAGAACCAGACGTGGTGCCAATATCGAAGAACAACAAGCAAGGGTTCGTCCAAGTCAACTAACACCTGCCAAAACAGAGTTAGTAACTGCCGAGGAAACGAACAAATAACCAACAACGAGAATTAAGAAAGAACAGCAACACTGAACAAGCACTGAGATCACACGCAGGATCTCAACTTATTGCTACACACATCAACATGCAACAGGAAACATGCAATACTACTACTCATGCATCACGAACTACGCGAAGCTCAGGCGTTCTGATCTGACGGCGGGTTGCCGGGGGTGGCAGGGGTGGGTGAGGAAATTGACAACGATAAGGCTGCGGCAAGAGCTCTCCTTGCATCCCTTGCATCACGGACTAGCTCGACGATGAGGGCGTACTGGGAGATCATGTAGCGGGACATGGTGATCACCGCTGCATCGGCTCCCGCCAGAGGGCGAGGAAACCTTACTTGCTGCGGAATCGCTCCCAAGGTGGGGTAGAAATGGAAGGCGCGATTCTGATGCATCGCAATCTCCTCGTGGCGTAGGCCTAACAGGCCCGCCATCGCGGCAAGCTGAATGGCACGATCCGGGGTAGAAGCGGGTCCACCCTGGAAGTTGTAGGAGCGCACGCCGATGGGGATAGTGGCGGTCAGGTAGACGTTGGCGCGGTACTTAAGCAGCGGCCCTCCGATCGACGTCTGGGAAACTTGGTACCTCGGAAGCTCTCCACAGGGGTAGAGAGTCCACCAAACGTCTGCAAGGAGATAGTCAAAGTTGGTCGCGGACGAGGATCCTGTGTATCCCATCGGGTATTCCGCCATCTACACTCGTCAGATCAGATTGTTAGCGAAAACATAACGTCTATATGCAGCAAACAAATGCAGCAGACAATAGCATCACACAAGCAAGCTATACACTAGATCTAACGTCAATCTAACGTCCTTCTAACGTCCGCGCGGGCTAGCGGGACCTACAGCCAGTCCGGCTCTGATAGCAACCGTTGTGGCACCCCGGCTTAGAGGACCGGAATGCCCCGTGCACCAGCCCAGAGATCAAGTCTTCTGGAGCACGGCACTGATTGATATAGAACTGAACAGCTTTCTATTACCAAATATAGGGGTACACGAGGTCTATTACAACGCTAGCGGAGACACAGCTTGCTCCTCAGGCTAGCCTCAGCTATACACCAACCAGCAGCATAACTCTAGCAGCGGAATATCGATAGCAGCGGAATAATAACGGCGGTGATGAACTCCAATCCACAGGGACACTGGCTGGGACACCTCCTAGCTCACAAACACCGGGAACGTCGTCCTACGCATCCAAGCACGGCCTGCAAATCTGGCATAACACGCCAGGTCAGTACATTGAATGTACTTGCAATCTCACAACAACCATGCAACAAGGCAAAACAATAACATGCCAACAGGTTAAGGTATATTAGTGAATTAAACAGGTGAGCAGAAATATCATGCAAGCATATAAGCATATTAACAGCATTAAGTCTAATGCACACACAATGTACCCCACATGATCCTCGTGACCATTCACTTCGACAGGTCGTCGTATGACCAAACGGGTCATCGCACGACCATCCAACGGGTTAGGTGTCCTCTGTTACCACCCAACCAATCCACTCATCGCATGACCATCCACTTACCACAAACTTGCCACCGTACTCAAGTTGATCGTATGGTGTGACCTAGTACGAACTGTGTCCCATGACCGAGGACGCGGCTATTCAAATAGATTTTGACTCTGTAGAGTTTGTGCACGTTACCCACATTATGGAGTTCCTCCTCCATCCAGCACCCCGGTACTTGTCCCACGGGATCCTTGGAACTCGCACTGCAGGAGTGGACTAGGACATCTCCAACGAGACCAATATACCGAGTGTCCCTCTTACCGTATCACCGACATCCCGTCTTGGGTAGCCCTGCGGTTCGGTGTCCATGTTGCCACCTAAACCACCGGTGGTTAGGTGTCCTCAGTTACCACCTTAACCACTACTTTGCCCAACACTGGACCGCGCGCATAACAACTCTGGCTTTCAAGGTTATCACAACCTACCGGGCCAGGGTAGCGTGTGTGCATAACCTCCCCTAGATGGCGATACCAATAAGAGAACCCACCGGCAGACCGAATCAAGGCCCTCCCATACAAGAAAATGTGGCTGCACGGATAAGTCCGGTTCGGTGGCACCTGATCAACTTGTCACGAAGCGTTTCTCCAACAGCGAACACAAGTATCAGGTGCAACATGAGTATCAGATCATAACAATGCATAGCATATTAACATGAGAGTTCCAGATATGATCAAGCACATTTTAGATGGTGAACTTATCCGTGTTAAAAAGGTTCAGTTATTAACATGGCATCATTTCGAATGCAGTTAAGCATAGCTTAGGCATAGCATGAACTAGCATAGATATAACATGATCAACTTAGTATGTTGTTGTTGTGGTTAGATGGTGCATAGTATAACATGGCAATGATATGATTAAAACATAGCATGGATATAGCATGGCAAAACATAACATAACCATAGCATATTCAAAGGTAGCATGGCAGTACAACATCAATCATGGCATGGCAAGAATCATAGCATGGCAACAATAACATTAAACTTAGCAACGGTAACATGATCACGGTCACCGATATAAGCATATCATCGAAAAGAAATTTTTAGAACAAGTCAAAGCTTTGCAAAGGTGCAAAGGGTATTGTGGCTTGCCTTCACCAGAGGAGTGTGGAACACTCCCGGTCTTCGACACCAACAAAGCCCTGCAAAAACCGAACAAAAAGGCACGGCGAGAAGGGGGGGTCAGATCGCTTTGACCTAACCAGCAAAATAACCCAAAGAACCATGGCATAAAACTATGCCAACACTAAGAGGAGCTCGATACAAAACCAACACAAAAAGAATCGCCTCATTTGGACTTACGGTTGCGGAGATACGGCCGAAACGGTGCCGGGGCTGATTTTGGGTGTGGAATACGCTTTTTGACAGTGAAAACGTATTTCGGGCTGCTGTGAGAGGAAAATACGTTTTCCAGAAGTGGAAACGTATTTCGGGCTGAGGAAAAGGAGAATACGCCTTCCGAAGTGGAAAGCGTATTTTTGAACGGGGGCGCCTCCACTTAAGCTGAATGGGCCGGGCCCTCGTGTCAGCCTCCGCAAATTCAATGACGGGTGGGGCCCACGGGCTTCTCTCTCCTCCCCTGTCTCTTCTTCCTCCTCCTGCCGAACAGAGGACGGCCACGGGAGGCCACCACTGCTGGCGACGACGGCACGGGAGAGGAGCGAGGCAAGCTCGCCGGAGGTGAAGTCGGGCGCGGCTCGCCGTGCTCCCTCCGCTGGTGGCCACGGGACCTTGCAGGCGGTCTGCGGCCTTGGTCCAGCAGAAGGAACGCGGCCACGGCGTATGGCGGCCGGTGCACCACGGGCACGGCGGGAGAGAAGCTCCGGCGAGCTTCTGGGAGGGCGGCGGTTGCTGGAGGACGAGGGGGGTGGCGCAGGTGAGGAATGGGCGGAGGGGAAGGCTAGGTGACGCCAATTCAGAGGGGGCCGACGGCGGCACTGGAGGTCAGTGGGGGAGCTAGGCGTGCTCCGGCGCAAAATTGGAGGCGGGCGAGCGGCTAGGAGGATGTGGGGGTGCTGTGGGAGCTGCTCTGGAGGTCTGGGGTGCCTCCTTTTAAAGGGGAGGAGGGAATCCGAGCTCCGGGATCGCGACAATGGAGACGGCGGCCAAGCGTGTGATGAACAGGGGCTTTGAGGGCGACTCGACGGCCGGCGTGCTGCCTGGGGAGGTGGAAAAGGCGTGCGGCGCGGGTTGACATCAAGAAGACGACAATGGCGCCCTGTAGCTCGAGGGGGACGCGTCGGGCACGCTCAGTGCGTGGACAGAGCACGCCTGAAGCTGCCAAGGGTGTGGCCACAAAAGGGAAGGGTTATCTGGGGGAGAATTCTTCGTGGCCAAGTATGTCTATCCTGTCGTCCTTTGAATTCTGATCACTGTGGTATCCTTGAATGGTCATTTGGGGCACTGTGGTGATCTCTATCTCAAGGAGAAGTTTGATGCAGCAAACTTGGACATGAAGCAGTGCTCACATGGTGGGGTTTTGTGTAGGACCGGGTTTTCACATGGCTTTGGGGTACAAAGGAGTAGAGTACTGTGGCTTTTGGGCTCAAAAAACACCATGTACATGGTACTTGCTTTGTAAATGGCACAATGCTGCAGAAGGTGCTTGTGCTGTGCCATGGCTTGTACATTGCTCCCCTAGGCATGATACCTTGCACAGCTCAATCATACACTAGGATCAGTATGTACACCAAGTTTCATCTCATTTGGAGCAATATTTTTGGTACTTCCTTTGTAAAGCACCAAATAGGTCAGAAGGGTGTTGGTGAGGCTAGCATCACATAGGATTGTTGGAACTGGCTGAAAATTGGTGTAGCTTAGTTATTTGGCATGGTTCACATGTGTGTAAAATTTCATAGCCATTGGACACACATAGCTAGCACTTGCTTCACAATGTTTCCCACTGACCAGAAACTTAAACATGATGGTGCACACACATGGATGATTGGATTTGGCTCAAATCTGGTTTGGTGGATTTATTTGGTGCTAGTATCATGCTCAAAACGTTTCAAGGCAAATGGGATCCCCTATCATGCACTTTCTTCACAATGCCCCCTTGCTGCATCCAAACTTTGGCTATTTATTGTGGGAGTTTGGCTAAGAAAATGGTGGTGGAATTTGGTGGAGATCAATCATATGATCATATGAGGTTTCACAAAAAGTTTCACCAGCAATGGATCAAGGAAAATGGCACTCCCTTCGCAAAGCTCCAATCTGCCCCCACAGACAAATGAATTTTTCTAGAGGAAAAATCCACTTGATCAGTCCTGTGTTGCCTATGCTTGCGCCCCAAAACGGTTGCTGACTTTGTACAACTCCGTAGGGCGCGCTACGGCAACACAGCTATGAAATGTTTTTGGAGAATTTGGCAAGATATGGCATCAATGACATGTGGGAATTATTTGGGGATTTATGGAGCAACATAAATAGGGGTTGCTTCACAAACCTCAAATAATAGGAATATCCCTTTTATTGGAAAAAGGAATACTTGGCTTGAATAAAATGGTGGCTTGGATGAGGTGGTTCATTGAAATGGCATTGGAAAGGCTTGGATTCAAGGGTCACTTGAGCATGGAAAGAAAATATGCTCAAGTTTCAAATCCAACGAGGTGATCAAAATCAAATCCAATCGCAAATCCAGAAATAAATCAGAAAAGTTTTCGGAAAAAGAAAGTTCCAAAATCCAGGGTGTCACAAATATAAGACACAAAGATAAAAACTGAAAGGTAAACTAACAAGACTAAAAAAACAAAGGTAAAGGGTAGTGTGCAACTCCCCTATCTTAGCACTCGGAGTCCCCGGCAACGGCGCCAGAAATTCGCTTGATGGCTTCTCGCCCCTCGTTGGTTACCCCAAGTGGAAGGTTTGAGATGTAGCGCAGCAGCAAGTTTCCCTTGGTGAAGATAGCAAGGTTTGTCTCCCGTAGGACTCCGGATATGATAAGTAGGTGCCAGCGACGCAACTGACGTGGACCTGCACACAGACACAAATAACTTTATTCCCAATGAAGTTTAGAGAGGTTGTCAATCTCTCCAGTCTTGTTGTTCAAAAAGGGTCAAACACAAGGGATAATGATAGCAATTGAAAGTAAAAAAACAAATGTAAAGATAGCGTGGAAACAGTAATAAGGATATGGACCGGGATACGTGATGTTCGCTAGTGATGTCTCTCTCCCAAAAGACGATAAAACTGTTATGCGAGGTAAACAAATTACAGAAGGGCAATTGACAGGATTATGAACGCACCGCAATGCTAACTATGCTACAAAAGAAAGGAAGAGGCTCAAAAGCACGGGCAGTACGCCAAAATAAGTAGACCGAAATCCAACTGCATCTACTACTAATCATCCACCTTGAGATATCTATCCAGAACATCTCGCTGGTATTAAGTTGCGAGCCCCACCCAAAGTGTAAACCCAAAGCAACAGACAACTGCATTAAAAAGCACTTTGCGTAAAGTAAACAATCCTTGCAACCGCGATTACAAGCACCGTTGTTTTCCCCCTTGTGGCAACAGCACATCCTCTAGATTCATGTTTCTGTCACTCAAGCGTGTCATCGGGGGGCATGAACCCACAATCGAGCATAACGTTCCCTCTTGGAGTCACTACCTACTACTTGGCCAAAGCAATAAACAGCAACGGAGAACATGCAAGAATTACTTAGGAACAAAAATATAAGAGATAAAAACCAAATATATTACTCTATCACAATCTGAACATAATCTCATAATCCATCAGATCCCATCAAACTCAGCATAGCAAAAGCAGAAATATTACAAAAGTGCCTCGATCATGTAGGGCAGCTCACGAGGTCTAAACCATGAAGAACAAAGAGGGGAGGAGAACATCACATAGCTACTGATCACGGACCCATGGTCCAAGGAAAACTACTCACGAGACATCCGGGGAGCATCCATGGTGAAGAGGAGACTCCCGGAGGTCGGTCCTCCCTCCGGCAGGGTGCCGGGAAGAGGTCTTCTGGTGCTCCCAATCTCGGAAGCGCGGCGGCGGCGGAACAGAGGCGAGATCGCGAAAAATGGTTTTGTCTCCGGAGTTTCCCCGTGACGGAGAATAAATAGGCGAAGGGGGGAAGCCAGAGGTGGACCAGGGGCCCCAGGCTCCCCCCTGGCGCGGCCAGGGGTGGGGCCGCGCCGGGTGGCCGCCTGGGCCCCCCTGGCTCCCCTCTGGCCCCACTCGGGCTCTCCGCGAAGCTTCCTGTACGCTTATTTTTCCTGTATTTTTCCCGGAATTTTTCTGGCACTTTTTATATGGGGGAAAACTAAAAAATAAAAACAGCAGAAAACAAGAACTGGCACTGGGGTGCACTGAGTTAATAGGTTAGTACAAATATGATCAAAAGTGTATGAAAGTGTATCTAGATCATAGCAATATCACACAAAACATGCATGGAGCAAGCAGAAATTATAGATACGTTTTGGACGTATCAGTTGGGCGCTGCATGGATAAGGCACATCATGTATTTAACTTGGGGCAAGGCACGCAGAAAAGCAATGATCATCTAGGCATAAATCAAACATCAGGAATGTACCCCATAGGTAGTTGTACGTGATTGCAATAAGAACTTGCACGACATCTTTTTTCCTACCATCCCGCTACGAACGGGGCCAAAAGGAACTTATGGAGATTAAGGTGCTCCTGTCAAAGAGCACCAGAACAAAGCATTAACAATCAATGGATACATGGAATCCTCAAACTATAGTTCATCCCCTTTGGTGTCCCAAGCTGTCACCTTTGGGATCGCCGGTTCCGGACTATAACAGGTGCATACAACTCATAGATAGGATCAAGAACACAAATATATTCATGCAAACACATAGGGTTCAGATCTTTAATGAAGTTGTCTTTAACATACGGTGTTTGTACTTGCGGGTGCAAGGATTGTTTACTTTACACAAAGTTCTTTAATGCAGTTGTCTGTTGCTTTGAGTTTACACTTTTGGTGGGATTCACAACTTAATACCAACGAGATGTTCTGGATAGATATCTCAAGGTAGATGATTAGTAGGTAGATGCAGATGGATTTAGGTCTACTTGTCTTGGCGTATCGCCCATGCTTTTGAGCCTCTTCCTTTCTTTATAGCATAATTAGCATTGGTTTGCGCACATAATCCTGTCAATTGCCCAGCTGTAATTTGTTTACCTCGCATGGCTATTTTATCGTATTTTGGGAGAGAGACATCACTAATGAACATCATAGGACCCCGGTCCATATTTCCAATACTGTTTACACCCACTATCAATTTACTGCTTTATTTACTTTTCCGTTGCTATCACTATCATTATTATCCCTTGCGTTTTATCCTTTGTAAACAACAAGGTCGGAGGGATTGACAACCCCTTTGTACTCGTTGGTGATAACCCACAACTGCAGGCGATCGAGATAGTCTTCGCGGGTAAGAATAACCAAATTTATAGATTCGACTCAAGGGGAGCCAAAGAATATCTAGAAGATTTAACAGTGGAGTTGTCAATTCCACCACACCTGAGATACACTTACTGGCAACAAGATATTAATAGTAATTGCGATATGGAAGTGATGATAGCAACAGTAATAGTAAAACATCGAAAGTAAACAACTAGTAACCAACAGAATTGAAAACAATGTAGGCTAGGGAAATGGATGGTTGGGCGCTGCATGGATAAGACACATCATTTATTTAACTTGGGCAAGGCACACAGAAAAGCAATGATCATCTAGGCATAAATCAAACATCAGGCATGTATCCCAAAGGTAGTTGTACGTGCTTGCAATAAGAACCTGCACAACATCTTTTGTCCTACCATCCCGCTACGAATGGGGCCAAAAGGAACTTATGGAGATTAAGGTGCTCCTGTCAAAGAGCACCGGAACAAAGCATTAACAATCAATGGATACATGGAATCCTCAAATTATAGTCCATCCCCTTTGGTGTCCCAAGCTGTCACCATTGGGATCGCCGGTTCCGGACTATAACAGGTGCATACAACTCATAGATAGGATCAAGAACACAAATATATTCATTCAAACACAATGGGTTCAGATCTTAAATCATGGCACTCGGGCCCAAAGTGAAAAGCATTAAGAGCAACAAGTTGAAGCAAAGATAATAAACAACAATCTTGATGATAGGCAACATGCCCCCAACAATCTGATAAACTATTACATGATCTAACTCATCCAATCCCTACCATCCCCTTTTCCTACAGCAGGGAATTACTCACACATGGATGGAGAAGTCATGGATGGAGGATGGAGTGGTGATGATGATGACGATGGCGATGATCTCCCCTCACCGGAGGCCAAAAAAGCCTCCAGATTAGCCCTCCCGGAGAAGAACAGAGGGTGGCGGCGGCTCCGCGACGTGAATTGGGAAAACGACTTTTGTTTCGGGGTTTCTCCATCACGGGAATAAATAGGAGCCTTGGTAGGGCACCAGAGGAGGGGGAGGCCCCCAGGCGGCTAGAGTGCGCGGCCCAACCCCTGGCCGTGCCAGGGGGGCGTCTGGGGCCCCCTTGGCTGCCCTCTGGTCCCACTTCTGGCACAATGACCCCTCGGGTGCGTGGATTTTCTATGTTTTTTCTGGGAATTTTCTGAGACGTCCAAAAATCCATTTTCCTGCGCATAATAAAACCATACAGGCAGCTCTGCTGAAAACAGCGTTAGTCCAGGTTAGTTTCGTCCAAATCATGCAAGAATGAGGGCAAAACAATAACAAAAGTGTTTGGAAAAGTAGATACATTTGAGACGTATCAACTCCCCCAAGCTTAGCATATTGCTTGTCCTCAAGCAATTCAGTACAACGAACTGAACGCGACAAAGAAAACTTTGACAAACTCTTTTGCTTCAATGAATGTATATAAGCATGTACTATGAAAAGAATTTAGCAAGTATCAAAACAATGCTATGAGGACAATGCACGAAGCAATCCTTGTTTCAAGTGATCAATCACAAACAACTAAAAGTAAATAATATGCTACTGAAAATGAAGACAGGATTACAATGCACAAAGCTTGAACATACTAGAGTGGTATTTCGCTAGCCTCCATGAGTGAAGCAAAACATAAATGCAGAAACTCCTCCGGAGTTTTAAAGGAGACTAGAACTAAGAACTTCAGAATAAGTAATACCACAATCATGCAAAAGACAATGTAGTACTTTGGGACAATGCACATTACACTCAGAATGACAATTATGCTCTCCTAGTTGGTGCTTTGAAGAAAGAAGGTGGAGACTTTTGAACCGTGGAGTTTGATGGAAAGGTTGAAATCCCGTGGTTGGAAGCAAAGACTAAACATGTACCAGAGCTCTTGGTTTTGAAAACAGAGATAAAAAGTGTTTTGGGAGGTGCATGCTTCGTCAACGAATGCTAGTAGACAATTCAATCACCTCTTACGCTAGACATGTTTCAAGGAACGGCTCCCAAGATGGAGACGATCACATCCCCTTAATCTCCTTTGTTTGTCACTGCCAAAGTTTTCTGATTTCTCATAGACAAAGCGTGAAGGAGGGTTTGTTGGTTGTGATTATCTTTTGTGAGCTGGGCGCACTCATGCCAGTCCCTCCTCGTATTAGGGGTTTGCAGATTAGACATGCAATCCCGGAATAAAACATGTCTAACATAAGACGGTCATGAATTACCTACCACTTCCTCATGAGCTAAAACAGAGGCACAACACAGGAGTGCTTTTGAATAATTTTGAGATGGTACAAGAAAGTCTTCATTAGGATGGTCGGTAAATACCACATAGGAAGGTATGGTGGACTCATATGGAAAAACTGGTTTCATGGATTTTGGATGCACAAGAAGAAATCTGCTTAGTGCGAGCGAAGGCTATCAAAAGACTGGGAAGCGACCAACTAGAGAGAAATAACAGTCATAATCATGCAGAGCGACAAAGTAACATTGAATTTGGCATGAAAATGATATAACTATTCTGAAATTCAAAGATCATCAAGGCATAGCAGACTTTCTAGTCTTAAACATGTGTAAGCATGTACCAAGTCAATCCAAGAATTCTCCAAAGGGAAATACCACTTCAGTATGTTAAACTATGAACAATGCAATGCATGTAAATCATTTCAATAACACATTATGTACTCTAGCTATTTGGGATTAGCCACAAGGAAAGCATGAACCACTGGGCAAGCATTATAAACATAGCACTATGTCGCTACAAGCTGGTCTCCAAATCATAAGTACAAGCATATGTACAAAAGTAGAAACAAAAAGAGTTCATACCGGTTTTCCTTGTTGCATCCCTTTCGTCGATCTTCGTCCTAACTGCCTTGTCACTTGCACATTGAACGTAGGAAATATATAATCAAGTGCAAATGCCATCACGGACTCGAGCTGAACTCTGCAACAAAGCAAACTAAAGAGAGAAAAGAAAATATTTTTGGATTTTTCAAAGATTTAGCGAAAGAAAAAGAAATGAGAAATCTGTTTGTTGTTTTTCCAAAATAAAAGAGCAAAGAAGAACAGGCAAAAACTTCGAAAAGATCAAAGCGAACAAAATGAAAACTGATAATACAATGGAAAGGTGAGAAGGGCACGTACTCCCCCAAACTTAGGCTTTTGGCCTAAGTTGGTAGCAGCTACTGCCCCCAGGAGCCTCCTGCTCCGGGGTGATGGTAAGTCCAGGAGTCGTATGAGCCCTCCGGTGCGTACATTGAAGTCCTAGGGTCCTCCCATGAGGAAGGCCCTGCGCTCCAAGCGGAAGAAGACCCCTCACCATGCTCGGTGAAGGTCTCTCCCTGGAAAGGTGGGAACTCACCATGCTCCTCCTCATCGGGCACAACCCCCTCCATGGGGTTATGTGGCTGGTAATGAGCCATGAACTCATTGAACTGAATCTCGTTGAAGGACCATCCGTTCCTGCGAGTGCTATCAAACAAAATTGGTGCAGGTAGACGGATCTCACGAGTAATGGTCCTTTCAAACCTCAAAATATAATCAAGGTTACCAAACTGGGAATTCATGGTAACAAACTTATGCCTCTTCATAGCCGCAAGATCGAGACTCGCGTATGAAAAGGGAACATCATCAGCATGCGGGGTGTGCTCAAGAGACTCAAGGATAAGTGTGGCGTAAACGCCACCATATAAATCGCCTTTGTTACTGTTCGTAACATGGCGCCGAGCAATCAAGGCACCCACATTATACTCATTCTTATCAGAGAGGGCGTTCGAATAAATAGCGAGATCTGGTGCAGAACCATTGCTTGTGTTATCACGAGCTAACACCCCTCTAGCAACAAAATACGCAAAATACCTCAGGTGTGGAAACTGAATTCTGGAAATCTTCGTACGCCGAATGTTGGTCTCCTCCTGGAAGCAAAGGGAGTTGAAGAGGGTCCTCAACCCGAAAGGCTGCATGGTCATCTTCGTTGTATGTCCAACGTTCGGTACACCTATTATATCACAAAACTGCGCCAAAGCCATGGTTATGAGATCATTATAAAGTTTGAACTTGACGGTTCCAGCATCATGGTTATAACAAAAACTGTTAACAAAGCAGGAGGTAAGCTTTTTGTATTGTACCACACGGCATAAAGCTAACCGTGTCAAACCTGCATTGGCACAAAGGCCATAAAAATCCTCCTTAATTCCTGCAGCCGTAAGAAAATCATCGCACGGATACATCATTGCGCATGCTGGACTTGTGTCTTCCAACAACTCCAGGGGCACATGATCTTCATTGTAGCTCACCCTAACTGCTGAGGGTGAAGCTGCAGCTCTAGTAACTCGATCGGAGTGCTCGGGCTTCTTCTTCCCAAGCCACCCCTTTGCTTTTCCGAAGAAACTCATTTCTGAAAAAATTTACAATTCACCAAAAACAAGGATTTAAACAAAGTGAGTTGAGGAAAACTACTCTACTCACTTACCTAAGGCATAAGCTTGCATCAAAACTTGGAAAATAAATTTCTACACATGCATGCAAGCTCATATGAACAGCACCAAGAGCTACTAAATACTCACAAATGAAGCCACCAATCAAAAATCTAATTGGAGGGGTGAAGGAGTTACATACCTGGGAGTATTTGCTCAAAATCTCAGCTCGAATGATGGGCTGTAGAGAGAGATCGAAAATCGCCTCCAAGAACAGCAAGAACGCAAGAACTGGAGCCTAACTAGTGTTTTTGGAGAGAGAGGAAGGAGGAGGAAGAAGACATACCTGGAGGTGGGGCTGGTGGGCCCCAGGCGCCCTGTGGGCGCGGCCAGGGGCCAGGCCGCGCCAGCTGGCCGACTGTTAACAAAGCAGGAGGTAAGCTTTTTGTATTGTACCACACGGCATAAAGCTAACCGTGTCAAACCTGCATTGGTACAAAGGCCATAAAAATCCTCCTTAATTCCTGCAGCCGTAAGAAAATCATCGCACGGATACATCATTGCGCATGCTGGACTTGTGTCTTCCAACAACTCCAGGGGCACATGATCTTCATTGTAGCTCACCCTAACTGCTGAGGGTGAAGCTGCAGCTCTAGTAACTCGATCGGAGTGCTCGGGCTTCTTCTTCCCAAGCCACCCCTTTGCTTTTCCGAAGAAACTCATTTCTGAAAAAATTTACAATTCACCAAAAACAAGGATTTAAACAAAGTGAGTTGAGGAAAACTACTCTACTCACTTACCTAAGGCATAAGCTTGCATCAAAACTTGGAAAATAAATTTCTACACATGCATGCAAGCTCATATGAACAGCACCAAGAGCTACTAAATACTCACAAATGAAGCCACCAATCAAAAATCTAATTGGAGGGGTGAAGAAGTTACATACCTGGGAGTATTTGCTCAAAATCTCAGCTCGAATGATGGGCTGTAGAGAGAGATCGAAAATCGCCTCCAAGAACAGCAAGAACGCAAGAACTGGAGCCTAACTAGTGTTTTTGGAGAGAGAGGAAGGAGGAGGAAGAAGACATACCTGGAGGTGGGGCTGGTGGGCCCCAGGCGCCCTGTGGGCGCGGCCAGGGGCCAGGCCGCGCCAGCTGGCCGCCTGGGCCACTGGTGGCCCCCCTGGTCAGCCCCAGGTGCCTCTGGGTCACTCCCGGCATGGAAATTTTTTTTTTCTTGATTATTTCTGAAAACTTCACTGTTGAAAAAATTTCGAGGTTCAAAAAGCTGCAAAACTTTCTGAAAACTCGAAATAGTGGTTAGCTACGTGAAGCTTCAAAAATATAAAACTTTGGACCAGCAAGAAAGATAAAGCTAAAAGAAATGCAAACATAACAACCTCTACTTTTTTCTTATATCAAACTCATTTAATAGCAAGGTTGATCAAGTCCTACTACTAAACAAGCAATACATAGGGCAAAAAGTTGCACTTACTATGAAGCATTCATGGTACCATTATTTTAATGGATATTGTCCCCACCATAATAGTTTTGTATTTGTGGTGCACATGTAGAGGAAAATCCCAATCACCAATCTTCACGGTCTCGATATTCTCTATAGAGTTGAGGACATGCCTTTTGTCAGTCTTCTTCGGAAATTACACCGTGTGTGACACCCTGGATTTTGGAACTTTCTTTTTCCAAATACTTTTCTGATTTATTTCTGGATTTCCTATTGGATTTGATTTTGAGCAGCTCGTTGGACTTGAACTTGAGCATAATTTCTTTCCATGCTCAAGTGGCCCTTGTTTCTAAGCCTTTCCATTGCCATTCCATTGTTCCATCTCATCCAAGCCACCATTTTATTCAAGCCTTATATTCTTTTTTCCAATAAAAGGAATATTCCCATTATTTGAGGTTTGTGAAGCAATCCCTATTTATATTGCTCCATAAATCCCCAAATAATTCCCACATGTCATTGACATCATATCTTGCCAACTTCTCCAAAACAAAATCATAGCCCAGGTGGATTTTTCCTCTAGGAAAATTCATTTGTTTGTGGGGGCAGATTGGAGCTTTGTGAAGGGAGTGCCATTTCTCTTGATCCATTGCTGGTGAAACTTATTGTGCAAGCTCATATGATCATATCATTGATCTCCGCCAAATTCCACCACCATTTGACTAGCCAAACTCCCACAATAAATTCCCAAAGTTTCGGTGCAGCAAGGGGGAATTGTGAAGAAAGTGCATGATAGGGGATCCCATTTGCCTTGAAACTTTTTGAGCATGATCCTACCACCAAATAACTCAACCAAACTAATTATTAGCAAAATCCCATTACCCATGTGAGTGCATTGTCAATATTAAGTTTCTGACCAGTGGGCCACATTGTGAATCAAGTTCTAGCTATGTGTGTCCAATGGCTATGAAATTTTATACACATGTGAACCATGCCAAATAGCCCCAGTACACCAATTGTCAGCCAATTCCACCAATCCTACGAGATGCTAGCTTCAACTTTGCATTCTGGCCTAATTGGACATTTGCAAAGGAAGTGCCAGCTAGCATGATCCATTTGAGCTACAAATAGTACACATACTCAACCTAATGTATGATTAAGCTCAGCCAAATTTCATGCTTAGGAGAGGCATGTGCTAGCCACAACCCAGTACAAACACCTTCTGCCACCATGGTGCATTTGCAAAGGAAGCACCATGTACATTGATCCAGTTGATCCCAAACTCCACAGTACTCTAGTCCTTTGTACCCCAAAGCCATGTGACAACCTGTCTCCACCCCAAAGCCCACCATATGAGCTATGCTTCTGATCCAAGTTTGCTGCATCCAACTGTTGCTTGAGATAGAGATCACCACAGTAGCCCATATTGCCAACCAAGCCTACCACTGTGATCAGCACGCGAAGGACTAAACGCTAGACAGCTTTGGCCACGCGAGATCTTATCCAAATTCCCAGTGCACTTGGTGAGCACGTCTTTGGCAGCGCCCGGCGTGCTCTGCGCGCGTGCTGGTCACGTCGCCTTCACCACACTGTGCGCCCCCGTCCTCTTCTCCGTGTCCCTCCGCGCTGCACGGCTTTGCGCAGCCGCATGCTCCACGTGCCCTCCTCTGGAACCTCCTCGAAGCCCCTCGTGGCCGCCAGCTCACCGCCCGCCATGGCTGCACATCTTTGTCTCGGCCCGGAGCTCCGCATCCACCTCCCCATATAAAATGGCGCACCCCCGAGCACTCCAGCATCGCCCAGCAGACTCCCCTCCCTCCTAGCTTCCTCCTGGCCGAAGCAATCGAGACGAGACGCTCGAATTTTCTCCCCACGGCCAGCACGCCTGCCGCCGGTCGCCTCTGGAATTCGAGCCACCCGGGGCTCTCCCTCTCCACCTAGCCGCACATGCGCTACCCCCTCAGCCCCCTCGCCACTCCCTCGTCCTTCCCGTGTTGCCGGAGCCGCCGGCCCATGGTTCCCCATGCCACCCGCCCGTGGGTGTCATGGGCACCGGCTGAGTCGCGGGGCCTCGAGACCACCTGCGGCCACCCCGGAGCGCCGCGCCCCCGAGCACCCCGATGAGCCCGCCCGCGTCCTCCCTCCCCGGCGCGTGGCGCGGCCTCGGCCTCCTCTGCTGCGGCTAGAGGTAGAAGAAGACAGGGAGGAGAGAGAGGAGACTGACGGGTGGGTCCCGCATTTAAGCCGCACGTGAGGCTGACCGCGGGCCCATCTTCGTTTCAAGTGGTGGCGGTTTTCCAAAAGTACGCTTTCCCATTTGAAAGCGCACTCCCGTAGAACTCAGCCCAGAATACGCTTTCCCCTCTGGGAAGCGTATTTCCTCTCCAGTGGCCCAAAATACGCTTTCACTTCACAGAAGGCGTATTCCCGAAAACCCTGAGCTGTGAGTGTTCACTAGTTAGGACAGATTTTCTGTCTAACAAACGAACGCTCGTATCTCAGCAACCGTAAGTCCAAACAAAGCGATTCTTTTTGTGTTGGTTTTCTTTTGATCTCCTCTTCAGTTTGGCATAGGATTTGTGCCATGCTTTGATGTTGTTATTTGTTGTTCAAACAAAAGATGGAGTTTGACTTTTCTTCGTTGCTTTATTTCAAAATATTTTGCAGGGTTTTGGTGACGTCGAAGACCAAGAGTGTTTCACACCTCTCTGGTGAAAGGCAAGCCACAATACCCTTTGCACCCTTGCAAAGCTTTGACGTGCTTCTAAAATTTCTTTTCGATGATATGCTTATATCGATGATCATGATCATGTTTCCATTTTATGATTGATGTATCATTACCATGCTATCCTTGAATATGCTACTACTATGCTATGTTTTGCCATGTTACATTCATGCTATGCTTTGATCATGTCATTGCCATGTTATGCTATGCATCATCGTAACCATGATATACCAACACCATGTTAAGTGCTCATGTTATTCCTACACCTGCTCATGTTATGCCCAAGTTATGCTCAACTGCATTCGTAATGTTGCCTTGTTAATAACTTAATCTTTGTAACACGGATGAGTTCACCATCTAAAATGTGCTTGATCATATATGGAATTGTTATGCTAGTATGCTATGCATTGTTATGATCTGGTGCTACTCATGTTGCACCTGATACTTGTGTTTGCTGCTGGAGACATGCTACATGACAAGTTGATCAGGTGCTACCGAACCGAACTTATCCGTGCAGCAACATTTGCTTGTATGGGCAGGCCTTGATTCGGTCTACCGGTGGGCGTCTCTTATGCGTATCACCAAAGAGGGAAGGCTATGCGCGGCAGTTGCCTTTGTCCGGGTAAACGGAGATAGTCTTGAGAACCAGATTGTTGATATGAGCTCAGTCCCCGTTTGGGACAAGTTATGGACCATGCGATTGTCAGGGACAATAGGTTGGCCGGTGTCAAGAGGACACCCGGGCTACCCAAGACAAGATGTCGGTGATACGGTAAGGGAGACACGCGGTAGCTCGGTCTCGTTGGAGAAGTCCTAGTTCACTCCTGCGGTGCGAGTTCCAAGGATCCTGTGGGACAAGTACCGGGATACTGGACGGAGGAAGAACTCCATAGTGTGGGTAACGTGCACAAACTCTGCAGAGTCACACAAATCTATTCGAATAGCCACGTCCAAGGTAATGGACACAGTTCGTACTAGGTCACACCATATAATCAACATGAGTTCGGTGGTATGTTTGTGGTAAGTGGATGGTCATGCGATGACCGGATTGGTTGGGTGGTCACGAAGGACACCTAACCCGTTGAATGGTCATGCGATGACCCGTTTGGTCGTGCGACGACCCGTGGAAGTGGTTTGGTCACGAGGTGACCCGGTGCTTGAGTCTGTAAGGACTCCGAGGTAAGCCACGTGATCATGCGATGATCATGTGGGGTCCATGTGACCTTAAACGATGGTTGATTGTGCATTAGTCTTCATGTTGATAAAATGCTGATAATATGTTGATATGCTTGATGAATATCTGTTTGCATGCTATTGTTGCTCACCTTTTTAATTCACTAATATACTTGAACCTATTGCCATGTTATTGTTTTGCCTTGATGCATGGTTTTTGTGAGCTTGCAAGTACATTCAATGTACTGACCTAGCATGTCATGCCAGATTTGCAGGCGGTGCTTTGGATGCGTAGGACGACGTTCCCGGTGTTTGCGAGCTAGGAGGTGTCCCAGCCAGTGTCCCTGTGGATTGGAGTTCATCACCGCCGTTATTGTTCCGTTGCCATCGTTAGTCCGCTGCTAGAGAGTTATGCTGATGCTTGGTGTAGAGCTGAGGCTAGCCTGAGGAGCAAGCTGTGTCTCCGCTAGCGTTGTAATAGACCTCGTGTACCCCTATCTTCGGTAATAGAAAGTTGTTCAGTTCTATATCACGCAGTGTCGTGTTCCAGAAGACTTAATCTCTGTGCTAGTGCACGGGGCGTTCTGGTCCTCTGAGCCGGGGTGCCACAACGCTTGATATTAGAGCAGGACTGGCTGTAGGACACCCTAGTCCGCACGAACGTTAGATTGACGTTAGATCTAGAGTATAACTTTCTTGTGTGATGCTATTGCCTGCTGCATTTGTTTGCTGCATATAGACGGTATGCTTTCGCTAACGATCTGATCTGACGAGTGTAGATGGCGGAATACCCGGTGGGCTACACAGAATCCTCGTCCGCGACCAACTTTGACTACCTCCTTGCAGACGTATGGTGGACTCTCTACCCCAGTGGAGAGATTCCAAGGTACCAAGTTTCCCAGACGCCGATCGGAGGGCAGCTGCTTGAGTATCGTGCCAACGTCTACGTGACAACCACCATCCCCATCAGCGTGCGCCCCTACAGCTTCCAGGGTGGACCCGGTTCTACCCCGGATCGTGCCATTCATCTTGCCTCATTGGCGGGCCTTCTAGGCCTCCGCCACCAGGAAAGTGCGATGCAGCAGAACCGCGCCTTCCATTTCTATCCCACCTTGGGGGCGGCTCCGCAGCATGTAATGTTTCCTCGCCCCCTGGCGGAAGCCGATGCAGTGGTGATCACCATGTCCCACTACATGATCGCCCAGTACGCCCTCCTCGTCGAGCTAGTCCGTGATGCATGGGATGCAAAGAGAGCTCTTGGTGCAGCCTTATCGTTGTCAACTTCTCCGCCCACTCCTGCCACCCCCTGCAACCTGCCGTCAGATCAGAATGCCTGAGCTTTGCGTAGTCCGTAATACATGAGTAGTAGTGTTGCATGTTGCCTGTTGCATGTTGATGTGTGTAGCAATAAGTTGAGATCATGCAATTGATCTCAGTGCTTGTTCAGTGTTGCTGTTCTTGCTTAGTTCTTGTTGTTGGTTCGTTGTTCCTTGGCAGTTACTAACTCTGTTTTGGCAGGTGTTAGATGACTTGGACGGGCCCTTGCTTGTTGTTCTGTAGTGGCACCACGTCTGGTTCTGAGCTGATGCATCGTCAGCCGTCCGGAGTGGATGCCTGTTTTGCATTTCTCTTTTCGACAACCGGCCCGTGTTCTGAGCTGCTTTTCGGCCGTCTCGGGTAGTTGTTGAGTTTATTTTCGCAGTGGAGACCCTATGCTCTGAGCTGTTTTCTCGGCCGTCTTAGGGGACCTCTGCATTCGTTTTATCAACATTGCCTCATGCTCTGAGCTGATTTCGGTCGGCCTTCGTGAGCAATGCTTCAGCTTTTCCAGTACAAGTCTCAGATCAGAGTTGTAAAAACTGTTCTGGTGGCTACTGGGTTATTCGTTGTTTTCTTTGCAAGGAGTCCGGATAGTCATCGACCACCGCTAAAGCTGATGAAGTAGCAAGCCGCTTCTCGTTTGCTTTTGTCCCGTGGTTTTCTTCGTTGGTTCTTCTTTTGGTTCTTTGGTGTCACTTGCTCCACCCCAATGGAAAGTTGCTCATAACCTCGCATACCTCGAAGAATCAGTGCAAGACCGCCGGGCATTATGAAGCCACCAAATCAAGGACCCACGCTAGCTTGCCGCAGGAATATTCAGCTCCCATATGAGTTCTACCCAAATGAACCAAGTCAGCATCATTCCGGTAAATGTTACAGCCATGAAGATTCCATCAGTGAAAGACCGCAAAGAAATAAGCAAGACAAGAAGATCTCGTACCCGGTTGCATCGGAAGCATTCTGGCTCAAGTATTAATCATACGGCAACCACCATCAGCATCAGGCATACATTTCTCCTGTAACCAGTGCAATTGTAAAGATTTAATCAGTTAAAGGCCGCGATGATGTGAAAAATCAGCAAGTCAAAAAATACTCACACCCAATCGCATTGGAAGCATGTGGCTCACGAAGGGACGTTACCCAAGCCATCTCTTGAATCAATTCTGCATCAGCTATGACCGCCACAAGAATTCAGGCAAGGAAAGTAGAAATTGTGACCCAGAAGCATATGTGTCCGAGACACGGCAAGCACCAGCTACAATCTTGCCCGATGCAAATTATTTCGATATATTCGGGAAGATGGTCAGAAAGTATCATGAAGCTCGCATCCAGCAAAGGAATGATTGGAAGAGTGTTTTCTCTGGTAAGCCAGCAGTCAGAAAATTTTTAGGCACCGTGGTCAGTTTTGTCCCCACATCAGTGAGGGAAAGCTTCAGACAGAAGGAACCTCACCCTCCCGTGACAAGGTACCCGGCACAGCCGACACATACAGTGTACCAGTCTTCCTCAGTACGCCATCCGCTTATCTTCCCGGACAAGATACCCAGTCTTCCGCCACAAGTCACCGGCAGAAGCTTTCGGTGCAAGACACTTAGTCGTACTCAGTACGCCCCACCGATAGATTTCAGCACAAGCTACCCGACCATCTACAGTGATCGGCCGCCGAAACTTCCAGCATAAGGAACCAATGTATCCACAGTATAAAGAGGCAAACTTCCGTGACAAGACAACCTATCTTCATCAGAAAGTTATTAAGAAAGCTTCCAAGGCAAGGCACCCAGCCTTCTTCAGCAAGTTATCGAGGCAGCTTCTCGTGTACGACACCCTGCATTCCTCGACACGCCACCAGAGCAAGCTTCCGGGGTACGATTCCAGACTTCTCCAGCAACCCCGGCCAAGCTTCAGAGACAAGCTACACAGTCTTCCTCGACATGCCATCGGGTCTACAACGGTATTGTCAGAAATTCAGTTATTCGAAGACCGCAAAGCGTCAGCATCGTCAGGACCCGCACATCTTATGGGCCTCCTTCCCAAGTATGCAAGCTACCCCGGTGGGGATATCACCATGCTTGAAATTAGGAAAGAGTTATGCACTTGAATATCGGTGAGAAACCGCAACTCTTGAGAGACAAGTCAGCAGAAGAATCAGATACACGCCTCGGCCTGGCAGAAATACTGACAAAGTAATGCAGAAACACCCTCTGAAGACCGGAAGCAGTAGAGCATTGAATCTCGCCCCGATCGCGAGGGCCAGATTTTCCCGTCCGACAAGGCCGGAAAAAGGATGATCTTGAGATACCCTTCATGGCAATCAATATTATCATGGTGATCCAAGAGACAAAAGGTGATGATAACCTGTCTATCTCAGAGGAAGATTTCGGCAGAACAATAAGCCGCGATGCAAGAAGAAAAGAACCCTGACTAAAGAAAAGCCAGTACAAGAAAGGTCATTGCCACAGGAGCAAGACCCAGGGCAGACACACATGGCAGATGTCAAACCTTGCTGCAATGTATACCCCTGGAATGAGCATTGCACCTCGTAAGCGGTCAAAAGTATGCAACTCTTGCAAGCCGACGGGTAAGACCAAGGGATGCACTATATGGACCTCAAGTCAGAATTGCCTCGATCAGTTGAAGACAGGTGGACCACCATGGATGCCTATAGCAATGAAATCTCATTTCGTATGGGCAAAGTACCGCGTAGCCAGCCCATCGACCGAGCAATTCCTCAAGTTCGGCATCGTCCATCTTGCCGAGATACCCCAGTCTGCTTCATTAAAGGTCACCTGCTCAACTTGGCATTTTAAATACAAGAACCATATTGAAGCATCTCATGACCTATCGCCACCCAGATAGGGCCACCTGTCAGGAAAATCTCAGCATAAGTGAATGTCCAGAATTTGTGCCCCGCTCCGAATCCTTGAGCACGGTGGACAGGCCAAAAGAAATGTGAGGCAACCCCAAGTGCCGTCAGTCAAGGTCCCAATAGTAAACATTATGAGATATCAACTACCGATGAAGGCCAAGATCTTGTCAAAGAGGCCAATGCAAATGATTCAAGACCGTTCCACGAAGAATGCCCGAGGTACCCCAGAAACAGTATGGGTATGTCAGCATTCAGCCTATGACAAGACATCCCGTGTCCATACAAGTCAGAAGAGATGAGGATGGAAATCAGCATGAAAGGATGTGAGGTATCAAGGAAGAACATTCTGTCAGAGCTACGGATCGGGTCAAGTAAACCCCCTCAGCAGAGATATATTGGATGCTACTCTGGGAACAGTATGTGGTAAAAAGGAAATTCGAGAAGCAGCAAGTTTCCGAAGGACGGTAAGTTTGCAATGGTTCCCTGAGCAGCCTAATCTCGAGGACGAGATTTTTCTAAGGGGGTAGGTTTGTGACACCCTGGATTTTGGAACTTTCTTTTTCAAAAAACTTTTCTGATTTATTTCTGGATTTCCTATTGGATTTGATTTTGAGCACCTCGTTGGACTTGAACTTGAGCATAATTTCTTTCCATGCTCAAGTGGCCCTTGTTTCCAAGCCTTTCCATTGCCATTCCATTGTTCCACTCATCCAAGCCACCATTTTATTCAAGCATTATATTCTTTTTTCCAATAAAAGGAATATTCCCATTATTTGAGGTTTGTGAAGAAACCCCTATTTATATTGCTCCATAAATCCCCAAATAATTCCCACATGTCATTGACATCATATCTTGCCAATTTCTCCAAAAACATTTCATAGCCCAAGTGGATTTTTCCTCTAGGAAAATTCATTTGTCTGTGGGGGCGGATTGGAGCTTTGTGAAGGGAGTGCCATTTCTCTTGATCCATTGCTGGTGAAACTTTTTTTGCAAGCTCATATGATCATATCATTGATCTCCACCAAATTCCATCACCATTTGACTAGCCAAACTCCCACAATAAATTCCCAAAGTTTGGGTGCAGCAAGGGGGCATTGTGAAGAAAGTGCATGATAGGGGAACCCATTTTCCTTGAAACTTTTTGAGCATGATCCTACCACCAAATAACTTCACCAAACCAAATATTAGCCAAATCCCATTACCCATCTGAGTGCATTGTCAATATTAAGTTTCTAACAAGTGGGCCACATTGTGAATCAAGTGCTAGCTATGTGTGTCCAATGGCTATGAAATTTTATACATATGTGCACCATGCCAAATAACCCCAGTACACCAAGTTTCAGACAATTCCACCAATCCTATGAGATGCTAGCTTCAACTTTGCATTCTGGCCTAATCGGACATTTGCAAATGAAGTGCTAGCTATCTTGATCCATTTGAGCTACAAATTGGTATACATACTCAACCTAATGTATGATTAAGCTCAGCCAAATTTCATGCTTAGGGGAGCCATGTGCTCACCACAGCACAGTACATACACCTTCTGCCACCATGGTGCATTTGCAAAGGAAGCACCAAGTACATTGATCCAGTTGATCCCAAACTCCACAGTACTCTAGTCCTTTGTACCCCAAAGCCATGTGACAACCTGTCTCCACCCCAAAGCCCACCATATGAGCTATGCTTCTGATCCAAGTTTGCTGCATCCAACTGTTGCTTGAGATAGAGATCAGCATAGTAGCCCATCTTGCCAAACAAGCCTACCACTGTGCTCAGCACGCGGAGGACTACACGCTAGACATCTTTGGCCACGCGAGATCTTATCCAAATTTCCAGTGCACTTGGTGAGCACGTCTTTGGCCGCGCCCGGCTTGCTCTGTGCGCGTGCTGGTCACGTCGCCTTCACCACACAGTGCGCCCCCGTCCTCTTCTCCGTGTCCCTCCTAGCCGCAAGGCTTTCCACAGCCGCGTGCTCCACGTGCCCTCCTCTGGAACCTCCTCGACGCCGCTCGTGGCTGCCATCTCACCGTCTGCCATGGCCGCACCTCTTTGTCTCGGCCCGGAGCTCCGCATCCACCTCCCCCTATAAAATGGCGCACCCCGAGCACTCCAGCATCACCCAGCAGACTCCCCTCCCTCCTAGCTTCCTCCTGGCCGAAGCAATCGAGCCGAGACGCTCGAATTTGCTCCCCATGGCCACCACGCCTGCCGTCGGTCGCCTCTAGAATTCGAGCCACCCGGGGCTCTCCCTCTCCACCTAGCCGCACCTGTGCCACCCCCTCAGCCCCCTCTCCACTCCCTCGTCCTTCCCGTGTTATCGGAGGCGCCGAACCGTGGTTCCCCGTCCCGCCCGCCCGGCCGTCGCACCCCCTCCCGTGGGTGTCGTGGGCACCGGCTGAGCCGCGGGGCCTCGAGACCACCTGCGGCCACCCCGGAGCGCCGCACCCCCGAGCACCACGACGAGCCTGCCCGATTCCTCCCTCCCCGGCGCGTGGCGCGGCCTCGGCCTCCTTTGATGCGGCTAGAGGTAGAAGAAGACGGGGAGGAGAGAGAGGAGACTGACGGGTGGTTCCCGCGTGTAAGCCGCATGTGAGGCTGACCGCGGGCCCGTCTTCTTTTCAAGTGGTGGCGGTTTTCCAAAAGTACGGTTTCCCAGTTCGAAAGCTCACTCCCGCAGAAGTCAGCCCGGAATATGCTTTCCCCTCTCGGAAGCATATTTTCCTCTCCAGTGGCCCAAAATATGATTTCACTTCACAGAAGGCGTATTCCCGAAAACCTGAGCTGTGAGTGTTCACTAGTTAGGACAGATTTTCTGGCTAACGAACGAATGCTCGTATCTTCGCAACCGTAAGTCCAAACGAAGCGATTCTTTTTGCGTTGATTTTATTTTGATCTCCTCTTCAGTTTGGCATGGGTTTTGTTCCATGCTTTGATGTTGTTATTTACTGGTCAAACAAAAGATGGCGTTTGACTCTTTCTCCGTTGCTTTATTTCAAAATATTTTGCAGGGTTTTGGTGACGTCGAAGACCAGGAGTGTTTCACACCTCTCTGGTGAAAGGCAAGCCACAATACCCTTTGCACCCTTGCAAAGCTTTGAAGTGCTTCTAAAGCTGCTTTTCGATGATATGCTTATATCGGTGATCATGATCATGTTGCCATTTTATGATTGATATATCATTACCATGCTATCCTTGAATAAGCCACTACTATGTTATGTTTTGCCATGTTACATTCATGATATGCTTTGATCATGTCATTTCCATGTTATGCTCTGCATCATCATAACCATGATATCCCAACACCATGTTAAGTGCTCATGTTATTCCTACACCTTCTCATGTTATGCCCAAGTTATGATCAACTGCATTCGTAATGTTGCCATGTTAATAACTTAATCTTTGTAACACGGATGAGTTCACCATCTAAAATGTGCTTGATCATATATGGAATTGTTATGCTAGTACTCTATGCACTGTTATGATCTTATGCTACTCATGTTGCACCTGATACTTGTGTTTGCTGCTGGAGACATGCTTCATGACAATTTGATCAGGTGCCACCGAACCGAACTTATCCGTGCACCCACATTTGCTTGTATGGGCAGGCCTTGATTCGGTCTACCGGTGGGCGTATGCGTATCACCAAAGAGGGAAGGCTATGCGCGGCAGTTGCCTTTGGCCGGGTAAACGGCGATAGTCTTGAGAGCCAGTTTGTTGATATGAGCTCAGTCCCCGTTTGGGACAAGTTATGGACCATGCGATGGTCAGGGCCAATAGGTTGGCCGGTGTCAAGAGGACACCCAGGCTACCCAAGACAAGATGTCGGGGATACGGTAAGGGAGACATGCGGTAGCTCGGTCTCGTTGGAGAACTCCTAGTTCACTCCTGCGGTGCGAGTTCCAAGGATCCTATGGGACAAGTACCGGGGTACTGGACAAAGGAAGAACTCCATAGTGTGGGTAACGTGCACAAACTCTGCAGAGTCACGCAAATCTATTCGAATAGCCGCGTCCACGGTAATGGACACAGTTCGTACTAGGTCACACCATATGATCAACATGAGTTCGATGGTATGTTTGTGGTAAGTGGATGGTCATGCGATGACCGGATTTGTTGGGTGGTAACGAAGGACACCTAACCCGTTGAATGTTCATGCGATGACCTGTTTGGTCGTGCGATGATCCGTGGAAGTGGTTTGGTCACGAGGTGACACGGTGCTTGAGTCTGTAAGGACTCCGAGGTAAGCCACGTGATCATGCGATGATCATGTGGGGTCCATGTGACCTTAAACGATGATTGTTTGTGCATTAGTCTTCATGTTGATAAAATGCTGATAATATTTTGATATGCTTGATGAATATATGTTTGCATGCTATTGTTGCTCACCTGTTTAATTCACTAATATACTTGAACCTGTTGCCATGTTATTGTTTTGCCTTGATGCATGGTTGTTGTGAGCTTGCAAGTACATTGAATGTACTGACCTGGCGTGTCATGCCAGATTTGCAGGTCGTGCTTTGGATGCGTAGGATGACGTTCCCGGTGTTTGTGAGCTAGGAGGTGTCCCAGCCAGTGTCCCTGTGGATTGGAGTTCATCACCGTCGTTATTGTTCCGCTGCCGTCGTTATTCCGCTGCTACAGAGTTATTCTGCTGCTTGGTGTAGAGCTGAGGCTAGCCTGAGGAGCAAGCTGTGTCTCCGCTAGCATTGTAATAGACCTCGTGTACCCCTATCTTTGGTAATAGAAATATGTTCAGTTCTATATCAAGCAGTGCCGTGTTCCAGAAGACTTGATCTCTGGGCTGGTGCACGGGGCGTTCCGATCCTCTGAGCCGTGGTGCCACACCGTGTGTTCTTTATCATTCACATTAAAAGTAACCTTTCCTTTATTGCAATCAATAATAGCACCTGTGGTGTTTAGAAAAGTTTGACCAAGAATAATAGACATGCTCCCATCCTCGGGCATGTCAAGAACAACAAAATCAGTAAGGATCAAACAATTAGCAACTTCAACGGGAGCATCCTCACAAATACCAATGGGAACGGTTGTTGACTTGTCAGCCATCTGAAGAGAGATATATGTAGGGATTAGTTTTTTTAAACAAAGCCTCTTGTAAAGAGAGAAAGGCATAACACTCACTCCCGCTCCAAGATCATATAAAGCAGTTGATGGGGATCAGCCCCGGCAAATCCCATGGTCAGGGACCTTGGGTTAGTCATAGAGGAGGCACAGGTTGGACGATACTCGTCGGCTAACAGGAGAAGCACTTCCTGATCGATATTATTGCATGAGGAGGCGATTACAGAGGAGGTCTGGCGAGTTCTCGCAAGACCAGATGAGTAGATGTGTATTGGGTTGATCTGGACGTCTCCCCTCCCATCCTTTATATACTAGGCTAGGTCCCGGGGAGTCCGTACTAGGTTACAAAGATAGTTTCCTAGTTCTAGTCTTGACTTGTACGCCAAGTTGTGCCTTCCATATTAGTCGCGGACTCCTACCTCGGTGCATGGTTGGGCCAGTAGTGGGCTTGTCGTGGCCTCCCAGCGGGCCTTCTTTCTTCGTATACACAGGGTAGCCTCATACGCAGGAGTCGTGGGGTCACCCCCTCGTTAGTAGCCCCCGAGTGCCTGGGGGGCTCGAAGAGTCACGCAGGGACTCGAATTCGTCAACGCTTTATTATTAATAGGCGCGGCATTGCCGCGGGTCGCTGGCAGTTTTGAGCCATGACAATATCTGTTTCGAGGGATTGCTAAGCTGAAAGGGCCCAACGAGTCGACTGGTCGAGCCTTGGTGAATTGCACTAGTAGCAAATACCGCAGTAGCCCAATCAAGCTCACGTCCCTCGACATGAACTTGGAACGACCGGTGTCAATCAAAGTCATGCCGCTGCAGGTCTTATAGGATCAATTGCTGCCAGTCTAAGCAAATAGCCTGAGCGCGTCCGCTCGGTTCTTTCTATCATGCGAGCGAAATCGATCTGTGGCAAGTCCCGGCCCGGCTGTTCTGCGCAGTGGGGTCTTACCTACACGCTAAGCTTGCGTGGCATATGGGTACAGTGTGTCGTAGCCTAGGCATAATTGCTTTTGTAGAGGCACAGAGCCTGGTTAGCGATGCACCCACTTCGAATGAACGATCAAGTGAGCTATTTAGCATTCACTCGCGGAGTTTGTAATGAGCTCAGGCGAGGAAAATAAGAAAGCACCCACTCGAAAAGTCGTCGAGTGCGCGAGTAGATCATACTGTTGGATTTCTGAGTCTTTTTACGAGTAGTCACTCGAATGCTTTACTGACTTGGGTGAGGGAGCACCCAAACTCTGATAGTACGTTGATTCTTCTTGTGCGAGTGATCACTCGAACACGTCTTTGCCTTCTGGGTGAGGGAGCACCCGAACTCGAATAATGGTACTCCCGATGGGAGTAAGAAATTTTTAGAATCAGAAAATTTTGGCATCAAGAACTAGCTGGCTTTTGGAATCTTTTAGTTTTTTCCAACTGCTTTTATCTTGATCCTTCCCTCTTGAGGTGTCATGCTGATATGCATTGTCGTGCCATTTGATGACCTATGATGATGCTTGATATTTTGATTCGTCGCGTCTTCTGGACCGTCGTAATGATGGTTTGAATGTCATGCTGCATGTTGCCTGTTGGGTTTCCAAGACTTGTATGGGGAACAGGCGAGATTTGACGTGTCCTGTAAATAATGCTGACCGTGTGAAGGCATCTTTTCTTGGAATTCGTAACGCCCGTCTTGTTTAGTCTTTGATGTAATGATGGCGCCGCCTGGGCTTTTGCGTGTTTTCCCCGGTTTTCCCTTGGATTGTGCTATAAAACCTCCTGTGGTTGCCTGTCTTTGGCATCCATTCTTCATTCTCTTCTGCTTCTTCTGCTGATGGCTCCCAAGCGCGGTGGTGGTGGGAAGGGACGAGGTCGAGGCTGTCGTGGACGTGGTGGCCGTACGCCTCGTTCTTCGCGTGGTGGAGGCCGTGGTGTTGCGTCTGCGCCTTCTTCTTCCTCCATGTAAGAGGGTTTTTGGCGCTACGATTTTCTTTTGCGTGTTCTTAGCCGGAACGCTGCCCAGATTCCTCTTCCATTCTCGTTTGCCTCCATTGCTTCTAAGCGTAACTTGATGGGTTTCTGGCTCTGTCTTCACGGATGCGCTCGTTCTTCTTCTTGGGTGGAGCTGGAAGTTGATAATTCATCCTTGATTTTCCTTGGGTCTGGCTGGAGGGCGTTTTCTCGTCGGTTGAATCTGCGCGACGAAGATAGCCTTTGCTATCGTTTTGACGGCGAAGATACTGTTATTATCCGTTCATTTGATGCCGGTGGCAATCGTCTGGATCCATACTGGGAGGAAACAAGCAGTGGTGATTCCGATGGCTCGAGTGGTGGTTCTCCTGCTTCTCACATGTCTTCGTCTTCGGCTGATTGCTCGGCCGATGGTGTTTGCTCTTCTAGTTCTAAGGATGAACTAGATGTCAAGCCGGTCGTCAAGCGGCTGCGTCATTAGGCGAGGCACCTTGTATAACTGGAGGACGGCGACTTGCTTCTTCGTGGATTGAGTTTCTACTTTTTCTGTGATGATGCTCGTCAAGTTGTGGTACGAAAGTGCCAATTATCTCAGCATGATCATACATGTAGAAGTCATAATTCCTTGGGATAATTATAACCCGTCTTGTAGTTGCTTGAGTCCTTATGTAGTGATAACTGTCTTTTGACTCCTTTTGTAATGAAATTGTCCTCGGCTCCTTTGTAATGAGATTGTCCTCGACTCCTTTGTAATGAGATTGTCCTCGACTCCTTTATAATGAAATTGTCTTTGGCTCCTTTGTAATGAGATTGTCCTCGACTCCTTTGTAATGAGATTGTCCTCGACTCCTTTATAATGAAATTTTCTTCGAGTTCTGTGTAATGAAACTGTCTTCCACTCATGTGTAATGAACTTAGACTCCTTCATAATGAAACTTCCTTCGACTCCTGTGCAATGGGAACTGTCTATCGGGTGCGCGGCAGTGCTCTCGATGGGAGTAGCCCCGAGGCTACGTTTGATTTGTAGCATCAGGCGTAGGTTGTGATTTTTGTCTGCCTGGTCTGTCTTGCTGCTTTTTATTCTAAGTTTTGATCGGGTGCGCGTCAGCGCTCCCGATGGGAGTAGCCCCCGAGTCTTTAGGTGATCGCTTGTGATCAGGTGAAGACTAAAGAACTTGGCGTTTTTTCATATGCTTGTTGTTTGTAGATGGACTTTGCGTTTCTCGGGGGGAGTTTTATGCTTGAAGCCCCCGAGCGTTTTTGTAGTCGCATGAACGAGGATAGCGTCTCTCGGGGGGGGGGGTGTTATGCTCGAGCACCCGAGTGCTTTTAATTATAGTCGCATGAGCGAGGATAGCGTCTCTCGGGGGGAGTTTTATGCTCGAGCCCCCGAGTGCTTTTAAGTATAGTCGCATGAGCGAGGATAGCGTCTCTCGGGGGGGAGTTTATGCTCGAGCCCCCGAGTGCTTTTAAGTATAGTCGCATGAGCGAGGATAACGTCTCTCGGGGTGAGTTTATGCTCGAGCCCCGAGTGCTTTTAAGTATAGTCGCATGAGCGAGGATAGCGTCTCTCGGGGGGAGTTTATGCTCGAGTCCTCGAGTGCTTTCAAGTATAGTCGCATGAGCGAGGATAGCGTCTCCGGGGGGAGTTTATGCTCGAGCCCCCGAGTGCTTTTAAGTAAGGTGCTTGGGCAGCATTATTTTATTTCTTCGAGTTTTACATGGGTTGCCGATCGGTGCTGCTGCCGATGTCTCTGACAATTCTTAGAGGACTATGGGTAGAACAGGCGTAGATTCGCTACGTTCCATGGATTTCTCACGTCCTCGTTGGTCTTCGGGTTCTTCAACCTGTATGCACCTCCTCCTATGACTTCCGAGATGATGAACGGCCCCTACCATTGTGGGGAAAGCTTGTGCACTTTTTCCTGTATCAGCCGTAACACGAGGTCTCCTTTGGTGAACGTTCTGGTCCGTAGGCGATTGCTTTGATATGTGCTCAGTTTGTCCTGGTATCCTTCAGATCTTGTGATGGCTGTGTCCCGTGCTTCGTCTGCTATGTCGTTGTCGTTCTGCATCGCTTCTTCTGCCTCTTCCTCTTCGTACCCTGAGATTCTGGGGGCTCCAAATTTTAAGTCGTGCAGAAGTACTGCTTCTGCCCCGTATACCAGGAAAAAAGGTGTATACTAGGTTGAGCTATTTGGGGTGGTGCGCAAGCTCCATAGTACTGCGGGAAGTTCCTCTACCCAGTTTCCTACAGCTTGTTCTAGTGGTGCTAGAAGTCGCTTCTTTATTCGTCCGCATACTAGGCCGTTTACTTTCTCCACTTGGCCGTTGGACTGCGGGTGTGCGACTGATGCGTAGTTGATTTTGATGCCCAGCTCTTGGCAGAAGTTTTGGAATTCTGCTTCTGTGAAGCTTGTGCCATTGTCTGTGATGATGTTGTGTGGCACTCCGAATCTGAAGATGATTGACTTGATGAAGTTGACTGCCGTGAGGGTTGTTGAGCTGGTGATTGGTACTGCTTCGATCCATTTGGTGAACTTGTCGACTGCGACTAGTAGGTGTGTTCGTCCTCCTTTTGAGGATTTCTTGAGTGGGCCTACCATGTCGAGTCCCCATGTGGCAAATGGCCATGACAACGGTATGGTTTTGAGTTCCGATGCTGGGGCGTGCGGCCTGCTGGCGAACTTCTGGCAGGCCATGCAACGCCGTACGATATCCTCGGCGTTTCTCATAGCGGTTGGCCAATAGAAACCTGCTCGAAAAGCCTTGGCCACGAGTGCTCGACTGCTTTCGTGGTGTCCGCAGGTGCCTTCGTGGATCTCGAGTAGTAGGGCTTTGTCGTCTTCTTCATCTATACACCTTTGGAGGACCTGAGAAATGATGCGCTTATAGAGTTGTGTGTTGATCACTGTGAATGCTTTGGATCGTGGACTAATGCGTCGGGCTTCTGCAACATCTTGTGGTAGGGTGCCATCGATTAGGAATCGAAGGAATGGTTTTGCCCATGCTGGGCCTTCGAGTGCTGCTGGACCTTCGGGTTCGGTTGCTTGGCTGCTTGTGACGTCGGCTGTGTTCGTTGCTGCCACTTGTGCTGGTTCCTTTGTGTCATCTTCCTCTTCCACTACCTTGGTTTCCATTAGCTTTGCTTTGATTGATCTCTGATTGATGCTCTCGAGGAAAACGCCAGGTGGTACTGGTCCTCGAGTCGATCCGATGTTCGCAAGTTCGTCGGCTTCTGTGTTATTTGCTCTGGGGATGTAGTTGAGTTCACAACCGTCGAATCCTCCCTCTAGTGTGTTGTAGAGCTTCTGGTAGGCTGTCATTTTGTCTACGACTGGTGCTCCGGCTCCTTGTTGTCTTTTGGATCCGTCGAAATACATCGTCCATGAGTTGGATAGGTCTGGGGGACCTGGTGTTTGGACTTCTGCCCACTCGACCAGGAAGTCTGGGAGTACTTGGGCTTTGATTGCTGTTGGGTGTTTGAACTGCAGGTCTCGCGGGCTAAGCTCCATGTTCCACTCAGCGATTCGACCGGTCGCTCCGGGATTGTTGAGGATGTCTGCGAGTGGTGCACTGCTCACGATTGTGATGGAGTGTTCGTCGAAGTAGTGCGATACTTTCCTAGAGGTCATGATAATGGCGAGCAGGAGCTTCTGGTAGTGTGGGTACCGCTGCTGTGGCTTTGTGAGTAGCGTGCTGAGGTAGTAGATTGGTCTATGGATGCTCTGGATTTTGCCTTCTTCTGCGCGCTCGACGACGAGCATTGTGCTCACGACACTGTTGTGTGCTGCTATCTAGAGGTACAACTTTTCCCTTTCTTTAGGCACCGCCAAGATTGGTGGGGTTGAGAGGGTCTTCTTTAGGTCTTCGAATGCATTGCTAGCTTCATCGGTCCACTCGAATTTTTCTCCTTTTCTCAGCAGTTTGTAGAACGGAAAGGTCCTTTCGCCTAACCTGCTGATGAAGCGGCTCAATGCTGCGATCTTTCCTGTGAGCTGTTGTACTCCTCTGATGTTGGTTGGCCTTTGCATCTTGGCGATTTCTTGAACCTTTTCGGGGTTTTCTTCGATTCCTCGGGCAGAGACCATGTACCCGAGTAATTTTCCAGCTGGGACGCCGAACACGCATTTTTGGGGTTGAGCTTGATTCTGTACTTGTTGAGGGCCGCGAATGTCTCGCGGAGGACGTCGATTAGCGTGTTTGCGCTGTAGGTTTTGATGACAATGTCGTCTACATAGACTTGGACGTTTCTGCCAATCTGGTCTCTCAGGCATGCTTGCATCATCCGCTGGTACGTGGCTCCTGCATTTTATAGGCCAAAGGGTATTGTTTGATAGCAGAATACTCCGTAGGGGGTGATGCAGGATGTGTGCTCTTCGTCTTCTTCCTTCATCCTGATCTGATTGTATCCTGAGTATGTGTAGAGGAAGGAGAGGAGGTCGCATCCTGCTGTGGAGTCGATTATTTGATTGATTCTTGGAAGGGGAAGTGATCTTTTGGGCAGTGCTTGTTGATAGGCCCATAGTCGACGCACATCCTCAGTACCTCGGTGTCCTTTTTAGGGACTAGGACTGGGTTTGCTATCCAGGTTGCTTTCTTCGTCTCTCGGATGAACTGTGCGTCAAGTAGTCGGTTGACTTCTTCTCCAATTTCTATGCGCTTGGGTTCTGAGAATCGTCGCAGTGCCTGCTTTACTGGTTTGGTGTTTGGCTTGATGTTGAGCGCGTGTTCTGCAAATTCTCGTGGTATCCCGGGCATGTCGGCTAGGCACTAGGCAAAAAATTTCAACTCTTCACGAAGGAAGGTTATGAGGGCGGTTGCTTGCTCTTCTGGAAGGTGGGCATATACGCGAACCGTCCTCTCTGGGTCTGTTGGGTGGACTTGGTGTGTGATTGTGTCGCTGTCAATGCTGAAATCGCGGCTGAATTCTTTTGTCTCTCTTCGGCTTGCCAGTGGAAATATGCTTTTGTCCCTCACCATGGCTATTTCTTTGAGCTGTTGTTGGGCTCGAAATGTGTCGTAGACTTTGTGGAAGTTGCGGTCGCACTGGTCCGATTTGGTGAAGCTTCCCTTGACTGTGATGATCCATGCAGGTCCCGGCATCTTGAGCTTGAGATATGCATAGTGCGATACCACCATGAATTGTTCGAACGCTGGTCGCCCGATTATGGCGTGGTACTGCGACTTCCAGTCGATCAGTTCGAACTCGAGGACTTGCTTTGCGAAGTTGCGCTTGATGCCGAAGATTACATCAAGCTCGATTGTTCCGATGCAGGCGGATGCTTCACCCAGAACTACACCGTGTATTGTTGTGCCTGACTTCTTCCAGACTGATTGTGGGATTAACATCTTGCGTAGCGTGCTGGAAAAGATTATGTTTAGATTGGTGCCTCCATCCATGAAGACTATGTCCATGTCGTAACCTCCGATCTGGGCTTTGAGGACCAGGGGTGCGTGCCCCGGCCTTGGGACTACAGGCGGTTGGTCGCTCTGGGAGAAGGTGATGCTGGTCTCAGCGCCGCGCAGTTGGTAGATTTCTGTTATCTTTAGGCCTTCGGCTGCTTCGGCCTGCAAGGTGTAAGCGTCTTGCTTTTCTTTTGAGGGTCTTCCTTCTTGGACCGTGCAGATTTGTCCATGGGACGTGGGGTATTCTTTATGTACTTGGTGCTGGCGACTGCGCGCTTCTTCGAGTGCGCTTGGCTTCATGCTGCTTCTCCTCCTTGAGGCTGTTGGCGAGTTCGGTGAATAGGCAACAATCTCCTAGGGTGTGGCCTGCTCTGAGGTGTCCCCGACTGTCTTTGAAATAGTGGATCGCGCAAGGTCCTTCCAGCTGCTCTTTGGCTGTGAGTTTACTGGAGCCAGTGTGCCTTCTTCTCCTTGAGATTTGGAAGATTAGCGAGTGGTCTTCTGTCCGACTGTGGAATCTTGGGTCAAGTTCTATCCCGTCGCTGAGTGATTGGTTCCGGATGGAGTTGGCGAATTCATCTGGCCTTCGATCCGAGTCGTAGTCTTGACCCGTGGCGGGAGTCCGGGTGGCGGCGGGTCGTCGACTGGTGGGAGAGTCTTCTGTTACGCGCCACGACTCATCGAGTGGTGTCCCAGAGTGGAGTCCTCGCGCTTGCCTTCTGAGTCGTCGAGTTATTTTCCGTCGGTGATGGATCTGATGATCGTCGAGGTGCTGGATTTGATTCGGCTGCAGGCTAGATGATTTTGACGAGACGATGGATATGCTTGTGGTGAACTTGAATTCCTTGAGCGGGCTAGATCTGGTTCTAGTCCTCGAGTCTTGATCTGCTGAGGGCGGGACCACCGAGATCATGATTCCAACCTGTGTAGTTCCCATAGACAGCGCCAATTGACGGGGATCATCCCCGGCAACTCACATGGTCAGGGACCCTGGGTTAGTCATAGAGGAGGCACAGGTTGGTCGATACTCGTCGGCTAACAGGAGAAGCACTTCCTGCTCGATATTATTCCGTGAGGAGGCGATTACAGAGGAGGCCAGGCGAGTTCTCGCAAGACCAGATGAGTAGATGTGTATTGGGTTGATCTGGACGTCTCCCCTCCCAGCCTTTATATACTAGGCTAGATCTCGGGGAGTCCGTACTAGGTTACAAAGATAGTTTCCTAGTTCTAGTCTTGACTTGTACGCCAAGTTGTGCCTTCCATATTAGTCGCGGACTCCTACGTCGGCGCTTGGTTGGGCCAGTCGTGGGCCTGTCGTGGCCTCCCAGCGGGCCTTCTGTCTTCGTACACACCGGGTAGCCTCATACGCAGGAGTCGTGGAGTCACCCCCTCGTCTGCGTTCTTGACATAATTATTCTTTATGGAGCAAGGAATGGTGGGTATACCTGGATCATCAAGCTTCTCAGGAATCTTGCCACTAAAAGAGTAGTTAGCAAGAATAGTAGATATTGCTTCATTAGGAACTTTTCTTTTATTAGTAACAATATCTTTCATATATCTCGAATAAGGAGGTAACTTAATAGCATCAGTCAAAGGAATTTGAAGAAAAAGAGGTTTCATCCACTCACAAAACTTATTGTAATGCTCTTCTTCTTTAGTTTTGAGAGACTTACCTGGAAAGGGCATGGGTTTTTGTACCCATGGTTCTCTTTCCTTCCCATGTCTTCTTGCAATAAAGTCTTCTCTAGTGTATTTCTTGCGTTTATCGGGTGCTTCTTCTTCTCGAACTTCGGGTGGATCATTCTTTTCACCATCCTTTTCAGGCTCAGCACCGTCTTCAGTCTCAGCATCGGAGGTAGATATACTATTTGGATCATTGGAATTGTCAGCTTATTTGTGCTTCTTCTTCTTCTTCGGAGAGCTAACAATTTCTTCTTCCTGTATTTGAGAATCTTGCTCGATCCTCTTTGGATGCCCCTCCGGATAGAGAGGATCTTGAGTGCTAGTTCCTCCTCCGGTTTTAATCCCGAAGGCCTGTATATCCTGTTTGGCATAAGAAAATCTTTTTGCACATTAGAAATTTGATCAAGCTGAGTTTGAACCATATGAAAATGCTTCACAAGACATTTAACATCATTAACTGTTCTACCTAGAACATCAAGCAAACTTTTGATAACAAGGGAACTATCATGCAACTGACTTTGTATCCTCTCATTAAAGTGATTTTGCTTCATAATAAAATTATCAAGCTCGTCTAAACATTGATCAGGAGGCTTACCATGAGGAATGTCACTTGCATTGAAATCTAAAAGAGAGTGTACCTCTACCATTGGAGGGTGAGTGGTAGGCTCCCACAACTTCTCAATAGGGGGTAGATTCTTTACGTCTTCAGTTTTAATACCCTTCTCTTTAATAGACTTCTTTGCTTCTTGCATATCTTCAGGGCTTAGGACAAGCATGCCCCTTTTTCTTGGTGGTGGAGGTGGTTCAGGGACGGACCAATCTTTGTGGTTCTTGGCAATCTTGCCCATTAATTCTTCTGCATCGTCCGGTGTTCTTTTCCTGAAAACACAACCAACACAACTGTCCAAATAGGATCTAGATTCATCAGTTAGACCAGCATAAAATATATCAATTAATTCATTCTTTGGGACTCCATGTCCCGGTCTAGCCTGGATCAGACTGCAATACCTCCCCCAAGCTTTAGGGAGGTTCTCATCCTGCAACTGTTTAAAGTTATAAATTCTTCGTAAAGCAGCATGTTGCATATGAGCAGGAAAGTACTTATCAACAAAAGAGTGAGCTAAGTCTTGAGGACTCCTAATGGACCCACATGGTAGTGCATCATACCACGCTTTAGCACCTTCCTTCAAAGAGAAAGGCAGAAGTTTAGTAACATAAAAATTCCGTATCTTTTCATCCGTAGTAAACAGGCCACCCAACTCGGTGAGTTTGGTCCGGTGTGCAATAGCATCGTCATTTTCTCTTCCATAAAATGGGTCAGCTTCAACCATAGATATAAGTGAAAGATCAACAGAGAAATTATAATCAGGATCATTGATGCATATGGGAGATGTAGCAAATTTAGGATCAGGAATGGTCTTGTTCTTTAGGGAGTGTTTTTCGAGAAGCTTCTTAATAGCATCAGGGTCAGAGTCGACAAACTCTGTTAGCTCCCTGCATAAATCATCATCAAGGAGTCTCTCCTTGAGTTTACTCAAATCAGGATAATTGTAAGTTCCATCAAAAGGGTAGCAAGTATCGGGAATTTCAATTCCAGATTTTTTTTGCAGCAGTGATCTGTTTCTCAAGAGCGTGACTAAGTGAACCAATATCATCAAGAGTAGTAGAAGCATCATCAAAAGTATCGGACATAGTAACAGATTCAGTAGAAGCATCATGTGGTGGAGGTGAAGCAAACTTACTCATAACTGAAGGTGAATCAAGTGTAGCACTAGTGTTCAGAACAGTATCTTTTCTCGTACGGGATGGTAAGATCGGGACCTTGGGGTCTTATTTCTTACCCATAGCGGATAAATTGCAGCAAGTAAAATACTTCATGTAGACTTGTGAATAAAGCTATGCTCCCCTGCAACGGCGCCAAAAAACAGGCTTGATAACCCACAACTGCAGGGTATCGAGATAGTCTTCGTGGGTAAGATAACCCAATTTATAGATTCGACTCAAGGGGAGCCAAAGAATACCCACAAGCTTTAACAGTGGAGTTGTCAATTCCACCGCACCTGAGATACAATTACTTGCAACAAGATATTAATAGTAACTACGATATGGAAGTGATGATAGCAACGGAAATATTGGTGGTGAAATAGCGACAGTAAAATAGCAAAAGCAAACAACTAGTAACCAGCAGAATTAAAACACTATAGGCTAGGGAGATGGATAGTTGGGTGCTGCATGGATAAGGCACATCATGTATTTAACTTGGGGAAAGGCATACAAAAAAGCAATGATCATCTAGGCATAAATCAAACATCAGGCATGTACCCCATAGGTAGTTGTACGTGCTTGCAATAAGAACTTGCAAAACATCTTTTGTCCTACCATCCCGCTACGAATGGGGCCAAAAGGAACTTATGGAGATTAAGGTGCTCCTGTCAAAGAGCACCGGAACAAAGCATTAACAATCAATGGATACATGGAATCCTCAAACTATAGTCCATCCCCTTTAGTTTCCCAAGCTGTCAACTTTGGGATCGCCGGTTCCGGACAATAACAGGTGCATACAACTCAGATAGGATCAAGAGCACAAATATATTCATGCAAACACATAGGGTTCAGATCTGAAATCATGACACTCAGGCCCAAAGTGACAAGAATTAAGAGCAACAAGTTGAAGCAAAGATGATAAACAACAATCTAGATTATAGGCAACATGCCCCCAACAATCCGATAAACCATTACATGATCTAACTCATTCAATCCCTACCATCCCCTTTGCCTACAGCAGGGAATTACTCACACATGGATGGAGAAGTCATGGAGGGAGGATGGAGTGGTGATGATGATGACGATGGCGATGATCTCCCCTCACCGGAGGCCAAAACAGCCTCCAGATTAGCCCTCCCGGAGAAGAACAGAGGGTGGCGGCAGCTCCGCAACGTGAATTGGGAAAACGACTTATGTTTCAGGGTTTCTCCGTCACGGGAATAAATAGGAGCCTCGGTAGGGCGCCAGAGGAGGGGAGAGGCCCCCAGGCGGCTAGAGGGCGCGGCCCCAGCTCTGGACGCGCCAAGGGGGCGCCTGGGGCCTGATGCACGAGATAACTTCTCGCCCCTTGTTGGTTACCCCAAGTGGAAGGTGAGATGTAGCATAGCAGCAAGTTTCCCTTAGCGAAGATGCTAAGGTTGAATGTCGAACCAATAGGACTCCAACAGATATAAGAAGGTGGTGAAGTAAACAATGGCGCCATTCACAACACAAAGTTTCTTACTTCACCTGGACCTGCACACACAACAGATATCTTTGCTTCCCAACGAGTATAGAGGAGTTGACAATTCCTCCGGCATTGTTGTTTACAAAGGATAAAACGCACAGGATAATAATGATAGTGATAGCAATGGAAAAGTAAATAAGCAGTAAATTTATAGCGGGTGTAAACAGTGTTGGAAATATGGACCGGGGTCCTATGATGTTCACTAGTGATGTCTCTCTCCCAAAAGACGATAAAATAGCCATGCTAGGTAAACAAATTACAGCTGGGCAATTGACAGGATTATGTGCGCAAACCAATGCTAATTATGCTATAAAGAAAGTAAGAGGCTCAAAATCATGGGCGGTACGCCAAGACAAGTAGACCGAAATCCATCTGCATCTACCTACTAATCATCCACCTTGAGATATCTATCCAGAACATCTCGCTGGTATTAAGTTGTGAATCCCACCCAAAGTGTAAACTCAAAGCAACGGACAACAACATTAAAGAACTTTGCGTAAAGTAAATAATCCTTGCACCCGCAAGTACAAGCACCGTTGTTTTTCCCCTTGTGGCAATAGCACATCCCCTAGACTCATGTTTCTGTCACTCAAGCTAGTCATCAGGGGGCATGAACCCACAATCATGCATAACGCTCCCTCTTGGAGTCACTACCTACTACTTGGCCAAAGCAATAAACAGCAACGGAGAACATGCAAGAATTACTCAAGAACATAAATATAAAAGAGGAGAATCAAATATATTACTCAAACACAATCCGAACATAATCACATAATCCATCGGAACCCAGCAGACTCAGCATAGCAACAGCATAAAGATTACATAAGTACCTCGATCATGTAGGGCAGCTCACGAGGTCTAATCCATGAAGAACAAAGAGGGGAGGAGAACATCACATAGCTACTGATCATAGACCCATGGTCCAAGGTGGACTACTCACGGTTCATCCGGGAAGCGTCCATGGTGGTGGAGAAGCTCCCGGAGGTGGTTCCTCCCTCCGGCAGGGTGACGGGAAGAGGTCTTTTGGTGCTCCCGATCTTGGAAGCGCGGCGGCGGCGAAACAGAGGAGAGATCGCGGAAAAGGGTTCCGTCCCCGAGGGTTTCTCGTCACGGGGAATAAATAGGCGAAGGGGGGCAGCCAGAGGTGGGCCAGGGGCTCCAGGCGCCCCCCTGGCGCGGCCTAGGGGGTGGCCACGCCGGGTGGCCGCCTGGGCCCCCCCTGTCCCCCACTTTGGCTCTTCTGGAAGGTTCCCTTACGCTGATTTTTCCTATATTTTTCCCGGAATTTTTCTGGATTTAAATAAAGGGGAAACCTGAAATAGAAAAACAGCAGAAAATAGGAACTGGCACTGGGGTGCACTGAGTTAATAGGTTAGTCCAAATATGATCAAAAGTGTATGGAATTTCATCAATATCATAGCAATATCACACAAAATAGGCATGGAGCAAGCAGAAATTATAGATACGTTTTGGACGTATCAACATCCCCAAGCTTAATTCCTGCTCGTCCTCGAGTAGGTAAATGATAACAAGCATAATTTCTGTGGTGACATGCTAACAACCATATAAGAACTTTTAAGTAAAGCAATCAAGGCATGTAATTTAATTAAAGTCATAACAGGCAAGAGTCTATATTTGGCATTGAAACAAGCAACATAAGAACATAAAGGTGCAAGAGCTCTCGCTGTCCGTGACTCGAATGTCTCCAAATGGTGTTTGCTTGCAAGAAAGGGGATAGGGATATATGAGAAAAAGTATTTTTGTGTTGAGAACTCAATCTACTAAAGTTTCAGACTTGGTCTTCTTTGGAATCTTATCTTGACTCATCCCCAGACCACTAGCCAGGTACAAGTCAAAATGATCCACTCCTTTTTGACATTTTGAGCACTCATGCAATGGATGAGCGTAAGAAAGAAAGTTGACACTTAGGATGGAAAAGAGAGAATATGGTGGAGGAGGAAGACAAAAAGAGTGTGAAAGGCTCACATCAATGAGGACAATCATAGGCGAGAGAAAGCCAAATGGTAGATATGATGTGAGGAGTAGGGATTGCCATGCAATGGATGCACATGTGAGCTAAAAGCTCTCCAATGGAACTAGTGGGGGTGCATCCAACTTGCTTTCCCAAGAAGACCTAGAGCTCATTTGAGGAGGCTCATCATTGGAATATACAAGCCAAGTTCTATAGTGTGAAGGTCCCCACATAGCTATATGCATGAATGATAATCTCTATGGAGTACAAGATATAAGAGGGAGTACGAGTGTGGATCTCTCAAAAGGAATAGTAGTGTGCCCCCTTCTCTCTTTTTATTTCTTTTTTCTCTTTTTTCTATTTTTTGTGTTTTTTGGTGGCCTCAATGGCTCTTTCTATTTCTCTCTCATTTTTCCTCTTTTGGATCTTTTAATTTGTCCACTTTGGGATCTTTTCCTCACTTTAGGGCAATACTCTATATATTACAAGAAGTATAGAAGATCTTTCACACTTTACAAAGTACTCAAATCATAAAGAAGATGTAACTATCATGATGTATGCAAATGTATGCCTCTGCTAGTGTAGCAGGATATGCAATGATACTAGCGCGTCATGTAGCAATGATTAGGGCAAGTCCCAACTAGCATATGGCTCATCGATCAAGCAAGTAGTATGTATGACATGAAGATCAAGTCATGAGAAGGTGGATGTTGCATGGAAATATATCTCGGAAAGGCTATGGAAATGCCTTGATAGGTAGGTATGGTGGCTGTTTTGAGGAAGGATATAAGGAGGTTTATGATGACAGAGCGTATCATGCCAAGGGTTTGGATGCACCGGCGAAGGTGGATGCTAACTCTCGGAGTGAGAAGAAAGCAATGCACGGCACAGGAGAGGCTAGAAAAATATGGGAAGGTGGAAGTGTCAACTTTCGAATACTCACATTAGTCCGAAGAACTCATTCACTTATTATCGGTAACTCTCAATCTAATAAGGAGGTTTTACAAAGAGACAAGTACCCCGAGGAGGAGTGTATGGGGGTTTGGTTATCCTTGCGCATCCTCGACTCATGGTACGTGAGTGTACTCTAATATTCGACCCCTCAGAAGAGTAGTGATCCATCTAGTAGCTAGAGTTCTCAACTAATTTTGTAGGTTTTGAAAATAAACACGGATTGCCCAAAATACGACATCTATGACTAATAGGCTAAATCTCTTGACACCAAAATTCCAAACATTACTCAAAACAACACCTCAAAATTATTGCAAGTTACTACTACAAAAGAATAGCAACCTCAATTACCTACTTCAAGTCAAGACACAAAACTCAGTGCAACAGGCAAACTCTCTAAGCAACATAAACATGAAAAGTCAAGAGAGTTCCAGCAACAAACTAAACAAAAGCTCTTTTAAAATATAAGCATGAAATCTAAGAGCTAAACAAGTAGCTATGAAAAGATAAAGAACACACACAACAAAGATAAGCATGAAAAATCCTATGTTGTGTTCTAGATTTTGGAAGTGGAGTGTGTTTCTCTCCCACACAAAGAAAGCTGGGTTCTAACTTGTTATGAACAGAAAGCAAAGCTAAAGAAAACTACAAATAAAACCTAAGAGAGAGACACTCCAAGCATAGCACATAACGCATGAAGTGATAAAAATATAGTGAAACGAGAGACGAACTGATAATTGTTGATGGAGAAGGGGATGCACGAGGGCATCCCCAAGCTTAGACGCTTGAATCTCCTTGAATATTTCTTGGGGATGCATGGGGGCATCCCCAAGCTTGAGCGCTTGACATTCCTCAATCTTCTTTCATCATCTTCCTTCGCACACTTGAAAACTCTCTTCATACATAACTCATTATTATCTGATTAGTGGGGTTAGTACCCATAATAAAATATTTTTTCTCTACTGGAAATAAATATAATCTTGAAGAGCTACTATTTCTCAAGATTGCCAAAAAGTTTTTGCAAAGAACAAGCAAGCTTAAGGTTTGCAAAATGAAGAAAAGGCAAAACAGGAGAGAATCTGTGAAGAACATACCAGCAGGTAGTAAAGAATTTTTTAGGGATACATCTGCAACTCAAATAAAAAAACTCAGAACATACGAAAGTTTCGTAATTGTATAGAGCACGCTGTGTAAACAGTTCAGCTCAAAAAGATGAACTGGGATTTTTCTCTGATTTTTCTAGTCACGAGGACAGAATCAGTTTTCTGGACAGCATGTCACAACTTTCACTTCCCTTGTCGTATGAGGCTATAAAAGGCACAAAGCTTGAAAAGTAAAGATACAATGATGTTTCTACAGTAGTAACAATCATCAAGACCACTAAAAACAGAAGAAAATAAAAGGAAATCATAAATTCGTTGCGGGCTGCCTCCCGAAAGCGCTTCTTTAAAGTCATTAGCTAGGCTTAATGCAAATAGAATGAATCAAAGATCATCATAATAATCGGAGTTATAATATGATTCAAATGGTTCCTCAACAAGTTTATCCTTGTTTCTTTTAGGAAAGGGGTATACACCTTTTGCCTTCCGGCGTAGGCGTATTTGTCCCTTACCTATGTCAATGAAGCCTTTAACGGCTCGGAGGAAATCCCTCCCAAGCACTATGTTTCCTCTGTTTGGCTTCATGACAAAGAAATAAACCATTGCAATCCCTTTAAGGAATGTCACTAGTACATCTTTTATCCTTCTCTGGATCTCAGAAATATCTCCATTAGCATGTTCATGATATGATGATAATTTGTCCATGTTAAATTTTAAAGAATCATAAACAACTTTTGGCATAGTAGAAACCATAGATCCAATGTCACAGAAAGCAAGGAAGTCTTGGTTAGAGATGCTAATTCTAACAAAGGGTTCCAAGTCACCATCTATCTCATAAACATCTTTCTTATTTGGCTGGGGTTTCTTTGCTTTTTTCAAGTCTAGAGCATCCAATCTCTTTTCAATAGTAATAAGTCTATCTATAACAGTATCAAAACTATGATCATAAACAAAGTAACTAGATAGACCATGTATAATTTCAAGAGCTCTAGCTTCATCACAAGATAGGAAATCCCCTTCAGCTATAATATCAAGAGAGTGTTTGCACCATCTAAAAAGACCATGGTAAAAATTTCTAAGCACAATTTTTATAGGTATCCAAGGCATAACTCTCCTATGTGCATCAGAATCTCTGTCCCATGCCTTCTTCATATTTTCTCCATCCCTTTGATGGAAATCTAAGACCTCCGACTCCCTCAAGGCACCAAATCCTAACATGCTTGACTAAACAGAAAGGATAACTAAAATCAAGATAACTATTTTTTTGATTTTTGATAAAGGGCACTGAAGCAAAAACTAAAAGGTAAACTAACAAGACTAAAAATCAAAGATAAAAGATAGTGTGCAACTCCCCTATCTTGAAGAGTCGAGTCCCCGGCAACGGCGCCAGAAATTTGCTTGATGCACGAGATAACTTCTCGCCCCTCGTTGGTTACCCCAAGTGGAAGGTGAGATGTAGCGTAGCAGCAAGTTTCCCTTAGTGAAGATGCTAAGGTTGAATGTCGAACAATTAGGACTCCAACAGATACAAGAAGGTGGTGAAGTGAACAATGGCGCCGTTCACAACTCAAAGTTGCTTACTTCACCTAGACCTGCACACACAACAGATAGCTTTGCTTCCCAACGAGTACAGAGGAGTTGTCAATTCCTCCGGCCTTGTTGTTTACAAAGGATAAAATGCACGGGATAATAATGATAGTGATAGCAACGGAAAAGTAACTAAGAACTAAATTGATAGCGGGTGTAAATAGTGTTGGAAATATGGACCGGGGTCCTATGATGTTCACTAGTGATGTCTCTCTCCCAAAAGACGATAAAATAGCCATGTGAGGTAAACAAATTACAGCTGGGCAATTGACAGGATTATGTGCGCAAACCAATGCTAATTATGCTATAAAGAAAGGAAGAGACTCAAAAGCATGGGCGGTACACCAAGACAAGTAGACCGAAATCCATCTGCATCTACCTACTAATCATCCTCCTTGAGATATCTATCCAGAACATCTCTATGGTATTAAGTTGCGAATCCCACCCAAAGTGTAAATTCAAAGCAACGGACAACTGCATTAAAGAACTTTGCGTAAAGTAAACAATCCTTGCACCCGCAAGTAAAAGCACCGTTGCTTTCCCCCTTGTGGCAACATCACATCCCCTAGACTCATGTTTCTGTCACTCAAGCTAGTCATCAGGGGGCATGAACCCACAATCATGCATAACGCTCCCTCTTGCAGTCACTACCTACTACTTGGCCAAAGCAATAAACAGAAACGGAGAACATGCAAGAATTACTCAAGAACATAAATATAAAAGAGGAGAATCAAATATATTACTCAAACACAATCTGAACATAATCTCATAATCCATCGGATCCCAGCAAACTCAGCATAGCAACAGCAGAAAGATTACATAAGTGCCTCGATCATGTAGGGCAGCTCACGAGGTCTAATCCATGAAGAACAAAGAGGGGAGGAGAACATCACATAGCTACTGATCATAGACCCATGGTCCAAGGTGGACTACTCACGGTTCATCCGGGAAGCGTCCATGGTGGTGGAGAAGCTCCTGGAGGTGGTTCCTCCCTCCGGCAGGGTGCCGGAAAGAGGTCTTCTGGTGCTCCCGATCTTGGAAGCGCGGCGGTGGCGGAACAGAGGAGAGATCGTGAAAAAGGGTTCCGTCCCCGAGGGTTTCTCGTCAGGGGGAATAAATAGGCGAAGGGGGCAGCCAGAGGTGGGCCAGGGGCTCTAGGCGCCCACTTGGCGCGGCCTAGGGGGTGGCCGCCTGGGGGCCCCCTGGCCCCCCTCGCCCCCTACTTTGGCTCTTCTGGAAGGTTCCCGTACGCTGATTTTTCCCATATTTTTCCCGGAATTTTTCTGGCACTTTAAATAAGGGGGAAACCTGAAATAGAAAAACAGCAGAAAAAAGGAACTGGCACTGGGGTACACTGAGTTAATAGGTTAGTACAAATATGATCAAAAGTGTATGGAAGTTCATCAATATCATAGAAATATCACACAAAAGAGGCATGGAGCAAGCAGAAATTATAGATACGTTTTGGACGTATCAGGGGCCCCCCTTGCTGCCCTTTGGTCCCACTTCTGGCACAATGGCCCCTCGGATGCGTGGATTTTCTGTGTTTTTTCTGGGAATTTTCTGAGACGTCCAAAAATCCATTTTCCTGCGCACAATAAAACCATACAGGCAGCTCTACTGAAAACAGCGTTAGTCTGGGTTAGTTTCGTCCAAATCATGCAAGAATGAGGGCAAAAAAATAGCAAAAGTGCTTGGAAAAGTAGATACGTTTGAGACGTATCAAAAAGCAATGATCATCTAGGCAAATATCAAACATTAGGCATCTATCCCGTAGGTAGTTGTGCGTGCTTGCAATAAGAACTTGCACAACATCTTTTGTCCTACCATCCCGCTACGAACGGGGCCAATGGGAACTTATGGAGATTAAGGTGCTCCTGTGAAAGAGCACCGGAACAAAGCAATAAACTCAATGGATACAAGGAATCCTCAAATTATGGACCATCCCCTTTGGTGTCCCAAGTTTTCACCTTTGGGATCGCCGGTTCCGGACCATAATAGGTGCATAGAACTCATAGATAGGATCTCAAACATAAATATACTCATGAAAACATAAGTTGTTCAGATCTGAAAACATGGCACTCGGGCCCAAAGTGACAAGCATTAAGAGCAACAAGTTGTAGCAAAGATGATAAACACCAAAGTAGATGATAGGAAACATGCCCCCAACAATCTGACGAACTATTACATGATCAAACTCATCCAATCCCTACCATCCCCTTTGCCTACAGCAGGGAATTACTCACACATGTGAAGAGAAGTCATGGAGGGAGGATAGATTGGTGATGGTGATGACGATGGCGACGATCTCCCCTCTCCGTAGGCCAAATCAGCCTCCAGTTTAGCCCTCCCGAGGAAGAACAAATGGTGGCGGCGGCTCCGCGATGGGTTCTGTAAAAGCGACTTCTGTTTCGGAATTTTCCCGTCACGGGAATAAATAGGAGTCGAGTTAGGGAACCAGAGGCGGTGGGAGTCGCCCAAACGGCCAGCTGGCGCGGCCGCAGGGTGCCTGGGCCCCCCCTGGCTGCCTTCTGGCCCCACTTCTGGCCCCGGGCTCCTTCGGGTGCGTGGATTTTTTGTAAATTTTCTGGGAATTTTCTGAGATGTCTATACAATAAAACCATACAGGCAGCTCTGCTTAAAACAGCGTCAGTCCAGGTTAGTTTAGCTCAAATCATGCAAGAATGAGGGCAAAACAATAGCAAAGGTGTTTGGAAAAGTAGATACGTTTGGGACGTATCAGACTTGCAGAAGTACCCCGGAAAAATTATTTATTACCTGCTGGTCTATTTTTCATAGATTCTGTCGCGTTTTTCGTTTTCATCGTTTTGCAAATTTTAAGTTTGCTTTTTCTTTGCAAATTTTTTTTGGCAATCTTGAGAAACAGTAGATCTTCATGAAAATCTTTATTTCCAGTGGAGAAAAATTATTTTATTATGGGTACTAACCACTCTAATCAGCATATGATGAGTTTCGTCTGAAGGAAGTTTTCAAGTATGTGAAGGAAGATGATGAAAGAAGATTCGGGAGTGTCAAGCGCTCAAGCTTGGGGATGCCCCCATGCACCCCCTTCTCCATCAACAATCATCAGTTCGTCCTTCTCCATGCTATATTTTTATCACTTCATATGTTATGTGCTAAACTTGGAGCGTCCCTCTCTTTACTTTTTAGTTTATTTAGTTTTTCTTGTTGTTCATAACAAGTTGGATCCTAGCCTTCATTATTTGGGAGAGAAACACACTCCAATCCACCTTAGAACACAACATAGGCTTGCATGCTTATCTTTCTTTTTGTGTGTGTTCTTTGTCTTTTCATAGCTGTTGTCATGCTTAGCTCTTAGTTTTCATGCTTACCTTTTCAAGAGGTTTTGTTTAGGTTGTTCTAGGAACTCTCTTGAGTTTTCATGCTTATCTTGTTTAGAGAGTGGTCTTGTTGCACTGAGTTGTGTGTCTTGCATGAGTAGGTAATTAAGGTTGCTATTACAAGTGTAGTAGTAACATGCAATAGTTTTGAGGTATTTATTTGAGTAATGTTTGGACGTTTTGTGCCAAGACCTTGAGCCTATTAGTGATAGGTGTCGTATTTTGGGCAATCTGTGCTTATTTTCAAAAACTACAAAAGTTAGTTGAGAACTGTAGCTATGTCGGGACCCGGGGTATGCATATGTAATTCCAGTCACAACTCAATCATATGGAGAGCCGAGAGTCGTACCCACTTGTCTAAGCAGACAAGGCCAAGCACAGAACACTCTCGGAAAGCATCGTACGTGAGGGGGCATCCCATCCAGGCCGGATGATCAACTGAAATGGGTCCTCATCGCCCGCTCACAAGTCCAAATGATTATGGGAGGTGAAATCCCATACTCATAGACCAGTCGCCTCAACCATATTATCGATTGAATTATAACACTTACATAAACAGACTCCAGCCCGATCACTTATTCGGGGTCTCGGGCGGGCTAAATCATACAACAAAGTGTGCCACGTGACAGAGTCACGAGCAATCGCATCGCGATGCCCCAAGCTGCGCACATCTAAGGGCCACTTGGTGTATAAAAGACCGTCGGCAAGAACACAACTAATCTATCGAACCCCACACTAAGACATGCATGTTATAATCATACATGCAGCATACATGTCCAGTGTAAACAACAGGTACACATTGCATGAACTCTAGAAAGTATATCTTTATTGACTTACACATAGAGTACACAAAGATCATATGACTATGATCCATCATTACATCAAACAACGGAAGCAAATTAGGTATGAGTACAGACAAGTTTAACAAATGGCTTAGAGAAGCCTTGTTCAACATACATGCCCTTCCACGAGGGACTAGACTGCTGTCTGGAACTATACTAGCTTAGTCAATGTCGAGCTTCAGGAAGGTCACTCCATCGGGGTCTGGGTTTCCATCTAAAACATGGAATAAGCAAACGTGAGTACAAAGTCGTACTCATCAAGACTTACATCAGAAATATACTATTCATGCTCAAGTTTCAAGGTAAAGGGAGGTGGGTTTTGTAATGCAGAAGTGCCAGCTTTGACTTGGCTAGTCCTGTACTACGATTACCAGAATGAGGTAAGAAGCGTACTCGAGTCCACTACCAAGTCTCCAACCAATACACCACTATGGATACTTCCTCGACTTCCCCACAGGAAAGCACAACATAGCACTCACACTTATCTTGGCAAGTTTTAGAGTTTCCGTTGAAGTTGTCTAATGATCAAGTAAAGGTCTCCAAGTAGTCCATAACCGCGGACACGGCTATTCGAATAGTTCTTAACCCTGCAGGGGTGTACTTCTACACACATGTGCTCATCAGTTACCACCAAGAACTCGTCACCCTTCAAGCGGGTGTCGGCGAGGATGCGCACCACGACACTTACCTCACGTCACCGTTCTAGTTCAAGGAGTCAACTGTCTGAGTTTCAAACTTAACTGGAATTCCGGCCGAGTTTCCGGTCAGGACTCAAACCATGTAGGAACGACTGACAAGCCCACCTTGATGGATGGTTCTCCGCTTGACAAGCCATGTGCTACAAGACCTGCCATGAATGCCACATTTCATTTCCTTTATCTTTCTATGCATTTGCCGAATGGAAAACCCGAACTAGCCTGAAACGGGGTGAGTTAATAGGCTAAGTGGGGATCCGTTTGCCCAACATGTGGTAGTACTCTTTGTCTTGGATCACTAAACAAGAACTCAGGCTTAAGGCGGTGTTCAACGAGACAACCCACTGTGTACTCCTACACAACCTCTCATCGTTCACCTTGTTTAGGTCAAGTTCACCAACACATTTCCACCATCATCATCATGATCACTACCATCCCGACTCACAAAAGAGTAACCTCATTGTAAATCTAAGCATGCAATAAGCAGTAACAGTTGCAGGGGCCACATAGTATCAATCAACTCCTACATCTGCTAGGATTGTGGTTTTCTTACTACTGTGACAAAATGATAGGTCATGCAAATGAATGGGTTCAACTATGCGGTAGAAATGTATCATGGTAAACAACCTAAAAAATGCATAAGCGAGACTGAGTGGGAAGTGGGATTTTATCGACATGATCAATGGGGGTTTGATTGCCTTGCTGGCGAGGATCGTACGGGGTATCTTCAACGGAGGGGGTAATCTCCGACTCCATCTCCACTTCTATCAAGCAAACATAGCAATCAAGGATCAATATAAATGCAATGTACAATCACATGATCGATGTTGCAAGCTGATGTTCATGGTTGCATTGTGTGGACAATTCCATTTAAATGAAGTGGGTTGGAAAGGAATTTGCAAAATACTTCAAGTTTGAATATAAAAGAAGTCCATATGCACCTTTGCTTATGTTCACCCAATTTAACTTGGTCAACATGAAAACAAAGTCCATATGCATATTCCTTGCATTTTTCTAATAATTTTTCATATATTATTTATTAAATTTGGAGTTAGGATTAAAAAGTTATTGAATTTCAAAGTTTAATATATTTTCTGGAATTTCTCTGATTTCTTTTAATTCAGTTTCCATTTATGGCGTCAGCATGGTACAATGCTGGCGTGGGGGGGCTTACATGTGGGGCCCTGTGGTCAGTGTCTCTGGGTTAACTCCCAATTTGTTTAAATTAACAGAAGCTTAATTAGGGGGCAGGGCCCACCTGTCTGTGGCTGTGTGGGGGGTTAGGGGGTGATTAAGGGTTTAATTAACCCGGCCACGTCAATGCTCGCCGGCGTCATGTCGCCGGTGACATTCGACGTGGTGGCGCTCTCCTAGGCAGCGGTGTAGGGCACCAAATGGGCTCCCGCGACCACTAAATGCTAGCCCGCAGCCGCGCGCATCTCTCGGGGCATCGCAGTGTCACGAGGAGGCAACGGGGCGACACCGGCGTTGAGGAAGGCGGCGGTCGAAGCTCTGCCGTGGTGGTCGTCGTCGATAGAGAGCACGGGAAGAGGTGCGGGGAGTGGAAAACGACGCGGAAGATCACCCTGATGCCAATGGAGCCGACGGCTAGGGCTTGGGAGGCTCGGTGACGACGAATTTCCCGGCGTGGTCCACGGCAGCTGGCGGCGAATCGGCGAAGATGGAGGCGTCTCCAGGGCTCCCGGCTCGATTGCTTGCACAAGGCGATGAATACGAGCACGGCGAAGACTAGGGACACGGTGGCTCATCTGGAGGGGGCCGTTGGCCATGCGGGTGCGGCGTCGCGCTCCGGCGCAAGCTTCGGGCGGCGAGCAGAACAGCGAGGGGAGAGGGGGAGGATGAGCCAGAGGAGGGGGGAATAAATGGGGTGTCCAAGGGGTTCTCCTGGACACGTAGGTGTCGCCGGGGAAGCAGGCAGGTCGCCGGGGTGGCGTCGGCGGCCACGACATGGCCGCCACGCACCTGCGTGCTGGCCTGCCTAGGGTAGATGAGGGGAATATGTGGGCTTGGGCCGTGGGGGGTTAGTTGGGCCCGAGGCCTAGGTAGGTGGGCTGGGATTCTTTTTTTCCTTTTTCTTCTTTTTTCTTTCTGTTTTCTATTTTTTGCTTTATGTTTTGCTTTGAAATAAATAGCAAAGAATTTTTTAAATACCCAAATATTTTATGTGGCCTTACTAGACATATAGCTAGCCACTCACAAGTTTTGGGCATTTTTGAAATTCAAATAATTTGAATTTCAAATTAAATAGGGGTTTTAATTTAATTCCAAGGCACTTATAATAATTTTGAAGAATCAATGAGCCTTGAGTGGGACTGATGCCCCACAGGCGTAAGGGATCGAGATAGTCTTCGCGGGTAAGTTAACCCAGTTTATTGATTCGACACACGGGGAGCCAAAGAGTATTTATAAGCTTTAACAGTTGATTTGTCAATTCAACCGCACCTGAAATATACTTGCATGCAACGATAAATAAGTGGTGACGATAATATGATAGTGATGATAGCAACAACAAAAGTAAATAGCAAAAAGTAACAACTAATAACCAGCAGGATTAAAAACATTGTAGGCTAGGGAGATGGATGGTTGGGCGCTGCATGGATGAGAGTAAACATATAATAGATTCTAACACGGGGCAAGGCACACAGAAAAGCAATAATCATCTAGGCAAATATCAAACAATAGGCATGTATCCCGTAGGTAGTTGTGCGTGCTTGCAATTAGAACTTGCACAACATCTTTTGTCCTACCATCCCGCTACGAACGGGGCCAAAAGGAACTTATGGAGATTAAGGTGCTTCTGTCAAAGAGCACCGGAACAAAGCAATAAACTCAATGGATACATGGAATCCTCAAATTATGGACCATCCCCTTTGGTGTCCCAAGTTGTCACCTTTGGGATCGCCGGTTCCGGACCACAATAGGTGCATACAACTCATAGATAGGATCTAGAACACAAATATATTCATGAAAACACATAGGGTTCAGATCTGAAAACATGGCACTCGGGCCCAAAGTGACAAGCATTAAGAACAACGAATTGTAGCAAAGATGATAAACACCAAAGTAGATGATAGGCAACATGCCCCCAACAATCTGACGAACTATTACATGATTAAACTCATCCAATCCCTACCATCCCCTTTGCCTACAGCAGGGAATTTCTCACACATATGAAGAGAATTCATGGAGGATGGATGGAGTGGCGATGGTGATGACGATGGCGACGATCTCCCCTCTCCGGAGGCCAAATCAGCCTCCAGATTAGCCCTCCCGAAGAAGAACAGAGGGTGGCAGTGGCTCCGCGACGGAAACTGGGAAAACGACTTCTGTTCTGGGGTTTTCTCGTCACGGGGATAAATAGGAGTCTCGGTAGGGCACCAGAGGAGGGGGGAGCAGCCCAGGCGGCCAGAGGGCACGGCCCCACCCCTGGCCGCGCCAGGGGGGGCGCCTGGGGCCCCAGGGGCTCCCTTATGGTCCCACTTCTGGCATCTAGCTCCTTCGGGTGTGTGGATTTTCAGGTAATTTTCTGGGAATTTTCTGGGACGTCTAAAAATCCATTTTCCTGCGCACAAATAAACCATACAGGCAGCTCTGCTGAAAACAGCGTTAGTCCGGGTTAGTTTCGTCCAAATCATGCAAGAATGAGGGCAAAACAATAGCAAAAGTGTTTGGAAAAGTAGATACGTTTGAGAAGTATCAACTCCCCCAAGCTAAGCATATTGCTTGTCCTCAAGCAATTCAGTTCAATGAACTGGACGCGACAAAGAAAACTTTGACAAACTCTTTTGCTTCAACAGATGTATATAAGCATGTACTACGAAAAGATTTTAGCAAGTATTGAAACAATGCTACAAGGACAATGCACGAAGAAATTCTCTTTCATGTGATCAGTCACAAACAACTAAAAGTAAATAATAAGCTTCTGAAAACCAAAACAGGATCACAATGCACATAGCTTGAACATACTTGAGTGGCATTTTGCTAGCCTCCATGAGTGAAGCAAAACATAAATGCAGAAACTCCTCCGGAGTTTTAAAGGTGACTAGAACTCAGTATTTCAGACTAGCAATAACACTAGCACGCAGAAGACAATGTAATACTTTGGGACAATGCATGTTACACTAAGAATGAAAATTATGCTCTCATAGTTGGTGCTTTGAAGGAAGAAGGGGAGACTCTCGAACCGTGGCTTTTGATGGCAAGGTTGAAAACCCGTGAAAGGAAGCAAAGACTAAACATGTGCCAGAGCTCTTGGTTTTGAAAACAGAGATAAAATATTTTTGAGAAGTGCAACTTTCCAGTCAACGGTGAACGGTAAAGGTCTCTCAATATCTCCCATGCCAACCATATATAATGCTTTTTCCTTACACATATTCCCTTATCCATTAATCTTCGATGGTCTATGGAACCTTTTATTTTGCCTCATGGATGGAAGGAGGGTATCGTTCCACCTATCATAAGCAGCATTTGGTCCATTTCACTCCATCATCAAGTATGGGGGAGGTGTAACTCTCATATTTTTTTTCTGTTTTGACTAGTTAAAACTTCTGTCAAAATATTTTTGGCATGAAAGATACTGATTTCCTCTCACCGCGCCATGAGCTTGTACGGTTACAAAAGGGAAACTTTTGAATAAATTTCGAGATGGCACAAGAAAGTCTAAGTTAGGAGTGGCCGGTAAATATCACATATAGGTAGGTATGGTGGACTCAAATACCGAAGGGAAATACCACTCCAGTATGCAAAACCATGAACAATGCAATGCATGTAAATCATTTCAACAACACATTATGTACTCTAGCTATTTGAGACTAGCCACAAGGAAAGCATGAACACTGGGAAAGCATTGTAAACATAGCACTATGTCGCTACAAGCTGGTCTCTAGATCATAAGTACAGGCATATGTACAAAAGTAGAAACAAGAAGAGTTCATACCGGTTTTCCTTGTTGCTTCCCTTTCGTCGATCTTCGTCATTACTGCCTTGTCACTTGCACGATCGAACGTAGGAAATATAATCAAATGTCATCACGGACTCGAGCTGATCTTTGAAAACAAAGCAAACTAAAGAGAGAAAGGAAATCTTTTTGGGTTTTTCAAAGGTTTAAAAGAAAACAAAAGAAAACAGAAAATATTTTTGTTGTTTTTGAAAAGTAAGAAAGAAAGAGAAAACGGAAAAAAATTCGAAAGGATTAAAGCGAATAAAATTGATAATACAATGGAAAAGTGAGAAGGGCACGTACTCCCCCAAGCTTAGGCTTTTGGCCTAAGTTAGTAGCGGCTAATGTCCCCAGGAGCCTCCTGCTCCAGGGTAGTACGGGTGAGTCCAAGGATCGAATGAGGCTTCCGGCGCGTACACCGAAGTCCTCGGATCCACCCACGAAGAAGGATCCGCGCTCCAAGCAGAGGAAGACCCTTCACCAAGCTGGGTGACGGTCTCTCCCTGGAAAGGTGGGAACTCACCGTGCTCCTTCTCGTCGGGCACAACTGTCAGAATCCCAACTAGGGTAAGTGCTAGGGTTTGAGTTCCCCTTTGCATCATGCAAGATTTCAAAAGGAAATTCAAAAATGGGGAAAAGAAAAGCCTTGAGAAATTAAATCAAATGGCCAGATAAAAATCTTTTTCCAAAAATCATTTGAATATTTGGAAAATTCCTATAAATGATGTTGATCATGTTAAAAGTGGTTTGGGTTCATTACCATGCCCATGGAATATTCAAAAATTCAAAATGTGCCTTGGAAAATTAAAAGAACCCCTATTTGATTTGAAATTCAAATAAGTTGAATTTCAAAAATGTCCAAATCCTAAATGTGACTAGCTACTTTTCACCTAGGATTTATAAAACTATTTGTACATTTATTAAAAATGCCTAGCTAATTTATTTAGTGGGGCCAACCTATTTACAGAAATATAAAAAGAAAAACAAAAGCAGAAAGAGAGAAGACCTACCTGTCGCCCAGGGCAAGGCCCACTTCTCCTCTGGCTCGGCCCAGCCCACCGCGGCGTTTGTCTTCTACCTCCCCGCCGAGCCAAGCAGCTCGGTGGAGGCAGAGCACGGCCACGGCGCCACCTCGAAGCCGAGAGGCTTCCTAGCCCCCCCTAGACCTCATCCCCTCGCTAGGAGACGCGCCACGCTTTCCCTCTTCCTTTCCCCCTCTTGCTGCATCCTCTCCACCTCTCCCTCGTCGCGATTTTCGGCGCACCCGAGAGATCGAGCTCGCCGCCGTCAAGAGTAGCCACGTCCAACGGCTGAGCAGAGCCTCCTCACCTTGTCCAGACAACGTGCCTCGGTCTTCTCCGTCGATCCCCCCTACTAATCGAGCCGCGGAGCCCCTGGAGCTCACGCCAACCCAACCGGATTCCGTCGGCCACCCGTGAAGCCCCGGCGAGCAATACTCCGTCGCCTCACCTCCTCCGGCTTCCCCGAGACCACCGACGAACTCCCAGTGAGCTGCTGCCCTTTTCCCCTCTCTCCTACGCTCAAATCCGTGCCCGAATCGCCGTCCTCATCTCTCTAGTGCGCCGGTCACCGCCATTGTCGTCGTGGCCGTGCTCCAGCGCCTCCCCTTGGACCCCCGATGGCATCTTCAGACGCGCGAGGTCCCCAGCTTCCTCCCAGTGCCACCAATGCCCCTCCCCGTGCCCGATTTGGCAACTCCGGCGAAGCTCCGGCCGTATTCCTGCGAGCTCGCCATTAACCGAGCCCTAAACCCTCCTCTCTCTCTCTGGACAGTGGGCCCAAGGCCATTAGCCAGCTAATCCCCTTCCCATCCCAATGACAAGTGGGGCCAGCCCCCCCCTTAACCTCTGTTTATTTTAAATCCAAACAGAAATTAACAGTGAGCCACTGACAGGCACGGCCCACATGTCAGCCCTGCTGATGTCATGCTGAGGTCATGCTGATGCAATAAACATTTTTTTCCAGAAAATAAAAGAATAAAAGAAAACAGAGAAAATTCCAGAAAATCATTTAATCTTTAGAAAATCGTAACTAATTCATATTAACTCCAAATTTAATAAATAATATATGAAAAATTATCAGAAAAATGCAAGGATTCTGAATATGCACTTTGTTACAAGGCTTTTCTAAGCCATTTGTTAAAATTGTCTGTACTCAGACCTAATTTGCTTCCGTTGTATGACGTAATGTTGATCACATACATGTGATCTTTGTATACTCTATGTGTAAGTAATTAAAGAAGTACTTTGTAGAGTTATGTGATGATACCTGCTGTTCATACTAGGCATGTGTGCTGCGTGTATGTTTATAACATGCATGTCTTAGTATGGATTTTCGAGACCTTAGTTGTGATCTGGCTGGCGGTCTTTTATACACCAAGTGGCCCTTAGATGTGCGCAGCTTGGGGCATCGCGATGCGATTGCTCGTGACTCTGTCACGTGCACACTTTGTTGTATGATCGAGCCCGCCCTAGACCCCGACTAAGTGATCGGGCTGGAGTAAGTCTATGTAAGAGTTAGGATTCAATCGATAACATGGTTGAGGCGACTTGTCTATGAGTATGGGATTCACCACCCATAAGCATTTAGACTTGTGAGCGGACGAGGAGGACCCATCTCAGTTGATCATCCGGCCTGGATGGGATGCCCCTCACGTTCGATGCTTACCGAGAACGTTCTGTGCTTGGCCTTGTCTGCTTAGACAAGTGGGTGCGGTTCTCGGCTCTCCATGTGATTGCATCGTGACTGGAATTACATACGCATATTCCGGGTCCCGACAGACTTGGTATCAGAGCAGGACTGTCTGTAGGCTTATCAAACCCTTGGTCGAAGTCGAGTCTAGCACTCTATAGTTATATAGTTACTCTGGGTATAAGGGAACAACGTAAGGCTTCTTTTTCTCCTTACCCTCATCGATCTGAGTTCTGAGTCACCCTTATCTTGTTCTACGGGAAGATAGGACTAGGCTCATCTATGTCTTACTAGAACATCTCGTTGAGTGCTTCCTTGTAGCCGTAGGATTGTTGTGGTCTTCCAGAGTCTTCGTGTCTTTGAATTCCTTGAAGAAGTTCTGTCCCATCTTCTCGAGGTTTTCTTGTTTTCCATCCCGGTGTAGCCGTTATGCTGCCCGATTTATCCCGTGTTTCTATAAATGTTTGCCTTTGCATTACAATCTTTTCCTCCTAGTCATGTCCTCTTATCTTTGATTCCATCATACAACCTGTTCTGATTGTTGATTTTTATCACAGGATGTCAGGTGGAACTTGTAGTGCTGTTCTTCGGAATCGAGACCGTGGTCGGAATCGAAATGATGATGCACCTCCACCACCGCCTTCTGCGGCGGAAATCATGATGGAAGCTGAGAAGAATCGACGTGATCAAACACGCCTTCTGGAGCTCATCGAGCAGAATACCTCACGTCATTGCAATGTGGTTGTGAGCATTCAGGACTTCATCCTCCTCAAGCCACCGGTATTCCGATGTTCTTCTGAGCCCCTTGAAGCTGATGATTGGCTCCGTTCCATCGAGCGTAAGCTTGACACGGCACATGTTGCTCCCAATGATCGAGTTATATTCGCGGCATACTTTCTGGAAGGTGCTGCTACTGAATGGTGGGAGAACTATGTTGCAATGCAGCCTGATGGTCACCTAGTGACTTGGTAGGAGTTCCGTGATGCCTTTCGAGGATACCACATTCTGGATGAGTTGATGGAGCGCAAGAAGGAAGAGTTCTGCAATCTGACTCAAGGAGAGATGTCCATTCATGAGTATGTGAGAGAGTTCAACCGTCTTGCTCGGTATGCCCAAGATGAGATCACCACCGATGCTAGAAAGCAGGCAAGGTTCCTTAAGGGACTTAGCCCCATCCTTCGCCATGATCTCAACCTCATCGAATTTTCCACCTTTGAGGATTTAGTCAACAGATCCTTCAGAGCTGAGCATGGCAATGAAATTTTCGAGGAGTCCCGCAAGCATGCTCTTGATCTTGCTTCTTCTTCCATTTCAGCCCCTCGGAAACGCCGAATTTGGATTCCAACCAGTGTCATACCTCAAAACCTTCTCCAGAGGCCACCACCGAATATATGCCATCCACCTCAACACATTGTTCCTCCCCGGAATGATGATATGAAACCAAGTAATCCCACTCCCAGCAGTTCAGGCAGGGTGGGTTTCACGTGTGGTCTGACAGGCCATCACTTCTGACAATTCCCTACAGTGTTTGTGGCACCCCGTCGACCTAGTCATAATCCTTCAAAGAAATCAACCACCAAAACAATCCCAGTAAAGCTTTCAGCCACAAGTAGTGGATATGTGAACCAAATCTCAGTTGAGGAAACCACTGTTGCTTCCGACGTCATCCTTGGCACACTCCCAGTCAATCATGTTCCCTCCTCCGTTCTTTTCGATCCAGGAGCTTCTCATTCATTCATGTCGGAGAGTTATGCACTTCGTTCATGAGTTCGCCTTTGAAGAAATGTTTTCTCCAATGATCATTCAAACTCCTGGTTCAAAGTGGCAAACTAATAGAGTAAGCCATGGCAATCAAATTGCAATTGAGGGTTTAGTATTCCTTGCTTCTCTTATAGCCCTCAAGTCTTCAAACATTGATGTCATCCTAGGAATGGATTGGTTATCAAGATAACAAGCTTTTCTTGATTGTAAAGCCAAGTCAGTTAAACTTACCCATCCTTCAGGCCAGACCATTGACTACACATCACCCAGCTCTAGAATCCAGATGCATACCTTGAATGTGCTTCCCCTTCCTGACCTTGAAGATATTCCGGTGGTTCGTGACTTCCCGGATGTCTTTCCTGAAGAGCTGCCGGGCATGCCACCCGACAGATGTGTAGAATTCATTGTAGATCTTGCCCCGGGAACCGCCCCAATTTATAGACGCCCATACAAAATGGCCCCACGTGAGTTAGCTGAGCTTAAAATCCAACTTGAAGCTTTGTTGGCAAAAGGCTTCATCCGCCCTAGCTCATCGCCATGGGGTTGCCCCGTTCTGTTCATAACGAAGAAAGATGGAACAGAAAGGATGTGCGTAGACTATCGCCCGCTAAATTTAGCGACGATAAAGAACAAGTACCCACTACCCAGGATCAATGATCTTTATGATCAACTTGCAGGATCCTCTGTCTTCTCCAAGATGGATTTGAGATTAGGCTATCATCAAATCAAGATCCGAAACGAGGACATTCCCAAGACAGCTTTCACTACTCGTTATGGTCTTTACGAGTTCACCGTCATGTCCTTCGGTCTAACCAATGCCCCCGCCACTTTTTCACGCATGATGAACTCGATCTTCATGGAGTATTTGGACAAGTTCGTCGTGGTTTACCTCGATGACATCCTTATATACTCGAAGAACGAAGAACAACATGCCGAGCATCTACGGCTGGTATTGATGAAACTTAGAGAGCACCGCCTTTATGCCAAGTTCTCCAAGTGTGCATTTTGGCTACCAGAAGTGACCTACTTAGGCCATGTGATTTCTACAAAAGGTGTTGCAGTCAATCCCAAGAGAGTTCAGGCCGTCCTTGAATGGACTCCACCTGAATCGGTTAAGCAAGTCAGGAGCTTTCTCGGCCTAGCAAGCTATTGTCGCCGCTTCGTCGAGAACTTTTCTAAAGTTGCAAAGCCTCTAACTGAACTCCTCAAGAAAGATAAGAAATTCCAATGGACCCCCAAGTGCGAGGAAAGCTTTCAAGAGCTAAAAAGAAGATTGACTTCTGCCCCCGTACTTGCACCTCCAGACACCAAAAGGGATTTCAAGATCTATTGTGATGCTTCACGGCAAGGGTTAGGATGCATACTTATGCAAGATAGACATGTGGTAGCTTACGCTTCATGCCAGTTGCGTCCACATGAAGAGAACTATCCTACCCATGATCTTGAACTCGCTGCCGTAATTCATGCCTTGACAACTTGGCGACATTACCTCCTTGGTAATCGTTGTGAGATTTATTCCGACCACCAAAGCCTCAAATACATTTTCACCCAGCCAGATCTTAATCTCAGGAAACGACGCTGGATAGAGTTCATAAAAGATTACGACGTAGGAATTTCTTACACCCCAGGCAAAGCCAACGTCATGGCTGATGCACTAAGTCGTAAGTCCTATTGTAACAACCTCATGTTACAACAGTATCAACCACTTCTTCATGAGGAATTTCGAAAGCTCAATCTCGAGATTGTTCCTCGTGGATCTCTTTTCAACTTGGTGGCGAAACCAACACTTGAGGATCAAATCATAGTTGCCCAAAGACGTGCACGAGGTGTACGCCGGATCAAGGAGAACGTTGCTAGCGGAGTTGCTAAATGTTTCTCCACAGATAGTAAAGGAACGGTATTCTTTGAAAATTGTTTGATAGTACCTAAGAATAGGGATCTAAGGCAACTCATCCTCAAAGAAGCCCATGACACTCCCCTCTTGATTCATCCCGGTAGCACAAAAATGTACCGAGATCTACGCCACAGATTTTGGTGGACTAGGATGAAGAGAGACATTGCTCGATTTGTTGTTGAATGTGATGTTTGTCGTTGCATTAAGGCAGAACATCAAAGACCTGCTGGTACACTTCAACCTTTTCCTATTCCAGAGTGGAAATGGGACAAAGTCGGTATGGACTTCATCACCGGCTTTCCAAAAAACCAGAAAGGAAATGATGCCATCTTCGTTGTCATAGATAGGCTTTCCAAAGTTGCTCACTTCCTTCCCGTTCGCGAGTCTATAACTGCTAGCCAGTTAGCGGACTTGTATGTCTCTAGAATTGTGTCTCTTCACGGTGTTCCTTTGGTAATCAATTCTGATCGTGGTAGCCTTTTCACCTCTAGATTCTGGGGAAGCTTTCAGAATGCTATGGGAACTCATCTCTCCTTTAGTACAGCTTTCCATCCTCAGTCTAGCGGTCAAGTTGAAAGGGTTAATCAAATCTTGGAAGACATGCTCAGACCACCGACGAACTCCCAGTGAGCTGCTGCCCTTTTCCCCTCTCTCCTACGCTCAAATCAGTGCCCGAATCGCCGTCCTCATCTCTCCAGTGCACAGGTCGCCACCATTGCCGTCGTGGCCGTGCTCCAGCGCCTCCCCTTGGACCCCCGATGGCATCTTCAGACGCACGAGGTCCCCAGCTTCCTCCCAGTGCCACCCATGCCCTGCCACGTGCCCGATTTGGCAACTCCGGCGAAGCTCCGGCCATATTCCGGCGAGCTCGCCATTAACCGAGCCCTAAACCCTCCTCTCTCTCTCTCTCTGGACAGTGGGCCCAAGGCCATTAGCCAGCTAATCCCCTTCCGAACCCAATGACAAGTGGGGCCAGCCCCCCCTTAACCTCTGTTTATTTTAAATCCAAACAGAAATTAACAGTGAGCCACTCACAGGCATGGCCCACATGTCAGCCCTGCTGATGTCATGCTGAGGTCATGCTGATGCAATAAACAAATTTTTTTCCAGAAAATAAAAGAATAAAAGAAAACAGAGAAAATTCCAGAAAATCATTTAATCTTTAGAAAATCATAACTAATTCATATTAACTCCAAATTTAATAAATAATATATGAAAAATTATCAGAAAAATGCAAGGATTCTGAATATGCACTTTGTTTCTATGTTTGACCATTTTAAAATGGGTGAACAGTAGCAAATGTGCATATGGAGTTCTTTTGAATTCAAATTTGGAGTGAATTTGCAAATGATTTTGCATTCCACTTCTTTTAAATGGAATTGTACCCACATTGCAACCATGAACATCACCATTGCAATCTTATTCATGTGATTGTGCATTGTAATTTATTTTGATCCTATGATTGTCATGTTGCTAATAGAAGTGGAACCGGAGGCCACCCCCTTCGTTGAAGACCCCGATACAGAACCTCGTCAGCAAGGCAAGCAAACCCCATTGATCATGTCTATAAAATCCCAATTCCCTCTCAGTCTCGCTTATGCATGTTAGGAGATGACTTTGTATCGATTCTACCGCATAGTTGAACCCATATCCGATGCATGACCTATCATCTTGTCACAGTAGTAAGCAAACCACAATCCTAGCTGACATAGGAGTTGATTGATATCATGAGGCCCCTGCAACTGTTACAGCTTATTGCATGCTTAGTGTTACAATGAGGTTTCTTTTGTTGTGAGTCGGGATGATGGTGAACATGGTGTTGATGAAAGTGAAACTGTGTTGGTGAATCCACCCTAATACAAGGTGAACGATCAGAGGTTGTGTAGGAGTACACAGTGGGTTGTCTCGTTGAACACCGCCTTAAGCACCGAGTTCTTGTATGGTAATCCAAGACAAAGAGTACAACCACACATTGGGCTCATTGACCCCTCTCGGCCTAGTACCTTGATCCGTGTCGACGTCCAGGAGTCACATTAGTTCGGGCCTTCCATTTGACATATGCATAGAAAAAGAGTGAGTGGAATTGTTGCATCATCCTAGATATGTGGGTGGATATGTGAGACAGTGAAACCATCTGTCAGAGGTGGCGTCTCGGTTGCCTACATTGTCTGGGTGTCGGGACCCGAGGTTAGCGTATGTAATTCCAGTCACGATACAATCACATGGAGAGCCGAGAACCGTACCCACTTGTCTAAGCAGACAAGGCCAAGCACAGAACGTTCTCGGTAAGCATCGAACGTGAGGGACATCCCATTCAGGCCGGATGATCAACTGAGATGGGTCCTCAACGTCCGCTCACAAGTCTAAATGCTTATGGGTGGTGAATCCCATACTCATAGACAAGTCGCCTCAACCATGTTATCGATTGGATCCTAACTCTTACATAAACTTACTCCAGCCCGATCACTTAGTCGGGGTCTAGGGCGGGCTCGATCATACAACAAAGTGTGCACGTGACAGAGTCACGAACAATCGCATCGCGATGCCCCAAGCTGCGCACATCTAAGGGCCACTTGGTGTATGAAAGACCGCCAGCCAGATCACAACTAAGGTCTCGAAAACCCATACTAAGACATGCATGTTATAAACATACACGCATTACACATGCCTAGTATGAACAGCAGGTATCATCACATAACTCTACAAAGTACTCTTTATAAATATACACATAGAGCATACAAAGATCACATGTCTGTGATCAACCTTACATCATACAACGGAAGCAAATTAGGTCTGAGTACAGACAAGATTAACAAATGGCTTAGATAAGCCTTGTAAACAAACATGCCCTTCCACGAGGGACCAGACTGCTGTCTGGGACTATACTACCAAGGTCAACGTCGAGCTTCACGAAGGTGACTCCATCGGGGTCCGGGTTCTCATCTAAAACATAGAATAAGCAAACGTGAGTACAAAGTCGTACTCAGCAAGACTTACATCAGAACTAAACTACTCATGCTCAAGTATCAAGGTAAAGGAGGTGGGGTTCAATATGCAGAAGTGCCAGCTTTGACTTGGCTAATCCTGTACTACGAGTACCAGACTTGAGGTAAGAAGCGTACACGAGTCCACTACCAAGTCTCCAACCAATACACCACTATGGATACTTCCTCGACTTCCCCATGAGAAAGCACGCCATAGCACTCACGCTTATCTTGCGAGTTTTATAAGTATCCATTCAAGTTGTCTATGATCAAGTAGAGGTTTCCAAGTAGTCCATAACCGCGGACACGGCTATTCGAATAGTTCATTAACCCTACAGGGGTGTACATCTTCACACGTGTGTCATCACTTATCACCTCGTTCTTGTCACCCTTCAAGCGGATGTCGGACGTGGATGAAACCAAGGCACTACCTTCACATCACCTTCTCTAATCCAGGAGTCGACTACCTGAGTTTGTCACCGCTCGAGAGTCCGGCTGGTTCCACGAAACGGACTCAGATAATGTAAGGGACCGAGACGCCACCTTTGATAGATGGTTTCACTGCCTCACAGGTCCACCCACATATCTATACATAAATCAAATGGAAAGCCCGAATCTAGTGTGACTCCTGGACTGGATCGGGTACGTAAAGAGGCCAAACGGTGCTCCCATAAAACCCTACATGTGGTCATACTCTTTGTCTTGGATCACAAAACAGGAACTCGGGGCCTAGGGCAGTGTTCAACGAGACAACCCACTGTGTACTCCTACACAGCCTCTCATCGTTCACCTTTGCTTAGGGTGGATTCACCAACACGTTTAAATCAGCACCACTGTGTTCATTCCATCCCGACTCACAAACATAACATCCTCATAGTATCACTAAGCAGCAATAAGCATTAACAGTTGTAGGGGTCACATGCTCATCAATCAACTCCTAAATCTGCTAGGATTGTGGTTTGCTTAATACGGTGGCAACATGATAGGTCATGCATCGGAATGGGTTCAACTATGCGAAAGAACGTGTCTCGGTGATCTCCTAAACATGCATAAGCGAGACCGAGAGGGAAGTAGGATTTTATAGACATGATCAATGGGGTTTGCTTGCCTTGCTGACGAGGTTTCGATAACGGTGTCTTCAACGAAGGGGGTGGCCTCCTGCTTCGGTTCCACCTCTACTCGACAAACAACAAGCAAAGTAGCAAAGTAAATACAATGCACAATCACATGATGAAAGGTTGGAAATTGATGTAAATGCTTTGATGTGTGAAGCAATTCCATTTAAATGGAGTATATTGCAAATTCAAATGACATATGCTACTGGTCCCATTTTAAAATCAACTCAAACAAAGTTGAAAGTTGCATATTTGGATAGATAATTTTCTCCTGATCATTTTTCATATATTATTTGTCCAATTTGGAGTTAATATGAATTTTCTATGATTTATTGAAGTGTTGGCCATTTTCTGTAATTTCTGGAATTAATTAAATCGATTTAAAGCTTTACTGCGTCAGCCTGGCGCAGTGCTGACGTCAGGGGGCAGCTGACTGGTGGGGTCAGGCTGTCAGTGAGAGGGGAATTAATCCCTGTTAGATTAAACTAACAGAGAGGGATTAGGGGCTGGGGTCCCACCTATCATTGGCTTGGGGCCAATTAACCAGGGGGGTTTAGCCCCTAATGACCGTGCCACGTCGGCACAGCCGGCGGTTAGCCGCCGGTGGTCACAGACCACGGCGGTGTCCGCGGGGACGGCGGCGCCGTCGACCAAATCGAGCGGGGAGAGCCGCGTTGGAATCCTGGGGTCTTCACGCGTCCACTGGAGGTCGTAGCATGAGCGGGGGGTGACGGAGGCGACGGCAGGGACCTCGTCGGTGGCAACCGTGGTATGGCGATGACGAAGACGGCGCTGCAGTGGCCCAACTCGAGCGTGCGCTAGTGCAAAAGAACCACGTGGACCTCAGGAGAACGATGGGCAGGCTGGGATGGACGAAAAGCACGACAGCGAGCTTAACGTCGTCCATGGCGGCGAGCTCGCTCGGCTCCCATGGCGAACGGTGCTAGAGAACGCAAACGAAGGCGTATCCAGAGGGTTTTCGAGCTACAGCTCACCCTGGGCGCGACGGAGAAGACGGTGGAGTCGATGAGGGTTCCACGGGGACGAATTTGGAGAAGTCCGTTGCGGCGGCCGGCAGTGATCTCGCGACGCAGGCGTCGTACTCGGGGCTCCCTGGCTCGACTCCGTGCGGGAGATGACGAAGACGACGGCGGTGAACACAGAGGACACGGTGGCGCAGCTGGTGAGTGGACGGGGTCACGCGCGCGCACGGCGGTGCTCTCTGGCTGGGGCTCGGGCTGCGCAGAACGGCGAAGCAGAGAGGTGGAGAGCGAGACAGAGGAGGGGGAATGGACGTGCAGCTTCTCCCGCATCGACGTGGAGTGGTTAGGAGGCTCGGGGGGCAGCTGGAGGCTAGGGGCGCGTCGCGGTGGCGTCGGTGGCTTTCCACCGAGCACCTTAGGGGCGCGGGGAGGTAGAAGACAAGGGAGGAGTCTAGGTGGGCTGGACTGGGCCAAGGGAGTTGGGCCTCGCCCAGGCGCCAGGTAGGTCTTCTCTCTTTCTGTTTTTATTTTTCTTTTCTGTAATTTGTTGGCCAGGCTAAAATAAATTGCTAGGCATTTTTAAAAGTGTTGAAACTTTTTATATGGCCTCATCTTAAGTTAGACTAGCCACTTATAAAGTTTGGCACTTTTTAAAATTCAAAACATTTGAATTTTAAATCAAATAGGGCATTTATTTAATTTCCAAGCCATTATTTGAAAATTAGAAAATTCCATGATCATGGGATTGCTCCCAAACCATTTTTAAAATGATCAGCACCATTTATAGGAATTTTCCAAATGTTCAAATGATTTTTGGAAAAAGATTTTTATCTGGCCATTTGATTTAATTTCTCAGGGCTTTTCTTTTCCCCATTTTTGAATTTTCTTTTTGAAATTTTGCATGATGCAAAGGAGCACTTGATCCTAGCACATACCTAACTTGGGGTTGTGACAACTCGGCCCCACTCAAAAGAATCGTGTCCCGAGATTCAGAAGTCTGCGGGAGGAAGGAGGGGTACTCGGCACTGAGACGGTCTTCTCTTTCCCACATGGCTTCTTTCTCTGAGTGGTGAGACCACTGAACTTTCAGAAACTTGATCTTCTTTCGGCGAGTGACACGCTCTGTTGAATCAAGAACACGAACAGGGTATTCTCGATAAGAAAGGTCATCTTGGAGATCAAGCGTTTCATGATCGACTTCGCGGATGGGGTCCTTGAAGCAACGCCTGAGTTGTGACACATGGAATACATCATGTACTCGGAAAAGATACGGGGGTAGTTCAAGTTGGTAGGCAACTTCTCCACGTTTAGCAATAATGCGGAAGGGTCCGATGTAACGTGGGGCCAACTTGCCTTTGATACCGAATCGTTGGGTACCCTTCAGAGGAGTAACCCGGAGGTAAGCCTTCTCATCCAGATTGTAGCTTTCCTTTCTATGATGACGATCATAGTAGCTTTTCTGACGAGACTGTGCGGCTTTCAAACGATCACGAACAATGCGAACTTGCTCTTATGCTTCCTTGATCATATCCGGTCCAAAGAATTGTCTTTCACCGGTTTCTGACCAGTTTAAAGGTGTTCGACATCGTCGTACATATAGGAGTTCAAAAGGAGCCATGTTCAGACTAGATTGAAAACTATTGTTATAAGCAAACTCGGCAAATGGAAGAGACTTCTCCCAATTCTTTCCGAATGAGATAACACAAGCTCTGAGCATGTCTTCAAGAATTTGGTTAACCCTTTCGACTTGACCGCTAGATTGAGGGTGGAAAGCTGTACTAAAGGAGAGATAAGTTCCCATAGCACGTTGGAAGCTTCCCCAAAATCTAGAGGTGAAAAGGCTACCACGATCAGAATTGATCACCAAAGGAACACCGTGAAGAGACACTATTCTAGAGACATACAAGTCCGCCAACTGACTAGCAGTTATAGACTCGCGAACTGGAAGGAAATGTGCAACTTTGGAAAGTCTATCTATGACAACGAAGATGGCATCATTTACTTTCTGGGTTTTTGGAAAGCCGGTGATGAAGTCCATACCGACTTTGTCCCATTCCACTCGGGAATAGACAATGGTTGAAGAGTACCAGCAGGTCTTTGGTGTTCTGCCTTAATGCGACGACAAACATCACATTCGGCAACAAATTGTGCAATGTCTCTCTTCATCCGGGTCCACCAAAATCTCTGGCGTAGATCTCGGTACATTTTTGTGCTACCGGGATGAATTGAGAGGGGAGTGTCATGAGCTTCCTTAAGGATCAGCTATTTTAGGTCTTCATTCTCAGGAACTACTTAACGATTTTCAAAGAATATCGTTCCTTGATCATTTGCAGAGAAACATTTAGCAACTCCGCTAACAATGTTCTGCTTGATCTCTTGAATACTACTATCTTGTTTCTGGGAGGCTATGATTTGATCCTCAAGGGTTGGTTTCGCCACCAAGTTGAAAAGAGATCCACGAGGAACTATCTCAAGATTGAGCTTGCAAAATTCCTCATGAAGAAGTGGTTGATACTGTTGTAACATGAGGTTGTTACAATACGACTTACGACTTAGTGCATCAGCCATGACATTGGCCTTGCCTGGGGTGTAAGAAATTCCTAAGTCATAATCTTTTATCAACTCTATCCAGCGTCTTTGCCTGAGGTTAAGATCTGGCTGGGTGAATATGTATTTGAGGCTTTGGTGATCAGAATAGATCTCACAACGATTACCAAGGAGGTAATGTCGCCAAGTCTTCAGGGCATGAACTACGGCAGCGAGTTCAAGATCATGGGTTGGATAGTTCTCTTCATGTGGCCGCAACTGGCGTGAAGCATAAGCTACCACATGTCGATCTTGCATAAGTATGCATCCTAACCCTTGCCGTGAAGCATCACAATAGATCTCGAAATCCCTTTTGGTGTCTGGAGGTGCAAGTACGGGTGCAGAAGTCAATCTTCTTTTTAGCTCTTGAAAGCTTTCCTCACACTTGGGGGTCCATTGGAATTTCTTATCTTTCTTGAGGAGTTCAGTAAGAGGCTTTGCAACTTTAGAAAAGTTCTCGACGAAGCGGCGGCAATAGCTGGCTAGGCCAAGAAAACTCCTAACTTGCTTAACCGATTCAGGTGGAGTCCAATCAAGGACGGCCTGAACTCTCTCGGGATTGACTGCAACACCTTTCGCAGAAATTACGTGGCCTAAGTAGGTCACTTCTGGTAGCCAAAATTCACACTTGGAGAACTTGGCATAAAGGCGATGCTCTCTAAGTTTCATCAATACCAACCTAAGGTGTTCTGCGTGCTCTTCTTCGTTCTTCGAGTAGATGAGAATGTCATCACGATAAACCACAACAAATTTATCTAAGTACTCCATGAAGATCGAATTCATTAAGCGCGAGAATGTGGCGGGGGCATTGGTTAAACCAAAGGACATGACGGTGTACTCGTAAAGACCATATCGAGTAGTGAAAGCCGTCTTGGGGATGTCCTCGTTTCGGATCTTGATTTGATGATAACCTAATCTCAAATCCATCTTGGAGAAGACAGAGGATCCTGCAAGTTGATCATAAAGATCGTTGATCCTGAGCAGTGGGTATTTGTTCTTTATCGTCGCTAAATTTAGCGGGCGATAGTCTACGCACATCCTTTCTGTTCCATCTTTCTTCGTTACGAACAGAACGGGGCAACTCCATGGCGATGAGCTAGGGCGGATGAAGCCTTTTTCCAACAAAGCTTCCAGTTGGGTTTTAAGCTCAGCTAACTCACGTGGGGCCATTTTGTATGGGCGTCTAGAAATTGGTGCGGTTCCTGGGGCAAGATCCACTATAAACTCTACACATCTGTCGGGTGGCATGCCCGGCAGTTCTTCAGGAAAGACATCCGGAAAGTCACGAACCACCGGAACATCTTCATGGTCAGGAAGGGGAAGCACATTCAAAGATTGTACTTGGTTTCTTGTTCTGGGTGAGGTGTAATCTATTGTCTGGCCTGAAGGGTGTGTAAGTCTAACTGACTTGGATTTACAATCAAGAAAAGCATGTTGTCTTGATAACCAATCCATACCAAGGATGACATCAATGTCTGAAGACTTGAGGGCTATGAGTGAAGCAAGGAATACTAAACCCTCAATTGCAATTTGATTACCATGGCTTACTCTATTAGTTTTCCACTTGGAACCAGGAGTTTGAATGATCATAGGGGTGAACATTTCTTCAAAGGATACATCATGCCGGAGTGCATAACTCTCCGACATGAATGAGTGAGATGCTCCTGGGTCGAAAAGAACAGAAGTGGGAACAAAATTGACTGGGAGCGTACCAAGAATGACGTCAGAAGTATCATCAGTTTCCTCAACTGAGATTTGATTCACACGTCCAAGATTTTCTGAGTTGGATGGCTTAGCGGTGGTAACCTTCGGAGGTGGTTTGGCACGAACAGTGGGTTTTCCTTTGGCATGGGGTGGAGCATTTTGGTTGACGGGGCACTCACGAGAATAGTGACCAGGCTGGCCACATCTAAAGCAGGCTCCAAAGATAGTGCGGGGAGCTGGGTTATTTGGTGGAGCTGGTGGACGAGGCGGCACAAGTGATGGCCTCGGTGGGTTGTTTTGGTGGATCAAACTGTTAGGAATCCAGATCATACGCTTCTGAGGGCGTGAACTGGAAGAAGGGGCAAGCTCAAGAGCATGCTTGCGAGAATTCTCGAAAACTTCATTGCCATGCTCAGCCCTGAAGGATCTGTTGACTAAATCCTCAAAGGTGGCAAATTCGATGAGATTGAGATCATGACGAAGGATGGGGTTAAGTCCCTTGCGGAACCTTGCCTGCTTTTTGGCATCGGTGGTGATCTCATCTTGGGCATACCGAGTAAGACGGTTGAATTCCCTCACATACTCATGAATGGACATCTCTCCTTGATTCAGATTGCAGAACTCTTCCTTCTTGCGCTCCATCAACTCATCCAGAATGTGGTACCCTCGAAAGGCAACACAGAACTCCTGCCAAGTCACTACGTGACCATCTGGCTGCATTGTAACATAGTTCTTCCACCACTGAAGAGCAGCACCTTCCAAGAAGTATACCGCGAAAACAACTCGGTCATCGGGAGCAACATGTGCTGTGTCAAGCTTACGCTCGATGGAACGGAGCCAACCATCAGCTTCAAGGGGTTCAGAAGAACATCGGAATACCGGTGGCTTGAGGAGGATGAAGTCCTGAATGCTGACCACCACATTACGATGGTGGGCGGTATTCTGCTCGATAAGCTTTAGAAGGCGTGTCTGATCACGTCTATTCCGCTCAGCTTCCATCATGATTTCCGCCGCAGAAGGCGGGGTTGGAGGTTCATCATCATTTCGATTCCGATCACGGTCTCGATTCCGAAGAACAGCACTACGAGTTCCACCTGACATCCTGTGTGATAAAAATATCAGCAATCAGAACAGGTTGTACGATGGAGGCAAGGATAAAAGGATACGATTTCAGAAGGAGAAGACTATAATGCAAAGGCAATGATTCAAAGAAACACGGAACAAATCCGGCAGCATAACGGCTACACCGGGATGGAAAACAAGACAACCTCGAGGAGATTGGACAGAACTTCCTGAAGGAACTCAAAACACGAAGACTCTGGACATCCACGACAATCCTAAGACTATAAGGAGGCAATCAACGAGATGTTCTAGTCAGACATAGATGAGCCTAGTCCTATCTTCCCATAGAAAAGGTAAGGGTGACTCTGAACTCAGATCGATGAGGGTAAGGAGAAAAAGAAGCCTTACGTTGTTCCCTTATATACCCAGAGTAACTATATAACTATAGAAGGCTAGACTCGACTTCGGCCAAGGGTTTGATAAGACTACAGACAGTCCTGCTCTGATACCAAGTCTGTCGGGACCCGGGGTTAGCGTATGTAATTCCAGTCACGATACAATCACATGGAGAGCCGAGAACCGTACCCACTTGTCTAAGCAGACAAGGCCAAGCACAGAACGTTCTCGGTAAGCATCGAACGTGAGGGACATCCCATTCAGGCCGGATGATCAACTGAGATGGGTCCTCAACGTCCGCTCACAAGTCTAAATGCTTATGGGTGGTGAATCCCATACTCATAGACAAGTCGCCTCAACCATGTTATCGATTGGATCCTAACTCTTACATAAACTTAATCCAGCCCGATCACTTAGTCGGGGTCTAGGGCGGGCTCGATCATACAACAAAGTGTGCACGTGACAGAGTCACGAGCAATCGCGTCGCAATGCCCCAAGATGCGCACATCTAAGGGCCACTTGGTGTATGAAAGACCGCCAGCCAGATCACAACTAAGGTCTCGAAAACCCATACTAAGACATGCATGTTATAAACATACACGCAGCACACATGCCTAGTATGAACAGCAGGTATCATCACATAACTCTACAAAGTACTCTTTATAAATATACACATAGAGCATACAAAGATCACATGTCTGTGATCAACCTTACATCATACAACGGAAGCAAATTAGGTCTGAGTACAGACAAGATTAACAAATGGCTTAGATAAGCCTTGTAAACAAACATGCCCTTCCACGAGGGAGCAGACTGCTATCTGGGACTATACTACCAAGGTCAACGTCGAGCTTCACGAAGGTGACTCCATCGGGGTCCGGGTTCTCATCTAAAACATAGAATAAGCAAACGTGAGTACAAAGTCGTACTCAGCAAGACTTACATCAGAACTAAACTACTCATGCTCAAGTATCAAGGTAAAGGAGGTGGGGTTCAATATGCAGAAGTGCCATCTTTGACTTGGCTAATCCTGTACTACGAGTACCAGACTTGAGGTAAGAAGCGTACACGAGTCAGCTACCAAGTCTCCAACCAATACACCACTATGGATACTTCCTCGACTTCCCCACGAGAAAGCACGCCATAGCACTCACGCTTATCTTGCGAGTTTTAGAAGTATCCATTCAAGTTGTCTATGATCAAGTAGAGGTTTCCATGTAGTCCATAAACGCGGACACGGCTATTCGAATAGTTCATTAACCCTGCAGGGGTGTACATCTTCACACGCGTGTCATCACTTATCTCCTCGTTCTTGTCACCCTTCAAGCGGATGTCGGACGTGGATGAAACCAAGGCACTACCTTCACATCACCTTCTCTAATCCAGGAGTCGACTACCTGAGTTTGTCACCGCTCGAGATTCCGGCCGGTTCCACGAAACGGACTCAGATAATGTAAGGGACCGAGACGCCACCTTTGACAGATGGTTTCACTGCCTCACAGGTCCACCCACATATCTATACATAAATCAAATGGAAAGCCCGAATCTAGTGTGACTCCTGGACTGGATCGGGTACGTAAAGAGGCCAAACGGTGCTCCCATAAAACCCTACATGTGGTCATACTCTTTGTCTTGGATCACAAAACAGGAACTCGGGGCCTAGGGCAGTGTTCAACGAGACAACCCACTGTGTACTCCTACACAGCCTCTCATCGTTCACCTTTGCTTAGGGTGGATTCACCAACACGTTTAAATCAGCACCACTGTGTTCATTCCATCCCGACTCACAAACATAACATCCTCATTGTATCACTAAGCAGCAATAAGCATTAACAGTTGTAGGGGTCACATGCTCATCAATCAACTCCTAAATCTGCTAGGATTGTGGTTTGCTTAATATGGTGGCAACATGATAGGTCATGCATCGGAATGGGTTCAACTATGCGAAAGAACGTGTCTCGGTGATCTCCTAAACATGCATAAGCGAGACCGAGAGGGAAGTAGGATTTTATAGACATGATCAATGGGGTTTGCTTGCCTTGCTGACGAGGTTTCGATAACGGTGTCTTCAACGAAGGGGGTGGCCTCCTGCTTCGGTTCCACCTCTACTCGACAAACAACAAGCAAAGTAGCAAAGTAAATACAATGCACAATCACATGATGAAAGGTTGGAAATTGATGTAAATGCTTTGATGTGTGAAGCAATTCCATTTAAATGGAGTATATTGCAAATTGAATTGCAAATTCAAACTCCAATTTGAATTCAAACTTAGTCAAGTTATAAGTGACATGGTTTGATCAATTTGAATCATCTTCAAAAGTGTATGATATGCCTCTGATGTGTGGTTGAAATGTAGCATAATTCCATGGTCCAAGTTGCAAAAGCATTTGATTTGAATTTGAATTAATTTCAAATAATTCAAATGACATATGCTACTGGTCCCATTTTAAAATCAACTCAAACAAAGTTTAAAGTTGCATATTTGGATAGATAATTTTCTCCTGATCATTTTTCATATATTATTTGTCCAATTTGGAGTTAATATGAATTTTCTATGATTTATTGAAGTGTTGGCCATTTTCTGTAATTTCTGGAATTAATTAAATCGATTTAAAGCTTTACTGCGTCAGCCTGGCGCAGTGTTGACGTCAGGGGGCAGCTGACTGGTGGGGTCAGGCTGTCAGTGAGAGGGGAATTAATCCCTGTTAGATTAAACTAACAGAGAGGGATTAGGGGCTGGGGTCCCACCTATCATTGGCTTGGGGCCAATTAACCAGGGGGGTTTAGCCCCTAATGACCGTGCCACGTCGGCACAGCCGGCGGTTAGCCGCCGGTGGTCACAGACCACGGCGGTGTCCGCGGGGACGGCGGCGCCGTCGACCAAATCGAGCGGGGAGAGCCGCGTTGGAATCCTGGGGTCTTCACGCGTCCACTGGAGGTCGTAGCATGAGCGGGGGGTGACGGAGGCGACGGCAGGGACCTCGTCGGTGGCAACCGTGGTATGGCGATGACGAAGACGGCGCTGCAGTGGCCCAACTCGAGCGTGCGCTAGTGCAAAAGAACCACGTGGACCTCAGGAGAACGATGGGCAGGCTGGGATGGACGAAAAGCACGACAGCGAGCTTAACGTCGTCCATGGCGGCGAGCTCGCTCGGCTCCCATGGCGAACGGTGCTAGAGAACGCAAACGAAGGCGTATCCAGAGGGTTTTCGAGCTACAGCTCACCCTGGGCGCGACGGAGAAGACGGTGGAGTCGATGAGGGTTCCACGGGGACGAATTTGGAGAAGTCCGTTGCGGCGGCCGGCGGTGATCTCGCGAAGCAGGCGTCGTACTCGGGGCTCCCTGGCTCGATTCCGTGCGGGAGATGACGAAGACGACGGCGGTGAACACAGAGGACACGGTGGCGCAGCTGGTGAGTGGCCGGGGTCACGCGCGCGCACGGCGGTGCTCTCTGGCTGGGGCTCGGGCTGCGCGGAACGGCGAAGCAGAGAGGTGGAGAGCGAGACAGAGGAGGGGGAATGGACGTGCATCTCGTCCCGCATCGACGTGGAGTGGTTAGGAGGCTCGGGGGGAAGCTGGAGGCTAGGGGCGCGTCGCGGTGGCGTCGGTGGCTTTCCACCGAGCACCTTAGGGGCGCAGGGAGGTAGAAGACAAGGGAGGAGTCTAGGTGGGCTGGACTGGGCCAAGGGAGTTGGGCCTCGCCCAGGCACCAGGTAGGTCTTCTCTCTTTCTGTTTTTATTTTTCTTTTCTATAATTTGTTGGCCAGGCTAAAATAAATAGCTAGGCATTTTTTAAAGTGTTGAAACTTTTTATATGGCCTCATCTTAAGTTAGACTAGCAACTTATAAAGTTTGGCACTTTTTAAAATTCAAAACATTTGAATTTTAAATCAAATTGGGCATTTATTGAATTTCCAAGCCATTATTTGAAAATTAGAAAATTCCATGAGCATGGGATTGCTCCCAAACCATTTTTAAAATGATCAGCACCATTTATAGGAATTTTCCAAATGTTCAAATGATTTTTGGAAAAAGATTTTTATCTGGCCATTTGATTTAATTTCTCAGGGCTTTTCTTTTCCCCATTTTTGAATTTTCTTTTTGAAATTTTGCATGATGCAAAGGAGCACTTGATCCTAGCACATACCTAACTTGGGGTTGTGACACTGGGTCCGTTTCGTTGATCCGGCCGGACTCTCGAGCGGTTACAAACCCAGATAGTCGACTCCTGGAATAGACCGGTTGTGGGCGAAGTATCGTGGTGAATATCCTCGCTGTCACCTCTTGAACGGTGGCGAGACCTGGCGGTAACTGATGGTCATATGTGTGTAGCTTACACCCTTGCAAGGTTAACAAAACTATTCGAATAGTCGCATCCGCGGTCATGGACTACTTGGAACCTGTACCTGATTATTAGACAACTTGAATGGATACTTATAAAACTCGCAAGATAAGCATGAGTGCTATGGTGTGCTCCTCGTGGGGAAGTCGAGGAAGTAACCATAGTGGTGTATTGGTTGGAGACTTGGTAGTGGACTCGTGTACGCTTCTTACCTCAAGTCTGGTACTCGTAGTTCAGGACTAGCCAAGTCAAAGCTGGCACTTCTGCTTTGTTGAACCCCACCTCCCTTTACCTTGAAACTTGAGCATGAGTAGTATAGATCTGATGTAAGTCTTGCTGAGTACGACTTTGTACTCACGTTTGCTTATTCTATATTTTAGATGAGAACCCGGACCCCGATGGAGTCACCTCCCTGAAGCTTGACGTTGACCTTGGTAGCATAGTTCCAGACGGCAGTCTGGTCCCTCGTGGAAGGGCATGTATGTTTACAAGGCTTCTCTAAGCCATTTGTTAAAATTGTCTGTACTCAGACCTAATTTGCTTCCGTTGTATGATGTAATGTTGATCACATACATGTGATCTTTGTATACTCTATGTGTAAGTAAATAAAGAAGTACTTTGTAGAGTTATGTGATGATACCTGCTGTTCATACTAGGCATGTGTGCTGTGTGTATGCTTATAACATGCATGTCTTAGTATGGGTTTTCGAGACCTTAGTTGTGATCTGGCTGGCGGTCTTTTATACACCAAGTGGCCCTTAGATGTGCGCAGCTTGGGGCATCGCGATGCGATTGCTCGTGACTCTTTCACGTGCACACTTTGTTGTATGATCGAGGCCTCCCTAGACCCCGACTAAGTGATCGGGATGGAGTAAGTCTATGTAAGAGTTAGGATTCAATCGATAACATGGTTGAGGCGACTTGTCTATGAGTATGGGATTCACCACCCATAAGCATTTAGACTTGTGAGCGGACGATGAGGACCCATCTCAGTTGATCATCCGGCCTGGATGGGATGCCCCTCACGTTCGATGCTTACCGAGAACGTTCTGTGCTTGGCTTTGTCTGCTTAGACAAGTGGGTACGGTTCTCGGCTCTCAATGTGATTGCATCGTGACTGGAATTACATACCAATATTCCGAGTCCCGACAACAACCCCCTCCATGGGGTTATGAAACTGACGCTGGACCACGAACTCATCGAACTGGATAACATCAAAGGACCATCCGTTCCTGCGAGAAAAATCAAACAAAAGAGGTGCAGGTAGACGGATCTTGCGTTCCGTGGTAGCTCCAAAACGTTAGATATAATCAAGGTTACCAAACTCGGAAGTCATGGTAACAAACTTATTCCTTTTCATAGCAGGAAGATCAAAACTTAAATAAGTAAAAGGCTTATCATCGGGGTGTGGGGTGCCATTAATAGACTCTAGGATAAGTTTGGCGTAAACGCCACCAAATAAGTCTCCCTTGTTACCGTTCATAGCAAGGCATCGAGCAATTAAGGCACCCACATTATAATCAAACCTCCCTGAAAGGGCGGTTGCCAAGATAGCAATATCCGGCGCAGATATGTTGCTCGTGTTGTCACGAGATAACACCCCTCTAGCAATATAATACGCAAAATACCTGAGGTGTGGAAATAAGATGTTGGAGATCTTTGACCGGTGAATATCCCTCGTATCCATGCTACAGAGCGAGTTGAAGACGGTTCTCAGCTCGGAGGGCTGAGAGCTCATCTTCGCCGTCTGTCCCACGTTCGGCACACCTATTATTTCACAAAACCTTTCCAAAGGCATGGTCAAAAGATCATTATAAATTTTAAACTCAACAGAACCAGCATCAAGGTTACATCTAAAACTGTTAATGAAACAGGAGGTGAGTTTTTGATACTGGGTAACACGGCACGTTGCAAGCCGCGTCAAACCTGCATTAGCACAAAGATTATAAAACTCCTCCCTGATTCCTGCAGCTTCAAGGAATTCATCGCACGGGAAAGTCATTGCACGTGCTTGATTTGTGTCCTCCAACAACTCCAAGGGCACATGATCTTCGTTGTAGCTCACCCTAGCAGTCGAGGGTGAAGCTGAAGCTCTTGTAACTCGATCGGAACGCTCGGGCCTTTTCTTCCCAAGCCACCCCTTTGCTCTTCCTAGCAAACTCATTTCTGACATTTTTGACAAATTGAAAAAACAAGGATTTAAACAAAGTGAGTTAAGGAAAACTACTCAACTCACTTACCTAAGGCATAAACTTGCATCAAAACTTGGAAAATAAAATTCTACATATGCATGCAAGCTCATATAAACAGCACCAAAAACTACTAAATACTCACAAATGAAGCCACCAATCAAAAATCTAATTGAAGGGTGAAGGAGTTACATACCAGGGAGTATTTTCTCAAAATATCAGCTCGAATGGTTGGCTATAGAGAGAGATCGAAAATCGCCTCCAAGAACAGCAAGAACGCAAGAACTGGAGCAGAACTCGTGTTTTTGGAGAGAGAGGAAGGAGTGGGAAGAAGACATACCTGGCCTGCTGCCCTGGGGGCCCCAGGCGCCCTGTGGGCGCGGGCAGGGGGCAGGCTGCGCCAGCTGGCCGGCTGGGCCACTGGTGGCCCCCCCTGGTCAGCCCCAGGTGCCTCTGGGTCACTCCCGGCATGGAAATTTTTATTTTTATTTTTCTGGAATTTTTCTGAAAACTTCAGTGTTGAAAATTTCTCGGAGTTCAAAAAGCTGCAAAACTTTCTGAAAACTTAAAGCAGTGATTAGTATTGTGAAGCTTCAAAAACATAAAAACTTGGTACAGCAAAGAGAATGAAAGCTAAAGCAAATGAAAACATAACAAGCTTAACTTTTTACCTATATAAAACAAGCCCACTAGCAAGGTTGATCAAGTCTTACCAACAAACCGGCGATATATAGAACAAAAAGTCTCCCCTCTTATGAAATGATCATTGCACCTTTACTTTAATGGACATTGTCCCCACCATAATGGTTTTGTATTTGTGGTGCACATGTAGTGGACAGTCCGATTATCCAATCTTCACGGTCTCGATATTCTCTATAGTGTTAAGGCCATGCCTCTTGTCGATCTTCTTTGGAAAATACACCGTGTGTTCTTTATCATCAACGTTGAAGGTGACCTTTCCTTTATTGCAATCAATGATAGCACCCGCGGTGTTAAGAAAAGGTCTACCAAGAATAATGGACATGCTCCCATCCTCGGGCATGTCAAGCACAACAAAATCTGTAAGGATCAAACAGTTAGCAACTTCAACGGGTACATCCTCACAAATACCTATTGGGACAGTTGTTGACTTGTCAGCCATCTGAAGGGAGATATCTGTAGGGATTAGTTTCTCTAAACAAAGCCTTTTGTAAAGAGAGAAGGGCATAACACTCACTCCTGCACCAAGATCACATAAAGCAGTTCTGACGTAATTATTCTTTATGGAGCAAGGAATGGTGGGTATACCTGGATCGCCGAGCTTCTTAGGTATCTTGCCACTGAAATAGTAGTTAGCAAGCATAGTAGATATTTCCTCATTAGGAACTTTTCTTTTATTAGTAACAATATCTTTCATATATTTCGAATAAGGAGGTAACTTAATAGCATCAGTCAAAGGAATTTGAAGAAAAAGAGGTTTCATCCATTCACAAAATTTATTATAATGCTCTTCTTCTTTAGATTTGAGGGACTTACCTGTAAAGGGCATGGTTTTTTTTATCCATGGTTCTCTTTCCTTCCCATGTCTCCTTGAGATGAAGTCTTCTTTAGAGTACCTCTTGCGTTTATCGGGTGCTTCTTCTTCTCTTACCTTGGGAGAATCATCCTTCTCAGCGTCCTTTTCTTGTGGCTCAGCACCGTCTTCTGTTTCAGCATCGGAGGTAGATATGCTGTTAGGATCAACAGCTGGCTTTTCACTTGTAATAGGATCACCGGGATTGTCAACCTCCTTGTGTTTCTTCTTCTTCTTTTTCTTCAGAGAACTAACAGTCTCGTCTTCTTCTTGTACTTGAGAATCTTGCTCGATCCTCTTTGGATGCCCCTCAGGATAGAGTGGGTCCTGGGTGTGTGTTCCACCCCTAGTTTTGATTCCATAAGCTTGTATGTCCTGTTTGGCATTATTAGCAAGCAAATCTTTTTGCACATTAGAAATTTGTTCAAGCTGAGTTTGAACCATATGAAAATGCTTAACAAGACATTTAACATCATTAACTATTCTTTCTAGAACATCACATAAACTTTTGATAGCAAGAGAATTATCATGCAACTGACTTTGTAACTTCCTATTAAAATGGTCTTGCTTGACAATAAAATTATCAAGCTCATCTAAACATTGGTCAGGAGGCTTGCCTTTAGGGATGTCACTTTCAGTAAAGTCTAATAGAGAGTGTACCTCTACCAAGGGAGGGTGAGTAGTAGGCTCACACAACTTCTCAATAGGCGGTAAATTCTTCACGTCTTCGGCTTTAATACCTTTCTCCTTTATAGACTTCTTTGCTTCTTGCATATCTTCGGGGTTCAGAACAAGCATGCCCCTCTTTTTCGGTGGCAGAAGTGGTTCAGGGACGGACCAGTCTTCATAGTTCTTGGCAATTTTGCACATTAATTCTTCTGCATCGTCCGGTGATCTTTCCCTGAAAACACAACTAGCACAACTATCCAGATAGGTTCTGGATTCATCGGTTAAACCAGCATAAAATATATCAAGCAGTTCATTCTTGGGGATTCCATGTCCCGGCATAACCTTAAGTGAATCACAAAACCTCCCCCAAGCTTTAGGGAGTTGCTCATCCTGCAATTGTTTAAAGTTATAGATTCTTTGCAAAGCAGCATGTTGCAGATGAGCTGGGAAATATTTATCAACAAATAATTCGACTAAGTCCTGAGGACTTTTAACGGAACCATAAGGTAGTGCGTCGTACCATGATTTAGCGTCTTCCTTCAAAGAAAAAGGAAAAAGCTTGGCCACATAGAAGTTTCGTATCTTCTCATCAGTAGTGAACAGGTTGCTTAACTCAGCGACTTTGGTCAAGTGTGCTATAGTTTCACCATTTTCTCTGCCATAAAAGGGGTCAGCCTCGACTGCAGATATAAGTGAAAGATCAACAGAGAAATCATAATACGGATCAGTGATGCATATAGGAGTTGTGGCAAATTGAGGGTCAGGAATAACTTTGTTCTTCATGGCGTGCCTTTTGAGCAACTCTTTAACAGCACCAGGGTCAGAGTCGACACACTCTCTGAGTTCCCTGCAAAAATCATCATCAAGAGTAACATAATCATCATCAAGGATTCTCTCCTTGAGTTCATCTAAGCTCGGGTAACCAAAGGTTTTGCAGGTAGGAATATAGGTAGCAGGGGTCTCGGTCTTGGATTTTGCTGCAGCCTTAGCAGTCTGAGTTTCAACATAGTGACCAAGAAAAGTAGCATCATGTAGTGGTGGTGAAGTAAAATTACTCATAACAGAAGGTGAATCAAGTGTAGCACTAGTGTTCAGAACGGTACCTTTTCTTGTATGGGATGGTAAGATCGGAACCTCTGGGTCTCCTTTCTTAACCATAGCGGATGATATGCAGCAAGCAGGATACTTCAAGTAGACTTGTAAATATTGCTATGCTCCCCGGCAACGGCGCCAGAAAACGCTGCTTGATGCCCCACAGGCGTAAGGGATCGAGATAGTCTTCGCGGGTAAGTTAACCCAATTTATTGATTCGACACACGGGGAGCCAAAGAGTATTTATAAGCTTTAACAGTTGAGTTGTCAATTCAACCGCACCTGAAATATACTTGCTTGCAACGATATATAAGTGGTGACGATAATATGATAGTGATGATAGCAACAGCAAAAGTAAATAGCAAAAAGTAACAACTAATAACCAGCAGGATTAACAACACTGTAGGCTAGGGAGATGGATGGTTGGGCACTGCATGGATGAGAGTAAACATATAATAGATTCTAACACGGGGCAAGGCACACAGAAAAGCAATGATCATCTAGGCAAATATCAAACAATAGGCATGTATCCCGTAGGTAGTTGTGTGTGCTTGCAATAAGAACTTTCACAACATCTTTTGTCCTACCATCCCGCTACGAACGGGGCCAAAAGGAACTTATGGAGATTAAGGTGCTCCTGTCAAAGAGCACCGGAACAAAGCAATAAACTCAATGGATACATGGAATCCTCAAATTATGAACCATCCCCTTTGGTGTCCCAAGCTGTCACCTTTGGGATCGCCGGTTCCGGACCGTAATAGGTGCATACAACTCATAGATAGGATCTAGAACACAAATATATTCATGAAAACACATAGGGTTCAGATCTGAAAACATGGCACTCGGGCCCAAAGTGACAAGCATTAAGAACAACGAATTGTAGAAAAGATGATAAACACCAAAGTAGATGATAGGCAACATGCCCCCAACAATCTGACAAACTATTACATGATTAAACTTATCCAATCCCTACCATCCCCTTTGCCTACAGCAGAGAATTACTCACACATATGAAGGGAAGTCATGGAGGATGGATGGAGTGGCGATGGTGATGACGATGGCGACGATCTCCCCTCTCCGGAGGCCAAATCAGCCTCCAGATTAGCCCTCCCGAAGAAGAACAGAGGGTGGCGGCGGCTCCGCGACGGAAACTGGGAAAACGACTTCTGTTCTGGGGTTTTCTCGTCACGGTGATAAATATGAGTCTCGGTATGGCATCAGAGGAGGGGGAGCAGCCCAGGCGGCCAGAGGGCGCGGCCCCACCCCTGGCCGCGCCAGGGGGGCGCCTGGGGCCCCCAGGGCTCCCCTCTGGTCCCACTTCTGGCATCTGGCTCCTTCGGGTGAGTGGATTTTCAGGTAATTTTCTGGGAATTTTCTGGGACGTCTAAAAATCCATTTTCCTGCGCACAAATAAACCATACAGGCAGCTCTGCTGAAAATATCGTTAGTCCGGGTTAGTTTCGTCCAAATCAAGCAAGAATGAGGGCAAAACAATAGCAAAAGTGTTTGGAAAAGTAGATACGTTTGAGACGTATCAGAGACCCACTCCACTTTGTATGTGATCTCACTTATTTCTAGGACTTTTCAAAAATATCACAGTGATTTTTGGAGCAACTTTTTATCTGGCCATTTGAATTAAATTCTTTAGGGCTGTCTGCTTTCCCCAATTCCAATTTATTTTGAAAAAATTTCATGCTGCAAAGGAGCACTTGAATCTAGCACATACCTAACAGAGGGTTCTGACAACTCTCCCCCACTTAAAAGAATCTCGTCCTGAGATTCAGAAGTCATCGGGAGGAATGAGGGGTACTCGGCACTGAGACGGTCTTCGCTTTCCCACGTGGCTTCTTTCTCGGAGTGGTGTGACCATTGCACTTTCAGAAACTTGATCTTCTGACGATGAGTGACACGCTCTGCGGAATCAAGAATACGAACGGGGTATTCTCGATAAGAAAGGTCATCTTGGAGATCAAGCGTTTCATGGTCAACTTCGCGGATGGGGTCCTTGAAGCAACGCATGAGTTGTGACACATGGAATACATCATGTACTCGGGAAAGGTGAGGGGGTAGTTCAAGTTGGTAGGCAACTTCTCCATGTTTAGCGAGAATGCGGAAAGGTCCGATGTAACGTGGGGCCAACCTTCCTTTGATATCGAATCGTTGGGTTCCCTTCAGAGGAGTAACCCAAAGGTAAGCCTTCTCATCCAGATTGTAGCTTTCTTGCCTATGATGATGATCATAGTAGCTTTTTTGACGAGACTGGGCTGCTTTCAATTGATCACGAACAATGCAAACTTGATCTTCTGCTTCCTTGATCATATCCGGTCCAAAGAATTGTCTTTCACCGGTTTCTGACCAGTTTAGGGGTGTTCGACATCTTCGTCCATAGAGGAATTCAAAAGGAGCCATGTTCAGACTAGATTGGAAACTATTGTTATAAGAAAATTCGGCAAATGGAAGAGATTTCTCCCAATTCTTTCCGAAAGAGATAACTCAAGCTCTGAGCATGTCTTCGAGAATTTGGTTAACCCTTTCAACTTAACCGCTAGACTGGGGATGGAAAGTTGTACTAAAGGAGAGATGAGTTCCCATGGCATTCTGAAAGCTTTCCCAGAATCTAGAAGTGAAAAGGCTACCACGATCAGAATTGATTTCCAAAGGAACACCATGAAGAGACACAATTCTAGAGACGTACAAGTCCGCTAACTGGTAGCAGTTATAGACTCGTGAACGGGAAGGAAGTGAGCAACTTTGGAAAGTCGGTCAATGACAACGACGATGGCATCATTTCCTTTCTGGGTTTTTGGAAAGCCAGTGATGAAGTCGATACTGACTTTGTCCCATTTCCACTCGGGAATAGGCAATGGTTGAAGAGTGCCAGCAGGTCTTTGATGTTCGGCCTTAATGCGACGACAAACATCACATTCAGCAATGAACTTAGCAATTTGTCGCTTCATCCTAGTCCACCAAAATCTCTGGCGTAGGTCTCGGTACATCTTTGTGCTACCGGGATGAATCAAAAGGGGAGTGTCATCAGCTTCCTTAAGAATCAGCCTCCTAAAATTATGTTTTCGTGGTACCACTAAACGTGTGCCAAAGAAAACGACACCTTGATCATTTATGGAGAAACATTTAGCAACTCCGCTAGCAATGTTCTTCTTGATCTCCCGAATACCACTATCACGTTTCTGGGTGGCTATGATTCGATTCTCAAGGGTTGGTTTCGCCACCAAGGTAGATAGAAGCCATGAGGAACAATCTCGAGGTTGAGCTTTCGAAATTCCTCATGAAGAAGTGGTTGATACTGTTGTAACATGAGGTTGTTACAATACGACTTACGACTTAGTGCATCAGCCATGACATTGGCTTTGCCTGGGGTGAAAGAAATTCCTAAGTCATAATCTTTTATCAACTCTATTCAGCGTCTTTGCCTGAGATTAAGATCTGGCTGGGTGAATATGTATTTGAGGCTTTGGTGGTCGGAATAGATCCAACAACGATTACCAAGGAGGTAATGTCGCCAAGTCTTCAAGGCATGAACTATGGCAGCGAGTTCAAGATCATGGGTAGGGTAGTTCTCTTCATGTGGACGCAACTGGTGTGAAGCGTATGCTACCACATGTCGATCTTGCATAAGTATGCACCCTAACCCTTTCCGTGAAGCATCACAATAGATCTCGAAATCCTTTTTGGTGTCTGGAGGTGCAAGTACGGGTGCATAAGTCAATCTTCTCTTTAGCTCTCGAAGGCTTTCCTCGCACTTGGGGGGTCCATTCGAATTTCTTATCTTTCTTGAGGAGTTCAGTTAGATCCTTTGCAACTTTGGAGAAGTTCTCAACGAAGCAGCGAAAATAGCTTGCTAGGCCAAGAAAACTCCTAACTTGCTTAACCGATTCAGGTGGAGTCCAATCAAGGATTGCCTGAACTCTCTCGGGATTGACAGCAATGCCTTTGGCAGAAATCACGTGGCCTAGGTAGGTCACTTCTGGTAGCCAAAATTCGCACTTAGAGAACTTGGCATAAAGGCGATGCTCTCGAGGTTTCATCAATACCATCCTAAGATGCTCGGCATGTTCTTCTTCGTTCTTCGAGTATATAAGGATGTCATCGAGGTAAACCAAGACGAACTTGTCCAAATACTCCATGAAGATCGAGTTCATCATGTGTGAAAAAGTAACAGGGGCATTGGTTAAACCGAAGGACATGATGGTGAACTCGTAAAGAACATATCGAGTAGTGAAAGCCGTCTTGGGAACGTCCTCGTTTCAGATTTTGATTTGATGATAGCCTAGTCTCAAATCCATCTTGGAGAAGACAGAGGATCCAGCAAGTTGATCATAAAGATCATTGATCCTGGTAAGTGGGTACTTGTTCTTTATCGTCGCTAAATTTAGCGGGTGATAGTCTATGCACATCCTTCCTGTTCCATCTTTCTTCGTTACGAACAGAACGGGGCAACCCCATGGCGATGAGCTAGGTCGGATGAAGCCTTTTGCCAACAAAGCTTCAAGTTGGATTTTTAGCTCAGCTAACTCACGTGGGGCCATTTTGTATGGGCGTCAGGAAATTGGGGCGGTTCCTGGGGCAAGATCTACAATGAATTCTACACATCTGTCAGGAGGCATTCCTGGAAGTTCTTCAGGAAAGACATCTGGGAAGTCACGAACCACCGTAATATCTTCAAGGTCAGGAAGGGGAAGCACATTCAAAGTATGCATCTGGATCCTAGAACTGGGTGAAGTGTAGTCAATTGTCTGGCCTGAAGGATGGGTAAGTTTAACTGACTTGGCTTTACAATCAAGGAAAGCATTCTGTCTTGACAACCAATCCATACCTAAGATGACATCAATGTTTGAAGACTTGAGGGCAGCAATTTCCCTCAAGTGGATGACCTAAGGTTTATCGAACTCATGGAAGTAGAGGTTGAAGATGGTCTCTCTCAAGCAACCCTGTAATTAAGATACAAGAAGTCTCTTGTGTCCCCAACACAACTAATACAACTAGGAGTTGTATAGGTGCACTAGTTCGGCGAAGAGATGGTAAAATACGAGTGATAGGTGTGGCAAAGCAAGGTAATATAAATCTGTAATAAAAAGTGCAGCGAGCAAACATGTGACAAAAGTGAGCACAAACAGTGTAACAATGGTGGAAACAAGGCCTAGGCTTCATACTTTCACTAGTGTCAACTCTCAACAACATTAACATAGTATAATCACATGATATTTCCCATCAACATGCAATGGAGAGGCACTCGGAGGTCATTCCTTTGTGGTCAAGAGAGGATGAGAATTATGTAGGGCTACAAAAGCACACCTCAAAGTTCGTAGTTCTCAATCTATGGATTTACCAATGTCACCGCGGCCATCCAAAGAGAGTACCACAATCACCACAACATATCTCAAGGATAGTCAAAGACAAGCACCAAGAGACTCTCAATCTTCAATCAACAAACAAAAGAGGAAATCACTCATGATAATATTCTTTAACCCATGTCCAATAGACCGCTGTCACCTTGGTCTCGGGTATTATACAAGATAAGATCGATTGAGTACATCAATCCAATACATAGAGGAAGGGGAAATATCATGGGATCACACTAGATTAACATAGCCTATGATCACAACGAAGATCACATCATGGGAGAGAGAGAAGAACACATAGCTACTCGTAGAAACCTCAGCCCCGAGGGAGAACTACTCCCGCTTCATGGAGGGAGGAAGCAACGTCGATGGAGATGAATCTGGGGGCACTTCCCCGTCCCGGCAGGGTGCCCACACAGGAATTCTGTCCCCCCGAAACTTGATGGCGATGGCGGCGGAGATCGGAATTGCTTCTGGAGAAAAGGGGTCCGGAATCAGTGTTTTCCCGTCACGGAGAATATATAGGCGAAGGGGGGGCACCAGGGGTCCAGGCGCCCCCCTAGCGCGGCCAGCCCCTGGGGCGCGCCACCAGGGCGCCTGGGCCCCTGGTGGTGGCCCTCTGGCCCCACTCAGGTCCTTCCGGAAGGTTCTTCTGCGCTGATTTTTTATCTGATTTTTCCCGAATTTTTTGGAGCACTTTTTATATGGGGGAAAACTGAAATAGAAAAATAGCAGAAAACAGGTACTGGCACTGTGGTGCACTAAGTTAATAGGTTAGTACAAATATGATCAAAAGTGTATGAAAGTGTATCTAGATCATAGCAATATCACACAAAACATGCATGGAGCAAGCAGAAATTATTGATACGTTTGGGACGTATCAACATCCCCAAGCTTAATTCCTGCTCGTCCTCGAGTAGGGAAATGATAACAAGCATAATTTCTGTGGCGACATGCCACACAACCATATAAGGACTTTTAAGTAAAGCAATCAAAGCATGCAATTCAATTCAAGTCTTAACAAGCAAGAGTCTATATTAGCATCGACACAAGCAACAAAAGAACAAAAGGTGCAAGAGCTCTCGCTGTCCGTGACTCGAATGTCTCCAAATGGTGTTTGCGTGCAAGAAAGGGGATAGGGATATACGAGAAAAAATATTTTTTTGTTGAGAACTCAATCTAGTAAAGTTTCACACTTGGTCTTCTTTCGAATCTTATCTTGACTCATCCCCAGACCACTAGCCAGGTACAAGTCAATTTGATCCACTCCCTTTCGATATTTTGAGCACTCATTCAATGGATGAGTGTAAGCAAGAAAGTTGACACTTAGGATGGCAAAGAGAGAATAAGGTGAAGGAGGAAGACAAAAAGGTGTGAAAGGCTCACATCAATGAGGACAATCATAGGCGAGAGAAGGTCATATGATAGATATGATGTGAGGAGTAGGGATTGCCATGCAACGGATGCACATGTGAGCTAAAATCTCTCCAAGGGAACTAGTGGGGGTGCATCTAACTTGCTTGCTCAAGAAGACCTAGAGCTCGTTTGAGGAGGCTCATCATTGAAATATACAAGCCAAATTATATAGTGTGAAGGTCCCCACATAGCTATATGCATGATGATGATCTCTATGGAGTACAAGGGATAGAGGATGAAGTACTAGTGTGGATCTCTCAGAAGGAATAGTAGTGTGCCCCCTTCTCTCTTTTTATTTTTATTTTTCTCTTTTCTCTCTTTTTTGGTGGCCTCAATGGCTCTTTCTATTTAACTCTCATTTGTCCTCTTTGGGATCTTTTGATTTTGTCCTCTTTGGGATCTTTTCCTCACTTTAGGGGCAACACTCTATATTTTACAAGAATATAGGAGATCTTTCACACTTTACAAAGTTACTCACATAAAGAAGATATAACTATCATGATGCAAATGTATGCCGCTGCCAGTGTAGCAGGAACATGTATGACATGAAGATGAAGTCATGAAGAGGTGGATGTTGCATGGCAATATATCTCGGAAAGGCTATGGAAATGCCTTGATAGGTAGGTATGGTGGCTGTTTTGAGGAAAGATATAAGGAGGTTTATGATGACATAGCGTATCATGCCAAGGGTTTGGATGTATCGGCGAAGGTGGACGCCAACTCTCGGAGTGAGAAGAAAGCAAAGCACGGCACAGGAGAGGCTAGCAAATATGAGGAGGTGGAAGTGTCGACTTTCAATACTTACATTTGTCCGAAGAACTCATGCACTTATTATCGGTAACTCTCAATCTAATAAGGAGGTTCACAAAGAGACAAGTACCCCGAGGAGGAGTGTATGGGGGTTTGGTTATCCTTGCGCATCCTCGACTCATGGTACGTGAGTGTACTCTAATATCCGACCCCTCAGAAGAGTAGTGATCCATTTAGTAGCTAGAGTTCTCAACTAGTTTTGTAGGTTTTGAAAATAAACACGGATTGCCCAAAATATGACACCTATCACTAATAGGCTAGAGCTCTTGACACCACAAGTTCATACATTACTCACATCAATACCTCAAAACTATTGCAAGTTACTACTAAAATTAAATAGCAACCTTAATTACCTACTCTCAAGACAAGACATAACTCAGTGGAACAACCAACTCTCTTAACAAGATAAACATGAGAACTAAAGAGATTTCAGCAACAAACTAAACAAAAGCCAAGGCTCTTGCTAAATACAAACTAAGACTAAAACTAAACATGGCAGTAGCTACGAAAAGGTAAAGAACACACAATAGAGAAAGATAGGCATGAAAAATTCTATGATGTGTTCTAGATTTTGAAAGTGGAGCGTGTTTCTCTCCCACGCAAAGTAAGACGGGATCTAACTTGTTATGAACAGCAAGCAAAGCTAAAGAAAACTAAAAATTAAACCTAAGAGCGAGATGCTCCAAGCATAGCACATAACGCATGAAGTGGTAAAAATATAGTGAGACGAAGGACGAACTGATGATTGTTGATGGAGAAAGGGATGCACGGGGGCATCCCCAAGCTTAGACGCTTGAGTCTCCTTGAATATTTGTTGGAGATTCATGGGGGCATCCCCAAGCTTGAGCACTTGACACTCCCGAATCTTCTTTCATCATCTTCCATCGCACACTTGAAAACTCCCGTCATACATAACTCATCATAAGCTGATTAGAGAGGTTAGTACCCTTGATAAATAATTTTTCCACATTGGACATAAAGATATTCTTGAAGAGCTACTATTCCTCAAGATTGCAAAAAAGTTTTTGCAAAGAAAAACCAAGATTAAGGTTTGCAAAAGTTAGGAGAGACAAAACGTGGCAGAATCTGTGAAAAACAGAACAACAGGTAGTAAAGAAATTTTTTGGGGTACTTCTGCAACTCGAATCAAAAAACTCAGAACAGATGCTCGAAAGTCAATTGTATGGAGCACGCTATCAAAACAATTCAGATCAAAAATATGATCTGGTGATTTTAGGCTAATTTTTGCGTCCAAGGACAGAATCTGTTTTCTGGACAGAATGTCACAACTTTTGAACTTTCTTGCAATCGGAGGCTAGACTTGGCACAAAGATTGAAAATAAAGATACAATGATGTGGTTACAGTAGTAACAATCATCAAGACCACTAAAAACTGAAAGTAAAAAATTCAAACTAAAGATAACAAGGGTTGTCTCCCTAGAGCTCTTTCTTTATAGCCATAAAAATGGGCTTAAGATTTTAATGATGCTCTCGTAGGAATAAGAGTTGAAGCACAAAAGAGAGCATAAAGAAGCAAATAACAAACACATTTAAGTCTAACATGCTTCCTATGCAAAGGGATCTTGTAGAGAAATAACTCATTGAAGCATAAAGATATTAGCATAGGAAGCCAAAATAAGTGCAACTTCAAAGCCTTCAACATAAAGAGAGGGAACTTGATATTATTGAAATATCTATAAGAATAAGTTCTCCTCTCATAATAATTTTCAGTGGGATCATGAATAAACTCAACAATATAAGTATCACATAAAAAATTCTTATCATGATCCACAAGCATAGAAAATTTGTTACTCTCCACATAAGTAAAATTCTTCTCATTAGTAATAGTGGGAGCAAAATCAAGAAAATAGCTATCACATGAATCATTCTTATCATGATACGCTTCCAAACATTTATTCTTTATAGCATAAGTGTCATCACAATAATCATCATAGATAGGAGGCAAAGTATCATCAAAATAAATTTCCTCATCAAAACTTGGGGGGCTAAAAAGATCATCTTCATCAAACGTAGCATCCCCAAGCTTATAGCTTTGCATATCATTAGCATCAAAAGTATTCAAAGAAGACATGCAAATAACGTTACTACTATCATGAGTGTTGTGCAAATAACAAAGTTCCATAGGCTTTTTGATCTCCTCCTCAAACACTTCATGTCCTAACTCAAGATAGAGCTCATAAAGCTCTCTCATAAAAAAATTGTTGTTTTCCATAAAGCCTAACTAGTGAAAATAAAAACAAGAAATGAAAAGATTTAATTGCAAGATCTAAAGATATACCTTCAAGCACTCACCTCCCCGGCAACGGCGCCAGAAATAGCTTGATGTCTACGCACGCTTCTATTCTTGTAGACTATGTTCGGCCTCCAAGCGCAGAGGTTTGTAGGACAGCAGTAATTTCCCTCAAGTGGATGACCTAAGGTTTATCGAGCTCAGGGAAGTAGAGGTTGAAGATGGTCTCTCTCAAGCAACCCTGCAATTAAGATACAAGAAGTCTCTTTTGTCCCCAACACACCTAATACAACTAGGAGTTGTATAGGTGCACTAGTTCGGCGAAGAGATGGTAAAATACGAGTGATAGGTGTGGCAAAACAAGGTAATATAAATCTGTAATAAAAAGTGCAGCAAGCAAACATGTGACAAAAGTGAGCACAAACAGTGTAACAATGGTGGAAACAAGGCCTAGGCTTCATACTTTCACTAGTGGCAACTCTCAACAACATTAACATAGTCTAATCACATGCTATTTCCCATAAACATGCAATGGAGACGCACTCGGAGGTCATTCCTTTGTGGTCAAGAGAGGATGAGAATAATGTAGGGCTACAAAAGCACACCTCAAAGTTCGTAGTTCTCAATCTATGGATTTCCCAATGTCACCGCGGCCATCCAAAGAGATACCACAATCACCACAACATATATCAAGGATAGTCAAAGACAAGCACCAAGAGACTCTCAATCTTCAATCAACACACAAAAGAGGAAATCACTCATGATAATATTCTTCTAACCCATGTCCAGTAGACCGCTGTCACCTTGGTCTCGGGGATTATACTAGATAAGATCAATTGAGTACATCAATCCAATACATAGAGGAAGGGGAAATATCATGGGATCACCCTAGATTAACATAGCCTATGATCACAACGAAGATCACATCATGGGAGAGAGAGAAGAACACATAGCTACTGGTAGAAACCTCAGCCCCGAGGGAGAACTACTCCCGCTTCATGGAGGGAGGAAGCAACGTCGATGGAGATGAATCCGGGGGCACTTCCCCGTCCCGGCAAGGTGCCGGCACAGAAATTCTGTCCCCCCGAAACTTGATGGCGATGGCGGCGGAGATCGGAATTGCTTCTGGAGAAAAGGGGTCTGGAATCAGGGTTTTCCCGTCACGGAGAATATATAGGCGAAGGGGGGCAGCCAGGCGGGCCACCAGGGGTCCAGGCGCCGCGCGCCACCAGGGCGCTTGGGCCCCTGGTGGTGGCCCTCTGGCCCCACTCAGGTCCTTCTGGAAGGTTCTTCTGCGCTGATTTTTTATCTGATTTTTCCCGAATTTTCTGGAGCACTTTTTATATGGGGGAAAACTGAAATAGAAAAACAGCAGAAAACAGGAACTGGCACTGTGGTGCACTGACTTAATAGGTTAGTCCAAATATGATCAAAAGTGTATGAAAGTGTATCTAGATCATAGCAATATCACACAAAACATGCATGGAGCAAGCAGAAATTATAGATATGTTTGGGACGTATCGACAACCAAGAAGAAGCACCCCAAATTCAAAAATGGGACTGGAGAACAAGGCAGCCACGAGACGACACCCGAGCATATCGCTCGGCTAAAGAGCAGCTCGACGGACCGTGCACAATACACGGGTTCAGAAACGAGCGCGGAGATCTCAGATCAGAGCACACCCTCAGGAACTGCAGGCGATTCATCGAGCTCTCAGAAGAAAAAAGCTGATCTACAACAACAACAGCACAGCCTCTCGCAAGCGTAGCAGTCGGAACCATCGCCCACAACGCACCGCCAGCGCCTGCAATACCAACAAGGCAAGTAGCAGTAATCCAAGAACGGAGCACGACACCCGAGGAAGAAAAATACCCAGAAGCGCACGGCCGGATATACATGATACAAGAAGGAAGACCATCAAACAGGCAGCAGAAGCAGGTCACCAGACAAGTTTTCCTCGCAGTCTCCTCGCACCCTGCTGCCCCAGAATACATGCGTGGGTCCGAGACTGAAATCACCTTCTCGCGAGAAGACCACCCGCGAGCCATCACGCGCCCAGGACACGCCGCACTAGTACTCGAAGCAAGAATCGGAAACTACGACATGTCACGTGTCTTCATGGATGGCGGCAGCGGAGTCAACATCATATTCACTAGAACCCTCGAAGAAATGCTAATCCAAAACTCAGCACTGAAAACTTCAGGCACAATGTTTCATGGAATCGTGCCAGAGAAAGCAAGATACCCCCTCAGAAAAATAAGTCTCGAGGTGGTTTTTGGCAGCACGAGCAACTTCCGCAAAGAGACATTGGATTTCGAAGTGGTCAACTGGAAATCACAATACCACGCCATCCTAGGATGACCAGCCTTCGCGCATTTCATGGCAGTGCCACACTACGCCTACCTCAAGATGAAAATGCCAGGCCCGCGAGGAGTGATCACAGTCAGCGACCGCTGCGACAAAGAGTTCCACAAAATATCAGAAACCTTCGGAGCACACCAAGACAGTGGAGCCACAACATCGAAGGAAGAGCCCCTACCATAGAAGCAAAAGGGAGCCACAGCACCTTAGGGCTACTAAGCCATCGATCCAAATAAAGGGGCTGTCTTCAAGAAACAGCCCTCCCCCCCTCATGTAAGAAACAAAGGAGGAATATGTTGGATATGTGCCCTAGAGGCAAATTAATAAAGATATTTGTCACATTTTTTTTTCATAATACGTTATATATTGTGCTAGAACTTTATTAAGCGGAAATATTAATACACGTGTGATATATAACAACCTGGTCCCTAGTTAAACTTAGGCATACTAGCTCATTGGGCAATTGATGATCAAGGTTTCCTGATCATGAGAACATAATAGTCTATTGACAATGAGGTCATATCATTAGGAGAATGATGTGATGGACACACACCCACCTTAAGCATTGCAGTGTGATCAAGTCACATAAGTTCAGCATTGCGATGACTTCATAACATAGTAACTGAATCCTTAGACCGTGATGATCATACATAATTGCTATCTATTAGGATGCTTTGAGTGCATTAACCGTTACACTGAAACATGGTAACTGAAAAGGTGTATCTTGGGTATTCCGAAGTAGATATGTTGAGGAGTATGAAATAGATCAGAGCGGGATTTGTCAATCCGAGTGACGGATAGGTACTCTGGGCCCACTCGGTGGTGTTGCATCAATAGCTTCCAAGCAAGTGACTAGGTCAGAAGAGATGTAATATTCACAGACGAGTAAACATGTTATGTCAGAGACGAGGAAGAACTAGGTATTGGATGCCGACGATCATAACTCGGACAAACATAGTACCGAAGCACAAAGGGATCAAGTCATATTGTTAATGGTTCAACAGCGATGAAGTTTATTCGATGGAAGCGTAGGGGCACATCAAGGATTTTAACCAGATCCCACATGATGGTCATTGGTCAGAGAGTGTCTCGATCATGTATACTGTTTCCCGGACCGTAGGGTGTCACACTTAAGGGCAATCGATGCATTAAGGATTGATTCGGGATCATCGGTGAAAAGAGAGAAAACACCGGAAATTTACCGGGAGGTGCCGGAAGCTGTTCCGGATATTTTGAAAGGTTCAAAATAATATATATTAATGTTTAAATATGTTTTATTATTTAATTGACAGAATTAAATATTAAAAACGATTTAAATAATTAATTAAAAAGGTGAACAGGTATTTGGGCCTTAAAAGTCCCATGAGGGGAAGGGGGAGCCTCCCCCCTTGGGCTTGGCGCCAAGGGAGGGGCCCATCCCCCCTCCTAGACGCACCACTCCCCCCCCCCCTTGGGGGTTTAGTCCCACATGAGGGAAGGGGAGGGGGTGGAGCCCCTCCTTGGCCTATATAAGGAGGAGTGGGGTGCCTTTTTCAACACAACATTGAGTTTCTCTCTCTCTTTCTCCGAGCTAGAGAGAACTCCCCTGGTTTGGAGTTTGCACCTGGTTGGGGGTTTCACCATCATTCGGACGCCGTCGCGCTGCCAGAATCGAGATCTGGATCAATCTTCTTTCCGCTGCTCTTCTGGTTCGGAGCCCGGAGGGACGTCGGTTGCACCGTACGTGTGTAATCCCGCGAGGCACTACACGTGTGGTGCTACTTCATCGTCGGAGGTTCTTCAACACGACAGGGAGGTCGTAGGATCAGAGTCTACGCCAACCACGTTCGAGGAACGTTTCCCTCTTTCGGTCTTCAAAGGTATGAACGCCGATTCCTTCCGTTACATACATCAGCATAGCATAGATCTTGGGTTCGGGACTCGTAGGTAGGAAAAATTTTGTTTTCTGCGCCGATCCCAAACAGTGGTATCATGAGCAAGGCTATGCGTAGATGTATTGTACGGGTAGAACACATATAGGATGTGGGCATCAATTCTCCAATTGTTACCCTCCCACGTGTACTCGTTTAGCATTGCGGCAATGTCCTGATGAAGCGGCCCCGACCGACCTTACGCGTTTACGCGAGACTGGTTCCACGCTTGACATATGGCTTGTACCATATAAGTGGCTTGGGGGTGTCTGTCTCTCTAACATTAGCGACGCGAAGATGTTTGCAACGGAGGGCCCCGACAGGGGTGTAATAGAGACGATTGCAGGATTGGTGTTGTGGCTTGTTTTCGCAGGATAGAAAGCGGTTCTCTCTCGAAACCCCTTCGCAGCCACGTAAAACTTTCAAAAGATAAAGTAGAAGGCATTTTAATTTTAATTTGCATGTAAGGGGGGATCATAGCTTGTATGATTTACAGTTTTACTTCCTGTCTTGCTAATATGCTAGATATGTGACGGTAGCATGATAGGATAATCTCTCTCAATACCATGATTGTATTCTCCCTTAGTGGGCACCTCCTGGAAGGATCTCTTTATGATAGGCAGGCCGTGACGATCGGGTGTCATACATACATTAGCGATCGCATGAGGTTGGGTTTGGCAAGCCTAGCATATGCAGATACGGCCTTGCTGAATAGCCATACACTAAGGTTCGACTGGCGGGCTTGACATATGTAGATATGAGCTTGGGATACGGATGACCGAAAGGTTAAGCATGAGTCATATAACGGATATGATTGGCATGATGGCCTACCTAGGGAGATGTGTCGCCGGCCGTGTGATATTCGAGGACGATCATTCAAACTAGGATTATGTTAATCACTTATTAAATTTGGAGAGATGTTTAACTAAGTGGGAGTTTTAGAATTAATTAAAATTGAACTCCAATTATGAACAAAGTCTAAATATGTGTTTTTCAAATAACCATTGTAGATGGCTGCACCTCGCCCCTCATTCAACTTAGGGTCATTCCTAGACAAAGACAAACTGAAAACCAATGGGTCAAACTTCACCAACTGGTTCCGCACTCTGAGGATTCTCCTCGTTCCCCTCAAGATGGCATACATACTAGAGGCCGCGTTAGGTGACGAACCACTAGCAGACGCTAGTCAGGATGAGAAGAATGTCTACCTATCCAAGACGGATGATTACAACCTTGTCCAGAGTGGAATTCTTTACTCCATGGAGGCTGAGCTGCAGAAACGCTTTGAGAGGATGGGTGCATATGAGATAATCACCGACCTCAAGGCCGTCTTTGCACCCCAAGCCAGGGTTGAACGTTATGAGGCTTCTGAAGCTTTCTTCTCAGCAAAGATGGATGAGCATAGCAGTGTTAGTAAGAACGTGGTCAAGATGTCTGGCTACGTTCAACGCTTGAATGCTCTAGAATGTCAGATTCCAGATGAACTTGTTGTTGATAGGGTGCTGCAGTCGCTGCCCCCTAGCTACAAAGGCTTTGTGTTGAACTACAACATGCAGGGGATGACTAAGACCCCTTCTGAGTTGTTCGCCATGCTGAAAACTGCTGAGGTTGAGATCAAGAAGGAGCATGATGTATTCATGGTCAACAAGACCGTTGAATTCAAGAAGTCTGGAAAGAAGGAGAAGGGAAAGAAGGGAAGCCCGAAGAAGGGTGACAAGCCAGTTGTAACTAGGCACCCAAACCTAGACCCAAGCCCGGCGTTGAGTGCTTCTACTGCAAGGGTGATGGTCACTGGAAACGCAACTGTCCCAAGTACCTAGAGGATAAGAAGGCTGGCAAGATTGTCAGAAGAGACAAAGGTATATTTGATATACACGTTATTGATCTTTTCTTAACAAGCGCTGGGAACAAATCCTGGATATTTGATACAGGATCTATTGCTCATATTTCTAACTCCTCTCAGAGGCTACGGAATAGGCGACGCTTGATGAAAGATGAAGTGACGATGCGCGTGGGAAACGGCTGCCGGATTGAAGTGATGGCGGTCGGCACGAAGCATCTTAGTCTCCCTTCGGGATTAGTTTTGATTTTGAATAAGTGCTACTATGTACCCGCATTGAGTGTGAACATCGTTAGTGGTTCTTGCTTGAAGCGAGACCACTATTCTTTTAAGTCAGATACAATTGGTTGTGCGATTTATAAGGATGATGTGTTTTATGTTCACGCACCAGAGAAAAATGGCTTGTTCATTCTTAATCTCGATTGTGATATACTTCATATTCATAACGTAGAGGCCAAAAGATTAAAACCTAGTGGCGAAGAACACATGACGATGTGGCATTGTCGACTTGGTCATATTGGTGAAAAGCGCATGAAGAAGCTTCATGATGATGGACTTCTGGAGTCATTGGATTTTGGATCCCTTGACACATGTGAACCATGCCTTTTGGGCAAGATGACAAGGACTCCATTCAATGGAACAATGGAGCGTGCGGAAGACTTATTAGGGATCATACATTCAGATGTATGTGGACCTATGAACGTCCCCACACGCAATGGTCTTCGTTACTTCGTGACCTTCACAGATGACTTAAGCAGATATGGGTATATCTAATTAATGAAACATAAGTCTGAAACCTTTGAAAGGTTCAAGAAACTTCAGAGTGAGGTCGAGAATCAACTCGGGAAGAAAATCAAGCACCTTCGATCCGATCGAGGAGGCGAGTATTTAACTCACGAGTTTGGCGATCATATTAAGACTTGTGGCATCATACCACAACTTACGCCGGCAGGAACACCTCAGCGTAACGGTGTTTCAGAGCGACGTAATCGAACTCTATTGGATAGCGTACGATCGATGATGTCTCATACCGAGTTACATGTGTCATTCTGCATTAGAAACTGCCGCTTACATTCTTAATAGGGCACCGTCCAAATCTGTAAAGACAACACCATTTGAGGAATGGCATGGCAAGAAACCAAAGTTGTCTCACTTGAAGATTTGGGGTTGTGAGGCTTATGTTAGGAAACTTCAGCCTGGCAAACTCGAACCAAAAGTGGATAAGTGCATCATTGTGGGATATCCGAGGGAAACCGTTGGATACACCTTCTACAACCAGTCTAAGGGAAAAACGTTTGTCGCCAAGACTGGATGCTTTCTTGAGAAAGATTTTCTTTCGAAAGAATTGAGTGGGAGGAAAATAGAACTCAACGAGATGATTGACCAATCACTCCAAGTGAAAGAAATGGCAATGGAAGTTGTTCCGGAACCATCTTCCGTAGTGGGAGCTGAAGAGAACGGTCATCATGATATTCATAACGATCGTGGCATACATGATGATCATGATCAAGATGAAGAGGATCCTATTTTACCCCGTAGGTCATCAAGAGCCCGAGTAAAAACTCAGTTTTATGGGAAACTTGTCAATGCAGTCATGTTAAATGAACCTGACGAACCTGCGAACTACAAAGAAGCAATGGAGGGACCCGAGTCCGAGAAATGGCTGGAAGCCATGAAATCTGAGATAGACTCCATGTATGCCAATAAAGTATGGAATTTGGGGGATATTCCCGAGGACCGAAAGGCCGTCGAGAATAAGTGGATATTCAAGAAAAAGACTGACGCAGAAGGAAACGTATCTATCTATAAAGCTCAACTTGTCGCAAAAGGTTTCCGACAAATTCAAGGAGTTGACTACGAAGAGACTTTCTCTCCCGTAGTGATGCTAAAGTCTATCCGGATATTGCTAGCAATTGCTGCCTATTACGATTACGAAATATGGCAGATGGATGTGAAAATCGCGTTCCTAAATGGATACATTGAGGAAGAGTTGTATATGGTACAAACGGAAGGTTTTATTCATCCTAAGGACGCTGGTAAGGTATGAAAAATTCAACGGTCCATTTATGGGTTGAAGCAAGCATCTCGGAGTTGGAATCTTCGTTTTGATGAGGTGATCAAAGCTTTTGGATTTGTCCAAAATGAAGAAGAATTCTGTGTTTATAAGAAAGCGAGTGGGAGCTCTGTGGCATTCCTAGTACTATATGTGGATGACATATTATTGATAGGGAATGATGTGAAATTTCTAGAGGGGGTAAAGGAATATTTGAATGGACAATTTTCCATGAAGGACCTAGGTGAAGCTGCATACATATTAGGCATTAAAATCTATAGAGATAGATCAAGACGCCTATTAGCACTGAGTCAGAGAACTTACCTTGAGAAGATATTGAAGAGGTTCAATATGGATAACGCCAAGAGAGGCCTCTTGCCCGTTATGAAAGGAAGTAAATTGAGTGTGACTCAATGCCCAGCAACAGCAAAAGAAAGGGAGGAAATGTCCTCAAAGCCCTATGCCTCAGCCATAGGTTCTATCATGTATGCTATGATGTGTACTCGGCCAATGTGGCCCTGGCAGTTAGTCTGACTAATCGTTTCCAAAGTAATCCTGGAATGGATCATTGGATTGCAGTGAAGAACGTCCTTAAGTACTTACGAAGAACTAAGGATATGGTTCTTGTCTATGGAGGATGTGAAGAAGAGCTCGACGTAACAGGTTACGTCGATGCCCGTCTTGGTACTGATACCGATGACTCAAAATCCCAGACGGGATACGTGTTTATGTTGAATGGTGGTGCGATTAGCTGGAGGAGCGGCAAGCAGTCCGTCGTCGCCCAATCTACGATGGAGTCGGAGTATATTGCCGCTTGCGAAGCGTCAAATGAAGCGCATTAGCTGAAGATGTTCGTCATCGAGCTTGGCGTATTCCCTAGTTGCACTGACCCTGTTAGCATTTATTGCGACAATACGGGTGCCATTGCTAATGCAAGGGAGCTGAGGACTCACTCTACAGCCAAGCATATTCTCCGGTGTTTCCATGTGACGCGGGACTACGACAAGGATGGTCATACTTGGATTTGCAAAATACATACGGATCTGAATCCGTCAGACCCAATGACTAAACCTCTTCCACAAGCCAAGTTTGAACAACACCGAGAGACTATTGGTGTTAGATACATACCTGATGTAAACTAGTGTAATTTGTACTCTAGTGCAAGTGGGAGACTGTTGGATATGTTCCCTAGAGGAAAATTAATAAAGATATTTGTCACATATCTGTTTGTTCATAATACGTTATATATTGTGCTAGAACTGTATTAAGCGGAAACATTAATACACGTGTGATATATAACAACATGGTCCCTAGTTAAACATAGTCATAGTAGCTCATTGGGCAATTGATGATCAAGGTTTCCTGATCATGAGAACATAATAGTCTATTGACAATGAGGTCATATCATTAGGAGAATGATGTGATGGACACACACCCACCTTAAGCATTGCAGTGTGATCAAGTCACATAAGTTCAGCATTGCGATGACTTCATAACATAGTAACTGAATCCTTAGACCGTGATGATCATACATAATTGCTATCTATTAGGATGCTTTGAGTGCATTAACCATTACACTGAAACATGGTAACTGAAAAGGTGTATCTTGGGTATTACGAAGTAGATATGTTGAGGAGTATGAAATAGATCAGAGCGGGATTTGTCAATCCGAGTGAAGTATAGGTACTCTGGGCCCACTCGTTGGTGTTGCATCAATAGCTTGCAAGCAAGTGACTAGGTCACAAGAGATGTAATATTCACAGACGAGTAAACATGTTATGTCGGAGACGAGGAAGAACTAGGTATTGGATACCGACGATCATACCTCGGACAAACATAGTACCGAAGCACAAAGGGATCAAGTCATATTGTTAACGGTTCAACAGCGATGAAGTTTATTCTATGGAAGCGTAGGGGCACATCAAGGATTGTAACCAGATCCCACATGATGGTCATTGTTCAGAGAGTGTCTCGATCATGTCTACTGTTTCCCGGACCGTAGGGTGACACACTTAAGGGAAATCGATGCATTAAGGATTGATTCGGGATCATCGGTGAAAAGAGAGAAAACACCGGAAATGTACCGGGAGGTGCCGGAAGCTGTTCCGGATATTTTGAAAGGTTCAAAATAATATATATTAATGTTTAAATATGTTTTATTACTTAATTGATAGAATTAAATATTAAAAATGATTTAAATAATTAATTAAAAAGGTGAAAAGGTATTTGGGCCTTAAAAGGCCCATGAGGGGAAGGGGGAGCCTCCCCCCTTGGGCTTGGCGCCAATGGAGGGGCCCATCCCCCCTCCTAGCCACACCACTCCCCCCCCCCCTTGGAGGTTTAGTCCCACATGGGGGAAGGGGAAGGGGTGGAGCCCCTCCTTGGCCTATATAAGGAGGGGTGGGGGTGCCTTTGTCAACACAACATTGAGTTTCTCTCTCTTTCTCCGACCTAGAGCGGACTCCCCTGGTTTGGAGTTTGCACCTAGTTGGGGGTTTCACCATCATCCGGACGCCGTCGCGCTGCCGGAATCGGGATCCGGATCAATCTTCTTTCCGCTGCTCTTCTAGTTCGGAGCCCGGAGGGACGTCGGTTGCACCGTACGTGTGTAATCCTGCGAGGCACTACACGTGTGGTGCTACTTTATCGTCGGAGGTTCTTCAACATGACAGGGAGGTCGTAGGATCAGAGTCTACGCCAACCACGTTCGAGGAACGTTTCCTTCTTTCGGTCTTCAAAGGTATGAACACCGATTCCTTCTGTTACATACATCAGCATAGCATAGATCTTGGGTTCGAGACTCGTAGGTAGGAAAAAATTTGTTTTCTGCGCCGATCCCCAACAGAATATTTAAAATATTTTTCCAGAAAGTTCTTTTTCATGGGCACTCGGAGGCTCGCCGAAGCAGCCACCCCCCGAGGCATTCTTCGCAAACGCGACTCTAACAAATTGGCACTCGGGGGCTCGCTGAAGCAGCCACCCCCCGAGGCGTTCTTCGCAAACGCGACTCTAAAAAATTGGCACTCGGGGGCTCGCCGAAGCAGCCACCCCCTGAGGCTTTCTTCGCAAACGCGACTCTAAAAAATTGGCACTCGGGGGCTCGCCGAAGCAGCCACCCCCCGAGGCGTTCTTCGCAAATGCGACTCTAAAAAATTGGCACTCGGGGGCTCGCCGAAGCAGCCACCCCCCGAGGCGTTCTTCGCAAACGCGACTCTAAAAAATTGGCACTCGGGGGCTCGCCGAAGCAGCCACCCCCCGAGGCGTTCTTCGCAAACTCGACTCTAAAAAATTGGCACTCGGGGGCTCGCCGAAGCAGCCACCCCCCGAGGCGTTCTTCGCAAACGCGACTCTAAAAAATTGGCACTCGGGGGCTCGCCGAAGCAGCCACCCCCCGAGGCGTTCTTCGCAAACGCGACTCTAAAAAACTGGCACTCGGGGGCTCGCCGAAGCAGCCACCCCCCGAGGCGTTCTTCGCAAACGCGACTCTAAAAAACTGGCACTCGGGGGCTCGCCCAAGCAGCCACCCCCCGAGGCGTTCTTTGCAAACGCGACTCTAAAAAATTGGCACTCGGGGGCTCGCCGAAGCAGCCACCCCCCCCCCCCCCGAGGTGTCTTCGCATACGCAGCTCTAAAAATGGGCAAGAAGGGACCCCTCGCCCAAAAACTCAGCAGCCGATAAGACAAACCTATACCATGCAAGTTTGATTTACAGCAGACGAACAAAGTAAAGCAAAATAGAACAGCAACAAAATGTTTCTCAGCAAAGGAACGAGCGCCAAGCAAGGGCTAATCCCCAGGCTCCGACTTTACTTTACACAGAGCACCCAACGGACGGTCATTATCCTCGACCACCCACTTCACAACTTCACGTGCAGGCTCATCCGCCACGACGTAATGATCGTACATCGGCTGAGCTCGACCACCAGGAGGACCTCGAGCTACCAACATAATATCAACCCCTGACCAATGACTATGACAAAGGCAAAAGCACAGCGAGCACCTGCATAAAATTGGTGATTAACCACGCGCCAAAGATCCGCAGGCTGGGAGAACATCCGACAAAGCTTCTCAAGAGACGAAGGGACAGGATCCAAAGGGTAAAACTCAGAAAAAATCCTGTCAAACACTCCGCGGCAGTACTCAAGAACCCGCGGTACCCTCTCAACCCGCATCCGCAAAATGGCGAACACCCGAGCACGCGCCCTGGCCATCCAGAAAGGATGGTTCGCCTGCACAACCGGGTCCTCCAACCGCAGCAACTCAGACTATACTGCATCCTCTTCCTCGCGAGAACGCCCAGCAAGAACTTCCCAACAAAGAGCAAAGGTCAGCCGCAGAGCACAAAGGAAAAAACCCGCGCAGCCGAGCGGTCGAAGAAAAAAGCAAACTCACCCTTCAGAAGGTCAGACAGCTTCAACATCCAAGCTGCCAAGCCATCCAAGATAGCCTCAGCACGCTCGCATTTCGAGCGATGGACCGCAGCAGCACCTTTCAGTCGAACGATCTCACGTTCGGCCTCTTTTAGCCTCAAGCAAACGGACTCATAAGCACCTTCGCGAGCACCCTCCTTCAGCAAATTCCAAGCCCGAGAAACGCCCGGGATGGCCTACCGCAAAGAGAAACAAGTCAAAAGAAACAAGGAAACAAGCAGCACAAGAAAGGAAAGCAGGTCCATGAATTAGATCCACTGTCCCGTAGGAGGCAAAATAAAACCGAAAGTTTTCAAAACAAAAATAGGGTCACCCTACTCCTTGGCTGTAGAATTATCCGCCTCTACGACCAGTTGCAGATGGCGGGCCAGCCGAGTAGCCCGAGCACTCTGCTCGTCCGTATAATCAGGCAAAGTATCCACCATGGAATCCTCAATAGGGATACCATGGCCCATAAGAACAACAATAGACGTGGCAAGCCCACTCAGCACGTTCTCACGAACCAAGCCCTCCAGCTGATCACCATCCGGATCGAAGGCAGCTACCAGAGAATCAAGACCCTCAGAACGCTCCACCGCATCTGGGAACATATGCTCATGGAGAAGCTTCAGGAGAGTTGAAGCCCGAGCACAGACATCCCCCACAGCCACAACAGCGCCCGAGACAGCATCTACAGAGCCACGGAGAACACTCGAATCTGCAGCAGCAACCTCCACCGCTCCAATACCCACAGAACCTGGAAAAAGGAAAATCTCAGAGACAAGCAAACCCCAGTAAACGGACGACAGGAAGAGCACACTCACCAGTCAAAGAGCCCGCCAAATCTTGCAGGCGCTCGCACTTAGCCTTCTCGACCTGGAGAAAGTGATGCTCCACCCGCCGCAACCGCTCGAGTTCGCCATGCTGTGCCTGCAGCTCCTTTTCCTTGGACTCCAGAGCAGCCTGAAGCTCGGCAAGCTCCTTCTTTGCAGCCTCCGCCCGCTTGTCAGCACCCTTCTTGTGGCCTACGGAACAAAACATCAGTCAGGAAAAATCAATGAGAAAAATAAACAAAAAACCAAGAATCAGGATCTCACGTCTCATAGCAGTCAAGCTCCCCTGGACCGAGTCGTGAGCGCGTCGCCACCGATCAGTTTCAGACAGCACACGTTCGCACATCTGGAACAAAGGTTGCGCCCAAGCAAATACGTCAAGACAAGAGCAAAGGAAAGAAGAAAATCAAAGACTACAACCAATCATAAATGATTGCTTGTAGCCTCGGGGGCTACTCCCATGCCGTTCTCCCAATACATAGAAGCAAAGACCAAAATCGCAGACTACAACCACTCACAAGTGACTGCTTGTAGCCTCGGGGGCAACTACAGCAAAACACATAAGGGCAAAAAGCCACATACCTGCTCCGCCATACGATCAAAGAACTTTGCTTTATCCTCGGCAGAAAGATCTCGCCTCGTCAAGAAGTGCTCCTCAGGGATCACAGGCTTAACGTCTCGAGGAAAGTCCCCTTCAGGAGCCGCAACAGCCGCGGCGGACCCCCCAGACGGAGCAGTCGCAGAAGTTCCCTCCGCGCCTGTAGTCACAGGAGTTGTGCCAGCAGCCGAAGCCGCAAGAGTGGCGGAACCAACCAACCGTTCAGATGCAGCACCAGAATCAGTCGAGTATATCCACCACCACCACTTGCAGACACAGGATCAACCTCACCAGGTTCATTGAGTATATCCGCATCTTCAGGCTGCGGCGGATTGTTCAACAAAGGGACGTGACCCTACAGATCAAACCAACATCAGCAGTCAACAGAAACGAGTCACCAGTACAAAAATAAATCAAAGACAAGTATCTAGGGAAGTGGCAAGTCAGCAGAGTAAGGACGAACAAGACTCTGCTCCCCAATGCTCGTGCACTTTGTGACTTGTTGAACCCGGGCCAAAAGGTCGTCATCGGAAAACTCCTCGGGTGAACACCTGGTCGAGTCATGAGGCCCAGTGTATTGCCACATGGGACGCACCCGATGCTGAAGCGACTACACACGTCTCTTGACAAACACGGAGATGAGCTGGCCACCAGTCAACTCATCCTTCAAAGCAGTAATCCTCTGCACAAACAGTTCCACGAGAGAAGACTCGCGAGTAGACAAAGGATGGGCCCATGAAGATCGCTTAACCGCCCGTGCAGCAGGATCGAAAGGGAGCAGACCAAGCCGCTGGCCCTCAACGCATTGGTCCTTCAGATAAAACCAGCTCCTCCGCCACGAAAAGACGGAGTCCAGCTTCTCCAGATCAAAATAGGAAGATTTCTCCTTAATGGAAATACCCACGCCCCCAATGGCATATTCAGAATTTGTCCTCATCACATTGAAGAGGCGTTTCCAAAGGCCCCAATGGGGATATATTCCCAAAAAACCCTCGCAGAGCGTAATGAAACAGGCAATGTGCAGAATCCCATTGGGGGTCAAATCATGCAGTTGCAACTGATAGGCGCAAAGCAACCCCCGGAGGAAAGGATGAATGGGAGGTGCAAAACCACGGGGGAAGAAACTTTGAAAGCATACCCGCTCATCTGGACGGGGAGCAGGAACCTCCTCATCACCAGGAATCCGGGCGGCATCACGCGCCACCACGCCGTCGGCCACCAGCTCATCCAGATCTGCAGCTCCAAAAGCAGAGCGCTCCCATCTACCGGTCATCCTCGCCGACTCCTGCGCTGCACTACGGGGACGCTTGGACGTGGATCTTAACCAGCAAGCCGCACGAACAGACAGGCAGAAGGCAAAGAACAATGAAGGAAGAAGAAAGAGAGGCAGGAGAAGGCAATGGTTGGGTGAAAACCTAAACACACCAGACCCCCGGTATTTAACCAATAGTCGGAGCAAGCAAATCGCCACCACTCGTTGTGGAATCCAGCAGACGTGGCACGATCCCACGATAGCCGAGAAACATGGAAAACTCAACCGGCGCACTAACCATACAGCCCACCGCGCGCGAAAAACGAGGGCCATCATCACGAAGTGCGAAATTTTCGGGCAACAGATGTCAAGTCACTCCATTTTCACTTGACATGATGACCCAACCTGTCAGGAGAAACAGCAAACGTCACACCTCAGCAACGCGTCTCAAGCACGCATCTTCGGTCAGCATCCAGTTCTTTACAAGCTCTTTTATGTTATTTCAAAAATCTTTACTCCCATTGGGAGTACCTTTATTCGAGTTCGGGTGCTCCCTCACCCAGAAGGCAAAGATATGCTCGAGTGATCATTCACACCAGCAGAAACAACATACTCTCAGAGTTCGGGTGCTCCCTCACCCCAAAAGCAGAAAAGCATTCGAGTAACTACTCGCGAAAAGACTCAGCTATTCAGCAAACATGACTTACTCGCGCACTCGACGACATTCCGAGTGGGTGCTATCTTATTTTCCTCGCCTGAGTTCATTACAAGCTCCGCGAGTGACGACTAAAACATCTCGCTTGATTGTTTATTCCAAGTGGGTGCATCGATAACCAGGCTCCGTGCCTCTAAAAAAACAATTATGCTTGGACTACGACACACTGTACCCAGATGCCATGCAAGCTTAGCGTGTAGGTAACACCTCGCTGCGCAGAACGGCCAGGCCGTGACTTGCCACAGAGCGATTTCAATCCCGACCTTTTCCATGCGCTCGCATGATAGAAAGAGTCGAGCGGACGCGCTCAGGCTATGTGCTTAGACTGGCAGCAATTGATCCTATAAGACCTGCAGCGACATCACATTGCTTGAAACCAGTGTTCCAAGTTCATGTCGAGGGACGTGGGCTTGATTGGGCTACTGTGGTATTTGTCACTAGAACAATTCACCAACGCTCGACCAGTCGACTCCTTGGGCCCTTTCATCTTAGCAATCCCTCGAAACAGATATTGTCATGGCTCGAAACTGCCAGCGACCTGTGGCGATGCCACGCTTACAAACAATAAAGCGCAGATGAATTCGAGTCCCTACGCGACTCTTCGAGTCCCCCAGGCACTCGGGGGCTACTAACGAGGGGGTGACCCCACGACTCCTACATGTGAGACTACCTGGTGCGTATGAAGACAGAAGGACCGCTGGGAAGCCACGACAATCCCACGATTGGCCCAACCAAGCACCTACGTAGGAGTCCGCGACTAACATGGAAGGTGCAACTTGGCGTATGCTTCACTGCTTCTCGCCCTTCGTTGGTTACCCCAAGTGGAAGGTTTGAGATGTAGTGCAGCAGCAGTTTTCCCTCGGAGAAGATACCAAGGTTTGTCTCCAGTAGGACTCCAGAGATGATAAGTAGGTGTCAGCGGCGCAACTGACGCGGCCCTGCACACAGACACAGATAACTTTGTTCCCAACGAAGTTCAAAGAGGTTGTCAATCTCTCCGGTCTTGTTGTTTACAAAGGATAAAACGCAAGGGATAATGATAGCAAGTAAAAGCAGTAAAGTAAATAAAGCTTGGAAACAGTAATGAGGATATGGACCGGGATACGTGATGTCTCTCTCCCAAAAGACGATAAAACTGCTATGCGAGGTAAACAAATTACAGAAGGGCAATTGACAGGATTAAAAACGCACCGCAATGCTAACTATGCTACAAAAGAAAGGAAGATGCTAAAAAGCACGGGCAGTACGCCAAGATAAGTAGACCGAAATCCATCTGCATCTACTACTAATCATCCACCTTGGGATATCTATCCAGAACATCTCGCTGGTATTAAGTTGCGAGCCCCACCCAAAGTGTAAACCCAAAGCAACAGACAACTGCATTAAAAAGAACTTTGCGTAAAGTAAACAATCCTTGTAACCGCGATTACAAGCACCGTTGTTTTCCCCCTTGTCGCAACAGCACATCCCCTAGACTCATGTTTCTGTCACTCAAGCGTGTCATCGGGGGGCATGAACCCACAATCTAGCACAACGTTCCCTCTTGGAGTCACTACCTACTACTTGGCCAAAGCAATAAATAGCAACGGAGAACATGCAAGAATTACTTAGGAACAAAAATATAAGAGATAAAAACCAAATATATTACTCTATCACAATCTGAACATAATCTCATAATCCATCAGATCCCTCCAAACTCAGCATAGCAACAGCAGAAATATTACAAAGGTGCCTCGATCATGTAGGGCAGCTCACGAGGTCTAAACAATGAAGATCAAAGAGGGGAGGAGAACATCACATAGCTACTGATCACGGACCCATGGTCCAAGGAAACCTACTCACGAGACATCCGGGGAGCATCAATGGTGGAGAGGAGACTCCCGGAGGTAAATCCTCCCTCCGGAAGGGTGCCGGGAAGAGGTCATCTCGTGCTCCCGATCTTCGGAAGCGCGGCGGCGGCGGAACAGAGGCGAGTTTGCGGAATAGGATTCCTCTTCTGGAGTTTCCCCGTGACGGAGAATAAATAGGCGAAGGGGGGCAGCCAGAGGTGGACCAGGGGCCCCAGGCGCCCCCCTGGCGCGGCCAGGGGTGGGGCCGCGCCGGGTGGCCGCGTGGGCCCCCTGGCTCCCCACTAGCCCCTCCCGGGCTTTTCTTTAAGCTTCCTGTACGCTGATTTTTCCTGTATTTTTCCCGGAATTTTTCTGGCACTTTTTATATGGGGGACAACTAAAATAGAAAAACAGTAGAAAACAGGAACTGGCACTGGGGTGCACTGAGTTAATAGGTTAGTCCAAATATGATCAAAAGTGTATGAAAGTGTATCTAGATCATAGCAATATCACACAAAACATGCATGGAGCAAGCAGAAATTATAGATACGTTTTGGACATATCAACATCCCCAAGCTTAATTCCTGCTCGTCCTCGAGTAGGTAAATGATAACAGCATAATTTCTGTGGTGACATGCTAGCAACCATAAAAGAACTTTGAAAAGTAAAGCAATCAAGGTTAGAGATTCAATTCAAGTCATAACATGCAAGAGTCTATATTAGCATTGAAACAAGTAACAAAAGAACAAAAGGTGCAAGAGCTCTCGTTGTCCGTGACTCGAATGTCTCCAAATGGTGTTTGTGTGCAAGAAGGGGGATAGGGAATACGAGAAAAGGTAATTTTTGAGTTGAGAACTCAATCTACTAAAGTTTCACACTTGGTCTTCTTTGGAATCTTATCTTGACTCGTCCCCAGACCACTAGCCAGGTACAAGTCAATTTGATCCACTCCTTTTCGATATTTTGAGCACTCATGCAATGGATGAGCGTAAGCACGAGAGTTGACAATTAGGATGGCAAAGAGAGAAGTATGGTGGAGGAGGAAGACAAAAAGGATGGGAAAGGCTCACATCAATGAGGACAATCATAGGCAAGAGATGCCAAATGATAGATATGATGTGAGGAGTAGGGATTGCCATGCAACGGATGCACATACGAGCTAAGAAGCTCTCCAATGGAACTAGTGGGGGTGCATCTAACTTGCTCGCTCATGAAGACCTAGAGCTCGTTTGAGGAGGCTCATCCTTGGAATATGCAAGCCAAGTTCTATAGTGTGAAGGTCCCCACATAGCAATATGCATAATGATCATCTCTATGGAGTACAAGGATATAAAGGGATTACTAGTGTGGATCTCTCAAAAGGATAGTAGTGTTTCCCCTTTCTCTCTTTTTATTTCTTTTTCTCTTTTTTTGTATTTTTTTGTATTTTTTTGTGGCCTCAATGGCTCTTTCTATTTAACTCTCATTTGTCCTCTTTGGGATCTTTTATTGTGTCCACTTTGGGATCTTTTCCTCACTTAAGGGCAACACTCTATTTTACAAGAAGGTATAGGAAATCTTTCACACTTTACAAGGTACTCAAAATCATAAAGAAGATGTAACTATCATGATGTATGCAATGTATGCGTATGCCAGTGTAGCAGGAACATGTATGACATGAATATCAAGTCATGAAGAGGTGGAAGTTGCATGGCAATATAACTCGGAAAGGCTATGGAAATGCCTTGATAGGTAGGTATGGTGGCTGTTTTGAGGGAAGATATAAGGAGGCTTATGATGACAGAGCGTATCATGCCAAGGGTTTGGATGTACCGGCGAAGGTGGACACCAACTCTCGGAGTGAGAAGAAGGCAATGCACGGCACGGGAGAGGCTAGCAAAATATGGGAAGGTGGGAGTGTCAACTTTCAATATTTACATTAGTCCGAAGAACTCATGCACTTATTATAGGTAACTCTCCATCTAATAAAGAGGTTCACAAAGACACAAGTACCCCGAGGAGGAGTGTATGGGGGTTTGGTTATCCTTGCGCATCCTCGACTCATGGTACGTGAGTGTTCTCTAATATTCGACCCCTCCAATGATTAGTGATCCATCTAGTAGCTAGAGTTCTCAACTAGTTTAGTAGGTTTTGAAAATACACACGGATTGCCCAAAATACGACACATGTCACTAATAGGCAAGAGCTCTTGAAACCAAAAGTTCAAACATTACTCACAACAATACCTCAAAACTATTGCAAGTTACTACTAAAATTAAATAGCATCCTCAATCACCTACTTTCAAGACAAGACACAACTCAGTGCAACAACCAAATCTCTTTAACAAGATAAGCATGAAAACTAAAAAGAGTTCCAGCAAAAAACTAGGCAAAATCCAAGGCTCTTGCTAAAGACAAACTAAGACTAAAACTAAACATGGCAGTAGCTATGAAAAGATAAAGAACACACAACAGCAAAAAGATAAGCAGGAAAAATCCTATGATGTGTTCTAGATTTTGAAAGTGGAGCATGTTTCTCTCCCACACAAAGTAAGACGGGATCTAACTTGTTATGAACAGCAAGCAAAGCTAAATAAAATTAAAAACAAAACCTAAGAGCGAGACGCTCCAAGCATAGCACATAACGCATGAAGTGATAAAAATATAGTGAGACGAAGGACGAACTGATGATTGTTGAAGGAGAAGGGGATGCACGGGGGAATCCCCAAGCTTAGACGCTTGAGTCTCCTTGAATATTTATTGGGGATGCATGGAGGCATCCCCAAGCTTGAGCGCTTGACACTCCTGGGTCTTCTTTCATCATCTTCCATCACACACTTGAAAACTCCCTTCATACATAACTCATCATAAGTTGATTAGAGAGGTTAGTACCCTTAATAAATAAAAACATTTACACTGGATATAAATATATTCTTGAAGAGCTACTGTTTCTCAAGAGTGCCAAAAAAAATTTGCAAAGAAAAAGCAAGCTTAAGGTTTGCAAAAGTTAGGAGAGACAAAACGTGGCAGAATCTGTGAAAAACAGAACAGCAGATAGTAAAGAATTTTTTAGGGGCACTTCTGCAACTCAAATCAAAAACCTCAGAACATACGAAAGTTTCGTAACTGTATAGAGCATACTGTCTAAAACTTTCAGCTCAAAAAGATGAACTGGGATTTTTCTGGAATTTTTCTGGTCACGAGGACAGAATCTGTTTTCTGGACAGCATGTCACAACTTTTACTTCCCTTGCCGTAAGAGGCTATAACTTGGCACAAAGATGAAAAATAAAGATACAATGATGTTGCTACAGAAGTAACAATCATCAAGACACAACAAAAGCAAAAGGAAAACACCTAAATTCGTTGTGGGCTGCCTCCCGAAAGCGCTTCTTTAAAGCCATTAGCTAGGCTTAAAGATTGTAAAAGGTGCTCTCACAAGACTAAGAATTTTGAAGCAAAAGAGAGCATCAAGAAGCAAATGTGAAACACATTTAAGCCTAACCCACTTCCTATGCATAGGAATATTGTAAGAAAATAAATCAAAGAAGCACAAAGTGACATGCATAGGAAGGTAGAACAAGAACAACTTCAAAATTTTCAACATGAAGAGAGGTGTTTTTGTAACATGGAAGTTTCTACAACCAAACTTTCCTCTCTCAAAGTAATTTTCAGTAGCATCATGAACAACATAAAGAATATAACTATCAAATAAATCATATTTTTCATGACCTACAAGCACACGTGTATTGTTTTCAACACGGTTTTTAGGATCATAAGAAAAATGCAACCCATCACATTGAGCTTTGATAAGAGGAAAATTCTCCGGAGTTGGATATTTTAAAAGGATAATAGGACACTCAAGTGTGGGTGAGATAGAAAAAATTTCATGCTTAACATGAGGAACTATAGCAAGTTCATCTCTGTAAGCATCATCCATAGTGGCATCAAGGCCATAAGCATAGAAGGCATCAACTTCATCAAAAAGGGATATTTCAAAAGAATCCATAGGATCATAATACTCATATAAGGTAAGAGTAAAAGAGTTACTCTCATTAGAAGGTAGACATGGATGGCTCCATTCTTCCTCCTTTTGTTCGTCACTCTCCTCCTCTTCTTCATCCAAAGAGCTTTCAGGTTCAGTAATTTCTTCTTCTATAGAGTCCTGCAAAACATTAATCTCTTCCTTTGGGGGAGAGACTCTCTCAAGATGATCAGTAATATAATAATTTGCATCATAATTTTCCAAACAATAGTTAAGTATAGCAAGACTCTCAGATTTATAAGGGGTGTCATCAATATTTTCAAGAAAAGAAGTAATTTCATAGGCACCCTTAAAAGCAACAAATTCTTCTATTTGTTCTGCATCATAAAAATCATAATTTCCCTTAGCATAAGAAGCTAAGGTTTCATCCTCATTGTACTCACATTGGAAAGCAAGGTGTTTGTGCCTCATAAAGCAACAAGATTCATCCCTGCAGAAAGATATATTATATATTGAGCACAAGTTTTTAGCATACTCATACGATTGATGTATGAGTCTCCATAAGTGTATCCCTTTTTGAGACAAGCGGTATTCCTTGTAATATTCTTGTTGATCCTCAGTGAATCCTCCATGCCAATAAGATCTAGTTTCAAAGAAGTTAGACATTGATTGGCAAGTAAGGAACTAGACATACTCTATATTTTTTTGATTTTTGATAAAGGACACAAAGATAAAAACTGAAAGGTAAACTGACAAGACTAAAAAACAAAGGTAGAGGGTAGTGTGAAACTCCCCTATCTTAGCACTCGGAGTCCCCGGCAACGGCGCCAGAAATACTTTGCTTCACGGCTTCTCGCCCTTCGTTGGTTACCCCAAGTGGAAGGTTTGAGATGTAGTGCAGCAGCAGTTTTCCCTCGGTGAAGATACCAAGGTTTGTCTCCAGTAGGTCTCCGGAGATGATAAGTAGGTGTCAGCGGCGCAACTGACGCGGACCTGCACACAGACACAGATAACTTTGTTCCCAACAAAGTTCAGAGAGGTTGTCAATCTCTTCGGTCTTGTTGTTTACAAAGGATAAAACGCAAGGGATAATGATAGCAAGTAAAAGCAGTAAAGTAAATAAAGCTTGGAAACAGTAATGAGGATATGGACCGGGATACGTGATGTTCACTAGTGATGTCTCTCTCCCAAAAGACGATAAAACTGCTATGCGAGGTAAACAAATTACAGAAGGGCAATTGACAGGATTAAAAACGCACCGCAATGCTAACTATGCTACAAAAGAAAGGAAGAGGCTCAAAAGCACGGGCAGTACGCCAAGATAAGTAGACCGAAATCCATCTGCATCTACTACTAATCATCCACCTTGAGATATCTATCCAGAACATCTCGCTGGTATTAAGTTGCGAGCCCCACCCAAAGTGTAAACCCAAAGCAACAGACAACTGCATTAAAAAGAACTTTGCGTAAAGTAAACAATCCTTGTAACCGTGATTACAAGAACCGTTGTTTTCCCCCTTATCGCAACAGCACATCCCCTAGACTCATGTTTCTATCACTCAAGCGTGTCATCGGGGGGCATGAACCCACAATCTAGCACAACGTTCCCTCTTGGAGTCACTACCTACTACTTGGCCAAAGCAATAAATAGCAATGGAGAACATGCAAGAATTACTTAGGAACAAAAATATAAGAGATAAAAACCAAATATATTACTCTATCACAATATGAACATAATCTCATAATCCATCAGATCCCTCCAAACTCAGCATAGCAATAGCAGAAATATTACAAAGGTGCCTCGATCATGTAGGGCAGCTCACGAGGTCTAAACAATGAAGATCAAAGAGGGGAGGAGAACATCACATAGCTACTGATCACGGACCCATGGTCCAAGGAAAACTACTCACGAGACATCCGGGGAGCATCCATGGTGGAGAGGAGACTCCCGAAGGTCAATCCTCCCTCCGGCAGGGTGCCGGGAAGAGGTCTTCTGGTGCTCCTGATCTTCGGAAGCACGACGGCGGCGGAACAGAGGCGAGTTTGCAGAATAGGGTTCCTCTTCTGGAGTTTCCCCGTGACGGAGAATAAATAGGCGAAGGGGGGCAGCCATAGGTGGACCAGGGGCCCCAGGCGCCCCCTGGCGCGACCAGGGGTGGGGCCGTGCCGGGTGGCCGCCTGGGCCCCCGTGGCTCCCCTCTGGCCCCTCCCAGGCTTTTCTCGAAGCTTCCTGTACGCTGATTTTTCCTGTATTTTTTCCGGAATTTTTCTGGCACTTTTTATATGGGGGAAAATTGAAATAGAAAGACGGCAGAAAACAGGAACTGGCACTGGGGTGCACTGAGTTAATAGGTTAGTCCAAATATGATCAAAAGTGTATGAAAGTGTATCTAGATCATAGCAATATCACACAAAACATGCATGGAGCAAGCAGAAATTATAGATACGTTTTGGACGTATCAGCAACACCTTCCAGAAAGTATACCGCAAACATCACACGATCGTTGGGAGCAACATGCGCCGTCTCAAGCTTACGCTCGATGGAACGGAGCCAATCATCAGCTTCAAGGGGCTCAGAAGAACATCGAAACACCGGTGGCTTGAGGAGGATGAAATCCTGAATGCTGACAACCACATTGCACTGACGAGCGGTATTCTTCTCGATGAGCTCCAGAAGGCGTGTTTGATCACGTCGATTTCGCTCAGCTTCCATCATGATTTCCGCCACAGAAGGCGGTGGTGGAGGTTCATCATTACTTCGATTCCGATCATGGTCTCGATTGCGACGAACATCACTACGAGTTCCACATGACATCCTGTGTGATAACAATCAACGATCAAAACAGGTCGTACGATGGAATCAAAGATAAGAGGACATGATTAGGCGGAAAAGATTGTAATGCAGAGGCAATGATTTCCAAGAAACACGGAATAAATCGGGCAGCATAACGGCTACCCCAGGATGGAAAATGAAACAACCTTGAGGAGGTTGGACAAAACTTCCTCAAGGAACTCAACAACAGGATGACTCTAGACGACCACAACAATCCTACGGCTACAAGAAGCAATCAACGAGATGTTCTAGTAAGACATAGATAGGCCTAGTCCTATCTTCTGGTAGAAGAGATGAGGGTGACTCAGAACTCAGATCGAGGAAGGTAAGGAGAAAAAGAAGCCTTACGTTGTTCCCTTTATAACCAAGTAACATATAACTATAGAATGTTAGACTCGACATCGGCCAAGGTTTTGATAATCCTACAGACAGTCCTGCTCTGATACCAAGTCTGTCGGGACCCGGGGTATGTGTATGTAATTCCAGTCACAACTCAATCATATGGAGAGCCGAGAGCCATACCCACTTGTCTAAGCACACAAGGCCAAGCACAGAACACTCTCAGAAAGCATCGTATGTGAGGGGCATCCCATCCAGGCCGAATGATCAACTGAGATGGGTCCTCATCGCCCGCTCACAAGTCCAAATGATTATGGGTGGTGAAATCCCATACTCATAGACCAGTTGACTCAACCATATTATCGATTGAATTATAACACTTACATAAACAGACTCCAGCCCGAACGCTTAGTCGGGGTCTCGGGCGGGCTCAATCATACAACAAAGTGTGCCACGTGACAGAGTCACGAGCAATCGCATCGCGATGCCCCAAGTAGCGCACATCTAAGGGTCACTTGGTGTATAAAAGACCGCCGGCAAGAACACAACTAACCTATCGAACCCCACACTAAGACATGCATGTTATAATCATACATGCAGCATACATGTCCAGTGTAAACAGCAGGTACACATTGCATGAACTCTACAAAGTATATATTTATTGACTTACACATAGATTACACAAAGATCATATGACTATGATCCATCATTACATCAAACAACGGAAGCAAATTAGGTCTGAGTACAGACAAGTTTAACAAATGGCTTAGAGAAGCCTTGTTAAACATGAATGCCCTTCCACGAGGGACCAGACTGTTGTCTGGCACTATACTAGCTTAGTAAATGTCGAGCTTCAGGAAGCTGACTCCATCGGGGTCTGGGTTTCCATCTAAAACATAGAATAAGCAAAAGTGAGTACAAATTCATACTCAGTAAGACTTACATCAGAACTATACTACCCATGCTCAAGTTTCAAGGTAAAGGGAGGTGGGGTTTGTAATGCAGAAGTGCCAGCTTTGACTTGGCTAGTCCTGTACTACGATTACCAGAATGAGGTAAGAAGCATACTCGAGTCCACTACCAAGTCTCCAACCAATACACCACTATGGATACTTCCTCGACTTCCTGTTACGTCCAAAACGTATCTATAATTTTTGCTTGCTCCATGCCTCTTTTGTGTGATATTGCTATGATATTGATGAACTTCCATACACTTTTGATCATATTTGGACTAACCTATTAACTCAGTGCACCCCAGTGCCAGTTCCTGTTTTCTGCTGTTTTTCTATTTCAGGTTTCCCCCATATTAAAAGTGCTCCAAAAATTCGAGAAAAATCCAATAAAAAATCAGCATACAGGAAGCTTCCGGAATCACCGAGGGGGGCCAGAGGAGACCCACCAGGGCCCCAGACTCCCTCCCGGCGCGCCCCAGGGTGGGGCCGCGCCAGGGGGCCGCCTGGACCCCTGGTGGCCCCCCTGGCTGCCCCCTTCGCCCATATATTCCCCGTGATGTGAAACCCCTGTGACGGGAACCCTTTTTCGCGATCTCTCCTCTGTTTCGCCGCCGCCGCGCTTCCAAGATCGGGAGCACCAGAAGACCTCTTCCCGGCACCCTGTCGGAGGGAGGAACCACCTCTGGGAGCTTCTCCACCACCATGGACGCTTCCCGGATGAACCGTGAGTAGTCCACCTTGGACCATGGGTCTATGATCAGTAGCTATGTGATGTTCTCCTCCCCTCTTTGTTCTTCATGGATTAGACCTTGTGAGCTGCCCTACATGATCGAGGCAGATATGTAATATTTCTGCTATTGCTATGCTGAGTTTGCTGGGATCCGATGGATTATGATATTATGTTCAGGTTGTGTTTGAGTAATATATTTGATTCTCCTCTTTTATATTTATGTTCTAGAGTAATTCTTGCATGTTCTCCGTTGTTGTTTATTGCTTTGTCCAAGTAGTAGGTAGTGACTCCAAGAGGGAGCGTTATGCATGATTGTGGGTTCATGCCCCCTGATGACTAGCTTGAGTGACAGAAACATGAGTCTAGGGGATGTGTTGTTGCCACAAGGGGGAAAACAACGGTGCTTGTACTTGCGGGTGCAAGGATTGTTTACTTTACGCAAAGTTCTTTAATGCAGTTGTCTGTTGCTTTGAGTTTACACTTTGGGTGGGATTCACAACTTAATACCAGCGAGATGTTCTGGATAGATATCTCAAGGTGGATGATTAGTAGGTAGATGCAGATGGATTTCGGTCTACTTGTCTTGGCGTACCGCACGTGCTTTTGAGCCTCTTCATTTCTTTATAGCATAATTAGCATTGGTTTGCGCACATAAGCCTGTCAATTGCCCAGCTGTAATTTGTTTACCTCGCATGGATATTTTATCGTCTTTTAGGAGAGAGACATCACTAGTGAACATCATAGGACCCCGGTCCATATTTCCAATACTGTTTACGCCCGCTATCAATTTACTACTTTATTTACTTTTTCGTTGCTATCACTATCATTATTATCCTGTGTGTTTTATCCTTTGTAAACAACAAGGCCGGAGGAATTGAAAACTCCTTTGTACTCGTTGGGAAGCAAAGTTATTTGTTGTGTGTGCAGGTCCAGGTGAAGTAAGCAACCTTGAGTTGTGAACGGCGCCATTGTTCACTTTACCACCTACTTGTATCTGTTGGAGTCCTATTGGTTCGACATTCAACCTTAGCATCTTCGCTAAGGGAAATTTGCCGCTACGCTACATCTCACCTTCCACTTTGGGTAAACCAACGAGGGGCGAGACGTAAACTCTCGTAACATCATTTCCCCACAGGAAAGCACGCCATAGCACTCACACTTATCTTGGCAAGTTTCAGAGTTTCCGTTGAAGTTGTCTAATGATAAAGTAAAGGTCTCCAAGTAGTACATAACCGCGGACACGGCTATTCGAATAGTTCTTAACCCTGCAGGGGTGTACTGCTACACACATGTGCTCATCAGTTACCGCCAAGAACTCGTCACCCTTCAAGCGGGTGTCGGTGAGGATGCACACCATGACACTTACCTCACGTCACCATTCTAGTCCAAGGAGTCAACTGTCTGATTTTCAAACCTAACTGGAATTCCGGCTGAGTTTCCTGTTAGGACTCAAACCATGTAGGCACGACTGACAAGCCCACCTCGACGGATGGTTCTCCGCTTGACAAGCCATGTACTACAAGCCCTACCATGAATGCCACATTTCATTTCCTTTATCTTTCTATGCATATGCCGAATGGAAAACCCGAACTAGGTGTGACTCCTAGACCTGAAATGGGGTGAGTTAATAGGCCGAGCGGGGATCCGTTTGCCCAACATGTGGTAGTACTCTTTGTCTTGGATCACTACACAAGAACTCGGGCTTAAGGCGGTGTTCAACGAGACAACCCACTGTGTACTCCTACACAGCCTCTCATCGTTCACCTTCTTTAGGTCAAGTTCACCAACACATATCCACCATCATCATCATGATCACTACCATCCCGACTCACAAAAGAGTAACCTCATTGTAACTCTAGCATGCAATAAGCAGTAACAGTTGCAGGGGCCGCATGGTATCAATAAACTCCTACATCTGCTAGGATTGTGGTTTGCTTACTAATGTGACAAAATGATAGGTCATGCAAAGGAATGGGTTCAACTATGCGGTAAAAACGTATCATGGTAAACAACCTAAACAATGCATAAGCGAGACTGAGTGGGAAGTGGGATTTTATCGACATGATCAATGGGGGTTTGCTTGCCTTGCTGACGATGATCGTACGGGGTATCTTCAATGGAGGGGGTGATCTCCGACTCCGGCTCCACTTCTATCGAGCAATACTTGCAATCAAGGATCAATATAAATGCAATGCACAATCACATGATCAATGTTGCAAGGTGATCTTCATGGTTGCATTGTGTGGACAATTCCATTTAAATGAAGTGGGTTGCAAAGGAATTTGCAAAATCACTTAAAGTTTGAATTTAAAAGAAGTCCATATGCACCTTTGCTTTTGTTCACCCAATTTAACTTGGTCAAAGATGAAAACAAAGTCCATATTCATATTCCTTGCATTTTTCTGATAAGTTTTCATATATTATTTATTAACTTTGGAGTTAGGATTAAAAAGTTATTGAATTTCAAAGTTTAATCTATTTTCTGAAATTTCTATGATTTCTTTTAATTCAAAATCACTTCAAGTTTGAATTTAAAAAAAGTCCCCCATATGACATTTGCTTTTGTTCACCCAATTTAACTTGGTCAAACATGAAAACAAAGTCCATATTCATATTCCTTGCATTTTTCTGATAATTTTTCATATATTATTTATTAAATGTGGAGTTAGGATTAAAAAGTTATTGAATTTCAAAGTTTAATCTATTTTCTGGAATTTCTCTGATTTCTTTTAATTCAATCTCCATTTATGGCGTCAGCATGATGCAATGCTGACGAGGGGGGGCTGACATGTGGGGGCCTGTGGTCAGTGTCTCTGGGTTAACTCCCAGTTTCTTTAAATTAACAGAAGCTTAATTAGGGGGCAGGGCCCACCTGTCTATGGCTGTGTGGGGGGGGTTAGGGGGTGATTAAGGGTTTAATTAACCCGGCCACGTCAGTGCTCGCCGGCGTCAAGTCGCCGGTGACATCCGACGCGGAGGCGCTCTCCTGGATGGCGGTGCAGGGCACCAAATGGGCTCCCGCGACCACTAAACGCTAGCCCGCAGCCGCGCGCATCTCTCTTGGCATCGGAGTGTCACCAGGAGGCAACGGGGCGACGCCGACGTTGAGGAAGGTGACGGTTGGAGCTTTGTCGTGGTGGCCGTCGTCGACAGAGAGCACGTGGAGAGGTGCGGGGAGGGGCAAACGACGCGGAAGCTCACCCTGATGCCAATGGAGCCGACAGCTAGGGCTTGGGAGGCGCGGTGACGACGAATTTCCCAGCGAGGTCCACGGCGGCCGGCAGCAAATCGACGAAGATGGAGGCGTCTCCAGGGCTCCCGGCTCGATTGCTTGCACAAGGCGATGAAGACGAGCACGACGAAGACTAGGGACACGATGGCTCATCGGGAGGGGGCCGTTGGCCACGCGGGTGCGGCGTCGCGCTCCGGCGCGAGCTTCGGGTGGCGAGCAGAACGGCAAGGGGAGAGGGGGAGGATGAGCCAGAGAAGGGGGAAGAGATAGGGGTGTCTAGGGGGTTCTCCTGGACACGTAGGTGTCACCGGGGAAGCAGGCTGGTCGTCGGGGTGGCGCCGGCGGGCACGGCATGGCCGCCACGCACCTGCATGCTGGCCTGCCTGGAGTAGACGACAGGAATAGGTGGGCTTGGGCCGTGGGGGGTTAGTTGGGCCCGAGGCCTGGGTAGGTGGGCTGGGATTCTTTTTTTCCTTTATCTTCTTTTTCCTTTTTGTTTTCTATTTTCTGTTTTCTGATTTGCTTTGAAATAAATAGCAAAGAATTTTTATAAATGCCCAAATATTTTATGTGGCCTTACTAGACATATAGCTAGCCACTCACAAGTTTTGGGAATTTTTGAAATTCAAATAATTTGAATTTCAAATCAAATAGGGGTTTTAATTTAATTCCAAGGCACTTATAATAATTTTGAAGAATAAGTGAGCCTTGAGTGGGACCCACTCCACTTTATATGCGATCTCACTTATTTCTAGGACTTTTCAAAAATATCACAGTGATTTTTGGAGCAACTTTTTATCTGGCCATTTGAATTAAATTCTTTACGGCTTTCTGCTTTCCCCAATTCCAATTTCTTTTGAATTTTTTTGCATGATGCAAAGGAGCACTTGAATCTAGCACATACCTAACAGAGGGTTCTGACAAGCTACTAGATGGATCACTAACCTCTAGAGGGGTTGGAATATATAGAGTACCCTCACGTACCATGGGTCGAGGATGCGCAAGGATAACCAAACCCCCATACACTCCTTCTCGGGGTACTTGTCTCTTTGTGAACCTCATGATTAGATACAGAGTTACCGATAATAAGTGCATGAGTTCTTCGGACTAATGCGAGTATACGATTGTTGGATTGACAACCTCTCTGAACTCGTTGGGAGCAAAGTTATCTGTTGTGTGTGCAGGTCCAGGTCAAGTAAGCAACCCTTTGTTGTAAACGGCGCCATTGTTTACTTGCCACCTACTTGTCGTCCTTGGAGTCCTACTGGAGACATAAACCTTGGTATCTTCACCAAGGGAAATTTGCTGCTACGCTACATCTCAACCTTCCACTTGGGGTAATCAATGAGGGGCGAGAGCTATCACTTCCTTGCTAGCATCACTTATCCCTGCCAAAATCATTTTTCTTTAGCAGGAGTAGGTAGATTTGCTCAGGATAAGGACAAAGATTGTTCCCCACCATAATTATCTCCATGTGGCAACCCTTCCCATCGGGTTGTGGGGGAAGAGGATGGGAGCGACTATATAAGGGATAGATATGGCACCGTAGAGGGGATCGACCATTCCAGATCTCACAACTTGTAGCTCACCATTGTCATCTCTACCGGATTAATCCCAAACATGTGGGGGCAAGGTTTTACACCTCCAAGGTGGCCTAGACTTGGGTAGCTCTCTTTGTCTTCGTTATGTCGTGCTTGTCTTGTGCTTGCAGATCTCGCCGTCCTCGGCATCATCGATTGGAGTTCGTGAACCAAGCAATGTGTGTTTGAACTAGGGTTTGGAAGATTTCCCTTGGAAAAATCTCTCTGACATTTTGCATGCCAAGTAGGGGGCTTCTTCTTCGCATCTTTGACATCGACATGGCCGAGATCTGCGACAGATGCGCCGGGCAACACGTCGGCAAGGCCCACGCGGAGGCCATCGTCGTCAACAATCGCAGACACTCGGGTGTCGCCTACTCCGAGCTTTCCGCGAAGGATCCGCAAGCCTCTCGCGCTCGGCAACCCTTGGCTTCCCCGCTAAGTTCTACCAACTCCATCACCGACCTACGGGCCCTCCAGGTCGCATCTACGTGCACTTAGGCAGCCTCCATGGTTGAGGGAGGCTTCCGCGGGTCTCGGTGGCTGGCTTGCATCCTTGGAGGGGTTCAGGCCCCCACATCGGCTCGCCACCTCAAGCAGTTGTCCCGCGAAGCCCGCGCTGCTCTTCCGGGAGCAAGGGCCACGAGGCTTCTCAGTTGGTCCCAATATCTGATCTCCTTCGACTCCAACGACCAGCCCAAGTCCATGAAGACCGTGTGTGCCCTTCCTCTGGTGTGCACCCCCATCCTCTTAGTTGGTTCGAGCATCCGATCTCCTTCGACTCCAATGACACCCCAAGTTCACGAAGACTGTGGGTGCCCTTCCTCTGGTGTGCACCCCGATCATCGATGACATCCCCATCCTCTCAGTTGGTCCCAGCATCCGATCTCTTTCAACTCCACCGACCACACCAAGTCCACGAAGACTATGGGTTCCCTTCCTCTGGTGTGCACCCCCATCATCGACGACATCCCCATCTCCAAGACGCTCATCGACGATGGTGTCGGGCTCAACATGCTCTCGTTGGAGGTATTCGAGAAGCTCTGGCTGCCTCGAGAGCACCTGCTGCCAACCTGACCATTCTCGGGCGTGACCAGCGGGACCACCATGCCCCTCGGGCACGTGCTCATTCCTATCACCTTCGGAACCCGTGAGAACTTTTGCACCGAGCACATCGCCTTTTATGTCGCGCCCATCAACCTACCTTACAACGCTATCCTGGGTTTTCCCGCACTTGCTAAATTAATGGCAGTCGTCTATCACTCCTACAACACCGTCAAGCTCCCTGACGGCATCGGTATCATCTCCGTTGCGTCGAGAAGGATGTCGTGAACTCTCTCACATGCTCACCCCGCTCCCGAGGGGCACCAACAAGCCTGTTGGGTTGCCTCCCCCGAGGAAGAAGCCGATGTTCCCCCAAACGCGCACGGGGCTGAAGAAGGTATCTACACGAGAACGCCTCAAGACCCAGCATCACCAAAAAAATAAAAAATATGAAATCTTAAAGAAAAGACTTAGCACACGACACGTAGCGTTGTCAACCATAAAAATAATCCTTACACGGGCCTTCGAAGAAGTGCTTGCTATTGATCGGAGGGCCGGAGGGGTCAGGGCTCGTCACAGCCCATGTCTCTCTCCCTCACAAAAATAAAGTTAATTCGTCGCAGCCCATCGTCGCTGTGTGCAGCAGCAACTCGCGTGTGTGGAGGCGCGATCCGAACTTCCTTCCGAAGGCAAGGGCGAACGAAGGCGAGGAGAAGCCATGGAGCGGCTGCAGAGAATGTTCACCGGCGCCACCGGGATGGGGCAGCCGGGGAGCGACTCGCAGCTGCTCGACACCTCCGAGCAGGTCTACATCTCCTCCCTCGCGCTCCTCAAGATGCTCAAGCACGGTCAGTCCGTAACCCTAACCCTAACCACCCCACCCCACCCCACCCCCCCGGGCTATAGATCGGTCTCACGCGCTGCTGCCGATACAGGAAGGGCCGGCGTGCCCATGGAGGTGATGGGCCTAATGCTGGGCGAGTTCGTCGACGACTACACGGTCAGGGTGGTGGATGTCTTCGCCATGCCCCAGAGCGGGACCGGGGTCAGCGTCGAGGCCGTCGACCATGTCTTCCAGACCAACATGCTCGACATGCTCAAGCAGACTGGGAGGTACGCGATGCCTCATAATCCTATAGTAACTTGGTTGGGGCACCTTCAATCTATTCGATGCTCTATTGTGGACACCAAACTTCTCCCAGTGTTTAGAGTTCAGTTAGTCACGACTTGTTCTGTTACATTCGTTCCAAGAAAATCAAGTTTTTAATTAAAAAATTTACTGTATAAGTTACTGGTTCCTAAATGGACATTCGGTTGTAAGTACCATTTTAGGAAATGAGAAAATATCAAACCTCTCATAATCTTCCTGGTACAGAGGGAGTAATATGGAATCATGGGCTTGTAAAATTGATTGTGGTGATACCCTGGCACTTTTATCTACTCATGCAGGATACATGTTTGTTCATTACAATGTAAGTGGTTGTCATGATCAGTTGCTGGACCTAATTTACTTGCTATTTGAGTGGAATATTGGAAATAAAAAGGACATATTTTGTGCTCCTCTATGCGAACATGCAAAAATTATTCACCCCTGTATGCTTTGTTAGGGAAACAGAAGCACCATTGCTTCTCATGCAACGCAGGATACCTATCTAGTCTAGGTTCTTATATGTTTACTGCCAGCCAATTGTTTTCAGTAATAGTGTTGGCCATGTCTTTATTAGATGTTTTTCTTTGGTAAGCATTTGATAGTGGGGGATTTTCTCAGTTACTTTGTAGGCAAACAATCCTGTTAATAGTTATGTTGCTTTTACAGACCTGAAATGGTGGTAGGCTGGTACCACTCACATCCTGGATTTGGTTGCTGGCTTTCAGGAGTTGACATCAATACTCAGCAGGTCTATGCATATACCACCAATGTTTTGAATTTTTTTTGTTGCATTGCAGAATTGTTGTTTGGCAAACATGTATTTTATTTTGCCACTAATCCATCAAAATATCGTCTTTCAGGAGTTGACATCAATACTCAGCAGGTCTATGCATATACCGCCTATGTTTTGACTTTTTTGTTATTCCTTTGTTGCATTGTAGAATTGTTGTTTGTCAAACATATATTTTATTTTGCCACTAATCCATTAAAATATCTGTTCACCTTCAACTATTGTTCTCCATTCATTGTGAAAACAATCCTCTTTAGGGCTCCTTTGATACATAGCATTTTCAAAGGATTTGATAGGATAGGAATCCTATAGGATTTCTTCCTTCAGCAGCCATTTGATTCATAGGATCATATCCTATAGGAAAACATCACAGGATAGGGATCCATTGGAATCTTGTAGTGTAAACTTCATAGGAAAATAACATGAGGTCTAGCCTCATGGAAAATTTCCTTCACCCAATCAAAAGAACTTTCTCTTCCATAGGATTCCATTAGACATGCCACTTCAATCCTATGAAATTCCTATTCCTACACTTCTCCTATCCTACGAATCAAACGAGCCCTTAACTTGTTTGGACAAAAAGATACGTTAGTTGTTCTGCAGTCCTACTGTACTGTGTATGACAACTCATCAAAATATCTATAATCATTGTAGTAAATATGGATATAACAATCTAATCTGTTATGCTAGGGGATTAAAAGGTAGCATGTGCTTTTTTTGGCTGTCTTTTATTTGCCGCCTAATTAGTAATTACCAATATCTTTGTGGTAGTCAACCCTGCACGGAGGCTAGTATATGCTCTTCACATTACTGTTTATTGTTCCCAAGTACAAACTAACTGAAGCGACTTGAGTTCATTTGTATACATCTGATCTAGAATTGTGGGATAGAACAGGACAAGGCAGTGATAGATAAGTTCACAACAAGCCTTAAAGCCTAATTATTGCCAAAAAAAATTGTGCGAATGTTGCTCTTCTTTTTCCACATAGGGCGAAATGCTTTTATGTAAGTATTCATGCTCAAGTGGCTAAGTATGCTTGTGATATGTAACATACTGAAACTTGGACGTGCAGAGTTTTGAAGCTTTAAACCCCAGGGCAGTTGCTGTTGTGATAGATCCCATCCAGAGTGTCAAGGGAAAGGTGGTCATTGATGCATTCCGTCTCATTAACCCTCAGACCATGATGCTTGGCCAGGAGCCAAGACAAACAACATCGAATGTTGGGCACCTAAACAAGCCGTCTATTCAGGTAAGTACTGGTACTACATAATGCTGGGCCTTATGAACTCTTGTCTTGTTCATTCTCATAAATGGTTGTGTTATGTCTGTGTTGTCAGGCTCTTATTCACGGGCTGAACAGGCACTATTACTCCATTGCAATCAACTACCGGAAAAATGAGCTTGAGGAGAAGATGTTGCTTAACTTGCACAAAAAGAAATGGACTGATGGATTGATTTTAAAGAAGTTTGATACTCACTCAAAGACCAACGAGGAGACTGTTCAGGTGTGTAGAATTCTACTTTCTACTTCCACTCAGAAGATCCGTTTAGTTGATGCTGCAAGCTGAACTATTGTTTGTGGTCTGTTGATCACTTATTTGGGTTAACCTGTGCAGGAAATGCTGAGCCTGGCCATCAAATACAACAAGGCAGTGCAGGAGGAGGATGAGCTGCCACCTGAGAAACTAGCTATAGCAAATGTGGGGCGCCAGGATGCAAAGAAGCACTTGGAGGAGCATGTCTCGAATTTGATGGCGTCGAACATAGTCCAGACCCTAGGGACCATGCTCGACACAGTGGTCTTTTAGAACGCTACCACCGGTTGTTCCAACTCTATACACAGAACTATCTGTTACTTTGTTGGTCATAGTCTTTCATAATGCAGTGAGGTAGTGCAAGGGTTAGTTTTTTTTTTCAGATGTAGCACCATGGGATGAGACTATCTTCTGTGCATCGTACTGTTAATCTACTACAGTATTATTATTATTAATATCCCCCCCCCCCCCCCCCCTGCAAAAAGATTTACCTTTTTTCTCGTTCTGTATATCAATGTTGTTGTGAGCATTTTCTGCCACATGGCCATTCGGCAACTTTTAGTCTTGTTCACATTTTCCTGCATCACTGGAGCTTGTTGCCAGTTTGACACGCTGTGGTATAAATAGAATGTCTGACCAAAATACTCTGCCGTAAAAGTTTCAAACAAAATTTTCTGCAATAAAAAAACACAGATAATTTCTTGTTAGAATTCAGTGCATACCACACTTTGTGGTTAGGAGAAGGAAAATAAATACTTCTTCCGATCCATAATAAGTGTCATTTATTTTGTACTAAGCTACCATCCTCACTGAAGACTAGAATTTGTGAATCAGGAATGCTGTACGTTCTCTTGCATCATCTTGAAGCAGTGTCATACATTGACAAGCCATTCTTTCTCCTAGGCCGACACTGGCATGGTCCAGTGGCAAATTTGTAATACAGAAGCAAAATATGGAATGAGCATACATGTGATTAAATACATATAAAAAACAATGAGCACATTGACGCGCCATTTTTTCTAGTAGGGATGACATGGTCCAGTGGAAAATGTTGTATTGCAAAAGCAAAAATGTATGAGCAAACATGTGTTTAGATATATATTAAAAGTAAAAACGATACCCGCAGAGACATGGTCGGGTAGCAAAATGGTGATGCAAAAGTGAAAATCGTATGAGCAAACATGTGCTTTAGATATATTAAAAATAAGAACTGAGCCGCTAACAAATTTGAAATGCAAAAAAAATAATGTATGAGCAACATGTGTTTTGATATACTCCCTCCAATTCATATTAATGGACTTAAGTTTGTCTAGATCCATATGCATCTAGTCTAAATACTTAACTAGATACATACGAATCTAGACAAAGTTGAGTCCATTAATATGGATCGGAGGTAATAATAAAAATACGAAATGAACCGCTTGCAAAATTTGAATGCTAAAACAAAAGTTTTAAGAAAAATCAACTAGAATGCAAAAAGTAAAAATTGTTAAAAAATAAAAAAATGCTAGAAGGAGGGCTAACAAAAAAAAATGTATGAGCAAACATGTGTTTAGATATAATAAAAATAAGAAATGAGCCGCTAGCAAATTTTGAATGCTAAAACAAAAGTTGCGAAAAAATAAAAAAAAACGCTAGAAGGAGGTCTCGAACCTCCGACCTTGTGGTTAACAGCCACACGCTCTAGCCAACTGAGCTATTCCAGCTTTGTTGTTGATTACATATTTACTTATATTAATAACTGTTTCCTGGACAAGACTGTTCCGTGCCAACCTTAGAACATCTTCAGTCGCGGCTCCAAGGTCGCCCCCCAGGGCGCCCGAATTCGGCGCACTTTCGGCTAAATTCAACGCAAACAACAGGTCGACGCACAACATGCAGTACAAATACATAGCTCGACACAAAGTACTAAAAATAGTACAAATCAAACTAGGCATTGCCTTTGCGCATCCACAGATGATCCACTAGATCTTCTTGCAGTTGACGATGCACTTGCGGGTCTCGGATCTCCTGACGCATGTTGAGGTTGGCTGTCCAATCTAGCGGTATCTCATGATCAACAACTGCAAGAGGCCCCTGTTGAGATATGGTTCAAAGTCATACACTGGATCCTCTTTCTCGCTCTCAATGATCATGTTTTGCAAGATGACACAACAATTCATCACCTTCCACATTTGATCTTTCGACCAAGTCTGAGCGGGGTACCGGACAACGGCAAATCGAGATTGGAGCACCCTAAATGCCCGCTCGACATCCTTCCTGCAAGACTACTGGCACTTGGCAAAGTGGGCGTACTTCCCTCCTGGCACAGGGTTTGAGATAGTCTTCACAAATACTGGCCATCTTGGATAGATGCCATCAGCTAGGTAGTATCCCTTGTTGTACTGGTGCCCATTGACCTCGAAGTTTACCGGAGGAGCATGACCTTCGTCAAGACTGACAAAGACATTTGAGCACTGCATGACGTTGATGTCATTGTGTGTTCCTGGCATGCCAAAGAAGGAGTGCCAAATCTAGAGGTCATGTGTAGCAACTGCCTCAAGTATCACATTGCAGTGACCTTTTGCACCCTTGTACATCCTGTGCCAAGAAAATGGACAGTTCTTCCATTCCCAATGCATGCAGTCAATGCTTTCAATCATCCCAGAAAATTCTCTTGTTTCATTCTTTGCTAGGATCTGAGCAGTGTCTTCAGCATTGGGTTGTCGCAAGTACTGTCCTCCAAAGCAGTCCACCACTGGTCTACAAAACTTGTACGTACACTCAAGGGCGATGGACTCGGCCATGCGTGCATAGTCTTCCTGTAGATCACCGGGAGCTCCGTATGCAAGCATCCTCATGGACTTTGTGCACTTCTGAAGTGAGAAGAACCCAACTGTGCCGATGCAATCTTTCTAGCGAACGAAATAGTTGTCGTACTCTCAGAGTGAATTGACAATGCGAAGAAAGAGCTTTCGGCCCATACGATACCGGCGCCGGAATACCTTCTCGCCGTGAGGGGGACATCGGCAAAGTAGTCAGAGTAGAGCAAGCAGTAGCCCTCCGAACGTCGCCTCTCTTTTGCCTTCCGGGGGCCCATCTTGGAGTCGCCTCGTTGCGGCGTCGTTTTGGCGCCGAACAGGTCGCCTAGGGCGGCGAGCATCAGGAGGTGCTCCTCGTCCTGGGCGCCGGCGGCGGCCTCTTCCTCCATCAGCATGGCGAACAACGCCTCGTCGCCGGAGTCCATCACGGCGTGTGATTCAGACAATTCGCCGAACACTTGGGGCGCGGGGTAGGCGCGACCAGCCGTCAGTGTGCTCGGCTGGGCGCCGCCAGCTGCCGTTGTGCTAGGTCGGGAAAGGAAAGTGGGGCAAGCAACGGCCTTTTGTGGCGTGTTTGGCGGTGGGGCAGCGGCTGCCTTGCAGTGGCGCGGCGCCGGCTGCGGCAAGGGTGGTGGGGAGAAAGGTGAACGATTTTGGACAGTTTGACCTGACAGTGGGGTCACTCGGCGCTTTTCGCTTCGTCTGGCGCCCCCAAGCGACCCCCAGTGCGCCGGATCGGCTTGGGATCGCCGGACTCAATTTTGGCGCAATCCGACGCTATTTGGGCCCTTGGAGGCGCGACTGGGTGAAATTCCTTCGTCCGGCGCAAATAGCGCCGGCTTGGGACGCGGCTAGAGATGCTCTTAGAGTGAAATAGAAAATTCGTGTGCCTTCAGTTTGAGGAGAGCTACAAACAAAACAGAAATCGAGGCAAAAGCTCGTGAAATTAGTTTACCCTCTTGTCCTTAATGCAACATCCGAGTGGCAAAGCAGCCTACTCATTTTTAACGGAGGGATTCAACAGTGATATAAATCGCTCGCAACTAGGCTTAGTTTGCTTTCAGTTGCTTTTACAAAAAAAAAGAGCTTTCCCCTGAATCACTTGACCACCTAATGTCACAGAGATATTCGGCTACTGCCTACTGGTAACCTTTTCCTTTCCAAAACTAGCCATGCATCCGACTCGAGGCAACTCAATATGTGAACATTTACTCCACAAAAAAGTGCTGCAAAACACATATCGATTGCGAGGGTATTATTGAGAATAGCAAACTTTACAAAACAATTTAGGAAACTCGAGCAGAGTGTACTCCTGCCGATAAAAAGGTCATTCAAGTATATCACGATCGATTGCATTGGTTCTCTGACGGAGAAAACATATCAACTACACCAAGGCCAACAGTTGCAACCATGACACGCTTTCATTTTCAGTATTTGCTGCTGCACTAAGTCGCCACATAGAGCGCTACTTCGATTTATCGAAAGAACCAGTGCCAAGATTTCTCTCCAGAGTACTGTTCCTTCGCCAATTCTCGACTGCCCTCCTTACTGTGACTTGCGCCTCGCGGATCTCTGCATCAGTAAACTTATGCTCCACAATTCCTATCGGACCTGGCTGCAGAACGTTGATTACAGTCTCAACATCTCGCTCCACCTGCCTGTATGTGATCATCAAGAAAGGAAATTAGAACAGGTATCCATTCCAAGATAATGGTGGGATATCTACAATATAGCACAGGCTTGCTCAAATATTAAAGGAGAGACGTGCAAGTACCTAACAAATTGGGGAAACCTTTGAGGTAACAGCCTCAGGAAAGACATGACGAAAACAATCCTTGCCTTAATTCAGATTGGTTCCTGCAACTGAAAAAGGCTACAGTTCACAAGAAGAAGATTACTTGACTTTAACATGCTGATAAGACATATGAATCAATCCATGTAGCAACTTGTCCTGGTACAGTTGCTATTCACAGGGCATAACCATGGCTATGATTGAGTGACTCAGAATTGACTTAAAACTAGTTTCAGCCTAGCGCGGTTAAGGGAAAATCACATTGAAGCTGGTGAGAGTACATCATCACACACTAGATTTTTCTTATCTGAAACCATTAAGGGTTTACCCTTGGGCATGTCAACTACAAGGTTTATTTGCAAGTTCCAGTAGGCGTTCGGTCCGATTCTAGCACAATCTTATGAAATAAAATAGGTTGTCACCAGCCGAAAAGCCATACTATGAGAGGTAAATGTGAATGGATCATTGTAGTAAACGGAACTTAGAAGTGTGCCATCAGGCTGCCTTCCATGTTCTTCTTCACATGATAAAGACAGCTAGCAGCCTAGCACAGAATCATACCACCTGATATGCCTGCAACGGGGAAATAGATGAATCCACATCTGATAGTCCCAGGAACAAAAATAAAATCCTATAGTGCCAGCTCATACGAACAATGCAGGAATGGCTTCATGTGGATGTGGGTTCAGCAGAAGCCCCAGTTTACTTTAGATATAAACTACTATATTGGTGGTATTAATCAATGGGAATTACACCAAACATACATGGAAATCAGAGGGCATTCCTGCCACCCTATAATGAGCCAGAAAGGATTGGGGTCAACTGAGACTGATGTTGCAGAAGGATAATATATCTAGTCGGTTTCCACAAAGAAGGATCAGAGCAAAACGATCCAAGCAATAATGTCTCGAAAAGAAAGAAAAAGGAAAAACAAGCTAGGTCTTCGATGTCCCACATTTTAACGCTATTGCATCTCCTCCCCCTCTCAGCACCGCTCAACTCCACCATCCCACCGCCGTTTTCCACTTCACCCGCGCAACAATTTCTGCCACAGACGGGACGGAGCCGCGAGTGGGGGTTGGGGTTGATTAGACCAGATGGGGAGGGATGAGGGGTAATGAAGCCGTGCCTTGGTCAGCAGACGCCGGTTTTTAAGCCGTATAATAATAATAATAATAATAATAATAATAATAATAATAATAATAATAATAATAATAAGTAAATACTAAATACTCCAATCAGTACTTTAAAAATATGCACAATGCCATGGCAGATTAATCATCTTTAGCATCTCAATGAATAATATGGCACAATGATAATATATTACACAACTATAAAGTAATAGAAATATACAGTAGGCTACAAGTGTCCAACCAGCATGGGCAACACAAAAACTGGATCAGATAGGTCTACATGGGGGCAACACAAAAACTGGATCAGATAGGTCTACATGGGAACATGTACAGCCATACGCATCATCACATCACCAACAGGCAAGAGCCAACAAGCATCATATTCAATAGTTAAATTGTTCATCAGCAAAGTAACAAGGCAGCCTCATAGTGCAATAGCAACAGCATATCGCAGTTACTCCGTTTATAAATACAAGACGTTTTAGATTACTAAAATAGGGATCTAAAAACGTTTATATTAGTTTACAGAGGAAATAAATTGTAACAAAGCTTCTCTAATCTCTCTAATTCAGTACCGAATTGAACATAACATAGTTGTGGGATACAACGCAATCTTCCAATACGTACGCAACAACACATTTAGAGAAGAATCAAGAGACAGAGACCCGAGAGAAGAGAGAGAACTTTGCATACCAGCCTGAGCCGCCGGCGTCGGGACTTTGAGAATCAGGAGACCGAGCCACAAAGGAGGGAGCCCTGAACTGGAGCAAGTGAGCAACCGACGGTGGCGAGATTGCCTGGACTCGAGCAGCGCCTGTGGGAGGCTGGTGTCAAGTCTGAAGAGGCTGCCGGCGGCGTCCCCTCGCCTGAACTGCTAGACCTAACGGCGGCGTCCGCTGGAACAGCAGGAATTAGGGGTTGAGCAGGGGGTGGCAGCGCGCGGAAGTGGCGGTGGGCGGGGCGGCGTCGCTCGAGGCCAATCGGGAGGAGCTGTGGCAGATTCAGACGAAACCCTACCAAATGGGGATTTTTTTCATTTTCCAGTTTTACCCCTCATTTTCTCAAGCGAAGACAAATGAAGCAAGGGATTTTTAGGAAATTACATCGAGCCATATGGTTTTCTCCGAACCGCCTGATTGTTGGTTCTGATCAAAACCAGATGCTTTGAATTTTCTTTCTGATTCGATTGCGTGAACGGTCTGTATTACTTAACCAACCGGTAAGGTTAGATTCTGATTTTTATGATCTAATTTTTGGTTCAGTCCGATTTTTCAAACAACAATGGACAATGGACGTGTTTAAGGTTTGTCGAATAAAAGATATTTTTTCTCTGAGAAAAAAGAGTGGTTATTTTTCCATGGTTAAATCGCCTTTTGTAGCTTCAATAAAATCCAAGCAAGACCTCGATGATTCTTGGTACAAAACTTATTGAGGCTTATGTGAAAAAAATAAAGCCTCGAGTAATCCTCTCGCATTCTATCTAGGGTTTTCAATCCTAGTTGTCGCCACCAAAGCTTTCCAACACGTCGTCTCCTTGATCCCCCATCCTTTTCCCCTCTGATGACCTCAGCAACGACAAAAGAAACCCGTTCATCTCGTTTCCCCCCTTAAGTTTTGTTTCCCAAATGACGAGGTGGCGATAATAATGGCATGATGAAGTAAGGTCTTTCCAGTTTTTTGTACCTCGATGATGCCTAATTCGGTATTGATGAAGGATATGTGAGAGTTTGTGTCCTCAGATTTGTTGGCTCCTTTCGAATTTGTTGGCTCCTTTCAAATCTTGGTGGTTGATGAGTCTTTCAAAGAGAGTTATTGGCTGCCTATTGGCGAGTTGACTATGCATCTTCTTTCGTGTTGTTCTATGACATGGTTCGATTTCTACAACCATCTAAACTAACGGTGATGGACTGCAAGCATGTATTAGATGTCGTGATGCTCCAACAGATGTTGCTTCAGCGATTTATAAATCCCGCCTTAAGGGGTGAGTGACTATTGCGGTCTTCAAAGCCTCATATATAGCATTGCGTTTGTAGGTGTCCCTTTTTTATTGTTGGTTTCAATGCAATTTTCAGTCTTCAATGGACGGTGTACAACCGAAGGAAAAAGAAGACTAGTATAATTTGTAAGGTAAATTTATATTTATATTGATCGCTCTAAGTCAAGCTATATTTTTATCATACTTAAGATGCCCTTTAGGTGTCTTTATTATAAAAAAAGCCTCTAAATGACTTTATCCGTGAAAAAAGTTTACATCCCTTCAAAATACAATATAAGGATGTAACTAAAATTCAAAACTCATGAGCTAAATGAGTAGACCATGACTCGGCTTGTCTAAACGCGAACTTGCTAACTAACGACTTTTATGATATTTGAGAGCTACCTAAATCAATTCACAATGTTTACACTATCCTAGCCATCACTTATCATGCAAAACACCATTCATTTAAAGTTTTCAAAAGAAAATCAAGTGAGTTCCCATTGACTTGAGTTATTTTGTAGGGCATCATTATAGTCTAGAGATGCCTTATTTAAAATTGCATGCCAATCGAAAGGCGTTTGATACCCTAACCAGATTTTTTTCATTTGCCCGAAGGTTTAAGTAATAAGCTTTTTATTGAAAAAAAATTCAATTTGGACCAATCCAACACCCTTACTCAGAGACAACCCGCTTAGTCCATCTATCCCTGCCTATAAAGGGAAGTATATTCCTTCCTTATTTGGATAATCGCCCCATACAATTAGGGTTCCCCCTTTCCTCCCCAACTACCAACCTACCACCTCCCACCAAACCCCAACATCCTTCTCTCGATCCGCGCCGTCGGCCAGATTCCACGACCACGGTTTAATGTTCAATGCGGGGGTGGATGATTTTAATGAAGTGGGAAACCATCCTACCGACCCGTCTGGTCATGTCATTCTGCATCGACATTGTCCGGGCGCAGAGAGCGAGCAAATGCGGAGCCGGTGGTGCTCTCGGTCGCCATGCCGCATCAGTGAACGGTCGCGTTCACTCTAGATCGACATGAATGCAACACCTAAAGCGAACACATTTGAAGCGGCCACACGCAAAAAGGGATCGGTTGCACAGGAAAGAAGATTCTTGTGACTGTAACAACCCGGGATTTTCACCTAAATTAAAATTTTGTTTATTGCATTATTTTGTTGATTGCTAGAATTGTTTGTAGTATTTTCTTCGCTAATTTATTAATTGGTGATTATATTCTCCCCCTCTTTCTCGTATCGGATGTGTGACCGAGCCTTTCCACAATGGCACACGACCTTGTTGCGGCACCGGGAAATTCACCCGATCACTGTCGCGACTTTCGGCTCAAGACCAGCCTTCACCATCGATGCGAAAACCCCATTTATTAATGGGTTATTTTATCGGGCGATGTTTTGAATTTTGTGTGATTCCGACTTCGTCGGGTAGGTAAACGATCGGAGGTGCATGGCATAGTAGCCGGTATATCTCCAGGGTGTATTTATAAAATGTCATGTGCGCTATTAGCTGGCCTTCCGGTTTCCCCTCTTATCTTCGGAATCTATCCCACCCAAAAACTGGTGCCGAAACAAGGGCATTTTATTGCCCAACACCCCGCCTAATAGCCACCTGCTATATATAGCAGTGCTACCCTACCAAAATAGACAAACCCTAACCCCTACCTCCTCAATTTCCGCACCTCCCCAACCCAGCGCCGTCACCTCGCACCCACCAACCCCCACCAACCTCTCCCCACCTCAGATCTGGCAGCCCGATCTGGACCGCTAGATGCAGATTGGGCGACTCAGAGTGGGCCACGTCACCATTCGCAGCCCACCCCCGAACTCCAGCGCTCGAAGCCCCACAGCCGTCCCGAGCCGCTCCCGTTCCCGTGCCCGTGCACACCCGCTCTCCGACGAGCGTGCAACCCACGCCGGCGAGCCCCGCAGGTCACGGCCGTCGCGTCCCTTCTCCTCTTCTCCCTCCTCCCCTCATCTCTTTCCCTCTCTCGCAGCCAGGAGGTCGTCGCCGCCGCCATGGAACCGGAGCTCCGGGAGCTCATCGCCGCGCTGCCAATGTACCTCGCTGATACGTCCAAAACGTATCTCTAATTTCTGCTTGCTCCATGCCTCTTTTGTGTGATATTGCTATGATATTGATGAACTTCCATACACTTTTGATCATATTTGGACTAACCTATTAACTCAGTGCACCCCAGTGCCAGTTCATGTTTTCTGCTGTTTTCTATTTCAGGCTTCCCCCTTATTAAAAGTGCCAGAAAAATTCCGGGAAAAATATAGGAAAAATCAGCGTACCGGAAGCTTCGCGAAGAGCCCGAGAGGGGCCAGAGGGGAGACAGGGGGGCCAGGCGGCCAGAGGGCGCGGCCCCACCCCTGGCCGCGCCAGGGGGGCGCCTGGAGCCCCTGGCCCACCTTTGGCTGCCCCCTTTCGCCTATTTATTCCCCGTGATGAGAAACCCTCGAAGACGGAACCCTTTTTCGCGATATCCCCTCTGTTCCGCCGCCGCAGCGCTTCCAAGATCGGGAGCACCAGAAGACCTCTTCCAGGCACCCTGCCGGAGGGAGGAACCACCTCCGGAAGCTTCTCGACCACCATGGATGCTTCCCGGATGAACCGTGAGCAGTCCACCTTGGACCATGGGTCTATGATTAGCAGCTATGTGATGTTCTCCTCCCCTCTTTGTTCTTCATGGATTAGACCTCATGAGTTGCCATACATGATCGAGGCACATATGTAATCTTTCTGTTGTTGCTATGTTGAGTTTGCTGGGATCCGATGGATTATGATATTATGTTCAGATTGTGATTGAGTTATATATTTGATTCTCTTCTTTTATATTTATGTTCTTGAGTAATTCTTGCATGTTCTCCATTGCTGTTTATTGCTTTTGCCAAGTAGTAGGTAGTGACTCCAAGAGGGAGCGTTATGCATGATTGTGGGTTCATGCCCCCCGATGACTAGCTTGAGTGATAGAAACATGAGTCTAGGGGATGTGCTGTTGCCACAAGGGGGAAAACAACGGTGCTTGTACTTGCGGGGTGCAAGGATTGTTTACTTTACGCAAAGTTCTTTAATGCAGTTGTCTGTTGCTTTGAGTATACACTTTGGGTGGGATTCGCAACTTAATACCAGCGAGATGTTCTGGATAGATATCTCAAGGTGTATGATTAGTAGGTAGATGCAGTTGGATTTTGGTCTACTTGTCTTGGCGTACCACCCTTGCTTTTGAGACTCTTCCTTTCTGTTTAGCATAATTAGCATTGGTTTGCGCACATAATCCTGTCAATTGCCCAACTCTAATTTGTTTACCTCGCATGGCTATTTTATCGTCTTTTGGGAGAGAGACATCACCAGTGAACATCATAGGACTCAGGTCCATATTTCCAACACTGTTTACACCTTCAATTTACCTTCAGTATTTACTTTTTCGTAGCTATCACTATCATTATTATCCTGTGCGTTTTATCCTTTGTAAACAACAAGGCCGGAGGAATTGACAACTCCTCTGAACTCGTTGGGAGCAAAGCTATTTGTTGTGTGTGCAGGTCCATGAGAAGCAAGTGATTATCTTCAAACGGCGCATCACTTGCCGAACCACCTACTTGTATCTGTTGGTGTCCTACGGGTTCGATACTTCAAACCTTAGCATCTTTGCTAAGGGAAACTTGCTGCTACGCTACATCTCACCTTCCACTTGGGGTAACCAAAGAGGGACGAGAAGCTATCTCGTGTATCAAGCAAATTTTTGGCGCCGTTGCCGGGGACTCCACTCTTCAAGAAAGGGGAGTTGCACACTACCTTTTATCTTTGCTTTTTAGTCTTGTTAGTTTACCTTTCATTTTTTTGCTTTAGTGTGTTTTATCAAAAAAAAATAGTTATCTTGCTTGCTGCTACTATGGGTTCCTCTGAAAACACCAAGTTGTGTGACTTCACTAGTCACAACAACAGTGACTTTATCTTCACTCCTATTGCTACACCTGCTACTTCAGCACCTTCTTATGAGATTAAACCTGCTTTGCTGAACCTTGTTATGAAAGATCAATTCTCTGGTGCTAGAGATGATGCTGCTTTTCACTTAAATAATTTTATTGAGCTTTGTGATATGCAAAAGTACAAAGAAGTAGATGGTGATATTGTTAAGATTAAGCTTTTTCCTTTCTCCTAGAGGGATGAAGCTAAAATCTGGTTTCAATCCTTGCCTAAGAATAGCGTAGATTCTTGGGATAAGTGCAAGGATGATTTTATTGGGAAGTACTATCCCCCTGCTAAGATTATCCAGTTGAGGAGTTTTATTATGAATTTTAAAAAATTGGATAATGAACACGTTGCCCAATCTTGGGAACGCATGAAATCTCTTGTTAAGAATTGCCCTACGCATGGTTTGACTACTTGGATTGTTATCCAGACTTTTTATGCAGGCTTGAACTTTACCTCGCGGAACCTACTAGATTCGGCCGCGGGAGGAACCTTTATGTAAACTACACTTGGTGCCGCCACAAAACTTCTCGATGAGATGATGACCAACTATTCCCAATGGCACACCGAAAGAGCTCCAACGGGTAGGAAGGTAAACTCTGTCAAGGAGATCTCCTCCCTAAATGAAAAAGTTGACTTGATTATGTCTCTACTTACCAAGCAATCTCCTATTGATCCTCAAAATGTTCCTTTAAATTCTTTGATTGCTCAGGATCAAGTAGATGTGAACTTTATCTCTAGAAACAACTTCAACAACAATGCTTATAGGAGTAACTTTGGTAGCAACCCTAGACCGTTCCCCTCCAACAACTATGGGAACAACAACACTTATCCTAGAACCAAAAACTCCACTTCTGAATTAGAGAGTATGCTTAAAGACTTTATCACTACCCAAAAAGCCTTCAACAAGAATGTAGAGGAAAAACTAGACAAACTAGATACCCTCTCGTCGAAGGTAGATAATTTAGCCCACAAAGTAGAATTGCTTAAAATTAAAACTTCTCCCCTTGAGGAGAGGAAGGTCACTCCTATGAATGCTATCCAATTGCAAATTAATGAAAACATTAGGATGATGGCTAAACTTAAAGAGAGATGGGCTAGAGAAAAGGAGGAAGAGGATAGAATTAAGAGCCTTCCTACATACCATACTGTTGCTACTATCCAAGTGGTTGAGGATATCCAAAATCTTAGCACCCAATGCACCCTAGTCCCATAGGACCTATTAATGGTGGTGCTATGACCTCAACCGTAGAAGAAGAAATTCCTATGACCATAGAAGCTACCAAACAAGTGAGCCTAAAGGACACCACTACTACTCTACTTGATAGTAGTGACCTTGATTTTGGTAATTGCACTCTTTCTGAAGTTATTCGTTTCCTTCACAAGATGTCTAGAGACCCCCACACTAGTACACTTAATCTTGCCTTCACGGAGCATATCACTAATGCTCTCATCAAAGCTAGGGAGGAGAAGATTAGGGTAGAAGCCTCCATACCTAGAAAGCTAGAAGATGGTTGGTGACGGGGTCAACCCCGGCAAATCCCATGGTCAGGGACCCTTGGTTAGTCATAGACATGGCACAGGTTGGACGATACTCGTCGGCTAACAGGAGAAGCACTTCCTGATCGATATTATTACGTGAGGGGGCGATTACAGTAGAGGACAAGGCGAGTTCTCGCAAGGCTAGGATGAGTAGATGCGTATTGACATGAGATAGACGTCTCCCCTCCCAGCCTTTATATACTAGGCTAGGTCTCGGGGAGTCCGTGCTAGGTTACATAGGTAGTTTCCTAATCCTAGTCCTGCCTTGTACGCCAAGTTGCACCTTCCATGTTAGTCGCGGACTCCTACGTCGGTGCTTGGTTGGGCCAATCGTGGGCTTGTCGCAGCTTCCCAACGGGCCTTCTGTCTTCATACGCACCAGGTAGCCTCACATGTAGGAGTCGTGGGGCACCCCCTCGTCAGTAGCCCCCGAGTGCCTGGGGGACTCGAAGAGTCGCGCAGGGACTCGAATTCATATGCGCCTTTAATGTTTGTAAGCGTGGTATCGCCACGGGTCGCTGGCAGTTTTGAGCCATGACAATATCTGTTTCGAGGGATTGCTAAGCTGAAAGGGCCCAAGGAGTCGACTGGTCGAGCCTTGGTGAATTGTGCTAGTGACAAATACCACAGTAGCCCAATCAATCCCACGTCCCTCGACGTGAACTTGTAACACTGGTGTCAAGCAAAGTCATGCCGCTGCAGGTCTTATAGGATCAATTGCTGCCAGTCTAAGCACATAGCCTGAGCGCGTCCGCTCGGCTCTTTCTATCATGCGAGCGCATGGAAAAGGTCGGGAGTGAAATCGCTCCGCGGCAAGTCCCGGCCCGACCGTTCTGCGCAGCGGGGTCTTACCTACACTCTAAGCTTGCGTGGCATCTAGGTACATTGTGTCGTAGCCCAGGCATAATTATTTTTTGTAGAGGCACGGAGCCTAATTTAGCGATGCACCCACTAGGAATAATCAATCAAGTGAGCTATTTTAGTCATCACTCGCGGAGTTGGCAGCGAACTCAGGCGAGGAAAATAAGATAGCACCCACTCGGAATGTCGTCGAGTGCGCGTGTAAGTCATGTTTGTTGAATTGCTGAATCTATTCTGCGAGTAATCACTCGAATGCTTTATTGTCTTCGGGGTGAGGGAGCACCCGAACTCCGAGAGTATGTTTTTCTGCTGGTGCGAGTGATCACTCGAGCACATTTTGCCTTCGGGGTGAGGGAGCACCCGAACTGAAATAAAGGTACTCCCGATGGGAGTAAGAATTTTGTGGAGTCAGAAAATTTGGACGTATGGCTGGCTTTTCAAATCTGTTGGTTTTTGGCCAACTGTTTTTATTTTAATCCGTCCTTCTTGAGATGTCGTGCTGTCATACTGTTGGATGACCTGTGATGATGTTTGATTTCTTGATCCGTCGCGTCTTCTGGACCGTCATAATGATGGTTTGGACGCCGTGCTGCCTGTTGCCCGTTGGGTTTCCAAGGCTTCGTCTGGGGAACCGGCAAGACTTGACGCATCCTGTAAATAATGTTGACCATGTGAAGGCATCTTTGTCTTGGAATTCGTAACGCCCGGCATGGCGGTCTTTGATGCAATGATGACGCCGCCTGGGCTTCTGAGTGTTTTTCCTTGTTTTCCCTTGGATTGAGCTATAAATGCTTTCCTTTTGTTGCCCGTCCTTCGCGTCCATTCTTCGCATCTTTCTCTTCTTCTTCTTCTTCTTCTTTTTTCTTCATATGGCACCCAAGCGTGGTAGAGGTGTGGCTGGGCGAAGTCGTGGCCGCCGTGGACGTGGTGGCCGCACTCCTCGTTCTTCACGAGGTGGATGCCATGGTGCCACGTTGGTGCTTTCTTCCTCTTCCTCCATGGAGGAGGGTTTTTGGCGCTATGACTTTCTTTTGCGTGTTCTCAACCGGGATGCTGCCCAGATTCCTCTTCCCTTTTCGTTTGCCTCCATTGCTTCTGAGCGTAACTTGAAGGGTTTCTGGCTCCGTCTTCATGGGAGCTCTTGTTCTTCTTCTTGGGTGGAGCTGGAAGTTGATGCTTCGTCCTTGATCTTTCTTGGTTCTGGCTGGAGGACTTTTTCTCGTCGGCTGAATCTACGTAGCGGGGACAGTCTTTGCTGTCGCTTTGACGGTGAACATACTGTTATTATCCGTGTGTTTGATGCTGGTGGCAACTGTGACGTCCTGGCTTAATAGGAATGATAGACTACTCATATCAACAAGGTGCACCTTCTTTTCCGGAAGCACATCTTCAAAGAACTCCAAAGTTAAGCGTGCTTGGCTTGGAGCAATTTGAGGATGGGTGACCGACTGGGAAGTAGCTCCCAGGTGCGCACGAGTGAGGACAAAGTGTGCAGGAAAGACTAGTGTTGGTCTGTGGGGACAATCTAGATCCCGTCAGGCGTACGCCGGGAGCCGGTGGCTGTGGCCGAGGCGTTACAAATGGTATCAGAGCCGACCCTTGCGGTCATACGGGCGTGTGTGGGTCAGTGTGCGAACATGTGGGACATGTGTCGGCACTGGACGCACAGACGTGTGCCAAGAGGGAATGTTCCTGTGGGCCAATGAGGACATCGGTTCCTTTGAGTGGGGGTGTATGTGACATCCTGGCTTAATAGGAATGATAGACTACTCATATCAACAAGGTGCACCTTCTTTTCCGGAAGCACATCTTCAAAGAACTCCAAAGTTAAGCGTGCTTGGCTTGGAGCAATTTGAGGATGGGTGACCGACTGGGAAGTAGCTCCCAGGTGCGCACGAGTGAGGACAAAGTGTGCAGGAAAGACTAGTGTTGGTCTGTGGGGACAGTCTAGATCCCATCAGGCGTACGCCGGGAACTGGTGGCTGTGGCCGGGGCGTTACAGCAACCGTCTGGATCCGTACTGTGAGGAGACGAGCAGCATCGATTCTGAGGGCTCGAGTGGTGGTTCGCCTGCCTCTCCCGTGTCTTCGTCTTCGGCTGATCCCTCGGGCGATGGTTTTTTGCTCTTCTAGTTCTAAGGAAGAACTGGACGTCAAGCCAATCGTCAAGCGGCAGCGGCAGTAGGCGAAGCACCTTGTAGAACTGGAGGACGGCGAGCTTCTTCTTTGACTGGGCTGCTACTTTGTCTGTGATGATGCCCGCTGGGCTGTGGCACGAAAGTGCCAATTATCTCAGCATGAGCACACATGTAGAAGTTTGAACGTAGCCCTAGCTTGTAGTTCTACAGGTCCTTCTGTAATGGCAAACAATCGTTTCGACTTATTTGTAATGAAATGTCTTCGACTCCTTTGTAATGAGAATGTCTTCGACTCCTTTGTAATGAGTATGTCTTCGATTCCTTTGTAATGAGTATGTCTTTGACTCCTTTGTAATGAGCATGTCTTCGACTCCTTTGTAATAATTTCTCGGGTGCGCGCAAGTGCTCCCGGTGGGAGTAGCCCCCAAGGCTACGTTCGATTTGTAGAATCAAGCATAGGCTTTATGTATTTTTTTATGTCACTGGTTTGTGGCTTGTCTTTGAATTTTTCCAAGTCTAGATCGGGTGCGCGTCAGCGCTCCCGATGGGAGTAGCCCCCGAGTCTTTAGGCGATCGCTTGCGATCGGGTGAAGACTAAAGAATCGTGCGCTGTTGCAACTTTCTTTGGCCTGGGTTTTGTCTTTTGGTGAGAGCCGCGTCTTTGTTGAGGATGACTTCCTTTAGGGGGGGGGGTTATGGCTGAGCCCCCAGGTCTTAAGTAACGGTCGCGTTTGCGAGGATATCGTTTCTCGAGGGGAGTTCTAGGCTCGATCCCCCGAGTGATTGTAAGTAAAAGTCGCGTTCGCGAAGATAGCGTCTCTCGGGGGGGAGTTCTAGGCTCGAGCCCCTGAGTGCTTGTAAGTAAAAGTCGCAGTCGCGAAGATAACGTCTCTCGGGGGGAGTTCTAGGCTCGAGCCCCTGAATGCTTGTAAGTAAAAGTCGCGTTCGCGAAGATAGCGTCTCTCGGGGGAGTTCTAGGCTCGAGCCCCCCGAGTGCTTGTAAGTAAAAGTCGCGTTCGCGAAGATAGCGTCTTTCGGGAGGAGTTCTAGGCTCGAGCCCCCGAGTACTTGTAAGTAAAAGTCGCGTTCGCGAAGATAGCGTCTCTCGGGGGGAGTTCTAGGCTCGAGCCCCCGAGTGCTTGTAAGTAAAAGTCGCGTTCGCGAAGATAGTGTCTCTCGGGGGGAGTTCTAGGCTCGAGTCCCCCGAGTGCTTGTAAGTAAAAGTCGCGTTCGCGAAGATAGCGTCTCTCGGGGGGAGTTCTAGGCTCGAGCCCCCGAGTGCTTGTAAGTAAAAGTCGCGTTCGCGAAGATAGCGTCTCTTGGGGGGAGTTCTAGGCTCGAGCCCCCGAGTGCTTGTAAGTAAAAGTCGTGTTCGCGAAGATAGCTTCTCTCGGGGGGAGTTATAGGCTCGAGCCCCCGAGTGCTTGTAAGTAAAAGTCGCGTTCGCGAAGATAGTGTCTCTCGGGGGGAGTTCTAGGCTCGATTCCCCCGAGTGCTTGTAAGTAAAAGTCGCGTTCGCGAAGATAGCGTCTCTCGGGGGGAGTTCTAGGCTCGAGCCCCCGAGTGCTTGTAAGTAAAAGTCGCGTTCGCGAAGATAGCGTCTCTTGGGGGGAGTTCTAGGCTCGAGCCCCCGAGTGCTTGTAAGTAAAAGTCGCGTTCGCAAAGATAGCGTCTCTCGGGGGGAGTTCTAGGCTCGAGCCCCCGAGTGCTTGTAAGTAAAAGTCGCGTTCACGAAGATAGCGTCTCTCGGGGGGAGTTCTAGGCTCGAGCCCCCGAGTGCTTGTAAGATGTTTTGGGCAACATTGCTTTATTCCTTTGAATTTTTACATGAGTTGCCGATCAGTGCTGCTGCCGATGTTTTGATAATGCCTAGGATGCTTATGGGTAGAACAAGCGTAGGTTCGCTACGTTCCATGGGTTTCCCACGTGCTCATTGGTCTTCGTATTCGCCAGTCTGTATGCTCCTCCTCCTATGACTTCCGTGGTGATGAACAACCCTTCCCACTGTGGGGCAAGTTTGTGCACTTTTTCCTGTATTAGCCGTAGCACAAGGTCTCCTTTGTTGAACGATTTGGTCCGCAGGTGGCTGCTTTGATATGTACGCAGCTTGTCCTGGTACCCTTTAGATCTTGTGATGGCCGTGTCTCAGGCTTCGTCTGCTAGGTCTTTGTCGTTCTGCATCGCTTCTTCTGCCTCTTCTTCTTCGTACCCTGAGATTCTGGGTGCTCCGAATTTTAGGTCGTGTGGTAGCACTGCTTCTGCTCCATATACCAAGAAGAAGGGCGTATATTGGATTGAGCTGTTCGGGGTGGTGTGTAGGCTCCATAGAACTGCGGGGAGCTCTTCTATCCAGTTGCCTGCGGCTTGCTCGAGTGGTGCCAGGAGTCGCTTCTTTATTCCTCCGAATACTAAGCCGTTTGCTTTCTCCACCTGGCCATTGGACTGCGGGTGTGCGACTGATGCGTAGTTGATTTTGATGCCCAACTCCTGTCAGAAGTTTTGGAATTCTTCTGCTGTGAAGTTTGTACCATTGTCCGTGATGATGTTGTGTGGTACTCCGAATCTGAAGATGATTGATTTGATGAAGTTGACTGCCGTGAGGGCTGTTGAGCTGGTGATTGGTACTGCCTCAATCCATTTGGTGAATTTTTTGACTACGACCAATATATGTGTTCTTCCTCCTTTTGATGATTTCTTGAGTGGGCCTACCATGTCGAGTCCCCATGTGGCGAATGGCCATGATAGTGGTATGGTTTTGAGTTCTGATGCTGGGGCGTGCGGCCTGCTGGCGAACTTTTGGCAGGCGATGCAACGCCGCACGATATCCTCTGCGTTTCTCATGGCTGTTGGCCAATAGAATCCTGCTCGAAAGGCTTTTTCCACGAGTACTCGACTGCTGGCATGGTGCCCGCAGGCGCCTTCGTGAATCTCCAGTAGTAGGGCTTTGCAGTCTTCCTCGTCTATGCATTTTTGTAGGACCTGGGAAATGCTGTGCTTGTAGAGTTGTCTGTTGATTACTGTGAATGCTTTGGATCGCCGACTGATGCGTCGGGCTTCTGCGACGTCTTGCAGTAGGGTGCCTTCGATTAGGAATCGAAGAAAAGGTCTTGCCCAGGCCGGGTCTTCGAGTGCTGCTGGTGCTTCGGCTTCGATTGCTTGGTTGTTTGTATCGTCGGCTGCGTTCGTTGCCGCCACCTGTGCTGGCTCATTTGTGTCGTCTTCTTCTGCGACTGCTTTGGGCTCCACTGGCTTTGCTTTTATTGATCTCTGATTGATGCTTTCGAGGAAAACTCTTGGTGGTATTGGTCCTCGAGTCGACCCGATGTTCGCGAGTTCGTCGGCTTCTGTATTGTTTGCTCTGGGGATGTAGTTGAGTTCACAGCCGTCGAATCCTCCTTCTAGCGTGTTGTAGAGATTCTAGTAAGCTGCCATGTTGTCTGCGACTGCGTTGCAGTCTCTCATCGCCCGCTGGACGACGAGGTTGGAGTCTCCATAGATCGATAGGCGAGTGGCACCGCAAGTCTTTGCCATGCGCATGCCGTGAATTAGCGCCTCGTACTTTGCTTCGTTGTTGGGGGCAGTGCTGAAATTGGTCTGGAGGATGTATTTGAGCTTCGTTCCTTTGGGGGAGACTAGGATGACGCCTGCTCCGGCTCCTTGCCGTCTTTTGGATCCATCGAAGTACATCGTCCATGAATTGGATAGGTCTGGGGGACCTGGTGTTTGGACTTTTGCCCACTCGACCAGGAAATCTGGGAGTACTTGGGCTTTGATTGCTGTTGGGTGTTTGAACTGCAGGTCTCGTGGGCTGAGCTCCATGTTCCACTCGGCGACTCGACCGGTTGCTCCGGGGTTGTTGAGGATGTCCGCGAGTGGTGCGCTGCTCACGATTGTGATGGAGTGTTCGTCGAAGTAGTGCGATACTTTCCTGGAGGTCATGATGATGGCGAGCAGGAGCTTCTGGTAGTGTGGATACCTCTGCTGTGGCTTTGTGAGTAGCGTGCTGAGGTAGTAGATTGGTCTTTGGATGCTCTGGATTTTCCCTTCTTCTTCCCGTTCGACAACGTGTACTGTGCTCACGACACTACTGCGTGCTTCTATGTAGAGATAAAACTTTTCCCTTTATTTAGGCACCGCCAAGATTGGTGGGGTCGAGAGGGTCTTCTTTAAGTCTGCGAATGCGTTGCTTGCTTCCTCGGTCCATTCGAATTTTTCTCCCTTTATCAGCAGTTTGTAAAATGGCAAAGTTCTTTCGCCCAACCTGCTGATGAAGCAGCTCAGTGCTGCGAGCTTTCCTGTGAGCTGTTGTATTCCTCTGATGTTGGTTGGCCTTTGCATCTTGGCGATTTCTTGGACCTTTTCCGGGTTTGCTTCGATTCCTCGGGCAGAGACCATGTATCCGAGAAGTTTTCCGGCTGGGATGCCAAACACACATTTTTTGGGATTGAGCTTAATCCTGTACTTGTTGAGGGCCGCGAATGTCTCGCGGAGGTCGTCGAGTAGCGTTTTTGCGCTGTAGGTTTTGATGACGATGTCATCCACGTAGACTTGAACGTTCCTGCCGATCTGGTCTCTCAAGCATGCTTGCATCATCCGCTGGTACGTGGCTCCCGCGTTTTTTAGGCGAAAGGCATTGTTTGGTAGCAGAATACTCCATAGGGGGTGATGAGTGAGGTGTGCTCTTCGTCTTCTTCCTTCATCCCGATCTGATTGTATCCCGAGAATGCGTCGAGGAAGGAGAGGAGGTCGCATCCTGCTGTGGAATCGATTATTTGATCGATTCTTGGCAGGGGGAAGTGGTCTTTTGGGCAGTGCTTGTTGATGGGCCCATGCTTGCGCGAGGTGACGATAGTTATTTCTCGCCCTTCGTTCGTAAACCCCAAGAGGAAGGCGTGATGTATCACAACAGAAAATTTCCCTCAGTAAAGATACCAAGGTTTGTCTCTAGTAGGACTACGGAGATGATAAGTAGGTGTCAGCGGCGCAACTGACGCGGACCTGCACACAGACACAAATAACTTTGTTCCCAACGAAGTTCAGAGAGGTTGTCAATCTCTCCGGTCTTGTTGTTCACAAAGGATCAAACACAAGGGATAATGATAGCAACTGAAAGTAATAGCAGAAAAGTAAATGAGTGTGGAAACAGTAATGAGGATATGGACCGGGATATGTGATGTTCACTAGTGATGTCTCTCTCCCAAAAGACGATAAAATTGCTATGCGAGGTGAACAAATTACAGAAGGGAAATTGACAGGATTATAAACGCACCGCAATGCTAACTATGCTACAAAAGAAAGGAAGAGGCTCAAAAGCATGGGCAGAACACCAAAATAAGTAGACCGAAATCCAACTGCATCTACTACTAATCATCCACCTTGAGATATCTATCCAGAACATCTCGCTGGTATTAAGTTGCGAGCCACACCCAAAGTGTAAACCCAAAGCAGCAGACAACTGCATTAAAAAGCACTTTGCGTAAAGTAAACAATCCTTGTAACCGCGGTTACAAGCACCGTTGTTTTCCCCCTTGTGGCAACAGCATATCCTCTAGACTCATGTTTCTGTCAGGCAAGAGTGCCATCAGGGGGCATGAACCCACAATCGAGCATAACGTTCCCTCTTGGGGTTACTACCTACTACTTGGCCAAAGCAATAAACAACAACGGAGAACATGCAAGAATTACTTAAGAACAAAAATATAAAAGATAAGAACCAAATATATTACTCTATCACAATCTGAACATAATCTCATAATCCATCAGATCCCATCAAACTCAGCATAGCAACAGCAGAAAGATTACAAAAGTGCCTCGATCATGTAGAGAAGCTCACGAGGTCTAAACCATGAAGAACAAAGAGGGGAGGAGAACATCACATAGCTACTGATCACGGACCCATGGTCCAAAAGAAACTACTCACGGCACATCCGGGAAGCATCCATGGTGGAGAGGAGACTCCCGGAGGTCAGCCCTCCCTCCGGCAGGGTGCCGGGAAGAGGTCTGCTGGTGCTCCCGATCTCGGAAGTGCGGAGGCGGCGGAACAGAGGCGAGATCGCGAAAAAGGGTTCTTCTCCTGAGGGTTTCTCGTCACGGAGAATATATAGGCGAAACGGGGCAGCCAGGGGGGCCACCAGGGGTCCAGGCGCCCCCCTGGCGCGGCCAGCCCCTAGGGCGCGCCACCAGGGCGCCTGGGCCCCTGGTGGTGGCCCTCTGGCCCCACTCAGGTCCTTCCGTTAGGTTCTTCTGCGCTGATTTTTTATCTGATTTTTCCCGAATTTTTGGAGCACTTTTTATATGGGGGAAAACTGAAATTGAAAAACAGCAGAAAACCGGAACTGGCACTGTGGTGCACTGAGTTAATAGGTTAGTCCAAATATGATCAAAAGTGTATGAAAGTGTATCTAGATCATAGCAATATCACACAAAACATGCATGGAGCAAGCAGAAATTATAGATACGTTTTGGACGTATCAACATCCCAAGCTTAATTCCTGCTCGTCCTCGAGTAGGTAAATGATAACAACATAATTTCTTTGGTGACATGCTAGCAACCATATAAGAACTTTAAAAATTAAAGCAATCAAGGTTAGAGATTCAATTCAAGTCATAACATGCAAGAGTCTATATTAGCATTGAAACAAGTAACAAAAGAACATTAGGTGCAAGAGCTCTCGCTGTCCGTGACTCGAATGTCTCAAAATGGTGTTTGCGTGCAAGAAGGGGGATAGGGAATACGAGAAAAATATTTATTTGTTGAGAACTCAATCTACTAAAGTTTCACACTTGGTCTTTTTCTGGAATCTTATCTTGACTCGTCCCCAGACTACTAGCCAGGTACAAGTCAATTTGATCCACTTCTTTTTTCAATATTTTGAGCACTCATGCAATGGATGAGCGTAAGCACGAGAGTTGACACTTAGGATGGCAAAGAGAGAAGTACGGAGGAGGAGGAAGACAAAAAGGAAAAGAAAGGCTCACATCAATGAGGACAATCATAGGCAAGACATGCAAAATGATAGATATGATGTGAGGAGTAGGGATTGCCATGCAACGGATGCACATATGAGCTAGGAAGCTCTCTAATGGAACTAGTGGGGGTGCATCTAACTTGCTCGCTCATGAAGACCTAGAGCTCGTTTGAGGAGGCTCATCCTTGGAATATGCAAGCCAAGTTCTATAGTGTGAAGGTCCCCACATAGCTATATGCATAATGATCATGTCTATGGAGTACAAGGATATATAGAGGGAGTACTAGTGTGGATCTCTCAAAAGAATTGTAGTGTTGCCCCTTTCTTTTTTTTTCTTTTTCTTTTTTTTTGTATTTTTTGTGGCCTCAAAGGCTCTTTCTATTTAACTCTCATTTGTCCTCTTTGGGATCTTTTATTGTGTCCACTTTGGGATCTTTTCCTCACTTAAGGGCAACACTCTATTTTACAAGAAGGTATAGGAAATCTTTCACACTTTACAAGGTACTCAAAATCATAAAGAACATGTAACTATCATGATGTATGCAATGTATGCGTCTGCCAGTGTAGCAGGAACATGTATGACATGAATGTCAAGTCATGAAGAGGTGGAAGTTGCATGGCAATATATCTCGGAAAGGCTATGGAAATGCCTTGATAGGTAGGTATGGTGGCTGTTTTGAGGGAAGATATAAGGAGGCTTATGATGACAGAGCGTATCATGCCAAGGGTTTGGATGTACCGGCGAAGGTGGACACCAACTCTCGGAGTGAGAAGAAAGCAATGCACGACACGGGAGAGGCTAGCAAAATATGGGAAGGTGGAAGTGTCAACTTTCAATACTTACATTAGTCCGAAGAACTCATGCACTTATTATCGGTAACTCTCAATCTAATAAGGAGGTTCACAAAGAGACAAGTACCCCGAGGAGAAGTGTATGGGGGTTTGGTTATCCTCGCGCGTCCTCGAGTCATGGTACATGAGTGTACTCTAATATTCGATCCCTCCAAAGATTAGTGATCTATCTAGTAGTTAGAGTTCTCAACTACTTGTTGTAGGTTTTGAAAATACACACAGATTGCCCAAAATACGACACCTATCACTAATAGGCTAGAGCTCTTGACACCAAAAGTTCATAAATTGCTCACACCAATACCTCAAAACTATTGCAAGTTACTACTAGAATTAAATAGCAACCTCAATTACCTACTTCCAACACAAAACACAACTCAGTGCAACAACCAACTCTCTTAAAAAGATAAACACGAAAACTAAAGAGAGTTCCAGCAACAAACTAAACAAAAGCCAAGGCTCTTGCTAAAGACAAACTAAGACTAAAACTAAACATGGCAGCAGCTATGAAAAGATAAAGAACACACAACAGCAAAAAGATAAGCAGGAAAAATCCTATGATGTGTTCTAGATTGGAGTGGAGCGTGTTTCTCTCCCACACAAAGTAAGATGGGGTCTAACTTGTTATGACCAGAAAGCAAAGCTAAAGAAAACTAAGAATAAAACCTAAGAGCGAGACGCTCCAAGCATAGCACATAACGCATGAAGTGATAAAAATATAGTGAGACGAAGGACGAACTGATGATTGTTGATGGAGAAGGGGATGCACGGGGTCATCCCCAAGCTTAGACGCTTGAGTCTCCTTGAATATTTATTGGGGATGCATGGGGGCATCCCCAAGCTTGAGTGCTTGACACTCCTGGATCTTCTTTCATCATCTTGCATCGCACACTTGAAAACTCCCTTCATACATAACTCATCATAAGCTGATTAGAGAGGTTAGTATCCTTAATAAAATAACTTTTCCCCACTGGATATAAAGATATTCTTGAAGAGCTACTGTTTCTCAAGAGTGCCAAAGAGTTTTTGCAAAGAAAAAGCAAGCTTAAGGTTTGCAAAAGTGAAGAGAGGCAAAATGTGGCAGAATCTGTGAAAAACAGAACAACAGGTAGTAGAGAATTCTTTGGGGGCACTTCTGCAACTCAAATAAAAAAACTCAGAACATACGAAAGTTTCACAATTGTATAGAGCATGCTGTCAAAAAAATACAGATCAAAAAATGATCTGGTGATTTTATTCGAATTTTTCTGTCAAGGGGCAGAATCTGTTTTCTGGACAGCATGTCACAACTTTTGCTTCCCTTATCATAAGAGGCTATAACTTGACACAAAGCTGAAAAATAAAGATACAATGATGTTGATACAGTAGTAACAAACATCAAGACACAACAAAAGCAAAAAGAAACCTAATTCGTTGTGGGATGCCTCCCAAAAGCGAATTCTTTTATGCCTTTAGCTAGGCTTAAAGATTATAAAAGATGCTCTCACAAGAGAATGGGAATTTTAGCAAAAGAGAGCATCAAGAAGCAAATTTGAAACACATTTAAGCCTAACCCACTTCCTATGCATAGGCATCTTGTAAGAAAATAAATCAAAGAAGCAAAAAGTGACATGCATAGGAAGGTGGAACAAGAACAACTTCGAAAGTTTCAGTGTAGAGAGAGGTGTTTTTGTCACATGGAAGTTTCTATAACCAAACTTTCCTCTCTCAAAGTAATTTTCAGTAATATCATGAACAACATCAAGAATATAACTATCATATAAATCATATTGTTCATGACCTAAAAGCACACGTGTATTGTTTTCAACACGGTTTTTAGGATCATAAGATAAATGCAACCCATCACATTGAGCTTTGATAGGAGGAAAATTCTCCGGAGTTGGAGATTTTAAAAGGACAATAGGACACTCAAGTGTGGGTGCGATAGCAAAAAATTCATGCTTAACATGTGGAACTATAGCAAGTTCATCTCCGTAAGCATCATCCATAGTGGCATCAAGGCCATAAGCATAGAAGGCATCAACTTCATCAAAAAGGGATATTTCAAAAGAATCCATAGGATCATAATACTCATATAAGGTAAGAGTCAAAGAGTTACTCTCATTAGAAGGTAGACATGGATGGCTCCATTCTTCCTCCTTTTGTTCGTCACTCTCCTCCTCTTCTTCATCCAAAGAGCTTTCAGGTTCAGTAATTTCTTCTTCTATAGAGTCCTGCAAAACATTAGTCTCTTCCTTTGGGGGAGAGATTCTCTCAAGATGATCAATAATATAATAATTTGCATCATAATTTTCCAAACAATAGTTAAGTATAGCAAGACTCTCAGATTTGTAAGGGGCGTCATCAATATTTTCAAGAAAAGAAGTAATTTCATAGGCACCCTTAAAAGCAACAAATTCTTCTATTTGTTCTGCATCATAAAAATCATAATTTCCCTTAGCATAAGAAGCTAAGGTTTCATCCTCATTGTACTCACATTGGAAAGCAAGGTGTTTGTGCCTCATAAAGCAACAAGATTCATCCCTGCAGAAAGATATATTATATATTGAGCACAACTTTTTAGCATACTCATACGATTGATGTATGAGTCTCCATAAGTGTATCCCTTTTTGAGACAAGCGGTATTCCTTGTAATATTCTTGTTGATCCTCGGTGAATCCTCCATGCCAATAAGATCTTGTTTCAAAGAAGTTAGACATTGATTGGCAAGTAAGGAGCTAGACATACTATATTTTTTTTGATTTTTGATATAGGACACAAAGATAAAAACTGAAAGGTAAACTAACAAGACTAAAAAAACAAAGGTAAAGGGTAGTGTGCAACTCCCCTATCTTAGCACTCGGAGTCCCCGGCAACGGCGCCGGAAATTCTTTGCTTGCGCGAGGTGATGATAGTTATTTCTCGCCCTTCGTTCGTAAACCCCAAGAGGAAGGCGTGATGTAGCACAGCAGAAAATTTCCCTCAGTAAAGATACCAAGGTTTGTCTCCAGTAGGACTCCGGAGATGATAAGTAGGTGTCAGCGGCGCAACTGACGCGGACCTGCACACAGACACAAATAACTTTGTTCCCAACGAAGTTCAGAGCGGTTGTCAATCTCTCCGGTCTTGTTGTTCACAAAGGATCAAACACAAGGGATAATGATAGCAACTGAAAGTAAAATCAGAAAAGTAAATGAGTGTGGAAACAGTAATTAGGATATGGACCGGGATACGTGATGTTTAGTAGTGATGTCTCTCTCCCAAAAGACGATAAAATCGCTATGCGAGGTGAACAAATTACAGAAGGGCAATTGACAGGATTATAAACGCACCGCAATGCTAACTATGCTACAAAAGAAAGGAAGAGGCTCAAAAGCATGGGCAGAACGCCAAAATAAGTAGACCGAAATCCAACTGCATCTACTACTAATCATCCACCTTGAGATATCTATCCAGAAAATCTCGCTGGTAATAAGTTGCGAGCCCCACCCAAAGTGTAAACCCAAAGCAACAGACAACTGCATTAAAAAGCACTTTGTGTAAAGTAAACAATCCCTGTAACCGCGGTTACAAGCACCGTTGTTTTCCCCCTTGTGGAAACAGCACATCCCCTAGACTCATGTTTCTGTCACTCAAGCGTGTCATCAGGGGGCATGAACCCACAATCGAGCATAACGTTCCCTCTTGGGGTTACTACCTACTACTTGGCCAAAGAAATAAACAGCAACGGAGAACATGCAAGAATTACTTAAGAACAAAAATATAAAAGATAAGAACAAAATATATTACTCTATCACAATCTGAACATAATCTCATAATCCATCAGATCCCATCAAACTCAGCATAGCAACAGCAGAAAGATTACAAAAGTGCCTCGATCATGTAGAGAAGCTCACGAGGTCTAAACCATGAAGAACAAAGAGGGGAGGAGAACATCACATAGCTACTGATCACGGACCCATGGTCCAAAAGAAACTACTCACGGCACATCCGGGAAGCATCCATGGTGGAGAGGAGACTCCCGGAGGTCGGCCCTCCCTCCGGCAGGGTGCTGGGAAGAGGTCTGCTGGTGCTCCCGATCTCGGAAGCACGGCGGCGGCGGAACAAAGGCGAGATCGCGAAAAAGGGTTCTTCTCCTGAGGGTTTCTCGTCACGGAGAATATATAGGCGAAAGGGGGCAGCCAGGGGGGCCACCAGGGGTCCAGGCGCCCCCTGGCGCGGCCATCCCCTAGGGCGCGCCACCAGGGCGCCTGGTGGTGGCCCTCTTGCCCCACTCAGGTCCTTCCGGAAGGTTATTCTGCGCTGATTTTTTATCTGATTTTTCCCGAATTTTTGGAGCACTTTTTATATGGGGGGAAACTGAAATAGAAAAACAACAGAAAATAGGAACTGGCACTATGGTGCACTGAGTTAATAGGTTAGTCCAAATATGATCAAAAGTGTATGAAAGTGTATTTAGATCATAGCAATATCACAAAAAACATGCATGGAGCAAGCAGAAATTACAGATACGTTTTGGACGTATCAGCCCGTAGTCGACGCACATCCTCAGTACCTCGGTGTCCTTTTTAGGGACTAGGACAGGGTTTGCTATCCATGTTGCTTTCTTTGTCTCTCTGATGAACTGTGCGTCGAGTAGTCGATTGATTTCTTCTCCGATTGCTCTGCGTTTGGGCTCTGAGAACCGTCGCATCGCCTGTTTTACTGGCTTCGTGTTTGGCTTAATGTGGAGCGCGTGTTCCGCGAATTCTTGTGGTATCCCGGGCATGTCGGCTGGGCACCAGGCGAAAATTTCCATTCTTCGCGAAGGAAAGTTATGAGGGCGGTTGCTTGCTCTCCTGGAAGGTGGGCATATACGCGGACTGTCTTCTCTGAGTCTGTTGGGTGTACTTGGTGTGTGATCGTGTCGCTGTCGACGCTGAAGTCGCGACCGAATTCCTTTGTCTCACTTTTGTTTGCTAGTGGAAATATGCTTTTGTCCGTCGCCATGGCTATTTCTTTGAGCTGTTTTTGGGATCCGAATGTGTCTGAGACTTTGTGGAAATCGCGGTCGCACTGGTCCGATTTGACGAAGCTTCCCTTGACTGTGATGATTCCTGCAGGTCCTGGCATCTTGAGCTTGAGATATGCATAGTGTGGAACCACCATGAACTGTGCGAACGCCGGTCGCCTGAGTATGGCGTGATACTGCGACTGCCAGTCGAGCACTTCGAACTCGAGTGCCTGCTTTGCGAAGTTGCGTTTGCTGCCAAAGATCACATCAAGCTGTATTGCTCTGATGGAGGTTGCTGCTTCGCCTGGGACTACGCCATATATTGTGGTTCCTGACTTCCTCCACACTGATCGTGGGATGAACATCTTGCGTAGAGTGCTGGCGAAGATTATGTTTAGACTGCTGCCTCAGTCCATGAAGATTCTGTCCATGTCGTATCCTCCGATCTGCGCTTCGAGGACTAGGGGTGCATGCCCAGGCCTCAGGACTGCGGGCGGATGGTCGCTTTGTGAGAAGGTGATGCTGGTCTCGGCGCCGCTTAGTTGGTGAATTTCAGTTGCCTTTAGGTCTTCGGCTACTTCGGCCTGCAAGGTGTAGGAATCTTGCTTTGCTTTCGAGGGAATTCCTTCTTGGATCATGCAGATTCGTCCCTAGGACGCGGGGTATTGCTCCTCTGTACTTGGTGCGGGTGACTGCATGCTTCTTCGAGTGTGTTTGGCTTCACCCTGCTTCTCCTCCTTGAGGCTGTTGGAGAGTTCGCTGAATAGGCAACAGTCTCCCAGTGTGTGGCTTGCTCTAAGGTGTCCTCGACTGTCTTCAAAACAATGAATCGCGCAAGGTCCTTCCAGTTGCTCTTTGGCTGTGAGTTTTCTGGAATCTTGGGTCGAGTTCTATTCCGTCGCTGAGTTGATTGCGGATGAAGTTGGCGAATTCGTCTGGCCTTCGATCCGTGTCGTAGTAGTCCCCGGACCGTGTCTCGGAGTCGCTGTCTTGGCGCGTGGTGGAAGTCCGGGCGGTGGCGGGTCGTCGACTGATGGGCGAGCCTTTGGACACGCGCCGCGACTCCTCGAGTGGGATTCTTGAGTAGCCTCCTTGTGCTTGTCTTCTGGGTCGTCGAGTTCTTTTCCGTTGGTGATGGATCTGGCAGTCGTCGAGGTGATGGGCTTGGTTCTGCTGCAGGCTGGGTGAAGGAGACGCTTGCGGTGAACTTGAATCTCTCGAGCGGATTGGATCTGGCTCTAGTCCTCGAGTCTCGATCTGTTGAAGGCGGGACCGCCGAGATCGTGATTCCAACCTGTGTAGTTCCCACAGACGGCGCCAATTGACGGGGGTCAACCCCGGCAAATCCCATGGTCAGGGACCCTGGGTTAGTCATAGAGATGGAACATGTTGGACGATACTCGTCGGCTAACAGGAGAAGCACTTCCTGCTCGATATTATTACGTGAGGGGGCGATTACAGTGGAGGCCAAGGCGAGTTCTCGCAAGGCTAGGATGAGTAGATGCGTATTGAGATGAGATAGACGTCTCCCCTCCCAGCATTTATATACTAGGCTAGGTCTTAGCGAGTCCGTGCTAGGTTACATAGGTAGTTTCCTAATCCTAGTCCTGCCTTGTACGCCAAGTTGCACCTTCCATGTTAGTCGCGGACTCCTACGTTGGTGCTTGGTTGGGCCAATCGTGGGCTTGTCGCAGCTTCCCAACGGGCCTTCTGTCTTCATGCGCACCAGGTAGCCTCACATGTAGGAGTCGTGGGGTCACCCCCTCGTCAGTTGGGATCCTATGATTAAAATTAAGTTGAATAACTTTTCTTGCTATGCTTTATGTGATGTTGGAGCTAGTACCTCTGTTATGCCCAAAAGAATGTATGATATATTTGAATTGAAACCTTTTGATACTTGTTCTTTTGGTGTTCGTCTTGCCGATTCTTCCGTAAAGAAACCTTTCGGGAAGATAGATGATGTTCTTATCATTGTCAATGAAAATTATTTTCCCGTTGATTTTACTATTATGGACATTGAATGTGAACCTTCTTGTCCAATTATTTTGGGACGTCCTTTTCTTCGCACCGTGGGTGCTGTTGTTGATATGAAAGAAGGGATTATAAAATTCCAATTCCCTCTCAAGAAAGGGATGGAACACTTCCCTAGGAAAAATATTAAGTTGTCTTTTGAGTCCGTCACACGGGCTAGTTATTTTCTTGAAAAGACTTGATTTATTTGCATTAAGCCTAGCTAATGGCTTTAAAGAAGCGCTTTCGGGAGGCAGCCCGCAACGAATTTAGGTTTTCATTTTTGTTTTTATTCTGTTTTTAGTGGTATTGATGATTTTTACTACTGTAGCAGCATCATTGTATCTTTACTTTTCAAGCTTTGTGCCTTTTATAGCCTCATACGACAAGGGAAGTGAAAGTAGTGACATGCTGTCCAGAAAACAGATTCTGTCCTCGTGACTAGAAAAATCAGAGAAAAATCCCAGTTCATCTTTTTGAGCTGAATTTTTTACACCGCGTGATCTATACAATTATGAAACTTTAGTATGTTATGAGTTTTTTTATTTGAGTTGCAGAAGTATCCCTAAAAAATTCTTTACTACCTGCTGGTCTGTTTTTCACAGATTCTGTCCTGTTTTGCCTTTTCTTCGTTTTGCAAACCTTAAGCTTGCTTTTTCTTTGAAAAAACCTTTTGGAAATCGTGAGAAACAGTAGCTCTTCAAGATTATCCTTATTTATAGTAGAGAAAAATTATTTTATTATGGGTACTAACCTCGCTAATCAGATTATGATGAGTTATGTATGATGGGCGTTTTCAAGTGTGCGAGGGAAGATGATGAAAGAAGATTAAGAAGTGTCAAGCGTTCAAGCTTGGGGATTCCCCCATGCACCCCCAAGAAATATTCAAGGAGACTCAAGTGTCTAAGCTTGGGGATGCCCCCATGCATCCCCTTCTCCATCGATAATTATCAGTTCGTCTCTCGTTTCACTATATTTTTATCACTTCATGCGTTATGTGCTATGCTTGGAGCGTCTCGCTCTTAGGTTTTATTTTTAGTTTTCTTTAGCTTTGCTTTCTGTTCATAACAAGTTAGAACCCAGATTTCTTTGTGTGGGAGAGAAACACGCTCCACTTCCAGAATTTAGAACACAACATAGGACTTTTCATGCTTATCTTTGCTGTGTGTGTTCTTTATCTTTCCGTAGCTACTGTCATGTTTTTCTCTTAGCTTTCATGCTTATATTTTTAAGAGCTTTTGTTTAAGTTTGTTTCTGTAACTCTTTTGAGTTTTCATGTTTATCTTGTTTAGAGAGTTTGCCTGTTGCACTGAGTTTTGTGTCTTGACTTGAAGTAGGTAATTGAGGTTGCTATTCTTTTTGTAGTAGTAACTTGCAGTAGAAGTGTTGTTTTGAGTAATGTTTGGACTTTTGGTGTCAAGAGCTTTAGCCTATTAGTGATAGATGTCGTATTTTGGGCAATCCGTGTTTATTTTCAAAACCTACAAAATTAGTTGAGAACTCTAGCTACTAGATGGATCACTACTCTTCTGAGGGGTCGAATATTAGAGTACACTCACGTACCATGAGTCGAGGATGCGCAAGGATAACCAAACCCCCCATACACTCCTCCTCGGGGTACTTTTCTCTTTGTGAACCTCCTTACTAGATTGAGAGTTACCGATAATAAGTACATGAGTTTTTCGGACTAATGTGAGTATTCAAAAGTTAACACTTCCACCTTCCCATGTTTTTCTAGCCTCTCCTGTGCCGTGCATTGCTTTCTTCTCACTCCGAGAGTTGACGTCCACCTTCGCTGGTACATCCAAACCCTTGGCACGATACGCTCTGTCATCATAAACCTCCTTATATCCTTCCTCAAAACAGCCACCATACCTACCTATCAAGGCATTTCCATAGCCTTTCCGAGATATATTGCCATGCAACATCCATCTTCTCATGACTTGATCTTCATTTCATACATGCTACTTGCTTGATCGATGAGCCGCATGTTAGTTGGGCCTTGCCCTAATCATTGCTACATGACGCGCTAGTATCATTGCATATCTTGCTACACTGGCAGCGGCATACATTTGCATACATCATGATAGTTACATCTTCTGTATGATTTGAGTACTTTGTAAAGTGTGAAAGATCTTCTATACTTTTTGTAATATATAGAGTGTTGCCACTAAAGTGAGGAAAAGATCCCAAAGTGGACAAATCAAAAGATCCCAAAGAGGACAAATGAGAGAGGAATAGAAAGAGCCATTGAGGCCACCAAAAAATACAAAAAAATAGAAAAAAGAGAAAAAGAAATAAAAAGAGAGAAGGGAGGCACACTACTATTCTTTTTGAGAGATCCACACTCATACTCCATAGAGATTATCATTCATGCATATAGCTATGTGGGGACCTTCACACTATAGAACTTGGCTTGTATATTCCAATGATGAGCCTCCTCAAATGAGCTCTAGGTCTTCTTGAGCAAGCAAGTTGCATGCACCCCCACTAGTTCCATTGGAGAGCTTACCTTAGCTCATATGTGCATCCATTGCATGGCAATCCCTACTCCTCACATCATATCTATCATTTGGATTTCTCTCGCCTATGATTGTCCTAATTGATGTGAGCCTTTCACACCTTTTTGTCTTCCTCCTCCACCTTTTTCTCTCTTTGCCATCCTAAGTGTCAGCTTTCTTGCTTACGCTCATCCATTGCATGAGTGCTCAAAATGTCGAAAAGGAGTGGATCATTTTGACTTGTACCTGGCTAGTGGTCTGCGGATGAGTCAAGATAAGATTCCAAAGAAGACCAAGTGTGAAACTTTAGTAGATTGAGTTCTCAACTAAAAAATACTTTTTCTCATATATCCCTATCCCCTTTCTTGCACGCAAACACCATTTGGAGACATTCGAGTCACGGACAGCGAGAGCTCTTGCACCTTTATGTTCTTATGTTGCTTGTTTCAATGCTAAATATAGACTCTTGCCTGTTATGACTTGAATTGAATTACATGCCTTGATTGATTTACTTAAAAGTTCTTATATGGTTGTTAGCATGTCACCACAGAAATTATGCTTGTTATCATTTACCTACTCGAGGACGAGCAGGAATTATGCTTGGGGATGTTGATACGTCCAAAACGTATCTATAATTTCTGCTTTCTCCATGCCTCTTTTGTGTGATATTGCTATGATATTGATGAACTTCCATACACTTTTGATCATATTTGGACTAACCTATTAACTCAGTGCACCCCAGTGCCAGTTCCTATTTTCTGCTGTTTTTCTATTTCAGGTTTCCCCCTTATTAAAAGTGCAAGAAAAATTCCGGAAAAAATATAGGAAAAATTAGCGTACCGGAAGCTTCGCGAAGAGCCCGAGAGGGGCCAGATGGGAGCCAGGGGGCCCAGCCGGCCAGAGGGCGCGGCCCCACCCCTGGCCGCGCCAGGTGGCGCCTGGAGCCCCTGGCCCACCTCTGGCTGCCCCCTTTCGCCTATTTATTCCCCGTGAAGAGAAACCCTCAATGTCGGGACCCGGGGTTAGCGTATGCAAGCCTCGCTACAACACAATCATATGGAGAGCCGAGAACCGTACCCACTTGTCTAAGCAGACAAGGCCAAGCACAGAACGTTCTCGGAAAGCATCGAACGTGAGGGGCATCCCATCCAGGCCGGATGATCAACTGAAATGGGTCCTCATCGTCCGCACACAAGTCTAAATGATATGGGTGGTGAACTCCCATACTCATAGACAAGTCGCCTCAACCATACTATCGATTGTATTATAACCCTTACATAGATTTACTCCAACCCGATCACTTAGTCGGGGTCTAGGGCGGGCTCGATCATACATCAAAGTGTGCACGAGACAGAGTCTCGAATAATCGCATCGCGATGCCCCAAGCTGCGCACATCTAAGGGCCACTTGGTGTATAAAAGACCGCCAGCCAGATCACAACTAAGGTCTCGAAAACCCATACTAAGACATGCATGTTATAAACATACACGCAACACACATGCCTTGTATGAACAGCAGGTATCATTGCAATTCTCTACAAAGTATATATCTTTATTAATAACTCTTACAGAGTGCACACAGAGATCACAAGCATGTGATCCAACATTACAACAAACAAGCGGAAGCAAGTAGGTCTGAGTACAGACAAGTTTAAAAAATGGCTTAGAGAAGCCTTATCTAAAAACAAGCCCTCCACGAGGGAACCAGTCGTCTGACTGGGACTACACTAGCTTGGTCTTGGTCTAAGTCTTCATTCTTCGAGCTTCAGGTAGAAGCCACCATCGGGGTCGGTGGGTTCATCTAAAACATAGATTAAGCAAACGTGAGTACAAAATCGTACTCAGCAAGACTTACATAGGAGCTATACTACTCATGCATATGTATCAAGGTAAAGGGAGGTGGAGTTTCACTTGCAGAATTGCCATCTTTGACTTGGCTAATCCTGAACTACGAGTAACAGACTTTTGAGGTAAGAAGCGTACACGAGTCCACTACATCTCTTCAACCAATTACACCACTATGGTTACTTCCTCGACTTCCCCACGAGGAGTACACCATAGCACTCACACTTATCTTGGTGTATTTTAGAAGTATCCGGTTCAAGTTATCTAATAATCAAGCTAAGCTTTCCAAGCAGTCCATAACCGCGGACACGGCTATTCGAATAGTTTTGTTAACCCTGCAGGGGTGTACCGCTACACACACGTGCCATCAGTTACCGCCTTTTGAGTGTCACCGTTCAAGAGATGACTGCGAGGATGCCACCACAACCGTTACCTCATAGCCGATCTAGTCCATGAAAGCCGCCTATCTGGGTTGTCTTCCACTATCGTGAACCCGGCCGGTTTACCGAAGTGGACCAAGACGATGTGTGCGTGGTGCGAAAGCCGGTCTCGGATGAGCCGTTCTCTCACTTGGCTACCAGGCCACAATACTTACAGAAATCCGAACTACTGCGACATCTGGACATCGAAGGGGATGAGTTAGTAGGTTGAGAGGGGTCAGTGAGCCCAATGTGTGGTTGTACTCTTCATCTTGGATCAGCACACAAGAACTCGGTGCTTAAGGCGGTGTTCAACGAGACAACCCACTGTGTACTCCTACACAACCTCTCATCGTTCACCTTGTATTAGGGTAGATTCACCAACACGTTTCACTTTCATCAACACCATGTTTATGATCATCCCGACTCACATCATAAGCAACCTCATTGTACCACTAAGCATGCAATAAGCAGTAACAGTTGCAGGGGTCACATGATATCAACCAACTCCTACATCTGCTAGGATTGTGGTTTGCTTACTACTGTGACAAGATGATAGGTCATGCAAAGGATATGGGTTCAACTATGCGATAGAAACGTTATCATGGTGATCATCCTAAACAATGCATAAGCGAGACATGAGAGGGAAATGGGATTTTATCGACATGATCAATGGGGGTTTGCTTGCCTTGCTGACGAGGTTCGGGTTCTGGGTCTTCAACGAAGGGGGTGATCTCGAGTTCCGGATCCACTTTTATCCGAGCAAACAATATAAACAAAGCATAAATAAGTTGCAATGCTCAAGCACATGATTATGTTGTCAAATGTTGTGAATTGCATTGATGTGATCTAGGTTCCATTTGCAACAAGTTAATTGAAGTTGATTTGAAAGTGAATTCAAATTCAAACTCCAAATGTATTTAAATTGGTCCAAGTTGCATTTGCTAGAATTTGCATTTTGTAATCCAAATGATGATGTGTGTGATAAGCTTCTGAAGTGTAGGTGAAATGTAGCATAATTCCATGGTCCAAGTTGCAAAAGCATTTGATTTGAATTTGAAATAATTCCAAATAATTCAAATGACATATGCTACTGGTCCCATTTTAAAATCAACTCCAACATAGCTGAAAGTTGCATATTTGGAAAGATAATTTTCTCCTGATCATTTTTCATATATTATTTGCTATATTTGGAGTTAGGATGAATTAATTATGAATTTCCAAAGTTTGTCCTATTTTCTGGAATTTCTGGAAATTCTCTGATTTAAATTAATTCTTTTTGATTTATTGCGTCAGCAGGGGGGTTAACCAGTCAAACTGACTAGGGGGCCCCACTGGTCAGCCTCTGCGGGTTTAATCCCGTGGTTAACTTAATTAAGCCGAGGGATTAGGGGCTAGGGCCCCACTGTCAGTGGCTAACGGGGGGGGGGGGGATTAGTGGTTAACTTAACCACGGCCACGTCAGCGCTGCCGACGACATGTCGACGGCGACACCCGACGCGGCGGCGATCCACTGGACGACGACTCCGGCGACCAAACGGCACGCCGCGACCACCAATCGACTCTACGTGCTTGCGCGCTTCACCCAGGGCACGACAGCGTCACCGGGGACTACAGGAGTGACGCCGGCGACGACGTTGGCGGAAACAGAAGTCCGGCGACATCGGAATCGCTCTCTGGAGCGCCATTTGGACCGGGGCTTGGCGTGTTGGATTGCTGCGATCACCTGGAGCACTGTAGGCTAGAAGGGGGAGGCGCTGGAGCACGGGAGCGAGCTCTAGGTCATCCATGGCGGCGACGGAGCTCGGCTCCCATGGCGGTCGTGCTAAGAGGAAGAGCGGGGCTAAAAGAGGTTGGGGGAAAAGATCAGCGGCTCACCAGAAGCGCGATGGAGCAAACGACAGGGGCGGGGAGGCTCTGGTGGTGGCGCAATTTCACTGCAGCTTCCGGCGGCCGGCGGCGAAGACGAAGAAGGGGGCGGAGGCTACGGGGCACATGGGCTCGATTCCTTCTGCATCTTGGCGTAGTCGACGATGCGCAAGACGATGGACATCACGTCGGGGTCCGAGGAGGTCGCTGGCCACGCTTGCTCGGAGCCATGGCGACGGCAGTGTTCGGGCGGCGACGAAATCCGGCGAGAGAGGACACGGGAGAGCACAGGGAGAGGGGGAAGTGGTCCACGACGCCTCAGGACGTGTCCAGACGCCGGGACGTGGACGGGGAAAGCAGGAGGTGGCGATGAGCTCGTCGGCGGCGCGGTGGCATGCTGCATGCATTCCACCGAGCAGCTTCGGGGCGTGGGGAGGTAGATGACAAGAGGGGAGGTGGGCCTGGGCTGCTGCTGGGCCGCGGGGTTTAAGTTGGGCTTCTTCCCAGGTTAGTTTCCTTTTTCTTATTTTCTTCTGTTTTCTTTTCTGCAATTGTTTTGTCCTAGCTAAAAAAATAGCTAGACATTTTCTAAAATGCTACAAATTTTTATGTGGCCTCAATATATATAGAGTTAACCACTTATAAAATTTGAGCATTTTTAAAATTCAAAACATTTGAATTTTAAATCAAATAGGGTATTTATTTAATTTCCAAGCCATTATTTGAAAATTAGAAAATCCCATGGGCATAGGAAAATACCCAAACCACTTTTAAAATGATCAACACCATTTATAGGAATTTTCCAAACATTCAAATGATTTTTGGAAAAAGATTTTTATCTGGCCATTTGATTTAATTTCTCAGGGCTTTTCTTTTCCCCATTTTTGAATTTTCTTTTTGAATTTTTGCATGATGCAAGGTAGCACTTGATCCTAGCACATACCTAACTTGGGGTTGTGACAACTCGCCCCCACTCAAAAGAATCTCGTCCCGAGATTCAGAAGTCTGCGGGAGGAAGGTGCGGTACTCGGCACGGAGACGGTCTTCTCTTTCCCACGTGGCTTCTTTCTCAGAGTGGTGTGACCATTGCACTTTCAGAAACCTAATGTTCTGACGACAAGTGACACGCTCTGCGGAATCAAGAATACGAACGGGGTATTCTCGATAAGAAAGGTCATCTTGGAGATCAAGCGTTTCATGGTCGACTTCGCGGATGGGGTCCTTGAAGCAACGCCTTAGTTGGGACACATGGAATACATCATGTACTCGGGAAAGGTGCGGGGGTAGTTCAAGTTGGTAGGCAACTTCTCCACGTTTAGAAATAATGCGGAAAGGTCCGATGTAACGTGGGGCCAACTTGCCTTTGATACCGAAACGTTGGGTTCCCTTCAGAGGAGTAACCCGAAGGTAAGCCTTCTCATCCAGATTGTAGCTCTCTTGCCTATGATGACGATCATAGTAGCTTTTCTGACGAGACTGGGCTGCTTTCAATTGATCACGAACAATGCGAACTTGCTCTTCTGCTTCCTTGATCATATCCGGTCCAAAGAATTGTCTTTCACCGGTTTCTGACCAGTTTAGTGGTGTTCGACATCGTCGTTCATAAAGGAGTTCAAAAGGAGCCATGTTCAGACTAGATTGAAAACTATTGTTATAAGCAAATTCGGCAAATGGAAGAGACTTCTCCCAATTCTTTCCGGATGAGATAACACAAGCTCTGAGCATGTCTTCAAGAATTTGGTTAACCCTTTCGAATTGACCGCTAGACTGAGGATGGAAAGCTGTACTAAAGGAGAGATGAGTTCCCATAGCATTTTGAAAGCTTCCCCAGAATCTAGAGGTGTAAAGGCTACCACGATCAGAATTGATTTCCAAAGGAACACCGTGAAGGGATACAATTCTAGAGATATACAAGTCCGCTAACTGGCTAGCAGTTATAGACTCGCGAACCGGAAGGAAGTGAGCAACTTTGGAAAGCCTATCTATGACAACGAAGATGGCATTGTTTCCTTTCTGGGTTTTTGGAAAGCCGGTGATGAAATCCATACCGACTTTGTCCCATTTCCACTCGGGAATAGACAAAGGTTGAAGTGTACCAGCAGGTCTTTGATGTTCTGCCTTAATGCGACGACAAACATCACATTCGGCAACAAATTGAGAAATGTCTCTCTTCATCCTAGTCCACCAAAATCTCTGGCGTAGATCTCGGTACATATTTGTGCTACCGGGATGAATTGAGAGGGGTGTGTTATGGGCTTCTTTGAGGATGAGTTGCCTTAGTTCCTTATTCTTAGGTACTATCAAACGATTTTCAAAGAATACCGTTCCCTTGCTATCTGTGGAGAAACATTTAGCAACTCCGCTAGCAATGTTCTCTTTAATCCGGCGAACACCTCGTGCACGCCTTTGGGCAACTATGATTTGATCCTCAAGAGTTGGTTTCGCCACCAAGGTAGAAAGATAGCCATGAGGAACAATCTCAAGATTGAGCTTGCGAAAGTCCTCATGAAGATGTGGTTGATACTGCTGTAACATGAGGTTGTTACAGTACGACTTACGACTTAGTGCATCAGCCATGACATTGGCCTTGCCTGGGGTGTAAGAAATTACTACGTCGTAATCTTTTATCAACTCAATCCAGCGTCTTTGCCTGAGATTAAGATCTGGCTGGGTGAAAATATATTTGAGGCTTTGGTGGTCGGAATAAATCTTGCAACGGTTACCAAGGAGGTAATGTCGCCAAGTTGTTAGGGCATGAACTACGACAGCGAGTTCAAGGTCATGGGTAGGATAGTTCTCTTCATGTGGCCGCAACTGGCGTGAAGCATAAGCTACCACATGTCGATCTTGCAGAAGTATGCATCCTAACCCTTGCCGTGAGGCATCACAATAGATCTCGAAATCCTTTTTGGTGTCTGGAGGTGCAAGTACGGGTGGAGAAGTCAATCTTCTTTTTAGCTCTTGAAAGCTTTCCTCGCACTTGGGAGTCCATAAGAATTTCTTATCTTTCTTGAGGAGTTCAGTTAGAGGCTTTGCAACTTTAGAAAAGTTCTCGACGAAGCGACGGAAATAGCTGGCTAGGCCAAGAAAACTCCTAACTTGCTTAACCGATTCAGGTGGAGTCCAGTCAAGGACGGCCTGAACTCTCTCGGGATTCACAGCAATGCCTTTTGCAGAAATCACGTGGCCTAAGTAGGTCACTTCTGGTAGCCAGAATTCACACTTGGAGAATTTAGCGTACAGGCGATGCTCTCTAAGCTCCATCAATACCAGCCTTAAGTGTTCGGCATGATCTCCTTCGTTCTTTGAGTAGATGAGAATATCATCGAGATAAACCACAACAAATTTATCTAGGTACTCCATGAAGATCGAATTCATCAAGCGTGAGAATGTGGCGGGGGCATTGGTTAAACCAAAGGACATGACGGTGTACTCGTAAAGACCATAACGAGTAGTGAAAGCCGTCTTGGGAATGTCCTCGCTTCGGATCTTGATTTGATGATAACCTAATCTCAAATCCATCTTGGAGAAGACGGAGGATCCTGCAAGTTGATCATAAAGATCATTGATCCTGGGCAGTGGGTATTTGTTCTTTATCGTCGCTAAATTTAGCGGGCGATAGTCTACGCACATCCTTTCTGTTCCATCTTTCTTCTTTACGAACAGAACGGGGCAACCCCATGGCGATGAGCTAGGGCGGATGAAGCCTTTTGCCAACGAAGCATCAAGTTGGGTTTTTAGCTCAGCCAACTCATGTAGGGCCATTCTATATGGGCGTATGGAAATTGGGGTTGTGCCTGGTATAAGGTCTACTATGAATTCTACACATCTGTCGGGTGCCTAGGTTCAAAGAGTTGGGTTACTGGATGGTTTTCCTGAGGATGACCATGGCTTACTAGGGGCTACAACAGATATGTCAGAGTAGCAAAGTACCCCAACACTATGGTTAGTGTGGTTCTTCTTGCTAGAAGACATCTAAAGTGGGAGGAAGAGCTGCAATTGAATCACCATAGGTTTCTAGAAGAAAATCTACATCAAACTCTATAGAACTTCCAGGAATGCCACCTAGAAGTTCTTCTGGAAGGACATCCGAAATAGAGGGAAAGATTTTTCAAACGCATCAGATTATGAAGAAACCTGGAATGACTCGGACAGCATAACGGCTGTAATTGCAAGAAAACAATTTCCTTTCAATGTAGATACAACACTTACGTAATACGATGTAAGAAATCAGCATTACAAAAATGCTAGGAAAACCGGACACAACTTTCCTACGGCTATAAGCAAGCAAACAACGAGATGTTCTAATCAGACAGAGGAGATCCTAGTCCTATCTTCCCGTAGAATAAGATGAGGGTGACTCTGAACTCAGAACGAAGGGGGTAAGGAGAAAAGAAGCGTTACGTTGTTCCCTTATATACCCAGAGTAACTATATCACTATAGAATGCTAGACTCGACTTCGGCCAAGGCTGATAATCCTACAGTCAGTCCTGCTCTGATACCAAGTCTGTCGGGACCCGGGGTTAGCGTATGCAAGCCTCGCTACAACACAATCATATGGAGAGCCGAGAACCGTACCCACTTGTCTAAGCAGACAAGGCCAAGCACAGAACGTTCTCGGAAAGCATCGAACGTGAGGGGCATCCCATCCAGGCCGGATGATCAACTGAAATGGGTCCTCATCGTCCGCACACAAGTCTAAATGATATGGGTGGTGAACTCCCATACTCATAGACAAGTCGCCTCAACCATACTATCGATTGTATTATAACCCTTACATAGACTTACTCCAGCCCGATCACTTAGTCGGGGTCTAGGGCGGGCTCGATCATACATCAAAGTGTGCACGAGACAGAGTCTCGAACAATCGCATCGCGATGCCCCAAGCTGCGCACATCTAAGGGCCACTTGGTGTATAAAAGACCGCCAGCCAGATCACAACTAAGGTCTCGAAAACCCATACTAAGACATGCATGTTATAAACATACACGCAACACACATGCCTTGTATGAACAGCAGGTATCATTGCAATTCTCTACAAAGTATATATCTTTATTAATAACTCTTACAGAGTGCACACAGAGATCACAAGCATGTAATCCAACATTACAACAAACAAGCGGAAGCAAGTAGGTCTGAGTACAGACAAGTTTAACAAATGGCTTAGAGAAGCCTTATATAAAAACAAGCCCTCCACGAGGGAACCAGTCGTCTGACTGGGACTACACTAGCTTGGTCTTGGTCTGAGTCTTCATTCTTCGAGCTTCAGGTAGAAGCCACCATCGATGTCGGTGGGTTCATCTAAAACATAGATTAAGAAAACGTGAGTACAAAATCGTACTCAGCAAGACTTACATAGGAGCTATACTACTACTGCATATGTATCAAGGTAAAGGGAGGTGGAGTTTCACTTGCAGAATTGCCATCTTTGACTTGGCTAATCATGAACTACGAGTACCAAACTTTTGAGGTAAGAAGCGTACACGAGTCCACTACATCTCTTCAACCAATTACACCACTATGGTTACTTCCTCGACTTCCCCACGAGGAGTACACCATAGCACTCACACTTATCTTGGTGTATTTTAGAAGTATCCGGTTCAAGTTATCTAATAATCAAGCTAAGCTTTCCAAGCAGTCCATAACCGCGGACACGGCTATTCGAATAGTTTTGTTAAACCTGCAGGGGTGTACCGCTACACACACGTGCCATCAGTTACCGCCTTTTGCGTGTCACCGTTCAAGAGATGACAGCGAGGATGCCACCACAACCGTTACCTCATAGCCGATCTAGTCCATGAAAGCCGCCTATCTGGGTTGTCTTCCACTATCGTGAACCCAGCCGGTTTACCGAAGTGGACCCAAACGATGTGTGCATGGTGCGAAAGCCGGTCTCGGATGAGCCGTTCTCTCACTTGGCTACCAGGCCACAATACTTACAGAAATCCGAACTACTGCGACATCTGGACATCGAAGGGGATGAGTTAGTAGGTTGAGAGGGGTCAGTGAGCCCAATGTGTGGTTGTACTCTTCATCTTGGATCAGCACACAAGAACTCGGTGCTTAAGGCGGTGTTCAACGAGACAACCCACTGTGTACTCCTACACAACCTCTCATCGTTCACCTTGTATTAGGGTAGATTCACCAACACGTTTCACTTTCATCAACACCATGTTTATGATCATCCCGACTCACATCATAAGCAACCTCATTGTACCACTAAGCATGCAATAAGCAGTAACAGTTGCAGGGGTCACATGATATCAACCAACTCCTACATCTGCTAGGATTGTGGTTTGCTTACTACTGTGACAAGATGATAGGTCATGCAAAGGATATGGGTTCAACTATGCGATAGAAACGTTATCATGGTGATCATCCTAAACAATGCATAAGCGAGACATGAGAGGGAAATGGGATTTTATCGACATGATCAATGGGGGTTTGCTTGCCTTGCTGACGAGGTTCGGGTTCTGGGTCTTCAACGAAGGGGGTGATCTCGAGTTCCGGATCCACTTTTATCCGAGCAAACAATATAAACAAAGCATAAATAAGTTGCAATGCTCAAGCACATGATTATGTTGTCAAATGTTGTGAATTGCATTGATGTGATCTAGGTTCCATTTGCAGCAAGTTAATTGAAGTTGATTTGAAAGTGAATTCAAATTCAAACTCCAAATGTATTTAAATTGGTCCAAGTTGCATTTGCTAGAATTTGCATTTTGTAATCCAAATGATGATGTGTGTGATAAGCTTCTGAAGTGTAGGTGAAATGTAGCATAATTCCATGGTCCAAGTTGCAAAAGCATTTGATTTGAATTTGAAATAATTCCAAATAATTCAAATGACATATGCTACTGGTCCCATTTTAAAATCAACTCCAACATAGCTGAAAGTTGCATATTTGGAAAGATAATTTTCTCCTGATCATTTTTCATATATTATTTGCTATATTTGGAGTTAGGATGAATTAATTATGAATTTCCAAAGTTTGTCCTATTTTCTGGAATTTCTGGAAATTCTCTGATTTAAATTAATTCTTTTTGATTTATTACGTCAGCAGGGGGGGTTAACCAGTCAAACTGACTAGGGGGCCCCACTGGTCAGCCTCTGCGGGTTTAATCCCGTGGTTAACTTAATTAAGCCGAGGGATTAGGGGCTGGGGCCCCACTGTCAGTGGCTAACGGGGGGGGGGGATTAGTGGTTAACTTAACCACGGCCATGTCAGCGCTGCCGACGACATGTCGACGGCGACACCCGACGCGGCGGCGATCCACTGGACGACGACTCCGGCGACCAAACGGCACGCCGCGACCACCAATCGACTCTACGTGCTTGCGCGCTTCACCCAGGGCACGACAGCGTCACCGGGGACTACAGGAGTGACGCCGGCGACGACGTTGGCGGAAACAGAAGTCCGGCGACATCGGAATCGCTCTCTGGAGCGCCATTTGGACCGGGGCTTGGCGTGTTGGATTGCTGCGAGCACCTGGAGCACTGTAGGCTTGAAGGGGGAGGCGCTGGAGCACGGGAGCGAGCTCTAGGTCATCCATGGCAGCGACGGAGCTCGGCTCCCATGGCGGTCGTGCTAAGAGGAAGATCGGGGCTAAAAGAGGTTGGGGGAAAAGATCAGCAGCTCACCAGAAGCGCGATGGAGCAAACGACAGGGGCGGGGAGGCTCTGGTGGTGGCGCAATTTCACTGCAGCTTCCGGCGGCCGGCGGCGAAGACGAAGAAGGGGGCGGAGGCTACGGGGCACATGGGCTCGATTCCTTCTGCATCTTGGCGTAGTCGACGATGCGCAAGACGATGGACATCACGTCGGGGTCCGAGGAGGTCGCTGGCCACGCTTGCTCGGAGCCATGGCGACGGCAGTGTTCGGGCGGCGACGAAATCCGGCGAGAGAGGACACGGGAGAGCACAGGGAGAGGGGGAAGTGGTCCACGACGCCTCAGGACGTGTCCAGACGCCGGGACGTGGACGGGGAAAGCAGGAGGTGGCGATGAGCTCGTCGGCGGCGCGGTGGCATGCTGCATGCATTCCACCGAGCAGCTTCGGGGCGTGGGGAGGTAGATGACAAGAGGGGAGGTGGGCCTGGGCTGCTGCTGGGCCGCGGGGTTTAAGTTGGGCTTCTTCCCAGGTTAGTTTCCTTTTTCTTATTTTCTTCTGTTTTCTTTTCTGCAATTGTTTTGTCCTAGCTAAAAAAATAGCTAGACATTTTCTAAAATGCTACAAATTTTTATGTGGCCTCAATATATATAGAGTTAACCACTTATAAAATTTGAGCATTTTTAAAATTCAAAACATTTGAATTTTAAATCAAATAGGGTATTTATTTAATTTCCAAGCCATTATTTGAAAATTAGAAAATCCCATGGGCATAGGAAAATACCCAAACCACTTTTAAAATGATCAACACCATTTATAGGAATTTTCCAAACATTCAAATGATTTTTGGAAAAAGATTTTTATCTGGCCATTTGATTTAATTTCTCAGGGCTTTTCTTTTCCCCATTTTTGAATTTTCTTTTTGAATTTTTGCATGATGCAAGGTAGCACTTGATCCTAGCACATACCTAACTTGGGGTTGTGACACTCAAAGACGGAACCCTTTTTCGCGATCTCTCCTCTGTTCCGCCGCCACAGCGCTTCCAAGATCGGGAGCACGAGAAGACCTCTTCCCGGCACCCTGCCGGAGGGAGGAACCACCTCCGGGAGCTTCTCCACCACCATGGATGCTTTCCGGATGAACCGTGAGTAGTCCACCTTGGACCATGGGTCTATGATCAGTAGCTATGTGATGTTCTCCTCCCCTCTTTGTTCTTCATGGATTAGACCTCGTGAGCTTCCCTACATGATCGAGGAACATATGTAATCTTTCTGCTGTTGCTAGGTTGAGTTTGCTGGGATCCGATGGATTATGAGATTATGTTTAGATTGTGATTGAGTTATATATTTGATTCTCTTCTTTTATATTTATGTTCTTGAGTAATTATTGCATGTTCTCCGTTTGTGTTTATTGCTTTGGCCAAGTAGTAGGTAGTGACTCCAAGAGGGAGCGTTATGCATGATTGTGGGTTCATGCCCCCCGATGACTAGCTTGAGTGACAGAAACATGAGTCTAGGGGATGTGATGTTGCCACAAGGGGGAAACAACGGTGCTTGTACTTGCGGGTGCAAGGATTGTTTACTTTACGCAAAGTTCTTTAATGCAGTTGTCTGTTGCTTTGAGTTCACACTTTGGGTGGGATTCGCAACTTAATACCAGCGATATGTTCTGGATAGATATCTCAAGGTGGATGATTAGTAGGTAGATGCAGTTGGATTTCGGTCTACTTGTCTTGGCGTACCGCCCTTGCTTTTGAGCCTCTTCCTTTCTGTTTAGCATAATTAGCATTGGTTTGCGCACATAATCCTGTCAATTGCCCAGCTGTCATTTTTTTACCTCACATTGCTATTTTATCGTCTTTTGGGAGAGAGACATCACTAGTGAACATCATAGGACTGATACGTCCCAAACGTATCTATAATTTCTGCTTGCTCCATGCATGTTTTGTGTGACTTTGCCATGTTTTTCTTGAACTTTCATACACTTTTGAGCATATTTGGACTAACCTATTAACTCAGTGCACCCAGTTGTCAGTTCCTGTTTTCTGCTGTTTTTGTATTTCAGGTTTTCTGGCCATTAAAAGTGCTCCACAATTCCGGAAAAATTATATAAAAAATCAGCGCCCCGGAAGCTTCTGGAATCACCAAGGAAGGAAGGGAGGGCCACCACCAGGCAGCCAGGAGGGTGCCTGGCGCGGCCCAGCCCTAGGACGCGCCACCTGCCCTTCTGACTGCCTCCTGGCCCCTCTCGGTGCCCCCTTTGGCCCCTATTTTTACCCCCGCGGAGGAAACCCTGATTCCAGACCCCTTTTCTCCAGAAGCAATTCCGATCTCCGCCGCCATCGCCATCAAGTTTCGGGGGGACAGAATTCCTGTGCCGGCACCCTGCCGGGAATGGGAAGTGCCCCCGGATTCATCTCCATCGACGTTGCTTCCTCCCTCCAAGAAGCGGGAGTAGTCCTCCCTCGGGGCTGAGGTTTCTACCAGTAGCTATGTGTTCTTCTCTCTCTCCCATGATGTGATCTTCATTGTGATCATAGGCTATGTTAATCTAGGGTGATCCCATGATATTTCCCCTTCCTCTATGTATTGGATTGATGTACTCAATTGATCTTATCTAGTATAATCCCCGAGACCAAGGTGACTGCAGTCTATTGGACATGGGTTAGAAGAATATTATCATGAGTGATTTCCTCTTTTGTGTGTTGATTGAAGATTGAGAGTCTCTTGGTGCTTTTCTTTGACTATCCTTGAGATATGTTGTGGTGATTGTGGTACTCTCTTTGGATGGCCGCGGTGACATTGGGAAATCCATAGATTGAGAGCTACGAACTTTGATGTGTGCTTTTGTTGCCCTACATAATTCTTATCCTCTCTTGACCACAAAGGAATGACCTCCGAGTGCGTCTCCATTGCATGTTTTATGGGAAATATCATGTGATTAGACTACGTTAATGTTGTTGAGAGTTGCCACTAGTGAAAGTATGAAGCCTAGGCCTTGTTTCCACCATTGTTACACCGTTTGTGCTCACTTTTGTCACATGTTTGCTTGCTGAACTTTTTATTACAGATTTATATTAACTTGCTTTGCCACACCTATCACTCGTATTTTACCATCTCTTCGCCGAACTAGTGCACCTATACAACTCCAAGTAGTATTAGGTGTGTTGGGGACACAAGAGACTTCTTGTATCTTAATTGCAGGGTTGCTTGAGAGAGACCATCTTCAACCTCTACTTCCCTGAGTTCGATAAACCTTAGGTCATCCACTTGAGGGAAATTGTTGTTGTCCTACAAACCTCTGCGCTTGGAGGCCCAACATAGTCTACAAGAATATAAGCGTGCGTAGACATCAAGCTATTTCTGGCGCCGTTGCCGGGGAGGTGAGTGCTTGAAGGTATATCTTTAGATCTTGCTATTAAATCTTTTTGTGTCTTGTTTTTATTTTCACTAGTTAGGCTTATGGAAAACAACAAAAATATTATGAGAGAGCTTTATGAGCTCTACCTTGAGTTGGGACATGAAGTGTTTGAAGAGAAAATCAAAAAGCCTATGGAGCTTTACTCTTTGCACAACACTCATGATAGTAGTAATGTTATTTGCATGTCTTCTTTGAATACTTTTGATGCTAATGATATGCAAAGCTATAAGCTTGGCGATGCTACGTTTTATGAAGATGATCTTTTTAGCCCCCCAAGTTTTGATGAGGAAATTTATTTTGATGATACTTTGCCTCCTATCTATGATGATTATTGTGATGACACTTATGCTATAAAGAATAAATGTTTGGAAGTGTATCATGATAAGAAAGATTCATGTGATAGCTATTTTCTTGAGTTTGCTCCCACTATTACTTATGAGAAGGATTTTGCTTATGTGGAGTAATAAATTTTCTATGCTTGTGGATCATGATAAGAATTTTGTATGTGATACTTATATTGTTGAGTTTATTCATGATCCCACTGAAAATTATTATGAGAGGGGAACATATGCTTATAGATATTTCAATAATATCAAGTTCCCTCTCTTTATGTTGAAGGTTTTGAAGTTGCACTTATTTTGGCTTCCTATGCTAATATCTTTATGCTCCCATGAGTTATTTCTCTACAAGATCCCTTTGCATAGGAAGCATGTTAGGCTTAAATGTTTTTGGTATTTGCTTATTCATGCTCTCTTTTGTTCTTCAACTCTTATTCCTACGAGAGCATCATTAAAATCTTAAGCCTATCTTTATGGCTATAAAGAAAGAGCTCTAGGGAGACAACCCTTGTTATCTTTACTTTGAGTTTTTACTTTCTGTTTTTAGTGGTCTTGATGATTGTTACTACTGTAGCAACATCATTGTATCTTTATTTTCAAGCTTTGTGCCAAGTTATAGCCTCATATGACAAGGGAAGTGAAAGTTGTGACATGCTGTCCACAAAACAGATTATGTCCTCGTGACGGTAAAAATCATAGAAAAATCCCAGTACATCTTTTTGAGCTCAAGTTTTTACACAGCGTGCTCTATACAATCACGGAACTTTAGTATGTTCTGAGTTTTTCAATTTGAGTTGCAGAAGTACCCCTAAAAAATTCTTGACTACCTGCTGTTCTGTTTTTCAAAGATTCTGCCACGTTTTGTCTCTCCTAACTTTTGCAAACCTTAAGCTTGCTTTTTCTTTGCAAAAACCTTTTGGAAATCTTGGGAAACAGTAGCTCTTAAAGAATATCCTTATATGCAGTAGGGAAAAATTATTTATTAAGGGTACTAACCTCTCTAATCAGCTTATGATGAGTTATGTATGAAGGGAGTTTTCAAGTGTGCGATGGAAGATGATGAAAGAAGATCCAGGAGTGTCAAGCGCTCAAGCTTGGGGATGCCCCCATGCATCCCCAATAAATATTCAAGGAGACTCAAGCATCTAAGCTTGGGGATGACCCCGTGCATCCCCTTCTCCATCAATAATCATCAGTTTGTCCTTCGTCTCACTATATTTTTATCACTTCATGCGTTATGTGCTATGCTTGGAGCGTCTCGCTCTTAGGTTTTATTTTTAGTTTTCTTTAGCTTTGCTTGATGTTCATAACAAGTTAGATCCCGTCTTACTTTGTGTGGGAGAGAAACACACTCCACTTTCAAAATCTAGAACACATCATAGAATTTTTCATGCCTATCTTTCTCTGTTGTGTGTTCTTTACCTTTTCATAGCTACTGCCATGTTTAGTTTTAGTTTTAGTTTGTCTTTAGCAAGAGCCTTGGCTTTTGTTTAGTTTGTTGCTGGAACTCTCTTTAGTTTTCATGTTTATCTTGTTAAGAGAGTTGGTTGTTGCACTGAGTTGTGTCTTGTCTTGAAAGTAGGTAATTGAGGTTGCTATTTAATTTTAGTAGTAACTTGAAATAGTTTTGAGGTATTTATGTGAGTAATGTATGAACTTTTGGTGTCAAGAGCTCTAGCCTATTAGTGATAGGTGTCGTATTTTGGGAAATCAGTGTTTATTTTCAAAACCTACAAAACTAGTTGAGAACTCTAGCTACTAGATGGATCACTACTCTTCTGAGGGGTCGGATATTGGAGTACACTCACGTACCATGAGTCGAGGATGCGCAAGGATAACCAAACCCCCATACACTCCTCCTCGGGGTACTTGTCTCTTTGTGAACCTCCTTACTAGATTGAGAGTTACCGATAATAAGTGCATGAGTTCTTCGGACTAATGTGAGTATTCGAAAGTTGACACTTCCACCTACCCATACTTTTCTAGCCTCTTCGGTACCGTGCATTGCCCTTTCTCACCTCGAGAGTTCGCGCATACTTCTCCGGTGCATCCAAACCCTTGGCATGATACGCTCTGTCATCATAAGCCTCCTTATATCTTTCCTCAAAACAGCCACCATACCTACCTACAAGGCATTTCCATAGCCTTTCCGAGATACATTGTCATGCAACATCCACCTTCTCATGACTTGATCTTCATGTCATACATGCTACTTGCTTGATCGATGAGCCGCATGCTAGTTGGGCCTTGCCCTAATCATTGCTACATGACGCGCTAGCATCATTGCATATCCTGCTATCCTGGCAGAGGCATACATTTGCATCATGATAGTTACATTTTCTTTATGTTGAGTACTTTTGTAAAGTGTGAAAGATCTCCTATACTTTTGTAATATATAGTGTTGCCCCTAAAGTGAGGAAAAGATCCCAAAGATGACAAAATCAAAAGATCCCAAAGAGGACAAATGAGAGTTAAATAGAAAGAGCCATTGAGGCCACCAAAAAAATACAAAAAAATAGAAAAAAGAGAAAAATAAAAATAAAAAGAGAGAAGGGGGCACACTACTATTCCTTTTGAGAGATCCACACTAGTACTTCATCCTTTATCCCTTGTACTCCATAGAGATCATCATCATGCATATAGCTATGTGGGGACCTTCACACTATAGAACTTGGCTTGTATATTCCAATGATGAGCCTCCTCAAACGAGCTCTAGGTCTTCTTGAGCAAGCAAGTTAGATGCACCCCCACTAGTTCCATTGGAGAGCTTTTAGCTCATATGGGCATCTGTTGCATGGCAATCCCTACTCCTCACATCATATCTATCATTTGGCTTTCTCTCGCCTATGATTGTCCTCATTGATGTGAGCCTTTCACACCTTTTTGTCTTCCTCCTCCACCTTATTCTCTCTTTGCCATCCTCAGTGTCAACTTTCTTGCTTACGCTCATCCATTGCATGAGTGCTCGAAATATCGAAAGGGAGTGGATCAAATTGACTTGTACCTGGCTAGTGGTCTGGGGACGAGTCAAGATAAGATTCCAAAGAAGACCAAGTGTGAAACTTTAGTAGATTGAGTTCTCAACACAAAAATTCTTTTTCTCTCGTATTCCCTACCCCCTTCTTGCACACAAACACCATTTGGAGACATTCGAGTCACGGACAGCAAGAGCTCTTGCACCTTTTGTTCTTTTGTTGCTTGTGTCAATGCTAATATAGACTCTTTCTTGTTAAGACTTGAATTGAATTGAATGATTTGATTGATTTACTTAAAAGTCCTTATATGGTTGTGTGGCATGTCACCACAGAAATTATGCTTGTTATCATTTACCTACTCGAGGACGAGCAGTAATTAAGCTTGGGGATGTTGATACGTCCCAAACGTATCTATAATTTCTGCTTACTCCATGCATGTTTTGTGTGACTTTGCCATGTTTTGCTTGAACTTTTATACACTTTTGAGCATATTTGGACCAACCTATTAACTCAGTACACCCAGTTGCCAGTTCCTGTTTTCTGCTGTTTTTGTATTTCAGGTTTTCTGGCCATTAAAAGTGCTCCAAAAATTCCGGAAAAATTATATAAAAAATCAGCGTTCCGGAAACTTCCGGAATCACCAAGGAAGGAAGGGAGGGCCACCACCAGGCAGCCAGGAGGGTGCCTGGCGCGGCCTAGCCCTAGGCCGCGCCACCTGCCCTTCTGACTGCCTCGTGGCCCCTCTCGGTGCCTCCTTTGGCCCCTATTTTTACCCCCGCGGAGGAAACCCTGATTCCAAACCCCTTTTCTCCGGAAGCAATTCCGATCTCCGCCGCCATCGCCATCAAGTTTCGGGGGGACAGAATTCCTGTGCCGGCACCCTTCCGGGACGGGGAAGTGCCCCCGGATTCATCTCCATCGACCTTGCTTCCTCCCTCCATGAAGCGGGAGTAGTTCTCCCTCGGGGCTGAGGTTTCTACCAGTAGCTATGTGTTCTTCTCTCTCTCCCATGATGTGATCTTCGTTGTGATCATAGGCTATGTTAATCTAGGGTGATCCCATGATATTTCCCCTTCCTCTATGTATATAATCCCCGAGACCAAGGTGACAGCGGTCTATTGGACATGGGTTAGAAGAATATTATCATGAGTGATTTCCTCTTTTGTGTGTTGATTGAAGATTGAGAGTCTCTTGGTGCTTGTCTTTGACTATCCTTGAGATATGTTGTGGTGATTGTGGTACTCTCTTTGGATGGCCGCGGTGACATTGGGAAATCCATAGATTGAGAACTACGAACTTTGAGGTGTGCTTTTGTAGCCCTACATAATTCTTATCCTCTCTTGACCACAAAGGAATGACCTCCGAGTGCGTCTCCATTGCATGTTTTATGGGAAATATCATGTGATTAGACTATGTTAATGTTGTTGAGAGTTGCCACTAGTGAAAGTATGAAGCCTAGGCCTTGTTGCCACCATTGTTACACCGTTTGTGCTCACTTTTGTCACATGTTTGCTTGCTGAACTTTTTATTACAGATTTATATTAACTTGCTTTGCCACACCTATCACTCGTATTTTACCATCTCTTCGCCGAACTAGTGCACCTATACAACTCCTAGTTGTATTAGGTGTGTTGGGGACACAAGAGACTTCTTGTATCTTAATTGCAGGGTTTCTTGAGAGAGACCATCTTCAACCTCTACTTCCGTGAGTTCGATACACCTTAGGTCATCCACTTGAGGGAAATTGCTGCTGTCCTACAAACCTCTGCGCTTGGAGGCCCAACATAGTCTACAAGAATAGAAGCGTGCGTAGACATCAAGGACCCAGGTCCATATTTCCAACACTGTTTACACCTTCAATTTACCTTCAGTATTTACTTTTACGTAGCTATCACTATCATTATTATCCTGTGCGTTTTATCCTTTGTAAACAACAAGGCCGGAGGAATTGACAACTCCTCTGAACTCGTTGGGAGCAAAGCTATCTGTTGTGTGTGCAGGTCCAGGAGAAGCAAGTGATTATCTTCAAACGGCGCATCACTTGCCGAACCACCTACTTGTATCTGTTGGAGTCCTACGGGTTCGATACTTCAAACCTTAGCATCTTCGCTAAGGGAAACTTGCTGCTACGCTACATCTCACCTTCCACTTGGCGTAACCAATGAGGGACGAGAAGCTATCTCGTGTATCACTCGCCAACGCCCGGATCCTGTGACTTGCGGCCAGATCCTCGCTACCTCCACCTCCTCCGGTCCTCCCAGTCTTCGGCTCGCTCCGGCGGCCGGCAACTGAAGCCGCACCGTGAGCCATGGCCGGTGGTGAGCTCGGCCTCCCCGATCCAGCCGTCCCCGCTCGATCTAGCCGGGTAGGCCGGCGAGCCTTCCCTGGCGCGGCCCAGCAATGGCGCCCCAGCGCATCGGCCCGTCACGCCCTCTCCGACCCAGGCGGAAGCCTGCTATCCCGCGCCCACCCCTGCACCCGGGCTTGGCCCGCGAGGTGAGCGCCCTCCACTTCCTCTTTTTTTTCCTGCAGAGTTGGGCCGACCCACTGCCATAGTTGATGTTATAGCTCGCATGTGCGCTTTTTAGTTAGGTTGCGCCCCTGTGCAGGCCCAGTAGCTCCAGATTCGGCCCGTGGAGGCTTATTTATTTATTTTGGACAGATTAAATAGCAGATTTTTTTTGCGACGCTTATATCTTCGCAACCGTAGGTCGGATCGAGACGCTCTCTACATTAAAGTTATTTAATTTTTCGCGTAGATTTATGAAATGTGCTCCTTTGCCATGTTTGCACTTGTCTATATGTTGTTTCACTGCTATTTACATCGCATGCCACCGTAACTAGTTTATTCGATAACTTTTTAATCGTTGCTCCGATAAAAATGTTTTGTGTATGTAACTTGACTAGAATTTCATGTACTTTGTGTTTATGCCATTGTTTGCTATTTTTAATCAACCTAAAATATGACTTAAGGCAGAACAGTCCCAAATGCTCAAATTGTCGTAGGGTACTTAGTGATATGCCATGGTTAGGATTTTACCTCACTTAAATTGACTAGCATAGATAGTTTACTTTATGCCACCTTCTTGCCATGATTGTGTGATATGACACGCTTGAGTGATATGCCATGTTAACAACTTTTTCTCATATCGTGTAGCTAAACAACTTGAACCCTCGATGATAAATATGCGGTATCGTCGTGTGTGATGAGTACGTCACTTAACCTGTTAGTAACCGCTCTCGACGATAGATGCGATATCGTAGTGCGTTATGTTGTGTTGCCTTCTTATTGTTGCTTGCTTGTGATTGCTTCGTAGTAATAGATGCATCTCCGTTGCATGTCTTTCTAGTGTTTACTTCTTGTGTGCTCCCGCGGGTACTCTTGGAGACGTTGCGAGTTTTCGATCGACTACACCTTCGGTTTCGTCTTATCATCAGGTAAGGGGGAGCATATATCATGCTTATAACTTTCATCTCACTTGTGCCTTGGTATAGGATAGAATGATTGCTTAATCCTACCACTTCATATTTATGCCTCTCAAATAAACCCAAACAACCATGTCCCCCACATCCTAGCAAGCCATTGTTTGACCATGTACCTTGCTTGCTTAACCACTGCTTAATATGCATGCTTAGGATGCTATCAACTGTTATCCTGTTACTCCTTGGATTGGACTATCACATTATTATATGTTGTGGATGATATGATTATTATAATGTTGACTATACTCGACGAAGGAAGGAAGATCTAGGCTATCCCTCCCCGGCGCTTTTTTTCATTCGATTCACATAGGATCCGAGTTCTGGGTATTGGTTCTAAGACTGAGCGTGCCTAACCGCGTGTGGGATGCTATGGGGTCCCCTTTTCTTACCTACCTAGCTTCAAACATTTCTAGAGGTGGCCCAAGACGATTTACCATTTGCAAACCATGCATATATGTCTGTCGGGTCGCTCCTAGCAGATATCTTTTAAAACAACTTGGGCCAGCGGAGACATGGTTTCTCTGTTGGTCCACCCGATCAGCTGGACCCGACCCCATGTGAGGTGACCGGTAATCCGACTTGCGTCAGCCGGAAGAGTCCGATACGAGAGTGCGGACGACTCTGGGATTGGGTGTCGACTCCCCAAGGGCCACCCGGATTTGTTCGTTGTTAGCTAGAGGGACCTGTCATTTCGGATCTCTTGGAACTAAATCATAAAATGGTTGCCTGTGATGGGTAGCAACTGAGAGAGGTGGGCGGGCGTGCGGAGCCTTGTAATGGGCAGTTGGTACACCCCTGCAGGGTTAAATATTTTCGAGAAGCTGTGTCCACGGTTATGGACGACTTGGAACCTACGTCTTGTTCATAGATAACATCAACTAAATCATAACTATAACTTGATCAACGTGTGTGTGCCTTGACTGCTTCTTCTTCATCGGGTGATGAAGGGAAGGACAAGGATATGATAGGTGTTATGTTTGCGTAAGTAGCTGATAGCAAGACTTGTTGGAGGCGATTCCTCATCGACTGCTTGGTTCTTATCTTACTCTAAATAGATCGTTAGCCACTCCATATATTGCTAGTGCGGCTGCAACCTCACCACTACCCCCATCTTACCGTGAGAAATTAGTTACATGACTTGTTGATATAGCTCACCTCTTTCTTCTCTCTTTTACGCACGTTATGCAAATGATCTTGGACTTCAGAGGATGCAAGTGGTTTGCGGGATGGCGTTGGAGATGCCCTTATGCCATAATATACTAATCGAATTCTGCTTTAGCTTTGTGACGTCTCGACGAGAATCACATAAATAAACGATCCAAATTTGTTTATATGCCGTAAAAGGACTCCATATACGATTTATTAAAGTTAAAGTTTCTGTTCTTTTAGTAATTCTACAGAAAAAATAACATCTATAATATCAAATCAATACCATTGGATTCATCATGAAATTTATATTTTCATTTGGTAATATATTTGATTTTTTTTGGCGAATAGTAATATATTTGATATTGTAGACATAGAAACTTTGTACATAAATTTAGTCAAATTTGTGAAGCTTGACTCTTTCATTGAAACCAACGTACACGGTACACCATATTAGGGACAAGAGGGAGTACCTCAAAGGGCTCAAACTACTTTGTGGTATGTAATAAATTATGTCAAATTTGAATATATTTTGTCGAACATGGCACTAAATTTTTCTCATCTTTTCACACACATGCAACCTAACACGGTTCAGCAACAACAGAGTGACCCTCACAACCCAGTGCTCAAAGGTTAAAATCCTAGAAAAAGAAAACAATAGCCTAACCAACAGAAAATCCTACTCAGAAAAAAAACATAAAACCCCACCAATTACAGTAGGTGGGAGTTACAGAGCTACACAGCTTAATTACAGTTGGTGAAAGAATTTCATCTGCCAGCAACCATAGTAGTAGCTTTTGATCAGTTAACATGGTAACTCAAATCGATAGCCCTTTCAGGGATTAAAACATCAAAGGACGGCAAACAATCTGCAATTTACATACAGTTCATCGACTTAAAATAGGGGGAAGAAAAAGAAAGATACATACAGCTCTATCTCTTCTCACCTATCCTACCAAATAATAACAACCATGATAAGCTTAAAAAACAACCACACATGGTAATTCACAGCAATGCAGGGCCTGTACAACTTATCATACACAACAGTTGCTAGACTCTACAAAACAATCATCATGTCATCAAATAACAGACATGCAATCAATTTTCGTCTTCATGATGTAAATAGCTGGCTCCCAAGAGTGATGATGGCGGTTCCGTCACCCATAATCGTTGTTAGGGACATCTCTGTCTCGAGAATCCGGTCTAGTTCAGCTGCCACCAGCCTCATCTTCGGCCGCCTCCTGGAGGATGGGTTCAGGCACTGGAAAGCAAGGCCAACAAATTCTTTCATACCTTCTGTTGTGAAACCACCACCTAACCTTGGGTCAATCAGTTCATTTGAACTGAAATGTGCTTCAAGCTTTCAGAAAGACAACAAGATGCCTGTCAGTGGGATGTTAGGATATATAATCTGATGGTGCAGAAGTAAAAACAATTCTCCTTTCAGTTGTTTTGACGACTTCTCTTTTAAAGTTATATCTCAATCAAGGTAGGAAAATAAAATATCAAATGTCAAGGACACTATTTAACCTAAAATGAAGAAGAATTCAAGCAATCTTACTGAGGGAGACACATATGTATCATCATAGCAAAAAGAGTGAAAATGTTTCATGACAGATATTTCTAGTTGTTACCGAGTTGGCAAAATCTCCATTGCTTTAGCAAGGCAACACAGTTAGCATTTTATTTTGTCAATGTGCACATAGACAACCTGATCATAGGCTAATCATTGGAACAACGAATCAAAGATTCCAGCCCTTTTTTCCTAAAAAAATGTAGTAGAAGGTTCCCATGGTTCCTAAAAAATCATCGGTAGTCTGACGGCTTGCTCAAAAGCATAGGCAGTCATTTTGCTTGCTGAAGACTTCTTTGAAAGATGCAGTATAAGTTCATAGCATTTTTTCCAGGCGGTTTACAGCTACATGCCAAAGGAAATTACCCAGTGCGCCAGAGATTCTCTGGACTCTGGAGGTTGCAAGCTAGCAGCTTCTCTGCCAGTAATTAGCTCCAAAAGGAACACTCCAAAGCTGTAGACGTCGCTGCTTTCAGAAAACTGCGCCACCGAGTGTGCTCTGTGACCAAACATGAACAATGAGATATGAGTCACAAGGATTATTACAAAGAGGATTAGACTGATGAACCTACAATTGAAAGACACGACAACAATACAAATTGATGACAACTTTCCTAACACGAAACTGAATGATACATTTCGTTCACAAGCTTTTCGAACATATCAATCTCCAATGGGGACATGGCGGTCTGCATATTTGTTGTCTGGCCTGAAAAAAAGGTAAAAGGATATGGTACTTGGACTTACTCAGGATCTTGGTAGACACTGCTACTAAACCCATGTGAAGAGCCGACATCTTCATATCCTCTAATTAACCTAACAAGTCCAGCATCAGCCACCTTCGCAATGAAATTCTCATCGACCAGTACATTGCTCGTCTTGAAGTTCTTGTGGATCAAAGGAGGCATAAGACTATGCAGATGATTCAGACCTGCAAATCAAACTGCAGTTATACATACAGTACTATTTTCTAAGTTGATAAAGAGGGGAAAAAAAGGCCACATCTCATAGTTGTACTACCTTTAGCTGCACCAATGGCTATTGCTAGCCTTTGTTTGAACTCAAGCCGTGTCGTGGAGCCTTTCCCTGAATCTAGTAATAGGTGTAAAGTTTCAGAAAAAAAACAGTAAAGGAAGAAAGCCACAATCTAATTTCTGACGATAACTACATATTAGTACCATATAGATGGCTAGAGACGTTGCCATTGGGCGAGTACTCAAACACTAGCATTTGTAGACCTCCTTCCTGGCAATAACCGATCAGAGTTACGATATTCCGATGACAAATCTCTGAAAGCCTCCTAACCTGCATAATGCAAGGCCACAAAAGAAGCTAAGAATGCCAAATTTATTAGGCTGCAACAGACGCATTTATTTAGTTGCCTGTCTGATTGAGGGAAGTTTTTTTAATAGCAGACAACAACAATAATTGACAAGAGACAGATCTTCCAAACTTACCCCACAAACAAGGCACTCGACTAAAATGTTCACTATCTGACCATAAATACGGCACAATTTAGGCAATGCCATTAACTGTTGAATCTGTCCAAACAATAGTAATTCAAGACACTGAATTCTCAAGCCAGCATCATAGAGAAGACCAAAACCAGAAACTTTGACATGCAGCGATGAAACAGTCAAGACAAAGAAAATCAGGAGCTCAAATTCACAGTTCACACTGGTCACAAGCATGGCAAAATGGAGCTAAACTATATGATTCAAGAAATTTATCCACAACAATGTCCCAGCAATTGCAATTGCATCCAAACTGTTTACCTCGTCAGCAAACTCCAGCATTGGTGCTCCCATGCGCCTCTTGATGGCGACGACTGAACCATCAAAAAGCAACCCCTTGTACACCAGACCGAAGCTCCCGGTGCCAACCAAATTGGCCTCACTGAAGTTGTTGGTCGCCTGTGCCAGCTCCTCCGGAGAGAATTGCCTCGCGCCCTGACGCTCCGGCGCCGAGGAGCTTCGGCCCCCCTTGCCCCACTCCACTGATGCCACCAGCAACACAGAAACATCGCATTAGCAGAGCACAGCTGAAAAATCGCTGCAGAAAGAGCAGCAGCAGCAGCATTGCCATCCATGGACGGTGCACGGAACAGCAACCGCAATTCACCTAGGGTGGAAGGATCCGATGAACCGGTGTCAGAGGTCCGGTTACGCCGCGCCCTGAGGCGCGCCCGACACCAAAGCGCGATCACCACGGTCACCACGATGAACAAGGCGGCGCCACCGGCGGCAATGCCGGCTATGGCGGCGATCGGCAATGACATCCGGATGGCCGTGACATCGAATCAGCAAAGTCGTGGAGGGGGGGATTTTCTTTTCCTTTCTTGCTTCTGAGTAAGCAGCATCAGCAGCAGCGCTGCGCTTGACAAATGGTGAAGCGAAGGCGAAGCAGCCCTCCCGAATCTAAACCCGAAGCAAATACTGGTCCTCCTCACCTACCCCCAAATCGGTGGGTGGTAATGGTATAGCTCCGGCACACATGAATGCAGCAGCTATCTTTCTCCGAATTGGCGCCTCAATTGGGCAATGCAGCTACGCATCTAAGCTGTAGGGCTAGCGGCAGGACCAAGAAGAAGAGTGGCCCGGGTCCGGGTGATGGCGATCAATCAAGAAGCAAGAATAAGAGGGGGAGGAGGATGATGGATAGGGTGCTAGCTGTGGTGTGTGGTGGTGTAGGGGCAGGCGAGGCAAGGCGAGGCGAGGCTCTGCACATGGCAAATCGTTGGATCCCTCCTCCCTCCCTGCGGCGGCCGCCCCTTTTTGTCAAAGGAGAGGGGACGGAGGGGGGCGCGTCCTCCCTCTTGCGCCATCGCCAGGCTCCCCCCACCCCACCCCACCCCATGTGTGTGCGCGCGTGTCGGGGGCGTGTGCTGTGCGTGAGTGTAGGGCCCGGCATTGCGCTGTGCGTGCGTTGGAATCTTTCTTTCACCGTCCGCGGCTCTCTCCTGCTACTTGGACATGGGTACGTACGTCGTGCTGATGCACTGCGCCGAGAAGAAGCAGCGAGCTGAGCTGAAGAGCATCTCGGGACGAGATGGAACGGGAACAAAAAGGGTAAAAGGAGAGAGAGTGCGGTGGTTGGCTCCTACTTTCGGGTACAAGCAAGGAAAGGAGGGGAGGGACTAGGTTTCCTGTGACGTGCAGCACCGTGACATGGGGTCACTGACAGATGGGCCTGCATGCTGCGGGGCCTACCTGTCAGTGACAAAACTCACCCTACCGTACGGTAGGAGAGGAGTCTGCTTGCTCTGTAGGAGGCCATCTTCAATCGTTTTCACCGAGTGACCGAGGTAGATACCCACTCACAGCATCTCTACAGCTGTATCGGTAAACCGTGAAACTGTAAAACGCGCGTATACAGTTTGAGTTTTACAGTATTTACACTCTGTTTTACCGCTCGATTTTACAGGTTCTGCTTTTGTTTTACCGCTCAGCTTTGCATGTTCTGTTCGGCATCGGCCAAATTCAACACTTAAAAACCACATTTTTTTAATATTTTATCAAATACTTCTAAGTGTACAATACAAACATAATTATGATTTGTACAATACAAATATAATTCATATTACTATTCAATAATTCAATGTAGCAAATTACTGCACATGCCTCTTTCAGAGGTGCTCAATAAGATCCTGCTGAAACTGACTATGAGTGGTGGCATTCTTAATCTCCCGATATGTTTGAAGGAATGCCTGAATTTGATGTGGGTTTCTAGCTGGCTTCACACGGCTACCAAAATTATCGTAGAAAAACTCCAAATCCAAGTCCCTCTCATCCTCAAACAAAGGCTCTCTCAATATCCTCTCGGCACCCCTCTTGTGCCTTGGTAAATTGAGCTTCCTTTATATTCTTGGGATTTGAGATATTCTTAACAAATGTACATCAAGTTGGGTAAACACCATCGACAAGATAGTACCCATTTGTATAGGCACACCCATTGACCGTGTAGTTGTAAGTAGGAGCATCACCATTAGCAAGCCTAGCAAACATATGAGATCTCTACAACACATTGATGTCATTGAGGGTCTCCGCTAAGCCAAATCCACAAATCCTCGGATGCAACGACTTCAAGCACAATGGTTGCATCCCCATCCTTGCCACAATACTGATTGTGCCATGCCTTCAGACATTTTTTCTAAGTCCAATGCATACAATCAATACTCCTAGCATGCTCAGAAAAACCCGCTTCTCATCTAATGTCATCAACCTCATCGTATCATCTTCATTTGATGCTCTAAGATAAACAGGACCAAAGAGACGAATCATCACTTTGGCAAACCTACACACCACCTTGATTGTTGTATCCTCTCCAATGCGCAAATACTTGTCGGCGTAGTTAGTCAGAATGCCCTAGGTGATCACCCTCATTACTACGGAGATTTTTTATATGGATTAAAAAAAATTAAACCCACGACATTCCTCCAACGGGTAAAATAGCGACAATTGGTCTCGACGGCTTGCACTATCTTCATGAAAAAGGGATCGACACATGCGATCAATGTAAAGTCGGTCGATGGTGGATCCTCGCCGCTTCTTCTTCTTCTTCTTCTTCTTCTTCTTTCGATCCTCGAGATTCTTCACGTCGAGAACCACGATGACCATCTGCCTCCCGTGTGAAAGGATCGATACGGTCAACTAGAGGGGGGGTGAATAGGTGACTAACAAATTTAAGCTTTATTACCAAATTTTAGGGTTTAGCAGATAAAAGCAATTCTCTAGATGTGCACTAGATGAACAACCCTAGGTGGCAAGCAAGCTCAAACACAACTATGCTAGGAAACAAATACAATAGCAAGCCAACAAGCATAAGAGGTTAATACAAGTAAAGTGCGGAAAGGATAAACCACAAGTGACACGAAGACGCGGAGATTTGGTTGACCGAAGTTCACACTCTTTTTGAGGGAGTGCTAATCTCCGTTGGAGCGATGCTCAATCTTGAGAGCGCTACCAACAACGTAGCTCACCGTATTCTTCTTTTCGAGTCACCCCCAACGGATGAGCCTCGAATCACTCGGGGTTGGTCTTGAAGGCGACCACCACACCTTTACAAACTTCCCGGAGCACACCACAAGCAAGGAAGCTTCCGGGACGGACACCTAGCCGCGTAGGAGCCAAAGCTCCAAGAGTAACAAGTCAACGGTGAAGAAATATTGAGGGGAACCAAAAACGGTTTGGTGGAAGTGTATATCGGGTGAATCTCCTCCAAATCCCGAAGTATTGGAGTGTTTGGTTGGTGGAATAAGGAGGGATCCAAGCTTTGAGGTTTGGCAATGGTGGAGAAGCTTGGGGGTGAGATTCAAGTCCAAGGAGGAAGAAGGGCGGGCGGCGGGGGGGGGGGGGTTATACCCCCACCCCAAATTTGACCGTTGTCCACGGGGGACCCCGGACACTCGGAGTAAAGACCCCGGGCACCCGGGATGGTCAGAGCCCACCAAGCCACCAGAGACCGGGCACCCGGGGTTCTCAGAGAGCCAACACCACGAGACCGGGCACCCGGAGTGCTCAGCGAGCAAACACCAGGAGATCGGGCACCCGGGGGTCCAGGACCCCGGGCACCCGGAGTGCTCAGAGAGCAAACCAGTGGCCCGGGCACCCGGGGTGGTCAGGGAGGATTGGGACCTCTCCCTTTCTGACCCTTGAACCGAACAACGTTGGACCCACAGCAACCCCTTCTAGCCCTAATCACCGTGACCCCTCTTAATAGTGCGGCACTTCCTATGACTCAAAAGTAACCGAAAAAATCTTCCGAGTCCAAAAGCACGTCGTCTTTTCCTTTTTGGATAGAGTGGGGTCACCAGCATCCGTAGACGCCACCGAGAACCTAATGTCCTGAGATAAACTAGAAAACCGACATTAGTCCTCGCAAATCGCATTGTGATCAATACTAAAACCGCAATCAGGGGCAATTGCACTTTCAATCTCCCCCTTTTTGGTGCACTGATGACAATACGACTTGCACATGGCAAGAATAAATATAAAGCGATAAAGAACATTAAAGCCATGCCAAGGTTATTAATTTATTAGGCTCCCCCTCGTTGTGTGCATATTTAAAAATATGCTCGAGAACTATTTCACACAAAAGGAGTGCCTTCATAAATTAATAACAAGAGTGCAACTATGCAAAATAAGAGTAAAAAGAAATAGTTGCACAAGCTAGTTTGTGACAAAGAGAAGTAATCAACAAAGCAAGGGGTCACAGAAACTAGAGGTGTGAGAGACAGAGAAAACTTAGTGAGATGCAATGAAAAAACTACATGACAAGCATGTAAAATATAAACAACACAGTCTCACAAAGATAATAGAAAGCACATCTCACACCAAGGTTCAACACAAGAAGTACGACATAATGAAACACATAAAGCACATAGTCTCAAGTCTCAATCCTACTAGAACACTTCTCCCCCTTTGGCATCAAGACACCAAAAAGGGAAAAGCGCGATGCTACCGGAAGATCTAGACTCGGGGAGGGCCACTGGCAGCATCGTCATCATCATCCTCAGGAATATAGGCCAAACACGGGTTGGAGTACCCAGTCGCCACACTGTCACGATCTTCAGATCCGGCGGCTGAGGCTCGCCTGACTCAAGAGCCCTGACAACCTTCTGCTCATGAAGGATCTTCTTGCGATAATTCATCTCCTGCACCTAACGCTGAGAAGTGGATCGACACATCTTAAAAAGATTGTTGAACCCCTGAAAGAACATGTTCTTCTCCTTCTTTGAGAAGAAGGGAGAAGACATCACAGTGTGAGAAAGATCCGCGGTGTCCACCTCAGGTGCGCCTCGAGAGGAGGATGCACCGGCAGGAGCAGACGAAGGAGCAGGCTTGGCCTTGGGCTTCTTTCCAGTCAAATGAACCAAATAGGGATGAATCTGAGGCTTGAACTTTGTGTTGCGCACATGCAACGAAACGGGAAACTGGCATAGAAGCTTATCGCGGTTTGGATACTTGCGCTCAATCAGCGCCTGAATGAACGAAGCAAAGACAGCGGACTTCTTCTCAAACACACAAGCCCTCATCTCCTCAAACATGAAGTCCAAAACTTCAATCTTGGTCTTCTCATGAGCATAGACCAGGAGATCAATGGCAGTGCCCCAGAACTCATCAGAAGAACCAGCCTTGGGAGACAGCGACACTCGAAAGATCTGACAAAGAGCATGATAAAGAGGAATCATCCCTCGAGTGCGACCAATAGTGCCCGAGCTGTTATAAGTAAACGCAAGAGCCTTCTTGGTGCGGCTGTGCTGCACGGGATTATCTGCAATCTTGATTGCACTTTCATTGTCACATAATAGAGGCACTTTGTCACATTTAACACCATAATCCATCAAAGTTTGCCTCATCCATAATAATTGGGCACAACAACTTCCCGCGGCAATATACTCGGCTTCCACGGTAGATAGAGAGACAAAAATTTTCTTCTTGGAGGACCAACTCACTAAGGACCTCCCGATGAATTGACATGAGCCGGATGTGGACTTACGATCTACCTTGTCACCGGCCCAATCCGAATCCGAATATCCAACCAACTTGAAGGAGGATCCTTTGGGATACCAAAGTCCTAAGTTTGGGGTATAAACCAAATATCGAAGGATCCGTTTCATGGCCATGTGATGGCTTTCTTTGGGGGCGGATTAAATATTGCACACATACACACACTTAACATAATATCCGGCCTAGATGCAAAAAGGTAAAGCAAAGAACCGATCATAGAGCGGTATACCTTTTGATCCACATCTTTACCATTGGGATCGAGATCAAGTTGGCCATTGGTTGGCATTGGAGTCTTCATAGGCTTGGAATCATCTAACCCGAACCGTTTGAGCATGTCTTGAATATACTTTGCTTGGTTAATGAAAGTCCCTCCCCTTAGTTGCTTGACTTGAAAACCGAGGAAGAACTTCAACTCACCCATCATAGACATGGAAAACTCCTTGGTCATACGATTTTGAAACTCAACATTGCAAGCATGGTTAGTAGACCCAAAGATAATATCATCAACATATATTTGGCATACAAACAAATCTCCGTTTACTCTCTTCGTAAAGAGAGTGGAATATATTAACCCGATCTCAAACCCCTTCTCGATTAAAAACGTCGTAAGGTGGTCATACCAAGCACGAGGTGCTTGCTTGAGGCCATACAAAGCCTTATGAAGTTGATAAACGTGATTGGGGTGTTCGGGGTATTCGAAACCGGGAGGTTGTTTGACATACACTAATTCACTCAAGGAACCATTTAGAAATGCACTCTTAACATCCATTTGATATAACTTGAAATGATGGTGAGAGGCATAAGCAAGTAAGATACGAATGGACTCAAGAAGGGCAACGGGGGCAAAGGTTTCACCAAAATCCAAACCTTCAATTTGGGTGAACCCTTGTGCCACTAACCTTGCCTTGTTACGTGTGACTTGTCCATGCTTGTTCTTGAAAACCCATTTGGTCCCAATGACATTATGATTTTACTTGGGTCTTGCAACAAGTGTCCAAACTTTATTGGGAGTGAAATTGTTGAGTTCTTCATGCATAGCTTCTACCCAATCCGGGTCATCAAGAGCTTCTTATACCTTGAGGGGCTCAATACAAGACAAACGAGTGATGTTCACAAAAGTTTGCCAAACGTTTACGAGTAGTTACCCCTTTGGAGATGCTTCCAAGGATGTTATCGGTGGAGTGTTGAAGCATTTGAAGTCTCAAAGACGTTTTTTTTCTCTTCTTTTCAAGTTATTCTTCACTTGGTTGAATTCATCGTGGAGAAACTCGAACTTGCTTTTTCTTTGCTTGTGGAGATAAAACTTCTTGATCTTGATCTTGATCACTTCCATGAGCTTGATCTTGGGCCTCAATGGTAGGCTCATCACCATTTGATTGAGCTTGCCCTTGATCTTGCTCGGTAGCTTGAGGGACCTCATCTTGTTCTTGGATAGGTTCTTGAGCTCCCGAAACATCTTGCACTTGTGGTGGAGATGATGACTTCCCTTGAGGGGATTCCTCAAGAGGGGCTCTTACTCCCTCTTCGATTACTTGGACTTGGGTTGTTTCTTGTGGAAGAATGTGGCCTATCCCCATGGTCCTTATAACTTGAGAAGGATCCTCATCACCTACAACACTTGGAACAATTTTCTTGGCTTGGGAGCCGTTATCCTCGTCAAACTCCACATTCGATGACTCCTCAATACATCCCGTGGATTTATTGAGAACTCGATACGAATGAGAGTTTGATGCATATCCAACAAATATTCCCTCATATGTTTTAGCCTCAAATTTAGCTAACCGGGTTTTCTTGTTGAGAATGAAACACTTACAACCGAATACTCGGAAGTACTCGACATTTGGCTTCTTCCCGGTTAAGAGTTCATAAGGAGTCTTGTTCTTGAGCTTGCGGAGATATAGCCTATTAGAAGCATGACACGAGGTGTTCATGGCTTCGGCCCAAAGCTTGTATGGAGACTTGTACTCGTCAAGCATTGTCCTTGCCATCTCAATAAGTGTCCTATTCTTCCTCTCCGCAACACCATTTTGTTGAGGAGTATAGGCCGCGGAATATTGATGTTTGATCCCCTCATCACTCAACTCATCCATAGTGTAATTCTTGAACTCGGTACCATTGTCACTTCGAATAGCCATAATCTCACATTGATGTTGACGTTGAGCTTCTTTGGCAAATGATATAAAGGTCTCTTGAGTCTCATCTTTGGTCTTGAGAAAGAAAACCCATGTATATCTTGTATAGTCGTCGACAATGACAAGGCAATACCTCCTCCCACCCAAACTATCATATGATGGAGGCCCAAAAAGATCCAAATGAAGGAGATCAAGAGGCCTCGTCGATGTGATGATAGTCTTCACTTTATGTTGCTTCTCATGTTGCTTTCCCGCAATGCAAGTACTACAAACACGATCTTTGGCAAAAGAAACATCGCTTAGTCCAACAATGTGATCCCCCTTTATAATGTATTGTAAATTTCTCATACCAACGTGGGCTAGCCTACGGTGCCATAGACACCCCACGTCGGCTTTGGCCATTAGGCATGTTTTTAGGTGAGTGCTCTCTTTCGAGAAATCAACCACATAAAGGTTGCCTTCAACATGCCCAACAAAGACCACTTTGAGAGTATCCCTTTTAAAGATGGTCACATGAAATTCACTAAAAAGCGAGTCATAACCGGCATGTGCCAATTGGATAGTGGAAAGTAGATTGTAGTGAAGTGATTCGACAAGCATGACATTTTTGAGTGAAGAATCACTCGAGATGACAAACTTACCTAATCCCAATACCTTTCCCTTGCTATTGTCGCCAAAGGAGATGTTCGAGGATGACTTGAGCGAGTCAATGAGATCCACGAGCATATCCTTGCCTCCGGTCATATGATTGGTGCAACCACTATCAATCACCCATTGAGTTCCACCGGAGGCATAGTCCTGCAACAATCAAGCTTTGTTTCTAGGTCCCCATTTTTTAATGGGTCCTAGAGAGTTAGCAACAAGGGTCTTAGGAACCCAAATAGTCCATGCATAATCATCATAATTAGTGCCGACAAATTTAGCAAAGGTATAACCATAATTCCTTCTCAAAAGGACATAAGATGGATTGTTCATGCCGACATAATTAGAAGAGGGAGCCATCTCCTTTGTGATGACTTCCTCTCCAACCTTATCCTTTCCCTTTTCCTTCTCCTTGTGCCCTTCTTGCACAAATGTGATTTGTTGTTGAGGAGGGGTAGCTTGGTGCTTCTTCTTCTTGTTCTTCTTCTTCTTGTGCTTGTTCTTATTTTTCTTTTGGGAGGCATCAAAGCCAATACCCTCCTTGGCCACACATTCCTTTTGATTACTCAAAAGTTCATTCAATTTCTTTTCGCCTTGAATGCAAGACACAAGACCTTTCTCAAGTTGATCTTTCAAATTTTTGTTCTCAACAAGTAGTCAAGAAGCACATGCATCATTGGGAGAGAACTTTGCAAGATACTTAGGAGTGGAAGCCTTAAGTTTATTGTAAGACTCGGTGAGAGTTATAAGCTCCCTTTTTATGAGCTTGTGGCTCTTTTCGAGGAGTTTATACTCCTCACCGAGTTCACCATGAAAACTTTAAGCTTAGAAATTTTATCCAAGAGGTCATGCTTAATTTTAAGAGAGAGTTCTAAAGCATCATTTACTTTAACAAAGTCTATCTCATGTGAAGTGACGGTTTCCTCAAGTGAGGCCTTCATGGTTTCTACTTCATGGAGATTTTGCTCAGGGAGATCATTTCTCTCCTTTTCCTCTATTAGGAGGGTTTCCACATTCTCGATGTAGTCATCACGTTCGGTGAGTGACTTCATCATGTTGAGAAAACAAGCAAGGTATTCTCCTTTAAGTGTCTTCATGAAGGCTAATGAGGTTTCCTCACTATAATCGACACCATCATCTTCACACTCATCCTCCAACTCTTCTTGCGAAAGGTTGGGAGCGGGAGATGATGGCGTAGGGTTAGAAGACTTTGATATTACCTCAGCCATGAGGCACTGGTGGGAGTTGGGCTTGTTCTCATTGGGGGGTTCAAAGAGGCTTGATGAGGTGGAGGAGGACTTGGAGTGCATGGCAATCGCGGCCATGCCTTTGTTCTCATCATCATCATCTTCATCATCCCCAGATAAGTATTCTTCATGAACAAGAGCCTTGTCTCCACGCCTCTTGGCAAACTTGTTGAAGCTCTTCTATTTGAATACAAGCTTCTCGGATTTGTCTTCTCTTCTCTCATATGGACAATCCACAACAAAGTGTTTTGGACTATCACAATTTTAGCACTTTCGTCTTCCAAAGGTTTTGCCCTTGAAGTTTCTTCCTTTGGTAGCCATGGTTCCCGTATATTTCTTGACCAAAAGGGCCAAGTCTTCTTCAAAGTCATTTGCCGGGCACGAGGCAACATCTTCATCTTCACAATATTCTTCCACTTCTTCCACCTCCACAATCTTGGAGGGGGAAGCCGTCTTCTTGGCCTTCAAAGCAAGGTTGTTGGTGATATTTATCCCTTGAAAAAATGGTCATGGGTTTGCTTGGACTTAGCTTTCAACAACGAGTTGGTGGTGAAGGATGACACAATTTGATTTGGATTCAATTGGTTAAAATCCATACGTTGATGAATCATTGTGACCATGGTGTCATCCGTTAGAATCATGGCACACATGGACTTATCCTTGATGAAGTTTTCATCGACCCATGTGCATCCATAGTTCCTCAAATCCAACACGATGGACTTGAGCCTACGGAAGACTTGATCTGCAGTCTCACCATCCTTTCTTACGAACATGTTAACCTCCGTCTTGAGAAGGGCCAGACGAGATCTCTGCACACTGATGTCTCCTTCAAAGATTTCTCGGAGAGTATCCCAAATTTCTTTGTCCGTCTTCAATAAAGCAATGGAGTCTTGATAGTCATCGGGCACAAAACTCCGGAGCATGTGACAAGCAGTATCATTGAGTTGCTCATCAACCTCTTCTCTTGGAGATAGACTTGATGGGTCTTCAGGATGATGGCCTCTCAGGATGACCCACCACAATTGAGTGGAGGCGCTCCGGATGTGTGAATCCATAGCTAATTTCCATTTACCAAACGTGTTAGGATTCAAACGGGGGGGGGGGCATTATGATTAATATGCGACATAGGAATATGAGGACGAGCATATGAAGGAGCAGCAACATTGTAAGACGGTGCAGAGGAGTGTGAGGGTAGTTTAGGTGTCTCCTTCACTCCATCAACATCCAAAGTGGTGTTTGGGCAAAATGTTGATGAAGTAGAAGGAGTTTGAGAAAATGGAGCAAGTTTCTTGTCGACTTCATCACGAACCAATACCTTCATCGAATTTTCCATGTAGCTTTTAAAGGACTCCATGAAAGAGGCGAATTCGGCCATGGTTAGTGAAGTGGAGGAGCTAGCTCATCCACCCTCTTGGTGTGGTATTTGTGGAGTGGGTGGGTTAGCATCGGGTGCTCCATGTGCACCAAGTGCAACCCCATCCGCGGGAAGGTTTTCACCTTGATTCCCTAAGTCGACCATATCCTCTTAGGCGGTAAAGCCCTTAATTAGAGCCCCTAGCTCTGATACCAATTGAAAGAATTGATACGGTCAACTAGAGGTGGGGGGGGGGTGAATAAGTGACTAACAAATTTAAGCTTTATTACCAAATTTTAGGGTTTAGTGGATAAAAGAAATTCTATAGATGTGCACTAGATGAACAACCCTAGGTGGCAAGCAAGCTCAAACACAACTATGCTAGGCAACAACTACAATAGCAAGCCAACAAGCATAAGAGGTTAATACAAGTAAAGTGCGGAAAGGATAAACCACAAGTGACACGAAGACGCGGAGATTTGGTTGACCGAAGTTCACACTCTTTTTGAGGGAGTGCTAATCTCCGTTGGAGCGGTGCTCAATCCTTGAGAGCGCTACCAACAACGTAGCTCACCATATTCTCCTTTTCGAGTCACCCCAACGGATGAGCCTCGAATCACTTGGGGTTGGTCTTGAAGGCGACCAACACACCTTTACAAACTTCCCGGAGCACACCACAAGCAAGGAAGCTTCCGGGACGGACACCTAGCCGCCTAGGAGCCAAAGCTCCAAGAGTAACAAGTCAATGGTGAAGAAATCTTGAGGGGAACCAAAAACGGTTTGGTGGAAGTGTAGATCGGGTGAATCTCCTCCAAATCCCGAAGTATTGGAGTGTTTGGTTGGTGGAATAAGGAGGGATCCAAGCTTTGAGGTTTGGCAATGGTGGAGAAGCTTGGGGATGAGATTCAATTCCAAGGAGGAAGAAGGGGGGGGGTTATACCCCCACCCCAAATCTGACCGTTGTCCACGGGGGACCCCGGGCACCCAGAGTAAAGACCCCGGGCACCCGGGATGGTCAGAGCCCACCAAGCCACCAGAGACCGGGAACCCGGGGGTCCAGAGCCCCGGGCACCCGGGGTGCTCAGAGAGCAAACACCACGAGACCGGGCATCCGGGGGTCCAGGACCCCGGGCACCCGGAGTTTTCAGAGAGCAAACACCAGGAGACCGGGCACCCGGGGGTCCAGGACCCCGGGCACCCGGAGTGCTCAGAGAGCAAACCAGTGGCCCGTGCACCTGGAGGTCCAAGACCCCGGGCACCCGGGGTGGTTAGGGAGGATTGGGGCCTCTCCCTTTCTGACCCTTGAACCGGACAACGTTGGACCCATAGCAACCCCTCCTAGCCCTAATCACCATGACCCCTCTTAATAGCGCGACACTTCCTATGACTCAAAAGTAACCGAAAAAAATCTTCCGAGTCCAAAAGCACGCCGTCTTTTCCTTTTTGGATAGAGTGGGGTCACCAGCATCCATAGACGCCACCGAGAACCTAATGTCCTGAGATAAACTAGAAAACCGATACTAGTCCTCGAAAATCGTATTGTGATCAATACCAAAACCGCAATCAGGGGCAATTGCACTTTCACCGTGATTCTCAAGCGTGGACTCAATGTCGGAGTTGTTGATCGAGGACGAATCCTCGAGTAAAAATTCCTCATCCGAACTCAAATGCATCTAAAATGGAAACAAAAACATGGTTAAGCTACGAATCGATGAAAATCATCGGCGGGACGGAGCTTTAATTGACCGGAGAAACACTCACCGATGGCTCCAGACGATGTCGGTGATTCTGTCGGTGGAAGAAACTCGCACGCGCATGAGGGGTGCTCCTAAACATTGGGGAGGAGGATCTATGCCGGATTCGATGACATAGGGCGGGTGACGTCGGCGGACGTTGGATGCAGAGTCGAGGGATACAACGTGCGTGGATGAAATGTACGTCCCACCATCTGTTTGCGCGCTATGCAAGGCCCTGTCGGGTTGGACGCGAAAACAGTGAATTCACCGTTCGGAGGGGCGAATTTTCTGCGGCCCTTCAACTTTTTTGTGGGCCATGGACGTTTGTGGGTTCTAGTCGGGTAGTTTTTCGGCTGCACAAACTGTGTTCAACGGTCATTATATAGTTTTCACGCTTTTACGGGCTCTGTTAGAGATGCTCTGACGGGGATGTCCCCCGGCAAATCCCATGGTCAGGGACCCTGGGTTAGTCATGAGAGGCACAGGTTGGACGATAGCTCGTCGGCTAACAGGAGGATACGTTCCTGCTCGATATTATTGCTTGGAGATGATGATTACAAGGGAGCCTAGGCTAGTGCGCATAAGGCTAGGGTTGCAGATTGTGTATCGCTTGATCTCGATGTCTCCCCTCCTAGCCCTTATATAGTAGGCTAGGTCTCGGGGAGTCCGTCCTAGATTACATATGAGGTTTCCTAACCCTAACCTTGCTCCGTACGACAAGTTTACACCTTCCTTATGAGTCGCAGACTCCTATGTCGGTGGCACTAGTGGGCCAAGGTTGGGCCCAGGCAGTATCTTTGTGGGCCTTCTGTCTTCGGGTACACCGGGTAGGCTCATCCGTAGGAGTCGTGGGGTCACCCCCTCGTCAGTAGCCCCCGAGTGCCTGGGGGACTCGAAGAGGCGCGCAGGGACTCGAATCCATTCTTTGCGTCATTTTGATGTATGCACGGTTCAACCGTGGGTCACTGGCATTCTGGGGCCATGACAAAAACCTGTTTCGACGGATGCTAAGCTGAAAGGGCCCAAGGAGTCGACTGGTCGAGCCTTGGTGAATTGCACTAGTGGCAAAAACGCAGTAACCCAATCAAACCCATGTCCCTCGACATGAGCTTGGAACACTGGTGTCTAGCAGAAGTCATGCCGCTGCAGGTCTTACAGTGATCAATTGCCGTCAGTAAATTTCATAGCCTAGGCGCGTCTGCCCGGCTTTTTCTATCATGCAAGCGCATGGAAAAGGTTGGGAGTGAAATCGCTCTGCGGCAAGTCCCAGCCCGTCCGATCTGCGCAGCGGGGACTTACCTACATGCTAAGCTTGCGTGGCATCTGGGCACAGTGTATTGTGTTCCAGGAACATGTATTTTTTATGAGGCGCGGAGCCTAGTAGATAATGCACCCACTTGGAATAAACAATCAAGTGAGCTGTTTTAGCGATCACTCGCGGAGCTTTGTCGAGTGCTCGGGCGAGGAGTATTGTTAGAGGAGTATTTTCTCGGGAGGTCATCCAGTGCTCGGGTATGTGGAGTTTGCGAGTAATCACTCGAGTATCATTTTTTCTCTCGGGGTGAGGGAGCACCCGATACTCTGGGACTGCTCGATCTGGTGAGCGCAGGTCTTCTTATCTTCTGTCATGGTGAGGGAGCACCCGAAACTCTTATGGGTGCGAGTAATCACTCGAGCACATTTTTACTTCTAGGTGAGGGAGCACCCGAAACTCTCATGGGTGCGAGTAATCACTCGAGCACATTTTCACTTCTAGGTGAGGGAGCACCCGAAAATATCATGGGTCCACCGGGTAGGCTCATCGCTCCAAGCCCAGGGCACCCGAAACTCTCATGGGCGGATACGCTCCCGATGGGAGTTAAATATTTTTGAAAAAAATATATTTAAACCGTGTAGAGAACGGTGTTTGCAGGTTGCAATTTTTGTTCGCCGCCCCATTAATTTACCTCTTGTTGGTGAAGATAACTGTCTCCTTGCTGGAGGTCCGTCAAAGATGCTCTGTCTGCTAACCGTCATGTCTTCATGACCGGTCATAATGGTGGCTTTTGGTGGCGTGCTGCAGCCGCCTATTGAGTTATCGATGCGCGCATTGAAAACGCGTGAGATTTGACGCGTCCAGCGCACAGTGCCGCCCGTGTGAAGGCATTTTTGTCTCGGAATTCGAATCGCCTGGCATGCTTGGTCTTTTGAATTAATTGCTTCCGTCGTCTGGGCTTCTGCGTACTCTTGTGCTTGTACTATAAATAGCCCCCTTTTGTTTATCTTGTAGTAATGTTCATCCTCTGCCCATCTTGCTCCTCTTCTTCATCTTCTCATGGGGCCAAAGCGAGGTGCAGGTACGACTAGCCGCGGCCGGGTGATACGTCCCAAACGTATCTATAATTTCTGCTTGCTCCATGCATGTTTTGTGTGACTTTGCCATGTTTTGCTTGAACTTTCATACACTTTTGAACCTATTTGGACTAACCTATTAACTCAGCGCACCAAGTTGCCAGGTTCTGTTTTCTGCTGTTTTTGTATTTCAGGTTTTCCAGCCATTAAAAGTGCTCCAAAAATTCCGGGAAAAATATAAAAAAAATCAGCGCAACAGAAGCTTCCGGAATCACCAAGAGAGGGAAGGGGGGCCACCACCAGGCAGCCAGGAGGGAAGGTGGCGCGGCCCCACCCTGGGCCGCGCCAGGGACCCTCCTGACTGTCTCGTGGGTCCCCTCGATGCCCCCCTTCGCCTATATTTACCCCTCCGGGTGGAAACCCCTAATATCGATCTCTTTCTCGCGAACTCCCCTCTGTACCTCCGCCGCCGCCGTTTCAAGATCGGGGCTGCCTGGAGAAGGTGCCCCAGCACCCTGCCGGGAGGAGGAACCCCCTCCGGGAGACCATCCATAGCCATGGACGCCTCCCGGATGCGCCGTGAGTAGTCCCCCTTGGACCATGGGTCCGTGACCAGTAGCTATGTGATGAATCTCTCCCCCTTTTGTGCTTCCACTTTCGAGTCCTTGTGAGCTGCCTCACATGATCGAGGCATCTATGTAATTTCTGCTGTTGCTATGCTGAGTTTGTTGGGATCTGATGGATTATGAGACTACGTTCAGATTGTGATGAGTAATATATTTGGTTCTTCTCTTTTATATTTTGTTCTTGAGTAAATTCTTGCATTTCTCCGTTGCGGTATTTGCTTTGGCCAAGTATTTTATTTGCAACTCCAAGAGAGAGCGTTATGCTCGATTGTGGGTTCAGCCCCTTGATGTCTAGCTTGAGTGACAAAAACATGAGACTAGGGGATGTGTTGTTGCCACCAGGGATAAAACAACGGTGCTTGTACCTGCGGGTGCAAGGATTGTTTACTTTATGCGAAGTTCTTTTAATGCAGTTGTCTGTTGCTTTGAGTTTACACTTTGGGTGGGATTCGCAACTTAATACCAGCGAGATGTTCTGGATAGATATCTCAAGGTGGATGATTCGTAGTAGATGCAGATGGATTTCGGTCTACTTACCTTGGCGTACTGCCCATTGCTTTTGAGCCCTTCCTTTCTTTGCAGCATAGTTAGCATTGCGGTGCCTTCATAATTCTGTCAATTGCCCAACTGTGATTTGTTTACCTCGCTAGCACTTTTATCGTCTTTTGGGAGAGAGACATCACTAGTGAAAATCACGGGACCCCGGTCCATCTTCACATTATTTTTCACACCCTCAATTTAATTTCAGCTTTTACTTTCCTTTGCACCTTTTATCTCTTGCGTTGATCCTTTGTAAACGACAAAGGCTGGAGGAATTGACAACTCCTCTGTACATGTTGGGAGCAAAGTTATTTGTTGCTGTGTGCAGGTCCACGACAACACCCTAGTCAGGAAGCAATTTCTGGCGACGTTGCCACCTACTTGTATCTCCTGAGTCCTACTGGTTCGATAACCTTGGTATCTTCACCGAGAAAAACTTGCTGCTGCACTGCATCTGAAACCTTCCACTTGGGGGTAACCAACGAGGGGCGAGAAGCCATCAAGAAAATTTCTGGCGCCGTTGCCGGGGACTGAAGTCTACAAGATAGGGGAGTTGCACACTATATTTTACCTTTGCTTTTTAGTCTTGTTAGTTTACCTTTCAGTTTTTACTTTTGTGTCCTTAATCAAAAATACCAAAAATACCTGCTGCTACTATGGGTTCCAATGAAATCACAACAACAGTGACTTTATCTGCACTCCTATTGCTCCACCTGCCACTTCAGCACCTTCTTATGAGATTAAACCTGCTCTTCTTCACCTTGTTATGAAAGATCAATTCTCAGGAGCAGGAGAAGATGCTGACTTGCACTTAAACAACTTTATCGAGCTCTGCGACATGCAGAAGTACAAGGAAGTGGATGGAGACATCGTCAAGCTGAAGCTTTTTTCCTTTCTCTTTGAGAGGAAGAGCCAAGGAGTGGCTACAATCTTTGCCCAAGAACAGTATTGATTCTTGGAGCAAATGCAAAGATGCTTTTATAGGGAAGTACTATCCCCCTGCTAAAATTATACAATTACGGAGTAACATTATGAATTTTAGGCAATTGGATAATGAACACGTTGCCCAGGCTTGGGAATGTATGAAGACGCTTGTCAAGAACTGCCCCACACATGGACTGACTACCTGGATGGTTATCCAGACTTTTTATGCAGGCTTGAACTTCACCTCGCGGAACCTGTTAGATTCGGCCGCGGGAGAAACTTTTATGTCAACCACGCTTGGTGCTTCCACAAAGCTACTAGATGAGATGATGCTGAACTACTCGCAATGGCACACTGAGAGATATCCAATCGGTAAGAAGGTAAACTCTGTCGAGGAGATCTCCTCTTTAAATGAAAAGGTTGACCTTATCACGTCTCTACTTACCAAGCAACCTTCTATTGATCCTCAAGATGTTCCTTTAAATTCTTTGGTTGCTCAAGAGCAAGTAGATGTTAATTTTGTCTCTAGAAACAACTTCAACAATAATGCTTATAGGAGTAACTTTGGTAGCAATAATCCTAGGCCTTTCCCATCCAACAACTATGGGAACAACACTTATCCTACCACCAGCAACTCCTACAGCCAGAACTATAGGGAAAAAGACCTGCCCAGCTATGAGAAACTTGTAGAAATAGAAAAGGCCACCAAAAACTCTATGCACACTCAGTTTGAACAAAACGAGGCCTTTTCTAGACAATTAGATGAGCACTCCTCTATCCTGCAAAACATTAGCAAACAGCTTGATAGCCTGAACGGTGACATTTCCAGTCTCCAAACTAGACTCATTGCCATCGAGACTTATGTTTCAAACATGTCTCATACCCAATCTACCTTGATAAACCAAATGGCAGCTAAACCCGAAGTTGTACCCAAGGAAGAAGAGAGAATTAAGAGCCTTCCTATCTACCACATAGTAGCCACTATCCAAGTAGTTGAGGATGTCCAAACTGTTAGCACCCATCACACCCCTAGTCCCACTGGACCTATCAATGGTGATGCTACCACCTCAACCTTAGAAGAGGAAACCTCTATGAACATAGAGGCTTTCGAACAAGTGAGCTTAAATGATATCACTACTTCCTTGGTAGATAGTAGTGACTTAGAATTTGACAACTGCACTTACCAGAAGTTATTGGTTTCCTACACAAGATGTCTAGAGACCCCCACACTAGCACACTCAATCTTGCCTTCACAGAGCATATCACCAATGCTCTAATCAAAGTTAGGGAGGAGAAGCTTAGACTAGAAGCCTCCATACCTAGGAAGCTAGAAGATGGTTGGGATACTATGATAAAAAATAAATTGAATAACTTCTCTTGTTATGCTCTTTGTGATGTTGGAGCAAGTACCTCTGTTATGCCCAAAAGAATGTATGATATGCTTGAATTGAAACCTTTTGATCCTTGTTCTTTTGGTGTTCGTCTTGTTGATTCTTCCGTAAAGAAACCTTTGGGGAAGATCGACGATGTTCTTATCATTGTCAATGAAAATTATGTGCTAGTTGATTTCACTATTATGGACATTGAGTGTGAGCCCTCTTGTCCAATTATTTTGGGACGTCCTTTTCTTCTCACAGTTGGTGCTATCATTGACATGAAAGAGGGAACTATCAAATTCCAATTCCCTCTCAAGAAAGGGATGGAACATTTCCCTAGGAAAAAGATTAAGTTACCTTTTGAGTCCGTCACACAGGCTAGTTATTCTCTTCAAAAGACTTGATCTTCTTCTTTAAGCCTAGCTAATGGCTCTAAAGAAGCGCTTTCGGGAGGCAGCCCGCAACGACTTTAGGTTTTTCTTTTTTCTTTTGTTCTTTTCTTAGTGGTCTTGATGATTGTTACTATTGTAGCAACATCATTATATCTTTACTTTTCAAGTTTTGTGCCAAGTTTAGCCTTAGATTGCAAGAAAGGTCAAAAGTTGGTGCTTGCTCTCGAGAAACAGATTCTGTCTGCTTGACAGAAAAATTATCAATAAATCACCAGATCATCTTTTTGACCTGAATTTGTTTGACAGCATGCTCCATACAATTACCTTTCGGGCGTCTTTTCAAAGTTTTTTGATTTGAGTTGCAGAAGTACCCCTAAAAAATTCGTTTCTATCTGCTGTTCTGTTTTTCACAGATTCTGCCACGTTTTGTCTCTCCTTACTTTTGCAAACCTTAAGCTTGCTTTTTCTTTGCAAAAACTTTTTTGCAATCTTGAGAAACAGTAGCTCTTCAAGATTATCTTTATTTGCAGTAGAGGAAAAATTATTTTAGCAGGGTACTAACCTCTCTAATCAGTCTAGAGGATAGACCCCCCTTTCGTCCAGCCCAAAAACGGCATCGCTCCCGGTTCATTCCAGAACCGGGACCGATGCCACGCAACGGTCCCGGTTCGTCTGTACAGGGAAACGATCCCGGTTCATGTGGGGCAACGGTCCCGGTTGTTGCCACAAACCGGGACCAATGCTCTGGCGACCAACACGTGGCGCACTGCGAGGCATTGGTCCCGGTTTTTGGCAAAAACCGGGACCGTTGCCCTGGCTATATAAGCCCCCTGCCATCACTTTGCCATTTTGCCTCAAAAAATTTCAGGATTGTGTGTTGGGGTGGGGTGGGTGCTAGAATTTTTTCCTTTGATTGCACACCAGGTGTTCGACGAAATGTCCGAGCCACACTTAGGTCCTCAGAACACCGTATCCTCGGCCGAGGTTAGCAACATTATCTTCTCCATCTGTAACTGATACAAAAATACTGCACATGTGCATATATAGTGGTCTTTTCACTATTCACGAAGTTATTGTAATGGTTAATTATATGACGCAGATCGAAGCACAGATGCGATGGATGTACAGCGATCGACGCGGGTCCGAGTTTATTACAAACCTGCATACATTTCTCGATGTGGCTAATGCAAACAAAGTGGATAATTTTATGCCTTGTCCCTCTATTGACTGTTCGAACGTGGCGGAGTACTCTTCCTCGAGAACACTTCAAGGCCACCTGCTTCGGAGGGGTTTCATTCCCGGATATTATTGTTGGTCCAAGCACAGAGAAAGAGGGGTTAGGCAGGAAGACAATGAAGAAGAGGAGGATGATGATAGCTATCCTATGTCCCCTGAAGAATTTGGTGACACTGCAATGGAAGACAATGAAGAAGATGGAGCTCCTCGAGGTGACAATGAAGAAGAACAACGGGAATCGGATGAGACCGCTGATGGTCTTGGTCGGGTCATCTCTGATGCAAAGCGAGACTGTGAAACAGGAAAAGAGAAGGAGAAGTTGGAGACCATGCTAGAGGATCACAAAAAGCCCTTGTACCCAAATTGCGAAGATGGCAGCACAAAGCTCGGTACCACACTGGAACTGTTGAAATGGAAGGCAGATTTTGGTTGTTCTGACACCGGATTTGAGAAGTTACTGCAAATAATGAAGTCGAAGCTTCCACCGAATAACGAATTGCCTGCGACAACACATGAAGCAAAGAAGGTTATCTTCCCTCTAGGATTAGATGTGCAGAAGATACATGCATGCATTAATGACTGCATCCTGTACCGTGGTGAAATGTACGAGAGTATGGATAAATGCCTGGTATGCACTGCGAGTCGGTACAAGATCAGACAAGATGACCCTGGTGATGCCGAGGGAGATGACGAGCCCCCGAGGAAGAGGGTTCCTGCTAAGGTTATGTGGTATGCTCCTATAATACCACGGTTGAAATGTCTGTTCAGAAACAAGGAGCATGCCAGGTTGCTGCGATGGCACAAAAAGACCGTAAGAAAGACGGGAAGTTGAGACACCCCGCTGATGGGTCGCAATGGAGAAAAATCAAGAGAAGCCACTCAGACTTTACAGATGAAGCAAGAAACTTATGGTTTGGTCTAAGTACAGATGGCATGAACCCTTTTGGAGAGCAGAGCTGCAGTCACAGCACCTGGCCTGTGACTCTATGTATCTACAACCTTCCTCCTTGGGTGTGCATGAAGCGGAAGTTCATCATGATGCCAGTGCTCATCCAAGGACTAAGGCAACCCGGCAACGACATTGATGTGTACCTAAGGCCATTAGTCGATGAACTTTTGGAGCTGTGGGCCAAACCAGGTGTACGCGTGTGGGATGAGGACAAACAGGAGGAATTTGACCTGCGAGCGTTGCTTTTCGTAACCATCAATGATTGGCCCGCTCTTAGTAACATTTCAGGATAGTCAAACAAGGGATACAATGCATGCACGCACTGTTTAGATAAGACTAAAGGTATATATTTGGATAAATGTAAGAAGGTTGTGTACCTGGGGTGTCGTCAATTTCTGCCACCCAATCATATCGTGAGAAAGAAAGGCAAGCATTTCAACGGTGAGGCAGATCACCGGAAAAAGCCTAAGCTCCCTAAAGGTGCTGATGTATTTGGTATGGTGAATGGCCTAGAAGTAATCTTTGGAAAGGGTCCTGGCAGTCAATCTGTCCCGAAAGACGCCGTCACCGGACACGCGGCCATGTGGAAGAAGAAATCTATATTTTGGGAGCTACCCTATTGGGTAGACCTAGAGGTCCGTTCTTCAATCGACGTGATGCACGTGACGAAGAATCTTTGCGTGAACCTGCTAGGGTTCCTGGGCGTGTATGGGAAGTCAAAAGATACACCAGAAGCACGAGAGGACCAGCAACGTATGAAAGACCCATACCACAGGCATACTGATAAAGGGTGTCTAAGAAGCTACGCTCTTACCAAAGCAGAGAAGGAAATCTTTTTTGAATGCCTTAGAAGTATCAAGGTCCCGGCAGGCTTCTCGTCAAATATAAAGGGAATAATAAATATGGCAGAGAAAAAATTCCAGAACCTCAAGTCTCATGATTGCCACGTGATTATGACGCAGTTGCTTCCGGTTGCATTGCGGGGGCTTCTACCAGAAAATGTTCGAGTACCCATTGTGAAGCTATGTGCATTTCTCAATGCAATATCTCAGAAGGTAATCGATCATGCAAGTCTGGAAAGGCTATAGAAGGATGTGGTCCAATGTCTCGTCAGTTTTGAGTTGGTGTTCCCCCCGTCCTTCTTCAATATTATGACGCATCTGCTGGTTCACCTGGTCGACGAGATTGCCATTCTAGGTCCTGTATTTCTACACAATATGTTCCCCTTCGAGAGGTTCATGGGAGTTTTAAAGAAATATGTTCGTAACCGTGCAAGGCCAGAAGGAAGCATCTCTAAGGGCTATGGAACATAGGAGGTCATTGAGTTCTGTGTTGACTTTATTCCTGACCTTAAGCCGATTGGTGTTCCTGAATCGCGGTATGAGGGGAGACTGAGTGGAAAAGGAACGCTAGGAAAGAAAGCAAAGATATTTCAAAACGGGCATTCTTTGACTCAAGCACACTACACAGTTCTACAAATTTCTATCTTCGTCCAACCGTATATCGAGGAACACAAGAATGTTCTACGCTCCAAGTTCCCGGGGGAGGATGACCAATGGATTCAAGTCAAACACATGGAGACTTTCGGCACTTGGTTGCAATTACGTCTCATGCATGACACCACTATTGGAAATCAACTCTACTTGCTGGCCGCGACACCGTCTGAGACTGTATTGACTTTCCAAGGGTACGAGATAAATGGGAATACATTTTACACGGTCGCCCAAGATAAGAAGAGCACCAACCAAAACAGTGGTGTCCGCTTTGATGCAACAAACGAGGATGGTACAAAGGACACATACTATGGTTACATAGATGAGATATGGGAACTTGACTATGGACCTACTTTTAAGGTCCCTTTGTTTCGGTGCAGTTGGGTCAACATGAATGTAGATGGGGTAAAGGTCGACCAGCTGTACGGAATGACAACAGTGGATCTCAAGAATCTTGGTCACACAGACGACCCATTCGTCCTAGCCAAAGATGTGGCTCAGGTTTTCTATGTGAAGGACATGTCTTCTAGACCGAAAAAAGGAAAAACAAGGATACGAATACATCAGACATGAGCCCAGGCGTCACATAGTTCTTTCAGGAAAAAGAAACATTGTGGGAGTAGAGGACAAGACAGACATGTCCGAAGATTACGATAAGTTTCATGAAATTCCTCCATTCACAGTGAAAACTGACCCAACTATCCCATTAAGCAATGAAGATGCTCCGTGGTTACGGCCCAAGAAGCGATCATAAGCAATGTAGGAAACAAGTGATGTGTAATAATGTATTGAACCATTGGTGATTTTTTTGTGATGTTTGCAATTAGCCAAGTTTGAACATGATGCTTTCCAATTGTAGTGCTTTCCAATTTCAAAATGCGGGCAAAACGGGGGAGGGGGGGCATGGCCGGTGATAGCTAGGTGTGGAATCTTGCAAAACTCTTTGTAGATCTCTGATGAAATGAGTACTTCTGCACTTGGAAATGTTTTCTTGAAAAAATAAAGGGCAATCTATCAAGCACTTGTAGTTCAAATTTCACCCCGTTCCAGCTGAATTGGCGGCAATTTGTCTTTTTCAGCAGAGGTGCATAAGAAACATTTTACATAGAAACTTTTGTAAATTGTTAATAAAATATGGTCTAGTATAATACAAAAATGGGTTGGTTCAAATTGACATCAAATATTTGGTAGATCCTTCACAAAAAGACCCTACTTTCGGCACTCGGAAAATGAAAAATGGATTTTTCGTGCAACGGAAATGAAAACTTCCTTTGGCAAACTTGTTGGCCATTCAAATATACACACATATGCAAAATATGAGATCATTTGCGGAAACTATCATTTCAAATTAGCTATAACTTCGGCCATTTGGCTTGGAAGCCATGAACCTTCATACTCGATAGCCCATTTTGAGAAGACTTTTTTAATAGATTTGCATTATTCCAAGTTTGTTGGTTTGTATGGTTACTAGGACATAAATTAGGATGCAACGCGAAGGTTTTATATTTTTTTGATTTTTTTTGAATTGTTTAAGCACCGATTTCAAAATGCGGTCAAAACGGGGGAGGGGGGGCATGGCCGGTGATAGCTAGGTGTGGAATCTTGCAAAACTCTTTGTAGATCTCTAATGAAATGAGTACTTGTGCACTTGGAAATGTTTTTTTGAAAAAATAAAGAGCAATCTATCAAGCACTTGTAGTTCAAATTTCACCCCGTTCCAACTGAATTGGCGGCAATTTGTCTTTTTCAGCAGAGGTGCATAAGAAACATTTTACATAGAAACTTTTGTAAATTGTTAATAAAATATGGTCTAGTATAATACAAAAATGGGTTGGTTCAAATTGTCATAAAATATTTGGTAGATCCTTCACAAAAAGACCCTACTTTCGGCACTCAGAAAATGAAAAATGGATTTTTCGTGCAACGGAAATGAAAACTTCCTTTGGCAAACTTGTTGGCCATTCAAATATACACACATATGCAAAATATGAGATCATTTGGGGAAACTATCATTTCAAATTAGCTATAACTTCGGCCATTTGGCTTGGAAGCCATGAACCTTCATACTCGATAGCCCATTTTGAGAAGACTTTTTTAATAGATTTGCATTATTCCAAGTTTGTTGGTTTGTATGGTTACTAGGACATAAATTAGGATGCAACGCGAAGGTTTTATATATTTTTGTTTTTTTTTGAATTGTTTAAGCACCGATTTCAAAATGCGGTCAAAACGGGGGAGGGGAGGCATGGACGGTGATAGCTAGGTGTGGAATCTTGCAAAACTCTTTGTAGATCTCTGATGAAATGAGTACTTGTGCACATGGAAATGTTTTTTTGAAAAAATAAAGAGCAATCTATCAAGAACTTGTAGTTCAAAAATAAAGAGCAAATATTTGAAAATAGTAAAATTGTATAGTTAAAAAAATATTTTTCAAAACAAAAAATGGTTTTGGATTAGTTAATTAAATTGAAGCACTTTTGCTGTTAAAAGTTTTTTCAAATTCCAAACAAAAAATCATTTTAAATTGAAACACCTAACTAATTAAAAAATAAAGTAAAATTGAAAATGGCGGGAAGCCGAAACATTGCATAAAAGGGTCAACGATCCCGGTTGGTAGCACCAACCGGGACCAAAGACTCAACGGTCCCGGTTGGTGCTACCAACCGGGATCGATGTCCCTGGTGCTACGTGGCAGCACCACGCCCCTCCCCGCCCAGGCCAACGATCCCGGTTAGTAGCACCAACCGGGACCGTTGAGTCTTTGGTCCTACCAACCGGGACCGATGACCCTTACTATAATACGCGCAACCTCTTCTTCCTCCCGCAACTCCACCAAATCCCCCAACCTCTTCTTCTTCCGCGCGGAATTCGCCGTCGACGCCGGCAGGCTGCCCGCCGATTCGACGCCCCCGTCTTCGTCTACGCCACCTCGGAGAAGAAGTCGTGCCCGGAGCACTCTTGCACAGCGAATCGACGCCGACGTCGTCTTCGGCTCCGGCGGGAACGGCGACAAATTCCGGCGACTGCAGCCCCCCACCGAGCCCATTTCCACCACGACGTGCTCCTCGGTTAGCCCGCGCCCAATTTTCCCCCTCCCCCGCTCGTTTTGGACCCCGCGGTCGTCGTCCTCACCGCGGGCCTGCTCCGGCCGCCGCGGCCTTCGAAGTAGCCGTCGCTCTGGGCCGTCCCAGTGCGCGCCAATAGCACGGGAGTGCTCCTTGTTTCCTCCCGCACGCGCCTAGCCTTCGCACGCTCGCGGAACCCCACCGTAGCCTCGCCCCCGTCGAGGTCCGAAGACCACCGCCGCCACCCCTCGTCGCCGACGTCGCTTCGGCGAGTCTCCGACGACGCCACCGCCACCAAACGAACCGCGACAGCCTCCTCGTCCGATTAAGCCCCCACACACCCCCTCCCGTGCCCGGTATCGCCCAGACGCCACCTCGCCGTAGTTCCTCAACGCCGGCAACTGTCCCCAGTCACTGACTGTGCGGGCCCCCCATGTCAGCCCGTGGTTGGCAGTTAACCACCCCCTAACCCCCCCTGACCAGTGGGCCAGTGCCCCTTAATCATCTGTCAAGATTAAAACAAATAGATAAATAACCCCCACCCTATGACATGTGGGCCCTGCCCAGTAATTAGTTTAATTAGATGTTTAATTAAAATATAGGTTAGACTTACATGTGGGTCCCCCCACTGATTAATTAGAATTAATTAATTTATTTGTTAACTGTGTCACTGACCAGTGGGACCCATTGGTCAGTTAATTAAAATAAATTATTAATTGATATAATAATTAATAAAAGAATTATTAAATAGAGAAATGATTTAAATGATTTAAATATTGTATTAAACTAAATAAATTAATATCTTTTAATCCGTAACCCGGATTAAAATAATTTATACATGAAAGTTGCTCAGAAAAATTCAACGAATACGAATACGGTTTCTGTTTGTCTACCACACCCCCCTAACATATCGAACATCGAACATCCCCCCTCCGGACCGTCTGTCCGATGAATTGTCCGGTACTGCTACAGTACCCGGATCAATTTATTTCAAACACGAAAGTTGTTCGAAATAGGTCAACTACCCCGGATACACAACCCACACGCGTGTCGGATGTCCACGACACCCCCGGCTTGATTTTCCCCCCTCCGGACACCCTGTCCGGTAATCACCCCGGAGCCGGTATTCCATCCCCGGATGAATTCCAGCTCCGAGCTTATTGCATCGTACTGCGTTAGATCAACGTTTGCATTTCATCTGTCTTGTCTTGTATTGTTTGTTATGCTTGCTGTGTATTTACTGTTTCTTCCCCCCCTTTAATCTCCGGTAGACTCTACTGCTCTACGCCAGCCCCTCCACGCCGCCCCGACGCCAGCCTCCTCCTCACCCCCGACGCCGGCCCTCCTCCACGGCCTCCATGCCACTCCGACGCCGGCCTCCCTCCTCGGTGAGCTCTCCTCCTCATTCCTCCTCATGATTTCTTTTAGCACACATCATGAAACTTTACAAACATGTACAGTACGTAGTAGTATAGAACACTTTGTACTTGTGTATTTTTTTCAGAATTTTTTGTAACTTAAATGTTAGTTTACGATTTGTCATCCGGTGGGGAAGAGTTTGCAGAATTCTTGTTGTCAATCAGGATTTGTCATCAGAGAGGGCAACTGGAGCCTAGTGGCAAATCCCCTGTTGTACACTAGTTTTGACTTTCCAGAAATCACGAGTTTTTAAGCAAACAAAAAAAATAGAAAAATGGTGATTGCTAGTTAGCCAAATGAATCCTGAAGAGGTGTTTTAACTCATGTGTGGAGTCTAAGTCACAATTTGCGCGCGGGTTTTATGGCAGACAGCAAGTGGACACGTCAAGAGTAACAAGACGCCACGTTCACCACAAGATTGACACGCGGCCAGGGGCGGTGCTAGCTAGCTGGCAAGGTTTGGCAGTCGCTGCCGTACCTAAACCCTAAACCCTAAACCCTCCCTCCTCGGCGACGCAACACACATATCGACACCGCGCGCGCCCCCATATGCTTATTTTCATTTGATTATTTGCATTATAATAGCTTGCAATTCTTAATTTGCAGATACTATGGAACCAATATTTCATAGAGATGAAAATGAGGAAAACTTGCTTCACGATATGATCAACGACAATGAAGCTCAAGATGTCACCCGCCGGTTTCTGAACGATTCCGGTGAGGGAGACGAGTCTCTCCACCGAGAAGAAGCATCGGACGGGAGACAAGTCGGCTCCGGCTCCGCCTCCGGCGGAACCTTTAATATCGAAAACACCGGCGAGGTTGATTAAAATGTTGTTAATTAAAATGCAGCTGTATATGTACATGCATATATTAACACTCTTTCTTCTTTTAGCCCTTCGGATCCGGATCCGGCCATTCCTCCGCAAGACCGAAACGAGGTTCAACCAAAAAGTTGGCTGACAATGTGAGGTATAGGATCGAAGAGGTCGGTCTAGACGGCGAACCGTTAGCTCCGGACGATGTCAAGAAATTTTTTGTGAAGGCATGCGGAACTCTTGTGAGGGACAACATCCCGATCACCATTCAAGAATGGATGCAGCTAAAGGAGCCTACAATCTCGTTTGTGTGCGACACCATGAAAGACAGGCTTTGGAACATGCTCATGCATAATTTCCTCCTGCGGATGCCAGAGGTGAATAATCCAGCTCAGGAGGCGGCAGCTAGACTGGAGCTAGAGGCTAGCGTCAAGAAGTTTGCTCTCAGCAAGATGGCCGAGCAATTCAAGAATTGGAAGAAAAACTTGTACCTAAAATTTGTCAAGTTAGACAAGACTCCGGATTTCGAACACGGCTATGGTAAGATAAGAGAGCAGTGGGATGATTTTGTGGTGTACAAGAAATCGGAGCACGCGCAGCAAAGGTCTGAAATAAATCAGACGATTGCCGCTAAGAAGATTTACCACCATAAAATGGGGCCTGCTGGCTACGCCGGTTGCATGCCTAGGTGGGAGGCAATTGAGGCCAAGTATTTTGATGCCGGGATCACTCCAGAGCCTACAAGATGGAACGAACGGACAAGAAACTGGTTTTACGGCCATGGGGGCACGTTGGACCAACATGGGAAGGCAATATATAACCAGTCACAGATAGATGATCCCCTGCTTCCCATTGAAGATATTAGAGATGCAGTACGTGATATTGAAGAGGGACGGTTCATTCTCGATAGAGAGGACGATGAGCTCACACGCGCCCTAAAAAATAAAGAACACCCAGGACGAGCACGAGGCACGCCAGGCTCCAAGTGTTGGAAACTTGCATTCCCTTCGGAAAGCAAGAAATATCCAGATAAAAGCCATAAGAGGAGGAAGGAAAGGGAGGCAGCTGAGAAAGCAGCGGCTGAGAGAGAGAAAGTGGCGAATGAGGCTGAGAAAACGGCTACCATACAACGGCTGCGTAATGTAGAAGAAGGCTTAAAGCGGGCGGAGGAGCTGATCGGCAGACTTAGCCAGCAAAGTGGCGGCCAACCTCAACAGCTCTTGTTAGAAACTGGATTCGATGCTACCGGCGCCCCATCGAATCGGAAAAGCTCCCAAGCTTCCACGCAGCTCCAGCAGGATGATGATGATGTACTGACAACGGCTGCTCCTAAACGCTACCCAGTGGATTATATCACAGAGAGCACACGTTGTGAGCTTAAGGTGCAAGTGATGAACTTAAAGGTGACGGTGGTGGTCAGCATGGCCCTATCAATCCCGGAGAAACCAACTTATCATTGCAACCCGACTCCAGAAGGGTACGCTGTCGTCATGGTGGATGATGTGATGGATGAGTATGAGGAGCTGAAGCTGGACCACCCTGCAGGTGAAGATGGGGAGCTGAAACAACTAGGAGAAGCAAGAAAGGGGAGTGTTCTATGGCGAAAGGAGCACATCGTGCTTCCAAATTATGTGCCGCCAAGGTCACCCACTCTTCAGAAGAGCAATCCACCTTCGCCGCCACGTGACCATTCTTTACCGCAACCATCGCCTTCACCGCATCACCACTCTCCGGCTCAGCCGTCTCCACCGTCGCCTCTGGCATCTCCACCGTCGCCTCAGCCGTGTCCATCTCCTGAGTCTCAGAGCCAGAAGCGGTAGCGTACCTATACTAGGAGGGGCAGCAAGAAATCACCAAAATGTAAGCGATCACCCCTCCCAAAAGTTCCTCATCAGAATATGAAGAAGCTACCCGGAGAGATGACACCTGAGTAACTGGAAGTGTCCGTAAAAATGTCTTATGAAAAGTGGAAGATTGATGTGGCCAACAAGAAGAAGCCGATAGAGCCATTGTTCCTGCGCACCCCAAAAGATCATGCCGCGTGCGCGAAACTGAAGAAGAAGCTTCACAACCCCATACAGGTCACATCAGACTATGAACGCTCTATTACAAAGTCGGCTGAGGCAAAAGAGCAGAGAGTTGGAAAAGAGATTGCCCAGCTCGGACTACAGAAAGAACAATCGATCAAACCGCTCAAAGTGCACACTTGGCCGCGCCCCCAGCAGCATCAGGTCGATGCGTATGATCCGAACAAAGATCCGGAGTTTATAAGACAGTACGGAGCAAAAGCCCAGGCAGTAGGATTGTCTATTACTGATTACCTGAGCCGTCTGGATGAGTTCGGGAATGACGAGGAATTCGTACCGGCATACCAATATCAACATGGGTATCCTCTCGTCAAACCCGTGTTAGTCAAGGATCTACCAACAAAGATGCGAAAATTGCATGACTGGTACATGGAAAAATCTGCTAAATCCGAAAACTGGATCTACGCTAAATTTCAGAACGAGCATTACGGGCATGGACAAGGCTTCGATCTGATTGAATTCTCAGAATTATTTCAGTTTTACAATGGAGACGCCATCGACAAATCTATCGTCAGTGCATATTGTCTGTAAGTACCATTAATTTCAGTGATCAAGCCTTTCTAGCTCAGTTCATTCGTTTCATGTACAATCTTACACTCATCACTAAACTAATTATATACGCAGAATGAAGATTCTCGAATGCAAGAAAGGACAAATCTATGACATTGGGTTCGTTGACTGCCAGTTCGTTCATGAAAGAACTCTCAAAGAGAAGCCCAACCAGACAGAGAACAACTTGTTGCAATCGTTGACGTATTTCGGCACAAGAAGGGAAATACTATTTCCTTACAACTTCGAGTGAGTGTTACTGTCTCGCACACATTCTATTTTTCTTGCTCGGTGTTAAGCGTATAATTGACTCTTGATGCGTGTGCAGCTTCCACTTTATTCTATTGATACTGTTCCGGACGAAGGAGTACTAAAAGTCATGGACCCGGGACGCAAATCTATGAAATCATGGGAGGACATGCAAGCATGCCTCCAGAGGGTTTGGAAACGGTTCACCGCCAAAACACCTGGTCTTCCGGCAAAGCTTACATTTGAATCACTGAATGTAATTACTACTTGCTAGATCCGTGCATCTTTTTTATTCTAGTTTCAGTATAATTATCATGCTGATTATAATATTCATTGATCTCCGTTCTCATAAAGTGTTTGAGACAGGGACCCGAGAATAACTTATGTGGATATTATGTCTGCGAGTTCATTCGCCAGACGACCAAAGAGACGGCCGCAACCCGAAACATAAGGAAAATTGAAGTACGATAAACAACATTCAATACTTTAATTTATTGCGTTAAATTGTGTTTAGTTTCATTCATATATATTGATCCCTTTCTTTTAATTAGATCGAACGAATGCGGGACGGTCTTCTACCACGAGAACGCGTGCGAGCAATTCAAGAGGAAATCACCAGATTCTTATTAGACCATGTCATAGCTCCGACCGGAGAGTTCTTTCACCCTCATTTTTTGGAAGACAAGCGGCCAAGGACCGATGCAAATTAGATCGAACTCGTGTGAGTACCGTTTGTGTAATACCTGTTCGACCAAGCACGAGGAATGAGATGGTGTATATGATATATTCGTGACGATAATGTGTAATATATATTGTGGTTCCTTCATTGTTGCTTTAATTTATATATATATATGGTACCATTTAATTGAATACAAAACACAAAATAAATAAATGGAAAAAAATCAGAAAATAGGGATAAAAAGGGGGGCAGTGGAGCCTCTTCGGTCCCGGTTCTTCCTATCAACAGGGACCGATGACCCCTCCCCCCTCGCTGCGCGCCTGGCCACGTGGAGCCTCTTCGGTCCCGGTTCGTGGGCCAACCGGGATCATCACTGGTCCCGAGTTATTGGTCCCGGGTGTGGAACCGGGACCGAAGGCCCATATGAACCGGGATAATATGGGGGTCTGTCCACTAGTTTACAATGAGTTATGTATGAAGGGAGTTTTCAAGTGCGCGATGGAAGGTGATGAAAGAAGATTCAGGAGTGTCAAACGCTCAAGCTTGGGGATGCCCATGTGCACCCCCAATAAATATTCAAGAAGACTCAAGCGTCTAAGCTTGGGGATGCCCTCGATGCATCCGCTTCTTCATCAACAATCATCAGTTTGTCCCTCGTTGCACTATATTTTTATCACTTCATGCGTTATGTGCTTTGCTTGGAACATCTCGCTCTTTACTTTTCTAGGTTTGTTTTTCTTTCTTTGCTGTAGTAACAAGTTAGAGCCAAACTTACTCTTTTGTGTGGGAGAGATTCACGCTCCGCTTAAACTAGAACTCCTCATAGGATTTGCATGCCTATTCTTTTAGTTGTGAGCTGTTCTTTTTCTTTTTTTCTTAGCTGCTGTTCTATTTAGTTGTAGTGCTTTAGTTTTTCTAGAGCTTTTCTTTTGTCTTAGGTTGAACTTTATATAGGTTGCATGTTTTATCTTGTTAGAGAGTTTGCCTGTTGCACTGAGTTTTGTGTCTTGACTAGAAGTAGGTAGTTGAAGTTGCTTTTCTCTTTGTAGACTCGGTCCCGGTTCATGGGCCAACCGGGATCATCATTGGTCCCGAGTTATTGGTCCCGGGTGTGGAACCGGGACCGAAGGCCCATATGAACCGGGATAATATGGGGGTTTGTCCACTAGTCTACAATGAGTTATGTATGAAGGGAGTTTTCAAGTGCGCGATGGAAGGTGATGAAAGAAGATTCAGGAGTGTCAAACGCTCAAGCTTGGGGATGCCCATGTGCACCCCCAATAAATATTCAAGAAGACTCAAGCGTCTAAGCTTGGGGATGCCCTCGATGCATCCCCTTCTTCATCAACAATCATCAGTTTGTCCCTCGTTGCACTATATTTTTATCACTTCATGCGTTATGTGCTTTTCTTGGAACATCTCGCTCTTTACTTTTCTAGGTTTGTTTTGCTTTCTTTGATGTAGTAACAAGTTAGACCCAAACTTACTCTTTTGTGTGGGAGAGATTCACGCTCCGCTTAAACTAGAACTCCTCATAGGATTTGCATGCCTATTCTTTTAGTTGTGAGATGTTCTTTTTCTTTTTTTCTTAGCTGCTGTTCTATTTAGTTGTAGTGCTTTAGTTTTTCTAGAGCTTTTATTTTGTCTTAGGTTGAACTTTATATAGGTTGCATGTTTTATCTTGTTAGAGAGTTTGCCTGTTGCACTGAGTTTTGTGTCTTGACTAGAAGTAGGTAGTTGAAGTTGCTTTTCTCTTTGTAGTAGTAACTTGCAATAGTTGTGAGGTATTGACTAGAGTAATGTTTGAACTTATGGTGTCAAGAGCTCTTGCCTATTAGTGATAGATGTCGTATTTTGGGCAATCCGTGTGTTTTTCGAAAACCAAAAACCACCTGTTGAGAACTCTAGCTACTAGATGGATCACTAACCTCTGGAGGGTTCGAATATTAGAGTACACTCACGTACCATGAGTCGAGGATGCGCAAGGATAACCAAAACCCCATACACTCCTCCTCGGGGTACCTGTCTCTTTGTGAACCTCCTGATTAGATTGAGAGTTACCGATAATAAGTGCATGAGTTCTTCGGACTAATGTGAGTATTCGAAAGTTGACACTTCCACCCACCTATACTTTTTCTAGCCTCTTCGGTACCGTGCATTGCCCTTTCTCACCTCGAGAGTTGGCGCAAACCCTTGGCATGATACGCTCTGTCATCATAAGCCTCCTTATATCTTTCCTCAAAACAGCCACCATACCTACCTACAAGGAATTTCCATAGCCTTTCCGAGATACATTTCCTTGCAACATCCACCTTCTCATGACTTGATATTCATGTCATACATGCTACTTTCTTGATCGATGAGCCGCATGCTAGTTGAGCCTTGCCCTAATCATTGCTACATGACGCGCTAGTATCATTGCATATCCTGCTACCCTGGCAGAGGCATACATTTGCATCATGATAGTTACATTTTCTTTATGTGAGTACCTTTGTAAAGTGTGAAAGATCTCCTATATTCTTGTGAAATATAGAGTATTGCCCCTAAAGTGAGGAAAAGATCCCAAAGAGGAAAAAAAATCAAAAGATCCCAAAGAGGACAAATGAGAGTTAAATAGAAAGAGCCATTGAGGCCACCAAAAAATAAAAAAGAGAAAAAGAATAAAAAGAGAGAAGGCGGCATACTACTATTACTTTTGAGAGATCCAAACTAGTACTTCATCTTCTATCCCTTGTACTCCATAGAGATCATCATCATGCATATAGCTATGTGGGGACCCTTCACACCATAGAACTTGGCTTGTATATTCCAATGATGAGCCTCCTCAAACGAGCTCTAGGTCTTCTTGAGCATGCAAGTTAGATGCACCCCCACTAGTTCCCTTAGAGAGCTTTTAGCTCACATGTGCATCCGTTGTATGGCAATCCCTACTCCTCACATCATATCTATCATATGGCCTTCTCTCGCCTATGATTGTCCTCATTGATGTGAGCCTTTCAGACCTTTTTGTCTTCCTCCTCCACCTTCTTTCTGTTTCGCCTTTTAGGTGTCAACTTTCTTGCTCACGCTCATCCATTGCATGAGTGCTCAAAATATCGAAAGGAGTGGATCAGTTTGACTTGTACCTGTCTAGTGGTCTAGGGACGAGTCCAGATAAGAATCCAAAGGAGACCAAGTGTGAAACTTTAGTAGATAGTTGTTCTCAACAACCTTTTTTCTCTTTCTTCACAGTCCCTTGCTTGCACGCAAACACCATTTGGAGACATTCGAGTCACGGACAGCGAGAGCTCATCACCCTTTGTTCTTTTGTTTCTTGTGTCAATGCTAATATAGACTCTTGCTTGTTAAGACTTGAATTGAATTGCATGCTTTGATTTCTTTACTTAAAAGTACTTATTTGGTTGTGTGGCATGTCACCATAGAAATTATGCTTGTTATCATTTACCTACTCGAGGACGAGCAGGAATTAAGCTTGGGGATGTTGATACGTCCCAAACGTATCTATAATTTCTGCTTGCTCCATGCATGTTTTGTGTGACTTTGCCATGTTTTGCTTGAACTTTCATACACTTTTGAATCTATTTGGACTAACCTATTAACTCAGTGCACCCAGTTGCCAGTTTCTGTTTTCTGCTGTTTTTGTATTTCAGGTTTTCCTGGCATTAAAAGTGCTCCAAATCGGGAAAAATATATAAAAACTCAGCGCAACAGAAGCTTCCGGAATCACCAAGAGAGGGAAGGGGAGCCACCACCAGGCAGCCAGGAGGGCAGGTGGTGCGGCCCCACCCTGGGCCACGCCAGGGACCCTCCTGACTGCCTGGTGGGTCCCCTCGATGCCCCCCTTCGCCTATATTTACCCCTCAGGGTGGAAACCCCTAATATCGATCTCTTTCTCGTGAACTCCCCTCTGTACCGCCGCCGCCACCGTTTCAAGATCGGGGCTGCCTGGAGAAGCTGCCCCGGCACCCTGCCGGGAGGAGGAACCCCCTCTGGGAGACCATCCATAGCCATGGACGCCTCCCGGATGCGCCGTGAGTAGTCCCCCTTGGACCATGGGTCCGTGACCAGTAGCTATGTGATGAATCTCTCCCCCTTTTGTGCTTCCACTTTCGAGTCCTCGTGAGCTACCTCACATGATCGAGGCATCTATGTAATTTCTGCTATTGCTATGCTGAGTTTGTTGGGATCTGATGGATTATGAGACTATGTTCAGATTGTGATGAGTAATGTATTTGGTTCTTCTCTTTTATATTTTGTTCTTGAGTAAATTCTTGCATGTTCTCCATTGCGGTATTTGCTTTGGCCAAGTATTTTATTTTCATCTCCAAGAGAGAGAGAGTTATGCTCGATTGTGGGTTCAGCCCCTTGATGTCTAGCTTGAGTGACAGAAACATGAGACTAGGGGATGTGTTTTGCCACCAGGGATAAAACAACGGTGCTTGTACCTGCGGGTGCAAGGATTGTTTACTTTACGCAAAGTTCTTTTAATGCAGTTGTCTGTTGCTTTGAGTTTACACTTTGGGTGGGATTCGCAACTTAATAGCAGCGAGATGTTCTGGATAGATATCTCAAGGTGGATGATTCGTAGTAGATGCAGATGGATTTCGGTCTAGTTACCTTGGCGTACTGCCCATTGCTTTTGAGCCCTTCCTTTCTTTGCAGCATAGTTAGCATTGCGGTGCCTTCATAATTCTGTCAATTGCCCAACTGTGATTTGTTTACCTCGCTAGCACTTTTATCGTTTTTTGGGAGAGAGACATCACTAGTGAAAATCACGGGACCCCGGTCCATCTTCACATTATTGTTCACACCCTCAATTTACTTCCAGCTTTTACTTTCCTTTGCACCTTTTATCTCTTGCGTTGATCCTTTGAAAACGACAAGGCCGGAGGAATTGACAACTCCTCTGTACTCGTTGGGAGCAAAGTTATTTGTTGCGGTGTGCAGGTCCACGACAACACCCTAGTCAGGAAGCAATTTCTGGCGACGTTGCCACCTACTTGTATCTCCTGAGTCCTACTGGTTCGATAACCTTGGTATCTTCACCAAGGGAAACTTGTTGCTGCACTGCATCTCAAACCTTCCACTTGGGGTAACCAACGAGGTCGCGGCGGTCGTACTCCACGCTCTTCACATGGTGGCCGTCGTGGTGCTCCATCGACGCCTTTTTCCTCTTCCTCGGAAGAGGGTTTTTGGCGCTATGATTTCCTTCTACACTTCCGTGGCCGGAACGCCTCTCACATTCTGCTTGCTTCTGCATTTTCTGCCCTTGTTTCTGAACGTAGTCTTGATGGCTTGCTGCTTCATCTTCAGGGGTGCGCTCGATCTCCTTTTATGTTAAGTTGGAGATCGATAGTTCCTGCATGATTTTTCTTGGCTTTGGCTGGAAGTCCTTTGCTCGACGATTGAACTTGCGAGATTGTGACACTCTTTGTTGTCGTTTTGATGGCAAAGACACTCTTTTCATCCGCGCCTTTGACCCTAGCGGCAACCGCATGGATCCGTACTGGCCGGAAACAAGCAGCAATGGTTCTGACGGGCCGAGGAGTCCTTCGCCTGCGTCTTCAACTGCTTCCTCCTCCGGCGACTCTTCAGGTGCTGATGCTGAGCCGTCTTCAACTGCTTCCCCCTCCGGCTCTGAAGAGGACCTCGACGTCAAGCCACCGGTCAAGCGGGCGCGGCAGGCGACCTTGTAGAACTGGAGGCAACAGCGTCATCTTCGCCGACAGCTCGGGTGGAGCTGGAGAAGAAGCTGGTGGAGCATGAGAAGAAGCTGGTGGAGCATCGTCTTCAACTGCTCCGCAAATAAGTCGAGCTTCACCTTTTGTTATGTCATTGACATCATGAGTCTGCTTCTTCGACTCCTCCTTTGTATGTGATGATGCTCGCTATCTTGGTGCTAATCATCCCAGCATGGTCACATGTAGAAGTCATAATTCCTTGGGTAACTGATGGTGTAGGCTTATTGGCTGCTTGTGTCTTTTGTAACTAGGTTAGTTCTTCATGTAATGAGGATTGCCTTCGAGTAATCAGAGCTGCCTTCTATCCAATGTATTTTGAATCTTTTTGTACTGAAAATGATCCTTGTGATGTGAACTATGCTTGAGCCTTTGCAATGGAATTTGTCTTTGAGCCCTTTGCAACTGATGGCTGTGTTCGAGTCCTTTGCGACCGGGAGCTGTCTTCGAGCCCTGTGTAACCAAGAGCTGTCTTCGAGTCCTTGGCAACCGAGAGCTGTCTTCGAGTCCATCAAGAATTTGCACTGTGGGTTCTATCGGGTGCGCGACAGCGCTCCCGATTGGAGTAGCCCCCGAGTCTACGTTTGAGTCAGGGAGTCGAACGTAGGCTGAGTTTTGTTTCCTTTGTAGTTCTTCCATTATTTTCTGTCTTTTATCAGGTGCGCGGCAGCGCTCCCGATGGGAGTAGCCCCCGAGTCTTTAGGTGATCGTTGGCGATCAGGTGAAGACTAAAGAATTGTCTGCATCCTGCGCTCCATCCATATTTCTTCAGAGTGCGTTGTGTTCCATCTGGCTGTAGCCGTATCTGTTCTTTGATTTCGAACCGTTTTGCGGTAGGCGAAGCCTGTCAGTGGTTTTTTGCTTGGTCCCTTTAAAGTTTTGGACTGCGTTGGCGTTTCTCAGGGGGAGGTGGTGCTCGAGCCGCCGGGTGCTTTGAGCGAGGATCGCGTGAGCGATGATAGCGCCTCTCGGGGGGAGTTTTTGTACTTGAGCCCCCGAGTGCTTTAGTGAAAGATCGCGATTGCGACGATAGCGTCTCTCGGGGGGAGTTTTGTACTCGAGCCCTGAGTGCTTTAGTAAAAGATCGCGATTGCGATGATAGCATCTCTCCGGGGGAGTTTTGTACTTGAGCCCCCCCCCCCCCGAGTGCTTTAGTAAAAGATCGCGATTGCGACGATAGCGTCTCTCGGGGGGAGTTTTGTACTCGAGCCCCCGAGTGCTTTAGTAAAAGATCGCGATTGCGATGATAGCGTCTCTCGGGGGGAGTTTTGTACTCGAGCCCCCGAGTGCTTTAGTAAAAGATCGCAATTGCGACGATAGCGTCTCTTGGGGGGAGTTTTGTACTCGAGCCCCTGAGTGCTTTAGTAAAAGACCGCGATTGCGACAATATCGTATCTCGGGGGGAGTTTTGTACTCGAGCCCCCGAGTGCTTTAGTAAAAGATCGTGATTGCTATGATAGCGTCTCTTGGGGGGAGTTTTGTACTCGAGCCCCGAGTGCTTTGAGGTGGTAGTATTTGGGCAACATCATTTTATTGCGTCGAATGTTTACATGGGCAGCCAGATGAGCGTGACTGGTGGAGACTATGGGTAGAACTGGCGTAGGTTCGCTACGTTCCATGGATTTCCCACGTCCTCGTCAGTCTTCGGTTTCTTCAGTCTATAGGCGCCTCCTCCTTTGACTTCTCTGATTATGAACGGTCCTTCCCATTGGGGGGCGAGCTTGTGGACTTTCTCTTGTATGAGCCGTAGGACAAGGTCGCCCTTATTGAAGGTTCTGGTGCGCAGGCGGCTGCTTTGGTAAGTGCGCAGTTTTTCCTGGCACCCCTCTGACCTTGCTAGGGCTTTGCCCCTTGCTTCGTCTGCTGTGTCCTTGTCATCTTGCATTGCTTCTTCTTCTTCTTCTTCTTCTTCTTCGTATCACGAGATCCGGGGTGCACCGAATTTGAGGTCATGTGGTAGTACTGCCTCCGACCCATACAACATGAAGAAAGGTGTGTACTGGTTTGCGGTGTTTGGGGTGGTGCGCTGGCTCCATAGTACTGCAGGGAGATCATCTACCCAGTTGCCCGCGGCCTGCTCGAGTGGTGCAAGGAGCCGCTTTTTGAGTCCTCCGCATACTAGGCCATTTGCTTTTTCCACTTGGCCGTTGGACTGCGGGTGCGCGACTGATGCGTAGTTGATTTTGATGCCCAACTCTTCGCAGAAGTTCTGGAATTCTGCTGCTGTGAAGTTCGTGCCATTGTCTGTGATGATGTTGTGTGGCACCCCGAACCTGAAGATGATTGATTTGATAAAATTCACCGCCGTGAGGGCTGTGGAGCTGGTGATGGTTACTGCTTCGATCCATTTGGTGAACTTGTCGACTGCTACTAGCAGGTGAGTTCTTCCTCCCTTTGATGATTTCTTGAGTGGGCCCACCATGTCGAGTCCCTAGGTGGCGAAGGGCCATGATAGTGGTATGGTCTTGAGTTCTGAGGCTGGAGCGTGTGGTCTACTGGCAAATTTTTGGCAGGCAATGCAACGCCGCACAATGTCTTCTGCGTTTTTCATCGCAGTGGACCAATAAAACCCTGCTCGGAATGCTTTAGATACAAGTACTCGGCTGCTCGCATGGTGCCCGCAGGTGCCCTTGTGGATTTCGAGCAGTAGGGCTTTGCCGTCTTCTTCGTCGATGCACTTCTGGAGTATCTGTGTCATGCTTCGCTTGTATAACTATCTGTTGATGACTGGGAATGCCCTGGATCGGCGGCTGATGCGCCGAGCTTCTGAGACGTCTTGCGGTAGTGTGCCTTCGATTAGGAATTGGAGGAACAGTTTTGTCCACGCTGGTCCTTCGAGTGTTGTTGGATCCATAGGTTCGACCTCTTGGCTGCTGTTTCCTTTAGATGAATTTGCTGATGCCACTTGTGCTGGATCTGTGGTGTCGTCATCTACAGCTGCCTTTGTTGCTGCTGGTTTCTCCTTGATGGATCTCTGGCTGATTCTTTCAAGGAAGACGCCGGGTGGTATTGGTCCTCGAGTCGAGCCGATGTTTGCGAGTTCGTCAGCTTTCGTGTTGTTTGCTCTGGGGATATAATTGAGCTCGCAGCCGTCGAAACTTCCTTCGAGCGCGTTGTAGAGCTTCTGATAGGCCGCCATGTTGTCGGCTACTGCATTGCAGTCTTTCATTGCCTGCTGGACGACGAGGTTGGAGTCGCCGTAGATTACGAGGCGAGTGGCACCGCATGTTTTGGCCATGCGCATGCCATAGAGCAGTGCCTCGCACTCGGCTTCGTTGTTGGAGGCGTGGCTGAAGTTGATCTGGAGGACATATTTGAGCTTGGTTCCTTTGTGGGAGACTAGAACAACTTCTGCTCCGGCTCCTTGCTGTCTTTCGGACCCATCGAAGAACATTGTCCATGAGTTCGATAGGTCCGTGGGGCCTGGTGTCTGGACCTTCGTCCGCTCGACCAGAAAATCTGGGAGTACTTGGGCCTTGATTGCTGTTGGGTGCTTGAATTGCAGTTCCCGCGGACTGAGCTCCATGTTCCACTCGGCGACTCGCCCAGTCGCTCCGGGGTTGTTGAGAATGTCTGTGAGTGGTGCGCTGCTCACGATTGTGATAGGGTGTTCGTCGAAGTAGTGCGACACCTTTCTTGAGGTCGTGATGATGGCTAGTAGTAGCTTCTGGTAGTGCGAGTACCGCTGCTGGGATTTTGTCAAGAGCATGCTGAGGTAGTAGATCGGCCTCTGTATGCTCTGGATCTTGCCTTCTTCTGTTCGCTCGACGACGAGTACTGTGCTTACCACGCTGTTGTGTGCTGCCACGTAGAGATACAACTTTTCTTTTTCTTTGGGTACCACCAGGGTTGGTGGGGTTGATAGTGTCTTCTTCAGGTCCGCGAATGCTTTGCGGGCTTCTTCGGTCCACTCGAATTTCTCTCCTTTTCTCAGCAACTGGTAGAATGGCAATGTGCGCTCTCCCAATCTGCTGATGAAGCGACTCAGGGCTGCGAGTCTTCCGGTGAGCTGCTGCACGCCTGTGATGTTGGTTGGTTCCTGCATCCTGGAGATTGCTTGAACTTTCTCGGGGTTCGCTTCGATTCCTCGAGCAGACACCATGTACCCGAGCAGCTTCCCAGCTGGGACGCCGAACGCGCACTTCTTCGGGTTGAGCTTGATTATGTATTTGTTGAGTGCTGCGAAGGTATCGCGCAGGTCGTCGAGTAGCGTGTTTGCGTTGTAGGTTTTGATGACGATGTCGTCCACGTAGACCTGTACGTTTCTTCCGATTTTCTCTTTTAGGCATGCTTGCATCATCCGCTGGTATGTAGCACCTGCGTTCTTGAGTCCGAAGGGCATTGTTCTGTAGCATAATACGCCGTAAGGGGTGATGAATAATGTATGCTCTTCGTCTTCTTCCTTCATCCTGATCTGATTGTACCCTGAGTAGGCGTCGAGGAACGATAGTAGATCGCATCCTGCTGTCGAGTCGATTATCTGATAGATTCTTGGCAGGGGGAAGTGATCCTTTGGGCAGTGTTTGTTGATTGGCCCGTAGTCGATGCACATCCGCAGTACGTCTGTGTCTTTCTTGGGGACCAACCCTGGGTTGGCGATCCAAGTGGATTTCTTCGTCTCTCGGATGAATTGGACGACTTCGAGCTCGATTAGTTCAAGGGAGGTAGCTGCTTCTCCTGGGACTACTCCGTATAACACGGTGCTTGATTTCTTCCATACTGATCGCGGTATCAGCATCTTGCGTAGGGTGCTGACGAAAATTATGTTCATGCTGCTGCCTCCATCCATGGATATTCTTCCCATGTCGTATCCTCCAATTTGGGTGTCGAGGACCAGGGGCGCGCGCCCCAGCCTTGGGACTGCAGGCGGGTGGTCTCTCTGGGAGATAGTGATGCTGGTTTCTGCGTTGTGTAGCTAGTAGACTTTGACTGTGTTTAGGTTCTCGGCTGCTCTGTCCTGCAGGGTGTAGGCGTCCTGTTGGGCTTGCGATACCTTGCCTTCTTGGATCGTGTACACCTGTCCTTGAGTGGGCGACTGCTCGGTTCGTCGGGTGCGCTTGACTTCTTGCTTTTTTTCATCCTTGAGGCTGTCGGCGAGTTCTTTGAACAGGCGGCAGTCTCCCAAAGTGTGGCTCGATCTGATGTCTCCCCAGTTGTCTTCGAAGAAGTGGATCGTGCACGGTCCTTCTAGCTGTTCCCTGACTGTGAGCTTGTTGGATCCGGCGTTCCGTTTCCTCCTTGAGATTCGGAAGAACAACGCGTGGTCCTCTGGGTGCTCGTGAGCTCGCGGGTCGACTTCGATCCCTTCTCTTAGATTCTGGTTCCTTATGAGATTGGAGAATTTGTCTGGCCTTCGATCTGGATCGTAGTATTCACCAGTTTGAGTCTTGGAGTCAGTGTCCTGGCGGGCGGCGGCTGTCCGCGCGGCGGCGGGTCGTAGAGTGGTCGGCGAGCGCGTGGATGTATAGTTCGACTCGTCGAGTGGGGTCTCTTCGTAGAATCCTCGCGCCTGTCTTCATAGTCGTCGATTTCTTCCTCGTTTGCGATGGTCTTGGCGATCGCTGATCTCGAGCTCGGAGTCGGTGTCTTGTTGTGCGGCGGGTGCCTGGGTGGCGGTGGGCCGTCGAGTGATCGGCGGGTCGTCTTCTTCATGCTGCAGTTAGTCGATCTGGATCTCCATGTGGAGCCCTCACGCCTTTCCTTTGGGGTGGTCGAGTTCTCCTTTGCTGTTGGTGGGCTCCCTTGCCGTCGTAGTATTGGTCTTGACACGGCTGCAGGTTGAGCGATCTTGCCGGGGCGGCAGAGATATTCGCCGTGATCTTGAATTCCTCGGGTAGATTGCATCTGGTTCTTGCTCTTGAGTCGTGGCTTGCTGGAGATGGAACCGCCGAGATCGTAATTCCAACCTGTCTAGTTCCCACAGACGGCACCAATTGACGGGGATGTCCCCCGGAAAATCCCATGGTCAGGGACCCTGGGTTAGTCATGAGAGGCACAGGTTGGACGATAGCTCGTCGGCTAACAGGAGGATACGTTCCTGCTCGATATTATTGCTTGGAGATGATGATTACAGGGGAGCCTAGGCTAGTGCGCATAAGGCTAGGGTTGTAGATTGTGTATCACTTGATCTCGACGTCTCCCCTCCTAGCCCTTATATACTAGGCTAGGTCTCGGGGAGTCCGTCCTAGATTACAGATGAGGTTTCCTAACCCTAACCTTGATCCGTACGGCAAGTTTGCACCTTCCTTATGAGTCGCAGACTCCTACGTCGGTGCCACTAGTGGGCCAAGGCTGGGCCCAGGCAGTATCTTTGTGGGCCTTCTGTCTTCGGGTACACCGGGTAGGCTCATCCGTAGGAGTCGTGGGGTCACCCCCTCGTCATGCTCTGACCCTTCATGACGTCTTTATCTCTCGCAACTCTCCTTCCGGTACAAATCGATCCATGCCTTCAAATGAAAATGCATATACCATCAACTATTAATGCTGATTTTACATAAAATATTTACTCTACTTATTTATTTTATAGAAATTACATATTAGTGCAATTATTGCATCTACATCTAAGAGACTCTTCAATATGTAATGCAAAATAGATATTAGCAGACTCGATGCACAACTCGCGCAACACAGGAGACGGAGCGAACCCTAGACACCCCGCCGTAGATCTATCGTACGACGCTTCACTGGCGGACGCAGAGCAGCGCATCGGTGTGGGAGAGAAGTCTACCCTCAAGGAGGAAGTGGCGGTTGATGGCACTGAAGTAGTGCTCCTCGTTGGCTACCCCAAGATGTAGCATAGCAGCAAATTTCCCTTGGCAAAGATACCAAGGTTTAGGGTCAATCCAGTAGGACTCCAAGGTCGACAAGTAGGTCGTTTGGCAAGTGATGCGCCATTGAAAATCACTTGCTTTACCTGGAACTGCAAACACAACAGATAGCTTTGCTCCCAACGACTACAAAGGGGTTGTCAATCCCTCCGGCCTTGTTGTTTACAAAGGATTAAACGCAAAGGGATAATGAGAATGATAATGATAGCAACTGAAAGTAAATGCAGTAAATAAAGTGGAGGTGTAAGCAATGGTGGAAATATGGAGCGGGGTCCCATGATGTTCACTAGTGATGTCTCTCTCCCAAAAGACGATAAAACAACTAAGCTGGGTGAACAAATTACAACTGGGCAATTGATAGTATTATAAACGCACTGCAATGCTAATTATGCTACTTGAAAGTAAGAGGCTCAAAAGTATGGGCAGTATGCCAAGACAAGTAGACCGAAATTCATCTGCATCTACTCACTAATCATCCACCTTGAGATATATATCCAGAACAACTCGCTTGTATTAAGTTGCGAGCCCCACCCAAAGTGTAAATTCAAAGCAACAGAAAATTGCATTAACAATCTATGCGTAAGGAAACAATCCTTGCAACCACGGTTACAAGCACCATTGTTTTCTCCCTTGTGGCAACAACACATCCCCTAGTCTCATGTTTCTATCACTCAAGCTAGACATCGGGGGGCATGAACCCACAATCATGCATAACGCTCTCTCTTGGAGTTACTATCTACTACTTGGCCAAAGCAATAAAAAGCAACGGAGAACATGCAAGAATTACACAAGTACAAAATATAAAAGGTAAACCAAATATATAACTCATAACGATCTTAACATAATGTCATAACCCATCGGTTCCTAGCAAACACAACACAACAACATCAGGAAAATTACATAGGTTCCTTAATCATGTAAGGCAACTCACAAGGACTAAACATTGAAGAACAAGATTGGACAGAAGACATCACATAGCTACTGGTCATGGACCCATGGTCCAATGGGGAATAGTCACGGCGCATCTGGGAAGCGTCCATGGTGGTGGAGAAGCTCCCGGTGGTCCATCCTCCCTCCGCCAGGGTGCCAGGAAGGGGTCTTCTGGTGCTTCCGATCATGGAAGCGCGGCGGCGGCAGAACAGAGAGGTATTTCGCGATGCAATGTTCTCCTTGAGGGTTTCTGGGACATAGAGGTAATATAGGCCAAAGGGGGGGGGTGCCAGGGGCTCCCAGGCACCCTGGTGGCGCGGCCAGGGTTGGGGCTGCGCCACCTGGCCGCCTGGGTGCCCGGTGGGGGCCCCTGGGCCTCCTTCTGGGTTCCGGAAGCTTCCGTCACGCTGATTTTTATTCAGATTTTTCTGGAATTTTTGGAGCAATTTAAATAGGGAAAAAATCACTGCAACTATAGACATTTGCAGACAGAAACTGACACTGGGTGCACTGAGTTAGTAGGTTAGTCCAAATATGTGTAAAATGATATAAAAGTGTAGCAAAACATGTAGCAATGTCACATAAAAGTGCATGGAACAAGCATAAATTATAGATACGTTTGGGACGTATCAGCGGTCACCCACGAGCCATGACTATGAAATCACACCCACAGAGGCGGTGAGGGCGCGAGAGTTGATGGGGGGGGGGAAGGGGACCTAGACCTGATTTTTGTGTTGGATCACATCCCATTATCCAAGCTCCTGGCGAGGATTCACCGTCTTCGGGAGTGGGAGCGACGGAGGACGAGGTACCGCTAGCCGTTCATCCGACAGAGATCAAACAAGCCAAGGTGAGGGCGACAGAAAGAGAAGCAAAGTGGATATCGAAGATGGCATACGAGATTATCCATAGGACGACGGATGAAGAGAGAAGTCGCATCCACAGTGAGGAGCGGGAGCGCATGCATTCATTAGCCCTCCCTTCATTTGTGGGCATCCTTCAGCGAACGATGGGGCGGTGAAATCGTCGGATCCAGCAAGACGCGACCGATGGATCGATTTATTCAACACAAGGGAACCAGAACCATCGGCACCTCCATCAGAGTTTCCCCAATGGAGATGGTAACCTCTCTACCTTGTTCTTTCGTTCAGGATCAATTGATAGCCTCTCGAATCGCTCCTACGCTCAGGTTGTGTCTTCCCCACCAACGACAATAATGGATAGGATGGTGTTGTTTCGTAGATCGCCTTCTAATCAAGGAGGCCCTCCAAGGGGGAGAGCGAGAGCAGATCCAGACAGGTTTAGAAGAGAGGATGACATGGACTAGGAGGAAAGTGACAGGAGGAGGAGAGAGGATATGTGGAGAGAGGAGGCACGTTTGGAAGAATAGAGGAGGAGAGACCAGGAGGTCAAGATTGAAGAAGAAAGGAGAAGGGTATAGAGCATGAAGATGGATGAGGAGGGACGCCTGATACGTCCCAAACATATCTATAATTTCTGCTTGCTCCATGCATGTTTTGTGTGATATTGCTATGATCTAGATACACTTTCATACAATTTTGATCATATTTGGACTAACTTATTAACTCAGTGGACCACAGTGCCAGTTCCTATTTTCTGCTATTTTTTTATTCCAGGTTTCTCCCATATTAAAAATGCTCCAAAAATTCGGGAAAAATCGGATAAAAAATCAGAGCAACAGAAGCTTCCAAAATCACCAAAGTGGGGCTAGAGGTCCACCATCAGGGACCCAGGCGACCATCTCGCGCGGCCTAGGGCTGGTCGCGCCGGGGGGCGTCTGGACCCCTGGTGGCCCCCCTGGCTGCGCCCCTTCGCCTATTTAATCTTCATGACGCGAAACCCCCGAAGACATAACCCTTTTTCGCGATCTCGCCTCTATTCCGCCACTGCCGCGCTTCCAAGATCGGGAGGGCCGACAACCCTCTTCCCGGCACCCTGCCGGAGGGAGGATTGAACTCCAGGAGCTTCCCCTCCTCCATGGACACTTCCCGGATGTGTCATGAGTAGTTTTTCTTGGACCATGGGTCTGTGATCAGTAGCTATGTGATGTTCTCCTCCCCTCTTTGTTCTTCATGGGTTAGACCTCGTGAGATGCCGTACATGATTGAGGCACTTATGTAATTTTCTGCTGTTGCTATGCTGAGTTTGCCGGGATCTGATGGATCATGAGATTATGTTCAGATTGTGATTGAGTAATATATTTGGTTCTCATCTTTTATATTTTTGTTCCTAAGTAATTCTTGCATGTTCTCCGTTGCTGTTTATTGCTTTGGCCAAGTAGTAGTTAGTAACTCCAAGAGGGAACGTATGCTCGATTGTGGGTTCATGCCTCCCGATGACACGCTTGAGTGACAAAACCATGAGTCTAGGGGATGTGTTGTTGCCACAAGAGGGAAAACAACGATGCTTGTAACCGCGGTTGCAAGGATTGTTTACTTTACGCAAAGTGCTTTTTAATGCAGTTGTCTATTGCTTTGGGTTTACACTTTGGGTGGGGCTCGCAACTTAATACCAATGAGAAGTTCTGGATAGATATCTCAAGGTGGATGATTAGTAGTAGATGTAGTTGGATTTCGGTCTACTTATTTTGGCGTACCGCCCATGCTATTGAGCCTCTTCCTTTCTTTGTAGCATAGTTAGCATTGCGGTGCGCTTTTAATCCTGTCAATTTCACAGCTGTAATTTTTTTTACCTTGCATAGCAATTTTATCGTCTTTTGGGAGAGAGACATCACTAGTGAACATCACGGGACCCCGGTTGATAGGGCATATTTCCCTTGATTGGTTTTAGTGATTGATGACAACACACTTGCGGATTAACCGTGTGTCAAGAATCTTTTCAGGTAATTATAGTCATGGCACGAGACGGTCTTGTTCCCCTCTGGTGATGGAGCGTGAAGACGGAGTTTCCGTTCGATGTATTTTTGATTGATGTAGTCGTAGGAAAACCGTACTATCAAGAGGGGATCCGCTGTGGAATGGTGGGTGGAATCATCACACATACACACTCTCTGCACCTAGATAGTTTTTAGGGCGTCATGGAGGATTTTACCATGGTGGAGTTGGCTCACTGGGTTTGCCAGGGCGGTAGTACCGCTGGGCTTGTGGTAGTACCGCGCCACGGTAGTACCGTGGCTAGTACCGTGCTTACTACCATGATCTCTCTGGATTGAGCGGTAGTAAGCGTGGTACTAAGCCACAGTACTACCATGGCACGGTAGTACCACTCGAGTAGCGGTAGTACCGCGCCACGGTAGTACCGTGGCTAGTACCGCACCCACTACCGTATCTTCTCTGGATAGAGCGGTAATGGGGCGCGGTACTGAGCCGCAGTACTACCGCGACACAGTAGTACCGCTCCCTCAGCGGTAGTACCGCACCACGGTAGTACCATGGCTAGTACCGCACCCACTACCGTATCCTCTCTGGATAGGGCGGTAGTGGGCCACAGTACTGAGACGCAGCACTAGTGTGGCGCGGTAGTACCGCTAGGTCTGCGGTAGTACAACTCCACGGTAGTACCGCTCCTTGAGCGGTAGTACCGTGGTTGGTGGTGGCCCAAAAACTGTTTTAGCGCCACCTATAAAAGGGGGTCTTCTTCTCTAGTAAGACTTACCTCATTTATTGCTCTCATCTCCATTCTTGCCCGATCTCCCTCCCTAGCCATCAAAACTTGTTGATTCTCTAGGGTTTGGAAGAGGAGGCCCCGATCTACACTTCCACCAAAAGATATTTGATTCCCCCCATTAATCCCGTGTGGATCTTGTTACTCTTGGGCGCGTTGGTGCCCTAGACGGAATAGGTGACCTCGAAGCCACACTCCATTGTGGTGAAGCTTCGTGGTTTCGTTGGGAGCCTCCAATTAAGTTGTGGAGATTGCCCCAACCTTGGTTGTAAAGGTTTGGTTACCACCTTCAAGGCCGCCTAGTAGTGGATCATGTCATCTTGCATTGGTAAGAGCGTGAGGAGAAATAGGGTGGCCCTCGTTGGCTTCGTGTGAGCATTGTGCTCCTCACCCTCTCCAAACGGGGACATACTTCTCGAAAGAGAAAGAACTTCGGCACCATATCCTTGTCTCCCGTGTTCTCTTTACCTTTACTTTGTGCAAGTTATTCTCATCGTATTTATATTGCTTGCTTTGGTTGTGTTGCACTAGTTGTCATATAGGTTGTTCACTTAGTTGCATATCTAGACAACTTATATTTGTGGTGGAGACTAATTTGTTAAGAAGAGCTTAAAAATTGTTAGTCGCCTATTCACCCCCCTCTAGTCGACTGTCAGAACCCCAACTAGGGTAAGTGCTAGGGCTTGTTGATCCTTTGCATCACGTGAAGAAAATCAAAAGAAATTCAAAAATGGGGAAAAGAAAAGCCCTGAGAAATTAAATCAAATGGCCAGATAAAAATATTTTTCCAAAAATCATTTGACCATTTGGAAAATTCCTATAAACGATGTTGATCATTTTAGAAGTGGTTTGGGTTCTTTGCCATGCCCATGGAGTATTAAAAAAATTCATAATGTGCCCTGGAAATAAAATTTGACCCCTATTTGATTTGAAATTCAAATGTTTTGAATTTAAAAAATGCTCAAATTCTACAAGTGACTTGGTACTGGTCACCTAGGATTTATAAAAATGTTTGGGCATTTTACTAAAATGGCTAGCTATTTAATTCTAGGCAAAACAAATAAAACAGAAAAACAAAAGAAGAAGAAAAATAAAAGGGGAAGAACCCCTGGCTTCCAGACCAACTAAACCCCCCCCGGCCCATCTGGCCTCGGCCCAGCCGACCCCCAACTTGTCTCCTTCCCCAAGCTCCTCGGTGGCATCGTGGGAGCCAGCCGACGACGCCACCTCGACGCAGGCCACCTTCTAGGCCCTCCCCTTCCTTCTCCTGGCGCCACGCGACACGCCATAGACCCCCGCGTTGTCACAACCCCAAGATAGGTAAGTGCTAGGGTTTGTTTGTGCCCTTTGCATCATGCAAAAATTCAAATGAAATTCAAAAATGGGGAAGCAGAAAGCCCTGAGAAATTAATTCAAATGGCTAGATAAAAATCTTTTTCCAAAAATCATTTGAATATTTGGAAAAGTCCTATAAATGAGTGTGATCACATATCAAGTGATGTGGGAACCACCCCATGCTCATGGATTTTTCAAATATTCAAAAAGGAGCATGGATTAATTCAAAAATCCCTTTTTGAATTAAAGTTCAAATGAGTTGATTTTTAAAAAGTGCCAAACTTCAGAATTGGCTAGTCTATTTTATTATGAGGCCATATAAAAAGTTTCAGCATTTTTAAAAATGCCTAGCTATTTTTTTAGCATGGCCAACAAATAACAGAAAGAAAAACAGGAAGAAAAAGAGAAAAGGGAGCTTACCTTGGTTGTGGCCCAACTCAACCCCCAGCAGCCCACCAGCCTGGCCCAGCCCGCCGAGTCCTCTGTCGTCTTCCTCAAGCAGCTCGCTGGAGGCAGCAGAGCGCGCGACGACTGCCACCGCGACGACGAGGACCTTCCAGGCGCCCCAAGCCCAATCCTGGCGCCACGGAGTCGCCCCTGTCGCCGTGGAACCTTTCCCCCCCTCCACGCTCACGCTCTCTCTCTCCCTCGCCCAATTCCTTCGCCGCCCGAACGCCATAGCGGAGCGCGCCGTCGTATCCACGCAGGCAACGGCGACGAGAAGCTGCGCCGTCATGTCCCTCGCCTCCGCCGTCCTCGACTACGCCATCTGGTGCAAGTAATCGTCCCGAGGAGCTCCAGAGACGCCGCCCCCTTCGTCGTCTTCAACGTCGGCCGCCGTGCTTCCCCGAATTTATTCTCCGCCACCGTGACCTCCCCGCCTCCAACGGCCACCTCGTCGTGTTCCCTGATCCCTGGTGAGCGTTTCCCCCAAGCTCCCAGCACCCCGCAACCCCTCTAGCCGGTTTCACCATGGGAACTGAGGAAGGTCGCCGCCATGGTCGACGTCACATTCGCTCCCGTGCTCCAGCGCCTCCCCCTTCTAGTCTACAACACTCCAGGTGCTCACCGCAATCCAACGCGCCAAGCCCCGGTCAAAACGGCGCTCCAGAGCGCGAGTTCGACGATGCCCGAGCCACTGCCTCCGCCGTCTTCGACGCCGGCATCGCTTCGTTGATCCCCGTGCCCCCCTGATGACACCACTCGACGCGGACGACCTCCAGTAGCATGCCCATGCCCTCCGTTCCCCTTCCCGTGCCCGAAACCGCATTCCGGCGAAGTTCCGGTGAGGCGCCGCCGTCCCAGAGCTCACCGGCGACAACCCCGGCCATTTAGACCTAAACTTACCCAGCTAACCTACCCCTAACCCACTGACTACTGGGCCCCAGCACCCCTAATCCCTCTCTGTTAATTAAACAGAGAGGTTTAAGCCCTGTGTCACTGACATCCCTGGCCCACCAGTCAGCCCCCCCTGATGTCACAATGACATCATGCTGACGCAGTAAAACTTTTAAATCAATTTATATAATTCTAGAAATTCCAGAAAATGCTTTAAACTTTGAAATTCAATAACTAATTCATATTAACTCCAAATTGGACAAATAATATATGAAAAATGACCAGGAGAAAATAACCTATCCAAAAATACAACTTTCAACTATGTTTGAGTTGATTTTAAATTGGGACCAGTAGCATTTGTCATTTGATTTAATTGAAATTTATTCAAATTAAATTCAAATGCTTTTGCATTTTGAACTATGGCAACATGCTACTTTTCAACCACACATCAGAGGCATATCATACACATTTCAAAATGATTCAAATGGATCAAAAAATGTCACATGTAACTTGGCTAAGTTTGAATTCAAATTGGAGTTTGAATTTGCAATTCATTTTGCAATATACTCCATTTAAATGGAATTGCTTTACACATCAAAGCATATACATCAAGTTTCAACCTTCAACCATGTGATTGTGCATTGTATTTACTTTGCTACCTTGTTTATTGTTTGTCGAGTAGAGGTGGAACCGGAACAGGAGGCTGCCCCCTTCGTTGAAGACCCCGAACCCGAACCTCGTCAGCAAGGAAAGAAAACCCCCATTGATCATGTCGATAAAATCCCATTTCCCTCTCATGTCTCGCTTATGCATTGTTTAGGATGATCACCACGATAACGTTTCTACTGCATAGTTGAACCCATGTCCGTTGCATGACCTATCATCTTGTCACAGTAGTAAGCAAACCACAATCCTAGCAGATGTAGGAGTTGGTTGATATCATGTGGCCCCTGCAACTGTTACTGCTTATTGCATGCTTAGAGTTTACAATGAGGATGTTTTTGATGTGAGTCGGGATGATAGTGAACATGGTGTTGATGAAAGTGAAACTGTGTTGGTGAATCTACCCTAATACAAGGTGAACGATGAGAGGCTGTGTAGGAGTACACAGTGGGTTGTCTCGTTGAACACCGCCCTAAGCCCGAGTTCTTGTGTGTGTTGGGTAACGAGACAGAAAACGAAAATTTTCCGCACTACGAACACGCCCAGGATCACTATGGAGATGCATACAAGGTTTTTGATCTGATCATTACCGACTCGTAGCGCAGCGGAAGTAGAGTCGATGAAGATCGGCGGTGCAGACCCCCGCAGCTAGGATTTACAACCTCCCAACCGCGAGGATGTTCCCCTCCGAATGCTCCCCGGACAGCCCTTCGGGAGGCACACTCAGAATCTTGGACAATCACTCGGACAGCCCTTCGGGAGGCACACCTGAACTAAGATCGAAACTACGACCTCTCTACCAGGTTGCACACATACGGTGTCAGCTATCCGGCAGGGCTTCGCCGTCCAGAACTAGTTCCTGCCGGAACCCAGACAGCCTTTCGGCTCTACGAAACTATTTCGTGGGAGGGAGATAAGAAAGCCAGATCATGCATGGCATTTTTATGAGAGTTAGATCTAGTGTGGAGAGCCCCTCTCCACCTCTATTTATAGGAAAAGGCAAGGGGTAGGGTGCCACTTGAAAAACCCAAAATGTCCAAGCTTTATGTCTCACATAAAGGGCAAAATGGGGAGGTAAGTGGAGCTCCATGGAGGAGCTCTCCTTGGCCGGCCACCCCTTGTGGGACCCCCAAAAAAGGGGTTCCCACCCTTCCATGTCATCTCCTAGATCTTTTGGGAAAAGCCCCAAAAGGTGGCTTTCCAAAAAGCAACCAAATAGTGTTTCCACTATTCATGAAACCAATTATTTTCGCGTCCGAAAAACCCGAAAAAATTTCTTTAGGCCCAGAACATTTCCAGCACCCCCCAGAATAATTTTGGACGTGTTCCGAAACATTTCCGGATCAAGGATTTTCATCAGCGAAAAGTAACCAACGCATTTCCGGCAGCTCCGAAACAACTTTTCGGCTTTCTCTCTCTCGGAACTTTTCCGCCGTCTTCGAAACTTTTTCTGTGACTTTATCTCAGACTCCCTATCTAGTATTCAACAGATAGATGACCCTTAAGCGTGTGACCCTGTAGGTTCGATGAAGTATAGACATGACCCAGAACACTTTCCGATCAATGATCAATAGCGGAACCGTGGACATCCATATTGATCCCTATACCCATACGAATGAATATTCGAGTGAACCTGTAGTTGCCGTGTGCTATTCTTGTTGCTTCGCGATATGTTACAAATACCCGAGGTGAGACTTATCAGCATCCCCGTGAATCAACAATCTTGTCCACTATGCCAGTTACCTCGTTACCAGTTTTGTTCTCTTTTCTCGTTTCCGTGTTACGGCATCCCTGTGATCAAATCACATTGTGTCTGGCCAGACGATGATGGATACCGTAACATCGAGAGGGCCCAAAGAATATCTATCCATCGTCGGATGAGCAAATCCCAATCTTGAGCTATCTCGTTCCTTGTCATACTTTTCCGTGAACCCGTAAGCCGCCGTAATAGCCACCCAGTTACGGATGACGTTTAACAAACCCCAAAGTTCACGAAGCAAGAATGAAGGAACTCGATGCTCTCATGGTCTAAGGAATTATGCACACATTATCTTTCTTTGTGTTATTAACCATTTACTTGTGACGAATGTATCTCATAGCATAACATCAATTCGGGTCGATTCAACACAAGTGTTCTTCTAACATTGTGCCCATAAAGTTGCCGACATACTCATGCCCATGATCAGGAAAACAGGACCATCATGCAACACTTAAGCCAGTCATAGAGGCATGACTAGGAACACATTTTACTGCTTAATATACCACACGTGCAAATGAGTTTCCCTCTAAGCTTCGTGGTTATGGAAGACTCGAGAATCATTGCAGTTATAGCATGGAACATAAACTTTAATTACAAACTTGGAGATACAAAATAACTATTATTACTGCCTCTAGGGCATATCTCCTACAGACTCCCACTTGCACTAGAGTCATAATCTAGTTACATGGCTTCCCTAACACCAATGGCTATTCGGTGTTGCTCATGCTTTGCTCGTGGTAGAGGCTTTGTCATCGGGTCTGACACATTCAGATCCGTGTGAACTTTGCGTACTTTCACTAAACCCTCTTCGACATGATATCGAATGAGTTTATATTTGCGTTCAATATGTCTTGTCTTATGGTGAGAACATGGCTCCCTTGCCTGAGCCACGGCGCCACTATTATCACAATAGATTTCCACCGGGTCCAGAGCACTTGGAACCACACCAAGGTCTTCAAGAAACTGCTTGATCCATACCGCCTCCTTGGAGGCTTCTGAAGCTGCAACATATTCCGCCTCTGTCGTAGAATCCGCCACAGTCTTTTGTTTGGAACTTTTCCAGTCAACTGCGCCACCGTTCAATATGAAAACATAGCCTGATTGAGATTTGAAGTCATCTGGGTCAGTCATGAAGCCAGCATCAGTGTAACCACTTACAATGAGCTCTTCATCACCTCCGTACACAAGGAGCAAGTCCTTGGTCCTTCTGAGGTACTTAAGAATATTTTTGACTGCGGCCCAGTGTTCCAATCCTGGATCACTTTGGTACCTGCTGCTAACACTTAGCGCATAGGAAACATCTGGTCTTGTACATAGCATGGCATACATAATTGAACCAACTGCCGAAGCATATGGAACATCATTCATTTGTACTCGCTCATCGAGAGTCCGAGGACACTGATTCTTGCTCAGTACTGTGCCAGGTGACATGGGGAGTAGGCCTTTCTTGGAGTTCTCCATGTTGAACCTTTTCAACACCTTGTCAATGTATGTGCTTTGGCTAAGCGCTATTAGGCGTTTTGATCTATCTCTATAGATTCTGATGCCCAATACGTATGCCGCTTCGCCTAAGTCTTTCATTGAAAAACTCTTCTTCAATGAGTCTTTTATTTCGCTAAGGAAATTCACGTTATTTCCAATCAACAATATGTCATCCACATATAAGATTAGAAATGCTTTTGCGCTCCCACTAAACTTCTTGTAAACACAAGATTCTTCATCATTCCTGATGAAGCCAAACTCTTTGACCACTTCATCAAAACGAATGTTCCAACTCCTTGATGCTTGCTTCAGACCATAAATGGCCTTCTGAAGTTTGCATACCTTTCCAGCATCCTTAGAAATGACAAAACCTTCAGGCTGTATCATGTATACATCTTCTTTGAGATTTCCATTTAGGAAAGCCGTTTTGACATCCATCTGCCATATTTCATAATCGAAATAAGCAGCAATTGCTAGTAATATCCGTACAGACTTAAGCATAGCTACGGGCGAGAAAGTCTCGTCATAGTCCACTCCTGGAACTTGCGTGAATCCTTTCGCGACAAGTCTAGCTTTATGGATAGTAATGTTACCATCCGCGTCTGACTTTCTTTTGAAAATCCATTTACAACCAATGGGCTTCACGCCTTCTGGAAGTTCTACCAAGTTCCAAACTTGATTTTCGTACATGGATTCCATTTCGGATTTCATGGCTTTATGCCATTCCCTCGAGTTGGGCCCCGCCATTGCTTCCTTGTAGTGCACAGGTTCATCGTCTTCAAGGATGAAGATTTCGTTATGAAACCACTCAGGTGGCACGATGGTCCTACCTGATCTGCGCGGTTCAGTCACATACTTGTCTGAAGTTTCCGCATCACATGCAACAACTGCCGGCTCGGTTGTATGGATAATTTGCGGAATTTCTTCCGGTTCCTTGGCCATATTAACGGTTGCCGAAGATTCAATAATCTCATCAAGTAGTACTGTCCTTCCACTCACCTCTTTAGTGAGAAACTCTTTTTCAAGAAATTGTCCATTTCTGGCAACAAACACTTTGTTATCGGACGGGTGGTAGAAGGAATACCCAATTGTTTTTATTGGATAACTTACAAAGTAACATTTGTCTGATCTGGGATCGAGTTTGGTAGGTTGTAAACGTTTCACGTATACCTCACAACCCCAAATCCTGAGATGCGACAAACCGGGTTTCTTCCCGTGCCATAACTCGTATGGTGTCGTCTCAACAGACTTAGACGGTGCTCTATTTAATGTGTAAGCGGCAGTTTCTAGTGCGTGACCCCAAAAGGATATCGGCAGATCTGTAAGAGACATCATCGACCTTACCATGTCTAACAGGGTTCGGTTACGTCGTTCCGACACTCCATTTCGCTGTGGAGTTCCGGGAGGCGTAAGCTGTGAAACGATTCCACGGTCACTCAGATGTTGGCTAAACTCATGACTAAGGTATTCGCCCCCACGATCTGATCGCAGAAACTTAATCCTTTTGTTACGATGATTTTCTACCTCATTCTGAAATTCTTTGAACTTTTCAAAGGTTTCTGACTTATGCTTCATCAAGTAGATATATCCATACCTACTTAAATCGTCAGTAAAAGTCACGAAGTAGAAATACCCACCCCGTGCGGTTGTGCTCATTGGACCACATACATCACTATGTATTATTTCCAACAATTCATTCGCCCGTTCAGGATGACCCATGAACGGCGTCTTGGTCATTTTCCCCATTAAGCAAGCCTCACATGTGTCAAATGATTCAAAATCAAATGATGGTAAAACTCCATCTTTGTGGAGTCTTTGCATGCGTTTCTTTCCGATGTGGCCAAGACGACAGTGCCACAAATAAGTGGTGGTGGTTTCAGCCTTCTTAAGGCGTTTAGCATTTACGTTAAAGACATCTTTTCCACATTCAAGATTTAGTATGAAAAGGCCCCCAACAATGGGTGCAAATCCATAAAACATATCCATACAATAAAGTGAACAACCATTGTTCTCAGACTTGTAGGAATACCCATCGTGTACCAAACATGATCCAGAGATAATGTTTCTACACAATGCCGGAACAAAATAACAGTTACTTAGTTCTAAGATAAATCCTGAAGGGAGACGTAGAGGCATCATGCCGACGGCTTGAGCTGCGATCCCAGCGCCGTTGCCGACGCGCATGATGACTTCATTCTTTGCTAGCTTGCGGACCTTCTGAAGCCCCTGTATCGAGTTGCAAATGTGAGCAACCGATCCGGTATCAAATACCCAAGACTTAGAATTTTCGCTAGCAAGCAAAACGTCAATGACATTAACATGTATTACAGTTATACCTTTTCCGGTGTTTCCGGACTTCTTATCTGCCAGGTACTTCTTGCAGTTTCTCTTCCAGTGTCCTGTGCCCTTGCAGTAGAAGCACTCAGTTTCAGTCTTGGCTCCGCCCTTAGAGTTGCTTTGGGAGACGGTCTTACCGGCGCCCTTGCCCTTCTTGGACTTGCCTTTCTTTTTGAAACTGGCGGTTTTATTCACAAGCAACACTTGCTTGCGATTTTTCCGCAGTCCTCCTTCCGCAGTTTTCAGCATGGCGAGCACCTCATTCGGTGTCTTCTCCATCCCATTCATGTTGTAGTTCATGATAAAACCGTCGTAAGACGGGGGGAGTGAAGCAAGCAACATGTCCATCATATGGGCTGGTGGAATTGGAAATTCCAGGGTTTTAAGCCTTTCAGCGTAGCCAATCATATTGACCACGTGTTCGCCAACTGAACTGCCCTCAGCCATCTTGAAATCCATCATGGTCTTTGTTATATCATAACGTTCAGACCGTGCATTTTGCTTGTACAGAGCATCCAATTCCCGGATCATATTACGGGCGTCATGGAATTCAAAACGTTTTTGAAGCTCTGGACTCATGCAAGCTAGCATGAGGCACTGCACTAAGTTGTAGTCATCTTCCTTAGTGGCCCAGACATTTTGTTCATCTTCCGGGGCAGTCTCCACCGGTTTAGCTGGAAGAGTCGTGTCAAGCACATACACTTTCTTAGCGCTCCTGAGGACAATCCTCAGGGTACGGACCCAGTCCGCATAGTTGTTTCCATTTGCAGCTAACTTCTCTTTCTCTAACATTGGGCCTAAGCTGAACGGTGTGTTGCGAGCCATGAGATCTACAACGGTAAACACAAGTTTCATTTAGATTTTGTTCATAATTAATTTGCACTAGAGAATAAACAATTTTATTCTAAGGTGCGCTCCCACTCAAATCAATATCTCTCATAATTGATTGTGAGTGATTCAAGATCCGTATTTCAATTTGACGTCATTGACGGGTTCATCACTGATGACGTCATTTTCAATCGGTAGGCCAACTTGCCAATCACATCTCTATGTGACTTTTGTCCATCTTTCGATGCATGTGTTCCGAGCTCAGGACTGTCCTGCCTGAACGTCAAGTCAACCAAGTGATCTTGCAGTGAGGTCTGACCTTCACCCGCCTTACACCTCTCAAATCGTTCGTGCTCATGTGTACATGGCGCACCCCGAAAAGATACGTGTTGTAGACGGTGCTACACTTGGGAGAACACAAACTACTTGATATTTTTAAGTGAGAGATCACCCTGATAAATAGCGACTACCGCGCAATCAAAAAGGGTGCATCATAAGGGATAAACAACTCAGGCAATTCATAATAGCATGATATGGTATAGCCCTTTCTGACGGAGAATTCTTTTATTTCTTCGTCTTCAGCATTTGTGTCGGTGTTCACCTTCCGAAGATTTCCACCACCTTGTCGATGTACCAGATAATATTGCTATCTCTATAGCTAATAAATTAGTGCATTATATAAGGTTGACACGCAGGTCATTAAAATGGCAATCATATGGCTCCAGCCATCATGCTGAATCATGACACGCAGGTCATGTTAATTAATTTACATTATATAGTCATCTCATACATAATCAAATTAATATGAGAACTGCTATACCACATCACATGCCATCCTGCAAAACCAAGTTAGACGCCTCTAATCGGTTTATGCAAGATTTTATTTTACGTGGCTTCTAAGGTTTGTCTTAAACTGCAGATACCAACGTTTATTTTCAAGTATGATTATTCAAGTCGCTAGATTAACTTTGCGGGGTGTATGAAGAACGAGATAATAAAATCTCGAACCTCATACTGAACTTCGTCATACGCGTGACCCCCGTGCAGATCATATCTGCATTGCCCTTTAGTCTGTGAAATTTCATCTTTCTTTAACTATGGTGGAATTCAATGAACTGATAGCACTTCGTTGATCAATCAGGATCGCGGATTGCCAGAACTTTGAAACTACACCATGCCGTTAATCAAGATCAGAAATACGCAAATTCCAGGGAAGCAACAAGAACATCGGGTAACAGATTTCATCTGCTACTCGCATAAATAATTATTAGCAATAGATCTCATCTACTACAAAATTATATTATGCAATACCCATACATCTCTTATGTATTCTAGATCGTGACCTGCATCTACGCATAGCACGGCTCTTGATGCCACTGTTGGGTAACGAGACAGAAAACGAAAATTTTCCGCACTACGAACACGCCCAGGATCACTATGGAGATGCATACAAGGTTTTTGATCTGATCATTACCGACTCGTAGCGCAGCGGAAGTAGAGTCGATGAAGATCGGCGGTGCAGACCCCCGCAGCTAGGATTTACAACCTCCCAACCGCGAGGATGTTCCCCTCCGAATGCTCCCCGGACAGCCCTTCGGGAGGCACACTCAGAATCTTGGACAATCACTCGGACAGCCCTTCGGGAGGCACACCTGAACTAAGATCGAAACTACGACCTCTCTACCAGGTTGCACACATACGGTGTCAGCTATCCGGCAGGGCTTCGCCGTCCAGAACTAGTTCCTGCCGGAACCCAGACAGCCTTTCGGCTCTACGAAACTATTTCGTGGGAGGGAGATAAGAAAGCCAGATCATGCATGGCATTTTTATGAGAGTTAGATCTAGTGTGGAGAGCCCCTCTCCACCTCTATTTATAGGAAAAGGCAAGGGGTAGGGTGCCACTTGAAAAACCCAAAATGTCCAAGCTTTATGTCTCACATAAAGGGCAAAATGGGGAGGTAAGTGGAGCTCCATGGAGGAGCTCTCCTTGGCCGGCCACCCCTTGTGGGACCCCCAAAAAAGGGGTTCCCACCCTTCCATGTCATCTCCTAGATCTTTTGGGAAAAGCCCCAAAAGGTGGCTTTCCAAAAAGCAACCAAATAGTGTTTCCACTATTCATGAAACCAATTATTTTCGCGTCCGAAAAACCCGAAAAAATTTCTTTAGGCCCAGAACATTTCCAGCACCCCCCAGAATAATTTTGGACGTGTTCCGAAACATTTCCGGATCAAGGATTTTCATCAGCGAAAAGTAACCAACGCATTTCCGGCAGCTCCGAAACAACTTTTCGGCTTTCTCTCTCTCGGAACTTTTCCGCCGTCTTCGAAACTTTTTCTGTGACTTTATCTCAGACTCCCTATCTAGTATTCAACAGATAGATGACCCTTAAGCGTGTGACCCTGTAGGTTCGATGAAGTATAGACATGACCCAGAACACTTTCCGATCAATGATCAATAGCGGAACCGTGGACATCCATATTGATCCCTATACCCATACGAATGAATATTCGAGTGAACCTGTAGTTGCCGTGTGCTATTCTTGTTGCTTCGCGATATGTTACAAATACCCGAGGTGAGACTTATCAGCATCCCCGTGAATCAACAATCTTGTCCACTATGCCAGTTACCTCGTTACCAGTTTTGTTCTCTTTTCTCGTTTCCGTGTTACGGCATCCCTGTGATCAAATCACATTGTGTCTGGCCAGACGATGATGGATACCGTAACATCGAGAGGGCCCAAAGAATATCTATCCATCGTCGGATGAGCAAATCCCAATCTTGAGCTATCTCGTTCCTTGTCATACTTTTCCGTGAACCCGTAAGCCGCCGTAATAGCCACCCAGTTACGGATGACGTTTAACAAACCCCAAAGTTCACGAAGCAAGAATGAAGGAACTCGATGCTCTCATGGTCTAAGGAATTATGCACACATTATCTTTCTTTGTGTTATTAACCATTTACTTGTGACGAATGTATCTCATAGCATAACATCAATTCGGGTCGATTCAACACAAGTGTTCTTCTAACATTGTGCCCATAAAGTTGCCGACATACTCATGCCCATGATCAGGAAAACAGGACCATCATGCAACACTTAAGCCAGTCATAGAGGCATGACTAGGAACACATTTTACTGCTTAATATACCACACGTGCAAATGAGTTTCCCTCTAAGCTTCGTGGTTATGGAAGACTCGAGAATCATTGCAGTTATAGCATGGAACATAAACTTTAATTACAAACTTGGAGATACAAAATAACTATTATTACTGCCTCTAGGGCATATCTCCTACAGTGTGGTGATCCAAGACGAAGAGTACTACCACATGTTGGGCACATGGACCTCCGCTCAACCTACTAACTCACCCCTTCTCATTTCAATGAGTCGCATTAGTTCGAAGTTCTGGTAGGTCTGTGGCACGGTCTACGAAGTGGAAGAACGGCTATTCAGACTGGCTTGGGAGCCTGCACACATCTTCTGGGACCACATCGGTAAACCGGCCGGGTTCACGATGTGGATTCCAGCCCAGATAGGCGTCTCCATTGAATTTGAGTTGGCTGTGAGGTAAAAGTTGTGGGAATTATCCTCGCCGGCACCTCTTGAACGGTGTCGAGTACAAAGGCGGTAACTGATAGTTTCATGTGTGTAGCAGTACACCCCTGCAGGGTTAATAAACTATTCGAATAGCCGCGTCCGCGGTAAGGGACTACTTGGAGAGCTGTGCTCGATTATTAGACAACTTGAACCGGATACTCCTAAAATACACCAAGATAAGTGTGAGTGCTCTGGTGTGCTTATCGTGGGAAAGTCGAGGAAGTAACCATAGTGGTGTAATTGGTTGAAGAGATGTAGTGGACTCGTGTACGCTTCTTACCTCAAGTCTGGTACTCGTAGTTCAGGACTAGCCAAGTCAAAGCTGGCACTTCTGCAAGTGAAACCCCACCTCCCTTACCTTGATACATGTGCATGAGTAGTATAGTTCCTATGTAAGTCTTGCTGAGTACGATTTTGTACTCACGTTTGCTTAATCTATGTTTTAGATGACCCACCGACCCCGATGGTGGCTTCTACCCGAAGCTCGAAGATTGAAGACTCAGACCAAGACCAAGCTAGTGTAGTCCCAGTCAGACGACTGGGTCCCTCGTGGAGGGCTTGTTTTTAGATAAGGCTTCTCTAAGCCATTTGTTAAACTTGTCTGTACTCAGACCTACTTTTCTTCCGCTTGTCTGTTGTAATGTTGGATCACATGCTTGTGATCTCTGTGTGCACTTTGTAAGAGTTATTAATAAAGTTGTATACTTTGTAGAGAATTGCAATGATACCTGCTGTTCATACAAGGCATGTGTGCTGCGTGTATGTTTATAACATGCATGTCTCTGTATGGGTTTTCGAGACCTTAGTTGTGATCTGGCTGGCGGTCTTTTATACACCAAGTGGCCCTTAGATGTGCGCAGCTTGGGGCATCGCGATGCGATTTCTCGAGACTCCGTCTCGTGCACACTTTGATGTATGATCGAGCCCGCCCTGGACCCCGACTAAGTGATCGGGCTGGAGTAAGTCTATGTAAGCGTTATAATACAATCGATAGTATGGTTGAGGCGACTTGTCTATGAGTATGGGAGTTCACCACCCATATCATTTAGACTTGTGTGCGGACGATGAGGACCCATTTCACTTGATCATCCGTCCTGGATGGGATGCCCCTCACGTTCGATGCTTTCCGAGAACGTTCTGTGCTTGGCCTTGTCTGCTTAGACAAGTGGGTACGGTTCTCGGCTCTCCATATGATTGTGTTGTAGCGAGGCTTGCATACGCTAACCCCGGGTCCCGACACCCGCGTCCTTTCCCCCTAGACACGGTTCGTCCCCTCCCCTCTGCGTCGTCGATCTCGCGACAACAGAGCACACGCCGGAGCGCCGCCGTCGAACTCGCGTGGCCAACGGCCCCCTCACTCCGCACCGACTTGTCCATCGAGCTTGACGCCGTCGACTACGACGCCATGGCCAAGGGTTGAAGGCCGGAGCCCCTGGAGCAGAGGAATCACAGCTTCGTTTCCGACTACGTCCGCCGCTCCTTGCCGTTAAATTCGCCGCTTGCAGCGCTTCCCCGACCCCGCTGTGGACGCCATCGTTCTCCTCGTGCTCCGGTGAGCAGATCCCCCCTAACCCCGGCTCCTCCCGTGCCCCCATTCTCCGTCGCCTTCTTCTAGTAGCTCCGTCCACCGCACGAGTCGTCGCCGGCGTGGCCCCGTGCCTCCCCGAAGTCGTCCGCGAGCTCCACTAGACGCGCGGGAGCACGAGGCTTATTCTGGTGCAAACGGCGCACCATTTGGTGGCCAGAATCGCCACCCAGTTCCGCGCCGCCGTGCTCGGTGTCGCCGGCGTTGAGCCGCCGGCGAGCTGGGCTATTTAACCCTTAACCCTCTCGCTAATCACCCCCAAGAGGCTGACAGTGGGCCCTACCACTAAACTAACCCCCTTTGTTAGTTAAACTAACAGGGGTTAACTCCCACTGCCACTGACCTCGTGGCCCCACACAAAGCCCCCTGCTGACGTCATGCTGATGCATGGCTGACGCAATAAAGGTTTTCCAGATTAAAAATAATTCCAAAGAAATCAGAAAAATCCAGAAAATAGCCAAAACTTCAATAAATCATAGAAAATTCATATGAACTCCAATTATAACATATAATATATGAAAAATGATCAGCAGAAAATAATCTATCCAAATATACAACTTTCAACATTGTTTGAGTAAATATTAAATTGGGACCAGTAGCTTTTGCTATTTGGTTTAATTGGAATTAATTCAAATTTAATTCAAATACTATTCCAATTTGAACCATTGCAATGCAACCATGTTCACTTGTACATCAGAGGAATATCACACACATGAATACATGCTTTACAATGATCCAACAATAGCAAATGCATTTTGGCTAAATTGAAATTCATATGTGGAGTTTGAATTTGCATTTCAAATGCAATACACTTCATTTAAATCGAATGTACCACAAATCAGTACCTTTCACATCATGTGACAACATAAACATGCGATTGTGCATTTAAATTCAATGTTGCCCCCCTCTTGTTGATGATTGTGTCGGTAACAGTGCCTCCGAGACGGTGATCACCCCCGACGAAGAAGACCACCGTTAAGACCCGTGTATCGTCAGCAAGGCAAGCAAACCCCATTGATCATGTCTATAAAATCCCAATTCCCTCTCAGTCTCGCTTATGCATGGTTAGGAGATCACCTTGTATCGATTCTACCGCATAGTTGAACCCATATCTGATGCATGACCTATCATCTTGTCACAGTAGTAAGCAAACCACAATCCTAGCTGACATAGGAGTTGTTTGATATCATGTGGCCCCTGCAACTGTTACTGCTCATTGCATGCTTAGATTTTACAATGAGGATGCTTTTGATGTGAGTCGGGATGATAGTGAACATGGTGTTGATGAAAGTGAAACTGCGTCGGTGAATCCACCCTAATACAAGGTGAACGATGAGAGGCTGTGTAGGAGTACACAGTGGGTTGTCTCGTTGAACACCGCCTTAAGCACCGAGTTCTTGTATGGTAATCCAAGACAAAGAGTACAACCACACATTGGGCTCACTGACCCCTCTCGGCCTAGTACCTTGCTCCGTGTTGACGTCCAGGAGTCACATTAGTTCGGGCCTTCCATTTGACATATGCATAGAAAAAGAGTGAGTGGGAATGTTGCATCATCCTAGATATGTGGGTGGATCTGTGAGACAGTGAAACCATCTGTCAGAGGTGGCGTCTCGGTTGCCTACATTGTCTGGGTCCGTATCGTTGATCCGGCCGGACTCTCGAGCGGCGACAAACTCAGATAGTCGACTCCTGGAATAGACCGGTTGTGAGCAAAGTGTCGTGGTGAACATCCTCGCTGTCACCTCTTGAACTGTGGTGAGACCTGGCGGTAACTGATGGTCATGTGTGTGTAGTTTACACCCTTGCAAGGTTAACAAAACTATTCGAATAGCCGCGTCCGCGGTTAAGGACTACTTGGAACCTGTACCTGATTATTAGACAACTTGAATGGATACTCTAAAAATCGCAAGATAAGTGTGAGTGCAATGGCGTGCTTTCTCGTGGGGAAGTCGAGGAAGTATCCATAGTGGTGTATTGGTTGGAGACTTGGTAGTGGACTTGTGTACGCTTCTTACCTCAAGTCTGGTACTCGTAGTTCAGGACTAGCCAAGTCAAAGCTGGCACTTCTGCATGTTGAAACCCCACCTCCCTTTACCTTGAAACTTGAGCATGAGTAGTGTAGTTCTGATGTAAGTCTTGCTGAGTACGACTTTGTACTCAAGTTTTCTTATTCTATGTTTTAGATGAGAACCCGGACCCCGATGGAGTCACCTTCGTGAAGCTCGACGTTGACCTTGGTAGTATAGTTCCAAACAGCAGTCTGGTCCCTCGTGGAAGGGCATGTTTGTTGAACAAGGCTTCTCTAAGCCATTTGTTAAACTTGTCTGTACTCAGACCTAATTTGCTTCCGTTGTATGATGTAATGTTGATCACAGACATGTGATCGTTGTATGCTCTATGTGTAAGTCAATAAAGAGTACTTTGTAGAGTTATGTGATGATACCTGCTGTTCATAATAGACATGTGTGATGCGTGTATGATTATAACATGCATGTCTTAGTATGGGTTTTCGAGACCTTAGTTGTGATCTGGCTGGCGGTCTTTTATACACCAAGTGGCCCTTAGATGTGCGCAGCTTGGGGCATCGCGATGCGATTGCTCGTGACTCTGTCACGTGCACACTTTGTTGTATGATCGAGCCCGCCCTAGACCCCGACTAAGTGATCGGGCTGGAGTTTGTTTATGTAAGGGTTATGATTCAATCGATAACATGGTTGAGGCGATTTGTCTATGAGTATGGGATTTCACCACCCATAATCATTTAGACTTGTGAGCGGGCGATGAGGACCCATCTCAGTTGATCATCCGGCCTGGATGGGATGCCCCTCACGTACGATGCTTTCCAAGAGTGTTCTGTGCTTGGCCTTGTCTGCTTAGACAAGTGGATACGGCTCTCGGCTCTCTATGTGATTGAGTTGTGACTGGAATTACATACGCATATTCCGGGTCCCGACATCGACATTCCGATCCTTTCAATTGGTATCAGAGCCTCGTCTCTTATTAAGGGATTTACCGCCTTAAGAGGATGTCGCAAGGGGATAAACCGGAAGAGGTTGAGCTACTAGGTTTTACTTCGTACCCCTCCAATTCAGGGGAGGTTCCAAGTAACGAGGGCTTCACGAATACGTTCGTGAAGGATGACTCGTCATCTATCTCTCGACATGAGTACAATGAAGGCATGCCCGCCATTAAGGCTCACATGAATAAAGTTACTGATATGCTTAGTAGTCTCATGTCGAGGATGCCAATGGAGGGCAATCCCACCATCACTCCCAACATTCCAAAGTTGGGTGGAGGAGATGTCATCTCCAAATCGAGTGATGGTGGTAGGAATGATAGCCGGTCTATTCCTCTTCAAGGGAATGTATCGGGTATTCATTCCGCGGTTGCTCCTCCCGTTACCTATAACTCACTACATCTTCCCGAGCCTCATTTTGCACATGCATGCATCACTCCCATCCTTAACAAAGATGCTAATCCGGTTTGGGCTCATCGCATGAAGAGGCACTTGAAGGGGTCCTCGGTGGAATTGTGGCGCATCGTTGAGGAGGGATTCAATCCTCGTGACCGCCACAACATGACCCCAAGAGAATATCGGGACAACATCATCAACAGTCATACATTGCTTGTGATAGGAAATGGGTTGAAGGAAGAGCAAGATAATCTTGTCCGGAAGTGTGAAACGGCAAAAGAGATGTGGGATCTTCTTGAGAAGACTATCATGGGAAGCTCTAGCATATGGTGCTCCAAGTTTGACAAGGTCCAAGATCAAGCCGACCACTTTGTCAGGAATGAAGGAGAATCTTCTGAGGATGTTCATCAAAGGTTGGTGGCACTTGCCAACTCTATGAAGGATCATGGGAGTATGGACACCGATGATGGATGGATAAAAAGGATGTTCATCACGGCTATGCTCCTACACAAGAAGCATATCACCACTGTCATTCATCAAAGGACAGACTTCCGTGACTTGTCCTCCAACAATGTCTTGGATGAATTTTTAGCCATGGAGATCTTGGACTCTACGGCCGAGTTGAAATTGGCTTGCCAAGGGGGAACCAAAATGCCGTCTCTTGCTTTTAAGGCCAAAGAAGTTCAATATGAGGAAGATGAAGATGAAGAGGAGGTCAGACCGGAGGACACCAAGTATGCTTACAATGAGCACATAGCTCTTGCCTCAAGACAATTTTGGGGGAACAAGAAGAACTTCAAGTCCAACACAAGTGGCTTCAAGCCAAAGGGCCAACGGATAAGGACATGCTTTAATTGTGGAAATGTGAGTCACTTTGTTGCGTATTGTCCATATGAGAAGAGAGAAGACCATGGTGGCAAGCTCATCCGGAAGGACAAGAACAAGTCACCATTGAACAAGAACTTCGTGAATAAGAAGCCTCAAAAGGTGTTGGTGGAACAAGAAGAATACTACTCCGATGAGGATGATGAAGTGGCAACCGCCACCGTAGCTATCGCCATCGAATCCACTTCATCAACATCTGTTTTCAATTCCCCCAACGAGAACCCTCACATCCTACACAAGTGCCTTATGGCCAAGACTACCTCGGTAACTCCTCACTCTAAACCGTTTTCTCCCACTAACCCTTCTTTGTTGGATTGTGTGGAGGACAATGAGGAGCCCAAGGCACATGAAGAAAATGAATTCGAGCTATTCATGTCCAAACTCAAAGGTGAAGCCAAGAGACACTTTGTGGCTCTCTTGGAACAACTAGGTGAAGCCCATGCTCACATTGAGAAACTTGATGAGTCTATCACCGAGTTGCAAGGGCATAGCCGCGACTATCCGGATGAGATAGGGGAGCTATCTCATTCTCTTGAAGAAGAGCGTGAGCTTAAGTTGTCTCTTGATGAGACTTATGCTAGTGATATCTCTAAGCTAAAACTTGACCTTAAACATTCTAATGCCATTGCTTGTGATCTCAAAACTAAAAATGACGAACTTGTTGAGGCTCATTAAAGACTTCTTGTGGACCTTGAGAGATTCGAAAAGGACCAAAAGTCCTTAAAGCACGAACTCATGACTCTCAAGAAGGCACATGAGGAAACTAGTATTGAACTCACTAAAGAGATTAATACCTTTTCTCCTATTATTGTGGTAGAGAAACCTAGTTCCTCTAATCCTTGTTGTGAGCATGTTCCTCTCATTGAGGAAAACGCTAGGTTGAAGGCACAACTTGAGAAGGGACTTGTTTTGTGCATTCAAGGAGAGAAGAACCTTAATGATCTCTTGAGTTCTCAAAAGGAGGTCATTGGCAAAGAAGGAATTGGTTTTGGTGCAAGCTCATCAAAGAAGAAGAACAAGAAGAGGAAGAACAAAAAGAAGAAGGGCAAGGACCCTTCTCCTTCAAAGGATGTCACCTTTGTGAAGGAAGGGGAGAAGCCTCAAGAAAAGGTGGCAATGGCCATTGAGGGTGGAGTGACCAAGAGGAGTGGTGCCATCCCCAATGACTTTGCCAGGCCAACTAACCCCTCTTATGTTCTTTGTTGCACTAATGATGGGCATGTTTATGCCAAATTTGTTGGTTCTTTTGATGAGTATATTGCATGGTCCATTTGGCTGCCTAAGACCCTTGTTACTAACGCGAGAGGACCCATTCGTGAATGGGTACCTAAATCCAAGCATTGATCTCATGTACGTGGCGGCTTCCGGTGGAGGTTCATGGATACTTGATTGCGGGGCTACAAGTCATATGACCGGAAGCAAGGACATGTTGGTGGCTATTGATTTTGGACCATCTCGAACCACCCGTGTCCAATTTGGTGATGCAAACACGTCAAAGTTGTTAGGTCTTGGCTAAGTAATAATTTCTCTGGACTCGTCCATTGAGAAAGTATTACTAGTTGAGACTTGTGCCATTAATTTACTATCCGTTCGTCAACTTGCCATGATGGGCCTTTGCACTTTCGTTGATAAAGACATGGTCACCTTGATGTGGAGTAAAACTCTTAAAGTAGCCTTTGATGGACACATGTAGGACGGTATGTATGTGGTGTCCTTTTCAAAAGTCCCCACCAAAACCGCCATGTGTCTAATGGCTAAAGTTGATGTGGGATGGCTTTGACACCACCGACTAGCCCATGTCAATATGAGGTCTTTGCAAACACTTCTCAAGGGTGAGCATGTCATTGGACTAACAAATGTTAGCTTTGCCAAAGATCGTGCTTGTAGGGCATGCATTGAAGGGAAGCTACATGAGAAGAAACATCCCGTCAAGAATATCATCTCCACCAAGAGGCCTTTGGAGCTCCTTCACATGGATCTCTTTGGGCCTCCCTCATATGATAGCTTGGCGGAAAGAAGTATTGCTTGGTTATTGTGGATGACTACTAAAGATATACATGGGTTTATTTCTTCAAGAAGAAAAGTGAGACCCAACAAACCAACATCGAGTTTGCCAATGAAGCTCAACGTCAACACAAATCAAAGATTTTGGAAATTAGAAGTGACAACGGCACCGAGTTCAACAACTACACCTTGGATGAATTCCTTGGAGATGAGGGGATCAAACATCAATATTCCGCTACTTATACCCCTCAACAAAATGATGTTGCGGAGAGGAAGAATCGCACTCTGATTGATGTAGAAAGAACAATGATGGCGGAGTTCAAGAGTACATACAACTTTGGGAAGAGGCCAACCGTCTTTATCTCCGCAAGATCTTGAACAAAACTCCGTATGAAATCATCACCGGGAAGAAGCCCAAAATCAAGTATTTTCGGGTCTTCGGATGTAAGCGTTTCATTCTGAAGAAGGGTGCTCGTTTGTCTAAGTTTGAGTCTAAGACACATGAGGGAATATTTGTTGGTTATTCTTCAAACTCCCACGCCTATAGAGTCTACAATAAGTCTTCCGGACTTGTTGAAGAATCTAGCAACGTGGAGTTCGATGAACATAATGGCTCCCAAGTGGGGCAAAGTGATCTTAATGATGTAGGTGATGAAATTCCTCCTCAAGCCATAAGAAGAATGGGTGTGGGTCATTTCCTACCCGTTGAGGAACCCCTTGTGGTGGAAGGAGAAGGACAATGCTCTACGCATGTGGAGCCATCACCTCCTCAAGATCAACAAGCAAACCAAGAACAAGATGAAGGCCCTCCCTTGCCCGAACAAGGTCAAGGTCAAGATCCAATCATTGATGATGGTGTTGCACCAAATGATGACCAAGATCTAGTTCTCGTTCAAGGGAAAGCTCAAGATGATGAGCAAGTCCTTGAAGGTGCTTCTTCTTCCGAAGATGGTCCTCTCGAGCCATCTCAAGAATCTTTGGAAGAAGAAAGAGTTCGCCGAGCACTCAAGATTGCATCCCGGTTAAAATCACAAGATCTTTCGGTGGATCAAGTGCTCGGAAGCATCCAAAAGGGGGTAACAACTCGTAGTCAATTGAGAAACTTTTGTGCCCATAATGCATTTGTTTCTTGTGTTGAACCCCAAAAGGTAGGTGAGGCGCTTGAAGACCCGGATTGGCTTGAGGCCATGCATGATGAACTCAACAACTTCAAGCGCAACAAGGTGTGGACATTAGTGGAGAGACCCAAAGGTGATCATAATGTTATTGGGACCAAGTGGATATTGAAGAACAAGCAAGATGCACTTGGTATTGTCATCCGGAACAAGGCAAGGTTGGTGGCTCAAGGTTTCTCCCAAGTCGAAGGTATTGACTTTTGTGAAACGTTTGCCCCCGTGGATCGTCTTGAGTCCATTCGGATTGCTCTTGCTTATGCTTCACATCATAACTTCAAGTTACATCAAATGGATGTGAAGAGTGCTTTTCTTAATGGTCCCATTAATGAGTTCGTATATGTCAAGCAACCCCCCGGGTTCGAGGATCCCAATTTCCCTAATCATGTCTATGAACTCGACAAGGCTCTCTATGGCCTTAAGCAAGCACCACGCGCTTGGTACGAGTACCTTACCGAGTTCTTAGTCGATTATGGGTTTGAAATTGGGCAAATCGATCCCACTCTTTTTACTAAGAGGGTTGGTGGGAAATTGTTCATATGCCAACTATATGTTGATGATATTATCTTTGGTTCGATTAACCAATCTTTTAATGAAGAATTTGCTAAGCTAATGACCAACAAGTTTGAGATGTCTATGATGGGAGAGTTGGAGTTCTTTCTCGGTTTTGAAGTAAAGAAATTGACAAGAGGAACCTTCATCAACCAAGCCAAATACACTCGAGACATGCTCAAGAGGTTCAAGTATGATGGTCTTAAAGGAGCCAAGACCCCCATGCCACTCAAGTGTCAACTTGACATCAACCCGAACGGCTAAGAGGTAGACCAAAGGGAGTATCGTTCTATGATTGGTTCTTTGTTGTATCTTTGTGCATCTAGGCCGGATATCATGTTGAGTGTGGGCATGTGTGCAAGATTTCAATCCGCACCAAAAGAGAGTCACGTAGTGGCTGTCAAAAGAATCTTTCGATATTTGGTTCATACCCCAAACTTTGGCTTGTGGTATCCTAAAGGCTCAAGCTTGAACCTCGCCGGGTACACAGATTCGGATTGGGCGGTAGACAAGGTGGAGAGGAAGTCCACTTCCAGAGGATGCCAATTCCTTGGTAGGTCTTTGGTGAGTTGGTCATCCAAGAAGCAAAATTGTGTTTCCGTCTCGACGACCAAAGCCAAGTACATTGCCGCCGTAAGTTGTTGTGCACAATTATTATGGATGAGGCAAACTTTGAAGGATTACGGTGTCACTTGTGATAAAGTGCCTCTTTTATGTGACAATGAAAGTGCTATCAAGATCGCCTACAACCCCGTTCAACATAGCAAGACGAAGCATATTGAGATTCTTCATCATTTTATTCGAGATCATGTGAAGCGGGGTAATATTGACCTTTCATATGTGGGCACCGGAGATCAACTTGCGGATATTTTCACCAAGCCCTTGGATGAAGCAAGGTTTCGGGAGTTAAGGCATGAGCTAAATATCATTGATTCAAGTAATGCGATTTGAAAACTTTCCCACACACCCTATCTCAACATGGAATCTAGCTTGGATGTAGGCATGGACATAGGGGGAGTGTTGCTTAATTCATAGGCAACCACTCCGCCTATTATGCAAAAAGAGACAAAATTCTTTCACTATGGTCACTTTCGGAGGCTATCATAGTCACCCAAAGTGATAACGGTGCTTCAAAGAAGAGCATTGGCAATGAACCCAAGATACATCTTTGTGGTGTCATACCAAATAAGCTCAAACATGGTGGCTTCGGTCACCGCCCCTCCCCTCGGGAGGGTTGGTTCGTTTTGGTGTTTATTTCTTTTGTTTGGGTTGCTTATTTGCATTTTGATCACTCCTAGACTGATCATGCATTTCCTTGTTGTCTTTTATCTCGGAGTGTTCTCATCCAGCTGCTGTTTTTCGAGTCATCCCAAGCCCTCCCCCCTAAGAAATTCGATGCAATTCCCCACTATCCCTTGTCACTTGGTGGGAGGTTCTGCTGCCAGCGGTACGACCGCTACAGCCATGGTACTACCGCTCCCGTGGTAATACCATGCCTGGCGCGGTACTACCGCTGCCCCGAGGAGTTGTATAACCGAAGGGGTATGGGGAGTTCCTCCCCATTACCCCATTCAGTTTCCTCTCTTCTCATCTGCAGCATCGGCGCCCACCCTGGCGCCCCCTCCCGGTGCGCCGCCTCCGTGCCGTCTCTCTTCGTTATCCTCCGGTGGGATTGATCCCCACCCCTCTTGAGTGCCATGGACACTGGTATTGCCCTGTTTCCCTTCTTCTTTGGTTCATTTTCTTGAACTTTGTTGATAGGGCAATACTTGTAGATCCACTAGGTTTTTGGCTATGCCTAGGCACTTTGAGAACTTGGAAAGATTGCTAGATAGGAATGCAGTATATGTGTTGGATTAGTTTGAGTATTTGGAACCTCGGTAGTACCGGATCTCAGATCCGTGCTCTCAGGCACGAGGACGGTACTACCGCTGGTCCCGCTGCGGTACCAACGGTACTATCGTGCCAGGAGCCGTACTACCGTGATTCCTGAGACTGACACTTATCCAACAGATTTGCTTCGTTCACCTATGTCCGGGCTCTTGCATCTCATGTGTTTGTGTTGTCTGGTTCTCTCTGTTGCTTGTGTTCAGGTGATGGACCTGCTCGTAGGCACCTTAAGCGCAAGTCCACATCCTCCGGCAAGGCTGGCTCCAGCTCTGTGAAGAAGACTGCAAACAGGCAAAAGGAACACGTCAAGCCTGTGTTTGAGCTCCCTCTGCCAGATTACACAGAGTTGCGCAAGGTCAACCCGTATGCCCGTCCTCAAGACCCAACTTTTGCAGGAACCAAGTTCTGGAACAGGACTCAACGTGATGTATACCACAATGTTCTGAAAGACAGGAAGAATTTCTTTGTGCCCCATGTGAAGTCAGTTCAGCTACAGTACCTGAGGGATCATTAAGACTACTTTGGTGAGGCTCTGGCGCTGTGTGAGCAGTTTGGAATCTGCGACATCATATCATTCAACAAAGCTTTTGATGCTGATCTCCTAGCTCAGTTCTTTGCCATCGTTGATGTCACGAGAGTTTACTTCTCGCCCCTCGTTGGTTACCCAAAGTGGAAGGTGAGATGTAGCATAGAAACAAATTTCCCTTAGAGAAGATGCTAAGGTTGAGTATCGAACCAGTAGGACTCCAAGATCGACAAATAGGTGGTAAAGTGAACAATGGCGCCGTTCACAACCGAGGTTGCTTACTTTACCTGGACCTGCAAACACAGCAAATAACTTTGCTCCTAACGAGTACAGAGGAGTTGTCAATTCCTCTGGCATTGTTGTTTACAAAGGATCAAACACACGGAATAATAATGATAGTGATAGCAACGGAAAAGTAAATAAAGATGTAAATTGATAGCGGGTGTAAAAAATATTGGAAATATGGACCGGGGTCTTGTGATGTTCACTAGTGATGTCTCTCTCCCAAAAGATGATAAAATAGCCATGCGAGGTAAACAAATTACAGCTGGGCAATTGACAGGATTATGTGCGCAAACCAATGCGAACTATGACATAAAGAAAGGAAGAGGCTCAAAAGCTTGGGCGGTACGCCAAATCAAGTAGACCGAAATCCATCTGCATCTACCTACTAATCATCCACCTTGAGATATCTATCCAGAACATCTCGCTGGTATTAAGTTGCGAATCCCACCCAAAGTGTAAACTCAAAGCAACATACAATTGCATTAAATAACTTTGCATAAAGTAAACAATCCTTGCACCCGCAAGTACAAGCACCGTTGTTTTCTCCCTTGTGGCAACAACACATCCCCTAGACTCATGTTTCTGTCACTCAAGATAGTCATCGGGGGGGGGGGCATGAACCCACAATCATGCATAACACTCCCTCTTGGAGTCACTACCTACTACTTGGCCAAAGCAATAAACAACAACGGAGAACATGCAAGAATTACTCAAGAACATAAATAAAAAAGAGGAGAATCAAATATATTACTCAAACACAATCTGAACATAATCTCATAATCCATCGGATCCCAGCAAACTCAGCATAGCAACAACAGAAATATTACATATGTGCCTCGATCATGTAGGGCAGCTCACGAGGTCTAATACATGAAGAACAAAGAGGGGAGGAGAACATCACATAGAGATTGATCATAGACCCATGGTACAAGGTGGACTACTCATGGTTCATTCGGGAAGAATCCATGGTGGTGGAGAAGCTCCCGGAGGTGGTTCCTCCCTCCGGCAGGGTGCCAGGAAGAGGTCTCCTGGTGCTCCCGATCTTGGAAGCACGGCGGCGGCGGAACAGAGGAGAGATCGCGAAAAAGGTTTCCCGTCACTAGGGTTTTGCGTCACGGGGAATATATGGGTGAAGGGGGGCAGCCAGGGGGGCCACCAGGGGTCCAGGCGCCCCCCTGGCGCGGCCCCACCCTAGGGCGCCGGGAGGGCGCCTGGGGCCCTGGTGGGTCCCCTCTGCCCCCCCCCTCGGTGATTCCCGAAGCTTCCGAAGCGCTGATTTTTTATTGGATTTTCCCGAATTTTTGGAGCATTTTAATATGGGGGAAACCTGAAATAGAAAAACAGCAGAAAACAGGAACTGGCACTGGGGTGCACTGAGTTAATAGGTTAGTCCAAATATGATCAAAAGTGTATGGAAGTTCATCAATATCATAGCAATATCACACAAAAGATGCATGGAGCAAGATGAAATTATAGATACGTTTTGGACGTATCAACATCCCCAAGGTTAATTCCTCCTCGTCCTCGAGTAGGTAAATGATAAAAAAGCATAATTTATGTGGTGACATGCTACTAATCATATAAGAACTTTTAAGTAAAGCAATCAAGGCATGTAATTCAATTCAAGTCATAACAGGCAAGAGTCTATATTTAGCATTGAAACAAGCAACATAAGAACATAAAGGTGCAAGAGCTCTCGCTGTCCGTGACTCGAATGTCTCCAAATGGTGTTTGCGTGCAAGAAAGGGGATAGGGATATACGAGAAAAAGGTATTTTTGTGTTGAGAAATCAATCTACTAAAGTTTCACACTTGGTCTTCTTTGGAATCTGTCAGAACCCCAACTAGGGTAAGTGCTAGGGTTTGAGTTCACCATTGCATCATGCAAAAATTCAAAAAGAAATTCAAAAATGGGGAAAAGAAAAGCCCTGAGAAAATTAAATCAAATGGCCAGATAAAAATCTTTTTCCAAAAATCATTTGAACATTTGGAAAATTCCTATAAATGGTGCTGATCATTTTAAAAATGGTTTGGGAGCAATCCCATGCTCATGGAATTTTCTAATTTTCAAATAATGCCTTGGAAAATTAAATAAACCCCTATTTGATTTAAAATTCAAATGTTTTGAATTTTAAAAATGCTCAAATTTTATAAGTGGCTAGCTCTCTATTTTATGAGGCCATATAAAAAATTGTGGCATTTCATAAAATGCCTAGCTATTTTTATTAGCTAGGTCAACCTACATGAAGAAATAATAAAAAGAAAAGAAAACAACAAAGCTTACCTGGCGCCCTAGGCAAGGCCCACTCGACTTGGCCTCGGCCCAGCCCAGCCACTCCCGTGTCGTCTTCTTCCCCCGCCGTTCCAAGCAGCTCGCTGGAGCCGGTGCACGCGCCGTGGACGCCCGGCCTCTTCTAGGCCACCCCCTGCCCTCTCCTGGCGCCACGCAAGCGCCCAGAAGCCCCGCACCTTCTTCCCCCTCTCGCCGCGATCTCTCTGCCTCTCCCTCGCCGAATTCGACGCCACCCGAGAACCCACCGGAGAGCGCCGCCGCGCCCAGTCGTGGACAACGGCCTCCTCTCGCCGAGCTGAAGTGTCCAGGAGCACCGGAACCATCGGCTTCGTCTTCCCGCGCACCCAATCGAGCTCTTGAAGCTCTGGAGCCGACGCCTTCGTCGCCGAGTCACCGCCGGCCGCAGAAGATTCCGGCGAGAAATTGGACGCCGCCGAGCCCCCTCCGGCCTCTCCATGCTCTCCATCGAGCTCTGGTGAGCACCGCGCATCGTTTTCCTCCTCCCAACACTCTTTCTGCGGCCGCTGTCGTCGTGTTCGTCTAGGTCAGCCGCCGGCCGTCGCGAGCTTCGTCGAGGTCGCGCACCAGAGCGCCCCCTTGACCCCCCGTTTGCTCCAGAAGACGCGCTCAATCCCAAGCTACTCGCCAGTACTCTCCACTCCCTCTCTGATGGCCGTTAACCCAAGTCCGGCGAGCACAGTGCTCCGGCCGCCGCCTCCGTTGAAGCTGTCGTCGCCACATAGCCCCCCCTTGACCCCTGCCTGCTCCATCCGTGGTGGACGACCGAGAGCTACACGCCCGTGCACTCCGAATCCTCCCCCGTGTCCTTTCTCACTACTCCGGCGAAGCTCCGACGGCTCCCCGGCGAGCCCACCATTAGCCCCCCCTAATGACCCTCTTAAACCTAACCCTAGTCAATGACAGGTGGGGCCCCAGCCCCTAATCCCTCTCTGTTAAGTTAATTTAACAGGGGTTAACCCCACTGAGGCTTACAAGTGGGTCCCAGCAGTCAGCCCCCCCCATGATGTCACCATGCCATCAGGCTGACGCAATAAACAGAAAAGATTTAAAAGAATTAAAAAATTTCCAGAAAATGGCAGAAAATAGGACAAACTTTGGAAAATCATAATAAATTCATACTAACTCCAATTATAGCAAATAATATATGAAAAATGATCAGGAGAAAATTATCTATCCAAATATGCAACTTTCAACTTTGCTTGAGTTGAATTTAAATTCTGATCAGTAGCTTTTGCTATTTGATTTAAATGGAATTAATTCAAATTTAATCCAAATGCAATTCCACTTTGAACCTTTGCAATGCACATATGATCACCTACACTTCAGAAGCTTATCACACACATGATCATTTGGATTACAAAATACAAATACTAGCAAATGCAACTTGGACCAATTTAAATACATTTGGAGTTTGAATTTGAATTCACTTTCAAATCAACTTCAATTAACTTGTTGCAAATGGAACCTAGATCACCTCAATACAATTCACATCTTTTGACAACATAATCATGTGCTTGAGCATTGCAACTTATTTATGCTTTGTTTATATTGTTTGCTCGGATAGAAGTGGATCCGGAGCTCGAGATCACCCCCTTCGTTGAAGACCCCGTGACTGAACCTCGTCAGCAAGGCAAGCAAACCCCCATTGATCATGTCGATAAAATCCCACTTCCCTCTCATGTCTCGCTTATGCATTGTTTAGGATGATCACCATGATAACGTTTCTACCGCATAGTTGAACCCATATCCTTTGCATGACCTATCATCTTGTCACAGTAGTAAGCAAACCACAATCCTAGAAGATGTAGGAGTTGGTTGATATCATGTGGCCCCTGCAACTGTTACTGCTTATTGTATGCTTAGTGGTACAATGAGGTTGCTTATGATGTGAGTCGGGATGATGATAAACATGGTGTTGATGAAAGTGAAATGTGTTGGTGAATCTACCCTAATACAAGGTGAACGATGAGAGGCTGTGTAGGAGTACACAGTGGGTTGTCTCGTTGAACATCGCCTTAAGTCCGAGTTCTTGTGTGGTGATCCAAGAAGAAGAGTACAACCACACATTGGGCTCACTGACCCCTCTCATCCTAGTACCTCACCCCGTTCGAACCCCAAGAGTCGCAGTAGTTCGGAGTTCTGGTAGGGCTGTGGAACGGTCTGCGAAGTGGATGAACGGCTTTTCAAGACCGGCTTGGGACCCTGCACACATCGTTTGAGGCTGTACTGGAACCTCGGCCAGACTTCCATACAGATCCCCCTCAGATAGGAGACTCTCTGGACTAGAACGGAGCTGTGAGCAAAGTGTTGTGGTGGCATCCCCGCTGTCATCTCTTGAACGGTGACACGCAAAAGGCGGTAACTGATGACACGTGTGTGTAGCGGTACACCCCTGCAGGGTTAACAAAACTATTCGAATAGCCGCGTCCGCGGTTAAGGACTGCTTGGAGAGCTGTGCTCGATTATTAGACAACTTGAACTGGATACTTCTAAAAAACACCAAGATAAGCGTGAGTGATATGGTGTGCTTCTCGTGGGGAAGTCGAGGAAGTAACCATAGTGGTGTATTGGTTGAAGAGATGTAGTGGACTCGTGTACGCTTCTTACCTCAAGTCTGGTACTCGTAGTTCAGGACTAGCCAAGTCAAAGCTGGCACTTCTGCAAGTGAAACCCCACCTCCCTTTACCTTGATACCTATGCATGAGTAGTATAGCTCCTATGTAAGTCTTGCTGAGTACGATTTTGTACTCATGTTTGATTAATCTATGTTTTAGATGAACCCACCGACCCCGATGGTGGCTTCTACCCGAAGCTCGAAGAATGAAGACTCAGACCAAGACCAAGCTAGTGTAGTCCCAGTCAGATGACTGGTTCCCTCGTGGAGGGCTTGTTTTTAGATAAGGCTTCTCTAAGCCATTTGTTAAACTTGTCTGTACTCAGACCTACTTTGCTTCCGCTTGTCTATTGAAATGTTGGATCACATGATTGTGATCTCTGTGTGCACTCTGTAAGAGTTATTAATAAAGATGTATACTTTGTAGAGAATTGCAATGATACCTGCTGTTCATACAAGGCATGTGTGTTGCGTGTATTTTTATAACATGCATGTCTTTGTATGGGTTTTCGAGACCTTAGTTGTGATCTGGTTGGCGGTCTTTTATACACCAAGTGGCCCTTAGATGTGCGCAGCTTGGGGCATCGCGATGCGATTGCTCGAGACTCCTTCTGGTGCACACTTTGATGTATGATCGATCCCGCCCTAGACCCCGACTAAGTGATCGGGCTGGAGTAAGTCTATGTAAGGGTTATAATACAATCGATAGTATGGTTGAGGCGACTTGTCTATGAGTATGGGAGTTCACCACCCATATCATTTAGACTTGTGTGCGGACGATGAGGACCCATTTCAGTTGATCATCCGGCCTGGATGGGATGCCCCTCACGTTCGATGCTTTCCGAGAACGTTCTGTGCTTGGCCTTGTCTGCTTAGACAAGTGGGTACGTTTCTCGGCTCTCCATATGATTGTGTTGTAGCGAGGCTTGCATACGCTAACCCCGGGTCCCGACAGACATGGTATCAGAGCAGGACTGACTGTAGGATTATCAGCCTTGGCCGAAGTCGAGTCTAGCCTTCTATAGTTATATAGTTACTCTGGGTATATAAGGGAACAACGTAAGGCTTCTTTTTTTTCTCCTTACCCTCATGGATCTGAGTTCTGAGTCACCCTTATCTTTTCTACGGGATGATAGGACTAGGCTCATCTATGTCTGAATAGAACATCTCGTTGATTGCCTCCTTATAGCCGTAGGATTGTTGTGGTTGTCCAGAGTCTCCGTATTTTGAGTTCCTTGAGGAAGTTCTGTCCAATCTCCTCGAGGTTGTCTTGTTTTCCATCCCGGTGTAGCCGTTATGCTGCCGGAATTATCCCGTGTTTCTTTGAATCATTGCCTTTGCATTATGGTCTTCTCCTTCTGAAATCATATCCTTTTATCCTTGCCTCCAACGTACACCCTGTTCTGATTGTTGATTTTTATCACACAGGATGTCAGGTGGAACTCGTAGTGTTGTTCTTCGGAATCGAGACCGTGATCGGAATCGAAATGATGATGAACCTCCACCACCGCCTTCTGCGGCAGAAATCATGATGGAAGCTGAGCGGAATAGACGTGATCAAACACGCCTTCTGGAGCTCATCGAGCAGAATACCGCCCACCATCGTAATGTGGTGGTCAGCATTCAGGACTTCATCTTCCTCAAGCCACCGGTATTCCGATGTTCTTCTGAGCCCCTTGAAGCTGATGATTGGCTCCGTTCCATCGAGCGTAAGCTTGATACAGCACATGTTGCTCCCGATGACCGAGTTATTTTCGCGGTATACTTCTTGGAAGGTGCTGCTCTTCAGTGGTGGGAGAACTATGTTGCAATGCAGCCAAATGGTCACGTAGTGACTTGGCAGGAGTTTTGTGTTGCCTTTCGAGGGTACCACATTCTGGATGAGTTGATGGAGCGCAAGAAGGAAGAGTTCTGCAATCTGAATCAAGGAGAGATGTCCATTCATGAGTATGTGAGGGAATTCAACCGTCTTGCTCGTTATGCCCAAGATGAGATCACCACTGATGCCAGAAAGCAGGAAAGGTTCCGTAAGGGAATTAGCCCCATCCTCCGTCATAATCTCAACCTCATCGAATTTTCCACCTTTGAGGATTTAGTCAACAGATCCTTCAGAGCTGAGCATGGCAATGAAGTTTTCGAGAAGTCTCGCAAGCATGCTCTTGAGCTTGCCCCTTCTTCCAGTTCACGCCCTCAGAAACGCATGATCTGGATTCCTAACAGTTTGTTTCCCCAAAACAACCCACCGAGACCATCACTTGTGCCGCCTCGTCCACCAGCTCCACCAAACAACCCAGCTCCCCGCACTATCTTTGGAGCCTGCTTCAGATGTGGCCAGCCTGGTCACTATTCTCGTGAGTGCCCCGTCAACCAGAATGCTCCACCCCATGCCAAAAGAAACCCCACTGTTCGTGCCAAACCACCCCCGAAGGTTTCTACCGCTAAGCCATCCACCTCAGAAAATCTTGGACGTGTGAACCAAATCTCAGCTGAGGAAACTGATAGTACTTCCGACGTCATTCTTTGTACACTCCCAGTCAATTTTGTTCCCACTTCTGTTCTTTTCGACCCAGGAGCATCTCACTCATTCATGTCGGAGAGTTATGCACTTCGGCATGATGTATCCTTTGAAGAAATGTTCACCCCTATGATCATTCAAACTCCTGGTTCAAAATGGCAACCTAATAGAGTAGGCCATGGTAATCAAATTGCAATTGAGGGTTTAGTATTCCTTGCTTCACTCATAGCCCTCAAGTCTTCAGACATTGATGTCATCCTAGGTATGGATTGGTTATCAAGACAACATGCTTTTCTTGATTGTAAATCCAAGTCAGTTAGACTTACACATCCTTCAGGCCAGACGATAGCTTACTCCTCACCAAGAACAAGAACCCAGGTGCATTCTTTGAATGTGCTTCCCCTTCCTGACCTTGAAGATGTTACGGTGGTTCGTGACTTCCCGGATGTCTTTCCTGAAGAGCTGCCGGGCATGCCACCCGACAGATGTGTAGAGTTCATAGTGGACCTTATACCAGGCACAGCCCCAATTTCCAGACGCCCATACAAAATGGCCCCACATGAGTTAGCTGAGATTAAAATCCAACTTGAAGCTTTGTTCGCAAAAGGCTTCATCCGCCCTAGCTCATCGCCATGGGGTTGCCCCGTTCTGTTCGTAACGAAGAAAGATGGAACAGAAAGGATGTGCGTAGACTATCGCCCGCTAAATCTAGCGACGATAAAGAACAAGTACCCATTGCCCAGGATCAATGATCTTTATGGTCAACTTGCAGGATCCTCCGTCTTATCCAAGATGGATTTGAGATTAGGTTATCATCAAATCAAAATCCGAAATGAGGACATTCCAAAAACGGCTTTCACTACTCATTATGGTCTTTACGAGTACACCGTCATGTCCTTCGGTCTAACCAATGCCCCCGCCACTTTCTCACGCATGATGAATTCGATCTTCATGGAGTATTTGGACCAGTTCGTCGTGGTTTACCTCGATGACATCCTTATATACTCGAAGAACGAAGGAGAACATGCCAAACACCTAAGGCTGGTATTGATGAAACTTAGAGAGCATCGCCTGTATGCTAAATTCTCAAAGTGTGAATTTTGGCTACCAGAAGTGACCTACTTAGGCCACGTGATTTCTGCAAAAGGCATTGCTGTGAATCCCGAGAGAGTTCAGGCCGTCCTTGACTGGACTCCACCTGAATCAGTTAAGCAAGTTAGGAGTTTTCTTGGCCTAGCCAGCTATTGCCGTCGCTTCGTCGAGAACTTTTCTAAAGTTGCAAATCCTCTAACTGAACTCCTCAAGAAAGATAAGAAATTCCTATGGACTCCCAAGTGCGAGGAAAGCTTTCAAGAGCTAAAAAGAAGATTGACTTCTGCACCCGTACTTGCACCTCCAGACACCAAAAGGGATTTCGAGATCTATTGTGACGCATCACGGCAAGGGTTAGGATGCATACTTCTGCAAGATCGACATGTGGTAGCTTATGCCTCACGCCAGTTGCGGCCACATGAAGAGAACTATCCTACCCATGACCTTGAACTCACTGCCGTAGTTCATGCCCTAACAACTTGGCGACATTACCTCCTTGGTAATCGTTGCGAGATCTATTCCGACCACCAAAGCCTCAAATACATATTCACCCAGCCAGATCTTAATCTCAGGCAAAGACGCTAGATAGAGTTGATAAAAGATTATGACTTAGGAATTTCTTAGACCCCAGGCAAAGCCAATGTCATGGCTGATGCACTAAGTCGTAAGTCGTATTGTAACAACCTCCTGTTACAACAGTATCAACCACTTCTTCATGAGGAATTTCGAAAGCTTAATCTCGAGATTGTTCCTCGTGGATCTCTTTTCAACTTGGTGGCGAAACCAACCCTTGAGGATCAAATCATAGTTGCCCAAAGACGTGCACGAGGTGTACGCCGGATCAAGGAGAACATTTCTAGAGGAGTTGCTAAATGTTTCTCCACAGATAGTAAAGGAACGGTATTCTTTGGGAATCGTTTGGTAGTACCAAAGAATGGGGAACTAAGGCAACTCATCCTCAAAGAAGCCCATGACACACCCCTCTCGATTCATCCCGGTAGCACAAAAATGTACCGAGATCTACGCCAGAGATTTTGGTGGACTAGGATGAAGAGAGACATTGCTCAATTTGTTGTCGAATGTGATGTTTGTCGTCGCATTAAGGCAGAACATCAAAGACCTGCTGGTACACTTCAACCTTTGCCTATTCCAGAGTGGAAATGAGACAAAGTCGGTATGGACTTCATCACCGGCTTTCCAAAAACCCAGAAAGGAAATGATGCCATCTTCGTGGTCATTGACCGACTTTCCAAAGTTGCTCACTTCCTTCCCGTTCGCGAGTCCATAACTGCTAGCCAGTTAGCAGACTTGTACGTCTCTAGAATTGTATCCCTTCACGGTGTCCCTTTGGAAATCAATTCTGATCGTGGTAGCCTTTTCACCTCTAGATTTTGGGGAAGCTTCCAACGTGCTATGGGAACTCATCTCTCCTTTAGTACAGCTTTCCATCGTCAGTCTAGCGGTCAAGTCGAAAGGGTTAACCAAATTATTGAAGACATGCTCAGAGCTTGTGTTATATCTTTCGGAAAGAATTGGGAGAAGTCTCTTCCATTTGCCGAATTTTCTTATAACAATAGTTTTCAATCTAGTCTGAACATGGCTCCTTTTGAACTCCTTTATGGACGACGATGTCGAACACGCCTAAACTGGTCAGAAACCGGTGAAAGACAACTCTTTGGACCGGATATGATCAAGGAAGCAGAAGAGCAAGTTCGCATTGTTCGTGATCAATTGAAAGCAGCCCAGTCTCGTCAGAAAAGCTACTATGATCGTCATCATAGGAAAGAAAGCTACAATCTAGATGAGAAGGCTTACCTCCGGGTTACTCCTCTGAAGGGTACCCAACGATTCGGTATCAAAGGCAAGTTGGCCCCACGTTACATCAGACCTTTCCGCATTCTTGCTAAACATGGAGAAGTTGCCTACCAACTTGAACTACCCCCGCACCTTTCCCGAGTACATGATGTATTCCATGTGTCCCAACTCAGGCGTTGCTTCAAGGACCCCATCCGCGAAGTCGACCATGAAACGCTTGATCTACAAGATGACCTTTCTTATCGAGAATACCCTGTTCGTGTTCTTGATTCAGAAGAGCGTGTCACTCGCTGAAAGAAGATCAAGTTTTTGAAAGTTCAGTGGTCTCATCACTCAGAGAAAGAAGCCACGTGGGAAAGAGAAGACCGTCTCCGTGCCGAGTACCCCTCCTTCCTCCCGCGGACTTCTGAATCTCGGGACGAGGGGCGAGTTGTCAGAACCCCAACTAGGGTAAGTGCTAGGGTTTGAGTTCACCTTTGCATCATGCAAAAATTCAAAAAGAAATTCAAAAATGGGGAAAATAAAAGCCCTGAGAAAATTAAATCAAATGGCCAGATAAAAATCTTTTTCCAAAAATCATTTGAACATTTGGAAAATTCCTATAAATGGTGCTGATCATTTTAAAAATGGTTTGGGAGCAATCCCATGCTGATGGAATTTTCTAATTTTCAAATAATGCCTTGGAAAATTAAATAAACCCCTATTTGATTTAAAATTCAAATGTTTTGAATTTTAAAAATGCTCAAATTTTATAAGTGGCTAGCTCTCTATTTTATGAGGCCATATAAAATATTGTGGCATTTTACAAAATGCCTAGCTATTTTTATTAGCTACGTCAACCTACATGCAGAAATAATAAAAAGAAAAGAAAACAACAAAGCTTACCTGGCGCCCTAGGCAAGGCCCACTCGCCTTGGCCTCGGCCCAGCCCAGCCACTCCCGTGTCGTCTTCTTCCCCTGCCGTTCCAAGCAGCTCGCTGGAGCCGGTGCACGCGCCGTGGACGCCCGGCCTCTTCTAGGCCACCCCCTGCCCTCTCCTGGCACCACGCAAGCGCCCAGAAGCCCCGCACCTTATTCCCCCTCTCGCCGCGATCTCTCTGCCTCTCCCTCTCCGAATTCGACGCCACCCGAGAACCCACCGGAGAGCGCCGCCGCGCCCAGTCGTGGCCAACGGCCTCCTCTCGCCGAGCTGAAGTGTCCAGGAGCACCGGAACCATCGGCTTCGTCTTCCCGCGCACCCAATCGAGCTCTTGAAGCTCTGGAGCCGACGCCTTCGTCGCCGAGTCACCGCCGGCCGCAGAAGATTCCGGCGAGAAAATGGACGCCGCCGAGCCCCCTCCGGCCTCTCCATGCTCTCCATCGAGATCTGGTGAGCACCGCGCGTCGTTTTCCTCCTCCCGACACTCTTTCTGCGGCCGCTGTCGTCGTGTTCGTCTAGGTCAGCCGCCGGCCATCGCGGGCTTCGTCGAGGTCGCGCACCAGAGCGCCCCCTTGACCCCCCGTTTACTCCAGAAGATGCGCGCAATCCCAAGTTACTCGCCAGTACTCTCCACTCCCTCTCTCATGGCCGTTAACCCAAGTCCGGCGAGCACAGTGCTCCGGCCGCCGCCTCCGTTGAAGTTGTCGTCGCCACATAGCCCCCCCTTGACCCCTGCCTGCTCCATCCGTCGCGGACGACCGAGAGCTACACGCCCGTGCACTCCGAATCCTCCCCCGTGCCCTTTCTCACTACTCCGGCGAAGCTCCGGCGGCTCCCCGGCGAGCCCACCATTAGCCCCCCCTAATGACCCTCTTAACCCTAACCCTAGTCAATGACAGGTGGGCCCCCAGCCCCTAATCCCTCTCTGTTAAGTTAATTTAACAGGGGTTAACCCCACTGAGGCTTACAAGTGGGTCCCAGCAGTGAGCCCCCCCCATGATGGCACCATGACATCAGGCTGACGCAATAAACAAAAAAGATTTAAAAGAATTAAACAAATTCCAGAAAATGGCACAAAATAGGACAAACTTTGGAAAATCATAATAAATTCATACTAACTCCAATTATAGCAAATAATATATGAAAAATGATCAGGAGAAAATTATCTATCCAAATATGCAACTTTCAACTTTGCTTGAGTTGAATTTAAATTCTGATCAGTAGCTTTTGCTATTTGATTTAAATGGAATTAATTCAAATTTAATCCAAATGCAATTCCACTTTGAACCTTTGTAATGCACATATGATCACCTACACTTCAGAAGCTTATCACACACATGATCATTTGGATTAAAAAATATAAATACTAGCAAATGAAACTTGGACCAATTTAAATACATTTGGAGTTTGAATTTGAATTCACTTTCAAATCAACTTCAATTAACTTGTTGCAAATGGAACCTAGATCACCTCAATACAATTCACATCTTTTGACAACATAATCATGTGCTTGAGCATTGCAACTTATTTATGCTTTGTTTATGTTGTTTGCTCGGATAGAAGTGGATCCGGAGCTCGAGATCACCCCCTTCGTTGAAGGTTCCGTGACTGAACCTCGTCAGCAAGGCAAGCAAACCCCCATTGATCATGTCGATAAAATCCCACTTCCCTCTCATGTGTCGCTTATGCATTGTTTAGGATGATCACCATGATAACGTTTCTACCGCATAGTTGAACCCATATCCTTTGCATGACCTATCATCTTGTCACAGTAGTAAGCAAACCAAAATCCTAGCAGATGTAGGAGTTGGTTGATATCATGTGGCCCCTGCAATTGTTACTGCTTATTGCATGCTTAGTGGTACAATGAGGTTGCTTATGATGTGAGTCGGGATGATGATAAACATGGTGTTGATGAAAGTGAAATGTGTTGGTGAATCTACCCTAATACAAGGTGAACGATGAGAGGCTGTGTAGGAGTACACAGTGAGTTGTCTCGTTGAACATCGCCTTAAGTCCGAGTTCTTGTGTGGTGATCCAAGAAGAACAGTACAACCACACATTGGGCTCACTGACCCCTCTCATCCTAGTATCTCACCCCGTTCGAACCCGAAGAGTCGCAGTAGTTCGGAGTTCTGGTAGGGCTGTGGCACGGTCTGCGAAGTGGATGAACGGATTTTCAAGACCGGCTTGGGACCCTGCACACATAGTTTGAGGCTGTACTGGAACCTCGGCCGGACTTCCATACGGATCCCCCTCAGATAGGCGACTCTCTGGACTAGAACGGAGCTGTGAGCGAAGTGTTATGGTGGCATCCCCGCTGTCATCTCTTGAACGGTGACACGCAAAAGGCGGTAACTGATGACACGTGTGTGTAGCGGTACACCCCTGCAGGGTTAACAAAACTATTCGAATAGCCGCGTCCACGGTTAAGGACTGCTTGGAGAGCTGTGCTTGATTATTAGACAACTTGAACTGGATACTTCTAAAACACACCAAGATAAGAGTGAGTGCTATGGTGTGCTTCTCGTGGGGAAGTCGAGGAAGTAACCATAGTGGTGTATTGGTTGAAGAGATGTAGTGGACTCGTGTACGCTTCTTACCTCAAGTCTGGTACTCGTAGTTCAGGACTAGCCAAGTCAAAGCTGGCACTTCTGCAAGTGAAACCCCACCTCCCTTTACCTTGATACCTATGCATGAGTAGTATAGCTCCTATGTAAGTCTTGCTGAGTACGATTTTGTACTCACGTTTGCTTAATCTATGTTTTAGATGAACCCACCGACCCCGATGGTGGCTTCTACCCGAAGCTCGAAGAATGAAGACTCAGACCAAGACCAAGCTAGTGTAGTCCCAGTCAGACGACTGGTTCCCTCGTGGAGGGCTTGTTTTTAGATAAGGCTTCTCTAAGCCATTTGTTAAACTTGTCTGTACTCAGACCTACTTTTCTTCCGCTTGTCTGTTGAAATGTTGGATCACATGATTGTGATCTCTGTGTGCACTCTGTAAGAGTTATTAATAAAGATGTATACATTGTAGAGAATTGCAATGATACCTGCTGTTCATACAAGGCATGTGTGTTCCGTGTATGTTTATAACATGCATGTCTTTGTATGGGTTTTCGGGACCTTAGTTGTGATCTGGCTGGCGGTCTTTTATACACCAAGTGGCCCTTAGATGTGCGCAGCTTGGGGCAGCGCGATGAAATTGCTCGAGACTCCGTCTCGTGCTCACTTTGATGTATGATCGAGCCCGCCCTAGACCCCGACTAAGTGATCGGGCTGGAGTAAGTCTATGTAAGGGTTATAATACAATCGATAGTATGGTTGAGGCGACTTGTCTATGAGTATGGGAGTTCACCACCCATATCATTTAGACTTGTGTGCGGACGATGAGGACCCATTTCAGTTGATCATCCGGCCTGGATGGGATGCCCCTCACGTTCGATGCTTTCCGAGAACGTTCTGTGCTTGGCCTTGTCTGCTTAGACAAGTGGGTACAGTTCTCGGCTCTCCATATGATTGTGTTGTAGCGAGGCTTGCATACGCTAACCCCGGGTCCCGACAGAATCTTATCTTGACTCATCCCCAGACCACTAGCCAGGTACAAGTCAAAATGATCCACTCCTTTTCAACATTTTGAGCACTCATGCAATGGATGAGCGTAAGCAAGAAAGTTGACACTTCGGATGGCAAATAGAGAATATGGTGGAGGAGGAAGAAAAAAAGGGTGTGAAAGGCTCACATCAATGAGGACAATCATAGGCGAGAGAAAGCCAAATGATAGATATGATGTGAGGAGTAGGGGTTGCCATGCAACGGATGCACATGTGAGCTAAGGTAATCTCTCCAATGGAACTAGTGGGGGTGCATCCAACTTGCTTGCTCAAGAATACATAGAGCTCATTTGAGGAGGCTCATCATTGGAATATACAAGCCAAGTTCTATAGTGTGAAGGTCCCCACATAGCTATATGCATGAATGATAATCTCTATGGAGTACACAATATAAGAGGGAGTACGAGTGTGGATCTCTCAAAAGGAATAGTAGTGTGCCCCCTTCTCTCTTTTTATTTGTTTTTTTATTTTTTTATTTTTTGGTGGCCTCAATGGCTCTTTCTATTTCTCTCATTTGTCCTCGTTGGGATCTTTTAATTTTGTCCTCTTTGGGATCTTTTCCTAACTTTAGGGGCAACACTCTATATATTACAAAAAGTATAGAAGATCTTTCACACTTTACAAGGTACTCAAATCATAAAGAAGATGTAACTATCATGAAGTATGCAAATGTATGCCTCTACCAGTGTAGCAGGATATGCAATGATACTAGCGCGTCATGTAGCAATGATTAGGGAAAGGCCCGACTAGCATGCGGCTCATCGATCAAGCAAGTAGCATGTATGACATGAAGATCAAGTCATGAGATGGTGGATGTTGCATGGCAATATATCTCGGAAAGGCTATGAAAATTCCTTGATAGGTAGGTATGGTGGCTGTTTTTAGGAAGGATATAAGGAGGTTTATGATGACAGAGCATACTGTGCCAAGGATTTGGATGTACCGGCGAAGGTGGACGCCAACTCTCGGAGTGAGAAGGAGGCAATGCACGACATAGGAAAGGCTAGCAAAATATGGGAAGGTGGAAGTGTCAACTTTCGAATACTCACATTAGTCCGAAGAACTCATGCACTTTTTATCGGTAACGCTCAATCTAATAAGGAGGTTCACAAAGAGACAAGTACCCCGAGGAGGACTGTATGGGGGTTTGGTTATCCTTGTTCATCCTCGACTCATGGTACGTGAGTGTACTCTAATATTCGATCCCTCAGAAGAGTAGTGATCCATCTAGTAGCTAAAGTTCTCAACTAATTTGTAAGTTTTGAAAATAAACACGGATTGCCCAAAATACGACATCTATCACTAATAGGTTAAAGCTCTTGACACCAAAAGTCCAAACATTACTCAAAGCAATACCTCAAAACTATTGCAAGTTACTACTACAAAAGAATAACAACCTCAATTACCTACTTCAAGTCAAGACACACAACTCAGTGCAATAGGCAAACTCTCTAAACAAGATAAACATGAAAACTCAAGAGAGTTCTAGCAACAAACTAAAAAAAATCTTTTAAAAAGATAAGCATGAAAACTAAGAGCTAAACATGGTAGTAGCTATGGAAAAGACAAAGAACACTCACAACAAATATATAGGCATGAAAAATCCCATGATGTGTTCTAGATTTTGAAAGTGGAGCATGTTTCTCTCCGACACAAAGAAAGCTGGGTTCTAGCTTTTTATGAACAGAAAGCAAAGCTAAAGAAAACTAAAAAAAAAACCTAAGAGCGAGACGCTCCAAGCATAGCACATAACACATGAAGTGATAAAAATATAGTGAAACGAAAGACGAACTGATAATTGTTGATGGAGAAGGGGATGCACGGGGGCATCCCCAAGCTTAGACGCTTGAGTCTCCTTGAATATTTCTTGGGGATGCATGGGGGAATCCCCAATCTTGAGCGCTTGACACTCCTGAATATTCTTTCATCATCTTCCCTCGCACACTTGAAAACTCCCTTCATACATAACTCATCATAATCTGATTAGCGAGGTAAGTACCCATAATAGAATAATTTTTTCTCTACTGGAAAGAAGGATATTATTGAAGAGCTACTGTTTCTCAAGATTTCGAAAAAAATTTTGCAAAGAAAAAGTAAGCTTATGGTTTGCAAAACGAAGAAAAGGCAAAACAGGACAAAATCTGTGAAAAATAGACCAGTAGGTAGAAAAGAATTTTTAGGGATACTTCTGCAACTAAAATAAAAAACTCCGAAGATACGAAAGTTCCGGAATTCTATAGAGCATGCTGTGTAAAAATTTCAGCTCAAAAAGATGAACTGTGTTTTTTCTGTGATTTTTGCAGTCACGAGTACAGAATCTGTTTTCTGGACAGCATGTCACAACTTTCACTTCCCTTGTCATATGAGGCTATAAATGGCACAAAGCTTCAAAAGTAAAGATACAATGATGTTACTACAGTAGTAACAATCATCAAGACCACTAAAAACAGAAGAAAAACAAAAAGGAAAACCTAAATTCCCTGTGGGCTGCCTCCCAAAAGCGCGTTCTTTTATGCATTTAAGCTAGGCATGAAGATCATAAAAGTTGCTCTCATAAAAATAAGGATTTGAAGCAAAAGAGAGCATCAAGAAGAAAATATGAAACAAATTTAATCCTAACCCACTTCCTATGCATGGGAAACTTGTAAGAAAATAAATCATGAAAGCACAAAGTAACAAGCATAGGAAGATAAAAGAAGAACAACTTCAAAACTTTCAACATGAAGAGAGGTGTTTTTGTAACAAAGTTTCTACAACCAATCTTTCCTCTGTCAAAATAATTTTCAGTAGTATCATGAACAACATAAAGAATATAACTATCACATAAATCATGTTGTTCATGACCTACAAGTACACGTGTATAGTTTTCAACACGGTCTTTAGAACATAAGATAAATGCAACCCATCACATTGAGCCTTAATAAGAGCATAATTCTCCGGAATATGGTTTTGAGATTTCAAAAGGATAATACGACAATCAAGTTTGGGTGCAATAGAAAAAATTTCATGCTTAACATGAGGAACTATAGAAAGTTCATTTCCGTAAGCATCATCCATAGTGGCATCACGACCATAAGCATAGAAGGCATCAACTTCATCAAAAAGGGATATTTCAAAAGAATCCATAGGATCATAACACTCATATAAGGTAAGATTCAGAGAGTTACTCTCATTAGAAGGTAGACATGGGTGGCTCCATTCTTGCTCCTTTTGTTCGTCACTCTCCTCCTCTTTTTCATCCAAGTAGCTTTCAGGTTCAACAATTTCTTCTTCCATAGAGTCCTGCAAAACATTAGTCTCTTCCTTTGGGGGAGAGATTCTCTCAAGATGATCAGTAATATAATAATTTGCATCATAATTTTCCAAACAATAGTTAAGTACAGCAAGACTCTCAGATTTTTAAGGGGCATCATCAATATTTTTAAGAAGAGAAGTAATTTCATAGGCACCCTTATAAGCAACAAATTCTTCTATTTGCTCTGCATCATCAAAATCATAATTTCTCTTAGCATAAGAAGATAAGGTTTCATCATCATTGTACTCACATTTGAAAGCAAGGTGTTTGTGACTCATAAAGCAACAAGATTCATCCCTGCAGAAAGATATATTATATATTGATCACAAGTTTCTAGCATAGTCATACAACTGGTGTATTTGTTTCCATAAGTGTATCCCCTTTTGAGACAAGCGGTGTTCCTTGTACCACTTTTGTTGATCCTCGGTGAATGCTCCATGCCAATAAGATCTGGTTTCAATGAAGTCAGACATTGATTGGCAAGTAAGGAACTAGACATACTATATTTTTTTAGATTTTTGGTAAAGGACACGAAGATAAAAACTGAAAGGTAAACTAACAAGACTAAAAAGCAAAGATAAAAGATAGTGTGCAACTCCCCTATCTTGAAGAGTGGAGTCCCCGGCAACGCCGCTAGAAATTGCTTTGATGTCACGAGAGTTTACTTCTCGCCCCTCATTGGTTACCCAAAGTGGAAGGTGAGATGTAGCGTAGCAGCAAATTTCCCTTAGCGAAGATGCTAAGGTTGAGTATCGAACCAGTAGGACTCCAAGATCAACAAGTAGGTGGTAAAGTGAAAAATGGCTCCATTCACAACCGAGGTTGCTTACTTTACCTGGACCAGCACACACAACAAATAACTTTGCTCCCAACGAGTACATAGGAGTTGTCAATTCCTCCGGCCTTGTTGTTTACAAAGGATCAAACGCACGGGATAACAATGATAGTGTTAGTAACGGAAAAGTAAATAAAGCAGTAAATTGATAGCGGGTGTAAACAGTATTGGAAATATGGACCGGGGTCCTATGATGTTCACTAGTGATGCCTCTCTCCCAAAGGACGATAAAATATCCATGCGAGGTAAACAAATTACAGCTGGGCAATTGACAGGATTATGTGCGCAACCAATGCTACCTATGCTATAAAGAAAGAAAGAGGCTCAAAAGCTTGGGCGGTACGCCAAATCAAGTAGACCGAAATCCATTTGCATATACTTACTAATCATCCACCTTGAGATATCTATCCAGAACATCTCGCTGGTATTAAGTTGCGAATCCCACCCAAAATGTAAACTCAAAGCAACAGACAACAGCATTAAAGAACTTTGCGTAAAGTAAACAATCATTGCACCCGCAAGTACAAGCACCGTTGTTTTCTCCCTTGTGGCAACATCACATCCCCTAGACTCATGTTTCTGTCACTCAAGCTAGTCATCGGGGGGCATTAACCCACAATCATGCATAACGCTCCCTCTTGGAGTCACTACCTACTACTTGGCCAAAGCAATAAACAGCAACGGAGAACATGCAAGAATTACTCAAGAACATAAATATAAAAGAGGAGAATCAAATATATTACTCAAACACCATCTGAACATAATCTCATAATCCATCGGATCCCAGCAAACTCAGCATAGAAACAACAAAAAGATTACATATGTGCCTCGATCTTGTAGGGCAGCTCACGAGGTCTAATCCATGAAGAACAAAGAGGGGAGGAGAACATCAAATAGCTACTGATCATAGACCCATGGTCCAAGGTGGACTACTCACGGTTCATCCGGGAAGCATCCATGGTGGTGGAGAAGCTCCCGGAGGTGATTCCTCCCTCCGGCAAGGTGTCGGGAAGATGTCTCCTGGTGCTCCGATCTTGGAAGCGCGGCAGCAGCGGAACAGAGGAGAGATCGCGAAAAAAGGGTTCCCGTCACGGGGAATATATGGGCGAAGGGGGGCAGCCAGGGGTCCAGGCGCCCCCCTGGCGCGGCCCCACCCTAGTGCGCGTCGGGAGGGCGCCTGGGGCCCTAGTGGGTCCCCTCTGCCCCCCTCGGTGATTCCCGAAGCTTCCGAAGCGCTGATTTTTTATTGTATTTTCCCGAATTGTTGGAGCACTTTTAATATGGGGGAAACCTGAAATAGAAAAATAGAAAAAAACAGGAACTGGCATTGGGGTGCACTGAGTTAATAGGTTAGTCCATATATGATCAAAAGTGTATGGAAGTTCATCAATATCATAGAAATATCACACAAAAGAGGTATGGAGCAAGCAGAAATTATAGATACGTTTTGGACGTATCAACCGTCCACTTATCCACTGGCTCTGACAGGACACTTACTTGGATGTGCCATGAAGAGCGTGTGAGCTGCAAGTGGGAGACTTTCATGGCAACTCTGGGAGTTCTGCTCTCCACTCAGGATGAGCCTCTTGGTCTCCGTCCGCACACGACAACTAATGCAAGGAACAAGAACGAGTTGGCCCCTTACCAGACCACCATTGAGTACACGGATGCAAAGGGCCACGAGAAGCACCGTATGGTTCTCATCCCGTTCCTGGATATCATGCATCGGATCTTCCGCACCTCTCTGTTTCCTCGTGTTGGCAATCTGGATATGGTGCAGAGTTACTTGGTGAACTTTTTGTTGCTTTGCATGGAGTACAAGAGCACCACGATGACCCTGGATGTGTGCTCCATCATGTGGGAGGAGCTTTACACGGCTGTGATGGACCGGAAGGTCCCTATCTATGGACCCTATCTTCACGTGCTCTTCGAACAGCTTGGGCTGATACCTTCGAGGGAGATAGCCTTCCAGTGGGTCCACTCACGAAGCATGAGACTGTGCAACTGCGTATGAAGGACAAGTGGGCTGGGGGACATGGTCCTGTTCAGGGGTCTCCTGCAGGCTCAGGTGAGGAGTTTGAGGAGGACCATGATGTAACAGGTGGTCACGGTATTCCCCGCACTCGCTCTGGCACGAGCTTTGGTGGTTCTTCTCGGTCCTCTGCACAGGGCCCTGAGCAGCCTGGCTGGGCTGCCAAGCTCACCAGGAAGGTGAAGCAGCTCTTTTGCCTGCAGACTGACATTCAGCACCGCATGTATGAGGCCCACAGGAGGGAGAAGGAGAACTCGCGGCTGCAGAAGGCATTCTACAGGCATCAGGGTATGACGGTCAAGGACGGGTCCGAGAAGAGCATCACTCCCGAGGACAAGTGGATTTCCAAGTTCAGCGAGTGGGACCTCTCTGATGATGTGCCTGGCCCTTCGTCCACCTCTCAGCAGCCAACTACCGATGGCCCGGAGGCAACAGTGGAGTCGGAGGAGTCTGACGATGACGAGGACTATGGCGAGGACCTCGAGTAGTCCATCCCCATGGGACGCTAGGTCGATCTCTGCCTTTTTGGCATCTCGATGCCAAAGGGGGAGAGAGTGTTAGGATTCCGATTTGCATCTTCTCAGGGTTGGACGAGTCACAAGCGTGTTTTTCGTTGTTTCATTTGCTCCGCTTGTGAACTCCGTTTATTTGCTTTGGTTTTCAGTCCGTCTTGTGAGACTTCCGTGATATATGGTGAAAGACATATGCTATCCTATGTTCATACTCTTATTGTCTGGTTATGTGAGGCTATGTTATGACTTATTATATTTATGATTGCATAGTTGTTATTTTAGCTAAGCATCCCCCATTTATCAATCAGCGATTATTTTTCCCCTTTTATCTCGTATCGGACGGAGACCGACCCTTTCCACCCTGACACTCGACCTTTGCGACACCGGGTTTCACCCGATCACCGTCGCGGAAACCGCACGAGACCAGCCGCAGCCAACGGAACGAAAAACCCCGTTTAATAATTAAATGGGTTATTTTTATAGCATGCTGGAAAGTGTTCTCGAAACGGTTCCAGAGCGAGGTGAACGCCTCCAGCTCGACGCGCTGATCGCACAGTTCGAAGTTTTACCCGAATCGGAGGTACTGCGGACCCCCGGCGGTCAGAAACGTAAACATCGCACGCGCGAGAGAAAAACTGGGGTTGTTTTTGCAAACTGCCAGCCACCTGGGCTATAAATAGACCACCCGACCACTTAGGGTTTTCCCTACCCACCTAGCCAGCCCTCAGATCCAGATTTGCCCCCAAAATAGCCATTTTCGTAACCCTACCTCCCAGATCTGTTTTCGGCCGCCGGATTTCGCGATCGGACGGCTCTGGGGATGCCACGTCACCCCCAGCCCCAACCTCCTCTCTCCACCCCTCTCTCCACCGCCGCCTCCACCTTGCCCGTGGGCAGCCGCCGGCCAACCCAGCTCCGGCCACCGGAGTAGCCAGCGAGCAGCCGGCCATCTCCTCTCCTCCCTCTCCTCCCTCCTTTCCCTCTCTTCTGCCCATTCCCTCACCTCCTCTCGCCGCCTCGCAGGTCACAGCAGCCAAGCCGCCATGGGTGGCCAGCCCGAGCTCGGTCGGCCGCCGCCCCCTGTACTCCGGCGACCCGCGCCACCCCGGGGCGCCGCCGACGCTGGATCCGGCGGGATCCCGACCGATCCCTCCACCTACTTCCCTCCAGCGCCTCGCCGTCCCACCTGCTCGCCGGCGTCGGGTCCTTCGCCGGCCGCCGCCCGATCTGGAGCGCGACGAGGCAGGCGCCTCCACCAGGGTGGGCCGGCCCAGCAGCACCAGGCCCAGGCGCCCCCGCAGCCCAATAGCAGGGAGCCCAGCTCGGTGAGCCAGCACCCTTTTTTTTATTTTGCTGCGCTAGTGGGCCACGGCCCAACAGTGAGCGCCCCGTTTTTTTTTGTTTTTTTGCTGAAGCTGCTCTGTTAGGCCCAGTTGCTCCGAATTCGGCCTAGTGCATGCTCTAGTTTTTTTTCCGATTAGATTAATTTGGCAGATTGTGTAGTTTTTTTTGCGGTAGCTATATCTTTTCACCGGTAGCTCCGATGGAGACGCTTTCTACATGAAAGTTGCTCCGTTTTGCGCGTAGATTAATAAAATGTTGCTTGTTTCCATGTTTGACTTTGTTTACATGTTGTTTACCTGCTAATTACACTACCTGCCACTGTAAACTGTAACTGCAATAACTTTTTAACCGTTGCTTCGATTAAAATATGTCTTATATGTAACTTGACTAGAATTGCATGTAGATTGTATTTATGCTGTTCTTTCTTGCTAAGAAAAATAATAAAATATTGTTGAGGGAAAAACAGTACCAAATTCTATTTTATCGTAGGGTCCGCAATAGTTTGCCATGTATAGGCTTTACCCCCCATTTAAATTGACTAGCTTAGGTAGTTTATTTATGCTTCACCTTTTGTAATGTTTGTGTGCTATGCCATGCTTGAGTGAGATGCCATGTTAATAACTTTTGCCCACCTTGTGTAGCTAAACAACTTCAACCATCGTAAAATGTGCGGTATCGTCGTGTGTGCCGAGTACTCCACTTAACTTGTTAGTAACCGCTCTCGACGTTAGGTGCGATGCTGTGCTTTGTCTCGTGTTGTCTTCTTGTTGATGTTTGCTCGTGTTTGCCTCATAGTAATAGAGTGCTTGCTTGTTGGTTGCTTTCCAGTGTTTACCGTCTTGTGTGCTTCCGCGGGTACCTCTCGGAGACGATGCGAGGTTGCGATCAACTACACCTTCGGAACCCGACTTATCAACAGTCAAGGACTATACATTACTTATGATCCATTCTATTTCAACCAGCGGTTTGGATGCTAGTATAGGATAGGCTCGATGTTTGATCCTACCACATGTTTACAGCCTTTTTCAAACCGATACAGCCATGACGCCTCCCAGCAAACCATGTACTGCTATGTTACTATTGCTCGTTGCTCAGCCCTTGCTTAGTATGCATGCTTAGGATGCTACGATGTTACCCTGTTACTTCTTGGTTGGGGCTATCACATTATTATATTGTTGCTGATGATATGATTATTATAAGGTTGACTATATTCGACGAAGGATGGAAGGTCTAGGCTATCCCGCCCCGACGCTTTGTTCCATTCGAGTCACCTAGGACCCGAGTTCCGGGTATTGGTTTTAAGACTGAGCGTGCCTAACCGCGTGTGGGATTTTATGGGGTCCCCTTTTCTTACCTACCTAGATTCAAACATTTCCAGTGGTGGCCCAAGCTGATTTACCATTTGAAACCATGCGTGTGCTGGTCGGCCGCCAGTTGTTTACAAACCAACCTGGACCAGTGAGGACATAGTTCCCTTGCTGGCCCACCTTGTCTGGCTGAGGACCCGGTGTCCCATGTGTGATTAACCGGCTATCCAAACCTGCGACAGACGGTTGAGACCAGATCGAGAGAGCGGCCGACTCCTGAGATGGATGTCGACTCACCGGGGGCCACCCGGATTTGTTCGTTGTTAGCTAGAGGGACCTGTCGTTTCGGATCTCTTGGAACTAAATCATAAAATGGTTGCCTATAATGGGTAGCAACTGAGAGAGATGGACGTGCGTGCGGAGCCTCGTAATGGGCAGTTGGTACACCCCTGCAGGGTTAAATCTTTTCGAGAAGCTGTGTCCACGGTTATGGACGACTTGAGACCTACTCCTTGTTCATAGACAACAACCACTGAGATAATCTTAATATAACTTGATCAACGTGTGTGTGTGCCTTAACTGCTTCTTCTTCGTCGGATGCGAAGAGGAGGACAAGGATAGGATAGGTGTTATGTTTGCGTAAGTAGTTGATAGCAAGACTTGTTGGAGGCGATTCCTCATCGAATGCTTGGCTTCTTATCTTACTCTCTAGATCGTTAGCCACTTCATAAATGCTAGTGCGGCAGCAATCTCATCACGTACCCCATCCTTACCGTAAACTACTAGTTGTCCTAGAATGACGAGTGATGAAGTCCTTGCTGGGTCAGATGACCACTACAATTGGATGCTGAGTACCTATGTACTCATGATACTACCCCAAACTCTTTTTAGGGTTCTTGATCGACAACAGGTACGGTGATCGACATTTCATGTGGAGACTCGACGACGACTAGTTAGGCCGATCCCGGCGGAGGGCCTGGACCCGTGTGGTTATCGGATCGATGTTTTTCTCTTTGCCACTAGGCATTTGCTTGTAGTCTGTACTCAGACATATATCTTCCGCTGATGTATTGTAATAAAGGCAGTTGTATGCCGATTGTATGAGATGTTGTATCCTGTATCTGTAATGTTGTGATATCATGTTGGAAATCCGGGGCATATGGCTTTGTCATATGTCGCGGTGGGACCGATATGTGCTTCGTCCCCGGATCTGGGTGGAAACACCTAGATCTGGAACAGTACCGCATATCGGGCCTTACAACTTGGTATCAGAGCCTTACCGACCGTAGGATCCCTTCTCTGGCCGAAGTCGAGTGTAGACAAAAACTATTTTGTATTTACTAAGTTAGTTGTCGGAGAGTAGGAATATTTTTACTCCTTACCCTTGCTCTGGTCAGGACAAGTGTCATAAGTGCTTTATTCTCTCTTTATCCCCTTTCAAACTTTAGGATCTCGCTGATTGTGGAGTTTCGGAACCGTTACAATGCCTTGTTTGCAGCGTATTGTCTCGATTCCCAGCTTAGGTGGGGATTCCTGTAATACCTTTAGCTTCTCTGATTTTGGGTATCGTCTGGGTCATTCATTGCCCTCCCTCCTTTTGCCGGTGTTTTCACGACTTGTGTCGAAAAGCACAATCCCTTTGACCAGGTTTTAGCTGTCGTTCTTCCTCTTGTCACTGATGGTTTCGTATTTTCGGACGATGTCGTCTCTCTGCGGAAAATTATCTCGACGGAAGTTCGACGTGGACATGGATCGGAGTTCCTTGTTGGTGGTGTTGAAGAATCGTTGACTCTCTTTTCTCTCTTCCCCTCTCCCCCGGATCGTCCTGGATCTCGGGACGAGATCCATTGTGGGTGGTGTTGTATTGTAACAGCCCATATTTAACAAAAATTAAAAATTTTGTTTTCGGTGTGAATTGTTTGATTGTCTGATTGTTTGCGGTGTTTGCATCCCCGATTTATCAATCGACGATTATTTTTTCCCTCTTATCTCATATCGGACGGAGACCGACCCTTGCCACCCTGACACTCGACCTTTGCGACACCGGGTTTCACCCGATCACCGTCGCGGAAATCGCACGAGACCAGCCGCAGCCAACGGAACGAAAAACCCCGTTTAATAATTAAATGGGTTATTTTTATAGCATGCTGGAAATCGTTCTCGGAACGGTTCCAGCGCGAGGTGAATGCCTCCGGCTCGACGCGCTGATCGCGCAATTCGAAGTTTTACCCGAATCGGAGGTACTGCGGACCCCCGGCGGTCGGAAACGTAAACATCGCACGCGCGGGAGAAAAAACGGGGTTGTTTTTGCAAACTGCCAGCCACCTGGGCTACAAATAGACCACCCCACCACTTACGGTTTTACCTAACCACCTAGCCAGCCCTCAGATCCAGATTTTCCCCCAAAATAGCCATTTTCGTAACCCTAGCTCCCAGATCCGTTTTCGGCCGCCGGATTTCGCGATCGGACGGCTCTGGGGATTCCACGTCACCCCCAACCCCAACCTCCTCTCTCCACCTCTCTCTCCACCGCCGCCTCCACCTTGCCCGTGGGCAGCCGCCGGCCAACCCAGCTCCGGCCACCGGAGTAGCCAGCGAGCAGCCGACCATCTCCTCTCCTCCCTCACCTCCTCTCGCCGCCTCGCAGGTCGCAGCAGCCAAGCCGCCATGGGTGGACAGTTCGAGCTCGCCCGGCCGCCGCCCCCTGTACTCCGGCGACCCGCGCCGCCGACGTCGGATCCGGTGGGATCCTGGCCGATCCCTCCACCTCCTGCCCTCCAGCGCCCCGCCGTCCCACCTGCTCGCCGGCGTCGGGTCCTTCGCCGGCCGCCGCTCGATATTTAGCGCGACGAGGCAGGCGCCTCCACCAGGGTGGGCCGGCCCAGCAGCACCAGGCCCAGGCGCCCCCGCAGCCCAGCAGTAGGCAGCCCAGCTCGGTGAGCCAGCGCCCTTTTTTTATTTTGCTGCGCTAGTGGGCCACGACCCAACAGTGAGCGCCCCTTTTTTTTTATTTTTTTGCTGCGGCTGCTCTGTTAGACCCAGTTTCTCCGAATTCGGCCCAGTGCATGCTCTAGTTTTTTTTTCCGATTAGATTAATTTGGCAGATTGTGTAGTTTTTTTTGCGGTAGCTATATCTTTTCACCGGTAGCTCCGATGGAGACGCTTTCTACATGAAAGTTGTTCCGTTTTGCGCGTAGATTAATAAATTAATGCTTGTTTCCATGTTTGACTTTGTTTATATGTTTTTTACCTGCTAATTACATTGCCTTCCACTGTAAACTGTAACTGCAATAAATTTTTAACCGTTGCTCCGATTAAAATGTTTCTTATATGTAACTTGACTAGAATTGCATGTAGATTGTGTTTATGCTGTTCTTGCTTGCTAATAAAAGTAATAAATATTGTTTAGGGAAAAACAGTACCAAATTCTATTTTATCGTGGGGTCCGCAATAGTTTGCCATGTATAGGTTTATCCCCCATTTAAATTGACTAGCTTAGGTAGTTTATTTATGCTTCACCTTTTGTAATGTTTGTGTGCTATGCCATGCTTGAGTGAGATGCCATGTTAATAACCTTTGCCCACCTTGTGTAGCTAAACAAATTTAACCATCGTAAAATGTGTGGTATCGTCGTGTGTGACGAGTACTCCACTTAACCTGTTAGTAACCGCTCTCAACGGTAGGTGCGATGGTGTGCTTTGTCTCGTGTTGTCTTCTTGTTGATGTTTGCTCGTTGGTTGCTTTCCAGTGCTTACCGTCTTGTGTGCTTCCGCGGGTACCTCTCGAAGACGATCCGAGCTTGCGATCAACTACACCTTCGGAACCCGACTTATCAACAGGAAAGGACTATACATTACTTATGATCCATTCTATTTCAACCAGCGGTTTGCATGCTAGTATAGGATAGGCTCGATGTTTGATCCTACCACATGTTTACAGCCTTTTTCAAACCGATACATCCATGTCCCCTCCCAACAAACCATGTACTGCTATGTTACTATTGCTCGTTGCTCAGCCCCTGCTTAGTATGCATGCTTAGGATGGTACGATGTTACCCTTTTACTTCTTGGTTGGGGCTATCACATTATTATATTGTTGCTGATGATATGATTATTATAATGTTGACTATATTCGACGAAGGATGGAAGGTCTAGGCTATCCCGCCCCGACGCTTTGTTCCATTCGAGTCACCTAGGACCCGAGTTCCGGGTATTGGTTTTAAGACTGAGCGTGCCTAACCGCGTGTGGGATTTTATGGGGTCCCCTTTTCTTACCTACCTAGCTTCAAACATTTCCAGTGGTGGCCGAAGCTGATTTACCATTTGAAACCGTGTGTGTGCTGGTCGGCCGCCAGTTGTTTACAAACCAACCTGGACCAGTGAGGACATAGTTCCCTTGCTGGCCCACCTTGTCCGGCTGAGGACCCGGTGTCCCATGTGTGATAAACCGACTATCCAAACCTGCGACAGACGGTGGAGACCAGATCGAGAGAGCGGCCGGCTCCTGAGATGGATGTCGACTCACCGGGGGTCACCCGGATTTGTTCGTTGTTAGCTAGAGGGACCTGTCGTTTCGGATCTCTTGGAACTAAATCATAAAATGGTTGCCTATAATGGGTAGCAACTGAGAGAGATGGACGTGCGTGCGGAGCCTCGTAATGGGCAGTTGGTACACCCCTGCAGGGTTAAATCTTTTCGAGAAGCCGTGTCCACGGTTATGGACGATTTGAGACCTACTCCTTGTTCATAGACAACAACCACTGAGATAATCTTAATATAACTTGATCAACGTGTGTGTGTGCCTTGATTGCTTCTTCTTCGTCGGGATGCGAAGAGGAGGACAAGGATAGGATAGGTGTTATGTTTGCGTAAGTAGTTGATAGAAAGACTTGTTGGAGGCGATTCCTCATCGAATGCTTGGCTTCTTATCTTACTCTCTAGATCGTTAGCCACTTCATAAATGCTAGTGCGGCAGCAACCTCACCACTTACCCCATCCTTACCGTAAACTACTAGTTGTCCTAGAATGACGAGTGATGAAGTCCTTGCTGGGTCAGATGACCACTACAATTGGATGCTGAGTACCTCTGTACTCGTGATACTACCCCCAAACTCTTTTCAGGGTTCTTGATCGACAACAGGTACGGTGATCGAAGTATCACGCGGAGACTCGACGACGACTAGTTAGGCGGATCCCGGCGGAAGGCCTGGACCCGTGTGGTTATGGGATCAATGTTTTTCTCTTTGCCACTAGGCATTTGCTTGCTGATGTATTCTAATAAAGGCAGTTGTATGCCGATTGTATGAGATGTTGTATCCTGTATCTGTAATGTTGTGATATCATGTTGCAAATCTGGGGCATATGGCTTTGTCATATGTCGCGGTGGGACCGATATGTGCTTCGTCCCCGGATCTGGGTGGAAACACCTAGATCTGGAACAGTACCGCATATCGGGCCCTACACTCATCCTTGGAATATGCAAGCCAAGTTCTATAGTGCGAAGGTCCCCCACATAGCTATATGCATGAATGATCATCTCTATGGAGTACACAGATAAAGAGGGAGTACCTGTGTGGATCTTTCAAAAGGATAGTAGTGTTTCCCCTTTCTCTCTTTTTATTTCTTTTTCTCCTTTTTTGTACTTTTTTGGATTTTTTGGTGGCCTCAATGGCTCTTTCTATTTAACTCTCATTTTTCCTCTTTGGGATCTTTTATTTTGTCCACTTTGGGATCTTTTCCTCACTTAAGGGCAACACTCTAATTTACAAGAGGGTATAGAAGATCTTTCACACTTTACAAGGTACTCAAATCATAAAGAAGATGTAGCTATCATGATGTGTGCAATGTATGCCGCTGCCAATGTCGCAGGAACATGTATGACATGAAGATCAAGTTATGAAGAGGTGGATGTTGCATGGCAATATATCTCGGAAAGGCCATGGAAATGCCTTGATATGTAGGTATGGTGGATGTTTTGAGGAAAGATATTGGGAGGTTTATGATGACAGAGCGTATCATGCCAAGGGTTTGGATGCACCGACGAAGGTGGACGCCAACTCTCGGAGTGAGAAGAGGGAAATGCACGGTACGGAAGAGGCTAGCAAATATGGGAAGGTGGAAGTGTCAACTTTCAATACTTACATTAGTCCGAAGAACTCATGCACTTATTATCGGTAACTCTCAATCTAATAAGGAGTTTCAAAAAGAGACAAGTACCCCGAGGAGGAGTGTATGGGGGTTTGGTTATCCTTGCGCATCCTCGACTCATGGTACGCGAGTCTACTCTAATATCCCTCCAAAGATTAGTGATCCATCTAGTAGCTAGAGTTCTCAACTAGTTTTGTAGGGTTTTCAAAATAAGCACTGATTGCCCAAAATACGACACCTATCACTAATAGGCTAGATCTTTTGACACCAAAATTTCAAACATTACTCACATCAATGCCTCAAAACTATTGCAAGTTACTACTAAAATTAAATAGCAACCTCAATTACCTACTTTCAAGACAAGAAACAACTTAGTGCAACAACCAACACTCTTAACAAGATAAACATGAAAACTAAAGAGAGTTCCAGCAACAAACTGAACAAAAGCCAAGGCTCTTGCTAAAGACAAGCTAAAACTAAAACTAAACATGGCAGTAGCTACGAAAAGATAAAGAACACACAACAGTAAAAATATTGGCATGAAAAATCCTATGATGTGTTCTAGATTTTGAAAGTGGAGTGTGTTTCTCTACCACACAAAGTAAGACGGGGTCGAACTTGTTATGAACATCAAGCAAAGATAAAGAAAACTAAAAATAAAACCTAAGAGCGAGACGCTCCAAGCATAGCACATAATGCATGAAGTGATAAAAATGTAGTGAGACAAAGGACAAGCTGATGATTTTTGATGGAGAAGGGGATGGACAGGGGCATCCCCAAGCTTAGACGCTGGACTCTACTTGAATATTTATTAGGGATGGATGGGGGAATCCCCAATCTTGAGCGCTTGACACTCCCAGATCTTCTTTCATCCTCTTCCATCGCACACTTGAAAACTCCCTTCATAAATAACTCATCATAAGCTGATTAGAGAGGTTCGTACCCTTAATAAAATAATTTTCCTCACTGGATATAAAAATATTCTTGAATATCTACTGCTTCTCAAGATTGCCGAAATGTTTTTGCAAAGAAAAATCAAGCTTAAGGTTTGCAAAAGAAAGGAGAGATAAAACGTGGCAGAATCTGTGAAAAACAGAACAACAGGTAGTAGAGAATTTTTTCGGGGAACTTCTGCAACTCAAATAAAAAAACTCAGAACATACTAAAGTTCCGCAATTGTATAGAGCATGTTGTGTAAAAAAATCGGCTCAAAAAGATGAACTGGTGATTTGATCCGATTTCCCCGTAACGAAGACAGAATCTGTTTTCTGGACAACATGTCACAACTTTTGCTTCCCTTGTCATATGAGGCTATAACTTGGCACAAAGCTTGAAAATAAATATACAATGATGTTGCTACAGTAGTAACAATCATCAAGACCACTAAAAACATAAGTAAAAACATCTTGGGTTGCCTCCCAACAAGTGCTTTCTTTTACGCCTTTAAGCTAGGCATAAAGCAAACGAGGAATCAAGTTTTATCAAGAGAAAGAGAATAGCTAGCCCGTGTAACGGACTCAAAAGGTAACTTGAATTTGTTTCTAGGGAAGTGTTCCATCCCCTTTTTGAGAGGGAATTGAAAATTTATGTTCCCCTCTTTCATGTCAATAACAGCACCAACAGTGCGAAGAAAAGGACGTCCCAAAATAATTGGACATAAAGGTTCACACTCTATATCCATAATAATAAAATCTACGGGAACATAGTTGTCATTGACAATGATAAGAACATCGTTGATCTTCCCCAAAGGTTTCTTTACGGAAGAATCAACAAGACGAACACCAAAAGAACAATCAAAAGGTTTCAATTCAAACATATCATACATTCTTTTGGGCATGATGGAGGTACTAGCTGCAACATCACATAAAGCATAGCAAGAAAAGTTATTTAATTTAATTTTGATCATAGGGTCCCAACCATCAGCTAGCTTCCTAGGTATGGAGGCTTATATCCTAAGCTTCTCCTCCCTAAATTTGATGAGAGCATTTTTGATATGCTCTGTGAATGCAAGATTGAGTGTGCTAGTGTGGGGGTCTCTAGACATTTTGTGTAATAAGCTGATAACTTCTGAGAGGGTGCAACTATCAAAATCAATATTACTACTATCAAAGATGGTAGTAGTTTCATCTAGGCTCACTTGTTTGAAACCCTCTATGTTCATAGGAGTTTCTTCTTCTACGGTTGAGGTATTATCATCACCATTAATAGGTCCAACGAGACTAGGAGTGCATTGGGTGCTAATAGTTTTGGTATCCTCAATAATTTGGATAGTGGAAAATGTGTGGTGTGTAGGAAGGCTCTTATTTCTATCCTCTTCCTATTTTTCTCTAGCCCATCTTTCTTTAAGTTTAGCCATCATCCTAATATTTTCATTAATTTGTAACTGGATAGCATTCATAGGAGTGACTTTGCTATCTTCAAGGGGAGAGGTTCTAATTTTCAGCATCTCATCATCAAGGTCTAAGCTATCTACCTTCAAACAAAGATTATATAATTTAGCTAATTTTTCTTCTACATTCTTGTTGAAGGCTTTTTGGGTAGTGATAAAGTCTCTAAGCATAATTTCTAGTTCAGAAGTGGGGTTCTTGTTGCTAAGATAAGTGTTGGTGTTCCCATAGTTGGATGGAAACGAGCTAGGATTGCTAGCAAAATTTCCCCTATAAGCATTATTGTTGAAGTTGTGTGTAGCAATAAAGTTCACATCTACTTGTTCATGAGCAACCAAAGAATTTAAAGGAACATCATGAGGATCAATGGAGGGTTGTTTGGTAAGTAGAGATATAATTAAGTCAACTTTTTCATTTAGGGAGGTAATCTCCTCGACAGAGTTTACCTTCCTACCTGTTGGAGCGCGTTAGGTGTGCCATTTGGAATAGTCGGTCATCATCTTATCAAGGAGTTTTGTGGAAGCACCGAGTGTAGTTAACATAAAGGTTCCCCCCGCGGCCAAATCTAACAGGTTCCACGAGGTAAAGTTCAAGCCTGCATAAAACGTCTGGATAACCAACCAGGTAGTCAAACCATGTGTAGGGCATTTCTTAACAAGAGATTTCATACGTTCCCAAGCTTGGGCAACGTGTTCATTATCCAATTGCTTAAAATTCATAATGTTAATCCTCAATTGGATAATTTTAGCAGGTGGGTAATATTTCCCAATAAAAGCATCTTTGCACTTATCCCGAGAATCTATGCTATTCCTAGGAAAAGATTGAAACCAGATTTTAGCTTCTCCTCTCAAAGAGAAAGGAAAAAGCTTGAGCTTAACAACATCACCTTCTACTTCTTTATACTTTTGCATATCACATAACTCAACAAAATTATTTAAGTGTAACGCAACATCATCTCCAGCACCAGAGAATTGATCTCTCATAACAAGGTTTAGCAAAGCAGGTTTAATTTGATAATAGGTAGCTGAAGTGGCAGGTGTGGCAATAGGAGTGTAGATAAAGTCTTTGTTGTTGTGACTAGTGAAGTCACACAACTTGGTGTTTCAGAGGAACCCACAGTAGCAGCAAGTGTGGCAGAATTTTTTGTAATTTTTGATATAAGACACAAAGATAAAAACTGAAAGGTAAACTAACAAGACTAAAAAGTAAAGGTAAAAGTTAGTGGGCAACTCCCCTATCTTATCACTCGGAGTCCCCGACAACGGCGCCGGAAATTTGCTTGATACGCGAGAGAGGATAATTGCTTCTCTCCCTTCGTTGGTTACCCCAAGTGGAAGTTGAGATGCAGCGTAGCGGCAAGTTTCCCTCGGTGAAGATACCGAGGTTTTAAGATTGTCTCCCGTAGGACTCCGGCAATGATAAGTAGGTGTCAGCGGCACAACTGACGTGGACCTGGACACAACACAAGTAACTTTTCTCCCAACGAAGTTCAGAGAGGTTTTCAATCTCTCCGGTCTTGTTGTTTACAAAGGATCAAAACACGAGGGATAATGATAATGATAATAGCAGATGAAAGTAAATACTAAAAAGTAAGTAAGCGTGTAAACAATGATGAGAATATGGACCGGGGTCCCGTGATGTTCACTAGTGATGTCTCTCTCCCAAAAGACGATAAAACTTCTATGCGAGGTAAACAAATTACAGATGGGTAATTGACAGGATTATAAACGCACCGCAATGCTAACTATACTACAAAAGAAAGGAAGAGGCTCATAAGCATGGGCAGTACGCCAAAATAAGTAGACTGAAATCCATCGGCATCTACTACTAATCATCCACCTTGAGATATCTATCCAGAACATCTCGCTGGTATTAATTTGCGAGCCCCACACAAAGTGTAAACCCAAAGCAACAGACAACTGCATTAAAAAGAACTTTGCGTAAAGTAAACAATCCTTGCAACCGCAGTTACAAGCACCGTTGTTACCCCCTTGTGGCAACAACACATCCCCTAGACTCATGTTTCTGTCACTCAAGCGTGTCATCAGGGGGTATGAAGCCACAATCGATCATAACGTTCCCTCTTGGAGTCACTACCTACTACTTGGCCAAAGCAATAAACAGCAACGGAGAACATGCAATAATTACTTAGGAACACAAATATAAGAGATAAGAACCAACTATATTACTCTATCTAAATCTGAACATAATCTCATAATCCATCAGATCCCATCAAACTCAGCATAGAAAAAGAATTACATATGTTCCTCGATCATGTAGGGCAGCTCACGAGGTCTAAACCATGAAGAACAAAGAGGGGAGGAGAACATCACATAGCTACTGATCACGGACCCATGGTCCAAAGAAAAATACTCACGACACATCCGGGAAGCGTCCATGGTGGAGGGGAAGCTCCCGGAGGTCGATCCTCCCTCCGGAAGAGTGTCGGGAAGGGTCCTGCTGGTGCTCCCAATCTTGGAAGCGCGACGGCGGTGGAACAGAGGCGAGATCGCGAAAAAGGGTTCTGTCTTCGGAAGTTTCACGTCACTGGAGATATATAGGAGAAGGGGGGCAGCCAGGGGGCCACCAGGGGTCCAGGCGCCCCCCTGGCGCGGCCAAGCCCTAGTCCGCGCCAGCTAGGCGCCTCGGGCCGTGGTGGGTCCCACCTGGACCCCCTTCGGGACTCCAGAAGGTTCCTTCACGCTGATTGTTTATGTGATTTTTCCCGAATTTTTGGAGCACTTTTAATATAGGGGAAAACTGAAATAGAAAAACAGCAGAAAACAGAAACTGGCACTGGGGTGCACTAAGTTAATAGGTTAGTACAAATATGATCAAAACTGTATGAAAGTGTATCTAGATCATAGCAATATCACACAAAACATGCATGGAGTAAGCAGAAATTATCGATACGTTTGGGACGTATCACTAGTGGTCTGGGGACGTGTCAAGATAAGATTCCAAAGAAGACCAAGTGTGAAACTTTAGTAGATTGAGTTCTCAACAAATATATTTTTCTCTCGTAATCCCATATCCCCCTTCTTGCACGCAAACACCATTTGGAGACATTCGAGTCAGGGACAGCAAGAGCTCTTGCACCTAATGTTCTTTCGTTGCTTGTTTCAATGCTAATATAGACTCTTGCATGTTATGACTTGAATTGAATCATATACCTTGATTGCTTTACTTTCAAAGTTCTTATATGGTTGGTAGCATGTCAGCACAGAAATTATGCTTGTTATCATTTACCTACTCGAGGACGAGCAGGAATTAAGCTTGGGGATGTTGATCTGTCCCAAACGTATCTATAATTTCTGCTTGCTCCATGCATGTTTTGTGTGACATTGCTATGATCTAGATACACTTTCATACAATTTTGATCATATTTGGACTAACTTATTAACTTAGTTCACCACAGTGCCAGTTCCTGTTTTCTACTTTTTTTTATTCCAGGTTTCCCCCATATTAAAAATGTACCAAAAATTCGGGAAAATCGGATAAAAAATCAGCGCAACGGAAGCTTCCGGGATCACCAAAGTGGGGCCAGAGGGCCACCGCCAGTTACCCAGGCGGCCACCTGGCGCGGCCTAGGTTCTGTCCGCGCAGGGGGGCACCTGGACCCCTGGTGGCCCCCTGGCTTCCCCCCTTCGCCTATTTAATCTCCGTGACGCGAAACCCCCAAAGACATAACCCTTTTTCGCGATCTCGCCTCCGTTCCGCCGCCGCCGCGCTTCCAAGATCGAAAGCGCCAGCAGCCCTCTTCCCGGCACCCTGTCGGAGGGAGGATTGACCTCCAGGAGCTTCCCCTCCACCATGGACCCTTCCCGGATGTGCCGTGAGTAGTTTTCCTTGTACCATGGGTCCGTGATCAGTAGCTATGTGATGTTCTCCTCCCCTCTTTGTTCTTCATGGTTTAGACCTCGTGTGCTGCACTACATGATCGAGGCACTATGTAATTTTGTGCTGTTGCTATGCTGAGTTTTCCGCGACCTAATAGATTATGAGATTATGTTCAGATTTTGATTGAGTAATATATTTGGTTCTTATCTTTTATATTTTCGTTCCTAAGTAATTCTTGCATGTTCTCCGTTGCTGTTTATTGCTTTGGCCAAGTAGTAGGTAGTTTATCCAAGAGGGAATGTTATGCTCGATTGTGGGTTCATGCCCCCCGATGACACGCTTGAGTGACAAAAACATGAGTCTAGGGGATGTGCTATTTCCACAAGGGGGAAAACAACCGTGATTGTAACCGCGGTTGCAAGGATTGTTTACTTGACGCAAAGTGCTTTTTAATGCAGTTGTCTGTTGCTTTGGGTTTACACTTTGGGTGGGGCTTGCAACTTAATACCAGCAAGATGTTCTAGATAGATATCTCAAGGTGGATGATTAGTACTAGATGCAGTTGGATTTCGGTCTACTTATTTTGGAGGACTGCCCATGCTTTTGAGCCTCTTCCTTTCTTTGTAGCATAGTTAGCATTGCGGTGCATTTCTAATCTTGTCAATTGCCCAGCTGTGATTTGTTTACCTCGCATAGCAGTTTTATCGTCTTTTGGGAGAGGTACATCACTAGTGAACATCATGGGACCCCGGTCCATATTATCAGAAGTTATTAGCTTAGAGTAGAAGCCTCCATACCTGGGAAGCTAGATGATGGTTGGGATCCTATGATAAATGTCTAGAGACCCCCACACTAGCACACTAAATCTGGCCTTCATGGAGCATATCACTAATGCTCTCATCAAAGATAGGGAGGAGAAGCTTAGAGTAGAAGCATCCATACCTAGGAAGCTAGATGATGGTTGGGATCCTATGATAAAAATTAAATTGAATAACTTCTCTTTCTATGCTTTATGTGATGTTGGAGCTAGTACCTCCGTTATGCCCAAAAGAATGTATGACATGTTTGAATGGAAACCTTTTGATCCTTGTTCTTTTTGTGTTCGTCTCATTGATTCTTCCGTAAAGAAACCTTCGGGGAAGATCGACAATGTTCTTATCTTTGTCAATGACAACTATGTTCCCGTTGATTTTATTATTATGGATATAGAGTGTGAACATTTATGTCCAATTATTTTGGACGTCCTTTTCTTCGCACCGTGGGTGCTGTTATTGACATGAAAGAGGGGAATATAAAATTTCAATTACCTCTTAAAAAGGGGATGTAACACTTCCCTAGGAAGAATATTAAGTTACCTTTTCAGTCCGTTACACGGGCTAGCTATTCTCTCTCTCTCTTGACAAAAAATGATCTTTTTTGCTTTATGCCTAGCTTAAAGGCATAAAAGAAAGCACTTGTTGGGAGGCAACCCAAGATATTTTTACTTCTGTTTTTAGTGGTCTTGATGATTTTTACTACTGTAGCAACATCATTGTATCTTTATTTCCAAGCTTTATGCCAAGTTTAGCCTCCGATTGCAAGAAAGTTCAAAAGTTGTGACATGCTGTCCAGAAAACAGATTCTGGCCTTGGACAAAAAAATTAGCCAAAATCACCAGATCATCTTTTTTATCTGAATTGTTTTGAAAGTATGCTCCATACAATTGTCTTTCGAGCATCTGTTCTGAGTTTTTTTATTTGTGTTGCAGAAGTACACCGAAAAAATTATTTACTACCTCCTGTTCTGTTTTTCACAGATTCTGCCACGTTTTTCCTTTCCTTACTTGTGCAAACCTTAAGCTTTCTCTTTCTTTGCAAAAAACTTTTGGCAATCTTGAGAAACAGTAGCTCTTCAATAATATCTTTATTTACAGTAGGGAAAAATTATTTTATTAAGGGTACTAACCTCTCTAATCAGCTTATGATGAGTTCTGTATGAAGTGAGTTTTCAAGTGTGCGAGGGAAGATGATGAAAGAAGATCCGGGAGTGTCAAACGCTCAAGCTTGGGGATGCCCCCATGCATCCCCATTAAATATTCAAGGAGACTCAAGCATATAAGCTTGGGGATGCTCCTGTGCATCCCCTTCTTCATCAACAATCATCAGTTTGTCCCTTGTTGCACTATATTTTTATCACTTCATGCGTTATGTGCTATGCTTGGAGCGTCTCGATCTTAAGTTTCCTTTTTAGTTTTCTTTATCCTTGCTTTCTGTTCAGAACAAGTTAGAACCCAACTTACTTTGTGTGGGAGAGAAACACGCTCCATTTCAAACTAGAACACATCATAGGATTTTCATGCCTATCTTTCTTCTGTTGTGTCTTTTTATCTTTTCGTAGCTGCTGCCATGTTTAGCTCTTAGTTTTCATGTTTGTCTTTTTCAAGAGCTTTATCTTTTGTTTAGTTTGTTGCTGGAACTCTCTTTAGATTTCATGATTATCTTGTTAAGAGAGTTGGTTGTTGCGCTGAGTTGTGTCTTGTCTTGAAGTAGGTAATCGAGGTTGGTATTCAATTGTAGTAGTAACTTGCAATATTTTTGAGGTATTTTTGTGAGTAATGTTTGAACTTTTTGTGTCAAGAGATCTATCCTATTAGTGATAGGTGTCGTATTTTGGGCAATCTGTGTTATTTTCAAAAACCTACAATAACTAGTTGAGAACTCTAGCTACTAGATGGATCACTAATCTTTGGAGGGATTGGATATTAGAGTACACTCACGTACCATGAGTCGAGGATGCGAAAGGATAACCAACCCCCGATACACTCCTCCTCGGGGTACTTGTCTCTTTGTGAACCTCCTTATTGGATTGAGAGTTACCGATAATAAGTGCATGAGTTCTTCGGAATAATGTAAGTATTGAAAGTTGACACTTCCACCTCCTCATATTTGCTAGCCTCTTCGGTACCGTGCATTGCCCTCTTCTCATTCCGAGAGTTGGCGTCCACCTCGCCGGTGCATCCAAACCCTTGGTGACAGGGATCAACCCCGGCAAATCCCATGGTCAGGGACCCTGGGTTAGTCATGAGATGCATAGGTTGGACGATAGCTCGTCGGCAAACAGGAATGCTCGCTCCTGCTCGATATTATTAATGGGGGAGATGCGATTACAGTGGAGTCCTAGGCTGGAGCGCTCAAGGCTAGGGTTACATGTCATATTCGATATCTTTGGCGTCGCCCCTCCTAGCCCTTATATACCGGGCTAGGTCTCGGGGAGTTCATCTACGTTTACAGGTGAGCTTCCTAACCCTAGCTTGCTCCGTACGGCAGGTCTTCGCACCTTCCTTATGAGTCGCGGACTCCTACGTCGATGCCAACTAGTGGGCCGAGGCTGCATCTTCATGGGCCTTCTTCCTTCATTGACACCAGGTAGGCTCATCCGTAGGAGTCGTGGGGTCACCCCCTCGTCAGTAGCCCCCGAGTGCCTGGGGGACTCGGAGAGTCGCGCAGGGACTCGAGTACATTTATTCATCGGTTATTGGTATGTGCGGTTCATCCGCGGGTCGCTGGCAGTCTGGTGGCCATGACAAAACCTATTTTGAGGGATGCTAAGCTGAAAGGGCTCAAGGAGTCGACGGGTCGAGCCTTGGTGAATTGCACTAGGGCAAATACCATAGTAGCCCAATCACACCCACGTCCCTCGACGTGAACATGGAACACTGGTGTCGAGCAAAAGTCTGGCCGCTTCAGGTCTTACGGTGTTCATTTGCCGCCAGTAATGTGTACAGCCTAAGGCGCGTCCGCCCGGATTTTCTATCATGCGCAGCGCATGGGAAAGGTTGGGAGTGAAATCGCTCTTCGGCAAGTCCCAGCCCGGCCGTACTTCGCAGCGGGGTCTTACCTACACGCTAATCTTGCGTGCATCTGGGCACAATGTATCGTGTTCCAGGAATGTGTGTTTTTCAGGCGCGGAGCCTTATAGCATTGCACCCGCTTGGAACAAAACATCAAGCGAGCTGTTCACTCATTCACCCGAGGAGCTTTGTTTCGAGTGCTCAGTCGGGGGGTTTTTCGCGAGTAATCACTCAAATGCCATTTCGGCTCTTGAGGTGAGGGAGCACCTGAGACTCTTAGCACCGCATGGTCTTGGCGAATGCATGTTTGTCTTACGTCGGGTTGAGGGAGCACCCGAGACTCTCATAAGTGCGAGTGGTCACTCGAGCACATGGTTTACTTTTAGGTGAGGGAGCACCTGGGACTCTTATGATGTACTCTCCCGATGGGAGTAAGATATTTTTTCTTCATCGGGAAAAAGATCTGAGAGATGGAATCTGGGCCTTGATGTCTGTTTGGTTTTGTTCGCCGCTTGTCAGGGATACCGATGCCTCTGTTTGATGGCTGTCAGGGATGCTCTGCCAGTGAACCATCACGTCTTTAGGACCGGTCATAATAATGGCTGCTGTGGCGTGCGGCAGGCGCCGGTTGAGTTTCCCATACGCGCGCTGGAAACGGACGCGAATTGACGCGTCTTGCGTACAGTGCATCCCGTGGGAAAGCATCTTCGACTTGGAGTCCGAGACGGATGGGACGTTTGGTCTTTGAATTAATTGCTGCTGTCGTCTTGGCTTCTCTGTGTTTTGAGGATTATTGTTCTATAAATAAGCCTTTCTCTTCCACGCCTCTATCCAACTCGCTGCTTTGCCTCTTCGTTCATCTCTTCTTCCGCTCATGGTTCCCAGGCGAGGTGTTGGCCATGGCCGTGTTCGTCGTGGCCGTGGTGGCCGCACACCACACTCATGCCGTGGTGGTCGCCATGGTACGACGCCAGTGCCTTCCTCCTCTCCCTTGGAGGATGGATTCCGGCGCTATGATTTTCTTTTACGTGTTCGTGGCCAAAGTGCCAATCGCATCCTTCTTCCCTCTGCTTTTTCCGCCATTGTCTCTGAGCGTGGCTTGGATGGCTTGCTTCTGCATCTTCAAGGGAGCTGTCGATCTCCTTCTTATGTTGACTTGGAGGTTGATAGCTCTCGCTTGATTTTTCTTGGCTTTGGTTGGAATTTGTTTGCTCGGCGGTTGAATTTGCGAGATGGTGATATGCTCAGCTGTCGCTTTGATGGTGAAAGCACTGTCACTGTCCACGCATTCGATCCGAGTGGCAATAGCATGGATCCGCATGGGCAGGAGTCGAGCAGCGACAGCTGCAAAAAGTCGAAGAGTCCTTCGCCGGCGTCTTTGACTGCTTCTTCCTCCAGGGACTCGTCTGGTGTTGGTGGTGAGCCGTCTTCAACTGCTTCCCCCTCTGGCTCTGACGAAGACCTCGATGTCAAGCCACCGGTTAAACGAGCGCGGCAGGCGACCTTGTAGAAATTGAGGCAGCGGCGTCATCTTCGCCGGCAGCTTGGGCGGAGCTGGAGAAGAAGCTAGAGGAGCAGGAGAAGAAGCTGGTGGAGCACCGTCTCCAATGTCTCCACAAATAAGTCGAGCTTCACCTTTTGTTATGTCATTGACATCATGAGCCTGCTGCTTCGACTCCTCCTTTGTCTGTGATGATGCTCTTGTACTAGGGTCGATTACCCCTCTTGGGCACACATGTAGAAGTCATAATTCCTTGGGTGATTCCCTCTTGTAACAGGAGCTTCCTTCTATCCAAATGTAGTTGAGTCCCTTTTGTACTGAAGACGATCCTTATGATGTAAACTGTGCTTGATCCTTTGCAATGGAACTTTATATTTTCTTTGGCACTGAGAGTTGTGTTCGAGTCCTTTGCGGCCGAGAGCTGTCTTCGAGTCCGTCTTTGCATTTGTGGGTTCTATCGGGTGCGCGACAGCGCTCCCGATGGGAGTAGCCCCCGAGGCTACGCTTGCGTCGAAGGGTCGAGCGTCGAAGCGTCGAAGGGTCGTTAGTTTCTGTCTTTTATCGGGTGCATGGCAGCGCTCCCGATGGGAGTAGCCCCCGAGTCTTTAGGCGATCGTTGGCGATCGGGTGAAGACTAAATGAGCCTGTGTTCTGTGCTTCCTCCAAAGTTTCTTCAGAGTACTTGGGTGCTCCATCTGATTGTGGCCATGTTTTTCGAGCCTTGTTTTCAGCAGGTGGGGCTAGCCGGGTATTGTTTGCTTGAGCGTTTTTTCAGCTTCAGACTGCGCGAACGGTCTTCGGGAGGCGATGGTCCTCGAGCTCCCGAGTGCATGAATGCAGTGGTCGCGTGGGTGACGATAGCGTCCTTCGGGTGGGAGTTGTACTCGAGACCCCGAGTGATATTGATGAAGATCGCGTTGCTCGGGGGGATTTTGCTCTTAAGCCCCCGAGTGCTTTGCTTAAGATCGCGTAGGCGATAGCGTTGCTTGGGGGGATTTTGCTCTTAAGCCCCCGAGTGCTTTGATTAAGATCGCGTAGGCGATAGTGTCTCTCGGGGGGATTTTATTCTTAAGCCCCCGAGTGCTTTGGTTAAGATCGCGTAGGCTATAGCGTCTCTCGGGTTTTTTTTTCTTAAGCCCCCCAGTGCTTTGATTAAGATCGCGTAGGCGATAGCGTCTCTCGAGGGGATTTTACTCTTAATCCCCCGAGTGCTTTGATTAAGATCGCGTAGGCGATAGCGTCTCTCGGGGAGATTTTACTCTTAAGCCCCCGAGTGCTTTGAGATGGCAGTATTTGGGCAACATTTATTTTATTGCGGTCAAGCGGTTACATGAGTTGCCAGTCATGTCCGACCGATAGGGGCTATGGATAGAACAGTCGCAGGTTTGCTACGTTCCATGGGTTGCCCACGTCCTCGTCTGTCTTCGGGTTCCTCAGCCTGTAGGCGCCACCTCCGATGACTTCTGAAATTATAAATGGTCCTTCCCATTGGGGGGAAAGTTTATGGACCTTCTCTTGTATTAGTCGTAGGACTAGGTCACCTTTGTTGAAGGTTCTAGTGCGCAATCGACTGCTTTGGTAGGTACGTAGTTTGTCCTGGTACCCCTCTGATTTTGCCAGGGCTACGTCTCTTGCTTCGTCGGCCGTATCTTTTTCATCTTGTAGTGCTTCTTCTGCTTCTTCTTCTTCGTATCCGGTGACCCGAGGTGCTCCGAACTTGAGATCATGTGGTAGGACTGCCTCTGCCCCGTACACCATGAAGAAGGGTGTGTACTAGGTCGCGGTGTTTGGTTTATTACATAGACTCCATAGGACCCCGGGGAGTTCTTCTACCCAGTTGCCGACGGCTTGCTCGAGTGGTGCGAGGAGCCCTTTCTTGATCCCCCCGCATACAAGGACATTTGCTTTTTCCACCTGGCCGTTGGACTGCGGGTGCGCGACTGATGCATAAATAATTTTGATGCCCAGTTCTTCCCAGAAGTTCTGGAACTCTGCGGCTGTGAAGTTCGTGCCGTTGTCCGTGATGATGTTGTGTGGTACTCCGAATCTGAAGATGATCGACTTGATGAAGTTGACAGCCGTGAGGGCTGTGGAGCTGGTGATCGACACTGCTTCGATCCATTTAGTGAACTTGTCGACTGCGATGAGCAAGTGTGTCCTTCCGCCCTTTGATGATTTCTTGAGTGGGCCCACCATGTCAGGACCCCAGGTGGCGAACGGCCAGGATAGTGGTATGGTTTTGAGCTCTGATGCGGGAGCGTGTGGCCTGTTGGCGAATTTCTGGCAAGCGACACAACGTCTCACGATTTCCTCTGATTTTTACATGGTTGTGGGCCAGTAGAACCCATCTCGGAATGCTTTGGACACGAGCACTCGACTGCTCGAGTGGTGCCCGCAGGTGCCTTCGTGGATTTCGAGCAGTAGGGCTTTGCCGTCCTCTTCGCCGATGCACCTTTGGAGTATCTGGGTGATGCTGCGCTTGTATAGTTGTCTGTTGATCACCGTGAATGCCTTGGATCGTTGGCTGATGCGTCGTGCTTCGGCCACGTCTTGTGGTAGCGTGCCTTCGATTAGGAATCGGAGGAACGGCTTTGTCCAGACGGGTCCTTCGAGCTCCGTCGGAGCTGTGGTGTCGGGTGTGCTGGTGCTTGTGCCTTCTGATGGGGTTGCTGCTGCCATCTGTGCCATTTCTGTTGCATCTTCGCCGTCCAGGACTGCTTCAGGTGTTGCTTCCTGTACCTTGATGGATCTCCGACTGATGCTTTCGAGAAAAACGCCGGGTGGTACAGGTCCCTGGGTCGAACCGATGTTTGCGAGCTCGTCAGCTTCTGTGTTGTTGTCCCTGGTGATGTAGTTGAGCTCGCAACCGTCGAAACTTCCTTCGAGTTCGTTGTAGAGCTTTTGGTAGGCCGCCATGTTGTCGTCTATTGCATTGCAGTTTCTCATCGTCTGCTGGACGACGAGATTGGAGTCCCCGTAAATTATGAGGCGAGTGGCTCCGCATGTTTTGGCCATGCGCATGCCATGGAGAAGTGCCTCGTATTCTGCTTCGTTGTTGGAGGCGTGACTGAAGTTGATCTGGAGGACATATTTCAGCTTTGTTCCTTTAGGGGAGATGAGCACGACTCCTGCCCCAGCTCCTTGTTGTCTCTTGGACCCATCGAAGAACATTGACCATGAGCTTGATAGGTCTGGAGGGCCTGTCGTCTGAACTTCCATCCACTCGACCAGGAAATCTGGGAGTACTTGGGCTTTAATGGCTGTTGGGTGCTTGAACTGCAGGTCCCGTGGTTTGAGCTCAATGTTCCACTCGGCGACTCGGCCGGTTGCTCCAGGGTTGTTGAGTATGTCGGCGAGTGGTGCGCTGCTCACGATTGTGATGGGGTGCTCGTCGAAGTATTGGGACACCTTTCTTGAGGTCATGACGATGGCTAGTAGTATCTTCTGATAGTGCGGGTACCGCTGCTGGGATTTGGTCAGGAGCATACTGAGGTAGTAGATTTGTCTCTGGATGCTCTGGACCTTGCCTTCTTCTGCGCGTTCGACGACGAGCGCTGTACTTACTACACTGCTACGTGCTGCCATGTAGAGGTATAGCTTCTCTCGTTCCTTGGGTACCGCCAAGATTGGTGGGGTCGAGAGTGTCTTTTTCAGGTCCGCGAATGCTTGGCAGGCTTCCTCCGTCCACTTGAAATTCTCTCCTTTCCTAAGCAACTGATAGAAAGGCAGCGTGCGTTCTCCCAGCCTGCTGATGAAGCGGCTTAGGGCTGCGAGTTTTCCGGTGAGCTGTTGTACTCCTTTGATGTCGGTTGGTTCTTGCATGCGGGTGATGGCTTGGACTTTCTCGGGGTTTGCCTCGATTCCTCGGACAGAGACCATATAGCCAAGCAGCTTTCCCGCCGGTACGGCGAATGCACACTTCTTTGGGTTGAGTTTGATTCTGTATTTTTTGAGTGCCGCGAAGGTTTCACGTAGGTCGTCGAGTAGCGTGTCTGCTTTTTAGGTCTTGATGACGATGTCGTCCACGTAGACTTGCACGTTTCTTCCTATTTTCTCCTTCAGGCAGGCCTGCATCATTTGTTGGTAAGTGGCGGCTGCGTTTTTTAGCCCGAAGGGCATGGTTTTGTAGAAGAATACGCCATAGGGGGTGATGAACGATGTGTGCTCTTCGTCTTCTTCCTTCATCCTGATCTGGTTGTATCCTGAGTAGGCATCGGAAAAGGAAAGTAGATCGCACCCTGCAGTTTGAGTCGATTATCTGATCGATTCTAGGAAGGGGGAAGTGATCCTTCGGGCAATGCTTGTTGACTGGTCCGTAGTCGACACACATGCGCAGCACGGTCGTGTCTTTCTTGGGCACCAGCACTGGGTTGGCTATCCAGGTGGCTTTCTTCGTTTCTCGGATGAACTGAGCGTCGAGTAACCGGTTGACTTCCTCTCCGATTGCTCTGCGCTTGGGCTCCGAGAATCATCTCAGCGCTTGCTTCACCGGCTTCGTGTTTTTCTTGATGCGTAGGGTGTGTTCCGCGAATTCGCGTGGTATCCCAGGCATGTCGGCTGGGCGAATATTTCCCACTCGTCTCGAAGGAAAGAGACGAGAGCCGTCGCCTGCTCCTCTGGTAGGTGGGCGTACACGCGGACTGTTTTGTCTGGGTCCGTCGGGTGCACTTGGTGAGTGACTGTGTCGCTGTCGATGCTGAAGTCGCGTCCGTACTCCCTGGATTCGCTTCGGTTCACCAGTGGGAAGGTGCTCTTGTCCGTCACCATGGCTATTTCTCTGAGTTCTTGTTGGGCTCCGAATGTGTCGGAGATTCTGTGGAACTCGCGATCACATTGATCTAATTTGATTAAGCTTCCGTTAATCGTGAGGACTCCTGATGATCCTGGCATCTTGAGCTTGAGGTAGGTGTAGTGTGGGACCGCCATGAAATGTGCGAATGCTGGCCGCCCCAATATGGCGTGATACTGCGATTGCCAGTCGATTACCTCGAACTCGAGGACATGCTTGGCGAAGTTGCGTCGGTTGCCGAAGACAACTTCGGGTTCGATGACTCCGAGGGATGTGGCTGCTTCTCCTGGGACTACCGCGTGTAACTCGGTGCTCGATTTTCTCCATACTGATCGTGGGATCAGCATCTTTTGCAGGGTGCTGGCAAAGATGATGTTCATGCTGCTGCCTCCGTCCATGAAGACCCTATCCATGTCGTACCCTCTGATTTGTGCATCGAGTACTGGGGCGCATGCCCTGGTCTTGGAACTGCTGGTGGATGGTCGTCTTGTGAGAACGTGATGCTGGTCTCCGTGTCATGTAGCTGGTAAACATCGACTATGTTTATGCTCTCAAATGCTCTAGCCTGCAGGGTGTGGGCGTCGCGTTGTGCTTGCAGTACCCTTCCTTCCTGGATCATGAGCACTTGTTCTTGCGGCGGGCTGTGACGTCCTTCCGAGCTTGATGTCGGCGATTGCTCGGGTCTCCGATTGTGTCTATCTTCTTTCTGCTTTTCGTTCTTGAGGTCGTCGGCTAGCTCGTTGCACAGGAAACAGTCTCTCAAGGTGTGACCTGACCTGATGCGTCCCCAGTCATCCTCGAAGTTGTGGATCATGCAGGGTCCTGCTAGCTGTTCTCTAGCCGTGAGTTTGCTAGATCCAGCGTGCCTCTTCCTTCTTGAGATTCTGAAGATCTGCTCGTGATCCTCCGGGTGTTCGTGGAAACGAGGGTCGGTTTCGATTCCTCGACTCATGTCTTGGTTCTTGATGAGGTTGGTGAATTCATCTGGTCTTCGATCTGGGTCGTAGTACTCGCCTACAGGTGTCTCGGAGTCGCTGTCTTGGTTGGCGGCAGGTGCTTGCGCGACGACGTGTTGTCGGGTGGTCGTCGGCTGTGCGGCTGCGTGATGTGGCTCGTTCATTGGGGCCTCGCCGTAGATCTCCCATGCGCGCCTTTTGGGTCATCGATTCCTTCTTCCTCGGCGGTTGTTCTGCTGATCGCTGGATTCAATCTCGTAGTCATCGTCTTGATGTGCGGCGGGTGCCCGGGCGGTGGTGGATTGTCGAAAGATTTGCGAGTCCTCCGCTGCGCGTCGCAGTTCGTCGAGTGGAATTCCTTCGTAGAGTCCCCTCGCCGTTCTTCTAGGTAGTCGGCTCCTTCGGCGCTGGCGCTGCACTTGGCCGTTACCGTAGTATCGGTCCTGGCACAACTGTAGTTCGAGTGGTCTTGATGGGGTGGCAGAGATGTCCGCCGTGATCTTGAATCCTTCGAGTGGTCTAGATCTGGTTCTTTCCCTTGAGTTGTAGCTTGCTCAAGATGGGACCGCCGAGATCGTGATCCCAACCTGTGTAGTTCCCACAGACGGCGCCAATTGACGGGGATCAACCCCGGCAAATCCCATGGTTAGGGACCCTGGGTTAGTCATGAGATGGACAGGTTGGACGATAGCTCGTCGGCAAACAGGAAGGCTCGCTCCTGCTCGATATTATTAATGGGGGAGATGCGATTACAGTGGAGGCCAAGGCTGGAGCGCTCAAGGCCAGGGTTACAGGTGATATTCGATATCTTTGGCGTCGCCCCTCCTAGCCCTTATATACCGGGCTAGGTCTCGGGGAGTTCATCTACGTTTACAGGTGAGCTTTCCTAACCCTAGCATGCTCCGTACGGCAGGTCTTCACACCTTCCTTATGAGTCGCGGACTCCTACGTCGGTGCCAACTAGTGGGTCGAGGCTGCATCTTCATGGGCCTTCTGCCTTCATGGACACCAGGTAGGCTCATCCGTAGGAGTCGTGGGGTCACCCCCTCGTCACTTGGCATGATACACTCTGTCATCATAAACCTCCTTATAACATTCCTCAAAACAACCACCATACCTACCTATCAAGGCATTTCCATAGCCTTTCTGAGATATATTGCCATGAAACATCACATTCTCATGACTTGATTTTCATGTCATACATGTTCCTGCTACACTGGCAGAGGCATACATTTGCATACATCATGATAGCTACATCTTCTTTATGTTGAGTACCTTGTAAAGTGTGAAGATCTTCTATACCTTCTTGTAAAATACAGTGTTTCCCTTAAGTGAGGAAAAGATCCCAAAGAGGACAAAATTAAAAGATCCCAAAGAGGAAAAATGAGAGTTAAATAGAAAGAGCCATTGAGGCCACCAAAAAATACAAAAAGTGGAAAAATGAGAAAAAGAAATAAAAAGAGAGAAATGGGCAACACTACTATTCCTTTTGAAAGATCCACACTCGTACTCCCTCTTATACCTCGTGCTCCATAGAGATGATTATATATGCATATAGCTATGTGGGGACCCTTCACACTTTAGAACTTGGATTGTATATTCCAATGATGAGCCCCCTCAAACGAGCTCTAGGTCTTCTTGAGCGATCAAGTTGGATGCACCCCCACTAGTTCCATCGGAGAGTTTTTCTTAGCTCATATGTGCATCCGCTTCATGGCAATCCCTACTCCTCACATCATATCTATCATTTGTTGGAGATTGAGACAAGGTGTACATTCATTAAAAATATGTTGCATGGACCAATTCATAAGAAGCAGAATTGGTGAGTGGGATTATGCTTTGGCTAGGTATGATATAGCTACTTTGAATCTATGAGAATCCAAATCATTGTTGTTTTTATTATTGAGCATAATATTGTTATGAACCTTTTCTCATTGGTGCCATGGAGATTATATTATTAGTGGTTTAGTTTGTAGCAACGACCAAGGTTTTGGTATTGCGTTTATATCTCCTCATGGTGCTGCTTTGAAGCCTCATCATTCTTAGAATATTGTTGCACAAACAATCAAAGATGAATATGTATATTCGGTTTAGAGCTTTTACTTGCTACAGGTGCACACGTATTGAGGCTTTTGGTGATTCGTTATTAGCTGTGCATCAAATATCTATGGATATCATATGATTTGACGGATCATTTCATGTTTATCTTGATAGATGCCTAGATATAATTTCTACTTTGAGTTATTTTAGCATTTCTCATATATCTAGACATGACATTTGGAGAGAAAATGAATTTTTGCAACAAGCATCTTGTTATCATGTTGATAGTAGCATGGTTCATATTTTTTCAAAAAAAACCGATGCCTAGTCTTGTCAATATGTCGGGACCCGGGGTTAGCGTATGCAAGTCCCGCTACGACATAATCATATGGAGAGTCGAGAACCGTACCCACTTGTATAAGTAGACAAGGCCAAGCACAGAACGTTCTCGGAAAGCATCGTACGTGAGGGGCATCCCATCTAGGCCGGATGATCAACTGAGATGGGTCCTCATCGTCCGCACACAAGTCTAATGATATGGGTGATGAACCCCCATATTCACAGACAAGTCGCCTCAACCATACTATCGACTATCTCATAATTCTTACATAGACTTACTCTAGCCCGATCACTTAGTTGGGGTCTAGGGCGGGCTCGATCATACCACAAAGTGTGCACGAGACGGAGTCTCGAGCAATCGCATCGCGATGCCCCAAGCTGCGCACATCTAAGGGACACTTGGTGTAAGAAAGACCGCCAGCCAGATCACAACTAAGGTCTCGAAAACCCATACAAATACATGCATGTTATAAACGTACACGCAGCACACATGACTTGTATGAACAGCAGGTATCATTGCAATTCTCTACAAAGTATACATTTTATTGATAACTCTTACAGAGTGCACACAGAGATCACAAGTATGTGATCCAACATTACAACAACAAGCGGAAGAAAAGTATGTCTGAGTACAGACAAGTTTAACAAATGGCTTAAGAAGCCTTATTTAAACACAAGCCCTCCACGAGGGAACCAGTCGTCTGACTGGGACTAGACTAGCTTGATCTTCAGTCGTCGAGCTCGATGAAGAAACCACCTTCGGGGTCAGTGGGTTCATCTAAAACATAGAATAAGCAAACGTGAGTACAAAGTCGTACTCAGCAAGACTTGCATAGGAGCTATACTACTCATGCACATGTGTCAAGGTAAAGGGAGGTGGGGTTTCACTTGCAGAAGTGCCAGCTTTGACTTGGCTAATCCTGAACTACGAGTACCAGACTTGAGGTAAGAAGCGTACACGAGTCCACTACTTTCTCCAACCAATTACACCACTATGGTGCCTTCCTCGACTTCCCCACGAGAAAGCATGCCATAGCACTCACACTTATCTTGGTGTGTTTTAGAAGTATCCAGTTTAAGTTGTCTAATAATCAAGCTAAGCTTTCCAAGTAGTCCTTAACCGCGGACGCGGCTATTCGAATAGTTTTGTTAACCCTGCAGGGGTGTACTGCTACACACACATGATCATCATTTACCGCGTTTGATCTCGACACCATTCAAGGGGTGCCAGCGAGGATGGTCACCACAACTGTTACCTCATAGCCTATCTAGTCCAAGAAAGCCGCCTACCTGGGTTGCCTACCACTATCGTGAACCCGGCCGATTTACCGAAGTGGACCCAAGTGATGTGTGCGTGGTGCATAAGCCGGTCTCGGGTGAGCCGTTCTCTCACTTAGCAGCCAGGCCACAGACCTACCAGAACTCTGAACTATTGCGACATCTGGACATCGAAAGGGATGAGTTAATAAGCTGAGAGGGGTCAGTGAGCCCAATGTGTGGTTGTACTCTTCATCTTGGATCACCACACAAGAACTCGGACTTAGGGCGGTGTTCAACGAGACAACCCACCGTGTACTCCTACACAGCCTCTCATCGTTCACCTTGTATTAGGGTAGATTCACCAACATCTTTCTACCATCATCATCATGATCACTACCATCCCGACTCACATAACAAATAACATCATTGTATCACTCTAAGCATGCAATAAGCAGTAACAGTTGTAGGGGTCACATGATATTAATCAACTCCTACATTTGCTAGGATTGTGGTTTGCTTACTACTGTGACAAAATGATAGGTCATGCAAAGGAATGGGTTCATCTATGCGGTAGAAACGTAGCATGGGAATCATCCTAAACAATGCATAAGCGAGACATGAGAGGGAAGTGGGATTTTATCGACATGATCAATGGGGGTTTGCTTGCCTTGCTGACGAGGTTCGGGTTCGGGGTCTTCAACGAAGGGGGCAACCTCCTGTTCCGGTTCCACCTCTACTCGACAAACAACAAACAAGGTAGCAAAGTAAATACAATGCACAATCACATGATTTAAGGTTGAAACTTGATGTATATGTTTCTGATGTGTTTGGGAAATTCCATTTAAATGGGGTATATTGCAAATTGAATTGCAAATTCAAACTCCAATTTGAATTCATTTTAGCCAATTTTTAATTGACATTGTTTGATCAAGTTGAACCATTTTCAAATGTGTATGATATGCCTCTGAAGTTCAAGTATAATGTGATATGTTGACATGGTTCAAAATGCAAAAGCATTTGAAAAGAGTTTGAATTAATTCCATTTAAAATCAAATAGCAAATGCTACTGATCACATTTTAAATTCAACTCAAACATGGTTGAAAGTTGGAAATTTGGATAGTTTATTTTCTCCTGATCATTTTTCATATATTATTTGTTAAATTTGGAGTTAATATGAATTTTCTATGAATTTCCAAAGTTTCAGCCTTTTTCTGAAATTTCTGTAATTTCTCTGATTTCTTTTTATTCTGGAAATTCTTTTATTGCGCCAGCACTGCATCAGCATGACGTCAGGGGGGTTTTGACCCCGGTCAAACTGACCAGTGGGCCAGGGATGTCAGCCTCTCATCTAATTTCCCTGTTAGATTAATCTAACAGAGAGGATTAGAGGGGGCTGGGCCCACCTGTAAGTGACCCAGGGGGGTGGGTTAAGGGCTAAACACCCCGGCCACGTCGGCGGGCTACCGGCGGCTAGACGCCGGCGACCAAATCCGCGGCGGCGCCCGCACGGGACGGCGGCTCCGGCCACCATTTGGTGCGCTGAGACCACCAAACGGGAGCCCGAGCACGTCCGCATCACCCAGAGAACAGCAGCGTCACCGGGGGGCACCAGAGTGATGCCGGCGATGAGCCCTAGCGGCGGCCGTGGCTCGGCGACGACGAAGACGACGCTGCGGTGCCCCCAAAGGAGCAGGGACTAGCGCGTTGCAATCCTGGGGGGGTACGTAACACGACGCACGCCATAGTTGGGACGGAGGAGCTCAGGGGCGACCTCGTCGGCGTTCATGGCGGCGGCCGTGATGCTGTGGAAAGGGGGAAAACGCTACGGCCAAAAGGAAAGGCTGCGTGCGACTGGGGAAGAACTAGAAGCTCACCACGAAGCAAATGGAGGTGACGACGAGGCTTGGGAGGCTGGAACGGTGGAGTATTCGAACGGCGACGGTCGACGGCCGGAGTTGGGGAAGATGGAGCTAGCATCACGTCTAGGGGCCCTTCTTCTCTATTGGCTGCACTCCTCGGCGTAGAGGACGACGGCGAAGCAGATGGACAAGGTGGCGCGGCTTGTCGACGGCGTTGGCCACGCGTTCTCCCCGTCGGTGCTCCGACGGGGTCTCGGACGGCGACGAATTCGAGCGTAGGAGGAGGGGAAGAAGCTCTGGAGGGGGGAATGGACGTGCCATGCTCGAGGGCGTCTCCAGGCGAAGGAAGGAGGCACGGGGAGGCCTAGAAGGTTCTCGGCGGCGATGTGGCGTCCACGGCTGGCTCGGTGGCATTCCACCGAGCAGCTTGTAGGCGCGGACGAGGAACAAGACCCTGCTGCCCCTGGTGGGCCGACTGGGCTGGGTGGGCTTTTCTCGCCTGGGCGCCAGGTAAGCTTTTCCTTTTCTGTTTTTCTTTTCTGACATTTGTTTTGGCTAGCAAGAATAAATACCTAGCCATTTTCTAAAATGCTGAAACTTTTTATATGGCCTCATAATAATATAGAATAGCCATTTATAAAGTTTGGCACTTTTTAAAATTCAAATAATTTGAATCTTAACTCAAATAGGGGTTTTTGATTAATTCCAAGGCACTGTTTGAATATTTGAAAAATCCATGAGCATGGGGTGGGTCCCACATCACTTGATATGTGATCACACTCATTTATAAGACTTTTCAAAATTCTAACATGAATTTTTGGAGAAGATTTTTATCTGGCCTTTTGAATTAATTCATCTGGGGGGGGTTCCTTCTCCCATTTTTCTTTTGAATTTGATTTCAATGATTTCTTTTGAAATTTTTAACATGATGCAAGAGACTTGCTAACCCTAGCACATTACCTAACAGAGGGTTCTGACACAATATGGAAGAGGTCAACTTAAAGCTTGATGCTTCGGCCACTAATGAGAGATCTAGTGCAAGTCGGATGGCTGGCTGGAACAAATATGTCTTTCTTAGTTGCAGGATCCAAGTTAAGAAGATCAGGAAGGTTACACCATGAAATGCATTCATGAAGACACTTGTGTTATCAAGACAACAAATATTTGAAGAAGTTTTACTCATGATATAGCCAGTCTGAAGACATGGCCGATATACAACTATTTCACTAAGAACATACATAGTCGATGGAGTGTTGACATCGTCCTTAGACCTTATGTGGTGCAAGTTATTTTTCGGCACGCAAGTTTTGTCGAAAAACAGAGGGGCATGTGTTGACACCAGTTTTTGACACGACAATGAACTTATATAAGATGACCTCAAATGAACAAGTGCTCTACATGAAAAAGTTGTGTTTTGTTGAGGTAATCATCTTTGTAGTTCGAGCCATCGCCATCCGACTCAATCTTGAGGGTCGAAACTATGTTTGAAGCAGTAAGATACTAGCATTCAAAGCACTATTTTACCAATTAGGCCTTCAAAACATCATCAAATGGACAAATATTCTACATGGCGCGGCTTGGTCTCGTTGAAGCGGTTGATTTTGATATTTGAAGCATCCAAATCTAAGTTCGTATGAATAAGTTACGGCCAGAACAGTGCAACACTCAAAAGTAAGTCCGGACCGTCCGGATAGTGATGACTCGAAAGGGGTCTTGGAGATAATTATCCGGACCGTTTGGCCTTGGGGCCAGATCGTCCGGGCTGAGACCAGACCGTCTGGGATGTAGCCCGGATCGTCCGGATAATTACGACCCGAAGCGGGTTTTGGCGATATTTATCCGGACCGTCCGGCCTATGGTCCGGACCGTCCGGGATGACCTCGTGGAAACCGATTTTGCTCGGGATTTTGGCATATCGGACGCGAAAATGACTCATTTTCTTGCAAGGGAAGCCCCACCCCCTCATAAATAGATGAGGTGACGGCCGATTAAAACAACACACAATCAAACAAACATATCTACACTTCCAAACCCAAAGTTTATCTCTCTCCCTTGTATCTTTCTTCTCGTTCTTCGTTTGTTTTTGTTCTTGCAGGGCAACGATCCACGAGGTCCTAGGGGTGATCAGGTCAACCTAGGGAAACCCATTGCCTCCGTGTGTCCAGACGGGGTCCCTCCCGGGCTTGTGGGGTTTCGGGTTCTCAAAAGCGTCCGCCGGTTGTCTTGCGTATCGTGCTACCGGTCGGATCTCCTTTGGCGTGAGCTGCGGTGCATCACCCCCGGCGTTGAGGGTACATGTGACATTTTCGTGTGTCAACACACTTTTTGGCGACTCTGCTGGGGACGAAGCTTTCAACGGCCTCCGACCCATTCTTGCTACAAAAAGATCGTCATCAAGGATTTGATATCTACGAAGGTAATATGAATACTCAATCTCCTCATGTAGATCCAAATAGCTCGTATGGTGTTACTAGATCATTCAATGAATACACTATATCGTCTAACCCTAGTTGTGTCAATTATACATCTAATTATATGCAAGGGCCGATTGAAAGTAATTTGCACGCTTCGAATTCTTATGATACTAGTAACATGCACCATATGTATTCCAATTCTCATGCATCGGCAACCCTAGAAATACATATGCCGATGAACAACATGATGAGCTCGGTTGATAGAGTTGAAACACCCCATGTAGGAACTTTGAACAACATGCAACAAAGTGTTTCACCTTTTTATTCATCGGCACCTAACTTGCAATATGTGAATCCAAATATGCCGATGGATAGAGGAATTGGCCATGCTAGCACTAGTTATTCGGCCAATTACCATCAACCATCATATGCTAAAAATCATGCTACTAATCTGTCAGTGCCATATGCAACTGTTGATACTCATAATTCGGCTCCACACCTTCATGGTTAGTCTACAGGAGCATACATACCTTCATCTAAAGTTGCAGCTGAGGTAGCTGCGTTAGAAAGGAAGAAATCCCAAAATGACAGGATTAGTGATATTTGTATGGAATTATATCTTAGTGGTTTTTCTCCTGACTATAATGCAATAAAAGCTAGAGTTTTGCAAGAAGATGAATCATTGCCAACTGATAGGTTATGCCATGAAAAATATAGTTCCACACCAATTCATATGTCTTCTCCTATTTCTCCAACATACTATATACCCCCTATACAATTACAAAGTTTCGGCAACACTCAAGTTCCAATGCCGAAAGAGTCTGAAAGTATTACAGTGCAATCTTACCTGGAGTGGGCTGAGATTGAGCAAAAATATTAAAGATAATGGCATTGGGGGGTAATCTTGTCTAGGGTGGGCTGAGCTTGAGAAGAAGCTTAAAGCTAAATCAGCTGCTCGCCGTTTGGAGCAAATAGAAAAAGAATTGGCTCAAAGAAATGAAGCCTTGCCAATTGATGAAAAGAGAGATGATTCGAAGATTGAAAGTTCTTCGGCTAGAAAAGCCGAATCAACTTGTGTGTGTTCTGAATGCATCAAATCCAAAGAGGGAAGCACCATTGAGAAAGGGCATGGCCAACACATAACAACCGTGCTTGATTTTTCTGAAGCTAAGGGAACCTATTTCCTGCCCTTTGAGTTCCATGCCACATAAATTTATGAGCATCAAGAACAAAGTGATATGACCGAACAAAGTTTGGTTAATGATGAACATCAAGAACACAAGCGTGCAGCTGAGAAAAGTTCACGTGACAATCATTCGAGTGAAGAAGCACATAACAAAGAAAAAGATGAGGGCAATACGTTGGAGAGTCATCCAAAACTGGAACAAGCTATTATTCGATTCACGCAACCATCATGCTCTCCCAATGCGTATGAAAAGGTATGTCTAGAAAGTAATTTATCTATTTTCAGATTTGGTCATAATTTTATTGTTGATGCAACTATTAGCAAAATTCTTATAACAAATCTTGAGAGACCAACGAAGAAGGATAATTTACTTGTTAGCAATACAATTATAACAAAGCATATCGGTCAACACATTGTTCCACTCAGAGAGACTAGTAGTGAATTATTATTACAACAAAAGCTTTTCCTATTGTTTCATTTAAAGTTTTTGTATACATGGATAACTTTGCTAGTTTCATACTTGGCTTACATTTGGTCTCAAGTAAGACATATATGTTATAACAGTTTTGATTTCAGAAAAATAAAGCCAATATTTGAATCTTTTGAGAAAACTGATGATAGTATAATTTCTTATTCAAAGTCATCGGAGATGGAGTGCGAAGCACAATGCATAGCCGAACGGGGTGATGCGAAATCTGAACCATTCGTTTGCTTACTTCCAAAGCGGTTCTCGCACAAAGATTGGCTAGAAAACAACAAGATTACATTCAATTCAAATGTGTGGGATCAGATCTTTGATTTGTTGTTGAAGAATGATTATATTAGAATTCTTGATCACCATGTTGAGCCATCGATCCAAGGACGAATGTATTGTAAGTTACATGATTCGTTCAAGCATAATTTTGAGGACAGCCATATGTTTCGTCAAATAGTTAAATCGGCCATTGATAGCGGACGATTGAAACTTGTTAAAACACCAAGTGATCATCATGCTATTGCTATTGGTCAAGATGGCAGAATGTTTTTTGCTTCGGCTGCTTCAAGCCGATTCATTTGAAGGTAAGAAGGTAACAACTGCAAGTGATGGGATCAAGCTTTCAAGCACACAAATTATTCATGAGCTCAATGATGATATTCTTGAAGGCAAGGATTTTCTCAAAATTATGATGAAGACGCCAAGAACTAGGGGGCAGCAAGCAAATCCTAAGATCGATGCAAGGGAAACCAAAGAGAGCAAAGGCCGAGATAAGCGCAAGGGTAAGAAATCAAAGGTCACTTTAGCGCAACTATTGGAAAAATATCAGAAGATAAGCGAGGGGAAAATTTCTCATCAGCCAAGTAATTCGGAAGCATCAAGATCACCCCCTAGGCAAAAATCTGAGGACCGGTATTGGCAAAGTGATAATTTAAATACATCATACTCATATCCTTATTTTGGGCCACCAATACCATCGTCATGAATAACTCCTTATGCTTATATGAATCAATATCCATCACGAGACAGTTATAATTCTAGATCACATTATCTATCTTATTTTGAACCATCTCATCAAGATTATGCAGCTCGAAGAAGATCCACATTTGATGAACAATTGCATAACAAAGACCGTTTCAATCAAAAGGAATCAGTCCGGAGCTCAAGGAAGAAGAAAGAGGTGGTCAAGCAAGTGTATCATATCAAAAAGGATGGTCGTAAGTGTGCCACGTCAGATTTAATTTCAAATAATAAAGAGCCAATTAACGCATTTACATTGGCTACTAAAGGCAAAGAAGAGGAGCAAACAAATCTTCAAAATCAAGATGCTAAATCTGAAGAGAAGAAATCGAGGGTGCACAAGGTCAAAAAGGAATTTCCACTGCTTGAAAAAGAATCACAATCGAGACGCCCACGCAGTTTATTGTATTGGCAGAAGAAGAAATTGCTAAAGCTTAGTGCACGAGAACTTGAAAATAAGAATATGGCATGGGTTCCCAAGAAGAACAGTCAAACCAAAATTGATGTGCAAGCTTCTATTTTAGAGAATACAACCAAAGTGATGAAGGAAAAATCATCTCATAAAAGATTAAGCCAAAGGTTTCCATCATCCAACCGGAATCTTCGATTAGCACATCATTCATATTCTTCAAAGATGTCATTGATGCCTTTATCATGGAATTCATCCTCAGGTATGATTGGTTACCCTCCATGGACTTATTTTGATTCATGGATGCAATACAATTTCTTACATCATGATAGGGGATTACCAATTTACTATACATTTGATTAGTTGCATTCTTGTTGCTGATTCAAGGGGCTGAAATATTTGATTTGTTATTTCATTTGCTTGTTTCGGCTATATATGCTTTCGTGGATGAATTCTACATGTCGTTTATACTAATGGCCGATGTTTGTTCTATCGTCCTAAGAATACATCTAATCATGGCCGGTGTGGTTTTCTAAACATCATCCTATGTTTTGTTGGAGATTGAGACAAGGTGTACATTCGTTAAAAATATATTGTATGGACCAATTCATAAGTTGCAGAATTGGTGAGTGGGATTATGCTTTGGCTAGGTATGATATAGCTACTTTGAATCTATGAGAAGCCAAATCATTGTTGTTTTTATTATTGAGCATAATATTGTTATGAACCTTGTCTCATTAGTTCCATGGAGATTATATTTTGGTGGTTTAGTTTTATATCTACTCATGGTGTTTTTTGAAGCCTCATCATGCATAGAATATTGTTGCACAAACAATCAAAGCTGAATATGTATTATTCGGTTTAGAGCTTTTACTTGCTATAGGTGCACACGTATTGAGGCGTTGCGTGATTCGTTATTAGTTGTGCATCAAATATCTATGGATATCATATAATTTGACAAATCGTTTAATGTTTATCTTGCTAGATGCCTAGATATAATTTCTACTTTGAGTTATTTTAGCATTGATCATATATCTAGACATGACATTTGGAGAGAAAATGAATTGGTGCAACAAGCATCTTGTTATTATGTTGATAGTAGCATGGTTCATATTAAAAAAAAATGATGCCTAGTCTTGTCAATATGGAAGAGGTCGACTTAAAGCTTGATGCTTCGGCCACTAATGAGAGATCTAGTGCAAGCCGGATGGCTGGCTTGAACAAATATGTCTTTCTCAGTTGCAGGATCCAAGTTGAGAAGATCAGGCATGTTACACCATGAAATGCATTCATGAAGACACTTGTGTTATCAAGACAACAAATATTTGAAGAGGTTTGACTCATGAGATAGCCAGTCTGAAGACATGGCCGATATACAACTATTTACCTAAGAACATACATAGACGATGGAGTGTTGACATTGTCCTTAGACCTTATGTGGTGCAAGTTATTTTTCGGCACGCAAGTTTTGTCGAAAAACAGAGGGGCATGTGTTGACACCAGTTTTTGGCACTACAATGAACTTATATAAGATTACTTCAAATGAACAAGTGCTCTAGATGAAAGAGTTGTGTATTGTCGAAGTAATCATCTTTGTAGTTCGAGGCATCGCCATCCGACTCAATCTAGAGGGCCGAAACTATGTTTGAAGCAGTAAGATACTTGCATTCGAAGAACTATTTTACCAATTAGGCCTTCAAAACATCATCAAATGGAAAAATCTTCTACATGTAGCGGATTGGTCTCGTTGAAGCGGTTGATTTTGATATTTGAAACGTCCAAATCCGAGTTCGTATGAATAAGTTACAGCCAAAACAGTGCAACACTCAAAAGTCAGTCTGGACCATCCGGGCTAGACACCGTCTGGATAATTATGACCCGAAAGGGGTCTTAGAGATAATTATCCGGACCGTCCGGACTTGGGGCCTGATTTTCCGGGCTGAGACCAGACTATTCGGGATGAAGCCCAGATCGTCCGGATAATTACGACCCGAAGCGGGTTTTGGCCATATTTATCCGGACCGTCCGGGATGACCTCGTGGAATCCGATTTTTTCGGGATTTTGGCATATTGGACCTAAAAAGGACTCGTTTTATTGCAAGGGAATCCCAACCCCCTCAGAAATAGATGAGGTGACGGCCGATTGAAATAACACACAATCGAACAAACATATCTATACTTCCAAACCCTAAGTTTATCTCTCTCCCTTGTATCTTTCTTCTCATTCTTCGTTCGTTCTTGTTCTTGCAGGGAAACAATCGACGAGGTCCTAGGGGCGATCAAGTCGACCTAGGGCAACCCTTTACCGCCGTGTGTCCAGACGGGGTCCCTCCCGGGTGTGTGTGGTTTCGGGTTCTCAAAAGTGTCCGCCGGTTGTCTTGTGTATCACGCTACCGGTCGGATCTCCTTCGGCGTGAGCTGCGGTGCATTACCCCTGGCGTCGAGGGTACACATGACGTGTTCGTGTGTCAACACAGGTTTCCCCCATATTAAAAGTTCTCCAAAAATTCGGGAAAAATCGGATAAAAAATCAGCGTACCCAAACATTCCGGAATCACCAAGGTGGGGCCAGAGGGCCATCACCAGGGGCCCAGGCGCCCTCTAGGCTCGCCCTAGGGTGGGGCCGCGCCAGGGGGCCGCCGAGGCACCTGGTGGCCCATGGCTACCCCCCTTCGCCTATATATTCTCCGTGACAGGATTCTTCTGAAGAACGAAACCTTTTTCGCGATCTCGCCTCTGTTCTGTCACCGCCGCGCTTCCAAGACTGGCAGCGCCAGCAAACCTCTTCTCGGCACCCTGCCGGAGGGAGGATTGACCTTTGGGAGCTTCCCCTCCACCACGTACTTCCCGGATGATCCATGAGTAGTCTACCTTGTACCATGGGTCCATGATCACTAGCTATGTGATGTTCTCCTCCCCTCTTTGTTATTAATGGATTAGACCTTGTGACCTGCCCTACATGATCAAGGCACATATGTAATTATTTCTGCTGCTGCTATGCTGAGTTTGCTGGGATCTGATGGATTATGAGACTATGTTCAGTTTGTGATAGAGTAATATATTGGGTTCTTATCTTTTATATTTGTGTTCCTAAGTAATTCTTGCATGTTCTCCGTTGCTGTTTATTGCTTTGGCCAAGTAGTAGGTAGTGACTCCAAGAGGGAACGTTATGCACGATTGTGGGTTCATGCCCCCTGATGACACGCTTGAGTGACAGAAACATGAGTCTAAGGGATGTGCTGTTGCCACAAGGGGGAAAAAATGGTGCTTGTAACCGCGGTTACAAGGATTGTTTACTTTACGCAAAGTTCTTTTAATGCAGTTGTCTGTTGCTTTGGGTTTACACTTTGGGTGGGGCTCACAACTTAATACCAGCGAGATGTTCTGGATAGATATCTCTAGGTGGATGATTAGTAGTAGATGCAGTTGGATTTCGGTCTACTTATTTTGGCGTACCGCCCATGCTTTTGAGCCTCTTCCTTTCTTTGTAGCATAGTTAGCATTGCGGTGCGTTTTTAATCCTGTCAATTGCCCAGCTGTGATTTGTTTACCTCACATAGCACTTTTATCGTCTTTTGGGAGAGAGACATCACTAGTGAACATCATGGGACCCCGGTCCATATTCTCATCACTATTTACACTCTCAATTTATTTCCTGCTTTTACTTTCCAGTAGCTATCATTATCATTATCCCTTGCGTTTGATCCTTTGTAAACAACAAGACCGGAGAGATTGACAACCTCTCTAAACTTCGTTGGGAGCAAAGTTATTTGTGTCTGTGTGCAGGTCCACGTCAACCGCTAATTCTAGTGCCGTTGTCACCTACTTTGCATCTTTTGGAGTCCTACGGGAGACAAACCCTATCCTCTACATAGGGGAAATTTCCTGCTATCCTATATCTCACCTTCCACTTGGGGTAACCAACGAAGGGCGAGAAGACATTATCATCTCTCGCACATCATTTACATGCTCAATTATTTCCTGCATTTACTTTCTAGTTGCAGTCACTATTATCCTTTATCCCCTTGCGTTTGATCCTTTGTGAAAAACAAGGCCGAAGAGATTGATAACCTCTCTGAACTTCGTTGGGAGCAAAGTTATTTGTTCTGTGGGCAAGTTCGCGACAATTGCGCTATTGACACCTACTTGTAGCTTTCGGAGTCCTACGGGAGACAAACCCTATCCTCTACGTTAGGGGAAATTTGCTGCTATCCTACATCTCACCTTCCACTTGGGGTAACCAACGAAGGGCGAGAAGACATTATCATCTCTCGCACATCAATTTTTGATGGAGAAGCGGATGCGGGGGCATCCCCAAGCTTAGACTCTTGAGTCTCCTTGGATATTTTTGGGGGTGCATGGGGGCATCCCCAGGCTTGAGCTTTTGACACTCCCGGATCTTCTTTCATCATCTTCGTTCGCACACTTGAAAACTCCCTTCATATGAAACTCATCATAAGATGATTAGAGGGGTTAGTGCCCATAATAAAATAATTTTCCTTTACTACAAATAAATATGAAGAGATACTGTTTCTCAAGATTGCCAAAAAGTTTTTGCAAAGAAAAGGCAAGCTTGAGATTTGCAAAACGATGAAAACGCAAAACATGGCAGAATCTGTGAAAAACAAACCAACAGGTAGTAAATATTTTTTTAGGGGCACTTCTGCAACTCAAATAAAAAACTCAGAACAGATGACAGAAATTCAATTGTATAGAGAATATTGTCAGAAAAAATCAGATCAAAAAGATGATCCGGTGATTTTTAAGAATTTTTTCAATGGAGCAAAAGTTTCTGTTTTCTGGACAACATGTCACATTTTTGATTTTTCGTGCAATCGGAGGCTAAAACTTGGCACAAAGCTTGACAATAAAGATACCATGATGTTGCTACAGTAGTAACAAGTATTAAGACCACTAAAACTGAAAGTTAAAACATTGTAGGTTGCCTCCCAATAAGCGCTTTCTTTTATGCCTTTGAGCTAGGCATGATGCAAGAAGATCAAGTTTTATCAATTTCAAAAGAATAAGTTGCCCGTGTAACAGACTCAAAAGGTAACTTCATCTTCTTCCTAGGGAAATGTTTCATGTCCTTCTTGAGGGGAAATTGGAATCTTATAATCCCTTCTTTCATCTTAGTGATAGTACCAACGGTGTGGAGAAAAGGACGTCCCAAAATAATTGGACATGAGGGATCAGACTCAATGTCCATGACAAGAAAATCTACCGGAACATAACTATCATTTACAACTATAAGAACATCATCAATCCTACCTAAAGGTTTCTTTACGGAAGAATAAACAAGGTGAACACCAAAAGAAGAAGGATCAAAAGGTTTCAATGCAAGCATATCAAACATTCTTTTGGGTAGAACGGAGGCACTAGCTCCAACATCACATAAAGCAAAGAAAGAAAAATTATTCATCTTGATCTTGACCATAGGATCCCAACCATCTTCTATCTTTCTAGTAATAGAAACCTCTAATTTAAGCTTCTCCTCCCTAGCTGTGATAAGAGTATTGGTGATATGCTCGGTGAAGGCAATGTTAAGTGAACTAGTGTGGGGGTCTTTGGCCATTCTTTGCAAAAAAAGTGATCACTTCAGAAAGACTACAATTATCAAAATCAAGTTCACTACCATTAATTAAAGTGGTGGTGATGTCATCTAAGCTCATTTTCTTGGTAGTCTCTAAAGTTGAGGTATTAGCATCACCATTGATAGGTCCATTAGGTGGACTAGGGATGTGATGGGTGCTAAAGGGTTTGAGATCCTCAACAACATGAAAAGTGGCAAATGTGTTGTGTGTAGGAAGGCTCTTCATTCTATCTTCCTCTTCTTTTTCTCTAGGCCACCTATCTTTAAGTTTGGCTAGCATTCTAATGTTTTAATTAATTTGCACTTGGATATCATTCATAGGCATAGTTTTCCTCTCCTCAAGGGGGATGTTCTAATTTTGAGCATCTCTACATCATGAGCTATGTTGTCTACTTCAAAGAGAAACTATTGATACGTCCCAAACGTATCTATAATTTCTTCTTGCTCCATGCATGTTTTGTGTGATATTGCTATGTTTTAGATACACTTTCATACACTTTTGATCATATTTGGACTAACCTATTAACTCAGTGCACCTCAGTGCCAGTTCCTGTTTTCTGCGGTTTTTCTATTTCAGGTTTCCCCCGTATTAAAAATGCTCCAAAAATTCCGAGAAAATACAATAAAAAAGCAGCGCTTCGGAAGCTTCCGGAATCATCGAGGAGGGGCCAGAAGGGACCCACCAGGGCCACAAACGCCCTCCCGGCGCGGCCAGGAGTGGAGCCACGCCAGGGGAGCGCCTGAACCCCTAGTGCCCCCCTGGCTACCCCCCTTCGCCTATTTATTCTCCGTCCTCCGAAACCCTCGAGGAGAGAACACCTTTTCGCGATCTCGTTTTTGTTCCGCCTCCGCCGTGCTTCCAAGATCGGGAGCGCCAGAAGACCCCTTCCCAACACCCTGCCGGAGGGCGGATTGACCTCCGGGAGCTTCTCCACCACCATGGACGCTTCCTGGATGATCCATGAGTAGTCCACCTTGGACCATGGGTCCATGATTAATAGCTATGTGATGTTCTCCTCCTCTCTTTGTTCTTCATGGATTAGACCTTGTGAGCTGCCTTACATGATCAAGGCACATATGTAATTCTTTCTGCTATTGCTATGTTGAGTTTGCTGGGATCTGATGGATTATGATACTATGTTCAGATTGTGATTGAGTAATATATTTGGTTCTTATATTTTATATTTTTGTTCTTGAGTAATTCTTGCATGTTCCCCATTGTTGTTTATTGATTTGGCCAAGTAGTAGGTAGTTACTCCAAGAGGGAGTGTTATGCTTGATTGTGGGTTCATGCCGCCTGATGACTAGCTCGAGTGACAGAAAGATGAGTCTAGGGGATGTGCTGTTGCAACAAGGGGGGAAACAACGGTGCTTATAACCGCGGTTGCAAGGATTGTTTACTTTACGCAAAGTTCTTTTAATGCAGTTGTCTGTTGCTTTGGGTTTACACTTTGGGTGGGGCTCGCAACTTAATACCAGCGAGATGTTCTCGATAGATATCTCAAGGGGGATGATTAGTAGTAGATGCAGATGGATTTCGGTCTACTTATTTTGGCGTACCGCCCATGCTTTTGAGCCTCTTACTTTCTTTGTAGCATAGTTAGCATTGGTTTGCGCCTGTAATCCTGTCAATTGCCCAACTGTGATTTGTTTACCTCGCATAGAAGTTTTATCGTCTTTTTGGAGAGAGACATCACTAGTGAAGCTCATGGGACCTCGGTCCATATTTCCACCACTGTTACACACTCAATTTACTTCCTTCTTTTACTTTCTAGTTTTAGCTATCACTACTATTATCTGTTGCGTTGATCCTTTGTAAACAGGAAGACCGGAGAGATTGGCAACATCTCTGTACTCGTTGGGAGCAAAGTTATTTGTTGTGTGTGCAGGTCCAGGTGAATTAAGCAGTCTTAGATTGTGAACGGCCCTGCTTTTCACTTTAACACCTACTTTTCGACCTTGGAGTCCTACTGGTCGATCTCAACCTTGGTATCATTTCCAAGGGAAATCTTGCTGCTACACTACATCCAACCTTCTACTTGGGGTAACCAACGCGGAGTTAGCATCAACTATATAGTTTTTCTAATTTCTCTTCTACACTCTTGTTGAATGCTTTTTCAGAGGTGATAAAGTCCTTAAGCATGCTATCTAATTCGGAAGTGGAGTTTTTGGTAGGATAAGTGTTGTTGTTCCCATAGTTGTTGGATGGGAACAGTCTAGGATTGCTACCAAAGTTACTCCTATAAGAATCATTGTTGAAGTTGTTCCTAGAAATAAAATTAACGTCTGCAACCAAAGAATTTAAAGGAACATCATGAGGATCAATAGGAGCTTGCTTAGTAAGTAAAGACATGATCAAGTGAACCCTATCATTTAAAGAGGAAATCTCCTCAACAGAGTTACCTTCCTACCTGTTGGAGATCTTTCGGTGTGCCATTAAGAATAGTTTGTCATCATCTCGTCCAATAGCTTCGTGGCAGCACCAAGTGTGGTTGACATAAAGGTTCCTCCCGCGGCCGAGTCCAATAGATTCCGCGAGGTAAAGTTCAATCCTTCATAGAAAGTCTGGATAACCATCCAAGTAGTCAAACGATGTGTAGGGAATTTCATAACAAGAGATTTCATACGTTCCCAAGCTTGGGCAACGTGTTCATTATCCAGTTGCCTAAAATTCATAATGTTACTTCTCAACTGGATAATCTTAGCAGGTGGGTAATATTTCCCAATAAAAGCATCCTCGCATTTATCCCAAGAATCTATGTTATTCGTAGGCAAGGATTGCAGCCACTCCTTAGCTCTTCCTCTCAAAGAAAAAGGAAAAAGCTTAAGTTTAACAATGTCACCATCTAATTCTTTGTACTTTTGCATATCACAAAGTTCAAGAAAATTATTTAAATTCAAAGCAGCAACATCTCCAGCACCGGAGAATTGTTCTTTCATAACACGATTTAACAAACCAGGTTTAATTTCATATAAAGGTGTTGATACGTCTCAAACGTATCGACTTTTGCAAACACTTTTGCTATTGTTTTGGCCTCTCTCTTGCATGTTTTGAACGAAACTAACCCGGACTGACGCTGTTTCCAGCTGCGTTGCCTGTATGGTTTTCTTGTGTGCAATAAAATGGATTTTTAGGTGTCCTAGAAAATTCCAGTAAAAAATACAGAAAATCCACGCATCGGGAGGAACCACCTGTCAAAAAAATGGCCAGAGGGGGGTTTCCCCTGGCCTAGGAGGCCAGGTGGCGTGGCGTGGCCCCTGGCCGCGCCACCAGGGGAGGGCCCCACCCCCTCTGGTTCCCTACAAGGACTCCTATTTTTACCCTTGGCGAGGAAATCCTAGAATAGAAGTCGCTTTTCCAATTCTCGTCGCGGAGTCGTCGCCACCCTCCGTTTTTCTCCGGGAGAGATAATCTGGAGGTTATTTTGGCCTCCGGTGAGTGACGAGGGGATACCCCCACGAATCCTCACAGTGAGTGTACCTGGTGCGTGTCATGGCTGGCGGCCCACCAGAGGCCCACTCGTGGACACCGACATGATGGAATAAGACGTGAAGCCCAAGACTTGAGGCGCAAGACAAAGACTCCTACTTGTTGTCGACTAGGACTCATGTAAACCCCTACCTTACTATCTACATAAAGGGAGGCAGGGGCACCTCTCTAGGCAGATTCGTCCACGCATAAAACAACAGACATCCAATCTCATAGCAGCACCTCCGGTCCCAAGCGAACTTGCCTCGACCTCCACTGTAATCGCGTCCATCATAATACAATCAATTAGGAAGTAGGGGTTTCACCGATCGAGGGCCCTGAACCTGGGAAAATCATTGTCTCCTGTTAACCGACGAGTATCGCCAACCTGCAAATCTCCTCTACGATCTAACCCAGGGACGCATGTTGGAATCACGATCTCGGCGACCCTGTCATCAGCTGTCGACGACTTGGCGACTTCATCGACCTCAGAAGGACCCGATCCAACTTAGGTTCATCACAATATCGACATCTTCAACATCTTCATCAATATCTACATCAAACTCACGGAGAAAACAAGAAAATTTTCGAGCGCGTCACTCAAAAATCGATCTCAACAAAAACGCTCACGCGCAGCCTACAATGCAGGAAGAACCTATGCATTGCGTACACTCGCGATGGAGACACGGAACTCATCTCGACGATCCCTCCGGTGGAAAGATTCGGAATTTAATATTTGAAAATCTATGAAAATTTCAGCGAATTCCAACGGCTAGATCTTTCTCAGCGACCCGCGTACTAAAGAACTCTCAGAATTTGACGGAACTCCGCGCGACTCCAGCAAAAAAAATTCCTGACGTTGGCTCGGACCTCAACTCGAAGATCCCTCCGGTGAAAGCATGCGCGATTCAATCTCTCATCAATGCAAAACATTTCAGATAATTCCAATGGTTAGATCTCTATCGACGGCTCTCGCACTGCATCGCATTTTCGGATCTACGCGAGATCGTGAATTCGGGTTCAATCTTGACCCACAAGGCTTCTCCTCCAACTCAACATGCCACGGATGACTCGTCAAGGTTTCTACATTGACTCGCGCCGCTACAACGACATCACATAACGAGCAATCGAAGGATCCCGCTTGGCGCGTCGAGTGCTTCTCGGTCACTCGCCGCACCGTCGACTCCAAGCACACAAATCATCCTTCGCTGAGCTCCTTTGTATGGGCTCTCCCGTACCGAGCACCATCGCGCAAGAATCACCGCGTCGAGTCCTTTCGTCACTCGCCGGATAAATTCATCACAATGACTTCGCTGAGCAACTCCGTCGCCTCAATACTCGGGGGCTCTAGTTTTTCAAAGTCTAGACTCAACTTCGACCAAGTAGTGGTGGGGTGGCTTCCTACAGGCAGTCGGCTCTGATACCAACTTATGACGCCCCCAAAATCAATCCGTGTACAGTAATCATACACGCAGGGTACACGGCTGAGATTAGGGTACCACGGTGAGAATATCACAGCACAACACTAAACACAAATAAGATAAATCTGATAATATAAATCAGGGATCACAAGGATCCGAATACATAAGTTATACAAGCCATAATACCTGATTACAGACATAGTTAGTCAAGTTTTGCCTTAAGAAGGCTAGCACAAATGTCATCAGAGATACAGATCGAAAAGGCGAGGCCTCCTGACTGGGATCCACCAAACTACTCCTCGTCGATGGGGAACTCGACGTCGTAGTAGTCGCCTACGGGGTACTCCTGCTCCGAGGCTCCAACGTCGACTGTAGCGGCCGATCAGGCAAAACAAAAAGGGGGAAATAAAGCAAAGGTGAGTATCTAGCATACTCGCGAGTCTTACGTCCGCTACTAAGCATTTATGCATTTGTATCAAAAGGAAGGGGAGGCTATATATAGTGGACTGCAAGATAGAAATCAGAATAAGGGTAGAAAGCTAGGCCTATCGAAGACTAGCATCTTCCAACGAGTCTTGCAGCATGAGAAGAGAATGTCCAACAGTTTATATAAAGCATAAATTAACAATGCAGCAGAAGTTGCTGCAGCATTGTATAGTAATAAGTTGTATTAATTAGCAATGCCTCCGAGATCACCTCCTCGACATCCTAGCGAGGAAGAAAACCCAGAACCATACAGTTTAATAATAATAGTTTGTAGTTGTAAGATACAACTTCAACATAAAGCGTCCTGTTACCGTGGACACGACTATTCGAATAGATTAATCTTCCATGCAGGGGTGCACTTGTGTTACACTACGCGGACGGATCTTCAGGGTGGCGGGCACCTTGTTAGGGAACGCTCCACCAAGGCTATCCGAGACTCCATAACCCATCTTTCAAACTCAACAGAGAGGCCATCCGCCAATCTAAATCCTAAGTACGCAGGGCCTTGGACCCCAACCCCGACGTACTCCTGCACGGTGCGTGGCTGGCCGGTGAAGCATAATCAAACCAAATAAGACACCACCGCGCGAGAAAATAAGACAACACCACTTCCCGGCGCAGGCCGCGGTACTGCTGACGTCTGAAGAGTCCTCGGACGAGACTACGAAGCAGGGGAGCCCATAACTCGTAATTCCCACGGGTAGGTAGTGCGTATAAGACAAAAGGCTACTCAAGTCATCCGCCGAGCCATTAGTCATTTTATTAACTTGCGGGACAACCGTTATCGTTGCCTCGACTTAACTGACCCGCGGACAACGACAGCAGTCACGACCACCTGTACATCGGTGCCTACCCTGTCGTCCCACCAAGTCTCTGCGGTTACCAACAAGGTGAACCGAATCCTTACCTTATCTCGCGTGTGCTACTGGAGGAGCTCGACTTTCATGGTTTGGTAACTCTCGCGGCCAACGATCAGGGGCCAAGCACACCGGTACACTGGTCGTACCCTCCCTGTCGTACCGTTGCAATATCACTCGCGGACACCGTTGGGTCGCCCGAATTCTTACCTGAAGGACAACTGTTGGTCAGGTACCCAGGGCGGCTATACAGAGTCAGCAACGAGTGGAGTACAAGGATTACTCCTTGATAGCTCATACTTGATGGTGGCTCGGCAGAGCCGAGCTAGGGGGCCTTAGGCGGTGTCTGCATTGTACCGTACATGTGCAGTTGTAATCAGTTGTATCCGCGTCACTCCCCTGAGTGATCACGTCCCGCTATCTAATCCTATCCAACAATGCGCAGGGCTCACTGCTGAATATAATATATATTTATAGGCAGCATAGGATAAAGAAAGGTACATCAAGGGGTGACAAAAACAGGCTATACAATTGAATAGGATTGTAACGTATAGCTGCAGCAGTAACAATGCCTAGTGCAAGAAAAATACGGAAAGATAGGTGATATCTGGGGAAGAGAATGGCTCTGCTTGCCTGGAAGCTCGACGGTAGGGGTACGATCGTCGACGACGTAGTCGTACTCAGCAACGGTGTAGTCGGCGGCAGCAGCGGGTTCTACCGGAGAATAAAGAAGGGGGGAAGAAATAGTAAACATAAAGAAAACATATGCAAACAAATACATGACATGACAGATGCATTGTTATCGGTGTTCTAACGCAGTGCAAAGGGTTATGCGCGGAGCGGGAATTCATCCGGGGATGAAGTACTGGCTCCGGGTGATCATCGACACACATGTCGGAGGGGGAATGTCCCGTGTTCGTTGTGTTAGAGGGGGTGGTTGATATACGGGTAGCGTAATCATATTTATTATATTTTTCTGATCGACTTTCATGTATAAAGTTTTTCAATCCGACTTACGGTTTAAAAGATATTCAAATTCAAAGTTTAAATCAATTTTTTGATTTCTTTTTATTATTAAATCAACATTATCCACAAGTCTATAAAAAACAGTGTCACTGATATGGGGGACGCACATGTCAGTGGCAGTGATATTTAAATCATTTTATTTTAATAGATATTACAGAGAGGGCCCACATGTCAGTGATACATTGACATTTTAATTAAACTAAGTTAAGGGCCTAGGCCCACATGTCATTGAGGCAGAAGTTATTTTCCAATTAATTTCAAATAGGGATATTTATCAGGGGCTGGCCCACCTGTAATGGACACAGTGGCCAGGGGATTGGTGATTAGTGCTAATGACTATCCTGACGTATGGGCCCCGCATGGCAGTCTCACCGGAGCCTTGCCGGCGACAGAGCTCCGGGGAGGTCGACGGTGCGCTCAGCACAGGGCACGGTAGAAGGCGCTGCTAGGCTCATTCGAACGAGTAGACGACGGGGCGCCGTTTGGTGGTGGGGGCTTGGCCGGGGAGTCACCGAAGCGACGTCGGCGACGTGGTTTGGCGGCGGCCAGAGAACGAGCTCGGCGACGACGGCGTTCCAGAAAAAGAAACCGACCGTGTGCTACGTGGGTTGGCTCATGGGAACGTTACGCGCAAAAGGACGCGACTGGTGCGTCAAACGCGTGCTCTAGGTTACGGGGACGAGCCCGCCGACGGCGGCGAGTTGCGGCTTTCATGGTGGATCGAGCTACGGGGCACGGGGGGCGCACCGGAGAAGTGAGGAAGGGGTCGTGCTCACCAGGGTGACGTAGCCGTTTAAATGGGCTCGGGGGAGGGTCAACGTTGGCTGGAATTTGACGGAGCTCGCCGGCGACTGGAGGTAGACGACGTTGGAGATTCCGCGCGTGTAGGGCGTCTGTGACACCCTGGATTTTGGAACTTTCTTTTTTCGAAAACGTTTCCGATTTATTTCTGGATTTGCATTGGATTTGATTTTGATCACCTCGTTGGACTTGAAACTTGAGCATATTTCCTTTCCATGCTCAGGTGGACCTTGATTTCAAGCCTTTCCAATGTCATTCCATGGACCCATCTCATCCAAGCCACCATTTTATTCAAACCATATATTCCTTTTTCCAATAAAAGGGATAATCCTACTATTTGAGGTTTGTGTAGCAACCCATATTTATATTTCTCCATAAATCCCCAAATAATTCCCACATGTCATTGACATCATATTTTGCCAATTTCTCCAAAAACATTTCATAGCCCAAGTGGATTTTTCCTCTAGAAAAATTCATTTGTCTGTGGGGGCAAGTTGGAGCTTTGTGAATGGAGTGCCATTTATCTTGATCCATTTCTGCTGAAACTTTTTGTGCAATCTCATATGATCATATGATTGATCTCCGCCAAATTCCACCACTATTTGCTTAGCCAAACTCCCACAATAAATTCCCAAAGTTTGGATGCAGCAAGGGGGCATTGTGAAGCAAGTGCATGATAGGGGATCCCATTTGCCTTGAAATATTTTGAGCATGATCCTACCACCAAATTACTCCACCAAACCATATTTGAGCCAAATCCCATTACCCATGTGAGTGCACCATCATGTTTAAGTTTCTGGTCAGTGGGCCACATTGTGAAGCAAGTGCTAGCTATGTGTGTCCAATGGCTATGAAATTTTATACACATGTGCACCATGCCAAATGACCAAGCTACACCAATTTTCAGCCAATTCCAACAATACTATGTGATGCTAGCCTCACCAATGCATTCTGACCCACTTGGTGCTTTACAAACGAAGTACCAAAAATATTGCTCCAAATGATGTGAAACTTGGCATACATACTCATCCTAATGTATGATTGAGCTCTGCAAAATATCATGCTAAGGGGTGCTATGTACAAGCCATGACACATTACAAACACCTTCAGCCTCCATGGTGCATTTGCAAAGGATGTACCATGTACATTGATCATTTTGATCCCAAACTTTGCAGACATGTAGTCCTTCCTATCCTAAAGCTAGAAGACATCTTGGTCCTATCCAGATCCCCACCATGTGAGCACAGCTTAAGCCTCAAGTTTGCTTAATCCAACTTTGTGTTGAGCCAGAGATCACACTATTCACTCTTTTGGCAATCCAGCTGTACCACTGTGCTAAGCGTGCGAAGGACTGCACCCCAGACATATTTGGTCACGATGAAACCCCCCCGGGTTGCACCTCCCCAGAGTGGCCACGCCCCTGGACAGCTCATGGCATGCTCTGGACGCGCACCGCGCGTGCCCGACGCGTCCCACTCGAGCTACATGGCGCCACCATCGTCTTCCTCGTGTCCTACCGCGCCGCACGGCCTTCCCGACTCCCCACCCTGCACACCACCCTGTCTAGTCGCCCTCCTCGCCGCTGTTCACCCGCACGCCTTGGCCGCATCTCGCTGTCGCGGCCTGGAGCTCGGAATCCGCGCTCCCCCATATAAGCCACGGCCCCTAGGCCCTCACAGAGCACCAGACGCCTCCCCGACCTCCCTTGCCTCCAATACCCCTAGAATTTTCCTCGCCTGAGCCACTTCAGGTGCCATTGCCGCCGCTAGCTTCGCCTCCAAATTGGAGCAAGCCGAACCCCCATTCTTCCTCTGACCAGCACCCGAGCGCCCCCTGGACCCTTGAGAAGCCGTGCCACCCCCGTTCCCCGCCGGAGTCCCGTCCCTGTCGGTGTAGCGCCGCCGGGCTCGCCTTTCGGCCGAGCCGCCCTGGCCTCCGTGTCGAACCTCGCCACCAGCAGCCCCGCACGGCTCGAAGACCACCGGCGGGAGTGACTCGCTGCGTCGCACCTAGAGGCCCTGCCGGCGCCCCTCCTTGAGCCGTCCCTTGACGGCGAGGCCGCCGGCCTCGGCCTCCTCTGTTCGGGCGTGGGGAAGAAGAAGAGAGACAGGGGAGGGGAGAGAAAACGCGGTGGGCCCCGCGTGTCAGCCACCGCGAAGGGCTACCTAGCCCACTGATGTGCGGGCCCATCCCGGTTTGAGTGGTGGCGGATTTTGCCGAAGTGCGTTTCCCCCAGGGGAAAGCGTACTTTCATCCCTTGCAGCCCCAGAGTACGTTTTCACCGCTGGAAAGCGTATTTCCTTCCACAACCGCCCAAAGTACGCTTTCACTATTCAGAAAGCGTATTTCTGCCAAAATCCACCCCCGACACCGTTTCGTCCGTATCTCCGCAACCTTAAGTCCAAACACGGTGATTCTTTTTGTGTTGTTTTCGTATCGAGCCCCTCTTCAATTTGGCATAGGTTTCATGCCATGTTTTTGTGATGTTATTTGCTGGTCCAACAAAAGATGGCGTTTGACCTTTTGCCCGTTGCTTTTTATAAAATATTTTGCAGGGTTTTGCTTGTGTTGAAGATCCGGGAGTGTTCCACACTCCTCTAGTGAAAGGCAAGCCACAATACCCTTTGCACCTTTGCAAATCTTTGACGTGTCTTTAAAAATTGTTGTTCGATGATATGCTTATATCGGTGATTATGATCATGTTGCTATACTATGATTGATGCCGTGATATGTTATGATTGATGTTACCATTTCCATGCTATGCCTTGTTTTGTCATGTTACATTCATGCCATGCTTCGATTATATCTTTGCCATGTTATGATATGCACCATCTAACCACAACAACACCATGCTAAGTTGATCTTGTTATCTCTATGATAGTTCATGCTATGCCTAAGTTATGCTTAACTGCATTCGTAATGTTGCCATGTTAATAACTAAATCTCTTAATACGGACAAGTTTACCATATAAAATGTGTTGGATCATATCTGAAACTGTCATGTTAATATGCCATTCATTGTTATGATATGATACTCATGTTGCACCTGATACTTGTGTTCTCTATTGGAGATATGCTTCGTGACAAGTTGATCAGGTGCCACCGAACCGGACTTATCCGTGCAGCCACATTTGCTTGTTTGGGCGGGCCTTGATTCGGTATGCCGATGGGTTCTCTTACTTGTATCACCAAGTAGGGGGGGGCTACCGCGCGCGCTGCCCTAATCAAGTTGTTATGCGCGCGGTCCCAGAGGAGGACAAAGTTTAAGGACCACGTGTTGGTCAGGGCCATGTGATGGTCAGTGTCAGAAGGACACAGAGGCTACCCAAGATGGGATGTCGGTGATACGGTAAGAGGGACACTCGGTAGTATCGGTCTCGTTGGAGATGTCCTAGTTCACTCCTGCGGTGCGAGTTCCAAGGATCCTGTGGGACAAGTACCGAGGTGCTGGATGGAAGAGGAACTCCATAATGTGGGTAACATGCACAAACTCTGCAGAGTCAAAATCTATTCGAATAGCCGCGTCCTCGGTCATGGGACACAGTTCGTACTAGGTCACACCATACGATCAACTTGAGTACGGTGGCAAGTTTGTGGTAAGTGGATGGTTATACGATAAGTGGATTGGTTGGGTGGTAACGAAGGACACCTAACCCGTTGAATGGTCGTGCGATGACCCATTCGGTCATGCGACGACCCATGGAAGTGAATGGTCACGAGGTGACCCGGTGCTTGAGTCTATAAGGACTCCGAGGTAAGCCACGTGATCGTGCGACGATCATGTGGGGTACATTGTGTGTGCATTATTCTTAATGTTGTTAATATGCTTGATGATTATATGCTTTCATGATATTGCTGCTCACCTGTTTAATTCACTAATATACTTTAACCTATTGCCATGTTATTGTTTTGCCTTGTTGCATGGTTGTTGTGAGCTTGCAAGTACATTCAATGTACTGACCTGGCGTGTTATGCCAGATTTGCAGGCCTTGCTTTGGATGCGTAGGACGACGTTCCCGGTGTTCGCGAGCTAGGAGGTGTCCCATCCAGTGTCCCTGTGGATTGGTGTTCGTCATCGCCGTTGTTGTTCCGCTGCCGTCGATATTCCGCTGCTAGAGTTATGCTGCTGCTTGGTGTAGAACTGAGGCTAGCCCGAGGAGCAAGCTGTGTCTCCGCTAGCGTTGTAATAGACCTCGTGTACCCCTATCTTCGATAATAGAAAGATGTTCAGTTCTATATCGATTAGTGTCATGCTCCAGAAGACTTGATCTCTGGGCTGGTGCACGAGGCGTTCCCGTCCTTTGAGCCGGGGTGCCACAGCGTCCCGGCTCGAGTTCTTCTGGAGGGAGACGAAGACGACAACGCTGGACTGACTGGACACGAATGCGTGGCCTCGCGAGCTCACTGCACTACTAGGAAAGGGCCTTACAGTGGCGTCCTTTTTTTGCCTTTAGTGGCGCATTTCAAATGCGCCACTAAGGACAAGCCACTAATAAGGCCTTAATAGTGGCGCATTTCAAATGCGCCACCCTAAAACTCTTATGTGTGGCGCATTTCGAAATGCGCCACCCATAAGCCCTTATGGGTGGCGCATTCTGAAAATGCGCCACTATTAAATTTTTTTAAATTTTGAATTTTGAATCTGGATCTGGAAAATAATTTTTTTATTTTTTTATTTTTTCTTAATCTTAAGTTAGTATTCTTAATGCTCGGTCACTATGCTTAATCTCAGGTCAAACTAACCTCTTATTCGTGGCGCATTTCGAAATGCGCCACCCATAAGCCCTTACGGGTGGCGTATTCTGAAAATGCGCCACCCATAAGAGTCTTAGGGGTGGTGCATTCTGAAAATGCGCCACTATTAATTTTTTTAAAATTTTGAATTTTGAATCTGGATCTAGAAAACATTTTTTTTCTTAATCTCAGGTTAGTATGCATAATGCTCGGTCACTGTCGTCGATATGTGACGGCAAATGCCATGGGGATGGCTAAAGTGAGGGGAAGACACGAGGAAGAAGATGTCGATGGTGCCGGAATCGGGTTGGTCACAAACACGGTAACGGGCACCACGATGTACCCAGGTTCGGGGATCTCCGTAGAGATAACACCCCTACTCCTGCTTATCTCTTATATATCAATGGAAACGAGCTACAAGGACTGCTTCTCTATCTACTCAGGGGAAGGTGAGCGCCGCCGTGGGCAAGGCTCTCTCCTGCTTCCCTGAGGAGTAACTACAAGCAGTGAATGAACTGAGTGACTTGTGAGTAATGGGGCGAATGAGCGGATCGTCCCCCACGCAGGAGGGGTACCCCGGGCTCTTATAGCATGAGCCCGGGGTAAATCGGTAACTTCACTGCCGATTGGGCCGAGCTGTCATCCCCTAATCGGCTGGGGCCCACCGACTGCTCCTCTCCGGGTGATCCGGACCCGACGAGCGGCGGCCCATGCTGTAGACTCGTAGGGCATGATGGTGAACAATGGAGCTAGGAGGTGCGGTCTTGTCGTCCTGTCCGCGGAATCGGCGGAGAGGTCGACACCGCATCTCTGCCAGATCTTTGATGTGACTTGGCTTCTCTGCCACCCCGATCTCTCAGGATTGCGCATTTATGACCTCGTACTTGTACCCGCGACCGATCTCGGGGTCAACTTCCCCAGGGGCAGTAGGTCGTACCAATTGCGCCTGGGCTGACTAGAGGTTCCAGGCAAGGTCGATTGCTCTGGGCAATCGGCTGTGCTGATATCCACCTCGGCCCAACTGCGGGCATATCGGATAATTGTCTTGATGACGAAAAGGGTGGAGCGGTTGTGCCTGGGCCGACTGCTGGCATTTGGTATGGCTGATTGCCTCGGAGCAATCGGCCTTACGACTGCCCTGCTCGGCCCAGCTGCAGCCCAATCGGTCCATCCTTGTGTCTTGAAAGGTTGCTTTCGCTTGGGTGAGCCTCCCCGGGTACCAATCCCCCGACAGTAGCCCCTAAAGCTGTGAAGGTCCCACGGTCATTTGACTGCGGGGCCTTTGCAGTTTTCAATCTTTCTCCAACATCTTCCGAATGCTATGGCCTCATCAAGTGCGTCATTCCGAGTTCGTCGATCTACTCGGAGCTCACCCTCGACTGGCCAAGATTTCATCCGATCTATTTTGAATCATCTCCGATTTCTGCCTTCACTTTTTGAGAATAGTATCCCTCGCCGATTACCTTCCAACGGTTACCTCCGATTTCTCCGGGGTGCAGTCAATGGACCGGGGCCCATGACCCACGTGCGATTTGACATAACCGCAGGCATCGACCCCCACGTCGCACGCCTTGGCTCCCACGCTGGGATTTCCTGTGCCGGTTTGCTGGTTGTTCTTCCTGTGGGCTAGGCCACACCAGGCCACACGGCCGCAACCGGATCCCACTCCCCTCCCCCACCGCCTTTATAAGCCACAGGTGAGGGCCTGTGCCTCTTCCTTCTCTCATATGTCGTCTTCCTCCTCTGCCTCTCGCTCTCGCGCGCCATTGATGCCCCGCTCGAAGCTCTCCCTTGCGCTCGTAGCTTCGCCTCCGCGCACGGGATCCGCTCCGGCCGCACACTCGCGTGCGTATCCGCCACCGCGGTAGTATTTCCCCGCTACTCTCGCGCTCCTCGGCCTCTTTCTCCTTCCGCCTGCAAGCTCCATGGTGCCCCGGCCTGATACCTCCCAGGCCAGCCGCGATTGCTGGAAAGGCTCCGCTATCACGGCCGGTGCCATCCAAGCTCTGGTTCGCGCCCGCAAGATGCCGGCCGAAGTCCAGTGGCGCGTTCCCGACGCCGAGATCGTGCCCACCATGCGTGCTGGCGAGAGGGTCGTCCTCCTCGCTCACTTTGAGCGTGGATTCGGACTCCCCGCCAGCACCTTCTTCCGCAACTTCCTCGACTTCCATCGCCTGCAACCACATCACCTCGTGGCGAACTTCATCATGATCCACTCCGGCTTCGTCACGCTGTGTGAGGGATATCTCGGCTGCCGCCCGAGCGTTGCTCTTTGGAAGTGGTTCTTCAACCTCCGAGCTCACAATGCTCGGACAGGAGCGGTAGTGCCGTCTGCCACGGAAGGTGGTGAGCCCACGTATCCGACTGACATGACCGACTGCGACAGTTGCCTTGTCGCAGCCGGCAAACCTAGGTACAAGAGTCCCGAGATCGTCCAGTCATGAAAGAACTGGCAGACCTCCTTCTTCTACGTCAAGTCGCCCGATCAAGGCCCCCGCCTCCTGAATCTGCTCGAGTTCTCCCTCGCCCGGCCGAATGAGAAACATCAGTGGTCGTTGAAGTATGGTTTCGGAGATCTTGACGTGGATGCTCAAGTCCCCGGGTTGCTCCGCTGGAGCAAGAGGGGGTCCTGCTGACTGATCTTGTTGCCGCCTGGCTTCAAGCCCGAGTGCTTCCTCTGCAGCGCCGAGTGCACCGCATGTGTGACATGTCGGGCCCCCGAGATCCCACTCGGCTCTGTACGTGGCGACTGAACCTCGAAGACCTTTGCGTCAGGATAAAGGCTACTACCTCCAGCGCCTTGCCCGATCCTTTCTGCTTCGGCCTTGAGTACCTACACCGCCGACAGACACCACCCATGGTACGTCCCGACTGGTCCCTTTCCCCGATTGCTTTTGCCTCATACTCAATTTCTCTGACAACTTTCTTCTTCTTGCTCAACACTTCATTCAATCCAACCTGATGGAAGACGGCAAAGTGGCCGGGACGTATGCCCCCGACCGCGCGGAAGATGACCCCGCGGACTTCGAGTACAATGGCGAAGCTCCTTCCTCCGAGTCCGAAGATGACGACGCCGACGATGGTGAGTCCTCTGGGGAGTCCTCCGAATCCGAGGATCCTGCTGCTGACGCCGACGTCGAGGCTGTCGACCCCAAGAACACCGATACCCGAACTGCGGCTCAAGGGGGTACGCCTGACCCCTCCCTTGAGCAATTTCTGGCCGACTGGAGTGATGACAATAGTGTCTCAAAGGTTGATAATCCTGATGCAGCTCCTCACGCCAAGCCGCCGAAGGTGCCGACTAAGCGCACCTCAGCAACTAGCTCCTCTTTTGGTGCTGCCTCCAGCAAGGCCGCGAAGGCAGTGCCGACTGCACCGAAGGGTAAACAGCCTCGAGCGACGGCCACTCGGGTGACGACTACTCAAGCACCTCTGAACGTCGCCCCGTTGAGGTGTTGGATGCCCACGGGCGCGCCGAGAACAATCGGGTATGCCCTCATCTTCATGCTTTGACCCTCACTATCTTCTCTTGTACTGACTGACCTCTTCTTTCTCCTTTCAGGGAGCCGATTGGTCTCGACGACATTGACACCGGCATTCCTGCCCGTGCCAACGTGGTCATATCACCTGCTGCGTCTCTGCTGCCAAACGCAAACGGCCACCTGCTCCACCTCGCACCTCCAAGGATGCCGAGCGCGCCGCCAAGAAAGCTCGCCTCGAGACTGCCAAAAAGACTGCCACCTCTTCCATTGCCTCCAAGATCTCCCCAAGCACGGCCGACCAGGGAGTTACTGGTGGCGAAGGAGCGCAACCGGTCGATCCGATTGCCCCATCTCCACCATGCCGCTCTGACCTGGTCTCCGCCCCCATGACCACTGCTTCGCTGATTGTGGTGTCCGCGCCACCACTTATGACGACAACACCGACGATTGTGGTGTCTGCGCCACCAATTATGACAACCACCCCACCAATTGTGGTGTCTGCGTTGCCGATTACGAGGACCACACTGCCACTTGTGGTGTCTGCGCCACCGATTATGACAAGCTCTTTGGCCACCACATCGGCCTCGGCTCGTCCGGTTGCGCCGCAGCCGCAACCGAATGCCTCCAGCCTTTTGGCGACATCAGCGCCACCGACTTCTACCATTGTTACCTCTGTCGCTGCAATTCAAACTTCATCACGACAGCCGACCTCTTCTGCGTCGGAAATTCTGATGCGCTCGGTGGACCAATTCCGGGCCGAGTACTCTCGCACCCGCCATGTCGGCATCGAGCGCGATGCTTCACCGTGCTCCCAAGATCCTTTGACGGCAGCTTACAGTCGGGTGAACGACTTTGCCACCGCAATTGCTCGGGACCTCCAAAAGCTCGACCGCAATCATGCCGTAAGCTCTTCCACTTTCCTTTATGGTTCTCGTTCCAATGGAGACTTTTCTTCCGGTGGGTGCGCGCCAGCGCACCCACCGGGTGTAGTCCCCGAGATTCGGACCGATTGTTAGCAATCGGTTCGGATCTTTTATGCTCTTTGCTTTTTCTCCTGCCTTTCTTTGATCGGGAGACCTTTCTTCCGGTGGGTGTAGTCCCCGAGATTCGAGCCGATTGTTAGCAATCGGTTTGGATCTTTTATGTCCTTTGCTTTTTCTCCTGCCTTCCTCTGATCGGGAGACTTTTCTTCCGGTGGGTGCGCGCAAGCGCACCCACTGGGTGTAGTCCCCGAGATTCGGGCCGATTGCTTGCAATCGATTCGGATCTTCTTTTGGCTGCTGTATCTCTAAAATTCATCTTGCTTTTCCTCTCAGGCTGTTATGGAAGAGAAACGTGAGATCTTCGAGAAACTCCTCGACGCCTATGCCGCCAGCCTCCGAACTCTCGCCCAGGCCCAGCTCGAAGTTAACCATCAATCGGCCGAGATCAATAGGCTGAGAGGTAACTTCTGCATCATTTCTGTCTTCTGTCCGACTGATAATTTCTCTTGTATTAACATCTGCATGCCTCCTTATAGTTTCTGCTCCCATGGTGGATGACCTTCAGGGCCGAATCGCCGAGCTGACCATTGAGCTTAACCAACAAGGACCTGCGCTTGCTGCAGCCAGGCAAGAGATAAATCGCCTGAAGGGGGTGGAAGCCGACTTGGCCAAGACTATCAAGAGCCTCCACTCCGAGATGGCTGCTCTTGAAAAGAAACATTTGAATGATTTAGATTCCGTGACTGCTGCTGGCGATGGGCTCCGCGCAGAGCGAGACGCAGCTGTAGCCGCCCGAGAAGCACTGCAGGCTGAGAGGGATGAAGCCGTTGCTATGCGAGACTCCCTCTGGAAATATCGTGACGAGCATATTGCTAAATACGAGGAGCTGGAGAAACACACTTATGAAGAGACCACCTGACTGCGCCGCCGAGCCAAGGGTTTCTGTGACACAATGACCGAGATCGACGTCGTCCTTAGTGGTACGTGCTTCTTGCATCCGAGTGCATTTTCCGATTGCTTCCTATTTCTGTGTCATTACTCATACTTTTCTTCGTGGTGCAGAGGCCTGGCCTGAATCTGAAGCAGCTGCTTATGCAGCGGTGGCCAAATCCTGAGAGGAGACCGTCGCGGCCGGATGGACTTGCCAACTCGATGATGATGTCTGGACTCGGCATGAGTATCTGATTGGCACTAAGGCCCGCGTTCCTGTCATCAAGGGGGTTGCGCTATCTTTCAAACTTGGCATTCTAAAAATTGCTGAATTGCTATGGTCGCCGACTGAGCTCAAGGTCGGACTCCAGAGAATTAAACATGCTGCCAGCTCCTCTGCCGAGGTCCGCAGATCGGACACTCTGGACGAAGAAGATTCTGACAAGGGAGATGCTCCGAGTGCTACCACCGAGCAGACTCAGATTCTTCTGAAGGCCATCCCATGTCGGATGGACGTCCTGCTCAACTCCACAGGTCAGACTGGTGCTGAAACTGCCCGTCAGACCGTACTGAGCTAGTACCCTCAAGTGAAACTTCCCCAGCTCTACAGCCTTAGAGAAAACGCATTCGACGTGCTCGAGAAGACCTATGCTGAGGTGAATCGGCTCGCCAGCGCCATGGTGAATTGGTTTTCTCCCTACGACTACACTCCGTATCTCAACGAGGGAGGGAACCCGGTGGCTGCTACTTCCATTTCTGGGCTGGCCGAAGAGCTTTCTGACAGCGGTTCATCCCATACCTCTCCGAGGTCCAAGCATGCTGGGGCCCCATCCTCTGACGCGCAGTCGATGCCGGATGCCACTGCTGCTCCGACTACGAGCTCTGCGCCATCAACTGCCCTGACTTCTTGAGCCGTGCTGCCGAAGACGCCATCTGCCTCTACCGATGACATCTGATCTGTCAGAACCCTCTGTTAGGTAATGTGCTAGGGTTAGCAAGTCTCTTGCATCATGTTAAAAATTTCAAAATAAATCATTGAATTCAAATTCAAAAGCAAAATGGGAGAAGAAACCCCCCCCCCCAGATGAAATAATTCAAAAGGCCAGATAAAAATCTTCTCCAAAAATTCATGTTAGATTTTTGAAAAGTCTTATAAATGAGTGTGATCACATATCAAGTGATGTGGGACCCACCAGATGCTCATGGATTTTTCAAATATTCAAACAGTGCCTTGGAATTAATCAAAAACCCCTATTTGAGTTAAGATTCAAATTATTTGAATTTTAAAAAGTGCCAAACTTTATAAGTGGCTATTATATATTATTATGAGGCCATATAAAAAGTTTCAGCATTTTATAAAATGGTTTGATATTTTTATCAGAGCCAAAACAAATATGCAGAAAAAGAAAGGAAAGATTAAACAGAAAAAGAAAAGAGAAGACTTACCTCTCGCCAGGGGCGAAGCCCACTCACCTCAGCCGGCCCAGCCCACCTGGAGGGCGTACATGCGTCTTCCTCCCCCTCCAGGCAGGCAAGCAGGTCGCCGGCGAGCGGCAAGGGCGCGCCAGGCAGCTCCCTGCTTCCCTGCCAGGTAGTACTCCTAGAGCCCCCAGCAGCCCAACGCACCCACGCACGCTTCACCCCGTGCTCGTTTTGCAAGCGTTGCTCAAAAACCGAAGCTCCGACCGCCGCCATGGTTGAAGACGACGTCGCCTGGAGCCTCCCCGACGACGCCCGAGTTGCGCAGGCGATGCGGCTCGTCACGGGCCATCTTCTGGTGCCCTTGGCGCATAGAATGGTGGCCGGGAACGTGATCCCGACGCAGCGCCGCCGCGTACAAGACCGCCGGCATCAAGCCGCCGGCCTGTAAGGCTAACCCCCGTGCTTAATCCCCCCCCCCCTGGTGTCACTGACCTTGGGGCCCAGCCACACTAATCCCCCCTGTTAAGTTAAACTTAAATCAAATCGTTTTAATTAAACAGTGAGAGGCTGACCAGTGGGTCCCAGCAGTCAGTGGACCCCTGACGTCATGCTGATGTCACAGTGACGCAGTAAAAGATTTTTCCAGAATAAAAGAAATCAGAGAAATTACAGAAATTCCAAAAAAAGGCTGAAACTTTGTAAATTTATAGAAAATTCATATCAACTCCAAATTTAACAAATAATATATGAAAAATGATCAGGAGAAAATAAGCTATCCAAATATCCAACTTTCAACCATGTTTGAGTTGAATTTAAAATGTGATCAGTAGCATTTGCTATTTTATTTAAATGGAATTAATTCAATTTCTTTTCAAGTGCTTTTGCATTTTGAACCACATCAACAGATCACATAATACTTGAACTTCAGAGGCATATCTTACACATTTAAAAATGGTTCAACTTGATCAAACAATGTGAAATATAACTTGGCTAAAATGAATTCAAATTGGAGTTTGAATTTGCAATTCAATTTGCAATATACTCCATTTAAATGGAATTGCCCAAACACATCAGAAACTTATACATCAAGTTTCAACCTTCCATAATGTGATTGTGCATCATATTTACTTTGCTACCTTGTTTGTTGTTTGTCGAGTAGAGGTGGAACCGGAACAAGAGGCTGCCCCCTTCGTTGAAGACCCCGAACCCGAACCTCGTCAGCAAGGCAAGCAAACCCCCATTGATCATGTCGATAAAATCCCACTTCCCTCTCATGTCTCGCTTATGCATTGTATAGGATGATTACCATGCTACGTTTATACCGCATAGATGAACCCATTCCTTTGCATGACCTATCATTTGTCACAGTAGTAGGCAAACCACAATCCTAGCAACTGTAGGAGTTGATTGATATCATGTGGCCCCTGCAATTGTTACTGCTTATTGCATGCTTAGAATGATACCATGTTGATACTGTTATGTGAGTCGGGATGGTAGTGATCATGATGATGATGGTAGAAAGGTGTTGGTGAATCTACCCTAATACAAGGTGAACGATGAGAGGCTGTGTAGGAGTACACGGTGGGTTGTCTCGTTGAACACCGCCCTAAGTCCGAGTTCTTGTGTGGTGATCCAAGATGAAGAGTACAACCACACATTAGGCTCACTGACCCCTCTCAGCTTATTAACTCATCCCTTTCGATGTCCAGATGTCGCAACAGTTCGGAGTTCTGGTAGGTCTGTGGCCTGGCTGCTAAGTGAGAGAACGGCTCACCCGAGACCGGCTTATGCACCACGCAAACATCACTTGGGTCCACTTCGGTAAACTGGCCGGGTTCACGATAGTGGTAGCCAACCCAGGTAGGCGGCTTTCTCGGACTAGATCGGCTATGAGGTAACAGTTGTGGTGAGCATCCTCGCTGGCACCCCTTGAATGGTGTCGAGATCAAAGGAGGTAACTGATGATCATGTGTGTGTAGCGGTACACCACTGCAGGGTTAACAAAACTATTCGAATAGCCGCGTCCGCGGTTATGGACTGCTTGGAAAGCTTAGCTTGATTATTAGACAACTTGAACTGGATACTTCGAAAACACACCAAGATAAGTGTGAGTGCTATGGCGTGCTTTCTCGTGGGGAAGTCGAGGAAGGCACCATAGTGGTGTAATTTGTTGGAGAAAGTAGTGGACTCGTGTACGCTTCTTACCTCAAGTCTGGTACTCGTAGTTCAGGACTATCCAAGTCAAAGCTGGCACTTCTGCAAGTGAAACCCCACCTACCTTTACCTTGATACATGTGCATGAGTAGTATAGCTCCTATGTAAGTCTTGCTGAGTACGACTTTGTACTCACGTTTTCTTAATCTATGTTTTAGATGAAACCACTGACCCCGAAGGTGGCTTCTTCATCGAGCTCGACGACTGAAGATCAAGCTAGTATAGTCCCAGTCAGACGACTGGTTCCGTCGTGGAGGGCTTGTGTTTAAATAAGGCTTCTTAAGCCATTTGTTAAACTTGTCTGTACTCTGACATGCTTTGCTTCCGCTTGTTGTTGTAATGTTGGATCACATACTTGTGATCTCTGTGTGCACTCTGTAAGAGTTATCAATAAAATGTATACTTTGTAGAGAATTGCAATGATACCTGTTGTGCATACAAGGCATGTGTGCTGCGTGTATGTTTATAACATGCATGTCTTTTTCTGGGTTTTCGAGACCTTAGTTATGATCTGGCTGGCGGTCTTTCATACACCAACTGTCCCTTCGATGTGCGCAGCTTGGGGCATCGCGATGCGATTGCTCGAGACTCCGTCTCGTGCACACTTTGTGGTATGATCGAGCCCGCCCTAGACCCCGACTAAGTGATCGGGATGGAGTAAGTCTATGTAAGAGTTATGAGATAGTCGATAGTATGGTTGAGGCGACTTGTCTGTGAATATGGGAGTTCATCACCCATATCATTAGACTTGTGTGCGGACGATGAGGACCCATCTCAGTTGAACATCCGGCCTGGATGGGATGCCCCTCACGTACGATGCTTTCCGAGAACGTTCTGTGCTTGGCCTTGTCTGCTTAGACAAGTGGGTGCGGTTCTCGGCTCTCCATATGATTATGTCGTAGCGGGACTTGCATACGCTAACCCCGGGTCCCGACATGATCAGCCTTATCTTATTTTTGTTTTCAGACTAGCCGTTTGTAAGACACTATTTTAATTCCGCCGCCACCCACTGGGTGTGGTTCGATGTAATGAACTTATTTGGCCTTGGGCCTGTTATGTCTATGCAATCCGATTTCTCATTGCAAGTTTTATTTGTGCAATCGACTTTGCGTCTTTGTCGGTTTCTTTTATCGGTCTGCACTTGGGGTGTCATGCCTTGTCCGTGTTGCTGCCGACATGCAGTCTGCAATCGGATCAAAGGTTGATTTCCAGCCAAGGTTCGATAAGTGTTTCGAATTGACACGACAAGGTTTAACGCAAAGGATTCTGCAATGTTAGGATCCGATTGCTCGCTGCCGGCTGCTCGGTGCACCGGTCCGTGGCACAATCGGTGGCTAACTTAGCCGGCTATGCCCTTTTTAGAGCGTTTCGACTTGTATCTCGGGAATTTGTATTGTCGACTGCCCTAACCGCTGCCCTTCTAGATGCCACAACCACTCTCGTGACTTGTGCTCAAGTCGGGTGCTAAGTTGAGTGCCATCCCGCAGCCCCCGTGCCTTGTTGGCTTATTTTTCTGACCTCGTGGTCGGTCAGTCCCCGAGTACGTTATTCACATTTCGGGTATGACGAAGCGTTGCCGACTTGGGCTAGCTTTTCGAATGAAATTATGCAAAGGTACTCAAACGCTCTTTTTCAGAGGCATGATAGCTTTACTGATTGTTTTGCCGAATGGCATACATAAATTTCTGCTGCTCAACTGTAGAACGGGCATAAAAGCTCGGCGTTCCATGGCCGCTCCGTTTCTACTCCCAATGTGTCCTTATGCCGAGTGCCCTTGGTACAGTCAATCAAATAATAGGAGTTGTTCTTGAGTGCGCGGCTGATGAGGAATGGTCCTTCCCAGGGTGAGGATAGCTTGTGCTGCCCGTCTGATTTCTGAATTCGGCGTAGCACCATGTCGCCTTCTCGGAAGGCGAGAGGGCGAATCTTCTTGCTGTGGTAGTGCCGCAACTTCTGCTGGTAGACTGCCGACCTGGACAAGGCCAGCAGGCAAGCTTCTTCCTTGGGATCGACGCAGTCTTCTTGTGCTAACTTGGCCTCTTCCTCGGTGTACATGGCGTGTCGAGGTGAATCAAACTCGATGTCAGATGGAATGATTGCTTCTGATCCATACATCAGGAAGAAAGGAGTGAATCCAGTCGACCTATTTGGTGTAGTCCTCAGGCTGAACAGTACTACTGGGAGCTCTTCAATCCATGCTCCTGGTGCCCTCTCGAGTGGCTCCACCAATCGGGGCTGATACCCGAGAGGATGAGACCATTTGCTCTTTCTACTTGACCATTCGAGTGGGGTTGTGCCACAGATGCAAGATCCAGCCGAATGCCTTGCTGAGATGCATATCGAGCTAGTGCCCCCTTTGCGAAATTGGTGCCGTTGTCGGTGATGATGCTATTGGGCACGCCATATCTACACACGATGTCGGCCACAAAGCAAACCGCAGTCGGCCCATCCAGCTTCTTGATCGGGCGGGCTTCAATCCACTTGGTAAATTTATCCACTGCAACCAGGAGATGTGTCATGCCACTTCTAGCCCTCTTGAATGGACCAACCATATCCAAGCCCCACACCGCAAACGGCCATGCTATTGGGATTGTCTTCAATGCTGATGCTGGCTGATGACTTTTTGCCTTGAACCGCTGGCAGCCCTTGAAATATTTCACCATATTCTCAGCCGCTGTAAGCGCAGTCGTGAAAGCTTTGCTGGCAATGGCTTTTGCAGATGCGTGATGACCGCATTCACCTTGATGGATGTATCTCAGCAGCTCCAAGCCTCTGTCTTCTTCTACACATCTCTGAAAGACACCAGTTGCACTCTTGCGCACGAGATCGTTGTTGATCATTGTGTATGCCCAAGATCGGCGGCTGATTTGTCTTGACTCTGCTTCGTCTTCTGGAAGGACTCCGTCTGCTAGGAAATCTCTAATCGGCTGTGCCCATGATGGCGCACTGACGACTATCACTACTGCGGCCTGCTGGGGTGCTTCTTCTTCTTGGATCTCGGTTTCTTGGCCATTGGCCTCTTGGATCTCGGCCTCTTGAACTTCTGTCCTCTCGACTTCTGCTTCTGAACTGCCGATTGCAGCGCCTTGCACGCATTCGGCAGCCCCTGGTGGCGATTGCTCGTCTGGAGCTGGAACTTCTTTACTGCAATCGGCAGTGCATGACTTCGTTGGTTCTTCTGAGGCTATGCCATCTGACGCTGCCTCTGCCTGCTTCCCTTTGGCCTTGCTCATCTTGCTGCATTCGGCAGCCCCTGGTTTGCAATCGGCAGCCCCTGGTGCTGTCGGAGCACCCTGGGCGCTTGACTGCTTCTTCAGAGTTGGAATTTTTGCCGGCTGAGCTTCTTTTGCCTTCTTCAATGCTTCAACGTCGGTCGCCGAAATGAAGATGGACTCAGACTCTGGGGACGGCGTGGTGGATGGCTTCTTGATGTGCTCAAGTGATACACCTGGTGGGATAGCTTGCCTTGTTGAGCCGAGCTTGGACAATGCATCTGCTGCTTCGTTGTCTGCTCTCGGCACATGGTGGAACTCACATCCTTCAAAGTACCCACTGATCTGCTGCACTAGGAAGCGATAGCTTGCCATATTTGCATCCTTTGCATCCCAGGTGCCTGTGCATTGCTGTACAACCAAATCGGAGTCACCAAAGCACTCAATATTCCGAATGCCGATTTCCTTGGCCAGCTTGATACCATGCACAAGGGCTTCGTACTCGGCGACATTGTTTGATGCTGCAAAGTGAATCTGGAGCACATATTGCAGTTGATCTCCTCTTGGTGAAGTGAGCACTACGCCAGCCCCTAGGCCGCTCTTCATCTTGGATCCGTCAAAATGCATTCGCCAGAAATCCGATCCTGGGAGCTGCGGCATATATTGATTTTCAGCCCAGTCCACCAGGAAATCGGCCAATGCTTGCGACTTGATTGTTGTTCTCGGCTCATACTGGATGCCATGGTTTGCGATCTCGATTGCCCACTTCGCCACTCTTCCGGTTGCATCTCGGCTTCCTATGATGTCGGCCAATAGAGCCGAGCTGACGACCGTGACCAGGTGGGCTTGAAAATATGGCTTCAGTCTCTTGGCCGCCATGTACACTCCGTAGCACATCTTCTGGTAGTGAGGGTAGTTTTGCTTGGACGCCGAGAGCACTTCACTGATATAATACACAGGTCGCTGAATCTGATGTGCCTTGTCCTTCTCGGGCCGCTCCACCACCATGACTGCGCTGATCACCCGATTGGTTGCCGCGATGTACAGCATCATTGGCTCCTTCTCAATCGGGGCAGCCAGAATTGGCGCAGTGGAGAGCACGTGCTTGAGCTCTCGGAATGCTTCGCTTGCCTGAGGTGTCCAAGTGAAATTCTCCATCTTCTTCATGAGTTGATACAATGGGATTGCTTTTTCACCCAGCCGACTGAGAAATCGGCTGAGTGATGCAAGGCAACCGGTGAACTTCTGTACTTTCTTCAGGTTCTTGGGTTGCTCCATGCGCTCGATTGCGGCTATCTTCTCGGGATTGCATTCGATTCCTCTCTCGGAAACGAGAAACCCCAAGAGCTTGCCGGCTTGGACTCCAAAAACACATTTCTACAGATTGAGCTTGATCTGATAAGTTCTCAAATTTGCAAATGTCTCTCAGAGGTCGTCTAGGAGTGTGACTCCCTTGGCCGACTTCACTACCAGATCGTCCACATAGACGTGGAGATTTCTGCCGAGTTGGGAGTGTGTACACCTCTGAATTGTGCGCTGATAAGTGGCACCCCCGTTTTTCAAACCAAAAGGCATGGTGATATAACAATAAGCCCCGAAAGGGGTTATAAATGCAGTTTTTATTTGATCTTCCACAACAAGTTTGATCTGATGATAGCCAGCTGTGGCATCCAGAAAAGACAAAAACTCGCAGCCGGCCGTAGAATCAATCACTTGATCGATACGGGGTAGAGCAAACGGATCCTTCGGGCACGCCTTGTTCAAGCAAGTGTAGTCGATACACATGCGCCAAGTCTTGTTCTTCTTCATGACAAGGACTGGATTCGCCAGCCACTTGGGGTAAAACACTTCCATGATGAAACCTGCCGCTTGCAGTTTCGCAATCTCTTCGCCGATTGCTCTTCTCTTATCTTCAGAAAAACGTCTCTGGGGTTGCTTGACCGGCTTCAAGCCTGGCCGAATGTGCATCTTGTGCTCGGAGAGTTCTCTCGGCACACCAGGCATGTCTTGTGGAGACCATGCAAAGATGTCCCGATTCTCACGGAGAAACTCGACGAGCTCGCTTTCCTATTTGTCGCTAAGTCCAGCTCCGACTACAACGAACTTGGTTGAGTCGTTGGGATCTAGAGTGATCTTCTTGCTGTCCTTGGCCGACTGAAAAGCCGATTCCTCATCTGCTCTCTTGGCTGGGCCGACTGGGAGCGGATTCTTGTTCTGCGCTTGCGCCATTGCAATCACTTTGCCGAGCTAACGCTTCTCCGTTTCGACCACCTAAGAATCAGCCAAACTGCTGCCAGCCGATGTGCACTCGAGGGACTTCCTGAAGTCCTCGGTGACGGTGATGACGCTGTTTGGCCCTGGGATCTTCATCTTGAGGTAAGTCTGTTGTGCATTGAACATGAACTTGGCAAATGCCGGCAGTCCTAACAGGACGTGATAAGGACTGCTGAGGTCGGCGAGCCCGAACCAAATCGGCTCCCTCCTGAAGTTCTCCTCTGTGCCAAATATGACGTCCAGCCGAATGCGACCCATGGGGGTGCAAGACAATCCAGGGACGATCCCATGGAAAGTCGTCCTACTGCGCTCCAGATCCTTCTCGGTGAGCCCTAGCTTGATCAAGGTGTCTCTGTACAAAATGTTGATTGTGCTTCCTCCATCGAAGAACACTCGGGAGAACTTGCATGAGAACCTAGGTCCTGCGAACAGAGCATCAACCACAAGCGGATAATTTCTCGGATTCGGCAAGATGGTGGGGTGATCTGCTCTGTCCCAGGATATAGGACACTCGGACCAATGCATGAACTGAGGAATCGGCGGCATGGTGGCATTGACCTCTTGAGCTCGGGCTCTCCGACTGCCCTTGTCGGTGGATTCACTGGTGAAAATCATGTAGGCGGCATCTTGCCGCGGGAACTGGTTCTGCTGCTGAGGTGGTCCTCTGTTCTGGGTTGGTGGTGGGGGTGGAGGTGGTAAAGCTTCTCCCTTTGCAATCCTTCTCACAAAATCACACTGCCGAGTGGTATGCGCAGACGGCCTACCAGGAGTGCTGCGCAATTTGCACGGTGCATCCAGCATATCCTCAAACGTGTACTTGGGCTTCATCTGCCCCTGCGGCCTTACATTAGGCTTCATCTTCCGACTGCCTCCTGCAGCCCCTGGGTCTTCTTCATTCTGGACAGCGGCCACCTGCCGACTGTCGTACTGAGTATCTGGCTGCTCACCCTTGTGCTTTCCATTGTTCTGCTGGTTGTTGTTGTTGTTGCGGTTGTTCTCTCTCCTTTCCTTCCGACTAAGGCCTTGGTTCCCTGTGTCCGACTGCGGAGCCCCTGGTGATTGAATTACACCTCCAACTCCGAGCTGGATAGGACGCATCGCAGAATCGGATGCAGCAAAGGAGTTGGCCACTTTAATGAGCTCGGCGAGCGATGTGAAATCCTTGCGGAGCAGCTTGTGCTTCAGAATTGAATCAGCCAGGCATCCATCCGTGAAATACTGAATGGCCTGGATCTCATCGACTCCTTCACATGAGTTCTTCAACTTGATCCACCGAGATAAGTAATCTCGGAGGGGTTCATCCTTGCCCTGCACACAAAGAGCCAATTGCCGCGGGAGGTTGGGCCGCTCATATGTGCTCGTGAAGTTGTGAATGAAAGCACTTGTAAAATCTTCCCAGCAATTTACGCTGTCCTTGGGCAGACTGTTCAACCAAGTCCGAGCTGAACCCTGCAGCATCAGGGGTGCATAGCGGACTGCCACGCGTCGACTGCCCCCCGCAATGCGAACTGCTGTCAGGTAATCGGACAGCCAATCTTTTGGCTTCACAAAACCATTGTACTTGGGAGTGTCTCTCGGCAGCGTGAAGCCTTTGGGAAACTTCTCGGTCCGAATACGATGACCGAAACACGACGGGCCAGCTTCTCCTTCTTCATCCTCTTGAGCTTCCTTCTCCAGGATCTCAATGCGATGTCTGGCATCATTCTGACCGATTTGGCGTGGGCCAAGTCGGGCGCTGATTGTTGGTCTTGGTGCCTACTGCTGAGGCATGTCGTTGCGCCTGCTGTTAACAGCTGGTTCTTCAATTCTTCTGCTTGCCGCTGGGGGTGTCCGATTGCTTCTGACCCTGCTTTCATGCCGAGATGGGGCCGGTTGATGCCTATTCTGGCGCGATGCATTCGGTCGCTGGCTAGTTTCCGGAATCGGCCTTACAGTTCCCCTTGATGCCCCAGGTCCCACATTCTGATTATCCATTGCCACGAGCCTTTGCTCCTTTGCAGCTGCCAGCAGCTCATGCATTCGGCGCAACTTCTCTCGCCGCTCATCTCCCTCCAGGTCTTCTAGCTCGATTGCTATTTTCTCGGCTGCTCTCAGGTTTTTGTCCGGAGTGCTATATGTCGGCCTCTGGATGAACGCCGATTGCGCCGGTTGCTCCGGCTGCACTAGCCTCCTTGGCCACTCCGGCTGCTCAGCTCCCGACAGCTGCTGGTTGACTGCTCTACCTCGTCTTCTCAAATCTTCCAAGACCGCGGGCTCAATCGGCCGACGCGGTCCTGCATGCGCTGCGTTGTATTCCCTTGTGATAGCTCCCAGCCTGCGCTCCTCTGCCAGCACCTGCTCGGCCCTACGAGCAAGAGCAAGTCGTGTCGTCTCCAGCTCGGTGTGCACTTGATCGGGATCACCATTCCTGTTCACGGGTGTGTATAACACATCCCGAAACGCACTGGTGCCAACTCTCTCTGCAGCCTCTGCTGCTTCCTTGCCGCACTCGCTGCACCGCGATTTCTCGATGAAGACGCCCCCGCCATCATGACAGCTGCGTGCACTCGGCCATCCTCTCCGCCGGGTGCTGCACCGCAGCCCCTGGTCGAGAGCGGATCTTTGACGCACGAGAAGACACGAATCTCCCTGGGATATGCCTCAGGGAAGCTGCTGATGAAGAGGCGATGACTGGCGACCTGCAGCGACACACCGGACGGCAGGGGTTCCCCGGCCCCGTACCGCGCCGAGTAGTCCACTACGTAATCGATTGCCCCACGCCTAAGAATCAGGCCAGAGGCGTGGCTACCGCCTGATGCAGAGGAAAATCCCGTCCGGATCTTCACTCCAGTCGACGCCTCGGTCTGCCCCACGGTGGGCGCCAACTCTCGTCGATATGTGACGGCAGATGCCATGGGGATGGCTAAAGTGAGGGGAAGACACGAGGAAGAAGATGTCGATGGTGCCGGAATCGGGTTGGGCACAAACACGGTAACGGGCACCACGATGTACCCAGGTTCGGGGCTCTCCGTAGAGATAACACCCCTACTCCTGCTTATCTCTTATATATCAATGGAAACGATCTACAAGGACTGCTTCTCTATCTACCCAGGGGAAGGTGAGCGCCGCCGTGGGCAAGGCTCTCTCCTGCTTCCCTGAGGAGTAACTACAAGCAGTGAATGAACTGAGTGACTTGTGAGTAATGGGGCGAATGAGCGGATCGTCCCCCATGCAGGAGGGGTACCCCGGGCTCTTATAGCATGAGCCCGGGGTAAATCGGTAACTTCACTGCTGATTGGGCCCAGCTGTCATCCTCTAATCGGCTGGGGTCCACCGACTGCTCCTCTCCGGGTGATCCGGACCCGACGAGCGGCGGCCCATGCTGTAGACTCGTAGGGCATGATGGTGAACAGTGGAGCTAGGAGGTGCGGTCTTGTCGTCCTGTCCACGGAATCGGCGGAGAGGTCGACACCGCATCTCTGCCAGATCTTCGATGTGACTTGGCTTCTCTGCCACCCCGATCTCTCGGGATTGCGCATTTATGACCTCGTACTTGTACCCGCGACCGATCTCGGGGTAAACTTCCCCAGGGGTAGTAGGTCGTACCAATTGCGCCTGGGCCGACTGGTGCTTCCAGGCAAGGTCGATTGCTCTGGGCAATCGGATGTGCTGATATCCTCCTCGGCCCAGCTGCGGGCCAATCGGATAATTGTCTTGATGATGAAAAGGGTGGACCGGTTGCGCCTGGGCCGACTGCTGGCATTCTGTATGGCTGATTTCCTCGGAGCAATCGGCCGTACGACTGCCCAGGTCGGCCCAGCTGCAGCCCAATCGGTCCATCCTTGTGTCTTGAAAGGTTGCTTTCGCTTGGGTGAGCCTACCCGGGTACCAATCCCCCGACAACCACTATGCTTAATCTCAGGTCAAACTAACTCCATGGTCAAACATTCCCGAGGGTCACCCATCCTAGCACTACTCCAGCCCCAGCACTCTTAACTTCTCGGGTATATTCAACTCCCACTCCAGCTCACCTAGCAGGCACTTGTTGATATATCTATCATATAAATCCTATTGAACCATGTTGATGTCTAGGACCTTGTTGATGTTCATGGGTGTACTAAAATTTTCAATATTTTTTTGAAACTTTCTCGATGGGACCATTAGCATATTTTGAACTTTTAAAAAAATGGAAAATAAAAATAAATTTTATTATTTTTAATTTTTTTTAATGTTACTAGCTAAAATTTTCAACTTTTTTTTTGAAACTTTCCGATTGGTCCTCTAGCCTATTTTGAATTTTTTTTAAAATATTTAAAAAAAATCAATTTTTTTTCTCGTACTAGTGGCGCATTACATACAAAATGCGCCACTACTAAGTTCAATATTTTTTCATTTTTTTTTCTCCAGATCTTGAAATGCCCGTAACTTTATTCCTGTTAGGTTTTTGAGGATTCTAAAAATGTTCAACGGGTTACACCCGATTGAATTTGGTTATAACTTTTCGAGTAGATGATTTTTCATATAAAAAACTTTTTCATCGGAGGTCGTATGCAAAAGTTATGCCCATTTTACAAAATTCTCGAGAGATTTTGCAAAAAAAGTCAAAATTCATATTTGTAAATTTTCCTAACAAGTAGACCACATATCATATGGGAAACTTATTTTATTTTATTTATTTTTGACATTTCTATCATTTTTTCTTTTATTTTTTTTCAAATTGAAAAGGCGTTCCACGGGAGGGGGGGGGGAGGGGGGTATTTGGGAATTTTCCCTCAAAGTTTTTGCTAGTAGTGGCGCATATGCAAGATGCGCCCTTATGGGTAGCGCATTCTGAATGCGGCACTAATTATTCCTTAGGGGTGGCGCATTACCAGAATGCGCCACCCATAAGCTCTTAGGGGTGCCGCATTTCTATAAGGTTCTTAGGGGTGACGCATTTCTCCAAATACGTCACGTATAAGGGGATCCAGGGCTGGCCCACTCTTAGGGGTGGCACATTTTTAAAAATGCTTTTTAAAATGCGCCACCTATAAGAGCTTATGGGTGGCGCATTTTTTACCAGTGCACCACCCCTTACAACATAGTGGCGCATTACATACAAATTCACCACTAATAAGGTTTCCATGTATAGCTATTTCTCTAGTAGTGCTGGCCGTGTGAGCTCACGGCCATGGCGACGGCGGCTCGGGTGGGATTTTTCCCCGGCGACTGCGAGGCGAGGGAGGGGAAATGGGAGGGGGAGGCTGTCCAGGGGGCAGGTGGGGTGACCTTATGGTCAAGGGGGGCACAGGGGAGGTGGGGGAGGCCGACAGGGCGTCGGCCACGGCGAGCTCGCCACGGCGACGGGCAGGTTGGGGATGGGATGGGGGCAGGTGGGGAAGAAGGGGGCCGGGTGGGCTGGGCTAGGCGGGCCTCGCCCCAGGCGAGTTATAGCCTTATTCTTATTTTATTTTCTTTTTGGTTTCTGTCTTTTCTTTGTTTAATTATTTCAATTGCTTCTGCATTTTCATAAATGGTGTTAGGTGTTTTTAAATTAGGGTTACACCCCATACCAGTGATACAAAAAGTTTGGTGGCAATATAAATTCCTTTGCTAATTCTTTTAATTAATAAATACTCAAAGTGGGGTTTTTAAGCTACTGTTGGAATTGTTTGGATTAATTCATGGCTCACAAAAATACCCAAGTTGGTCTAACATTGTTCTATTGATTTTTGGCATTTTAAAAAATTGGTTTCATAATTTTTGGCCATGGTTTAATTTTCCACAATGTTTTTATTTTCATTTAAAAAGGTATAGGGTTTGGGTTTGATTCCAAGTGGTCAAGGCACATGGGGCCTTGGGTTTTTATCACCACACATCATGGATTTGAATATGATCAGAGCAAAGTTTGATTAAGGACAGGGAGCAATAGTGATTAGCAACTGTGATGATCCACAGTGAGAGTGATTACTGTTACAGATACTGAGGGTGTTACAAATCTCCCCCACTACAGGAATTCTCGTCCCGAGAATTTAAGTGGTAGCGAGGAAAAGATCGGGGTATTCATCGCGAAGGCGATCTTCGCGTTCCCAAGTGGCTTCATCTTCAGAATGATTCGATCGCTGAACCTTGAGGAACTTGACGGTCTTGTTGCGGGTTCGACGTTCAGACTGATCGAGAATGCGGCTCGGATGTTCTCGATAAGTCAAGTCTTGTTGCAGCTCAATTAGATCATGTTCCACTTCGCGGATAGTGTCCTTGAAGCAACGACGGAGTTGCGACACGTGGAAGACATCGTGGACTTGGGAGAGGTTCGGCGGCAATTCCAACCGGTATGCCACGGGTCCACTCCTGGAAAGGATATGGAACGGGCCAATGTAGCGAGGAGCCAACTTTCCCTTGATACCGAAGCGATGATTGCCCCTCATGGGAGTGACACGGAGGTAGGCGTATTCACCAGGTTGATAGACCATTTCCTGGTGTTTGCGATCATAATTGCTCTTCTGACGAGACTGAGCGGCCTTGAGATTTTCTTGCACCACGTGAACCTGATCTTCAGCTTGTTGGACAAGATCCGGTCCAAAGTAGGGTCGTTCCCCAGTTCCTGACCAATTCAGGGGGGTTTGACATTTACGTCCGTATAGAACTTCGAAGGGGGTCATCTTCAAGCTAGCTTGATAGCTATTGTTGTACGATAATTCCGCGTACAGGAGAGATTCCTCCCATTTCATGCCGAATGAAAGGACACAAGCGCGAAGCATGTCTTCCAGCACTTGATTAACTCGTTCAACTTGGCCTTGCGACTGGGGGTGCTAAGCGGTGCTGAGAGACAGACGAGTCCCGAAGGCTTCCATTAAACTCTTCCCGTATCGTGAGGTGAAAAGGCTGCCACGGTCTGAACCGATCTGCAGCGGAATACCGTGGAGTGACACAATTCGGGAGATATACAAGTCTGCTAACTGACTAGCAGTGATCTTCTCCTTGACTGGCAGGAAGTGAGCAATCTTGGAGAATCGGTCGATGACGAAAAAGATGGCATCTTTACCTTTCTGCGACTTGGGAATACCGGTGACGAAGTCCATTTCGACTTTGTCCCACTTCCAATCAAGAAGAGGGAGTGGTCGCAACCAGCCAGCAGGTTTCTGATGTCCGGCCTTGACTCGACTGCAAATTTCACATTGGGAAACATATTGGGCGATGTCTTGCTTCATTTAAGGCCACCAGTACCGTTGACGAAGGTCTTTATACATCCTTGTACTGCCAGGGTAGATTGACAAGGGAGAATTATGGGCTTCTTCCATGATATCCGGACCACAGTTAATGATGGCCGGGCTCACAGGAACTACTAATCGGCCCTTGAAGTACACAATATCACCATCATTGGTATCAACGGTAAAAGAGGAGGGCTTTCCTCCTGTGATGTCTAGCTTGATCTTCACATTGTCAGCGTCAAGAGGTTGTCTACTCTTGATGAGGGTGTCAAGGCTTGACTCGAGAACCAGGTTGTTAACGTAACCTTGAGGAACAATCTCGAGGTTCAGCTTGTGAAGCTCTTCATACAGATGTGGTTGCTGTACTTGAACTTCAAGTTCAGAACAGTAAGCTTTGCGGCTCAAGGCATCGGCCATCACATTAGCCTTGCCAGGGGTGTAATGCATATCCATGTTGAAATCGGCTATTGTCTCGAGCCATCTTTGTTGGCAAAGATTCAGGTCTGGCTGAGTAAACAGGTACTTCAGGCTTTGGTGGTCGGTGTAGATCTCAATGCATAAATTACCGACGAGGTAATGTCGCCACATCTTCAATGCATAAATTACCGCTGCCAATTTGAGATCATGTGTTGGATAGTTTTCTTCATGAGAACGCAACTGGAGAGAGCCATAACCAATCACTTTGCGCTCTTGCATTAGGACACAACCTAATCCTTGACGAGACGCATTGCAATATATCACGAAGTCCTTCCGAGTATCAGAGGGAGCAAGCACCGGAGGAGAAGTGAGCTTGTCCTTGAGAGCTTGGAAACTTTCCTAACATTTGTCTATCCACTCAAACTTGACACCTTTGTGAAGCAGATTAGTCAGAGGCTTGGCAATCTTGGAGAAGTTCTCGAAGAAACGGCGGCAATAGCTGGCGAGTCCGAGGAAACTTCTGACTTGCTTGACAGTCTTGGGGGGGCAATCCAGGATAGCCTGAATACGTTCTGGATTAACGGCAATGCCATCCTTGGAAATCACGTGACCAAGTTAGGTCGCTTCGGGAAGCCAGAACTCACACTTAGAATACTTAGCGTAGAGTTTGTGTTCTCGAAGCTTTTTCAGTATAAGACGAAGATGTTCAGCATGCTCTTCTCTATTCTTGGAGTATATCAAGATATCATCCAGATAAACCACGACAAACTTGTCGAGGTATTCCATGAATATATAGTTCATCAACCGGGAGAAAGTGGCTGGGGCATTCGTCAAGCCAAAGGAAATGACGGTGTACTCGTATGAACCATATCGAGTAATGAAGGCGGTCTTCGGAATGTCCTCCTCACGGACCCGGATCTGATGGTAACCCAACCTCAAGTCGAGTTTCGAGAACACCGTAGATCCAGCAAGTTGATCATAAAGATCATTGATATGAGGAAGCGGATACTTGTTCTGTATTGTTGCCTGGTTGATAGGTCGGTAATCTTGGACCAAACAGTTCGTGCCATCACTCTTCTTGACAAAGAGCGAAGGTGCTCCCCAAGAAGAGGAACTGGGCGAATGAATCCTTTCTGAAGTGCCTTGTCGATTTCCTCCTTAAGTTCAAGGAGTTCATGTGGCGGCATCTTGTAAGGACGCTTGGCAATAGGAACAATGCCTGGCTTCAAGTCGATGACGAATTCCACCTCTCTGGTTGGGGGTATTCCCGACAGTTCTTCTGGAATGTACTCAATTCCTTCCAGAGGTGAGACATTCAAAGCATTCATCATAAATACCTGCGTTTCAGCATTATGAGTAATTCGGGTGGTGTGGTTAACAATCTCTCCGGAGGGATGAAAAACTGGGACAGAACTGGTGCCACAATACAGTGCGGCATCGTGGACTTTCAACCAATCCATTCCCAGAATGAGGTCTATGGTGGAAGAAGTCAGGATGATGGGGGAAGCAAGGAATTCAATTCCTTCAATTTCAACGTTGGTTTCGGGCACTATCTTGGTGGTTCGGCATTGGCATATCGGGGTGCGAACAACCATAGGTGGGTTCATCTTTTCCAACGCGAAGTTATGCGACAATGCAAATGCTTCAGACATGAATGAATGCGATGTTCCTGTATCAAATAAAACAGTATCAGGTACAGAATTAACAAGAAGAGTACCCATCATGGTAGCGGGTTGTTCCTGAGCTTATTCAACATTGATGTTGTTAGCATGTCCACGAGCATAGGCAGCAGACCCAGTATTATAGTTGGGGGTCCTGTGGTTGCCACGACCATTTCCGCGGCCAGCGGGGTGAACTACCAGTTGCTTCTGTTTTTGGGGGCACTCCCTGGAAAAATGCCCAGGTTGGCGTCACATGAAGCATAATCCATCCTGAGGATGAAGGGGTGTAGCATTGGGTGGTGGGGGCAGAGCTCTCGGCATCTGCGGTGGCGGAGGAAGACGGGGTGCAGCATAAGACGACCTTGGAGCAGGGACTGGTGAATGGGTCACACTGGTAGGGATCCAGATACGACGCTTCTGTGTTGCGCCCGAAGATGAGCCAACATCACGATAGCGTTTTAGTGAGTTCTTGTGCTCCATCTGGGCAGTATCGACGGTGATAGCCTTGTTCACCATGGTGGCGAAGTTGGCAAAATCATGAACGGCAAGAGCGAGCCTGAGGTATGGATTGAGGACACAATGGAACTTCTGCTGCTTGTGAGCATCAGTGGTGATCTCTTCTTCCGCATAGCGAGAGAGGTTGAGGAACTCGCGCTGATAGGCTTCAACGGTCATGTTGCCCTGAGTGAGGTTGCGGAATTCTTCCCCCTTACGATCCATGATCCCCTGAGGAGTGTAGCGGGCGCGGAAGGCGGACTGAAATTCATCCCAAGTGATGACTTCTCCGACTGGCATTGAACGCTTGTCACTACTAGGGAAATAGCTATACATGGAAAGCTTATTAGTGGCGCATATAACAGGCCATGCGCCACCATCTGTTAGGGGTAGCGCACTGAAATTAATGCGCCACCCATAAGACCTTAGGGGTGGCGCATTATTTCCCAGTGCGCCACCCCTAAGAGTGGGCCAGCCTGGATGATCTTATACGTGGCGCATTTAGTAATATGCGCCACCCCTAAGAACCTTATAGGTGGCGCATTCCCAAAATGTGCCACCCCTAAGAGCTTAGGGGTGGCACATTCTGTAAATGCGCCACCCATAAGGTCCTTAGGGGTGGCGCATTGTGGTAATGCACCACCCATCAGAGCTTAGGGGTGGCGCATTTCACCAATGCGCCACCACTGACTTGCTATATGCGCCACTAAATTCCTAGAGCTGCCCTTATCTACTTCACCCCACCTACCACCTCTCATTCACTCCACACAATTCTCAAACTAGATCCACTCTTCTCACCCTAGATCTATTCGGTTTTCTCCTCCTCCCCACCTCATTTCTTCCATTTATCCATCGATACTTGGCATTACATCTATTTTGTTTCATATTGAAGTAAGTGGACCTCCTCCCAAACTCTTTTGTTCCATTTATGACCCATATACTTTCCTTAATTAGCTTGGGGTTTGTTGTATATGTGAAGCTTGGGTTTGATGTATATGTGAAGCTTGTGGTGGTTTGATGTATATGTGAATCTTATGGTGGTTTGGTGTATATGTGAATCTTATGGTGGTTTGATGTATATGTGAATCTTGAGTGGCCAATGTTTTGCCGAAATGTCGATTCATTTCCGTTTCGGCAAATTTCTGGCGCACTCTCCGCATGCTCCCATGCATTATTAGGGAAGGTCATGCCGATTTTTTCCGGCGACGACTGTGATATATAATTGTGTTGCTCTCTCTGTGCACGCAGGTGATCGACCATGGTCCGCGAGATGTTGAGCGATATCACCGTGGCTAGGTGGATGCAATGTGCGACAAACGACATGCTAAGGAATAATAGGTCGGATATAAGATGTCCGTGTCGGAGATGCAAACTGCATTGCGTGACCGAGCCTGATTCCGGAATATTGCTAAGATACCTGAAGCGTAATGGTTGGATGGATGGCTACACACGATGGATAAGTGATGAAGCTGGTGAGGAGGAGGACGTCAATGGTGGGGCGCCAGTAAATGAGGAAGGGCAACCAGACAACAGCGGCGGGCGAGAAGACGAAGAGCATCCCGTACATGATCATGAAGAAGATGCCGAAGCGGATCATGTAGATCAAGATGCCGGACATGAAGATCAAGATGTCGGACATGATGAGGATTTAAGCTGGGTGCGGGACCCTCATTTTCAAGAGCTGCTTGTCAAAGTGGCGTTTAACGCAAGAGGTGCAGCTAGAGAGAAAGCCAAGATGGCGCAACTCGAGAAAGACGCGATTACGAAATTGTATGAAGGATGCAACGACGGGGATACCCGCTTGAATGTAACACTTGGGGCTATGGAGATGAAGGAAAAACACAAATGGACCGACGAAAGCTTCGATGATAACATGGCATTCTGGAACGATCGTCTTCCGAAGGGCAACACGTGCCCAACTAGTATCGCTGAGGACAAGAAAGTCCTTTTCCCTCTCGATCTTCCACACGTTAAATACCATGTCTGCATAAATGATTGCATGATCTATTGGGCTGAGGACGAAGATAAAACCACATGTTTGGTGTGCGGTGTTAGTCGATACAAGAGAGGGAAGAAAGTTCCTAGAAAAGTGGTATGGTACTTTCCGATCACTCCTCGTCTGCAGAGGTATTTTGTAGATCCCGAGGAAGCAATGCTCATGACGTGGCACGCGGATAGAAAGAAACTAAAAGAGGATGACCCGAACCCGGATCCGGAAAAGGTGGACATGCTGAGGAACCCTTCAGATGGTAGCCAATGGACTGCGTTGGACCTCGAATAACCAGATTTTGGGAAAGAACCAAGGAACCTCGGGATTGGTGTGAGCGCCGATGGAGTCAATCCATTTGGCGGCCAGAGCAGCACACACAGTACATGGCCCATTTTTGTATGCATATACAACCTTCCCCCCTGGAAGTGCATGAAGAAAAAGTACATAACAATGTGTATGCTAGTTCAAGGGCCGAAACAACCAGGTACGGACATCAATCTATATCTGCAGCTGTTGAAAGAGGAGCTAGAAACATTATGGAAAGACGGAGTCAATACGTGGGACGCCGCGGCAAAAGAATATTTCCCAATGAAAGTCGCGGTGATCACGACCGTGCACGACTATCTCGGATACGGATATTTGTCAGGGCAGGTGGTCCAATGATTCTGTGCATGCGGTAGGTGCATGGAAAATACAACGTACCGCCAGCTACCAAAAGATCCCTGATCTTCAAAAACTGTGTTCCAGGGGTCTCGGAGGTGGCTTCCCAAGAAACACGCGTGGATAAAACAGTGACATCTGTTCGATGGAAGCGAGGAGCTCCGAGCACCGCCAGCTCGAAGGATCGGCAAAGAAATCGACAACTTGCTGAAAACTTGGAAAGAGTGCCCCGCGCCGGGAAAGAAAAAAAAGAAGACTCAGCCATTGATGAGGGTATGGAAAGCGAGGTCTGTTTTCTGGGATTTGGAATACTGGTGTCTCCTCCGCAGTCCTCATAGCCTTGATCTTATGCATATCACAAAGAACGTGTGCGAGAGCTTCTTTGGCACGCTGCCCAACATGCCGAAGAAGACCAAGGACGGGAAAAAAGCAAGGAATGACTTGAAATTTATGGGCATCAGGAGGGAACTTCACCCCCCTAGTGACGACGATGATGAGCCAGAGGAGGAACAGGATACGGAAACGCAAAACTCTCGAAAACAAAAAAGGGCGACCAAGAAGAAGACCGATATTGATCACTGCCCCCCGGCATGCTTCACTCTGTGCGAGGAGGAGATCAAGCGGTTTATCCACTGCCTCATAGGAGTAAAATTTCCGAACGGCTATGCGGGGAAGATAAGAAGACACCTAGACGAGGCGAAGCAGGGTTTCAGAGGGATGATATCTCACGACTGTGTCGTGCTGATGACGCAGATTCTCCCGGTTGTGATGCGAGGGATAATGGACGAGCACATCCGTAAAACATTGTTTGGCCTTTGCAACTTTTTTGACGTCATCTCCCGGAAGTCGATTTGCGCTACGCAACTCAAAAGGCTACAGGAGGAGATCGTGCTCATACTATTCGAGCTTGAGATCTATTTCCCGCCCGCGTTCTTCGACATTATGGTGCATCTGCTGATCCACGTCGTGCAGGATATCGTCCAACTCGGGCCTGCGTTTCTGCGTAGCATGATGCCGTTCGAAAGGATGAATGGACACATCAAAAAATACATTCGTAACAGGTCCCGTCCAGATGCAAGCATAGCGAAGGGCTTTCTAACCGAAGAGTGCATCTCATTTTGCACGAATTATCTCAACACCGAGAACACTGTTGGTCTGGCCGTCAACAAGCACTTTGGCAGGACCGATGGGTGTGGTCACCACGAGGGAAGCCGCGCAATGCATGTCAACGTTGACGGTCGAGACATCGACTTTGAAAGAGCAAGCCTAGTCGTGCTACAACACATCCAGCTGGTCTATCCTTGGATAGTAAAGCACAAGGATTTAATCAGGAATAAGTACAGTGACCAGGGCCTGCAGATAAAAGACCGAGATCCACGACTAATCAAAGAGCACAACTCCGGTTTCATGACTTGGTTCAGGGACGAGCTTCGTGCTAATCCCCCGCGAAGGAACGATTCCGAGGACGAAAAGATGATATTCACCTTGTCACAGGGTGCCGCACGCAACCTGATGACCTATCAAGTGTATGATATCAACGGCTACACATTCAACACGGAGGAAAAGGAAAATAACTGCGATTACCAGAACTCAGGGGTAACGGGGATATTCTACACCGATGACGTCAAGGAAAGATTCTATGGAAGGATCGAGGACATATGGGAGCTCGACTACTGTGGAGAGAAGGTGTCGATGTTCCGTGTGAGATGGGCCAAGAGCGTCGTAAAAGAAGACCGGTACTTCACCACCATGGTTATACCCGAAGCCAAATCCAAGTCTGCGGGCGCAAACGTCACCGCGAAAAATGAGCCATGGGTACTGTCTAGCCAAGTGGACCAATGCTTCTTCATTACCGACCCATCAAAGCCGAGCCGCGTTGTACTGAGTAGAGGCAAAAGAAACATCATCGGAATGGATGGAGTCGCCAACGAGAAAGACTTTGACAAGTACGGCGACCCGAAGATGGAGGATGACTACGCCGCTCAGGATACATACACCACAACCCTACCGAAGAAAGGTCTCCTCCTGTTCAAGAGGAAAAGTGAAGGCGTCCCGGGCCTAAATTATTCAACCACGACAAAGAAGGGCAAGAATAAGATCGTGAGGAAACGATAGCTAGATAGATAGCTCCAAATTTAAGAAAAATATTTTGCAATTCATGATCACTTTGTGTATGCATGGATTTAATATGCACTTTGTTGTTGTTTGTTGGTGTTGCTGCTTGTGCTTGCTCCCCTCTCACATTACACCTAATATTTTGTTAAAGATTTTCCTTGTTTGCATCTACTTCATGACTCCACCTACATATTATAACCATCAGGGGCCTGTGTTTTCATCATAATTGTTACGCCACTAAGTTCATTCATAATGTGACAAGGCATGTGACAAGACATGTTTAATTAAAAAATAAACATGTCATAATGTGACAAGGCATGTGACAAGGCATATTATAACCACCTACATATACTCCAAAAAGAAGAAATGGAAATATTCATTCATAATGTGACAAGGCAAGTTTTATGAAAAAATAATTGAAGAAAAAAAATTAAAAAATGCTTAGGGGTGGCGCATATTGCCCAAATGCGCCACTAAGTTTTCTTATGCGCGGCGCATCTAGATGATATGCGCCACCAAAAGTTTTCTTATGTGTGGCGCATTTCGCCAAAATGCGCCACGCATAAGAGACCTTATGTGTGGCGCATTTCAGCAAAATGCGCCACCCCTAAGCTTTAACCTCCATCACCCACCTCCCCTTGCCCGTGCCCACACCCATTCGATCCCCACCGGCCAACCGCACTCGTCGCCGCCGACCGCCACCGGAGCCACCCCCGCCGTTCGAGCCCCCCTTTCCGACCACCGACCTCGCCACCACCGGAGCTGCCACCCCGGAGCCCCGCGACGCTACCGGAGCCGCCACCACCGGAGCCCCTGTGACGCCACCGGAGCCGCCACCCCAACGCCCCCGAGGTGAGCACGGCGCCGACCCCTTCATCTCCATCCACCCCGGCGCCGACCCCCTGCTCCCCTGTCCCCATGGCTAGGGTTGTTGCTGCTGCTGCTCAATTTGGTTTGGTGCTGCTGCTGACTTAGGTCAATTTGGTGGTTCTGCTGCTGAATTTGATGGTTCTGCTCCTGCTTAATTTGGTCAATTTTGTGGTTCGGGGGTACTGAAATTTCATGGCCTCATTTTGTGAGTGAGTTATGTTGTGAGACATTTTTTTCTGCTGGTTATGATCATGATGCAGTAGAAATGGTGTAGATCCTGAGACAATACAAGTTGTGTGCATAGATAGATATTTCAGTTCAATTTGAATAAAGAAACGTTTTTCATTATGGGATAGAGGCAGTAGTTTGCTCACCTAAACCTAACCGAAGTAGTCGAATCGAAGCAAATATGTGTGGATTTCCTATTCCTATGATGCTAATTTCTCCTAGCTCTTCATGGACAGAGAACCTCTGTCAGAACCCTCTGTTAGGTAATGTGCTAGGATCAAAGTCATCTTGCATCATGTTAAAAATTTCAAAAGAAGTCATTGAAATCAAATTCAAAAGCAAAATGGGAGAAGGACCCCCCCTCCCCCAGATGAATTAATTCAAAAGGCCAGATAAAAATCTTCTCCAAAAATTCATGTTAGATTTTTGAAAAGTCTTATAAATGAGTGTGATCACATATCAAGTGATGTGGGACCCACCCCATGCTCATGGATTTTTCAAATATTCAAACAGTGCCTTGGAATTAATCAAATACCCCTATTTGATTTAAAGTTCAAATTATTTGAATTTTAAAAATGTTCAAAATTTATAAGTGGCTAGTATATTATTTTTTGAAGCCATATAAACATTATGAGCATTTATTAAAATGGTTTGCTAATTTTTTTAGCTAGCCAAAACAAATGACAGAAAAGAAAAACAGAAAAAGAAAAGGAAAAACCTTACCTAGCGCCCAGGCGAGAGCAGCCCAGCCAGCCCACCCGGCCCACCAGGGGCAGCAGGGTCTTCTTCCCCCTCCCGCACCTCCAAGCTGCTCGGTGGAATGCCACCGAGCTAGCCGTGCACGTCGCCGCCTCTCCAGACGCCACCTGCCCCTCCCGCGCCTTCTAGCCACGCCTGGAGACGCCTCTCGGCCGTCCCGTTCCATTCCCCCCCCCCCTCCAGAGCTTCTTCCCCTCCTCCTACGCTCGATTTCGTCGCCGCCCGAGGACCGCCGTGGAGCACGCCGCCGAGTCCACACAGCCACCGTCATCCCCGAGCCGCGCCACCGTGTCCAGAAGAACCGCAGCAGAAATCTTCGCCGTTCCCCCCAGTCAATCGAGCCCGAGCGCCTCAGCAGACGACACCAGCTTCATCTTCAAGCTCCGGCCGTCGGGAAGCTCCATCGTCAATTGCTCCGCCGCCTAAGCCTCTCCGGCCTCGCCGTCACTTCCAGAAGCACCAGGGTGAGCTTCTGCTTCACCCAAACTATATCACGGCCACCCCCTTCCTCCCTATCGCGATCCGCCATGGATCCCGAGCTTACTCGCCGCCATGGTTGAGCTAGAGCTCGCCCGCGTGCTCCCCACGGTGCCCCAGTGCGCGCGTTTGACTCACGGGCGTTCTAGCTTTCGAACGCGCCAAGTCCCAGCTCAAGCTGTGCCCCCTAGCCTCGTCTACGACCTCGCCGGTTCTCTGCTTCCGCCGGAGTAGTCGCCGCCGTCCCTCTCGACCTCCCTGTGACCCCCAGATGCACCCATTCGACACGCGGGAGCTTGAGCTGCGTGCTGGTACCTTCCCCGTAGCCTCCCGTGCCCCGCAACCCTTTCCGGTGAGTCGCCGCCGCGTCTGTCAGCCAACTTTTTGGTTGGGCCTCGTTTCGGTCTTGCGGAGGAATGGCCGGATCCGGATCCGGAGGGCTAAAAGAAGAAAGAGTGTTAATATATGCATGTACATATACAACTGCATTTTAATTAACAACATTTTAATCAACCTCGCCGGTGTTTCGAGATTAAAGGTTCCGCCGGAGGCGGAGCCGGAGCCGACTTGTCTCCCGTTCGATGCTCTTCTCGGTGGAGAGACTCGTCTCCCTCACCGGAATCGTTCAGAAACCGGCGGGTGACATCTTGACCTTCGTTGTCGTTGATTATATCGTGAAGCAAGTTTTCCTCATTTTCATCTCTATGAAATATTGGTTCCATAGTATCTGCAAATTAAGAATTGCAAGCTATTATAATGCAAATAATCAAATGAAAATAAGCATATGGGGGCGCGCGCGGTGTCGATATGTGTTGCGTCGCGTGAATGGGAAGGAAGAAGGAGGATGAATGGGGCGCGCGCGGTGTCGATATGTGTGTTGCGTCACCGAGGAGGGAGGGTTTAGGGTTTAGGGTTTAGGTACGGCAGCGACTGCCAAACCTTGCCTTCTAGCTAGCACCGCCCCTGGCCGCGTGTCAATCTTGTGGTGAACGTGGCGTCTTGTTACTCTTGACGTGTCCACTTGTTGTCTGCCACAAAACCCGCGCGAAAATTGTGACTTAGACTCCACACACGAGTTAAAACACCTCTTCAGGATTCATTTGACTAACTAGCAATCACCATTTTGCTATTTTTCTTGTTTGCTTAAAAACTCGTGATTTCTGGAAAGTCAAAACTAGTGTACAACAGGGGGTTTGCCACTAGGCTCCAGTTGCCCTCTCTGAGGACAAATCCTGATTGACAAAAAGAATTCTGCAAACTCTTCCCCACCGGATGACAAATCGTAAACTAACCTTTAAGTTACAAAAAATTCTGAAAAAAATACACAAGTACAAACTGTTCTATACTACTACGTATTGTACATGTTTGTAAAGTTTCATGATGTGTGCTAAAAGAAATCATGAGGAGGAATGAGGAGGAGAGCTCACCGAGGAGGGAGGCCGGCGTCGGGGTGGCGTGGAGGCCGTGGAGGAGGGCCGGCGTCGGGGGTGAGGAGGAGGCTGGCGTCGGGGGCGGCGTGGAGGGGCTGGCGTAGAGCAGTAGAGTCTACCGGAGATTAAAGGGGGAAGAAACAGTAAATACACAACAAGCATAACAAACAATACAAGACAAGACAGATGAAATGCAAACGTTGATCTAACGCAGTACGATGCAATAAGCTCGGAGCTGGAATTCATCCGGGGATGGAATACCGGCTCCGGGGTGATTACCGGACAGGGTGTCCGGAGGGGGGAAAATCAAGCCGGGGGTGTCGTGGACATCCGACACGCGTGTGGGTTGTGTATCCGGGGTAGTTGATCTATTCCGAACAACTTTCGTGTTCGAAATAAATTGATCCGGGTACTGTAGCAGTACCGGACAATTCATCGGACAGACGGTCCGGAGGGGGGATGTTCAATGTTCGGTATGTTAGGGGGGTGTGGTAGACAAACAGAAACCGTATTCGTATTCGTTGAATTTTTCTGAGCAACTTTCATGTATAAATTATTTTAATCCGGGTTACGGATTAAAAGATATTAATTTATTTAGTTTAATACAATATTTAAATCATTTAAATCATTTCTCTATTTAATAATTCTTTTATTAATTATTAAATCAATTAATAATTTATTTTCATTAACTGACCAGTGGGTCCCATTGGTCAGTGACACAGTTAACAAATAAATTAATTAATTCTAATTAATCAGTGGGGGGACCCACATGTAAGTCTAACCTATATTTTAATTAAACATCTAATCAAACTAATTACTGGGCAGGGCCCACATGTCATAGGGTGGGGGGTTATTTATCTATTTGTTTTAATCTTGACAGATGATTAAGGGGCACTGGCCCACTGGTCAGGGGGGGTTAGGGGGTGGTTAACTGCTAACCACGGGCTGACAAGGGGGGCCCGCACAGTCAGTGACTGGGGACGGTTGCCGGCATTGAGGAACTACGGCGAGGTGGCGTCTGGGCGATGCCGGGCATGGGAGGGGGTGTGTGGGGGCTTAATCGGACGAGGAGGCTGTCGCGGTTCATTTGGTGGCGGTGGCGTCGTCGGAGACTCGCCGAAGCGACGTCGGCGACGAGGGGTGGCGGCAGTGGTCTTCGGACCTCGACGGGGGCGAGGCTACGGTGGGGTTCCGCGAGCGTGCGAAGGCTAGGCGCGTGCGGGAGGAAACCAGGAGCACTCCCGTGCTATTGGTGTGCACTGGGACGGCCCGGAGCGACGGCTACTTCGAAGGCCGCGGCGGCCGGAGCAGGCCCGCGGTGAGGACGACGACCGCGGGGTCCAAAACGAGCGGGGGAGGGGGCAAATTGGGCGCGGGCTAACCGAGGAGCACGTCGTGGTGGCAATGGGCTCGGTGGGGGGCTGCAGTCGCCGGAATTTGTCGTCGTTCCCGCCGGAGCCGAAGACGACGTCGGCGTCGATTCGCTGTGCAAGAGTGCTCCGGGCACGGCTTCCTCTCCGAGGTGGCGTAGACGAAGACGGGGGCATCGAATCGGCGGGCAGCCTTCCGGCGTCGACGGCGAATTCCGCGCGGAAGAAGAAGAGGTTGGGGGATTTGGTGGAGTTGCGGGAGGAAGAAGAGGTTGCGCGTATTATAGTAAGGGTCATGGGTCCCGGTTGGTAGCACCAACCGGGACCAAAGACTCAACGGTTCCGGTTGGTGCTACTAACCAGGATCGTTGGCCTGGGCGGGGAGGGGCGTGGTGCTGCCACGTAGCACCAGGGTTATCGATCCCGGTTGGTAGCACCAACCGGGACCGTTGAGTCTTTGGTCCCGGTTGGTGATACCAACCGGGATCGTTGACCCTTTTATGCAATGTTTCGGCTTCCCGCCATTTTCAAATTTACTTTCTTTTTTAATTAGTTAGGTGTTTCAATTTAAAATGATTTTTTGTTTGGAATTTGAAAAAACATTTAACAGCAAAAGTGCTTCAATTTAATTAACTAATCCAAAACCATTTTTTGTTTTGAAAAATATTTTTTTAACTATACAACTTTACTATTTTCAAATATTTGCTCTTTATTTTTGAACTACAAGTGCTTGATAGATTGCTTTTTATTTTTTCAAAAAAACATTTCCAAGTGCACAAGTACTCATTTCATCAGAGATCTACAAAGAGTTTTGCAAGATTCCACACCTAGCTATCACCGGCCATGCCCCCCTCCACCGTTTTGACCGCATTTTGAAATCGGTGCTTAAACAATTAAAAAAAATCAAAAATATATAAAACCTTCGCGTTGCATCCTAATTTATGTCCTAGTAACCATACAAACCAACAAACTTGGAATAATACAAATCTATTAAAAAAGTCTTCTCAAAATGGGCTATCGAGTATGAAGGTTCATGGCTTCCAAACCAAATGGCCGAAGTTATAGCTAATTTGAAATGATAGTTTCCCCAAATGATCTCATATTTTTCATATGCGTGTATATTTGAATGGCCAACAAGTTTACCAAAGGAAGTTTTCATTTCCGTTGCACGAAAAATCCATTTTTCATTTTCCGAGTGCCGAAAGTAGGGTCTTTTTGTGAAGGATCTACCAAATATTTGATGTCAATTTGAACCAACCCATTTTTGTATTATACTAGACCATATTTTATTAACAATTTACAAAAGTTTCTATGTAAAATGTTTCTTATGCACCTCTGCTGAAAAAGACAAATTGCCGCCAATTAAGCTGGAACGGGGTGAAATTTGAACTACAAGTGCTTGATAGATTGCTCTTTATTTTTTCAAAAAAACATTTCCAAGTGCACAACTACTCATTTCATCAGAGATCTACAAAGAGTTTTGCAAGATTCCACACCTAGCTATCACCGGCAATGCCCCCCCTCCCCCGTTTTGACCGCATTTTGAAATCGGTGCTTAAAAAATTCAAAAAAATCAAAAATATATAAAACCTTCGCGTTGCATCCTAATTTATGTCCTAGTAACCATAAAAACCAACAAACTTGGAATAATGCAAATCTATTAAAATAGTCTTCTCAAAATGGGCTATCGAGTATGAAGGTTCATGGCTTCCAAGCCAAATGGCCGAAGTTATAGCTAATTTGAAATGATAGTTTCCCCAAATGACCTCATATTTTGCATATGTGTGTATATTTGAATGGCCAACAAGTTTGCCAAATGAAGTTTTCATTTCCGTTGCACGAAAAATCCATTTTTCATTTTCCGAGTGCCGAAAGTAGGGTCTTTTTGTGAAGGATCTACCAAATATTTGATGTCAATTTGAACCAACCCATTTTTGTATTATACTAGACCATATTTTATTAACAATTTACAAAAGTTTCTATGTAAAATGTTTCTTATGCACCTCTGCTGAAAAAGACAAATTGCCGCCAATTCAGTTGGAACGGGGTGAAATTTGAACTACAAGTGCTTGATAAATTGCTCTTTATTTTTTCAAAAAAACATTTCCAAGTGCACAAGTACTCATTTCTTCAGAGATCTACAAAGAGTTTTGCAAGATTCCGCACCTAGCTATCACTGGCCATGCCCCCCTCCCCCATTTTGACCGCATTTTGAAATCGGTGCTTAAACAATTCAAAAAAAATCAAAACAATATAAACCTCCGCGTTGCATCCTAATTTATGTCCTAGTAACCATACAAACCAACAAACTTGGAATAATGCAAATCTATTAAAAAAGTCAAAATGGGCTATCGAGTATGAAGGTTCATGGCTTTCAAGCCAAATGGCCGAAGTTATAGCTAATTTGAAATGATAGTTTCCCCAAATGATCTCATATTTTGCATATGTGTATATATTTGAATGGCCAACAAGTTTGCCAAAGGAAGTTTTCATTTCCGTTGCACGAAAAATCCATTTTTCATTTTCCGAGTGCCGAAAGTAGGGTCTTTTTGTGAAGGATCTACCAAATATTTGATGTCAATTTGAACCAACCCATTTTTGTATTATACTAGACCATATTTTATTAACAATTTACAAAATTTTCTATGTAAAATGTTTCTTATGCACCTCTGCTGAAAAAGAAAAATTGCCGCCAATTCAGTTGGAACGGGGTGAAATTTGAACTACAAGTGCTTGATAGATTGCTCTTTATTTTTTCAAAAAAACATTTCCATGTGCACAAGTACTCATTTCATCAGAGATCTACAAAGAGTTTTGCAAGATTCCACACCTAGCTATCACCGGCCATGCCCCCCCCTCCCCCGTTTTGACCGCATTTTGAAATTGGAAAGCACTACAATTGGAAAGCATCATGTTCAAACTTGGCTAATTGCAAACATCACAAAAAAATCACCAATGGTTCAATACATTATTACACATCACTTGTTTCCTACATTGCTTATGATCGCTTCTTGGGCCGTAACCACGGAGCATCTTCATTGCTTAATGGGATAGTTGGGTCAGTTTTCACTGTGAATGGAGGAATTTCATGAAACTTATCGTAATCTTCGGACATGTCTGTCTTGTCCTCGACTCCCACGATGTTTCTTTTTCCTGAAAGAACTATGTGACGCCTGGGCTCATTGTCTGATGTATTCGTATCCTTGTTTTTCCTTTTTTCGGTCTAGAAGACATGTCCTTCACATAGAAAACCTGAGCCACATCTTTGCCAAGGACGAATGGTTCGTCTGTGTGACCAAGATTCTTGAGATCCACTGTTGTCATTCCGTACAGCTGGTCGACCTTTACACCATCTACATTCATGTTGATCCAACTGCACCGAAACAAAGGGACCTTAAAAGTAGGTCCATAGTCAAGTTCCCATATCTCATCTATGTAACCATAGTATGTGTCCTTTGTACCATCCTCGTTTGTTGCATCAAAGCGGACACCACTTTTTTGGTTGGTGCTCTTCTTATCTTGGGCGACCGTGTAAAATGTATTCCCATTTATCTCGTACCCTTGGAAAGTCAATACAGTCTCAGACGGTGTCGCGGCCAGCAAGTAGAGTTGATTTCCAATAGTGGTGTCATGCATGAGACGTAATTGCAACCAAGTGCCGAAAGTCTCCATGTGTTTGACTTGAATCCATTGGTCATCCTCCCCCGGGAACTTGGAGCGTAGAACATTCTTGTGTTCCTCGATATACGGTTGGACGAAGATAGAACTTTGTAGAACTGTGTAGTGTGCTTGAGTCAAAGAATGCCCGTCCTGAAATATCTTTGCTTTCTTTCCTAGCGTTCCTTTTCCACTCAGTCTCCCCTCATACCGCGATTCAGGAACACCAATCGGCTTAAGGTCAGGAATAAAGTCAACACAGAACTCAATGACCTCCTCTGTTCCATAGCCATTGGAGATGCTTCCTTCTGGCCTTGCACGGTTACGAACATATTTCTTTAAAACTCCCATGAACCTCTCGAAGGGGAACATATTGTGTAGAAATACAGGACCTAGAATGGAAATCTCGTCGACCAGGTGAACCAGCAGATGCGTCATAATATTGAAGAAGGACGGGGGGAACACCAACTCAAAACTGACGAGACATTGGACCACATCCTTCTGTAGCCTTTCCAGACTTGCATGATCGATTACCTTCTGAGATATTGCATTGAGAAATGCACATAGCTTCACAATGGGTACTCTAACATTTTCTGGTAGAAGCCCCCGCAATGAAACCAGAAGCAACTGCGTCATAATCACGTGGAAATCATGACACTTGAGGTTCTAGAATTTTTTCTCTGCCATATTTATTATTCCCTTTATATTTGACGAGAAGCCTGCCGGGACCTTGATACTTCTAAGGCATTCAAAAAAGATTTCCTTCTCTGCTTTGGTAAGAGCGTAGCTGCTTAGACGTTGTTTATCAGTATGCCTGTGGTATGGGTCTTTCATACGTTGCTGGTCCTCTCGTGCTTCTGGTGTATCTTTTGACTTCCCATACACGCCCAGGAACCCTAGCAGGTTCACGCAAAGATTCTTCGTCACGTGCATCACGTCGATTGAAGAACGGACCTCTAGGTCTACCCAATAGGGTAGCTCCCAAAATATAGATTTCTTCTTCCACATGGCCGCGTGTCCGGTAACGGCGTCTTTCGAAACAGATTGACTGCCAGGACCCTTTCCAAAGATTACTTCTAGGTCATTCACCATACAAAATACATCAGCACCTTTAGGGAGCTTAGGCTTTTTCCGGTGATCTGCCTCACCGTTGAAATGCTTGCCTTTCTTTCTCATGATATGATTGGGCGGCAGAAATTGACAACACCCCAGGTACACAACCTTCTTACATTTATCCAAATATATACCTTTAGTCTTATCTAAACAGTGCGTGCATGCATTGTATCCCTTGTCTGACTGTCCTGAAATGTTACTAAGAGTGGGCCAATCATTGATGGTTACGAAAAGCAATGCTCGCAGGTCAAATTCCTCCTGTTTGTCCTCATCCCACACGCGTACACCTGGTTTGGCCCACAGCTCCAAAAGTTCATCGACTAATGGCCTTAGGTACACATCAATGTCGTTGGCGGGTTGCCTCGGTCCTTGGATGAGCACTGGCATCATGAAGAACTTCCGCTTCATGCACACCCAAGGAGGAAGGTTGTAGATACATAGAGTCACAGGCCAGGTGTTGTGACTGCAGCTCTGCTCTCCAAAAGGGTTCATGCCATCTGTACTTAGACCAAACCATAAGTTTCTTGCTTCATCTGTAAAGTCTGAGTGGCTTCTCTCGATTTTTCTCCACTGCGACCCATCAGCGGGGTGTCTCAACTTCCTGTCTTTCTTACGGTCTTCTTTGTGCCATCGCAGCAACCTGGCATGCTCCTTGTTTCTGAACAGATGTTTCAACCGTGGTATTATAGGAGCATACCACATAACCTTAGCAGGAACCCTCTTCCTCGGGGGCTCGTCATCTCCCTCAGCATCACCAGGGTCATCTTGTCTGATCTTGTACCGACTCGCAGTGCATACCGGGCATTTATCCATACTCTCGTACTTTTCACCGCGGTACAGGATGCAGTCTTTAATGCATGCATGTATCTTCTGCACATCTAATCCTAGAGGGCAGATAACCTTCTTTTCTTCGTGTGTTGTCGCGGGCAATTCGTTATCCGGTGGAAGCTTCGACTTCATTATTTGCATTAACTTCTCAAATCCGGTGTCAGAACAACCAAAATCTGCCTTCCATTTCAACAGTTCCAGTGTGGTACCGAGCTTTGTGCTGCCATCTTCGCAATTTGGGTACAAGGGCTTTTTGTGATCCTCTAGCATGGTCTCCAACTTCTCCTTCTCTTTTCCTGTTTCACAGTCTCGCTTTGCATCAGAGATGACCCGACCAAGACCATCAGCGGTCTCATCCGATTCCCGTTGTTCTTCTTCATTGTCACCTCGAGGAGCTCCATCTTCTTCATTGTCTTCCATTGCAGTGTCACCGAATTCTTCAGGGGACATAGGATAGCTATCATCATCCTCCTCTTCTTCATTGTCTTCGTGCCTAACCCCTCTTTCTCAGTGCTTGGACCAACAATAATATCCGGGAATGAAACCTCTCCGAAGCAGGTGGCCTTGAAGTGTTCTCGAGGAAGAGTACTCCGCCACGTTCCGACAGTCAATACAGGGACAAGGCATAAAATTATCCACTTTGTTTGCATTAGCCACATCGAGAAATGTATGCAGGTTTGTAATAAACTCGGACCCGCGTCGATCGCTGTACATCCATCGCATCCGTGCTTCGATCTGCGTCATATAATTAACCATTACAATAACTTCGTGAATACTGAAAAGACCACTATATATGCACACGTGCAGTATTTTTGTATCAGTTACAGATGGAGAAGATAATGTTGCTAACCTCGGCCGAGGATACGGTGTTCTGAGGACCTAACTGTGGCTCGGACATTTCGTCGAACACCTGGTGTGCAATCAAAGGAAAAAATTCTAGCACCCACCCCACCCCAACACACAATCCTGAAATTTTTTGAGGCAAAATGGCAAAGTGATGGCAGGGGGCTTATATAGCCAGGGCAACGGTCCCGGTTTTTGCCAAAAACCGGGACCAATGCCTCGCAGTGCGCCACGTGTTGGTCGCCAGAGCATTGGTCCCGGTTTGTGGCAACAACCGGGACCGTTGCCCCACATGAACCGGGACCTTTGCCCTGTACAGACGAACCGGGACCGTTGCGTGGCATCGGTCCCGGTTCTGGAATGAACCGGGAGCGATGCCGTTTTTGGGCTGGACGAAAGGGGGGTCTGGCCACTAGTGCAGGATCGTGGGAATGAACAGGAGGAAGGCAACCTTCCACCCCCACCCATGATGGCTCAGGTTCTAATGGAGGTTAAGAGGAACCGCCGAGACTCTCACCATTTGCTGGAGGTCATTGCCCGCAACACCACTCAGCAGCGCAACGAGTTGGTGTCTCTGAACGACTTCATCCGGCTTCATCCCCCGGTTTTCAGTTACTCCACCGAGCCCCTTGACGCCGATGACTGGCTTCGCAGCATCGAGAGGAAGCTCCAAGCAGGCCATGTTGCAGATGGCGACAAGGTCAGCTATGCCACCTATCACCTCGAGGGTGCAGCTAGCTCTTGGTGGGAGAACTTCCTGAACATGCGTCCCGTTGGACCGCCCACATCTTGGGATGAATTCAGCACTTCTTTCCGCGAGCACCACATTCCAAAGGGTCTTATGGACCGCAAGCGCGAGGAGTTCTGCAACCTCACCCAAGGCAGTAGGACCATTGACAAGTTTAGTCGTGAGTTCAACCGACTGGCTCGTTATGCTACTGAAGAAGTCTCCACCGACGCAAAGAAGCAAGAGAGGTTCCATCGTGGAATCAATTCCGGACTCCGTCGTGAGCTCAACCTGCATGACTTTTCCACATTCCAGGTCCTTGTCAACAAGGCCATCAAGGCAGAGGACATGAACACCCCCAATGACTTCCGCAAACACCCTAGAGACGATGGTTCATCCAGTTCAGGCTCCCAGAAACGCAAGATCTGTATCCCCAACAGTATGTTCCGCCAGAACAACCCACCGAGGCCATCCTATGTGGCACCTCGTCCCCCAACTCAGTTCCACCCAGCTCCACCAAACAACCCAGCTCCACGCACCGTCTTTGGAGCCTGTTACAAGTGTGGTCAGGCAGGCCACTACTCCCGTGAGTGTCCCCAGAACCAGCTCCAGAATCAAAATGCTCCACCCCGTGCCGGAGGCAACAACAATGGTCGTGGCAAGCCACCCCAGAAGGTCTACACCACCAAACCCACTCCTCCCGCCACTCGTGGACGTGTGAACCAGATTGCCGCCGAAGAGACTCACGACACCACTGACATCATTCTTGGTACACTCCCAGTCAATTATGTTCCTACTTCCTTTCTTTTCAACCCAGGAGCATCTCATTCATTCATGTCGGAAAGTTATGCACTTCTTCATGAGTTATCTTTTGTTGAATTGTCCACCCCCATGATTATTCAAACTCCAGGGTCAAGATGGCAAACTAATAGAGTAAGCCATGGTAATCAAATTGCAATTGAGGGTTTAGTATTCCTTGCTTCACTCATAGCCCTCAAGTCTTCAGACATTGATGTCATCCTTGGCATGGATTGGCTATCAAGACAGAATGCCTACCTTGATTGCAAAGGCAAATCAGTGAAACTCACCCACCCTTCAGGCAAGACCGTCAACTACACCTCACCCAGAACAAGAACCCAAGTGCATTCTTTGAATGTACTTCCCCTTCCCGACCTTGAAGATGTTCCGGTGGTTCGTGACTTCCCGGATGTCTTTCCTGAAGAGCTGTCGGGCATGCCACCCGACAGATGTGTAGAGTTTATAGTGGAGCTTGTGCCAGGAACCGCACCAATTTCTAGACGCCCATACAAAATGGCCCCACGTGAGTTAGCTGAGCTTAAAACCCAACTGGAAGCTTTGTTGGAAAAAGGCTTCATCCGCCCTAGCTCATCGCCATGGGGTTTCCCCGTTCTGTTCGTAACGAAGAAAGATGGAACAGAAAGGATGTGCGTAGACTATCGCCCACTAAATTTAGCGACGATAAAGAACAAGTACCCACTGCCCAGGATCAATGATCTTTATGATCAACTTGTAGGATCCTCTTTCTTCTCCAAGATGGATTTGAGATTGGGTTATCATCAAATCAAGATCCGAAACGAGGACATTCGCAAAACGCCATTTACTACTTGTTATGGTCTTTACGGGTACACCGTCATGTCCTTTGGTTTAACCAATGCCCCCGCCACTTTCTCACGCATGATGAATTCGATCTTCATGGAGTACTTGGATAAATTTGTTGTAGTTTATCTCGATGACATTCTCATCTACTCGAAGAACGAAGAAGAACATGTCGAACACCTAAGGCTGGTATTGATGAAACTTAGAGAGCACCGCCTGTATGCTAAATTCTCCAAGTGTGAATTTTGGCTACCAGAAGTGACCTACTTAGGCCACGTGATTTCTGCAAAAGGCATTGCTGTGAATCCCGAGAGAGTTCAGGCTGTCCTTGACTGGACTCCACCTGAATCGGTTAAGCAAGTTAGGAGTTTTCTTGGCCTAGCCAGCTATTTCCGCCGCTTCGTCGAGAACTTTTCTAAAGTTGCAAAGCCTCTAACTGAACTCCTCAAGAAAGATAAGAAATTCCTATGGACTCCCAAGTGCGAGGAAAGCTTTCAAGAGCTAAGAAGAAGACTGACTTCTGCACCCGTACTTGCACCTCCGGACACCAAAAAGGATTTCGAGATCTATTGTGACGCATCACGGCAAGGATTAGGATGCATACTTATGCAAGATAGACATGTGGTAGCTTATGCTTCACGCCAGTTGCGGCCACATGAAGAGAACTATCCTACCCATGACCTTGAACTCGCTGCCGTAGTTCATGCCCAAACAACTTGGCGACATTACCTCCTTGGTAATCGTTGTGAGATCTATTCCGACCACCAAAGCCTCAAATACATTTTCACCCAGCCAGATCTTAACCTCAGGCAAAGACGCTGGATTGAGTTGATAAAAGATTACGACGTAGTAATTTATTACACCCCAGGCAAAGCCAATGTCATGGCTGATGCACTAAGTCGTAAGTCGTATTGTAACAACCTTATGTTACAACAGTATCAACAACTTCTTCATGAGGAATTTCGCAAGCTCAATCTTGAGATTGTTCCTCATGGCTATCTTTCTACCTTGGTGGCGAAACCAACTCTTGAGGATCAAATCATAGTTGCCCAAAGGCGTGCACGAGGTGTTCGCCGGATCAAGGAGAACATTGCTAGCAGAGTTGCTAAATATTTCTCCACAGATAGCAAAGGAACGGTATTCTTTGGAAATCGTTTGGTAGTACCTAAGAATAGGGAACTAAGGCAACTCATCCTCAAGGAAGCCCATGACACACCCCTCTCGATTCATCCCGGTAGCACAAAAATGTACCGAGATCTACGCCAGAGATTTTGGTGGACTAGGATGAAGAGAGACATTGCTCAATTTGTTGCCGAATGTGATGTTTGTCGTCGCATTAAGGCAGAATATCAAAGACCTGTTGGTACACTTCAACCTTTGCCTATTCCAGAGTGGAAATGGGACAAAGTCGGTATGGACTTCATCACCGGCTTTCCAAAAACCCAGAAAGGAAACGATGCCATCTTCGTTGTCATAGATAGGCTTTCCAAAGTTGCTCACTTCCTTCCAGTTCGCGAGTCTATAACTGCTAGCCAGTTAGCGGACTTGTACGTCTCCAGAATTGTATCCCTTCACGGTGTTCCTTTGAAAATCAATTCTGATCGTGGTAGCCTTTTCACCTCTAGATTCTGGGGAAGCTTTCAGAATGCTATGGGAAGTCATCTCTCCTTTAGTACAGCTTTCCATCCTTAGTCTAGCGGTCAAGTCGAAAGGGTTAACCAAATTCTTGAAGACATGCTCAGAGCTTGTGTTATCTCATTCGGAAAGAATTGGGAGAAGTCTCTTCCATTTGCCGAATTTTCTTATAACAATAGCTTCCAATCTAGTCTGAACATGGCTCCTTTTGAACTCCTTTATGGACGACGATGTCGAACACCCCTAAGCTGGTCAGAAACCGGTGAGAGACAATTCTTTGGACCGGACATGATCAAGGAAGCAGAAGAGCAAGTTCGCATTGTCCGTGATCAATTTAAAGCAGCCCAGTCTCGTCAGAAAAGCTACTATGATCGTCATCATAGGCAAGAGAGCTACAATCTGGATGAGAAGGCTTACCTTCGGGTTACTCCTCTGAAGGGAACCCAACGTTTTGGTATCAAAGGCAAGTTGGCCCCACGTTACATCGGACCTTTCCGCATTCTTGCTAAACGTGGAGAAGTTGCCTACCAACTTGAACTACCCCCGCACCTTTCCCGAGTACATGATGTATTCCATGTGTCCCAACTCAGGCGTTTCTTCAAGGACCCCATCCGCGAAGTCGACCATGAAACGCTTGATCTCCAAGATGACCTTGCTTATCGAGAATACCCCGTTCGTATTCTTGATTCCGCAGAGCGTGTCACTCGTCGTCAGAAGATTAAGTTTCTGAAAGTGCAATGGTCACACCACTCTGAAAGAGAAGCCACGTGGGAAAGATAAGATCGTCTCCGTGCCGAGTACCCCACCTTCCTCCCGCAGACTTCTGAATCTCGGGACGAGATTCTGTTGAGTGGGGGCGAGTTGTCAGAACCCTCTGTTAGGTAATGTGCTAGGATCAAAGTCATCTTGCATCATGTTAAAAATTTCAAAAGAAGTCATTGAAATCAAATTCAAAAGCAAAATGGGAGAAGGAACCCCCCCCCCCCCGCCAGATGAATTAATTCAAAAGGCCAGATAAAAATCTTCTCCAAAAATTCATGTTAGATTTTTGAAAAGTCTTATAAATGAGTGTGATCACATATCAAGTGATGTGGGACCCACCCCATGCTCATAGATTTTTCAAATATTCAAACAGTGCCTTGGAATTAATCAAATACCCCTATTTGATTTAAAGTTCAAATTATTTGAATTTTTAAAATGTTCAAAATTTATAAGTGGCTAGTATATTATTTTGTGAAGCCACATAAAAATTATGAGCATTTATTAAAATGGTTTGCTAATTTTTTTAGCTAGCCAAAACAAATGACAGAAAAGAAAAAACAGAAAAGGAAAAGGAAAAAACTTACCTGGCGCCCAGGCGAGAGCAGCCCAGCCAACCCACCCGGCCCACCAGGGGCAGCAGGGTCTTCTTCCCCCTCCCGCGCCTCCAAGCTGCTCGGTGGAATGCCACCGAGCTAGCCATGCACGTCGCCGCCTCTCCAGACGCCACCTGCCCCTCCCGCGCCTTCTAGCCACGCCTGGAGACGCCTCTCGGCGGTCCCGTTCCATTCCCCACCCTCCAGAGCTTCTTCCCCTCCTCCTATGCTCGATTTCGTCGCCGCCCGAGGACCGCCGTGGAGCACGCCGCCGAGTCCACGCAGCCACCGTCGTCCCTGAGCCGCGCCACCGTGTCCAGAAGAACCGCAGTAGAAGTCTTCGCCGTTCCCCCCAGTCAATCGAGCCCGAGCGCCTCAGCAGACGACGCCAGCTTCATCTTCAAGCTCCGGCCGCCGGGAAGCTCCATCGTCAATTGCTCCACCGCCCAAGCCTCTCCGGCCTCGCCGTCACTTCCAGAAGCACCAGGGTGAGCTTCTGCTTCACCCAAACTATATCACGGCCGCCCCCTTCCTCCCTATCGCGATCCGCCATGGATCCCGAGCTCACTCGCCGCCATGGTTGAGCTAGAGCTCGCCCGCGTGCTCCCCACGGCGCCCCAGTGCGCGCGTTTGACTCACGGACGTTCTAGCTTTCAAACGCGCCAAGTCCCAGCTCAAGCCGTGCCCCCTAGCCTCGTCTACGACCTCGCCGGTTCTCTGCTTCCGCCGGAGTAGTCGCCGCCGTCCCTCTGGACCTCCCCGTGACCCCCAGATGCACCCATTCGACACGCGGGAGCTTGAGCTGCGTGCTGGTACCTTCCCCGTAGCCTCCCGTGCCCCGCAACCCTTTCCGGTGAGTCGCCGCCGCGTCTGTTGATGCCGGCGTTTAGCCGCCGGCCACCCAGGCCTAACCCCCTCACTAACCACCCCCTAACCCCACTGGCAGGTGGGCCCTAACCCTAATTAAACCCCTGGTTAGTTTAAAACTAACCGGGTTATTTAACCCAGCCACTGACATGCTGACCCCACACGTCAGACCCGCCCCCCATGTCAGCATGACGCAGCTGTGATGCAGTAAATCAAATAATTGAGTTTTATAAATCCCGAAATTCCAGAAAAAGGCTGAAATTTTGAAAATTCATAGAAAATTAATATCAACTCCAAATTCAACATATAATATATGAAAAATGATCAGGAGAAAATTGTCTATCCAAATATACCATTTTCAACTATATTTGAGTTGAATTTAACTTGGGACCAGTAGCATTTGCTATTTGGTTTAAATGGAATTAAATGAAATTCATTTCAAATGCTTTTGCGTTTTGAACCATAGCAACATACCACATTATACTTGAACTTCAGAGGCATATCATACACATTTCAAAATGATTTAACTTGATCAAACAATGTCATGTGCAACTTGGATAAATTGAATTCAAATTGGAGTTTGAATTTGCAATTCAATTTGCAATATACTCCATTTAAATGGAATTGCTTCACACATCAAAGCATATACATCAAGTTTCAACCTTCAACCATGTGAGTGTGCATTGTATTTACTTTGCTACCTTGTTTGTTGTTTGTCGAGTAGAGGTGGAACCGGAACAGGAGGCTGCCCCCTTCGTTGAAGACCCCGAACCCGAACCTCGTCAGCAAGGCAAGCAAACCCCCATTGATCATGTCGATAAAATCCCACTTCCCTCTCATGTCTCGCTTATGCATTGTATAGGATGATTACCATGTTACGTTTCTACTGCATAGATGAACCCATTCCTTTGCATGACCTATCATTTGTCACAGTAGTAAGCAAACCACAATCCTGGAAAATGTAGGAGTTGATTGATATCATGTGGCCCCTGCAATTGTTACTGCTTATTGCATGCTTAAAATGATACCATGTTGTTACTGTTATGTGAGTCGGGATGGTAGTGATCATGTTGATGTTGGTGGAAAGGTGTTGGTGAATCTACCCTAATACAAGGTGAACGATGAGAGGTTGTGTAGGAGTACACAGTGGGTTGTCTCGTTGAACACCGCCCTAAGTCCGAGTTCTTGTGTGGTGATCCAAGATGAAGAGTACAACCACACATTGGGCTCACTGACCCCTCTCAACCTATTAACTCATCCCTTTCGATGTCCATATGTCGCAATAGTTCGGAGTTCTGGTAGGTCTGTGGCCTGGCTGCTAAGTGAGAGAACGGATCATCCGAGACCGGCTTACGCACCACGCACACATCACCTGGGTCCACTTCGGTAAACCAGCCGGGTTCACGATAGTGGTAGCTAACCCAGGTAGGCGGCTTTCTTGGACTAGATAGGCTATGAGGTAACAGTTGTGGTGAGCATCCTCGCTGACACCCCTTGAATGGTGTCGAGATCAAAGGCGGTAAATGATGATCATGTGTGTGTAGCGGTACACCCCTGCAGAGTTAACAAAACTATTCGAATAGCCGCGTCCGCGGTTAAGGACTGCTTGGAAAGCTTAGCTTGATTATTAGACAACTTGAACTGGATACTTCTAAAACACACCAAGATAAGTGTGAGTGCTATGGCATGTTTTCTCGTGGGGAAATCGAGGAAGGCACCATAGTGGTGTAATTGGTTGGAGAAAGTAGTGGACTCGTGTAGGCTTCTTACCTCAAAGTCGGGTACTCGTAGTTCAGGACTAGCCAAGTCAAAGCTGGCACTTCTGCAAGTGAACCCCACCTCCCTTTACCTTGATACATGTGCATGAGTAGTATAGCTCCTATGTAAGTCTTGCTGAGTACGACTTTGTACTCACGTTTTCTTATTCTATGTTCTAGATGAACCCACTGACCCCGAAGGTGGCTTCTTCATCGAGCTCGACGACTGAAGATCAAGCTAGTCTAGTCCCAGTATATGCATCAAAGCTTGAAAGTCCTGTTATATGCCAGATATGCATCAAAGCTTGAAAGTTGGAATGTTCTTTAGTAAAAAATAAAAAAGAGAGAGGAGAAAAACCAGTAGGTAAGCATTTGTTCTTATGAATATAATGTTGAAACTAGCAAGTGTAGAATCTGTTCTTCGATAGTTTTATATTTTGATGTGCCATTGTTACATGATCTCATCATGTTTATCTCATCATGTTTGTCCGCTGTTTTATTCAAGCTCATTTTTTATCCATTTGCAAGTATACAGAATTTGCAATGCATTGTTTACCATATGAAATTTACCTATATATATGTTGCTTGAGTATCTACTATTTGAATATCTAGTTTTGTGCATTGTTCTGCCTACTTGTAGGCATTTGTTTTGTGCAGGTACAAATTATTATCTCCTTTCTCCCAAAATGTTGATTAACTTCCGTTTCGGTTGAGAATGGGGCACTCTCATGTTAAGAAAAAGAGCAAAGATCATGCCGAATTTTTCCGTGAATTCGTGCATGAGCTTTGCTATTTTTATTAACATGAGAGTAGTTGCATTTATTTATTGTGCTAATTAATTAAGTAGTTGCATTTCTTAATATTGTACTAGTGCAAACATGTCGACCGGAGCCGACGCCGGTCCTTCTTCTCAGCCGGGAAAAAAAGGAAGCAATTTTGGGAATACTCCCAGGAGGAGGTCGAGGAGCAGAGAGAAGAGGAAGTACGTCCGGGCGAGGAGGAGTATGAGGAGGAGATAGATTTGGAGTCCGACTCATCGGATGATGACTTGGAGGAGGAGGCTGGTACGAAAGACGGCGAGAGGAACATCGGCGAGGATGATGGGACCGGTGGCTCCAACACAGATGGTACCCAGTCGAAGAAGAGGAATCGGAAACCGACCAAGGTCGGCGCCATCAGGCAAGAGTTTACTGTTGTGACCGCCGTCGGGATTCCTAAACAGCCCGAACGTTTTTCGGAAGGGTACGACCGTCAAGTCGCGGCGATCCTCCGCAGCACCGTGCCGATCACCACGATTAACCTCAGGAGTCGGTAGAATATTCATTATTGTCAGCTTCTTATCAACAAGCTGCACGGACGATACAAGTTTCCGGAGCCGTACGATAACACTAAACTCAAAGGGAACAAAGTAAACACGTGGGCCCTCAGGAAGATGAGCAAGGCCTTGTCCAGTTGGAAAACCCAGGTGAAGATAGAAATTATTGAAAAGAACAAAACCTAGGAGAAGCTCAAGGAGAAAGAGTCGTTGATCGACGAAGCTACCTACAACCTTTTCAAGGCTAGGTGTAAGTCCGAGCAAGCCAAGGCCGCAAGTGCAAAGCGCAAGGCCATGCGGTCGCAGGTCATAGGTAACCACCGTCTCGGAGCCGGTGGTTACAGAAGTTCCAAGCCTAAATGGGACAAGGAGGATGCCGAGTACGCCGCTGCGGGCATACCTAACCCCTTCCAGCCATACAAAGATGATCCGCAGACCGAATTCTTTGTGAGGGCCCGGAGCTATAAGGACAAAGCAACCTCGAAAATAATTATCGATTCTAAGATTCAGGAGTTTACGACTGTCGTGGTAAGTAGTTTACCACGCGACCTTGTCGATCGAGTTCTCGAGTGAACTTCACAATTTCTTAACGTTTCACATTCTTTTTGCAGCAAGCGGAAATGAAAATCGTCTCATTGCAGGAGTCGTCGGTTAAGCCGGCCGTCCTGTGGGACAACGCCTTTAACAAGGCGTTGAACAAGGTCAAGAAGGTTGACGACGTGACGGCGAAGCCATCGTCAGCCGGTCGTGTGGTCGGCTTTGGTGCAGACCTAAATTGGTCCAAATATTATGGAAAACCGGCGGAGCAGTCCTGTTCGAGGGGGCGCAAGGAGAGAAGGACCGAAGAAGATGCCGCCTATGTTCGTGGACTGGAGGAGAAGGTGAACATGCTTCCGCATCTTGTCCAGGACGAAGTGGCGAAGACGATGAACGCTCTCCTTCCAGATATGATGCAGTCACTCGCGAATTGGCAAGCGCGTGGTGGACAAGGGCCCATACCAGTCCCCAGCATGGTCGGCAGCAACTCGGGCACCACGGCGCCTCCAGTCCCGACTCCGGCCGTAGTGGTGGCTCCCGCACCGACTCCCGGCATATTGGTGACTCCGGCCGCCAACACCGCGGCGGCGGCGCCAGACGTGATGGTAACTCCTCCAGCCACGATCGAGCAACCGGGGCATAACAATAATGCACCCGGCGGCAGCGCAAATAGGGCGACTGACGTCACGGGAGGCAGTGTGCCCTCCTTCCCTTGCATGCCCTCCGTCATCGACGGGGTCTCTTTACTAGCCGACCTCGACACCCTCAACGTAACTATAAGCGTCTGCAACTCAAACGAGGACTTCATCTCCTTGCCTTTTTTAGTGGAATCTCTCTAATGCCCTACATGCATATATCTCTTTCACAGGAGGACACTCCATGCATTCTATTACAAGTCGTGGACGGCGAGTTGATGGATGTTGCCAAAGGTAAAATCATTCAACCACAAAATCGAATCATGCACAATATGCCGATGGCACCAGAGATGCATAGGGTTCCAATCTCTCTCGTGATTTCGGGCTACGAGAGAGTTGAACCTCCCATTCAACCCCCCCGGATATGATGAGGACGAGCCGGCAATCCTCAGTGACTGTTTCGGCCAAATATGCCTATGGCCGAAGAGCCAAATGCGTTTAATGACGAGGGAAAGGAGCACCACACCTAGGACAACACCGCTAGTCATCGTGTCGGCGCCACATGATCCCATCGGCGCACAACAAGAAGACGATGATCTTGATGATGATATCAACGCCGACCAGTTCATCAATACTTTGTATGATGCTGATGACTTATTCATGCCTCCTGCTGAAGGAGCCTATCAGCATGACGAGGAAGCTCACGGTCTAGCTGATCCTGCGGCGAAGCCTGCTTGCTCCACGCGTCTTTTCACTGCTTCTTAGGAGATGTCTCCAGCAGCTTGCGTCTTCACCGAGCCTCAATCAGATGCCACAAGGAGATCTATTCTCAGCCCGTCCACACTCCATAAGGCGGCCACTGAGCAGATAAAGGCCGGTGACTGCTCGAAATCAGAAAAGAAGAAGGGACGGAAAAGAAAGAAGAGCATCACTTCAAGTAGCCAACCTTCGATGCCGATCCGGGCTCAGGACGAGCCACCAAGACCCAAGTATCTCTCGTTTGAAATCCATGTGGCTGGTAGGGTGATGCTACCTAAGGACATGCTCGACCTTGCAACTTCGGATATGCAGAGTGTGCATCATAGTATTATGGCATTACAGAAGATTCTTCGTCGAGAAGAGAATCCCTCGTACCCGGTTTTCATGGCCAAGGTGCCACTCAACATGGGCGTCATCAACACTATCCCCGCAGATATGATAATCCTGCGGTTTTCGAAGATCTTCAATTTGTACCATCTCAAGCGGCTAGACCATAGCCTTATCCGTCTGTTCTCGCTCAGCCTTTCTATGAGTATCAGGAGAGATAAGACCCCGAGCGTCGCGATATTGGACCCCTTCTACATGCGTGAAAGCATCTTGATGGACGACGGGGACGCGGCTCTCGCGGCGGGGTACATCACAAACTTCATGCTACAGAACACCGACAAGGATTCATTTCTTATGACATACTCTCCCAAGTAATTCATTCGCTCGCCGCCGTAGCATATATGCTTTCTTAGCTTTCCATTGTCCTCTTCCAACATTCCTTTTGGATTGTTTTAATTATGCAGTGAGGATCAAGGCTGCGTGCTCATCTGCTTTTCACCGCAACACTCGCATGCCGTGTATTTAGACTCGGGGAGTGTGAAGAAGAAAGATTACAAGTATATCATGAGAGTTTTGGATGATCCTCTCGCCGGCTAAATAAAATCCGGAGGCAAGATGGTGAAGCACAAGTTCAGGAAGAATCAGCCTGACGTGAACGTGTTCAGCCACGTAACGCAGTTCCCGTGCGTCAAGCAGCCGGCTGGCTGTGTGAGGGATGCGTACTACGCCATTCATCACATGAGGGCGATTTTACAGGAACAACGCAACCTTACGCTGCCAAGTCATCTCAGAGCGTGGGCCGAAAGGAAGGTGGAAATCGCCGATGCAAATCTTAAGGAGTTCTTTCACATCCAAGCGCAGATGGCGACTATCATCCGTCATGAAGTACAAATGAGGGGGTCGATCTTCCACTCAAACAATGCACCATCCAATGGCGAGATAGAAGTTCTCCTAAAGGCCTTGCGTGAAACAAGGCCTTTCATTAAGAAAGAAGGATGCCGCCCATTCCCCGAGCCGAGTCAGAACAATTGAACAATTTATTGTCAGAACCCTCTGCTAGGTAATGTGCTAGGATCAAAGTAACCTTGCATCATGTCAAAATTTCAAAAGAAATCTTTGAAATAAAAATTCAAAAGCAAATGGGAGAAGGAACCCCCCCCCCAGATGAATTAATTCAAAAGGCCAGATAAAAATCTTCTCCAAAAATTCATGTTAGATTTTTGAAAAGTCTTATAAATGAGTGTGATCACATATCAAGTGATGTGGGACCCACCCCATGCTCATAGATTTTTCAAATATTCAAATAGTGCCTTGGATTTAAAGAAATACCCCTATTTGATTTAAAATTCAAATCATTTGAATTTTAAAAATGTTCAAAATTTATGAGTGGCTAGTATATTGTTTTATGAGGCCACAGAAAAATTATGAGCATTTATTAAAATGTTTAGCTATTTTATTTAGCTAAACAGAACAAATGTCAGAAGAGAAAATAGAAAGAAAAAGAAAAAGGGACTTACCTGCGAAAGAAGCCCAACTAGTTTCCCAGCCGGCCCAGCCCACCTCCCCTCCCTATCGTCTTCCTCAGGCAGCTGCGTGCCGGCCATGCCGAGGCCGCCGCCGTGCCTGGCCACCTCCTGCTGCCTCCGTCCACGTAGTCGCTCCTGGAGACGCCCAGGGCCTTCCCGTTCCTTTCCCCTCCCTCCAGAACCACCTCCCCCTCCTCTCTCGCCCGATTCGTCGACGCCCGAGAAGATCGCCGGAGCGCGATGCCAAGCACGCGCAGCCAACGACGACGAGGACCTCCACCGAGCTGTCCCCCGTGTTCCTCTTCAAGCTCTTCATCGACCTGCAGAAGAAGGCGAGCCCGGAGCCCTCCTAGCCAGCGAATTCGAGCTCGAGCCACCGCCGGAACCGAAAGAGATCGTCGTCGATTACTTCGCCGTCGAGCCACCCCAGCCATCGCCACCACCTCCGTTGGGTTCCTGGTGAGCTCGGGATCAAAACCCCTAACCTCCCCCTCTCGATTGCTTCCTCTGTCACCGATTGCCATGGTCGCCGGAGTACCGAGCCGCCACGGTCGTCGTCGGCGAGAACCTGTTAGGCAATCGTCCTCGCCGTCTTGTCCATCGCCTCCGCCATGATCTTCTGCTTCTAACGCGCCCAACGGTGGCTCCATTGGTGCTCTGCAGCAAGATCCACCCCGAGCCCGTGCTACGGCTGCCTCTAGGACTCGTCGCCGGCATCACTCCGGTGCCCCCCGATGGCGTTGCTGTGCTCTAGGTGATGCGAACGAGCTCGGGCTTCCATTTGGTGGTCTCAACGCACCAAATGGTGGCCGGAGCCGCCGTCCCGTGTGTCGCCTCCGCGTCGGATGGTCGCCGGCGACTTGCCGCCGGTGAAGTCCACGTGTCCGGCGTGTTTAAACGTTAACCACCCCCCTAATGACCCCCTGAGCCAATGACAAGTGGGTCCAGTGGCTTAATTAAGCCACTGGATAATTTAACCCAGCGGATTAATTCAACCAGCCACTGACAGGTGGGACCCCCTTGTCAGCCCCCCCTGACGCCAGCTTGAAGTCAGCATGACGCAATAATAAATTTCCAGAAAATCAAATTGAGTTAAAGAATTCCAGAAATTCCAGAAAATACCCCAAACTTTGGAAATTCATAGAAAATTCATATTAACTCCAAATTGGACAAATAATATATGAAAAATGATCAGGAGAAAATAAGCTATCCAAAAATGCAACTTTCAACTATGTTGGAGTTGATTTTAAAATGGGACCAGTAGCATATGTAATTTGATTTATTTGAAATCAATTCAAATTCAATTCAAATGCTTTTGCAACTTGGACCATGGATTTATGCTACATTTCAACCACACTTCAGAGGCATATCATACACATTTCAAAAAGGTTTAAAATGATCAAGCAATGTCACATGTAACTTGGATAAGTTTGAATTCAACTTGGAGTTTGAATTTGCAATTCAATTTGCAATATACTCCATTTAAATGGAATTGCTTCACACATCAAAGCATATACATCAAGTTTCAACCTTCCATAATGTGATTGTGCATTGTATTTACTTTGCTAATTTGCTTGTTTTTTGTCGAGTAGAGGTGGAACCGGAGCAGGAGGCTGCCCCCTTCGCTGAAGACCCAGAACCCGAACCTCGTCAGCAAGGCAAGCAAATCCCCATTGATCATGTCGATAAAATCCCACTTCCCTCTCATGTCTCGCTTATGCATTGTTTAGGATGATCACCATGATTCGTTTCTACCGCATAGATGAACCCATTCCTTTGCATGACCTATCATTTTGTCACAGTAGTAAGCAAACCACAATCCTAGCAAATGTAGGAGTTGTTTGATATCATGTGGCCCCTGCAATTGTTACTGCTTATTGCATGCTTAGAATGATACCATGTTGTTACTGTGATGTGAGTCGAGATGGTAATGATCATGTTGAGGTTGGTAGAAAAGTGTTGGTGAATCGACCCTAATACAAGGTGAACGATGAGAGGTTGTGTAGGAGTACACGATGGGTTGTCTCGTTGAACACCTCCCTAAGTCCGAGTTCTTGTGTGGTGATCCAAGATGAAGAGTACAACCACACATTGGGCTCACTGACCCCTCTCAACCTATTAACTCATCCCTTTCGATGTCCAGATGTCGCAATAGTTCGGAGTTCTGGTAGGCTTGTGGCCTGGCTGCTAAGTGAGAGAACGGCTCATCCGAGACCGGCTTATGCACCACGCACACATCACTTGGGTCCACTTCGGTAAACCGGCCGGGTTCACGATAGTGGTAACCAACCCAAGTAGGCGGCTTTCTCGGACTAGATCGGCTATGAGGTAACAGTTGTGGTGAGCATCCTCGCCGGCACCCCTTGAATGGTGTCGAGTACAAAGGCGGTAAATGATGATCATGTGTGTGTAGCGGTACACCCCTGCAGGGTTAACAAAACTATTCTAATAGCCGCGTCCGCGGTTATGGACTGCTTGGAAAGTTTAGCTTGATTATTAGACAACATGAACTGGATACTTCTAAAACACACCAAGATAAGTGTGAGTGCTATGGCGTGCTTTCTCGTGGGGAAGTCGAGAAAGGTACCATAGTGGTGTAATTGGTTGGAGAAAGTAGTGAACTCGTGTACGCTTCTTACCTCAAAGTCTGGTACTCGTAGTTCAGGACTAGCCAAGTCAAAGCTGGCATTTCTGCAAGTGAAACCCCACCTCCCTTTACCTTGATACATGTGCATGAGTAGTATAGCTCCTATGTAAGTCTTTCTGAGTACGTCTTTGTACTCACGTTTTCTTAATCTATGTTTTAGATGAACCCACTGACCCCGAAGGTGGCTTCTTCATCGAGCTGGACGACTGAAGATCAAGCTAGTCTAGTCCCAGTCAGACGACTGGTTCCCTCGTGGAGGGCTTGTTTGTAAATAAGGCTTCTTAAGCCATTTGTTAAACTTGTCTGTACTCAGACATACTTTGCTTCCGCTTGTGTTGTAATGTTGGATCACATGTTTGTGATCTCTGTTTGCACTCTATAAGAGTTATCAATAAAATTGTATACTTTGTAGAGAATTGCAATGATACCTACTGTTCATACAAGGCATGTGTGCTGCGTGTATGTTTATAACATACATGTCTTTGTTTGGGTTTTCGAGACCTTAGTTGTGATCTGGCTGGCGGTCTTTCATACACCAAGTGGCCCTTAGATGTGCGCAGCTTGGGGCATCGCGATGCGATTGCTCGAGACTCCGTCTCGTGCACACTTTGTGGTATGATCGAGCCCGCCCTAGACCCCGACTAAGTGATCGGGCTGGAGTAAGTCTATGTAAGAGTTATGAGATAGTCGATAGTATGGTTGAGGCGACTTGTCTTTGAATATGGGAGTTCACCACCCATATTATTAGACTTGTGTGCGGACGATGAGGACCCATCTCAGTTCATCATCCGGCCTGGATGGGATGCCCCTCACGTACGATGCTTTCCGAGAACGTTCTGTGCTTGTCCTTGTCTTCTTAGACAAGTGGGTACGGTTATCGGCTCTCCATATGACTATGTCTTAGCTGGACTTGCATACGCTAACCCCGGGTCCCGACAGACTTGGTATCAGAGCAGGACTGACTGTAGGACTAGTAGCCTTGGCCGAAGTCGAGTCTAGCCTTCTAGAGTTATATAGTTACTCTGGGTATATAAGGGAACAACGTAAGGCTTCTTTTTTCTCCTTACCCCCTTCGTTCTGAGTTCTGAGTCACCCTCATCTTATTCTACGGGAAGATAGGACTAGGCTCTCCTCTGTCTGATTAGAACATCTCGTTGTTTGCTTCCTTGTAGCCGTAGGAAAGTTGTGACCGGTTTGTTAGAGTGGTTATGCTCCCTGTTTTATTACATCGTATGTAAGTGCTGTTTCCATGTTGTAAGAAATTGTCTTTTTCTTGCAATTACAGCCGTTATGCTGTCCGAGTCATTCCAGGTTTATCTCATAATCTGATGCATTTGCAAACTCCTTCTGTTTCAGATGGCAGATCTTCCCCCTCGGCAGATTGTTCGTTTTACCAGGTGCCTCGGTGTGCGTGGCCATCCCGCCACGTTGATCGAGATGATGTCCTATGTGGGATATTGGTGGTACCCTGAGTACACCGTCGAAGAGCAGTTTCACGACTTCAACCAGACGCAGTTCCACTGCATTGTCAGGATCTACCCGCACCACGTTGGAGTCACTCAGCCTATCCATTTTGGACATGGCATTGGCGTTACCGAGAACATGGCTGTGCAGGATGCTGCATATTCATGTATTACCCTGCTGAGAGAGGAGCACACCATGCTGAGAGAGACCTCCTTCCGCTATATCCCTGCTGCACTTCCAGGAGAAGAGGGATATTACACCGGACTCTACTCAGATCACTCTGCAGAGGATCCAGCACTCCAGGTGACTGCTAGGTTTGCTAGTGACAGAGATCGTGATGCACGCGCTCTCCGTTTCGAGCTCCACGCCACCCGTGTTCGTCTGTATCGAGCACTGACACTCTTGGCACCCTTTGTGAGCGTGGGATCAGTTGAGTTTGATGCGATCTACCCAGTGAAGACTCAGATGCCTTCTCGAGTTGCTTGGCCCGAGACTGGAGGCATTTTTCCACCCCATGGTCCTTTGCTTCCACCCTATGCTGGACCTAGGCCCCATCCTTGCCCAAATGGATATCAGGGTCCACAGGCCTCCGTGTTTTCCGATGGTCACCTCCAGCTACCGGGATACGCGGGTAACTTTTATGAGGACTACTATGGATATGGAGATGAGTGAGACCGCCTGTGGTCTTACTTAGTGAGGATATAGTAGTATCTTAGTATATAGTAAGCAAGGTGTCTAAGTTCCAGAGGCTTAGATAAATAATGTATAGGAAGTCAGAGTGCCTCTGAAGGATGTATCATCTTCAGCACGTTTGTATTAGCTTGGTGCTTGTACTAAAACGATGTATGGTTTGTATGACAGCTTGTGAATATATGGCTTGTATGCTTTTATCACCATGTTGTCAAGATGATTACTTCCTTTGCTCTGTAATCCTTCAAGTACTTCAATACCTAGATTAGACTCTCCCAATCAACTCTGTTTGACTTTGGTTTTTCACCTTCAGGATGTCTCAAGGAACCCGTGGCCAGATTGGTCGTAACCAAGGTCGTGGAAACGACCAGGAGGAAGGCAACCTTCCACCCCCACCCACGATGGCTCAGGTTCTGATGGAGGTTGAGAGGAACCGCCGAGACTATCACCATTTGCTGGAGGTCATTGCCCGCAACACCACTCAGCAGCGCAACGAGTTGGTGTCCCTGAACGACTTCATCCGGCTTCATCCCCCGGTTTTCAGTTACTCCACCGAGCCCCTTGACGCTGATGACTGGCTTCGCAGCATCGAGAGGAAGCTCCAAGCAGGTCATGTTGCAAATGGCGACAAGGTCATCTATGCCACCTATCACCTTGAAGGTGCAGCTAGCTCTTGGTGGGAGAACTTTCTGAATATGCGTCCCGTTGGACCACCTACATCTTGGGAGGAATTCTGCACGTCCTTCCGTGAGCACCACATTCCCAAGGGTCTCATGGACCGCAAGCCTGAGGAGTTCTGCAACCTCACTCAAGGCAGAAGGACCGTTGACGAGTTTAGTCGTGAGTTCAACCGACTTGCTCGTTATGCTACCGAAGAAGTCTCCACCGACTCCAAGAAACAAGAGAGGTTCCGCCGTGGACTCAACACTGGACTTCGTCGTGAGCTCAATCTCCATGACTTTGCCACCTTCCAGGTCCTTGTCAACAAGGCCATCAAGGCCGAGGACATGAACACCCCCAACGATTTCCGCAAACACCCTAGAGATGACAGTTCATCCAGTTCTGGCTCTCAGAAGCGCAAGATCTGGATCCCAAACAGTATGTTCCGCCAGAACAACCCACCGAGGCCATCCTATGTGGCGCCTCGTCCACCAACCCAGTTCCACCCAGCTCCATCAAACAACCCAGCTCCACCCCAGAACCTGTTACAAGTGTGGTCAGGCAGGCCACTACTCTCGCGAGTGTCCCCAGAACCAGATCCAGAATCAAAATGCTCCACCCCGTGCCGGAGGCAACAACAACAATGGTCGTGGCAAGCCACCCCAGAAGGTCTACACCGCCAAACCCGCTCCTCCCGCCACTCGTGGACGTGTGAACCAGATCGCCGCCGAAGAGACTGACGACACCACTGACGTCATTCTTGGTACGCTCCCAGTCAATTATGTTCCTACTTCCGTTCTTTTCGACCCAGGAGCATCTCATGTCGGAAAGTTATGCACTTCGTCATGAGTTATCTTTTGTTGAATTTTCCACCCCAATGATTATTCAAACTCCAGGGTCAAGATGGCAAACTAATAGAGTAAGCCATGGTAATCAGATTGCAATTGAGGGTTTAGTATTCCTTGCTTCACTCATAGCCCTCAAGTCTTCAGATATTGATGTCATCCTTGGCATGGATTGGCTATCAAGACAGAATGCCTACCTAGATTGCAAAGGCAAATCTGTGAAACTCACCCACCCTTCAGGCAAAACCGTCAACTATACCTCACCCAGAACAAGAACCCAAGTGCATTCCTTGAATGGACTTCCCCTTCCCGAACTTGAAGATATTCCGGTGGTTCGTGACTTCCCGGATGTCTTTCCTGAAGAGCTGCCGGGCATGCCACCCGACAGATGTGTAGAGTTTATAGTGGATCTTGCCCCAGGAACCGCACCAATTTCTAGACGCCCATACAAAATGGCCCCACGTGAGTTGGCTGAGCTTAAAACACAACTGGAAGCTTTGTTGGAGAAAGGCTTCATCCGCCCTAGCTCATCGCCATGGGGGTGCCCCGTTCTTTTCGTAACGAAGAAAGATGGAACAGAAGGGATGTGCGTAGATCGCCCGCTAAATTTAGCGACGATAAAGAACAAGTACCCACTGCCCAGGATCAATGATCTTTATGATCAACTTGTAGGATCCTCTGTCTTCTCCAAGATGGATTTGAGATTGGGTTATCATCAAATCAAGATCCGAAACGAGGACATTCCCAAAATGTCTTTTACTACTCGTTATGGTCTTTACGAGTATACCATCATGTCCTTTGGGTTAACCAATGCCCCCGCCACTTTCTCACGCATGATGAATTCGATCTTCATGGAGTACTTAGATAAATTTGTTGTGGTTTATCTCGATGACATTCTCATCTACTCGAAGAACGAAGAAGAACATGCCGAACACCTAAGGCTAGTATTGATGTAACTTAGAGAGCATCGCCTGTATGCTAAATTCTCCAAGTGTGAATTTTGGCTACCAGAAGTGACCTACTTAGGCCACGTGATTTCTGAAAAAGGCATTGCTGTGAATCCCGAGAGAGTTCAGGCCGTCCTTGACTGGACTCCACCTGAATCGGTTAAGCAAGTTAGGAGTTTTCTTGGCCTAGCCAGCTATTGCCGTCGCTTCGTCGAGAACTTTTCTAAAGTTGCAAAGCCTCTAACTGAACTCCTCAAGAAAGATAAGAAATTCCTATGGACTCCCAAGTGCGAGGAAAGCTTTCAAGAGCTAAAAAGAAGATTGACTTCTGCACCAGTACTTGCACCTCCAGACACCAAAAAGGATTTCGAGATCTATTGTGACGCATCACGGCAAAGGTTAGGATGCATACTTCTGCAAGATCGACATGTGGTAGCTTATGCTTCACGCCAGTTGCGGCCACATGAAGAGAACTATCCTACCCATGACCTTGAACTCGCTGCCGTAGTTCATGCCCTAACAACTTGGCGACATTACCTCCTTGGTAACCGTTGCGAGATTTATTCCGACCACCAATGCCTCAAATACATTTTCACCCAGCCAGATCTTAATCTCAGGCAAAGACGCTGGATTGAGTTGATAAAAGATTACGACATAGGAATTTCTTACACCCCAGGCAAAGCCAATGTCATGGCTGAGGCACTAAGTCGTAAGTCATATTGTAACAACCTCATGTTACAACAGTATCAACCACTTCTTCATGAGGAATTTCGCAAGCTCAATCTTGAGATTGTTCCTCATGGCTATCTTTCTACCTTGGTGGCGAAACCAACTCTTGAGGATCAAATCATAGTTGCCCAAAGGCATACACGAGGTGTTCGTCGGATCAAGGAGAACATTGCTAGCGGAGTTGCTAAATGTTTCTCCACAGATAGCAAAGGAACGGTATTCTTTGGAAATCGTTTGGTAGTACCTAAGAATAGGGAACTAAGGCAACTCATCCTCAAGGAAGCCCATGACACACCCCTCTCGATTCATCCCGGTAGCACAAAAATGTACCGAAATCTACGCCAGAGATTTTTGTGGACCAGGATGAAGAGAGACATTGCTCAATTTGTTGCCGAATGTGATGTTTGTCGTCGCATAAAGGCAGAACATCAAAGACCTGCTGGTACACTTCAACCTTTGTCTATTCCCGAGTGGAAATGGGACAAAGTCGGTATGGACTTCATCACCGGCTTTCCAAAAACCCAGAAAGGAAACAATGCCATCTTCGTTGTCATAGATAGGCTTTCCAAAGTTGCTCACTTCCTGCCGGTTCTCGAATCTATAACTGCTAGCCAGTTAGCGGACTTGTACATCTCTAGAATTGTATCCCTTCATGGTGTTCCTTTGGAAATCAATTCTGATCGTGGTAGCCTTTTCACCTCTAGATTTTGGGGAAGCTTTCAGAATGCTATGGGAAGTCATCTCTCCTTTAGTACAGCTTTCCATCCTCAGTCTAGCGGTCAAGTCGAAAGGGTTAACCAAATTCTTGAAGACATGCTCAGAGCTTGTGTTATCTCATTCGGAAAGAATTGGGAGAAGTCTCTTCCATTCGCCGAATTTGCTTATAACAATAGTTTTCAATCTAGTCTGAACATGGCTCCTTTTGAACTCCTATATGGACGACGATGTCGAACACCTTTAAACTGGTCAGAAACCGGTGAAAGACAATTCTTTGGACCGGATATGATCAAGGAAGCAGAAGAGCAAGTTCGCATTGTTCGTGATCAATTGAAAGCAGCCCAGTCTCGTCAGAAAAGCTACTATGATCGTCATCATAGGCAAGAGAGCTACAAACTGGATGAGAAGGCTTACCTTCGGGTTACTCCTCTGAAGGGAACCCAACGTTTCGGTATCAAAGGCAATTTGGTTCCACGTTACATCGGACCTTTCCGCATTCTTGCCAAACGTGGAGAAGTTGCCTACCAACTTGAACTACCCCCGCACCTTTCCCGAGTACATGATGTATTCCATGTGTCCCAACTCAGGCGATGCTTCAAGGACCCCATCTGCGAAGTCGACCATGAAACGCTTGATCTCCAAGATGACCTTTATTATCGAGAATACCCCGTTCGTATTCTTGATTCCACAGAGTGTTTCACTCGTCGTCAGAAGATTAGGTTTCTGAAAGTGCAATGGTCACACCACTCTGAGAAAGAAGCTACGTGGGAAAGAGAAGACCGTCTCAGTGCCGAGTATCCCACCTTCCTCCCGCAGACTTCTGAATCTCGGGACGAGATTCTGTTGAGTGGGGGCGAGTTGTCAGAACCCTCTGTTAGGTAATGTGCTAGGATCAAAGTAACCTTGCATCATGTCAAAATTTCAAAAGGAGTCATTGAAATCAAATTCAAAAGCAAAATGGGAGAAGGAACCCCCCCCCCCCCGCCAGATGAATTAATTCAAAAGGCCAGATAAAAATCTTCTCCAAAAATTCATGTTAGATTTTTGAAAAGTCTTATAAATGAGTGTGATCACATATCAAGTGATGTGGGACCCACCCCATGCTCATAGATTTTTCAAATATTCAAACAGTGCCTTGGATTTAAAGAAATACCCCTATTTGATTTAAAATTCAAATCATTTGAATTTTAAAAATGTTCAAAATTTATGAGTGGCTAGTATATTGTTTCATGAGGCCACATAAAAATTATGAGCATTTATTAAAATGTTTAGCTATTTTATTTAGCTAAACAGAACAAATGTCAGAAGAGAAAATAGAAAGAAAAAGAAAAAGGGACTTACCTGCGAAAGAAGCCCAACTAGTTTCCCAGTCGTCCCAGCCCACCTCCCCTCCCTGTCGTCTTCCTCAGGCAGCCAGGCAGTTGCGTGCCGGCCATGCCGAGGCCGCCGCCGTGCCTGGCCACCTCCTGCTTCCTCCGTCCACGTAGTCGTGCCTGGAGACGCCCAGGGCCTTCCCGTTCCTTTCCCCTCCCTCCAGAACCACCTCCCCCTCCTCTCTCGTCCGATTCGTCGACGCCTGAGAAGATCGCCGGAGCGCGACGCCAAGCACGCGCAGCCAACGACGACGAGGACCTCCACCGAGCTGTCCCCCGTATTCCTCTTCAAGCTCTTCATCGACCTGCAGAAGAAGGCGAGCCCGGAGCCCTCCTAGCCAGCGAATTCGAGCTCGAGCCGCCGCCGGAACCGAAAGAGATCGTCGTCGATTACTTCGCCGTCGAGCCACCCCAGCCATCGCCACCACCTCCGTTGGGTTCCTGGTGAGCTCGGGATCAAAACCCCTAACCTTCCCCTCTCGATTGCTTCCTCTGTCACCGATTGCCATGGTCGCCGGAGTACCGAGCCGCCACGGTCGTCGTCGGCGAGCACCTGTTAGGCAATCGTCCTCGCCGTCTTGTCCAACGCCTCCGCCATGATCTGCTGCTTCTAACGCGCCCAACGGTGGCTCCATTGGTGCTCTGCAGCGAGATCCACCCCGAGCCCGTGCTACGGCTGCCGCTAGGACTCGTCGCCGGCATCACTCCGGTGCCCCCCGATGGCGTTGCTGTGCTCTAGGTGATGCGGACGAGCTCGGGCTTCCGTTTGGTGGTCTCAGCGCACCAAATGGTGGCCGGAGCCGCCGTCCCGTGCGTCGCCGCCACGTCGGATGGTCTCCGGCGACTTGCCGCCGGTGAAGTCCACATGGCAGGCGTGTTTAAACGTTAACCACCCCCCTAATGACCCCCTGAGCCAATGACAAGTGGGTCCAGTGGCTTAATTCAGCCACTGGATAATTTAACCCAGCGGATTAATTCAACCAGCCACTGACAGGTGGGACCCCCTTGTCAGCCCCCCCTGACGCCAGCTTGAAGTCAGCATGACGCAATAATGAATTTCCAGAAAATCAAATTGAGTTAAAGAACTCCAGAAATTCCAGAAAATACCCCAAACTTTGGAAATTCATAGAAAATTCATATTCACTCCAAATTGGACAAATAATATATGAAAAATGATCAGGAGAAAATAAGCTATCCAAAAATGCAACTTTCAACTATGTTGGAGTTGATTTTAAAATGGGACCAGTAGCATATTTCATTTGATTTATTTGAAATCAATTCAAATTCAATTCAAATGCTTTTGCAACTTGGACCATCGATTTATGCTACATTTCAACCACACATCAGAGGCATATCATACACATTTCAAAAAGGTTTAAAATGATCAAGCAATGTCACATGTAACTTGGATAAGTTTGAATTCAACTTGGAGTTTGAATTTGCAATTCAATTTGCAATATACTCCATTTAATTGGAATTGCTTCACACATCAAAGCATATACATCAAGTTTCAACCTTCCATCATGTGATTGTGCATTGTATTTACTTTGCTACTTTGCTTGTTGTTTGTCGAGTAGAGGTGGAACCGGAGCAGGAGGCTGCCCCCTTCGTTGAAGACCCAGAACCCGAACCTCGTCAGCAAGGCAAGCAAATCCCCATTGATCATGTCGATAAAATCCCACTTCCCTCTCATGTCTCGCTTATAAATTGTTTAGGATGATCACCATGATTCGTTTCTACCGCATAGATGAACCCATTCCTTTGCATGACCTATCATTTTGTCACAGTAGTAAGAAAACCACAATCCTAGCAAATGTAGGAGTTGTTTGATATCATGTGGCCCCTGCAATTGTTACTGCTTATTGCATGCTTAGAATGATACCATGTTGTTACTGTGATGTGAGTCGGGATGGTAATGATCATGTTGAGGTTGGTAGAAAAGTGTTGGTGAATCGACCCTAATACAAGGTGAACGATGAGAGGTTGTGTAGGAGTACACGGTGGGTTGTCTCGTTGAACACCGCCCTAAGTCCGAGTTCTTGTGTGGTGATCCAAGATGAAGAGTACAACCACACATTGGGCTCACTGACCCCTCTCAACCTATTAACTCATCCCTTTCGATGTCCAGATGTCGCAATAGTTCGGAGTTCTGGTAGGCTTGTGGCCTGGCTGCTAAGTGAGAGAACGGCTCATCCGAGACCGGCTTATGCACCACGCACACATCACTTGGGTCCACTTCGGTAAACCGGCCGGGTTCACGATAGTGGTAACCAACCCAAGTAGGCGGCTTTCTCAGACTAGATCGGCTATGAGGTAACAGTTGTGGTGAGCATCCTCGCCGGCACCCCTTGAATGGTGTCGAGTACAAAGGCGGTAAATGATGATCATGTGTGTGTAGCGGTACACCCCTGCAGGATTAACAAAACTATTCGAATAGCCGCGTCCGCGGTTATGGACTGCTTGTAAAGCTTAGCTTGATTATTAGACAACTTGAACTGGATACTTCTAAAACACACCAAGATAAGTGTGAGTGCTATGGCGTGCTTTCTCGTGGGGAAGTCGAGAAAGGTACCATAGTGGTGTAATTGGTTGGAGAAAGTAGTGGACTCGTGTACGCTTCTTACCTCAAAGTCTGGTACTCGTAGTTCAGGACTAGCCAAGTCAAAGCTGGCATTTCTGCAAGTGAAACCCCACCTGCCTTTACCTTGATACATGTGCATGAGTAGTATAGCTCCTATGTAATTCTTGCTGAGTACGTCTTTGTACTCACGTTTGCTTAATCTATGTTTTAGATGAACCCACTGACCCCGAAGGTGGCTTCTTCATCGAGCTGGACGACTGAAGATCAAGCTAGTCTAGTCCCAGTCAGACGACTGGTTCCCTCGTGGAGGGCTTGTTTTTAAATAAGGCTTCTTAAGCCATTTGTTAAACTTGTCTGTACTCAGACATACTTTGCTTCCGCTTGTGTTGTAATGTTGGATCACATGTTTGTGATCTCTGTTTGCACTCTATAAGAGTTATCAATAAAATTGTATAATTTGTAGAGAATTGCAATGACACCTACTGTTCATACAAGGCATGTGTGCTGCGTGTATGTTTATAACATACATGTCTTTGTATGGGTTTTCGAGACCTTAGTTGTGATCTGGATGGCGGTCTTTCATACACCAAGTGGCCCTTAGATGTGCGCATCTTGGGGCATCGCGATGCGATTGCTCGAGACTCCGTCTCGTGCACACTTTGTGGTATGATCGAGCCCGCCCTAGACCCCGACTAAGTGATCGGGCTGGATTAAGTCTATGGAAGAGTTATGAGATAGTCGATAGTATGGTTGAGGCGACTTGTCTTTGAATATGGGAGTTCACAACCCATATTATTAGACTTGTGTGCGGACGATGAGGACCCATCTCAGTTGATCATCCGGCCTGGATGGGATGCCCCTCACGTACGATGCTTTCCGAGAACGTTCTGTGCTTGGCGTTGTCTTCTTAGACAAGTGGGTACGGTTCTCGGCTCTCCATATGACTATGTCTTAGCTGTACTTGCATACGCTAACCCCGGGTCCCGACATTTATGTTATATATGGAAGTCGTTTGATGAATGTGTGCCCTACATGTAATTTGGATGTACTCTTTGTGCAGTAGATGGTAGTGTCAAATACTCTTGGTGCTCTTTGTGTATAAAGGTCACTCCATATGCATTTTTATGCATATGTGCATGCTCCTCGCCATTGACCGACTTGCTTTATGTTGTTGATAAGAAAAGATGCTACATTGCGTTGTTCTCCTTAGGTATGAATTCATATGGATGTGACCTCTAAAGCTTTGTTTTGTGCAGGTTGAAGAGCAAACAAGAGATGATGACGAAAGTAGCTTTCGGTTTTCAATAATTGTTGGACTCATTGTAATATTGTGATGGATGTAATCTTGTGAATCTTGTTGGCCTCTAAACCTTTGTAAATCTTTGTAATAAGAATTATAATGAAATTCTTTTGTATCAATAATTGTTGGGCTCAGTTTAATATTGTATTTTGCATTTCTGTAATAAAATAAAAATATTTGTAATGTTTTTATTCTTTTCTGTAATTCCTTTTTTTTGTTTTCTGTAAACCATTTAGTGGCGCATTTTGTCTGGCTTTAGTGGCGCACTCGGAATGCGCCACCCCTAAGGAACCTTAGGCGTGGCGCATATCAGAATGCGCCACCCCTAAGAGCTTATAGGTGGCGCATTCTGCTATGTGCCACGCCTAAGGGCCTTAGGGGTGGCGCATCCAGAATGTGCCACCTATAAGCCCTTATTAGTGGCTTGTAGTTAGTGGCACATTCATAATGCGCCACTAAACAGAAAAAAGGAGCCACTAAAAGGGCATTCCCTAGTAGTGTGTGGGTGCTCCACCACTAAGTTGCGGCGCCTTTCAGGTGATAGGACGCAAAGTTCACATAGTCGGCTGGATCGACATTAGCAGACTCCAGCTCGTGAGTGATGTCGTGAAGCCAGTCATCAGCATCCAATGGCTGAACGGAGTGGCGGAACATAGTGGGGTTGAGGCGGGTGCAGTCGTGCAGAGTCATTATGGCATGCTGATGGTGGTGCCCATTCTGATTCGGTTGGGGGAACTGAGCCATGACATTCTCCATGAACTGACGGTTCAGCTCGAACTGCTGCATCATCCCCCCCATGTAATCTGGCGGCGGAGGTGGGCCGTTTGCACCACGACCACGTCCACGACCACGACCACGACCACCACGACCAGCCATCCTGCTAGAATTTTAACAGGGGAATTTCAGCGATGGAAATTTTATCGAGATACCGAAAACAAGCATGAGGTAATGCGACAATGAAGAGGAGGCGCGGATATATAGGAGTAGTCATATAATACATACACATCCACACACAGAGTCAACCGGAAAATCGGGCAACACAACGTCATAGAAATTAAGGAAAAAGGACACACTAGGTGGCGCGCAGACCGCGGTAAGGAATACACTACGCGACATAGATTCCACTACGTCAATCACGCCGCAAATAAACTGTTGGCTACAGGAGTTAATGCCAGAGAACGCGTGGCCTTCCCAGAATGAGAAGGGGATCCGCGGTCCGGGACCTGGGTTAGAACTACTGCGACATGACTCAATCAATGGGGAAGCACCAGAACGCCAGGTGGAATCAAGAGAACGTGATCCTAATGTCAGAGTTAGTAAAACTTACCAGCAAGGATAAGAGAGCAGAGTCCCAGAGCATAGGTAAGGAGAAAAGGATCCTAATACCATAGATATCACACGTAGTGACATCGATGTGGGCCCGTAAGCCAAACATTAAGTTAGAAAAATAGTTTTTCCAAAGTCTAGACTCAACTTCGACCAAGTAGTGGTGGGGTCTCTTCCTACAGGCAGTTAGCTCTGATACCAAATTGTGACGCCCCCAAAATCAATACTTGTACAGTAATCATACACGCGGGGTACACGGCTGAGCTTAGGGTGCCACGGTGAGAATATCACAGGACAACACTAAACAAAAATAAGATATATCTGATAATACAAACCAGGGATCACAAGGATCCGAATACATAAGTTATACAATCCATAATATCTTAGTACAAACACAGTTAGTCAAGTTTTTCCTTAAGAAGGCTAGCACAAATTTCATCAGAGATACAGATCGAAAAGGTGAGGCCTCCTGCCTGGGATCCACCGAACTACTCCTGGTCGACGGGGAACTCGACATCGTAGTAGTCGCCTCCGGGGTACTTCATCTCCTGGGCTCCAACATCGACTGCAGCGGCCGATCAGGCAAAACGAAAAGGGGTAAATAAAGCAAAGGTGAGTATCTAGCATACCCGCGAGTCTTACGTCCGCTACTAAGAATTTATGAATTTGTATCAAAAGGAAGGGGAGGCTATATATAGTGTACTGCAAGATATAAATAAAAAATAATGGTAAGAAGCTAGGCCTATGGAAGACTAGCATCTTCCAACGAGTCTTGCAGCATTACAAGAGAATAGCCAACAATTTATATAAAGCATAAAGTAACAATGCAGCAGAAGTTGCTGCAGCATTGTATAGTAATAAGTTGTCTTAATTAGCAATGCCTCCGAGATCACCTCCTCGACATCCCAGCGAGGAAGAAAACCCGGAACCATACAGTTTAATAATAATAGTTTGTAGTGGTAAGATCCAGCTTCAGCATAAAGCGTCATGTTACCGTGGACACGGCTATTTGAATAGATTAATCTTCCCTGCAGGGGTGCACTTGTGTTACACTACACACACGGATCTCCAGGGTGGCGGGCACCTTGTTAGGGAACGCTCCACCAAGGCTATCCGACACTCCATAGCCCATATTTCAAACTCAACAGAGAGGCCATCCGCTGGTCTAAATCCTAAGTACGCAGGGCCTTGGACCCCAACCCCGACGTACTCCTGCACGGTGCGTGGCTAGCCGGTGAAGCATAATCAAACCAAATAAGACACCACCGCGCGCGCAAATAAGACAACACCACTTCCCGGCGCAGGCCACGGTACTGCTGACGTCTGAAGAGTCCTCGGACGAGACTACGAAGCAGGGGATCCCATAACTCGTAATTCCCACGGATAGGTAGTGCGTATAAGCCAAAAGCCTACTCAATTCATCCGCCAAACCATTAGTCATTTTATTAACTTGCGGGACAACCGTTATCGTTGCCTCGACTTAACTGACCCCCGAACAATGACAATATTCAGGACCACCAGTACATCGGTGCCTTCCCTGTCGTCGCACCAAGTCTCCACGGTTACCAACAAGGTGAACCGACTCCTTACCTTATCTCGCGTGTGCTCCTGGAGAAGCTCGACATTCGTGGTTTGGTAACTCTCGTAGCCAACGATCAGGGGCCAAGCACACCGGTACACTGGTCGTACCCTCCCTGTCGTCCCGTCGCAATACCACTCGCGGGCACCGTTGGGCCGCCTGACTTCTTACCTGAAGGACAACCGTTGTTCAGGTACCTAGAGCGGCTATACAGAGTCAGCAACGAGTGGAGTACAAGGATTACTCCTTGATAGCTCACACTTGATGGTGGCTCGGCAGAGCCGAGCTAGGGGGCCTTAGGCGGTGTCTGCATTGTACCGTACCTATGCAGTTGTAATAAGTTGTATCCGCGTCACTCCCCTGAGTGATCACGACCCTCTATCTAATCCTATCTAACAATGCGCAGGGCTCACTGCTGAATATAATATATATATTTATAGGCAGCATAGGATAAAGGAAGGTACATCAAGGGGCGACAAAAACAGGCTATGCAATTGAATAGGATTGTAACGTAGCAGCAGCAGTAAAAATGCATAGTGCAAGAAAAATACAGAAAGATAGGCGATATCTGGGGAAGAGAATGACTCTGCTTGCGTGGAAGCTCGACCGTAGGGGTACGATTGTCGACGACGTAGTCGTACTCAGCAGCGGTGTAGTCGGCGGCAGCAGCGGTGTCTACCGGAGAATAAAGATTTGGGAAAGAAATAGTAAACACAAAGCAAACACATGCAAACAGATACATGACATGACATATGCATTGTTATCGATGTTCTAACGCAGTACAAAGGGTTATGCTCGAAGCGGGAATTCATCCGAGGATGAATTACCGGCTCCGGGTGATTATTGACACACAACCCGGAGGGGGGAATGTCTCGTGTTCGTTGTGTTAGAGGGGGTTGGTTGATATACTGGTAGCGTAATCATATTCATTATATTTTTCTGATAAACTTTCATGTATAAAGTTTTGCAATCCGACTTACGGTTTAAAATATATTCAAATTCAAAGTTTAAATCAATTTCTGGATTTATTTTTATTATTAAATCAACATTATCCACAAGTCTATCCAAAACAGTGTCACTGACATGGGGGACCCACATGTCAGTGGCAGTGATATTTAAATCATTTTATTTAAATAGATATTACAGAGAGGGCCCACATGTCAGTGATACATTGATATTTAAATAGAGGCCTGGGCCCACATGTCATTGAGGCAGAAGTTATTTTCCAGTTAATTTCAAATAGGGATATTTATCGGGGGTTGGCCCACCTATAATGGACACAGTGGCCAGGGGATTAGTGATTAGTGCTAATGACTATCCTGACGTATGGGCCCCGCATGGCAGTCTCACCGGAGCCTCACCGGCGACAGAGCTCCAGCGAGGTCGACGGTGCGCTCGGCATAGGGCACCGCTAGGCTCATTCGAACAAGCAGACGGCGGGGCGGCATTTGGTGGTGGGGGCTTGGCCGTGGAGTCACCGAAGCGACGCCCGCGACGTGGTTTGGCGGCGGCCAGAGAACGAGCTCGGCGACGACTACGTTCCAGCGCAAGAAATCGAGCATGTGCTACGTGGGTTGGCTCCTGGGAACGTTACGCGCAAAAGGGCGCGAGTGGTGCGTCAAACACGTGCTCTAGGTTACGGGTATGAGCCCGCCGGCGGCGGCGAGCTGCGACTTTCATGGTGGATCGAGCTACGGGGCACGGGGGGCAACGGAGAAGTGGGGAAGGGGTCGTGCTTACCAGGGTGACGTAGCCGTTTAAATGGGCTCGGGGGAGGGTCGACGTTGGCCGGAATTTGACGGAGCTCGCCGACTACTGGAGGGAGACGACGTTGGCGATTCCGCGCGTGTAGGGAGACGAAGACGACGACGACGCTGGAGCGACTGGAAACGAATGTGTGGCCTCGCGAGCTCACTGGTTGGGTGAGCTCACGGCCATGGCGACGGCGGCTCAGGTGGGATTTTTCCCCGACGACTGCGAGGCGATGGAGGGGGAAATGGGAGGGGGGTGCTGTCCAGGGGGCAGGTGGGGGTGACCTTATGGTCAAGGGGGGCACAGGGGAGGTGGGGGAGGCTGGCAGGGCGTCGGCCACGGCGAGCTCGCCACGGCGATGGGCATGTGGGGGATGGGATGGGGGCAGGTGGGGAAGAAGGGGGCCGGGGTGGGCTGGGCTATGTGGGCCTCGCCCCAGGCGAGTTATAGCCTTATTCTTATTTTATTTTCTTTTTGTTTTCTGTCTTTTCTTTGTGTAATTATTTCAATTGCTTCTGCATTTTCATAAATGGTGTTAGGTGTTTTTAAATTAGGGTTACACCCCATACCAGTGATAAAAAAAGTTTGGTGACAATATAAATTCCTTTTCTAATTCTTTTAATTAATAAATACTCAAAGTGGGGTTTTTAAGCTACTGTTGGAATTGTTTGGATTAATTCATGGCTCACAAAAGTACCCAAGTTGGTCCAACATGGTTCTTTTGATTTTTGGCATTTTACAAAATTGGTTTCATAATTTTTGGCCATGGTTTAATTTGCCACAATGTTTTTATTTTCATTTAAAAAGGTTTAGGGTTTGGTTTTGATTCCAAGTGATCAAGGCACATGGGGCCTTGGGTTTTGATCACCACACATCATGGATTTGAATATGATCAGAACAAAGTTTGATTAAGGACAAGGAACAACAGTGATTAGCAACAGTGATGATCCAGAGTGACTGTGATTACTGTCACAGATACTGAGGGTGTTACACTCGAAGACTCGGGGGCTGAACGTCGCAGTTTCCATCACATCGACTTCGTCCTCTACACCTACACTGGCCGAGGCATCGACTCCGTCCGCTGCCTCGACTTCATTATCTGCATCAAGACCGTCCGCCGCATCGACTCTGTTTCGCCACGTCGACTTCTCAGCGCCGACTGCTAGTCTTCGACTACTTATCTTCGACTCCCTCCGCCGCGTCGATTCTACAGCTAAGTTTCTTTACACTCTTATATGCTATGATTTCAAAACCTATTTGCATTTTCGATCAATCGACAAAGCCGGCTACGCAATCGTGCAGAAACAACTGAGGGCTACAAAATCATCATGCCGGCTATGCAGTCGTGTAGAAACATCTGAGGGCTACAAAATCATCCTGCCGGCTATGCAGTTGTGCAGAAACATCTGAGGGCTACAAAATCATCCTGCCGACTACGCAGTCACGCACAAACCTCGAGGGCTTCAAAACTATGCTTTGGATCATGCTCAGTTTTATATGTTGTTTATTCCGTTCATCAAAGTAGTGAGGCTAGGTACCAAAAGGCCGCTCTTGTCTCCAAGTTCAACAAGTCTAGCATCGCGTCCCTGTTACCAGCAGGAGTATGCTGCTGAAGGTCCTACTCACTAAAAGACACGCATAAACCTTATATACTACTACATTATCCGCTCAACAAGAGTGCAACGTCTACAAATCACGCACCTTACAATTGTTTTGTATATCTCGCAAATACACCTTAATACAGTTGCACCTCTTTTCTCCTTCTTAGCAGGTGCTCGGGGGATGGACGCCCTCGTGCCGTGGCGACGCCAACCTCCTCGTCCACGACTGGTCCCTACGACAACTCATGCCTACGGCGTAAGACCTGAGTTGAGCACTTCCTCAGCTGACAATTACTCGACAACGAAGTCTTGAATCTACGCTCGACTTCAAGCAGTCGAACATAGCCTCGTGGGCTACTCCCATCGGGAGCGCTGACGCGCACCCGACGAGCACTACTCGCGCATCTGACAAGAATGAAGGGGTTAGCTTAACAACAACTTGAGCCTATGCCCGACTCTCGAGTCCCACATAACCTTGGGGGCTACTCCCATCGGGAGCGCTGATGCGCACCCCACGACCGCCGAACTCGACTGCAATTTTGATGCTTCATCCAAATTCTCCCATCGGGAGCATACTCACGACAAACTATCAACAGAAGATCCCGAAAGGTTTGAGTGCTTGATACGTGCAAAACGTATCTATAATTTATGCTTGCTCCATGCCTCTTTTGTGTGATATTGCTATGATATTGATGAACTTCCATACACTTTTGATCATATTTGGACTAACCTATTAACTCAGTGCACCCCAGTGCCAGTTCCTGTTTTCTGCTGTTTTTCTATTTCAGGTTTCCCCCATATTAAAAGTGCTCCAAAAATTCAGGAAAATCCAATAAAAAATCAGCGCTTCGGAAGCTTCGGGAATTACCGAGGGGGGGGGGGCAGGCAGAGGGGAGCCACGAGGGCCCTAGGCGGCCTCCCGACGCGCCCTAGGGTGGGGCCGCGCCAGGGTCCGCCTGGACCCCTGGTGGCCCCCCTGGCTGCCCCCTTTTCCCATATATTCTCCGTGACGTGAAACCCCCGTGACGGGAACCCTTTTTCGCGATCTCTCCTCTGTTCCACCGCCGCCGTGCTTCCAAGATCGGGAGCACCAGGAGACCTCTTCCCGGCACCCTGCCGGAGGGAGGAACCACCTCTGGGAGCTTCTCCACCACCATGGATGCTTCCCGGATGAACCGTGAGTAGTCCACCTTTACCATGGGTCTATGGTCAGTAGCTATGTGATGTTCTCCTCCCCTCTTTGTTCTTCATGGATTAGACCTTGTGAGCTGCCCTACATGATCGAGGCACATATGTAATCTTTCTGCTGTTTCTATGTGGAGTTTGCTGGGATCCGATGGATTTCGAGACTATGTTCAGATTGTGTTTGAGTAATATATTTGATTCTCCGCTTTTATATTTATGTTCTAGAGTAATTCTTGCATGTTCTCCGTTGTTGTTTCTTGCTTTGGCCAAGTTGTAGTTAGTGAATCCAAGAAGGAGTGTTTGATGTGCGAGGTAATGATAGTGATTTCTCGCCCTACATTGGTAAACCCCAAGTGGAAGGCGTGATGTAGCACAGCAGCAAATTTCCCTCAGTAAAGATACCAAGGTTTGTCTCCAGTAGGACTCCAGAGATGATAAGTAGGTGTCAGCGGCGCAACTGACGCGGACCTGCACACAGACACAAATAACTTTGTTCCCAACGAAGTTCAGAGAGGTTGTCAATCTCTCCGGTATTGTTGTTCACAAAGGATCAAACGCAAGGGATAATGATAGCAACTGAAAGTAAAAGCAGAAAAGTAAATGAGCCTGTAAACAGTAATGAGGATATGGACCTGGATACGTGATATTCACTAGTGATGTCTCTCTCCCAAAAGATGATAAAAATTCTATGCGAGGTGAACAAATTACAGAAGGGCAATTGACAGGATTATGAATGCACCGCAATGCTAACTATGTTACAAAAGAAAGGAAGAGGCTCAAAAGCATGGGCAGTACGCCAAAATAAGTACACCGAAATCCAACTGCATCTACTACTAATCATCCACCTTGAGATATCTATCCAGAACATCTCGCTGGTATTAAGTTGCGAGCCCCACCCAAAGTGTAAACCCAAAGCAACAGACAAGTGCATTAAAAAGCACTTTGCGTAAAGTAAATAATCCTTGCAACCGCGGTTACAAGCACCGTTCTTTTCCCACTTGTGGCAACAACACATCCCCTGGACTCATGTTTCTGTCACTCAAGCGTGTCATCGGGGGGCATGAACCCACAATCGAGCAAAACGTTCCCTCTTGGGGTTACTACCTACTACTTGGCCAAAGCAATAAACAGCAACGAAGAACATGCAAGAATTACTTAGTACCAAAAATATACGAGATAAGAACCAAATATATTACTCAATCACAATCTGAACATAATCTCATAATCCATCAAATCCCATCAAACTCAGCATAGCAACAGCAGAAAGATTACAAAAGTGCCTCGATCATGTAGGGCAGCTCACGAGGTCTAAACCATGAAGAACAAAGAGGGGAGCAGAACATCACATAGCTAATGATCACGGACCCATGGTCCAAGGAAAACTACTCACAAGACATCCGAGAAGCATCCATGGTGGAGAGGAGACTCCCGGAGGTCAACCCTCCCTCCGGCAGGGTGCCGGGAAGAGGTCTTCTGGTGCTCCCGATCTCGGAAGCGCGGCGGCGGCGGAACAGAGGCGAGATCGCGAAAAAGGGTTCTTTCCCCGAGGGTTTCACGTCACGGGGAATATATAGGCAAAGGGGGGCAGCCAGAGGTGGACCAGGGGCCCCAGGCGCCCCCCTGGCGCGGCCCAGGGGGTGGCCGCGCCGGGTGGCCGCCTGGGCCACCCCTGGCTCCCCTCCGGCCTCACTCGGGCTCTTCGCGAAGCTTCCTGTACGCTTATTTTTCCTATATTTTTCCCGGAATTTTTCTGGCACTTTTTATATGGGTGAAAACTGAAATAGAAAAACACCAGAAAACAGGAACTGGCACTATGGTGCACTGAGTTAATAGGTTAGTCCAAATATGATCAATAGTGTATGAAAATGTATCTAGATCATAGCAATATCACACAAAACATGCATGGAGCAAGCAGAAATTATAGATACATTTTGGATGTATCAACATCCCCAAGCTTAATTCCTGCTCGTCCTCGAGTAGGTAAATGAAAACGGCATAATTTCTGTAGTGACATGCTAGCAACCATATAAGAACTTTCAAAAGTAAAGCAATCAAGGTTAGAGATTCAATTCAAGTCATAACATGCAAGAGTCTATATTAGCATTGAAACAAGTAACAAAAGAACATTAGGTTCAAGAGCTCTCGCTGTCCGTGACTCGAATGTCTCCAAATGGTGTTTGCGTGCAAGAAGGGGGATAGGGAATACGAGAAAAAACATTTATTTGTTGAGAACTCAATCTACTAAAGTTTCACACTTGGTATTTTTCTGGAATCTTATCTTGACTCGTCCCAGACCACTAGCCAGGTACAAGTCAATTTGATCCACTCCTTTTTCAATATTTTGAGGACTCATGCAATGGATGAGCGTAAGCACGAGAGTTGACACTTTGGACGGCAAAGAGAGAAATAGTGTGGAGGAGGAAGACAAAAAGGGTGAGAAAGGCTCACATCAATGAGGGCAATCATAGGCAAGAGATGCGAAATGATAGATATGATGTGAGGAGTAGGGATTGCCATGCAACGGATGCACATACGAGCTAGGAAGCTCTCCAATGGAACTAGTGGGGGTGCATCTAACTTGCTCGCTCATGAAGACCTAGAGCTCGTTTGAGGAGGCTCATCCTTGTAATATGCAAGCCAAGTTCTATAGTGTGAAGGTCCCCACATAGCTATATGCATAATGATCATCTCTATGGAGTACAAGGATATAAAGGGAGTACTAGTGTGGATCTCTCAAAAGGATAGTAGTGTTGCCCCTTTCTCTCTTTTTATTTCTTTTTATCTTTTTTCTATTTTTTTGTATTTTTGTGTGGCCTCAATGGCTCTTTCTATTTAACTCTCATTTGTCCTCTTTGGGATCTTTTATTGTGTCCACTTTGGGATCTTTTCCTCACTTAAGGGCAACACTCTATTTTACAAGAAGGTAAAGGACATCTTTCACACTTTACTAGGTACTCAATATCATAAAGAAGATGTAACTATCATGATGTATGCAATGTATGTCGCTGCCAGTGTAGCAGGAACATGTATGACATGAAGATCAAGTCACGAAGAGGTGGATGTTGCATGGCAATATATCTCGGAAAGGCTATGGAAATGCCTTGATAGGTAGGTATGGTGGCTATTTTTAGGAAAGATATAAGGAGGTTTATGATGACAGAGCGTATCATGCCAAGGGTTTAGATGTACCGGCGAAGGTGGACACCAACTCTCGGAGTGAGAAGAAGGGAATGCACGGCACGGGTGAGGCTAGCAAAATATGGGAAGGTGGAAGTGTCAACTTTCAATACTTACATTAGTCCGAAGAACTCATGCACTTATTATCGGTAACTCTCAATCTAATAAGGAGGTTCAAAAAGAGACAAGTACCCCGAGGAGGAGTGTATGGGGGTCTGGTTATCCTTGCGCATCCTCGAATCATGGTACGTGAGTGTACTCTAATATTCGATCCTTCCAAATATTAGTGATCCATCTAGTAGCTAAAGTTCTCAACTAGTTTTGTAGGTTTCGAAAATACACACGGATTGCCCAAAATACGACACCTATCACTAATAGGCTAGAGCTCTTGACACCAAAAGTTCAAACATTACTCACATCAAAACTTCAAAACTATTGCAAGTTACTACTAGAATTAAATAGCAACCTCAATTACCTACTTCCAAGACAAAACACAACTCAGTGCAACAACTAACTCTCTTTAACAAGATAAACATGAAAACTAAAAATAGTTCCAGCAACAGACTAAACAAAAGCCAAGGCTCTTGCTAAAGACAAACTAAGACTAAAACTAAACATGGCAGCAGCTATGAAAAGATAAAGAACACACAACAGCAAAAAGATAAGCAGGAAAAATCCTATGATGTGTTCTAGATTTTGAAAGTGGAGCGTGTTTCTCTCCCGCACAAAGTAAGACGGGGTCTAACTTTTTATGAACAGCAAGCAAAACTAAAGAAAAGTAAAAATAAAACCTAAGAGCGAGACGCTCCAAGCATAGCACATAACGCATGAAGTGATAAAAATATAGTGAGACGAAGGACGAACTGATGATTGTTGATGGAGAAGGGGATGCACGGGGGCATCCCCAAGCTTAGACGCTTGAGTCTCCTTGGATATTTATTGGGGATGCATGGGGGCATCCCCAAGCTTGAGCGCTTGACACTCCTGGATCTTCTTTCATCACCTTCCATCGCACACTTGAAAACTCCCTTCATACATAACTCATCATAAGCTGATTAGAGAGGTTGGTACCCTTAATAAAATAATTATTTCCCCACTGGATATAAAGATATTCTTGAAGAGCTACTGTTTCTCAAGAGTGCCAGAAATTTATTGCAAAGTAAAAGCAAGATTAAGATTTGCAAAAGTTAGGAGAGACAAAACGTGGCAGAATCTGTGAAAAACATAACAGCAGGTAGTAAAGAATTTTTTAGGGGCACTTCTGCAACTCAAATAAAAAAATCAGAACATACGAAAGTTTCAAAATTGTATAGAGCATGCTGTCAAAAAAATTCAGATCAAAAAGATGATCTGGTGATTTGATTCGAATTTTTCTGTCAAGGGACAGAATCTGTTTTCTGGACAGCATGTCACAACTTTTGCTTCCCTTATCATAAGAGGCTATAACTTGGCACAAAGCTGAAAAATAAAGATACAATGATGTTGCTACAGTAGTAACAAACATCAAGACGCAACAAAAGAAAAAAGAAAAACCAAAATTCGTTGCGGGCTGCCTCCCGAAAGCGCTTTCTTTTATGCCTTTAAGCTAGGCATGATACAAAAGATCAAGTTGTAGCAATCGAATCATTATCAAGATCCTCAAAAAGCTCTTCAATTGTACAACTAGTCTTAAGAGGTCTTTCAAATAAAGTCCTAATGAAGATACTTCTAGGGAGAAAACCAAAAGGCGGAAAATCAATGGAAGATTCATTTATAGAATTATAAAAGAGAGGTATTTCTTCCAAAGTTTTCACGGTTTCAACTTCTTTAGAAATGGGTGGTTTAATTTCATAAGAGGTAGCTGAAGTGGCAGGTGTGGAAATGGGGGTGCAGATAAAGTCTTGGTTGTTGTGACTAGTGAAGTCACACAACTTGGTGTCTTCAGTGAAACCATAGCAGCAGCAAGTGTTGCATTTTTTTTTTGTGATTTTTTATATAAGACTCAAAGATAAAAACTGAAAGGTAAACCAACAAGACTAAAAAACAAAGGTAAATGGTAGTGTGCAACTCCCCTATCTTAGCACTCGGAGTCCCCGGCAACGGCGCCAGAAATTTGGCTTGATGTGCGAGGTAATGATAGTGATTTCTCGCCCTTCGTTGGTAAACCCCAAGTGGAAGGCGTGATGTAGCACAGCAGCAAATTTCCCTCAGTAAAGATACCACGGTTTGTCTCCAGTAGGACTCCAGAGATGATAAGTAGGTGTCAGCGGCACAACTGACCCGGACCTGCACACAGACACAAATAACTTTGTTCCCAACGAAGTTCAGAGAGGTTGTCAATCTCTCCGGTCTTGTTGTTCACAAAGGATCAAACGCAAGGGATAATGATAGCAACTGAAAGTAAAAGCAGAAAATTAAATGAGCGTGTAAACAGTAATGAGGATATGGAACCGGATACGTGATGTTCACTAGTGATGTCTCTCTCCCAAAAGACGATAAAAATGCTATGCGAGGTGAACAAATTACAGAAGGGAAATTGACAGGATTATGAACGCACCGCAATGCTAACTATGTTACAAAAGAAAGGAAGAGGCTCAAAAGCATGGGCAGTACGCAAAAATAAGTAGACCGAAATCCAACTGCATCTACTACTAATCATCCACCTTGAGATATCTATCCAGAACATCTCGCTGGTATTAAGTTGCGAGCCCCACCCAAAGTGTAAACCCAAAGCAACAGACAACTGCATTAAAAAGCACTTTGCGTAAAGTAAACAATCCTTGCAACCACGGTTACAAGCACCGTTGTTTTCCCACTTGTGGCAACAGCACATCCCCTAGACTCATGTTTCTGTCACTCAAGCGTGTCATCGGGGGGCATGAACCCACAATCGAGCAAAACGTTCCCTCTTGGGGTTACTACCTACTACTTGGCCAAAGCCATAAACAGCAACGGAGAACATGCAAGAATTACTTAGTAACAAAAATATAAGAGATAAGAACCAAATATATTACTCAATCACAATCTGAACATAATCTCATAATCCATCAGATCCCATCAAACTCAGCATAGCAACAGCAGAAAGATTACAAAAGTGCCTCGATCATGTAGGGCAGCTCACGAGGTCTAAACCATGAAGAACAAAGAGGGGAGCAGAACATCACATAGCTACTGATCACGGACCCATGGTCCAAGGAAAACTACTCACAAGACATCCGAGAAGCATCCATGGTGGAGAGGAGACTCCCGGAGGTCAACCCTCCCTCCGGCAGGGTGCCGGGAAGAGGTCATCTGGTGCTCCCGATCTCAGAAGCGCGGCGGCGGTGGAACAGAGGCGATATCGCGAAAAAGGGTTTTGTCCCCGAGGGTTTCACGTCACGGGGAATATATAGGAGAAGGGGGGCAGCCAAAGGTGGACCAGGGGCCCCAGGCGCCCCCCTGGCGCGGCCCAGGGGGTGGCCGCGCCGGGTGACCGCCTGGGCCACCCCTGGCTCCCCTCTGGCCCCACTCGGGCTCTTCACGAAGCTTCTTGTACGCTTATTTTTCCTATATTTTTCCCGGAATTTTTCTGGAACTTTTTATATGGGGGAAAACTGAAATAGAAAAACAGCAGAAAACAGGAACTGGCACTGTGGTGCACTGAGTTAATAGGTTAGTCCAAATATGATCAAAAGTGTATGAAAGTGTATCTAGATCATAGCAATATCACACAAAACATGCATGGAGCAAGCAGAAGTTATAGATATGTTTTGGACGTATCAGCGTTATGCATGATTGTGGGTTCATGCCCCCTGATGACTAGCTTGAGTGACAGAAACATGAGTCTAGGGGATGTGATGTTTCCACAAGGGAGAAAACAACGGTGCTTGTACTTGCGGGTGCAAGGATTGTTTACTTTACGCAAAGTTCTTTAATGCAGATGTTTGTTGCTTTGAGTTTACACTTTGGGTGAGATTCGCAACTTAATACCAGCGAGATGTTCTGGATAGATATCTCAAGGTGGATGATTAGTAGGTAGATGCAGATGGATTTCGGTCTACTTGTTTTGGCGTACCACCCAAGCTTTTGAGCCTCTTCCTTTCTTTATAGCATAGTTAGCATTGGTTTGCACACATAATCCTGTCAATTGCCCAGATGTAGTTTTTTACCTCGCATGGCTATTTTATCGTCTGTTGGGAGAGAGACATCACTAGTGAACATCATAGGACCCCCGGTCCATATTTCCAATACTGTTTACACCCGCTATTATTTACTGCTATATTTACTTTTCCGTTGCTATCACTATCATTATTATCTCGTGCGTTTTTATCCTTTGTTAACAAACAAGGCCGGAGGAATTGACAACTCCTCTGTACTCGTTGGGAGAAAAGTTATTTGTTGTGTGTGCATGTCCAGGTAAAGTAAGCAACCTCGGTTGTGAACGGCGCCATTGTTCACTTTACCACCTTCTTGTATCTGTTGGAGTCCTACTGGTTCGATACTCTACCTTAGCATCTTCGCTAAGGGAAATTGCTGCTATCTACATCTCAACCTTCCACTTTGGGTAACCAACGAGGGGGCGTTAAATCGTACCATCAAAAGCAATTTCTGGCGCCGTTGCCGGGGACTCCGCACTTCAAGATAGGGGAGTTGCACACTATCTTTTATCTTTTCTTTTTAGTCTTGTTAGTTTACCCTTTAGTTTTTATCTTTGTGTCTTATATCAAAAAAATAGTATGTCTAGTTCCTTACTTGACAATCAACGTCTGACTTCTTTGAAACTAGATCATATTGGCATGGAGGATTCACTGAGGATCAACAAAAGTGGTACAAGGAACACCGCTTGTCTCAAAAGGGGATACACTTATGGAAACAAATACATCAGTTGTATGAGTATGCTGGAAACTTGTGCTCAATATATAATATATGTTTCTGCAGGGATGAATCTTGTTGCTTTATGAGGCATAAACACCTTTCTTTCCAATGTGAGTACAATGATGATGAAACCTTAGCTTCTTATGCTAATAGAAACTATGATTTTTATGATGCAGCGGAAATAGAAGAATTTGTTGCTTATAAGGGTGCCTATGAAATTACTTCTCTTCTTAAAAATATTGATGATACCCCTTAAAAGTCTGAGAGTCTTGCTATACTTAACTATTGTTTGGAAAATTAAGATGAAAATTACTATATTACTGATCATCTTGAGAGAATCTTTCCTCCAAAGGAAGAGACTAATGTATTGCAGGACTCTATGGAAGAAGAAATTACTAAACCTGAAAGCTCCTTGGATGAAAAAGAGGAGGAGAGTGACGAACAAGAGGACGAAGAATGGAGCCATCCACGTCTACCTTCTAATGAGAGTAACTCTTTGACTCTTACCTTATATGAGTGTTATGATCCTATGGATTCTTTTGAAATATCCCTTTTTGATGAAGTTGATGCCTTCTATGCTTATGGCTGTGATGCCACTATGAATGATGCTTACGGAGATGAACTTGGTATAGTTCCTCATGTTAAGCATGAAATTTTTGATATTGCACCCACACTTGATTGTCCTATTATCTTTTTTAAATCTCCAACTCAAATTCCGGAGAATTGTGCTCTTATTAAGGCCCAATGTGATGGGTTGCATCTATCTTATGATCCTCAAAACCGTGTTGAAAACAATGCACGTGTGCTTGTAGGTCATGAACAACATGATTTATGTGATAGTTATATTCTTGATGTTGTTCATGATGCTACTGAAAATTATTTCGAGAGAGGAAAGTTTGGTTGTAGAAACTTCCATATTACAAAAACACCTCTCTTTATGATCAAAGTTTTCAAGTTGTTCTTGTTCCACCTTGCAATGCATGTCACTTTGTGCTTCTTTGATTTGTTTTCTTACGAGATGCCTATTCATAGGAAGTGGGTTAGTATTAAATATGTTTCATATTTGCTTCTTGATGCTCTCTTTTGCTTCAAAATTCTTATTCTTGTGAGAGCATCTTCTATAAATCTTTATGCCTAGTTAATGGCTTTAAAGAAGCGCTTTCGGGAGGCAGCCCACAACGAATTTAGGATTTCCTTTTTGTTTTTCTTCTGTTTTTAGTGGTCTTGATGATTGTTACTACTGTAGCAACATCATTGTATCTTTACTTTTCAATCTTTGTGCCATTTATAGCCTCATATGACAAGGGAAGTGAAAGTTGTGACATGCTGTCCAGAAAATAGATTCTGTCCTCGTGACTAGAAAAATCACAGAAAAATCACAGTTCATCTTTTTGAGCTGAAATATTTACACAGCGTGCTCTATACAATTACCGAACTTTCGTATGTTCTGAGTTTTTTTATTTGAGTTGCAGAAGTATCCCTAAAAAATTCATTACTACCTGCTGGTCTGTTTTTCACAGATTCTGTCCTGTTTTGCCTTTTCTTCGTTTTGCAAACTTTAAGCTTGCTTTTTCTTTGCAAAAATTTTGTGGCAATCTTGAGAAAAAGTAGCTCTTCAATATTATCCTTATTTCCATTAGAGGAAAAATTATTTTATTATGGGTACTAACCTCGCTAATCAGATTATGATGAGTTATGTATGAAGGGAGTTTTCAAGTGTGCGAGGGAAGATGATGAAAGGAGATTCAGGAGTGTCAAGCGCTCAAGCTTGGGGATGCCCCCATGCATCCCCAAGAAATATTCAAGGAGACTCAAGAGTCTAAAGCTTGGGGATGCCCCCGTGCATCCCCTTCTCAATCAACAATTATCAGTTCGTCTTTTGTTTCACTATATTTTTATCACTTCATGCGTTATGTGCTATGGTTGGAGCGTCTCGCTCTTAGGTTTTATTTTGAGTTTTCTTTAGCTTTTCTTGATGTTCATAACAAGTTAGAACCCAACTTTCTTTGTGTAGGAGAGAAACACGCTCCACTTTCAAAATCTAGAACACAACATAGGATTCTTCATGCTCATCTTTGTTGTGTGTGTTATTTATCTTTTTCATAGCTGTTGTCATGTTTAGCTCTGAATTTTCATGCTTTATCTTTTTAAGAGCTTTTTGTTTAGTTTTTTTCTGGAACTCTCTTGAGTTTTCATGTTTATCTTGTTTAGAGAGTTTGCCTGTTGCACTGAGTTTTGTGTCTTGACTTGGAGTAGGGAATTGAGGTTGCTATTCTTTTGTAGTAGTAACTTGCAATAGTTTTAAGGTATTGCTTTGAGTAATGTTTGGACTTTTGGTGTCAAGAGCTTTAGCCTATTAGTGATAGATGTAGTATTTTGGGAAATCCGTGTTTATTTTCAAAACTTACAAAATTAGTTGAGAACATTAGCTACTAGATGGATCACTACTCTTTGGAGGGATCGAATATTAGAGTACACTCACGTACCATGAGTCGAGGATGCGCAAGGATAACCAAACCCCCATACACTCCTCCTCGGGGTACTTGTCTCTTTGTGAAACCTCCTTATTAGATTGAGAGTTACCGATAATAAGTGCATGAGTTCTTCGGACTAATGTGAGTATTCGAAAGTTGACACTTCCACCTTCCCATATTTTCTAGCCTCTCATGTGTCGTGCATTGGTTTCTTCTCACTCCGAGAGTTGGCGTCCACCTTCGCCGGTACATCCAAACCCTTGGCATGATACGCTACGTCATCATAAACCCCTTATATCCTTCCTCAAAACAGCCACCATACCTACCTATGAAGGCATTTCCATAGCCTTTTCGAGATATATTGTCATGCAACATCCACCTTCTCATGACTTGATCTTCATGTCATACAGGCTACTTGCTTGATCGATGAGCCGCATGCTAGTTGGGCCTTGCCCTAATCATTGCTACATGACGCGCTAGTATCATTGCATATCCTGCTACCCTGGCAGAGGCATACATTTGCATACTTCATGATAGTTACATCTTCTTTATGATTTGAGTACTTTTGTAAAGTGTGAAAGATCTTCTATACTTCTTGTAAAATATAGAGTGTTGCCCCTAAAGTGAGGAAAAGATCCCAAAGAGGACAAAATTAAAAGATCCCAAAGAGGACAAATGAGAGAAATAGAAAGAGCCATTGAGGCCACCAAAAAATAAAAATAAAGAGAAAAAAGAGAAAAAGAAATAAAAAGAGAGAAGGGGGCACACTACTATTCATTTTGAGAGATCCACACTCGTACTCCCTCTTATATCTTGTACTCCATAGAGATTATCATTCATGCATATAGCTATGTGGGGACCTTCACACTATAGAACTTGGCTTGTATATTCCAATGATGAGCCTCCTCAAATGAGCTCTAGGTCTTCTTGAGCAAGCAAGTTTGATGCACCCCCACTAGTTCCATTGGAGAGCTTACCTTAGCTCATATGTGCATCCGTTGCATGGAAATCCCTACTCCTCACATCATATCTATCATTTGGCTTTCTCTCGCCTATGATTGTCCTCATTGATGTGAGCCTTTCACACCCTTTTTGTCTTCCTCCTCCACCATATTCTCTCTTTTCCATCCTAAGTGTCAACTTTCTTAGTTACGCTCATCCATTGCATGAGTGCTCAAAATGTCGAAAAGGAGTGGATCATTTTGACTTGTACCTGGCTAGTGGTCTGGGGATGACTCAAGATAAGATTCCAAAGAAGACTAAGTGTGAAACTTTAGTAGATTAAGTTCTCAACACAAAAATACTTTTTTCTCGTATATCCCTATCCCCTTTCTTGCACGCAAACACTATTTGGAGACATTCGAGTCACGGACAGCAAGAGCTCTTGCACCTTTATGTTCTTATGTTGCTTGTTTCAATGCTAAATATAGACTCTTGCCTGTTATGACTTGAATTGAATTACATGCCTTGATTGCTTTACTTAAAAGTTCTTATATGGTTGTTAGCATGTCACCACAGAAATTATGCTTTTATCATTTACCTACTCGAGGACGAGCAGGAATTAAGCTTGGGGATGTTGATACGTCCAAAATGTATCTATAATTTCTACTTGCTCCATGCCTCTTTTGTGTGATATTTCTATGATATTGATGAACTTCCATACACTTTTGATCATATTTGGGCTAACCTATTAACTAAGTGCACCCCAGTGCCAGTTCCTGTTTTCTGTTGTTTTTCTATTTCAGGTTTCCCCCATATTAAAAGTGCTCAAAAAATTCGGGAAAATCCAATAAAAAATCAACGCTTCGGAATCTTCGGGAATCACCGAGGGGGGGGGGGGCAGAGGGGACCCACCAGGGCACCAGGCGCCCTCCCGGCGCGCTCTAGGGTGGGGTCGTGCCAGGGGGCGCCTGGACCCCTGGTGCCCCCCTGGCTTCCCCCCTTCGCCCATATATTCTCCCTGACGTGAAACCCCCGTGACGGGAACCCTTTTTCGCGATCTCTCATCTGTGCCGCCACCGCCGCGCTTCCAAGATCGGGAGCACCAGGAGACCTCTTCCCGGCACCCTGCCGGAGGGAGGAACCACCTCCGGGAGCTTCTCCACCACCATGGATGCTTCCCGAATGAACCTTGAGTAGTCCACCTTGGACCATGGGTCTATGATCAGTAGCTATGTGATGTTCTCCTCCCCTCTTTGTTCTTCATGAATTAGACCTCGTGAGCTGCCCTACATGATCAAGGCACATATGTAATCTTTCTGCTGTTGCTATGTGGAGTTTGCTGGGATCCGATGGATTACGAGACTATGTTCATATTGTGTTTGAGTAATATATTTGATTCTCCTCTTTTATATTTATGTTCTAGAGTAATTCTTGCATTTTCTCTGTTGCTGTTTATTGCTTTTGCCAAGTAGTAGGTAGTGACTCCAAGAGGGAGCGTTATGCATGATTGTGGGTTCATTCCCCCTGATGACTAGCTTGAGTGACAGAAACAGGAGTCTAGGGGATGTGCTGTGGCCACAAGGGAGAAAACACAGGTGCTTGTACTTGCGAGTGCAAGGATTGTTTACTTTACGCAAAGTTCTTTAATGCAGTCCTGTTGCTTTGAGTTTACACTTTGGGTGGGATTCACAACTTAATACCAGCGAGATGTTCTGGATAGATATCTCAAGGTGGATGATTAGTAGGTAGATGCAGATGGATTTCGGTCTACTTGTTTTGCCATACCGCCCAAGCTTTTGAGCCTCTTCATTTCTTTATAGCATACTTAGCGTTGGTTTGCGCACATAATCCTGTCAATTGCCCAGCTGTAATTTTTTTACCTCGCATGGCTATTTTATCGTCTTTTGGGAGAGAGACATCACTAGTGAACATCATAGGACCCCGGTCCATATTTCCAATATTGTTTACACCCGCTATTATTTACTTCTTTATTTACTTTTCCATTGCTATCACTATCATTATTAGCACGTGTGTTTTTATCCTTTGTAAACAACAAGGCCGGAGGAATTGGCAACTCCTCTGTACTCGTTGGGAGCAAAGTTATTTGCTGTATGTGTAGGTCCAGGTAAAGTAAGCAACCTCGGTTGTGAACGGCGCCATTGTTCACTTTACCACCTTCTTGTATCTATTGGAGTCCTACTGGTTCGATACTCCACCTTAGCATCTTCGCTAATGGAAATTGCTGCTATCTACATCTCAACCTTGCACTTTGGGTAACCAACGAGGGGCGTTAAATCGTACCATCAGTGCTCACTCTACAAAGCAACACGCACCACGTCGGCTAATGTAGATTCGAGTCCCTGCGCGACTCTTCGAGTCCCCCAGGCACTCAGGTGCTACTGACGAGGGGATACCCCCACGACTCCTCACCGTGAGGGTACCCTGTGCGTGGCATGGCTGGCGCCCACTAGAGGCCCACTCGTGGACACCGACATGATGGAATAAGACGTAAAGCCCAAGACTTGACACTAGTAGGAAATAGGCTACTGCTAGCGTACAGGTTTTCCCTACCGCTGGCGGGCGGGCGTACGCCAGCGTTGTCTCGCCAGTGGTAACAGGTACCGCTGGCGTACAAACTGTACGCCAACGCTACCTTCTCTTACCGCTGGCGTACAAGAGGTATGCCCGCCAGAGGTATGCTTCTGGCGTCTAGATCTGCCCGCCAGTGGTCAACAATTTGTACGACAGCAGTACAATTTCTGGATTTTTTACTGTCCGCCAGCAGTAACTTTTCTGTACGCCAGCAATATATTTTCTGGAATTACTTTTCTGCTAAAACTAGTTATTCCAGCAACACAAATACTCAAATATTTTCACAGTTTACCAACACAATACAAATACACTGAATTCATAAGTTCAAATATACAAGAGTGATCAAATATTGTTACATCACATTACTAACCAAAATAGAGAAGTTGTGTAGCGGATCACACATATTGTATCACACATAGATCACAAACCGAAAAATAGACAAGTTGGGAGTTACATCACTACATTGTATCACACACAAACTACATCTCGATAGTTGGACTTCATTGTATCGCATAAAAGAGAATGGTAAAGACGATGAGCAAGAAGGGGATCACGAGGAAGGTGGACTTCATCCGGTGGTTCTTCCTCTCTTGCCCTTGCCGGTAGTTCAAGTACCGAGCTTCCGCCTCCGCTTTACTCTTGTAGCTCTTGTAATTTTTGCCCTTGTACTTGTTCACTTGCTTGAAGCAATCTTCCCAGTGCTCATAGACTCCTGGAACGCTACCTTCGTACACCACATACCACTTCTTCATCTATAAAAGACATATATAAATATTAACCAAGATAGTTAAAAAGGAAGATGTGTGTATATTCATGCATTATAAAAGAAGACTTAGTTCAATGTAAAACTAGCTACATGTTCATCATGCATAAAAGAAGACTTAGTTCATGCATCATGTAATACGTACACAAGTTCAACATGAGATAAAGTTTACAACACATGTTCATCGATTGTTCGAAAAAAACTAGCTACATGCATAGAGAACACACCCTTTCACTTCTTGCTCGGCTTCGGCTTCGACTTCGGCTTCGTCTTCAATGGAGGGAACGGGAGACAACCTTGCAATGAGTTGAACGGTCTGTCATCGCCATGTTGATGTAAGCGGGCTTCTATTTCAGCGTTAGGTGGTGGACGATGACTGTAGAAGAACACCCCATCGCTATGTATGACATCCATGGCGATCGTCCGCGCGATCATTTGCTGAATTCGGCCGAACTCTTGTCTTATTTCGGCATCGGAGGACACCGCCAAGGTATCGCACCATTTTGCGAGAGACGACGAATATTGTAGTCGTTGTTCATTCTTTATATACTCTCGCATATGATAGATGACGTACCAGGCCTCCCTCGTACTGCCTGGCGCCTGCTTGATGCAGGCGAACTCAGTTTTATGTATAAATGTGTACTTTCCTCGCCTTTGATTTTTTCTTTTTATGATGCCCTCCCTATAAGAGTAGCCAGTGAGAGCATCATCTAGAACATCTTTGATTAGCTTGTAGTCTTTGTACTTCTGATGACTCCCCGAGTCGAGATATATGGCAAGCGAGTCTTTCGGCTCCAGAGCGATGAGGGTGCCGTATTGGTTGCTACACAAAATAGTTCGTGGTTCAAAGAGATTATCAGCCTCAGATTAGTTTAACAATAGGAAATCTATGAAAGCATGTTACCGCTGCAAGAGAGAATGACTTACTCAGGAAAGTAAGGCATCATAAAGATGTTCTTGGAGGGATGATCCACGAAGAAATCTTCGATGTACTTCGTTGCCGCTACCTTACCCTTAGGGTTGTTCAAGAACATTTCTTGCATGTAGAAGGGGTCCATTATAGCGACATTCGGGGTATTCTCTTTGATGAGCTGGTGAGCCAAGCTGAGCGCAACCAGGCGGACCATGGATGGGTGGAGCGCATTCATGTGGAACATGTCAAAGATGTCATTAAACCTCAAGAAGAACAAGTCCCCTGGGTATTGATCCACAAAGCCTAAGCCCTCCGATACCTTTCCTATGAAAAGCGGGTATGTTGGATTGTCATCATTGGCAAGATTCGACTCCACATACAGAACAGAATTATGGAGGATCCTCATATCCGAAGTGATGATTTCTAAAAAATTTGGCGGCAACATAGGTTTACCTAACTCATGGATCGAATGCCAGTTTATGATGGGTACCTTGTCCTGGACCCGTATCGGCTTCCTACACCCCTTCACCGGCTGGCTGCTGGAGTCAAAGGCACGTTTATTAATTCTTTTCCGCCCCGTCGTCTTCCTGCTACGCTGCACAAATGAATCTTGGAGCGCCTCTTTGAGTGTGTCTTGGCTGAGACCAGCTGGATCACCAGAGCGGAAGGGGGCTGCTTCTGGCGCTCCTTGAGTAGAGAATAGACGCCTCGAGCAAAATTTATCTGTCTGATCTGCGCGGCAGGAGGGAGGAACCTGGCTCGGACCGGCGACTAGTGTATCATCAAGAGGACCCTCGCTGGCAGCAGGTAATACTTCCTCGTAATCAACGAGGAAGTCTTTGACGCGAGCATCATTGTCGTTGTGATCAAGATCCACAGGTTGAGCAGCAAAGGGCTCGTTTTGCTGTGGGGTGGTGAAACAAGATTCCACACGAATCAGTTCTTTAAGCCATAGCATGGGCCAAGACAAGCATTGTTCGAGGTTCAACTCGCTATCGGCTTTGGGGGGTTGAGTCGGAGGATCCAAATTGGCGCAACCCGGAAACACCCTGTCCAATGCAACCCTAAACATGGTATCGGCCATAGGCACTGTGTGGAACACACGGTTAAGTGGTGCCACGATACGTGCCTTTGCCACGTCCTTCAGCTCATTGTTAACTTGTAATAGCAATGTGCATCCCACCTCGTCGGCCTGCGAAAACATGTAAGGCGTTAGAGAGGGGCAAGCAAGCGCAAATTAAACTAGTCGAGACTTTTGCGGCGCTTATTTACCGTCAAGGTGTTGAGCTCGTCTAATGAGGAAGCACCGCAGACGGCCGCCGGCGTGTAAGAGATGGAAGGGCTGCTACGAGGCGCGGTGCCGGCCGGCGATTCATCCCTCACACCTTGTGGTGTGTTTCCGGTCGCCGTCGTATTCTCCACAATAGGCGGCTCATTATTCGAGCCGCTGGCACCTAAGGTGATCACTGGGAGAGGCCCTTGTCGGCCTCCGTCGATCCATTCCGCAATCGACTTCATCATGGTAGGAAGGAGGTCGTTGACCGTCTGTGTCACTTGCGCCAAGATTATGTTGGGCATCTCAGCTTTCACGGTCTCCAATTCTTCCCTCACATTCTTCTCTTCGTTCTTCTTCCTCTCCTTTCGTGCCTCCTTGGTCTCGGGGTAGTAAAATGAATGTTTGTGACTGAGTCCAGCGCCCACCACACGGCCACGATGCGGCGACGCTGACACTGGCAAGTCCTTTACCCTGTTTAGCGCCCTTTCAAAAGAGTTGTCAAATGGCACCTGGGTTGAGGATCCTTGAGATTGAGCTAATGATTCTTCCTCCCGAATTTTGTTCTCAAGGTCCTTGACCTTCGCGTTCGTGACTAGCTCCTTGGTTTTTGGATTTACCCGGTATCGAGCCCGCACAAATCGATTTCCGAGCGGGTTCTTAAACTTCGGGTAGGGGTCCGGCCCTTTCCTTTCCGCGTCCTCCTTATCCCAAACTGGCTGCTTTCCGGGGTAACCACGGCTTCCGAGATTGTGGGGAGCTACGTTCTTCTTATGCATATATTTCCCCCACTTCCTAAGCGCCTTAGTTGCAGGTAGGTCATGTTTGGCCTTGAAAACATTGAAGTCCTCTTCCGAAATTGAAGGCCAGTGGCCCCTGATCTTATCAAAATCGGAACCCGCATCAAGCTCCAGCCTCACATTCCGGCAATCTCAAGGCCTCATGGGTACCTGCAAACTGGACCAAAGCATATATAGCTACAAGACAGCAGCACAACTAACAACACAAAACTCATATAGACCACACCAAGCACATTTATAGCTAGAGCACCACTCAGCAGCACACACCCAGCAACACACATTCACCAACACATACCCAACAGCACTAGAAAACCCATATAGACCAGGGCACACACACAAGTAGTAGCCATGAAGAGATCACCTCGAAGGTTGGAGCACACGGGGCTGTGGTAAGGCGTCCTGGCTGCGGTGCGGCGAATCGTCTTGCTTTTCTATAATATAAGAACATATATTAGGAATGGGCATAACCACCTACTTAACAAAACAGTAGCAAAATAGGTTATAAAAATATACCATTTGTCCAAATTATAAGTCAACGGAGGCACGACCTCATACAAAATGAAGGAATGACCTTATACAAAACGAATGCATGACTATATAAAAAACGAAGGCACGACCTTATACAAAACGGAGTCACGACCTCATACAAAACGGAGGCATGACTATATAAGAAACGGAGTCACGACCTCATACAAAACGGAGGAACAACCTTATATAAAACAGAGGCATGACTATATAAAAAATGGAGACACAACCTCATACAAAACGGAAGCATGACCTTATACAAAATGGAGGCACGACTATATAAAAAAGGAGGCACGTCCTCATATAAAACGGAGGCACGACCTTATACAAAACGGAGTCACGACCTCATACAAAACGGAGGCATGACTATATAAGAAACGGAGTCACGACCTCATACAAAACGGAGGCACAGCCTTATATAAAACAGAGGCATGACTATATAAAAAATGGAGACACAACCTCATACAAAACGGAATCATGACCTTATACAAAATGGAGGCACGACTATATAAAAAAGGAGGCACGACCTCATACAAAGTGCCTCCGTTTTGTATGAGGACATGCCTATGTTTTTTATATAGTCATGCCTCCGTTTTGTATGAGATCGTGCCTCCGTTTACGTACAAATAACAATCACACACCCATGGATGCAAAGTGTAGATGATTTTTATCCGTTGGATCAATAATGGAGGGCCTAGGTTGGTGCAAGTCACGCGGTGACTTGTAGCCTACAAGTCACCGAAGCTCAATCCCAGGGAAATGTAGTTATCTTTTTGATCTAGGTTGTTTGATCTAGGGCAAAATGTAGCTAGCTTTATTGGTTAACTAGGAAACTTGCCCGTGTACAGAAAGAAGATGCCAATTTATACATAGTTTTTAAATCCAATTTCAAAAATAAAATCAGCAACAAGGATAAACTTTGGCACTTATAACTACCCAAAAATACCCCACACATTCTCTATACATCATCTATTTCTACAACATGGAATGAATTTGATATAAAATGCATCAAACTGACATACACCGATACACAAACACATAGTTTTTAAATCCAATTTCAGTTTTGAAAAACCCATTCATAGAGCATGGCTTGCATTATCATAACTGAGATCAATTCAATTGAGAGGACGTCATAGATCTTGGTTGTATGGAAAAAAAATCTTGAAACTGAGTGGTTGCAGAGGAGGGAAGCAGAGGGAGAAGTGCTCACCAAAGAGGAGGTCGCCGTGCGCGGTTCAGTTGAGAGGACGACGGCTTTCCTCGGGTGCTCGCTGTAGCCCTAGAACGGGTGCTCGCCGTAGCCCTAGCTCGGGTGCTCACCAAAGAGGAGGGTCGCCGTGCTCCTGTGCAGCGACCGGAGGAGGTGTGAGCGCGGGCGCGACGACGTGGAATTGCACGGAGGGTGTCCACGTGGTCCACGGGGAGGCGGCGATGGGAGGCGGCGGCGGCGTGGGCTGGAAGATAAGAGAGAAGGAGTGGAGTGGAGGAGAGATGCGCACGGGGTGGGTGGGCTGGCCCATAGTCAACAGGTACACAAGTACCGCTGGCGGACAGGCATAAGCATCCGCCAGTGGCAGCTCCTATCACTGGCGGACGTTATGTAGGTGTCCGCCAGTGGTAGTTTCTTTTCTCTGGCGGCCGTGGTCAGTCGTCCGCCAGAGGTGAGCCTACCACTGGCGTACTACAGGGTTGGCCGCCAGAGCTCTTTTCTCTTTATTTTATTAAAAGGGTTGTTTTCATATAAAAATGGTCAAAAAAATTATGACTTAATAACATAATTGCAAGTATTCAAAGATATATATTACAAAAGAGAGGTACATATAATAAGAGTGTCATCGAATATTAGTTCATCGATACAACAAGTTTGTAGTCTCATACAAAAGAGAAATCAATACTAGCTAGTTTCTTCGCACACATTGCGCGTCTTTCTCAGCGTTTGCTAATTTTCTTGCCTTTTTTTGTCGCAGTTGCATAATTTAGCCCCGACATCATGACTACTTCTTTTGAACGGACGACCTGACCTAGGTAGCGTCGTTCTCCTCCTTCTTGTGGTGTATTTTTCCCTATCGTCGTCATCTTCATCATCTTGGATATTTGGGTCGCCGAACATATCGAAGTCGTCTTCGTCAGCCATTCCTATGATATTTCTTTTGCCTCTCCTCACAACCATACGGCTAGGCCTACAGGGGTCTGTTATGAAGAAGCATTGCGACACGTGCTTAGCCAATACCCATGGCTCATTTTGCGCAGTGACGTTCACGCTTGATGAAGTGCTGCCGGCTTCGGGTATAACCATGGTGGTGAAGTATTTGTTTTCTTTCATGACAGTTGATCTCCTAGCCCATCTGACACGAAACATCGGCACCTTCTCTCCAGAGTAGTCAAGCTCCCATATCTCCTCGATCCTTCCGTAGTATCTTAATTCTTCATTAACGATTGAGGATACCATCGTAACTCCTGAGTTTTGATAAACAGAACTTTTATCCTTTTCTTCCGTGTAGAATGTGAACCCATTTATATCATATGCCTGAAACATCGCAACGTTGGGGGAGGGACCATGTGCCAAAGCATATAAGAGTCTGCCTTCTGGACAATCCATTGGTGGATCAGCGATAAGGCGTTCTTTGAACCAACGCAAGAAAGTGGAGTTGTGCTCTCTGATTACTTCCCCATCAGTCCTTTCCCTACCTTGGTCAATGTACTTCTTCCTAATGATGTTTTCGTGCTCTTTGCACCAGGGATCGACCATTTCAAGGTGTTGTAGAGCTACCAAGTTTCCCCTGTTAAAGTCGACGCGTCATTTTTCAAAGTCCACATGCAATTCCCTCCGGCCATTCTTGTGGCCTACTCCATCGAGCCTGCCAAGGTGCCTGTTTCTGGGTAGGCCAATAGGGTCATCGACTTCGCCCAAGAGATTCGTGCAGAAGGAGATGCACTCTTCGGTGAGATAGCCCTGAACGATGCTTCCTTCCGGACGGGCCCTGTTACGAACGAATCCTTTGATGACTCCATTCATCCTTTCGAACGGCATCATGTTGTGCAGGAACGCCGGTCCGAGGTGGATGATATCATCCACGATATGGACCAACAGATGCACACAAATATCAAAGAATGTGGGTGGAAAGTAAATCTCAAGTTCGCATAATATCACAACGATCTCTTCCTGCAACCTTGTGAGTTGCTTCCGTGTAATCGACTTTCGAGAGATCACGTCGAAAAAGTTACAGAAACCGAAAAGAGTTTCGCGTACGTGCTTGTCCATTATCCCTGGAATCGCAACCGGAAATATTTGCGTCATCATCACATGACAGTCATGAGACTTCATCCCGCTGAACCTTTGTTTTTTTTGGTCTAGATATCTGCTTATCAGCCCAAAATAATTGAAAGGGGTTTTGACTCCTAGAAGGCACTTGATCAATTGTTGGACCTCGTTCTCACTTAGAGCGAAACAGGATGGGGGCAGTGGTAGTCATTTTTCTTAACCTTTTTTCCCTTGTGTCGGTTCGTCTCCTCATCATCCGATGACTCGATTCCCCCGTGAAGCTCTTCCCTAATACCTAGATGTATCAGGTCATTTCTTGCTTTCGGACCATCTTTGGTTTTTTCCGGCATGTTGAGAAGAGTGGCAAACAAACTCTCGAACACATTCTTTGTGATATGCATTAGATCAAGGCAATGAGGCATATCGAGAACAGGCCAGTACTTCAAGTCCCAAAACACAGACCTCGTCTTCCATACACCCAGGAGCGTTTTTGGTGCCATTTGCTTCTTTCCTGGCTTAGGGCACTGATCCCAATCATTCAGCAACTCATATATTTCTTCATCGCACCTCTTACGTGGAGGTCCCCGGAGCTCATCTTCACCATTGAAAAGGTCTCCACGCCTTCTCCACGGGTCATCTTTGTGTAACCACCTTCGATGCCTCCTGTAGACAGTTTTTGAAGACCCGGGATCTTTCTTAAGCTGCATAAACGTTGGATCATCCATGCACCTCATACATCCCCAATGTCCGTGGCAAACCTGGCCTGCGACATATCCGTGGCCGAGATAGTCGTGCACCGTACAAAGCAAGGCGGCTCTCATAGGGAAATATTCTTCTGCGACGGCATCCCATGTGTTCACACCTTCCCATAACGTGTCTAGCTCATCTTTCAGTAGCTTTAGATACAGATTGATGTCGTTGCCTGGTTTTTTTGGCCCTTGAATTAGCATGCACATGTGTATGTACTTACTCTTCATGCATAACCAGGGGGGAAGGTTGTATATCCATACAAACACGGGCCAAGTGCTATGTGTGCTGCTCTGGTTGCTGTATGGATTCACTCCGTCGGTGCTCACACCCAACTTGAGGTTCCTCAGATCTGTCGCGAAACTTGCATCGACGCCGTCTAATGCTCTCCATTGGCTTGCGTCCGAAGGGTGTGTCAGAACTGCCTTTTCACACCGTTTTGGATCTTTCAAAACTACATTTTTTCTGTCCGCGTGCCACCGCATGAGCTTTGCTTCCTTGTAGTCCGCGAAATACCGCTGCAAACGGGGAATGAGGGGAAAGTACCACACAACTTTCCGAGGTTCTTTCTTCCCTTTCTTGTATCGAGCGGCATTGCACACCGGACATGTGATCATGTCTGCGTCCTCTTTCCGATAAATGTAGCAATCATTGATGCGCACGTGGTATTTTTCATGCGGTAAATCAAAGGGGCACACGACTTTCTTGGCCTCATCACAACTTGTAGGACACGAGTTGCCCTCTGGAAGCTTACTCTGCCGGTATTGCAGGCTAGCGTTGACGCTTATGTCGGTCCATTTGTGTTTTTCCTTCATTTTGAGAACATCGAGCGCTACTTTCAAGCGAGAGTCTTCTGATCCACAACCTGGATACAACGGAGTATTCGAGTCTACCTCCAGTTGTGCTAGCTTAGCTTGCTCTATACTAGCAGATCTACAGTTAGTCGTCTTCTTTAGAAGAAGCTCTTTGAGATGAGGGTCCCGCACGGCTGAAGCTAGCAGTGTTTTCATGTCATCGTCTTCGGTTACGTGTTGTTCAGCATCTTCTAGATCTCCAACATCATGTGCGGGAGGATCATCAGGCGGCTCTTCGTCTTCTTGCTCGTGATTGTTATTATTGTCATGCTGATCATGACCATCCGCCGCACCATCATGGACTTCATCATCATCATCTTCATCAAGCCACTGAGTGTGGCCATCCATGAAACCATGTATTAGCAGATGCTCCAGCAACTCTCCCGAAAAGGGGTTCAGCAAGCCCACTTTTTTGCATTTGCGACACGGACATCTTATCTCCGTGCGGTTATTTTGTATCATGTCATCTGTAGCGTATCTCAAATATTTGTTCACGACACGTTCACTCATACGGTCGGGCGCCATATCGCCTGCACGTGATATAGAATCACAAGACAAGTAAAACAATCATTTTTCATGAAAAAATTTGGCATGACCTTCCTACAAATAGGACTAAGAGAGTGTCAAAAATTGCCGAAACGGAAATGAATCAACATTCCGGCATAATATTGACATCATTTCCTGCACAATACAAGAATATTACATATATGAACCATCACATATCCGGCAAAATATCATCATCTACTATATGCATGCGTCATCATCATCAAGAGAATAACACACACACACACACACATATATATATATATATATATATATATATATATATATATATGCATCATCACATATCCGGGCACAATACAAGAATAGCACAATTATGTTGATCCCTCACCTTAATTGAGGCAATGTAGGAGAGGAAGAGAGATGTAGATAGATCTAGCTAGACCTAGGAGATAATATATTTGGATCCACACCAAAAGGAGCTAAATTTGGTTCTTTTGTGGCCATTTCTTTTGGTAGAGAGGAAATTAGAAGGGTAATGGAGCTAGATCTATCACCTAAACTAGTTTTAATTGGTTAGAAAGTGTGGTGGAGATGGGGGGAAGGGGAGGAACTTTGAGCTAGTGAGAAGAACAATAATGGTGTTGCAATAATGGAGGGACATGGTGGCAGGCGAAGCATCAATAATTGCATAGTATTACCGTTGGCATACAGTTCTACTGGCCGCCATAGCTACATACGTTAGCACTGGCGTACGAAATATATTGCCCGCCAGCAATAGAACCTTCAGCTAAAAGTAATTTCGGAGCAAATTACTTCTGGCGTACAAACAAATATGTACGCCAGCGGTGACTGCACTAGCGCTGGCGGGCGTGGCAACCGTACGCCAGTGGTAGTTAGCCCCGCTTCCTAGCCCGGGGCAAGTCGTGCCTCCGACGTGCACAAACATTTGTACGCCAGCGATACCACCTACTTCCCTGGCGTGTGCACATTTCTGTACGCCAGCGATACTATCACTGGCGTACAACTTTATGTGTCCGCCAGCAATAAGCTGGCGGCTATAGCCTATTTCCTACTAGTGTGAGGCGCAAGACAAGGACTCCTACTTGTAGTTGACTAGGACTCATGTAAACCCCTATCTGGCTATCCATATAAAGCGAGGCAGGGGCTCCTCTCTAGACAGATTCATCCACGCATAGAAAGACAGACATCCACTCTCATAGAAACACCTCCGGTCCCGAGCGAACTCGCCTCGAGCTCCACTGTAATCGCCTCCATCATAATAAAATAGAGCAGGAAGTAGGGGTTTCACCGATCGAGGGCCCTGAACCTTGGTAAATCCATGTCTCCTGTTAGCCGAGGTGTATCGCCAACCTGCACATCTCCTCTACGATCTAACCCACGGTTCCTAACCATGGGATTTGCCAAGGTCAATCCTCGTCATTGAGGGGGAATCATCGCCATCTTCATCACCATCGCCACTCCATCATCCCTCCATGACTTCTCCTTTCATGTGTGAGTAATTCCCTGCTGTAGGCAAAGGGTGTTGGGGTTCGCAACGGAAAACACAAAATTTTCCTAACTAGCGTTTCCCATGACCCAAGATCTAGCTAGCCGTATTATCGTAACGGAAAAGAGTGTGGAATAACATATCTCAGGGTGTAGTTCGTTCCGCGGGTTCCCGCAAACGTGGTTGATGTAGTCGAACGAAGTTTACAGCCCCCTGGCTGTGTTAGCACCCGGATGGGTGTAGTGCCACACGTGTAGCACCTCGTAGTACTCGCACACGTACGAGAATCGATGACGACCTCCGTTCTCCGATCCATCGAAGATGGCGGAAGTAGACCTCCGGAACCGGAGTTTCAGCAGCACGACGGCGTGCGTATAGTGGAGACATCTCCAACGAAGTGCAGCCTTCATACAAGTGGAGTCCGCTCAAGGGAGAGAGAGATCAACATATTTATCTGTATTTTTCTTGGAATTTTCTGTATCGAAAAAGGACACCCTCCACATCTATATATAGAGAAAAAGGAAATGCAATACTTGTCAACCAGCCATGTGGTATTAAACTATTAGTACCACACGTGCTAGCCGTGTGTGCACATGGGCGTGGCCGCATGTGGCCGGCGGCCGGCCATGCATGGCCTTGGCGCAAGTGGCCAAGTGGCCATACATGGGCCACAAGCCCATGGCGCCACTCCATCCCTTTTTTTCTTTTCTTTTCTTTTTCTAAAGAAAAAAATAAAAGAAACTTTATTCCATTTAATTACTTAAATTATATTTTAATATTTAATTCAATTAATTAAATAATAAAACACATCTAAATAACTTTTCAAACAATTCGGAACGTTGGAACTTTTCCGTCTCCCCTTCGAAACGATATCGGAGTTCTCTCTTATATCTCCGGTAACTCCGATAGTTCCGAAAATGTCTCCGATTTCATCGAGCCCTTAAGTGTGTTACCCTACCGTCCGAGAACACTCCAGTCATGAAAGAGATGAGGCTACGGTCAATGATCATCAGCGGGACCTGGATGCCCATAATGACCCCTTTGCATTCCGGATATCAAAATCGATTGGACCTTACGTTGTATGACATTCCCTTTGTCATCGATACTAGATTAGTCCGAGATTCAATCAATTACATCCTATGTCTGGTTCAACCTCGTTACCAACAAATCCTTATTCAATCGTTCCGTGATATTCATCCCCGTGACCTAGTCACACGCCGCGCGGCTTTATGGATGGAATCTCACCGAGTGGGCGCTGAGTATCTATCCATCACATGGATTGAAAAATCCCGCTCTTGTAAAAATACTCCTCAACACATCTCAACGGAATACCCAAGATACAACCGTTATGGCCAGCATATTTTAGTCAGGCGGTGGAATGTAAGTCAAAGCATCCGAGAAGATAGCAATTATGCAAGTACTCACGGTCAAAGGAACGGTCTACTACGTTCTGTAATTCCAACACTGTACCTTCATAAGTTTGATCATGTTGTAATGCTTACGTTGGGTAATGTTCATCACGTCACTCATCCAGTGAGGTGACCTCACTTTCAATAGGTTTAATTGTCCATGATCGCGAAACAACGATCATCATGTTGACCATGAACTAGTTATTGATATAGATGCTAACTAGGAACGTTGGGTGTTTCTATACCACACATGTACCATTGTTTCACTGATACAGTTCTAGCACAGTATGAAACTGTTTATGAACTTGCTTAGATATATTGGAATAATCATATATTATTTGCCTCTAGAGCATATATCCAACAGTCTCCCACTTGCACTAGAGTGCTAATAATCTAGCCACATTTTCCTGATCATAATCATCTTATCATATAGTGTTCATTGATCATGCTTGCTCATGGAAAAGGTTTCGTCAACGATCTTCACTGATTCAGATTCGTATGTTTCCTTTGCAACTGGTGTTGGTCAACTAGTTTGACATGCCGCTCATTATCATATAATGGTTGGATATAAATTTTTCGGGAGAATGAGACTATTATTTCACAGTATCCTCTAATGATCTTTTGGTTCAGTATTCAGAAGACTTATCCATGGTCATATATACTGGGAAATACACTCAGCCGGACGTCTAAACCTTGGCTTATTCAGAAGACTTATGTATGGTTTAAAGAATGCTACTAAGGAAAGTGGTGTTGTGTGGTGAACGGTTTAATTAGTCTTAGACTGACTGGTGGGGTATACATGGTTGACGAAAACCTTGGCAAAACATGAAGGAGGGACCTTGAGGAACCGTTAGCCATTTTTAGATAGTATATATATATAGGGTGGGTCTATTATGATAACACCCCTTAAGACCTTATCCTAACAACAAATCTCTTATTCTGCTAACACTTGAAACACAGCGATCCGAACCAGCGAAAACTAACCCAGTCCACGAAACGGACCGCACGGGCCCTCACCAATTACCACCACCCCACGTCGCCACAAAAAAGGAAAAAAACCACCCCCGCATTCCCCACCAACCGGATCCCCGACGCCCATGTCCTTCCTTCTACGCGCGCTGCCGGCCTAGCCCCCACCTCCACCCGCCCACCGCCGCCCCCCCACCCCCACCACCACCTTTTGCATCCACCACCGCCGGCACACCTCCACCCCACCCAGCGCACCACAGCCTCCCCCATCTCCCTCGAGCGAAGCCCGGCCTCCGGCACCAGCCCGTGAAGCCCCGTCCATGACGCCGCGCCTCCTCACCCCGGCCATGGCGCCCCACCTCCTGTGACCAGCCGCGGCGACGGATCCAATGGGGCCACCACCCGTCCTCGACGCCGGCACAGAGGTCCCCGCTGCTGACTTCCCCGGCCGACGCGCCCCCACGACCGTCCACGGCCGACGCGCCCCCACGCCCTTCTATGGCTAGCGATCCCACACGCCGATGCACCTTCCCCCGCCGCAGATCGAGGCCAACGCGCCTTGGCCGGGATGGATCCAGGCCAGGCGAGCCCCACGGCGGCGCACCTTCCCCCACGGCAAATCAAGGCCGCGCAATCCCGCACTCCGGTGCCCCTTGCCCTCGCTGCGGGTCTAGGCCGGTTGCTCCCCATCCCACGTCCTCGTCGCCCCGACGGCGAGGTCATGAGATGAACGACAGGTCCGTGACGAGGCCGCCAATGCTGCCAGTAGCCGGCCAGGTGGAGGGAGGAAGACTATGGCTACAGTCCAGGGAACCACGGTCGCGCACTGCCGCTACTGTGCATATTTTTGTGCTTGTTTATTGGGAGGAACATACAATTAAAGTGTAGATGCAGTTCGTTGTTGATTGCTTTTGAGGTTCAGTTGATTTATATTTGCATTATGAAGGTATTGGATGTCGGGACGTATTTTTCTGTAGTTCCCTGACTTGCATTTCTTTTGATTTTGTAAACGGTTGTGTAAACTTCAGTAGCTCCATGTAATCTGTATTTGTGATGTGGTTTATTTTTATGATGTGCGGTTCGTTTTATGGAAAACAATTCTTAGAAGATGCATTTCTACTGCACTGCACTTGCCCCGACAGATGCGGTGCATTTCATTGATTTCGGTGTGCAATTATCTTATATTTTTATTTGGAGTGCTAAGATAAATTTACATTAAATATATGCAGTTCAATTTCCTCGTCCTTTGCGGTGCACGCTCGTTGATAAAAAAATGGTGTTAAAAGTTAAAAAAAAAGTGCAGTTCTCTCTATTTATAAATGCAACCAGTGCCCGTCTTATGCAGTTCGCTTCGTCAATTTCGAATTCGCAAAAGAACACGTGTGTTCTGTTTGGAGATAATACAGTGCGCTTACCCGGCCAATGCAGTTCGCTTCGTCGATTCCGGGTACGCGAGAAAACAGTTTTGCGGTTTAGTAAATTTGACGTAGCTTTTAAACCGTGATGAATTAGAGAGTGTGTTTTACATGAAAATGGAGCGCCTCGACGATATCTATCCAACGGTGTATCAATTGCATCGATCGGACGAATGAATCAAACGAATTTACGCGAAAAACACCCGCTATCCACAAGAGGGCAGCACACGGTTTTCAAAATTCTTTTAAAACAATGAAGAATCTCGAAAAGTGTTCCACATATGGATTAATCTCCTACTCTATACGAATCCAACGTTTTTCATACGCATCGATCGGACAAGCAGTTAAAAAGTTCTACTCTCTACAAGATCCGCCGGTGAAAAACAGAGTGTGCGTGTTTTTTTGCGGCTATATTTCTCTCAAATCCGTAGCGAATTAGACAAAGTGTTCTATATATCGATGGAGCGCCTGATCGATATCTTTCCAAGGTATATCATTTGCATCATTCCGACAAGCGGTTTAAGAGAAATAGCAAAAAAAGTTCGCTGTGAAAGTGGGTCGTCGCACCGTTTTCGAAACTGCTCTTAATCTGTGAAGAATCGGGGGAAGTGTTCAACATACGGAAGATGCTCCTTTTCAATACGAATCCAACGGTGCATATATTCTCAATTCCGACCAACGGTTAATTAGTTAAGGCGAAAATACTGCATGCGGTTCATTTTTACCCGAACTGCAGTGCTCGTGAGTCGGCAATGCGGTTCCCTTTGCGATACGATGCAGTTCTAAAGTGTTATCAGAATAGTTATTCTGCTAATATTAGCATCATAGACCGGCTGTATATATATATATATAGGGCATGGATTTCGTATCTGAACCTCTTGCTGAAAAAGGTTCCTATTTCCTGATTTATTTCCTGATTTAATGAATTTCACACTTCAAAAGAGGAAGGTGCAGCCATCCCTTTCCATCTAGGCATGAACTTATGGGGTAAGAGGACAAATTATATGCAGAGTAAGTTTCAGACCCTGCTTTCAATATGTGCATAGCCATATTTGGCAAAATGTCAGACCTATATAAAAAAGATTTGTTTATTTTACTTGCCAAAAGTGATATTCAAAGACGCCACCCAAACATGCAGTGCCAAATATGTGTACAGATTGTACCTTGTTTATAAAAATAATTGCATTCAACACATACCACATTTACTTTACAAAATTTTGCATAAATCATCCGGTGCCTAACATTTTTTACATTCGGGGCCAAATATTTTTACACTCGGTGCCAAACATTTACGAAAATAATTGCATTCATCACATGCTACAATCCATTTAACGAAAAATGTGTGTATACCACATTCACACAAAGTCTTGCATAAATCGTCCGATGCCAAACATTTATACATTCGGTGCCACACATTTACAAAAATAATTGCATTCATCAAATGCTACAAACCATTTAACGAAAAATTTGCGTATACCACATTCACACAAAGTCTTGCATAAATCGTCCGGTGCCAAACATGTTTACATTCAGTGCCAAATATTTACAAAAATAATTGCTTTCATGTCATGCTACAAACCATTTAATAAGAAAATTACATTCAACCGTACATAGAGAGGGGTGCTTGCAATGGTTCCCGACATCAATCCATTAGGTTCCTTTGGAGCCACAAAATGGTTACATACATCAGTTCACTAGGTTCCTCCGTAAGGGAGAACAAGTTCATCTATGAGCAGCAAACAAATCACGATTTAACTACTCATATGCGGTAACAAATCGAGATGCAAAGCTAGCACATGCTCCATCCTAGAATTCCAAATCTCACGTGGTAAAAAAAAAATGTTCAGGAAACCTACCAAATGGTGGATGGGAGGAAATACCTAGAGATCTCCTCGTCCCACCCTCTCCTCACGGTGGACATGAAAGCAAAGAAGATCTCCACGCCACCTCGAGACCCTTCTGAACCCATCACCGCATCACTTCTTCCCTCACCGGATCCACTGTAGAGGGGGGAGGTGGAGCTTGGGTGGTGGCGGGGTGGACAACACCAACGATGGGGACAGGAAGAAGGGGCGGTGCAGCTGCTCGTTTCCTCCTACAGATGCTTGCGCCCCCATGACCAGGAGCTCGCCGTGGCCAGGATCCGCAAGGCCAGAGATCCACGGGACGACGAGGAGGATGGGGGAAGAAGACCGCGGGGAGGATCTGACCATAGCCAAATCAGGATAGGAGGTGGCCATGGACACCGGATCGGATGCTTCTCACCTTTCCTGCATCTTCGACAGGGGATCTCGGATGGGAGGGGGAGAGCGACGACTTCCATACGGGAAAGCTCTGATCTTCCCTTGTCCCTCCATAACCGGAAGCTGCAGCTCGAGGGCGCCTGCGCGCAGACCCCGTGGTGCTCCTCCGTCCATGCTCCCACCGGAGCTGCTACCGGTGGCTCCACCAGAAGGATGGATCCTCCATGGTGGCAGCCGTCGGGGCCAGATCTGCGCGCACGGGGAGGAGGGGAGGTGGGGTGCAGGGGAGGATGGTAGGGGTGAGCTGCTGGCGGTGTGCGTTTCTGGGGCGGGCTGGCCTGGGGTGTGTGACCGGTGTGGGAGAGAGGACGTGGGTGGGATTGTGTGAAAGGAGGTGGGACAAAGGGCGTCGGGAGCGAGGTGGTCAGTAGCGCGTCAGACTCACCGAGTCACCAGACGAAGTGAGCGTGTTTTTTTGAGTTGTGTGACCATGTCAGGTACAGAGAGAGAGAGGTGCTCCCGTGACAGCAGATATATGGGCGCAGGAGGAGGGCTGACATTTTTGTTGGGCCTATGATCCCTAGGGTCAGAAATTCTGGAACCCTATGTAACCAAAGAGGAAATAAGAAAAATGAATGGAAAATGAAGAAATCAAAGTGAGGGAAATTTTGGACCACTGGTTGCTCAAATCCCAAGACTCAATGAGTGGTTCCGATTGCAATGTGCATATAGTTACCCACATACGAAATCTTTTGTCTATATATATATATATATATATATATATATATATATAGGGATTGACTATTCGTCACCTTGGATGAGGAATATTTATTCTTCACCTTTTTCTATTTTGTCATCAATGCACCGTAATTTTATGTTTCATAAATTTTGTCTTATTTCATACGTAAAAAGAGAACGTAAAAAAATATAATCACCATAAAATATATTTTATGTTACGTAAAATTACAAACGTAAAAATGATGGTGTAAAATATACATAAAATGTAATTTTTTTGATGTTATGACCAATGTTTTTGTTTCTTATGTCAAAATTTACGTAGTGAATTCATATTAATATAACTATTTGTATTACAAATGTAATTTTTTAAATGAAAGGCTCATAAAATTACCTCGGGTGAAGAATAAATTATTCTGTGCCCTGGGTGATGAATAGATTCACTAATATATATATATATATATATATATACATTCGGTCTATTCTGACATCGTTGTCAGAATAACTATTCTGACAACATTCCGAACTGCAACAGAAAGCTATGCACACTGCTTATGTATACGGTCACGAGCCGCATTCGAGGTAATGGAGAACTGCATCAACGGTGTTGCGTTTCCGACTAGTTTTGATTGTTTCGTTAGTTGATCTTGCGCCCATGATGATCCGCGATGATGTATTGTGTGCTAAAACACGAAATTTCGCGAAAGAATCGCCGGAATCGATGTAGGTAACGGAATCGTCTCGGTTCTTCGTCCCGAGCAGTGCCCTGCCATCGTTTTCGCGGGGATCATGCTCAATTACGTCTCAAATTCATTCCGTTTGTAAGATCGCGAATATGTTTGTGTTAATCCATGACGAATTTAGTTGTTAATCCGTTCAATTTGTTGGTTAATTAGGCGAATTTTTGCACGCGGGCGAAGAACTCTGGCTCTCGGTCGCGCGATGCGTGCGACTTTGATGCGCGATTGCTTGTATTGATGCAGCGCGTTTCTAACGTTGCCATTTTTGTTGCGCGAATTGGGGAGAGGAACTAGGCATATCGAGTTGTTATTTCTCAAATTTGTTTTTGACTGGGCACGCTCAACCAGCTGCAATTATTTATCATATGAGCTGTATTTGATCACTTTCCAGCACTGCATGTGACTATATCTCCGAACTGCATTAGGTTTTGATTTTGCATCTTTTTTTCTTGGCACGAGTTGTGTATATATACGGCTGGGTCCATTGCCACCCGTCATATCTTATTCGCGGCGGCTAGCAAATAGTCCACTCCCCTCGCCCCACCCCACCCTCGTGTTCCCATCAGATCCGTGTTCTTCCCCCAACCATATCCTTTTCCCCAAGAAAAATGGATTGCTCGTGCGGCTGCTTGGCAAGGATGGAGCCCATGCTGGAGACCTGCGTGTTCTCTAAAGGTCTGGTTCTGAATCACAAGCAGCGGCACAGCGCTCTCTGTTCCCTTCTGTACTCTCCATTCATTGGATTCAGAGCTCCATTCATCCACCAAATGACCCACGTTGATGTCAATGATTCATTGGTATGTATGATTCAGCGCTCGTCGGTTGTGTGTGTGCAGCCCCATCTGATTAATGTAGTAGTGTTAGTTTTTGAAGAAACATATTTTTTCACAGCAGCAGTAGTGAACTGCTTTCATATAGATCTTTATATTATGAAGATTTCAGCAGAATTTAGTTTCTGAAAGAAGAATTTTTTATTTTTTTGTGTTAGTTTAAGTGAACTGCTTTCATATACATGGTTTTATATTCTTTGAAGAAACATTTTTCTGAGCAGCACTAGTGAACTGCTTTCATATATATCTTTCAGCAGAATTAGTTTGTGAAGAAGCATTTTTTAATTTTTTTTCGCGTAATTTAAGTGAACAACTTTTATATATAGAGTTTTTATTATGAAAATTGTAAACAACAACATCTGTTGAATATTTCCTGTGTTATACTTTATTTATAATTTGTTGTTGTTTTGCAGAAATTTCCTTCTGGTCTAGTCAGGGTTTCAGAAAGTTGTGTTAACCTGGTCTTTGTTAGCAAGAATGGGTATCATAATGTTGACGTCATGTACTCTGTTGGCTCTGATGATTGTTTGGTTCTCAAAGATGGCTGGAAGGAATTGGTGGAGGAATCTGGTATTCAGGCTGGGGCTGTTGTCATGGCTATGTTTTATAGGCATGCAAATTGTTTGGAAATCAAGTTAAATTTTCTTTAGATCAGTTCTGTTGTTTTTAGCAGCTGTGTGAAAACATTTCGTTGTAATAATGTGCCATACTGTGTGGCATCTAGTTATCATGTAAGTTTGAACGGCGAAACAATCTTTCGGAAAAGGCAGTGAAACATTATGTTAATATTTTGTCCACATTCTGCTGAGAATGGCACGCGTTTCCTGCTTGATATGTTACCTTGTTTTTCGACAAGATTTATAAGCGAACTGATTTTAGGAGTGAACAAGAGTAGAAGTGAACATCATTTGAAGAGATATACAGAATGGAAGCACACACATAGCTTCATTTTTCCAAGAAGACCACACACGGAACTACAGTTCTAATAAAAGAGGACTGCATCAACCTTTGTATGTGAACCACTTCGATATCACATTCAGAACTGCAAATTGTTCATATATATAAACCAAGGGGTTTATGTGCTCATAACAAGCAAATTACATCATCAAGCAAACCTAAACAACTCAAGCAAATATTGTTCCAAAGCAAACTACAACGAAAGCAAACTTTTCTTGACCTATGCAGAAGGAAATAACTCGAGCACTCGTGACATGAACCCCTTTGGTTTTACCAGCATATGGACTGCATCATCAGTTCCACTCGGCCCAGCCGGATGTGGAAGGTGATCCTGCGCTCCCCTTGCCCCAGGATCCCCTCGGGCGCTTCCTGGTCCGCTCCTTTATAGCGCGGGTAAGGCCATTCTGCACTGTTGTGATGCGGTTCCATATCTCGAACACAGCGTAGGCGTCCTTCGCAGCATACTCAATGTGCTTCCTAGTGAGAATGTCATTCCACTAGTTGTGCTCTTCGTTTGTCATCTTGGTCTTCATGTCCGCATAGTAGTCATCGATGATGGCGGCTGACACATTGCCAAGTGGTTCGAGCTCCTTCGTTCCTTCAGGCACCCTCCAGTTCTCCTGAATGTCGGTGAAGTTGGATACATATAGGTTGCACCGTGAAAGCTTTGCTTTGTCCTGGTCTATGCAGAAACCAGCGAACTCGTACCTACGTGGACCACAAGTTATTCATTAGAGAACTGCATACAGACGACAAACATAACTGCATACAGATGTCAAGGAGATATCCACATGCCTGCAACTATGTATTACACCAGTATAAAAGAAGTGCTTACTTCGAGTTGGCGAGAAAGTTGTCGAAGGCGATGCATCTCTCGCCCATAGTAGCGCATACCTAGAAAAGGAGCACCGTGTGATCCTTGCCTATTGAGAGCTGAATCAGGGCGGCGTCCCTCTTGTCAGGTGTGTACTCGACGTCGATGCCGACGATCTTCTCGCGGCGGCTCTGCAGAGCTTCCTTGTAGTCGTTGATGTACATCTCCACGGTGCTCACGTCGTTGGTGTAGACCACCGTGAGCACTGTATTGTCGTGCGCCTCGACATCTCTGAAGATCATGGTGAACGGCATGGCTTGAAAGAGGAAGAACAATGGGGGGGGCAAGCATAGTAGTTTGTGAACAATCAAGCGTGGGATCGAGGAATTTAAAGGGGAGCGGCATCAACATCTGCCCAGCCCACGTTCTTCTTCTCCAACCGACGCGAGGAGTGGGGGCGATCGTGGTTGCGCCCGTTGGGATCGTGGTGATCGTGGCCTTAGTGCTTTCTTGAACCGTGCAGATAGAGAAGTAGGGCGCGCGGCGCTTCGATTGCGTCTGGAGATCGTGGCCCCGTATTTTTTGGGGGCGGCTCTTAAACGAAGCAACTGAAGAGATTGCAGGCGAACCGCACCACTTTTCGTAACCGAACTGCATCATAAAAATAGATCGAGCCGTTGTTTGGTTTCTGTATATGACTTGTGGGCCGATAAGGTAGAATTTTTTATTTATGTATAACGCGTGTCGTTGACTCGTGGGCCCGGAGGGAGTCATTAACCCCCTGCCTCCTCTACTTCTCTCCGTCCCCTCCTCATTCTCCCCCTCGCCCCCCGTAGGGAAAAACCCTCGCTCGTTCTCGCGGCGGAGAGGAACGACGCCCGCAACCGCCGCCGTCTGCTGCGCCGTTGCTCTGCTGTTCCGCCGCTCTTCACAGCGTCCCACGGTTAGTCCCTACCGTCTAGTGGCTCCATAGCTATTCTCTCCTCTCCGTCGATTTCGTCGCTGGAAATCGTCATCGGCGTCCCCGATTTGTTTCTAGGGTTAGTTTTTGGAGCGACCAGCGTCTTTTGCTTTTTTAACTATCGTTTTCCAGGCTCGAATCGCAACATGCGTTTGTTTTTAAGAGAAGGTTGTGGTATTAGCGGCCTTCAAATCCTAGCAATGTCCACCTAGGGTTTTTTATCTGTATGTCCTCAGGTTTGCTTTTATAGGGTTTGATTATTTATCTGTTGTTGTTTGCAGATTTAGCGTGGCTTCTCCTACTAGAAGAAGTCCAAGGTTTGGAGGAAATTGTATGTGAACTGCTTTCCCATATCATTTGTTCTTTTTTTCTTTTGTCACTATGCTTCAGGCTGATTCTTTTATCTTTTTCTTTACAGGTTCTTCATCACCCATTGATGTCTCACCAATCGGCGCGTCCGCTCCATCTGGTAATTTACAATGTCTCCTTTGCCCCTGTCGCCATAAGGTTGTTAGGAAAATCGCAACTCGTGTCAACTTTTTTCTCACCAGGAAGAAGTGATAAAATCTTATAGCACCTTCCTTTTGTTATGGGAGAACTGCATTATATATTTTACTTAAAAACCTACATGTGTTTAGACAAGTTTGTGAAATTGATATGAACTGCAACTAGTTAATTGTTTTAATTTTCTTGTCTTGGAATGAAGTGCATTAAGTTTTTTATTTTTTTATATGCTAATGAACTGCATGAAGTTATTGTGTCTCCATAAATCTTTTATATTTTTTTTGTAAAAGTGCACTGCATTTCTGTACATTGCCTTTTTTTCCATATATGTGTGGCCCAATTTATATGAGTTGTATTTAGTTTAGTTTTTCCTCTCACACACATACTTTCTTCTACCTACAGTTTTATGTCCTGGTGGGTCTGGTGGTGGGGGTGTTAACTATTTGATTACCCGTTATGTCACAGCCGATGTTGTCGGGGACGGGACATCCGATCTACCTGAAATTAGCGAAACTCAGTCGCAATCTGTTGATGGCACAGAACCAGTGACTCAGGATTGGATGGTGCCCGATCAAATTGCAGCCGACAACGAGAGGAAAAGACAGAAAGAGATTGCGCTTGCTAATCATTTCGAGAAGGAGCACAATGCGAAGCAGGATCAGAAGGCGAAGCGAGTAATGTTTGATGAGGGCAAGGAGATAGGAATGAGGATTGCAGACTCAAATAAGTCTGCTAAGTTTGCCCCTTCAAAGAATACTGTGAAGAGAAAACTCAACACTGTTGCAGAGGAAGGCTTAATCTTTCCACGGCGCAGTCCCCGGGTTGATTACTCAAAGAGGCCCAATTACGCCGAGGTTGAAAGAAAGCGGCCAACTGCTGACGATTACTCTGGTGTTGATTTTGATGGCCCATCCAAGCGTGCACGCGGAAAGGCAGCTGCAGAAATGCTTGACAATGACTCTGGTGAGGAGGATTCCGACGGGGAGGATATTGATGCTATGAAGGTATCTTGCTGTTTGTCACTCTTTTCGCTGATGTTTTTTATTGCTGCTTTTAAGTTGTCTCCTTTTCACACGAGCCACTGATGTGAACTGCATCAGCTTTTGAGTTGTTTCAGCCCGAGTCTTATGAGTCGTACTGTATGTGTGGAGAGCACTGCATTGTATAAATGAAACCTAACAGTTTTACACTAGGTTGAATGTATTATATATGCAACGCACTTCATTTTTGTATATGAGTTTGTTTAAGGGGAGGTTGGGGGGGCATATTTGGTTTAACAAAAAATAGAAGAGAACTGCATTTTAATACCACATTGTCATATCATCTTGTTTTTTTATAGAAGAGAACTGCATTTTTGTATATGAGTTTGTTTAAGGGGAGGTTGGGGGAGGGGGGTTGGGGGGGACCCCCCCCCATATTTGGTTTAACAGAAAATAGAAGAGAACTGCATTTTAATACCACATTCTCATATCATCTTGTTTTATATAGAAGAGAACTACATTTTTTAACAACTCACTGCCAACTCATTTTCTTTTTGTTACATAAGAGAACTGCATTCTCAAGATAACATTCAGATGCTAATGTGAACTGCATCTTTATTTCTTTTTTTTGTAGATTGCCAAGAGTACCAAAAGGAAGAAGTCCGAAGACGATGCTACGGGGGAATGGCGATTCAACAAGACTGTTCGGCTGTCTATTCCAAATGTATGTACAGCCGTTGATTTGTTGAAGGTGCCGCACAAAATTTTGGTTCAGCTAGCAGGTTTCGGCATTGTCTTCAACCTGAAAGTGCAGAAGAATGTGTCTCGTGTGCTTATGTGCAAGTTGATGGGAAAGATCAACCCCGAGACGATGAAAGTGGACTGTGGGCCAAACAAGGTTCTGAAATAAATCGTGAGGCTGTTCATCACATTTTCGAGCTCCCTATGTGTAACACCCTCACTGTCAGTGAACAGTAATCAGGGTTACTGTTCATCTCTACTGTTCAAAACTTTTGTTTGATCAACTGGTTCAGTTCAAATTCAAATTCTCCTTTGATATTGTTGAATGCAATGTGATCATGTACCTTGGTCATGGTGGAATGAAAACAACTCCAAGCTCAATTCAATTGCCTTTGGATTGAAATCAAATCAAATCTCAAAATGCCTTTGGTGCAATAATAAAAACAAAGTGGAATATAAACTTGGTCCAAAAATTGTGAAACTACTTTTATAAAATCACAAATATTCAGTGGACCAAAGCCATATGGGTTTGGGTATTTATTAAGTTATAGAAAATTCCAAACAAATCAAAACAGTAGCTAAAAACCCCAATTTAATCATTTAATATTATAATAAAATATTAAATGAATTTTATAAGTGACCAAACCTTTTGTGGCACCTCTAATATATGCAACACAAATATAACCACAAGTTTCACATGTGGCAAAAATCATTTCAAAGCAAAACAAAAATACCAAACATAAAAGAAAAGCAGAAAAGAAATAAAAAGAATAAAAGGCTCCAGCCCAGTACAGCAAGTGCACAGTGCAACCCACCTAGCCCACTAGGCCCACCCGGGGTCATCCCCCTCCTCACTGTTCCCCTCCCCTGTGCGTGGCGCCATGGCAGAGGTGCTCGACGCGATGCACCGCGCGATGGGTGCCACCGCGCTGCTACAGGACCCGCCTCGCCGTGATGTACTCCCCTTTCGACGCCCTGGCGAAACCCTAGCCCATTTCCCCCTCTCCTCGCGCCGCTCTCGTCGGGGAAAGTTTCTCCCGATCCATCGCCGGCCGCCGTCGTGCCCACGCGCGGCCACTGTGCCCCCCCGACCGAGCCACCGTGTCCAATCGAAGCGCAGCCTTCGTCTTCGTCAGCTCGCGGAAGGAATCGAGCCCGGCGCCACCACAACTAGCTCACGCTCGCCGTTTCCCCTCTGCATCGCCGCCGTCTTCGTCGTCAATTCCGGCGACTACAAACCTTCCCCGAGCCCGTTGCCCTCCTCTACGTGTTCCTGGTGAGCAGGGCCACCTTCTCCACCTCTCCGTTGCGCTCCCCATGCCCTGTAGGCGTCGACGCCATTGAAGCCGTAGCTTATTGCCGCCGGCGAGCTCCCCACCGTGGCCTAGCTCGCGTATATGGCACGTCGTGCGTGTCCGTTCGTTCGTTGCGTCCCCAGGAACTCCACCTCGTAGAGCATGCTCGAGATCTCCCTCCGTAGACGCGATTCCAACGAGGTCCGTGCGCAACCGCCGCTCGATGTCGACGCCGCCGTTGATTCCGACCACCTCCGGCCACGCCACGACTACCGTTCGACGCGGCGCGTTCTTCTCGATCAGTAGGAACAAACCGCGCGCGAAATGGTGCCATGTATCGCACGAACGGTGACCTCGCCGGAGTTGGCCTCGCCGGTGTGCTCACCGGTGAGGCTGACCTGCGGGTCCCGCCTGTCAGTGGTGTCATTAGTGTTAATGACCCACCGACCAGTGGCCCCCACCCCCTTGTTAAAATTACATGTTAATTAAACAAATAGAAAACTATTAGTTAAATTGGGTGCCACTTACACATGGCCCCCCTGTCAGTTTTGTTAATTAAAATGAATTAGTATCAAATCCAGTGTATGACATGTGGGACCCAACTATAATTAGATTTAATTAAAATGTTTTATTAGCATGTGAGGTTGACCAGTGGGAACCACTGGTCAGGTTTGACCAGTCAAAATGTTGTGGATAATGTTACTGTTTTATTAATAAAAATAATTCCAGAAAATCTTTTAAATGATTTAAAACTTTGAATTTGAATATCTTTTAAACCGTAAGTCAGATTCAAAAACTTTATACATCAAAATTGATCAGAAAAATATAACGAATATGGATATGCTATCCGTATGCCAACCACACCCCTCTAATACAACGAACACCGACATTTCCCCCCTCCGGGCTGTCTGTCGATAATTCCCGGTGCCGGTAAAAACCTAACGGATGAATTTACTCCGAACACGAAAGTTGTCCGGAATGGTTCGACTAACATGGATACACCCCCGTTATCTTTGTCGGATGTCCACGACACCTCCGGCATGAACCCTTCCCCCTCCGGACACCCTGTCCGGTAATCACCCGGAGCCGGTAGTTCATCCCCGGATGAATTCTCGCTCCGAGCAACGTGCATTGCACTGCATTAGAACACCGTTAACATTTCATCTGTCATGTCATGCATATGTTTGTATATTATTGTCGTGTATTTACTGTTTCCTTCCCCCCTTAACCTTCGGTAGACCCTGCTGCTACCGTCGACTACACCGCTGTCGGGTACGACTACTTCGTCGACGACCCGACCCCTACCGTCGAGCTTCCAGGCAAGCAGAGCCATTATCTTCCCCAGATATCGCCTACCTTTCCGTACTTTCTTGCACTAGGCATTGTTACTGCTGCTGCTACGATTACAATCCTATTCAATTGCATAGCCTGATTTTGTCGCCCCTTGATGTACCTCTCTTATCCTATGCTGCCTATTATAATTATGCATATATTTAGCAGTGAACCCTGCGCTTTGTTAGCTAGGACTAGATAGAGGGCCGTGATCACTCAGGGGGTGAACACGGATACAATATATACAACTGCACAGGTATGGAACAAAGCAGACACCGCCAAAGGCCCCTATCTGGGTTATGCCTAGTCACCCTCAAGTGTGAGCTATCAAGGAGTAATCCTTGTACTCCACTCGAGGCTGACTTTGTCTTGCCGCCATAGGGTCCTGGACAGCGGTTGTCCTTAAAGGTAAGAAGTCGGGCGATCCAACGGTGCCCGCGAGCGGTATATCGTCGGGAACGACAGGGAGGGTACGACCGACGTTACTGGCGTGCTTGGCCCATGCTCGTATCTCGCGAGAGTTACCAAACCACGCAAAAGTCGAGATCTACCAAGAGCACCCGCGAGACAAGGTAAGGAGACGGTTCACCTTGTCGGTAACCGCGCGCTTTGACGGGACGACAGGGCAGGCCCCGACGTTACCGGTGGGCCTTGTTGCTGTTCGTTGTCCGCTGTGTTGTTAGTCAGACAACGATAACGGTTGTCTGCGAGATAATATTAAAATGCTAAATGGTTCGGCGGATGACTTGAGAGACCCGTTGGTCTGTACGCACTACCTACACGTGGGATTACAGTGTAAGCCCTCCGCGTCGTAGTTCGTCCGAAAGCTCTTCAGACGTCAGCAGTACTGCGGCCTGATCGCCGGGAAGTGGTCTTGTCTTTTTGCTGCAGCAGGTGTGTTTGGATTAGCTTTTTCTTCACCGGCCAGACTCGCACCATGCAGGAGCGTGCAAGGGTGAGGGACCTAGACCCCTTGGCGCATAGGATATAGTCCGGCGGATGGCCTCTCTGTGAGCCTAGGATGGGCTGCGTCGTGTCGGATAGCCTCGGTGGGGCGTTCCCTAACAAGGTTCACGCCACCCTGGAGATCCGAGCGTGCAGGCTGAACAGTAGTGCACCCCTGTAGGGAGTTTAATCTATTCGAATAGCCGTGTCCACGGTAACAGGACGCTTTATGCTGAAGCTGGATCTTACCACTAGAAACTATTACTATTAAACTGTATGGTTCCGGGTCTTCTTCCTAACAGGGAGTCGAGGAGGGGAACTCAGAGGCATTATTATTATGAATCATTACAACTTATATTATTCAATGTTGCAGCAACTTCTGCTTCATTGTTACTTTATTGCTTTATATGAACTGTTGGCTGTTTCTCTTCTCATGCTGCAAGACATCGTCAGAAGATACTAGTCTTCGATAGGCTTAGCTCCTTACCCTTATGCTGATTTCTATCTTGCAGTCCACTATATACAGCCTCCCCTTTCCTTTGATACAAATGCATAATGCTTAGTAGCGGACGTAAGACTCTCGGGTATACTAGATACTCACCTGCTTTATTTCCTTTACTGTTTTGCCTGATCGGCCGCTGCAGTCGACGTTGGAGCCAAGGAGCAGGAGTACCCCGGAGGCGGATACTACTACGTCGAGACCCCCGCTGATAGTTTCGGAGGCTCCCAGGCAGGAGGCCTTGCCTTTTCGATCTATATCTCTGATGTTATTTGTGCTAGCCTTCTTAAGGCAAAACTTGACTAACTATGTCTGTACTCAGATATTATGGCTTGTATAACTTATGTATTCGGGTCCGCGTGACCCCATTTATTGTAACATACTGGTTTATCCTTTTGTGTTTAGTGTTGTGCTGTGATATTCTCACCGTGGCACCCTAATCTCAGTCGTGTACCCTGCGTGTATGATTACTGTACACGGATTGATTTTGGGGGCGTCACAAGTTGGTATCAGAGCCGACTGCCTGTAGGAAGCCACCCCACCACTACCTGGTCGAAGTTGAGTCTAGACTTTGAAAAACTATTTTGCTAACTTAATATTTGGCTTACGGGCCCACATCGATGTCACTACGTGTGATACCTATGGTATTAGGATCCTTTTCTCCTTACCTATGCTCTGGGAATCTGCTCTCTTATCCTTGCTGGTAAGTTTTACCAACTCTGACATTAGGATCACGTTCTCTTGATTCCACCCGGCGTTTTTGGTGCTACCCCCATTGATTGAGTCGTGTCGCAGGAGTCATACCCCAGGTCCCGGACCGCGGATCCCATTCTCATTCTGGGCAGGTCGCGCGTCCTCTGGCATTAACTCCTGTGGCCAACAGTTTTCTTGCGGCGTGATTGACATAGTGGAATCTATGTCGCGTCGTGTAATCCTTACCGCGGTCTGCGCGCCGCCTAGTGTGTCCTTTTTCCTTAATTTCTACGATGTTACGCTGCCCGATTTTCGATTGATTCTATGTGTGGATGTGTATGTCTTATATGACTACTCCTATATATCCGCGCCTCCTCTTTGTTATCGATTTACCTCTTACACATTTCCGGCATCTCGTTAAAATATTCATCGCTGAAATACCCCTGTTAAATTCTAGCAGGATGGCTGGTCGTGGTGGTCATGGTCGTGGTCGTGGTGCCAACGATCCACCTCCGCCGCCGGACTACATGGCCGCGATGATGCAGCAGTTTCAGATGAACCAAGTGTTTATGCAAGGAGTCATAGATCAGCTCCAGAACAAGAATCAGAACCAGAAATAGCACCAGAACCAACCGCCTGTGGTTACTCTGCGGGATTTCATGCGCCTCAATCCCCCTCTCTTCCACCAACCGAAACAGCCGCTGGATGCTGATGATTGGCTTCGTGACATCACTCGTCAGCTAGAGTTCGCTAATGTGAGCACTGCTGATTATGTCAACTTCGCGTCCTATTACCTGCGTGGTCCCGCTGCTCAGTGGTGGGACACTTACAAGGGCTCGCTAGCTGAAGGGACTGTCGTCACCTGGAATGACTTCAAGACTGCCTTCCGTGCTCGTTATGTCCCCCAGGCGATTATGAACCGTATGAAGGCCGAGTTCCGCAACCTCGTTCAGGGCAACAAAACTGTCGAGGCATACCAGAGGGAATTCCTCCGCCTCTCCCGCTATGCTGCAAGTGACCTTCCGAATGATGCAAGTAGGCAAGAGAAGTTCCGTGATGGGCTCAACCCAGATCTCCAGCTTGCACTGGCTTTGCACGCCTTCCCCGACTTCGCCACCATGGTGAACCAGACTATCACTCTTGAGACTGCTTAGCTTAAGTTCGGTGGTTCGCCGAAGCGCCCCCGTGATGCTGGCTCATCTTCGGGCACAACACAGAAGCAACGCGTTTGGCTTCCACACAGTCTTATGCGTCCAACTGCCCCTGCACCAAGGCCGTCGTATGTTGCACCTCGTCTGCCTCCGCCCCCGCCGAGACAGCCGAAGACTGAGACTGCACCCCTCCGTCCTCAAGATGGCCTGTGTTTCAAGTGCCGTCAGCCAGGCCATATTTCCAGAGACTGCCCTCAGTGACAGAATCAACTGGTAGTTCACCCTGCTGGCCGAGGAAATGGTCGTGGCAACAATGGGACCCTCAACTATAATACTGGGTCAAATCCTCATGCTCGTGGTCATGCTTACAACATTGATGTTGAAGCATCTCAGGAACAGCCCGCTACTGTGATGGGTACACTCCTCGTTAACTCAATACCTGCTACCGTTTTATTTGATACAGGAGCATCGCATTCATTTATGTCTGGAGAATTTTCTTCTAAGCATGGCATTTACCACGAAAAGATGCATACCCCCTTAATAGTCCGGACTCCCGGTACCCAGTGTCGTGTCGACATGGTTGCACCTAACCTCACTGTCGAGATCGAGAGATTTGAGTTCATGGTTTCTCCACACATTCTGAAAACCTCCACCATCGACCTTATCCTTCAAATGGATTGGCTGAAAACCCACAATGCCGCACTTTATTGTGGCACCAAGGTCATCCAACTTTTTCATCCTTCTGGCGCGATTTTGAGTCATACCACCATTGTGTCGATGAATGCCGAAGCTCGTATATATGCTCTGAATGCCTTGAATGTCGCACCTCTCGAAGGGATTGAGAAAGTCCCAATCGTTTGTGATTTTACCGACGTATTCCCAGAAGAACTGCCGGGGATACCCCCGATTAGGGAAGTTGAATTCGTCATTGACTTGAAGCCCGGTGTCATGCCCCCAAAATCAGACCGTGTACAGTAATCATACACACAGGGTACACGACTGAGATTAGGGTGCCACGGTGATAATATCACAGCACAACACTAAACACAATAGGATAAACCAATATATTACAATAGAGGGGGTCACGCGGACCCGAATATATAAGTCATACAAGCCATAATATCTGAGTACAGACATAGTTAGTCAAGTTTTGCCTTAAGAAGGCTAGCACAAATCACATCAGAGATACAGAACGAAAAGGCGAGGCCTCCTGCCTGGGATCCACAGTACTACTCCTGGTCAACGGGGAACTCGACGTCGTAGTAGACACCTCCGGGGTACTCCCGCTCCTGAGCTCCAACGTCGGCTGCAGCGGCCGATCAGGCAAAACAGTAAAGGAAATAAAGCAGGTGAGTATCTAGTATACCCGCGAGTCTTACGTCCGCTACTAAGCATTATGCATTGTATCAACGGAATGAAGAGGCTATATATAGTGGACTGAAGACAGAAATTCAGAGCAAGGGTAAGGAGCTAGGCCTAACGAAGACTAGCATCTTCCGACGGTGTCTTGCAGCATGAGGTAAGAATCAGCCAACAGTTTATATAAAACAGTAAGGTAGCAATGAAGCAGAAGTTGCTGCAACCTTGAATAATAATAAATTGTAATAATTAACAATGCCTCCGAGTTCACCTCCTCGACATCCCCGCGAGGAAAAGAACCCGGAACCATACAGTTTAATAATAGTTTCTAGTGGTAAGATCCAGCTTCAGCATAAAGCGTCCTGTTACCGTGGACACGGCTATCGATAGATCAATTCTTCCCTGCAGGGGTGCACTTGTGTTACGCTACACGCACGGATCTCCAGGGTGGCGGGAACCTAGTTAGGGAACGCTCCACCGAGGCTATCCGACACTTCATAGCCCATCTTTCAAACTCAACAGAGAGGTCATCCGCCGGACTATATCCTATGTACGCGGGGCTTTGGACCCTAACCCCGACGTACTCCTGCACGGTGCGTGACTGGCCGGTGAAGTTAAATCAAAGCAAATACAAATCACACGCCGCGGCAAATAAGACAACACCACTTCCCGGCAATCAGCCCGCGGTACTGCTGACGTCTGAAGAGTCCTCGGACGACACTAAGAAGCGGAGGAGCCCATAACTCGTAGTTCCCACGGGTAGGTAGTGCGTACATGGCATATAGCCAACTCAAGACATTCACTGAACCATTTAGCATTTTAATTAACCTGCGTGACAACCATTATCGTTGCCTCGACTTAACCGACCCGCGGACAACGACAACAGCCAGGACCACCAGTACATCGGTGCCTGCCCCGTCGTCCCACCAAGTCACTGCGGTTACCAACAAGGTGAACCGTCTCCTTACCTTGTCTCGCGTGTGCTCCTGGAGGAGCTCGACTTTCGTGGGTTGGTAACTCTCGCGGCCAACGATCAGGGGCCAAGCACACCGGTACACTGGTCGTGCCCTCCCTGTCGTCCCGTCGCAATACCTCTCGCAGGCACCGTTGGGTCGCCCGACTTCTTACCTGACGAACAACCGTTTCCAGGACCCTATGGCGGTAAGACAAAGTCAGCCTCGAGTGGAGTACAAGGATTACTCCTTGATAGCTCACACTTGAGGTGACTAGGCATAACCCAGATAGGGGCCTGAGGCGGTGTCTGCATTGTACCGTACCTGTGCAGCTATAAAATTAATATCCGCGTTCACTCCCCTGAGTGATCACGGCCCTCTATCTAATCCTAGCTAACAATGCGCAGGGTTCACTACTGAATAATGCATAAGTAATAATAGGCAGCATAGGATTAAAGGAAGGTACATCAAGGGGCAACAAAAAAACAGGCTATGCAATTGAATGGGATTGTAATCGTAGCAGCAGCAGTAACAATGCCTAGTGCAAGAAATGTACGGAAAGATAGGCGATATCTGGGGAAGAGAATGGCTCTGCTTGCCTGCAAGCTCGACGGTAGTAGTAGGGTCGTCGACGACGTAGTCGTACTCAGCAGCGGTGCAGTCGACGGCAGCAGCGGGGTCTACCGAAGATTAAAGGGGGAAGAAACAATAAATACACAACAATAATATACAAACATATGCAAGACATGACAGATGAAAAGTTAACGTTGTTCTAACGCAGTGCAATGGAATAGGCTCGGAGCGGGAATTCGTCTGAGGATGAACTACCGGCTCCGGGTGATTACCGGACAGGGTGTCCGGAGGGGGAAGGATCAAGCCGGAGGTGTTGTGGTTACCGGGACAACATAAGGGGGGTGTATCCGTGCTATTTGAACCATTCCGGACAACTTTCGTGTTCGGAATAAATTCATCCGGGCACTCTAACAGTACCGGACAATTTATCGGACAGACGGTCCGGAGGGGGAATGTTCGATGTTCGTAGTGTTAGAGGGGGGTGGTAGACATACGGATAGCGTATTCGTATTCGTTGTATTTTTCTGATCAACTTTCATGTATAAGTTTTTGAATCCGAGTTACGGTTTAAAAGTTATTGAATTTCAAAGTTTTAAATCAATTTAAATGATTTTCTGGATTTCTTTTATTATTTATTTAGCATTATCCCAAACATTATCCACAACCTTATCCAGAACAGTGCTGACATGTGGGACCCACATGTCAGCCTCTGTTATTTATAATACATATAATTAAATTGGAAAAAAAAGCCTCTGGACCCACATGTCAGTGACTAGTTCTTAATTAATTGGATTAACCTAAATCATTTAGTTAATTATTTAGAGGGGACCCACCTGTCAGCGACTGGGAGGGGTATTATTTCCTGTTAATCTACTCAGTTAACCTAACAGGGTAATTAGCCGGGGGGGGGGGGGGGTCCACTGTCAGTGGGGATTAGGGGCTAATCCAGCGGGCCCACCTGGCAGCCACCGTAGGAGCTCGCCGGCGGCTGGACTCCGGCGAGGCCGAGCCCGAGCTCGAATCCGGGCACGGTTTGGAGCGCCGCTGGTGGCTACGGGTTCCTGGCGACCTGCGCGTTCGATTTGAGGTAGCGGGGGTGTCGGGGGTGGCCGGAGCGGAGCGCGACATCGACGGTGACGGCGGAAACCTCCGGGTGAAGACGACGACGACGACCTACGGTGATGCGAGGGGTGTGGCTTAGCGCATTCGAACAAGGGGGGCGCGGGCACCCGCGTGACGCGTACCGTGCGCCAAAAGCGTGCTCCAGAACACGGTGGAGAGCTCGCCGGCGGCGAGGCGCTCCTGCCCTAATGGCGGGGTGGGCTACAGGGCACAAACGGCTCGTCGGGGAGTTGGGGGAGGCGCAGGAGCTCACCAGGAACGTAACGGTGCAGAGAGCGGCCTCGGTGGCGTCGGGGTAGCGCCGGATTTCCTCCGTGACGTCGCGGCGGCCGGAGTTGGGGAAGATGACCGTGGGCTCGGGGTGGAGGCTCCCGCCTCGATTCCTTCCGCTCGGAGACGAGGACGACGACGAGAGACACGCTGGACACGGCGGGGTGGCGTCGCGAGCTCACTGGCCGCGTGAGCTCACTGCCATGGCGACGGTGGCACTCGGGAAAGCTTTCCCCGACGTCGGAGAGAGGAGGAGGCGGGGAATGGGGTGGGGGAGTTGTCCAGGGGGCTGCGGGGGTTGGCCTTATCGGGTCCATGGCGGGAGGGAGCAGGTGAGGGAGGGGAGGGCTCCAGGGACGCCCGTGGCCACGGCGGCGCCACGGCGTCGAGCAGGTGGCGGACGTGATGGGGGCAGGTGGGAGGTGGAAGACGGGCCGGGGTGGGCTGGGCTGAGGTGGCCTCGCCCCAGGCGAGGTTTAAGGGTTTTTCCCATTTTCTGGTTTTCTGTTTATTCAAATTCTTTTCTGTAATTGATTTGTTAACCCTAGCATTTTTGAAAAATATAATTGGTGTTTGTAAATTAGTTTTATATATTACTGAGGTGCCACAAAAAGTTATGCAGCAAAATAAATTCATTAGGTATTTATTTTAAATATTAAATGCTCAAAGTAGGGGTTTTAACCTACTGTTTGATTTGTTTGGAATTTTCTGCAACTCCAAAAATTATCAAAGTTGGTCCCACACGATTGTAATGATTTTAGGCAATTTACAAAAATAGTTCCATGATTTTTGGAACAACTTTATTTGAGCACTTTTGTTTTAATTTCCATTTGAGGTAGTTTCAACTAGGGTTTGGTTTCATGATGAGCAAAATGCATTGGGCTTTGTGTTTTGATTACCAACCAGCATGGTTTGGATGGAGCAGAAGCAAAGTTTGATTAAGGTCAGGGAATAACAGGGATTAACAAACAGTGATAGTCAACAGTGATGATGATTACTGTTACAGGCATCTGAGGGTGTTACAAATCTCCCCCACTACAAGAATTCTCGTCCCGAGAATTTAAGTGGTAGCGAGGAAAAGATCGGGGTATTCATCGCGAAGGCGATCTTCGCGTTCCCAAGTGGCCTCATCTTCAGAATGATTCGACCACTGAACCTTGAGGAACTTGACGGTCTTGTTGCGGGTTCGGCGTTCAGACTGATCGAGAATGCGGCTCGGATGTTCTCGATAAGTTAAGTCTTGTTGCAGCTCGATCATATCATGCTCCACTTCGCGGATAGGATCCTTGAAGCAGCGACGGAGTTGCGACACGTGGAAGACATCGTGGACTTGGGAGAGGTTCGGCGGCAATTCCAACCGGTATGCCACGGGTCCACTCCTGGAAAGGATACGGAACGGGCCAATGTAGCGAGGAGCCAACTTGCCCTTGATACCGAAGCGATGAGTGCCCCTCATGGGAGTGACACGAAGGTAAGCGTATTCACCAGGTTGATACTCCATTTCACGGTGTTTGCGGTCATAGTTGCTCTTCTGGCGGGACTGAGCGGCCTTCAAATGTTCACGGATGACGTGAACTTGGTCTTCAGCTTGCTGAATAATATCTGGGCCAATGAGTGCACGTTCCCCAGTTTCTGACCAACTCAGAGGGGTCCGACACTTACGTCCATAGAGAACTTCATAGGGTGCCATCTCCAGACTAGCGTGATAGCTATTGTTGTACGAGAATTCAGCAAATGGAAGAGATTCCTCCCATTTCTTGCCGAAGGAGATGACACAAGCTCGAAGCATATCTTCAAGTATTTGATTGACGCGTTCGACTTGGCCCTGTGACTGGGGGTGATAAGCGGTGCTGAGATGCAGAGTAGTCCCCAGAGCTTCTTGGAAACTCCGCCAATATCTTGAGGTGAAAAGGCTGCCACGATCTGAACTAATCTCCAACGGAATACCGTGGAGCGACACGATCTAGGCGATATATAATTCCGCTAACTGAGCCGCCGTGATCTTCTCCTTGACTGGTATAAAGTGAGCAACCTTGGAGAACCGGTCGATGACGACAAAGATAGCATCGTTACCTTTCTGGGATCGGGGAAAACCGGTGACGAAGTCCATCTGAACTTTGTCCCACTTCCATACAGGGATTTCAGGTGGTTGTAGTTTTCCAGAGGGTTTTTGATGTTCCCCCTTGACGCGACGGCAAACGTCACATTCAGAAACATATCGGGCAATGTCTTGCTTCATGTTGGGCCACCAGAATTGCTGACGAATGTCTTGGTACATCTTGGTGCTCCCAGGATGAATGGACAACGGGGTATCGTGAGCCGCTTTCATGGCCTTCGGGGTCATATCCAGGTTCTCATGCCTGCCCTTGCTGTGAGTAACCACTAAACGGTTCTGGTAGAACGCCGCACCATTACTATCAAGGGTGAAGGGTGAGGGTCTCCCATTGGCGATATCGCGCTTAATCTTGTGTACGAAATCATCATAGAACTGTATACACTTGACGGATTTGACGAGATCCGGTTCAATGACCAGGTTATTTGCACAACCTTGTGGAACAATCTCGAGGTTCAACTTCTGAAAATCTTCATACAGAGGTGGTTGTTCTAGCTGCACCTCAAGTTCACTACAGTAAGCTTTACGGCTCAGGGCATCAGCCATCACATTAGCTTTGCCAGGGGTGTAATGAATATCCATGTTAAAATCGGCTATTGTCTCGAGCCATCTCTGTTGGCGGAGATTCAGGTCGGGCTGAGTAAACAGGTATTTCAGGCTTTGGTGGTCGGTGTAGATCTCGCAACGATTACCAACGAGGTAATGTCGCCACAGCTTCAATGCATAAATTACTGCTGCCAATTCGAGATCATGTGTTGGATATTTGTCTTCGTGAGCACGCAACTGACGAGAGCCATAAGCGATCACCTTGCGCTCTTGTAATAGGACACAGCCTAATCCTTGACGAGACGCGTCGCAATATATCACGAAGTCCTTCTGAGTATCAGGGGGAGCAAGCACCGGGGGAGAAGTTAGCTTGTCCTTGAGGGCTTGAAAACTTTCTTGACATTTATCTGTCCACTCAAACTTGACGCCTTTGTGAAGTAGATTAGTCAGAGGCCTGGCAATCTTGGAGAAATTCTCGATGAAACGGCGGCAATAGCTAGCGAGCCCGAGAAAACTGCGGACTTGCTTGACGGTCTTGGGAGGAATCCAGTCAAGAATAGCCTGGATACGTTCTGGGGTGACGGCAATGCCATCCTTGGAAATCACATGTCCAAGGTAGGTTACTTCGGGAAGCCAGAACTCACACTTAGAAAACTTAGCGTAGAGCTTGTGTTCTCTAAGCTTCTCCAGTATAAGACGAAGATGTTCAGCATGTTCTTCTTCATTCTTGGAATATATCAAGATATCATCCAGATAAACCACGACGAACTGGTCGAGGTACTCCATGAAAATATAATTCATCAATCTGGAGAAGGTGGCTGGAGCATTGGTTAAGCCAAAGGACATGACGGTGTACTCGTATGAACCATAGCGAGTAATGAAGGCAGTCTTCGGAATGTCCTCATCACGGACTCGGATTTGGTGATAACCCAACCTCAAGTCGAGTTTAGAAAACACCTTGGATCCGGCAAGTTGATCATACAGATCGTTGATCCGGGGAAGTGGGTATTTGTTCTGGATGGTGGCTTGGTTAATGGGTCGATAATCTTGGACCAACCGGTTTGTCCCATCGCTCTTCTTGACAAAGAGCGAAGGTGCTCCCCAAGCTGAGGAACTGGGGCGAATGAATCCTTTCTGAAGTGCCTTGTCGATTTCCTCCTTAAGTTCAAGGAGTTCATGTGGCGGCATCTTGTAAGGACGCTTGGCAATAGGAACAGTGCCTGGCTTCAAGTCGATGACGAATTCAACTTCTCTGATCGGGGGTATTCCCGGCAGTTCTTCTGGGAAGACGTCGGGAAAATCGCGAACGACCGGAACGTTCTCGATGTCTTTCAAAGGTGAGACATTCAAAGCATTCATCATAAAGATCTGTGTTTCAGCATTACGGGTCACTCGGGCGGTGTGGTTAACAATCCCACCGGAGGGGTGAAAAAGCTGTACAGACTTGGTGCCACAATAAAGTGCGGCATCGTGGAACTTCAACCAATCCATTCCCAGAATGAGGTCTATGGTGGAAGACTTCAGAACGATGGGGGAAGCACGGAAATCAATCCCTTCAATTTCAACAATGGTTCCGGGCACTATCTTGGAGGTGTGGGCATGGCCTATCGGGGTGCGGACAACCATCGGTGGGTTCATATCCTCAAGCGTAAAATTATGCGACAATGCAAATGCTTCCGACAAGAATGAATGCGATGCCCCTGTATCGAATAAAACAGTAGCAGGTACGGAATTAACGAGAAGGGTACCCATCACGGTAGCGGGTTGTTGTTGAGCTTCATCAACACTGATGTTGTTCGCGTGACCACGAGTATGAGCAGCAGACCCAGTATTATAGTTGGGGGTCCGGTTGTTGCCACGACCATTTCCACGGCCAGCGGGGTGAACTACCAGTTGCTTCTGTTTCAGGGGACACTCTCGGGAATAATGCCCAGGTTGGCGGCACGTGAAGCACAATCCATCCTGAGGACGAAGGGGTGGTGCATTGGGTGGTGCAGGCAGAGCTCTTGGCATCTGCGATGGCGGAGGCAGACGGGGTGCAGCATAAGACGGCCTTGGAGCAGGGGAAGCTGAGTGGGTCAAACTGGTAGGGAGCCAGATACGACGCTTCTGCGTTGCGCCCGAAGATGAGCCAACGTCACGATAACGCTTCAGAGAGGTCTTGTGCTCCATCTGGGCAGTCTCGACGGTGATAGCCTTGTTCACCATGGTGGCGAAGTTTGCGAAATCATGAACGGCAAGAGCGAGCCTGAGTTCTGGGTTGAGGCCACGACGGAACTTCTGCTGCCTACGAGCATCAGTGGCGATCTCTTCTTCCGCATAGCGAGAGAGGTTAAGGAACTCGCGCTGATAGGCTTCAACAGTCATGTCACCCTGAGTGAGGTTGCGGAATTCTTCCGCCTTACGGTCCATGATCCCCTGAGGAATGTAGCGACCGCGAAAAGCAGACTGAAATTCATCCCAAGTGATGACTTCTCCGACTGGCAGGGAACGCTTGTGGGTGCTCCACCACTGAGCAGCGGCGCCTTTCAGATGATAAGACGCAAAGTTCACATAGTTGGCTGGATCGACATTAGCAGACTCCAGCTCGTGAGTGATGTCGCGAAGCCAGTCATCAGCATCCAGCGGCTGAACAGTGTTGCGGAACATAGTGGGGTTGAGGCGGGTGAAGTCGTGCAGAGTCACGGTGGCATGCTGATGGTGGTGCCCATTCTGATTCGGCTGGGGGAACTGAGCCATGATATTCTGCATGAACTGACGGTTCATCTCGAACCGCTGCATCATCGCGGCCATGTAATCCGGCGGCGGAGGTGGGTCGTTGGCAGCACGACCACGACCACGACCACCACGACCAGCCATCCTGCTAGAATTTAACAGGGGTATTTCAGCGATGAACAACTTAACGAAAATACCGGAAACGAGTAAGAGGTAAAGCGACAACAAGGAAGAGGCGCGGATATATAGGAGTAGTCATATAAGACATACACATCCACACATAGAATCAACCGAAAATCGGGCAGCGTAACGTCGTAGAAATTAAGGAAAAAGGACTCTCTAGGCGGCGCGCAGACCGCGGTAAGGATTACACGACGCGACATAGATTCCACTATGTCAATCATGCCGCAAGAAAACTGTTGGTCACAGGAGTTGATGCCAGAGAACGCGCGGCCTGCCCAGAATGAGAATGGGATCCGCGGTCTGGGATCTGGCGTACGACGCCTGCAACACGACTCAATCAATGGGGGATGCACCAGAAAAACGCCGGGTGGAATCAAGAGAACGTGATCCTAATGTCAGCTTTTGTAAAACTTACCAGCAAGGATAAGAGAGTAGATTCCCAGAGCATAGGTAAGGAGAAAAGGATCCTAATACCATAGATATCACACGTAGTGACATCGATGTGGGCCCGTAAGCCAAATATTAAGTTAGAAAAGTAGTTTTTCAAAGTCTAGACTCAACTTCGACTAGGTAGTGGTGGGGTGGCTTCCTACAGGCAGTCGGCTCTGATACCAACTTGTCACGCCCCCAAAATCAGACCGTGTACAGTAATCATACACACAGGGTACACGACTGAGATTAGGGTGCCACGATGATAATATCACAGCACAACACTAAACACAATAGGATAAACCAATATATTACAATAGAGGGGGTCACGCGGACCAGAATATATAAGTTATACAAGCCATAATATCTGAGTACAGACATAGTTAGTCAAGTTTTGCCTTAAGAAGGCTAGCACAAATCACATCAGAGATACAGAACGAAAAGGCGAGGCCTCCTGCCTGGGATCCACAGTACTACTCCTGGTCAACGGGGAACTCGACGTCGTAGTAGGCACCTCCGGGGTACTCCCGCTCCTGAGCTCCAACGTCGGCTGCAGCGGTCGATCAGGAAAAACAGTAAAGGAAATAAAGCAGGTGAGTATCTAGTATACCCGCGAGTCTTACGTCCGCTACTAAGCATTATGCATTGTATCAACGGAATGAAGAGGCTATATATAGTGGACTGAAGACAGAAATTCAGAGCAAGGGTAAGGAGCTAGGCCTAACGAAGACTAGCATCTTCCGACGGTGTCTTGCAGCATGAGGTAAGAATCAGCCAATAGTTTATATAAAACAGTAAGGTAGCAATGAAGCAGAAGTTGCTGCAACCTTGAATAATAATAAATTGTAATAATTAACAATGCCTCCGAGTTCACCTCCTCGACATCCCCGCGAGGAAAAGAACCCGGAACCATACAGTTTAATAATAGTTTCTAGTGGTAAGATCCAGCTTCAGCATAAAGCGTCCTGTTACCGTGGACACGGCTATCGATAGATCAATTCTTCCCTGCAGGGGTGCACTTGTGTTACGCTACACGCACGGATCTCCAGGGTGGCGGGAACCTAGTTAGGGAACGCTCCACCGAGGCTATCCGACACTTCATATCCCATCTTTCAAACTCAACAGAGAGGTCATCCGCCGGACTATATCCTATGTACGCGGGGCTTTGGACCCTAACCCCGACGTACTCCTGCACAGTGCGTGACTGGCCGGTGAAGTTAAATCAAAGCAAATACAAATCACACGCCGCGGCAAATAAGACAACACCACTTCCCGGCAATCAGCCCGCGGTACTGCTGACGTCTGAAGAGTCCTCGGACGACACTAAGAAGCGGAGGAGCCCATAACTCGTAGTTCCCACGGGTAGGTAGTGCGTACATGGCATATAGCCAACTCAAGACATTCACTGAACCATTTAGCATTTTAATTAACCTGCGTGCAACCGTTATCGTTGCCTCGACTTAACCGACCCGCGGACAACGACAGCAGCCAGGACCACCAGTACATCGGTGCCTGCCCCGTCGTCCCACCAAGTCACTGCGGTTACCAACAAGGTGAACCGTCTCCTTACCTTGTCTCGCGTGTGCTCCTGGAGGAGCTCGACTTAGTGGGTTGGTAACTCTCGCGGCCAATGATCAGGGGCCAAGCACACCGGTACACTGGTCGTGCCCTCCCTGTCGTCCCGTCGCAATACCTCTCGCAGGCACCGTTGGGTCGCCCGACTTCTTACCTCACGGACAACCGTTTCCAGGACCCTATGGCGGTAAGACAAAGTCAGCCTCGAGTGGAGTACAAGGATTACTCCTTGATAGCTCACACTTGAGGTGACTAGGCATAACCCAGATAGGGGCCTGAGGCGGTGTCTGCATTGTACCGTACCTGTGCAGCTATAAAATTAATATCCGCGTTCACTCCCCTGAGTGATCACGGCCCTCTATCTAATCCTAGCTAACAATGCGCAGGGTTCACTGCTGAATAATGCGTAAGTAATAATAGGCAGCATAGGATTAAAGGAAGGTACATCAAGGGGCAACAAAAAAACAGGCTATGCAATTGAATGGGATTGTAATCGTAGCAGCAGCAGTAAAAATGCCTAGTGCAAGAAATGTACGGAAATATAGGCGATATCTGGGGAAGAGAATGGCTCTGCTTGCCTGCAAGCTCGACGGTAGTAGTAGGGTCGTCGACGACGTAGTCGTACTCAGCAGCGGTGCAGTCGACGGCAGCAGTGGGGTCTACCGGAGATTAAAGGGGGAAGAAACAATAAATACACAACAATAATATACAAACATATGCAAGACATGACAGATGAAAAGTTAACGTTGTTTTAACGCAGTGCAATGGAATAGGCTCGGAGCGGGAATTCGTCTGAGGATGAACTACCGGCTCCGGGTGATTACCGGACAGGGTGTCCGGAGGGGGAAGGATCAAGCCGGATGTGTCGTGGTTACCGGGACAACATAAGGGGGGTGTATCCGTGCTATTTGAACCATTCCGGACAACTTTCGTGTTTGGAATAAATTCATCCGGGCACTCTAACAGTACCGGACAATTTATCGGACAGACGGTCCGGAGGGGGAATGTTCGATGTTCGTAGTGTTAGAGGGGGGTGGTAGACATACGGATAGCGTATTCGTATTCGTTGTATTTTTCTGATCAACTTTCATGTATAAAGTTTTTGAATCCGAGTTACGGTTTAAAAGTTATTGAATTTCAAAGTTTTAAATCAATTTAAATGATTTTCTGGATTTCTTTTATTATTTATTTAGCATTATCCCAAACATTATCCACAACCTTATCCAGAACAGTGCTGACATGTGGGACCCACATGTCAGCCTCTGTTATTTATAAAACATATAATTAAATTGGAAAAAAAGCCTCTGGACCCACATGTTAGTGACTAGTTCTTAATTAATTGGATTAACCTAAATCGTTTAGTTAATTATTTAGAGGGGACCCACCTGTCAGCGACTGGGAGGGGTATTATTTCCTGTTAAGATACTCAGTTAACCTAACAGGGTAATTAGCCGGGGGGGGTCCACTGTCAGTGGGGATTAGGGGCTAATCCAGCGGGCCCACCTGGCAGCCACCGTAGGAGCTCGCCGGCGGCTGGACTCCGGCGAGGCCGAGCCCGAGCTCGAATCCGGGCACGGTTTGGAGCGCCGCTGGTGGCTACGGGTTCCTGGCGACCTGCGCGTTCGATTTGAGGTAGCGGGGGTGTCGGGGGTGGCCGGAGCGGAGCGCGACATCGACGGTGACGGCGGAAACCTCCGGGTGAAGACGACGACGACCTACGGTGCTGCGAGGGGTGTGGCTTAGCGCATTCGAACGAGGGGGGCGCGGGAACCCGCGTGACGCGTACCGTGCGCCAAAAGCGTGCTCCAGGACACGGTGGAGAGCTCGCCGGCGGCGAGGCGCTCCTGCCCTAATGGCGGGGTGGGCTACAGGGCACAAACGGCTCGTCGGGGAGTTGGGGGAGGCGCAGGAGCTCACCAGGAACGTAACGGTGCAGAGAGCGGCCTCGGTGGCGTCGGGGTGGCGCCGGATTTCCTCCGCGACGTCGCGGCGGCCGGAGTTGGGGAAGATGACCGTGGGCTCGGGGTGGAGGCTCCCGCCTCGATTCCTTCCGCTCGGAGACGAGGACGACGACGAGAGACACGCTGGACACGGCGGGGTGGCGTCGCGAGCTCACTGGCCGCGTGAGCTCACTGCCATGGCGACGGTGGCGCTCGGGAAAGCTTTCCCCGACGTCGGCGAGAGGAGGAGGCGGGGAATGGGGTGGGGGAGTTGTCCAGGGGGCTGCGGGGGTTGGCCTTATCGGGTCCATGGCGGGAGGGAGCAGGTGAGGGAGGGGAGGGCTCCAGGAACGCCCGTGGCCACGGCGGCGCCACGGCGTCGAGCAGGTGGCGGACGTGATGGGGGCAGGTGGGAGGTGGAAGACGGGCCGGGGTGGGCTGGGCTGAGGTGGCCTCGCCCCAGGCGAGGTTTAAGGGTTTTTCCCATTTTCTGGTTTTCTGTTTATTCAAATTCTTTTCTGTAATTGATTTGTTAACCCTAGCATTTTTGAAAAATATAATTGGTGTTTGTAAATTAGTTTTATATATTACTGAGGTGCCACAAAAAGTTATGCAGCAAAATAAATTCATTAGGTATTTATTTTAAATATTAAATGCTCAAAGTAGGGGTTTTAACCTACTGTTTGATTTGTTTGGAATTTTCTGCAACTCCAAAAATTATCAAAGTTGGTCCCACACGATTGTAATGATTTTAGGCAATTTACAAAAATAGTTCCATGATTTTTGGAACAACTTTATTTGAGCACTTTTGTTTTAATTTCCATTTGAGGTAGTTTCAACTAGGGTTTGGTTTCATGATGAGCAAAATGCATTGGGCTTTGTCTTTTGATTACCAACCAGCATGGTTTGGATGGAGCAGAAGCAAAGTTTGATTAAGGTCAAGGAATAACAGGGATTAACAAACAGTGATAGTCAACAGTGATGATGATTACTGTTACAGGCATCTGAGGGTGTTACACCCGGCACCGTCCCTATTTCCAAGCGCCCGTATAAGATGCCACCTCACCACCTCCTTGAATTGAAGAAGGAGATCGACACGGCCCTCGAGAAAGGCTTCATCCGTCCTAGTTCCTCTTCTTGGGGAGCACCTTCGCTCTGTGTCAAGAAGAGTGATGGCACGAACCGTTTGGTCCAAGATTACCGACCTATCAACCAGGCCACGATACAGAACAAGTACCCCCTCCCTCGGATCAATGATCTTTATGATCAACTTGCTGGATCCATGGTGTTTTCAAAACTCGACTTAAGGTTGGGTTACCATCAGATCCGGGTCCGTGATGAGGACATCCCGAAGACCGCATTCATTACTCGCTGTGGTTCATACGAGTACACTGTCATGTCATTTGTCTTGACCAATGCACCATCCACCTTCTCCAGATTGATGAACTCTATATTAATGGAATATCTCGACAAGTTTGTCGTGGTTTATCTGGATGATATATTGATTTACTCCAAGACCGATGCAGAACATGCTGAACATCTTCGTCTTATACTGGAAAAGCTTCGAGAACACAAACTCTATGCTAAGTATTCTAGGTGTGAATTCTGGCTTCCCGAAGTAACCTACCTTGGTCATGTGATTTCCAAGGATGGCGTTGCTGTCAACCCCGAACGTATTCAGGCTATCCTGGATTGCCCCCCCCAGGACTGTCAAGCAAGTCCGAAGTTCCTCGGCCTTGCCAGCTATTGCCGCCGTTTTGTTGAGAATTTCTCCAAGATTGCCAAGCCTCTGACTAATCTGCTTCACAAAGGCGTCAAGTTTGAGTGGACTGATAAATGTCAAGAAAGTTTTCAAGCTCTGAAGGACAAGCTCACTTCACCCCCGGTGCTTGCTCCTCCTGATACTCAGAAGGACTTCGTGATTTATTGCGACGCGTCTCGTCAAGGATTAGGCTGTGTCCTAATGCAAGAGCGCAAAGTGATTGCTTATGGCTCTCGTCAGTTGCGTGCTCACGAAGAAAACTATCCAACTCATGATCTCGAATTGGCAGCGGTAATTTATGCATTGAAGCTGTGGCGACATTACCTCGTCGGTAATCGTTGCGAGATCTTCACCGACCACCAAAGCCTGAAGTACCTGTTTACGCAACCAGACCTGAATCTCCGCCAACAGAGATGGCTCGAGACAATAGCCGACTACAACATGGGAATTTCTTACACCCCGAGCAAAGCTAATGTGGTGGCCGATGCCTTAAGCCGCAAAGCCTATTGTAGTGAACTTGAAGTTCAAGTGCAACAGCCACGTCTGTATGCAGAACTCCGCAAGCTGAACATCGAAATTGCTCCACAGGGATATGTGAACTCCCTGGTGGTCCAACCAGACCTCGACACCCGCTTCAAGACGGTACAACATTATGACTCTTACATTTGGAAGATTAAGCGTCGTGTCGCCAGCGGAGAGCCCTCATTCTTCACTATTGATGCAAATGATGATAATGCGGTCTACTTCAAGGGTCGTTTAGTGGTTCCGGTAGCCAAGGCCAACCTGAATTACGCCTCTGATGTCATGAAAGAAGCTCATGATACACCTTTGTCGATTCACCCTGGTAGTACCAAGATGTACCAAGACATTCGTCAGCGGTACTGGTGGTCCAACATGAAACAAGACATTGCTCGTTATGTTGATGAGTGTGACGTTTGCCGTCGCGTGAAAGCCGAACATCAAAGACCTGCTGGAACTCTGCAACCACTCTCTATTCTTGAATGGAAATGGGACAAGATTGAAATGGACTTTGTCACCGGATTTCCCCGATCACAGAAAGGTCATGATGCCATCTTTGTCGTCATCGACCGATTCTCCAAGGTTGCCCATTTTCTGCCAGTCAAGGAGACGATCTCTGCTAGTCAGTTGGCAGACTTGTATGTTTCCAGAATTGTTTCCCTCCACGGTATTCCGTTGGAGATCAGTTCCGACCGAGGCAACATTTTCACCTCGATGTTCTGGGATAGTTTCCAAGAAGCTATGGGCACTCACCTAAATTTCAGCACCGCTTATCACCCCCAGTCGCAAGGACAAGTCGAACGAGTCAACCAAGTGCTTGAAGATATGCTCCGAGCTTGTGTCATCTCATTCGGTAAGAAATGGGAGGAATCTCTTCCATTTGCTGAATTCTCGTACAACAATAGCTATCAAGCTAGTCTGAAGATGGCACCCTTTGAAGTTCTCTATGGACGTAAGTGTCGAACCCCTCTGAATTGGTCAGAAACTGGAGAACGAACTCTCATTGGTCCGGACATCATACAGCATGCAGAAGATCAGGTTCGCGTTATCCGTGAACATCTGAAAGCTGCTCAGTCACGCCAGAAGAGCAACTATGATCACAAGCACAAAGAAATGGTCTATCAACCTGGAGAATACGCGTACCTCCGTGTCACTCCGATGAGAGGCACTCATCGTTTCGGAATCAAAGGCAAGTTAGCTCCTCGCTACATTGGCCCGTTCCGTATTCTTTCCCGGAGTGGACCAGTGGCATACCGATTGGAACTGCCGCCGAACCTCTCTCAAGTCCACGATGTATTCCATGTGTCGCAACTCCGACGCTGCTTCAAAGACCCTATTCGAGAAGTGGAACATGATATATATATATACAGCCGGTCTATTATGACATCGATGTCAGAATAACTATTCTGACAACATTCTGAACTGCATCGTATCGCAAAAGAGAACCGCACTGCTGAATTCGGAGCACTGTAGTTCGGGTAAAACAGAACCGCATGCACAGTTTTGGCGATAACTTTTTAACCGTTGGTCGGAATTGAGCGTATGATACACCGTTGGATTCGTATGGAAAATGAGCATCTTCTGTATGTTGATCACTTCCCCCGATTCTTCATAGATTAAGAGCTGTTTCGAAAATGGCGCGGAGACCCACTTTCACAGCTGCAGTTTTTTCGCGATTTCTCTTAAACCGTTCATCGGAATGATGCAAATGATATACCGGCGCTCCATTCATATGGAGAAAACTTTGTCCAATTCTCTACGGATTTGAGAGAAATCCAGCTGCAAAAAAAACGCAACAACTCTGTTTTTCGTTTTCGGATCTTGTAGAGAGTAGAACTTTTTAACCGCTTGTCCGGTCGATGCGTATGATACACCTTTGGATTCGCCTGGAGTATTAGATTAATCCATATGTTGAACACTTTTCCATATTCCACATATTTTGAAGTAATTTGGAAAATTATGTTGGTGCCCTCTTTTGGACAGCGAGAGTTTTTGCTTAAATCTGTTTGATTCGTTCGTCTGATTGATGCAATTGATACACCAATGGATAGCTATCGTCGAGGCGCTCCATTTGAATGTAAATCACATCCTCTAATTCCTTACGGTTTAAAAGTTGTGTTGATTTTAGTAAATCGCGGAACTCCATTCTTAGCGGACCCAAAATCGACGAAGTGAACTGCATTCGCCGGAAACCGCATCACATCCGACGGGCAAGCGCACTGCATTATCGTCTGGAAGAACGCATGTGTTTTTCACGGAACAAAAAATCGGCGAGTGAACTGCATCCGCGGGGCACCCGATTGGATTTGTCAACAGAAAGAACTGCACATGATTTTTTCACATGGCAAAGAGTAATACGCGTATTTTTTTTCACGGACCCGGAATCGACGTAGTGAAATGCATTCGATCGATACAGGTTGCATTTATCGACAGAGAGAACTGCACTTGTTTTTGTAACTTTTAACATAATTTTTTATCAACGAGCGTGCACCGCAAGGATGAGGCGTGTGAACTGCATTTATTTTTTCTTCAAATTATATATTTCTATTTTAAAAACAGCAATAAACTGAGCTGCATAATGGGTCACGCCTCGTGATTTCATCTCGAAAGAAAATGGACCGTCACATGATCCCAAGCCAACTGCATGATTTACCATCAGATAAATACATGTCCTATATTAATATCACAAAACAGCTCTCAGATCCAAAACAAATTTACATCCAAGTTCATTTTTTGAACACTCGTGTCATGCTGACGGACTGGACTTCACCCGTGCACACCACAAACTGCAGCGGTACCGAATATGAACTACAAACAATATGCAAAAAAAGTATGATTTTTTGTGGCAGAGCGAACTGCATGGAGTCCACGAATGCTATCCGCACATCCTCTGTGTGGCCAAATAGTGAGCATCGACATCTCCACACAGCGACTTAGACGGGCCACCGTTCCCTCCAGTTCCAAAACTGCACGAACGTAGATGGAAGGAGTACTACCGGGGAGCCACGAACAGAGCTGCAAGTAAAAAAATTCAGATCAGTGGGGTGATGGTTGGATTGGAAGAACTGAACATCACACAAGTGGCTGGTAGGATGCCGGCGGGATCTGCTGCTACCACGCTCACTGACTCCGTACCTAAATACTCTTCATCTCTGCTAGTCGCTGGAGAGGACAGGGGACATCGACGGAGACCGCAGCAGAGTGCAGAAAGTCATCCGGCGGCGTGTGCATCCTCCGGTTGCTCCATGGGGCGGTTGCGGTCCGGATCCCTCGCCGGGGAGGAGCGCTGAGGCGGGTGCGGCCCGATCCGTCACCGGAGAGACGCGCTAGGTGGTTGCAGTCTAGATCCGCCGTCGCGGCGGCGCTCAGATCCATGCGGGGGGAAGGAGGCGGCCCGGGACGGCGCTCGGATCCAAGTGGAGGACGTGGTGTGGCTGCTGGCTTCGGGACGCTCGGGGTAGGGGTCCCCGGTGGCGCGGTGGCTCGGGGGGAGGAGGAAACCAGTCGGCGAGGTGGAAGGAGGCGGTTCGGGGTTGGATGTGCTGCACAACCTCCGACCCGATCTGGCGTCCATGACTTCGGCGGGGAGAAGCCCGATTTGGTGTGTCAGGGCAGTTGGGGCGAGGTTGTGCCAGGCGGGGGTGGTGCGTGGTGGTGGCCGGCGGGGTGGCCCGAGGTGGTGGTCGGAGGCGGTAGATCGACGGGGGGAAGGTGGAGGGGATCCCTGGACGACGGGGGGAAGGTGGAGGGGATCGGGGGGAGTGGGGAGTCAGGGAGGAAGAAAGTCGAAGTCGTGGGCCTTTGTAGGATGTGTTTTCTTTCAGCGGTTAGTCGGTTCGGTTCGCACGGTGGGGCGCTCCGCGCTAGAAACCTGGTTAGGAGAGGTGTTAGAATAGACCCTTATTCTAACAACAATCCCTTATTCTAACAACACCTGCTAACCAAACCCACCGAACCGATAAAAAAAACCACCCCGCACGTTCCCCCCTTCATCCCCACCTTCTTCCTCACTCATCCCCCACCCCCTCACGCATCACACCCCCACCACCACCCCACCCCCACCGCTGCCCCACCCATCCCGAAGCGAACCACCTCCTCCCTCCGCCGCACGCCGCCTCCTTCCTCCGCCGCGCGCCGCCTCCTTCCTCCGCCGCCCGCCGCCACCTCCCCTCCGCACGCGCGCCCCCGGCCGCCACCTCCCCACCCTGCCCCCGGCCACGACCTCCCCTCCCATCCCCCCGCGCTGCCGCGCCACCCTCCCTCTTCGACCAGACCAGCGTTGCCCGCAGGATCTGGCCTTTGCGGTCGACGGTAGCGACTAAACCGACGCGGGCTCGAGATCTGGCCATACCGGGCGACGGCAGCGACCGCAGCCACCTCCGAGCGCCGCCGATCAATGAACTGCGCGATGGGAGTAGGCATGCGGCATGGGGGCACCGACGCTTGGAGATGCCGTGGTGGTGGTGCACCGACGGCTTGCAGATGCCGTTGTGCTGACCGTGGTGCACACCCAGCTTTCCCATCTCAGCAAATCCCGATCTGCTTCCGTGCGCTGGTTTTGGACCTGATTTTGGATCCATTTGGTCCATGTGCACCGGCGGCCTGGATGCCTCTTGGTTAAAAATCGGATTTTGTTCTAATTCATGTTTCTCAGATTTTGTGGTTCGGAGCATTGGGCTTTGTAGTTCATTTCCTTTTCTTTTTGCGGTTCATATTTTGTTGTTTTAGCATGAGAGCATGAAACAGGAAAGACAACAATTATTGTAGTTCATTTTGGGTGGAGAAAAATCAATAAAAAAGAATACAAATGTTGTTGTTCTCTTGCCCCGTCCATGTAGTTCTTTTTAAAGAATTTTTCTATTTAAATTTGTTGCTGAAGTTCAAAACATATGATGGATTTATTTCTACAGTCTTCGACTCACTATTGTCTACACGAATTTATTTTTTGAAATTTTATGCGTTTTAGTTCATATGTTGTTGCATCTAGATTGTGAAAAGATGTTTGTTTCAGCTGTAGTTCAATACGGTGGGTTGCTCAAAGTGCAGTTCAGAATTCTACTTTGCGTCTAGGATTTGCAAAGGTACTATGGTTCGTCACTGAAGATGTTCACTATTGACTGTTTCTTCAGGTAAAAAGATATAAATGTTTGTGCAGTCCACTTTTGAGCATTTATTGAGAATCCAAGTTGAAGTTTATTTCACTTTGAGTTTGAATCTGCACAATAACTGAATGTGTGTGCATAAGGCTAGTCAAACCATTTCAATTACACTTTCTGTATTCGAGCCTTTTAGTTTAAACTTAGGAAAATGTAATGTCAAATTAGGCTCTCTTTATGTATTAGTGCTTTTGTTGAAATTAGGAAATTTAATTTTCCAAAGACTGATTTATAGAAGTAGTTTTAGCTAAAACTACTGATCAAATATAATTGATGGACATGACAATAGGACTCTTTGATATTTAATGCCTCCCACAATGGGCACTCACGTCATTGTTGACCTACCAAAAGGATTTGACAATATGACATTAGTTTAGAACTTTAGATAGTCATCATGATCTAAATAAGCTGACGGTCACAAGATCTATGATATTGATTTGGATTCAAAAATAGCTAGAGACATTGAGAATCCAAGCTCTAGCTTATTCTGGTTTTTATCTTGATATATGCACTGAACTCGACCTGTTTGGTATCGACTAGCATGGTGTGCACCAGTTTTTTCAAATACATTTTAGTTAAGGTCATATCGTAACTAATCTATTTCAGGTCAAACTTACGAGAATATAAATTTTGAAGATTGTCTTCTTAATGTAGTTTGAGATCAACATATAAAGAAATTACTCTGTTAAGATGTTTAAAGGGCGTTATACCACCGGGCACAGGGATGGTCTCACGACGGTGCCTCCTCAACTCCTGTCGCCGGCGGCTAGTTCCAGTTCAACGTAGCTGTGGAAGGGAGTACTGGTGGCTTGCAGTTCAGAAGATTTTTATATAAGTTTTCAGATTTCGCTGTTGAAAAATTTCATGCCAGTTCGGTTTATGTATCAAGTTGATTTCACTGTTGCAAAAAATAGAGGGGTCCCGGTGACCATGAATTTCCCTGCCGGTCGCCACCTCGCATTGCTACCTGTACGAGTTAGTGCTGCCACGGGATGTGCCACCGACCACCGAGCCGAATTTGGTTGAATTCGGCCGCCATGGATTCGGCAGGAGAACCTGCACAACTTCTGTATCCGCAGCAAAAAGTGTCGACAAGGGCGGCGTGCAGCTCGTCGCGGCTTAGCGTGTAGCTACTTGTGGCTCAGATTACAGCTCGGTGTGATGCGAAAAAATGTTGTTTGTTTGTATTCAAAGTGTGGTTCATTTTTTATGTTTATTGTTTAAAAGGTGCTGGTTTTGACCATGGTGGTGCTCCTGGTTCTGTTGTTGTCTAACACCGTGCAGTTCAATTGCTTTGGTTGTTGGACAAGCACTTTGCTGTTGTCACACTTTGCAATGCAGTTATTTTTTATTGTGGATGTACCTAAAAATACATGATACGGTTCTTTCAGTGCGGTTCGTTTAAACGTCAGTTGCATGAAATAGATAATCCAAAAAAATAAATGTACTTCGCTCGCCTCGTCCTTGCGGTGCATGCTCGTTGACAAAAAAAGTTAAAAGTTATTAGAACAAGTACAGTTCTCTCTATCGATAAATGCAACCGGTACCGTTTGAATGCAGTTCACTACGTCGATTCCGGGTCCGTGAAACAAAACGCGTATTTCTCTTTGCCATGTGAAAAAATAATGTGCAGTTCTTTCTGTTGACAAATGCAATCGGGTGCCCTGCGGATGCAGTTCACTCGCCGATTTTTTGTTCCGCGAAAAACACGTGTGTTCTGTCTGGCGATAATGCAGTGCGCTTGACTGTCGGATGCAGTGCGGTTTTTGGCGAATGCAGTTCACTTCGTCGATTTCGGGTCCGCGAAGATCGGAGTTCCGCGATTCACTAAAATCGACACAACTTTTAAACCGTAAGGAATTAGAGGATGTGTTTTACATAAAAATGGAGCGCCTCGACGATAGCTATCCAATGGTGTATCAATTGCATCAATCGGACGAACGAATCAAACGAATTTACGTGAAAACTCCCGCTGTTCAAAAGAGGGCAGCAACACCGTTTTTTAAATTACTTCAAAACCGTGTGGAATATGGAAAAGTGTTCAACATATTGATTAATCTACTACTCCAGACGAATCCAACGGTGTATCATACGCATCGATCGGACAGGAGGTTAAAAAGTTCTACTCTCTACAAGATCTGAAAACGAAAAACAGAGTTGCTGCGTTTTTTTGCGGCTAGATTTCTCTCAAATCTGTAGCGAATTAGACAAAGTGTTCTACTATGGATGGGGCACCTGATTGATATCTTTCCAACAGTATATTATTTGCGTCATTCCAATGAACGGTTAGAGAAATCGCGAAAAAAACGCCCGCTGCAAAATTGGGTCGCCGCACCATTTTCGAAACTTCTCTTAATCCGTGAAAAATCGGGGGAAGTGTTGAACATACGGAAGATGCTCATTTTCCATACGAATCCAACGGTGTATCAGACGCTCAATTCCGACCAACGGTTAAAAAGATATCGCGAAAATGGTGCATGCGGTTCTGTTTTACCCGAACTGCAGTGCTCCGAATTCAGCAGTGCGGTTCTCTTTTGCGATACGATGCAGTTCGGATGTTGTCAGAATAGTTATTCTGACATCAATGTCAGAATAGACCGGCTGTATATATATATGTATACATATATAGGGTGGGTCTATTCTAATAACACCCTTAAGAGTCTTATTCTAACAACAAAACTGGTTATTCTGACAACACCGCAAAAAACGACCGAACCAAACCACACAGAGTGATAAAATGAAAGATCACACGCAGGCTGCCCCACGGACCCCACTCCTCCCACCTTCCCTATCCCCATGCCGGCCACCTCCGTCTCCCCTCCTCCACCACGACCCACTGCCCCCCACGCCGACCATCTCCTCCCCCCCGGCGCGTGGACGGAGCCGGCCTCCTTCCTCCCCAGCGCAACTCCCCCCGCAGCAAATCCGGGTCGGTGACGCACCCGCGCGCCTGATGGCTTCTCGCCCTTCGTTGGTTACCCCGAGTGGAAGGTTGAGATGTAGCGCAGCAGCAAGTTTTCCTCGGTGAAGATACCAAGGTTTGTCTCCAGTAGGACTCCAGAGATGATAAGTAGGTGTCAGCGGCACAACTGACGTGGACCTGCACACAGACACAGATAACTTTGTTCCCAACGAAGTTCAAAGAGGTTGTCAATCTCTCCGGTCTTGTTGTTCACAAAGGGTAAAACACAAAGGATAATGATAGCAACTGAAAGTAAAAAGCAGGAAAGTAAATATAGCGTGGAAACAGTAATAAGGATATGGACCGGGATACATGATGTTCACTAGTGATGTCTCTCTCCCAAAAGACGATAAAACTGCTATGCGAGGTAAACAAATTACAGAAGGGCAATTGACAGGATTATGAACGCACCGCAATGCTAACTATGCTACAAAAGAAAGGAAGAGGCTCAAAAGCACGGGCAGTACGCCAAAATAAGTAGACCGTAATCCAACTGCATCTACTACTAATCATCCACCTTGAGATATCTATCCAGAACATCTCGCTGGTATTAATCCTTGCAACCGCGGTTACAAGCACCGTTGTTTTCCCCCTTGTGGCAACAGCACATCCCCTAGACTCATGTTTCTGTCACACAAGCGTGTCATCGGGGGGCATGAACCCACAATCGAGCATAACGTTCCCTCTTGGATTCACTAACTACTACTTGGCCAAAGCAATAAACAGCAACGGAGAACATGCAAGAATTACTTAGGAACAAAATATAAGGGATAAAAACCAAATATATTACTCTATCACAATCTGAACATAATCTCATAATCCATCAGATCCCATCAAACTCAGCATAGCAATAGCAGAAATATTACAAAAATGCCTCGATCATGTAGGGCAGTTCACGAGGTCTGAACCATGAAGAACAAAGAGGGGAGGAGAACATCACATAACTACTGATCACGGACCCATGGTCCAAGGAAAACTACTCACGAGACATCCGGGGCACATCCATGGTGGAGAGGAGACTCCCGAAGGTCGGCCCTCCCTCCGGCAGGGTGGCGGGAAGAGGTCTTCTGGTGCTCCCGATCTCGGAAGCGAGGCGGCGGCGGAACAGAGTCGAGTTTGCGAAATAGGGTTCTGTCTTCGGAGTTTCCCCGTGACGGAGAATAAATAGGCAAAGGGGGGCAGCCAGAGGTGGACCATGGGCCCCAGGCGCCCCCCTGGCGCGGCCAAGGGTGGGGCCGCGCCGGGTGGCCGCCTGGGCCCCCTAGCTCCCCTATGGCCCCACTCGGGCTCTTCGCGAAGCTTCCTGTACGCTGATTTTTCCTGTATTTTTCCCGGAATTTTTCTGGCACTTTTTATATGGGGGAAAACTGAAATAGAAAAACAGCAGTAAACAGGAATTGGCACTGGGGTGCACTGAGTTAATAGGTGAGTCCAAATATGATCAAAAGTGTATGAAAGTGTATCTAGAACCTAGCAATATCACACAAAACATGCATGGAGCAAGCAGAAATTATAGATACGTTTTGGACGTATCAACATCCCCAAGCTTAATTCCTGCTCGTCCTCGAGTAGGTAAATGATAACAGCATAATTTTTGTGGTGACATGCTAGCAACCATAAAAGTACTTTGAAAAGTAAAGCAATCAAGGTTAGAAATTCAATTCAAGTCATAACATGCAAGAGTCTATATTAGCATTGAAACAAGTAACAAAAGAACATTAGGTGCAAGAGCTCTCGCTGTCCGTGACTCGAATGTCTCCAAATGGTGTTTGCGTGCAAGAAAGGGGATAGGGAATATGAGAAAAAAGTATTTGTTGTGTTGAGAACTCAATCTACTAAAGTTTCACACTTGGTCCTCTTTGGAATCTTATCTTGACTCATCCCAAAAGGATGAGAAAGGCTCACATCAATGAGGACAATCATAGGCAAGAGATGCCAAATGATAGATATGATGTGAGGAGTAGGGATTGCCATGCAACGGATGCACATATGAGCTAAGAAGCTCTCCAATGGAAATAGTGGGGGTGCATCTAACTTGCTCGCTCATGAAGACCTAGAGCTTGTTTGAGGAGGCTCATCCTTGGAATATGCAAGCCAAGTTCTATAGTGTGAAGGTCCCCACATAGCTATATGCATAATGATCATCTCTATGGAGTACAAGGATACAAAAGGGAGTACTAGTGTGGATCTCTCAAAAGGATAGTAGTGTTGCCCCTTTCTCTCTTTTTATTTCTTTTTCTCTTTTTTCTATTTTTTTGTATTTTTTGTGGCCTCAATGGCTCTTTCTACTTAACTCTCATTTGTCCTCTTTGGGATCTTTTATTGTGTCCACTTTGTGATCTTTTCCTCACTTAAGGGCAACACTCTATTTTACAAGAAGGTAAAGGAGATCTTTCACAATTTACAAGGTACTCAAAATCATAAAGAAGATGTAACTATCATGATGTATGCAATGTATGTCGCTGCCAGTGTAGCAGGAACATGAATGACATGTAGATCAAGTCATGAAGAGGTGGATGTTGCATGGCAATATATCTCGGAAAGGCTATGGAAATGCCTTGATAGGTAGGTATGGTGGCTGTTTTGAGGAAAGATATAAGGAGGTTTATGATGACAGAGCGTATTATGCCAAGGGTTTGGATGTACCGGCGAAGGTGGACACCAACTCTCGGAGTGAGAAGAAGGCAAGGCACGACACGGGAGAGGCTAGCAAAATATGGAAAGGTGGAAGTGTCAACTTTGAATACTTACATTAGTCCGAAGAACTCATGCACTTATTATCGGTAACTCTCGATCTAATAAGGAGATTCACAAAGAGACAAGTACCCCGAGGAGGAGTGTATGGGGGTTTGGTTATCCTTGCGCATCCTCGACTCATGGTACGTGAGTGTACTCTAATATTCGATCCCTCCAAAGATTAGTGATCCATCTAGTAGCTAGAGTTCTCAACTAGTTTTGTAGGTTCTGAAAATACACACGGATTGCCCAAAATACGACACCTATCACTAATAGGCTAGAGCTCTTGACACCAAAAGTTCAAACATTACTCACATCAAAACTTCAAAACTATTGCAAGTTACTACTAGAATTAAATAGCAACCTCAATTACCTACTTCCAAGACAAAACACAACTCAGTGCAACAACCAACTCTCTTTTAACAAGATAAACATGAAAACTAAAAAGAGTTCAGCAACAGACTAAACAAAAGCCAAGGCTCTTGCTAATGACAAACTAAGACTAAAACTAAACATGGCAGCAGATATGAAAAGATAAAGAACACACAACAGCAAAAAGATAAGCAGGAAAAACCCTATGATGTGTTCTAGATTTTGAAAGCGGAGCGTGTTTCTCTCCCACACAAAGTAAGACGGGGTCTAAATTGTTATGAACAGCAAGCAAAACTAAATAAAACTAAAATTAAAACCTAAGAGCGAGACGCTCCAAGCATAGCACATAACGCATGAAGTGATAAAAATATAGTGAGACGAAGGACGAACTGATGATTGTTGATGGAGAAGGGGATGCATGGGGGCATCCCCAAGCTTAGACGCTTGAGTCTCCTTGAATATTTATTGGGGATGCATGGGGGCATCCCCAAGCTTGAGCGCTTGACACTCCTGGATCTTCTTTCATCATCTTCCATCGCACACTTGAAAACTACCTTCATACATAACTCATCATAAGCTGATTAGAGAGGTTAGTACCCTTAATAAAATAATTTTTCCCCACTGGATATAAAGATATTCTTGAAGAGCTACTGTTTCTCGAGAGTGCCAAAAAGTTTTTGCAAAGAAAAAGCAAGCTTAAGGTTTGCAAAAGTTAAGAGAGACAAAACGTGGCAGAATCTGTGAAAAACAGAACAGCAGGTAGTAAAGAATTTTTTAGGGACACTTCTGCAACTCAAATAAAAAAAACTCAGAACATACGAAAGTTTCAAAATTGTATAGAGCACGCTGTCAAAAAAATTCAGATCAAAAAGATGATCTGGTGATTTGATTCGAATTTTTCTGTCAAGGGACAGAATCTGTTTTCTGGACAGCATGTCACAACTTTTGCTTCTCTTATCATAAGAGGCTATAACTTGGAACAAAGCTGAAAAATAAAGATACAATGATGTTTCTAAAGTAGTAACAAACATCAAGACACAACAAAAGCAAAAAGAAAAACCTAAATTCGTTGCGGGATGCCTCCCGAAAGCGCTTCTGTAGAGCCATTAGCTAGGCTTAAAGATTATGAAAGATGCTCACAAGAGAATAAGAGTTGAAGCTAAAGAGAGCATCAAGAAGAAAATGTGAAACAAATTTAAGCCTAACCCACTTCCTATGCATAGGCATCTTGTAAGAAAATAAATCAAAGAAGCACAAAGTGACATGCATAGGAAGGTAGAACAAGAACAACTTCAAAACTTTCAACATGAAGAGAGGTGTTTTTGTAACATGGAAGTTTCTATAACCAAACTTTCCTCTCTCAAAGTAATTTTCAATAGCATCACGAACAACATCAAGAATATAACTATCACATAAATCATGTTGTTCATGACCTACAAGCACACGTGTATTATTTTCAACACGGTTTTTAGGATGATAAGATAGATGCAACCCATCACATTGAGCTTTGATAAAAGGATAATAGGACACTCAAGTGTGGGTGTGATAGCAAAAATTTCATGCTTAACATGAGGAACTATAGCAAGTTCATCTCTGTAAGCATCATCCATAGTGGCATCAAGGCCATAAGCATAGAAGGCATCAACTACATCAAAAAGGGATATTTCAAAAGAATCCATAGGATCATAATACTCATATAAGGTAAGAGTCAAAGAGTTACTCTCATTAGAAGGTAGACATGGATGACTCCATTCTTCCTCCTTTTTTTCGTCACTCTCCTCCTCTTCTTCATCCAAAGAGCTTTCAGGTTCAGTAATTTCTTCTTCTATAGAGTCCTGCAAAACATTAGTCTCTTCCTTTGGGGGAGAGATTCTCTCAAGATGATCAGTAATATAATAATTTGCATCATAATTTTCCAAACAATAGTTAAGTATAGCAAGACTCTCAGATTTTTAAGGGGCGTCATCAATATTTTCAAGAAAAGAAGTAATTTCATAGGCACCCTTAAAAGCAACAAATTATTCTATTTGTTCTGCATCAGAAAAATCATAATTTCCCTTAGCATAAGAAGCTAAGGTTTCATCCTCATTGTACTCACATTGGAAATCAAGGTGTTTGTGCCTCATAAAGCAACAAGATTCATCCCTGCAGAAAGATATATTATATATTGAGCACAAGTTTTTAGCATACTCATACGATTGATGTATGAGTCTCCATAAGTGTATCCCTTTTTGAGACAAGCGATATTCCTTGTAATATTCTTGTTGATCCTCGGTGAATCCTCCATGCCAATAAGATCTAGTTTCAAAGAAGTTAGACATTGATTGGCAAGTAAGGAACTAGACATACTATTTTTTTTTTGATTTTTGATATAAGACACAAAGATAAAAAATGAAAGGTAAAATAACAAGACTAAAAAAACAAAGGTAAAGGGTAGTGTGCAACTCCCCTATCTTAGCACTCGGAGTCCCCGGCAACGGCGCCAGAATTTCGCTTGATGGCTTCTCGCCCCTCGTTGGTTACCCCAAGTGGAAGGTTTGAGATGTAGCGCAGCAACAAGTTTCCCTCGGTGAAGATACCAAGGTTTTTCTCCAGTAGGACTCCAGAGATGATAAGTAGGTGTCAGCGGCGCAACTGACGTGGACCTGCATAGAGACACAGATAACTTTGTTCCCAACGAAGTTTAGAGAGGTTGTCTATCTCTCCGGTCTTGTTGTTCACAAAGGGTAAAACACAAGGGATAATGATAGCAATTGAAAGTAAAAAGCAGAAAAGTAAATACGCGTGGAAACAGTAATAAGGATATGGACCGGGATACGTGATGTTCACTAGTGATGTCTCTCTCCCAAAAGACGATAAAACTGCTATGTGAGGTAAACAAATCACAGAAGGGAAATTGACAGGATTATGAACGCACCGCAATGCTAACTATGCTACAAAAGAAAGGAAGAGGCTCAAAAGCACGGTCAGTACGCCAAAATAAGTAGACCGTAATCCAACTGCATCTACTACTAATCATCCACCTTGAGATATCTATCCAGAACATCTCGCTGGTATTAAGTTGCGAGCCCCACCCAAAGTGTAAACCCAAAGCAACAGACAACTGCATTAAAAAGAACTTTGCGTAAAGTAAACAATCGTTGCAACCGCGGTTACAAGCACCGTTGTTTTCCCCCTTGCGGCAACAACACATCCCCTAGACTCATGTTTCTGTCACTCAAGCGTGTCATCGGGGGGCATGAACCCACAATCGAGCATAACGTTCCCTCTTGGAGTCACTACCTACTACTTGGCCAAAGAATTAAACAGCAACGGAGAACATGCAAGAATTACTTAGGAACAAAATATAAGAGATAAAAACCAAATATATTACTCTATCACAATCTGAACATAATCTCATAATCCATCAGATCCCATCAAACTCAGCATAGCAATAGCAGAAAGATTACAAAAGTGCCTCGATCATGTAGGGCAGCTTAGGAGGTCTAAACCATGAAGAACAAAGAGGGGAGGAGAACATCACATAGCTACTGATCACGGACCCATGGTCCAAGGAAAACTACTCACGAGACATCCGGGGAGCATCCATGGTGGAGAGGAGACTCCCGGAGGTCGGCCCTCCCTTCGGCAGGGTGGCGGGAAGAGGTCTTCTGGTGCTCCCGATCTCGGAAGCGCGGCGACGGCGGAACAGAGGAGAGATCGCGAAAAAGGGTTATGTCTTCGGAGTTTCCCCGTGACGGAGAATAAATAGGCTAAAGGGGGCAGCCAGAGGTGGACCAGGGGCCCCAGGAGCCCCCCTGGCGCGGCCAGTGGTGGGGCCGTGCCGGGTGGCCTCCTGGGCCCCCTGGCTCCCCTCTGGCCCCACTCGGGATCTTCGCGAAGCTTCCTGTACGCATATTTTTCCTGTATTTTTCCCGGAATTTTTCTGGCACTTTTTATATGGGGGAAAACTGAAATAGAAAAGCAGCAGAAAATAGGAACTGGCACTGGGGTGCACTGAGTTAATAGGTTAGTCCAAATATGATCAAAAGTGTATGAAAGTGTATCTAGATCATAGCAATATCACACAAAACATGCATGGAGCAAGCAGAAATTATAGATACATTTTGGATGTATCAGGTACCGCCGTCCGCTTTTTAATGTGTGTATTGAGTATGAGATGACCAACAACGGTAAGGGATCTATTGTAGAGTTTTCGACAAGTAAGAGTGTAGAACCCAACGAGGAGCGAAAGGTATTGATAGGTGATTTTGGACAAGGAATAAGTGCAAGCACTGAAAGATAACTTTTTAGGGGTTTTCGATATAAGCAACAATAAGATAAAAGTAACCAAAGTAAATAGCACTGAAGAGCAGCAAGTGGCCCAATCCTTTTGAGAAAATGATAAGCCTGGCAACTGAGCTTATAAAGACTAAAGCGTTCTTGAGGACACATGGAGAGGTAGTCACGTGCTTTCGCCATACTCCGTATTAATATAAGACTAAGATAAGTGTTGAGTGGGTGGATCTATGCTAGCACACCTTCTAGACTAAGATAAGTGCACTCTTATGATTAAACATCTTGCAAGCATCCGCAAATACAAGATAGAAATTAAGGCAAAGCCTAACCACATCAATAAGATCAAGGATCCATTATTCCCTTGTGCAAAAGTGTGCAAACTGGGGTTCAGGTTTCTGTCACTCCGGCAACCCACCATAAGCATTCTTTATACACAATGTATCCCCCTAGGTCCTTAATAAGGCGAAGTGTTGAGTGTTAGACTCACACAACACCACTAGGAAAATAACAACACAACTTAAATATCAAACAACGCAAATTACTTCAACATCATATGACTACTAACAACTAGACTTCTCCCATGTCCTCAAGAACTAAAGTAACTACTCACAAGACATAAAAGAGATCATGATCAGAGGTGATAAATATATGATAAACAATCTGTACATAATGATATTTCTCCAACAAAAGTCAATAGCATTCACCACAAAGTAGTAATCAACACCGATAGAGTAGAGAGGATAGATAATACGGATTACAACACAAGATAAACTTGTGAGGTGAGATTGGATAGTGGTGGAGATGGTGCTGATGTTGGGGATGATGTTGATGATGATCTCGATGATGCCCGTGACGATGGTGATGACGGTGGAAATGATCTCCCCTTCTGGGAGGTGATCTCCTCGCCGGAATCTGCCCGCCGGAGAGCCCTTTTCTTCTCTGTAGGTTTCCGCTACGGAGCGGCAGCAGAACTCCGTTAAATCTTCCTTTTTAGGGTTTTCGGGTAACAAGGAGAATATAGGCCAGAGGGGGATCCGGGAGTGGCCCCAGGGCTCCAGGCGCCCTCCCAGCGCGGCCAGGGGTAGGGCCGCGCCAGGTGGCCGCCTGGGGCCCCCCTCTGGCCCCTCTTCGGCGTGTCTTCGTTAATCCCTCGGAAAATACCCTCCGTCGATTTTCCGGTAATTTGGAGGTATTCTTCTTCAGCAACTCAGCGTCCACTTTTACTGCTGAATCCTGTGTCTGCTGCTTCAGCACCGGAAAGTTGCAAACTTTGTCAAACAAGCCAAAACAACATAAGAACATCATCGTAACATGAAATATATCAATGAATAAGGATGAATTATGATATAAAATAGTGATGCATTTTGGACGTATCAACTCCCTCAAGCTTAGACCTCGCTTGTCCCCAAGCGAAAACTGAGCTCGGTAAACCTGTCCACAAGTTTAGAGAGTGAAGTGTCGATAAATAGAATACGGACAATAAGCATCATGATTTTTTCACCAAACTCAAACATCCTCAACAACAATCTTCAAATCATAAAGCCCTTATGAAAGAGTAATAACAATTATAATCAAGAGTGGGGCTAAGGAAACTCATTAAATCAAGGCAAACATGTCCGTTGGTCAAAGAACAACTAATAGCTTTTACTTTTGCTCTTTCTTTTTATATTTTGATGAGACAATTAGGAACTTTTTGAAAGAACAAGCTATTAGTCATGAAGTGAAAATGCTAACACAAAGGAAGATGTTTGCTTGGCAAATGCTTTTGCAAACAACTTACTTATCAAAATATAATGTCAACAATGATATGGCATGGCAAAACTTAATGCAGCATTATATGGATGAATCCTTATCAGCACCAAGTGTCTGTTCTCTTTGGAAAAGTAGGGAAAACTGACTCACCATAGAAGTAAAGGAAAAGCCTTGTTAAAGGCAAGCAGGGAAAACTCAAGTGCTATCCTTAAATCAAATAGAATGAAAACAAGTTTTGAGAGGTGCATGATTTGTCAAAGAATGCTAATAGATAACTCAATTACTTCTCAGATTGGACAAGTTTCGAGGAACGTCTCCCACACGGGGACGATCACATCCCCGCAATCTCCTTTGTTTATCACTGCCAAAGTTTTCCGATTTCTCATGAACAAAGCGTGGAGGGTTTGTTTGTTGTATTAACTTTTGTGAGCTGGGTGCACTCATGCCAGTTCCTCCTCATATTAGGGGTTTGCAGACTAGACATGCAATCCCTGGATAAAACTTTTCCAACTTAAGAAGGTCATGAATTAACTACTACTTCCTCATGAGCTAAAACAGGGGCACAAAATAGAGGATTTTGAACATTTAAGGATAACACACAAATTCTATGCTTTAGTAGTGGTAGTGGAATACCACGAATAGGAAGGTATGGTGGACTCATATGGAAAATACTGGTTTCAGGGTATGGATGTACAAGCAGAATTCCTCTTAGTACAGAGGTTTGGCTAGAAAAGGCTTTGAGAGAACAGACAATTGATGATGACTTGGATGCAAAGCAATATAAAGCATAAACATTAAAATAAGCATAGCACATCAAGTTGTCTTCCTTGTCAACATAATACTACAAGCATAATAACAAAGAGGGTTTGGCTATGTCGCTACTTTGAGAAAAACATGCTTGTTGTTATGACCAAAGCTATGTTTGCCGAGATTAAATAAAGTTTTCAAAACCATACCTGATATAAGGTCAATACTCCCCATAAGAATCATCATAAGGTCGATTGCGTGAAGAGAATACTGAGTACAACGAAGGGATCAATAGACTTATCATTAATATTCCATTATAGACGACTCCACACTCACGGATACATAACTCTCCAAAAAGGAGTGATAGACCTCAATGTAAACACCTATTTTATAAGATAACTTCCCTAGACATGATACGACTCTACTTGAATCTAAAGGACAAAGATAAAGATAAAGATATCGGGCACTCCCCCAAGCTTGGAACAAGCTAAGGGAATGCCATTACCCAAGGAGATTTACTCCTCATCCTTGTTCTTTTTGATCACGTACTCCTTGGCGAAGCGCTTCCATGGCAGCTGCTCTCCAGTCTCAAGGGACATTCCGGTCTCCAGGATCCTGCATTCAGCACCAAAACCCATGCGCAGAAACTTTAGTTCATACTCACAGTTCTGGTTCTGCAGATCATAGATCCGTGCTTCTTCTAGTGCGACCAAACTTGACCACATCTCCTTCATCTCCTTCTTGTGGGAAACTTCTATTTGGTTCATGATGTCGAAGTTAGCTTCAACACCACGTTCCACCATCTTCTTGAACTTGAAGACCTCATGTTCCATCTCCTTCAGCCGCTCCTCGATGCTCCCCTCCTTGACTGGTCCCTTCAGATCCTCCTTATGGAGGTCACTGTAAAGCCCGATATACGGTAATGTTCCAGATCTAGATGTTTCCATCCAGATCTGGGGACGAAGCACATATCGATCCCACCGCGACATATGACGGAGTCATATGACTCGGATTTCCAACATGATATCACAACATTACAGATACAAGGATACAACATCTCATACAATCGGCATACAACTGCCTTAATACAATACAACAGCGGAAGATACATGTCTGAGTACAGACTACAATCAAATGCCTACTGGCAAAGAGGAAACATCGATCCCATAACCACACGGGTCCAGACCCTCCGCCGGGATCCGCCTAACAAGTCGTCGTCGAGTCTCCACGTGAAACGTCGGTCACCATACCTGTTGTCGATCAAGAAGCCTGAAAAGAGTTTGGGGGTAGTATCATGAGTACAGAAGTACTCAGCATCCAACTGTAGTGGTCATCTGACCCAGCAAGGACTTCATCACTCGTCATTCTAGGACAACTAGTAGTTTACGGTAAGGAAGAGGTAAGTGGTGAGGTTGCTGCCGCACTAGCATTTATGAAGTGGCTAACGATCTAGAGAGTAAGATAAGAAGCCAAGCATTTGATGAGGAATCGCCTCCAACAAGTCTTGCTATCAGCTACTTACGCAATCATAACACCTATCCTATCCTTTTCCTCCTCTTCGCATCCCGACGAAGAAGAAGCAGTCAACGTACACACACGTTGATCAAGTTATATTAATATTATCTCAGTTGTTGTTGTCTATGAACAAGGAGTAGGTCTCAAGTCGTCCATAACCATGGACACGGCTTCTCGAAAAGATTTAACCCTGCAGGGGTGTACCAACTGCCCATTACAAGGCTCCGCACGCACGGCCATCACTCTCAGTTGCTACCCATCACATGCAACCATTTTATGATTTAGTTCCAAGTGATCCGAAATGACAGGTCCCTCTAGCTAACAACGAACAAATCCGGGTGGCCCCCGGTGAGTCGACACCCAACTCAAAAGCCGGTCGCGCTCTCGAATCGGTCTCTACCGTCTGTCTCGGGTTTGGATAGCCGGTTAATCACACATGGGAAACCGGGTCCTCAGCCGAACAAGGTGGGCCAGCAAGGGAACTATGTCCTCACTGGTCCAGGTTGGTTTGAAAACTACTAGCAGCTGACCAGCACACACACGGTTTCAAATGGTAAATCAGCTTGGGCCACCACTAGAAATTTTTGAAGCTAGGTAGGTAAGAAAAGGGGACCCCATAAAATCCCACACGCGGTTAGGCACGCTCAGTCTTAAAACCAATACCAAGAACTCAGATCCTAGGTGACTCGAATGGAACAAAGCGTCGGGGCGGGATAGCCTAGACCTTTCATCCTTCATCGAATATAGTCAACATTATAGTAATCATATCATCAACAACAATAGTAATAATGCGATATCCCAAACCAAGGAGTAACAGGGTAACATCGTAGCATCCTAAGCATGCATACTAAGCAGGGGCTGAGCAACGAGCAATAGTAACATAGCAGTACAAGGTTTGCTGAGACGGGACATGGCTGTATCGGTTTGAAGAGGCTGTAAACATGTGGTAGGATCAAACATCGAACCTAACCTAGACTAGCATGAAAACCGCTGGTTGAAATAGAATGGATCATAAGTAATGTATAGTCCTTGCCTGTTGATAAGTTGGGTTCCGAAGGTGTAGCCGATCGCAAGCTCGCATCGTCTCCGAAGGTACCCGCGGAAGCACACAAGACGATAAACACTGGAAAGCAATCAGCGAGCAGGCACTCTATTACTACGGGGCAACACAAGATCAAGAAGACATCACACGACACGGCAACGCGATACAGATCTATCGTCGAGAACGGTTACTAACAGTTTAAGTGGGGTATCGGTCACACACGACGAATACCGCACGTTTACGGTGGTTCAAGTTTCTTAGCTACAGGTGATCAACAAAGGTTGTTAACATGGAAACTGAAGCAAGCATGTAATAGCACACAAACATGTCAAGAGTTGAAGCACAAAGTAAACTATCTATGCTAGTCAATTTAAGTGGGCACAACCTAAACATGGCATACACTAAGTGCCGCACGACAATTAAAGGATTTGGTACTATTCTGCCCTAAACCATATTTTAGGTTGGTTAAAAACAGCAAACAATAGCATAAACTCAAAATACACGAAAAACTAATCAAGTTACATATAAGGCACACTCCAAACGGAGTTACGGTTAAAAAGATATAAGCAAAACAAGTTACGGGCACAATCTGCCAACATCACGAAGCACACTTTAGAGCAATGCATAAACAGGTTAATCAATGCAAACATGCTCACAAATGACATTGAACTAAAGTAGACATGATATGGAAGGTATGGAAAAAAGAATCATGCAAATAGACATCATAGATCAAAAGATATTAAGCAAACAACATGGCATCGGAACGTTACAGACTTAGAGAAAAACAAAGGTGGCTGTCAACAACAGTGGCATAGCAACTTTGGAGCTAAATATCTATATGACCAGTAAGTCTAACATGAAGATGCAATACATGTAATGAAAGTAGACATGATGCTTAACAATATGCAATTGGAATCACTCAATTCCGATAAACGGCCGCGACACACTCGTCGACCAAAGTTGCAACAAAATATAAACAGCAGCACTCTAACAGCAAGGTAGCTACTTTGGAGCAAGATACAATCATGATGCAGCAAGAAATTATGGCATGTGAATGCATGAAACTGAAGTAGAAACAATGCTTAACGCAATGCAAAAGGAATCACTCAATTCCGACGTACGGTTGCGAAGAAACCGTCGCCCGAAGTTTCAATCAAGCAACAGTTTCAGCAAGTTTAACAGCAGCAGTTGCAATTAACGATCTGATGCCCTGTTTAGCACACAATTAGACAATCAAGATGACCTCAAATGCAAAAGCTCACAAAATATGAATTGAAGTACATGCAATACTGAGAAATATTCCTTTTGGGCGCACGTTCATCGGACCTACGGATCAACGGGAATTAACGTTGCAAACACACATCAGCAACAAAAATTACTCAGACTTAGCAAAAAAAACAGCAGAGCAGAAAAAAAGGGGCGGCCTGGGCCTCACCCATGGGCCTCAGTCCATCTGGCCGCTGGATCTGGAGATGGCCTGGCTGCTGGAGGCCTGGCTGGGCCGGCCCATAGGCCGCGGCTGGCCTTGCTCGGCGGCTGGAGGCAGGGACGCCTCCCGTTCGTCTCTGGCCGCGGCGGCGTGGGCTCGCCGGCCGGTGGCGGACGCGCGACCTGGCGGGGACGGGAGCGGGAGCGGGAACGGCGGAGGCGGCCCAGGCGTGGCCGGCGACGACCGGATCCAGGCCGGAGAGGGCCATGGAGGCCGGGATCGAGAGGAGGGGCGGCGCGACCTCGCCAGGAACCATGGTGGCGGCGGCGGCCTGCTGGACCTGCGGGAGAGGAGGCGAGATGGTCAGGGGGCGATGAGGTCCAAGGAGGAGGGGAGGAGCGCGGGGAAGGAGAGGGGAGGCCGCGGGCGCGAGCTCCGGCGTGCTGGCCGACGTGCTGCGGGCGGCGCTGCGGTATGGAGACGGCTGCGCAAGGAGAGAGGAGAGAGGAGGTCCTCCAGGCGACGTGGCAGCTCCTGGGCCGTCGGATCTGACGATCTGACGGTCCAGAACTCATTGGGCAGAAAATTGGGGTGTTTTTGGGGGCAAAGTGGAGGGGGTGGCTGCAATTTTGTGGCTAGGGAAACCCTAGAAATGGGTGGGAGTGTGGTGGTATTTATATAGCCCAGGTGGCTGGCAGTTTGCAAAAACATCCCCGATTTTTCTCTCGCGTGCGCGGTGCTCACGTTTCTGACCGCCGGGGGTCCGTAGTACCTCCAATTCGGGTAAAACTTCGAACTGCGCGATCAGCGCGTCGAGCCGGCGGCGTTCACCTAGCGCTGGAACCGTTCCGAGAACACTTTCCGGCGCGCTATAAAAATATCCCGTTTAATTATTAAACAGGGTTTTCATTCCGTTGGCTGCGGCTGGTCTCGTGCGGTTTTCGCGACGGTGATCGGGTGAACCCCGGTGTCGCAAAGGTCGAGTGTCAGGGTAGCAAGGTTCGTTCTCCGTCCGGTACGAGATAAGAGGGGGAAAATAATCGCCGATTGATAAATCGGGGATGCAAACACCGCAAAAAAATCAGACAATCAAACAATTCACACCGAAAACAATTTTTTTAATTTTTGTGAAAATTGGGCTGTTACAGTCACCATCCTCCACATGAAGGATTTGGGGGTGATTCTTAACCTCTGGGAGGTAAGGGTTGACGACGTTGACGACGAACTTGTCCTTGGGGGAACTTGGGGAAGCCATGGCACCTAGGTCTAGCTGAAAGTTTTTCTGGCAGAAACAGATCGAAAAGAAAACACACGAAATCGCGAGATACGTTGCCAGAACAATCCTGCACAGAAAGGAAGGTAACGGGTCAAAGTGGATCAGAGACGGACCCCTGGGTTCCCAGGCGGCCTCCCGGCGTGGCCAGGGGTGGGGCCGCGCCAGGGGGTGCCTTGGCCCCCTTGAGCTGGTCTCCGGCTCCACTTTGACCTCAAATTTTCTATATTTTTCAAAAACTCGTAATCTGAAACTTTTATGGAGGTTTCGCGATGTTTCCTTACCGTAATACATACCTTTCCTTATTCTGCTTCTCCTGCTGTCTGAAACAGGGCTGCAACATGTTCTTCATGAGTTGTTGTGTATACCAAATCCACATCAACATTGACAGATTCTCCTACTATGTAATGCTTAAGTCTTTGCCCATTCACCACTTGAGGTTTTGTGCCTTCGAAATTATCAATCTTGATTGCACCCGAGTGGTAGACTTCGTCAATATGAAATGGCCCTTCCCACCTGGAAAGTAGTTTACCTGGAGAAAACCTGAAACGGGATCTAAACAACAAAACTTTATCACCAACATTAAATTCACATTTCAGAATCCTCCTATCGTGCCACTTCTTTACCTTTTCCTGGAACATTTTAGCTCTCTCATAAGCTTCACTTCTCCACTCATCTAGAGAAGTCAAGTTCATGAGAAGCTTTTCACCAGCTAATTTCGGGTCAGCATTAAGCTCTCTAATAGCCCAGAAAGCTTTGTGTTCTAATTATAATGGCAAATGGCAAGCCTTGCCATAGACCATTTTATAGGGAGACATGCCCATGGGGTTTTATAAGCAGTTCTATATGCCCACAAAGCATCTCCTAACTTATTCGACCAATCTTGTGTATTTCTATTGACTGTATTCTGTAAGATCAACTTGATCTCTCTATTGGTGAGCTAAACTTTCCCACTAGTTTGAGGGTGGTACGGTGAGGCAATTCTATGATTGACATCATACTTGGCTAAAGCTTTTCTAAAAGCTCCATGTGTAAAGTGCGAACCCCCATCATTCATGAGGTACCTGGGTACTCCAAACCTAGGAAAAATTACATCCTTGAGCATTTTCAAAGATGTCTTGTGATTAGCACTTTCAGTGGGGATTGCCTCTACCCACTTGGTTACGTAATCAACAACAACTAAAATGTGAGTGTACTTGTGCGAGGAAGGAAAAGGACCCATAAAATCAAAACCCCAGCAATCAAAAGGCTCAATCACTAGAGAGTAATTCATAGGCATCTCATTCCTTCTACTAATATTACCAACTCTCTGACACTTATCACAGGATAAAACATAATTTCTAGCATCCTTAAAGAGAGTAGGCCAATAAAAACCTGATTGAAGAACCTTATGTGCGGTCCTCTCACCAGCATGATGTCCTCCATATGGACTGTCGTGACATTGTTTGTGAATGTCCTTCTGCTCGTGTTCCGGTATGCATCTTCTCACAATCCCATCTGGACCTTCTTTGAAAAGATGTGGGTCATCCCAAAAGTAATGCCTCAAATCATGAAATAACTTCTTCCTTTGCTGAAATGTTAAACCTGGAGACAAAAACTTTGCAACGATAAAGTTAGCATAATATTCAAACCAAGCTTCGGAGAGAGATTGTACTTTTACAACAGCTAGTTGTTCGTCTCGAAAACTGTCGTTGACTGGAATGGGATCATGCGGTATATCTTCCATCCTTGAAAGATTATCCGCCACCGGATTGTCTGCACCTTTCCTATCGACAATCTGTAAATCAAATTCTTGAAGAAGGAGTACCCATCGGATGAGTCTTGGTTTGGCATCCTTCTTCTCCATAAGATACTTAATGGCAGCATGGTCAGTATGAACAATAATCTTAGAATCAACAATATACTGCCTAAACTTATCACAAGCAAACACTACTGCTAAGAATTCCTTCTCAGTAGTAGCATAAATCTTTTGAGCACTATCAAGGGTTTTGCTAGCATAATATATAACATTCAATTTCTTATCAACTCTTTGTCCTAAAACAGCTCCAACAGCAAAATCACTAGCATCACACATAATTTCAAAAGGTAAATTCCAATCAGGTGGTTGTACTATAGGAGCGGTTATTAAAGCTTTCTTAAGAACTTCGAAGGCTTCCTTACAATCTTCATCAAAAACAAAAGGAACGTCCTTCTGGAGGAGATTAGTGAGGGGTCTTGAAGTATTAGAAAAGGCTTTAATAAATCTTCTATAGAAACCAGCATGACCGAGAAAACTACGAATACCTTTGATGTCCCTTGGGTAGGGAATCCATTCAATTGCTTCGATCTTGGCCCTGTCCACCTCAATTCCCCTCTCGGAAATCTTGTGGCCAAGAAAAATTCCCTCGTTGACCATAAAATGGCAATTCTCCCAGTTAAGCACCAAATTTGTCTCCTCGCATCTCTGCAAAACTTTATTAAGGTTGTGGAGACAATGGTCAAAAGAGGTTCCATAGACGGAGAAATCGCCAATGAATACCTCCACAATTTCTTCACAAAAACCATGAAAGATAGCAGACATACACCTTTGAAAAGTAGCAGGGGCATTACATAAACCAAAAGGCATACGTCTGTAAGCATAAGTACCATAGGGACAAGTAAAAGTGGTCTTCTCTTGATCAGCAGTGTTAACATGAATTTGAGAGAAGCCAGAATAACCATCAAGAAAACAAAAGCGAGTATTTTTGGATAACCTTTCAAGCATTTGGTCGATGAACGGCAACGGGTAGTGGTCCTTCCTGGTTGCCTTGTTCAGCTTCCTGTAATCAATACACATTCTATATCCAATAATAATTCTCTGAGGTATTAGTTCATTCTTATCATTAGGAACCACAGTTGTTCCTCCTTTCTTTGGAACACAATGAATCGGGCTTACCCACTTACTATTAGCTATAGGGTAGATAATACCTGCGGCTAGAAGCTTGAGAATCTCAGTCCTTACAACATCCATCATCTTCGGATTCAACCGTCGTTGATGATCAACAACTGGTTTAGCATCAGTCTCAAGGTTGATGGTATGTTGACAAATAGATGGACTAATCCCCTTAAGGTCATCAAGGGTATAACCAATTGCACCTCGATGTTTGCGGAGTACTTCCAATAGTCGCTCTTATTCATACCCTGAGAGGTTAGAATTGATAATAACAGGATATACTTTCTTTTCATCTAAATAAGCATATTTGAGCGTATCGGGAAGAGGTTTAAGATCAAACACTGGATCTTCTTTTGGTTTCGATAAAATTCCCAAATTCTCAACTGGAAGGTTGTGCTTTAGGATAGCAGGTTGTCTCAAGAATATTTCGTCCAACTCATTTCTCTCCGGCATATGCAAATCATTCTCGTGGTCCTCCATATATTGCTGCAAAGGATCATTAGGAGGGATAGCAATGGAAGCAATATCTTCAATAATCTTATCATTACTAGGAAAATCATTACCACGAGGCTGCTTAGAGAACTTAGAAAAATTAAATTCATAGGGCTCACCATTGAATTCAACAGAAACTTTACCTTTCTTGCAATCTATTATAGCTCCAAAAGTTCTGAGAAAAGTGAAAGCTCAAGAATGATCAGAGGGGGAGGGGGTGAATGATCACTTCTAAAAATTCTAAGGAACTTAGAAGGAAATCATGCAAACATCGTAGGACTAAAGACATCTCGAAGGGAATGCAGTATCGAAAGTAATGCAAGGCTCGAAAGGATTGGGAGTGAAGGAAAACATCAAAGACAAACAGGCTACGAGTAAATACTTGAAGTAAATGCTAGAAGGAAAACGAGCCTGACACAGCGATGTTTGGTAAACCAGTTCACACTCTGCAAAGTGCTACGTCTGGTTGGAGGGACTGGTGATTGAACACCTGGAGCAAAACTCTCTCCGTCCTATTCTCCACTGCAACAAACTCCTCGAGCTTGTCCAGTTTTCACTCGTGGTAGATGATTTAGGACATCTCCGAGACCTTTACAAACTTCCTTTAGCAGTGACAATTACTCTTCGACTGCTTGACAGGCGACGCCTAACCGTCTAGGAGACTTGCAGTTCTCCAAGATAAAAGGATCGGCTAATATCAACCTAAGTCATAGTGAATTGCTCAACTCAGTTCAGACTTGGGTGTAGGTTTTCTCTCGATGGATCTCTTTGGGATGCTCTCAGACTTCTTTCTTAGAATCTTCAGTGGAGCAGCCAACCCGAAATGGCGGGTAGGTGCGGGGTATTTATAGTTGGCGATCCCGATGGGTAAAATGACTGAAGTGACCCGATGCAACCGCTTGACGCGTGTCCACAACGGTCGGATTCCAATCACTGCGCAACTTTACTTGAGGAACAAGTAAGCTGACTCACCGAACGAGTTCTCTCTCGAAGGCACGAAGTGCGATGACTTTGCCTTCGAGCTATTCGCTCGACTCGGTGAGATTTCTCTCGGTAGGCTTTTGTGGGTTTTGGTTGAGCAGAGCAAATTCACTTCGACAAAGATCTCAACTAGCAAACCCCTCTTAATAGTACGGTTTTTCCTACGACTCAAGAAAATAAAGAGAAACTAGCAAAAAGACTAAGTCTTCGACCAGCTTCAGCTTTCTCCTCGTTGCGCTTTTACTCGAGAGAAACATCTTCTTCGACGACATTTTTAGGGGTCGTCTTCCTTCAAAGGCTTCGGTAGATGACTGCAGCTTCACTGTAGTGAGTTGTCCTTCGACCTTCTACTTGCAAACTCCATTCATTCGGAACCTAAGTATCTGTTTATACTCGAAAACAATATTAGTTCCACTTCTGCTTTGTCCAACAATGTCCAAAACCTTCGGGGGCAAAACTTGCTCTTACAATCTCCCCCTTTTTGGACGATTGTTGACAAAACAGGCATCGATAAATAATTTGAAAAAGTTTGAGTTTTCGTGATAAACCAGTGCTGAGATCGATGAAGTACTCCCCCTAGATGTATGCACGGAAGATAAAGATTTCCTGTGAAATGCATATTTGACAAGTAGTGTCGAGGGAAAAACATCAAAAATCTTAGCGAGAGAAATTGCATTCCAGATAGTATCCAAAGTGAAGTATGCAATTTCCTCGAATGACCTGTGAACTTATATGAAAGATAACTTCCTGCAAAAAATGGTTAAGTATAGCAAGCAGCAGATAGATATCTTACGGAAAGAGAAGCAGTTCACAGTCCTACTTAGAGTTAGTTACAACCAGATCGAATGTGAATCGAAAGTTTGTTGAAACTACTCAGAAACCTCAAAAACAAGAGTTTATCGAATGGAATGCAAAACCCTTAACCCCGTAGGCAAACTAATTTCTTCGATGCCACTACATCTCCCCCTTTTTGTCACAACGTACAAAAAGTCGAGAGAATAGGGTCGAAAGAAATCCCTACTCGTGAGGCTGGCTCCGGCGACGACGAGAAGATTCGGCGAGCGTTGGAGCACGACGAATTGGACGAGCGCCTGGAGGAGTGATCTTCGTGCGGAAGGAGTGTTGATCTCCTGAAGATTCCAGCTGCGATTCCGGCGGGGTCCTGGGGCTTCGAGGAAGTGGCGAGGAAACTCGCGGGTGACGTTGAGGAGGGGCTTCTTCTTGCTCAGAGTCGGAGGAGAAAGTGTCCAAAGTGATATGATAATAATCATCGACACTTAGCACATCTCTGTTTTTCGGCAGACGAGGGATATTGGGATCCGGTCGATCTACTCGATCATCATTGGTCCAATTTCTGTTCAGATGGGGAGGATATTCTTCGAACCCGCAACGTTGAAGTTGACCGAGGGAATTGAACTTCCGAAGACCTTTCCAATCACGGCGAAGGCATTCACGCAGCATCTGATTGTTGTTCATGGTAATGTTTCGCAGGTGATTGATCTCATCCATCATAGCTTGCTTCTGAATAAAATCTTGATCAATGTGATGTTGAAGCATTTGCTGGGACCGAAGAGAAACTTCCATATGATGCACTGGCTTGATAAACTTCGAGCGAATATTGCGCTCAGTTAAGTGGGCGCGGATGCCAGTGTGCTCAGCAAAAGGGTCGTTGGGTCGAGCAACAACCTGCAATACTTCACGAATAGGAGGAGTGAAAATCTTCGGGTAAATAGATACGGGGAATGGCACGTCCCGAGAGTAATTGCAGATTGCCATCAGCCAAGGTGCATATGGCTTGTGGGAATTGTGGTCATCAGCACAAGATACCAAAGTTCTGAGGAAGTAGTCTTCAAAATCGAAGGGATGACCGTGGACTAACTTCAACAGAGCAAGTTGCACATCATTTGGAATTGGAAAATTATCGTGCACATCAAGCATTGGCATCAAAGTCTTCGAGAGAATATAAAACCATGCCTTTGCTTCAAATACCAAGTGTCTTGGCTTCGGCTCAGTGGGGTAGAGATCTCCTACGACTTCTGGATCCATCAGCGTAGAGAATTCAGCAGGAGTTGCAGTAGGTAAGTCATGAAGCTTGTGAGGTAATCCTTCGAACCGAGGTAAATTGATGATAGCCAGAAATTGGTCGACAGTCATGTGAAAAACTTGGCCTTGAATCATACAGTCAAATTTCCATGTCTTCGAGTTCTCAGGATCTCCAGAGACATAAAGTGTTGCATAAAACTGCTTGATAAGCTCGGGATTGTAACCACAATCGAGAGCAAACATCTTGTGAGCATGCAGGCTATCAATTGTCTCGGCAATGTTCTCGAAACAAGTAGTGGAGTACACCGAAGGCATATCAAGATATTGATGCTGGAAAACTCTTGCCTTGTTGTACAACACGCGAGTATAATAGATAGCTTGCTCTTGGGTCCAGAACCGAAGAGAATATGCACTTCTGGGCTTCTCGTAGGGATTGGTACCGAAGAAAAATGGCTTGTGTTCGCGCCTTTTGAAGATGGGACCTCCACGAGGAACATCTGAGCGGAACAAAGGCAGCATTTCTCTCGGATGAGCAGAGTGAAGCAGCTCATCAACTGGAAAAACTTCAGCAGCGTTATCTGACATCTGGAACTCTGGTTCAGCAGGTCGAGAGATAGATGATGGAATGTTTACGATATCCTGAGCCGGAATGACTGCAGGAGCATTCTCCTCGGCCTGAGCTACGACGGCATCTCCTTCGTCGGTTTGAGCATTTTGTGCGGCCTCTTCAATTTTCATGGCCTCCAAGTCTTCATCAAATTGAGCAAAAGCATCAACCATTTCTTCGTTCGAAGAACTGGATGAGGAGGATGAAGAATTATCATTGGAACTGGAATCTCCAGAACTATTGCTTTCGACAGGGTCTCGTCGAGAGGAAACTGTCGTGATGTCAACATCAACATCTTCTCCTTCAGGCATAGTCCGGGCAGAAGAGTAATCTTTCTGGACTTGAGTTTCTTGCTCGACACGAGCAACTTGCTCGGTCTCTGCATGAGCTTGGATTTCAGTGGCGGGGGTGGTCGATGGAATGACATGAGGTGGAGATGGTGGGTTTGGAGGTGGTGGCGAGGCTTTTGGTGGTGAGGGTTGACGGGGTGGAGATGGAGGTGGAGGTGGAGGTGTTTGTTGTCGGGGTGGAGGTGGAGGTGTTTGTTGTCGGGGTGGAGTTGTTTGTCGAGGCGGTGAACTTGTTTGGCGAGGTGGTGGAGTTTTCTTACGGGGAGGAGTGGGTTGCTTGGTGGGGTTTGGTTCAGTTTCTTGTCGTTCTGTGGTAGCAACGACCTCGGTGGACTTGGCCTTCTTGGCGTTCTTCTCGATCTCTGGCGTTCCACGCTCAGAGGTTGGGGCAGCAGACTTTCTCTTTCGAGATTGTCTATGGAACAGAGCATCATTATGCTCTTTGCAAACAGCAGACACAACTTGTTTTACCTTGTCAAACACAGCAGTTAAATTTTCCTTCTGAGTCCTCCTGGAAGCTTCAGCAGATGCAATCTTGGACTTGAAAAAATTTCGGGACTCAATGTCCTCGGTTTCCTCTTGGAGTTGCCTGGTGTAAAATCTGACTTGCTCCTTATCCTTTCGATCCTGGGTGATGTAGCCTTCCCAGCGTATCATGTATCGAGCAACATGCTCTTGGATTTCAGCAGGAACATCATCCTCGGAAGTGACTTTGCTCGGTGTAGTAGCCATTTTCCAGAGAATGTGAGATATATGTGCAGCATCCCAAGGAGCATTGGCATTTGATTCTCCTTCGTTGGAACTCTCTTCATCGGCACGAGGACCGGAAACAGCTGGTGCAACAGGGGCAGGAGCTGGTGCAGCTCGAGGAACTGGAGCAGCTTGAGCCTTCTGTCTTGCCTCTTTGGCTTTCTTTTCGGCTTCCTTGGTGGCCTTGGCAGCAGCAATGGGTTTTGAGACCACTGCTTTATCCTTCGAGGCACTAGGGGCTATCACTTTTTCTTTCGTGACTGTGGGAGTCACAACTTTCTCGGTGGCACTGGGGGCCACGACCTTTTCTTTCGGGTTACTATGAATAGTGCCTTCAGAAATCTGTCGTCGATATTTTTCACTGACCAAATGAAGGATGCCAAGTTGTTGAGCAACCAGAGCCTTTTTATGCTCGGGCTGACTGTGAAAGTTTAGGAGCTTAGAATTAATCAAGTCTTTTTCCTCTTGTTCCTTTTGCTTGGCCAGCCTTTCCTTTCGCTGAATAAGCGTTTCATCATCTTCACCAACTTGAGCTTGCTTTCCCTTCGTTGGAGTCGAAGGTTTTGGTTGGCGAGCAGGAACAGGTGGAGCAAACGAAATAGGCGGATCTGTGACCAAGTTGGTCAAGTCAATATTTCCTCGAGGAGCCTGTGGAGCTGGCTCCTGGATCCTTATGCCTCTACTGCTCAGCTTTTTCTTCAGAGGTAAGTCCTCGACATCAGCCTCTGTACCAGGGTCTTGATTATCTGAATTAGCTTCTCCTTCGGAGCTTGCATCAGGAGGTGAAACTATTACAACCTTTTTCTGTCTCTTGGCTGACTTCTTGCCACCCTTCGGTTTGGCACTAGGGCCAACTTCTTCGGTAGCTTTAGTAGCAGCAGCTTCCTTACGAGCTTTAGCTTCTTTCCTCTTTTGTGCTCGAGCTTCTCGAGCTTCAACAAGCTCTTTAAAATCTTCAGGTGTTTTGAGAGATGAAGGGTGTGCATCAGCAGTAGGAGGTGGTCGATTGAATTTCGTCCACTTTGGCCTTAGAGCTTTGACATCAACCCAAGGATTCTTCATAGCAAACAGCCTCTCCCAACGAGGAATAAGAGACTTGTATTCATACCAACGGAGAGCTTGAAGTCTTCCAATCTCTTGCAGACGATTTTCTCTTGTACGATCATCCTCAGAACCAGGCGGCGTTCTCAAATTCTTTTCAATGATCACTTCCTCAGACAAACCTTCAGAGTTATTGGTGATTCTTGTTCGGCCTCCCACTCGCTTGGGAACTCTAATATTTCCTTCGTTGCCAGACATTTTCCTGCGAAATAGAAAGGTACGAGGGAATATAGGAAAGGTGTGAACAAGTACCAGCAATAACGAGAAGAAACATTTTGAATGCAGCAATCATATCGAGAGATTTGTCTTAACGCAAGTTTTCATGAAAGTACTAGGCTAGATTTTCATCGGGTGAAAATCTAACGAAGAACTTGTATGAATAAATCGCACAAGATTAAATCTATCGAAACGATACTGTAGGAATTGCCTAAGTGGAAGAATCCGAGGGATTTCTTACCAAGGTCGGATGGGGAATCGACAGAAAAGCTAGAAACAGATTTCCCAAGTTTCAAAGATCCAAACGGATCAAACAGACCTAAAAGAAATCAGAGAAAATCAACACAAAAGCTGGAAACGATGAACAGAACGATATAGAATCGAATCCAGAGCCACACATACCCTAACTTGGTGATGTGAGGCGACTACGGCGACGCGGATGAGGATCTTAGTCGACGGGAATGTCTCCGGCGGCTTCCTTCCGGCAGCTAAGCGGCGAGGGAGTCGACGGCGACGAGACAACACGGTGGCGCGCGAGCAAGCTTCTGGAGGCGAAGAGACGAAGTCGAAGGAATAGCGATGTCTAAGCCGGTGGAGTGGATCAGTATTTATAAGGGAGGGTCTGACCGAGCTGTCAGATCTGATCCAACGGCGCAGATTTCGCGTCTCTCCGTATTCAACGGACGGATTTTGTGGCGGTAATCGCGGGAAATCCCAACGAACCGAAAGATAGTTGCTCCACGTCCGAGACCAACCTCATCGAACATCGAGTATAAAAGTAGATAAAACTTCGATAGATTTTCCTTCGGAATCAATGACATTCGAAGGGAATCTTGATCGAGTACATATGTACATGTTCACGAGAGAAAAGCACAGAAGGGGTAGGGATAGAATAGAGGGAGAACAGGGTCCGATGCTTAATCAATCCGAGGGGAAAACAGCGATAAAACTCGGAGTAATAAGTGTATAGGACAACACCAAACGAACAAAATCAAACGAAAAAAGAAACACGATAAAAAAAAACGTAAGTAAACAACATAGAAATAAAACATATAATACATAGTACCGATAGTTATGATCTTACTGCACATTTCGTGAGTCCAATATGTTTAACTCACACCTTAGTGCACAGAACCTCTTTTCATCCAAGGGCTTTGTAAAGATATCAGCCAATTGATCTTCGGTGCGCACATGGCTGATAACAATATCTTCTCGCTGAACGTGATCTCGAAGAAAATGATGACGAATATCAATATGCTTCGTTCGAGAGTGTTGCACTGGATTATGAGCAATTTTGATAGCACTCTCGTTATCACAGAGCAATGGAATTTTCTTCACAAGAATACCATAATCTTTCAGCGTTTGTTTGAGCCACAGAATCTGAGTGCAGCATGAACCGGCAGCAATATACTCGGCTTCAGCCGTAGAAATAGATACACAATTCTGTTTCTTCGAGGCCCAACAGACAAGAGATCTATCGAGAAAATGACATGTGCCTGAGGTAGATTTCCTGTCGACTCGATCACCAGCCCTGTCGGAATCAGAATATCCAACGAGGTCAAACTGGGCACCCTTGGGATACCAAAGACCCAAGGTTGGTGTGTGAGCCAGATATCGAAGGATTCGCTTGACAGCAATATGATGAGATTCCTTCGGATTTGCCTGAAAACGAGCACACATACATACTGATAGCATAATGTCAGGTCTAGATGCACAAAGGTAAAGAAGCGAACCGATCATCGAGCGATATTTCTTCTGATCGAAAGGTTTTCCCTTCTCATCTGCATCTAGATGTACATTAGTAGGCATTGGAGTCTTGATAGTTTTGCAACTGACAAGATCAAACTTCTTCAGGCAATCTCTGAGATACTTCTCTTGTGAAATGAAAGTACCATTCTTCTGTTGACGGATTTGAAGCCCGAGAAAGAACTTCAATTCTCCCATCATTGACATTTCATATTTCTTCGACATCATGCGAGCAAATTCTTCGCTGATATCAGGGTTAGTACAGCCAAAAATAATATCATCGACATAAATTTGACACACAAAAAGATCATTTTTGTATGCACGAGTAAAAAGAGTCGGATCAGTTGTTCCTGGTTTGAAGCCCTTCTTAAGAAGAAAATCCTTCAACGTTTCATACCAAGCACGAGGTGCTTGCTTTAACCCATATAGGGCCTTGTGCAATCTGTACACCTTATCAGGATTCTTCGGGTCTTCAAAACCTGGTGGCTGCATAACATACACTTCTTCTTCGATTTCACCGTTAAGAAATGCACTTTTGACATCCATTTGATATAGCAATATACCATTGTAATTGGCAAAAGCAAGCATGACACGAATGGATTCAAGACGAGCAACTGGGGCATAAGTCTCACCAAAATCAATACCTTCGATTTGGGTGTAGCCTTGTGCAACCAGTCGAGCTTTATTCCTTACCACTATGCCATCTTCATCTTGCTTGTTGCGAAAGATCCACTTTGTACCAATGATATTATGCTTCGTGGAATCAGGTATATCGACAAGGGACCAGACTTTATTTCTCTCGAACTGGTTAAGTTCTTCGAGCATGGCAGTCATCCAGTCTGAGTCCTTCATGGCTTCATCGAATTTTGATGGTTCTAGCATGGATACAAACGAAAAATTTCCACAGAAGTTAGCTAATCGAGTACGAGAACGAGTGGTGGGTCGACCTGGTAAACGAATTTCTTCGAGAATTGAGTCGACATCCACTCTTCTTCGAACACGAGGAAAAGTTTCTTCATCTTGTGGATCAGGTTGATCTTCGGGATCAGCTTGTCCTTCGGGATAATTTCCTTCGGGTTCAGCTTGTCCTTCGGGATCAACATATTCTTCGTTTATGCGTTCTCCTTCGACCTGTGCATCAATTTCTTCAGGATGTTGATCTCCAGCGCCCCGGGCTATGTGTGGGAACATTGGACCATCATCATCCCTGTTTGCTTGTTGAGCATTTCCTTCGACAGGCCGAATATCTCCAATAGCCATGTACGTGATAACTTCATCCAAAGGTGGTTCATCCAGGTTAAGAGGTAATTGCTCCTTTTGAGAGCCGTTAGTTTCATCAAATCGAACATTTACAGTTTCTACAACTTTGCCAAGATGTGAGTTGTAAACTCTGTAAGTGTGAGAATTTGAACCATAACCTAGAAGAAAACCTTCATGTGCCTTTGGGGCAAACTTGGAGCTGTGATTCATATCTCTGATATAACATGGAGCTCCAAAAACCCTTAGATATGACACATTAGGCTTTTTACCAGTGATGAGTTCATGTGAAGTTTTCTTCAGAAACTTATGCAGATAAACCTTGTTGATGATATGACATGCAGTGTTGATGGCTTCAGCCCAGAACCTGATAGGGGTCTTTTCAGCAAGCATTGTTCTGGCCATTTCAATAAGTGTTCGATTCTTTCTCTCGACCACACCATTTTGTTGCGGTGTATAGGCAGCCGAGAATTCATGAGTAAAGCCATATTCATCAAGAAATTCTTCGATATGAGTATTTTTGAATTCTGTACCATTATCACTTCTGATATGCTTGAGAGATAATTCATATTCAGTTTGAGCTCTCTTTGCGAAAGTTTTGAAAAAATCAACAACCTTGCTCTTGTCATCTAGAAAGAAAACCCAGGTATATCGAGAGAAATCATCAACAATAACCAGACCATACTTGTTACCTCCAAGACTAGCATAATTTTGAGGACCGAATAAATCCATATGAAGTAATTCAAGAGGACGAGTAGTAGTCATGACGGTTTTTGCAGAGTGATGTTTCTTGGCAATCTTTCCTGCTTCACAGGCACTGCATAGACGATCTTTATCGAATTTCACATTATCAATTCCAACGATGTTCTTCTTCGAGATAAGAGTTTGAAGATTTTTCATCCCTGCATGACCAAGTCTTCGGTGCCATAACCAACCAGAAGTGGCTTTGGCCATTAAACATGTGGACACTGCAGGTCCCGAAGAAAAATCAACGACGTAAAGATCACCCTTGCGATATCCTTCGAACACGAAGGAATAATCATCCTGTGAAAAGACAACACAGCGAGACGCAGAAAACAGAACAAGCATACCCATATCACAAAGTTTCGATATAGACATAAGATTATATCCTAGAGATTGTACAAGCAAAACCTTATCAATGTGCTTGTCTTTCGATATGGAAACCTTACCCAAACCAAGTACTTTTCCTTTGTTGTTGTCACCGAAGGTAATGTATTTCTGTGAAGATTCAGACAGTTTTTTTTCGGCGAACAACTCTTTGTCTCCGGTCATATGATTTGTACATCCACTATCCATGACCCATTCGGATCCACCGGAGACATAGCCCTGCGGAAGAATTAGTTCTTCTTAACCACCCACAAACGAGCAGGTGACTTAGAAGGCATGGTAGAGCTAGATGGATCAGCAATATTATATCGAACAGGATTGCATTGTCGATCAGGACCATCAAGCACACCATAAATATAATTCCTCGATGAGGGGTTAGAGTAACGATGGGTAATGGCAATTTTGGAGTTATCATTATGATGACGATAAACATTTCTATCGACACGATAGTATTCCTTCTGGGGAAGATTTGAAGCAGGCACCAAGGGTTCATTTCTATCCTCGAGAGAATAGTAGTGATTCGGTGATACCGAGGATTTTCCCTGCATAGAATGGTTAGGGGGCAGTTTTTCTACGAGAGATTTGCGAACCCAAATCTGTCGCTTATAGAAACCATTCTTCGGAGGAGTACCAACGAATTCAGCTGACACCTTTCCTTCCTGATCTTTGACAAGCTTGTAGTCAGAATCAAGTGATTCATCAACAATAGCTTTGTCAATTTGGCAACTGAAACCTGAAAGGTTAGCAATATCAATGGGCTTTTCTTTCGCAAGAACCCAGACAGTTTTAGGATACTTCTCGGGTTCCCAGTAGGTTCCATCAGGATTGATTTTCCTTTCGAAGCCAACTCCTTCGTTACGAGGATTCCTGTGAAGAAGATCCTTTCGAAGGATATCACATAAGTACTGGTGTCCCTGCACACTTTTGAACATGCCTGTTTCAAATAAATTTTTCAACCTGAGGAGTTCCTCGGTAATGGTTTCCTCGTTCGAGGGGTTAGTATCATCGATAACAATAGGTTGCTTTCCTTTCGATCTCTCAGAAATAGACTCAATTTTACTTCGTTCCAAACAGGTAGAGCAAGGGAAGTAGATTCATTTTTAGTTTCTGAGCCTTGTTGAGCCATGAGCGTGAGATTGACACTTTCCAACTCTTCATTAGCCTCTCTCAGTTTCTCGAGAGCCATTTTCCCTTGAAGTAATTCATAGGTTAGCTTCTCGTAGTCCACTGAGAGAAGATCATGCCGAGAGGAAAGATCATCATACTTTTCCTTCAGAGCATCAAGCTCATTTGTCAAAGTTTGACCCTTCTCAATCTCATCGATCAACAAGGTCTCAGATTTTTGAATGGTTTCACTTAGAGAATCTAGCTTATCTTGTTGAATAGAAGCAATTTTAGCAAGTTTAGCATAGCTTATCCTAGAGTCACTTTCATAAGCAGATCCATCTGAAGTATCGTAGGATTTCTTAGATGAGGATACCTTAGCCTTGGCCATGAAGCAGTAAGCTGGAGATTCATCTTCACTGCTCTGGTTGGAGAAGAATGAACTTGAATTCTTGTTCGAGGCAAATGCTATCCCAGCAACACCATCAGATTCAGAACCAGAACCAGATCTTGACTTTGATCCTGCTTCAGAACCGGAAGCTTCATCTTCAGAGTTCATCTCTTTACCCAGATAGGCTTTGGCTCGGTGTGAATTCTGTCGACGAGAGGAATGAGATTTAGAGGAAGAACCCTCTCGATGCTTGTGATACTTCTTCTTCTTGTCATCATCAGAACCATCTTTCTTGTCTTTTCTGGACCTTGAATCATATTTCTTCGAATCGTGATTTTTGCTCGATCTGTAAGACTTGCTCGAAGAAATGATGTGAGAGTGCTTTGATTTATGTTCAATTTCCCAGAGAGGACAATCAGCAATGAAGTGTCCTGGCTTCTTGCACTTATAGCAACAGTTATCTTTCGCTGAAGAGTTTCTGGATGATGATCGATGTTGAGATGAATTACTTGAATGTCTTGAAGAATAGTTTTTTTTTCGGTGAAGAGGAGTTCCTTCTATGAAAGCGATTGAATCTTCTCATTATCAGTGCCAGATCTTTTCCAATGTTCTCGGGGTCATCTGAGGCACAACCCGATTCAGAACTAGCTTCAGGAGAGGAGTGATGTGAAGCTCTGGCCTTCAGTGCATGAGATTTTCTTCGACTCCCATTGACGCCACGTTTCTCATCTTCTTCCATCTCGAAAGTATTAAGCCTTTCAAGAATATCAGCGGCAACCATATCCTTGAAATCAGTTCTTTCCTTAATCATCAGCACAATGTGATCGAAGGAATCATCAAGAGAACGGAGCAAAGTTCTGACAATAATCCGATTGGTAATGTCATCTGCACCGAGGGAAATCAGTTCATTTGACAGCGCAGTGAGTCTGCTGTATATAGAACAAACTTTCTCTCCCTCGTGCCTCTTGAAACGATAGAACTTGCTTCGAAGGGTGTCAATTCGAGCATCTTTCTGAGTAGAGACACCTTCACCAATCTTCTCGAGATAATCCCAAACACCTTTGGCCGAAGGAATATTCTTGACCTCATGATATTTTTCAGGAATCAGATGATTTGTGATGAATACCCAGACTTCAGCATCTAGCTCTATCTTCTTTGTCTCTTCAGGAGTAATGGCATCAGTGTCCTTGACAGTTACACCATTCTTGACAACTTCCCACGCGGCAGAGTTGATAGCCATGATATTCCTCTTCATTTTGTCCTTCCAATAGGGATAGTCCTTCCCATTGAAAATAGGGATTGGTTCTCCCGAGCGAACAGCTGCAAACGACATTCTTGACAACACTCCAGGTTGTTAGACCAAAATACGCAGAGCGTAGGGAGTGCCTAGCTCTGATACCAATTGAAAGCTCAAGAATGATCAGAGGGGGAGGGGGTGAATGATCACTTCTAAAAATTCTAAGGAACTTAGAAGGAAATCATGCAAACATCGTAGGACTAAAGACATCTCGAAGGGAATGCAGTATCGAAAGTAATGCAAGGCTCGAAAGGATTGGGAGCGAAGGAAAACATCAAAGACAAACAGGCTACGAGTAAATACTTGAAGTAAATGCTAGAAGGAAAACGAGCCTGACACAACGATGTTTGGTAAACCAGTTCACACTCTGCAAAGTGCTACGTCTGGTTGGAGGGACTGGTGATTGAACACCTGGAGCAAAACTCTCTCCGTCCTATTCTCCACTGCAACAAACTCCTCGAGCTTGTCCAGTTTTCACTCGTGGTAGATGATTTAGGACATCTCCGAGACCTTTACAAACTTCCTTCAGCAGTGACAATTACTCTTCGACTGCTTGACAGGCGACGCCTAACCGTCTAGGAGACTTGCAGTTCTCCAAGATAAAAGGATCGGCTAATATCAACCTAAGTCATAGTGAATTGCTCAACTCAGTTCAGACTTGGGTGTAGGTTTTCTCTCGATGGATCTCTTTGGGATGCTCTCAGACTTCTGTCTTAGAATCTTCAGTGGAGCAGCCAACCCGAAATGGCGGGTAGGTGCGGGGTATTTATAGTTGGCGATCCCGATGGGTAAAATGACTGAAGTGACCCGATGCAACCGCTTGACGCGTGTCCACAACGGTCGGATTCCAATCACTGCGCAACTTTACTTGAGGAACAAGTAAGCTGACTCACCGAACGAGTTCTCTCTCGAAGGCACAAAGTGCGATGACTTTGCCTTCGAGCTATTCGCTCGACTCGGTGAGATTTCTCTCGGTAGGCTTTTGTGGGTTTAGGTTGAGCAGAGCAAATTCACTTCGACAAAGATCTCAACTAGCAAACCCCTCTTAATAGTACGGTTTTTCCTACGACTCAAGAAAATAAAGAGAAACTAGCAAAAAGACTAAGTCTTCGACCAGCTTCAGCTTTCTCCTCGTTGCGCTTTTACTCGAGAGAAACATCTTCTTCGACGACATTTTTAGGGGTCGTCTTCCTTCAAAGGCTTCGGTAGATGACTGCAGCTTCACTGTAGTGAGTTGTCCTTCGACCTTCTACTTGCAAACTCCATTCATTCGGAACCTAAGTATCTGTTTATACTCAAAAACAATATTAGTTCCACTTCTGCTTTGTCCAACAATGTCCAAAACCTTCGGGGGCAAAACTTGCTCTTACAAAAAGGTCTACCGAAAATAATAGCACAAAAATTATCCCTTACTGAACCAAGTACTAAAAAGTCGGTAGGATATTTTACCTTTCCGCATAAGACTTCAACGTCTCTCACAATTCCGATAGGAGAGATAGTTGCTCTGTTTGCAAGATGAATAGTAACATCAACTTCTTCAAGTTCACAAGGTGAAATCTCACCTATGATCTCTTGATAAAGTGAATACGGGATAGCACTAGCACTCGATCCCAAATCGCATAGCCCATCATTATTGTGATCTCCTATTTTAACAGATACTACTGGAGTACCTGAAATTGGGCCTTTAGTCTTGGCTGTGACAAGGTTAGTGGAAACAGCACAAAAATTTATATTGGAATCTAAAGCATCATTAGTAATAAGATCCTTAACCAATGCAACTTGAGGATTGACCATGATCTGGACCTCAGGCTCATCAATTATTCTCTCACTCTTATTTATTATGCCTGTCACAAAAGAGTGCTCCCTTATCCTTACGGGAAAAGGGGGCTTTTCATATATAACTACAGGCAAAATAGGGTCAGCAACATGAATATCAATAGGTAATTCTTTGAAGGGTTTATGATGCTGATCCTTTTTCTTCTTATAAGAGTCAATATGATAGGCAAAGTCCTTACAAAAATCAATCATCAGATGGGAATCAAGCCAATCTTAGAGCAAAAGGTATTAAAATAATCAGATTTCACATAGCTTTCTATATAATCGTGCTCATAATTTATAGTGGATTCAATACCTTTATCTATTTCCCGGTATTCGGTATTATTATGGATCCTTTCAAGGAGATCCCATCTTTCTCAACGTTTTTTGTCTGAAATACCCCACTAGAGGAGGCATCCAGCATCTCCTTATCCTGACGAGAAAGTCTAGTATAAAAGTTTAAAAGTATAGTTTTCTTGGGGAGCTCATGAATAGGACATTTGAGCATTAGAGATTTCAATCTCCCCCAAGCTTGCACGATGCTTTCTCCGTCACGAGACCTAAAGTTATAGATATAATTCCTGTCTCGATGAATTTCATGAAGAGGATAAAACTTGGTATAAAAGAGAGACATAAGCTCTTGCCAATCAAGCAAATGAGGGTTATCGAGAAGCTTATACTAATCTAAAGCTTTATCTATAAGCGATACGGAGAACAATTTCTTCATGACAAACTCCATTGATACACCTGCAAGCTTAAATAGTGAACATAGTTGTGATAAATATAGCAAGTGTTCACTGGGATGTCTGTCTCCTGCATAACGATTAGCCAAAATACAATCGATAATACCAGCTGGTTTTTTATAAGGCACAATTTCAGTAGGGGGAGGAACAACCACCACAGATGTGGGGTGTTTCCCCGTAAGAAACAATCCAATAGCTTGGTTGTCCATACGGACAAAGAGCAGCGACAACAAAATAAAAACAACAATATAAAAATTTCCTTACAAGCTTCACTTACCAATAGCGCTATGCACCCCCGACAACGGCGCCAGAAAACGTTACTTGATGATCCACAACCGTAAGGGATCTTTTGCAGCGTTTTCGATAAGTAAGAGTGTCGAACCCAACGAGGAGCGAAAGGTATTGATAGGTGATTTTGGACAAGGAATAACTGCAAGGACTGAAAGATAACTTTTTAGGGGTTTTTGATATAAGCAACAATAAGATAAAAGTAAGCAAAGTAAATAGCACTGAAGAGCAGCAAGTGGCCCAATCCTTTTGAGCAAAGGATAAGCCTGGCAATTGAGCTTATAAATACTAAAGCGTTCTTGAGGACACATGGAGAGTTAGTCACGTGCTTTCGCCATACTCCGTATTAATAACAAGTGTTGTGCTGATAAGTGTTGAGTGGGTGGATCTATGCTAGCACACCTTCTAGACTAAGATAAGTGCACTCTTATGATTAAACATCTTGCAAGCATCCGCAAATACAAGATAGAAATTAAGGCAAAGCCTAACCACAGCAATAAGATCAAGGATCCATTATTCCCTTGTGCAAAAGTGTGCAAACTGGGGTTCAGGTTTCTGTCACTCCGGCAACCCACCATAAGCATTCTTTATACACAATGTATCCCCCTAGGTCCTTAATAAGGAGAAGTGTTGAGTGTTCGACTCACACAACACCATTAGGAAAATAACAACACAACTTAAATATCAAACAACGCAAATTACTTCAACGTCATATGACTACTAACAACTAGACTTCTCCCATGTCCTCAAGAACTAAAGTAACTACTCACAAGACATAAAAGAGATCATGATCAGTGATACGTCCAAAACGTGTCTATAATTTATGCTTGCTCCATGCCTCTTTTGTGTGATATTGCTATGATATTAATGAATTTCCATACACTATTGATCATATTTGGACTAACCTATTAACTCAGTGCACCCCAGTGCCATTTCCTGTTTTCTGCTGTTTTTCTATTTCAGATTTCCCCCTTATTTAAAGTGCCAGAAAAATTACGGGAAAAATATAGGAAAAATCAGCGTACGAGAACCTTCCAAAAGAGCCAAAGTGGGGGCCGAGGGGGGCCAGGGGGGCCCAGGCGGCCACCCGGCGCGGCCACCCCTAGGCCGCGCCAGGGGGGCGCCTGGAGCCCCTGGCCCACCTCTGGCTGCCCCCTTTCACCCATTTATTCCCAGTGACGAGAAACCCTCGGGGATGGAACCCTTTTTCGCGATCTCTCCTCTGTTCCGCCGCCGCCGCGCTTCCAAGATCAGGAGCACCGGAAGACCTCTTCCCGGCACCCTGCCGGAGGGAGGAATCACCTCCGGGAGATTCTCCACCACCATGGATGCTTCCCGGATGAACCGTGAGTAGTCCACCTTGGACCATGGGTCTATGATCAGTAGCTATGTGATGTTCTCCTCCCCTCTTTGTTCTTTATGGATTAGACCTCGTGAGCTTCCCTACATGATCGAGGCACATATGTAATATTTCTGCTGTTGCTATGCTGAGTTTGCAGGGATCCGATGGATTATGAGATTATGTTTAGATTGTGTTTGAGTTATATATTTGATTCTCTTCTTTTATATTTATGTTCTTGAGTAATTCTTGCATGTTCTCCGTTGCTGTTTATTGCTTTGGCCAAGTAGTAGCTAGTGACTCCAAGAGGGAGCGTTATGCATTATTGTGGGTTCATGCCCCCCGATGACTAGCTTGAGTGACAGAAACATAAGTCTAGGGGATGTGCTGTTGCCACAAGGGGGAACACAACGGTGCTTCTACTTGCGGGGTGCAAGGATTGTTTACTTTACGCAAAGTTCTTTAATGCAGTTGTCTGTTGCTTTGAGTTTACCAGCGAGATGTTCTGGATAGATATCTCAAGGTGGATGATTAGTAGGTAGATGCAGATGGATTTTGGTCTACTTGTCTTGGCGTACCGCCCGTGCTTTTGAGCCTCTTCCTTTCTTTATAGCATAATTAGCATTGGTTTGCGCACATAATCCTGTCAATTGCCCAACTGTAATTTGTTTACCTCGCATGGCTATTTTATCGTCTTTTGGGAGAGAGACATCACTAGTGAACATCATAGGACCCCGGTCCATATTTCCAACACTGTTTACACTCGCTATCAATTTACTGCTTTATTTACTTTTCTGTTGCTATCACTATCATTATTATCCCGTGCGTTTTATCCTTTGTAAACAACAAGGCCGGAGGAATTGACAACTCCTATGTACTCGTTGGGAAGCAAAGCTAACTGTTGTGTGTGTAGGTCCAGGAGAAGCTAGTGATTATCTTCAAACGGCGCATCACTTGCCGAACCACCTACTTATCGTTGTTGGAGTCCTATTGGTTCGACACTCAAACCTTAACATCTTCGCTAAGGGAAATTGCCGCTATCTACATCTCAACCTTCCACTTGGGGTAACCAACGTGGGGCGAGAAGTTATCTCGTGTATCAAGCAATCTCTGGCGCCATTGCCGGGGACTCCACTCTTCAAGATAGGGGAGTTGCACACTATCTTTTATCTTTGCTTTTTAGTCTTGTTAGTTTACCTTTTAGTTTTTTGCTTTAGTGTCCTTTATCAAAAATCAAAAAAATAGTTATCTTGCTTACTGCTACTATGGGTTCCTCTGAGAACACCAAGTTGTGTGACTTCACTAGTCATAACAACAGTGACTTTATCTGCACTCCTATTGCTACACCTGCTACTTCAACACATTCTTATGAGATTAAACCTGCTCTGCTGAACCTTGTTATGAAAGATCAATTCTCTAGTTCTAGAGATGATGCTGCTTTTCACTTAAATAATTTTATTGAGCTTTGTGATATGAAAAAGTACAAAGAAGTAGATGGTGATTTTGTTAATCTTAAGATTTTTTCCTTCCTCCTTGAGAGATGAAGCTAAGATCTGGTTTCAATCCTTGCCTAGGAATAGCATAGATTCTTGGGATAAGTGCAAGGATGCTTTTATCGGGAAGTATTATCCCCCTGCTAAGATTATCCAATTGAGGAGCTTTATTATGAATTTTAAGCAATTGGATAATGAACACGTTGCCCAAGCTTGGGAACGCATGAAATCCCTTGTTAAGAATTTCCCTACGCATGGTTTAACTACTTGGATGGTTATCCAAACTTTTTATGCAGGCTTGAACTTTACCTCGCGGAACCTGCTAGATTCGGCCGCGGGAGGAACCTTTATGTCAACTACACTTGGTGCTGCCACAAAACGTCTTGATGAGATGATGACCAACTATTCCCAATGGCACACCGAAAGAGCTCCAACAGGTAGGAAGGTAAACTCTGTCGAGGAGATCTCCTCCCTAAATGAAAAAGTTGACTTGATTATGTCTCTACTTACCAAGAAATCTCCTATTGATCCTCAAGATGTACCTTTAAATTCTTTGATTGCTCAAGATCAAGTAGATGTGAACTTTATCTCTAGAAACAACTTCAATTACAATGCTTATAGGAGTAATTTTGGTAGCAATATTAGACCGTACCCCTCCAACAACTATGGGAACAACAACACTTATCTTAGCACCAGAAACTCTACCCCTAGAGATAGAGACATGCCTAGTTACGAGAACCTTTGGGAAATAGAGAAGGCCACTAAGAACTACATGCACACCCAGTACGAACAAAATAGGACCTTCTTTAGACAATTAGATGAGCACACTTCTATCTTGCAAGACATTGGTAGACAACTAGAGAGTCTGAACACTGAGATCTCTAACCTTTAGACTAGACTCACCACTACGGAAACCCAAGTTTCCAATATGTCTCATACCCAGGCTACTTTGATAAACCAAATGGCGGCCAAACCCGAAGTGGTTTCGACCATAGAAGAAGATAGAATTAAGAGCCTTCCTACACACAATACTGTTGCTACTATCCAAGTGGTTGAGGATATCCAAACTCTTAGCACCCAATGCACCCCTAGTCCCATAGGACCTATTAATGGTGATGCTATGACCTCAACCGTAGAAGAAGAAATTCCTATGACTATAGAAGTCACCAAACAAGTGAGCCTAAAGGAAACCAGTACCACTTTACTTGATAGTAGTGACCTTGATTTTGATAATTGCACCCTTTCTGAAGTTATTCGTTTCCTTCACAAGATGTCTAGAGACCCCCACACTAGCACACTTAATCTTGCCTTCACGGAGCATATCACTAATGCTCTCATCAAAGCTAGGGAGAAGAAGCTTAGGGTAGAAGCCTCCATACCTAGAAATCTAGAAGATGGTTGGGATCCTATGGTTAAAATTAAGTTGTATAAATTTTCTTGCTATGCTTTATGTGATGTTGGAGCTAGTACCTCTGTTATGCCCAAAAGAATGTATGATATATTTGAATTGAAACCTTTTGATGCTTGTTCTTTTGGTGTTCGTCTCGTCGATTCTTCCGTAAAGAAACCTTTGGGGAAGATAGATGATGTTCTTATCATTGTCAATGAAAATTATGTTCCCGTTTATTTTACTATTATGGACATTGAATGTGAACCTTCTTGTCCAATTATTTTGGGACGTCCTTTTCTTTGCACCATGGGTGCTGTTATTGATATAAAAAAGGATTATAAAATTCCAATTCCCTCTCAAGAAAGGGATGGAACACTTCCCTAGGAAAAAGGTTAAGTTGCCTTTTGAGTCTGTCACACGGGCTAGTTCTTTTCTTGAAAAGACTTGATCTATTTGCATTAAGCCTAGCTAATGGCTTTAAAGAAGCGCTTTCGGGAGGCAGCCCACAATGAATTTAGGATTTCCTTTTTGTTTCCCTTCTGTTTTTAGTGGTCTTAATGATTGTTACTTCTGTAGAAACATCATTGTATCTTTACTTTTCAAGCTTTGTGCCTTTTATAGCCTCATACGACAAGGGAAGTGAAAGTTGTGACATGCTGTCCAGAAAACAGATTCTGTCCTCGTGACTATAAAAATCAGAGAAAAATCCCAGTTCATCTTTTTGAGCTGAATGTTTTACACAGCGTGCTTTATACAATTACGAAACTTTCGTATGTTCTGAGTTTTTTTATTTGAGTTGCATAAGTATCCCTAAAAAATTCTTTACTACCTGTTGGTCTGTTTTTCTTAGATTTTGTCCTGTTTTGCCTTTTTCTCGTTTTGCAAACCTTAAGCTTGCTTTTTAATTGCAAATTTTTTTGGCAATATTCAGAAACAGTAGCTCTTCAAGAATATCTTTATTTCCAGTAGAGAAAATATATTTTATTATGGGTACTAACCTCGCTAATCAGATTATGATGAGTTATGTATGAAGGGATTTTTCAAGTGTTCGAGGGAAGATGATGAAAGAAGATTCGGGAGTGTCAAGAGCTCAAGCTTGGGGATGCCCCCATGCATCCCCAAGAAATATTCAAGGAGACTCAAGCTTCTAAGCTTGGGGATGCCCCCGTGCATCCCCTTCTCCATCAACAATTATCAGTTTGTCTCTCGTTTCACTATATTTTTATCACTTCATGCGTTATGTGCTATGCTTGGAGCGTCTTGCTCTTAGGTTTTATTTTTTAGTTTTCTTTAGCTTTGCTTGCTTTTCATAACAAGTTAGAAACCAAATTTCTTTGTGTGGGAGATAAACACGCTCCACTTCCAAAATCTAGAACACAACATAGGACTTTTCATGCTTATCTTTGATGTGTGTGTTCTTTATCTTTTCATAGCTACTATCATGTTTTGCTCTTAGTTTTCATGCTTATATTTTTAAAGAGCTTTTGTTTAGTTTGTTTCTGGAACTCTCTTGAGTTTTCATGTTTATCTTTTTTAGAGAGTTTTCCTGTTGCACTGAGTTTTGTGTCTTGACTTGAAGTAGGTAATTGAGGTTGCTAATCTTTTGTAGTAGTAACTTGAAATAGTTTTGAGGTGTTGTTGTGAGTAATGTTTGAACTTTTGGTGTTAAGAGCTCTAGCCTATTAGTGATAGGTGTCGTATTTTGGGCAATCCGTGTTTATTTTCAAAACCTACAAAACTAGTTGAGAACTCTAGCTACTAGATGGATCACTGCTCTTCTGAGCGGTCGGATATTAGAGTACACTCATGTACCATGAGTCGAGGATGCGCAAGGATAACCAAACCCCCATACACTCCTCCTCGGGGTACTTGTCTCTTTGTGAAGCCTCTTTATTAGAGTGAGAGTTACCGATAATAAGTGCATGAGTTCTTCAGACTAATGTGAGTATTCGAAAGTTGACACTTCCACCTTCCCATATTTTTCTAGCCTCTCCTCTGCCGTGCATTGCTTTCTTCTCACTCCGAGAGTTGGCGTGCACCTTCGCCGGTACATCCAAACCCTTGGCATGATACGCTCTGTCATCATAAACCTCCTTTTATCCTTCCTCAAAACAGCCACCATACCTACCTACCAAGGCATTTCCATAGCCTTTCCGAGTTATATTGCCATGCAACATCCATCTTCTCATGACTTGCTTGATCGATGGGCCGCATGCTAGTTGGGCCTTTCCCTAATCATTGCTACATGACGTGCTAGTATCATTGCATAACATGCTACACTGGCAGAGGCATACATTTGCATACTTCATGATAGTTACATCATCTTTATGATTTGAGTACTTTGTAAAGTGTGGAAGATCTTCTATACTTCTTGTAATATATAGAGTGTTGCCCCAAAAGTGAGAAAAAGATCCCAAAGAGGACAAATTAAAAGATCCCAAAGTGGACAAAATCAAAAGATTCCAAATAGGACAAATGAGAGAGAATTAGAAAGAGCCATTGAGGCCACCAAAAAAATACAAAAAAATTGAAAAAAGAGAAAAAGAAATAAAAAGAGGGAAGGGGGCACACTACTATTACTTTTGAGAGATCCACACTCGTACTCCCTCTTATATATTGTACTCCATAGAGATTATCATTCATGCATATAGCTAAGTGGGGACCTTCACACTATAGAACTTGGCTTGTATATTCCAATGATGAGACTCCTCAAATGAGCTCTAGGTCTTCTTGAGAAAGCAAGTTGGATGCACCCCCACTAGCTCCATTGGAGAGCTTACCTTAGCTCATATGTGCATCCGTTGCATGGCAATCCCTACTCCTCACATCATATCTATCATTTGGCTTTCTCTTGCCTATGATTGTCCTCATTGATGTGATCCTTTCACACCTTTTTGTCTTCGACTCCACCATATTCTCTCTTTGCCATCCTAAGTGTCAACTTTCTTCTTACGCTCATCCATTGCATGAGTGCTCAAAATGTCGAAAAGGAGTGGATCATTTTGACTTATACCTGGCTAGTGATTTGGGGACGAGTCAAGATAAGATTGCAAAGAAGACCAAGTATGAAACTTTAGTAGATTGATTTCTAAACATAAAAATACTTTTTTATCGTATATCCCCATCCCCTTTCTTGCCCGCCAACACCAGTTGGAGACATTCGAGTCACGGACAGCGAGAGCTCTTGCACCTTTATGTTCTTATGTTGCTTGTTTCAATACGAAATATAGACTCTTGCATGTTATGACTTGAATTGAATTACATGCCTTGATTGCTTTACTTAAAAGTTCTTATATGGTTGTTAGCATGTCACCACAGAAATTATGCTTGTTATCATTTACCTACTTGAGGACGAGCAAGAATTAAGCTTGGGGATGTTGATACGTCCAAAACGTATCTATAATTTCTGCTTGCTCCATGCCTCTTTTGTGTGATATTGCTATGATATTGATGAACTTCCATACACTTTTGATCATATTTGGACTAACCTATTAACTCAGTGCACCCCAGTGCCAGTTCCTATTTTTTGCTGTTTTTCTATTTCAGGTTTCCCCCTTATTTAAAGTGCCAGAAAAATTCCGGGAAAAATATAGGAAAAATCAGCGTACGGGAACCTTCCAGAAGAGCCAAAGTGGGGGCCGAGGGGGCCAGGGGGGCCAGGCGGCCACACGGTGAGGCCACCCCCTAGGCCGCGCTAGGGGGCGCCTGGAGCCCCTGGCCCACCTCTGGCTGCCCCCTGTGCCTATTTATTCCCCGTGACAAGAAACCCTCGGGGACGGAACCCTTTTTCGCGATCTCTCCTCTATTCCGCCGCCGCCGCGCTTCCAAGATCGGGAGCACCAGAAGACCTCTTCCCGGTACCCTGCCGGAGGGAGGAATCACCTCCGGGAGCTTCTCCACCACCATGGATGCTTCCCGGATGAACCGTGAGTAGTCCACCTTGGACCATGGGTCTATGATCAGTAGCTATGTGATGTTATCCTCCCCTCTTTGTTCTTCATGGATTAGACCTCGTGAGCTGCCCTACATGATCGAGGCACATATGTAATATTTTTGCTGTTGCCATGCTGAGTTTGCTGGGAGCCGATGGATTATGAGATTATGTTAAGATTGTGTTTGAGTTATATATTTGATTCTCTTCCTTTATATTTATGTTCTTGAGTAATTCTTGCATGTTCTCCGTTGCTGTTTATTGCTTTGTCCAAGTAGTTGGTAGTGACTCCAAGAGGGAGCGTTATGCATGATTGTGGGTTCATGCCCCAGATGACTGGCTTGAGCGACAGAAACATGAGTCTAGGGGATGTGTTGTTTCCACAAGGGGGAAAACAACGGTGCTTGTACTTGCGGGTGCAAGGATTGTTTACTTTACGCAAAGTTCTTTAATACAGTTGTCTGTTGCTTTGAGTTTACACTTTGGGTCGGATTCACAACTTAATACTAGCGAGATGTTCTGGATAGATATTTCAAGGTGGATGATTAGTAGGTAGATGCAGATTGATTTCGGTCTACTTGTCTTGGCGTACCTCCCGTGCTTTTGAGCCTCTTCCGTTCTTTATAGCATAATTAGCATTGGTTTGCACACATAATCCTGTCAATTGCCCAGCTGTAATTTGTTTACCTCATAGGACACCGGTCCATATTTCCAACACTGTTTACACTCGCTATCAATTTACTGATTTATTTACTTTTCCGTTGCTATCACGATCATTATTATCCTGTGTGTTTTATCCTTTGTAAACAACAAGGCCGGAGGAATTGACAACTCCTCTGTACTCGTTGGGAAGCAAAGCTATCTGTTGTGTGTGCAGGTCCAGGAGAAGCAAGTGATTATCTTCAAACGGAACATCACTTTGACGAATCACCTACTTATCGTTGTTGGAGTCCTATTGGTTCGACACTCAAACCTTAGCATCTTCGCTAAGGGAAATTTCCGCTATCTACATCTCAACCTTCCACTTGGGGTAACCAACGAGGGGCGAGAAGTTATCTCGTGTATCAATCAGAGGTGATAAATATATGATAAACAATCTGGACATAATGATATTTCTCCAACAAAACTCAATAGCATTCACCACAAGGTAGTAATCAACTCCGATAGAGTAGAGAGAATAGATAGTACGGATTACAACACAAGATAAACTTGTGAGGTGAGATTGGATAGTGGTGGAGATGGTGCTGATGTTGGGGATGATGTTGATGATGATCTCGATGATGCCCGTGACGATGGTGATGACGGTGGCGATGATCTCCCCTTTCGGGAGGTGATCTCCTAGGCGGAATCTGCTCGCCGGAGAGCCCTTTTCTTCTCTGTAGGTTTCCGCCACGGAGCGGCGGCGGAACTCTGTAAAAGCTTCCCTTTTAGGGTTTTCGGGTAACGAGGAGTTAATAGGCCAAAGGGGGGAGCCGGGAGTGGCCCCAGGGCTCCAGGCGCCCTCCCGGCGCGGCCATGGGTGGGGCCGCGCCACGTGGCCGCCTGGGTCCCCTCTGGCCCCTCTTCGGCGTGTCTTCATTAATCACTCGGAAAATACCCTCCGTCGATTTTTAGGTAATTTGGAGGTATTCTTCTTCAGCAACTCAGCGTCCACTTTCTACCGCTGAATCCTGCGTCTGCTGCTTCGGCACCGGAAAGTTGCAAACTGTGTAAAACAAGCCAAAACAACATAAGAACATCATCGTAACATGAAATATATCAATGAATAAGGACGAATTACGATATAAAATAGTGATGCATTTTGGACGTGTCAGTATGCTTTGGACTGTTGAAGTTCACCCGCCTCAACCAAAAAAGTCATTATTTTTAGAAGTTTATTTTTGTATATAAAAATGATTTTGTTTTATGTATTATGTTCATTTCAATTGTTAAAAGAAAATTGTGAATGCGGGTCGTTACGAAGTCTGGCTGTTATTTTGTAAAAGAAAAAATGCAGTACACTATTATCATCTTATCTAGTCCAGAGTACATGGGCTGATATAGGACAAAACATGCATCTCACTTCATCATCAAAATAGTTTGCTTTTTGGCCATTCTTGCAGTTAACTTGTTAATTTTTAAAATTGTAGACTATTGAGTTCCAGTCTGGTGATGTGTCAAACTAGACCTACTTTTGATGGGTCATTATATTTCTACTTGCACAAGGTTTAATGCAAACTAAGATGGGCCATGAGTACATCATGAATTTGATGGAAGAGGAAGTACGTCGGCTGTTTTGGTTAATAGATAATTTGGATTTGTAACTTAATATTCCTTTGTGTCTATACGCTTATCCATTTTCATCTTCTTGCCTTCAGTTCCATACCCGCACGGCAGCCATTTCACCTTGGAGTAAGTAGGGTCCTTTCTATGTGACATGCAAGTATAATCCATTGAAGTATTTCCTTTGATCTGATGCATGTATGGTCTGCTTGCCTTTAGGTTAAAAAGTGATGAAGATAAGGTTCGATATTAACTAGAGTGTAATATTGCTGAATTATCCTACTCTCGAGCTTGTGAGTGTAAAAACATCAAATATACAAATTATGTATACATTTGACTCGACGTTCAGTCTAGATGTACTTTTGAAATAAACTTTGGCGATTCGCTTTGTAGAAAAATAATTAAAAGGAAATTTATTTCCTTTCAAACATAGTGCACTGCACGAATATTAAAACATAATGATGCACTTTACTATTGCAGGTGGAGGGTCATGTATTTCCAGTCCATTCAATGGTGTGAGGGCGACTGCAAACTGCTCGTGTGCGTGTGAGACGGCGCGCTGCTCGTGTGCGCGAGAGGCGGAGCGACGCCGGCACAACATGCCATTGTGCGGTGCAATAGGCGGCGACGGGTGCGTCACAACAAGAAATGGAAGATTTTATGGAATACCGGGCAGTGCACATCCTCACCATGCGCATCCCGTGCTGACATGAATGACACTACTGGTGCAGTGCACAATCCTCAAAACACACTGCTGCGTGTCCATTGATTTTTTTGGTTTCATGTGTTTCCATTGCACTGCGTCTTCATCCTGTTCCATGGCAGTGCGCTTTCTCAGATGCATTTTACATTTTCTGTGTGTTCTTTTTAGTTTTGCAGTGCACGGTAGTGTAGTTCAATTAAGAGTGTGCTCCAATGCAAATATGGTTTGCTGATTGAGAATCCAGTTCAGTGTGGTTCACTGTTTTTAGTTCTTGTGGTTGTCTATTGTTGATTGCAATATGTGTATGGTTTTATGTACTTTGATTGCAATATGTTGGTCTAGTAAGAACCATCTGGATGCACTTCTCACAACCATGAGGTTGCAAAAAAATCTACTGCAGTTCACTATGAGGGGCCAAAAAACATAAAAAATAAAAGATGGGCATGTTGTTCGCCCCCTGGTGGTGTTGTACTATATAGTCGAATGCTTATGTACTGGGTGACAGAATAAATAATGAAGTTCCCTTTCCTGTTTTATGTATTGCGGTTATATGCAAATAGACTATAGTTCATTGTATATATGTGGTGTATTTTTTTTAAATGCAGTTCACTCGCCTTGTCCTTGCGGTGCACGCTCGTTAATAAAAAATATGTTGAAAGTTAAAAAATAAGTGCAGTTATGAAGGATGCAGTTCGCTTCGCCGATTTCGTATCCATGAAAAATACGTGCAATTCTGTTTGGTGATAATGCAGTGCATTTACCCGTCGGATGCGGTGCGGTTGCCCGGCGAATGCAGTTCACTTGGTCGATTTCGGGTCCGCGAAGAACGGAGTTCCGCGCTTTTAGTAGAATCAACACAAATTTTAAACTGTAAGGAGTTAGAAAGAGTGCTCTATATAAAAATGGAGCGCCTCGACGATAGCTATCCGACTGTCTATCAATTGCATCAATCGGACGAATGAATCAAAAAAAATTAGGCAAAAACGCCCGCTGTCCACAAGAGGGCAGCACACCGTTTTCGAAATTCCTTCAAAACCGTGAAAAATCTATAAAAGTGTTCAACATATAGGAGACGAATCCAACGGTGTATCATACAGATCGTTTCGACAAACGGTTAAAAAGTTTAACTCTTTACAAGATCCGTCGACCAAAAACAGAGTTGCTGCGTTTTTTTCGATTTGAAATTCCTCTCAAACCGTGAGGAATTAGAGAAAGTGTTATACATATGGATGGAGCGGCTTATCGATGCCTTTCTAACGGTTTATCATTTGCATCATTCCGATGATAGGTTTAAGAGAAATCGCGAAAAAACGCCCGCTATAAAAGTGTGTCGCCGCACTGTTTTCAAAACTGCTCCTAATCCGTGAGGCATCCGGACAAGTGTTCAACATACGACATATGCTCCATTTACATACGAATCCAACGGTGTATCATACGCCCAATTCCAATGAACGGTTAAAAAGTTGAAGCAAAAAACAGTGCATGCGGTTCTGTTTTACCCGAGTTGCAGTGTTGTTAAGCCAGCAGTGAGGTTCCTTTTGTGATACGATGTAGTTCTGAAGTGTTATCAGAATAGTTATTCTGCTAATATTAGTATAATATATATATATATATATATATATAACTGCATCGTATCGCAAAGAGAACCGCACTGCTGAATTCAGAGCACTGCAACTCGGGTAAAATAGAACCGCATGCACCGTTTTCGCTTCAACTTTTTAACCGTTTGTCAGAATTGAGTGCACGATACACCGTTGGATTTGTATTGAAATGGAGCATCTTCCGTATGTTTAACACTTCTTCTAATTCCTCACGGATTAAGAGCAGTTTCGAAAACGATGCGGCAACATACTTTTGCAGCGGTTGTATTTTCGCTATTTTTCTTAAACCGTTCGCCGGAATGATTCGTATGATACACCGTTGGAAAGATATTGATCAGGCACTCCATCCATATGTATAACACTTTCTCTAATTCCTCATGTTTGAGAGTAATTTCAGATAAAAAAACATAGCAACTCTGTTTTTGGTTTTCGGATCTGGTAGAGAGTCAAACTTTTTAACCGTTTGTCGAAACTATGTGTATGATACACCGTTGGATTCGTATGGAGTAGGATCATCTCCGACGTGTTGAACACTTTCTGTGATTCTTCACGGTTTTGAAGGAATTTTGAAAACGGTGGCGCTGCCCTCTTGTGGACAGCGGGCGTATTTTGCGTAAAAATTATTGATTCCTTCGTCCGATCGTGTCAATTGTTACACATTTGGATAGGTATCGTCGAGGCGCTTGATTTTCATGTATAACTTTCTCTCTAACTCCTTACGGTTTAAAAGTAGCGTCGATTTTACTAAAACTCGGACTCACTTTTCTTGCGGAACAAAAAATCGGCAAGTGAACTGCATTGGTTTGCATCCGTCAGTCAAGCGCACTGCATTATCGCCAAACAGAGCGCATGTTTTCTTCGCGGACCCGTGAATCAACCAAGTGAACTGCATTCGTCGGGCGTCCGCAACGCATCCGACGGGAAAGCGCATTGCATTATCGCCAAACAGAACACACGTGTTTTTTGTGGATTCATAATAGCCGAAGTGAACTGCATCCGCCGGGGCAAACACACCGCATTTGTCGATAGAGAGCACTGCACGCATTTTTGATTCATTTATTAAAACTTCACAATTCGCGCAGGGGAAGTGAACCGCGACACAGACGCCCAGTGAAATGCATTCAATGACTAAGTGCACTGCAATGTGAATAAAGAGAACCACACGTGATTTTTCTATCACTTACTAAAATTTTGAAGTTCACCTTACAGGGGCGAACCGCGGCACAAATCGAACCACATGATCAATGCTTGTGACCTGCATTATTTTTTATTACATTTTTACTTAAGTACAATCGGAACTGTTCGGATCAAAGTGAACCGCAGGCAAAAACAGATGAACTACAACACATTACAACACAACATTTTTTCTAAACAAATTGATCCACACAGAGGCCAAACGAACTGCAAATCCATCACGGCCATGGTGATGTTCTCGCACCAGATCTCTCCAGCGAGGGGAGGGGGGAGGGTTCTGTCGTCGAGATCCATGGTGTGGCGGGGCGGATCCGGGATGAGGAGGTCGGGATGAGGAGGTCTGAGCAGGGATCCCTTTTCCCGCGAACCTGAACCGCAGCTGGAAGGAGGCAGGGGTTGGGCACAGGTCGGGGCGCAGGGCAGTACCAGCGGCCGCCGTGCCCTTGATCTTGATCGCCACCGCCTCGATCTTGAAGGAGAGGCGCCAGGGGGAACCGCGTGTGGGGGTGGGGGAGGTTGCTGCGTCGCCCTATCCAGATGCGCCGCCGGAGCAAGGAGTGCTCGCCGCCGGGAGGAAGGGCGGCGCGCCCTGGTGGCTGACGTGCGGCGGCAGAGGGCGGTGGCCGGAGGCGGTGAGTCCGTCACGTGATGGCCGGTGGCTGCCGGCGCGGTGAGGCCGTCACGCGGTGGCCCGGGGCGGCGAGGGCTGCCGACGCGATGGTGTGGTGGCTGGGGTTTCCTGCGGGAGTGGGCGAGATGGGCGCGTGCTTGGTGGAGAGTAGGTGCGTGCGTGCGTGGTGGGGTGGGTGGGTGTTTTTTTCCATATTTATTCGTGCGCTGCGGGGTTAGTGGCGGGTCTGTTTTTGTAGCTACCGGACGGTTGTGGTGTTGGAAGAATAAGGAAGTGTTGTTAGAATAAGGTCTTAGACCCACCCTAAAGATACAGCTATATATATATATCACTAGTAAAAAACAGGCCTTTGGATATGAGCAAAGGCCACGGCCCGAACACGAAACGGTTCTACTGGCCGAATTGCACCGGTTCGTGAGGCTGGGCTTTAGAACCGGTTCGTGTGGTGGGCCCGAGCCCAACGGCAACCTGCCACCACACCTGTAGAACTGGTTTGTAGTACAAACCAGTGCTAAAGGTGTGGCGGCAGATTGCCGTTGGGCTGGGGGGCCCGCTAGAACCTTTAGTACCGGTTGGTGCTACCAGCCGGTTCTAGTGTCCCACCTATAGAATCGGCTGGTGCTACCAACCGATGCTATAGATACAGCTATATATACCCTCCAACATGAGCCGGCCAAGCTCTTCTCTGTTTTTGAAGCTCACTTCTCTCTTTGCTCGAGTTCATCCTCCATTTTGGCCAACATTTGTAAAGATTTGAAGAAAACCATCTACATCCAAGTGTTCATAAAGGTTACCAGCTTTTTCCTCTCTCATTTTTGCTAGATTAGCTTGTGCTATGCTCTATATGTGCAGATTTGTGGACTTCAGTTTGGGAGCTAGCTATATAGTGATATGTGGAGTTTATTTGATTTATATGCACTTTGAGCTCAAGTTAATTAGTATGCATATTTATAGTGATTGCTTAGTGCCTTCCCGCACACGGACATATAGTTACCACCGTCGATCGCCCCCATCGTCCCTCTTCACCGGCACCACCTTGGTGAGCCTCTATATATATGTTTCTTATTTTTTTATATAAGAAATTTTATTTGTATGACTTAGATAGATACTTGTCTAATTTTCTTACTTGTATGATTCTTTGTTATACATAGTGTGATGGTTATGGTATCCGCGCATGTCGGCCCTCGTCCTGTCTATGATTCGGATGTGCTATATATATTATCTTTTATAACTATTAATTTGTTCCATTTTTCGTGTTTGACAATGATGACCAATTATGTTGACATAGATATTTTTATCTAGGAGGTATGTGAACCGGAGATTGAAACTGACCCTCTGGTTGAGCGGTTAAATTTAGTTAAAAAAGAAAACGAGTATTTGAAAGAAAAATTGAAAAAAGTTGAAGAAGAGAAGATGATATTGGAGTTGTATGTTGCCGATGTCGTCGGTGATCACGAGAACAAGATGGATGTAATGCGCATGAAGATTAGGAAAATTAGAAAATATGCCCTTAGTAAAGAGGCTTGGTATCATTATGCTGTTGGAGCAATTGGTACCTTTGTTGCGATATTGATCGCATTTATTATTGCATTTAAATGCTTTAGGTAGATAGTTTTATCTTGTTTTTATGATAATAAGTATGTGTATGAACTTTATGTATGATCAACTTTATGTATGAACAACCTTTATGCATGTATGATCAATTTTATGTATATGAATTACTTGTATTAATTTTATCTTTTCGATGTTGTGCCATTATGAAGATGAGTCGGAAATGGATGTACGAAGACCCACGCTCTAGCGAGTTCATTAATGGCTTGCATAGTTTTCTGCAAGTGGCTGAGGCTAACAAGCGGGATGGTTTTATGTGTTGTCCATGTGGTGTCTGCAAGAATAATAAGAGCTACTCTGACTCAAAAGATATTCACCTCCATTTGTTTAAGCATGGTTTCATGTCCAGCTATAACTGCTGGACCAAGCACGGAGAAAGAGGGGTTCTGATGGAAGAGAATGAAGAAGATGAGGATGATGACAGGTATCCTGGGTTCCTGCCTGAATACGGTGGTACAATGGGGGAACAGAATGAAGAACAAGAGAAAGAACAAGAAGCTGAAGAAAAGGCATCACATGAGCCCGATGATGAGCTTCGCCGTGTCATTGTTGATGCACAGAGAGGATGCGAAAGCGAAAGGGAGAAGTTGAAGTTCAATCGCATGTTAGAGGATCACAAAAAAGGATTGTACCCAAATTGCGAAGAGGGAAACACAAAGCTCGGTGTCGCACTGGAATTGTTGCAATGGAAGGCAGAGTATGGTATACCTGACAAGGGATTTGGGAAGGTACTGAAAATATTTAAGAAGAGGCTTCCAAAGGATAACGAATTGCCTGACAACACTTACGAAGCAAAGAAACTTGTCTTCCTTCTAGGACTAGAGGTGCAGAAGATACATCATGCCCTAATGACTGCATCCTCTACCATGGTGAGTACGAGAATTTGAATGAACGCCCGGTATGCGGTGCATTGCGCTATAAGATCAGACGATATGACCCTGGTGATGTTGAGGGCGAGCACCCCAGGAAGAGGGTTGCTGCCAAGGTGATGTGGTATGCTCCTATAATACCACGGTTGAAACGACTGTTCAGAAACAAAGAGCATGCCAAGTTTTTGCGATGGCACAACGAAGACCGTAAGAAAGACGGGAATTTGAGACACCCCGCTTATGGGTCACAATGGAGAAAAATTGAGAGAATGGAAGAAAAGGAAAATGGCAAGTTTACAAAGGACCCCAGGAACATATGGTTTGGTTTAAGTGCATATGGCATTAATCCTTTTGGGGAGCAGAGCAGCAATCATAGCACATGGCCCATGACTCTATGTATCTACAACCTTCCTCCTTGGAAGTGCATGAAGCGGAAGTTCATTATGATGCCAGTGCTAATCCAAGGCCCTAAGCAACCCGGCAACGACATTGATGTGTACCTAAGGCCATTAGTTGAAGAACTTTTACTGTTGTGGGCTAAACCAGGTGTACGTGTGTGGGATGAGAACAAACAGGAGGAATTTGATCTACGAGCATTGCTGTTTGTAACCATCAATGGTTGGCCTGCTCTTAGTAACCTTTCAGGACAGACAAAGAAGGGATACAAGGCATGCACACACTGTTTAGATGAGACTGAAAGTATATATTTGCCCAACTGCAATAAGAATGTGTACCTGGGACATCGTCTGTTTCTTCCGACCAATCATCCCTTAAGAAAGAAAGGCAAGCATTTCAAAGGCGAGGAAGATCACCGGAAGAAGCCTGTCCGCCGTACTGGTGATGATACACTTGATATGGTCAAGGATTTACCAGAGCAAGTAGTCTTTGGAAAGGGTCCTGGTGGAAAATCTGTTCCACATGACGCTGACGGACACGCACCCATGTGGAAGAAGAAATCTATATTTTGGGACCTACCCTATTGGAAACACCTAGATGTCCGCTCTGCATTCTATGTGATGCACGTGACGAAGAATCTTTGCGTGAACCTGCTAGGCTTCTTGGGTGTGTATGGGAAAAAAATATACACCGGAGGCAAGAGAGGACAAGAAACAAATGAACGAAAAAGAAGGCATGCCCCCAAATCAGTACGAGGATCAAGCCAGCTACGCTCTTACCAAAGCAGAGAAGGAAATCTTTTTTGAATGCCTGCTCAGTATCAAGGTCCCGTCTGGCTTCTCGTCGAACATAAAGGGAATAATAAATATGGCAGAGAAAAAGTTTCAGAACCTAAAGTCTCATGACTGCCACGTGATTATGACGCAACTGCTCCTGGTTGCATTGAGGGGGCTTCTACCAAAAAATGTTCGATTAGTCATTGTGAAGCTATGTGCATTCCTCAATGCAATTTCTCAGAAGGTAATCAATCCAGAAAGTCTATCAAGGTTACAAAATGATTTGGTCCAATGTCTTGTCAGTTTTGATTTGGTGTTCCCACCATCCTTCTTCAATATTATGACGCACGTGCTGGTTCACCTAGTCGACGAGATTGCAATTCTGGGTCTTGTATTTCTACACAATATGTTCCCCTTTGAGATGTTCATGGGATTCTTAAAGAAATATGTTCGTAACCGTGCTAGGCCAGAAGGAAGCATCTCCATGGGCCATCAAACAGAGGAGGTCATTGAGTTTTGTGTTGACTTTATTCCTGACCTTAAACCGATTGGTCTTTCTGAATCGCGGCATGAGGGGAGAATGGGTGGAAAAGGCACGCTAGCATCGCGCCCAATAATATGTAGGGACGCAGAATCTTGGAAGAAAGCACACAATATTGTTATACATAATTCTGCCTTGGTGGCCCCTTATATCGATCAACACGAGAATATTCTACGCTTAAAAAACCCGGAGCAGTCTGAAGTCTGGATTAAGAAGGAACACAATAGGACTTTAAGCGGTTGGTTGCAAGACCATCTCACGGGTAACGACACTGTTGAAGAGGAGTTGTACTTGTTGTCCGACACACCATCTTTGACTATAATGACTTTCAAAGGGTACAAGATAAATGGGCATACATTTTACACGATCGCCCAAGATGAAAAGAGCACCAACCAAAACAGTGGTGTCCGCTTTGATGATGCAATCAACAATAAGCAAAAGGTCACATATTATGGTTACATAGAGGAGATATGGGAACTTGACTATGGACCTGATTTTAAGGTCCCTTTGTTTTGGTGCAAATGGTTCAATCTGACAGGGGTAAAGGTAGACCCGCAGTACGGAATGACAACAGTGGATGTCAACAATCTTGGGTACAGAGAGGAACCATTCGTACTAGCCAATGATGTGGCTCAGGTTTTCTATGTGAAGGACACGTCTAGAAAAACGAGAAAAAGGAAAGATAAGGAAGCGAATACATCATACGGTGAGCCAAAGCGCCACATAGTTCTTTCAGGGAAAAGAAACCTTGTGGGAGTGGAGGACAAGACAGACAAGTCAGAAGATTATGAAAAGTTTCATGAAATTCCTCCCTTCACAGTAAAGACTGGCCCAAGCATCGTGTTAAATGAAGAAGATTGTCCAAGGTTACGGTGCAAAAAGAAAGGGAAACACGCGAAGAAATGGTTTATATGTACCACTCTAGGATGTGATCCTGCTTCAACGCCAAATGGTTTCCCCTGCATACAGCCCGACGGTGGCGGCTCATGAGTGCAATGCACCGTCGGACGTATGCAGGGAATCCGAATGATCTGTATTCGGTCGATCTATGAACTGAAAGATTTCTATGTGTAGAAAAAAACACGAGGTTTCCCCTGCATACAACCCGATGGTGGCTCATGAGTGCATTTAATGATTTAGTTTGTGCCAAATGACCCTGAAAATGGAAAGCATCTACAAATGAACCCAGAAAAGGTTGAAACTTGGCATGGTATCATCATTTGACCCATATAACATGTGTGCAAAATTTGAGAGGGTTACGACAAAAACTGGATGCATTTCGTGTACAAACTGGAGCATCTCTTTCAAAGTGTGAGGGTTTTAGACGAAAACTCATCTGTTACAAAGGCATTTCATTTTTCTAAACTTTTTTGAACACAAGACTTTTTGTGCATTCAATATGCACCATTCAAAGCCACATACTAAATTTTAACCCTTTCTGACTTCATTTGCTATTTTTCATGCATTTAATGATTTATTTTGTGCCAAATGACCCTGAAAATGGAAAGCATCTACAAATGAACTCAGAAAAGGTTGAAACTTGGCATGGTATCATCATTTGACCCATATAACATGTGTGCAAAAGTTGAGAGGGTTACGACAAAAACTGGATGCACTTCGTGTACAAACTGGAGCATCTCTTTCGAAGTGTGAGGGTTTTAGACGAAAACTCATCTTTTACAAAGGAATTTCATTTTTCTAAACTTTTTTGAACACAAGACTTTTTGTGCATTCAATATGCACCATTCAAAGCCACATACTAAATTTTAACCCTTTCTGACTTCATTTGCTATTTTTCATGCATTTAATGATTTATTTTGTGCCAAATGACCCTGAAAATGGAAAGCATCTACAAATGAACTCAACAAAAGGTTGAAACTTGGCATGGTATCATCATTTGACCCATATAACATTTGTGCAAAAGTTGAGAGGGTTACGACAAAAACTGGATGCACTTCGTGTACAAACTGGAGCATCTCTTTCGAAGTGTGAGGGTTTTAGACGAAAACTCATCTGTTACAAAGGCATTTCATTTTTCTAAACTTTTTTGAACTCAAGACTTTTTGTGCATTCAATATGCACCATTCAAAGCCACATACTAAAATTTGAATCCTTTCTAACTTCATTTGCTATTTTTCATGAATTTAATGATTTATTTTGTGCCAAATGACCCTGAAAATTGAAAGCATCTACGAATGAACTCAAAAAAGGTTGAAACTTGGCATGGTATCATCATTTGACCCATATAACATGTGTGCAAAAGTTGAGAGGGTTACGACAAAAACTGGATGCACTTCGTGTACAAACTGGAGCATCTCTTTCGAAGTGTGAGGGTTTTAGACGAAAACTCATCTGTTACAAAGTCATTTCATTTTTCTAAACTTTTTTGAACTCAAGACTTTTTGTGCATTCAATATCAACCATTCAAAGCCACATACTAAAATTTGAACCCTTTTTGACTTCATTTGCTATTTTTCATGCATTTAATGATTTATTTTGTGTCAAATGACCCTGAAAATGGAAAGCATCTACAAATGAACTCAGAAAAGGTTGAAACTTGGCATGGTATCATAATTTGACCCATATAGCATGTGTGAAAAAGTTGAGAAGGTTGCGAGAAAAACTGGATGCACTTCGTGTACAAACTGGAGCATCTCTTTCGAAGTGTGAGGGTTTTAGATGAAAACTCATCTGTTACAAAGGCATTTCATTTTTTAAACTTTTTTGAACTCAAGAGTTTTTGTGCATTCAATATGAAACATTCAAAGCCACATACTAAAATTGAACCCTTTCTGACTTCAGTTGCTATTTTTCATGCATTTAATGATTTATTTTGTGCCAAATGACCCTGACAATGGAAAGCATCTACAAATGAACTCAGAAAAAGGTTGAAACTTGGCATGGTAGCATCATTTGACCCATATAACATTTGTTCAAAAGTTGAGAGGGTTACAACAAAAACTGGATGCACTTCGTGTATAAATTGGAGCATCTCTTTCGAAGTGTGAGGGTTTTAGACGAAAACTCATCTGTTACAAAGGCATTTCATTTTTCTAAACTTTTTGAACTCAAGACTTTTTGTGCATTCAATATGCACCATTCAAAGCCACATACTAAAATTTGAACCCTTTCTGACTTCATTTGCTATTTTTCATGCATTTAATGATTTATTTTGTGCAAAATGACCCTGAAAATTGAAAGCATCTACGAATGAACTCAGAAAAGGTTGAAACTTGGCATGGTATCATCATTTGACCCATATAACATGTGTGCAAAAGTTGAGAGGGTTACGACAAAAACTGGATGCACTTCGTGTACAAACTGGAGCATCTCTTTCGAAGTGTGAGGGTTTTAGACGAAAACTCATCTGTTACACAGGCATTTCATTTTTCTAAACTTTTTTGAACTCAAGAGTATTTGTGCATTCAATATGCAACATTCAAAGCCACATACTAAAATTGAACCCTTTCTGACTTCATTTGCTATTTTTCATGCATTTAATGATTTATTTTGTGCCAAATGACCCTGACAATGGAAAGCATCTACAAATGAACTCAGAAAAAGGTTGAAACTTGGCATGGTAGCATCATTTGACCCATATAACATTTGTGCAAAAGTTGAGAGGGTTACAACAAAAACTGGATGCACTTCGTGTACAAACTGGAGCATCTCTTTCGAAGTGTGAAGGTTTTAGACGAAAACTCATCTGTTACAAAGGCATTTCATTTTTCTAAACTTTTTTGAACTCAAGACTTTTTGTGCATTCAATATGCACCATTCAAAGCCACATACTAAAATTTGAACCCTTTCTGACTTCATTTGCTATTTTTCATGCATTTAATGATTTATTTTGTGCCAAATGACCCTGAAAATTGAAAGCATCTACGAATGAACTCAGAAAAGGTTGAAACTTGGCATGGTATCATCATTTGACCCATATAACATGTGTGCAAAAGTTGAGAGGGTTACGACAAAAACTGGATGCACTTCGTGTACAAACTGGAGCATCTCTTTCGAAGTGTGAGGGTTTTAGACGAAAACTCATCTGTTACAAAGTCATTTCATTTTTCTAAACTTTTTTGAACTCAAGACTTTTTGTGCGTTCAATATGAACCACAAAGCCACATACTAAAATTTTAACCCTTTTTGACTTCATTTGCTATTTTTCATGCATTTAATGATTTGTTTTGTGCCAAATGACCCTGAAAATGGAAAGCATCTACAAATGTACTCAGAAAAGGTTGAAACTTGGCATGGCATCATCATTTGACCATATAACACGTGTGCAAAAGTTGAGAGGGTTACGACAAAAACTGGCTGCACTTCGTGTACAAACTGGAGCATCTCTTTCGAAGTGTGAGGGTTTTAGACGAAAAATCATGTGTTACAAAGGCATTTAATTTTTCTAAACTTTTTTTAACTCAATAATTTTTGTGTATTCAATATGCACCATTCAAAGACACATACTAAAATTTGACCCCTTTCTGACTTCATTTGCTATTTTTCATGCATTTCATGATCTATTTTGTGCCAAATGACCCTGAAAATGGAAAGCATCTACAAATGAACTCAGAAAATGTTGAAACTTGGCATGGTATCATAATTTGACCCATATAACATGTGTGCAAAAGTTGAGAGGGTTACGACAAAAACTGGATGCACTTCGTGTACAAACTGGACCATCTCTTTCGAATTGTGAGGGTTTTAGACGAAAACTCATCTGTTACAAAAGGCATTTCATTTTTCTAAACTTTTTTGAACTCAAGACTTTTTGTGCATTAAATATGCACCATTAAAAGCTACATACTAAAATTTGAACCCTTTCTGACATCATTTGCTATTTTTCATGCATTTAATGATTTATTTTGTGCCAAATGACCCTGAAAATGGAAAGCATCTACAAATGAACTCAGAAAAGGTTGAAAATTGGCATGGTATCAAAATTTGACCCATATAACTTGTGTGCAAAAGTTGAAAGGGTTACGACAAAAATTGGATGCACTTCGTGTACAAACTGGAGCATCTCTTTCGAAGTGTGAGGGTTTTAGACGAAAACTCATCTGTTACAAAGGCATTTCATTTTTCTAAACTTGTTTGAACTCAAGACTTTTTGTGCATTCTATATGAAACATTCATAGCCACATACTAAAATTTGAACCCTTTCTGACTTCAGTTGCTATTTTTCATGCATTTAATGATTTATTTTGTGCCAAATGAACCTGAAAATGGAAAACATCTACAAATGAACTCAGAAAAGGTTGAAACTTGGCATGGTATCATCATTTGACCCATATAACTTGTGTGCAAAAGTTGAAGGGGTTACAAAAAAAACTGGATGCACTTCGTGTACAAACTGGAGCATCTCTTTCGAAGTGTGAGGGTTTTAGACGAAAACTCATCTGTTACAAATGCATTTCATTTTTCTAAACCTTTTTGAACTCAAGACTTTTTGTGCATTCAATATGCACCATTCAAAGACACATAATAAAATTTGAACCCTTTCTGACTTCATTTGCTATTTTTCATGCATTTAATGATTTATTTTGTGCCAAATGACCCTGAAAATGGAAAGCATCTACAAATGAACTCAGAAAAGGTTGAAACTTGGCATGGTATCATAATTTGACCCATATAACATGTGTGCAAAAGTTGAGAGGGTTATGACAAAAACTGGATGCACTTTGTGTACAAACTGGACCATATCTTTCGAAGTGTGAGGGTTTTAAACGAAAACTCATCTGTTACAAAGGCATTTCATTTTTCTAAACTTTTTTGAACTCAAAACTTTTTGTGCACTCAATATGCACCATTCAAAGCCACATACTAAATTTGAACCCTTTCTGACTTCATTTTCTATTTTTTATGCATTTAATCATTTATTTTGTGCCAAATGACCCTGAAAATGGAAAGCATCTACAAATGAACTCAGAAAAGGTTGAAACTTGGCATGTTATCATTTGACCCATATAACTTGGGTGCAAAAGTTGAAAGGGTTACGACAAAAACTGAATGCACTTCGTGTACAAACTGGACCATCTCTTTCGAAGTGTGAGGGTTTTAGACGAAAACTCATCTGTTACAAAGGCATTTCATTTTTCTAAACTTTTTGAACTCAAGACTTTTTGTGCATTCAATATGCACCATTCAAAGCCACATACTAAAATTTGAACCCTTTCTGACTTCATTTGCTATTTTTCATGCATTTAATGATTTATTTTGTGCAAAATGACCCTGAAAATTGAAAGCATCTACGAATGAACTCAGAAAAGGTTGAAACTTGGCATGGTATCATCATTTGACCCATATAACATGTGTGCAAAAGTTGAGAGGGTTACGACAAAAACTGGATGCACTTCGTGTACAAACTGGAGCATCTCTTTCGAAGTGTGAGGGTTTTAGACGAAAACTCATCTGTTACACAGGCATTTCATTTTTCTAAACTTTTTTGAACTCAAGAGTATTTGTGCATTCAATATGCAACATTCAAAGCCACATACTAAAATTGAACCCTTTCTGACTTCATTTGCTATTTTTCATGCATTTAATGATTTATTTTGTGCCAAATGACCCTGACAATGGAAAGCATCTACAAATGAACTCAGAAAAAGGTTGAAACTTGGCATGGTAGCATCATTTGACCCATATAACATTTGTGCAAAAGTTGAGAGGGTTACAACAAAAACTGGATGCACTTCGTGTACAAACTGGAGCATCTCTTTCGAAGTGTGAAGGTTTTAGACGAAAACTCATCTGTTACAAAGGCATTTCATTTTTCTAAACTTTTTTGAACTCAAGACTTTTTGTGCATTCAATATGCACCATTCAAAGCCACATACTAAAATTTGAACCCTTTCTGACTTCATTTGCTATTTTTCATGCATTTAATGATTTATTTTGTGCCAAATGACCCTGAAAATTGAAAGCATCTACGAATGAACTCAGAAAAGGTTGAAACTTGGCATGGTATCATCATTTGACCCATATAACATGTGTGCAAAAGTTGAGAGGGTTACGACAAAAACTGGATGCACTTCGTGTACAAACTGGAGCATCTCTTTCGAAGTGTGAGGGTTTTAGACGAAAACTCATCTGTTACAAAGTCATTTCATTTTTCTAAACTTTTTTGAACTCAAGACTTTTTGTGCGTTCAATATGAACCACAAAGCCACATACTAAAATTTTAACCCTTTTTTACTTCATTTGCTATTTTTCATGCATTTAATGATTTGTTTTGTGCCAAATGACCCTGAAAATGGAAAGCATCTACAAATGTACTCAGAAAAGGTTGAAACTTGGCATGGCATCATCATTTGACCATATAACACGTGTGCAAAAGTTGAGAGGGTTACGACAAAAACTGGCTGCACTTCGTGTACAAACTGGAGCATCTCTTTCGAAGTGTGAGGGTTTTAGACGAAAAATCATGTGTTACAAAGGCATTTAATTTTTCTAAACTTTTTTTAACTCAATAATTTTTGTGTATTCAATATGCACCATTCAAAGACACATACTAAAATTTGACCCCTTTCTGACTTCATTTGCTATTTTTCATGCATTTCATGATCTATTTTGTGCCAAATGACCCTGAAAATGGAAAGCATCTACAAATGAACTCAGAAAATGTTGAAACTTGGCATGGTATCATAATTTGACCCATATAACATGTGTGCAAAAGTTGAGAGGGTTACGACAAAAACTGGATGCACTTCGTGTACAAACTGGACCATCTCTTTCGAATTGTGAGGGTTTTAGACGAAAACTCATCTGTTACAAAAGGCATTTCATTTTTCTAAACTTTTTTGAACTCAAGACTTTTTGTGCATTAAATATGCACCATTAAAAGCTACATACTAAAATTTGAACCCTTTCTGACATCATTTGCTATTTTTCATGCATTTAATGATTTATTTTGTGCCAAATGACCCTGAAAATGGAAAGCATCTACAAATGAACTCAGAAAAGGTTGAAAATTGGCATGGTATCAAAATTTGACCCATATAACTTGTGTGCAAAAGTTGAAAGGGTTACGACAAAAATTGGATGCACTTCGTGTACAAACTGGAGCATCTCTTTCGAAGTGTGAGGGTTTTAGACGAAAACTCATCTGTTACAAAGGCATTTCATTTTTCTAAACTTGTTTGAACTCAAGACTTTTTGTGCATTCTATATGAAACATTCATAGCCACATACTAAAATTTGAACCCTTTCTGACTTCAGTTGCTATTTTTCATGCATTTAATGATTTATTTTGTGCCAAATGAACCTGAAAATGGAAAACATCTACAAATGAACTCAGAAAAGGTTGAAACTTGGCATGGTATCATCATTTGACCCATATAACTTGTGTGCAAAAGTTGAAGGGGTTACAAAAAAAACTGGATGCACTTCGTGTACAAACTGGAGCATCTCTTTCGAAGTGTGAGGGTTTTAGACGAAAACTCATCTGTTACAAATGCATTTCATTTTTCTAAACCTTTTTGAACTCAAGACTTTTTGTGCATTCAATATGCACCATTCAAAGACACATAATAAAATTTGAACCCTTTCTGACTTCATTTGCTATTTTTCATGCATTTAATGATTTATTTTGTGCCAAATGACCCTGAAAATGGAAAGCATCTACAAATGAACTCAGAAAAGGTTGAAACTTGGCATGGTATCATAATTTGACCCATATAACATGTGTGCAAAAGTTGAGAGGGTTATGACAAAAACTGGATGCACTTTGTGTACAAACTGGACCATATCTTTCGAAGTGTGAGGGTTTTAAACGAAAACTCATCTGTTACAAAGGCATTTCATTTTTCTAAACTTTTTTGAACTCAAAACTTTTTGTGCACTCAATATGCACCATTCAAAGCCACATACTAAATTTGAACCCTTTCTGACTTCATTTTCTATTTTTTATGCATTTAATCATTTATTTTGTGCCAAATGACCCTGAAAATGGAAAGCATCTACAAATGAACTCAGAAAAGGTTGAAACTTGGCATGTTATCATTTGACCCATATAACTTGGGTGCAAAAGTTGAAAGGGTTACGACAAAAACTGAATGCACTTCGTGTACAAACTGGACCATCTCTTTCGAAGTGTGAGGGTTTTAGACGAAAACTCATCTGTTACAAAGGCATTTCATTTTTCTAAACTTGTTTGAACTCAAGACTTTTTGTGCATTCAATATGCACCATTCATACCCACATACTAAAATTTGAACCCTTTCTGACTTCATTTGCTATTTTTCATGCATTTAATGATTTATTTTGTGCCAAATGACTTCAAAAGAATTATTAAAAAACTCCAAATATGAAAAATTAACCTTTGGAACCGGTTTATTATACGAACCGGTGCTAAAGGTCAGTCCCCTTCCCGCTTATATTTTTGCCCGAAAACGGGATGTAATTGGGGACCTTTAGCACCGGTTGGTGGGTGAAACCGGTGCTAAAGGACCTTTAGCACCGGTTTGTGGTTGAAACCGGTGCTAAAGGTGCCCTGTTATATATATCGACACTTAGCGCAGTTCTCCCCCCACCGCTTCAGATCGTCTCCACGCCACCAGGCCGTCGCCGTCTTCGTCGTCGTCCCGTCGCCCTCTCCGCCAGGCCGTCGTCGTCGCCCTCGTCGTTGTCGTCACCGTCGCCGTCTCCGCCATGCCCTCTCCGCCAGGCCATCGCCGTCTCCGCCAAGCCCTCGCCCCTCGCCGTCACCGTAGCCACGCGCCCTCCTCACCGTCGTCGTCGACACGCCCTCGCCCCTCGTCGTCGCCGTAGCCACGCCCTTGCCCCCTTCCCGTCGCCGGCGCGTGCCCCTCGCTGGCGGAAGCCCCTAGGTGAGCCCCTCGCCGGCGCCGGCTACTATAGCTTTTATTTTATTTTATATTAGTATCTTTAGTAGAACTGTTAGCAATTACTATAGTCAGTATATATATATTATAGTATTGTTAGTAGAATTGTTAGTATAATAGGTTAACAAATACTATAGTTAGTATATAGTAGAATTGTTAGTATATATAATAGGTTAGCAAATACTATAGTTAGTATATATATTGTATTGTTAGTATATACATATTAGTTAATAATAGGTTAGTAGAATTGTTAGTATAATGTTGTATTGTTATTATATACATATTAGTTAATAATCTAGCTAGCTAGGTAATTGTTATATATTGTTATTAGTATTGTTATATTAGTATATATATTGTTCGTATATATATTGTTATAAATATTATTAGTATATATATTGTTCTAAATATTATTAGTATATATATTGTTCTAAATATTATTAGTATATATATATATATGAGATGTTCTACAATTTGAGCTATATATCAATAGCTATTAACATGCAAATATTGAGATATTTTTAGTTGTAATTTTATGAGTTTCATTAGTGAGAATGTCGGGCCCGCATCCTCGTTACCGTCGCGCTCCGGGAGTTCTTGACGGGATGCGCAATGTCTGGGACTGGGCTCCGCCGGGATGGCACTAGGAGGTGGTTTCTGGGGTGCGTCGCTTAGCGAGGAATCCGGGTCTTGTCGTCGACCCGGATCTTCTTTGGTGGCGGTCGTGTGGGCCACAGTCGGTGCGGAGGGAGCCGGCCCCCGAGGAGGTTGTACGCCGACGTATCAGGGAGGAGGACGACCACGTCCGTCGCTACATGGCGGCGTTGGACGCTGGGTACTACAGTTTATGACAGGTGCTTCAGGGATCTCACCCTAGCTACGAGTGGGTGATGGTTCCTTCTTTTTGGGTGTCCACCGCCAGCCGGAGCCGACGTTTTTTACTGTTTTAGCTAGTGATATGTTATATATATATATATATGTACTAGCTCTAGTGATCGACATATATATTAGTGTTGCATATATGTGAACTGGATTAGTCGAGATGTAAGCTGGATTATTATTCTAATATTATTGTTGCATGTGAACTTGATTATTTGAGATGTCATTTTCTATATTTTCTTATACTAAATTGTTTTATCTTTTTCTGCATCTCGTCGATATTATTTAAGCTATGGACGACGTGTTCAATAGCGGTAGAGAGCAAGAAGATGATATGTACGAAATTATCGCCGACGCCGATATCGTTCCTCATGATGACGCCGATATCGGTCCTCACGATGACGCCGATATCGATGATGACGGCTCACGATATCTGAACAATTCCTGTGAGGGAATGTTCGACGAAGGAGAAGAACAAGATCTTCAATTAACAACAAAGTCTGCCGAGGTATATATATAAATATAAATATATATATATATATAAGGCCTCTGGTGATCATAAAATTTACAAATAATTGATTTATCACTAATAATTAACAAATATTTCTTCTTCTAGAAACCCGGATCGAGCAAATCTTCTTCAAGCAAAGAAAAACGTGGCCCGGCCAAATTTCCGTGGGATGATGTAAAGTACAACATCGATGGGATCGGTTTGAGTGGCCATCCGAATGCTTCGGAAGCTCACGTGAAGAAATGGATAGCTATATGCGGAGTAACTGTTAGAGATAACATCCCGATTAGCACTCAAGAATGGCATCAGCCAAAGGAAGGTGGAAACAAGAGTTTTGTCAGCGATAGAGCAAAAGAGTATCTTTGGGCTAAACTCTTATCATATTTCACCCTACCAGATTGGGCGACACCAGACTATGTGTTGAAAGTCAAGCTTGCTGCTCTTAAGAAGATGGGAGAACTATTCCGATCTTGGAAGGTAAAGCTATGGTCCAAATACGTCGCTAATAATAAGAAGACTCCAATTTTCATTGGAGCACTAGCGAAGGTAGAAGCACATTGGGACCAATTTGTGGAGAACAACGAATCAGATGAAGCTAAACTTTGGTCGGAAATAAACAAGATTAATGCTGAGAAGCATAAGCTTTTCCATACCATGGGGACAGGTGGCTACAAGTCCGCGTCGCCTAAGTGGGATGCATTTGATAAGAAGCTGATTGCTGCAGGGGTCACTCCAGTCACAATATATTTTCCACCCAGGTGCAGGAGTTGGTTTTTTGGGCATGGGGGAAAGTTGGACCCAAAGACAGGGAAGGTGATTATAAAGGCAAGTCTTAAAGGAGCCGATCAAGAGATACTAAATGCAATTGATGATGATAGGAATGGGATTTTCATCCCCGAGAGAGAGAACGACGAGCTTACACGCGCCCTCAAGAATCCTGAACATCCGGGATGAACGCGAGGCGTAGGCGTTGTTCCATGGTATGAGGGATTTGCGGAGTATAAAGATACTTACAAAAGCCATGCAAGAAAGAAGAAGCTGGAAGCAGACCGTCTTTCAAAGTTGGAAATTGCTATGAAGGATATGCAGGAGCGACTACAGGCGTCACTTAGCCAGCAACTGCAGCCAACTCAAGATCCACCTAAAGCAACTACCATCCCATCTATGACGAAAAGCGGTGTGGGCTCCACAGGGGTCGATGATGGTCACTACCCCGTGGATGATATCACATAGCAGAAACGTTGCGAGCTAATCTTCAAAAGGAACAATATATCCATTAAGGTGGCGGACGGCTTTGCTTTAACGAATCCACCTAGAGCACTGCACCACTGCAATCCGATTCCACCTGTCTATGCTCGTGTCGGCGTGGATGAAGTTGTGACGGAATATCAAGAACTAAACCTTGATTTTCCTGGAGGTGAAGGGCAGCAGACCCTCAGATAAGCCAAACAAAGTGGTATTTATCTATGGAGAAAACAATGGATCATATTTCCAGCCATTATGTCAAGTCCAACGCGTTCGACATCAAGTTCACCACCACCCCCCGAGATGGAGTGCATCCCGACTCCGCAGCACCAGCCGAGTCCTGCACCCCTCCCCGAGATGGAGCGCAGTGCGACTCCGCAACATCAGCCGAGTCCTGCACCATCCATCCCCGAGATGGACCACAGTGGGACTGATCTGCTGCGACGTCAGCCGAGTCCTGCACCATCCATCCCCGTGGAGCGCAGCGCGACTCCGCCGCGTCAGTCGATTCCACCACAACCACCCCACATCGCGAGTCCGCAGCGCCAATCGATCCCACCACCTCCCCCCGTGATGGATAGAAGGCAAACACGACAATCAAAAAGTAATCGACCTCCGCCGCGTCATAGGAGTCCACCGAAGAAGAAACCAAAGAAAGTTAAACCCCAGAAGAGTCCGCCGGTCTTACCCTGGGATAGTAGTGTAGCTGAAAACAAGGCCATAGTGGATGAAGCCGTGGCGAAGCTCTTTGCACCGAAACCTCCCCCGCCACCGAAGGAGAAAATACCCGAGGTAATAGTACAACACTTTTTGAAGATGTTTGAACCCCTTGTTAAGACCGTGTTCTCGGACTACGAACGCTCTATTAACAAGTCATTTCTTCAAAAGGGTTCAAGAAGCAGCCACTTAGGCAGTAAAAAATGCGGGAAAACTGTTGCCCAGCTCGGAGAACAGACAATGCAATCGATAGCCCCGCTCAAGGTGAATACCAAGTAGCAGGAAGAGATAACCGACGAACAAAGAGCATTTGCTAAAGAGGCGGGTCTTACTATTGAGCAATTTTTAAACCTTGATGACTTGTCCGGTGTGCCAGCTCCAAAAAGGAAATATGCAAAAGGGGAGCCTATGGTCACTGAAGAAGAAGAGAAGCTATTATCAACGCAAATGCGCAACTTGCATAAGTGGTACATCACAGAAGCTATACCGTTCGAGATACCCGGCTTCTGGATTCCGATCAGGCGAGATTATTTCGACAATGGAACTGGTGACTTGTGGATTGCAAATGAAGAATTATTTCAGTTATTCCATCAATTGGCACTCGACAAATCTATCGTCAGTTTGTATTCGGTGTAAGTGATTTCTTTCTAGCTCAGCTCGTACGTCATTGATTGTATTATCCTCACTATATATATTCTTTTGTGTGTGGTATTACGCAGAATGAAGATGTACGAAATGAGAAAAGATGGACTCTTTGGCATTGGGTTCATTGACCCAAATATCATACATGAAGTAACAGTAAAACATAATATAGAATTCGTGGAGACCCTTTTGTTTAAAAGTTTGAGGGATCTACATGCAGAAGAACATATACTATTTCCTTACAACTTCAAGTGAGTGTCATTATTTTGTGCTACAAATTATAGTTTTCCTTACTCGATATTGTTATAAAAGTGATACCCACTTACGTGTGCGCAACTATCACTTCATCCTGATAGACATTGAAATGGAAAAAGGAATGGTTACAGTAATGGACTCGCTACGTAAAGATATTAGTGAGTATATAGAAATTAGGAACTCATTCGCCAGGTAATTTTAATCATTATCACACATGTAGGCTTCTTTAGTGTTCACTTTAAGTTTCTGTTATATCAAGTAATTAACTCATTTATTCATTTTCTTTGACGGCAGAGTTTGGGAAAAGTTCGAAAAACTCGAGCGCGGTGAATGGAAGGAGAAGCTGACGTGGCAGTACGATAGATATGTGAGAGAACATTCGATTTAATTATATTTCTAGTTTCAATATACCATTATCATATATATGCTTGATTATTAAATCTGTTTGAATTCTATTTTGTTGTGAAGTGTATGAGGCAGTCATCGGGGATTGAACCTTGTGCTTACATCGTAATGGAGAACATTCGCTATATGACCGAAAAGATTAATCAAAGAACAATGATGGTACGTAAATACTATCTAGACTTTGTTCTTACCATATGTAATATATTCATATATTGATCATCTTCTTTAAATAATAAGATTTGGGAGAAGCGGGATAAACTCGACATAAATGATCGCATGCGAGCACTTCAAGAGGAAATAGCGGGATTTCTTCTTCGTGAAGTCATAAATAAGTCGACCGGAGAATTCCCTTACCATATGTAATAGGAAACTGGTGTGTTGTCCATATGATGTATACTGTATGTATATTCAAATTCCCTTCACTGTTGTGGGCTCGAGGCAAGCAAAGAGGGGCGGTGGTGAGGCACTAGTACTATATATGATGTATATATATGTTGGTGGTACGATAATTCTACTATATATGATGGTTCTACCTAGCTACAAGATATTATACATGTATATATATGCATTGTACATTATGTAATAGCGTAAAATAAACAGTAATCCTAAACCCAAAAGAAAAGAATTAATAAACCCTAAACCCTAAACTATTAAAACCAAAAAGAAAATAATTAAAAAAAACTTAAACCTCTAAACCTTTAGAATCGGTTTGTGTTACAAACCAGTGCTAAAGGTTCCCGAGCCCTCGCGCCCGACCTGCCACCACGTGGCTGGTTGCAGAGCTTTTAGAACCGGTTCGTGAGCAACCGGTTCTAAAGGGGTTCACCCTCTAGCACCGAACCTTTAGCACCGGTTGCCAAAACCGGTTCTAATGTCCTCCCAGAACCGGTTTTAATGACCTGTTTTGCACTAGTATATATATATATATATATATATATATATATATATATAGCTTCACTATATATATATTACCTCGGGGTGAAGAATAAATTATTCTGTACCCTGGATGATGAATAGCTTCACTATATATATATATATACGAGATCATTATTCACACATAACAATGCATACATGTTTGAGACAATGATCATGCTCCCACTCAAATATATCTATCATATACTCATATATTTGTGGTTCAACTTTTATCAAGTTAACGTCTTATTTTTATCTTACATAATAATAATTCTCTCAAAGCTCCCACTCAGAAAATGCCCTTTGCATTTCAAGTTTTTTGGAAGTCTTCAAAGCTCCCACTCAGTTTCATGAAACTGCAGGCCCGCTCAATATTTTGGTCATTACAAAATCACTTGATCAAATCAAGGTTGAGGGTTCCTATCTTGAGGTACTATAGTCCATCCTTTAACGAAATAAAATTTCGTCATGCCTATTGCAATTCACTTTCAAATCCTAAGTTTGTACAAGACGCAATTCCAAGCTATGGCCTAATTGTAGTGTAAATGAAATATTTTATTGATTAAAGCATTCCTACGTTTCCATAGTCAATCATTATTGAATTTTGGTCATAACAGTTTTATGAGTCATATAATGCCTTATGTCCATTACATTATTCTCAATAACTTTCCAGTTTATCGGGAATATGAAATAACTGATTTATTTCACAGGACATGAGCCATCCTACATGTAACTCAATATTATTTCATTTCTCCTCATGTTCTAGGCTACCATCATTCCTTTGCATTTCAAGAAACTTTATTCCTGTTGTTTCATTAAGAAGACTCATGATTATTGTTCTGTACAGAAAGTATTCATGACAACTATAACAACCCAGATTTCATAAAAATTAAAAAAATTGTTTTCGGTGTGAATTGTTTGATTGTCTGATTTGTTTGCGGTGTTTGCATCCCCGATTTATCGATCGGCGATTAATTTTCCCCCTCTTATCTCGTACCGGACGGAGACTGACCCTTGCCACCCTGACACTCGACCTTTGCGACACCGAGTTTCTTCCGATCACCGTCGCGAAAACCTCACGAGACCAGCCGCAGCCAACGGAACAAAAAACCCCGGATATTTTTATAGCGCGCCGGAAAGTGTTCTCAGAACGGTTCTAGTGCGAGGTGAACGTCGCCGGCTCGACGCGCTGATCGCGCAGTTCGAAGTTTTGCCCGAATCGGAGGTCCTGCGGACGCCCGGCGGTCAGAAATGTAAATATCGCGCACGCGAGAGAAAAACCGGGGATGTTTTTGCAAACTACCAGCCACCTGGGATATATAAATACCACCACACTCCTACCCCTTTCTAGGGTTTCCCTAGCCTAAAAATTGCAGCCACCCCCTGTTTTGCCCCAAATCTGCCCAATAGACCCTCAAATCCCGAAACCCTAGCTAGATGCAATCACAGCCGTTGGATCTGACCATCCAACGGTTTAGATCGCTCCTCCCTCCACCTTCTCTCACTCCATGCCCGTGAGCAAGCCACCGCGCCGCCGCCTCTGCCTTCGGCCGACGAGCCGCCCGCCGCCGGCAGGCACCTCCCGGGTGAGGCCGCCGCCCTCCCCTCGTACCCCGTTCCTCCTCTCACCTACGCCGTCTTCACCTGCAGGAGGCCACCACCGGAAGCCTAGGAGACCACCGCCGCCGTCGCGCCAGGGGGATCCTCCTCCAGTCGCGCCATGGCCACGTGTCGTCCAGACCACCGGGTCCTCCCCGCCGCGCGTCGACCCTGCTACGGATCCGGCGACCCAAGCACCGCCGCCGCCCTTCCTCATTGCCCCTCACAGCTGGTGTTCGGCGCAGCCACCGGGAAGCCGCCGCCGCTCGGGAGGGAGCCGACGGGCGCCCCGGTCCAGCTGGCAAGGCCGCCGCCATCCAGTGGGCCGACCTGCCATCCTCGAGGCCCACAAGACGCCCCAAGGCCCATCCGCCAGCCAGTCCAGATCCAGCCCAGTCCGATTTGGGCCGAGGCCCAGGGTGAGAGGCTCGTCCCTCTTTTTTTTCTCTGGCTAGCCCCTGTAAAATTTTCTAAGTCTGGAAAAATTGTGTTGCTGATGCTGTTTTGCGAGAAGTATTGCGATTAAACCGTAGCTCGGATCGCGTTGTGCCCAAAAGGAAAATTGTTTAGAATTGTGTGTACTTCAGTTCATCTTTTGTGAGCATTTTGATTTGAGGCCATCTTAATGTTGTTAATCTCTGTTGAAGTGGGCATCAGGCTGTTAACTGCTACTAATTTATGTTAAGTGTTGCTGTTGTTATTTATTGGAAGTTTGATTGATGATTGTGACACATCCATGAGGCCTATTGCATTGGTTCTTTTTGCATACTGTTAAGCATCATGTCTAATTCCATTATATGTATTGCATTGTCATGTTTGCATTTCTGGTCATAGATATGTTTAGCTCCAAAGTTGCTATCCCACTGTTTTTGACAGCCACCTTTGTTTAGTCTGTCACTTTCCAAGACCATGTTGCTTGCTTAATATCTTTTGATCTGTTATGTCTATGACCTTGATTCTTGTTTGTACCTGGTCACCATCATGTCTAGTTCATGCCCATATATTGCTATTTCATGTTGCTGCACTTTTGCATATAGATTTACCCCTGTTTATGCAGCATAAAAATAATATTTTATGCCCTGTTTTCTTGATTTTCACTAAGTCCTAGACAAGTAATGTTTTATAGCTTTTTGTGTTGCTTATAACTAGTGATCCATGATGCCTATTTGCAAGATTCCTTTTTCCATGCCTTCCCTGCCATGTCTACTTTAGTTGCATATCATTTGTGAGCATGTTTGCATTCATTAACCTATTTATGCATTGCTCTAAAGTGTGCTTCCTGATGTTGGCAGATTGTGTTCCAAACTGTATTGCTTGTATATGTTTAACCGTAACTCCGTTTGGGTGTTCTTTACATGTAACTTGATTAGTTTTTCGTGTACTTTGTGTTTATGCTATTGTTTGATGTTGTTAACCAACCTAAAATATGGTTTAGGACAGAACAATACCAAACACTTAAATTATCGTGGAGCACTTAGTGTTATGCCATGTTTAGGTTGTGCCTCACTTAAATTGACTAGCATAGATAGTTTATCTTATGCTTCACCTCTTGTCCTGTTTGTGTGCTATGCCATGTTTGAGTGAGATGCCATGTTAACAACCTTTGCTCATCTTGTGTATCTAAACAACTTGAACCATCAGAAACGTGCGGTATCGTCGTGTGTGACGAGTACTCCACTTAACCTGTTAGTAACCGCTCTCGACGGTAGGTGTGATGTCTCCTGTTGCCTTCTTGGTGATGCTTGCTCGTGTTTTCTTCGTCGTAATAGATGCTTGCTCGTTGATTGTTTTCCAGGGTTTACCGTCTTGTGTGCTTCCGCGGGTACCTCTCGGAGACGATGCGAGCTTGCATTCACTACACCTTCGGAACCCGACTTATCAACAGGCAAGGACTATACATTACTTATGAACCATTCTATTTGAACCAGCGGTTTGCATGCTAGTCTAGGATAGGTTCGATGTTTGATCCTACCACATGTTTACAGCCTCTTTCAAACCGATACATCCATGTCCCCTCCCAGCAAAACATGTAGTGCCATGTTACTATTGCTCGTTGCTCAGCCCCTGCTTAGTATGCATGCTTCGGATGATACGATGTTACCCAGTTACTCCTTGGTTTGGGATATCACATTATTATATTGTTGTTGATGATATGATTATTATAATGTTGACTATATTCGACGAAGGATGGAAGGTCTAGGTTATCCCGCCCCGACGATTTGTTCCATTTGAGTCACCTAGGACCTGAGTTCCGGGTATTGTGTCTCTTGACGAGCGTGCCTAACCGCGTGTGGGATGCTATGGGGTCCCCTCTTCATACCTACCTAGATTCAAACATTTCTAGTGGTGGCCCAAGCTGATTTACCATTTGAAAACCGTCTGTGTGTCTGTCGGGTCGCTCCTAGCAGATATCCTTTAAAATAACTTGGGCCAGCTGAGACATGGTTTCTCTTGTTGGTCCACACCTAGAAGCTACGGGGCTACCCACATAGTTTGGGTAGCTAACTCGACCTCGTCCAGACGGTGGAGGCAGATTCGAGGGCACGGTCGGCTTTTGAGTTGGATGTCGACTCACCGGGGGCCACCCGGATTTGTTCGTTGTTAGCTAGAGGGACCTGTCGTTTCGGATCTCTCGGGGCTAAATCATAAAATGGATGCTTTCGATGGGTATAAACTAAGAGAGATGGGTGTGCGTGCAGAGCCTTGTAATGGGCAGTTGGTACACCCCATCAGGGTTAAATCTTTTCGAGAAGTCGTTTCCACGGTTATGGACGACTTGAGACCTACTCCTTGTTCATAGACAACAACAACTGAGATAATCTTAATAACTGGATCAATGTGTGTGTGCCTTGACTGCTTCTTCTTCGTCGGGATGCAAAGAAGAGGACAAGGATAGGATAGGTGTTATGCTTGCGTAAGTAGTTGATAGAAAGACTTATTGGAGGCGATTCCTCATCGAATGCTTGGCTTCTTATCTTACTCTCTAGTCCGTTAGCCACTTCATAAATGCTAGTGCGGCAGCAACCTCACCACTTACCCCATCCTTACCATAAACTACTAGTTTTCCTAGAATGACGAGTGATGAAGTCCTTGCTGGGTTAGTTGATCACTACAGTTGAATGCTGAGTACTTCTGTACTCATGATACTACCCCCAGACTCTTTTCAGGGTTCTTGATCGACAACAGGTATGGTGATAGACGTTTCACGTGGAGACTCGACGACGACTAGTTAGGCGGATCCCGGCAGAGGGCATGGACCCCTGTGGTTATGGGAATCGATGATTTTCTCTTTGCCACTAGGAAATTGATTGTAGTCTGTAATCAAACATGTATCTTCCGCTGATGTAATGTATTAAGGCAATTGTATGCCGATTGTATGAGATGTTGTATCCTTGTAGATGTAATGTTGTGATATCATGTTGGAAATCTTGGGCATATGGCATTGTCATAGGTCGCGGTGGGACCGATATGTGCTTCGTCTTCGGATCTGGATGGAAACATCTAGATCTGGAACAGTACCGCATATAGGGCCTTACAACTTGGTATCAGAGCCTTACCGACCGTAGGATCCCTTTTTTGGCCGAAGTTGAGTCTAGACAAAAACTATTTTGTAGTTACTAAGTTAGCTATCGGAGAGTAGGAATCTTTTTACTCCATACCCTTGCTCTGGTCAGGACAAGTCACGTAAGTGTTTTTAACTCTCGACTTGTCCCCTTCAAAATCTAGGATCTCGAGAGTGTGGAGTATCGGAACCGTTACAATGCCTTGCTTGCAGCGTATTGTCTCGATTCCGTTCTCAGGTTTGGGAAATCTTGTAGTACCTTTAGCTTCTCCGATTCCAGATAACATCTTGGTCGTCTGTTGACCCCATTCCTCTTGTCTAGTATCCTCACGATTAGAGTGAGAATGCTTCTTTTGAACATCGCTTCGATTGTTGTTCTTCCTTTTGACACCTGATGGTTTCGTTTTTCGACGTTGCCGTCTCTCTACAGAAAGTTTCTCGATGAAAATTCGACGTCGACATGGAGCAGAGTCCCTTGTTGGTGGTGTTGAAGATCGTCGACTCTTTTCTCTCCCCCTCTCCCCCGGATCGTCCAGGATCTCGGGACGAGATCCCTTGTTGGTGGTGTTGTATTGTAACAGCCCAGATTTCATAAAAATTAAAAAAATCGGTGTGAATTGTTTGATTGTCTGATTTGTTTGCGGTGTTTGCATCCATGATTTATCGATCGGCGATTATTTTCCCCCCTCTTATCTCGTACCGGACGGAGACTGACCCTTGCCACCCTGACAATCGACCTTTGCGACACCGGGTTTCATCCGATCACCATCGCGAAAACCGCACGAGACCAGCCGCAGGCAACGGAATGAAAACCCCCGTTTAATAAGTAAACGAGATATTTTTATAGCGCACCGGAAAGTGTTCTCGAAACGGTTCCAGCGCGAGGTGAACGTCGCCGGCTCGACACGCAGTTTGAAGTTTTACCCGAATCGGAGGTCCTGCGGACGCCCGGCGGTCAAAAACATAAACACCGCGCACGCGAGAGAAAAACCGGGGATGTTTATGAAAACTGCCAGCCACCTGGGCTATATAAAGACCACCACACTCCCACCCCTTTCTAGGGTTTCCCTAGCATAAAAATTGCAGCCACCCCCTGTTTTGCCCCAAATCTGCCCAATAGACCCTTAAATCCCGAAACCCTAGCCAGATGCAATCTCAGCCGTTGGATCTGACCATCCAACGGTTCAGATCGCTCCTCTCTCCACCTTCTCTCTCTCCATGCCCGTGAGCAAGCCACCGCGCCGCCGCCTCTGCCTCCGGCCGACAAGCCGCCTGCCACCAGGAGCCACCTCGCCGTTGAGGCCGTCGTCCTCCCCTCATCCCTCGTTCCTCCTCTCACCCGCGCCGTCTTCACCTGCAGGAGGCCGCCGCCGGCAGCCGAGGAGACCACCGCCGCCGTCGCGCCATGGGGATCCTCCTCCAGTCGCGCCATGGCCACGGGCCGTCCAGGCCGCCGCGTCCTCCTCGCAGCGCGCCGCGCGCCGCCCCCTGCTACGGATCCGACGACCCAATCATCGCCGCCACCCTTCCTCCTCGCCCATCGCCGCCGGTGGCCAGCGTAGCCACCGGGCAGCCGCCGCCGCTCGGGAGGGAGCCGACAGCCGCCCCGGTCTAGCCGGCCAGGCAGCCGTCGTCCAGTGGGACGGCCTGCCATCCCCGAGGCCCACCAGGCGCCCCAAGGCCCAGTCGCCAGCCAGTCCAGATCCAGCCCAGGCCGATTTGGGCCGAGTCCAAGGGTGAGAGGCCCGTCCCTCTTTGTTTTTCTCTGGCTAGCCCCTGTAAAATTTTCTAAGTCTGAAAAAATGGTGTTGCTGATGTTGTTTTGCGAGTAGTATTGTGATTACCCCATAGCTCGGATCGCGTTGCGCCCAAAAGGAAAATTGTTTAGAATTGTGTGTACTTCAATTAATCTTTTGTGAGCATTTTGATTTGAGGCCATCTTGATGTTGTTAATCTCTGTTGAAGTGGGAATCAGGCTGTTAACTGCTACTAATTTCTGTTAAGTGATGTTGTTGTTATTTTATTGCAAGTTTGATTGATGATTGTGACACATCCATGAGGCCTATTACATTGATTATTTTTGCATACTGTGAAGCATCATGTCTACTTCCATTATATGTATTGCATTGTCATGTTTGCATTTTTGGTCATAGATATGTTTAGCTCCAAAGTTGCTATCCCACTGTTTTTGACAGCCACCTTTGTTTAGTCTGTAACTTTCCAATGCCATGTTGCTTGCTTAATATCTTTTGATCTGTTATGCCTATGACCTTGATTCTTCTTTGTACCTGGTCACCATCATATCTAGTTCATGCCCATATATTGCTATGTCATGTTGCTGCACTTTTTCATATAGATTTACCCCTGTTTATACAGCTTAAAAATAATAGTTTATGCCCTGTTTTATTGATTTTTACTAAGTCCTAGACCAATAATGTTTTATAGCTTTTTGTGTTACTTATAACTAGTGATCCATGATGTCTATTTGCATGATTCCTTTTGCCATGCCTTCCCTGCCATGTTTACATTAGTTGCATATCATTTGTGAGCATGTTTGCATTCATTAACCTGTTTACGCATTGCTCTAAAGTGTGCTTCCTGATGTTGGCAGATTGTGTTCCAAACTTGTATTGCTTGTATCTTTTTAACTGTAACTCCGTTTGGGGTGTTCTTTACATGTAACTTGATTAGTTTTTCGTGTACTTTGTATTTATGCTATTTTTTGATGTTGTTAACCAACCTAAAATATGGTTTAGTACAGAACAGTACCAAACACTTAAATTATCGTGGAGCACTTAGTGTTATGCCATGTTTAGGTTGTGCCTCACTTAAATTGACTAGCATAGATAGTTTATCTTATGCTTCACCTCCTGTCATGTTTGTGTGCTATGCCATGCTTGAGTGAGATGCCATGTTAACAACCTTTGCTCATCTTGTGTAGCTAAACAACTTGAACCATCGTAAACGTGCGGTATCGTCGTGTGTGACGAGTACTCCACTTAACCTATTAGTAACCGCTCTCGACAGTAGGTGCGATGTCTCGTGTTGCCTTCTTGTTGATGCTTTCTCGTGTTTGCTTTGTCATAATAGATGCTTGCTTTTTGATTGCTTTCCAGTGTTTACCGTCTTGTGTGCTTCCGCGGGTAACTCTCGGAGACGACGCGAGCTTGCATTCACTACACCTTCGGAACCCGACTTATCAACATGCAAGGACTATACATTATTTATGATCCTCTCTATTTAAACCAGCGGTTTGCATGCTAGTCTAGGATAGGTTCGATGTTTGATCCTACCACATGTTTACAGCCTCTTTCAAACCGATACAGCCAATACCCCTCCCAGCAAACCATGTAGTGCTATGTTACTATTGCTCGTTGCTCAGCCCCTGCTTAGTATGCATGCTTAGGATGCTACGATGTTACCTAGTTACTCCTTGGTTTGGGATATCACATTATTATATTGTTGTTGATGATATGATTATTATAATGTTGACTATATTCGACGGAGGATGGAAGGTCTAGGATATCCCGCCCTGATGATTTGTTCCATTCGAGTCACCTAGGACCCAAGTTCCGGGTATTGTGTCTCTTGACGAGCGTGCCTAACCGCGTGTGGGATGCTATGGGGTCCCCTCTTCTTACCTACCTAGCTTCAGACATTTCTAGTGGTGGCCCAAGCCGATTTACCATTTGAAAACCGTGTTTGTGTCTGTCGGTCGCTCCTAGAAGATATCCTTTAAAATAACTTGGGCCAGCTGAGACATGGTTTCTCTTGTTAGTCCACACCTGGAAGCTAGGGGGCTACCCACATAGTTTGGGTAGCTAACCCGACCTCATCCAGACGGAGGCCGATTCGAGAGCGCGACCGGCTTTTGAGTTGGATGTCGACTCACCGGGGGCCACCCGGATTTGTTCGTTGTTAGCTAGAGGGACCTTTCGTTTCGGATCTCTCGGGACTAAATCATAAAATGGCTGACTGTGATGGGTAGAAACTGAGAGCGATGGGCGTGCGTGCAGATCCTTGTAATGGGCCGTTGGTACACCCCAGCAGGGTTAAATCTTTTTGAGAAGCCGTGTCCACGGTTATGGACGACTTGAGACCTACTCCTTGTTCTTAGACAACAACTGAGATAATCTTAATAACTGGATCAACGTGTGTTTGCCTTGACTGCTTCTTCTTCGTCGGGATGCAAAGAAGAGGACAAGGATAGGATAGGTGTTATGCTTGAGTAAGTAGTTGTTAGCAAGACTTATTGGAGGCGATTCCACATCGAATGCTTGGCTTCTTATCTTACTCTCTAGTCTGTTAGCCACTTCATAAATGCTAGTGCGGCAGCAACCTCACCACTTACCCAGCCTTACCGTAAACTACTAGTTGTCCTAGAATGATGAGTGATGAAGTCTTTTCTAGGTCAGTCGACCACTACAGTTGGATGCTGAGTACTTCTGTACTCATGATACTACCCCCAAACTTTTTTCAGGGTTCTTGATCGACAACAGGTATGGTGATCGACGTTTCACGTGGAGACTCGACGACGACTAACTAGGCGGATCCTGGCGAAGGGCCTGGACCCGTGTGGTTATGGGAATCAATGATTTTCTCTTTGCCACTAGGCAATTGATTGTAGTCTGTACTCAGACATGTATCTTCCACTGATGTAATGTATTAAGGAAATTGTATCTCGATTGTATGAGATGTTGTATCCTTGTAGCTGTAATGTTGTGATATCATGTTGGAAATCCGAGGCATATGGCATTGTCATATGTCGCGGTGGGACCAATATGTGCTTCGTCCCCAGATCTGGATGGAAACATCTAGATCTGGAACAGTACCGCATATCGGGCCTTACAACAACCTACTAAATTCAACAAAGGCTTGAACTCATATACCATGATTATCATCCATGGCATATTCCCTCCTTTTACAGTGTTTTTACAGCGGAACATGCTTCCATTGCAATACTCTGATATTATGAAGGCAAGGTTTACTACCCTGGTCAAAGTTTTCACTATCTCCCATTGGTTCCGTGTAGAGAAACTTCTTCTCACACTGCCAATCAAGCAAGACAAGTTTTGCTATTCGGGGAGAATGTGTAATTTAAATTGCTTGTAATTTTAATACAAATAAATTCTTTCTTTAGAAACTTCCTAACACCATCATTTATGGAGCTATCTTGTCTCATTAGATTCGGGATGGTTTCCTAATTCATGAAGTGGATGTTTTAACTTAATGAATTAAACAACCTTGTTCGATAATAATTTTAGTGCAAGGGTAAAGAACAATTAGACCATACTACAGTTTAGTATGACTGCAAGTGGTTTAAGTAGTCTAGCACTTTAAACTTCCATCGTAATTTGTGGTACAATTTCCACAAGTTTCCCGTTATGTCAATATTAATTCTTATCACTTAGATCATAGCGTAGTGATTTGTATCCTTGTATTCTACTTCACACTGTGATTCCTGAATATCAATTTTATGATCTCAATTGAATACAATGTTCAATTAATCATATGAAGTATTTAATGATAACACACGTGCCCATTTAGTACATCATTTATGTATAATGATTGGCACAAGTTCTACTTGCTAGAACTGTGTCATGGTCATGTTTAATGCAGAGGTTCATAGATCATGTATCTAATCCATCACATGCAATCAAGTTATAACTTTCATCCGATAATGCACAAGTTAATAGATCATATATTTAATGACTTCATCAGTTATGAAATCACCTTATGCAATTAAATCTAGTCATGACTTTTGACTTGTTTTATTCAAGAAAACATTTATCATTAAACATTGAATATCACTTAACAATAATAGCAGTATTATAAATGCTTTCTATCATAATATAAATCAAGACGTAATCAAAGTATAAACACACTTTATTCATTTAACCAGAACAACTGACTTGTCTCATTACATGAATAACTTTGTCTCGCGAGATGCAAGACACTCAACTATGTGTTCATACTATAACAATTACATAAGATTTATCTAATACTCTAGGTATCTCCTATGATAGATATCTTGGTAGAATCCATGCTGGCCATCAACTGTCTTGGTTGCCATCAATCCTTGATTCCACCTCTTCCCGTCCATGCAATGGCATGTCCTGTTTTCATAAAACAGAATAAGTATCAGATACTCATTAACTGCAGGTGTTGTATAAAGGGAACAAACATTTATAAACTATATCAAGTATATACCTTCTCCATCGACAACTTCTCCTTCAATGGGTTCAACCTCCAGATACTGAAGTCTATCCATGAAGTCAGAGAACTCGAGGCTTTCACCTCTGTCGACATAGCCATGGACATGGTCTGTATAGCTCGGTGGAAGCGAGTGCAACACCGTGTATATCACAGAATCATCTGTGGTCCAATAGTCAAAGTCATCTATGAGGCTCAGATGTATCTCATGCATCTTGGCCAGGTGTGCTTTCAGACAAGAGCCCTCTCCCATCTTTGTAGAAAGAAACTCAATTTCTAACTCAAATTTGGCAACTCTGAACTGATGAAAGTACAATGAATTCAGTTGGTCTATCATGTCATACGTGTCCAAATCCGCATATTGGTGACATAAGATTTGCGGGATGGACGTTTCTATGAAACTTTTAGATATGGCGGATGTCCTTTGACGATTCTGATAATCAGTCGCTTCTCGTTCATCCATGTCATTTGCTGGAGGATTTCCCACATGCTCTTTTATTACGAACGAAAGGTTTGCTCTCTTGAGCACAGCCCTAAGGTGTAAGTACCAACTAATGAAATTTGACCCATCCTTTCTAAATCTTTCACCATGTAGGAAAGTAATCAATTCATGATATTGAGACATTTCCATTTTCTACAAACATAATTGCAAGGAAGACAATTAAGAGTAGTTCACAACAATGAGTTCATATAATCACATTATAAATGAGCTCGCACTAAAACAATCATCCCTAAGAAGTTTTAGTGATTGCATGATCCAGATTCACTGTCCGCCCTCGAATATCACACGACTGACGGATCAGTTTCAAAGGTAGACAACAACTTGTGCAATCACATTAGGTATGTGACTCATGCTCGATCTTTCGATCTCTAGTATTTCGAGGCCATATCTACATATGCTAGGCTTGCTGAAACGGTGAGGATAGTTCTCTCGATTCTCGTTGGTTACCCCAAGTGGAAGGTGAGATGTAGCGTAGCAGCAAATTTCCCTCGGTGAAGATACCAAGGTTATCGAACCAGTAGGACTCCAAGAGATACAAGAAGGTGACAACGGCGCCAGAAATTAGGCGGTTGACGTGGACCTGCACACAGAAGAAAATAACTTTGCTCCCAACGAGTATAGAGGAGTTGTCAATTCCTCCAGCCTTGCTGTTTACAAAGGATCAATGCAAGAGATAATAATAGTGGCAACTGAAAGTAAAGACTGAAAGTAAATTGAGGGTGTGAACAATAATATGAAGATGGACCGGGGTACCGTGATTTTCACTAGTGATGTCTCTCTCCCAAAAGACGATAAAAGTGCTAGCGAGGTAAACAAATCACAGCTGGGCAATTGATAGGATTATGAAGGCACCGCAATGCTAACTATGCTGCAAAGAAAGGAAGGGCTCAAAAGCAATGGGCAGTACGCCAAGGTAAGTAGACCGAAATCCAACAACATCTACTACGAATCATCCACCTTGAGATATCTATCCAGAACATCTCGCTGGTATTAAGTTGTGAATCCCACCCAAAGTGTAAACTCAAAGCAACAGACAACTGCATTAAAAGAACTTTGCGTAAAGTAATCAATCCTTGCACCCGCAGGTACAAGAACCGTTGTTTTATCCCTGGTGGAAACAGCACATCCCCTAGTCTCATGTTTCTGTCACTCAAGCTAGACATCAAGGGGTTGAACCCACAATCAAGCATAACGCTCACTCTTGGAGTTGCAACAAATCACTTGGCCAAAGTAAAATACGGCAACGGAGAACATGCAAGAATTTAATCAAGAACAAAATATAAAAGAGAAGAACCAAATATATTACTCATCATAATCTGAACATAATCTCATAATCCATCAGATCCCAACAAACTCAGCATAGCAACGACAGAAATTACAAAAGTGCCTCGATCATGTGAGGCAGATCACGAGGTCCCGAAAGTGGAAGCACAAAGAGGGGAGAGGTACATCACATAGCTACTGGTCACGGACCCATGGTCCAAGGGAGACTACTCACGCTACATACGGGAGGCGTCCATGGCTATGGATGGTCTCCCGGAGGGGGTTCCTCCTCCCGGCAGGGTGCCGGGGTAGCTTCTCCAGGCAGCCCCGATCTTGAAACGATGGCGGCGGCAGTACAGAGGCGAGTTCATGGAAAAGAGATCTATATTAGGGGTTTCCACCCCGAGGGCTAAATATAGGCGGAGGGGGGTGTCGAGGGGACCCACAGGGCAGCCAGGAGGCTCCCTGGCGCGGCCTAGGGTCGGGCCGTGCCAGGGACCCTTCTAGAGTCCCTATAGTGGCCCCCTCCGCTGCCTTGGTGATTCCGGAAGCTTCCGGGTCGCTGATTTTTTATCTGATTTTTCCGGATTTTTTGGAGCACTTTTAATGGCCGGAAAACCTGAAATACAAAAACAACAGAAAACAGCAACTGGCTTCTGGGTGCACTGGGTTAATAGATTAGTCCAAATATTCTCAAAAGTGTATGAAAGTTCAAGAAAAACATGGAAAAGTCACACAAAACATGCATGGAGCAAGCAGAAATTATAGATACGTTTGTGACGTATCAACATCCCCAAGCTTAATTCTTGCTCGTCCTCGAGTAGGTAAATGATAACAAGCATAATTTCTGTGGTGACATACCACACAACCAGATAAGGACTTTTAAGTAAAGCAATCAAAGCATGCAATTCAATTCAAGTCTTAACAAGCAAGAGTCTATATTAGAATTGACACAAGCAACAAAAGAACAAAAGGTGCAAGACCTCTCGCTGTCCGTGACTCAAATGTCTCCAGATGGTGTTTGCGTGCAAGCAGGGGACTGGGAAAATTGAGAACAACTATCTACTAAAGTTTCACACTTGGTCTCCTTTGGATTCTTATCTTGACTCGTCCCTAGATCACTAGCCAGGTACAAGTCAAACTGATCCACTCCCTTTCGATATTTTGAGCACTCATGCAATGGATGAGCGTGAGCAAGAAAGTTGACACCTAAAAGGCGAAATAGAAAGAAGGTGGAGGAGGAAGACAAAAAGGTGTGAAACGTTCACATCAATGAGGACAATCATAGGCGAGAGAAGCCCATATGATAGATATGATGTGAGGAGTAGGGATTGCCATGCAACGGATGCACATGTGATCTAAAATCTCTCCAAGGGAACTAGTGGGGGTGCATCTAACTTGCTTGCTCAAGAAGACCTAGAGCTCGTTTGAGGAGGCTCATCATTGGAATATACAAGCCCAGTTCTATAGTGTGAAGGTCCCCACATAGCTATATGCATGATGATGATCTCTATGGAGTAAAAGGGATAGAGGATGAAGTACTAGTGTGGATCTCTCAAAAGGAATAGTAGTGTGCCCCCTTCTCTCTTTTTATTTCTTTTTCTCTTCTTTTTTTATTTTTTTGTATTTTTTGGTGGCCTCAATGGCTCTTTCTATTTAACTCTCATTTTTCCTCTTTGGGATCTTTTGATTTTTTCCTCTTTGGGATCTTTTCCTCACTTTAGGGGCAACACTCTATATTTTACAAGAATATAGGAGATCTTTCACACTTTACAAAGGTACTCACATAAAGAAGATATAACTATCATGACGCAAATGTATGATTCTGCCAGGATAGCAGGATATGCAATGATACTAGCGCGTCATGTAGAAATGATTAGGGCAAGTCCTAACTAGCATGCGGCTCATCGATCAAGCAAGTAGCATGTATGACATGAGGATCAAGTCATGAGAAGGTGGATGTTGCAAGGCAATGTATCTCGGAAAGGCTATGGAAATGCCTTGTAGGTAGGTATGGTGGCTGTTTTGAGGAAAGATATAAGGAGGTTTATGATGACAGAGCGTATCGTGCCAAGGGTTTGGATGCACCAGCGAAGTATGCGCCAACTCTCAAGGTGAGAAAGGGCAATGCACGGTACCGAAGAGGCTAGAAAAAGTATAGGTGGGTGGAAGTGTCAACTTTCGAATACTCACATTAGTCCGAAGAACTCATGCACTTATTATCGGTAACTCTTAATCTAATTAGGAGGTTCACAAAGAGACAAGTACCCTGAGGAGGAGTGTATGGGGGTTTGGTTATCCTTGCGCATCCTCGACTCATGGTACATGAGTGTACTCTAATATTCGAACCCTCCAGAGGTTAGTGGTCCATCTAGTAGCTAGAGTTCTCAACAGGGGTTTTTGGTTTTCGAAAAACACACGGGTTGCCCAAAATACGACATCTATAACTAACAGGCTCGAGCTCTTGACACCAAAAGTTCAAACATTACTCTAGTCAATACCTCAAAACTATTGCAAGTTACTACTACAAAGAGAATAGCAACTTCAACAACCTACTTCTAGTCAAGACACAAAACTCAGTGCAACAGCCAAACTCTCTAACAAGATAAAACATGCAACCTATAGAAAGTTCAACCTAAAACAAAAGAAAAGCTCTAGAAAAACTAAAGCACTACAACTAAACAGAGCAGCAGCTAAGAAAAGAAAAAGAACAACTCACAGCTAAAAGAATAAGCATGCAAATCCTATGAGAAGTTCTAGTTCAAGCGGAGCGTGTATCTATCCAACACAAAAGAGTAAGATGGGGTCTAACTTGTTACTACAGCAAACAAAGCAAAAGAAAACTAAAAATAAAACCTAAGAGCGAGACGCTCCAAGAATAGCACATAACGCATGAAGTGATAAAAATATAGTGCAACGAGGGACGAACTGATAATTGTTGATGAAGAAGGGGATGCACGGGGGCATCCCCAAGCTTAGACGCTTGAGTCCCCTTGAATATTTATTGGGGGTGCACATGGGCATCCCCAAGCTTGAGCGTTTGACACTCCCGGATCTTCTTTCACCATCTTCCATCGCACACTTGAAAACTCCCTTCATACATAACCTATTGTAGACTGATTAGAGAGGTTAGTACCCTATTAAAATAATTTTTCCCTTACTGGAAATAAAGATAATCTTGAAGAGCTACTGTTTCTCAAGATTGCCAAAAAAAATTTGAAAATAAAAAGTAAGCTTAAGGTTTGCAAAAGTCAAGAGAGACAAAACGTGGCAGAATCTGTGAAAAACAGAACAACAGGTAGTAAAGAATTTTTTAGGGATACTTCTGCAACTCAAATCAAAAATCTCAGAACATACGAAAGTTTCGTAATTGTATATAGCACGCTGTGTAAAACTTTCAGCTCAAAAAGATGAACTGGGATTTTTTTCTGATTTTTCTAATCACGAGGACAGAATCTGTTTTCTGGACAGCATGTCACAGCTTTCACTTCCCTTGTCGTATGAGGCTATAAAAGGCACAAAGCTTGAAAAGTAAAGATACAATGATGTTAATACAGTATTAACAATCATCAAGACCACTAAGAACAGAAGAAAAGCAAAAAGAAAAACCTAAATTCGTTGCGGGCTGCCTCCCGAAAGCGCTTCTTTAGAGCCATTAGCTAGGCTTAGAGCAGAAGATCAAGTCTTTTCAAGAAAATAACTATCCCGTGTGACGGACTCAAAAGGTAACTTAATATTTTTCCTAGGGAAGTGTTCCATCCCTTTCTTGAGAGGGAATTGGAATTTGATATTCCCCTTTTTCATGTCAATAACAACACCAACTGTGCGAAGAATAGGACGTCCCAAAATAATTGGACAAGAAGGTTCACACTCAATGTCCATAATAGTGAAATCAACGGGAACATAATTGTTATTGACAATGATAAGAACATCGTTGATCTTCCCCAAAGGTTTCTATACGGAAGAATCAACAAGACGAAGACAAAAAGAACAGGGATCAAAAGGTTTCAATTCAATCATATCATACATTCTTTTGGGCATAACAGAGGTACTTGCTCCAACATCACAAAGAGCATAACAAGAGAAGTTATTCAATTTGATTTTTATCATAGGATCCCAACCATCTTCTAGCTTCCTAGGTATGGAGGCTTATAGTCTAAGCTTCTCCTCCGTAACTTTGATTAGAGCATTGGTGATATGCTCTGTGAAGGCAAGATTAAGTGTGCTAGTGTGGGGGTCTCTAGACATCTTGTGTAGGAAACCAACAACTTCAGGTAAAGTGCAGTTGTCAAAGTCTAGGTCACTACTATCTATCAAGGAGGCAGTGATATCATTTAGGCTCACTTGTTTGAAAGCATCTATGTTCATAGAGGTTTCTTCATCTATGGTTGAGGTGGTAGCATCACCATTGATAGGTCCAGTGGGACTAGGGGTGTGATGGGTGCTAACAATTTGGACATCCTCAACTACTTGGATAGTGGCTACAGTATGGTGTGTAGGAAGGCTCTTAATTCTATATTCTTCCTCCTTTTCTCTAGCCCCATCTCTCTTTATGTTTAGCCATCATCCTAATGTTTTCATTAATTTGTAATTGGATAGCATTCATAGGAGTGACCTTCCTCTCCTCACGGGGAGAAGTTCTAATTTTAAGCAATTCTACTTCGTGGGCTGAATTGTCTACCTTCGACGAGAGGGTATCTAATTTATCTAATTTCTCTTCCACACTCTTGTTGAAGGCTTTTTGGGTAGTGATAAAGTCTTTGAGCAAGGTCTCTAGTTCAAAGGTGGAGTTTTTGGTGCTAGGATAAGTGTTGTTGTTCCCATAGTTGTTGGATGGGAAAGGCCTAGGATTGTTGCTACCAAAACTACTCCTATAAGCATTATTGTTGAAGTTGTTTCTAGAGATAAAGTTCACATCTACTTGTCCTTGAGCAACCAAAGAATTTAAAGGAACATCCTGAGGATCAATAGGAGCTTGCTTGGTAAGTAGAGACATGATAAGGTCAACCTTTTCATTTAGAGAGGAGATATCCTTGACAGAATTTAACTTCTTACCAGTTGGAGATCTTTTGGTGTGCCACTGAGAGTAGTTCATTATCATCTCATCAAGTAGCTTTGTGGCAGCACCAAGTGTGGTTGACATAAAAGTTCCTCCCGTGGACGAATCTAACAGGTTCCGCGAGGTAAAGTTCAAGCCTGCATAAAAAGTCTGGATAACCATCCAGGTAGTCGGTCCATGTGTGGGGCAGTTCTTGACAAGCGTCTTCATACGTTCCCATGCCTGGGCAACGTGTTCATTATCCAATTGCCTGAAATTCATAATGTTACTCCTCAATTGAATAATTTTAGCAGGGGGATAGTACTTCCCTATAAAAGAATCTTTGCATTTACTCCAAGAATCGATACTGTTCTTGGGTAAGGATTGCAGCCAGATTTTAGATTCATCCCTCAAGGAGAAAGGAAAAAAGCTTAAGCTTAACAATTTCACCATCTACTTCTTTGTACTTTTGCATATCACAAAGCTCAATAAAATTATTTAAATGCAAAGCAGCAGCATCTCTAGCACCAGAGAATTGTTCTTTCATAACAAGATTAAGCAGAGCAAGTTTAATTTCATAAGAAGGTGTTGAAGTAGCAGGTGGAGAAATAGGAGTGTAGATAAAGTCACTGTTGTTGTGACTAGTGAAGTCCTACAACTTGGTGTTTTCATTGGAACCCATAGTAGCAGCAGGTATTTTTGGTATTTTTGTTAAGGGACACAAAAGTAAAAACTGAAAGGTAAACTAACAATACTAAAAATCAAAGATAAAAGATAGTGTGCAACTCCCCTATCTTGTAGACTGGAGTCCCCAGCAACGGCGCCAGAAATTAGCTTGATACGGTGAGGATAGTTTTCTCACTTCTCGTTGGTTACCCCAAGTGGAAGGTGAGATGTAGCGTAGCAGCAAATTTCCCTCGGTGAAGATACCAAGGTTATCGAACCAGTAGGACTCCAAGAGATACAAGAAGGTGACAACGGCGCCAGAAATTAGGCGGTTGACGTGGACCTGCACATAGAAACAAATAACTTTGCTCCCAACGAGTACAGAGGAATTCTCAATTCCTCCGTCCTTGCTATTTACAAAGGATCAACGCAAGAGATAATAATAGTGGCAACTGAAAGTAAAGACTGAAAGTAAATTGAGGGTGTGAACAATAATATGAAGATGGACCGGGGTCCCGTGATTTTCATTAGTGATGTCTCTCTCCCAAAAGACGATAAAAGTGCTACCGAGGTAATCAAATCACAGCTGGGCAATTGACAGGATTATGAAGGCACTGCAATGCTAACCATGCTGCAAAGAAAGGAAGGGCTCAAAAGCAATGGGCAGTACGCCAAGGTAAGTAGACCGAAATCCAACTGCATCTACTATGAATCATCCACCTTGAGATATCTATCCAGAACATCTCGCTGGTATTAAGTTGCGGATCCCACCCAAAGTGTGAACTCAAAGTAACAGACAACTGCATTAAAAGAACTTTGCGTAAAGTAAACAATCCTTGCACCCGCGGGTACAAGCACCATTGTTTTATCCCTGGTGGCAACAGCACATCCCCTAGTCTCATGTTTCTGTCACTCAAGCTAGACATCAAGGGGCTGAACCCACAACCAAGCATAACGCTCCCTCTTGGAGTTGCAACAAATCACTTGGCTAAAGTAAAATACGGCAACGGAGAACATGCAAGAATTTACTCAAGAACAAAATATAAAAGAGAAGAACCAAATATATTACTCATCACAATCTGAACATAATCTCATAATCCATCAGATCCCAATAAACTCAGCATATCAACGGCAGAAATTACAAAAGTGCCTCGATCATGTGAGGCAGCTCACGAGGTCTCGAAAGTGGAAGCACAAAGAGGGGAGAGGTACATCACATAGCTACTGGTCACGGACCCATGGTCCAAGGGGGACTACTAACAGTACATACGGGAGGCGTCCATGGCTATGGATGGTCTCCCGGAGGGGGTTCCTCCTCCCGGGAGGGTGTCGGGGCAGCTTCTCCAGGCAGCCCCGATCTTGAAACGGCGGCGGCGGCGGTACAGAGGCAAGTTAGCGGAAAAGAGATCTATATTAGGGGTTTCCACCCCGAGGGCTAAATATAGGTGGATGGGGGTGTCGAGGGGACCCACAGGGCAGCCAGGAGGCTCCCTGGCGCGGCCTAGGCTGGGGCCGCGCCAGGGACCCTTCTGGAGTCCCTGTGGTGGCCCCCCCTCCGTTGCCTTGGTGATTCCGGAAGCTTCCGGGTCGCTGATTTTTTATCTGATTTTTCCGGATTTTTTGGAGCACTTTTAATGGCCAGAAAACCTGAAATACAAAAATAGTAGAAAACAACAACTAGCAGTTGGGTGCACTGGGTTAATAGATTAGTCCAAATATGCTCAAAAGTGTATGAAAGTTCAAGCAAAACATGGCAAAGTCACACAAAACATCCATGGAGCAAGCAGAAATTATAGATACGTTTGGGACGTATCACTCGCCAAATTGACCTGAGTGTTATATGTTGCTCAGCAAGGCCATATCTGCATATGCTAGGATTTCCGAACCCAACCTCATGCGAACGCCATTTAATATGTGTGACACCCGATATGTAAGGAATGTCGGTCATATGGGAGAACCTTCCAGGTGGTGCACACTTTGGTAGAATACTTGTGTTTGGTATTTGTTAAGGGATCATCTTATCACATGCTACCGTCGTGTATCCTATACTAGCAAGTTTTAATATGTTTGTCCAAGGTGTCACTAAGTCTACAGTGACTCCATTTGAGTTTGCTTTGTCATGATGACGTTTACTACTTTCTAGTAACACATAGCAAAGCTATCACTACATCGCAATCAAACAAACGATAGCTCCCACTTAGCAATACAAGTTTAGACGCCTCTAATTGTATATTGCATGTTTTACGTGGCTACTAGGGCTTTAATAGTTAAAAAAAATTAATCTATGAGTCAACCACAACGCTGACTAAACGATTGTCTCTATTACACCCCGTACGGGGCCCTCCGTTGCAAATGCCACATCCGCTAAAGTAGAGAGACAGACACCCCCAGAGCCACTTTATACGGTACAAGCCGCATGTCAAGCGTGGAACCAGTCTCGCGTAAGAGTACACGTAAGGTCGGCCGGGGGCCGCTTCATCAAACGATGCCGCATATGTGAACAAGTACACGTGGGAGGGTAACAATCATACAATCAATGCCCACATCCCCGATGTGTTCTATCCGTACAGTAATACTAAGCATAGACCTAGCTCATGATACCTCTGTTGGGGTTCGCAGCGTAAAACACAAACTTTTCCTAACTAGCGTTTCCCATAACCCAAGATCTAGCTAGCCGTATTCCCGTAATGGAAAAGAGTGTGGAATAATATATCTCGAGGTGTAGTCCGTTGCGCGGGAAACGTTCCCGCAAACATGGTTGATGTAGTCGAACGAAGTTCACAGCTCCCTGGCTGTGTTAGCGCCCGGATGAGTGTAGTGCCACACGTGTAGCACCTCGTAGTACTCGCACACGTACGAGACTCGATGACGACCTCCGTTCTCTGATCCAGCGAAGGTGGAGAAAGTAGACCTCCGGTACTGGAGTTTCAACAGCACGACAACATGCGTATAATGGAGACATCTACAACCAAGTGCAGCCTCCATATAAGGGAAGTCCGCTGAAGGAAGGAAAAAATAAGGAGAAAGAGATCAACATAATTTATCTGTATTTTTCTTAGAATTTTCTATGTCAAAAAAGAGACACCCTCCACATCTATATATAGGAGGAAAAGGAAGTGCAATACCTGCCAACTAGCCATGTGGTACTAAACTATTAGTACCACATGTGCTAGCCGTGTGTGCACATGGGCATGGCCGCATGTGGCCGGCGGCCATGCATGGCCTTGGCACAAGTGGCCAAGTGACCATACATGGGCCACAAGCCCATGGCGCCACTTCCTCCTTTTTTTCATTTTTTCTTTTTCTTTCTCTTTCTTTTAAAGAGAAAATAAAAGAAAATTTATTACATTTAATTATTTAAATTATATTTTAATATTTAATTCATTTAATTAAATAATAAAACATATCTAAATAACTTGCCGAACAATTCGGAACCTCGGAACTTTTCCGGCTCCCCTTCAAAACGATTTCGGAGTTCTCTCTTATATCTCCGATAACTCTGATAGTTCTGAAAAGGTCTCCGATTTCATCGAGCCCTTAAGTATGTTACCCTACGGTTCGAGAACACTCCAGTCATGACCGAGATGAGGCTAAGGTCAATGATCATCAGCGGGACCTGAATGCCCATAATGACCCCTATGCATTCCGGATATCAAAACCGATTGGACCTTACGTCGTATAGCATTCCCTTTGTCATCGGTACTAGATTAGTCTGAGATTCAATCAATGACATCCTATGTCTGGTTCAACCTCGTTGCTGACAAATCCTTATTCACTCGTTCCGTGATATTCATCCCCGTGACCTAGTCACACACTGCGCAGCTTTATGGATGGAATCTCACCGAGTGGGCCTAAGTATCTATCCATCACATGGATTGACAAATCCCGCTCTTGTAACAATAATCCTCAACATATCTCAACAGAATACCCAAGATACAACCATTATGGCCAGCATATTTCAGTCAGGCGCTGGGATGTAAGTCAAAGCATCCGAGAAGATAGCAATTATGCAAGTACTCACGGTCAAAGGAACGGTCTAGTACGTTCTGTAATTACAACACTGAACCTTCATAAGTTTTTTCATGTTGTAATGCTTACGTTGGGTAATGTTCATCACGTCACTCATCCAGTGAGGTGTCCTCACAGTCAATAGACTTAATTGTCCATGATCGCGAAACAACGATCATCATGTTGACCATGAACTAGTTATTGATATAGAGGCTAAATAGGAACGTTGGGTGTTTCTATACCACACCTGTACCATTGTTCCACTGATACAGTTCTAGCACAGTATGAAACTGGTTATGAACTTGCTTAGATATATTGGAATAATCGTATATTATTTGCCTCTAGAGCATATATCCAACAAAGGGGATGATAGGTATTGGATGATTTAGATCATGTAATTGTTTATCAGATTGTTGGGGGCATGTTGCCTACCATCTACTATGGTGTTTATCATCTTTGCTACAACTTTTTGTTCTTATTGCTTGTCACTTTGGGCCCGAGTGCCATGATTTCAGATCTGAACCATATGTGTTTGCATGAATATATTTGTGTTCTTGATCCTATCTATGAGTTGTATGCACCTATTATAGTCCAAAACCGGCGATCCCAATGGTGAAATCTTGGGACACCAAAGGGGATGGACTATAATTTGAGGATTCCATGTATCCATTGATTGTTAATGCTTTGTTCCAGTGCTCTTTGACAGGAGCACCTTAATCTCCATAAGTTCCTTTTGGCCCCGTTTGTAGCGAGATGGTAGGACAAAAGATGGTGTGCAAGTTTGTAACACCCCGGGTGTCACGCTACAATGATCACCTTGTTAATTGCCAAGTCATCACGATTATTCTAAAAATAATCACCCTTGAGCAAGCCGAGTTCAAATTCAAACTCATTTGGAAATTCAAAGCATTGTGGGAAAATAAAGTTGTTCCAAAAATTGTGCAAACAATTTTATAAAATGCACAAAATTCAGTAGACCATGATTCCGTGGTGATAGATATTTGTTATGGCATTTAAATATTTAAAACATTTCAAAAAAGTGTCAAAACAACCCCTTTTAATAGTTCCATATTCAAGAGAAACCGTAAAATAATTTAGTTAGCCACGAAACTTTTTGTAACATCACGATAATATGCCACACTATTATTGGGGATGGTTTTACCTTTTTCAGAAATCATATGATGGCTAAATAAATACAACAGAAAATAAATGCAAAAAAGAAAAGAAAAAAGAAATGGAGAAAACCTAACTAACGCCTAGAGTATTCCCCCCCCCCACGGCCCAACCCCCCTGTCCCAGCCCACCCCGCCTCCGTCTCCCTCCTCCCCTCTCTCTCCTTGCGTGTCGGCAGCACGCCCTCCACGGACGAGATGTGCCAAGCGATGAGCGACAGCAGCACCCCCTGTAGCCATGGACGACTACAAGACCAGGTCCCCGAGCCCCCCCCCCCGGAACCCTAGGACCTCTCCCTCCCCAGTTTCCCCCTCCCTCGCGTCGCCATCGTCCTCCTTGTTCTCGTCCAGCCCGCCATGGTCGCGCCTGCGTGTTTGGAGCACTCCCCGCGGTCGAGTACCTCACCCCCAGCAGTCCTCCGCCGCCGCTGTCCTCTACATCGCGGGAATCGTCGACGTCCTCCCCTCCACGGCCACCGGCCGGCATCGCCAAATTCGCCACCGCCGCTGCATCTCCGGCTTCCCAAAGCTCTCCTCTAAACCCCGTGTGAGCTCGCGCACCCATCCCTCTCCCAATTTCTTTGCGCATGTCCCCTGGCCTCGGCCCCGTGCGGCGTCGCCCGTCACCGCCCCGCCGTGGACGGCCTTGCCGTGTCCACGCGCGCGCCCGCACGCGACGACCACGCCCCGCGCTCCCCCTTGTCCTGACCGCGCCCCGGCCGCACTATGTGCGTGCCCGCGCGTAGCCGAGCGCCCGCGCCGCCCGTGGCCGCAAGCTCCGGCTGCCGCCGAGCCGTGCCCGCCGTGGCCACCATGGTCGCGCGCCTAGCGCCCCATGCCCTTGCACCGCCTCGCGCGTACCCCCCTTTGTGCCGACCCAGTGCTCCCCCCATGCCCCCCTTGCCGGAGAGCCCTCCGCCGTCGGGCTCGTCGCCGGCGAGCGCGAGCAGACAGCCGTGGGCAACCGCCCCCCCCCCCCCTCACTGACCGCGCGTGCTGATGCGTGCCACGTGTGTGGTGTGTGGCGGACTGGCGGCGGGGTGGCTATCATCTAGGGAAGAGGATGGGGATGTGTGCGTAGGTCACGAGAAAACTAATGCTTTGTGGCTTTGTGCTATGTTGGGTTGGGCCATGGCTAGAAGCAACAACTTTTATTGAGATTTTTTTCTAATTTCGTATTCTTCGGATTTTTCTGGTAACCTGACTATAAACCAAAATTTTCTGAATAAATTTAAGGTTTCTAAAATTACTATCCGAGAATGTATTCGGGTTTTTTGGGTTCAGGCTATACGGGCTTGAGTTTGGGTTTTATGGGATTGGGCTTCGGGTATCGGGTTGTATGCTCACTAATCATCCACCTTGAGATATCTATCCAAAACATCTTGACGGTATTAAGTTGCGAGCCCCACCTAAAGTGTAAACTCAAAGCAACAGACAACTGCATTAACAAACTATGCGTAAGGTAAAGAATCCTTGCAATCGCAGTTACAAGCACCGTTGTTTTCTCCCTGGTGGCAACATCGCATCCCCTAGTCTCATGTTTCTGTCACTCAAGCTAGACATCGGGGGGCATGAACCCACAATCATGCATAACGCTCCCTCTTGGAGTTCCAATCTACTACTTGGCCAAAGTAATAAATAGCAACAGAGAACGTGAAAAATACTCAAGAACTAAAACATAAAAGGTAAATAAAATATATTACTCATCACAATCTGAACATAATCTCATAATCCATCGGATCCCAGCAAACACCGCATACCAACAACAAAACTAATACATAGATTCCTTGATCATGTAGGGCAACTCACAAGGGCTAAGAATTCAGGCACAAGATTGAAGAGAAAACATCACATAACTACTGGTCATGGACCCATGGTCCAAGATGGACTACTAACGACACATCCAGGAAGCGCTCATGGTGGTGGAGAAGCTCTCGGAGATCAATCCTCCCTCCGGCAGGGTGTCGGGACAAGGTCTTCTGGCGATCCCGATCTCGTGATCGCGCCACCGGCGGAACAGTGGTGAAAATCGCGTAACGGGGGTCCTCCCGAGGGTTTTTAGGAAGAGATGTAAATATAGGCCGAAGGGGGGCACCGGGGGAGGTCCCACCCCACCAGGCGGGTCCCTAGCATGGCCTCCCCCCTGGCCACGCCACCTGGCCGCCTGGGAGGGATGGGCCCCCTCTGACCGCCCTTCGGGCTTCTGGAGTCTTCTTCTGCGCTGATTTTTTGTATATTTTTTCTAGATTTTCTGAGAAATTTAAATATTGGTAAATATCTGCAATGCACGGACAACAGCAGACAGAAACTGGCACTGGGGCACTGAGTTAGTAGGTTAGTCCAAATATGTTGAACAATGTATGAAAGTGTAGCAAAACATGTAGCAAAGTCACTCATATAAGCATGGAATAAACAGAAATTATAGATACGTTTGAGACGTATCACTTGTGCACGCCAACATGCATCCATTCTTGGCCATTCCCGTCGAGCTTCTCTGGTGAAAGACGAAGAAGGTAGAGGCGGTGCAGGCTCAAGAAATAAGTGTGTTCATGTTCCGACTGAAGACATCGATGTCCTCTTCTGCTTCTTGGTCGACAATGGGCTCGATGTTCTCGGGTTCTGGCAGATGGTGGGGTGTTCGTGCCGCAGTTTCGATGAGAAACCATACGGTGAACTTTTGCAGGTCATCGATCCTTGCCAATGGGAGGCATCTCTCGACGCCCTCATGGTGGCGCATATCCAACCTCCAAGTGAGGCCTCTTCCTGATGGTTCGACGGCGGTAGTTGTCATCGTTTCTCTCCCAAGTGGTGAGTTCCCTGATGACGGAGGCGATGGCCAGCGGGCGAATCCATCCTGCGCGTGCGGTGGAGAAGACCAAGGACTTGATCGTTTTTTCTGCTTTTTCTTCAGGGTCATTTGTCTTTTTTTCTTTTGAGGACCTATTTGTAATTTGTAACTCCATCGACGACAATGTTGCTTCTTGGTCCTTTGGGACCGCCTCTTGTTAAAAAAAACATGCATGATGTTACAACCTGACGAGCCGAGCGACAAGGAGCACAACACTATCATCAAGGTTGCATCCCTGCGATATTTGTCTACATACTAGACTGATGACAAGTGAGTTGAGTTTTTCCTCATTCGATTGTTATGGCTTTTGATTTGATTTTTCTTATAAATTGAATCAAACACATGGCATTATATTAACTTTTTTTGATAACTGCATTATATTGACTTTGAGTAATATATTTAAGTGGATACTTTCTCCAAGAGCTTTGCTACACGTACGGGGCATATTTTACAGGATTGAGGTTACAGGATGAATTGGCAAGATGTGATTGGAGAAAGAGAGAGATGGAGGGCCCACCCCTTTAATTCAGGGGGAAGATTAATTCAAAGTTGTCCCGTAAGCAGTTTTTCTGTAGGCCTTCCGTATGTCTAGCATTTTTGCTTTCTCCAACGGTGACGGTTTAAAAAATCTCCTCATCCAACGAGACATCGAACGACCGATATCAAACACGCCGATCAACCAACTGATGTTAATCATTTCCTTTTGTTTAGTACGCCTAGTAGTTTAATCGAGGCTTCAATCTAATCCACTACACATGGGGCAACGACGACGTGAATAATAACATACAGAATTCAGGCAACGACGTGCGATGCATGTCCTTTACATGGCGCGTCATCCAAGCGGCTTACAAAATTCCAGACATAGGATGAAGCTAAAACAGGCTAGCGACGGGCCCAGTCGGATACTCACCCAAGATCCAAATCTGGGCGCAATAAACTACTTTGACATTTTGCTGGCTCGCACACTCATGCGATGCAACCCTGACTAAAAATACTGCATGAGCAACAGAGTACCGCTCCCCACCATTTTGAGTAACTTAAGATATCTACGGAGACATATATCCTGAAAGAAAATAAATGTAATACACAAGCGGGCAGACCTCAAAGACGGCATCTTTGGTGTTTGCAGGGTAATATTCCATTTGATCTTAATATAGTTCCTACCATGCTGCCAGGTGATTAGCAGTAGAGCATCAAAACCAGCCCTTAGACCTGATGTTGGTCATATAGATGCTTAAACATGTGAAGCCTCCCAGACCTGACATCGTTTCAGAAAAATTGTAGATCCTCTCAAATGCATAGTTAAATCGTGTTTCACATATTTAAATGCATAGTTAAGTTCTAGGAATGCAAAAAAAATAACTTTCTTTCCCCAAACCTAGGTAAAAGATGTTTACAAATAAGAAAAAAACTTTCATGAATTTGAACAATGTCGGTAAGTTTAATAACTGCTCACGAATATGAAAAATATATTCATGAATTCTAAAAAAAATGTTAATGGTTTGTAAAAAGTGGTCACAAATTTTGAAAAAAGTTACAAATTAAGAAATGTTTGTAAATTTTACAAAAATCTTAAATAAAATTATAAAATGTTCACAATTTTGTAGAAAACATTATGATTTTGAAAAATGATCACGAATTGAAATTATGTTCCTTAATTTCATAAAATATTAAATTTAAAAAGTATTCATGAATTTAAAAAGAAAAAAATATATATAAAATCAAATAGGAAAAATAAAAAACAAAAGTAAACTAGAAGAACAGTCCTACATGACCGATCCAATAGCATCCACATAGGTCTGCGTTTGCTTGGACCGAATATGCATCGAAATCATTGATTGAGGAGTACTCCTTTCAATGAACACCCCACATCCTTCTGCGCTTGACAAGTGCCATGCTGTACGCATGCCACTTGTGGTGTTCTCATATTCCCTTTTTCCCTTGTTTAGAAGCACGTGACATGCCTTTTTTTAGAGGCACGCGGTGTGCCTCTCGTGGAAGTAAATTCGTGGCTTCACGGGAGGTACGGTCGTGCCTTTTTTTTAAAGGCACGCCGTATGCCTCTCGTGTAAACAGATTCGTACCTCCCGTGGAGGCATGATCATGCCTCTTTTAAGGCACGGGTCATGCCTCTTTTTTTAGAGACACGGGTCGTGCCTTTTTTTAGAGGCACGCAGTGTGTCTCTCACGGAAGCAGATTCATGCTTTCGTGAGATGCATGATCGCGCCTCTTTTTTTTACTTTTTTAAAAATATTTTTTGTTTTTTTTTTCACAAAAATGTAAGAAAAAACGTGTGAAAATCAGGAAAGACAAAAAATCAGAAAAAACAATTTAAAACACCGAAAATGGGAACACAAAAATAAAAAAGGAGACCTGAGGGAAGCGTGAGGAAGCGACACGTGGCGTGTTCTTAGAGTGTTTGCTGGATGAGCTACGGAGAAGTACTTCTTAGTTGTCCTCCGTATGCGTAGAATATGAATTGCATAACAACCTGGAGGAAAATATAATTAATCCATAATTGAAGAATAGCGCCGCGGCAAGCGTGTTATGGTCTAGGACCCGAGATGCCAAGTTGACCTACAAGAAACTGGAAACAAGAAGGGCCACATGGCATGATGCTGCTACGGAGAGAAGACGCGAATCCAATGGCTGCCATAGCAGCAACACTACTCATTACAAGAGGCCAACTTACAGCCTGTTGCATGCTGCAACGTTGTAGGCAGCGGAAACATCTTGTCTATTTCTTCATATGTAGGGCATGGTTTCACAGTTGATGACAGAGACCTGTTCAAATTAGAAGCAAAATGTTATCCAAATTAAGGCGTGATCCAGATTGAATGCATCACATGTACAGTAACTGATTAGACATGTTCTGGCGATCTGGCATTTCTATTTGTGGATAAACTGAAACTGCAGCGCCATGGTTAAGTAGGAAAATGAAAAAATCATTAAAAAAATAAAAGCGCATCCGCCTCTCATAGTAATTAAGGGTGATGCAACATTGACGGCCGATTTTTCTGATAAGGGCAAGGTTAATTTGTTTAGGTTTTGGATCCAGTTTTCCATACAAATTGAATCAATTTTTCTTTGAATTAGATCAAATTCAGGTGGGAAGCTCCCCCCGCCTCCTTGATTGTTCAATTCTTTTAATAGCAACAGGCCTGTAAAATTTGGTATTTTGCGATAAAAAATACAAAGAGATGGATCGTGGGTTAAACTAAACTAACAAACAAGTTTTTTTTTTGAGCAAAAACTAACAAACAAGTGCAGTGCTGAAAGAAACCATACCCATCTCTCTCTACCTTCTTCTGCCATTGTTGGCTGGGCCATCCATTACGCATGTCTTTTGGCACAGTTAATGGTCCTGCAACTGCAAGCATCGCAGGTAGAAAATGTGACATGAGATCTGAAGAAATGAAAGCAACAATCCAAGGAGGAAAAACAGGAAGACACGCAAAATCCAAGAACCCTCTTCTGTTTGCTGTTGTCCACTACAGCATTTCCAGCTACCATTGCTGTACCACAGATACATCTACACTGGGAGATCACTGGCGTGTGCTCAAGCCCTCAGCTGGCCTCACTCACTGAATGCACAAATGTACCAAGCCTGCCACTGATCTGGCCTGCAGCGCCGAGCATGTGCGCACGGCAGACGAAGGGCCTCGGATGTAAGCGGCAGCAAGATCTACCAGCAATCCAGCCTTGCAGAGCTGCTGAAGATGCAGCAGTCAAAACATACAGAATTTTAGTTTCAACTGCAAAAGTAAAAAAAATCTGCGAGTTTCCTGTGTGTATTTATCGCATGGGTTTCACTGGAAAAAACTGCAGCATAGCTGCATAGCTTTCAGAAGCGACTGGGTCCGCATGCATGCAACAATGTTTCCATGCATTTACCAAGTACTATAGCGAGCAGTAACTATCACCGTACTGACCGCAGCAGCCAGAGGGGTGGGTTTCTGAGAGTATTCCAGCTTTTCCACAGCAACCATCACCAGATCCACATTTCTATAACAGCGGCCGAAGCAGCAGCCCATCAATCAAATAACGCTCACCTTCTTGCAATGACACTGCCACTACAGAGCAGCTTCAAGAAATATGTTGTGAATTCACACTTCATACATGGAACATATGTGCGACTCCACTGTACTAGGAAACATAGCACATACGAGTTGCAGAGTTCATAATACTTAACTAATTATTACAAGCACGAATGTAGTCACGCGCTCTCATGTCATGGTTATTTCATTGCAGAAATTTGTTATCTGATAAGGCCACTAAGCAAACCCTTTCGAGTGCATAGACAAAAAAAAAGATGAGCAAAGTTGGGAGGTTAAAAGGTCGGAAACAAAAAAAGTTCATGCAGGAAACTGAACCACCAGCACCCCAGCATGTGTCGACGCTCATTATTTTTCTCGGAGTACAGATGAGTGCATAGCCCGTCCTTTGAGAAACTAACATGGTGAACTCAGACCAAACCGAAGTACACGATGGTGTCCTTTGCCATGACCAGTAGGAGCAGCTTGAAGTATATCAAAGCCCACTTCCTGGTAATATCGTGGTGCACATAGTCCAGAAAGATCTCCTTGTGGAACATGTAAAATTGATGGTATACCGCCGCGACCATAACAGACGTACTGATGCTGTTACTTGAGGAAAGAAGCACGGCTGGGATCATGTAAAAGGTAACTGCTGTTGCTATCTCTGATCGCCTAACTTTAGAACTTTCATTTGTCAATGGACTGCTTCTAGGTTTAGCGATAGCTGCGTCCAGTGGGCTGAATGCCATGACTTTAGGGAAGTCTCCTTCATTTTCTTTTAGACTTAGTGCATCAGAGTGTCCCGTTCCAGCAACCGACTTGCATGTCTCTGAGACCTGTTAAAACTGGAAACATCAGATTCATGGACATCTAGCATAGAGTGGCAGCATAAGTGAAAAAACAAGCACCGGTTGGATTGTGACGAACCTGTGTATTCTGCATGGGAGATCCATTGGATGCTACAGTAGAAAACCAATGCGGCAAAAATTGTGTGACGTGGAGGCGTGATGTTGGCTCATATCCCAGAACCTACACACATGTACATTAGATGCAAGACCCACGAGTTGCAAACTAAATCACAAGACTTTGTATTTCTTGAACAAAAGAAAAGGTATATGATAAGAAACCACTAACAACAGAAAGTTCCGCATTATAAATAAGCCTGAGCCTCAAAAAGGAAAACCCTTGGTTCTCATTAACCAGCCAGCATTTTTTTTGCCTCATTACGAAAAAGATCTATTTGTTTTGGGCACCCCAACTGGATATAGAGTGGAGCTACACAGGGGTATTTATGTCATGTACGGAAGAAAACTGAAAATCTTCAATCTCTACTTATAGATCAACAATACAGTCAACCAAAAAAATGGGCATATCCAGATATAAAATTGGGCAGTATACTTGGAAGTTGGAACAATGACATTTTCGAGGGCAAATCCAAATCTGGACTAACTTTTAGGGACAAGCATCCACTTTAACATATTCGTGGCTAAATCCACCTAATAATCAACAGATGTCAGTTAACTGATCAACCTACTTCTCTTTAGTCATTGAATATGGAATGAACTTTGGCGAATGGAAAATCTTGGCATCAATAGACAGAAGATTTCTTGATCGTGGCGTGTAGAACTAGAATGTTCACAGTGAAAGTGTAATCAGCTTGTATTGGAAACAAATTGTATCAGAGTCACACTATCGCCTTATGTTAAGTCATGGTCACGAAATGGAAATAAACGCATATACAGATACTACCACTTCTCAACTGTAGCAATTAGCTGATATTTGTGTGATAGCATGCTCGACTCTATGGGAACCACAGGTGGAAATTCCAGGCATGACTGACATCGTTGTTCCTCATAAATTATTGGCATCCAGAGACCTCTAGCATCAATTGTGGATCACGACATGCTCGCAAATCAATGCCTTAACAACTGTTCTCTGTTTATTTACCCTTACCGCAGTTCTGCCGTGATCACGATAGATTCGAATAAGGACAGCGACACACACATAGTACATACCACACACGGCGATGATATATCAATTGGTACATAGCACAGTTTCAATCAACCAAAAAAAAACTCCATCCATCCTTCACGCTGAACCAGACGAAATCGATTGGCACAGGCAGTATCCGATGAGATACTACACTATTAGAACCAAATATCCACACATCAGGGCATCAGATCAAACACACGGAGCCAGGCATAATGCTCGCGTTCAAGTACGAAAGCGCACTAATGGGAGGCGGAAGGGATCAGTAGACGAACCTTGCCGAGGCAGGGAGGGGAACCAACCGCCGGGGACGGGGCGGCAGCGGCGAGGTGGCGCGGGAGGGAGGAGAGCGCGCGGGATCCAGACAGGTTCGCCCGCGCCGCATCCGCGCGGGAGAGGACGAGTGCTAGGGTTTTGGATCGGGCGAGAAATCGCGACGCCATGGCGATGTCTCGCGTCGGCTCGGCTACCCTGGAGGCTGCCGTGTGGTCGCCAGGAGGACGGGGGAGAGGAAGAAGGAGAGAGGAGCTCGTTTTGGGCCCCAGGGGATTAGGTAAGTACGTACTCCCTCCGTCCAGGTGCATAGGGCACCTAAGAAAAAGCTCTGCGATTTAGACGCGTAGAGATTAGACGAGTGAGTCGCAGATTTCTCTCAAAATCAAAACTAAACATGAAAATAAATCCCGCATCATTAGTGCTTGCCGTTCCGGCTAACCAATGCAAAAAAAGAATCCCACGTCCACGGCCCACCCCTAGCGCATGCATTTGCTCTCTCCTTCTTTCACACATGAGATTAATCAGGAGGTGGACCGGTGAGAGATTAGGAGAGAGAAGGAGGGCCATGCATTTAAGTGAATTGCGTCTAACACTTTAGGAATTTTGGAATTCTCTTAGGCGCCTTATGCACCTGGACGGAGGGAGTACACTGATTTTGGCCCGGCTCTGAGCAGGCTCTTCTTGATTCGGGCTGCCATGGGCTTCAGAATGCAGGCTCGATCATGAATGGGCCCACTCAGTCATTTGCTATGGGAGTTCAAACGCCGATTTTGGATTCAAATAGTTCGCCCGAAAAATTCAAATTTCATGAAGGCTCGACGAGAAGGATAGAATTCAGTGTGAGGTGATGCATCTAGAGACAGAAGGAAATTAAACTCTCTAGTAGAAAATATATTTGGGCTAACAATCAGGCTGACCTGATTATGTCAACAATTGATGTGGGAGTGATCATTTGACCTGGGCTATTTTGTAGCACTGAACTAGATACCATTTTCCCCTTATCCTCATGCATGGCTTTGCCTAGATGTGGGAGTGATCATACTCCACTTTGTTGGGACTCTGGAGTGCATGTAACACCCAGATCTAGTAGTTATAAGATGGAGAAGTGGTGGCTGCTTAGGGAGGATTTCAGAGAGCTAGTCCCTAAAACCTGGAACTCTGTTCCCTCTGTTGGATCATCTTTAGAGGCGTGGCAAAACAAAATCAGGAAAGTTAGGAAGATTACAAAAGGGTGGAGCTCCAATGAGGAGGCCTCAATTAGAAGATACAAAAAATTCTTCTAGATGAGTATGATCTACTTGATATTAGAGCTGAGGCTGCTCAACTCGGTGAGGATGAAAAATATAGGTTTAAGTTCATCCACACTGAGCTGCAGAAGGTTTGGCTCCAGGAAGAGATTAAGTCTAAACAAAGATCCAGAGATAGAGATATAAAAGGAGATAGGAACACTGCATATTTTCATGTTGTAGTTAATTAGAGAAGGAGGAAAACTAGCATCCAGTCCTTAGATGGCCCTTCTGACCCTGTATCTAAGACCAAACACATCTTAGAGGTTGCTTGTAATTTTTACAAAGATTTGTTCAAATATGAGCCCAGACATGGGTTTAGACTTAGCACCAACTGCTACTCCAAAGAGGAAAAGGTCAAAGTTGAGGATAATGAGAAGTTAGAGGCCCCCTTTACTGAGAATGAGGTTAAAAGGCAGTATTTGACTCATTCTCATACGGGGGCACCTGGCCCTGATGGGGTTCCTTTCTTTTTTTTATCAGCATTTTTGGGACCTCATCAAATTTGACTTGCTCAATATGTTTGATTATTTCCATAAAGGTGAATTATATATATAGACTACAAACCGTTGGATCATATCTTAATTTCGTTGATTAAAGAGGTATGCATTAATACCTTTTCAAGTAAGGTATGTATTAATACATAGAATTAATGTACCTTTTTAAGTAAGGTATGTATTAATACCTAGAATTAATGTAAATTTAGTAAAGAAAGCAAACATACCTTATACTAATCAAGGTGTCCAAGCACCTAGGTGTCCCAAATAATTTACCTATATATACACATACATATATATATATATAGATATATATATATATATATAGACTCAACTTTGCTATGCTGACACTCATTCCAAAAGAGCCCGAGGCTACTTCCATTAAGAAATTCAGGCCAATTAGCTTACTAAATTGTAGTTTTTTACTAAGGTACTCACTAATAGACTAGCTGTGATTTTGCAAAGATTGATTGCTAGGTACATTCATTCTTGAGAGTGTGGTCACTACCCTTGAGGTGTTACACTGTTCACTCTGTGAACATCTCAGTAGGGCTTAGTGCTTAAGCTAGATTATGAGAAAGCTTTTGATAAGGTTAATTTAGAATTCCTCTCTGAGCTCCTCAAATATGGAGGCTTTGGGGGTAAATGGCTCTCTTGGATACATGATATCACCCATAGAGGTTTAGTAGGGGTTAAGATTAATTGTACTAAGAGTGGCTTCTTTACAACTGTTAAAGGACTCATACAGGGGGATCCTCTCTCCCTTTTGCTCTTCAATCTTGTAGTAGATGCTCTGACTAAAATGCTAGCTAAAGATGCAGATCAAAACCTCATCAAGGGGGTGTGCCCTGAGGTCTGCCCTGGATGCATCATCTGCCTCCAAAATGATGATGATACCATTCTTTTCCTCGATAAAAACCTAGAGCTAGCTGATAATCTTAAGATGGTGGTTAGTTGTTTTGAGCATGTTTCTGTAATGAGAATTAACTATAAGAAGACTGAGCTAATTCCAATCAATATAGAGGAGGAGGAATTCTCCCCTTTTTCCAACAACCTTGGTTGTTGTAAGGGGAGTTTCCCTGACGTGGGAATGACCCCCCGGGTAGGGTCGCCAGGCGAAATAACATTTCAAGACGAAGACAGCCGATCTAATGATCGCCGATCTAATTCAGGCCGAGCTAATCAAGGCCGACCTGAAGACGACCGACCTAAACAAGGCTGATCTAGTCAAGGCCGATCCAAAGATCGCCGATCTGAAGACCAATGATCTGAAGAAGACCAAGCAGAACAAGACCAATATCTAGAAGGCCGAGTTGATCAGGTTGGAGGCCGATTGCCCTGGGAGAGAGCAATCGGCCCCATCCGAGTTCATTCGGCCCAAAAGGAGGCGAGGATATCCGAGCTAACCCACGAGAGTTGACCCTGGGCCGGATGGGTGCACCCGGCCCGAGGTCATCAATAGGTGATCCCGAGAGATCCTGATACGTCCCAAATGTATCGATAATTTTTTCTTGTTCCATGCATGTTTTGTGTGATATTGCTATGATCTAGATACACTTTCATACACTTTTGATCATATTTGGACTAACCTATTAACGCAGTGCACCCCAGTGCTAGTTTCTGTTTTCTGCTGTTTTTCTATTTCAGTTTTCCCCAATATTAAAAGTGCTCAAAAAATCCGGGAAAAATCAGATACAAAATCAGCGTAACGGAAGCTTCCAGAATCCCGAAGGAGGGTCGGGGGGCCACCACCAGGTGCCCAGGCGGCCACCTGGCGCGGCCTAGGGCTTGGTTGCGCCAGGGGGGCGCCTGGACTCCTGGTGGCCCCCCTGGCTGCCCCCCTTCGCCTATTTATTCTCCGTGTCGCGAAACCCCCGAGGACAGAACCCTTTTGCGCGATATCGCCTCTGCTCCGCCGCCGCCGCGCTTCCAAGATCGGGAGCGCCAACAGGACCCTTCCCATCACCCTGCAGGAGGGACGATCGACCTCGGGAGCTTCCCCTCCACCATGGACGCTTCCGGGATGTGCCGTGCGTAGTTTCCTTTGGACCATGGGTCCGTGATCAGTAGCTATGTGATGTTCTCCTCCCCTCTTTGTTCTTCATGGTTTAGGCCTCATGAGCTTCCCTACATGATCGAGGCACATATGTAATCTTTCTGATGTTGCTATGTTGAGTTTGATGGGATCTGATGGATTATGAGATTATGTTCAGATTGTGAGTAATATATTTGGTTCTTATCTTTTATATTTTTGTTCCTAAGTAATTCTTGCATGTTCTCCGTTGTTGTTTATTGATTTGGCCAAGTAGTAGGTAGTAACTCTAAGAGGGAATGTTATGCTCGATTGTGGGTTCATGCCCCCTGATGACACGCTTGAGTGACAAAACATGAGTCTAGGGGATGTGTTGTTTCCACAAGGGGGAAAACAACGGTGCTTGTAACCGTGGTTGCAGGATTGTTTACTTTACGCAAAGTGCTTTTTAATGCAGTTGTCTGTTGCTTTGGGTTTACACTTTGGGTGGGGCTCGCAACTTAATACCAGCGAGATGTTCTGGATAGATATCTCAAGGTGGATGATTAGTAGTAGATGCAGTTCGATTTCAGTCTACTTATTTTGGCGTACTGCCATGCTTTTGAGCCTCTTCCTTTCTTTGTAGCATAGTTAGCATTGCGGTGCGTTTAAAATCCTGTCAATTGGCCATCTCTAATTTGTTCACCTCGCATAGCAGTTTTATCGTCTTTTGGGAGAGAGACATCACTAGTGAACATCACGGGACCCCGGTCCATATTCTCATCATTGTTTACACGCTCATTTACTTTCTTGCGTTTTACTTTTAGTTGCTATCATTATCATTATCCCTTGTGTTTTGATCCTTTGTAAAAAACAAGACCGGAGAGATTGACAACCTCTCTGAACTTCATTGGGAGCAAAGTTATTTGTGTCTGTGTGCAGGTCCAGGTCAAGGAAGCAACTTTTGTCTAAAACGGTGCCATTGTTTCCTTGCCACCTACTTATCATTATCGGAGTCCTACTGGTCGATACTCAACCTCGGTATCTTCATCGAGGGAAACTTGCCGCTCGCTGCATCTCACCTTCCATTTGGGCTAACCAACGAAGGGCGAGAAACAATTATCATCTCTCGCGTATCAAGCAAATTTCTGGCGCCGTTGCCGGGAAGCGAAGCTCTACACAAGTTTTTCCCCGTCAACTCTAGCACCAGCAAGTAAATTTCTGGCGCCGTTGCTGGGGACTCCGAGTACTAAGATAGGGGAGTTGCCCACTACCTTGTACCTTTACTTTTTAGTCTTGTTAGTTTACCTTTCAGTTTTTATCTTTGTGTCCTTTATCAAAAATTACAAAAAAAATCTGCCACACTTGCTGCTATATGGGTTCCACTGAAAACATCAAGTTGTGTGACTTCACTAGTGACAACAACTAAGACTTTATCTGCACTCCTATTGCCACACCTGCCACTTCAGCTACCTCTTATGAAATTAAACCTGCTTTGCTAAACCTTGTTATGAGAGATCAATTCTCTGGTGCTGGAGATGATGCTGCTTTACACTTAAATAATTTTTTTGAGTTATGTGATATGCAAAAGTATAAAGAAGTAGAAGGTGATGTTGTTAAGCTCAAGCTTTTTCCTTTCTCTTTGAGGAACGGAGAAAAAATCTGGTTTCAACCTTTGCCTAGGAATAGCATAGATTCTTGGGATAAGTGCAAAGATGCTTTTATTGGGAAGTATTACCCACCTGCTAAAATTATCCAATTGAGGAGTAACATTATGAAATTTAGGCAATTGGATAATGAACACGTTGCCCAAGCTTAGGAACGTATGTAATCTCTTGTTAAGAAATGCCCTACACATGGTTTGACTACCTGGATGGTTATCCAGACTTTTTATGCAGGCTTGAACTTTACCTCGCGGAACCTGTTAGATTCGGCCGCGGGAGGAACCTTTATGTCAACTACACTCGGTGCTGCCACAAAACTTCTCGATGAGATGATGACCAACTATTCCTAATGGCAGACCGAACGCGCTCCAACAGGTAGGAAGGTAAACTCTATCGAGGAGATTACCTCCCTAAATGAAAAAGTTGACTTAATTATGTGTCTACTTACCAAGCAACCCTCTATTGATCCTCATGACGTTCCTTTATATTCCTTGGTTGCTCAGGAACAAGTAGATGTGAACTTTATTGCTAGAAACGAATTTAAAAATAATGCTTATAGGGGTAATTTTGCTAGCAATCCTAGAGCGTTTCCATCCAATTATGGGAACAACAACACTTATCCTAGCAACAAGAACCCCACTTTTGAATTAGAAAGCATGCTTAGAGACTTTATCACTACCCAAAAATCCTTCAAAAAGAATGTAGAAGAGAAATTAGCTAAGTTAGATAATCTCTCTTTGAAAGTAGACAGCTTAGCCCTTGATGTTGAGATGCTAAAAATTAGAACCTCTCCCCTTGAGGAGAGTAAGGCCTCTCCTATTAATGCTATCTAGTTACAAATTAATGAAAACATTAGGATGATGGCTAAACTTAAAGAGAGATGGGCTAGATAAAAAGAGGAAGAGGATAGAATTAAGAGCCTTCCTACACACAACACAGTTGCTACTATCCAGATTGTTGAGGACACCGAAACTATTAGCACTCAATGCACTCCTGGTCCCATTGGACCTATTAATGGTGATGCTAATACCTCAACTGTAGAAGAAGAAACTCCTATGAACATAGAGGGTTTCAAACAAGTGAGCCTAGATGACACTACTACCACCTTTGATAGTAGTGATATTGATTTTGATAGTTGCACTCTCTCAGAAGTTATTAGCTTGCTACACAAAATTTCTAGAGACCCCCACACTAGCACACTTAATCTTGCCTTCACAGAGCATATAAAAAATGCTCTCATCAAAGCTAGGGAGGAGAAGCTTAGGATAGAAGCCTCCATACCTAGGAAGCTAGATGATGGTTGGGACCCTATGATTAAAATTAAATTAAATAACTTCTCTTGCTATGCTTTATGTGACTTTGGAGCTAGTACCTCCGTCATGCCCAAAAGAATGTATGACATGTTTGAATTGAAACCTTTTGATTCTTGTTCTTTTGGTGTTCGTCTTGTTGATTCTTCCGTAAAGAAACCTTTGGGGGAAGATCGACGATGTGCTTATCATTGTCAATGGCAACTATGTTCCCGTTGATTTTATTATTATGGATATAGAGTGTGAACCTTTATGTCCAATTATTTTGGGACGTCCTTTTCTTTGCACCGTTGGTGCCGTCATTGACATGAAAGAGGGGAACATAAAATTTCAATTCCCTCTCAAAAAGGGGATGGAACACTTCCCTAGAAAGAAAATCAAGTTATCATTTGAGTCTGTTACATGGGCTAACTATTCTCTTTCTCTTGATCACTTCCCTATAAAAGGAGCTTGCTCCCGCTCTCTGCTCGGCACCTAGCACCACCAGCAGCCTCCCCACACCCTCCTGGCCTCGCCCCCTTCTCAATTTCTCGCCAGATGCCCACCATTGCTCCCCACCGACTCCATTGTCGCTGCCGAGCTCCGGCCAAAGTTGGCGCCACCGGAGCCGCCCCTTTCCCCCTGTACCGCACCGCACCACCCCGCTGCCTCACCGCCTTCCAAGACCTCGCCGGAGCCAAGCCCCCAGTCGCCTCGCCGAGTCCCGTGGCGTCCGTAGCCACCGTCCGCCCGGCTGAGGTGCTCGCCGGTCCCGGAAGCCTCCAGGTCCAGCGCGACCACCTACGGGCGCGGCATGGAGTGATCCTCCCGCGCGAGCCGGCCATCGCGCCCCCCGTCGCCGGCGTCGGGCTGGCCGGCGTGCTTCTGTCTCCCCGTCCTGGAGAAGCAAAGGAGGAAGGCAGAGGAAAAACAGAGCCCTGACCAGCGAGCCCCGCTCGTCAGTGGGCTCAGGCCACGACCCGTTTTCTTTCCAGTGGAGGCACCCTTTGGTCCAAATACGTTTTCCTCTTGGGGAAGCATACTTCTTTCCCTTTCGGCCTGAAATGCGTTTTCAATAATCGAAAGCGTATTCGTCTCTTCTACGGGCCAAAATACGCTTTCTCTGTTCAGAAAGCGTATTCCACCCAAAAATCAGCCCCGGAACTTCCCACCTTCATAACTCCGCAACCGTAAGTTCAAACGAGGCGATTCTTTTTGCGTTTGTTTTGTCTTGAGCTCCTCTTCATGTGGGCATAGGTCTCATGCCATGTTTCTCTTCTGATATTTGCTGGTCAAATCAAAGTGGTGTTTGACCTTTTTGCATGTTGCTTTATTTGAAATATTTTGAAGGGCTTTGTCGGTTTCGAAGACCAGGAGTGTTTCACACTACTCTGGTGAAAGGCAAGCCACAATACCCGTTGCACCTTTTCAAAGATTTGATGTGTTTTAAAACGTGCTTCAATCTTCGATGAATAATGATTATCTTGCTATGCTTGTTGATGCTATATTGCCATGATATTCTTGACTACGATGCTATGTATTGAATATGTATAATCCCGATATGCTCATATGCTTGGACCACTTTGATGATGCTACATTGCTATGTTAATACCATGCCATGCTATGATCTTAATATGTATATATGCTCTCATGCACATTATGCCATGTTATGTTCATGTTATTCTTTAATCATGTTACTACCGTGTCATGCTTAACTACAATCATGATATTGCCATGTTGCATGATAAGATCTTGATCATGTTTTTATAACATAGTTAATCAACTAAAATATGATTTGAATCATGATGCGACTATAGCTGTATCTTGTTCCACTTATATTGAAATGCCATTAATTGAAATACTCATGTTTCACCTGATGCTTGTGTTCGCTATTGGGGATACGTTCCGTGCCAAGTTGACCAGGTGCCACCAAACCGGACTTATCAAGTGCATCCGCACTCGCCTGGATGGGGAGGCCTTGGCTCAGTCTGCCGGTGGGTTCTCTTATGCGTATCACCAAGGAGGGAAGGCTACGCGCGCGGTTACCCTGGCCCGGTAAGCGGCGGTAGTCTTGAGAGCCGGTTATGTTATTGGGATCCCGTCCCCGAGTGGGACAAGTTTATGGACCATGCGATGGTCAGTTGCCATGCGATGGCTGGTGTGTCTGGAGGACACAGGGCTACCCAAGGCATGACCTGCGAAGTATGTCGGGTGATACGGTAAGGGAGGCACGCGGTAGGTCGGTCTCGTTGAAGGAGTCCTAGTCCACTCCTATGGTACGAGTTCCGAGGTTCCTGTGGGACAAGTTCCAAGGTACTGGATGGAGGAAGAGCTCCATAGTGTGGGTAAAGTGCACAACCTCTGCAGAGTGTTATAAAAATCTATTCGAATAGCCGAGTCCATGGTAATGGACACAGTTCACAGTAGGTCACACATGATCAACATGAGTTCGGTTGCATGATGTAACATCCCAGATTTCACAAAAATTAAAATTTTTGTTTTCGGTGTGAATTGTTTGATTGTCTGATTTGTTTGCGGTGTTTGCATCCCCGATTTATCGATCGGCGATTATTTCCCCCCCCCTTATCTCGTACCGGACGGAGACCGACCCTTGCCACCCTGACATCGACATTTGCGACACCGGGTTTCACCCGATTACCGTCGCGAAAACCGCACGAGACCAACCGTAGCCAACGGAATGAAAAACCCCGTTTAATAATTAAACGGGTTATTTTTATAGCGCGCCGGAAAGTGTTCTCGGAACGGTTCCAGCGCGAGGTGAACACCGCCGGCTCGACGCGCTGATCGCGCAGTTCGAAGTTTTACCCGAATCGGAGGTCCTGCCACCACTCTCCCACCCCTTTCTAGGGTTTCCCTAGGCCAAAATTGCAGCCACCCCTCCACTTTGCCCCAAAAATAGCCCCATTTTTGCACCAAACCCTAGCCAGATCAAATTTTTTTGCCCCCAGACGCTCTGGAACGTCAGATCTCGCGATCCGACGGCCCAGGGATTTCCCCACCTACCCATCTCTCTCCTCCAACTCCTCTCCACCGCGCCGCACGATCCGGCCCCCGCCGCGCGCCTCCACCGCCGCCGGACGCCTCCACGGCCGAGCCACCGCGCGCCCCGGCGAGTCCCTCCTCTCCTTCTTCTCCTCCTCCTCTCCCTCCCCCTAATCCCTCTCTTCTCCTTCCCTCGCAGGTCAGCAGGGCGCCGCACCATGGGTGGCCTCGAGGCCGAGCTCGAGCCGCCATGAGCTCCCAGCGGACGACCTCCCAGCACGGACCCAGCGAGCCACCGCCCGGATCCGCCGTGCTCCGCGCTCGGCCCCGCGCCCGTTCTGCGCCATCGCGCCACCATCTCGCCGGCGAGCTCATCATCGGAGCGCACCAGCCGCCGGCCACCTAATGACTTCTCGCCCCTCGTTGGTTACCCCAAGTGGAAGGTTTGAGATGCAGTGCAACAGCAAGTTTCCCTCGGTGAAGATACCAAGGTTATCAAACCAGTAGGACTTTGGAGATACAAGTAGGTGGCAACGTCGCCAGAAATTGCTTCCTGACTAGGGTGTTGTCGTGGACCTTCACACAACAACAAATAACTTTGCTCCCAACGAGTACAGAGGAGTTGTCAATTCCTCTGGCCTTGTCATTTACAAAGGATCAACGCAAGAGATAAAAGGTGCAAAGGAAAGTAAAAGCTGAAAGTAAATTGAGGGTGTGAACAATAATGTGAAGATGGACCGGGCTCCCATGATTTTCACTAGTGACGTCTCTCTCCCAAAATACGATAAAAGTGCTAGCGAGGTAAACAAATCACAGTTGGGCAATTGACATGATTATGAAGGCACCGCAATGCTAACTATGCTGCAAAGAAAGGAAGGGCTCAAAAGCAAGGGGCAGTACGCCAAGGTAAGTAGACCGAAATCCATCTGCATCTACTACGAGTCATCCACCTTGAGATATCTATCCAGAACATGTCACTGGTATTAAGTTGTGAATCCCACCCAAAGTGTAAACTCAAAGCAACAGACAACTGCATTAAAAGTACTTTGCGTAAAGTAAACAATCCTTGCACCCGCAGGTACAAGCACCGTTGTTTTATCCATAGTGGCAATAGCACATCCCCTAGTCTCATGTTTCTGTCACTCAAGCTAGACATCAAGGGGCTGAACCCACAATCGAGCATAACGCTCTCTCTTGGAGATGCAAATAAAATACTTGGCCAAAGCAAATACCTCAACGGAGAACATGCAAGAATTTACTCAAGAACAAAATATAAAATAGAAGAACCAAATATATTACTCATCACAATCTGAACATAGTCTCATAATCCATCAGATCCCAACAAACTCAGCATAGCAACAACAGAAATTACATAGATGCCTCGATCATGTGAGGCAGCTCATGAGGACTCGAAAGTGGAAGCACAAAGGGGGGAGAGATTCATCACATAGCTACTGGTCACGGACCCATGGTCCAAGGGGGACAACTCACGGCACATCCGGGAGGCGTCCATGGCTATGGATTGTCTCCCGGAGGGGGTTCCTCCTTCCGGCAGGGTGCTGGGGCAGCTTCTCTAGGCAGCCCCGATCTTGAAACGGCGGCGGCGGTACAGAGGGGAGTTCGCGAGAAAGAGATAGATATTAGGGGTTTCCACCCCGAGGGGTAAATATAGGCGAAGGGGGCGTCGAGGGGACCCACGAGGCAGTTAGGAGGGTCCCTGGCGCCGCCCAGGGTGGGGCCGCGCCACCTGCCCTCCTGGCTGCCTGGTGGTGGCCCCCCTTCCCTCTCTTGGTGATTCCGGAAGCTTCTGTTGCGCTGATTTTATATATATTTTCCCGGAATTTTTGGAGCACTTTTAATGGCCGGAAAACCTGAAATACAAAAACAGCAGAAAACAGAAACTGGCAACTGGGTGTACTGAGTTAATAGGTTAGTCCAAATAGGTTCAAAAGTGTATGAAAGTTCAAGCAAAAACATGGCAAAGTCACACAAAACATGCATGGAGCAAGCATAAATTATATAGATACGTTTGGGACGTATCACCACCGCGTCTCGATCGGGATCGGGCATGGGAGCGAGCAGGCCAGCCGCCCCCTCCAACCGCCAAGGTGGGCCGGCCCATCTCCCTGGTCCAGCCAGCCCAGCCAGCTGGCCTGCCGCGCCACCAGGACGATTTGGGCTGAGGCCCATGGTGACGCCCGAATCCTTTTTTTTCCTTCTCGCGATTTTTCCTCTTTCTAATATTTTTGCTAAGTCTGTGAAAAATGTGTGCTGATTCAATTTTGCGACGTAATTTGCGATCAAACCGTAGCTCGGATGACGTTGCGCCCAAAAGGAAAATTGCTTAGAATTGTGTGTACTTCAGTTCATCTTTTGTGAGCATTTTGGTTTTAGGCCATCTTGATGTTGATAATCTGTGTTGAAGTGGGCATCAGGCTGTTAACTGTAGCTAATTGTTGTTATGTGCTGCTGTTGTTATTTTATTGCAAGTTTGATTGATGATTGTGACACATCCATGAGGCCTATTGCATTGATTCTTTTTGCATACTGTTAAGCATCATGTCTACTTCCATTACATTTATTGCATTGTCATGATATGCTTGCTGGTCATATAGTTATTGAGTTCCAAAGTTGCTATGCTGCTATTTTTGATAGCCACCTCTGTTTTTCTCTAAGTCTGTAACGTCCCGATGCCATGTTGTTTGCTTAATATCTTTTGATCTGTTATGCCTATGATCTTGATTCTTGTTTTTACCTGATCCTCATCATGTCTACTTCATGCCCATGTATTGCTATGTCATTTTGCTGCACTTTTGCATATAGTTTTACCTCTGTTTATACAGCATAAAAATAACAGTTTCTGCCCTTTTTCATTATTTTCACTAAGTCCTAGACCAGTAATGTTTTATTGCATTTTGCATGAGCTGTAATTAGTTGTTCATGATGTCTATTTGCATGATTACTTTTGCCATGCCTTCCTTGTCATGTCTACTTTAATTGCATATCATTTGTGAGCATGTTTGCATTGATTATCCTGTTTATGCATTGCTCTAAAGTGTGCTTCCTAATGTTGGCAGATTGTGTTCCAAACTTGTTTTGCTTGTATCTTTTTAACCGTAACTCCGTTTGGGGTGTTCTTTATATGTAACTTGATTAGTTTTTCGTGTACTTTGTGTTTATGCTTTTTTTTGCTGTTAACCAATCTAAAATATGGTTTAGGGAAGCACAGTAACAAATTCTATTTTATCGTGGGGTCCGCAATAGTTGCCATGTATAGGTTTTACCCCCCACTTAAAGTGACTAGATTAGATAGTTTATTTATGCTTCACCTCTTGTAATGTTTGTGTGCTATGCCATGCTTGAGTGAGACGCCATGTTAACAACCTTTGTTGATAACCTGTAGCTAAAAAACTTGAACCGTTCTAAATGTGCGGTATCGTCGTGTGAGACGAGTACTCCACTTAACCTGTTACTAACCGCTCTCGACGGTAGGTGCGATGTATCGTGTTGCCTTCTTGTTGATGCTTGCTCGTGTAAGCTCCGTAGTAATAGAGTGCTTGCTCGTTGATTGCTTTCCAGTGTTTACCGTCTTGTGTGCTTCCGTGGGTACCTCTCGGAGACGATGCGAGCTTGCGATCAACTACACCTTCGGAGCCCGACTTATCAACAGGCAAGGACTATGCATTACTTATGATCCATTCTATTTCAACCAGTGGTTTGCATGCTAGGCTAGGATAGGTTCGATGTTTGATCCTACCACATGTTTACAGCCTCTTTCAAACCGATACAACCTTGTCCCCTCCCAGCAAACCATGTACTGCTATGTTACTATTGCTCGTTGCTCAGCCCCTGCTTAGTATGCATGATTAGGATGCTACGAGGTTACCCTGTTACTCCTTGGTTTGGGCTATCACATTATTATATTGTTGTTGATGATATGATTATTATAAATGTTGACTATATTCCACGAAGGATGGAAGGTCTAGGCTATCCCGCCCCGACGCTTTGTTCCATTCGAGTCACCTAGGATCCGAGTTCCAGGTATTGGTTTTAAGACTGAGCGTGCCTAACTGCGTGTGGGATTTTATGGGGTCCCCTCTTCTTACCTACCTAGCTCCAAACATTTCTAGTGGTGGCCCAAGCTGATTTACCATTTGAAACCGTGTGTGTGCTTGGTTGGGCCCCAGCAGTTTTATAACAACTCGGGCCAGCGGAGACAGAGTTCCTCTGTTGGTCCACACTGGTGAGCTAGGGAAGTCCCCTGCTATTCAGGTGATACTAACCCCGACCTTATCCATACGGAAGAGTCCGATCCGAGGGCGCGGCCGGCTCTTGGATTGGGTGTCGACTCCCCGAGGCCACCCGGATTTGTGCATTGTTAGTTAGAGGGACCTGTCGTTTCGGATCTCTCAGAACTAAATCATAAAATGGTTGCCTATGATGGGTAGAAACTAAGAGAGATGGGCGTGCTGCGGAGCCTTGTAATGGGAAGTTGGTACACCCCTGCAGGGTTAAATCTTTTCGAGAAGCCGTGTCCATGGTTATGGACGACTTGAGACCCACTCCTTGTTCATAGACAACAACAACCGAGATAATCTTAATAAACTTGATCAATGTGTGTGTGCCTTGACTGCTTCTTGTTCGTCGGGATGCGAAGAGGAGGACAAGGATAGGATAGGTGTTATGTTTGCATAAGTAGTTGATAGCAAGACTTGTTGGAGGCGGTTCCTCATCGAATGGTTGGCTTCTTATCTTACTCTCTAGATCGTTAGCCACTTCATAAATGCTAGTGCGGCAGCAACCTCACCACTTACCCCTTCCTTACCGTAAACTACTAGTTTTCCTAGAATGACGAGTGATGAAGTCCTTGCTGGGACAGTTGACCACTACAGTTGGATGCTAAGTACTTCTGTACTCATGATATTACCCCCAAACTCTTTTCAGGGTTCTTGATCGACAACAGGTATGGTGATCGACGTTTCACGTGGAGACTCGACGTCGACTAGTTAGGCGGATCCCGGCGGAGGGCCTGAACCCATGTGGTTATTGGGATCGATGTTTTTCTCTTTGCCACTAGGCATTTGATTGTAGTATGTACCCAGACATGTATCTTCCGCTGTTGTATTGTATTTGAGGCAGTTGTATGCCGATTGTATGAGATGTTGTATCCTTGTATCTGTAATGTTGTGATATCATGATGGAAATCCGGGGCATATGACTTCGCCATATGTCGCGGTGGGACCGATATGTGCTTCGTCCCCGGATCTTGATGGAAACATCTAGATCTGGAACAGTACCGCATATCGGGCCTTACTACTTGGTATCAGAGCCTTACCGACCGTAGGATCCCTTTTCTGGCCGAAGTCGAGTCTCGACAAAAAATATTTTGTAGTTACTAAGTTAGTTATCGGAGAGTAGGAATCTTTTTACTCCTTACCCCTGCTCTGGTCAGGACAAGTGTCGCAAGTGTTTTAATTCTCGTCTTATCCCCTTCAAACTCTAGGATCTCGAGTGTGTGGAGTATCAGAACCATTACAATGCCTTGCTTGCAGCGTATTGTCTCGATTACGATCTCAGGTTTGGGAATTCCTGTAGTACCTTTAGCTTCTCCGATTCCGGAAATCATCTTGGTCGTCCATTGCCCTCCCTCCTTTTTACCGGTGTTCTTACGACTTGCGTCGAAAATCACTATCCCTTGGTCTGGGTTTCACTGTCGTTCTTCCTCTGGAACACTTGGTGGTTTCATTTTCTGACGTAACCATCTCTCTGCGGAAAATATCTTGACGGAGCTTCAACGTTCGACATGGAGCATAGTCCCTTGTTGGTGGTGTTGAAGATCATCGACTCTCTTCTCTTCCCCTTCCCCTCTCCCCCGGATCGTCCTGGATCTCGGGACGAGATCCCTTGTTGGTGGTGTTGTGTTGTAACAGCCCAGATTTCACAAAAATAATTTTTTTCTTTTCGGTGTGAATTGTTTGATTGTCTGATTTGTTTGCGGTGTTTGCATCCCCGATTTATTGATCGGCGATTATTCCCCCCCCTCTTATATCGTACTTGTTGGCACCCCAGACTATATGTCCGAAGCGACCATCTGTGTATACGGTCATGCTCCCATGATCAGTTCGCATGACACACAACTCGACATGGATATCATAGTCTCAATGTTCATACAATACCGAATACAAGTCATACATTAATAAAGTCTTACATGGCCTCGTCGGGCTCAAATAGCAGCGGAAAAGCAAAAGCAACAAGGGTAGGGGCGACACAATCCACAGGGTAGATCAGAGCATAACACGTCCTAGTAGTCGTCGGTAGCATCGTCGTCATATACCTGCTCCTAGTAGTAATTACGAGTATCATTTGTACTAGCATTGAAATACTAAATCAACACTTCAAAGTTAAATATCAAAACAAGGCATTGGAATAAATTTAATAGGATTACCACAACAAGATTTTATTAAGCAATTCTTAACTAGAGTTATGTTAAGTGATTCACTAACAACTTATTAACTTGTTTTAATTCCATAACCAAGTTCATAGCAATAACATTCTGACCACCTGCTAGTTTAATAATAAACTAACAATCAAAATAGTAATAACATAAGTTACAAAGGGAATAACTAGAAATATTAATAATAATAATAAAAATAAAAAGGGTCACAAATTTATTTAGTCCAAATAATATTCTACACACACAGAAAAAAAACAAGAATATTCACAGGAGTATATAAAAATCAACATTACATTTTTAGGGTTTACAGGGAATTGATTAAAACTATTTTTAGCTGCTAAAAAGCACAATTAACTAGTTTAAACTAAAGCAATTAATTTGACACTGCATAATATTTATTCTAAGCATATAGAAAAATAAAACACAATTTTCTAAACCACACAAAATATATTTCATAATTTTCTGAGCTACAATTATTTGTTTAGAATTATTTAAGGGCTGCAGTTTTTAAGAAAAAGGAAAAAAAACACAGCCGGCCCATGGCTACTGGACGCACCCGGGCACAGTTTCTATATATTTTTTTAAACGGGCCGAGCCCAGCGCAGCAGTAAGTTTTTTTTTAAAACGAAGGGGTATGGGGCTCCCTGGGCCGTTAGATCTCGGAAGATCGGACGGCCAGGGGCCCTTCTTCCAGCTCGGGCAGGCTGGGAGCTCGGGAGAGCTCCCATGGCGTCCAGGGGGGCGGCTGGCCTCGCCGCCGGCCGGCGGCCGGTGGCATGGGGCGGCGGGCGCAGAGGGAGGCCTGGGGGCTCCATTTTTGCGAAAAAAATGCGCACGCAACGTAGGGAATAGCGGCGCACGCGACGGACAAAAGGGAGCTCGGACGCTCACCGGGGGTGGTTCCGGCGACGGCGGGCGGCGTGGAGGGGCGGCGGGCGTAGAGGACGGCGAGGCGGCTCAGTTTTTGAAGAATTCGGCGGCCGGGAGCGACGAGGTTGAAGCCGAGCTCGGGGTAGACGAACGGCTTGAGCTCGGCCTGGGTGAGGGGCTCCGGTGCTCGCCGGCGTTGACGGCGAGGCGAGGCAGAGGCGCGCCGGCCTCCTGCTCGGCCTTCCTCCCCCGGCGGCGCTCTCTTGCAGCAGCCTGCTCCTCCTCCCTTCTTCTTCCTCCTCCTTCTCTTCTTCCCTCGTTCTCTTCTTTTCTTGTGCTGCTTCGGTCGAGGGGGTGGGGTGGAGCGGGCTACGGTGGTGTGGAGTGGTGAGGAGAGGCTGGGGGAGGGGGGGGGGGTTTATAGCACGGGGAGAAGAGGGGGGGGGTGCGGGAGAGGGAGGTGAGCGAGCGGCGGCCTCCTCGCCTCCTGGCCAGCCGAGGCGGTGGCGAGGGCTGACGTCGGTCTGGCTACGTCACAGGGGGGGGCTTCGGGCTGACGTTAGCAGAGAGGGGGGGGGTTAGGGAGTTAGGGTAGTTTTCTTTCTTTTCTTTTTTTGATCAAATAATCAAGCAAATACAAAAAGTGCATCCCATGTGTTTGTGAAAAAGCCTAAAGAAAAAAAATTCTATTTAAAAAGCTGAAATTTCCTGGATACGGTGAGTGGATCATGGTCACGTATGAATTTTATTAGGTCTCGAATATGTTCATAGGATTTTAAATGATCTTTGTTTTAGTTTTCTTCATCGAGCGAAAAGGTATTGCCTTAGGGCTTTGTGGTGATCAAAATCATTACTAGTATAATTTATACCACGGAAAATATATAAGGTTTTATATCAAAACAAACAAAAGCAAACGGAATGCAAAACCATCTATAAGTGAGAGAGTGCAAAAGTGTTACGTGATGTGACGGTCTTAAATATATGCATACTAGGGTATTAGTGTGACCGTGCTTATGATCATGCTAAGATGATCAACAAGATAGTATGGATAACCTATGCTATTCACACAAGTACATTGACCACAAACGACAACCACCCAAGTTTAGCATGATCAACACTAAGCACACACAGTCAAACATGGATTCAACATCACAACACTACAACCATGCAAAGTTTTTGTTAGCCCTAAATTTTAGCATTCTAATAAAGGAACTACAAAAGTTGGGATGTGACAGACCATCCCCCCTTATAAGAATCTCGTCCCTGAGATTCACAAACTAGTGAAGAGATGCGAAAACTCGCGCTTGAGGTAGTCCTCCCGTTCCCAGGTGGCTTCCTCCTCTGTGTGGTTGGTCCACTGGACCTTGTGGAACTTGATCGCGCGCTTTCGGGTGACTCGGGTGGCTTCTTCCAGGATACGAAGGGGTGTCTCGCGGTACGTGAGAACCTGGTTCATGTCCACCGTGCGATGATCGATGTTTTTGAAAACATCGGGCTTGTCCGGCACCTCCAGACATTTCCGGAGCTGCGAGACGTGGAAGACATCGTGCACATCGGATAGCTCTGTTGGCAGTCTCAACTAATAGGCAACTTGGCCTCGCCTGGCTATCACCTCAAAAGGTCCGATGTATCGGGGTGCTAGCTTTCCCTTCACATGGAATCGCTGCATTCCTTTCAATGGGGTGACTCGGAGATACACAAAATCTCCAACTTCAAAAGTCACCTCTCGACGCTTGGGGTTGGCATAACTCTTCTGACGAGACTGAGCGGTCTTGAGACGCTCACGAATCAACTGGACCTGCTCTTCGGCCTCTTTCAGAACATCGGGTCCGAAAATCTTCCCTTCTCCGGTCTGAGACCAGTTCAGGGGCGTGCGACACTTCCTTCCATATAGAGCTTAAAATGGTGCCATTTGCAAACTCGACCGGTAGCTGTTGTTGTAGGAGAATTCTGCGTAAGGCAAGCAGTCCTCCCACTTGGAACCGTAGGCTAGAGAACATGCGCGGAGCATATCCTCTAGTATCTGGTTCACTCGCTCAGTCTGGCCTCCAGTCTGCGGGTGATAGGCTGTGCTGAACGTAAGCTTCGTGCCTAGTGCCCCCTGAACTTGCTTGCAGAACCTCGAGGTAAACTGGGTACCTCGGTCAGACACAATCTCCCTCGGGACTCCGTGCAAGCATACGATCCTCGACATGTACAATTCTGCCAACTGGTCTCCTCGATAGGTGGTTCGCACTGGGATGAAGTGCGCTACCTTGGTGAGTCGGTCGACGATGACCCAGATGGAGTCATGACCTTTGCTCGACCTCGGTAGACCTGTGATGAAATCCATACCTATTTGTTCCCACTTCCATTCAGGAACTCGGAGTGGTTGTAGCAATCCTGCAGGTCTCTGATGCTCTGCTTTCACTCTCTGGCAGATGTCACACTTGGCGACATACAAGGCAATTTCACGCTTCATACCGTGCCACCAGAACAAGTCCTTCAGGTCTTGATACATTTTAGTCCCTCCAGGGTGGATGGAGTAAGGTGTATCGTGAGCTTCCTTCAGGATAGTGAGCTTCAACTCGTTCATGTCGGGCACACACAATCGACCATCGAACCAAAGAACTCCTTCATCATCTATCGTGAACTTCGGGGCCTTGCCGAGGGGCATCTTCTTCTTGATTCCCTCGATACTATCGTGTCCCTTCTGTGCCTCCTTGATTTGATCAAATAGAGTCGGAGTCAGCTCGAGGTGAGCCAGAAAACCGGGTGTAACAAGTTCCAAACCCAGCTTCTCGAACTCCTCGTGCAGAGCTGGCTGCGTCTCCCTGATCATCGCATTAAGTGTGCAGGGCTTGCGGCTGAGGGCATCTGCTACCACATTGGCCTTGCCAGGATGGTAGTGAATCTCGAGATCGTAGTCTTTGATCAACTCGATCCATCTCCTCTGCCTCATGTTCAACTCCTTCTGTGAGAAAATGTACTTCAGGCTCTTATGGTCTGTGTATATGTCGCAACGGTGACCCATCAGGTAATGTCTCCATCTCTTGAGAGCAAGCACAACAGTGGCTAGCTCCAAGTCATGTGTGGGGTAGTTCAACTCGTGCGGCTTCAACTGTCGTGACAGGTACTCAATCACCTTGCCCACTTGCATAAGAACGCAACCCAAACCAATCTTCGATGCATCGCAGTACACATCAAAGCTCTTGGTCAGGTTAGGCATCATCAACACTGGGGCGGATACCAATCTCCTCTTCAACTCCTGGAAACTGGCTTCACACTTTTCCGTCCACACAAACTTCTGGTCCTTCTTTAGCAGCTGGGTCATGGGTCGGGCGATGCTGGAGAAGCCTTCCACGAACTTGTGGTAGTATCCCGCTAGTCCGAGGAATCCTCTAACTTCAGTCTGAGTGGTCGGAGCTGTCCAGTCTATGACGGACTGAATCTTGGCGGGGTCGACGGATATTCCTCCTTCCGACAATACATGTCCCAAAAATCCGACTTCTTTGAGCCAGAACTCGCACTTGCTGAACTTGGCGTACAACTGGTGCTCACGCAAAGTCTCGAGGACTAAGCGCAAATGATCGGCGTGCTCTTCTTCGGTCTTGGAATATATCAGGATGTCGTTAATGAACACTACCACAAACTTGTCGAGATACCTCATGAAGATCTTGTTCATGAGATTCATGAAATAGGCCGGGGCATTGGTAAGTCCGAAAGACATGACAGTGTACTCGAACAAACCATAGCGGGTCGTGAAAGCTGTCTTGGGGATGTCCGACTCGCAAACCTTCAACTGGTGATATCCGGTCCTTAGATCGATCTTGGAGAAGACTCGGGCTCCGTTCAACTGATCGAACAGATCCTCGATCTTGGGGAGCGGATACTTGTTCTTGATGGTCACTTCGTTCAGCTTACGGTAGTCCACACACATGCGTATGGTGCCGTCTCTCTTGTCCACAAAGAGAACTGGCGAACCCCAGGGTGAAGCACTGGGTCAAATCAGTCCCTTCTGGAGCATGTCATTCAACTGTTTCTTCAGCTCAACCAGTTCTTCAGCATTCATTCGGTAGGGTCGCTGTGCAATAGGGGCTGTGCCAGGCACTAACTCAATGATAAACTCGATATCCCGATCAGGCGGCATACCTGGTAGCTCCTCCGGAAAGACGTCCGGGAATTCACACACAACCTTCACCTCCTCAAGTGGTGGCACCGAGACACTCTGATGACAGAAGGCTCGGGTAGTCTCTTCCTTGTCGGTGTACTCTATCTGAACTCCATCGGCACTTGTGAGGTTGACCGTCCTCTCAGTGCAATCTATTCGGCCTCGATATCTGGACAACCAATTCATGCCAAGTACCACATCTATACCTTATATCCCTAACACGATCAGGTCAGCTGGGAACTCGACTCCATGAATTGCTATGGGAACTCCGGAACAAGCTAAACTCGCTCGGGTTTTGGATCCGGGTATTTGGACTATCATGGGCCTCCTCATTTCACTAGGTGACAACTTACTTCTATCCACAAATGTCTTCGTAACAAATGAGTGTGATGCACCAGAATCAAACAATACTTGAGCAGGTACTGAATTAACTGGAAACGTACCCAAGATAACGTCTTCTGCCTCCAGGGCTTCCTCGGCTTGCACATGGTTCAGACGTCCCTTGGCGGCGTTGGGCGCACCGCGCTGGGCATTGTTGCGGCCAGGGTTCCCTTTGGCTGGTGCTGGAGCATTGGGGCGTGGGGCAGCATTCGCCTTATTGGTGCAGGTAATGGCGTAGTGACCCTTCTGGCCACACTTGAAGCAGATCACGTCTGATGCAGGGTCGCGGGGAACTCCGCCTGCTGGGCGCGGAACTCCACCAGGGCGAGAAGGAGCATTAGGGTGTGGCACTGGGTAAGGGCTCCTCTGAGGCTGGGGTGTTGGCCTTGGTGGCTGTGCTGGACGCAGTCGGGGGTTGTTGGATCCACCCTGTTGCATCATGCGGCACTTGCGGTTCTCAGAGGCCGTCTTGAGCTTGCCCTCCATCATGATAGCAGCGTCGGCAAGAGACTCAAGATCGGGGAACTGCATAGCCACCAGGACAACCTGCAACTCATCGTGCAATCCATCCAGGAAACGGTCCTTTCGCTTCTCCTTGGTGTCCACCTCCTCCGGGGCATACCTCGACAGCTGAGTGAAGCGGTCAAGATATCCAACCACAGTCATGCCTCCTTGCTTGAGGTGGCGGAACTCGTCCTTCATTCTCCTGATCAGTGCAGTCGGGATGTGCGCCTTCTTGAACTTCTCGGAGAACTCCGCCCAGGTGAGTACTTGCCCCGCAGGAAGACGGGCACGCACTCCTTCCCACCAGCTCCTTGCGGTGCCGGTGAGATAGTGGGTGGCATACAGGACCTTCTCGTTGTTGTCAACAGCGGCGACAGCGAGATTGTTCTCCATGGTGCGGAGCCAATCCTCAGCATCCAAAGGCTCCTTCGTCTGCGAGAACACGGGCGGGTTGGTATTCTGGAAATCTCGGAGCCGAGACCTGGGCTCTTTATTCCCACCAGCTCCTCTGCCTCCTTGGTTGGCATTGGTGGCGGCCTGGACTAGCTGCTGGAGTGCAGCCATGTTCGCCTGGCGCTCGTCACGGGCGGCCTGGCGCTCCTCCATCAGCAGTCGCAGAAGCTGCGCCATGTTCGGGTCGGGTGGTGGAGGTGGCGCGTCACCGGATCCACTTGGGTTGGCGCGGGAGCTCCTCAGCATCCTGAGGTTGTTGCGCAGGATAAGAGGGAATTTAGTCTACAAGGGGGGTAAGTTCCTAACAATCTATTTATCACACACAAGCAAGACTTAAAAAATAGGTAATAATCATGCAACTAGCAATCACCACATGGCAGCATAACGATAGCATAAGTCTCATACATAATTGAGTCTTACAGGTAACCAACCACACCTGCAACGTCTAACGCAAATCTCCAAAAGGGCATCCAACAACTAACGACGCCTAGAGCTCATCCTCCTCGCGATCATCGATGAAGTCCTCATCATCAGTTTCCGGAACCTCCTCGTACTCCTCATCCATCCAGTCCTCATCATCACTGATAGGAGCGTTCTCACCCTTCTGGATGTCCTCGCCGTCATCCAGAGCATCAATCTCCTCCTCCAAGTCGTCGCACTTACGCTTAAGGCTCCTGTTCTTCTTCTTCAGCATCTTGTTACTCTCCTCCAGCCTGGCGACCTTGTCCTGCAGCTCCTTGATAATCTTGTCCCTAGTCTCCAGCTCGATGGGGGCGACGGGGGCGAGACCCTCGGTCTGGAGGTTGTAATCATGCTTGACCCGGACCTCATCCAGCTGAGCCTGAGTCAGAGCCAGGTGTGTCTCTAGAGAGAACAAGTGGTCCTTCAGGACCGGGTGAAGCACACCAGGAGTGGGATCTCCCTCACCATCGCGCATCCCGTAGTGACGGAACCGCGTGGTACCCAGCTCGTACTGGTGAAACCTCACAAGGCGAGCAATCGCCTCCTGGCAAGCTCGGCCCAGACCCTCCTCCCAGGTACGGGCATACACCGTGAAGCTGATAGGATCCGACCGTGGGGTCACCTCCGAACCTCGGAGCTCACACCGCACAATCAGGCAGAGCTCGGTGTCCTCCCCACTGGTGATCTGGAAAGCCCTGAACTCCGCAGCTGGGCGGTGAACAAGCGCAAGCAGATCCATCAGATCCTGAGCAAAGGGCATCTTCCCAGCCTGAGTCAGCTGGAGGTGGTGCACAGGAACTCCAGCCATCTACAAGTTTTAAGAGTTTAAGTTAGATGACAAGTGTGTGCAAGATTTTAACATAGTAGAACATTTAATAGTTTACTATAGAGGGGATAAGAGAGGTAATCATTCTATACTATGCATTTGACCATCTCTTTAGTTTAGAAAATAGTTTTTGATCCCCCCATCCTATCTACCGACCAACCTAACTAGGCTGCTATGGTCTGAACAGAGGCTCTGATACCAAGTCTGTGGGCACCCCGGACTATATGTCCGAAGCGACCAGCTGTGTATACGGTCATGCTCCTATGATTAGTTCGCATGACACACAACTCGACATGGATATCATAGTCTCAATGTTCATACAATACCGAATACAAGTCATACATTAATAAAGTCTTACATGGCCTCGTCGGGCTCAAATAGCAGCGGAAAAGCAAAAGCAACAAGGGTAGGGGCGACACAATCCACAGGGTAGATCAGAGCATAACACGTCCTAGTAGTCGTCGGTAGCATCGTCGTCATATACCTGCTCCTCCAAGCCTGGCCGATGGAATAACCAGGGACAAAGCCGTGAGTACATACAAAGTACTCGCAAACCACCTAAAGAAAGAAACAAAGTTTTGTACAAGAAAATAATGGGATGGCTATATGGTGGAGTTTTTCATAGAGATTTCCTATCTACTCAATATTATTATTATTAAGTTGGCAAAGTTTTAAACTTGGCAAGTTTTATTTCCCACATTGCATTTGGATAAGTCAAGTCCAAACCTTTTTCAACTATACCAACACCATCATCGCGAACCATAAACTCAGTACCGGGCTTTCTCATCTACTCCCCACAAAGCGTGGCCTCACTAGCTGTCCATGACCATGGACTCCGGCTACTCGAATAGATTTACACTCTGCAGAGGTTGTACACTTTACCCACCACATTCGATACATCCGCCGTGTGTCCCCACGGATCGTCATACTTCAGTATGCAGGTCTTGGATAATCGACCTTAGCTTTCCGCTTGTCTGCCCTAGTACAGGTGATTCCACCCCTTGCGTACTGCATGGACTTTCCGTGTGACAGGTCATGCTCCTGTTGGACCCAAGCCTGCACCGTAGTCGAAGAGCACCAAGGTTCCTTCCAACACTAAGCCTAGCGAATTTCACCCATCGACTTCGAGGGTTATCGGATTCGTAGAATCACGCATCCATGTGTAGTTATAGGACCCCCGTACTAAGACAAACAAGCTTCACACTAGCCCTGTCCCATACCAGAGTATAGTGGTTGTACTGTAATGCTAGATTTTGGCGGCACAAATAGAGAGTCCCTCTAGACTTTGTCCATGTCCGACGATGTTCCACAATCCCGGCTATACCACCTTCTTAGGTGAATGCCGTACCAAAAAGGATGAAGTATGACTTTCCAAGTTGTTATATAATTGTCGGGACCCGGGGTTAGCATATGTAATTCCAGTTACGATGCAATCACGTGGAGAGCCGAGAACCGTACCCACTTGTCTAAGCAGACAAGGCCAAGCACAAAACGTTCTCGGTAAGCATCGAACGTGAGGGGCATCCCATTCAGGCCGGATGATCAACTGAGATGGGTCCTCATTGTCCGCTCACAAGTCTAAATGCTTATGGGTGGTGAATCCCATACTCATAGACAAGTCGCCTCAATTGGTAACTCTTACATATACTTACTCCAGCCCGATCACTTAGTCGGGGTCTAGGGCGGGCTCGATCATACAACAAAGTGTGCACGTGACAGAGTCACGAACAATCGCATCGCGATGCCCCAAGCTGCGCACATCTAAGGGCCACTTGGTGTATAAAAGACCACCAGCCAGATCACAACAAAGGTCTCGAAAACCCATACTAAGACATGCATGTTATAAACAGCAGGTATCATCACATAACTCTACAAAGTACTCTTTATAGATATACACATAGAGCATACAAAGAGCACATGTCTGTAATCAACATTTCATCATACAACGGAAGCAAATTAGGTCTGAGTACAGACAAGTTTAACAAATGGCTTAGAGAAGCCTTGTACAACAAACATGCCCTTCCACGAGGGACCAGACTGCTGTCTGGGACTATACTACCAAGGTGAACGTCAAGCTTCACGGAGGTGACTCCATCGGGGTCCGGGTTCTCATCTATAACATAGAATAAGCAAACGTGAGTACAAAGTCGTACTCAGCAAGACTTACATCAGAACTACACTACTCATGCTCAAGTATCAAGGTAAAGGAGGTGGGGTTCAACATGCAGAAGTGCCAGCTTTGACTTGGCTAATCCTGAACTACGAGTACCAGACTTGAGGTAAGAAGCGTACACGAGTCCACTACATCTCCAACCAATACACCACTGTGGCTACTTCCTCGACTTCCCCACGAGGAGGCACACCATAGCACTCACGCTTATCTTGCGGGTTTTATAAGTATCCATTCAAGTTGTCTATGATCAAGTAGAGGTTTCCAAGTAGTCCATAACCGCGGACACGGCTATTCGAATAGTTCATTAACCCTGCAGGGGTGTACATCTTCACACGCGTGTCATCACTTATCGTCTCGTTCTTGTCACCCTTCAAGCGGATGTCAGACGTGGATGAAACCAAGGCACTACCCTCACATCACCTTCTCTAATCCAGGAGTCGACTACCTGAGTTTGTCACCGCTCGAGAGTCCGGCCGGTTCCACGAAACGGACTCAGATAATGCAAGGGACTGAGACGCCACCATTGACAGATGGTTTCACTGCCTCACAGGTCCACCCACACATCTATAGTTAGGTCAAATGGAAAGCCCGAAACTAGTGTGACTCCTGGACCGGATTGGGTACGTAAAGAGGCCAAACGGGGCTCCCATAAACCCTACATGTGGTCATACTCTTTGTCTTGGATCACAAAACAGGAACTCGGGGCCTAGGGCAGTGTTCAACGAGACAACCCACTGTGTACTCCTACACAGCCTCTCATCGTTCACCTTTGTTTAGGGTGGATTCACCAACACGTTTACATCAGCACCACTGTGTTCATTCCATCCCGACTCACAAACATAACATCCTCATTGTATCACTAAGCAGCAAAAAGCAGTAACAGTTGCAGGGGCTACATGCTCATCATTCAACTCCTAAATCTGCTAGGATTGTGGTTTGCTTGATACGGTGGCAAAATGATAGGTCATGCATCAGAATGGGTTCAACTATGCGAAAGAACGTGTCTCGGTGATCTCCTAAACATGCATAAGCGAGACTGAGAGGGAATTGGGATTTTATAGATATGATCAATGGGGTTTTGCTTGCCTTGCTGACGATACACGGTCTTAACGGTGGTCTTCTTCTTCGGGGGTGATCACCGTCTCGGAAAAGCTGGTACCAGAAACAATCATCAACAAGGGGGGAACAACTTCGAAAGTAAATGCACAAGCACATGATAAGTTTGTCCATGATGTGAGTGGTACTGGTTTGTAGCATATTCAATTTAATTGAAGTATATTGCATTTGAAATGCAAATTTAAACTTCAAATTTGAATTCAAATTAAGCCATATGCACATTTGCTACTGTTGCCCCATTTTAAAATGGTCAAACATAAAAACAAATTGCATATTCTGAATCCTTGCATTTTTCTGATAATTTTTCATATATTATATGTTTAATTTGGAGTTAATATGAATTTTCTATGAATTTCCAAAGTTTATATGATTTTCTGTCTTTTCTGTAATTCTTTTAAATGTTTTTCCATTTACTGCGTCAGCATGACGTGGGGGGTGACGTCAAAGGGGGGCTGACCAGTGGGCCACCACTGTCAGTGTCACTGGGTTAACCCCTCTCTGTTTAAACTAAACGGAGGGGTTAGGGGGCCAGGGGGCCCACCTGTCATGGACTCGGGGGGGGGGGGGGGCGATTAACTGGGTGATTAGCCCTAATGGCCGGCGGCTAACCGCCGGCGGCCCTGTATGCGGCGGCGCATCGCCGGAATTCGATTTAGGCCACGGGGGGGCACGGGGAAACTACCAAACTGACGCCCGTGATCTCCCGCGTCTTGTGAGCTAAGCATGGGTCGCCGGGGTGCTCTGGAGCGACGACAGCTTCAAGAAAGGCGGCGGCCGTGGCTCTGCTCCGCTGAGTTTGGCGTCTAGGGCACGGAGAAAGGTACGGGGAGAGGCAAGCGGAAGAGGAGCTCACCCTGGTTCCTTTGAAGAGGACGGGGACGTCGGGGCTGGCCGGAGACGGCGGGATTTGAGCTCGAAGCTCTCGGCGACCGACGGCGATCCGGTGAAGGGGCCACGACTCCAGGGCTCCTCCGGTGCGATTGAGTGGGGGGAACGGAGTAGACGTCCACGGCGGTCACGGCGGACAGCTTCGCTTGCTCCCTCGTCGGCGTTGGCCACGGCGGTGCACGCGGCTGTGCTCCGGCGAGCGCTTTGTCGTCGACGAATACGAGCGGAGGAGGGGAGGAGGGTGAGCTAGAGGAGAGGGATAGGCTCGGGGGGGGGGGGGGGGTCTCTGGCTCCGCGTGGCGTGAGGAGGGAGGCAGGGGAGGTCTAGACGCCTCTCACGGCGGCGACGTGGCGTCGGCGCGCTCTCGTCCGCCACGGAGCAGCTTCGGGGCGAGGAGTAGAAGAAGACAACAGCGCGGCTGGGCTGGGCCGGCTACTGGGCTAGGTGGCCAGGGGGTGGGCTGGGTTTTCTTTTTCCTATTATTTTAATTTCTCTTCTGTTTTTCTTTTTCTTATTTGTTTTTCTCTGGTAAATAAATACCAAAACATTTTTAAAAATTCCCAAAACTTTTATGTGGGCTTAAAATATAAGTAGTTAGCCACTCATAACTTTTGGGCATTTTTGAAATTCAAATAATTTGAATTTCAAACCAAATAGGGGTTCTTTTAATTTTCCAAGGCACTATTTGAAAATTAGAAAATTCCATGAGCATGGGAATGAACCCAAACCATTTTTAAAATGATCAGCATCATTTATAGGAATTTTCCAAATATTCAAATGATTTTGGAAAAAATATTTTTATCTAGCCATTTCAAATAATTTCTCAGGGCTTTCTTTTCCCCATTTTTGAATTTCTTTTGGAATTTTCTTTTGCATGATGCAAAGTACACAAACAAACCCTAGCACTTACCCTAGTTGGGGTTCTGACAATAGTGCTAAATACTAGAGCTGGGTGCTGGTCTCATCGGGGTTCTACTTAGCTTTTCCCAATTAGGTAGGGTATGGGGTGGTGTGGAGTTTCTCTAATACAACTAATACAATCCCAAACCATATGAATATAATACTAGCATGATACAATATAAATGATACCAAGAAAGTAAAAATGGGTAATGCGGAGTTTGAGTTTTGACGGTGGCTTGCCTTCCTCGACGATGTACCCTGGATCGGCTTCTTCGGTGGCAAGGGAGGAGTCTTCACCTGCAACGTACGGCGTATCGTCTACACGTTGCGGAAGAAAACAAATTCACCATTACAATCGGGCAAAACAAACAAGGCACACAACACTCAACTTTACTACCAAACAACTAGTAATTACGAGTATCATTTGTACTAGCATTGAAATACTAAATCAACACTTCAAAGTTAAATATCAAAACAAGGCATTAGAATAAATTTAATAGGATTACCACAACAAGATTTTATTAAGCAATTCTTAACTAGAGTTATGTTAAGTGATTCACTAACAACTTATTAACTTGTTTTAATTCCATAACCAAGTTCATAGCAATAACATTCTGACCACATGCTAGTTTAATAATAAACTAACAATAAAAATAGTACTAACATAAGTTACAAAGGGAATAACTAGCAATATTAATAATAATAATAAAAATAAAAAGGGTCACAAATTTATTTAGTCCAAATAATATTCTATGCACACAGAAAAAAAACAAGAATATTCACAGGAGTATATAAAAATCAACATTACATTTTAAGGGTTACAGGGAATTGATTAAAACTATTTTTAGCTGCTAAAAAGCATAATTAACTAGTTTAAACTAAAGCAATTAATTTGAAACTGCATAAAATTTATTCTAAGCATATAGAAAAATAAAACACAATTTTCTAAACCACACAAAATTTATTTCATAATTTTCTGAGCTACGATTATTTGTTTAGAATTATTTAAGTGCTGCAGTTTTTAAGAAAAAGGAAAAAAAACACAACCGGCCCATGGCTACTGGACGCACCCGGGCACAGTTTCTATATTTTATTTTAAACGGGCCGAGCCCAGCGCAGCAGTAAGTATTTTTTTTTAAAACGAAGGGGTATGGGGCTCCCTGGGCCGTTAGATCTCGAAAGATCGGACGGCCAGGGGCCCTTCTTCCAGCTCGGGCAGGCTGGGAGCTCGGGAGAGCTCCCATGGGGTCCAGGGGGGCGGCTGGCCTCGCCGGCGGCCCTCCGGCGGCTGGTGGCCGGCAGCCGGCGGCAAGGGGCGGCCGGCGCAGAGGGAGGCCTGGGGGCTCCATTTTTGCGAAAAAAGTGCGCATGCAACGTAGGGAATAGCGGCGCACGCGACGGACAAAAGGGAGCTCGGGCGCTCACCGGGGGTGGTTCCGGCGACAGCGGGCGGCGTGGAGGGGCGGCGGGCGTAGAGGACGGCGAGGCGGCTCCGTTTTTGAAGAATTCGGCGGCCGGGAGCGACGAGGTTGAAGCCGAGCTCGGGGTAGACGAACGGCTTGAGCTCGGCCTGGGTGAGGGGCTCCGGTGCTCGCTGGCGTTGACGGCGAGGCGAGGCAGAGGCGCGCCGGCCTCCTGCTCGGCCTTCCTCCCTCGGCGGCGCTCTCTTGGAGCAGCCTGCTCCTCCTCCCTTCTTCTTCCTCCTCCTTCTCTTCTTCCCTCGGTCTCTTCTTTTCTTGTGCTGCTTCGGTCCAGGGGGTGGGGTGGAGCGGGCTACGCTTGTGTGGAGTGGTGAGGAGAGGCTGGGGGAGGGCGGGGGTTTATAGCACGGGGGGAAGAGGGGGGGTGAGGGAGAGGGAGGTGAGCGAGCGGCGGCCTCCTCGCCTACTGGCCAGCCGAGGCGGTGGCGAGGGCTGACGTCGGTCTGGCTACGTCACAGGGGGGGCTTCGGGCTAACGTTAGCAGAGAGGGGGGGTTAGGGAGTTAGGGTAGTTTTATTTCTTTTCTTTTTTTGATCAAATAATCAAGCAAATACAAAAAGTGCATCCCATGTGTTTGTGAAAAAGCCTAAAAACAATTCTATTTAAAAAGCTGAAATTTCCTGGATACGGTGAGTGGATCATGGTCACATATGAATTTTATTAGGTCTCGAATATGTTCATAGGATTTTAAATGATCTTTGTTTTAGTTTTGTTCATCGAGCGAAAAGGTATTTCCTTAGGGCTTTGTGGTGATCAAAATCATTACTAGTATAATTTATACCACGGAAAATATATAAGGTTTTATATCAAAACAAACAAAAGCAAACGGAATGCAAAACCATCTATAAGTGAGAGAGTGCAAAAGTGTTACGTGATGTGACGGTCTTAAATATATGCATACTAGGGTATTAGTGTGACCGTGCTTATGATCATGCTAAGATGATCAACAAGATAGTATGGATAACCTATGCTATTCACACAAGTACATTGACCACAAACGACAACCACCCAAGTTTAGCATGATCAACACTAAGCACACACAGTCACACATGGATTCAACAACACAACACTACAACCATGCAAAGTTTTTGTTAGCCCTAAATTTTAGCATTCTAATAAAGGAACTACAAAAGTTGGGATGTGACAGTACCGGACGGAGACCGACCCTTGCCACCCTGACACTCGACATTTGCGACACCGGGTTTCACCCGATCACCGTCGCGAAAACCGCACGAGACCAGCCGCAGCTAACGGAACGAAAAACCCCGTTTAATAATTAAACGGGTTATTTTTATAGTGCGCCGGAAAGTGTTCTCGGAACGGTTCCAGCGCGAGGTGAACACCGCCGGATCGACGCGTTGATCGCGCTGTTTGAAGTTTTACCCGAATCGGAGGTCCTGCCACCACTCTCCCACCCCTTTCTAGGGTTTCCGTAGGCCAAAATTGCAGCCACCCCCTCCACTTTGCCCCTAAAATAGCCCCATTTTCACACAAAACCCTATCCAGATCAAAACAAATTGCGATGGTCAGTTGCCATGCGATGGATGGTGTGTCTGGAGGACACGGGGCTACCCAAGGCATGATTTGCGAAGTATGTCGGGTGATACGGTAAGGGAGACACGCGGTAGGTCGGTCTTGTTGGAGGAGTCCTATTCCACTCCTATGGTACGAGTTCCGAGGTTCCTGTGGGACAAGTTCCAAGGTACTGGATGGAGGAAGAGCTCCATAGTGTGGGTAAAGTGCACAACCTCTGCAAAGTGTTATACAAATATATTCGAATAGCCCAGTCCACGGTAATGGACACAATTCACAGTAGGTCACACATGATCAACATGAGTTCGGTTGCATGAGCACGGTAAGTTGATACGATGACTGGATTGGTTGGGTGGTAACGGAAGACACCTAATCCGTTGAATGGTCGTGCGACGACCCAGGTATGTTGATGGTCATGCGATGACCGGTGCTTGAGTCGGTACGGACTCCGAGGTAAGCCACATGATCAGGCGATGATCATGTGGGGTCCATGTGACCTTAAATGATGACCGTTGTGCTTTAGTCTTAATGCTGATAATATGCTGGATGATTATTCGTTTGTATGATGTTGATGCTCACATGTTTAATTCATTAATATACTTTAACCTGTTGCCGTGTTATTGTTTTGCCTTGTTGCATGGTTGTTGTGAGCTTGCAAGTACATTCGATGTACTGACCTGGCGTGTCATGCCAGATTTGCAGGCAATGCTGTGGATGCATAGGACGTCATTCCCGGTGTTTGCGAGCTAGGAGGTGTCCCAGCCAGTGTCCCAGTGGATTGGAGTTCATCACCGTCGCCGTTGTTCCGCTGCCGAGTTATATTCCGCTGCTAGAGAGTTAGTCTGCTGCTTGATGTAGATCCGTGGTGAGCTTGAGGAGCAAGCTTATGCTTCGCCTCACACCGCCAGCGTTGTAATAATCCCCTTGTACCCATATATTTGTTAATAGAAAGCTGTTCAGTTCTATATCAAGCAGTGCCGTGTTCCAGAGGACTTGATCTCTGGGATGGAGCACGGGGCGTTCCGGTCCTCTGAGCCGGGGTGCCACAACGCTTGGTAGCAGAGAAGGACTGGCTGTAGGACCCGTTAGCCCGCGCGAACGTTAGAAGGACGTTAGATTGACGTTAGAGCTAGAGTTTATAGCCTGCTTGTGGATGCGATTGTTTGCTGCATTTGTTTGCTGCATATAGACGGCATTCCTTCGCTCACCCGCTTCTCTTCTGAGTGTAGATGGCAACCGTCCCGACAGACCAACTGACACCCTCCTCCCCACTCAACTTTGCATATCTCATCGCTGAAGTTTGGCGTTGTCTCTATCCCAGGGAAGAGATGCCGAGGTACCAGGTGTTCCAAATGCCACTTGGAGGATCGGTGTTTGAGTACCGCGCCAAAGTCTTCTTGGAAGCCAACCTTCCCCTTGGTAGGCATGTCTATCGCCTCCGTGGTGGACACGCCTCTACCACCGATCGTGCCATCCAGCTCGCTGCTTTGTCAGGCCTCACGAGTCTTCGCCACTAGGAGAGCATGATGCAGCAGGATCGTGCCTTCCGCCTCTACCCTACCTTGGCCACCACCCCTCAACGAACAAGGTTTCCTCGCCCTACCGCGGAAGCCGACGCAGAGGTGATCAGTCTGTCTCGATATGTGATCGCCGCATACACCCTCGTCTTCGAGCTAGCCCGTGATGCAAGGAAGGCAAGAAGAGCTCTTGTCGCAGCCTCGGCTTCGGCAACTCCGCCGCCAGCCTTTTCAGTCTCTAGTGATCCGCCGATAGATCATAATGGCTAAGTTTCGCGTAGCTCGTGCTGCGTAGGTAATGATAGTGGTGCATGGTGCTTGTTGCATGTTGGATGCTAGAAATAATGTATGATATATGTCTATGTAATACTGATGCACCTTCGATGTTATCGATCTTTGGTTCGTCGAACCTCTTCATCGACCTTTATCTGGTTCTTTGATGTTTAATGAACATGTGTTTTAAAGGTAGTGTGTGACTCTGACGAACCCTTGCTCGCTTTCTTTCGGATAATGGCACCACTCCTGGTTCTGAGCTGATTCGTTTTCGGCCGTCCGGGGTGGATTCCTATTTTATATTTATCTTTTCAACAACCGCCCCTTGTTCTCAGCTATTTTCTCGGCCGTCTCGGGCAGTTGTTGGGTTTCTTTTCGCAGTGGAGACCCTATGTTCTCAGCTGTTTTCTCGGCCGTCTTAGGGGACCTCTGCATTCTTTTTATCAATGTTGTCTCATGCTCTGAGCTGATTCTTGGTCGACTGTCTTGAGAAGCGCTTGAGCTATTCCAGTAAAAGTCCCAGATCTGAGTTGTAAAAACTGTTCTGGTGGCTACTGGGTTATTTTCCGATTTTATGCAAGGGATTCAGATGGTCATCGACTACCGCTAAAACTTTTGAAGTGATTCTTTATCGATCGCTGTCGATCTTCGCTCCGTTGGATTTCCTCGTTGGATCTTCGTTTGGTTCTTTGGTGTCACCTTATCCACCCCGATGGAAATTTGCTCATAACCCTGCATACCTCGAAGAGTCAGCACAAGATCGCAGAGCATCATGAAGCTACCAAGTCAAGAAGGACTCACACAAAATACATTGGGAATATTGAGATCCAGTACAAGTTCTTCCTGGATAAACTTTTGAATCAGGTCGGGATCATTCCGGTGACCACTACAACCATGAAGATTCCATCAGTGAAAGGCCGCAAGGAATTGGGAAATCAGCAAGTAAGAAAGGACTCATACCCGATTGCATTGAAGTATGTGACTCACATATAGATGCTATCGAAGCCCTCATTTGAACCAAGTCCGCTTCAACTACGGCAGCCGCGAAGATTCAAGCAAAGGAAAATGTAAATGTCCAAGGCAGGACATACACCATCGACAATCTTATCCAATGCAAGTTAATTCAGTATATTCTGGAAGACGGCCAGGACGAATCATGAAGCCCATATCCAGCAAAGACATGATGGGAAGAATGTTTCCCTCTAACAAGCCAGCAGTCAGTAAATTCTCAGGCACCACATTCAGATTTGTCCCCATGTCAGGATGGAAAAGTTTCGGCCATAAGGAACCACAACCTTCCGGAGCAAGATACCCGACACAACCGAAACATACAGTGTATTAGTCTTCCTCAGTACGCCATCCAGATAACTTCTTGGCAAGACATTCAACCTTCTACCACAAGCCACCAGGTGAAGCTTACGGTGCAAGACACCTAGTCGTGCTCCGTACGCCAGGGATAGATCCCATCACAAGTCACCCAGCTGCCTACAGTGATCAGCCGCAGAAACTTTTAATACAAGGAACCGGTATCCCCTCAGCGCAAAGAGGCAAACTCTAGGGACAAGACAATCTATCCTCTTCAGTAAGCTATCAGGAAAGCTTCCGAGGTAAGACACCCCAGTATTCTTTAGAAAGCTACCAAGGCAGCTCCCCGTGTATGACACCCCGCCTTCCTCAATGCGTCACCAGAGCAAGCTTCTGAGGTACGGAACCCGGCCTTCCCCAGCAAGCTACCCCAGCCAAGCTTCGCAGACAAGCTACCCAGTCTTCCTCGACACATCATCATGCCTACCACAGTATGGTCAGAAAGACAGTTATTCAAAGGCAGTAAAGGCTTCAGCATTGTCAGGACCCGTACATTTTATGGGCCTTCTTCTCAAGGATGCGAGCTACCCCGGTGTGGATACCACCATGCTCGTAATCAAGAAGGAGTATACACATGGAAAGCGATAAAGGACCGCAACTCTCGGAGGACAAGCCAGCAGAAAAAGCAGATACACACTCCAGCCTGGAAGAAAGACTGACAGATTCACGAAGAAGCACCCTGAGGAAAGGAAGCAATGAAGCATTGGATCTTGCCCCAATCACGAGGGTCAGCTCCGCAAGTTCGACAAGGCCCCGAAGAAGGATAATCTTGAGACCCCATTCATTGCCACCGATATTATCATGATGAGCCAAAATAAAAGAGTTTAAGTAACCCGTCCGTCTCAGAGGAAGATACCGACGAAATTATAAGCATTTATGCAAGAAGTACAAAGGAAAGGATGTTGACGAAGGTGAAGCGAGTACAAGAAGATGATTGCCGCAATATCAAGAACTAGGACGAACATACCTGGCATATGTCGAATCTCGCTGCAATATATGTTACAAGAATAAGCGTTGCACCTCACAGGCTGTCAAAAGTATGCAACCCTTACAAGCCCGACGGGTAAGGCAAAAGGATGAATCGTATGGACCTCAAGGCCAAATTTTGCCTCGATCAGTTGCAGCCATGTGGACCACCATGGACACCCACCACTGAGAGATCTCACTCTATGTGCAAAGGACCGCGTACCCAGCCCGTCAGCCCAAGCAGTTACTCAAGTTCGGAATTGTCAGTTCTGCCGAGAGACCCCAGTCTGCTTCACCGAAGGTCACCGACCCAGCTCAGCGTTGTGACTATAAGGACCGCGTCGGAGCGTAACATAGTCTATCACCACCCGTGGATATGGCAGCATAACAAATGAATCTCAGCATGAGGAGACGTTCAGAATTTGTGCCCCTGCCAAGATTCATACTCAAGATGGACGAGCAAAATCAAAGCAATGCAACCCCAGGTACGGATAGTCCAAGTCCCGCACCATGGAACACCACGACTGTAATCATCCTGAGATATCAGTTACCTGTGAACGCCAAGACTTTTCTCCAAGAGTCCAACATAAAGAATTCAAGATTGTGCTGCAGATCAGGCCCGAGATGCCCCAAGAATAGTATGAGTATTGGCAGCGTTTAGCCGATGACAAGACAGTTCGTAATCAGGCAGGTCAACAGACACGAGGATGGGAAGTCAGAAGGAAAGGATCTGATATGTCCAGGAAGAACGTTCTGTCAGATATATGGATTGGGTGAAGCAAGCCCCCTGAGCCAGAGATATTGGATGCTACTGAGGGAACGGTATGCAGATAAAGGAAATCCGAGAAGCAATGAGTTTCCGAAAGACGGTAAGTTTGCAATGGTTCCCTGAGCAACCAAATCTCGAGGACGAGATTTTTCTAAGGGGGGTAGGTTTGTGACATCCTGGATTTTGGAACTTTCTTTTTCCAAAAACTTTTCCGATTTATTTCTGGGTTTGCCATTTGATTTGGTTTTGAGCACCTCTTTGGACTTGAAACTTGAGCATATTTTCTTTCCATGCTCAAGTACCCCTTGAATCAAAATCTTTCCAATGTCATTCCATTGATCCATCCCATCCAAGGCACCATTTTATTCAAACCATATATTCCTTTTCCAATAAAAGGGATATTCCTATTATTTGAGGTTTGTGAAGAAACCCCTATTTATATTGCTCCATAAATCCCCAAATAATTCCCACATTCTCTTGATGCCATATCTTGCCAAATTCTTCAATAACATTGCATGGCCCAAGTGAATTTTTCCTCTACAAAAATTCATTTGTCTGTGGGGGCAGAATGGAGCTTTGTGAAGGGAGTGCCATTTATCCTTATCCATTGCTGGTGAAACTTTTTGTGCAACCTCATATGATCATATAATTGGCCTACACCAAATTACACCATAATTTGCTAAGACAAATCCCACAATAAATTCCCAAAGTGTGGATGCAGCAAGGGGGCATTGTGAAGCAAGTGCATGATAGGGGGTCCCATTTGCCTTGAAACTTTTTGTTCCTATTCCCACACCAAAATGACTCCGCCAAACCAAGTTTGAGACAAATCCTATCATCCATGTGAGTGCACCATCATGTTTAAGTTTCTGACCAGTGGGCCACCTTGTGAAGCAAGTGCTAGCTAGGTGTGTCCAATGGCCCTGAAATTTTACACACATGAGCACACCACCAAATAACCTCACTCCACCATTCAGCCAATTCCATCAATCCTATGAGATGCTAGCTTCAACTTTGCATTCCGGCCTATTTGGACATTTGCAAAGGAAGTACTAGCTACATTGCTCCATTTGAGGTGAAACTTGGTACATCTACTCACCCTGATGTATGATTAAGCTCAGCCAAAAATCATGCATAGGGGAGCCATGCGCTAGCCACCCCACAGTAGAAGCACCATCAGCCTCCATGGCACAGTTGTAAAGGAAGTACCATGTGCATTGACCCATTTCACCCCAAACATTCCAAATCACTAGTCCTTTGCACCACAAAGCCAGAAGACAACCTGGCACCACCTCACACCCACCATGTGAGCTATGTTTCCTGTCCAAGTTTGTTGTACCCAACTTTGCAGTGAAGATAAGATCAAACCAGTAGCCCATGTGGCCGACCAAGCACACCACTGTGATCAGCACTCGAAGGACCCTTCCCCAGACAAACTTTGGCCACGATGGAAACCACACCATATGAACCTCCCCTTGGTGGCCGCGCTCTCGGCTGCATCTAGCGTGCACTGGACGCACTCCGCTTGTGCCCGACGAGTCCCCATCGTGCTCTAGTGCGCTATTGTCCTCTTTTTCATGTCACCCCGTGCCGCACGGATTTCCGCCGCACGTCTGCGCCACGCCACCCCCTCCCGAGCTCTCCAGAATATCCTTGATGCTCGCCAGCTCATCCACGCCATGGCCGCACCCTGCTTGTCGCGGCCCGAGCTCGAATACGCCTCCCTCCTATAAAAGGAGGTTGATCCCCCTCTCTGCTCGGCACCCAGCACCTCCAGCAGCCTCCCCACACCCTCCTGGCCTCGCCCCCTTCTCAATTTCTCGCCAGATGCCCGCCATTGCTCCCCACTGTCTCCATTGTCGCCGCCGAGCTCCGGCCAAAATTAGCGCCACCGGAGTCGCCCCTTTCCCCCTGGACCACACCAGCACCACCCCGCTGCCTCGCCGCCTTCCAAGACCCTGCCTGAGCCCCGCCCCCAGTCGCCTCACCGAGTCCCGTGGCGTCCGTAGCCGCCGTCCGCCCGGCTGAGGTGCTCGCCGGTCCCGGAAGCCTCCAGGTCCAGCGCGACCACCTACGGGCGCGGCGTGGAGTGCTCCTCCCGCGCGAGCCGACCATCGAGCCTCCCGTCGCCGGCGTCGGGCCGGCCGGCGTGCCCCTATCTCCCCGTCCTGTAGAAGCAGAGGAGGAAGGCAGAGGAAAAACAGAGCCCTGACCAGCGGGCCCCGCTCGTAAGTGGGCTCAGGCCACGACCCGTTTTCTTTCAAGTGGAGGCGCCCTTTGGTCCAAATACGTTTTCCTCTTGGGGAAATGTACTTCTTTCCATTTCGGCCCGAAATGCGTTTTCAATAATCGAAAGCGTATTCGTCTCTTCTGCGGGCCAAAATACGTTTTCTCTGTTCATAAAGCGTATTCCACCCAAAAATTAGCCCGGAACTTCCCACCTTCATATCTCCGCAACCGTAAGTCCAAACGAGGCGATTCTTTTTGCGTTTGTTTTGTCTTGAGCTCCTCTTCATGTGGGCATAGGTTTCATGCCATGTTTCTCTTCTGATATTTGCTGGTCAAGTCAAAGTGGTGTTTGACATTTTTGCCCGTTGCTTTATTTGAAATATCTTGCAGGGCTTTGTCGGTTTCGAAGACCAGGAGTGTTTCACACTACTCTGGTTAAAGGCAAGCCACAATACCCGTTGCACCTTTGCAAATCTTTGACGTGTTTTAAAACGTGCTTCAATCTTTGATGAATAATTATTATCTTGCTATGCTTGTTGATGCTATATTGCCATGATATGCTTGACTATGATGCTATGTGTTGAATATGTATAATCCCGATATGCTCATATGCTTGGACCACTTTGATGATGCTACATTGCTATGTTAATACCATGCCATGCTATGATCTTAATATGTCCATATGCTCTCATGCACATTATGCCATGTTATGTTCATGTTATGCTTTAATCATGTTACTACCGTGTCATGCTTAACTACAATCATGATATTGCCATGTTGCATGATAAGATCATGATCATGTTTGTATAACATAGTTAATCAACTAAAATATGATTTGAATCATGATGCGACTATAACTGTATCTTGTTCCACTTATATTGAAATGCCATTAATTTAAATACTCATGTTGCACCTGATTCTTGTGTTCGCTATTGGGGATACGTTGCGTGCCAAGTTGATCAGGTGGCACCAAACCGGACTTATCAAGTGCAGCCACACTCGCCTGGATGGGGAGGCCTTGGCTCGGTCTGCCGGTGGGTTCTCTTATGCGTATCACCAAGGAGGGCAGGCTACGCGCGCGGTTACCTGGCTTGGTAAGCGGCGGTAGTCTTGAGAGCCGGTTATGTTATTGGGATCCCGTCCCCGAGTGGGACAAGTTTATGGACCATGCGATGGTCAGTTGCCATGCGATGGCTGGTGTGTCTGGAGGACACGGGGCTACCCAAGGCATGACTTGCGAAGTATGTCGGGTGATACGATTAGGGAGACACGCGGTAGGTCGGTCTCGTTGGAGGAGTCCTAGTCCAATCCTATGGTACGAGTTCCAAGGTTCCTGTGGGACAAGTTCCAAGGTACTGGATGGAGGAAGAGCTCCATAGTGTGGGTAAAGTGCACAACCTCTGCAGAGTGTTATACAAATCTATTCGAATAGCCCAGTCCACGGTAATGGACACAGTTCACAGTAGGTCACAGATGATCAACATGAGTTCGGTTGCATGAGCACGGTAAGTTGATACGATGACTGGATTGGCCGGGTGGTAACGGAGGACACCTAATCCATTGAATGGTCGTGCGACGACCCAGGTATGTTGATGGTCATGCGATGACCGGTGCTTGAGTCGGTACGGACTCTGAGGTAAGCCACATGATTAGGCGATGATCATGTGGGGTCCATGTGACCTTAAACGATTACTGTTGTGCTTTAGTCTTAATGCTGATAATATGCTGGATGATTATTCGTTTGTATGATGTTGATGCTCACATGTTTAATTCATTAATATACTTTAACCTGTTGCCATGTTATTGTTTTGCCTTGTTGCATGGTTGTTGTGATCTTGCAAGTACATTCAATGTACTGACCTGGCGTGTCATGACAGATTTGCAGGCAATGCTTTCGATGTGTAGGACGTCGTTCCCGGTGTTTGCGAGCTAGGAGGTGTCCCTGCCAGTGTCCCTGTGGATTGGAGCTCATCACCGTCGCCGTTGTTACGCTGCCTAGTTATATTCCGCTGCCTAGTTATATTCCGCTGCAAGAGAGTTAGTCTGCTTCTTGATGTAGATCCGTGGCGAGCTAGAGGAGAAAGCGTGTGCTTCGTCTCACTCCGCCAGTGTTGTAATAAAGCCCTTGTACCCGTATATTTGTTAATAGAAAGTTGTTCAGTTCTATATCAAGCAGTGCCGGGTTCTAGAAGACTTGATCTCTGGGATGGAGCACGGGGCATTCCGGTCTTCTGAGCCGGGGTGCCACATGACCACATAGCTACTGGTCGGAATCTCAGCCCCGAGGAGGGACTACTCCCGCATCATGGAGGGAGGAAGCAACGTCGATGGATATGAATCCTGGGGAACTTCCCCGTCCCGGCTGGGTGCCGACACAAGAATCCTGGTCCCCCGAAGCTTGTTGGCGATGGCGGCGGAGATCGGAATTGCTTTTGGAGAAAAGGGGTCCAGAATCAGGGTTTTTGAGATGGGAGAATAAATAGGAGCCAAAGGGGGGCACCGGGGGGGACACCAGTCGCCCACGAGGCCACCTGGCGCGACCAAGCCCTGGGCCGCGCCCACTGGCCGCCTGGGCACCAGGTGGGGCCCCTCTGGCCCTTCTTCGGTGAATCCGGAAGCTTCCGGAACGCTAATTTTTTAATCTGATTTTCCCAAATTTTTGGAGCACTTTTAATATGGGGGAATACTGAAATAGAAAAACAACAGAAAATAGGAACTGTCAATGGGGTGCACTGAGTTAATAAGTTAGTCCAAATATGATCAAAATTGTATGAAAGTGTATCTAAATCATAGCAATATCACACAAAACATGCATGGAGCGAGCAAAAATTATTGATACGTTTGAGACGTATCAGGCGTCAACTGAAGTTTTGATCCGAACGGGACCATCCTCTTCATCGAGCGCGCGCTTTGCTTTTGGCCTGGTTCTCTGGTACGGGGCATTTGACTACATCATCAACAATGCCTCGTGGTTTGGGGCAGGAGCGCCCTTGCTTCGCGGCATCATCATGCCTTTTGGAAGTCACCGCGTTTTTGTCGCGGTTCTTCCGGAGGGATACCCCAGGGAGGTATTGGTGTTCTCCGGCCTCACAGATCCACTACCGCGCAGTGATTGCTCTGTGGAGTCAGAGAGCACGACTCCGCTCATATGTGCGGAGGTTATGATGGCTGTGACTTCATCTAGTCGCCACAGTTCCACCAACACTGCGGCCCGAGATGCGAGAGCGGGAACAGCGGCAACAGCATGCCCGAATAACCCGCAAGATGTGCTGCGCACGCCTGTGGACCTCAGCTCGGATCCAGCAGTAGCTCACACCGAGCTGTAGAAGGCACACCAAAGCCTGGCCGAGCAAGCGCAGCTGATGAATGCTGAAAAGCATCGATTGGACGCTACAATCCGGGAGTACAACGCCGCGTACATCATCGTCCCACGTGTGATTCCGCCAGCAGTGCTGGAGGATTTTCGCCCCACAAGCCGAGCAGTCGGAAGGGAGTTAGCGGGGACTCAGCAACTGGCAGCATCTGCAATCATCCCGCAGCCAGCATACAGCTCTCCGGTGAAGAATCTGAAAGCTGCCGAGCAGATCACTCAAGAGCTAGAGCATCTGGAGGGAGATGAACTGCGAGAGAGGATGCGCCGAATGCGCGATCTTCTAGCCGCAGCAGATCAGCAGCAGAGGGCGGCCATAGAGCAGCTCTAGAGGCCAGTGCGTTCGAAGTCAACACAGCGGCCGACTGCAAGTGCAAACCAGCAGTCGAATACTTCACCTCGGCAGCAGCGACAAGTATCTTCGCCTCATGGGAACCAACCTTGCAGTCGAAGGAATCAAGGGGTTGCGCATATTCGGATGGACGAGCCAACAGTGAGCAATCGGCGGGTCGAGCAACCAAAAGCATTAGCTCAGCCTGCTGTCAGTTTTCGTTTAGGCCCTCGAACGATTGTGGACAATGATGCAAGGCACCACATTGAGCATCTGCAGAAAGATCATCAGCATGAAGAATAAGCACCAGCTGGCCCGACCTGTTTTGGGTCGCGCATTTGGCAAGAGAAGTTTCCCAAAGGCTTCACTTTGCCCAGGGACACCTCCAAGTACAATGGGCCAGTCAAGCCTCAAGATTGGCTGGTCGATTACATGACAGCAGAGGACAATCAGCGCGTGGCAGTTCTCTATTCACCCCTCATGCTCTAGGGCTTAGCTCGGTCCTCGCTGAACAGCTTGCCCAACAACAACATCAACTGTTGGGCGGATTTTGATGAAGCATTTGTGCGCAATTTCACCGGAACGTATGAGCGGCCAGGTCTGCCTTGACACTTGGCTCTGTGTGTGCAAGGGAAGGACGAGCCTCTCCGCGATTACCTTCAGCGGTGGATCAAGCTCATGAACACTTGCAAGGGAGTCCATGAAATCCAGGCCATCCAGTACTTTTCTGACGGCTGCTTGGATGGGTCAATGGTGAAACACAAGCTCTTGCGCAAGGAGATCACATCACTGGTCGATATGATGAAGATTTCCAATTCCTTCGCCGCCTCGATTCCGCGATGCTCTCGATCCAATTGAGTGCCAATGGCCTCATTCAAGGGCAATCTTCTGGGCAGCAGCAACAATCGGCAGAGGCAGGAGGCTCAGGTCCGAATCGGTGCGAGAGGCGTGAGATGTAGTGCAACAACAACAACAACCACCCCATAAACTACAACACCAACAACATCAACAACTTCGGCAATAAGAGGAAGGACGACCAGCCGGATGTTCAGCATGGCAATCGACAGATAGCTGCCGTTCAGGAGCAGGATGCACCAGGGGCTGCAGCCTGCAGGAGGCAATCGAAGCATGAAGCCTGGCGAGAGGCCGCAAGGGACAGTTCGGCCCCCATACACATTCGAGGACATGATGAACCAGCCATGCAAGATGCACAGCAGAGTCGGCAAGCCTACGGCCCAGTGCTAGCTGCGCCGATTGAGAAGGAGCCAATGATGTTGTCATCACAGCCACCACTTGGGTGATCAGTATTGTGATGGTAGTTGAGCGGCCTAATGAGGACAAAGCACAGTCGGTCCAGAGACCAGTTTACTATGTCAGTGAAGTTCTCTCAACCTCCAATCAAAACTACCCCACTATGAGAAGATGTCCAGAAAAGAGGTTGAAACCTTACTTCTAGGCGCATCTGATCACAGTCATCAGCTCGGCACCACTGGCAGAGATCATACGTAATCGGGATGCATCTGGTCGAGTGGTAAAATGGGCCGTCGAGATTTCAAACCACGGCATCAAATATGAGGTGCGCACTTCAATCAAATCCCAAGAACTGGCAAATTTCCTCGTCGACTGGGCTGAAACTTAGTATGAGCCTCCCTCTCCGGACTTGGATTTCTGGCAAATTCACTTTGATGGGTCCAAGATGAAGTCCAGACTAGGGGCTGGCATTGTTCTCACCTCTCCAAAGGGTGACAAGCCCAACTGTGTGCTGCGAATCCACTTTGCGGCATCCAATAATGTGGCCGAATATGAAGCACTAGTCCATGGCGTCTGATTGACAAAGGAGATCAGCATTCGACGGATTTTATGCTACGGTGACTCCGATCTGGTGGTGCAGCAATGCACTGGAAGCTGGGATGCAAAGGATTTAAACATGGCAAGCTACATGTTCTTAGTGCAGCAACTGTGCGGTTTCTTTGAGGGTTGTGAGTTCCATCATGTCCCTCGAGCTGAAAATGATGTTGGAGACACATTATCCAGGCTAGGATCGACCAGAAAGTCAATACCAGCGGGCATCTCCCTGGAGCACATCAAGAAGCCATCTATCAAGCTCTCCCAGGAATCAGAGTCCATCTTTATTCCAGCCGACCTGAAGATGGCAGAAGTTGAAGCAGCAAAATCAGCCAAGAAGTCGATTTCGGCGGAGCATTCGGCCACACCAGGTGCTGTCGATTGCACACCAGGGGCTGCTGTCGTCAGCTTGGGGACTGATGTAGTCATGCAAGAAGCAAGCGACTCCAATTCCTCCGAGCTGCCAGTAGTGGAATCTGAAACACTTGTACCTGTGATAGCAGCCGTGCTGGTGGTTGTAACCGCTCCTTCCTAGGCGGAGCCTTTCTGTGATTTCTTGGTTGATGGCACTCTCCCCCAATATGAAGTAGAAGCTCGGCAAATCCAACGCCGATTTAGTACATATACAATCATCTACAATGAGCTAGTGCATCGCAGTGTCACTGGAGTTCTCCAGCGCTCCGTTGAAGAGGACAAGGGGTTGGATCTTCTACGGGTTATCCATCAAGGAGAGTGTGGTCATCACGCATCAGCTGCAGCAATAGCGGCCAAGTCTTTTTCCCATGGTTTGTACTAGCCGACTGCGCGAGCAACGACTTAAAACTTAGTGAAGAATTGCAATTGTTTCCAGCGTTTCAAAGCCAAAATCCAACAACCAGCCTCAGCACTCAAAACTATCCCAATCACATGGCCCTTTGCAGTTTGGGGATTGGACATGGTTGAACCATTCAAGACTGCCAGAGGTGGCATGACACATCTTCTGGTTGAAGTGGACAAGTTCACCAAGTGGATCGAGGCAAGAAAGATCAAAAAATTAGACGGGCCGACCGCGGTCAAGTTCATAGCAGATATGGTCTACCACACAGCATCATCACTGATAATGGCACAAATTTTGCAAAAGGGGCACTGGCATGGTATGCATCCCAGTAGGGTATTCAGCTGGACGTGGCATCAGTTGCTCACCCATAGTCCAATGGTCATGTGGAGCGAGCAAAAGGCCACATTTTGTTAGGCATCAAGCCTTGACTGGTCGAGCCACTTGAGCAAGCACCCGGAGCAAGGATTGATGAGTTTCCAGCCGTGCTCTGGAGTTCGTGCACCACACCAAATCATTCAACCGGATTTACTCCCTTCTTCCTCGTATACAGCGCAGAGGCAATTATCCCTTCTGATATTGAGTTTGACTCACCTCGCCACACCATGTACATAGAGGAAAAATCCAAGGAAGCTCGAGAGAACGACGTCGATCTGAAAGAAGTAATTTTCTGATTCCCTCGATATCTAGTCTCTGATCTAACCGTAGACCGCAGGTCGGCTGTATGGTTGGCAAGAATATTTGATTAAGGGAGAAGAAAGGCAAATAAAAAGGCAATCGACTAGAAAACAAAAGGCCAAGATAGAAATCACATAAATAATATACACCCATGTTCACAAGCAGAGCTGGCCGATTGGCCGAATGTTTTTATTACATAAAAAGTCACCCTTGGTGGATGCACTTATAGTTGTGACCAAAGTTCCGAAATGATAAGTAGGAGTAGCTATGGCGTGTTTCAAGCAACCGGAGCATCAGAAGCAGCCACTTCATTGAAGGGCAGAACGTTCGCCTCCGGTGGAGGGGCAGTCGGAGCACCGGATGCAGCATCCTCCGGAGTAGAAGTAGTGGTGGCTTCAGGCTAGGGAGCAATCGAAGGATCCTGCGCCACAGTCAGAGTGTCTTGCGCGGTGGCTGCCTTGTCTTGGTTGTTCGTAGGACTTTTCGACTGCCTCCTGGACGAACCTTCACCTTCTGGAGTTGGAGCGTACTGCCTGGAGGTTGAGGTAGAAGCCCGTCCGCGAGCGCTTGGACCTTGAGTATCTTCGTCACTTCTGATACGTCCCAAAAGTATCTATAATTTCTGATTGCTCCAGGCATGTTTTTTGTGATATTGCTATGTTTTAGATACACTTTCATACACCTTTGATCATATTTGGACTAACCTATTAACTCATTGCACCCCAGTGCCAGTTCCTGTTTTCTGCTATTTTTTTATTTCAGGTTTCCCCCGTATTAAAAATGCTCCAAATATTCCGGGAAAATACAATAAAAAATCAGCGCTTCGGAAGCTTCGGGAATCCCGAGGGGGGGGGGGTAGAGGGGACCTACCAGGGCCCCAGGCGCCTTCGCAGCGTGGTCAAGAGTGGGGCCGCACCAGGGGGCCGCCTGGACCCCTGGTGCCCCCCTGGCTGCCCCCTTTGCCTATTTATTCTCCTTCCTCCGAAACCCTCGAGGACAGAACCACTTTTCACGATCTCGCCTCTATTCCACCGCCGCCGCGCTTCCAAGATCGGGAGCCCCATCAGACCCCTTCCCGACACCCTGCCAGAGGGAGGATGGACCTCCGGGAGCTTCTCCACCACCATGGACGCTTCCCGGATGATCCGTGAGTAGTCCGCCTTGGACCATGGGTCCATGATCACTAGTTATGTGATGTTCTCCTCCCCTCTTTGTTCTTCATGGATTAGACCTTGTGAGCTTCCCTACATGATCAAGGCACATATGTAATTCTCTCTCCTGTTGCTATGCTAAGTTTGCTGGGATCTGATGGATTATGAGACTATGTTTAGATTGTGATTGAGTAATATATTTGGTTCTTATCTTTTATATGTTTGTTCTTCAGTAATTCTTGCACGTTCTCTGTTGATGTTTATTGCTTTGGCCAAGTAGTAGGTAGTGACTCCAAGAGGGATCGTTATGCTTGATTGTGGGTTCACGCCCCCTGATGACTAGCTTGAGTGACAGAAACATGAGTGTCGGGGATGTACCCCAGCAAATCCCATGGTCAGGGACCCTGGGTTAGTCATGAGAGGCAAAGGTTGGACGATAGCTCGTCGGCTAACAGGAGGATACGTTCTTTCTCGATGTTATTGATTGGAGATGGCGATTACAGGAGAGCCAAGGCTAGTGCGCACAAGGCTAGGGTTACAGATTGTGTATTGCTCCTCCCTTGACGTCTCCCCTCCTAGCCTTTATATACTAGGCTAGGTCTCAGGGAGTCTGTACTGGATTACAGATGAGGTTTCCTAACCATGATCTTGTTCCGTACGGCAAGTTTGCACCTTCCTTATGAGTCGCGGACTCCTACGTCGGTGCCACTAGCGGGCCAAGGCTGGGCCCAGGCGGCATCTTTGTGGGCCTCCTGTCTTCGGGTACACCGGGTAGGCTCATCCATAGGAGTCGTGGGGTCACCCACTCGTCAGTAGCCCCCGAGTGCCTGGGGGACTCGAACAGGCGCGCAGGGACTCGAATCCATTCTTGCGTCGTTTCGATGTATGCATGGTTCAACCGCGGGTCGCTGGCAGTCTGGGGCCATGACAAAACCTGTTTTGAGGGATGCTAAGCTGCAAGGGCCCAAGGAGTCGACTGGTCGAGCCTTGGTGAATTGCACTAGTGGAAAATACCGCAGTAGCCCAATCAAACTCATGTCCTTCGACATGAGCTTGGAACACTGGTGTCTAGCAAAAGTCATGCCGCTGCAGGTCTTACAGTGATCGGTTGCCGCCAGTAAAATTCATAGCCTAGGCGCGTCCGCCCGGCTTTTTCTATCATGCAAGCGCATGGGAAAGGTGGGAGTGAAATCGCTCTGCGGCAAGTCCCAGCCCGTCCGATATGCGCAGCGGGGTCTTACCTACACGCTAAGCTTGCGTGGCATCGGGGCACAGTGTGTCGTGTTCCAGGAATATGTATTTTTTATTGAGGCGCGGAGCCTAGTTGATAATGCACCCACTTGGAATAAACAATCAAGTGAGCTGTTTTAGCAGTCACTCGCAGAGCTTGGTCGAGTGCTCGCGCGAGGAGTAATGTTAGACGAGTATTTGCTCGGGAGGTCGTCGAGTGCTCGAGTATGCAGAGTTTGCGAGTAATCACTCGAGTGTCGTTTTTTCTCGCGGGGTGAGTGAGCACCCGATACTCCGGGACCGCTCGATCTGGCGAGTGCAGGTCTGCTCATCTTGTGTCGTGGTGAGGGAGCACCTGAAACTCTCATGGGTGCGAGTAATCACTCGAGCACGTTTTTTCTTCTAGGTGAGGGAGCACCCGAAAACTCTCATGGGTGCGAGTAATCACTCGAGCACGTTTTTACTTCTAGGTAAGGGAGCACCCGAAACTCTCGTGGAGATGCTCCCGATTGGAGTTAGATATATTTGAAAAAATGTATTTAAACCATGTAAAACGGTGCTTGCAGGCTGCATTTTTTGTTCGCTGCCCCTTTGATTTACCTCTTGTTGGTGAAGATAACTATCTCCTTGCTGGAGGACCGTCAAAGATGCTCTGTCTTCTATCCGTCATGTCTTCATGACTGGTCATAATGATGGCTTTTGGTGGCGTGCTTGCAACCGCCGGTTGAGTTATCGATGCGCTTATTGAAAACGCGTGAGATTTGACGCGTCCAGCGCACAGTGCCGCCCGTGTGAAGGCATCTTTGTCTCGGAATTCGAATCGTGCAGCTTGCTTGGTCTTTGAATTAATTGCTGCCGTTGTCTAGGCTTTTGCGTGCCCTTGTGGTTGTGCTATAAATAGGCCCCTTTTCTTCATCTGGCAGTAGTGTTCGTCCTCTGCCTCTCTAGCTCTTCTTCATCTTTTCATGGGGCCAAAGCGAGGTGCAGGTACGACTAACCGCGGCCGGGTTCGCCGTGGTCGCGGCGGTCGTCCTCCGCGCTCTTCTCGTAGTGGCCGTCGTGGTGCACCATCGACGCCTTCCTCCTCTTCCTCGGAGGAGGGTTTTTTGCGCTATGATTTCCTTCTACGCATCCGTGGTCGGAACGCTGCTCGCATCCTGCTGCCTTCTGCATTTTTTGCCCTTGTTTATGAGCGCAGTCTTCATGGCTTGCTGCTTCGTCTTCATGGGTGCGCACGATCTCCTTCTTATGTTAAGTTGGAGATCGATAGTTCCCGCTTGATTTTTCTTGGCTTTGGCTGGAATTCGTTTGCTCGACGCTTGAACTTGCGTGATGGTGACACTCTTTGTTGCCGTTTTGATGGCGAAGACAATCTTGTCATCCACGCCTTTGACTCGAGCGACAACCGCATGGATCCGTACTGGCCGGAGACAAGCAGCGATGGTTCTGATAGGTCGAGGAGTCCTTCGCCTGCGTATTCAACTGCTTCCTCCTCCGGTGACTCTTCGGGTGCTGATGCTGAGTCGTCTTCAACTGCTCCCCCCTCCGGCTCTGGAGAGGATCTTGACGTCAAGCCACCGGTCAAGCGGGCGCGCCAGGCGACCTTGTAGAACTGGAGGCAACAGCGTCATCTTTGCCGGCAACTCGGGTGGAGCTAGAGAAGAAGCTGGTGGAGCAGGAGATGAAGCTGGTGGAGCATCATCTTCGGCGCTCCACAAATAAGTCGAGCTTCACCTTTTGTTATGTCATTGACATCATGAGCCTGCTGCTTCGACTCTTCCTTTGTCTGTGATGATGCTCGCTGTCTTAGTGCCAATCATCCCAGCATGGGCACACATGTAGAAGTCATAATTCCTTGGGTAATTGATGCTGTAGGCTTATTGCCTGCTTGTGTCTTTTGTAACTAGCTTAGTTCTTCATGTAATGAGGATTGCCTTCGAGTAATCAGAGTTGTCTTCTATCCAATGTACTTTGAATCTTTTTGTACTAAGAATGATCTTCGGGTCCTTGTGATGTGAACTGTGCTTGAGCCTTTGCAATGGAATTTGTCTTCGAGTCCTTTGCAACTGAGAGTTGTGTTCGAGTCCTTTGCGATCGAGAGCTGTCTTCGAGTCCTTTGCAACCGAGAGCTGTGTTCGATTCCTTTGCGATCGAGAGCTGTCTTCTAGTCCTTTAAAACTTTGCACTGTGGGTTCTATCGGGTGCGCGATAGCGCTGCCGATGGGAGTAGCCCGCGAGGCTACGTTTGAGTCGGAGAGTCGAACGTATGCTGAGATTTGTTTCCTTTGTCGTTCTTCCATTATTTTTTGTCTTTTATTGGGTGCGCGGAAGCGCTCCCGATGGGAGTAGCCCCCGAGTCTTTAGGTGATTGTTGGCGATCAGGTGAAGACTAAAGAATTGTCTGCGTCCTGCGCTCCGTCCATATTTCTTCGGAGTGCTTTGTGTTCCATCTGATTGTAGACGTATCTTTTCTTTGATTCTGAACCGTTTTGCAGCAGGTGAAGCTTCGAGCCCCCGAGTGCTTTCGGTAAAGATCACGTGAGCGATGATAGCGTCTCTCGGGGGGGGGGGGAGGGGGGGTTGTACTCGAGCCCCCGAGTGCTTTGATGTAAAGATCGTGTGAGCGACGATAGCGTCTCTCGGGGGGAGTTTTGTACTCGAGCCCCCGAGTGCTTTGGGTAAAGATCGCGTGAGCGACGATAGCGTCTCTCGGGGGGAGTTTTGTACTCGAGCCCCCGAGTGCTTTGGGTAAAGATCGCGTGAGCGACGATAGCGTTTGTAAGTGCATCTAGTGCCCCCTTTGAGGTTTTGGAGTAATTGATGACAAAACGGTTAAGGGACTGATGTGTTTGTGAGTATACACAGGAAACAGTCCCTGAGGATGAGGTTAACCACCGTTGTCGACCCCCCAAAATGTTGAGGAACAAAGGAGAAATCGGTGTGTTTCCTGAAGACTGAAGTTGTGCGAAATCCTGAGGAATCAGGATCCTGAAGCATTCTGCTGAAGCTGAAGCAGTACCAGATCCTGAAGCGTTCGGCTGAAGCTAAAGCTGTACGAGATCCTGAGGACGTTCGCGCTGAAGACAAAGTAGAAGCGTAGTCTTTGCTAAGACTTTTTATACTTCTTGAGTCATAGGAAAACACTGCACTGTTGGAGGGGTTGAGGAAAATGAGTTATGTATTTCTGAGGAAGTGCTCAATTAGAAATCCTGAAGAAAACCCTGAGGAAATCTCCTACAGTAGAAGTTCAGTCCTCGGGTGTCTGAGACGTTGTTCTTCAGGACACTGAGGCAACTAACTTTGGTTGAGGAGTCTGGAGATCGCCAGTGCGATTCTTCTGAAGATTGTGAGGAGAGAGAATAGTTTGACCGTGCCACGTGTTGCGTGGTGAGAGGCTAGAACTTGTCTAGCAACGGTCATATCCGAGGGCACGAGAGTAATTGCGTGCATGGGCATTTATGTCCTTTCACTTGGGGTTTCTCCGCGGCTATAAATAGCCACCCCCAGCCCCATTTGTGGGTTGGCTGCTCCGAGAGAAAAACTGACACTTGTCATCTGAGAGCAACCCACCTCGTTGAAGACACTGAAGAACCTAAGTGAGGAAAACCACCAGCCTGAGTAGTTGAGCATTTCTGAGGAAGTCGGTTCGAGTGATCCAAAGCTTTTTTTTACTCTTGAAGACTGTGATCTTCCGGCCGGTGTAGAAGTCTTCAGTCTGAGGAAGTCAAGATGCAATTGTGACTTCCCGGAGTGACTGAGTCTGTGAAGGTTTCGGGAGTCTACCTTGAAGACTCACCTGAGTTATTGGACGGAGTCTAAGGACTTTAGTTCAAGGAGAATAAGGTGAAGACTATGTCTTCTGAGTTCAATCCCAGCCTCTCCAACCAGACCTAGAGTTGTCACAGCAACTCGAACTGGTTCATCAAATCTTTGTCTTCAGTGCCCTGGTGCTATTTCTTCAACCTCATGTCGGGACCCGGGGTATGCGTATGTAATTCCAGTCACGATACAATCACATGGAGAGCCGAGAGCCGTACCCACTTGTCTAAGAAGACAAGGCCAAGGACAGAACACTCTCGGAAAGCATCGAACGTGAGGGTCATCCCATTCAGGCCGGATGATCAACTGAGATGGGTCCTCATCGTCCGCTCACGAGTCTAAATGCTTATGGGTGGTGAATCCCATATTCATAGACAAGTCGCCTCAACCATGTTATCGATTGAATCCTAACTCTTACATAGACTTACTCCAGCCCGATCACTTAGTCGGGGTCTAGGGCGGGCTCGATCATACAACAAAGTGTGCACGTGACAGAGTCACGAGCAATCGCATCGCGATGCCCCAAGCTGCGCACATCTAAGGGCCACTTGGTGTATAAAAGACCGCCAGCCAGATCACAACTAAGGTCTCGAAAACCCATACTAAGACATGCATGTTATAAACATACACGCAGCACACATGCCTAGCATGAACAGCAGGTATCATCACATAACTCTACAAATTACTCTTTATTGACTTACACATAGAGCATACCAAGATCACATGTCTGTGATCATCATTACATCGTACAACGGAAGCAAATTAGGTCTGAGTACAGACAAGTTTAACAAATGGCTTAGAGAAGCCTTGTAAACATACATGCCCATCCACGAGGGACCCGACTGCTGTCTGGAACTATACTACCAAGGTCAATGTCGAGCTTCACGAAGGTGACTCCATCGGGGTCTGGTTTTCCATCTAAAACATAGAATAAGCAAACGTGAGTACAAAATCTTACTCAGCAAGACTTACATCAGAACTATACTACTCATGCTCAAGTATCAAGGTAAAGGAGGTGGGGTTCAACATGCAGAAGTGCCAGCTTTGGCTTGGCTAGTACTGTACTACGAGTACCAGACTTGAGGTAAGAAGCGTACACGAGTCCACTACCAAGTCTCCAACCAATACACCACTATGTTTACTTCCTCGATTTCCCCACGAGGACGCCCACCATAGCACTCACGCTTATCTTGCGCGTTTTATAAATATCCATTCAAGTTATCTATTGATCAAGTAGAGGTCTCCAAGTAGTCCATAACCGCGGACACGGCTATTCGAATAGTTCATTAACCCTGCAGGGGTGTACATCTTCACACGTGTGTCATCACTTATCTCCTCGTTCTCGTCACCCTTCAAGCGGGTGTCGGACGTGGATGAAACCAAGGCACTAACCTCACATCACCTTCTCTAATCCAGGAGTCGACTACCTGAGTTTGGCACCGCTCGAGAGTCCGGCCGGTTCCATGAAATGGACTCAGATAATGCAAGGGACCGAGACGCCACCTCTGCTAGATGGTTTCACTGCCTCACAGGTCCACCCACATATCTATATGATGCAACCTTTTCTTCATACTTTTTCTATGCATATGCCAAATGGAAAGCCCGAATCTAATGTGACTCCTGGACTGGATCGGGTACGTAAAGAGGCCAAACAGGGTTCCCATAAAACCCTACATGTTGTCATACTCTTTTTCTTGGATCACAAAACAGGAACTCGGGGCCTAGGGCAGTGTTCAACGAAACAACCCACTGTGTACTCCTACACAGCCTCTCATCGTTCACCTTTGCTTAGGGTGGATTCACCAACACGTTATCATCAGCATTACTGTGTTCATTCCATCCCGACTCACAATCATAACATCCTCATTGTATCACTAAGAAGCAATAAGCAGTAACAGTTGCAGGGGCCACATGCTCATCATTCAACTCCTAAATCTGCTAGGATTGTGGTTTGCTTAATATTGTGACAAAATGATAGGTCATGCATCGGAATGGGTTCAACTATGCGAAAGAACGTGTCTCGGTGATCTCCTAAACATGCATAAGCGAGACTGAGAGGGAAGTAGGATTTTATAGACATGATCAATGGGGTTTGCTTGCCTTGTTGACAATACACGGGTCTTATCGGTGGTCTTCTTCTTCGGGGGTGATCACCATCTCGGAAGCACTGTTACCGGCACAATCATCAACAAGAGGGGGGCAACATTGTAATAGAATGCACAATCACATGTTTATGTTTTCACATGATATGAATGGTATTGATGTCACCTAGGTTCAAATTGTCACATTTTAATTGAAGTTGGTTTGAAAATTAATTCAAATTCAAACTCCAAATGTTATTCAAATTAGGTCAACTTGCATTTGCTAATGTTTGATCATTGTAAACCATGTGATCATGTGTGTGATATGCTTCTGAAGTACAAGTGATCGTATTTGCATTGCATTGGTTCAAATTAGAATTGCATTTGGAATAAATTTGAATTAATTCCAATTAAGAGAAATAGAAAAAGCTACTGGTCCCATTTTAAATTCAACTCAAACAGAGCTGAAAGTTGGATATTTGGATAGACTATTTTCTTCTGATCATTTTTCATATATTAATTTGGAGTTAATATGAATTTTCTATGATTTATTGAAGTTTTGGCTATTTTCTGGATTAATTTAATTCTCTGGAAATTGGTTTATTGCGTCATCATGACGTGGGGGTGATGTCACAGGGGGCTGACCAGTGGGGTCAGTGTGTCAGTGAGAGAGGGTTGATTAATTTGTTGTTTAAACTAACTGTGATTAGTTTAGGGGCCTCGGCGCACTGATTAGTGGCCCAGGGAGGTGGTTAGCGCGGGATTAGGGGGTCCTAATGGCTAGTCGTCGCCGGCGACCCCTATGCTCGCCGGAGCACTGCCGGGTTTGCTAAACAGGGCACGGGGAGGGGCGTTGGGGGCACGGGCGAGTTGCTCTTCGCCTCGCGTGTCTGCAGGGGCCATCGGGGGGTTACGGCGAGCTCTGTGGCGACGGTGGCGTCGGCCATGGCGGCGGCCGGACCTCTGGCTTCGACGGTGAGGAGAAAAAAGGCGCGGAAGGAGAAAAGGGAAGGGGTAATCGATCCGCAGGCTCACCGTGGACGCAGATGCGGGGTCGAGGACGCTGGAGGAGCACCGGAGGGAGGGCGATTGCTCGCCGGAGGTGGACGTCCGTGGCGGAGGAACTCGATGCCGGCGTCATCCACGGGTCTCCTCGGGTGGAATTGATGGCTCTCAGCGATGAAGACGACCTCTGGGAGGCGGAAGGACAAGCTGGGGGGCGAGGGGTGGCCTCTGGCCACGGTGGCGCTCGACGGTGTACTCCGGCCGCGCTCGGGATCCTGCGAGATGCACCGGAGAAGAAGGGGAGAAGGTCCTGGGGAGGGGGAGAAAGAAGGGAGGCGACCCAGGCGTCTCCGTGGAGGGGATAAGGGCCAGGCCATGTTGCTCCGTGGCCAGGGGAGAGGTGGCGGCCATGCGAGGTGCACGGCTCAGTCGTCCCTCCTCCTGGCAGAGGAGGAAGACGGTCCTGCCCCCAGTGGGCTGGGCCTCTTCTGCCCACTTGGGCCAGGTAAGTGGGCTTAGCCCTTTTATTCTTTTTTTCTTTTATTTGTTTTTTGTATTTTGTTTAGCTTTAGTAAATAATTACCAAAGCATTTTTAAAATTGCTCAAAACTTTTATGTGGTCTTAGGAGACATATAGCTAGCCACTTATAGGTTTTGGAGAATTTTAAAATTCAAACAATTTGAATTTTAATTCAAATTGGAGTTTAATTTAATTTCCAAGGCACATTTTGAATTTTTGAATATTCCATGGGCATGGGAAAGAACCCAAACCACTTTTAAAATGATCACCATCATTTATAGGAATTTTCTAAATATTCAAATGGTTTTTGGAAAAAAGATTTTTATCTGGCCATTTGAATTAATTTCTCAGGGCTTTCTTTTCCCCATTTTTTATTTTCTTTTTGAATTTTTCACATGATGCAAAGGGGCACTCAAATCCTAGCACTTTCCCTAGTTGGAGTTGTGACACCTCAGTTATTACATTTATGCACTGATGACTTATCCTGATGCTTTACTTTCTGAGTTCACTCTGCACTGATTCCTCTGTTCGTTCTTCAATCCTACCTTAGCCGTGCAATAGGTTGTTTTCCATTCACATCATTGCTTTTGTACTTCATTTGTTCTTCCTCGGGTTTCAACTTCCTCAATTTTGTATTGCCTCAGACCTGAGAAAATAGAAATTCCTCGAGATATTTGAAAATCTCCCATTCACCACCCTCTAGTCGATATATTGCACTTTCAATTGGTATCAGAGCAAGGTACTCCCTTGTTCTGTGTGATTCGGTTTAACCACCTGGAGTTTAAGTTATGTCGACTTCAGGTACAATGAGCGTTGCCTCAAACTGCCCCATCTTCGACGGGACACACTACCCATACTGGAAGAACAAGATGAGGATGCATCTTGAAGCCATTGACAAGGATCTGTGGTATATTGTTGATCAAGGCATTCCTGAAGCAACTCTGATGACCGCTCCTGAAGTTGTCAAGAAGAACTGGAAGCTTGATGCAAAAGCTCGAAGCATTATTGGTGGTCATCTCAACAAGGCTCAGTTCAACCGTATCAGTGGTCTGGATACTGCAAAGAAGATATGGACAAGACTGTCAAAAGTCAATGAAGGAGTCTCTGCTCAACGAGACTCACGAGTTGATACACTCTGCAGTCTCTTCAACAGGTTCAAGAGGCTGGACAACGAGCACGTGCAGCAAACCTTTGACAGACTCACTGACATATCCAATGAACTTCAAGCACTGGGTGCTGCTGATATCACAGATCATGAGGTGGTGAAGAAACTACTAAGGTCACTGGATGACTCATTTGAGTTCCTATCGCTGATGATTCAAGAAAGGCCTGACTTCAAGACTCTGGATCCAACTGACATTCTCGAGCGCCTCAATGCTCATGAACTGAAGCGCTCTGAAAAACGAGACTTGTACAGCTCTACGCCTAAAGTCCGCGCGCTAAAAGCTAGAGCACGAAGAGTGTCCTCTGATGAAGAGTCTGTGGCTGATACTAATGATCCTGAAACCCTCAGCCGGGAACTTGCTCTCCTCACCAGAAAGTTCCAAAGATTCACAAAGAAGAATCGCTTCGGAAATTCCTCAAGATTTTCCTCAAGAAAAACCAAAGATGATGACTCTGTCAAAACAAGAAAGAGAGTCTGCCACAAGTGCAAGAAACCTGGGCATTACATCGCTGAGTGTCCTCTATGGGAAAAAAAGCTAGACTGAAGAAGAAGAAGAAAGGGAAAGATGATAGTTCTGATGAAAAGACAAAGAAGAAATCCTCAAGATCCTCAAAGTCTGCTGGATACAGGAATAGAAACTCCCGTAAGGCTCGCGCATATCTCGGCAATGAATTGGACTCTGAAGAATCTGGTTCCGACCCTGATGCTGAGGAAGAAGAATCTGAAGAATCTGAGGGTGTGGCTGGTCTGGCTCTTGCCACATCGCTTGTCTCCAAGTCAATCTTCAGCACTGAGGAATCTGATCCATCACATGTTGATGATGAAGCTGAAGACACAACCCCTGCCTTTTGCTTCATGGCCAAGTCCTCCAAGGTATCTACTTACTCATCATCCGATGATGCCTCTGATGAAGAACCTGATGAAAACTATGCTAAACTTGCTAAACTTCCATCTAAGAAACAACGTGCACTTGAAAAGATCCAGATCTCACTAAACAAGAGTGATGATATGTTGGTTGAGGAAATGACGAAGACTCAAAAATTGACTGATGAATCAAAAATTCTTCAGTCAAAGTTTGATGACTTGTTCAGTCGTCATGAGGCACTCCTCACCGATCATGAGAAGATGGCTCATGAGTTCCTCATGTGGAAGCAAGAACTTGAATGCGTGAGGATGTCTCATGACGATCTGAGCGGAAAGAAAATGATTCACTCCTCTCCCAACAGATCATCATGCCACAAGAAGGATTTAATCCTCCCTGTTTAAAATGCATTGAACATGACCATATTACCTCTGTGCCTAGTTCTTCAATGTCTTCAGACTCTGTTATTTCTATTGCTTCTGTGGTATCTAACCCCTCATCTGAGGATACCATAGACATTATTGAAGAAAATGCTAGGTTGAAGAGTCTAATGGAAACCAGCATGTTCAAGATTCTGAAAAGACATCAGATTCTTTGTGACATCCTCAAGAAACAGATCCTCAACAGGAACCCGAGGAAAGAAGGTGTCACATTCACTCGGAAACTCAACCCTGATGGGTCTTACTGGAAACCTGAACAATATCCAGAGACCACTTGGGTCCGGGCAAAGATGCCTCCTCCTGATCCCTATACTTTATCTGGTTATGATGTTGTTTCCTCAGATGTGGTGATTGAGTCTTTTGACTCAAACTATAAACTGTTTAAGGATGTTAATGGTGAGGTATTCGCCAGATACATCGGAACTAACTGCAGGAATGGTCGTCCAGTCAAGCAGATCTGGGTTCAGAAGGACCTCATCACTAACCTTCCTGTGAATGTAGATGGAAATGAGCTGAGGGTATCATCTGAGGACGATACCTCAAATGGAAATGGTTATCATCATGTATCAGCTAACCATTTTGTTCACAGGGAAGCCCCTCATAAGAATGCTTATTCATTTGTTTATCCTGATACCATCATCTCACGTCCCATTAGGTCTCATCGCCCTCATCAGTCCTCATATACCTCAAAACCACCCATTAAGATGTGGGTGGTAAAGAAGAACTGATCATCTTTGCAGGGAAATGTCCTGGGGCAATCATAAATTTTGCAAATCATATGCCCAGGACAACATCATTTGAGTCAGTTGAAGGATATTTATATTGTTTCGTTTCATAGAATCAATCCTGAGGAACGTCCTAAGGAATTAATTCTGAGGAACCATAAATTCCTCAAACTGAGACTGGCTCATAACTTGCTGTATGAGATACTAATTCCGTTGCAGGGAAAGACTGAATGGGTGATGGGCAGTGGATGCACAAATCACATGACTGGTGACAGAAGCCTTCTTATGGAATCATCTCTGAGTCCTTCAAACAAAACCATCACCTTCTCCGATAAAGATAAAAGTAAGGTATTGGGTCTCGGCAGAGTTGCTATCTCTCGAGACCAACACATTGATAAAGTCATGCTTGTTGAATCCCTTGGATACAACTTGATGTCTGTATCTATGCTATGTGATCTTGATCTCGTTGTTCTCTTCGGAAAATATGGTTGTGATGTCTATATGGTTAGCGATAACTCCATTGTCTTCAGTGGAGTTAGGAAAGATGATCTGTATATTGTAGATTTATCTGAAGGTCCTCAGGTTGCTACATGCCTCATGGCTCGAGCCTCAGAGTGATGGCTATGGCATCGAAGACTCGGCCACGCCAGAATGAGGAATCTCCAGAAGCTGGTGCTGAAGAAACATGTTCTCGGGATTGAGGAAATCAGATTCTCAAAGGACCGGCTGTATGGTTCTTGCGAAGCTGGAAAGATGACCAAGGCCAAGCATCCAGCGAAGACCATCATGACAACTACAAGACCGCTGGAGTTTCTTCACATGGATCTATTCGGCCCTCCAAAGTATTCAATCTTTGGAGGTAGTATGTATGATCTTGTATTGTTGATGACTTCTCACGATACACTTGGGTGCATTTTCTTCTCTATAATTCAGAGACCCCAGCAATCTTCAAGCTCTTCGCCCAGCAGTCATGAACACCTACAACCTGAAGATCAATCACATTCGAAGAGACAATGGCACTGAGTTCAACAACATCGGTGTGGAAGAATTCCTCGACGACTTGGGAATCACTCATGAATTCTCTGCGCCTTACACTCCTCAGCAGAATGCAGTTGTTGAGAGGAAGAACCGAACCCTCATCGAGATGGCTCGCACGGTGCTGGCTGAGTAAAACACTCCACTCATGTGGTGGGATGAAGCAATCAACACTGCATTCCACATCGTCAATCGAGTGTATCTTCACAAGTTCTTCAACAAAACATCATATGAGCTAATGGTCGGTAAGAAACCCAATGTGAGTTACTTCAAAGTATTCGGTGCACCTTGCTGGATTCGTGATCCTCATCACCAGTCCAAATTTGCACCCAAAGCATGTGAGGGTTTCATGCTTGGTTATGGTATCAACTCGCACACCTACAGAGTCTACAATATCAGTCATCATAAAATTGTTGAGACTATAGATGTGTGGTTTGATGAATCTGATGGCTCGCAAAGAGAGCACCTGCCACCTGATCTAGATGAAGCCCCCCTGAAGAACAGATCAAGAAGATGGGTGCTGGTGATATCATTCCTGTGGATCATCCTGAAGAAACGCACATACCTCCTGCTCCTGAAGAACATCCAAATCCTGATGATGATCCTGATCCTGAGGCTCCTAATACCCCTGAAGCTCCTGAAGCACCTGAAGCAGATGCAAATGAATCTGGTAGCAATGACGAATATGTGCCTCAAGATCATCTTCCTCGCGTGGCAAATGAAGTTCAAGTGGATAGAATCCTCGCCGACGTCAATCTGCTAGGTCCTCTCACTCGTGCAAGAGCTAATCGTATAGCTAACTTTTGTGGGCATTTCTCGTTTGTATCAATTTCAGAGCCCACCAAAGTCACCGAGGCATTCCAAGAAGCGGAATGGATTCAGGCGATGCAAGACGAACTTCTTCAGTTCAAACTGAATGATGTTTGGGAATTAGTCCAACGTCCTGATCCTCGAGTTCACAATGTCATCGGCACGAAGTGGATCTACCGCAACAAACTCGATGAAGATGGACAAGTCATCAGAAACAAAGCTCGTCTCGTAGCACAAGGATATACACAAGTCAAGGGGATCGACTTCGGTGAAACCTTCGCTCCCGTTGCTAGACTTGAGTCCATTCGTATTATGCTTGCATTTGCTAACCATCTTAATATCAAGTTATATCAAATGGATGTGAAAAGTGCTTTCCTCAATGGAAATATCGAGGAAGAAGTATATGTTGCTCAACACCCAGGCTTTGAAGACGCAAAGAAACCTGATATGGTGTACAGATTGAAGAAAGGCCTCTATGGACTAAAGCAATCCCCTCGGGCATGGTATGACACACTAAGGGACTTCCTCATCAGCAAGGGCTTCAAATCTGGTTCCCTCGATCCAACTCTTTTCACAAAACGATATGATGATGCATTGTTCATATGTCAAATATATGTTGATGACATCATATTTGGATGCACTAACAAGAAATACAGTGAAGAATTTGCATTCTTGATGAGTGAACAGTACCAGATGTCCATGATGGGTGAACTGAAGTTCTTCTTAGGGCTTCAAATTCGTCAACAACGCAACGACATCTTCATCTCTCAGGAGAAGTACCTCAAGGAGTGCCTGAAGAAATTAGGGATGCAAGATTTTAAGGGTATCAAGACACCGATGCCTACAAATGGGAAACTAGGCCCTGATGAAAATGGCAAGGACTACGATCAAAAGGTATACCACTCCATGATAGGTTCTCTGCTATATTTATGTGCATCTAGGCCTGATATAATGTTGAGCGTTTTCATGTGTGCCCGATTCCAAGCGGCACCTAAGGAATCGCATCACCAAGCGGTGAAACGAATTCTTCGATATTTGGCTCACACCCCGTCGCTAGGCTTATGGTATCCAAAAGGCACACAGCTGGATCTCGTTGGGTACTCAGACTTAGATTATGCTGGAGATCGAGTGGATCGGAAGTCTACCTCAGGAACATGTCATTTCCTCGGACGTTCTCTGGTGTGCTGGTCATCGAAGAAGCAGAACTGTGTCTCCTTCTCCACTGCTGAAGCTGGATACATTGCTGCCGGTGCCAACTGCTCACAGCTTCTCTGGATGAAGCAAACTCTAAAGGACTACGACATCAACCTGAAGAAAGTACCACTACTATGTGACAATGAGAGCGCCATCAAGATCTCTCAGAACCCAGTACAACACTCGAGGACGAAGCACATTGAGATTCGGTATCACTTTCTTCGGGATCATGTATTGAAGGAAGACATCGTCATCAGCCATGTGAAGACTGAAGACCAACTTGCTGATATATTCACTAAGCCTTTGGATGAGAAGCGATTTAGCACTCTGAGGTGTGAGCTAAATACCTTAGATTCCTCAAACCTCCAGTGAATGGACACACATCCTAACGCTTAAACAATATTGAAGAATCCTGATGTACAACACACGATGCGTCGTACTCCTCATTTCATGAGGAACTACCTTGCTACTCCCTCCGTTTCAAAATAACTGACTCAACTTTGTACTAGCTCTAGTACAAATTTGTACTAAGGCTACGACAGTTATTTTGGAACGGAGGGAATAAGTGTGAAGAAATTAACGTGGAATTGACTCAAGATCCATACGACAATTGTATGGTATCAAGTGTCTCATTCCCTATAAGGTGGGTAGCGCCACCGCCCAAATTCCTCAGGATATGTTGTTCCTCAATTTCCTCAGTTGAATTCTTCATCGCTGATGATTACCGTGTTTTTTCTCAACAGTGTTCACCTATAGTTATTGTTCCTCAGCATTTGCTTCTTCATCTAGGTGAACGTGATCTGACCCTTCCCTCTGTGCTCACTTATCCACTCTGTCTATCTCATATGCGTTCGTCTGGAAATCATGTATTCCTCAGCCTGAGACCATTTGTCTTCATCCTCAACTTTTGTCCTCAGGTTCCCAAAATTGAGGCTTATCAGTTACGATTTTCTTTATTCTGTTGTGATTTTACCGCATGTCGTGCTTATCCATCATTATGATATCCACTGAGGATCCCAACCATCAGGGGCAATCTTGTCCACAAATATCACAACCCCTCAGCTTTCACCCCTCTATAAATAGCCATCCACCCCACGGTCATTTCCCCCACCTCTCCTCTCCCTCTCGCGCCGCCGCCCTTGAGCTCCTCAAGCTCTCGTGCTACCGTCGCCAGAGTTCGCCGTCGCCGGGGAAGACTGACTCGTGGTTCCTTAGCCTTTGCCTCAGTTCTGGTACGCTTATGCCTCAGTCGCCTATTCCTCAGTACTGTTGTGTCTTCAAGAAACCTTCCCGTTTCCTCATGCCACTACATTCCTCAACAGTATTGCTAGCTTTCTGAGACCTAAAACCTTTGCTTCATTATCTTGATTTTCTCAGCCTATTCCTCATGAATGCATATAACCGTACCCCACTTCCCTCGCAACTTAATTCTGTCACAGGTACATGTCTGCTGAGGAATCGTATGGTTCTCATAGTCTCACTTCATTTGCAGCTCATCTTGAACGTACCATTCCTCAGTCTCCACCACTGAAGAAAATGGCTCCTCGGCGTAAGCTCACTAATACTGCTAAAGACCTGCCTCCTGAGCTCTATGAGAAGCTGAAGACTTCCGAACATGAAACTACGAATGAACGAAAGAAAAGGGTTCAGAAAATCACACGGGAATGGGCTAAACGATGGGCTGCATATGAATGGATCAATCCTGAGCATGAGGAATCGTTCGCAGTCAATCCACCACTGAAGACTTTGAGCATCAAGGCTCGTCCTCCTCCTGCACCGGGTGTTATTCCTCATCCTTCAACCCTGAGGACCCGTGATGATTTCCCTGATGCTTATCAGCGTTATCTCAAGCGAACGACACATCTCGCTCGTGATCTGGCCCGTGACTTGGCTGCCTCTGTGCAGATTCCGCCTCAGCCTCAGCCTCAGCCGAAGCCACAACCTCAAGCACAGCATTGCAAAAAGGATCCTGGCATCAAGCCCTCAAAGAAGTCCTTAGCTAAGCCTCAAGTTCCAGGTTCCTCATGTCAACGCACGGATGGTGCTGCCCCCGCCTCAAGGATTCGCACTAATGAATCTGGTAATGCTCCTGAGGCCTCAACCACAATGCCTCAGCCTCAGCTGAAGACCAAAAGTATTCTTCAACGCGGCCCCCGATCCTCACCAAAGAAAACTGCTATGCGAGGCGCCATTCATCATACATCAACGTGATCTTCAGAAGCAGCTGAAGGCTCAATTGAAGAAAGTCCTCAGTGACTTCAAAAAGAAACCTATCACTGTTGTTACTCCTCAGGAGTTCATAGAGCATCAATGTGAAGTTCAACATCTCAACACTGAGTATGCCGCCAACCGTGCCTATATCGGCAAATCCAAGGAAAGAATGTCTCAGCAGATGGACAAATTGATGAAGCTTCGACAGCCCGCTGCTTTAGCAACACCTGCTGCCACCAAAGGCCTCAAGCGCCTGCCCGAGGCCCAACCCTCAACTGCAGCTGCTGCAAAGAATCCCACTATTGAGGACCCAATTGATGCTACACCACTCTCCTCAGCTCCTCCGGCATCTAGGGCCGCTGATACCACTGTTCACTCAACTGATGCTTCAACTCCACCTCCAAATCCTCAGCGCAGCATAATCGTCTTCACTCCACCAACTGCTGCAACACCCATTGTTCCAACACCTCAGTGCCCACCTCCACCGATTATCACTGAGATTGGAGACATGGACGTGGACATTATGGATCATGGTACTCCTCACGTCCATGATGAGGAATATGGGCTGAAAAAATCCCCCACTAATACAATCTTCTCCCTAGAGCCTCACTCCCCCACTGTGACCGAAGTGCTTCCTGATACCTCTCTGCAGTCTGAAGAATCTGTTGGTTCATCCTCCTCAGCTTCTGATGCTGATGAACCCGAAGCCACAAGTGCAACCCCCAATTCTGCTGCTGATACTGATGCTGCGGCGACAACTACTGCTAAAACTGAGACTGATCCCCCCGTAGCTGAAGCTGAAGTCGAGCACATCACCAATGCTGACACTGAGGCTGCACCTGAGCGCTCTGAGGATCGACATGTTACTTCTCCCTCAGCGACTGCAACTTCGCCAAAACCTGTGCCTGAGTCACATGCTGAAGACCATGCCTCTCGACAGCCCTCACCCTCTGCTTCAGCCTCACCGGCTCATCAGGAGACTGCCTCAGCCATTTCTCTGTGCCCGAAGCAGAAGAAGCCATTCTATCGCAATCTTGAAGCTGATGCACGTCCCAACTTCAACACTGATGCATTCTTCAACGCCATGAGCTTCTTTCAGGCTGGGATCCAAAATCCATATCATTCCCCTCCACCCAGCAAGCTCCTGAGGTTCTGGACGGCTAATCAGAAGAACTATTATGCCTCAGTCCTCTACATGGCCCAAAAGGTTTTTCCTCATAAACATATTCCTCATTTGGATATGGAGGACATCCCTTGCTTCAACAATGTGCTGCAGGACTTGCATCATGCCAAGCTGCTTCAGTTTTGCTCCGAGTGCATCCATTGGAATGAAGAACTTGTGCTTCAGTTCTATGCCACACTATATGTCTCAGGGGACCCCAAAGACATCAATACTTGCGTGCTTGAATGGATGACTCAGCATCAGCACTATACTGCCTCAGTACCTGAGATTGTGGACATTCTTCAGCTCCCTCCTTCTGAAGCCTCAGTCCCCAGCACATATGGTGCTCCACTTCTTCGGGATGACCTGATGAATATGCTGATGAAGCCACAAGCCCCCGAAGCTCCACCTCGAACACAGTTCCTCGTTTCTGAGCTTCAGTATCTGCCCAACACCTTGTACAGAATTTTGGCTAAGTCCTTCTGCCCCATCAAGGGATATGAATCATCTGCTGAGGAAATCGTGGGCATCATGAAGAACATTCTATATAGCCTCTGCATGTCCGCTCCAATTAATGTCTCAGACTTCTTCTTTAGGACGTTGGTGGATGCTGCTCAGAATCCTCACATTCTGAAGCCATACGCTCCATGGATTATGAAGCTTATCTGCACCAAGACTGGCCTCAACTTCAAGTCTGACCGGGCTAATCATCGCCCGTGCGTTCCTCCGGTTGAAGTGCTTCAACACACTATTGACTCTAATGCCAAGGGAAAAGCGCCTTTTTATGAAGCCGTACTTCCTCAGGACTCGCTCGGTGGCAATATTCGTCAGCCTCAGTCTTGCACCACTCATGAGGAGCGCACCCATGCCTCGACTGAGGAAACTACTCAAGCTCGCCTGATGACTGATCACGAGCTCCTCATCAGTCTGCATCCGAAGGTGGATCGGAATCATGACTGGACAAAGCGTCAGATCGGTGACATCCTGAGCTATATGGCGCAGATGCATACCACTCAGAAGAAAGTTCATCAGTATGCTCATCATGCGTATCAGCGACTTGATGCTCTTCTGAATGAAGTCATCACTCTTGAAGATCTCTCCAAGCTTGGCCTTAGACAGCCTCCACTTCCTGAGATTCGGCCTCCACGTCAGTTCACCAAAAGCACGACACCACCTCTGGCAATGGACTCCTTTTCTTCAGCATAAGAATTCTCGCCTGAAGATCTTGAAGACACTGCGGCTTGTCCTCACACTGCCACGGCGTGCCTCCGTCCTGGTGATCAACCCTGAGGAACTTCTTTGGGACGTTAGCAGTAGTCTCTCATTTTTGTTCATTTAATGACAAAGGGGGAGAAATAGTTTTCTTCAAGCGGGTTCATATGGGTTCCTCAGTTACAACTCTCGTTCTTCTGATCATTTTTGTAATGAGTTGTACACTGATACTTTGTGTGGTTTCTGATACTCTTAAGTTACCTCATGTTATTCTTCAAGTTTATCTATTACTCATGTTATTCCTCAGCAACCACATTACTCAGTGCTATGTTTGATTCCTCAAATTACTTCATATGATGCACTGTTTCAAACAATCCGGGATATAGGGGGAGCTCCTCATGTTTTTCAAAAAATTATATAAAGTCCTCAAAACATGCATATCCTCAGGGGGAGCATCTCTATATCCGGAAACAATGAATTGTTTTCTTCTAGTCTTTCCTCAAAATTATTTATTTTATCCCGTTGAAGCTTTAACCTGATTGTCATCAAATCACCAAAAAGGGGGATATTGTAAGTGCATCGAGTGCCCCCTTTGAGGTTTTGGACTATTTGATGACAAAACGGTTAAGGGACTGATGTGTTTGTGAGTATACATAGGAAACAGTCCCTGAGGATGAGGTTAACCACCTTTGCCGACCCCCAAAATGTTGGGGAACAAAGGAGAAATCGGTGTGTTTCCTAAAGACTGACGTTGTGCGAAATCCTGAGGAATCAGGATCCTGAAGCATTCTACTGAAGCTGAAGCAGTACCAGATCCTGAAGCGTTCGACTGAAGCTGAAGCTGTACCAGATCCCGAGGATGTTCGCGCTGAAGACAAAGTAGAAGCGTAGTCTTCGCTAAGACTTTTTATACTTCTTGAGTCGTAGGAAAACACCGCACTTTTGGAGGGTTTGAGGAAAATGAGTTCTGTAATTCTGAGGAAGTGCTCAATTAGAAATCCTGAGGAAAACCCTAAGGAAATCTCCTGCAGTAGAAGTTCAGTCCTCGGGTGTCTGAGACATTGTTCTTCAGGACACTAAGGCAACTAACTTCGGTTGAGGAGTCTGGAGATCGCCAGTGTGATTCTTCTAAAGATTGTGAGGAGAGAGAATAGTTTGACCGTGCCACGTGTTGCGTGGTGAGAGGCTAGAACTTGTCTAGCAACGGTCATATCCGAGGGCACGAGAGTAATTGCGTGCATGGGCATTTATGTCCTTTCACTTGGGGTTGTTCCGCGGCTATAAATAGCCACCCCCAGCCCCATTTGTGGGTTGGCTGCTCCGAGAGAAAAACTGACACTTGTTATCTGAGAGCAACCCACCCTCATTGAAGACACTGAAGAACCTAAGTGAGGAAAACCACCAGCCTGAGTAGTTGAGCATTTATGAGGAAGTCGGTTCGAGTGATCCGAAGCTTTTTTTTTTACTCTTGAGGACTGTGATCTTCCAGCCGGTGTAGAAGTCTTCAGTCTGAGGAAGTCAAGATGCAATTGTGACTTCACGGAGTGACTGAGTCTGTGAAGGTTTAGGGAGTCTACCTTGAAGACTCACCTGAGTTATTGGACGGAGTCTGAGGACTTTAGTTCAAGAAGAATAAGGTGAAGACTATGTCTTCTGAGTTCAATCTCAGGCTCTCCAACCAGACGTAGAGTTGTCACAACAACTCGAACTGGTTCATCAAGTCTTCGTCTTCAGTGCCCTGGTGCTATTTCTTCAACCTCAGTTATTACATTTATGCACTGATGACTTATCCTGATGCTTTACTTTCTGAGTTCACTCTGCACTGATTCCTCTGTTCGTGCTTCAATCCTACCTTAGTTGTGCAATAGGTTGTTTTCCATTCACGTCATTGCTTTTGTACTTCATCTGTTCTTCCCCGGGTTTCAACTTCCTCAATTTCGCATTGCCTCAGTCCTGAGGAAATAGAAATTCCTCGAGATATTTGAAAATCTCCCATTCACCCCCCTCTGGTCGACATATTGCACTTTCAGCGTCTCTCGGGGGGAGTTTTGTACTCAAGCCCGCGAGTGCTTTGGGTAAAGATCGCGTGAGCGACGATAGCGTATCTCGGGGGTAGTTTTGTACTCGAGCCCCCGAGTGCTTTGGGTAAAGATCGCGTGAGCGACGATAGAGTCTCTCGGGGGGAGTTTGTACTCAAGCCCCCGAGTGCTTTGAGGTGGTAGTATTTGGGCAACATCATTTTATTGCGTCGAAGGTTTACATGAGCTGCCAGATGAGCATGACTGGTGAAGACTATGGGTAGAACAGGCGTAGGTTCGCGACATTCCATGGATTTCCCACGTCCTCGTCAGTCTTCGGGTTCTTCAGTCTGTAGGCGCCTCCTCCTATGACTTCTGTGATTATGAACGGTCCTTCCCATTTGGGGGCAAGCTTTTGGACTTTCTCTTGTATGAGCCGTAGGACAAGGTTGCCTTTGTTGAAGGTTCGAGTGCGCAGGTGGCTTCTTTGGTAGGTGCGCAGTTTGTCCTGGTTTCCCTCCGACCTTGCTAGGGCTGTGTCCCTTGCTTCGTCTGCTGTGTCCTTGTCATCTTGAAGTGCTTCTTCTGCTTCTTCTTCGTACCCCGAGATCCGGGGTGCCCCGAATTTGAGGTCATGTGGTAGCACTGCCTCCGATCCGTACACCATGAAGAAAGGTGTGGACTGGGTTGCGGTATTTGGCGTGGTGCGCAGGCTCCATAGTACTGCAGGGAGTTCTTCTATCCAGTTTCCCGCGGCCTGCTCGAGTGGTGCAAGGAGCCGCTTTTTGAGTCCTTCGCATACTAGGCCGTTTGCTTTTTCCACCTGGCCGCTAGACTGCGGGTGCGCGACTGATGCGTAGTTGATTTTGATGCCCAGTTCTTCGCAGAGTTTCTGAGATTCTGCCGCCGTGAGGTTCGTGCTGTTGTCCGTGATGATGTTGTGTGGTATCCCGAACTTCAAGATGATTGATTTGATGAGATTTGCTTCCATGAGGGCTGTAGAGCTGGTGATGGGCACTGCTTCGATCCACTTGGTGAACTTGTCGACTGCTACTAGCAGGTGGGTTCTTCCTCCCTTTGATGATTTTGAGCGGGCCCACCATATCGAGTTCCTAGGTGGCCAACGGCCATGATGGTGGTATGGTCTCGAGTTCTGAGGCTCTAGCGTGCGGGTTGCTGGCGAATTTTTGAAAGGTGATGCAACGCCGCATAATGTCCTCTGCGTTTCTCATGGCTGTTGACCAATAGAGTCTTGCTCGAAAGGCTTTTGTCGCGAGTGCTCGACTGCAAGCATGGTGCCCGTAGGTGCCTTCGTGGGTCTCCAGTAGTAGGGTTTTGCCGTCCTCCTCGTCTATGCATTTTTGTAGGACCTGTGAAATGTTGTGCTTGTAGAGTTGTCCGTTGATTACTATGAATGTTTTAGAGCGTCGACTGATGCGTTTGGCTTCTGCGACGTCCTCCAGTAGGGTGCCGTCGGTTAGGAACCTGAGGAGTGGCTCTCTCCAAGATGGGTCCTCGACTGCGTTGTTGGCTTCTATTGGGTTTGCGGCTGCCGCTTGTGCTGGTTCGCCTGTGTTGTCATCCTCTGTTTCTGCTTCTGATCTGAGTTCTTTGATTGTGGTGATGATCTCGTCTATGTAGGCCTGGATGTTTCCACTGATCTGGTTTCTCATGTATGCTTGCGTCATTCGCTGGTGTACTGTTCCTGCGTTGTTTAGGCCGAAGGGTATTTTGGGGTGGCAGGATGTGCCGCAAGGGGTGACGGCCAGGCATTTCTCTTCGTCTTTTTCCTCCGTCCTGGCCTGATTGTGTCCTGAGTGGGCGTCAAGGGACAATAGTAGATCGCATCCTGCTGTTGAGTTGATTAACTGATCGATTCTTGGCAGGGTAAAATGATCCTTTGGGCATTGCTTGTTGGCTGGCCCGTAGTCGGCGAACGTCCGTGGCACGTCTGTGTCTTTCTTGGGGACCGACATGGGGTTGGCGGTCCAAGTGGCTTTCTTCGTTTCTCGGATGAGTTGGGCGTCGAGTAGTCGATTGACTTCCTCCCCGATTGCTCTGCGCTTGGGCTCTGAGAATCTTCGTAGCGCCTGCTTCACTGGCTTGGTGTTGGGCTTGATGCGCAGTGCGTGTTCCGCAAACTCGCGCGGTACTCCTGGCATGTCGGCTGGGCACCAGGCAAAGATTTCCCGTTCTTCGTGGAGGAAAGCGATGAGGGCAGTCGCTTTCTCTTCCGGGAGGTGGGCGTACACGCGGACTGTTTTTTCTTGGTCTCTCGGGTGCACCTGGTGGGTGGCCGTGTCGCTGTCGATCTTGAAGTCCCGTCCATACTCCTTTGACTCGCTTCGGCTTGCTAGGGGAAAGATGCTTTTGTCTGTTGCCATGGCTATTTCTGTGAGTTCTTGCTCGGCTCCGAAGGTGTCGGATACTTTGTGGAAATCACGGTCACATTTTTCTGATTTGGTGAAGCTCCCGTTGACTGTGATGGCGCCTGCAGATCCTGGCATCTTGAGTTTGAGTTAGGCGTATTGCGGAATCGCCATGAATTGTGCGAACGCTGGACGTCCCAATATGGCGTGATACTGTGATTTCCAATCGAGTACTTCGAACTCGAGGGTGTGTCTTGTGAAATTGCGTCTGCTGCCAAAGACGATTTCGAGCTCGATTAGTCCAAGGGAAGTAGCTGCTTCTCCTGGGACTATTCCGCATAACACGGTTCATGATTTCTTCCATACTGATCGTGGGATCAGCATCTTGCGTAGGGTGCTGACGAAGATTATGTTCACGCTGCTGCCTCCGTCCATGAAGATTCTGTCCATGTCGTACCCTCCGATTTGAGCGTCGAGTACCAGGGGCGCGTGCCCTGGCCTTGGGGATGCAGGCAGGTGGTCTCTCTGGGAGAACGTGATGCTGGTTTCTGAGCTGTGTAGCTGGTAGACTTCGACTGCGTTTAGGTTCTCGGCTGCTCTGGCCTGCGGGGTGTAGGCGTCCTGTTGGGCTTGTGATACCCTGCCTTCTTGGATTGTGTGCACCTGTTCTTGATTCGGCGACTGCTCGGTTCGTCGGGTGCACTTGGCTTCTTGTTGTTTTTCCTCCTTGAGGCTGTCGGCGAGTTTGTTGAACAGGCGGCAGTCTCCCAGGGTGTGGCTCGATCTGATGTATCCCCGGGCGTCTTTGAAGCAGTGGATCGTGTAGGGTCCTTCTAGCTGTTCCCTGACCGTGAGCTTGCTGGATCCGGCATGCCATTTCCTCCTTGAGATCCGGAAGAACAACACGTGATCCGCTGGGTGCTCGTGAACTCGCGGGTCGATTTCGATCCCCTCGCTTAGATTCTGGTTCCTTATGAGATTGGCGAATTCGTCTGGCCTTCGATCTGGGTCGTAGTATTCGCCGGTCTGAGTCTCAGAGTCGCTGTCCTGGCGGGCGGCGGCTGTCCGCACGGCGGCGGGTCGTCGAGTTGTCGGCGAGCGCGTGGCTGTATAGTTCGACTCGTCGAGTGGGGTCTCTTCGTAGGATCCTCGCGCCTGTCTTCTAGGTCGTCGATTCCTTCCTCATTGGTGATGATCTTGGCGATCGCTGATCTCAAGCTCAAATTCGGTGTCTTGTTAAGCGGCGGGTGCCTGGGTGGCGGTGGGTCGTCGAGTGATCGGCGGGTCCTCTGCTTCGTGCTGCGGCTCGTCGATCGGGATCCCCGTTTGGAACCCTCGCGCCTTTCTTTTGGGTCGTCGGGTTCTCCTTCGCTGGTGGCGGGCTCGGTTGCCGCCGTAGTATTGGTCTTGGCACAGCTGCAGGCTGAGCGATCTTGCTGGGGCAGCAGAGATATTCGCCGTGATCTTGAATTCCTCGGGTGGATTGCATCTGGTTCTTGCTCTTGAGTTGTGGCTTGCTAGAGATGGAACCGCCGAGATCGTAATTCCAACCTGTGTAGTTCCCACAGACGGCGCTAATTGACGGGGACGTACCCCGTCAATTCCCATGGTCAGGGACCCTGGGTTAGTCATGAGAGGCACAGGTTGGACGATAGCTCATCGGCTAACAGGAGAGCCAAGGCTAGTGCGCACAAGGCTAGGGTTACAGATTATGTTTGGCTCCTCCCTTGACGTCTCCCCTCCTCTCCTTTATATACTAGGCTAGGTCTCAGGGAGTCCGTCCTGGATTACAGATGAGGTTTCCTAACCATGATCTTGTTCCGTACGGCAAGTTTGCACCTTCCTTATGAGTCGCGGACTCCTACGTCGGTGCCACTAGCGGGCCAAGGCTGGGCCCAGGCGGCATCTTTGTGGGCCTCTTGTCTTCGGGTACACCGGGTAGGCTCATCCATAGGAGTCGTGGGGTCACCCCCTCGTCAATGAGTCTAGGGGATGTGTTGTTGCCACAAGGGGGAAAACAATGGTGCTTGTAACCGTGGTTGCAAGGATTGTTTACTTTACACAAATTTCTTTTAATTCAGTTGTCTGTTGCTTTGGGTTTACACTTTGGGTGGGGCTCACTGTTGGGGTTCGCAATAGAAAACACAATTTTTTCTAACTAGCGTTCCCATAACCCAAGATCTAGCTAGCCGTATTACCGTAACGGAAAGGAGTGCGGAAATAACATACCTCGGGGTGTAGTCCGTTGCGCGGGAAACGTTCCCGCAAACGTGGTTGATGTAGCCGATCAAGTTTCACAGCCCCCTGGCTGTTTTGAGCACCCGGATGGGTGTAGTGCCACACGTGTAGCACCTCGTAGTACTCGCACACATACGAGACTCGATGACGACCTCCGTTCTCCGATCCAGCGGAGGTGGCGGAAGCAGACCTCCGGAACCAGAGTTTCTGCAGCACGACTGCGTGCGTATAGTGGAGACATCCCCAACCCAGTGCAGACTCCAAACAAGGGGACTCCTCTCATAGGAGGGAGAAATAGGGAGAGAGATCTACATAATTTATCTGTAATTTTTCTGGAATTTTCTGTGTTGAAACAGGGCTACCCACCACATCTATATATAGGGGAAACCGGGATGCGCATGCCTGTCAACTAGCCATGTGGTACTAAACTTGTAGTACCACATGTGCTAGTCACATGCGTGGCGGCAAGGGGCCATGGGGTGGCCGGCCACACTAGGCCATGGCGTGGTGGCCTAGTGGCCACATGGCCACATGGGCCCCATGGCCCATGGCGCCCCACACCACCTTTTTCTTTTTCTTTTTCTTTATTCTTTTTTTTTATTTCTTCTTCCTTAAAGAAAAAACAAAACTCAAAAAAGAATATTATTCCATTAATTATTTAAATTATATTTTAATATTTAATTCATTAATTAAATAATAAAACATATCTAAATAACTTTCCGAACAATTCGGAACCACGGAACTTTTCCGTCTCCCCTCCGAACCGATTTCGGAGTTCTCTCTTATTCTCCGGTAACTCCGATAGTTCCGAAAAAGGTCTTCGATTTCATCGAGCCCTTAAGTGTGTTACCCTACGGTCCGAGAACACTCCAGTCATGACCGAGATGAGGCTACGGTCAATGATCATCAGCGGGACCTGGATGCCCATAATGACCCCTGTGCATTCCGGATATCAACACCGATTGGACCTTACGCCGTATAGCATTCCCTTTGTCAGCGATACTGGATTGTTCCGAGATTCGATCAATGACATCCTATGTCTGGTTCAACCTCGTTCTGAACAAATCCTTATTCACTCATTCCCGTGATATTCATCCCCGTGACCTAGTCACACGCTGCGCAGCTTTATGGATGGAATCTCACCGAGTGGGCCCTGAGTATCTATCCATTACATGGATTGACAAATCCCGCTCTTGTAACAATAATCCTCAACATATCTCCACGGAATACCCAAGATACAACTGTTATGACCCGCATATTTCAGTCAGGTGGTGGGATGTAAGTCAAAGCATCCGGGAAGATAGCAATTATGCACGTACTCACGGTCAAAGGAACGATCTACCACGTTCTGCAATTACAACACTGAACCTTCATAAGATTTGATCATGTTGTAATGCTTACTTTGGGTAATGTTCATCGCGTCACTTAACCAGTGAGGTGACCTCATAGTCAAGAGACTTAATTGTCCATGATCGCGAAACCACGACCATCATGTTGACCATGAACTAGTTATCGATGTAGAGGCTAACTAGGAACTCTGGGGGTTTCTATACCAAACCTGTATCATTGTTTCACTGATACAGTTCTAGCACGTTATGAAACTGGTTATGAACTTGCTTAGATATATTGGAATAATCATGTATTATTTGCCTCTAGAGCATATATCCAACAGTCTCCCACTTTCACTAGAGTGCTAATAATCTAGCCGCATTTTTCCGATCATAATCATCTTATCACATAAGTGTTCATTGATCATGCATGCTCGTGGAAGAGGTTTCATCAACGAACTGCACCAATTCAGATTCGTATGTTTCCTTTGCAACTGGTACAGGTCAAAAGCTCTTTTGACATACCACTCATTATCATATAATGGTTGGATATAAGTTTCGCGGGAGAGTGAGACTATTATTTCACAGTATCCTCCAATGATCTCTTGGTTCAGTCTTTAGAAGACTCATCCTTAGTCATATATACTGGGAAATACACTCAACCAGAAGTCCAATACTTCTAACGCTAAACTTTTATCCATACGTCTACTTTCTTAAGTAGTATTATGTTTGTAGTGCCGTGAATTTTTCTCACATTTCTTTCGTGTCTTTGGTGATGTCTCTAATTCCATATAGACCCATAATGTGGCTTGCAATTGTAATCTTGCATTACATTTAAGTCTATTATCCTTTCTATATTTTAGAGAATAGTCCTCAGTATTCCTCATATACTGAAATCATGGACTTTATTCAGATTCTGTGTTTTACTCCTAAAGCACATCGGAATATGTTCTTCTTCCAAGAACTTTTGAGTCATTCTGTTGTTGGATTCACAATGCATGTTATATGGTAGAATCATATGTCAAGAACATATAAGATCACATGTCCAGTACATGGTGCATCTCTATTCTTCCATCAAGACATTGCTTGTGATATTTGGATTTCATCCATTATATAATTTCTAGCCACAAGAACCTGTTTCTTGTCTAGAAGATTATTCCAACCTTCACTTCGTTTCATTATCCGTATCTTAATCTACTCATATAGATTTCAACGTGTAATGTGTTGGTATTTCACATAAAAGAATATTCTTGCAATCTTGTATTTTATTTGCCTTATGTTCTATATATATCATAATGCACATATGTATATAAGACGATTCTCTATATACACAATCAATGCATATCCATATATATATATATATATCTGAGATCATTCTTCACACATATCAATGCATATATGTTTGAGACAATGATCATGCTCCCACTCAAATATATCCATCATATACTCATATATTTGTGGTTCAGCTTTCATCAAGTCATTTTATTGTTCACTATGTCTCACATAATGACAATGCTTCCAAAGCTCCCACTCAGAAAATGCCCTCTGCATTCCAAGTTTCTGGGAAGTCTTCAAAGCTCCCACTCAAGTTCATGAAACTGCAAGCCCACTCAATATTTTGGTCATCACAAAATCACTTGATCAAATCAAGGTTGAGGGTTCCTGTCTTGAGGTACTATAGCCCATCCTTTTAACGAAGTAACCTTCGTCATGCCCATTGCAATTCTCTTTCAAATCCCAAATTTGACTGAGATGCAATTTCAGGCTATGGTCCATCGTAGTGTAAATGAAATATTTTATTGATTAAAGCATTCCTACGTTTCCGTAGTCAATCACCATTGTACTTTGGTCATAACCAAATAATGCCTTATGCCCATTACATCATTCTCAATAACTCTCCAGTTTATCGAGAATATGAAATAACCGATTTATTTCACGGGACGTGAGCCATCCTATATGTAACTCAATATTATTTCATTTCTCCTCGTGTTCTAGGCTACCATCATTCCTTTGTGTCTTCAAGCAATGTTATTCTTTATTGTTTCATTAAGAAGACTCATGATTATTGTTCTTTACAGAACGTATTCATGACAACCTTCTAAATTCAACAATGGCTTCAATTCATATACCAAGATCAATCATCTATGGCATATCCTTCCTTATACAGTGTCATTACAGCGGAACATGCTTCCGTTGCAATACTCTGATATTCTGAAGGCAAGGTCCCATACCCCGGTCAAAGTTTCCATTATCTCCCATTGGATCCGTGTCGAGAGACTTCTTCTCGCATTACCAATCAACCAACACACATTTTGCTATTCGGGGAGAATATGTAATTTCAATTGCTTGTAGTTTTATTACAAAGAAATTCTTTCTTTTAAGAAACCTTATAACACCATCAGTTATGGAGCTACCATGTCTCATTAGATTCAGGATGGTTTCCTATTCATGAAGTGGGTGTTTTAACTTAATGAATTAAACAACCTTATTCGACAATAACTATAGTGCTAGGGGAAAAAACGTTTAGACCATACTACGGTTTAGTATGTCTACGAATGGTTTAAGTAGTCTAGCACTTTCAACTTCCATCGTAATTTGTGGTACAACTTCCACAAGTCTCCCATTATGTCAATATCAATACTTATCACTTCGGATCGTAGCGTAGTGATATGTGTCCTTGTATTCTCAATTCTCACTGTGATTCCTGAATCTCAGTTTTATGATCTCAATTGAATACAACTTTCAATTAATCATATGAAGTATTTAATGATAACTCACATGCCCATTCTACATCATTTATGTATAATGATTGGCACAAGTTCTACTTGCTAGAACCTTGTCATGGTTATATTTATTGCAGAGGTTCATAGATCGTGTATCTAACCCATCATGCAATCAAGTTATGATTTTTCATTCGATAATGAACTCACAAGTTAATAGATCATACATTTAATGAATTCATCCGTTATGAAGTCACCTCTGCAAATCTTTGACTTGTTATAATCAAGAACACTTTATCATTAAACATTGAATATTTCTTGACAATAATAGCAGTATTATAAATGCTTTCTATCATATCATAAATCAAGACGTAATCAAAGTATAAGCACACTTTTATTCATAAAGATGGAACAACTGACTTGTCTCATTACATGAATAACTTTGTCTCGCGAGATGCAAGACACACAACTAAGTGTTCATACTATAATGATTACATGAGATTTATCTAATACTCTAAGTATCTCCTATGATAGATTTCTCGGCGGAATCCATGCTAGCCATCAACTGACTTGATATCCATCAATCCTGGATTTCACCTCTTCCCGTCCATGCAACGGCAGGTCCTGTTTTCATAAAACAGAATAAGTATCAGATACTCATTTACTGCAAATGTTGTATAAGGGAGTACACATTTATAAAGTATATCAAGTATATACCTTCTCCATCCACGACTTCTGCATCCTCGATAGGAGCAATGTTCGCGGCCAAGAGATCAGTCATGAAGTTCTGGAGACTCATATTAGCTCCTCTTCCGACATAGCTATGAACATAATCACCATAACTCAGAGGGAGTGAGTGCAATAACGTGTTTATTGCAAACTCTTCTGTGGTGCTTTCGTTCATTGTCCAATATTCATAGTCCTCCACCAGGGTCAGGTACATCTCATGCATCCTGTCCAAGTGATCACCAAGGCTTGTGCGTTCTTCCATCTTTGTAGATAGAAACTTGCTTTCTAACTCAAATCTGGCAATTCTGAACTCACGTACGAACATTGTCTTTAGCGTGTCCATCATGTCATATGAGCCAGTGTCCTGAAACTGTATGCCCAAAACCTCTGACATGCTGAAGATCATGACATTCCTGATTACGGAGCATTTCTGTCGGCGAGCATAATGATCAAGTATCCCTTGATCGCCAACATGATCGTCCGGATGTTCTTCCACATGCACTTCTATTGTAAACAAGATGTTTGCTCTCTTGAGCGACGTCCTAAGGCGTGAGTACCAGTCAGCAAAGTTTGACCCATTTTCTCTAAGTCTTTCACCTTCCATGAAGAAAGATAGTTCACGTTGCTCTAGTGTATTCATTTTCTACAAACATAATTGCAAGGAACACAATTAAGACTAGTTCACAACAATGAGTTCATATAATCATATTATAAATGAGCTCGCACTAAAAAAATTCATCCCTAGGAAGTTTTAGTGATTACATGATCCAAATTCACTGCTCGACCTCGAAGATCACACGGCCGACGGGTCAGTTTCAAAGGTAGACAACAACTTGTGCGATCACATTATCTTATATGTACTGTGATTCATGCTCGATCTTTCGATCTCTAATATTCCGAGGCCATATCTGCATATGCTAGGCTCGCCAAATTAACATCCATGTTATATGATGCTCAGCAAGGCCATATCTGCATATGCCAGGCTTGCCGAACCCAACCTCATGCGAACTCCATTGAATATGTAGGACAACTCCGGTATGTACGGAGCATCAAGCCATATGGGAGAACCTTCCAGGCGGTGCACACTTCGGTAGAATACTTGTGTTTGTCTTTGTTAAGGGATCATCTTATCACATGCTACCGTCGTGTATCCTATACTAGCAAGTTTTAAGATGTCTGAGCTATGGCAACACTAAGTCTAAAGTGTCTCCATTTTAGTTTGTTTTATGATGACGATTACTACTTACTAGTAACACATAGCAAAGCTATAGCTACATCACAAACAAACGAATGATAGCCCCCACTTAGCAATACAAGGTTTAGACGGTCTAGTTGTATATTGCAAGTTTTACGTGGCTGCTAGGGCTTTCATAGTTAAACAGGTTTTAACCTACGAGTCAACCACAACGTCAACCATACGGTTGTATCTATTACACCCCGCACGGGGCCCTCCGTTGCAAATGCCACATCCGCTAAAGTAGAGAGACAGACACCCCCCAGCCACTTTATACGGTACAAGCCGTATGTCAAGCATGGAACCAGTCTCGCGTAAGCGTACGCGTAAGGTCGGTCGGGGGCCGCTTCATCAAGCAATGCCGCAGATGTGAACAAGTACACGTGGGAGGGTAAAAATCATACAATCAACGCCCACATCCCCGATGTGTTCTATCCGTACAGTAATACTAAGCATAGACCTAGCTCATGATACCACTGTTGGGGTTCGCAGCAGAAAACACAAAATTTTCTAACTAGCGTTCCCATAACCCAAGATCTAGCTAGCCGTATTACCGTAACGGAAAGGAGTGCGGAAGTAACATACCTCGGGGTTTAGTCCATTGCGCGGGAAACGTTCCCGCAAACGTGGTTGATGTAGCCGATCAAGTTTCACAGCCCCCTGGCTGTGTTGAGCACCCGGATGGGTGTAGTGCCACACGTGTAGCACCTCATAGTACTCGCACACATACGAGACTCGATGACGACCTCCGTTCTCTGATCCAGCAGAAGCAGACCTCCGGAACCAGAGTTTCAGCAGCACGACGGCGTGCGTATAGTGGAGACATCCCCAACCCAGTGCAGACTCGAAACAAGGGGAGTCCGCTCATAGGAGGGAGAAATAGGGAGAGAGAGATCTACAGAATTTATCTGTAATTTTTCTGGAATTTTCTGTGTTGAAACAGGGCTACCCACCACATCTATATATAGGGGAAACCGGGATGCGCATGCCTGTCAACTATCCATGTGGTACTAAACTTGTAGTACCACATGTGCTAGTCACATGCGTGGCCGCATGGGGCCATGGGGTGGCCGGCCACACTAGGCCATGGCGTGGTGGCCTAGTGGCCACTTGGCCACATGGGCCCCATGGCCCATGGCGCCCCACACCACCTTTTTCTTTTTCTTTTTCTTTATTCTTTTTTTTTCTTTCTTCTTCCTTAAAGAAAAAACAAAACTCAAAAAAGAATATTATTCCATTAATTATTTAAATTATATTTTAATATTTAATTCATTAATTAAATAATAAAACATATCTAAATAACTTTCCGAACAATTCGGAACCACGGAACTTTTCCGTCTCCCCTCCGAACCGATTTCGGAGTTCTCTCTTATTCTCCGGTAACTCCGATAGTTCCGAAAAAGGTCTCCGATTTCATCGAGCCCTTAAGTGTGTTACCCTACGGTCTGAGAACACTCCAGTCATGACCGAGATGAGGCTACGGTCAATGATCATCAGCGGGACCTGGATGCCCATAATGACCCCTGTGCATTCCGGATATCAACACCGATTGGACCTTACGCCGTATAGCATTCCCTTTGTCAGCGATACTGGATTGTTCCGAGATTCGATAAATGACATCCTATGTCTGGTTCAACCTCGTTCTGAACAAATCCTTATTCACTCATTCCCGTGATATTCATCCCCGTGACCTAGTCACACGCTGCGCAGCTTTATGGATGGAATCTCACCGAGTGGGCCCTGAGTATCTATCCATTACATGGATTGACAAATCCCGCTCTTGTAACAATACTCCTCAACATATCTCCACGGAATACCCAAGATACAACTATTATGACCCGCATATTTCAGTCAGGTGGTGGGATGTAAGTCAAAGCATCCGGGAAGATAGCAATTATGCACGTACTCACGGTCAAAGGAACGATCTACCACGTTCTGCAATTACAACACTGAACCTTCATAAGATTTGATCATGTTGTAATGCTTACTTTGGGTAATGTTCATCGCGTCACTTAACCAGTGAGGTGACCTCATAGTCAAGAGACTTAATTTTCCATGATCGCGAAACCACGACCATCATGTTGACCATGAACTAGTTATCGATGTAGAGGCTAACTAGGAACTCTGGGGGTTTCTATACCACACCTGTATCATTGTTTCACTGATACAGTTCTAGCACGGTATGAAACTGGTTATGAACTTTCTTAGATATATTGGAATAATCATGTAATATTTGCCTCTAGAGTATATATCCAACACTCACAACTTAATACCAGCGAGATATTCTGGATAGATATCTCAAGGTGGATGATTAGTAGTAGATGCAGATGGATTTCAGTCTACTTATTTTGGTGTACCGCCCTTGCTTTTGAGCGTCTTCCTTTCTTTGTAGCATATTTAGCATTCTTTTGCGCCCGTAATCCTGTCAATTGCCCAACTGTGATTTGTTTACCTCGTATAGCAGTTTTATCGTCTTTTGGGAGAGAGACATCACTAGTGAAAATCATGGGACCCCGGTCCATATTTCCACCGCTGTTACACCCTCAATTTACTTTGTGCTTTTACTTTCTAGTTATAGCTATCACTACCTATTATCTACAGCAAGGCCAGAGAGATTGACAACCTCTATCTACTCGTTGGGAGCAAAGTTATTTGTTGTGTGTGCAGGTTCAGGCAAAGCAAGTGATTCTTTTTAGATGGTGCATCACTTGACGAACCACCTACTTGAAGTTATCGGAGTCCTACGGGAGACACTGAACCTTGGTATCTTTGCCAAGGGAAATCTTGCTGCTACACTACATCCAACCTTCCACTTGGGGTAACCAATGAGGAGTTAGCATCAAGCAATTTCTGGCGCCGTTGCCGGGGACTCTAATCTTCAAGATAGGGGAGTTGCACACTATCTTTTACCTTTGGTTTTTAGTCTTGTTATTTTACCTTTCAGTTTTTATCTTCGTGTCCTTTATGAAAAAACACAAAAAATTTGTTTGTCACACTTGCTGCTACTATGGGTTCCACTGAAAACACCAAGTTGTGTGACTTCACTAGTCATAACAACAATGATTTTATCTGCACTCCTATTGCTAAACCTGCTACTTCAGCTACCTCTTATGAAATTAAACCTGCTTTGCTAAACCTTTGTCACAACCCCAAGTTAGGTATGTGCTAGGATCAAGTGCTACTTTGCATCATGTGAAAAATTCAAAAAGAAAATCAAAAATGGGGAAACGAAAAGCCCTGAGAATTTAAATCAAATGGCCAGATAAAAATCTTTTTCCAAAAATCATTTGAGTATTTGGAAAATTCCTATAAATGGTGCTGATCATTTTAAAAATGGTTTGGGAGCAATCCCATGCTCATGGAATTTCCTAATATTCAAACAGTGGCTTTGGAAATTAAATAAAACCCTATTTGATTTGAAATTAAAATTATTTGAATTTCAAAAATGCCCAAAAGTTATAAGTGGCTAGCTACTTATATTCTAAGCCCACATAAAAGTTTTGGGTATTTTATAAAATGCTCTGGTATTTTTATTTATTGGAGCAAACAAAAGACAGTGAAATAAAAAGAAAAGAAAACCACAAAGCTTACCTTGCGCCTCAGGCGAGGCCCAACTCGCCTTGGCCTGGCCCAGCCCATCCCCGAAGCGCAGTCGTCTTCCTCCCCGCGGCTCCAAGCAGCTCGCTGGAGCTGGGAGCGCGGCGACGACGACACCGCGACGCTCGCGCCTTCTAGGCCTCCCCCCTCCCTCTCTCTCTCGCCACGCATCGCCATAACCCCCTCGAGCTCATCCTTCCACCCACGGGTCGCCCCCTCTCTCCTACCTCGCAAATCCCGCGCAACCCCGAAGCACAGCCGGAGCGCGGCGACGCCCCGATGTGGCCACCGTGCCCCCCTCGCCGAGCCGAGCTGTCCAGTGCGTCTGCCATCGTCGACTTCGTCATCCCGCGCCTTCAATTGGACCAAGGAGCCCCGAGGGCCAGCGTCCCCTTCGTCGTTCTCGTCGCCGGCCGCCGGCACGCCGTCGTCGAATTCGAGGCCACCGCAGCTCCTCCGCCCCTCCTGTCTGCACCAGCACGCTCAGGGTGAGCTTCCCGTGCTTTCCCCTCAGATCCCGCTCGCTCTAGCCCTGGCGTCCTCAGCCCCGTCGAGCCCGAGCTCGGCCGCCGCGTCCCCTTGGTCGCCAGCGTGCTCCCGGCGCGCCCCCTGGCCTCCCCATATCGTCCACGCGAACCGCACGTTCAAGAGGAGCCGAACGGCGCCTCCCCCGTGGCCTCCCGTGGCCGGAGTCGCCGGCTCCAGTGAGCACCGCCGCGGCCAGAGGCCACCGGCGGCTAAACGCCGGCCTGGCTAACCCCCCCTCTTAATCACTCTCTCTCTCTCTCTCACTGACGGGTGGGACCCAACCCCCCTAATCCCCTGTCAATTTCTAATTAAACCGGGGTTAACCCCAGAGTCATTGACAGGTGGGTCCCAGGCGTCAGGTTGACTGGTCAGCGCCCAGTGATGTCATCCTGACGTCAGCCTTGCGCAATAATCCCTTTTCTATTTAACAGAAATTCCAGAAAATGCTATAAACTTTGGAATTTCATAATTAATTCATCCTAACTCCAAATGTAGCAAATAATATGTCTAAAATTATCAGAAAAATACAAGGATTATGAATATGCAATTTGCTTTCATGTTTGACCATTTTAAAATGGGTGAACAGTAGCAAACATGCATATGGATCCTTTTCAAATTCAAATTTGGAGTGATTTTGCAAATGTTTTTGCAACACCCTTAATTCCAATGGTTTGATCCACACATCAGAAGATTTACTTCAACTATACCACATCACTTCATGATCAACAAATTCAAATGAACTTTCATGCATTCAAATGCATCTGAAATTCATCGATAAATCAAATGGAGTTTGAATTTGCATTTCAAATGCAATATACTCCTTTTAAATGGAATGTTCAACACATCAGTACCTTGAACATCACCATTGCAATATTATTCATGTGATTGTGCATTGTACATTATGTTGATCCTATGATTGTCGTGTTGCTGATAGAAGTGGAGCCGGAACTCGAGATCACCCCCTTCGTTGAAGACCCCCGTGATTGAACCTCGACAGCAAGGCAAGCAAACCCCCATTGATCCTGTCGATAAAATCCCACTTCCCTCTCATGTATCTCTTATGCATTGTTTAGGATGATCACCATGATAACGTTTCTACCGCATAGTTCAACCCATATCCTTTGCATGACCTATCCTCTTGTCACAGTAGTAAGAAAACCACAATCCTAGCAGATGAAGGAGTTGGTTGATATCATGTGGCCCCTGCAACTGTTATTGCTTATTGCATGCTTAGTGGTACAATGAGGTTGCTTATGATGTGAGTCGGGATGATAAACATGGTGTTGATGAAAGTGAAACGTGTTGGTGAATCTACCCTAATACAAGGTGAACGATGAGAGGCTGTGTAGGAGTACACAGTGGGTTGTCTCGTTGAACACCGCCTTAAGTCCGAGTTCTTGTGTGGTGATCCAAGAAGAAGAGTACAACCACACATTGGGCTCACTGACCCCTCTCGACCTAGTACCTCACCCCGTTCGAACCCCAGAAGTCGCAGTAGTTCGGAGTTCTGGTAGGGCTGTGGCACGGTCTGCGAAGTGGATGAACGGCTTTCCAAGACCGGCTTGGGACCCTGCACACATCGTTTGAGGCTGTACTGGAACCTCGGCCGGACTTCCATACGGATCCCCCTCAGATAGGCGACTCTCTGGACTAGAACGGAGCTGTGGGCGAAGTGTCGTGGCAACATCCTCGCCGGTACCCGCTTGAAGGGTCCCACTCCCAGGCGGTAACTGATGAGTGTGTGTGTGTAGCGGTACACCCCTGCAGGGTTAAAAAAACTATTCGAATAGCCGCGTCCGCGGTTAAGGACTGCTTGGAGAGCTGTGCTCGATTATTAGACAACTTTAACTGGATACTTCTAAAACACACCAAGATAAGCATGAGTGCTATGGTGTGCTTCTCGTGGGGAAGTCGAGGAAGTAACCATAGTGGTGTAATTGGTTGAAGAGATGTAGTGGACTCGTGTACGCTTCTTACCTCAAATCTGGTACTCGTAGTTCAGGACTAGCCAAGTCAAAGCTGGCACTTCTGCAAGTGAAACCCCACCTCCCTTTACCTTGATACATATGCATGAGTAGTATAGCTCCTATGTAAGTCTTGCTGAGTATGATTTTGTACTCACGTTTGCTTAATCTATGTTTTAGATGAACCCACCGACCCCGATGGTGATTTTTACTCGAAGCTTGAAGAATGAAGACTCAGACCAAGACCAAGCTAGTGTAGTCCCAGTCAGAAGACTGGTTCCCTCGTGGAGGGCTTGTTTTTAGATAAGGCTTCTCTAAGCCATTTGTTAAACTTGTCTGTACTCAGACCTACTTGCTTACGCTTGTTTGTTGTAATGTTGGATCACATGCTTGTGATCTCTGTGTGCACTCTGTAAGAGTTATTAATAAAGATATATACTTTGTAGAGAATTGCAATGATACCTGCTGTTCATACAAGGCATGTGTGCTGCGTGTATGTTTATAACATGCATGTCTTAGTATGGGTTTTCGAGACCTTAGTTGTGATCTGGCTGGCGGTCTTTTATACACCAAGTGGTCCTTAGATGTGCGCAGCTTGGGGCATCGCGATGCGATTGTTCGAGACTCTGTCTCGTGCACACTTTGATGTATGATCGAGCCCGCCCTAGACCCCGACTAAGTGATCGGGCTGGAGTAAGTCTATGTAAGGGTTATAATACAATCGATAGTATGGTTGAGGTGACTTGTCTATGAGTATGGGAGTTCACCACCCATAGCATTTAGACTTGTGTGCGGACGATGAGGACCCATTTCAGTTGATCATCCGGCCTGGATGGGACGCCCCTCACGTTCGATGCTTTCCGAGAACGTTCTGTGCTTGGCCTTGTCTGCTTAGACAAGTGGGTACGGTTCTCGGCTCTCCATATGATTGTGTTGTAGCGAGGCTTGCATACGCTAACCCCGGGTCCCGACAGACTTGGTATCAGAGCAGGACTGACTGTAGGATTATCAGCCTTGGCCGAAGTCGAGTCTAGCCTTCTATAGTTATATAGTTACTCTGGGTATATAAGGGAACAACGTAAGGCTTTTTTTTCTCCTTACCCTCATCGATCTGAGTTCTGAGTCACCCTTACCTTTTCTACGGGAAGATAGGACTAGGCTCATCTATGTCTTACTAGAACATCTCGTTGATTGCCTCCTTATAGCCGTAGGATGGTTGTGGTTGTCCAAAGTCTCCGTGTTTTGAGTTCCTTGAAGAAGTTATGTCCAATTTCTTCGAGGTTGTTTCATTTTCCATCCCGGTGTAGCCGTTATGCTGCCGGATTTGTTCCGTGTTTCTTTGAATCATTGCCTTTGCATTATAGTCTTCTCCTTCTGAAATCATATCCTTTTATCCTTGCCTCCATCGTACAACTTGTTCTGATTGTTGATTTTTATCACACAGGATGTCAGGTGGAACTCGTAGTGCTGTTCTTCGGAATCGAGACCGTGATCGGAATCGAAATGATGATGAACCTCCAACCCCGCCTTCTGCGGCGGAAATCATGATGGAAGCTGAGCGGAATAGACGTGATCAAACACGCCTTCTGGAGCTCATCGAGCAGAATACTGCCCACCATCGTAATGTGGTGGTCAGCATTCAGAACTTCATCCTCCTCAAGCCACTGGTATTCCGATGTTCTTCTGAGCCCCTTGAAGCTGATGATTGGCTCCGTTCCATCGAGCGTAAGCTTGACACAGCACATGTTGCTCCCGATGACCGAGTTGTTTTTGCGGTATACTTCTTGGAAGGTGCTGCTCTTCAGTGGTGGGAGAACCATGTTGCAATGCAGCTAGATGGTCACGTAGTGACGTGGCAAGAGTTCTGTGTTGCCTTTCGAGGGTACCACATTCTGGATGAGTTGATGGAGCGCAAGAAGGAAGAGTTCTGCAATCTGAATCAAGGAGAGATGTCCATTCATGAGTATGTGAGGGAATTCAACCGTCTTGCTCGGTATGCCCAAGATGAGATCACCACCGATGCCAGAAAGCAGGCAAGGTTCCGCAAGGGACTTCGCCCCATCCTTCGTCATGATCTCAACCTCATCGAATTTGCCACCTTTGAGGATTTAGTCAACAGATCCTTCAGAGCTGAGCATGGCAATGAAGTTTTCGAGAAGTCTCGCAAGCATGCTCTTGAGCTTGCCCCTTCTTCCAGTTCACGCCCTCAGAAGCGTATGATCTAGATTCCTAACAGTTTGATCCACCAAAACAACCCACCGAGGCCATCCCTTGTGCCGCCTCGTCCACCATCTCCACCAAACAACCCAGCTCCCTGCACTATCTTTGGAGCCTGCTTTAGGTGTGGCCAGCCTGGTCACTATTCTCGTGAGTGCCCCGTCAACCAAAATGCTCCACCCCATGCCAAAGGAAAACCCACTGTTCGTGCCAAACCAAACCCGAAGGTTTCCACCGCTAAGCCATCCACCTCAGAAAATCTTGGACGTGTGAACCAAATCTCAGCTGAGGAAACTGATGGTACTTCTGACGTCATTCTTGGTACGCTCCCAGTCAATTTTGCTCCCACTTCTGTTCTTTTCGACCCAGGAGCATCTCACTCATTCATGTCGGAGAGTTATGCACTTCGGCATGATGTATCCTTTGAAGAAATGTTCACCCCTATGATCATTCAAACTCCTGGTTCCAAGTGGCAAACTAATAGAGTAAGCCATGGTAATCAAATTGCAATTGAGGGTTTAGTATTCCTTGCTTCACTCATAGCCCTCAAGTCTTCAGATATTGATGTCATCCTTGGCATGGATTGGCTATCAAGACAGAATGCCTACCTGGATTGCAAAGGCAAATCCGTGAAACTCACCCACCCTTCAGGCAAAACAGTCAACTATACCTCACCCAGAACAAGAACCCAAGTGCATTCCTTGAATGTACTTCCCCTTCCCGAACTTGAAGATATTCCGGTGGTTCGTGACTTCCCGGATGTCTTTCCTGAAGAGCTGCCGGGAATGCCACCCGACAGATGTGTAGAGTTCATAGTGGATCTTGCCCCAGGAACCGCACCAATTTCCAGACGCCCATACAAAATGGCCCCACGTGAGTTAGCTGAGCTTAAAACCCAACTGGAAGCTTTGTTGGAAAAAGGCTTCATCCGCCCTAGCTCATCGCCATGGGGTTGCCCCGTTCTGTTCGTAACGAAGAAAGATGGAACAGAAAGGATGTGCATAGACTATCGCCCGCTAAATTTAGCGACGACAAAGAACAAATACCCACTGCCCAGGATCAATGATCTTTATGATCAACTTGCAGGATCCTCTGTCTTCTCCAAGATGGATTTGAGATTAGGTTATCATCAAATCAAAATCCGAAACGAGGACATTCCCAAAACGGCTTTTACTACTCGTTATGGTCTTTACGAGTACACCGTCATGTCCTTTGGTTTAACCAATGCCCCCGCCACTTTCTCACGCATGATGAATTCGATCTTCATGGAGTACTTAGATAAATTTGTTGTAGTTTATCTTGATGACATTCTCATCTACTCGAAGAACGAAGAAGAACATGCCGAACACCTAAGGCTGGTATTGATGAAACTTAGAGAGCATCGCCTGTATGCTAAATTCTCCAAGTGTGAATTTTGGCTACCAGAAGTGACCTACTTAGGCCACGTGATTTCTGCAAAAGGCATTGCTGTGAATCCCGAGAGAGTTCAGACCGTCCTTGACTGGACTCCACCTGAATCAGTTAAGCAAGTTAGGAGTTTTCTTGGCTTAGCAAGCTATTGCCATCGCTTCGTCGAGAACTTTTCTAAAGTTGCAAATCCTCTAACTGAACTCCTCAAGAAAGATAAGAAATTCCTATGGACTCCCAAGTGCGAGGAAAGCTTTCAAGAGCTAAAAAGGAGATTGACTTCTGCACCCGTACTTGCACCTCCAGACACCAAAAAGGATTTTGAGATCTATTGTGACGCATCACGGCAAGGGTTAGGATGCATACTTCTGCAAGATCGACATGTGGTAGCTTATGATTCACGCCAGTTGCGGCCACATGAAGAGAACTATCCTACCCATGACATTGAACTCGCTGCCGTAGTTCATGCCGTAACAACTTGGCGACATTACCTCCTTGGTAACCGTTGCGAAATCTATTCCGACCACCAAAACCTCAAATACATATTCACCCAGCCAGATCTTAATCTCAGGCAAAGACGCTGGATTGAGTTGATAAAAGATTATGACTTAGGAATTTCTTACACCCCAGGCAAAGCCAATGTCATGGCTGATGCACTAAGTCGTAAGTCATATTGTAACAACCTCATGTTACAACAGTATCAACCACTTCTTCATGAGGACTTTCGCAAGCTCAACCTTGAAATTGTTCCTCATGGCTATCTTTTCAACTTGGTGGAGAAACCAACCCTTGAGGATCAAATCATAGTTGCCCAAAGACGTGCACGAGGTGTTCGCCGGATCAAGGAGAACATTGCTAGCGGAGTTGCTAAATGTTTCTCCACAGATAGTAAAGGAACGGTATTCTTTGGGAATCATTTGGTAGTACCTAAGAATAGGGAACTAAGGAAACTCATCCTCAAAGAAGCCCATGACACACCCCTCTCGATTCATCCCGGTAGCACAAAAATGTACCGAGATCTACGCCAGAGATTTTGGTGGACCAGGATGAAGAGAGACATTGCTCAATTTGTTGCTGAATGTGATGTTTGTCATCGCATTAAGGCAGAACATCAAAGACCTGCTGGTACACTTCAACCTTTGCCTATTCCAGAGTGGAAATGGGACAAAGTCGGTATGGACTTCATCACCGGCTTTCCAAGAACCCAGAAAGGAAACAATGCCATTTTCGTTGTCATAGATAGACTTTCCAAAGTTGCTCACTTCCTTCCAGTTCGCGAGTCTATAACTGCTAGCCAGTTAGCAGACTTGTATGTCTCTAGGATTGTGTCTCTTCACGGTGTTCCTTTGGAAATCAATTCTGATCGTGGTAGCCTTTTCACCTCTAGATTTTGGGGAAGCTTCCAACGTGCTATGGGAACTCATCTCTCCTTTAGTACAGCTTTCCATCCTCAGTCTAGCGGTCAAGTCGAAAGGGTTAACCAAATTCTTGAAGACATTCTCAGAGCTTGTGTTATCTCATTCGGAAAGAATTGGGAGAAGTCTCTTCCATTCGCCGAATTTGCTTATAACAACAGTTTTCAATCTAGTCTGAACATGGCTCCTTTTGAACTCCTTTATGGACGACGATGTCGAACACCCCTAAACTGGTCAGAAACCGGTGAAAGACAATTCTTTGGACCGGATATGATCCAGGAAGCAGAAGAGAAAGTTCGCATTGTTCGTGATCAATTGAAAGCAGCCCAGTCTCATCAGAAAAGCTACTATGATCGTCATCATAGGCAAGAAAGCTACAATCTGGATGAGAAGGCTTACCTTCGGGTTACTCCTCTGAAGGGAACCCAAAGATTCGGTATCAAAGGCAAATTTGGCCCCACGTTACATCGGACCTCTCCGCATTCTCGCTAAACGTGGAGAAGTTGCCTACCAACTTGAACTACCCCCTCATCTTTCCCGAGTACATGATGTATTCCATGTGTCACAACTCAGGCGTTGCTTCAAGGACACCATCCGCGAAGTCAACCATGACACGCTTGATCTCCAGGATGACCTTTCTTATCGAGAATACCCTGTTCGTGTTCTTGATTCAGCAGAGCGTGTCACTCGTTGAAAGAAGATCAAGTTTCTGAAAGTTCAGTGGTCACACCACTCTGAGAAAGAAACTACGTGGGAAAGAGAAGATCGTCTCCGTGCTGAGTACCCCCTCCTTCCTCCTGCAGACTTCTGAATCTCGGGACGAGATTCTTTTGAGTGGGGGCGAGTTGTCACAACCCCAAGTTAGGTATGTGCTAGGATCAAGTGCTACTTTGCATCATGTGAAAAATTCAAAAAGAAAATCAAAAATGGGGAAAAGAAAAGCCCTGAGAATGTAAATCAAATGGCCAGATAAAAATCTTTTTCCAAAAATCATTTGAGTTTTTGGAAAATTCCTATAAATGGTGCTGATCATTTTAAAAATGGTTTGGGAGCAATCCCATGCTCATGGAATTTTCTAATATTCAAACAGTGGCTTTGGAAATTAAATAAAACCCTATTTGATTTGAAATTCAAATTATTTGAATTTCAAAAATGCCCAAAAGTTATAAGTGGCTAGCTACTTATATTCTAAGCCCACATAAAAGTTTTGGGTATTTTATAAAATGCTCTGGTATTTTTATTTATTGGAGCAAACAAAAGACAGTGAAATAAAAAGAAAAGAAAACCACAAAGCTTACCTTGCGCCTCAGGCGAGGCCCAACTCGCCTTGGCCTGGCCCAGCCCATCCCCGAAGCGCTGTCGTCTTCCTCCCCGCGGCTCCAAGCAGCTCGCTGGAGCTGGGAGCGCGGCGACGACGACACCGCGACGCCCGCGCCTTCTAGGCCTCCCCCTCCCTCTCTCTCTCGCCACGCATCGCCAGAACGCCCTCAAGCTCATCCTTCCACCCACGGGTCGCCCCCTCTCTCCTACCTCGCAAATCCCGCGCAACCCCGAAGCACAGCCGGAGCGCGGCGACGTCCCGACGTGGCCACCGTGCCCCCCTCGCCGAGCCGAGCTGTCCAGTGCGTCCGCCATCGTCGACTTCGTCATCCCGCGCCTTCAATTGGACCAAGGAGCCCCGAGGGCCAGCGTCCCCTTCGTCGTTCTCGTCGCCGGCCGCCGGCACGCCGTCGTCGAATTCGAGGCCACCGCAGCTCCTCCGCCCCTCCTGTCTGCACCAGCACGCTCAGGGTGAGCTTCCCGTGCTTTCCCCTCAGATCCCGCTCGCTCTAGCCCCGGCGTCCTCAACCCCGTCGAGCCCGAGCTCGGCCGCCGCGTCCCCTTGCTCGCCAGCGTGCTCCCGGCGCCCCCCTGTCCTCCCCATATCTTCCACGCGAACCGCACGTTCGAGAGGAGCCGAACGGCGCCTCCCCCGTGGCCTCCCGTGGCCGGAGTCGCCGGCTCCAGTGAGCACCGCCGCGGCTAGAGGCCACCGGCGGCTAAACGCCGTCCTGGCTAACCCCCCCTCTTAATCACTCTCTCTCTCTCACTGACGGGTGGGACCCAACCCCCCTAATCCCCTGTCAATTTCTAATTAAACCGGGGTTAACCCCAGAGTCATTGACAGGTGGGTCCCAGGCGTCAGGTTGACTGGTCAGCGCCCAGTGATGTCATCCTGACGTCAGCCTTGCGCAATAATCCCTTTTCTATTTAATAGAAATTCCAGAAAATGCTATAAACTTTGGAATTTCATAATTAATTCATCCTAACTCCAAATGTAGCAAATAATATGTCTAAAATTATCAGAAAAATACAAGGATTATGAATATGCAATTTGTTTTCATGTTTGACCATTTTAAAATGGGTGAACAGTAGCAAACATGCATATGGATCCTTTTCAAATTCAAATTTGGAGTGATTTTGCAAATGTTTTTGCAACACCCTTAATTCCAATGGTTTGATCCACACATCAGAAGCTTTACTTCAACTATACCACATCACTTCATGATCAACAAATTCAAATGAACTTTCATGCATTCAAATGCATCTGAAATTCATCGATAAATCAAATGGAGTTTGAATTTGCATTTCAAATGCAATATACTCCTTTTAAATGGAATGCTCAACACATCAGTACCTTGAACATCACCATTGCAATATTATTCATGTGATTGTGCATTGTACATTATCTTGATCCTATGATTGTCGTGTTACTGATAGAAGTGGAGCCGGAACTCGAGATCACCCCCTTCGTTGAAGACCCCCGTGACTGAACCTCGACAGCAAGGCAAGCAAACCCCCATTGATCATGTCGATAAAATCCCACTTCCCTCTCATGTATCGCTTATGCATTGTTTAGGATGATCACCATGATAACGTTTCTACCGCATAGTTGAACCCATATCCTTTGCATGACCTATCATCTTGTCACAGTAGTAAGCAAACCACAATCCTAGCAGATGTAGGAGTTGGTTGATATCATGTGGCCCCTGCAACTGTTATTGCTTATTGCATGCTTAGTGGTACAATGAGGTTGCTTATGATGTGAGTCGGGATGATAAACATGGTGTTGATGAAAGTGAAACGTGTTGGTGAATCTACCCTAATACAAGGTGAACGATGAGAGGCTGTGTAGGAGTACACAGTGGGTTGTCTCGTTGAACACCGCCTTAAGTCCGAGTTCTTGTGTGGTGATCCAAGAAGAAGAGTACAACCACACATTGGGCTCACTGACCCCTCTCGACCTAGTACCTCACCCCGTTCGAACCCCAGAAGTCGCAGTAGTTCGGAGTTCTGGTAGGGATGTGGCACGGTCTGCGAAGTGGATGAACGGCTTTTCAAGACCGTCTTGGGACCCTGCACACATCGTTTGAGGCTGTACTGGAACCTCGGCCGGACTTCCATACGGATCCCCCTCAGATAGGCGACTCTCTGGACTAGAACGGAGCTGTGGGCGAAGTGTCGTGGCAACATCCTCGCCGGTACCCGCTTGAAGGGTCCCACTCCCAGGCGGTAACTGATGAGTGTGTGTGTGTAGCGGTACACCCCTGCAGGGTTAAAAAAACTATTCGAATAGCCGCGTCCGCGGTTAAGGACTGCTTGGAGAGCTGTGCTCGATTATTAGACAACTTTAACTGGATACTTCTAAAACACACCAAGATAAGCATGAGTGCTATGGTGTGCTTCTCGTGGGGAAGTCGAGGAAGTAACCATAGTGGTGTAATTGGTTGAAGAGATGTAGTGGACTCGTGTACGCTTCTTACCTCAAATCTGGTACTCGTAGTTCAGGACTAGCCAAGTCAAAGCTGGCACTTCTGCAAGTGAAACCCCACCTCCCTTTACCTTGATACATATGCATGAGTAGTATAGCTCCTATGTAAGTCTTGCTGAGTACGATTTTGTACTCACGTTTGCTTAATCTATGTTTTAGATGAACCCACCGACCCCGATGGTGATTTTTACTCGAAGCTTGAAGAATGAAGACTCAGACCAAGACCAAGCTAGTGTAGTCCCAGTCAGACGACTGGTTCCCTCGTGGAGGGCTTGTTTTTAGATAAGGCTTCTCTAAGCCATTTGTTAAACTTGTCTGTACTCAGACCTACTTTCTTCCGCTTGTTTGTTGTAATGTTGGATCACATGCTTGTGATCTCTATGTGCACTCTGTAAGAGTTATTAATAAAGATATATACTTTGTAGAGAATTGCAATGATACCTGCTGTTCATACAAGGCATGTGTGCTGCGTGTATGTTTATAACATGCATGTCTTAGTATGGGTTTTCGAGACCTTAGTTGTGATCTGGCTGGCGGTCTTTTATACACCAAGTGGCCCTTAGATGTGCGCAGCTTGGGGCATCGCGATGCGATTGTTCGAGACTCTGGCTCGTGCACACTTTGATGTATGATCGAGCCCGCCCTAGACCCCGACTAAGTGATCGGGCTGGAGTAAGTCTATGTAAGGGTTATAATACAATCGATAGTATGGTTGAGGCGACTTGTCTATGAGTATGGGAGTTCACCACCCATATCATTTAGACTTGTGTGCGGACGATGAGGACCCATTTCAGTTGATCATCCGGCCTGGATGGGACGCCCCTCACGTTCGATGCTTTTCGAGAACGTTCTGTGCTTAGCCTTGTCTGCTTAGACAAGTGGGTACGGTTCTCGTCTCTCCATATGATTGTGTTGTAGCGAGGCTTGCATACGCTAACCCCGGGTCCCGACAACCTTGTTATGAGAGATCAATTCTTCGGTGTTGGAGATGATGTTGCTTTACATTTAAATAATTTTGTTGAACTCTGTGATATGCAAAAGTATAAATAAGTAGAAGGTGATATTGTTAAGCTTAAGATTTTCCCTTTCTCCATGAGGGAAGGAGCTAAAATCTGGTTTCAATCCTTGCCTAGGAATAGCATAGATTCTTGGGATAAGTGCAAGGATGCTTTTATTGGGAAGTACTACCCACCTGCTAAAATTATCCAATTGAGGAGTAATATTATGAATTTTAAGAAATTGGATAATGAACACGTTGCCCAAGCTTGGTTTGACTACACATGGTTTGACTACTTGGATGGTTATCCAGACTTTTTATGCAGGCTTAAACTTTACCTCGCGGAACCTGTTAGATTCGGCCGCGGGAGGAACCTTTATGTCTACAACACTTGGTGCTGCCACAAAACTCCTAGATGAGATGATGACAAACTATTCCCAATGTCACACCGAATGAGCTCCAACATGTAGGATGGTAAACTCTGTCGAGGAGATTTCCTCCCTAAATTAAAAAGTTGACTTAATTATGTCTCTACTTACCAAGCAACCTCCTATTGACCCTCATGATGTCCCTTTAAATTCTTTGGTTGCTCAAGACCAAGTAGATGTGAACTTTATCTCTAGAAATAACTTCAATAATAATGCTTATAGGGGTAATTTTTCTAGCAATCCTAGACCGTTTCCATCCAAAAATTATGGGAACAATAACACTTATCCTGGCAACAACAACTCCTATGGTCAAACTTATAAGGAAAGAGATTTACCTAGCTATGAGAAACTGGTAGAGATAGAAAAGGCCACCAAGAATTATATGCACACAGAGTTTGAAGAAAACAAAGCCTTCTCCATACAATTAGGTGAGCACACTTCCATTTTGCAAAAAATTAGTAAGCAAATTGAGAGCCTGAACAGTGAGATCTCTAATCTCAAAACTAGACTTACCGCGACTGAAACCTATGTTTCAAACATGTCTCACGCCCAATTTACTTTGATAAATCAGATGGCAGCCAAACCAGAAGTTATCCCCATGGAAGAAGATTTAATTAAGAGCCTTCCTACACACCACACTGTTGCTACTATCCAAGTTGTTGAGGATACCCAAACTTTTAGCACCCAACACACTTCTAGTCCCATTGGACCTATTAATGGTGATGCTATTACCTCAACCATAGAAGAAAAAACTCCTATGAACATAGAGGCTTTCAAACAAGTGAGCCTAGATGATACCACTACTACCTTTGATAGTAGTGACATTGATTTTGACAGTTGCACCCTCTCAGAAGTTATCAGCTTGCTACACAAAATGTCTATTGACCCCCACACTAGCACACTAAATCTTGCCTTCACGGAGCATATAAATAATGCTCTCATTAAAGCTAGGGAGGAGAAGCTTAGAGTAGAAGCCTCCATACTTAGGAAGCTAGAAGATGGTTGGGATCCTATGATCAAAATTAAATTGAATAACATCTCTTGCTATGCTTTATATGATGTTGGAGCTAGTACCTCCGTTATGGCCAAAATAATGTATGATATGTTTGAATTGTACCCTTTTGATCCTTGTTCTTTTGGTGTTCGCCTTGTTGATTCTTCCGTAAAGAAACCTTTGGGGAAGATCGACGATGTTCTTATCATTGTCAATGACAATTATGTTCCCCTTGATTTCACTATTATGGATATAGAGTGTGAACATTTATGTCCAATTATTTTGGGACGTCCTTTTCTTCGCACCAAAGGTGCTGTTATTGACATGAAAGAGGGGAATATAAAATTTCAATTTCCTGAAAAAGGGGATTGAACACTTCCCTAGGAACAAGATTAAGTTACCTTTTGAGTCCGTTACGCGGGCTAGCTATTCTCTTTCACTTGATAAAACTTGATATTTTTTCTTCTTGCCTAGCTTAAATGCGTAAAAGAAAGCGCTAGTTGGGAGGCACCCCAAGATGTTTTTACTTATGTTTTTAGTGGTCTTGATGATTGTTACTACTGTAGCAACATCATTGTATCTTTATTTTCAAGCTTTGTGCCAAGTTTAGCGTCCGATTGCAAGAAAGTTCAAAAGTTGTGACATGCTGTCCAGAAAACAGGTTCTATCCTTGGACGGAAAAAATCGCCTAAAATCACCAGATCATCTTTTTGATCTGAACTTTTTTGAAAGCGTGCTCCATACAATTGAATTTCGAGAGTGTGTTATGAGTTTTTTTATTTCAGTTGCAGAAGTACCCCGAAAAATTTATTTACTACTTGCTGGTCTGTTTTTCACGGACTCTGCCACGTTTTGCCTTTCCTCACTTTTTCAAGTCTTGCGCTAGCTTTTTCTTTGAAAAAAGTTTTTTTCAATCTTGAGAAACATTATCCCTTCAAGAAAATATTTATTTCCAGTAGACGCAAATTATTTTATTAAGGGTACTATCCTCTCTAATCAGCTTATGATGAGTTATGTATGAAGGGAGTTTTCAAGTGTGCGAGGGATGATGATGAAAGAAGAACCGAGAGGGTCAAACGCTCAAGCTTGGGGATGCCCTCATGCATCCCCAATAAATATTCAAGGAGACTCAAGCATCTAAGCTTGGGGATGCCTCCGTGCATCCCCTTCTCCATCAACAATCATCAGTTCGTCCTTCGTCTCACTATATTTTTATCACTTCATGCTTTATGTGCTATGCTTGGAGCGTCTCGCTCTTTAGTTTTCTTTAGATTTGTTTGTTGTTCATAAAAATTTAGAACCCAACTTACTTTGTGTGGGAGAGAAACACGCTCCACTTCAAACTAGAACACATCATAGGATTTTCATGCTTATCTTTCTTTTGCTGTGTGTTCTTTATCTTTTCGTAGCTGCTGTCATGTTTAGCTCTTAGTTTTCATGTTTATCTTTTTTAAGAGCTTTTAGTTTAGTTTGTTGCTGGAACTCTCTTTAGTTTTAATGTTTATCTTGTTAAGAGAGTTGGTTGTTGCACTGAGTTGTGTCTTGACTTTAAGTAGGTAATTGAGGTTGCTATTCAATTGTAGTAGTAACTTGCAACAGTTTTGAGGTATTGTTGTGAGTAATGTTTGAAATTTTGTGTCAAGAGATCTAGCCTATTAGTGATAGGTTTCGTATTTTGGGCAATCCATGTTTATTTTCAAAAACTACAAAAACTAGTTGAGAACTTGAGCTACTAGATGGATCACTAATCTTTGGAGGGATCGGATATTAGAGTACACTCACGTAACATGAGTCGAGGATGCGCAAGGATAACCAAACCCCCATACACTCGTCCTCGAGGTACTTTTCTCTTTGTGAACCTCCTGATTAGATTGAGAGTTACCGATAATAAGTGCATGAGTTCTTTGGACTAATGTAAATATTGAAAGTTGACACTTCCACCTCCTCATATTTGCTAGCCTCTTCGGTACCGCGCATTGTGTAACGCCCCGGCCACACCCACCGGTTCCCGGCGTACGCCTGGCAGGATCTAGACTATCCCCACAGACCAACACTAGTCTTTGCTACGCACTTTGTCCTCACTCATGCGCACCCGGGAAAAACTTGCCGGTCGGTCACCCATCCTCAAATCGCTCCAAGCCAAGCATGCTTAACTTTGGAGTTCTTTGGATCTGGGCTCCCGAAAAAGAAGGTGCACCTTGTTGATATGAGTAGTCTATCATTCCTATTAAGCCAGGATGTCACATACACCCCCACTCAAAGGAACCGATGTCCTCATCGGCCCACAGGAACATTCCCTCTTGGCACACGTCTGTGCGTCCAGTGCCGACACATGTCCCATATGTTCGCGCACGGACCCACACACGCCCGTATAACCGCAAGGGTCGGCTCTGATACCATTTGTTACACCCCGGCCACACCCACCGGTTCCCGGCGTACGCCTGGCGGGATCTAGACTATCCCCATAGACCAACACTAGTCTTTGCTACGCACTTTGTCCTCACTCATGCGCACCCGGGAAAAACTTCTCGGTCGGTCACCCATCCTCAAATCGCTCCAAGCCAAGCACGCTTAACTTTGGAGTTCTTTGGATCTGGGCTCCCGGAAAAGAAGGTGCACCTTGTTAATATGAGTAGTCTATCATTCCTATTAAGCCAGGATGTCACACATTGCCCTCTTCTCACTCCGAGAGTTGGCGTCCACCTCGCCGGTGCATCCAAACCCTTGGCATGATACGCTCTGTCACCAGAAACCTCCTTATATCTTTCCTCAAAACAGCCACCATACCTACCTATCAAGGCATTTCCATAGCCTTTTCGAGATATATTGCCATGCAACATCCATCTTCTCATGACTTGATCCTCATGTCATACATGTTCCTGCTACACTGGCAGAGACATACATTTGCATACATCATGATAGTTACATCTTTTTTTATGTTGAGTACCTTTTAAAGTGTGAAAGATCTTCTATACTTCTTGTACAATAGAGTGTTGCCCTTAAGTGAGGAAAAGATCCCAAAGAGGACAAATTTAAAAGATCCCATAGAGGACAAATGAGAGTTAAATAGAAAGAGCCATTGAGGCCACCAAAAAATACAAAAAATAGAAAAAATAGAAAAAGAAAATAAAAAGAGAGAAGGGGGCAACACTACTATTCGTTTTGAAAGATCCACACTCGTACTCCCTCTTATATCTTGTACTCCATAGAGATGATCATATATGCATATAGCTATGTGGGGACCTTCACACTATAGAACTTGGGTTGTATATTCCAATGATGAGCCTCCTCAAACGAGATCTAGATCTTCTTGAGCGAGAAAGTTGGATGCACCCCCACTAGTTCCATTGGAGAGCTTTTCTAGCTCGTATGTGCATCCCTTGCATGACAATCCCTACTCCTCACATCATATCTATCATTTGGCCTTCTCTCGCCTATGATTGTACTCATTGATGTGAGCCTTTCACACCCTTTTTGTCTTCCTCCTCCACCATATCTCTGTCTTTGCCATCCTAAGTGTCAACTCTCGTGCTTACGCTCATCCATTGCATGAGTGCTCAAAATATCGAAAGGGAGTGGATCAAATTGACTTGTACCTGGCTACTGGTCTGGGGACGAGTCAAGATAGGATTGCAAAGAAGACTAAGTGTGAAACTTTAGTAGATTGAGTTCTCACCAAATAAATATTTTTTCTCTCTTATTCCCATCTACCACTTCTTGCACGCAAACACCATCTGGAGACATTCGAATCATGGAAAACGAGAGCTCTTGCACCTTTATGTTCTTATGTTGCTTGTTTCAATGCTAATATAGGCTCGTGCTTGTTATGACTTGAATTGAATTACATACCTCGATTGCTTTACTTATAAAGTTCTTATATGGTTGGTAGCATGTCACCACAGAAATTATGCTTGTTATCATTTACCTACTCGAGGACGAGCAGTAATTAAGCTTGGGGATGTTGATATGTCCCAAACATATCTATAATTTCTGCTTGCTCCATGCATGTTTTGTGTGATATTGCTATGTTTTAGATACACTTTTGATCATAATTGGAATAACCTATTAACTCAGTGCACCCAGTGCCAGTTTGTAACAGCCCAGTTTTCACAAAAATTAAAAATTTTGTTTTCGGTGTGAATTGTTTGATTGTCTGATTTGTTTGCGGTGTTTGCATCCCCGATTTATCGATCGGCGATTATTCCCCCCCCCCCTCTTATCTCGTATCGGGCGGAGACCGACCCTTGCCACCTGACACTCGACCTTTGCGACACCGGGTTTCACCCGATCACCGTCGCAAAAACCGCACAAGACCAGCCGCAGCCAACGGAACGAAAAACCCCGTTTAATAATTAAATGGGTTATTTTTATAGCGCGCCGGAAAGTGTTCTCGGAAAGGTTCCAACGCGAGGTGAACGCTGCTGGCTCGATGCGTTGATCGCGCAGTTCGAAGTTTTACCCGAATCGGAGGTACCGCGGACCCCCGGCGGTCAGAAACGTGAACACCGCATGCAAGAGAGCAAAACCGGGAATGTTTTTGCAAACTGCCAGCCACTTGGGCTATATAAAGACCACCACACTCCCACCCCTTTATAGGGTTTCCCTAGCCAAAAATTGCAGCCACCACCCCCAGATCTGCTCCAAATTTGAACAATAGCCCCTTTTTTTCGCGAAACCCTAGCTTCCCTCTGATCCAGACCGTCAGATCTGGGATCTGACGGCTCAGATCTGGCCTCCTCGCAGCTCCCAACCGCCTGCCTCGTCTCCACGGCCGCGCCGCCCGCGCTCCGGCAAGCAAGCCGGCGAGCCGCCGCACGCCCCGGTGAGCTCCTCTAGCCCACGCGCTTCCCCCTCCTCTGGTCCTCACCGTCCCCTTCTCCTCCTCGCAGCACACCGCCGTCAGCCGCCGCACTGGTAGGCGAGCTGCCATGGCTGTGGTCTCCCCGTGGCCTTCACCTTCGCCGACCTCAGCCGCCCCTCGCCTTGATTCGAAGGCCTCCGACGCCCTTCCGCGGATCCGGCCGCCACGGGCTCCCAGTCGTGCTGCCCGAGCCGCCTGGACGGAGCGCCTTCGCCCGGCGTCAACGCTGGCGCCGCTGCTCGAGAGCGCCCAGGGACGAGCCCCTCGTCCAGCCAGCCAGCCAGCCGGGTGGGCCGGCCTGCCCAGCCCAGCACCCCGCGGCCCAAGTCCAGCGCAACCGGCCTCATGGGCCTCGGCCCAGTAGGGTGAGCTGCCCCTTTTTTTCCTTTTTTATTTATTTCTTTTTTTCTGTTGGGCCCAATAGCTTCAAATTCGGCCCAATGCATGTTTTTTTATATTTGTGGGCTTTTTATTTATCTGTTAATTGTTGCGATGTGGTGGTAGCTATATCTTTTCATCGGTAGCTCCGATGGAGACGCTTTCTACATGAAAGTTGCTCCGTTTTGCGTGTATATTAATAAAATGTTGCTTGTTGCCATGTTTGACTTTGTTTACATGTTGTTGGACTGCTAATTACAACTGCTTGCCACTATAAACTGTTATTGCAATAACTTTTTAACCGTTGCTCTGTTTAAAATGTTCTTTATATGTAACTTGACTAGAATTGCATGTAGATTGTTTTTATGCTGCTCTTGCTTGCTAATAAAAATAATAAAATATTGTTTAGGGAAAAACAGTACCAAATTCCATTTTATCGTGGGGTCCGCAATAGTTTGCCATGTCTAGGATTTCACCCCACTTAAATTGACTAGCTTAGGTAGTTTATTTATGCTTCACCTCTTGCCATGTTTGTGTGCTATGCCATGCTTCTGTGCTATGCCATGTTAACAACCTTTTTCTCACCTTGTGTAACTAAATAACTTGAACCACCGTAAACGTGCAGTATCGTCGTGTGTGACGAGTACTCCACTTAAACTATTAGTAACCGCTCTCGACGGTAGGTGCGATGTCTCGTGTTGCTTCTTGTTGATGCTTGCTCGTGTTTGCTTCGTAGTAATAGATGATTGCTTGTTGATTGGTTTCCAGTGTTTACCGTCTTGTGTGCCTCGCGGGTACCTCTCGGAGACGATGCGAGCTTGCGATCAACTCCACCTTCGGAACCCGACTTATCAACAGGCAAGGACTACACATTACTTATGATCCATTCTATTTAAACCAGCGGTTTGCATGCTAGTCTAGGATAGGCTCGATGTTTGATCCTACCACATGTTTACAGCCTCTTTCAAACTGATACATCCATCTCCCTTCCCAGCAAACCTTGTACTTCTATGTTACTATTGCTCGTTGCTCAGCCCCTGCTTAGTATGCATGCTTAGGATGCTACGATGCTACCTTGTTACTCCTTGGGTTGGGATATCAAATTATTATATTGTCGTTGATGATATGATTATTATAATGTTGACTATATTCGACGAAGGATGGAAGGTTTAGGCTATCCCGCCCCGACGCTTTGTTCCATTCGAGTCACCTAGGATCCGAGTTCCGGGTATTGGTTTTAAGACTGAGCGTGCCTAACCGCGTGTGGGATTTTATGGGGTCCCCTTTTCTTACCTATCTAGCTTCGAACATTTCTAGTGGTGCCCCGAGCTGATTTACCATTTGAAACCCCGTGTGTGTGCTTGGTGGATCCCCTCGCAAATTTTAAACAACCCGGACCAGCGGAGACATGGTTTCCCTGTTGGTCCACCTTTGACCGACGAGGGCCCGAGGCCTCACGTGAGGCATCTCGGTAACCCAAACCTTGTTGAGACGGAAGAGTCCGATCCGAGAGCGTGGCCAGCTTTTGGATTGGGTGTCGACTCCTCGGGGGCCACCCGGATTTGTTCGTTGTTAGTTAGAGGGACCTGTCGTTTCGGATCCCTTGTAACTAAATCATAAAATGGTTGCCTGTGATGGGTAGCAACTGAGAGAGATGGGCGTGCGTGTGGAGCCTTGTAATGGGCAGTTGGTACACCCCTGCAGGGTTAAATCTTTTTGAGAAGCCGTGTCCATGGTTATGGACGACTTGAGACCTACTCCTTGTTCATAGACAACAAAAACTGAGATAATCTTAACATAACTTGATCAACGTGTGTGTGCCTTGACTGCTTCTTCTTCGTCGGGATGCGAAGAGGAGGACAAGGATAGGATAGGTGCTATGTTTGCGTAGTAGTTGATAGTGAGACTTGTTGGAGGCGATTCCTCATCGAATGCTTGGCTTCTTACCTTACTCTCTAGATCGTTAGCCAATTCATAAATGCTAGTGCGGCAGCAACATCACCACTTACCCCATCCTTACCGTAAACTACTAGTTGTCCTAGAATGACGAGTGATGAAGTCCTTGCTGGGTTAGATGACCACTACAGTTGGATGCTGAGTACCTCTGTACTCATGATACTACCCCAAACTCTTTTCAGGGTTCTTGATCGACAACAGGTATGGCGATCGACGTTTCACGTGGAGACTCGACGACGACTAGTTAGGCGGATCCCGGCGGAGGTCCTGGACCCGTGTGGTTATGGGATCGATGTTTTTCTCTTTGCCAGTAGGCATTTGATTATAGTCTGTACTCGGACATGTATCTTCCGCTGTTATATTGTATTTAAGGCAGTTGTATGCCGATTGTATGAGATGTTGTATCCTTGTATCTGTAATGTTGTGATATCATGTTGGAAATCCGGGGCATATGGCTATGTCATATGTCGCGGTGGGACCGATATGTGCTTCGTCCCCGGATCTGGATGGAAACATCTAGATCTGGAACAGTACCGCATATCGGGCCTTACACAGTTCCTGTTTTCTATTGTTTTTCTATTTCAGGTTTCCCCGTATTAAAAATGCTCCAAAAATTCTGGGAAAATACAATAAAAATCAGCGCTTCAAAAGCTTCGAGAATTTTGAGGTGGGGGGGGGGGGCAGAGGGGACCCACCAGGGCCCCAGACGGCCTCCCGGCGCGGCCAGGAGTGGGGCCGCGCCAGGGGGGCGCCTGGCCCCCTGGTGGGCCCCTGGCTGCCCCCTTCGCCTATTTGTTCTCCGTCCATCGAAACCCTCTAGGAAAAACTCCTTTTTGCGATCTTGCCTCTGTTCTGCCGCCGCCATGCTTCCAAGAAAGGGAGCGCCAACAGACCCCTTCCCGGCACCCTGTTGGAGGGAGGATTGACCTCCGGGAGCTTCTCCACCACCATGGACGCTTCCCGGATAATCCGTGAGTAGTCCATCTTGGACCATGGGTCCATGATTAATAGATATGTGATGTTCTCCTCCTCTCTTTGTTCTTCATGGATTATACCTTGTGAGCTGCCTTACATGATCAAGGCACATATGTAATTCTTGCTACTGTTGCTATGTTGAGTTTGCTGGGATCTGATGGATTATGAGACTATGTTCAGATTGTGATTGAGTTATATATATGGTTCTTATATTTTATATTTTTGTTCTTGCATGTTCGCCGTTGCTATTTATTGCTTTGGCCAAGTAGTAGGTAGTGATTCCAAGAGGGAGAGTTATGCTTGATTGTGGGTTCATGCCCCCTGATGACTAGCTTGAGTGACAGAAACATGAGTCTAGGGGATGTGCTGTTGCAACAAGGGGGAAAGCAATGGTGCTTGTAACCGCGGTTGCAAGGATTGTTTACTTTACGCAAAGTTATTTTAATGCAGTTGTATGTTGCTTTGGGTTTACACTTTGGGTGGGGCTCGCAACTTAATACCAGCGAGATGTTCTGGATAGATATCTCAAGGTGGATAATCAGTAGTAAATGCAGATGGAATTTAGTCTACTTATTTTGGTGTACTGCCCATGCTTTTGAGCCTGTTCCTTTCTTTGTAACATAGTTAGCATTGGTTTGCGCCCGTAATCCTGTCAATTGCCTAGCTGTGATTTTTTTACCTCGCATAGCAGTTTGATCGTCTTTTTGGAGAGAGACATCACTAGGGAACATCATGGGACCCCGGTCCATATTTCCACCGCTGTTACACCCTCAATTTACTTTCTAATTTTACTTTCTAGTTATAGCTATCACTACCTATTATCTGTTGCGTTGATCCTTTGTAAACAGCAAGGCCAGAGAGATTGACAACCTCTCTATACTTGTTGGGATCAAAGTTATTTGTTGTGTGTCCAGGTCCATGCAAAGCAAGTGATTCTTTTCATACGGTGCATCACTTGCCGAACCACCTACTTGAAGTTATTGGAGTCCTACGGGATACACTCAACCTTGGTATCTTTTCAAAGGGAAATCTTGCTGCTACACTACATCCAACCTTCCACTTGGGGTAAGCAACGAGGAGTTAGCATCAACTGTTGTAAAGAAGTTCGCTTAGCGAGCACTACTAGGAGAAAGGCTAGTAGTAGCGCCCCTTTTAGGCTCATCAGTAGTGCCCCCCCACCCGCTACTGATAGCACGCTACAGCTAACTTGTAGAAGTAGCGCGCGTACGCACCCGCTACTACTACACAAGGTTATCAGTAGCGCCTCTCGTAGAGCCCGCTACTACTAATATACCAGTAGCGCGTTCTGTACTAGGCGCTACTGGTATACACGCGCTACTGCTACATGTAGCAGGCGCTACTGGTATTTATTTTTCATTTTCTGTTTCTTTTTCCCATCGTATTTTTGTTGTATTTGTACAGATATTATACAATATAGTCTCATACACATACACAGGTTTTCTATAGAGTAAAAAACTCATCATATCATACACATACAATAATCTGATGACCATATATATATCATCATGATCTTTCATATCCAACACAAATGATGTCTCTCGTCATGTCATCTCTAAAATAGCGATAGAAGTTGTCACAATATCTTAAATACATGCAACTACAAGAAAGTTTCATCATCCATCTAAACTATGATATATACTAGAAGAGCGGTCACTATGAGGAAGAGTGGAATTATGTAGTAGATCATGAAGCGCCACCTCTGATCTTCCTATCGCGCTAGCGTAAATCTCAATTAATTAGCTTCCGCTTCCTCTCTGGTATTGAACCCTCTTTGGCTGCCGCCCGGGAACCGGTGCACTTGGGCCTGACACTCTGGCCACTCATCGTACACTCCTGGAACCTTCCCTATGTACACGGCATAGCACTTCTTCGCCATCGATGATCTATGTACCTGTTAGAGATGCATATTCATCATAGGAATTCAACAATAGTACACAACATAATATACTTGAGCAACACGAATGTCGGGACCCGGAATATGCGTATGTAATTCCAGTCACAACTCAATCATATGGAGAGCCGAGAGTCGTACCCACTTGTCTAAGCAGACAAGGCCAAGCACAGAACACTCTCGGAAAGCATCGAACGTGAGGGGCATCCCATCTAGGCCGGATGATCAACTGAGATGGGTCCTCATCGCCCGCTCACAAGTCTAAATGATTATGGGTGGTGAAATCCCATACTCATAGACAAGTCGCCTCAACCATATTATCGATTGAATTATAACACTTAGATAAACAGACTCCAGCCTGATCACTTAGTCGAGGTCTCGAGCGGGCTCGATCGTACAACGAAGTGTGCCACGTGACAGAGTCACGAGCAATCGCATCGCGATGCCCCAAGCTGCGCACATCTAAGGACCACTTGGTGTATAAAAGACCGCCGGCAAGAACTAAACTAAGCCATCGAACCCCACACTAAGACATGCACGTTATAATCATACACGCATCATACATGTCTAGTGTAAACAGCACGTAACACAACATGAACTCTACAAACTCATAGACTTTATTGCATCTGCTAAACTGAGCAGACATAGTAGTTGTATTACAAGCAGAGATCACATGACTGTGATCCAACATTACATCAAGCAACAACGGAAGCAAATTATGTCTTAGTAAAGACAAGTTTAACAAATGGATTAAGAAGCCTGAAAGAAAGTACAACGACCCTCCAAAGGAACCAGGCTGCTGTCTGGAATTATACTACTTAGTCGGCGTCGAGCTCGAGGTAGAGGCCACCATCAGGGTCAGTGGCCTCGTCTCTAAAACATAAAAGAAGCAAACGTGAGTACAGAGACGTACTCATCAAGACCTACATCATATCTACACTACTCATGGTCAGGTATCAAGGTAAATGCAAGTGGGGAGTAATGCAGAAAGCTTTGACTTGGATATCTTGTACTACGACTACATAGAGTTGAGATGAGAAGCGCACTCGAGTCCATCTAATCTTGATCACCACATCAATACACCACGATGGATTCTTCCTCGACTTCCCCACGAGGAAGCAACCCATAGCACTTACACTTATCTTGGAAATTTTAGAGTATCCATTTGAGTTGTCTAATAATCAAGTAGGGGTGTACGCTTCACACACGTGTCATAACTTACCTCCCGTGACTTTTCATCCTTCAAGCAGATGTCGGACGAGGATAAACACCAAGGCACTTACCTCACGGCTCCAACTCTAGTCCAGGGGATCGCCTATCTGAGTATATACCCCAATCAGGAATCCGGCCGGGGTTTCCGTTCAGGACCCAGACGATGTATGGACGGTCCGACAAGCCCACCTCGACGTGTCACAATCCCAATTTAGGCAAGTGCTAGGGTTTGAGTTCCCTTTGCATCATGTGAAAAATTCAAAAAGAATATCAAAATTGGGGAAAAGAAAAGCCCTGAGAATTTAATTTAAATAGCCAGATAAAAATCTTTTTCCAAAAATCTTTTGAACATTTGGAAAATTCCTATAAATGATGTTGATCATTTTAAAAGTGTTTTGGGATCAATCCCATGCTCATGGAATTTTCTAATTTTCAAACAATGCCTTGGAAAATCAAATAAACCCCTATTTGATTTGAAATTCAAATTATTTGAATTTCAAAAATCTCCAAAACTTGTGAGTGGCTAGCTATATATGTCATAAGCCCACATAAAAGTTTTCATGATTTTATAAAATGCCTTGCTATTTTATTTGGGGCAAAACAAATAACTGAAAAAGAAAACAAAAACAAAAACACAGAGAAAAAGAAAAAAAGAAAGCTAGCCCACCCCTACACGCCTCGGGCCCAACTAAACCCCCCACGGCCCAGTCCCACCTTGCCCTTGTCGTCTTCCCCGCCGCGTCGACAAGCTGCTCGGTGGCGAGCATGCCGACGCCGGCGAGCATCTCCCTGCCTGCCTGGCCTCTCCCGTGTCTACTTCTCGCGCCACGGAGAAGCCCAGAGCCCCGCGAGTCTATCCCCTCTCCTCTAGCTCACCCTCCCTCGCTCTGTCAGCGGAATCGGGGACGACCCGAGCGCCCCACCGGAGCAAGCCACCGCCCAGCCGTGGCCAGAAGCCCCCTCCGCCCTCGCCGCCATGTCCAGGAGATCGGCCACCCTCGACTTCGTCTAGCCGCGCGTCGAATCGAAGCCCAGGAGCTCCTGCTGTGACGCCAGGTTCAAGATTCCACCGCCGGCCACTGCTACTCCGGCAAGAAATTCCCCGTCGCCGAGCCTCCTCCGGCCTTGCTTCTGTCTCCACTGCATTCGGGTGAGCTCCACGCCTCGATTGCCCCCATCCGCTGCACCTCTCGTGGCCGGCAGCGCCGTCTTCGTCTAGGGCAGCAGCCGGCCGCCGTGCTCGTCGCCGTCGGCGAGGTTCTAGCCACTCCCGAGTCCCCCTGGTTACTCCACGCGATGCGGGTGAGCGCGGGCTGCATCCCCATGGTCTTCCCGTCGAGAATGGAGGCTGGAAACCCCCTGTCCGTGCATGCCGCCGCGTCTGCGAGTCACCAGCGACTCAACGCCGGCGGGATGACGTGGCCCCGGGCTAATTAACCCTAAACCCCCCTAACCCCCCCTCTAATCCCTCACTGACGGTGGGCCCCTGGCCCCCTAATCACACTGTTAGTTTAAAACTAACCGGGTTTTAACCCAGAGTGGATGACAGGTAGGGCCCAGGCGTCAGGTTGACTGGTCAGCGCCCCCATGATGTCATCCTGATGTCATGCCTGCGCAATAAGTGAATTTCCAGTTAAATAATAAATCAGAAAAATTCTAGAAAATGCAATAAACTTTGAAAATTCATAATTAATTCATCCTAACTCCAAATATAGCAAATAATATGTCTAAAATTATCAGAAAAATACAAGGATTATGAATATGCAACTTGTTTCTATGTTTGACCATTTTAAAATGGGTGAACAGTAGCAAACATGCATATGGATCCTTTTTGAATTCAAATTTGGAGTGAATTTGCAAATGATTTTGCAACACATTTATTTTTAGATGGATTCATCCACACATCAGAAGCTTTATCTCAACTATACAACATCACTTCATGATCAACTTTTTCAAATGAACATTCATGCATTCAAATGCATTTGAATTTCATCGATAAATCAAATGGAGTTTGAATTTGCATTTCAAATGCAATATACTCCTTTTAAATGGAATGCTCAACACATCAGTACCATGAACATCACCATTACAATCTTATTCATGTGATTGTGCATTGTACATTATGTTGATCCTATGATTGACATGTTGCTGATAGACGTGCAACCGGAATCGGAGGCCACCCCCCTCGTTGAAGACACCGTTACCGAACCTCGTCAGCAAGGCAAGCAAACCCCCATTGACCATGTCGATAAAATCCCAAATTCCCTCTCATGTCTCGCTTATGCATTGTATAGGATGATTACCATGCTACGTTTCTACCGCATAGATGAACCCATTCCTTTGCATGACCTATCATTTGTGTAACAGCCCAGTTTTTGCAAAAATTAAAACTTTTGTTTTCGGTGTGAATTGTTTGATTGTCTGAAGTGTTTGCGGTGTTTGCATCCCCGATTTATCGATCGGCGATTATTTCCCCCCCTCTTATCTCGTATCGGACGGAGACCGACCTTTTCCACCCTGACACTCGACCTTTGCGACACCGGGTTTCACCCGATCACCGTCGCGAAAACCGCACGAGACCAGCCGCAGCCAACGGAACGAAAAACCCCGTTTAATAATTAAACGGGATATTTTTGTAGCGCGCCGGAAAGTGTTTTCGGAACGGTTCTAGCGCGAGGTGAACGCCTCCGGCTCGACGCACTGATTGCGCAGTTCGAAGTTTTACCCGAATCGGAGGTACTGCGGACCCGCGACGGTCAGAAACGGGAGCACCGCGCGCGAGAGAGAAAAACCGATGATGTTTTTGCAAACTGCCAGCCACCGGGGCTATATAAAGACCACCACACTCCCACCCGTTTTTAGGGTTTCCCTAAGCCAATTTTGCAGCCACCCCCCTGATCTGTCTCAGGTCTGCCCAAAACCACCCCCAAAATCCGAAACCCTAGCTCCCAGATCCGTTTTCGGGCGTCGGATCGCAGATCGGACGCACCGGATCGCACCGTAGCCCACCTCTCCTCTCTCTCTCTCCTGGACTCCCTCTCCTCCCATGGACGCCCGCGCCCCACGCCGCCTCTGGTCGCCACCCCGGTGAGCCAGCGGCGCCCCTGCTCCGGTGAGCCGCCCCACCTGCGCCGGGCTCTTCTCCCCTGCCTCCTCCTCCTCTAACTCTCTCCCTCTTCTCTCTCTGCGAGCTCACCAACCGCAGCGCCATGGGAGCTCGGGAAGAGCTCGTCGCGCCGCCCTTCCCGCCGGACCCTGCACCAGCCGACCGCCGCGGCCCCCTTCCCCCACCTCCGCGCCGTTCCCCGCCGCCCTCGCCGCCGGTGGCCGGCGCGCCACCGGGGGAGCAGCCGCCGCCGCCAGCCTCCTGGACGGGAGGAGCACGACGGCCCCTCCAGCCGCCACCAACCGCTCGTGCCCGGGTGGGCCGGCGCGCCCCCCAGGCGGCCCATCTGCCCGAGCCGGCTGGCCTCTCCAGCTTGGGCCGAGGCCCATGGTGAGGCGCCCGTTTTTTTTCTTTTTTTGGTTATTTCTTTTTTTTAGTTAGTTGGGCCCAGTAGATTTCGGCCCAGTTAGTTTCTTTTCTGTTAGTTGTTTTTTATTTTTATTTTGGCAGATTGTGTAGTAGTTTTTGCAGTGCCGTAACTTTTAAACCGTAGCTCCGATTGCGACGCGTAAAATATGAAACTTGCTTATTTTTGTGCCTAGTTTAATAATTTGTTGCTTGTTGCCATGTTTGACCTTGTTTACATGTTGTTTGACTGCTAATTATACTGCCTGCCACTGTAAACTGTAATTGCTGTAACTTTTTATCCGTTGCTCTGTTTAAAATGTTCTTTATATGTAACTTGACTAGAATTGCATGTAGATTAATAATTTATGCTTTGTTGCCATGTTTGACTTTGTTTACATGCTGTTTGACTGCTAATTACAACTGTCTGCTCTGTTTAAAATGTTTCTTATATGTAACTTGACTAGAATTGCATGTAGATTGTGTTTTTGCTGTTTTTGCTTGCTAATAAAAATAATAAAATATTGTTTAGGGAAACCAGTACCAAATGCAATATTTATCGTGGGGTCCGCAATAGTTTGCATGTCTAGGATTTCACCCCACTTAAATTGACTAGCCCAGGTAGTTTATTTATGCTTCACCTCTTGCCATGTTTGTGTGCTATGCCATGCCTGCTTGAGTTGCCATGTTAACAACCTTTGTTGATCACCTGTAGCCAAACAACTTGAAACACCGTAAACGTGCGGTATTCGTCGTGTGTGACGCGTACTCCACTTAAACCGTTAGTAACCGTTCTCGACGATAGATCCGTATCGCGTTGCCGTGTCTTGTGTTGTCTCTTTGATCTTGTATTGCTCCATAGTAATAGTGGTGCACCGTTGATTGCTTTCCAGTGTTTACTTCTTGTGTGCTCCCGCGGGTACCTCTCGGAGACGATGCGAGCTTGCGATCAACTACACCTTCGGAACCCGACTTATCAACAGGCAAGGAATTACATTACTTATGATCCATTCTATTTCAACCAGCGGTTTGCATGCTAGTATAGGTTAGGTTCGATGTTTGATCCTACCACATGTTTACAGCCTCTTTTAAACCGATACAGCCATGTCCCTTCCCAGCAAACCTTGTACTGCTATGTTACTATTGCTCGTTGCTCAGCCCCTGCTTAGTATGCATGCTTAGGATGCTACGATGTTACCCTGTTACTCTTTGGGTTGGGATATCACATTATTATTATATTATTGTTGATGATATGATTATTATAATGTTGACTATATTTGACGAAGGATGGAAGGTCTAGGCTATCCCGCCCCGACGCTTTGTTCCATTCGAGTCACCTAGGATCCGAGTTCCGGGTATTGGTTTTAAGACTGAGCGTGCCTAACCGCGTGTGGGATTTTATGGGGTCCCCTTTTCTTACCTATCTAGCTTCAAACATTTCTAGAGGTGGCCCAAGCTGATTTTACCATTTGAAAACATGCATATATATCTTGTCGGGTCGCTCCTAGCAGATATCTTTTAAAATAACCCGGGCTAGCGGAGACATAGTTCCTTTGTTGGTCCACACCAGGTGAGCTAGAGGCCTGCCCACATGTGAGGGGATCAGTTACCTCGACCTTGGCCAGACGGAAGAGTCCGATCCGAGAGCGTGGCCAGCTTTTGGATTGGGTGTCGACTCCCCGGGGGCCACCCGGATTTGTTCGTTGTTAGCTAGAGGGACCTGTCGTTTCGGATCTCTTGGAACTAAATCATAAAATGGTTGCCTATCATGGGTAGCAACTGAGAGTGATGGACGTGCGTGTGGAGCCTCGTAATGGGCAGTTGGTACACCCCTGCAGGGTTAAATGTTTTCGAAAAGCCGTGTCGACGGTTATGGACGACTTGAGACCTACTCCTTGTTCATAGACAACAACAACTGAGATATTTTAATATAACTTGATCAACGTGTGTGTGCCTTGACTGCTTCTTCTTCGTCGGGATGCGAAGAGGAGGACAAGGATAGGATAGGTGTTATGTTTGAGTATGTAGGTGGATAGCAAGACTTGTTGGAGGCGATTCCTCATCGAATGCTTGGCTTCTTACCTTACTCTCTAGATCGTTAGCAACTTCATAAATGCTAGTGCGGCAGCAACCTCACCACTTACCCCCTTCCTTACCGTAAACTACTAGTTGTCCTAGAATGACGAGTGATGAAGTCCTTGCTGGGTCAGATGACCACTACAGTTGGATGCTGAGTACCTCTGTACTCATGATACTACCCCCAAACTCTTTTTCAGGGTTCGTGATCGACAACAGGTATGGTGACCGACGTTTCACGCGGAGACTCGACGACGACTAGTTAGGCGGATCCAGGCGGACGGCCTGGACCCGTGTGGTTATGGGATCGTTGCTTTTCTCTTTGCCAGTAGGCATTTGCTTGTAGTCTGTACTCAGACATGTATCTTCCGCTGTTGTATTATATTTGAGGCAGTTGTATGCCGATTGTATGAGATGTTGTATCCTGTATCTGTAATGTTGTGATATCATGTTGGAAATCCGGGGCATATGGCTTTGTCATATGTCGCGGTGGGTCCGATATGTGCTTCGTCCTCGGGTTCGGGCGGAATCGTCCGAATCTGAAACAGTATCGCATATCGGGCCTTACAATTTGTCACAGTAGTAAGCAAACCACAATCCTAGAAAATGTAGGAGTTGTTTGATATCATGTGGCCCTGCATTTGTTACTGCTTATTGCATGCTTAGAATGATACCATGTTGACACTGCTATGTGAGTCGGGATGGTAGTGATCATGATGATGATGGTAGAAAGGTGTTGGTGAATCTACCCTAATACAAGGTGAACGATGAGAGGCTGTGTAGGAGTACACGGTGGGTTCTCTCGTTGAACACCGCCCTAAGTCCGAGTTCTTGTGTGGTGATCCAAGATGAAGAGTACAACCACACATTGGGCTCACTGACCCCTCTCAGCTTACTAACTCATCCCCTTCGATGTCCAGATGTCGCAGTAGTTCGGATTTCTGTAGGTATTGTGGCCTGGTAGCCAAGTGAGAGAATGGCTCATCCGAGACCGGCTTTCGCACCACGCACACATCGTCTGGGTCCACTTCGGTAAACCGGTCGGTTCACGATAGTTGAAGACAACCCAGATAGGCGGCTTTCATGGACTAGATCGGCTATGAGGTAACAGTTGTGGTGGAACCCTCGCTGTCATCTCTTGAATGGTGACACGCAAAAGGCGGTAACTGATGACACATGTGTGTAGCGGTACAGCCCTGCAGGGTTAACAAAACTATTCGAATAGCCGCGTCCGCGGTTAAGGACTGCTTGGAAAGCTTAGCTTGATTATTAGACAACTTGAACTGGATACTTTTAAAACTCGCAAGATAAGCGTGAGTGCTATGGTGTGCTCCTCGTGGGGAAGTCGAGGAAGTAACCATAGTGGTGTAATTGGTTGAAGAGATGTAGTGGACTCGTGTACGCTTCTTACCTCAAGTCTGGTACTCGTAGTTCAGGACTAGCCAAGTCAAAGCTGGCACTTCTGCAATTGAACCCCACCTCCCTTTACCTTGATACATGTGCATGAGTAGTATAGTTCCTATGTAAGTCTTGTTGAGTACGATTTTGTACTCAAGTTTGCTTAATCTATGTTTTAGATGAACCCACCGACCCCGATGGTGGCTTCTACCCGAAGCTCAAATAATGAAGACTCAGACCAAGACCAAGCTAGTGTAGTCCCAGTCAAACGACTGGTTCCCTCGTGGAGGGCTTGTTTTTAGATAAGGCTTCTCTAAGCCATTTGTTAAACTTGTCTGTACTCAGACCTACTTTGCTTCCGCTTGTCTGTTGTAATGTTGGATCACATGCTTGTGATCTCTGTGTGCACTCTGTAAGAGTTATCAATAAAGTATATACTTTGTAGAGAATTGCAATGATACCTGCTGTTCATACAAGGCATGTGTGTTGCGTGTATGTTTATAACATGCATGTCTTAGTATGGGTTTTCGAGACCTTAGTTGTGATCTGGCTGGCGTTCCTTTATACACCAAGTGGCCCTTAGATGTGCGCAGCTTGGGGCATCGCGATGCGATTGCTCGAGACTCTGTCTCATGCACACTTTGATGTATGATCGAGCCCGCCCTAGACCCCGACTAAGTGATCGGGCTGGAGTAAGTCTATGTTAGGGTTATAATACAATCGATAGTATGGTTGAGGCGACTTGTCTATGAGTATGGGAGTTCACCACCCATATCATTTAGACTTGTGTGCGGACGATGAGGACCCATTTCAATTGATCATCCGGCCTGGATGGGATGCCCCTCACGTTCGATGCTTTCCGAGAACGTTCTGTGCTTGGCCTTGTCTGCTTAGACAAGTGGGTACGGTTCTCGGCTCTCCATATGATTGTGTTGTAGCGAGGCTTGCATACGCTAACCCCGGGTCCCAACAGACTTGGTATCAGAGCAGGACTGACTGTAGGATTATCAGCCTTGGCCGAAGTCGAGTCTAGCTTGCTATAGTTATATAGTTACTCTGGGTATATAAGGGAACAACGTAAGGCTTTTTTTTCTCCTTACCCTCATCGTTCTGAGTTCTAAGTCACCCTCATCTTATTGTACGGGAAGATAGGACTAGGCTCACCTCTGTCTGATTAGAACATCTCGTTGTTTGCTTCCTTGTAACCGTAGGAAAGTTGTGTCCGGTTTCCTAGCATTATTGTAATGCTGATTTCTTACATCGTATTATGTAAGTGTTGTTTCTACATTGCAAGAAAATACATTTCTTACAATTAAAGCCGTTATGTTGTCCGAGTCATTCCAGGTTTCTTCATAATCTAATGCGTTTGCAAAAATCTTTCCCTCTATTTCGGGTGTCCTTCCAGAAGTTCTTCTAGGTGGCATGCCCGACAGTTCTCTAGAGTTTGTTGTAGGTTTTCTTCTAGAAACCTACATTGATGCATTTGCAGTTCTTCCTCCCTGTTTAAAGGTCTTCTAGCCAGAACAACCACACTAACCATCATGTTGGGGTACTTTGCTACGTTGACATATCTGTTGTAGCTCCTAGTAAACCTAGGTCATCCTCTAGGAAGCTATCCAGAAATCCAACCCCTTGAATCTAGCCACCCAACAGATGTGTAGACTCCATAGTGGATCTTATGCCAGGAACCGCACCAAATTCTAGACGCCCATACAAAATGGCCCCACGTGAATTAGCTGAGCTCAAAACCCAACTGGAAGCTTTGTTGGAAAAAGGCTTCATCCGCCCTAGCTCATCGCCATGGGGTTGCTCGGTTCTGTTCGTAACGAAGAAAGATGGAAAAAAAAAGGATGTGCGTAGACTATCGCCCGCTAAATTTAGCGACGATAAAGAACAAGTACCCATTGCCCAGGATCAATGATCTTTATGATCAACTTGAAGGATCCTCTGTCTTCTCCAAGATGGATTTGAGATTAGGTTATCATCAAATCAAAATCCGAAACGAGGACATTCCCAAAACGGCTTTTACTACTCGTTATGGTCTTTACGAGTACACCGTCATGTCCTTTGGTTTAACCAATGCCCCCGCCACTTTTTCACGCATGATGAACTCGATCTTCATGGAGTATTTGGACCAGTTCATCGTGGTTTATCTCGATGACATTCTCATCTACTCGAAGAACGAAGAAGAACATGCCGAACACCTAAGGCTGGTATTGATGAAACATAGAGAGCATCGCCTGTATGCTAAATTCTCCAAGTGGGAATTTTGGCTACCAGAAGTGACCTACTTAGGCCACGTGATTTCTGCAAAAGGCATTGCTGTGAATCCCGAGAGAGTTCAGGCCGTCCTTGACTGGACTCCACCTGAATCGGTTAAGCAAGTTAGGAGTTTTCTTGGCCTAGCCATCTATTGCCGTCGCTTCGTCGAGAACTTTTCTAAAGTTGCAAAGCCTCTAACTGAACTCCTTAAGAAAGATAAGAAATTCCAATGGACTTCCAAGTGCGAGGAAAGCTTTCAAGAGCTAAAAAGAAGATTGACTTCTGCACCCGTACTTGCACCTCCAGACACCAAAAAGGATTTCGAGATCTATTGTGACGCATCACGGCAAGGGTTAGGATGCATACTTCTGCAAGATCGACATGTGGTAGCTTATGCTTCACGCCAGTTGCGGCCACACGAAGAGCACTATCCTACCCATGACCTTGAACTCGCTGCCGTAGTTCATGCCCTGACAACTTGGCGACGTTACCTCCTTGGTAATCGTTGTGAGATCTATTCCGACCACCAAAGCCTCAAGTACATTTTCACCCAGCCAGATCTTAATCTCAGGAAAAGACACTGGATTGAGTTGATAAAAGATTACGACGTAGGAATTTCTTACACCCCAGGCAAAGCCAATGTCATGGCTGATGCACTAAGTCGTAAGTCGTATTGTAACAACCTCATGTTACAACAGTATCAACCACTTCTTCATGAGGACTTTCGCAAGCTCAATCTTGAGATTGTTCCTCATGGCTATCTTTCTACCTTGGTGGCGAAACCAACTCTTGAGGATCAAATCATAGTTGCCCAAAGGCGTGCACGAGGTGTTCGCCGGATCAAGGAGAACATTGCTAGCGGAGTTGCTAAATGTTTCTCCACAGATAGCAAGGGAACGGTTTTCTTTGGAAATCGTTTGGTAGTACCTAAGAATAGGGAACTAAGGCAACTCGTCCTCAAGGAAGCCCATGACACACCCCTCTCGATTCATCCCGGTAGCACAAAAATGTACCGAGATCTACGCCAGGGAATTTGGTGGACTAGGATGAAGAGAGACATTGCTCAATTTGTTGCCAAATGTGATGTTTGTCGTCGCATTAAGGCCGAACATCAAAGACCTGCTGGTACACTTCAACCTTTGCCTATTCCAGAGTGGAAATGGGACAAAGTCGGTATGGACTTCATCACTGGCTTTCCAAAAACCCAGAAAGGAAACAATGCCATCTTCGTTGTCATAGATAGGCTTTCCAAAGTTGCTCACTTCCTTCCAGTTCGCGAGTATATAACTGCTAGCCAGTTAGCGGACTTGTACGTCTCTAGAATTGTATCCCTTCACGGTGTTCCTTTGGAAATCAATTCTGATCGTGGTAGCCTTTTCACCTCTAGATTTTGGGGAAGCTTTCAGAATGCTATGGGAACTCATCTCTCCTTTAGTACAGCTTTCCATCCTCAGTCTAGCGGTCAAGTCAAAAGGGTTAACCAAATTCTTGAAGACATGCTCAGAGCTTGTGTTATCTCAATCAGAAAGAATTGGGAGAAGTCTCTTCCATTTGCCGAATTTGCTTATAACAATAGTTTTCCATCTAGTCTGAACATGGCTCCTTTTGAACTCCTTTATGGACGACGATGTCGAACACCTTTAAACTGGTCAGAAACTGGTGAAAGACAATTCTTTGGACCGGATATGATCAAGGAAGCAGAAGAGCAAGTTCGCATTGTTCGTGATCAATTGAAAGCAGCCCAGTATCGTCAGAAAAGCTACTATGATTGTCATCATAGGCAAGAGAGCTACAATCTGGATGAGAAGGCTTACCTTCGGGTTACTCCTCTGAAGGGAACCCAAAGATTCGGTATCAAAGTGCAAGTTGGCCCCACGTTACATCGGACCTTTCCGCATTCTTGCTAAACGTGGAGAAGTTGCCTACCAACTTGAACTACCCCCGCACCTTTTCCGAGTACATGATGTATTCCATGTGTCACAACTCAAGCGTTGCTTCAAGGACCCCATCCGCGAAGTCGACCATGAAACGCTTGATCTCCAAGATGACCTTTCCTATCGAGAATACCCCGTTCGTATTCTTGATTCCGTAGAGCGTGTCACTCGTCGTCAGAATATTAGGTTTCTGAAAGTGCAATGGTCACATTACTCCGAGAAAGAAGCAACATGGGAAAGAGAAGACCGCCTCTGTGCCGAGTACCCCACCTTCCTCCCGACGACTTCTGAATCTCGGGACGAGATTCTTTTGAGTGGGGGCGAGTTGTCACAACCCCAATTTAGGCAAGTGCTAGGGTTTGAGTTCCCTTTACATAATGTGAAAAATTCAAAAAGAAAATCAAAATTGGGGAAAAGAAAAGCCCTGAGAATTTAATTTAAATAGCCAGATAAAAATCTTTTTACAAAAATCTTTTGAACATTTGGAAAATTCCTATAAATGATGTTGATCATTTTAAAAGTGTTTTGGGATCAATCCCATGCTCATGGAATTTTCTAATTTTCAAACAATGCCTTGGAAAATTAAATAAACCCCTATTTGATTTGAAATTCAAATTATTTGAATTTCAAAAATCTCCAAAACTTGTGAGTGGCTAGCTATATATGTCATAATCCCACATAAAAGTTGTCATGATTTTATAAAATGCCTTGCTATTTTATTTGGGGCAAAACAAATAATAGAAAAAGAAAACAAAAACAAAAACACAGAGAAAAAGAAAAAAAGAAAGCTAGCCCACCCCTACAGGCCTCGGTCCCAACTAAACCCCCCACGGCCCAGGCCCACCTTGCCCTTGTCGTCTTCCCCGCCGCGTCGACAAGCTGCTCGGTGGCGAGCATGCCGACGCCGGCGAGCAGCTCCCTGCCTGCCTGGCCTCTCCCGTGTCTTCTTCTCGAGCCACGGAGAAGCCCAGAGCCCCGCGAGTCTATCCCCTCTCCTCTAGCTCACCCTCCCTCGCTCTGTCAGCGGAATCGGGGACGACCCGAGCGCCCCACCGGAGCAAGCCACCGCCCAGCCGTGGCCAGAAGCCCCCTCCGCCCTCGCCGCCATGTCCAGGAGATCGGCCACCCTCGACTTCGTCTAGCCGCGCGTCGAATCGAATCCCAGGAGCTCCTGCTACGACGCCAGGTTCAAGATTCCACCGTCGGCCGCTGCTACTCCGGCGAGAAATTCCCCGTCGCCGAGCCTCCTCCGGCCTTGCTTCGGTCTCCACTGCATTCGGCTGAGCTCCACGCCTCGATTGCCCCCATCCGCTGCACCTCTCGTGGCTGGCAGCGCCGTCTTCGTCTAGGGCAGCAGCCGGCCGCCGTGCTCGTCGCCGTCGGCGAGGTTCTAGCCACTCCCGAGTCCCCCTGGTTACTCCACGCGATGCGGGTGAGCGCGGGCTGCATCCCCGTGGTCTTCCCGTCGAGAATGGAGGCTGGAAACCCCCTGTCCGTGCATGCCGCCGCGTCTGCGAGTCACCAGCGACTCAACGCCGGCGGGATGACGTGGCCCCGGGCTAATTAACCCTAAACCCCCCTAACCCCCCCTCTAATCCCTCACAGACGGTGGGCCCCTGGCCCCCTAATCACACTGTTAGTTTAAAACTAACTGGGTTTTAACCCAGAGTGGATGACAGGTAGGGCCCAGGCGTCAGGTTGACTGGTCAGCGCCCCCATGATGTCATCCTGATGTCATGCCTGCGCAATAAGTGAATTTCCAGTTAAATAATAAATCAGAAAAATTCTAGAAAATGCAATAAACTTTGAAAATTCATAATTAATTCATCCTAACTCCAAATATAGCAAATAATATGTCTAAAATTATCAGAAAAATACAAGGATTATGAATATGCAACTTGTTTCTATGTTTGACCATTTTAAAATGGGTGAACAGTAGCAAACATGCATATGGATCCTTTTTGAATTCAAATTTGGAGTGAATTTGCAAATGGTTTTGCAACACATTTATTTTTAGATGGATTCATCCACACATCAGAAGCTTTATCTCAACTATACAACATCACTTCATGATCAACTTTTTCAAATGAACATTCATGCATTCAAATGCATTTGAATTTCATCGATAAATCAAATGGAGTTTGAATTTGCATTTCAAATGCAATATACTCCTTTTAAATGGAATGCTCAACACATCAGTACCATGAACATCACCATTAAAATCTTATTCATGTGATTGTGCATTGTACATTATGTTGATCCTATGATTGTCATGTTGCTGATAGACGTGCAACCGGAATCGGAGGCCACCCCCTTCGTTGAAGACACCGTTACCGAACCTCGTCAGCAAGGCAAGCAAACCCCCATTGACCATGTCGATAAAATCCCAAATTCCCTCTCATGTCTCGCTTATGCATTGTATAGGATGATTACCATGCTACGTTTCTACCGCATAAATGAACCCATTCCTTTGCATGACCTATCATTTGTCACAGTAGTAAGCAAACCACAATCCTAGCAAATGTAGGAGTTGTTTGATATCATGTGGCCCCTGCATTTGTTACTGCTTATTGCATGCTTAGAATGATACCATGTTGACACTGCTATGTGAGTCGGGATGGTAGTGATCATGATGATGATGGTAGAAAGGTGTTGGTGAATCTACCCTAATACAAGGTGAACGATGAGAGGCTGTGTAGGAGTACACGGTGGGTTGTCTCGTTGAACACCGCCCTAAGTCCGAGTTCTTGTGTGGTGATCCAAGATGAAGAGTACAACCACACATTGGGCTCACTGACCCCTCTAAGCTTACTAACTCATCCCCTTCGATGTCCAGATGTCGCAGTAGTTTGGATTTCTGTAGGTATTGTGGCCTGGTAGCCAAGTGAGAGAACGGCTCATCCGAGACCGGCTTTCGCACCACGCACACATCGTCTGGGTCCACTTCGGTAAACCGGCCGGGTTCACGATAGTGGAAGACAACCCAGATAGGCGGATTTCATGGACTAGATCGGCTATGAGATAACAGTTGTGGTGGCATCCTCGCTGTCATCTCTTGGAATGTGACACGCAAAAGGCGGTAACTGATGACACGTGTGTGTAGCGGTACACTCCTGCAGGGTTAACAAAACTATTCGAATATCCGCGTCCGCGGTTAAGGACTGCTTGGAAAGCTTAGCTTGATTATTAGACAACTTGAACTGGATACTTTTAAAACTCGCAAGATAAGCGTGAGTGCTATGGTGTGCTCCTCGTGGGGAAGTCGAGGAAGTAACCATAGTGGTGTAATTGGTTGAAGAGATGTAGTGGACTCGTGTACGCTTCTTACCTCAAGTCTGGTACTCGTAGTTCAGGACTAGCCAAGTCAAAGCTGGCACTTCTGCACTTGAACCCCACCTCCCTTTACCTTGATATATGTGCATGAGTAGTATAGTTCCTATGTAAGTCTTGCTGAGTACGATTTTGTACTCACGTTTGCTTAATCTATGTTTTAGATGAACCCACCGACCCCGATGGTGGCTTCTACCCGAAGCTCGAAGAATGAAGACTCAGACCAAGACCAAGCTAGTGTAGTCCCAGTCAGACGACTGGTTCCCTCGTGGAGGGCTTGTTTTTAGATAAGGCTTCTCTAAGCCATTTGTTAAACTTGTCTGTACTCAGACCTACTTTGCTTCCGCTTGTCTGTTGTAATGTTGGATCACATGCTTGTGATCTCTGTGTGCACTCTGTAAGAGTTATCAATAAAGTATATACTTTGTAGAGAATTGCAATGATACCTGCTGTTCATACAAGGCATGTGTGCTGCGTGTATGTTTATAACATGCATGTCTTAGCATGGGTTTTCGAGACCTTAGTTGTGATCTCGCTGGCGGTCCTTTATACACCAAGTGGCCCTTAGATGTGCGCAGCTTGGGGCATCGCGATGCGATTGCTTGAGACTCTGTCTCATGCACACTTTGATGTATGATCGAGCCCGCCCTAGACCCCGACTAAGTGATCGGGATGGAGTAAGTCTATGTTAGGGTTATAATACAATCGATAGTATGGTTGAGGCGACTTGTCTATGAGTATGGGAGTTCACCACCCATATCATTTAGACTTGTGTGCGAACGATGAGGACCCATTTCAGTTGATCATCCGGCCTGGATGGGATGCCCCTCACGTTCGATGCTTTCCGAGAACGTTCTGTGCTTGGCCTTGTCTGCTTAGACAAGTGGGTACGGTTCTCGGCTCTCCATATGATTGTGTTGTAGTGAGGCTTGCATACGCTAACCACGGGTCCCGACACGACGGATGGAACTGCGCTTGCCTAAAATCGTGCTACAAAGTAACCGTGCATCTCCTCCCGCTCCGGCACAAAATCAAATGGAATAAGCAATAACCCATGCGAATCTGGACCATAGTCGGGGTGAGTTAGTAGGCTAAACGGGGTCCCATAGCCCTGCATGTGGAAGTACTCTTGTCTTGGATCACAACACAAGAACTCGGGGCCTAGGGCAGTGTAAATGAGACAAACCACTGTGTACTCCTACACAGCCTCTCATTATTCACCTTTGTTAGGGTGAGTTCACCAACACATTACCATCATATTGCATTCTTCACTACCATCCCGATACATCACCCAGATGGATCAACTTCATTGCAAACAACTCTAGAATAGCATATCATAACATGGATGAAGGGCCACATGATGAACACAAACAATCCTGAATCTTCTAGGTCGAGGTTTGATTAATACTGTGGCAACAATGATAGGTCATGCAAAGGATGGGTTCAACTAGCGATAGAACGGTAACATGTGAATCACCTAATCATGCATAAGAGAACGAGAGGTAAATGAGTTTATATAGACATGATCAATGGGGTTTGCTTGCCTTGCTGTCGATCACGAGGTGCCACTCTTCAGAGCAGTCGGAAACTACGTCCGGCGATGAATCTATCGAGAAGAAGCAGACACAGAGACAACAAAGTATAAATCATACATTGCAATGCACAAACAAGATGCATAAAATAGCATGCCATGGTATTGATGCGTTCTATGTTCATGTTTCAACATGTTAATTGAAGTATATTTGGAAAAGAATTCCAAATTCAAACTCCAAATGATATTCAAATTTGTCCATATTGCATTTTCTACTGTTTGTTCATTGTAAACTATTTTTTCATGCTTGAAAGTTTCATATTTGGATTCCTTGCATTTTTCTGATAATTTTTCATATATTACTTGTTTGATTTGGAGTTATGGTTTAAAAGTTATTGAATTTCAAAGATTTAAACATTTTCTGGAATTTATGGAATTCAATTAAACAGAGAAATTCCAATTATTGTATCAGCATGATGCAATGCTGATGTCACAGGGGGGCTGACATGTGGGGCCTACATGTCAGTGGCCCAGTGGTTTAACTCTGTTTAAAAAAAACTTAATTAGATTTAGGGGGCTGGCCCCACCTGTCAGTGGCTTAGGGCCAAACTAACTAGGGGGTTAGCGCCCTAATGGCCAGGGGGGGTTGACGGCTCACCGCCGGTGCCACTGGGCACGACGGCGTCTCGCCGGATCTGGGCTCCCGGCCACGGCTTCGCACGCCAAGGGCACTAGGAGGGAGCCCTCGCACGCGCGCACCCAGTGGGTCACACGGGAGGATCATAGGAGGACGGAGGCCTCGCCGGCGTTGAGAGGCGCGGCCGCTGGAGCTCGGTTACACGGGAAAACGGCTACGGGACACTAGGAGGCGAACGGGGAGGTGGAGACGACTCAGATGCTCACCGGGAGCACATTGGAGAGGCCGGGGAGCTTAGGGGGGCGCTGGAGACAGCGAATCTCTCGCCGGAGTTCGTAGCGGCCGGCGACGAGGAATTGAAGATGGCGTCGTCTACGCTTCAATTGAGAGGGCGCGACGACGAATACGGACACGACGAACGTCCTGGACAATACGGCGGGGCAAACGGTGGCCGGTGGGCGCGCCGGAGCACGGCAACGCTCTACGGAGCTTCTCGGTGGCGGACAAAATCGAGCGGGGAAGAGAAGGAAAAGGAGACCAGGGAGAGGGGAAGGGATCGGGGTGCCAAGGGGGTCTTCACGGCGCGATAAGGCAGGCGAGAGCAGGCTCTTGCGTGGCAGGCGTCGAGCGCATGCTCGCCACGAAGTGGCGTGCTCGGTTGGCCAGAGAGGAAGACGTGGATGCCCCTGGCGGGCTGGGCCGGCTTCTGCCCGTTTGGGCCAGGTAGGTGGGGCTTTTCCCCTTTTCTTTTTCTCTTTATTATTTTTTGTTTTCTTTGTTTTGTATGGGATAAAATACCAAAACATTTTTATAAAATCTCCAAACATTTTTATAAAATCTCCAAACATTTTATTTGGACTTATGTGACACAGTACTAGCCACTCCCAAGTTTTGAAGATTTTTGAAATTCAAAACTTTGAATTTCAATTCAAATGGGTTATTATTAAATTTCCAAGCCCTTCTCTTAATTTTTGAAAAATCTTGGAGCATGCAGTGGGACCCACAACACATGAGATGTGATCATGCCCATTTATAGGACTTTTCAAAAACTTCAGAAGATTTGTGGAAAAAGATTTTTGTCTGGCCATTTATTTAAAAAAAAATTTGAGGATTTTCCAAATCCCCAATTATTAAATAAAGGAATTTAAACATGATGCCTTATTTCTATAAATAAAAAAGCACATTCCAAAACTAGGGTTGGGTTGTGAAAACGAAGAGAAAAAGTTAGTGAATAGATGCAACATAAAGTAACATACATAATATAATATACACACGTTGTTCATCGTACCCCAACTAATTCACTAGCTAGCAAGCGTTGAGCAAGTAGTTCAACAGGACCGTTAAATTACATCACAAAGGTTTCATATCGCTTCCAAAAGTATAAATTCAACCGAGACATCATCATCGGCATAGTCAATACACTAGATCTTCCATCCATCCATATCTGGGAGGACGCAACCTAGCTTATTGAACGGCGTAATGTCCAAAAGCTGCATTCCTACGCGAGTTTTAACATCAGCTCGCGATATTGGGCCGTGGTAGAACATCCCCTTCTTGTCGACGACTTCTTTCATGATGATGGTTGCAATATCCTTCAGGATGCGAAAGAAGTCATCTCTTACTTTATAATCCGGTTCGGCTAAGTTTTTTGCCCATATCATGATATGATTGTCATCTTTGCTTGCCATGCGAAGAAGTTGTTGATCCTTTCTGAACTCCATCATGAGATGGATGACATAGTATCCATTGTTTGTACTTCCTTCCGGTTGATGGATACTGCAGAAGTTGGTTTTATGCGAGAAACACGGCACGCCCTTCCTTTGTGACTTTTTCTCGATGTGGACACCCCTCATGCCGAAGCCCTGGAGAGCGGAATCCAGAAGACTCATTACTTTGGTGTAGTCTTTCCTTTTGAAGTTCCTGGACGAGTCGAAATACACGGCATGGGAGACTCGTGGGAAAAGAACGATAAGGACGGCGTGCCCCTCGCTGCGCAAAATAAATGCACCTCGAATTAGCTAGCCTCCATATGAGCAAAGGAATGATTGAAATGTAAAGGCAATCGGGCAATGACTTACATTGGATGATAAGGCACGAGAACCATTTCCTTCTCCTTATTCACCAGCATGAAATTTTCGATGTACTCGCTAGCAGTTTTAAGTTCATAGTCACCGAGCGACAAGAAGGACTCATGCATGTAGTATGGATCTGCCACCGCGATTTCCGAGATTTCCTCTCTTTTGATGACAAAGCTCATATGGGGCGCAAAAAGGCGGACGATCATAAAATCGAGCCGCCCAGTGAGGCACATCTCAAAGATGTGATCAAACCGCAGGAAGAACACTTCCGCGGGCGTCGTGTCGACGTAGCCCATGCCCGGAGGCACACACATCGCATAAAGTGGATATCATGGATCCTTCGACGCGAGAAGGCTTTTCTCTGTCGATAGTACATGGTCGTGCAGTCTCCTGAGATCCCCTGATATGCTCTCCAGCGGTTTCGGCGGTAGGATCGTCTCGCCCGCGACATGGATCAACTCCGTACCTTTCATCGGTACTCGGTCCACAAAACCGGTTGGCGGAACCGACTTGCTGCTAGAAGCATTGGCAACCTTTTTGGCAGCTAAGTCTTTCCTACTTAGTCTCTTCCTCGGCTTGTTCTGGGGGAGAGGTTGTGATGAGCCTTTCATAGCGCCCTTGATCGCCATCCCAAGTGTTGACGGGCTGAGCACCTTTTCACGTAGACCATTGCCGTGTTCATGCTGGTTTGAGGCGGAATCTGGAGGCGTGTCCTGCAAGGGTTGCACGAAGAGAGACTTTTTGCACTCAGACCTAGGATGCTCCTACTCCAGCAGAATATCCATCTCCTCGTCCACATGCTCCTTATTTGCCGAGTCATATGGCTGACTCATCATTTATACGTCGGGATTGTATCCGGTATTGAGGAAACACATAGGGTCATCATCCTCCTCCATGTCATCATCCTTTGCTTGCCGGAGCATGGGGGAGAAAGCACGATCCACTCTGCTTGGACCTCCCTTCCTCGCGTCGCTCGCCGCTCTAACCCAGCATAACAGGTGGCGCTAATAATTGCGGAGGCGGGGTGGTGGTGTTCATACCTTCTTCGGGATGTGTTGTTGTTGGTGTGGTGATCACGGCGGCCGACTCGACACGAAGAAGATCCTTCGGCCATAGGATGAAAAATCCCCTGCAGTCTGCAAGCCGGTTAGGGGTCTCATCTTCCTCTCCCCCGAGTCGTACCGGAGGAGCCAAATCTCGTGGCCCGGTTTGACACTCGCCACGGAAACCTTGAAAGTGTTACTGGGCATCTGCATGGTGTCGATCATCCGATGCGTGGGATTTATTATCGTTGCCTTTCCCACATCCATCGTCTGGCCATCGATCATGTATAGTAAGGTGCACGGGGTTCTCTCGGCCTGCGAAGACATGTCTACGGCGTCAAACATTCAAAAGGCAACGAAAAAGGGATATATTATAGATATGTTGGTGTGACGCGTAATTACCGTGAGGGCGTCGAGCTCAGCCAAAGTCAAAGGCCCGTGTAGCACGCCAGAGATAGAGGACGGGCTGCTATGAGTGGCTGATGTAGCATGTCTAGATGCGAGAGCAGGCGCCGCTGGTGCGATGTTTACCGAGTTGCTCGCGACAAAGCTAGGACGGGGAAAATCCACTGCCTTTTTGTCTGGATTTTGCTTCGTCCACTCGATAACAGACGGGATCAAGGATGAAACCGAAGCTGCGGAATCTTCTCTACAGGCAGCTAAAGCTGCATTGGCTGCTGAGTGGATCATCTCGTCTTTGGTCGCTTGTTCGGTCTCAGCTGCTTTTTTCTCGACCGCAAGCTTCACCTTCTCATCGATGCTCACATGACTAAACTTCCTTCTCTGCCTTTTGGCCTCAGGGTCCTCGTGGTAGTAGTGCTTCCACTGGGCACCCTCTCCGCGGCCGTTCACACGTCCAGTCTACGGCCGAGTGTCCAAAGGGTGGCCCTTCAGTATTTTCAAGGCCCGGTTGAGATGGGTGTCCCACTTGGGCCTCGTCGACTGAGACGATGAGTCGCTTTCGGCATCAAGCTTGCGTTGCTCTTTCTGCGAAAGAAACGTGAACCATTTAAAAATGTTACTACAACGTGCATTTTGACTTGATGAGAAGGTAATATATATAAGGTGGAAAAATAATTATTACCAGTAATCTCAGCAATTACCTCGTGGGCTCGTCAATGGAGAAAACCTTTTACTTCGAGTCCCACTTGTAGCGGGCACTGATGAAGTCATACTCTTGCGGGTCAGTGAACTCCGCCAACGGGTCTAGTATCCCCGCAGCTTCACGTTCCGCATCCTCCTTTACCCATATGGGCCTTTTGACAACGTAACCACGTATTACGATGCGGTGTTTACCCGTGTTCAATTTCTGAAGCTCCTTGAATTTCTCGGACCTAAGCCTGGCTACATCGGTAGCGCAAGTGTCCTTGAATTCTAAGAACTCAGCTTCTGTAAGTGATGGATTCTCCGCAAAAATCTTGGACATAGGTTTATTCTTCTCAATCAATAGTTTCACCCTCACTTTCCATGCGGACAATGCGTTGCTGAACTTGACCATGGCGGCTGCATTTATCTCAGTCATGGCATCATCATTCCACGGATGTTTTCTGTCATCCCGTTCCGGGAACTTGAATCTGTTGTGCAGCTTCGTAAGGAGGACATGCTCCATATTTGGTATACTCCTCAAGTCATAGTCGTTGATGCTTGCGGTTTCCTGTAGGATGCATCCGACTTGGTTGCCTTAGCACCTACGAGCTTCCGCCGGCGCTGTTGGCTCGAATTTGCCAGGATGTACCTCTGACAGTAGATGTTTCTTGGTGCCGAGCTTGTTTGGTTTTTGTACCCTTGACATCTTCTTATTCTTTGCTGGTTCATTACCGTCTTCGGCGCCGCCGGTGTCAGTGCCATCGGTGCCATCATGAGTGTTGTCGGACTCGATTTCGGCATCCATCGCATTAGCGGCATTTGGACCTTCCTCTCCTAGCTGAGAACACATATGGTCGAGGAAGGCGTGTTCATGCTGATGGTACTCAAAATCTTCATCTGCCCCGGCTTCGTCGTTGGTCGACATGTCTCCTACGATATATTTAGTCTCCAAGTTTAATTCTCAAACTATAAAAAATGACTAAATACCGTCCTATCAAATACCGGGCAATCGATATGTCATACTTTGTAGCACAAGTCATGTCGAAATTCACGGAAAATTTCGGCATGACCTTTGCTAAAAAGTGGACATATCGGGAACCTGAAATTTTCCAGAACGGAAATAAATCAACATTCCGGCAAAACATAGGCCCCTCGGATCCCTGCATATGGAAAATAGAAGAAAATTCGTACACAATATCATTTCATTTGTATTTTCAACTCCAGATGTTCATACAAACTCCTACACTCACAATATCATTTCAATTTCCAATGTTCCTAAACAACAAATAACTAATGTGCTAAGCTCCTAACAATGCTCCTAAACAACAACAAAATCCTACACAACAAACATAGAATAGGCATTTTCAAAAACACCTACCGTGCAAGAAAAATTACGGGAGGGTGTGAGGGAAAAAGTAGGGAGGAGGGGAGATGGAGAGCGGAGGGGAGAGGATTAGGGGAGAGCTGGGAGGGAGGACTACCTAGATGCTCGACGGCAGCGGTGTGGAGGGAGGGAGGAGGGTCGGGGCAGCGTCGGCCGAGGCGGTGCAGAGGAGGAGGAAGAGGCGGGGAAGCTGAGGCGTGGCGACGACGGCGGGGAGGCCGAGTTCGAGAGGGCCGGAGAGAAGTGTGGCAGAGAGAGAGTGGGGAATGAAGAAGAAACCGCGCGCCCGGCGGTTTATGTGAAAACTAGCAGTAGCAGTAGCGCCCCCCTGGTAGGGCGCGCTACTGTTATTTAGCAGTAGCGGGCTCACCGGTAGGGCGCGCTACTGCAATTTCAGGCTTTTTTTCTTTCTCTTTTTAATTTCCTTTTTATATAATTTATATAATGTATAATTAACAGCGGTAATACATATGTACTCCATGTATTACAACACATATATATATTAATTTGACTGACCGATAACGGTTAAAGTGCGAGTACAAAAAATAGATACATATATATATATTACAACACACATTTAGTTTCTCAGCATCGAGGACGTTTCTTAGTGATTAGCTTATTTCCTTTCTTGTTCGTTTCAGAATAATTTAGGCCCTCGTTGTGAATTTTCCTTTTCCATGGAGTATGATCTTTCATAGGTAATGTAGTCTTCATTCTTCTTTTGACATATGCTTCATCGTCATCGTCATCTTCCCTCATCGGGTTGCCGTACTGGTCGTAGTCTTCTATGTTGGCGACTCCATCCATTCCAATGATGTTTCTTTTGCTCTCCTAACGACAACACGACTGGGATTGCTCGGGTCGGTTATGTAGAAACATTGTGTCACGTGCTCAGTGTGTACCCATGGCTCATCTTTGGCGATGACGCTCACAGTAGCGCTATTGGCGTCGGGTATAGACATAGTAGTGAAATACCTGTTTTCTCTTTCGACATTCTTAGCCCATCTGACACGGAACATCGTCGCATTGTGTAGTCTAGAGTAGTTAAGCTCCCAGATCTCTTCGACCCTTCCGTAGAATCTTTTAGTTGAGCCGTTGTCGTCAGTCATGCATTCTATCGTCACCCCCGAGTTCTGGAAATCCCTTTTCATATCTCTGGCCTCCGTATAGAACGTGTATCCGTTTATATCGTATGCCTGATAGGTGAGGAAGTTGACAGCGGGGCCATGTGCTAAGGCGTATATGAGCAATGCGTCTGTAGACCCCTCTTTCGGGGGATTAGCAAGAACATGCTCTTTGAACCAACGCAAGAAAGTGGAGTTGTTCTCTTTATCGGCGACTGTCTTGCGTAGGCCCTGGTCATGGTACTTCTTCGCGATGGTTTCTTTGTGTAGTGTCACGAAAGGGTCTACCACGTCAAGATGTTGTAGCACTACTAATTTTGCTCTGTCAAAGTCATTGCGTCGATCCGAGTGGTCGACATGAAGTTCCCTCCGACCATTGGTGTGACCTTCTCCTCCGAGCCTCCCATGGTGCTTGTTAACGGGCAAACGAACAACAGGGACGTCGTCGTCTCCGTTGCATAGATAATTCTCGCAGAAAGTGATGAAATCTTGTGTCAGATAGCCTTGTACAATGCTTCCATCTGGTCGGGACATGTTACGAACGAATCCTTTGATAATCCCATTCATTCTCTCGAACGACATCATGTTGTGCAGGTATGACAGGCCGAGGTCGATGATGTCATCCACAATGTGGCACACAGATGCACCATGACGTCAAAGAACGCGGGCGGGAAGTACATCTCGAGCTCACATAGTATGACAACGATCTCTTCCTGTAGCCTTCTGAGTTGCTTCGAACTGATAGATTTTCGAGAGATAACATCGAAAAAATTACATAAACCTGTAAGCATGTCACGGACGTGCTTGTCCATTATCCCTCTAAGGGCAACCGGGAGTATCTGCGTCATCATCACGTGACAGTCATGAGATTTCATCCCGCTGAACCTTTTTTTCTGGATGTCCAGAAATCTGCTTATCTTCCAACAGTAATCGGAACTAACTTTTATTTCGGAAAGACACTTGACAAATTGATCGGTCTCCTTCGTATTTAAGGTGAAGCAAGAAGGGGGGAAATATTTTGCTTCCTTCTTCTTTACTTTTTTTCCCCGCCTGCTGTCCCCCGCCTCTGTCTCCGTCTCTGTCTCGGCCGTTTTATGGGGCATGTGGAGATCTGCCCTTATTTCCAAATCTTCCAAGTCTCTTCTTGCCTTCGTCCCATCCTTGGTCTTCTCCGGCATGTTCATCAGTGTGCCAAGCAAACTCTCGAGAACATTCTTCGTGATATGCATTTGATCAAGACAATGAGGTGTATCGAGTTTGGGCCAGTACTCCAAGTCCCAGAAAACAAACCTTGTTTTCCATACCTTCAGCAGCGGCTCCGGTTTTTTCATATTTCCAGGTGCGAGGCACTCTTTCCAGATTTTCAACAACTCATCAATTTCGGCGCCGCTTCTCTTACGTGGAGGTCCTCGATGCTCAGTCTCACCATTCAATAGATCTCCACGGTTTCTCCACGGGTCATTCTTCTCGAGCCATCTTCGATGCCCCATGTACACAATTTTCGCAGACCCACCATCTTTCGTTATCTACTGAGACGTTGTATCATACATGAACCTCGTGCATCCGCAATATCCATGGCACACATGGCCTGATACATATCCGTAACCGAGATAGTCGTGCACCGTCGTCAGCACCGCGGCTTTCATATAGAAATATTCTTTTCTGAAAGCGTCCCATGTCTTGACTGGTGATTTCCGTAACATTTCTAGCTCCTCTTTCAATAGCCCGAGATATAGATTAATATTATTTCCCGGCTGTTTCGACCCTTGAATCAGAATGCTCATGTGTATGTACTCTGTCTTCATGCACTTCCACGGGGGAATGTTGTACATCCATACAAACACGGGCCATGTGCTGTGGTTGGTGTTCTGGTTGCCAAACGGATTCATGCCATCTGAACTCACGCCAAGCATGACGTTCCTTGGATCAAGATGAAATCCATATTGGGCGTTCAACGCTCTCCACTGGCTTCCATCCACAGGGTGTCTCATCTTCGGATCATCTCCATCATCGGGCACCTTCCTGACCGCGTGCCACTGCATTAGCTCTGCTTCCTTAGGATCTACGAAATAACTCTGCAGACAAGGAGCGATCGGAAAGTACCATACAAATTTCTGCGGAGATTTCTTTCTGGCCTTCTTGTATTTATCTACATTGCACACCAGACAACTGGTTTTTTCTGCGTTCTCGTTCCGATAAATGATACATCGTTGATGCATGCATGGTATCTAATGTGCGGTAGATCAAGAGGGCACACAATCTTCTTGGCCTCATCAACACTAGTAGGACAAAGTTTCCCCGGGGGAAGAACCGTCTTGCTTAGATACTTGATATGATCATCGAGGCTTTTGTCGCTCCATTTGTTTTTAGCCTTCGTCTTTAGAAGTTCGAGCGTGAAACTCAAGTGGGTCACCTCAGGAGTGCAACCATCATACAATGGAGTCTTCGAGTCTACCTCCAGGTGCTCCAACTTGGCCTCCTCTCTAGAAGAAGCTCTGTCGCTAGTCGTCTTCTTGCGAAGCAGGTCTCGAACATGAGGGTCCCGCACGATTGAATTTAGTAGCAGCGAAGGATCCTTCATGTCCGCATCTTCTCCGTCATGTTCCGCTTTATCTTCTCCGCCATTACCATGTGCGGCCTCTTCTCCGTCGTCATAATTTCCAGCGCCCTCTTCGTCTTCGGATCCATCAATCATCTCTTCATCCGCTGCCATGGGGTTATTGGTTGCAACGTCGATGTCGTCATCATCATCTTCAGTTATCCATCGAGTATAGCCATCCATGAAACCATATCTAAGCAGGTGCGCCTTCAAACGTACAGCCTTAAAGGGGTCCAGCCAGACGCCTTCTTTGCATTTTTTACACAGACATAAAATCTCTTTTTCGTTTTTTTCATTCATGTCGTCCACCGCGGATCGCAAGTATCTATTTACCATCCTTCCACATACCTTCATGGTCGCCTGCGAGTTATATAAACAAAAGATTATAACGACACATGCATATGCATATCAAAGTCATACAAAAATTCGGCATGACCTTTCCTAAAAATAGGACATATAGAGTTTGCTCGAAATTCGCCGAAACGGAAATCAATCGACATTTCGCAAAAACATAGGCAAACACTCATATCACACACCCATACACACACACACACAAATATTTTCATTCATGCAAAGCAAAATTTTTTACTCACATCTCATGCATTCACCTAGCTAGCTAGCTAGCTAGTATTTAATTAAGAGAGAGAGAGAAAGTATATACCTTTTTGTTAAAATATCACACTTGGGAGAAGCTTGCACTATCTAGTGAGGGGAAGGAGACAAAGGTGAGAAAGACAGATAGCTAGATGCATTTTGTCGGGACCCGGGGTTAGCGTATGCAAGTCCAGCTAAGACATAGTCATATGGAGAGCCGAGAACCGTACCCACTTGTCTAAGAAGACAAGGCCAAGCACAGAACGTTCTCGGAAAGCATCGTACGTGAGGGGCATCCCATCCAGGCCGGATGATCAACTGAGATGGGTCCTCATCGTCCGCACACAAGTCTAATGATATGGGTGATGAACTCCCATATTCAAAGACAAGTCGCCTCAACCATACTATCGACTATCTCATAACTCTTACATAGACTTACTCCAGCCCGATCACTTAGTCGGGGTCTAGGGCGGGCTCGATCATACCACAAAGTGTGCACGAGACAGAGTCTCGAACAATCGCATCGCGATGCCCCAAGCTGCGCACATCTAAGGGCCACTTGGTGTATGAAAGACCGCCAGCCAGATCACAACTAAGGTCTCGAAAACCCATACAAAGACATGCATGTTATAAACATACACGCAGCACACATGCCTTGTATGAACAACATGTATCATTGCAATTCTCTACAAAGTATACATTTTATTGATAACTCTTACAGAGTGCACACAGAGATCACAAGTATGTGATCCAACATTACAACAACAAGCGGAAGCAAAGTATGTCTGAGTACAGACAAGTTTAACAAATGGCTTAAGAAGCCTTATTTAAACACAAGCCCTCCACGAGGGAACCAGTCGTCTGACTGGTACTAGACTAGCTTGATCTTCAGTCGTCGAGCTCGATGAAGAAGCCACCTTCGGGGTCAGTGGGTTCATCTAAAACATAGATTAAGAAAACGTGAGTACAAAGTCATACTCAGCAAGAATTACATAGGAGCTATACTACTCATGCACATGTATCAAGGTAAAGGTAGGTGGGGTTTCACTTGCAGAAGTGCCAGCTTTGACTTGGCTAATCCTGAACTACGAGTACCAGACTTGAGGTAAGAAGCGTACACGAGTCCACTACTTTCTCCAACCAATTACACCACTATGGTACCTTCCTCGACTTAACCACGAGAAAGCACGCCATAGCACTCACACTTATCTTGGTGTGTTTTAGAAGTATCCAGTTCAAGTTATCTAATAATCAAGCTAAGCTTTCCAAGCAGTCCTTAACCGCGGACGCGGCTATTCGAATAGTTTTTTTAACCCTGCAGGGGTGTACCGCTACACACACATGATCATTTGTTACCCCCTTTTTACTCGACACCGTTCAAGAAGTGTCGGCGAGTATGCTCACCACAACTGTTACCTCATAGCCTATCTAGTCCGAGAAAGCCGCCTACCTGGGTTGGCTACCACTATTGTGAACCCGGCCGGTTTACCGAAGTGGACCCAAGTGATGTGTGCGTGGTGCATAAGCCGGTCTCGGATGAGCCGTTCTCTCACTTAGCAGTTAGTCCACAGACCTACCAGAACTCCGAACTATTGCGACATCTGGACATCGAAAGGGATGAGTTAGTAAGCTGAGAGGGGTCAGTGAGCCCAATGTATGGTTGTACTCTTCATCTTGGATCACCACACAAGAATCGGACTTAGGGCGGTGTTCAACGAGACAACCCACCGTGTACTCCTACACAGCCTCTCATCGTTCACCTTGTATTAGGGTAGATTCACCAACACCTTTCTACCATCATCATCATGATCACTACCATCCCGACTCACATAACAGTAACAACATGGTATCATTCTAAGCATGCAATAAGCAGTAACAATTGCAGGGGCCACATGATATCAATCAACTCCTACAGTTGCTAGGATTGTGGTTTGCCTACTACTGTGACAAATGATAGGTCATGCAAAGGAACGGGTTCATCTATGCGGTAGAAACGTAGCATGGTAATCATCTGTTACGCCCCGGCCACAGCCACCGGTTCCCGGCGTACGCCTGGCGGGATCTAGACTGTCCCCACAGACCAACACTAGTCTTTACTGCGCACTTTGTCCTCACTCGTGCGCACCTGGGAGCTACTTCCCAGTCGGTCACCCATCCTCAAATTGCTCCAAGCCAAGCACGCTTAACTTTGGAGTTCTTTGAAGATGTGCTTCCGGAAAAGAAGGTGCACCTTGTTGATATGAGTAGTCTATCATTCCTATTAAGCCAGGATGTCACATACACCCCCACTCAAAGGAACCAATGTCCTCATCGGCCCACAGGAACGTTCCCTCTTGGCACACGTCTGTGCGTCCAGTGCCGACACATGTCCCACATGTTCGCGCAACTGACCCACACACGCCCGTGTAACCGCGAGGGTCGGCTCTGATACCATTTGTTACGCCCCGGCCACAGCCACCGGTTCCCGGCGTACGCCTGGCGGGATCTAGATTGTCCCCACAGACCAACACTAGTCTTTACTGCGCACTTTGTCCTCACTCGTGCGCACCTGGGAGCTACTTCCCAGTCGATCACCCATCCTCAAATTGCTCCAAGCCAAGCACGCTTAACTTTGGAGTTCTTTGAAGATGTGCTTCCGGAAAAGAAGGTGCACCTTGTTGATATGAGTAGTCTATCATTCCTATTAAGCCAGGATGTCACATCATCCTATACAATGCATAAGCGAGACATGAGAGGGAAGTGTGATTTTATCGACATGATCAATGGGGGTTTGCTTGCCTTGCTGACGAGGTTCGCGTTCAGGGTCTTCAACGAAGGGGGCAGCCTCCTGTTCTGGTTCCACCTCTACTCGACAAACAACAAACAAGGTATCAAAGTAAATACAATGCACAATCACATGGTTGAAGGTTAAAACTTGATGTATATGCTTTGATGTGTGAAGCAATTCCATTTAAATGGAGTATATTGCAAATTGAATTGCAAATTCAAACTCCAATTTGAATTCATATTAGCCAAGTTATAATTGACATTGTTTGATCAAGTTAAACCTTTTTGAAAGGTGTATGATATGCCTCTGATGTGTAATTGAAATGTAGTATGTTGCCATGGTTCAAGTTGCAAAAGTATTTGAAATGAATTTGATTTAATTCCATTTAAATCAAATAGCAAATGCTACTGATCACATTTTAAATTCAACTCAAACATGGTTGAAAGTTGGATATTTGGATAGCTTATTTTCTCCTGATCATTTTTCATATATTATTTGTCCAATTTGGAGTTAATATGAATTTTCTATGAATTTCCAAAGTTTCAGCCTTTTTCTGGAATTTCTGTAATTTCTTGATTTCTTTTTATTCTGGAAAATTCATTTACTGCGTCATGCTTGAGCACGGGTGATGTCAGGGGGGGGGGGGTCTGACCAGTGGGGCCGGGGTGTCAGTCACTGGGTTAATTAACCCGGTTAGTTTAAACTAACCGGGGGGGATTAAGGCCCTGGGCCCACTTGTCATCGGCTCTGGGGGTCATTGGGGGGGTGGTTAACTCCTAATTACCGTGGCCACGTCGGACTTGCCGGCGTTGAGCCGCCGGTGTCCACCAGTGCGGCGGCGCTGTACGGGAAGGGCGCTCCCGTGGTCCAAATCGAGCGCAGCTTCCACCAGATTGAAGCCCTCGTCAACGCGCGTCGATTGGGACCGGTCGGAGAGGCTGGGGTGCTCTGTACGCTCGCCGGCGACGAGCTTTGCGGCAACAGGGGCACGGACGCGAGGTGGAAAACGCTACAAGGCGCCATTTGAAGCGGGGCTGGGATCAAACGAAGCAGCAGTGCTTGGGGTTTGCGAAAGACATGACCGTGGGGTTCTGGGGTCCAAGGTTGTGCCGCGAGGAACTTCCCGGCGGCGAGGTGCCCCGGCTTCCATGGCAAAAGGCGGTACAGGCCAAGGGGGCAACCATGGAATAGATGGGGTGAAGCAGGCTCACCACGGTTGCAGTGGAGGCGGTGGTGTAGTCGGAGGAGCTCTGTGGCCGGAGTAATTTGCGACGGCGATCTGCGGCTCCGACGAGGTCTCGATGAAGATGGCATCGTCTGCTGAGGCGCTCGGGCTCGATTTGATGGGGGAAACGGCGAAAACGTCTGCTGCGGTTCTTCTGGACACGGTGGCACGGCTCGGGAACGACGGTGGCTGCGTGGACTCGGCGGCGTGCTCCACGGCGGTCCTCGGGCGGCAATGGAATCGAGCGTAGGAGGAGGGGGAAGAAGCTCTGGAAGGGGGGAATAGAACGGGACGGCCGAGAGGCGTCTCCAAGCGTGGCTAGAAGGCTCGGGAGGCGCCAGGCAGGCAGGTGGCGTGGCGGCTGCGGCATGCCAGCCACCGAGCTGCTTGCCGCCGCGCTGGAAGAAGACAAGGGGGTCCAGGTGGGCTTGGGCCAGGGGGGCGACGAGTTGGGCCGAAATGGACAGGTAAGCTCCTTTTCCTTTTCTCTCTGTTTTATTTTTCTGTTATATGTTGGCCTTGCTAAATTAAACAGCTGGGCATTTTTAAAAATGCTGAAACTTTTTATATGGCCTCATATTATAATAGACTAGCCACTTATAAAGTTTGGCACTTTTTAAAATTCAAATAATTTGAATCTTAACTCAAATAGGGGTTTTTGATTAATTCCAAGGCACTGATTGAATATTTGAAAAATCCATGAGCATGGGGTGGGTCCCACATCACTTGATATGTGATCACACTCATTTATAAGACTTTTCAAAAATCTAACATGAATTTTTGGAGAAGATTTTTATCTGGCCTTTTGAATTAATTCATCTGGGGGGGTTCCTTCTCCCATTTTGCTTTTGAAAATGATTTCAATGATTTCTTTTGAAATTTTTAACATGATGCAAGTGAACTTTGATCCTAGCACATTACCTAACAGAGGGTTCTGACACATTTATGGTGGGAATGAAGTGAGATGAGGATGAAATCGAGAGATGTGCATATGCATGGTGGTGGCCGGATCAAGGAGGATCAAAGAAGGAAAGAGAGAGAGATATTGCATTAATGGAGATGGTGTGGTGCATTAATGGAGATGGTGTAATGCATTAATGGAGATGGACAAGAGGTAGGAGAAGGAATGCGGAAGAAGGAAGTGAGGGAGAGAGAGGAGGGGGGGGAGGGGGGTTGGTGAAAAGGTGGCTGATGCGCCTTACCAGCAGCGCCTGTAACTGTACCACGCTACTACTATTGTATTAGTAGTAGCGCCCCTCCCGTAAACGCGCTGCCGCTATTTGCGGGCCTCTGGGCTAAGTCGGGTCCACTTTAGCAGCAGCGGGCGAGACGGCAGGGCGCTACCGATGAGGTGATAGTAGTAGAGGGCTTTCCAGGGAGGCACTACTACTATCACTTGTCAGCTGGCTTTGGTTGGGACCACCTTTACCAGTAGCGGTTCTGCGACGGGGGCGCTACTGCTAAAGGAATAGCAGCAGCGGTCTTCCAGAGGAGTCGCTGCTGCTAATTAGCAGTAGCGCCCCTCTTTAGAGGGCGCTACTGTTAAGCCTCTACCTATAAGATTTTTCCTAGTAGTGGAGGGTGTTGGAATCAGCGTACCGTCATCATCATGGTATGGAGTGTACTCCAGCGGGTTGATGACAGCGCCGAGCTCCTCAGCTCGCCTGCAAACCTGGACCCAGACTACGCCAACATCTTCATCCGATCCGGCGCGTAGGTCACCTAGCAAATTCATATCCAAGTGGGGATACCAACTTATCACGATGGAAAAGGTAGCCTATATCCCAGCCCGGACAGCAGAATCGAGCAGGGCCATAACGCGCCGAGGGGAAGCCTTCAGGTTTCAAGTCACTTCATCGGTGGTCTCACCAGCAATCAGCGGCGTTATATCTGTACATATCATCTAGTTGAGCTTCTGCACACAAGTCTTGAAAGCATGAAGAGCATTCTTCACCAGAGGCAAGCGAGCATCAATGGCTGCAGCAAGATCCTCTGGGCTCTAAAACGCAACAGTATCAACAACATCAACACCTCGGCTCTGTCTCTTCTCTGCAACAGCTTGTTCGGTAGTAGTTTTGGAGTTGGGCCAAGCATCTGATGCAAGGAGAGCAATCGTAGAAGATCAGATCAGAAGGCAAGAAATTCAGAGCGGAATGCAAAAGATTAGCAAGTGGGAAAACTCACCAGCAACAGTAGCATCAACTCTTTGCAAGCTGGCAAGCGCCAACTCGGCCTGTCCTTTGGCAGAATGAAGTTCTCCTTGATAGTGCTCAGTCACCTCCTCTGCGTGCTTCACAACCGCATCTCGCTCTTTCAGCAGTGAGACCTCAACTTCAGCTCGGGCGTCCATCATCCTCTGCATATCACTCGCGTGGGCAGCATTCAAGGTCGTAAGGTCGTTTGTCAGCTTCTTGGTCTTCTCCTGAAGCTCTTTCTCAATAGCGAGCAATCGGTCACGCTCTTTCGCAGCATCGCCGAGCTGAGTAGTATTCTCACCGATATGACTCTCCAGCTCGGCCACCTTCTTCTCGGTCGCCTCTAGCTTGGGCAGATGGGTTGTGGCAGCTATTAGTGGAGCACGACAAAAATTAGATTCAAAAGGCCGGCGGCAGCTGGAAACAGGCAAGCTGAGCAATCGGATTGAAAGCAATCGGCGGGGTGTTACCTTTCAGCTCTTTGACCTATGCAACTTATGCGTCAGACCTTTTCTTCATAGCGGCATGGGTTTTATGGTCCGCTGAATAAGCGGCCATCATCTCCTCAAAGACTTGTTGTCACCTCTGGCAGGCGGCCTAAAAAATGAAGCAAGTTAGTCAAGAAAGGCAAAGATAAACAGTTGAAGATCCAAGATGATTGCACGCAATCGGCCCGAATCTCTGGGACTACACCCAGTGGGTGCTCTGGCACGCCCCCACAAGATAGTAAACTCACCACTTTTGAATGCTCGGAGGAAAGGACCTTAGAAAGTGCCCCTGTGGCAAAGTTTTGATGCGCTCAGCCAGGCCAGTCAGACGGCGCTGAGTTAAAGCAGGGACCTGATCCACGGATCTAGCTGGTGGAGCGGGGTCGGAGTCGGAGGCCGGCTCGGCGTGAGGAGTCCCAATATATGCAAGGCTAAATCGCTTGACCCTTGAGGTCTTGCGGACTGGACCAGTCGGTTTGGGCACGACAGCGCAGTTGGAACCCTCGGGCTTGCTGGATGGCCGAGAAGCAGTAGCGGCAACGTGATGGGTGGTCGTGGAAGCAATCTAAATGGTGGCCTTTGGGTCCACAGCAGCAGTAGCAGGATCGGCAGTGGCAGCAATATCCTCTTCCGATCTGCCTTTAGGAGGCACATCCTGGCCATGGGTGTGCCGATCAGGGGAGCTCCAAGCTGGCTCGGCACTCGGAGAAATCACATCGGCGGTCGATGCATCGGGATGCATGACGCGAGCAGGTGAACCACAATCGGTGCAGTGGCAGCCCCGACCAGTGCGACCGATTACGAGGAAGCGGGTGCATTGGTTGCAGCTGCGGAGATCAAAGTGGGAGCGTTCTTTTTAACCCGCGGCACAACATCCGCCTGGGCCTTCTTGGCACACTCTTCCTTGTTGGTGTTCATGGCCGACAGAGCCCGTTTCCAAACCTTTCCGGGCTGGGAGGAGGTAGCTGAGGAAACTGGGCGAGCAGTCGGAGGAGCGCCAGCCACCGTAGCATTGGCGTCACGAGCAAGCCTACAACACAAAGGGGAACTCATCAAAACCGCAATCGGTCAGGATGGATAAGGCAAGAGCAAGCATAGGCAAGTTACCCTTCAGCTCGGGGCTGATTGACTGCAAAGTTAGCCATGGAATAGCGCAGAGGACAGACGTCCAGAGGCGCTTCAGTCAGCGCAAGGCCATTCGTCCTAGGCTTGGTTGGGTTCGGCGCTTGGCCAGTTGGACCTTTGGAAGATTTCTTCTTGGCGATCTTCGTCGACGGGTCGGGTGCGCCATCCACTTGGGGGCGTTTTCCTTGAGCCACTTTATATGCAGTCGGACGGTACTTTGCGCCATATTCGCCAAGAGAGGGATCATCAACATCATCATTCTCCATTCTTTTATGAAGCATTTGATGGAGGAATCGGACGTACCCTAATTCTTGAAGTCGGCTCCGAGTGAGGCAGTCTGGGCCTCGGTCTTGGACTTTGTCTTCACGACGAGCTCCGGATCATCGGCGTCTTCCTCGGCGCGGTCTGGATGGTAGACAGAGGGGCCATGCCCATCTTGCATCACAGTTAAACCAATGAATTGCTGCAAGAGAAGCCGATCAGAATGGGCAAAGAGAACAAAGACAAGTGAAGAAGAGATCTGGCATCAAAACGTACCTTGGGCGGGGACGTGTTCGGTAGTAAGGTTTTAGGCCGAACTTGCAGTGATCGAAGATGGGGGTATCGGTCAGCACGCGCACTCGGGCGCACAGATTCTCCTTGGTCAGGCTTTGGGTAGTAATCCGAGTTGGATCCTTGCGAGACCCCATGTCGCATATCCGAGGGCACCGGCGCTGTAGCGAAAGCACTCAGAGGCATATCCACGCCCCAACCAGATCAGCGACGCGCAGTCCTTCTTCAACCAGCTCGGCAACCCGCGCAAACCTAGCGTCCAGACCGGTGTCACCGTGGCGGGCTTTTCACTCCAATGATATTTCGCAATCGGCGGCGACAGCGAGAACTCAGGCAGATTATGGCAATCGCCTTGGCCGTCTGGCGTCCGGCCATAAAAGAAAGAGGTTTGATGATGTCTACGCACGCTTCTATTCTTGTAGACTATGTTGGGCCTCCAAGCGCAGAGGTTTGTAGGACAGCAGCAATTTCCCTCAAGTGGATGACCTAAGGTTTATCGAACTCAGGGAAGTAGAGGTTGAAGATCGTCTCTCTCAAGCAACCCTGCAATTAAGATACAAGAAGTATCTTGTGTCCCCAACACACCTAATACAATGGCAAATTGTATAGGTGCACTAGTTCGGCGAAGAGATGGTAAAATATGGGTGATAGGGGTGGCAAAGCAAGGTAATATAAATCTGTAATAAAAAGTGCAGCAAGCAAACATGTAACAAAGGGAGTGCAAACGGTGTAACAATGATGGAACCAAGGCCTAGGCTTCATACTTTCACTAGTGGAAACTCCCAACAACATTAACATAGCCTAATCACATGATATTTCCACTAAAACATGCATTGGAGACGTACTCGGAGGTCATTCCTTTGTGGTCAAGAGAGGACGAGAATTATGTAGGGCTACAAAAGCACGTCTCAGAGTTCGTAGTTCTCAATCTATGGATTTCCCAATGTCACCGCGGACATCCAAAGAGAGTACCACAATCACCACAACATATCTCAAGGATAGTCAAAGACAAGCACCAAGAGACTCTCAATCTTCAATCAACAGACACACCAGGAAATCACTCATGATAATATTCTTCTAACCAATGTCCAATAGACCGCTGTCACATTGGTCTCGGGGATTATACTAGATAAGATCAATTAAGTACATCAATCCAGTACATAGAGGAAGGGGAAATATCATGGGATCACCCTAGATTAACATAGCCTATGATCACAACGAAGATCACATCATGGGAGAGAGAGAAGAACACATAGCTACTGATAGAAACCTCAGTCCCGAGGGAGAACTACTCCCACTTCATGGAGGGAAGAAGCAACGTCGATGGAGATGAATCTGGGGGCACTTCACCATCCCGGCAGGGTGCCGGCACAGGAATTCTGTCCCCCCGAAACTTGATGGCGATGGCGGCGGAGATCCAAATTGCTTCTTGAGAAAAGGGGTCTGGAATAAGGGTTTCCGCGACGGGAGAATAAATAGGAGCCAAAGGGGGCACCGAGGGGGGCCACAGGGCAGCCAGGAGGGCAGGTGGCACGGCCTAGGGTGGGGCCGCGCCAGGCACCCTCCTGGGCCCCTAGTGGTGGCCCTCCTGCCATGTCTTGGTTATTCCGGAAGATTCCGGAGCGCTGATTTTTTATATAATTTTTCCGGGATTTATTGGGCACTTTAATTATTGGGAAAACCTGAAATAAAAAAACAGCGGAAAACAGTAACTGACAACTGGGTGCACTGAGTTAATAGGTTAGTCCAAATATGATCAAAAGTGTATGAAAGTTCAAGCAAAACATGGCAAAGTCACACAAATCATGCATGGAGCAAGCAGAAATTATAGATACATTTGGGACGTATCAACATCCCCAAGCTTAATTCATGCTCGTCCTCGAGTAGGTAAATGATAACAAGAATAATTTCTATGGTGACATGCCACACAACCATATAAGGACTTTTAAGTAAAGAAATTAAAGCACGCAATTCAATTCAAGTCTTAACAAGCAAGAGTCTATATTAGCATTGACAAAAGCAACAAAAGAACAAAAGGTGCAAGAGCTCTCGCTGTCTGTGACTCGAATGTCTCCAGATGGTGTTTGCGTGTAAGCAGGGGACTGAGAAAAAGAGAGAAAAAAGGTTGTTGAGAACAACTATCTACTAAAGTTTCACACTTGGTCTCCTTTGGATTCTTATCTTGACTCGTCCCCAGACCACTATCCAGGTACAAGTCAAACTGATCCACTCCCTTTCGATATTTTGAGCACTCATGCAATGGATGAGAGTGAGCAAGAAAGTTGACACCTAAAAGGCGAAATAGAAAGAAGGTGGAGGAGGAAGACAAAAAGGTGTGAAAGGCTCACATCAATGATGGCAATCATAGGCGAGAGAAGGCCATATGATAAATATGATGTGAGGAGTAGGGATTGCCATGCAATGGATGCACATGTGAGCTAAAAGCTCTCCAAGGGAACTAGTGGGGGTGCATCTAACTTGCTTGCTCAAGAAGACCTAGAGCTCGTTTCAGGAGGCTCATCATTGGAATATACAAGACAAGTTCTATAGTGTGAAGGTCCCCACACAACTATATGCATGATGATGATCTCTATGGAGTACAAGGGATAGAGGATGAAGTACTAGTGTGGATCTCTCAAAAGGAATAGTAGTGTGCCCCCTTCTCTCTTTTTATTTTTATTTTTCTCTTTTTTCTCTTTTTTGTATTTTTTTGGTGGCCTCAATGGCTCTTTCTATTTAACTCTCATTTGTCCTCTTTGGGATCTTTTGATTTTGTCCTCTTTGGGATCTTTTCCTCACTTTAGGGGCAACACTCTATATTTTACAAGAATATAGGAGATCTTTCACACTTTACAAAGGTACTCACATAAAGAAGATATAACTATCATGATGCAAATGTATGCCTCTTCCAGGATTGCAGGATATGCAATGATACTAGCGCGTCATGTAGCAATGATTAGGGCAAGGCCCAACTAGCATGCGGCTCATCGATCAAGCAAGTAGCATGTATGACATGAGGATCAAGTCATAAGAAGGTGGAGGTTGCATGGAAATGTATCTCGGAAAGGCTATGGAAATGCCTTGTAGGTAGGTATGGTGTCTGTTTCGAGGAAAGATATAAGGAGGCTTATGATGACAGAGCGTATCGTGCCAAGGGTTTGGATGCACCGGCGAAGTATGCGCCAACTCTCAAGGTGAGAAAGGGCAATGCACGGTACCGAAGAGGCTAGAAAAAGTATAGGTGGGTGGAAGTGTCAACTTTCGAATACTCACATTAGTCCGAAGAACTCATGCACTTATTATCGGTAACTCTCAATCTAATCAGGAGGTTCACAAAGAGACAAGTACCCCTAGGAGGAGTGTATGGGGGTTTGGTTATCCTTGCGCATCCTCGACTCATGGTACGTGAGTGTACTCTAATATTCGAACCCTCTAGAGGTTAGTGATCCATCTAGTAGCTAGATTTCTCAACAGGGGTTTTTGGTTTTCGAAAAACACACAGCTTTCCCAAAATACGACATCTATCACTAATAGGCTCGAGCTCTTGACACCAAAAGTTCAAACATTACTCTAGTCAATACCTCAAAACTATTGCAAGTTACTACTACAAAGAGAATAGAAACTTCAACTACCTACTTCTAGTCAAGACACAAAACTCAGTGCAACAGGCAAACTCTCTAACAAGATAAAACATGCAACCTATAGAAAGTTCAACCTAAAAAAAAATAAAAGCTCTAGAAAGACTAAAGCACTACAACTAAACAGAGCAGCAGCTAAGAAAAAGAACAACTCACAGCTAAAAGAATAAGCATGCAAATCCTATGAGGAGTTCTAGTTCAAGAGGAGCGTTTATCTCTCCCACACAAAAGAGTAAGCTGGGTTCTAACTTGGTACTACAGCAAACAAAGCAAAAACAAACCTAGAAAAGTAAAGAGCGAGACGCTCCAAGCATAGCACACAACGCATGAAGTGATAAAAATATAGTGCAACGAGGGACAAACTGATAATTGTTGATGAAGAAGGGGATGCACGGGGGCATCCCCAATCTTAGACGCTTGAGTCTCCTTGAATATTTATTGGGGGTGCACATGGGCATCCCCAAGCTTGAGCGTTTGACACTCCAAGATCTTCTTTCATCATCTTCCATCGCACACTTGAAAACTCCCTTCATACATAACTCATTGTAGACTGATTAGAGAGGTTAGTACCCTATTAAAATATCTTTTCCCTTACTGGAAATAAAGATATTCTTGAAGAGCTACTGTTTCTCAAGATTTCCAAAAAGTTTTTGCAACGAAAAAGCAAGCTTAAGGTTTTCAAAAGTAAAGAGAGACAAAACGTGGCAGAATCTGTGAAAAACAGACCAGCAGGTAGTAAAGAATTTTTATGGATACTTCTGCAACTCAAATCAAAAAACTCAGAACATATGAAAGTTCCGTAATTGTATAGAGCACGCTGTGTAAAAATTTCAGCAAAAAAGATGAACTGGGATTTTTCTGTGATTTTTCTAGTCACGAGGACAGAATCTGTTTTCTGGACAGCATGTCACAACTTTCACTTCCCTTGTCATATGAGGCTATAACTTGGCACAAAGCTTGAAAATAAAAATACAATGATGTTTCTACACTAGTAACAATCATCAAGACCACTAAAAACAGAAGAAAAAATAAAAAGGAAAGCCTAAATTCGTTGCGGGCTGCCTCCCGAAAGCCCTTCTTTAAAGCCATTAGCTAGGCTTAAGATTTTAATGATGCTCTCGCAAGAATAAGAGTTGAAGAACAAAAGAGAGCATCAAGAAGCAAATACGAAACACATTTAATCCTAACATGCTTCCTATGCATAGGAATATTGCAATGAAGTAATTTATTGAAGCACAAATCAATAAGCATAGGAAGGCAAAACAAGTGCAACCTCAAAACCTTCAACATAAAGAGAGGGAACTTGATATTATTGAAATATCTATAAGCATGTGTTCCCTTCTCATAATAATTTCCAGTGGGAACATGAATAAACTCAACAATATAAGTATCACATAAAAAATTCTTATCATGATCCACATGCAAAAGGGTACTCTTACTCTCCACATAAGCATAATCTTTCTCATTGGTAATAGTGGGAGTAGGACTATCATAAACAACTTGAACACTATAGATTAATTGTGTATTAGGAAGATGGTGTTCAACAAGGGAGTAATTCCCTCCATGATTATGACAAGTTTCATAAGGATAATTTCTCCTTATGTCATAGGTACCTTTATAATCACTATAGATAGGAGTTATAACATTATCATACTAGAGAAGAGCATTATCATTGCTAGAAACTATATTTGTAAACATGATGTCTTTATTCTTACTAGCAAAAGAATTATCAATTACCACATCACTAATGGTTAAAGGACTTGCAATCCTATCATCCCCAAGCTTGGAGCTTTCCATATTATCACTCTCAAAGTTGGTACCAAAAAGATTTTCAAGGTCATAAGAAGCATTATCATCATTTTCCCAATCACAAAAAGTAACATGCATATCATAATCAAAATCATCTTCAATAGTACCTACAGACTTATCTTCAAGATAATAATGAATGCAATCAAGCTCACCATCCTCCATAAATTTCTGTCCGTTAGGATAAAAATCGATGCGAGGAATATGCTCAGGCCAGGTTGCTACCCATTCTTCTTCCTTCTTGCTCCTCTTCTTCCTCCTCTTCTTTTTCTTCTTCTTCACCTTAGGAAGGAGTGTTTGGAGAGAAAGCTTCTCCGCATATCCTGGTTTATCATTAGAAACAATAGGGGAAACTTGGGAGAAACTCTCCTTTTTATTAGTAGAAACATAAGAGACATTTTTATACTTTGGTAAAGTTCCCTCCTTTCTAATATTTTTTATGTAATCATTATCATGGAAATTAACAACACAATAGAGATGGCAATTCTGCAAAGTGTTATTTATTCCCAAAGCTTGAACATCTAGCCAAGAAGTCTTTTCTGATAACTCTTCACACATCAAAAATAACATAAGCTCATCATAAAGATTAGGGGTGATCATGTCATCACACAACTGGCTAACAGTTATGTTTTGAAAGTACATGCACTGAAAATTGAAGTGGCCCTTTATGCAGCAAAGTTCACAAGTAAAAGGATAAAGGTCACACAATTCTCTAGCAATTTCATTTAAATACTTATGTTGCTTACAAACAATTATTCTTTCATGCTTATGTTGCTTACAATACTTCCCTTCTTCAATCATAGGCCTTTCACAAGGTCTATCCACTCCACAAAAATTAACATGCTTATATAAAACTTCATTTTCAGGAATTGGATCATGCATGTTGCAATCATCATTAACAATTTCATTTTCTTTGCAAATCTCTTTAAAAGGTTCATGATGCTTGATCCAATTCTCCTTACGCATATTAAGATGTGAAGCAAAAGATTTGAGGAAATCAACAAGGAGTTGAGAATCAAGCCCAAACTTAGCACTGAACTTATTAAAACTTGCATTTTCAACAAAGGACTTAATGCAATCATACTCATAAATTATACCTGACTCTTTACCTTTGTCGATCTCCCAATCTTCAGTATTGTGTTGGATTCTTTCAAGGAGTTCCCATTTAGCATCAATCTTTTCATTTTTGAAAGAACCCATCGAGGAAGTATCGAGAAAGTCTTTATCCTGTCGAGATAGCCTTGCATAGAAATTAGTAATAATCATATCTTTGGGGAGCCCATGGTTAGGAAATTTTAGCATCAAAGTTTTCAGTCTCCCCCAAGCTTGAGTTATGCTCTCTCCGTCATGAGGATAGAAATCATAAACATAATTCCTATTCTCATGGACTTCATGAAGAGGATAAAACTTGGAGTAAAAGAGACACTGGATCTCTTCCCAATCCAGCAGGTGAGAATCATGTAGTAGCCTATACCATTCCAATGCTTTTCCTTTCAATGACAAGGCAAATAATTTCCTCATGACTTCATCTCTTGTCAAACCTGAAATCTTAAATAACTCACAAAGTTCTGTAAGTTTCAACAGATGAACACTAGGATGGACTGTTCCATCCCTTGCATAATGATCATTCATAACCTTTTCAATTATCCCAAGTTGTATTTTGAATGGGATACATTCATTAGGTGGAGGATACTTCTCTAACACGGGTGTGGTAAAGCGGCCTCCCCGAAGCAGCGAACTAAGATTGCAGTTTTCCATAAGCCTAACTAGTGAAAATAAAAACAAGAAACAAAAAGATTTAATTATAGAATCTAAAGAAATACCTTCACACACTTACTTCCCCGCCAACGGCGCCAGAAATAACTTGATGTCTACGCACGCTTCTATTCTTGTAGACTATGTTGGGCCTCCAAGCGCAGAGGTTTGTAGGACAACAGCAATTTCCCTCAAGTGGATGACTTAAGGTTTATCGAACTTAGGGAAGTAGAGGTTGAAGATGGTCTCTCTCAAGCAACCCTGCAATTAAGATACAAGAAGTCTCTTGTGTCCCCAACACACCTAATACAATGGCAAATTGTATAGGTGCACTAGTTCAGCGAAGAGATGGTAAAATATGGGTGATAGGGGTGGCAAAGCAAGGTAATATAAATCTGTAATAAAAAGTGCAGCAAGCAAACATGTAAAAAAAGTGAGTGCAAACGCTGTAACAATGATGGAAACAAGGCCTAGGCTTCATACTTTCACTAGTGGAAACTCCCAACAACATTAACATAGCCTAATCACATGATATTGCCACTAAAACATGCATTGGAGACGTACTCGGAGGTCATTCCTTTGTGGTCAAGAGAGGACGAGAATTATGTAGGGCTACAAAAGCACGTCTCAGAGTTCGTAGTTCTCAATCTATGGATTTCCCAATGTCACCGCGGACATCCAAAGAGAGTACCACAATCACCACAACATATCTCAAGGATAGTCAAAGACAAGCACCAAGAGACTCTCAATCTTCAATCAACAGACACACCAGGAAATCACTCATGATAATATTCTTCTAACCAATGTCCAATAGACCACTTTCACCTTGGTCTCGGGGATTATACTAGATAAGATCAATTGAGTACATTAATCCAATACATAGAGGAAGGGGAAATATCATGGGATCAGCCTAGATTAACATAGCCTATGATCACAACGAAGATCACATCATGGGAGAGAGAGAAGAACACATAGCTACTGGTAGAAACCTCAGCCCCGAGGGAGAACTACTCCCGCTTCATTGAGGGAAGAAGCAACGTCGATGGAGATGAATCCGGGGGCACTTCCCCGTCCCGGCAGGGTGCCGGCACAGGAATTCTGTCCCTCTGAAACTTGATGGCGATGGTGGTGGAGATCGGAATTTCTTCTGGAGAAAAGGGGTCTGGTATCAGGGTTTCCACGACGGGAGAATAAATAGGAGCCAAAGGGGGCACCGAGGGGGGCCACAGGGCAGCCAGGAGGGAAGGTGGCGCGGCCTAGGGTGGGGTCGCGCCAGGCACCCTCCTGGGCCCCTGGTGGTGGCCCTCCTGCCATGTCTTGGTTATTTCGGAAGCTTCCGGAGCGCTGATTTTTTATATAATTTTTCCGGGATTTATTGGGCACTTTAATTATTGGAAAAACCTGAAATACAAAAACAGCAGAAAACAGGAACTGGCAACTGGGTGCACTGAGTAAATAGGTTAGTCCAAATATGATCAAAAGTGTATGAAAGTTCAAGCAAAACATGGCAAAGTCACACAAATCATGCATGGAGCAAGCAGAAATTATAGATACGTTTGGGACGTATCATTTGCCACTCCTTCACCGATTGCAATGGCTTGGTATTCGGATAAGCTGACTTGTTTGTGTAGATGATGGATACGCCGCATTCGGTCATCACCTTCTCCTCCACAGTCGGCGGATCAGGACCCTTTGGATTCGGAATTTGTACCCCGTTTCCAGCCATGCATGATCGGAGTTGGAAGAATCGCCTCCAAAACCCTATGCTCAGCCTCACGACAAGATAGCCCGCGCATAGCATTATGAAGGCCAATATGAGCATCACGGCGTTAGCGCCAAGGTGATGAGGCTGCAATCTATATAAGTCCATGAACGATCGGAAAAAAGGTGCTGATGTTACGAGAGTTTACGTCTCGCCCCTCGTTGGTTTACCCAAAGTGGAAGGTGAGATGTAGCGTAGCGGCAAATTTCCCTTAGCGAAGTTGCTAAGGTTTAGGATCGACCAGTAGGACTCCAACAGATACAAGAAGGTGGTGAAGTGAACAATGGCGCCATTTACATCCAAGGTTGCTAACTTCACCTGGACCTGCACACACAACAAATAACTTTGCTTCCCAACGAGTACAGAGGAGTTGTCAATTCCTCCGGCCTTGTTGTTTACAAAGGATAAAACGCACGGGATAATAATGATAGTGATAGCAACGGAAAAGTAAATAAAGCAGTAAATTGATAGCGGGTGTAAACAGTATTGGAAATATGGACCGGGGTACTATGATGTTCACTAGTGATGCCTCTCTCCCAAAAGACGATAAAATAGCCATGCGAGGAAGCAAATTACAGCTGGGCAATTAACAGGATTATGTGCGCAAACCAATGCTAATTATGCTATAAAGAAAGGAAGAGGCTCAAAAGCTTGGGCGGTACGCCAAAATCACTACCTACTACTTGGCCAAAGCAATAAACAGCAAAGGAGAACATGCAAGAATTACTCTAGAACATAAATATAAAAGAGGAGAATCAAATATATTACTCAAACACAATCTGAAGATAATCTCATAATCCATCGGATCCCAGCAAACTCAGCATAGCAACAGCAGAAATATTACATATGTGCCTCGATCATGTAGGGCAGCTCACGAGGTCTAATCCATGAAGAACAAAGAGGGGAGGAGAACATCACATAGCTACTGATCATACACCCATGGTCCAAGGTGGACTACTCACGGTTCATCCGAGAAGCATCCATGGTGGTGGAGAAGCTCCCGGAGGTGGTTCCTCCCTCCGGCAGGGTGCCGGGAAGAGGTTTCTGGTGCTCCCGATATTGGAAGCGCGGCGGCGGAGGAACAAAGGAGAGATCCCGAAAATGGTTCCCTTCACGGGGGTTTCACGTCACGAGGAATATATGGGCGAAGGGGGAAGCCAGGGGGCCCACCAGGTGCCCAGGCGCCCCCCTGGCGCGGCCCCACCCTAGGGCGCGCCGGGAGGGCGCCTGGGCCCCTGGTGGGTCCCCTCTAGCCCCCCTTCGATGTTTCTCGAAGCTTCCGTATCGCTGATTTTTTATTGGATTTTTCCCGATTTTTTGGAGCACTTTTAATATGGGGGAAATCTGAAATAGAAAAACAACAGAAAACAAGAACTGACACTGGGGTGCACTGAGTTAATAAGTTAGTCCAAATATGATCAAAAGTGTATGAAAGTTCATCAATATCATAGCAATATCACACAAAAGAGGCATGGAGCAAACATAAATTATAGATACGTTTTGGACGTATAAACATCCCCAAGCTTAATTCCTGCTCGTCCTCGAGTAGGTAAATGATAAAAGCATAATTTTTATGGTGACATGCTAACAACCATATAAGAACTTTTAAGTAAAGAAATCTAGGCATGTAATTAAATTCAAGTCATAACAGGCAAGAGTCTATATTTAGCATTGAAACAAGCAACATAAGAACATAAAGGTGCAAGAGCTCTCGCTGTCCGTGACTCGAATGTCTCAAAATGGTGTTTGCGTGCAAGAAAGAGGATAGGGATATACTAGAAAAAAATATTTTTTGTTGAGAACTCAATCTACTAAAGAGAGAAAAAGAGAGAAAAAAGGTTGTTGAGAACAACTATCTACTAAAGTTTCACACTTGGTCTTCTTTGGAATCTTATCTTGACTCATCCCCAGACCACCAGGCAGGTACAAGTCAAAATGATCCACTCCTTTTCGACATTTTGAGCACTCATGCAATGGATGAGCGGAAGCAAGAAAGTTGACACTTAGGATGGCAAAGAGAGAATATGGTGGAGGAGGAAGACAAAAAGGGTCTGAAAGGCTCACATCAATGAGAACAATCATAGGCGAGAGAAAGCCAAATGATAGATATGATGTGAGGAGTAGGGATTGCCATGCAACAGATGCACATTCAGATAAGGTAAGCTCTCCAATGGAACTAGTGGGGGTGCATCCAACTTGTTTGCTCAAAAAGACCTAGAGCTCATTTGAGGAGGTTCATCATTGAAATATATAAGCCAAGTTATATAGTGTGAAGGTTCCCACATAGCTATTTAAACCTTAAAGGTCAATGGCCTATGAGACCTCACAACCCTCCTCAAGGGGCACTCTACACGAGCCGTCCGATCCGGTTGCCCTGCCGTTGGATGCTGCTGCTATTTGGCGTTGCTGCGTAGTAGCAAAACGTGCCACGTCGATCCATCCGCGCAACCCGAGCCCAAATCCCACTCGCCCCACGCGCCTCTCTCCTCACGCCGGCCCCTCCTCTCCCACGCTGCCGCCACCTCCTCTTCCACGCCCTCTTTGGATCGCCGTCAGCCGCCGCCCGGGGTGAAACCCTACCCCGCTCGCGTCTCCCTCCCCCAATCCCCTCCTCCCCAATCCGCTGCCTCCTCTCGTTTTCCCTGCACGACGGCGGCGGTCGCGGGCGCACAGCAGGCAGCCGCGCCGGTATTGGGAGAGAGATAGAGAGGGTGAGGAAGAGAGCACTCACACCCACGCTCGTCACCCAGCCGCAGCCACCACCGCCGCCATGCCATGGGCCTCGTCAAATCTGTGCTCGCAGCTTCGTTTGAAGAAGTATCTGGACGCTGATTGTTGGTGCTTCCCCTCCCCTGGCAGTGAGTTTTCTTTTCCGTCTCCTCTCCCTCCCCTCCCCTCCCAGTAGGTGCTATTAGTTGATTTGTTTTCTTTTCCCTTTTCCGTTCAGATCTTCCATCACTGGTGGTACTATTTCTATCCAACAAGAAGAAAGTTGGTACTGCTCGTGTGATTTCTGAATATGAGAAGATGAGAAGTTGAGAAGAACAAGCTTGATTCTATGATTGCAAAAAAACTATACTACAAGTATTCCTTTCAGTGTTGCAGGAAACCTTAATTATCTACTTTTTTTATGAACTGGTTGTGATTGATTTGTGAACTTTAGAGCTTGTGAGTTGTATGATGTTTGAACCCTTACCAGACTATCAAATTATGCTATGTGTTCTTGAAGGTCAATACAAAGGGTATTCCATCCTATGAAAATTCATTACTTTCAATATATATAATCGTATCTTGGCTTGCTTTTCTCATTTGGTGTATACGTCGCTACCTGCTATACACGTAGTTTGGCTTTTGAGCTTTCTTTCATGGGATTAACTGACATCCTCAATTTGCAGTGTCATAGAAGCCTGGAATTTTTGAAGGTTTGAGGTTTGACTTCACAAAAATGTTAACCCAGAAGTTTGCGCTTAGCCATATGTGAGACATGCAAAATGTTGGTGATAGTTATTTTTTACCCTATTTATGATGTATTTTGACAATTCAACAATGTTCTTATGGGTTCCCTGGAAGTTCCGTCTCAATCAGTTGATGTGACAAAAGTCTCAACATCATAGTACAAATTTGGTGCCACTTTTTAGATCCCAAGGTTTGTTCTCGTCACATTCGATATTATCGCAGAGCATGTTGTGTCATCCTGTATTTATGAACTATTTTGTAACTATGTACGAAATTTCTTTAGTTAATGCTTATCGGAAGGTTGATGAATGATGGAAGGCTGAATGCTCGTGTGAAATGTGACCTGACAGAGAACTCGCGCTGAAAATAAATGCACAGGTAGTTAAATTTGATGGCCTTTTGTTTGATGACTTATATTTTACTCTTTATTTGGCTGATGGTTTCCTGTTTTCCAGCTTACCAGTGAGCCACATTACTCCCAAGGGATGTTCAACTTCGATCACAAGGTAAGCTATAAGTGCGTGCCAAGCATATTTTTTCAGCTACGTGATTATTAAGTTCCTTATGAGCATGCTTAAGTAGCAAACTACCTTTTTTATTTTCTGCTTCTATTTAACAACTACTTCCTTCTGTTAACATTTTACATATTTTTACAGGGCAAAGACTATCGAGCACAGTTTCAAATTAGAAACAATGCATTCTATGGGGCAAACCACATTCAGGTAAAGATCAGTATAGTCCGGTTTAACATCGTCATTACTCTATGTGCATCGCCCAATGGAAAAAAAAGGGAATTTAAGTATATTTGGGCTTCTCTGTTGTCCATTTGTTCGTTGACTATTTAAATTCTTCAGAGAGGTTCAGGAATTTCTGTTGATGCGTTCACATTTAGTTTTTTGCCCTTTTCCATCTGTTGTGTTTCTTTTATTATATCTTGTCGCTGACCATGTGTTATCTGGTTAATGTTGTGGCTATGCTTAGGGATAAGCATATTTTGCAGTTTTGGTTCTTTTGAACCTTGAGCTTGGGTTATGTTTCGAGTTTGACTTGAAACAAACCATACTTTTATATCAGATGTTATATAGTATTGCAGTGTTAAGTTTATTGACAATGAAAATATGTCTTGACCACTGTAAGATTTATGCATTTTGTAGCAGTGAAGTCTACAATTTTTCAGTGTTCCACAGATTTGTGGATTTTGTCACTTTCTGTTGTAAAAACATCAATAATTTGGAGAAGTGAGGTTTACACTTTTCAATGGACTCAACATATCATGCTAACAATTGGGACTTTGTAAGTGGAAAAAATATTTTAGATTAGTTACTAAATAACCTTGCTGCACATATAGGATATGTTTTGTGTTGAAGTGGTTCTTGCTGACTGATTATTACTTCTGAATATGGGTATAAAGATAAAAAAAATTCTTCATCTACTCTTTGTCGTTACAACCGGATAACTATCTTTTGGTGTTACAACTGCCAGCAGATTGCACCTTTTCGTGGAAATCCACAAGGGTGATGTATATATACAAAATCAGTATTTTCTTGGTTCATATCCTACCTGAAAATTGGAATGATGATTGTTAGGCATTGCTTAACTTCCACAGTTGCCTGTATATTTTTCTGCTGACAAACAAGGCAAACACGGACCATAGGATGCTGGGAGAACATAGATTTATTTTTCTCTTGGTACTTTCATTAGATAAGCCGCATTCTAGGGAGAGTATGGGTTTATGTTGCTCTTCCTACTATTTTAGATAGGCCACATTCTTTTTGTTTCATTCATGGCTTTGTTGCTGACAGTATCGTGTAAACTGTAAATTCAACATTGATGTTTAATGTTATTACATGATTTACACAAAACTGGTATTCTTATCACTTGGGATGTTGCAGGCGCTTACAATCTAATGCCTTTATAATTGGCTCTCAAAGTTTTCAACCAAGATTAGAGCTAGCGCATGATTTGCAGTTTATATAGGCATACTCATACTCAATGAGTCCCTACCCCCTGCTCTGTGCAAGATATTCGTTACTTTCAGGTAAGCGCTAATTTATAAAGCATTATTGCAGCTATTAGAAACTCTGAATCTTAGATTTGTAGATATATCAAAATCCCAGTTTGAGATTCATCGAGATATTCAACAATGTAATTTAAATCTTATCCCAAATCTTATCCCAATGATCTTATTCAACAAGGTCCCATAGTGAATTAGCTATCCCTGATAATATTATTGAAATGCAATGCAGTTTGCAGCATCATTAACTGGAGGTTCATTTGAGTCACAGATGCTAAAAAATATTGAGGCTTGTGAATGGTTGACTGGGGCCATTCGCTCGCTCGAAGTGCCAAATTTGGATCCATCCTATGTTAATATGCGGGTTGTAAGCTATCTTATAAACTCTTTTTTGGTTATTAGAACATTAATTCAGAGTGACCAGATCCATACATGTAGCATCATTAACTGGAGGTTCATTTGAGTCACGGATGCTAAAAAATGTTGAGGCTTGTGAATGGTTGACTGGGGCCATTCGCTCGCTCGTAGTGCCAAATTTGGATCCATCCAATGTTAATATGCGGGTTGTAAGCTATCTTATAAATTCTTTTTTTGGTTATTAGAACATTAATTCAGAGTGACCAGATCCATACATGTATTTTTTTCTGTCATGTTAACAATGGAGTAATGGCAACGTGACCATTGAATAAACTGTGGCCACAATTTGAATTGGTTATATCGGTAAAGGAACAAACTGGTAGAAGCTTCTGCTACCAAATGTATTGTTTCAGCATGCAGTTGATAGATTGAGTCACTTTGACCTAATAATTCGGAAACATACCTTAAGTTCTTCTTGCAATTGCTTTAAGTTCAGTCATTATTCTGCAGCTCCGAGCCAGAAAAGAAGTATCCATTCTACCAAGTTAGGGAAAAAAGAGCAGAACTGGAGAAGCTGAAAATAACTTTTGTTCGACGAGCATCAGAGTTCTTGAGGAACTACTTCTCTAGCTCGGCGGACTTCATGATAAGTGAAAAAGCTACTTTTCTCAGGTTTAGGGATAGTCTCATTCTTTGCAGTAATTTATTAAAATTTTCACTTTTTTGGTTGAGATGACTTAGATAATTCACTTTGAACTGAAAGTAGCGAGGGCAATTAAAGCAACCTGATCATGCAGACCTAAGGTACAAATGCATGACCTATGCTTGACTTCTTCAACACTTAAAGGTCATAATGGTCTTAATTGTTATTACTAATATGTCAGGTTATTACATTATTGGCATCATTCTCACTTTTACATTTATGATTGCTCATTTGGGTGGAGAGTCTGGAAAAATGTTGTTTAGGCCCCTTATGCAGGCTGAGTGTGTGGTGGTGGCCGAGTGATGATGGTGAAGCCATGGAGGCTGCTGCTGGAGGCACTCGCTTACCTCCCCAAGCTCATGTTCCTGGGCGCCACTGACGCTGCACACGTCGTTTTTCTGGAGAAAAAAATCAAAGTGCGATGCAGAATTTCTTGATAGAGCCAGTCTTTGTCTGAATTTGGTAACTAAAAGTCTGAATCTATAGCATGTAACATTCTGAATATTGGGAACTGGCAGTCTGAACCTTCCATTTGGCAGTCTTAAGAACACTCGTGCTTGCAGGGGCAAATTGGCTGATCTTGTGCAAGCCTTGGGAGAGTGCCTGCCAGTCATCTAGGGATGGCAAAAGATGATAACTCATCATTTTAGCCTCTACACGTTGTGCTTAATCCATCTCTCTCAGAAGATTCAGAATTATTTTGTAATCCCATCATTGTTGCTCGATTCTTGGCAGGGAACGAGATGGAAAACAAGATACAGTTTGCATGGATGAACCAAGAAGATGATGCAGAGGTCAGGAATATACAGATATAGCCAATTTTTATCTTTGTAATTGTTGGTTTATACATCTATACTCCTGAATTAGTATGGTGTCCTACTATTGTACTGTTAGTTTCTTATAGATGATGAGGGTAAATGTCAGTTATTTTCAATAATGTTGTTTCGAACTAACAAAGGCAAATGCTTGGTTATATATTTGCACAATTTAATACTGTCGAACATGTTTCTGTTGTTTGTACTGCCCTAACTGTGGAAAAAACTTCCGGATACTGAAGTAAGCATAAGAATAAATACATTAAACTTGCATAGTTTTGTAACTAAGATTAACTTTGGTCGGTTTGATTGTCTAATAGGACATCTTTGAAGAATGGTCCACAATTTTTTCCTTATTGCACTCACCCTTTCTCTGGTAAGCAAAATTTATGTTTTATGCATCCGTTTGCTAACAGAATAGTGATCTCCAAAAAACTACTGCCTGGTTGCACATGTTTGGCCTTACCATATTAGAAAATCTGCTACTGGAAAGTTTAGCTGGTAAGCCGTAGCTATGTAATGTTTCATGAGACTGGTATTTTCAGAACTTCAGTTATATGTGCCTTGCTGTTCAGCTAGAAGTTGTGCAACCAAATTAATTTATGCATAATCTTAATAACATATGTGCATTGAATTCCTTGCCTGATTAGTGATATCATGGTTTGATTTCTCCTTCAATTTTTTTTTCATGCCTTTATTAGTTTGCATCTCTTGCTGGTTTGTTATTAGACAACACCTTTAGGCGTGTAAATTTTAAAAAATCATATGACCTTTAGACTGCTAAAGTCTTTAGACCTTTGCTTCCGTAGTTTTGCCGGACTGAACTTCTCTAAAATACGCCAACCAGAGCTTTTTTACCGCAACCATGGACATGGATATTCTCCAGCCCCACCCTGCTGCAATTTTCACCGCAAAGTAGTTCAGGATGTTTGCCTTTGATGAATCTGCTAACGCTTTTTTACTTGATTTTCTATGCAGCTATGATTATTCAGGATATCGAGCCTCTACAGGAAAAGTAATAATCTGATTTAAGTAATTAGAACAACTCAGGTGTGATCTTGCTTAAATTTACCAGTTTGCTGTTGTGTTAGGCGTGAACATAATAGACTAGGTAACATTTGTTGTTGTAAAGCATGTAAAATATCGGAGTGTCTCCCTTTTCTAAAGATTCCAGAAAGCCCAGTTTTTGCAAAAACTAAAAATTTTGTTTTCGGTGTGAATTGTTCGATTGTCTGATTTGTTTGCGGTGTTTGCATCCCTGATTTATCGATCGGCAATTATTTCCTCCCCTCTTATCTCGTATCGGACGGAGAACGACCCTTGCCACCCTGACACTCGACCTTTGTGACACCGGGTTTCGCCCGATCATCGTCGCGAAAACCGCACGAGACCAGCCGCAACCAACGGAACGAAAACCCCGTTTAATAATTAAACGGGTTATTTTTATAGCGCGCCGGAAAGTGTTTTCGGAACGGTTTCAGCGCGAGGTGAACGCCTCCGGCTCGATGTGCTGATCGCGCAGTTCGAAGTTTTACCCGAATCGGAGGTCCTGCGGACCCTCGGCGGTAAGAAACGTGAGCATCGCGCGCGCGATAGAAAAACCGGTGATGTTTTTGCAAACTTCCAGCCACCTGGGTTATATAAAGACCACCACACTCCCACCCATTTCTAGGGTTTCCCTAGCCACAAATTTGCAGCCACCCCCTCCACTTTGCCTAGTTTTGCCTCCCAGATCCCAGAATTTTCGGACCGTTCGATCCGCGATCGGACGCACCGGATCGCGCCACGTAGCCAACAGCCTCCATCTCTCTCCTCACCTCCTCTCCCCTCCCGTGGAGGCTCCTCGCAGCCGCCGCCGCCTCCGGCCAGCACTCCGGCCGCCGGAGCAGCCCATCGCCGGCCACCCTCTTCTCCTTCCCTCTCTCCCTTCTCCTTCCCTCTCTCCCTTCTCCTCCCTCATCTTCTCTCCCTCCCCCGCAGGCCACCAGGAGAAGCGCTCCGCCGCCATGGACGGGCTCGGCCCCGAAGCCTTCGCGCTGCCGCCTCACACCAGCTCGCCGTGCCTCCAGCCCTCGTCGCCGGCCAGATCCGGTGAGGTCTGGCCCGGATCCGCCGCCCCAGCCTTGCCCCACGTCGTCCTCGCGGCCGCCGGCGACAAGACGGCCGCCGCCGCCGTCAACGTCCCGCTCAGGACCGGCCGGCTGGCAACCGCCGCTGTGGCATGGGCCGGCCCAAGCGCGCCCCCTCCAGTGCGGCCCAGCCGCCCCCGCGGCCCAGTCCAGCCAAGGCGGCCCACTGGCGCCAGCCCAGCCACCAGCCCGAGCCTCCTCTGGCCTGTTGGTCCAGCCCATGGTAGTCCCTTTTTTATTTATTTTTATTTATTTCCCTGCTGTTTTTTTTTTCTAAGTCCTGTAAAACTGTGTGCTGTTTTAATTTTGCAACGTTAATTCCCGTTAAACCGTAGCCCGGATGAACGTGCCCCCAAAACGAAAGTTGCTCAGTTTTGCGTGCTCTAGCATTCGTATGTAGAAAGTTTTTGCGTTTGAGGCTGTCTTGATTGTGTAATTGTGTGCTGAACAGGGCATCAGGCCGTTAAACTGCTACAAATTCCTGTTAACTGCTGCTGTTTATATTTTGTTGCAACTTTGCATGATGATTGTGACTAATCCATGAGGCCTATTGCATTGATTATTTTTCCTATGTGTTAAGGATTATGTGTACTTCATTTCCATGCCTTAACTTGTCATATTTGGGTGCTCTAGCTATATTAAATCTTGCTCCAAAGTGGTGACCCTGATGTTTATGTGCTGCTGTTGCTGAAACTGTTATTTTGTTGCAACTTCGGTCGACGAGTGTGTCGCGACCGTTTATCGGAATTGAGTGATTCCAATTGTATATTGTTAAGCATCATGTCTACTTTCATCCTATGTATTGCATTGCCATGATATGCTAACTGGTCATATAGTTTTTTAGCTCCAAAGTTGCTATGCTGCTGTTTTTGATAGCCACCTCTGTTTTGCTCTAAATCTGTTACTTTGCGATGCCATGTTGTTTGCTTAATATCTTTTGATCTATGATGCCTATTTGCATGATTCTTTTTGCCATGCCTTCCCTGTCATGTCTACTTTAGTTCCATATCATTTGTGAGCATGTTAGCATTGATTATCCTGTTTATGCATTGCTCTAAACTGTGCTTCGTGATGTTGGCAGTTTGTGCCCGTAACTTGTTTTGTTTATATCTTTTTAACCGTAACTCCGTTTGGGGTGTTCTTTATATGTAACTTGATTAGTTTTTCGGGTACTTTGTGTTTATGCTATTGTTTTCTGTTGTTAACCAACCTAAAATATGGTTTAGGACAGAACAGTACCAAATCTTTTAATCATCGTGCGATACTTCGTGTTATGCCATGTTTAGGTTGTGCCTCACTTAAATTGACTAGCATAAATAGTTTACTTTGTGCTTCACCTCTTGACGTGTTTGTGTGCTATGCCATGCTTGCTTGAGTTGCCATGTTAATAACCGTTGATTGATCACCTGTAGCTAAACAACTTGAACCACCGTAAACGTGCGGTATTCGTCGTGTGTGACCGATACCCCACTTAAACTGTTAGTAACCGTTCTCGACGATAGATCCGTATCGCGTTGCCGTGTCGTGTGATGTCTTCTTGATCTTGTGTTGCCTCGTAGTAATAGAGTGCACCGTTGATTGCTTTCCAGTGTTTATCGTCTTGTGTGCTTCCGCGGGTACCTCTCGGAGACGATGCGAGCTTGCGATCGATTACACCTTCGGAACCCGACTTATCAACAGGCAAGGACTATACATTATTTATGATCCATTCTATTTCAACCAGCGTTTTGCATGCTAGCCTTGGATAGGTTCGATGTTTGATCCTACCACATGTTTACAGCCTCTTTCAAACCGATACAGTCATGTCCCCTCCCAGCAAACCATGTACTGCTATGTTACTATTGCTCGTTGCTCAGCCCTGCTTAGTATGCATGCTTAGGACACCTATGATGGGTAGCAACTGAGAGAGATGGGCGAGCATGCGACGCCTCGTAATGGGAAGTTGGTACACCCCTGCAGGGTTAAATCTTTTCGAGAAGCCGTGTCCACAGTTATGGACGACTTGAGACCTACTCCTTGTTCATAGACAACAACAACTGAGATAATCTTAATACAACTTGATCAACCTGTGTGAGTGCCTTGACTGCTTCTTCTTCGTCGGGATGCGAAGAGGAGGACAAGGATAGGATAGGTGTTATGTTTGCGTAAGTAGTTGATAGCAAGACTTGTTGGAGGCGATTCCTCATCGAATGCTTGGCTTCTTATCTTAATCTCTAGATCGTTAGCCACTTCATAAATGCTAGTGCGGCAGCAACCTCACCACTTACCCCATCCTTACCGTAAACTACTAGTTGTCCTAAAATGACGAGTGATGAAGTCCTTGCTGGGTCAGATGACCACTACAGTTGGATGCTGAGTACCTCTGTACTCATGATACTACCCCCAAACTCTTTTCAGGGTTCTTGATCGACAACAGGTATGGTGATCGACGTTTCACGTGGAGACTCGACGACGACTAGTTAGGCGGATCCCGGCGGAGGGCCTGGACCCGTGTGGTTATGGGGATCGATGTTTTTCTCTTTGCCAGTAGGCTTTTGATTGTAGTCTGTACTCAGACATATATCTTTCGCTGTTGTATTGTATTTGAGGCAGTTGTATGCCGATTGTATGAGATGTTGTATCCTTGTATCTGTAATGTTGTGATATCATGTTGGAAATCCGGGGCATATGGCTATGTCATATGTCGCGGTGGGACCGATATGTGCTTCGTCCCCGGATCTGGATGAAAACATCTAGATCTAGAACAGTATCGCATATCGGTCCTTACAACAATCACATGGTTGAAGGTTGAAACTTGATGTATATGTTTTGATGTGTGAAGCAATTCCATTTAAATGGAGTATATTGCAAATTGAATTGCAAATTCAAACTCCAATTTGAATTCATTTTAGCCAAGTTACAATTGGCATTGTTTGATCAAGTTGAACCATTTTGAAATGTGTATGATATGCCTCTGAAATTCAAGTATAATGTGATATGTTGATATGTTTCAAAATGCAAAAGCATTTGAAATGAATTTCAATTAATTCCATTTAAATAAAATAGCAAATGCTACCGATCAAATTTTAAAATCAACTCAAACATGGTTGAAAGTTGGATATTTGGATATCTTATTTTATCCTGATCATTTTTCATATATTATTTGTTAAATTTGGAGTTCATATGAATTTTCTATGATTTTTCAAAGTTTCAGCCTTTTTCTGGAATTTTCTGAATTTATATAAATCATTTATTCGAATTACTGCGTCAGGCTTGCGCAAGGGTGACGTCTGGGGGGGTCTGACCTGTGGGGTCGGCCTGTCAGTCACTGGGTTAGTTAACCCGGTTAGTTTAAACTAACCGGGGGGGATTAGGGGGCTCTGGGCCCACTTGTCAGTGCCACCAGGGGGGTGTTTAGCGTGGGGTTAAGGCCTAACCCACCGGCGGCTTGACGCCAGCGGCCTGGCCACGGCGGCGCACAAGGGGTGGGCGGTTCCGGCCACTATTTGGCACGCTGGTGGCACTGGAGTGCATCCCATGCTCGTCCGCGTCGAACGGTGCACATGGGGAGCCAAGGGGCTGCCGGAACGTCGTCGGCGACGAGCCCTAGCGGCGGCGGAGCCACGGGCTAGACGCAGTCGACGCTGCGCTTCCCGTTCTTGGCCATGCGCTAGCTGGACGGCCTCCTGGGAACGCCATCTATGCGATGGACATCACGGCGAGGACAGGCGAGCAAAGGAGCAGCCCCACCGGCGACCATGGCGACGGTGAGCTCCTTCTCTCATGGCGAAACGAGCTAGAGGGCGAGAGGGGGCTAGTTGGTTGAGGGGAAAAGGGCTGATGCTCACCCTGAGTGCGACGACGAGGTCGGGGAGGGCAGAGGAGCTGTGTGGCCGGCGAATTCGTCGATGGCGATCTGCGGCTCCGACGAGGTCTCGATGAAGCTGGCGTCGTCTGCTGAGGCGCTCGGGCTCGATTGAAAGGGGGAACGGCGAAGACGTCTGCTGCGGTTCTTCTGGACACGGTGGCACGGCTCGGGGACGACGGTGGCTGCGTGGACTCGGCGGCGTGCTCCACGGCGGTCCTCGGGCGGCGACGAAAACAGCGAGGGAGGAGGAGAAGAAGCTCTGGAGGGGGGGGGGAATGGAGGAGGCGTGCTCCAGGGCGTCTCCAGGCGCGAGAAGGAGGCACGGGGAGGCCTGGAAGGTTCTCGGCGGCGACGTGGCATCCATGGCTGGCTCGGTGGCATTCCACCGAGCAGCTTGGAGGCGCGGGGCGGGGAAGAAGACCCTGCTGCCCCTGGTGGGCCGGCTGGGCTGGGTGGGCTTCTCTCGCCTGGGCGCCAGGTAAGCTTCTTCTTTTTCTTTTCTGTTTTCTTTTCTGACATTTGTTTTGGCTAGCAAAAATAAATACCTAGCCATTTTCTAAAATGCTGAAACTTTTTATATGGCCTCATAATAATGTAGACTAGCCACTTGTAAAGTTTGGCACTTTTTAAAATTCAAATAATTTGAATCTTAAATCAAATAGGGTTTTTTGATTAATTCCAAGGCACTGTTTGAATATTTGAAAAATCCATGAGCATGGGGTGGGTCCCACATCACTTGATATGTGATCACACTCATTTATAAGACTTTTCAAAAATCTAACATGAATTTTTGGAGAAGATTTTTATCTGGCCTTTTGAATTAATTCATCTGGGGGGGTTCATTCTCCCATTTTGCTTTTGAAAATGGTTTCAATGATTTATTTTGAAATTTTTAACATGATGGAAGATGACTTGATCCTAGCACATTAACTAATAGAGGGTTCTGACACTACTACTCGGCGGCATTCTCGGGGAGTTGAAAGCCATGGATAGTGGCATAACGCAAGCTGTTGGAGCCGCGTACCGTGCAGGACGCCAAGGTTCCTCTCAAGCCTTCGGTCCCTTGCTGCCAAACCCAGTGCTATCCACTCAGGTCCTGCCACCCTCTCGAGTGGTGCTACCCTCCCAGCTCGTGGACAAGTGCAACCTAGGCACTGTCTACACCGACCCCACCAACCGAACCATCCTTCAGCTGTATCGGCAAGGTTTGCTTCAGCAAGATCCAGCTGCTGCCCCAGGAGTTGAGTCCCGACTAGCCGAGTTACTTGACTTCGGGAAAGCATCTCAGCCTGCGTCCTCCAGGAGAGCCTGAGCTAGACTAGTTCTTTAGGTGTTGCTTAGTTTGTCGTCCGTCCTCGTCAGAGGATAGGAACCGTAGTTTTGAGTGAGTGGTTGTCGTGAGGTGCGTAGTCAGGTTGCGCTTGTTTCTGTTGCTTGTGTTGCATGTGATGCTTGTATCGCCTATATGTTGTAATGCTCTATGTATGTCGTGGTTGCTTGTACATCTGTTGCATCTGTCCCCTGTTAAGCAGAAATGTTTAACAGAGGTGACGATGGTTCCCAAGATGTTTTTAATCAGTAGAGCACTTACACCCTTAATATTGGACTCGTTCTGAGTCTCTAATAAACGCGAGCTGGTTTAGGTATATGTAACCCCAGATTACATATACCCACTAGCACTAAAACATCTTATTGTGGTTTGATTTGATGTGTTTTTCTTGCAATTGCATGTATGCTGATTTGAGTTTGCTGTTGGCACGTCGCACGCTCGCGCCCACGCGAGGTTCATTCCTCATGGGTACGATCACCCCAGTACCCGGATGGAACTGCATACCCAGATCCTACCCGATGCCCGTACAGCCTGGTTGTCACTTGATGAGGAGCAACCAGAAGCGAGACCCTCGCGTTGCCAGAACCCCTCTAACCACGCACAAGCCTCCGAGACAGTGGCACCGCCGTCACCACTCTGCGTGACATCTGGTCGTCTGCTGCCTCACCTCGCCGCAGCCCTGCTCACTCCGTCGGCCCGAAGCGACGGTAGAGCAAGCCTAGAGGACCACCAGCCGCCGCGCTATCGTCGTCCCGCTCCTGAGCTGCCGCATCCCTGCCCTCCCTTTCGCGAGCTCGCTCCTGCCGGGTGACCACCCACAGCAAGAGCGACGAGTCAACCAACGCAGCTAGCAGCCCAGTGAGCAGGCACCGTAGCAGCTCTAGGAACACGGCCTCGCCAGGAGACCGTGGCTCCAGCTCCTCCAAGCCGAAGAGGTAGTAGAGCGGCATGGCGTGAGCTACTAGTAGCTGCGCCGTCGTCTTTTATAGCCCGAGCCCGGTGTACGGTGAACGAGGTCCAGGAGCCTCGCCGCCCGACCATCGGCATGACCGAAGCGAATCCATGAGCAGTGACGCCATCGGTGCTGGCCCGCGATGCGAGAGCACTCGCCGCGTCTACCCGTGGCCGCCGTGCACTACCGACGTAGGGTCCCGAGTGCCCTATGGGCTAGGTGCGTGTAGCCCTAGCTCCGCTCGGAGCAGCACCACCGGAGGAGAAGTGGAGATAGCCGGAGGAAGAAGAAGAAGAGGCTGACAATGGGCCCTGGACCCACCTGTCAGCAGGAGAACCACTGTTCCTCGGGGCAACGTTAGCATTTTTGGAAAAGTGAATTTGTAGCTTTTCTAAAAATGGTGGCCCAAATAGTGGAGGCGGTTCCGCGATATCCATGTCTCGATCGTGATGCACCCGTGCATCATTTTTCCCCAGCCCGGAAGTTTTCGAGGAGTAGGTGTGATTTTCAGCTAACCCTACGAATCTCGAGGACGAGATTCTTTTAAGGGGGGAAGGTTTGTAACACCCCAAAAATCGGGTTTTCGATTTTTGTGCTGTTAATCCTTCCTAGCTTTTTCTCCCTTTCTTTTTCCCCTGGATTCTGGTTAATGACTAGAAGAATCAAGACAATCCTTGACCCTTCAACCCTTTTCTCTGCCCCTTTGCAAGGCAAGATCCTTCCCCAGACCCTCGAGTCGGGATATGCAAGGATATTGCCGAGTCCGGTGCAATGTTCTTCATATCAGCTTAATTCCATTTGTGACAATCGATGGAATTAAATCCCGGAAAAATACCTGGACATCTCTAAAGGTTGTGTAAACTTGTGGAGACAATCTTGGTTATCCCCTTGACCTATCCCAAAGATATTGGCTATGATTGAATAAAGGAAATTGTGATTTTCCTTATAAAGCCAATAATTCCCTGTTAGCCCATTTGCAAAGGAGCTACCATTTTGGTTGCCCCATTTGTGCTCAAATGGATTGTGGAGCTCCTAGTATCCAACCCATGGCCATTTCTATCAAAAATGGGGTTCCATAGTTCAAAATATGAGCATAGCTTCCATTTGCAAATTCAGGGCAGAATATCAATTTCCAAAGGAAGTGTTATTTATATTTGCCCATTGCCTCCTAAATTTTTTTTTCCTTTTCCCCTGACCATGTCATGGTGTTGTAAAAATTTTGAGCCCTAATGGCCAAGCCAGTAATGCACAATAAATTCCCAAAGTTTCTTTCCAGCAGGCAACTTGGTTAAGGAAGTGCAAGCTATCCTTGTCCATTTGAGCTGAAATTTTGTGTACATACTTATCCTAGTGTATGATGAAGCTCTGCCAAATTTCAAGCCAAGGGGACCAGTGTGCTAGCCACACCACAGCACAAACACCTTCTGCCTAGTTGGTGCATTTGTAAAGGAAGTGGTATGTACAGTTACCCATTTGAGCTAAAACTTGGCAGAGGTAATCACCTATGGATAAGATTGCTATGACACAAGTTTCATCCCATTTCACCAGATGAGCCTCCCCCAGTTCAGCACAAACACCTTGCTTGTCAAGCACATGTCATGTCACTTTCAGCCACTCCATGCCATGCATGCCTTTCCAAGTGAGTGATTCCACCTCCTGAGGAGTCACCTCCCCCAGTGGACATGGTCCCAGGTCATTTGCACGCTCTGTCCACGTGGGTGCCTTGGTGACCATGCACATGGAGTGCTCCGCAAGGTGTCTGCACTGTTCCCTGCTTGGCCGTGTTGATTTCTTCATGTTTGAGCATGTCTGGCAAGCATCTCCAGTTGTTCCTGACCACGGCGTGCTCTCCTCCTCGTCTTGTAGCCTCTGGTAGTGCAGGCCGACGCCGATGCTCCATGGCATGGACGCCGCGTGGCCATGGCCTAGAGCCTTTGAGCTCTCGCTCGTGCTCTCTCCCAGGGCTATTTAATCCGCAGCCCGAGCCCTGCAGAAGAGCACCAGCAGCGCATCCGCTCCTCCTCGACCCCTAGCCACCTCGCCCCTATGGCCGAAGCCGCCCTTCCCTCGCAATGGCAGAGATGGACTGCGCCCCTCTCCGCACGCTCGGCCTCGACCCCCCCCCCCATGGCAGAGCCCCGCCGTCGCTATCGCCCAGCCCGGCCGGAGCACCCCGTCGCCGTCGCCCGGCTTGGCCCGAGCCGGCCACGACCACTGTGCCCGCCTGCTGGAGGCGACGCCGCCTGGCCGCCTGCGAGGCCCTGCGGCCACCAGTGGAGGAGGCTCAGCGCCCCGCGCCTCCCCGGCGAGGTGCCCCGGCCAGCTCCACCCGTCTTGCGGCGACGAGCCCGCCGGCCTCGCCCATGCTCTGTTTGGGAGGAACAGAGAGATGCAGAACATGGGAGGAGAGAGGAGAACCCGATAGGCGGGCCCCGCCTGTCAGCGGGATAGCCCCGGGCCCGCACGTAAGTGTCGAACGCGCACTCCTGGAAATACGTGTTCCCTCAGCGGAAGCGTATTACGCACACCTTCAGGGTGGAATACGCTTTCCCATTAGGGAAACGTATTCCGGTCGCTGCAAGCAGAGAATGCGCTTTCCGGACAAGAAAGCGTATTTCTTACAACTCCGGCTGGAAATGCGCTTTCTGTTAAAGGAAACGTATTCTCGCAGGTTCATAGTTTTTCGAGCCCGTTCCATTGGTGCAACTTTAATGATGTTTTGGCATTGTTAAATTTACCCTTTTGCCCCCAGTTTTCATTAGGCTCCGCCGGAGTATCGTCGGTCTCGTCGGATCTTTTTTGGAAGGTGATCGCACGTCCGTCTGGTGGATTCATCACCCCCCAAGGAAAGCAAGCCATCTGATATATGCTCTAAGCATTGTGCCGTGTTGTTCTTGTGTGTTTAAAATGTGATCTCTTCATGTTGCGTTAACGATGAACTAAATCCTGAGCTGTTAACTTGACTTGACATGCTTATTCCATGCTTGTGTTCTATGTTTATGTCAATCATGCTATGTTCACTCATAAGTATCATGCTTGTGTTGCTTATACATGTCCACTTGATATGATAATGCTAAAAATGATCATGCCATGTTTACTGGTTAGTATCATGCCCATGTTGTTCATCTTAATTATATCATGCTTATGCCGGTAGTTTTACATGTGTTGAACTTATTCATGCTTTAATGTCCATGCTTACTAGATTCATACCATTCCATGCTAGTGGTTGCACGTGTTTTTTGGTAGTGTTATGTCATGCCATGTTGCCTTGTTCGATTACAAGAACTAATGCTAAAACTTGATGAACATAATATAACCGTTGACCAAGTGCCACCGAACCGGGCTTTATTCGTGCAACCGCACTCGCCTGTATGGCATGCCTTGGCTTGGGCTATCGTTGTGCCTTCTACGGGTATCACCAAAGAGGGGTGATTATGCACGCACGCTACCCTGGCCCGGTAGGTGGTGATAATCTCGACATCTAGAGTTATTTACCCGGGGGTCCCAGAGGAGGACAAAGTTAGTAGACCACTGTTGGTCAGGGCCATGTGATGGTCGGTGTCGGAAGGACACATGGATACCCAAGACAGTGTGTCGGTGATACCGTAGGAAGGTTACGCGGTAGGCAAGTTTCGTTGGAGAAGTCCTAGCCCACTATTGCGGAACGCATTCCAAGGATCCTGTGGGACAAGTTCCAGAGTGGTGGGTGGAGGAAGAACTCCATAGTGTGGGTAACGTGCACAAACTCTGTGGAGTCACAATCTATTCGAATAGCCACGTCCTCGGTCATGGGACACAGTTCGTACTAGGTCACACTACGGTCAACACAAACCGGTATAATGATGGTGCTGAGTTGCTGGTCACGCGATGACCGGAATGATTGGGTGGTATCATAAGGACACCTAATCCGTTTTGTGGTCATGCGATGACCGGAATGATTGGGTGGTAACATAAGGACACCTAATCCGTTGAGTGGTCATGCGATGACCCGTCACTTGAAGGTGGAGTCGGTAATGACTCCGAGGTAAGCTGCATGGTCATGCGGTGATCATGAGTGTTCCATGTGTTGTTTGCACTAGTCTTAATCATGGTAGAATGCTCATTTCATTATGATGATATTGATCATTCCATGTGTTGATTGTTATTGCTCTGATTTTGCTCTTAATAGCATGCTAGATTCATCATGTTAATATTGGTTATGCCATGATTATTAATATTTATTAAGCTGCATTGCTATGATAACTAATATCACTCTAATAACTTAAGGCATGCTTGAATGCCATGGATTGCTTTGCTTGTTGTATATGTTACTTGGTTTGCTTGTTTGCGAGTACATTCAAACGTACTCACATGGCTTTCATCCCTGGCTATTCGCGTAGCCAGATTTTCAGGTTTATCTAAGGATCCGCTTTCCCTAGGAGGAGTCGAGCGTTTGCGAGCTAGGAAGAGTAACCCAGTCAGATCCTTGTGGGTTGGAGCCGCTCCAAGTCCGTGCTGCTGTAGACAGTTTATATTCCGCTGCCCCCATCTCTGTAATGAACCATCTATGGTGGTAATATATTGATTCAAGCCACTTTAGCTTATGAATCCTTTTACAGTTGTGCCTATGTTCTTGGTACGTGTTGTAAGCGCGCACACCAGAGTGATTCCTGGGATGGTGTGTGGGCGACACTCGTCTGTGTACAGTGGTATTCAGGCGGGGTGTCACAAGAAGTAGTACTTACAGACAGTAGCAAGTGGCGATTACTTTATCGATGGCCCTTTGATTGTAAAGCTGGAATAACTCCTCAAATGGAACCGGCAACAAGTCAAGTCCAACGAGGTCCTGCTTGTCTTTAACCGTAACCATCACATTATCGTACTCAGAATTCTTGCAGGCGTTCATGTACCATTGATGTAATCTTCACATCATCGTTGGTAGATGTTCAATAGGTGATGTGACGAGAGGATACCCGTACCGGTATTTGTATTCGTCCGCTAACTCCAGTGGATCAAAATGTGTATCATCGGGCAGGTAATCACCAGGGTTGGTACCGGGCACCATCCCGTCCGCCAAGTAATCATCAGGATTGGTACCGGGCACCATCCCGGCCGGAAGATTTGCGACGACGATATCGCTAGACACCTGCAGCGGGGGGCACGATTTGTTCGCCTGTTCACCGAGCTGGGGAATTTTCTTCCCTATTTCAATTTGTTTTTCTATCATTTTGTTAGTTTTAGTGGTTCCAAGCCGGTGTGCTTCTTGCGCTTTCTTTTTCAGAGTGCGTACGTAGTTGTCATCCAGCGGAGCCGCTGTTGGTCGCTTCAAGGCATCCAAAGTGCGCTTCGCTTTCGCCTCATCTACCTTCAGAGGCGGAGGTGGTTCTTTCTTTTTCAAACAGTCATCCACTTCGGATTGAACGATCTTCGCGGTTTCCTCCGAGCTCTTCTTGTATGGTAACTTCTCAAGAGGCTTGACAGATGATGGACCATATTTGTATCGCTTCCCGCCACTGGTTGTACTGCTAGACGCCGGAGCGACGACGAATCTTTTCCTTTGTTGTTTAAGATCAGGCGCCGGAGTAGCCGGAGCGGCGGCGACGACTCTCTTCTGCTCTTGCTGACGAGGCGAAGGACGAGGCGGGCTGCTCGGACGCGCCAACGCAGGCGGAGAAGGAGGCATGCACTGATCACTCGCCGGAGGAGGACGCAGAGAAGTAGGCGTGCCTTGATCAGTCGCCGGAGGAGGAGGCGGCGTGCACTGATCACTCGCCGTAGGAGGAGGCGGGCCCTTACTCGACAGAGGCGGAGGAGGAGGAGGAGGCGGAGGCGCCGTCCAGTTCGGAAGGTTGATGAATTCTTTCTGCCATAGACATGAAGTCCTCAGAGAATTCTCCAGGAGAGTTCCATCTTCGCCGGTAGGGTAGTCAAGCTCGATCTCCTCATATCCCTCCACTATTTTATCGACCATCACAACAGCATAGTCTTGTGGAATCGGACGAAAGTGAAAATTTCCGTTGGGTCGAGGAGGTGCAACATGGCCGATAGCCACCTTGGGTTTGAAGTGCACCAATGGTTTCTTAAGGTGGCAAACTTGAGCCTCCGTGATTTCATCCACGGGGTACCTTGGAGCCGTCAAATCAGGATGCACAATGAGCTCGATGGAAGCCACGCTGCTTCTACGCTGAGATGGCGGGGTAGCTTCTAGGGTAGCTTCGTCAGCTCGATGCCTCTCCTCTAGTGCTTGTACTCTTGCATGCAGCTTCTGCATATCGCTGAGCTCCTGTTTCCTCTTCCTCTCCCTGCTTTTGTAATTTCCATCGTCGGGAAACCCATGCTTCCACGGAACGGAGCTTGGCGTGCCTCGTGTTCTTCCTGGGTGCTCAGGATTCCCGAGGGCCTTTGTGAGCTCGTCGTTCTCTCTGTCGGGAACGAACGTCCCTTCCTGCGATGCGGCGAATAATTCCCGAAACTTTTTTACCGGTAGGTTCACTTGTTCGTTCGTCCAAACGCACTTCCCTATTTCAGGGTGCAAGGTTCCCCCAACCCTGAAGAACCAAGTCCTTCCACGCTCTGACCAGGTCAATGTCTCTGGTACGATCCCTTTATCAACAAGGTCCTTTTCAGCCTTGTCCTTCGACGGCCGGGCTTTGAGGTATCCACTTGACCCCATGTGATGGTGATGCTTCTTCTTTGCAGCATTTAGCTTGTTTATCGCTGACATCTTCTTACTCTTCTCCGATGTCTTGTGGGCCACAAATGCGGGCCACTGTTCTCTTATCTTCTCAAATAGGCCCTCGAATATTGGTGTCTTCTCTTTGTCGACAAACGTTGTTTTCAACTCATTCTTCCACCTCCTGAATAGATCCTCCATCTTCTTAAGAGCATGAGCCTTGACATTTTGCTCTATAACTGGCTTTTCCGGATGCTCCTCTTCCGGTATGGTGAAATTTGCCTTCAGCGCGGTCCAAAGATCATCTTTCTGTCTATCGGTGACAAAAGACACTTCAGGGTCTCCAACCTTCGGCTTATTGCATTGGTGGATGGTGATCGAGATCATGTCCCTAACAAGAGCCCCGCACTGAGAAGAAAATTCTTCCCTGGTCCGGCTGGGTTAAATCGGTTGGCGATCTCTACTGATGCCGGTGATCGTGAACCTTTCATCCAAGCGTAACTTTTTCTTCGGGCCTCGTCTCGTTACCGAGGTTTGGCTCGATCCGGATCCGGAGGGCTCGAAAAGAAGAAAGAAGAGAGTTAAATGTTTACATACCAAAACAATTAATGCATCAATTAATATATATACCTCGCCGGACTTTGCAACAACTCCTTCCTCTGTTCGCTCACCGGAGCCGTCGTCTCCTTCCTCCATTCGCTCACCGGAGCCATCATAAGCTCCTTCCATGTACATTGTCCGATCACCGGAGCCTGCTTCACCCTCTTCTTCCAGACCATCAGCGTCGTTCAGAAACGATAAGACATCACCTCCTTCCCGGACGACGTCGCGCACTAACAACGGTTCTAACAACGGTCCTTCGCAGATGATTGCCCCCAACAAATCTTCTTCTTCTAAGTTTCTTGGATGATCGTCCATAGTTTCTGAAAAATAAACCTATATAATTAAGATGGTGCCCGGAGCCAGACACCCGTCCAACCGATGTCTGATGGAAAACGTGACATGACACCCGGAGCCAGACACCCGTGCAATTGATGTCTGATGGAAAACGTGACACGACGCCTGGAGCCAGACACCCGTGCAATTGATGTCTGATGGAAAGCGTGAGGATAAGCCGAAAAACCCCTTGACCCCTCGACCCCTCGACGACCCTCGACCCAACGACGATCCTCAACCCATCGACGACCCTCGACCCCTCGACGACCCTCGACCCATCGACGATCCTAGACCCCTGGGCGATCCTCGAACCCTCAACGACCCTCGACCCCTCGAAGACCCTCGACCCATCGATGACCCTCGACCCATCGACGAACCCTCGACACATCGATGATCCTCGACCCATCGACGACCCTCGCCCATCGACGACCCTCGATACCTCGACGACCCTCGACCCCTCGACGACCCCTTGACCCCTCTATGACCCTCGACCCCTCGACGACCCTCAACCCCTCGACGACCCTCGGCCCCTCGACGACCCTCGACCCTCGAACCCTCGGGGACCCTCGACCCTCTATGTACCGGTGCGGCGATCCTCGACACCCCTCTCGTTCTCGATTTTTTAAAATAGAGGAGAAGGAGAAAAAAACAAGGAGAAGAAGAAGGAATATAGGAGAAGTAGAAAAAATAATATTTTTTCTTTTCTCCTCTATTGCTTCTTCTTCTCCTCTTTTTTTCCTTCCTCTCCCTCTTCTTCTCATCTTCTTATTTTTCTTTTTACCTCTCCTTTTTCCTTTTCCTTTTCCTTCTTCTACCTCTTTTCTTCTTCCCCCCAACACTAGAACATTTTAACTTAGTAAAATTGAGACTTATAAAACTGATTTATTTTTGAGAAAACAATTTTTTTTATTTTCTTTTAATTAAAAAAATTCATCTCCCCACCCCCACTTCAGCCATATGCATCCATGGCACATGCATGCCATGGACGTGGCCATGGCCGTTGCCAGGGATGCGATATGGCCGGCGGCGAGGGCGGCGAGAGGCAGTTGGAGCGGCGAGGAGCTGCGACGGGCGGCCGACGGTCCCCTCCTGGCCATGGTGGCGCACGAGAGGAGCTTGTCGGGACCCGGGGTTAGCGTATGCAAGACTCGCTACAACACAATCATATGGAGAGCCGAGAACCGTACCCACTTGTCTAAGCAGACATGGACAAGCACAGAATGTTCTCGGAAAGCATCGAACATGAGGGTGTCGGGACCCGGAATATGCGTATGTAATTCCAGTAACGATGCAATCACATGGAGAGCCGAGAGCCGTACCCACTTGTCTAAGCAGAGAAGGCCAAGCACAGAACACTCTCGGAAAGCATCGAACGTGAGGGGCATCCCATCCAGGCCGGATGATCAACTGAGATGGGTCCTCATCGTCCGCTCACAAGTCTAAATGCTTATGGGTGGTGAATCCCATACTCATAGACAAGTCGCCTCAACCTTGTTATCGATTGAATCATAACCCTTACATAAACAAACTCCAGCCCGATCACTTAGTCGGGGTCTAAGGCGGGCTCGATCATACCACAAAGTGTGCACGTGGCAGAGCCACGAGCAATCGCATCGCGATGCCCCAAGCTGCGCACATCTAAGGGCCACTTGGTGTATAAAAGACCGCCAGCCAGATCACAACTAAGGTCTCGAAAACCCATACTAAGACATGCATGTTATAATCATACACGCATCACACATGTCTAGTATGAACATCAGGTATCATCACATAACTCTACAAGTACTCTTTATTGATATACACATAGAGCATACAAAGATCACATGTCTGTGATCAACATTACATCATACAAAGGAAGCAAATTAGGTCTGAGTACAGACAAGTTTAACAAATGGCTTAGAGAAGCCTTGTAAACATACATGCCCTTCCACGAGGGACCAGACTGCTGTCTAGGACTATGCTAACTTAGTCAACGTCGAGCTTCAGGTCGGTAACTCCCTCGGGGTCCGGGTTCTCATCTAAAACATAGAATAATCAAACGTGAGTACAAAGTCGTACTCAGCAAGACATACATCAGAACTACACTACTCATGCTCAAGTTTCAAGGTAAAGGAGGTGGGGTTCAACATGCAGAAATGCCAGCTTTGACTTGGCTAGTCCTGAACTACGAGTACTAGACTTGAGGTAAGAAGCGTACACGAGTCCACTACAAGTCTCCAAACAATACACCACTATGGTTACTTCCTCGACTTCCCCACGAGGAAGAACACCATAGCACTCACGCTTATCTTGCGAGTTTTATAAGTATCCATTCAAGTTATCTATTGATCAAGTAGAGGTCTCCAAGTAGTCCATAACCGTGGACACGGCTATTCGAATAGTTCATTAACCCTGCGGGGGTGTACATATTCACACGCGTGTCATCACTTATCGCCTCGTTCTCGTCACCCTTCAAGCGGGTGTCGGACGTGGATGAAACCAAGGCACTAACCTCACATCACCTTCTCTAATCCAGGAGTCGACTACCTGAGTTTGGCACCGCTCGAGAGTCCGGCCGGTTCCAAGAAACGGACTCAGATAATGTAAGGGACCGAGATGCCACCTCTGCCAGATGGTGTCACTGCCTCACAAGTCCACCCACATATCTATATGATGCAACCTTTTCTTCATACTTTTTCTATGCATATGCCAAATGGAAAGCCCGAATCTATTGTGACTCCTGGACCGGATCGGGTACGTAAAGAGGCCAAACGGGGTTCCCATAAAACCCTACATGTGGTCATACTCTTTGTCTTGGATCACAAAACAGGAACTCGGGGCCTAGGGCAGTGTTCAACGAGACAACCCACTGTGTACTCCTACAAAACCTCTCATCGTTCACCTCGTATTAGGGTGGATTCACCAACACATTATCATCAGCATCACTGTGTTCATTCCATCCCGACTCACAATCATAACATCCTCATTGTATCACTAAGCAGCAAAAGCAGTAACAGTTCCAGGGGCCACATGCTCATCATTCAACTCCTATATCTGCTAGGATTGTGGTTTGCTTAATACGGTGACAGAATGATAGGTCATGCATCGGAATGGGTTCAACTATGCGAAAGAACGTGTCTCGGTGATCTCCTAAACATGCATAAGCGAGACTGAGAGGGAAATATGATTTTATAGACATGATCAATGGGGTTTGCTTGCCTTGCTGACGATACACGGGGTTTATCGATCTTCTCCTTCGTCGGGGGTGATCACCGTCTCGGAGGCACTGTTATCGGCACAATCATCAACAAGAGGGGGGGCAACATTGTAATAGAATGCACAAGCACATGATTATGTTGTCCATGATGTGATTGGTATTGTTTATGGCATATTTGATTTAAATGAAGTGTATTGCATTTGAAATGCAAATTCAAACTCCATATGTTGTTTAATTTAACCAAGTTGCAAATGCCATTGTTTGTTCTTTATAAACCATGTGATCATGTGTGTAATAGGCTTCTGAAGTACAAGTGATCATATGTGCATTGCATTGGTTCAAATTATAATTGCATTTGGAATAAATTTGAATTAATTCCAATTAAGACAAATAGCAAAAGCTACTGGTCCCATTTTAAATTCAATTCAAACATGGTTGAAAGTTGCATATTTGGATAGAGAATTTTCTGCTGATCATTTTTCATATATTATTTGTCCAATTTGGAGTTAATATGAATTTTCTATGATTTTTTGAAGTTTATACTATTTTCTGGAATTTTCTGATTTCTTTTAATTCATAAATTGATTTACTGCGTCAATGCTGACATCAGCATGACGTGGGGGGGTGTCTGAACAGTGGGGTCGACCTGTCAGTGACACAAGGGGTTAACCCCTCTCTGTTAACTTAACAGAGGGTTCATTAGGGCTGGGGGCCCCACTGTCAGGGACTCGGGGGGGGGATTAGGGGGTGGTTTGGGGTTAATTAACCGGGGCTGGCCGGAGTGTCGTCGCCGGCGACTGGAGGCTCGCCGGAGTGGTGCTGGATGGCGCTCCAGTGCCTCAAAATGAACGGGAAGACCACCAGAGGGATCCCCTAGCTCGCGTGCTTCGCCTGGGACAAGCTGGGGGCCTCGGGGACGGCTACTTCGACGTCGGCGACAAGAGCAGCGGCTGCCGGAGCTCTGGTGCGACGGCCTCGGTGCTCCAGGCCACGGGATGCGTAGAGGGAAGAGGGGAAATGGGCGCGAGCTCACCCTGAGTGTGAAGGGGCCGTCGAGAAGACCGGAGGAGGGCTGACGGAGACGGAATCAACGACGAGCTTCCGCGGCTCCGGCGAGACGTCGATGGAGAAAACGGTGGCTCAAGGCCATCCGGGCTTTGATTGAGGGTGTGGCTAGTCGAAGTCGAGGCCGGGCTTCTTCCTGGACATCATGGCGAGGGAGGAGGAGCTCGGTGGCCGCGTCTTCTCGCAGGGGATGCCCGGCGGTGAGCTTCGGCTTGCAGGGGAACGACGCGATTTGGAGGGGGAGACGACCGGGAGGGAGAGGGCAAGGATGTGGCGGCTGCTGCGTGTCTCCGGGGCGAGAGGACAGGGCAGGGGGCCCTCGAAGGCTCGGCAGTAGCGGGAATGCTCGCCACGGCGGCGAGCTGCCTGCTCTGGCTCCGGGCGGGGAAGACGACAAGGTGAGGAGAGGTGGGCTGGGCCGGCCTGGTTTAAGTTGGGCCAGAAGCAGGTATGGCCCTTTTCCTTTTTATTTCTTTTCTGTTTGTTTTTCTTTTTCTTTCATTTGTTTGCTCTGATAAATAAATACCAAAGTATTTTTATAAATCCTCAAAACATTTATGTGGCCTCATGTAACATTTACCTAGCCACTCACAAGTTTTGGAGATTTTTGAAATTCATATAGTTTGAATTTCAAATCAAATAGGGGTTTATTTAATTTTCCAAGGCATTGTTTGAAAATTAGAAAATTTCATGAGCATGGGAATGAACCCAAACCACTTTTAAAATGATCACCATCATTTATAAGAATTTTCCAAATATTCAAATGGTTTTTGGAAAAATATTTTTATCTGGCCATTTGAATTAATTTCTCAGGGCTTTCTTTCCCCCAATTTTGAATTTCTTTTGAATTTTTTGCATGATGCAAAGGACACAAGCAACCCTAGCACTTACCTAAACTTGGGTTGTGACAACTTGCCCCCACTCAAAAGAATCTCATCCCGAGATTCAGAAGTCGTCGGGAGGAAGGAGGGGAACTCGACACGGAGGCGGTCTTCTCTTTCCCATGTGGCTTCCTTCTCGGAGTGACGTGACCATTGCACTTTGAGGAACTTGATCTTCTGACGACGCGTAACACGCTCTGCTGAATCAAGAATACGAACAGGGTACTCTCAATAAGAAAGGTCATCATGGAGATCAAGCGTTTCATGGTCGACTTCGCGGATGGGGTCCTTGAAGCAACGCCTGAGTTGTGACACATGGAATACATCATGTACTCGGGAAAGGGGAGGGGGTAGTTCAAGTTGGTAGGCAACTTCTCCACGTTTAGCTAGAATGCGGAAAGGTCCGATGTAACGTGGGGCCTACTTGCTTTTGATACCGAATATTTGGGTTCCCTTCAGAGGAGTAACCCGAAGGTAAGCCTTCTCATCCAGATTGTAGCTTTCTTGCCTATGATGACGATCATAGTAGCTTTTCTAACGAGACTGAGCGGCTTTCAATCGATCACGAACAATGCGAACTTGCGCTTCTGCTTCCTTGATCATATCCGGTCCAAAGAATTGTCTTTCACCGGTTTCCAACCAGTTAAGGGGTGTTCGACATCGTCGTCCATAGAGAAATTCAAAGGGAGCCATGTCCAGACTAGATTGAAAACTATTGTTATAAGAAAATTCGGCAAATGGAAGAGAATTCTCCCAATTCTTTCCGAATGAGATAACACAAGCTCTGAGCATGTCTTCAAGAATTTGGTTAACCCTTTCAACTTGACCGCTAGACTGAGGATGGAAAGCTGTACTAAAGGAGAGATGAGTTCCCATAGCATTTTGAAAGCTTCCCCAGAATCTAGAGGTAAAAAGTCTACTACGATCAGAATTGATTTCCAAAGAAACACCGTGAAGAGACACAATTCTAGAGACATACAAGTCTGCCAACTGGCTAGAAGTTATAGACTCGCGAACTGGAAGGAAGTGAGCAACTTTGGAATGTCTATCAATGACCACGAAGATGGCATCATTTCCTTTCTGGGTTTTTGGAAAGCCGGTGATGAAGTCCATACCGACCTTGTCCCATTTCCACTCTGGAATAGGCAAAGGTTGAAGAGTACCAGCAGGTCTTTGGTGTTCTGCCCTAATGCGACGACAAACATCACATTCAGCAACAAATCGAGCAATGTCTCTCTTCATCCTGGTCCACCAAAATTTCTGGCGTAGATCTCGGTACATTTTTGTGCTACCGGGATGAATCGAGAGGGGTGTGTCATGAGCTTCCTTAAGGATCAGCTGCTTTATTTCTTCATTCTCAGGAACCACTAAATGGTTTTCAAAGAATATCGTTCCTTTACTATCTGTGGAGAAACATTTAGCAACTCCGCTAGCAATGTTCTCCTTGATCCGGCGAACACCTTGTGCACGCCTTTGGGCAACTATAATTTGATCCTCAAGGGTTGGTTTCGCCACCAAGTTGAAAAGAGATCCACGAGGAACAATCTCGAGGTTGATATTTCGAAATTCCTCATGAAGAAGTGGTTGATACTGCTGTAACATGAGGTTGTTACAGTACGACTTACGACTTAGTGCATCGACCATGACATTGGCTTTGCCTGGGGTGTAAGAAATTCCTAAGTCATAATCTTTTATCAACTCTATCCAGCGTCTTTGCCTGAGATTAAGATCTGGCTGGGTGAATATGTATTTGAGGCTTTGGTGGTCGGAATAGATCTCACAACGATTACCAAGGAGGTAATGTCGCCAAGTCTTCAGGGCATGAACTACGGCAGCGAGTTCAAGATCATGGGTAGGATAGTTCTCTTCATGTGGCCGCAACTGGCGTGAAGCATAAGCTACCACATGTCTATCTTGCATAAGTATGCATCCTAACCCTTCCCGTGAAGCATCACAATAGATCTCGAAATCCCTTTTGGTGTCTGGAGGCGCAAGTACGGGTGCAGAAGTCAATCTTCCTTTTAGCTCTTGAAAGCTTTCCTCGCACTTGGGGGTCCATTGGAATTTCTTATCTTTCTTGAGGAGTTCAGTAAGAGGCTTTGCAACTTTAGAAAAGTTCTCGACGAAACGGCGGCAATAGCTTGATAAGCCAAGAAAACTCCTAACTTGCTTAACCGATTCAGGTGGAGTCCAGTCAAGGACGGCCTGAACTCTCTCGGGATTGACTGCAGCACCTTTCGCAGAAATCACGTGGCCTAAGTAGGTCACTTCTGGTAGCCAAAATTCACACTTGGAGAAGTTGGCATAAAGGCGGTGCTCTCTAAGTTTCATCAATACCAGCCTAAGGTGTTCGGCATGTTCTTCTTCGTTCTTCGAGTAGATGAGAATGTCATCAAGATAAATTACAACAAATTTATCTAAGTACTCCATGAAGATCGAATTCATCATGCGTGAGAAAGTGGCGGGGGCATTGGTTAAACAAAGGACATGACGGTGTAGTCGTAATGACCATAATGAGTAGTAAAAGCCGTTTCGGGAATGTCCTCGTTTCGGATTTGATTTGATGATAGCCTAATCTCAAATCCATCTTGGAGAAGACAGAGGATCCTGCAAGTTGATCATAAAGATCATTGATCCTGGGCAGTGGGTACTTGTTCTTTATCGTCTCTAAATTTAGCGGGCGATAGTCTACGCACATCCTTTCTGTTCCATCTTTCTTCGTTACGAACAGAACGGGGCAACCCATGGCGATGAGCTAGGGAGGATGAAGCCTTTTTCCAACAACACTTCAAGTTGGATTATTAGCTCAGCTAACTCATGTGGGGCCATTCTATATGGGCGTCTGGAAATTGGGTTTGTGCCTGGTATAAGATCAACTATGAACTCTACACACCTGTCGGGTGACTAGGTTTAAGGAGTTGGATCTCTGGATAGCTTCCTAGAGGATGACCAAGGTTTACTAGGGGCTACAACAGATATGTCAGAGTAGCAAAGTACCCCAACACGATGATTAGTGTGGTTCTTCTTGCTAGAAGACCTCTAAACTGGGAGGAAGAACTGGAAATGAATCACTAAAGGTTTCTAGAACAAAACCTACAACAAACTCTAGAGAACTGTCGGGCATGCCACCTAAAAGCTCTTCTAAAAGGACAATCGAAATGGATAGAAGGGTTTTGCAAATGCATCAGATTATGAAGAAACCTGGAATGACTCGGACAACATAACGGCTGTAATTGCAAGAGAAATGGAAATCCTCACAACATTTCAACAGCACTTACATAGGAAGTCTCAAAATAGGAAGCACAAAGACTCTAGACAACTGAACACAACTTTCCTACGGCTACAAGGAAGCAAACAACGAGATGTTCTAGTAAGACATAGATGAGCCTAGTCCTATCATCCCGTAGAAAAGATAAGGGTGACTCAGAACTCAGATCGATGAGGATAAGGAGAAAAAGAAGCCTTACGTTGTTCCCTTATATCCAGAGTAACTATATAACTATAGAATGCTAGACTCGACTTCGACCAAGGGTTTTATAATCCTACAGACAGTCCTGCTCTGATACCAAGTCTGTCGGGACCCGGAATATGCGTATGTAATTCCAATCACGATGCAATCACATGGAGAGCCGAGAGCCGTACCCACTTGTCTAAGAAGACAAGGCCAAGCACAGAACACTCTCGGAAAGCATCGAACGTGAGGGGCATCCCATCCAGGCTGGATGATCAACTGAGATTGGTCCTCATCGTCCGCTCACAAGTCTAAATGCTTATGGGTGGCGAATCCCATACTCATAGACAAGTCTCCTCAACCATGTTATCGATTGAATCATAACCCTTACATAAACAAACTCCAGCCCGATCACTTAGTCGGGGTCTAAGGCGGGCTCGATCATACCACAAAGTGTGCACGTGGCAGAGCCACGAGCAATCGCATCGCGATGCCCCAACCTGCGCACATCTAAGGGCCACTTGGTGTATAAAAGACCGCCAGCCAGATCACAACTAAGATCTCGAAAACCCATACTAAGACATGCATGTTATAATCATACACGCATCACACATGTTTAGTATGAACAACATGTATCATCACATAACTCTACAAGTACTATTTATTGATATACACATAGAGCATACAAAGATCACATGTCTGTGATCAACATTACATCATACAACGGAAGAAAATTAGGTCTGAGTACAGACAAGTTTAACAAATGGCTTAGAGAAGCCTTGTAAACATACATGCCCTTCCACGAGGGACCAGACTACTGTCTAGGACTATGCTAACTTAGTCAACGTCGAGCTTCAGGTCGGTAACTCCCTCGGGGTCCGGGTTCTCATCTAAAACATAGAATAATCAAACGTGAGTACAAAGTCGTACTCAGCAAGACATACATCAGAACTACACTACTCATGCTCAAGTTTCAAGGTAAAGGAGGTGGGGTTCAACATGCAGAAATGCCAGCTTTGACTTGGCTAGTCCTGAACTACGAGTACTAGACTTGAGGTAAGAAGCGTACACGAGTCCACTACAAGTCTCCAAACAATACACCACTATGGTTACTTCCTCGACTTCCCCACGAGGAAGAACACCATAGCACTCACGCTTATCTTGCGAGTTTTATAAGTATCCATTCAAGTTATCTATTGATCAAGTAGAGGTCTCCAAGTAGTCCATAACCGTGGACACGGCTATTCGAATAGTTCATTAACCCTGCGGGGGTGTACATATTCACACGCGTGTCATCACTTATCGCCTCGTTCTCGTCACCCTTCAAGCGGGTGTCGGACGTGGATGAAACCAAGGCACTAACCTCACATCACCTTCTCTAATCCAGGAGTCGACTACCTGAGTTTGGCACCGCTCGAGAGTCCGGCCGGTTCCAAGAAACGGACTCAGATAATGTAAGGGACCGAGATGCCACCTCTGCCAGATGGTGTCACTGCCTCACAAGTCCACCCACATATCTATATGATGCAACCTTTTCTTCATACTTTTTATATGCATATGCCAAATGGAAAGCCCGAATCTATTGTGACTCCTGGACCGGATCGGGTACGTAAAGAGGCCAAACGGGGTTCCCATAAAACCCTACATGTGGTCATACTCTTTGTCTTGGATCAGAAAACAGGAACTCGGGGCCTAGGGCAGTGTTCAACGAGACAACCCACTGTGTACTCCTACAAAACCTCTCATCGTTCACCTCGTATTAGGGTGGATTCACCAACACATTATCATCAGCATCACTGTGTTCATTCCATCCCGACTCACAATCATAACATCCTCATTGTATCACTAAGCAGCAAAAGCAGTAACAGTTCCAGGGGCCACATGCTCATCATTCAACTCCTATATCTGCTAGGATTGTGGTTTGCTTAATACGGTGACAGAATGATAGGTCATGCATCGGAATGGGTTCAACTATGCGAAAGAACGTGTCTCGGTGATCTCCTAAACATGCATAAGCGAGACTGAGAGGGAAATATGATTTTATAGACATGATCAATGGGGTTTGCTTGCCTTGCTGACGATACACGGGGTTTATCGATCTTCTCCTTCGTCGGGGGTGATCACCGTCTCGGAGGCACTGTTATCGGCACAATCATCAACAAGAGGGGGGGCAACATTGTAATAGAATGCACAAGCACATGATTATGTTGTCCATGATGTGATTGGTATTGTTTATGGCATATTTGATTTAAATGAAGTGTATTGCATTTGAAATGCAAATTCAAACTCCATATGTTGTTTAATTTAACCAAGTTGCAAATGCCATTGTTTGTTCTTTATAAACCATGTGATCATGTGTGTAATAGGCTTCTGAAGTACAAGTGATCATATGTGCATTGCATTGGTTCAAATTATAATTGCATTTGGAATAAATTTGAATTAATTCCAATTAAGACAAATAGCAAAAGCTACTGGTCCCATTTTAAATTCAATTCAAACATGGTTGAAAGTTGCATATTTGGATAGAGAATTTTCTGCTGATCATTTTTCATATATTATTTGTCCAATTTGGAGTTAATATGAATTTTCTATGATTTTTTGAAGTTTATACTATTTTCTGGAATTTTCTGATTTCTTTTAATTCATAAATTGATTTACTGCGTCATGCTGACATCAGCATGACGTGGGGGGGGTGTCTGACTAGTGGGGTCGACCTGTCAGTGACACAAGGGGTTAACCCCTCTCTGTTAACTTAACAGAGGGTTCATTAGGGCTGGGGGCCCCACTGTCAGGGACTCGGGGGGGGGGGGGATTAGGGGGGTGGTTTGGGGTTAATTAACCGGGGCTGGCCGGAGTGTCGTCGCCGGCGACTGGAGGCTCGCCGGAGTGGTGCTGGACGGCGCTCCAGTGCCTCAAAATGAACAGGAAGACCACCAGAGGGATCCCCTTGCTCGCGTGCTTCGCCTGGGACAAGCTGGGGGCCTCGGGGACGGCTACTTCGACGTCGGCGACAAGAGCAGCGGCTGCCGAAGATCTGGTGCGACGGCCTCGGTGCTCCAGGCCACGGGATGCGTAGAGGGGAAATGGGCGCGAGCTCACCTTGAGTGTGAAGGGGCCGTCGAGAAGGCCGGAGGAGGGCTGACGGAGACGGAATAAACGACGAGCTTCCGCGGCTCCGGCGAGACGTCGATGGATAACACGGCGGCTCGGGGCCGTCCGGGCTTCGATTGTGGGTGTGGCTAGTCGAAGTCGAGGCCGGGCTTCTTCCGGGACATCATGGCGAGGGCGGAGGAGCTCGGTGGCCGCGTCTGCTCGCAGGGAATGGCCGGCGGTGAGCTTCAGCTTGCAGGGGAATGGCGCAATTTGGAGGGGGAGACGACCGGGAGGGAGAGGGCAAGGATGTGGCGGCTGCTGCGTGTCTCCGGGGCGAGAGGACATGGCAGGGGGGCCTCGAAGGCTCGGCAGCAGCGGGCATGCTCGCCACGGCGGCGAGCTGCCTGCTCTGGCTCCGGGCGGGGAAGACGACAAGGTGAGGAGAGGTGGGCTGGGCCGGCCTGGTTTAAGTCGGGCCAGAAGCAGGTATGGCCCTTTTCCTTTTTATTTCTTTTCTGTTTGTTTTTCTTTTTCTTTCATTTGTTTGCTCTGATAAATAAATACCAAAGTATTTTTATAAATCCTCAAAACATTTATGTGGCCTCATGTAACATGTACCTAGCCACTCACAAGTTTTGGAGATTTTTGAAATTCATATAGTTTGAATTTCAAATCAAATAGGGATTTATTTAATTTTCCAAGGCATTGTTTGAAAATTAGAAAATTCCATGAGCATGGGAATGAACCCAAACCACTTTAGAATGATCACCATCATTTATAGGAATTTTCCAAATATTCAAATGGTTTTTGGAAAAATATTTTTATCTGGCCATTTGAATTAATTTCTCAGGGCTTTCTTTCCCCCAATTTTGAATTTCTTTTGAATTTTTTGCATGATGCAAAGGACACAAGCAACCCTAGCACTTACCTAAACTTGGGTTGTGACAGAGGGGCACCCCATCCAGCCCGGATGATCATCTAAAATGGGTCCTCATCGTCCGCACACAAGTCTAAATGATATGGGTGGTGAACTCCCATACTCATAGACAAGTCGTCTCAACCATACTATCGATTGTATTATAACCCTTACATAGACTTACTGCAGCCCGATCACTTAGTCGGGGTCTAGGGCGGGCTCGATCATACAACAAAGTGTGCACGTGACAGAGTCGCGAGCAATTCGTATAGTTTATTAACCCTGCAGGGGTGTACTGCTACACACATGAAATGATCATTTACCGCCAGGATCTCGTCACCCTTCAAGCGGGTGTCGGCGAGGATAATTTCCACAACTTTTACCTCACAGCCAACTCAAATTCAATGGAGACGCCTATCTGGGCTGGAATCCACATCGTGAACCCGACCGGTTTACCGATGTGGTCTCACAAGATATGTGCAGGGTCCCAAGCCGGTCTGAATAGTCGTTCTTCCACTTCGCAGACCGTGCCACAGACCTACCAGAACTCTGAACTATTGGGACTCATTGAACTGAGAAGGGGTGAGTTAGTAGGTTGAGCGGGGGTCCATTTGCCCAACATGTGGTAGTACACTTCGTCTTGGATCACCACACAAGAACTCGGGCTTAGGGCGGTGTTGAACAAGACAACCCACTGTGTACTCCTACACAACCTCTCATCGTTCACCTTGTATTAGGGTAGATTCTCCAACACAGTTTCACCTACTGCAACATGATTGCTACCATCCCGACTAACAGATCAAAGTAACCTCATTGTAACTCTAAGCATGCAATAAGCAGTAACAGTTGCAGGGGCCACATGATATCAACCAACTCCTACATTTGCTAGGATTGTGGTTTGCTTACTACTGTAACAAAATGATAGGTCATGCAAAGGATTGGGTTCAACTATGCGGTAGAAACGTTATCATGGTGATCATCCTATTTCATGCATAAGTGAGACTGAGAGGGAAATGGGTTTTTATTGACATGATCAATGGGGGTTTGCTTGCCTTGCTGGCGAGGTTCAGTCACGGGGTCTTCAACGAAGGGGGTGATCTCGGGTTCCGGCTGCACGTCTATCGAGCAAACAAAGTAATCAAGGTATAAATTTAATGCAATGCTCAAGCACATGTTTATGTTGTCACATGATGTGAATGGTATTGATGTGATCTAGGTTCAATTGGTCACATATTAATTGAAGTTGATTTTAAAAGTAAATTCAAATCCAAACTCCAAATGTATTCAAATTGGTCCAAGTTGCATTTGCTAATGTTTGTACTTTGTAAACCATGTGATCATGTGTGTGAAATGCTTCTGAAGTGTAAGTGATCATCTTTGCATTTCAATGGTTGATGTTGGAATAGCAATTGTGTTAAATTTGAATTAATTCCATTTAAACCAAATAGAAAAAGCTACTGGTCCCATTTTAAATTCAACTCAAACATAGCTGAAAGTTGTATATTTGGATATATTATTTTCTACTGATCAGTTTTCATATATTATATGTTAAATTTGGAGTTAATATGAATTTATTATGAATTTCCATAGTTTGGCCTATTTTCTGGAATTCACTGGATAAATAAAAGAATTTCCTTTATTGCGTCATCACTAGGTCATGCTGACGCAGGGGCTGGCCTGACAGGGGGGTCCCAACGGTCAGCCTCACTGGGTTAATTAAGCTACTGTTTAATTTAATTTGGGATTAGCCAAGGCCTGGGGCCCACTATCAGTGAGGGGGGAAGGGTGATTAGCAGGGGGGTTAGGGCTGTTAATGGAGGACGTCGCCGGCGTCCACTGGAGCTCGCCGGAGTTCACGCCGGAACCAGCTAGGAGGCTCGGGAGAGGAGAGGGGAGGCACTGGCGTGAAGCTCTCGATGCCGCGCGTCTGCTGGACTAGGAGGGGCTCGAGGGGGAGGCCTCAGGCCATGGCTGCGTTAAGGAGGCGGCGGCCGGAGCTCTGGTCTTGGCGAGCATGAAGACAGAGGGCACGGGGAGGAAAACGAAGAGGGGGAAAATGATGGCGGGATCACCACGAGCACATAGGGAAAGTCGTCGGGGATGGGGGCTTCTTGTAGCCGAAGAATCGGACGAGGGCACGCGGCGGCCGGAGTTGGGGAAGGAGGTCACGGGCTTCGCTTCCAAAGGGCTTCGGCTCGATTTTCTAGCATGGGAGGACGATTGTGAGGTCGCCGGTTCTCCTGGACAGCAAGGACTGGCGGGAGGAAGCTATTGGACGCGGCGGCCACGGCGTCACGCTCCGGCGGCTCTCGGGGTGGCTCAATTTTGGAAGAGCAGGAGGGGGAGCTGCCAGGGAGAAGGGGGGAAAGATGCGGTACCTCTCCAGCGTCTCCTAGGCGAAGAGAGAAGAGGGGGGAAAGGCTGCGTGGCCAGGAGGGGGAGGTGGCGTGCATTCGGGGTGCACGACGCGGGCTGTGCTCCTTTTGGCAAGAGGAGGAAGACGACAGCCGCTACAGGTGGGCTGGGCCGGCCAAGGTAAGTTGGGCCATCGCCCTGGGCGACAGGTAAGGTGTCCCTTTCCTTTTCCTTTTATTATTTCTGCATTTCGTTTGACCTAGCTAATAAAAATAGCTAGGCATTTTATTAAATGCCAATATTTTTTATATGGCCTCATAATATTTAGAGCTAGCCACTTATAAAATTTGAACATTATTAAAATTCAAATTATTTGAACTTTAATTCAAATGGGGTTTAATTTAATTTCCAAAGCTCAATTTGGAATTTTGTGAAATTCCATGTGTATGCAGTGGGTCCCAGACCAATTGGAACATGAGCGCACACATTTTCAGCATTTTACAACTTTTCAAATGAATTTTTGGAACAAATTTTTATCTGGCCATTTGAATTAAATTCAATTAGAGCTTCTGCTTCCCCATTTTTGAATTGCAATTTGAATTTTTGCATGAAGGCAATGTGGCTCTGATCCTAGCACATACCTAGAAGAGGGTTCTGACAACTCGCTCCCACTCAAAAGAATCTCGTTCCGAGATTCAGAAGTCTGCGGGAGGAAGGAGGGGTACTCGGCACGGAGACAGTCTTCTCTTTCCCACGTAGTTTCTTTCTCTGAGTGGTGCGACCAGTGAACTTTCAGAAACTTGATCTTCTTGCGGCGAGTGACACGCTCTACTGAATCAAGAATCCGAACAGGGTATTCTCGATAAGAAAGGTCATCTTGTAGATCAAGCGTTTCGTGGTCGACTTCGCGGATGGGCTCCTTGAAGCAACGCCTGAGTTGTGACACATGGAATACATTGTGTACTTGGGAAAGGTGCGGAGGTAGTTCAAGTTAGTAGGCAACTTGGCCACGTTTAGTAAGAATTCGGAAGGGTCCGATATATCGTGGGTCCAACTTGCCTTTGATGCCGAATTGTTGGGTTCCCTTTAGAGGAGTAACCCGAAGGTAAGCCTTCTCATCCAGATTGTAGCTTTCTTGCCTATGATGACGATCACAGTAGCTTTTCTGACGAGACTGGGCTGCTTTCAATTCATCACGAACAATGCGAACCTGCTCTTCTACTTCCATGATCATATCCGGTCCAAAGAATTGTCTTTCACCGGTTTCTGACCAGTTAAGGGGTGTTCGACATCGTCGTCCATATAGGAGTTCAAAAGGAGACATGTTGAGACTAGATTGAAAACTGTTGTTATAAGCAAATTCGGCGAATGGAAGAGACTTCTCCCAATTCTTTCTGAATGAGAGAACACAAGCTCTGAGCATGTCTTCAAGAATTTGGTTAACCCTTTCGACTTGACGGCTAGACTGAGGATGGAAAGCTGTACTAAAGGAGAGATGAGTTCCCAAAGCATTCTGAAAGCTTCCCCAAAATCTAGAGGTGAAAAGGCTACCAGGATCAGAATTGATTTCCAAAGGAACACCATGAAGAGACACAATTCTAGAGACATACAAGTCCGCTAACTGGCTAGCAGTTATAAACTCGCAAACTGGAAGGAAGTGAGCAACTTTGGAAAGTCGGTCAATGCGAACGAAGATGGTATCATTTCCTTTCTGGGATTTTGGAAAGCCGGTGATGAAGTCCATACCGACTTTATCCCATTTCCACTCAGGGATAGGCAAAGGTTGAAGAGTGCCAACAGGTCTTTGGTGCTCTGCCTTAATGCGACGAAAAAATCACATTCAGCAATGAACTTAGCAATTTCTCTCTTCATCCTGGTCCACTAAAATCTCTGCAGTAGGTCTCGGTACATCTTTGTGCTACCAGGATGAAATGAAAGGGGAGTGTCATGAGCTTCTTTGAGGATTAGCCGCCTAAGATTGTGTTTTCGTGGTACAACCAATCGAGTGCCAAAGAAAACAACACCTTGATCATTTATGGAGAAACATTTAGCAACTCCGCTAGCAATGTTCTTCTTGATCTCTCGAATACCACTATCACGTTTCTGGGCGGCTATGATTTTATCCTCAAGGGTTGGTTTTGCCACCAAGGTAGAAAGATAGCCATGAGGAACAATCTCGAGATTGAGTTTTCGAAATTCCTCATGAAGAAGTGGTTGTGTCGGGACCCGGGGTTAGCGGATGCAAGTCCCGCTACGACATAGTCATATGGAGAGCCGAGAATCGTACCCACTTGTCTAAGCAGACAAGGCCAAGCACAGAACGTTCTCGGAAAGCATCGTACGTGAGGGGCATCCCATCCAGGCCGGATGATCAACTGAGATGGGTCCTCATCGTCCTCACACAAGTCTAATGATATGGGTGATGAACTCCCATATTCACAGACAAGTCGCCTCAACCATACTATCTACTATCTCATAACTCTTACGTAGACTTACTCCAGCCCGATCACTTAGTCTGGGTCTAGGGCGGGCTCGATCATACCACAAAGTGTGCACGAGACGGAGTCTCGAGCAATCGCATCGCGATGCCGCAAGCTGCGGACATCTAAGGGCCACTTGGTGTATGAAAGACCGCCAGCCAGATAACGACCAAGGTCTCGAAAACCCATACAAAGACATGCATGTTATAAACATACACGCAGCACAGATGCCTTGTATGAACAACAGGTATCATTTCAATTCTCTACAAAGTATACATTTTATTGATAATTCTTACAGAGTGCACACAGAGATCACAAGTATGTGATCCAACATTACAACAACAAGCGGAAGCAATGTATGTCTGAGTACAGACAAGTTTAACAAATGGCTTAAGAAGTCTTATTTAAACACAAGCCCTCCACGAGGGAACCAGTCGTCTGACTGGGACTAGACTAGCTTGATCTTCAGTCGTCGAGCTCGATGAAGAAGCCACCTTCAGGTTCAGTGGGTTCATCTAAAACAAAGATTAAGCAAACGTGAGTACAAAGTCGTACTCAGCAAGACTTACATAGGAGCTATACTACTCATGCACATGTATCAAGGTAAAGGGAGGTGGGGTTTCACTTGCAGAAGTGCCAGCTTTGACTTGGCTAGTCCTGAACTACGAGTACCAGACTTGAGGTAAGAAGCGTACACGAGTCCACTACTTTCTCCTACCAATTACACCACTATGGTGCCTTCCTCGACTTCCCCACGAGAAAGCACGCCATAGCACTCACACTTATCTTGGTGTGTTTTAGAAGTATCCTGTTCAAGTTGTCTAATAATCAAGCTAATCTTTCCAAGCAGTCCATAACCACGGACGCGGCTATTCGAATAGTTTTGTTAACCCTGCAGGGGTGTACCGCTACACACACATGATCATCAGTTACCGCCTTTGATCTCGACACCATTCAAGGGGTGCCAGCGAGGATGCTCGCCACAACTGTTACCTCATAGCCTATCTAGTCCAAGAAAGCCGCCTACCTGGGTTGGCTACCACTATCGTGAACCCGGCCGGTTTACCAAAGTGGACCCAAGTGATGTGTGCGTGGTGCATAAGCCGGTCTCGGGTGAGCCGTTCTCTCACTTAGCAGCCAGGCCACAGACCTACCAGAACTCCGAACTATTGCGACATCTGGACATCGAAAGGGATGAGTTAGTAAGCTGAGAAGGGTCAGTGAGCCCAATGTGTGGTTGTACTCTTCATCTTGGATTACCACACAAGAACTCGGACTTAGGGAGGTGTTCAACGAGACAACCCACCGTGTACTCCTACACAGCCTCTCATCGTTCACCTTGTATTAGGGTAGATTCACCAACACCTTTCCACAAACATCATCATGATCACTACCATCCCGACTCACATAACAGTAAAATCATTGTATCACTCTAAGCATGCAATAAGCAGTAACAATTGCAGGGGCCACAAGATATCAATCAACTCCTACATTTGCTAGGATTGTGGTTTGCCTACTACTGTGACAAATGATAGGTCATGCAAAGGAATGGGTTTATCTATACAGTAGAAACGTAGCATGGTAATCATCCTATACAATGCATAAGCGAGACATGAGAGGGAAGTGGGATTTTATTGACATGATCAATGGGGGTTTGCTTCCCTTGCTGACGAGGTTTGGGTTTGGGGTCTTCAACGAAGGGGGCAACCTCCTGTTCCGGTTCCACCTCTACTCGACAAACAACAAACAAGGTAGCAAAATAAATACAATGCACAATCACATGATGGAAGGTTGAAACTTGATGTATATGCTTTGATGTGTGAAGCAATTCCATTTAAATGGAGTATATTTCAATTTGAATTGCAAGTTCAAACTCCAATTTGAATTCAATTTAGTCAAGTTGCATACGACATTGTTTGATCAAGTTTAAACATTTTGAAATGTGTATGATATGCCTCTGATGTGTGATTGAAATGTAGTATGTTGCCATGGTTCAAGTTGCAAAAGCAATTGAAATTAATTTGATTTAATTCCATTTAAATCAAATAGCAAATGCTACTGATCACATTTTAAATTCAACTCAAACATGGTTGAATGTTGAAAATTTGGATATCTTATTTTCTCCTGATCATTTTTCATATATTATTTGTTAACTTTGGAGTTGATATGAATTTTCTATGAATTTCCAAAGTTTCAGCCTTTTTCTGGAATTTCTGTAATTTCTCTGATTTCTTTTATTCTGGAAAAATCTTTTATTGCGTCACTGTGACGTCAGTGTGACGTGGGGGGGGGGGGGGTCTGACCTATGGGACCGGGGTGTCAGTCACTGGGTTAATTAACCCGGCTGGATTAGATTAACCAGTGGCTAATTAAGCCACTCGGGCCCAGTGTCAGTGAGTGTAAGGGGGTGGTTAGTGGCTAACCACGCCGACCACGTCAGCTCACCGGCGGCTCAACGCCGGCGACCAACCGACGTGGCGGCGTTGCGCAAGACGGCGGCACAGGCCACCATTTGGCAAGCCAAGGCCACCAAAATGGAGCCCATGCACACGAAGTTCATCCCGCGCACACGGGGAGGCTCGGGAGTCGCCGGAAATTCGTTGACGACGTGCTCGGGCGGCGGCCGTGGCACGGGCTCGGGGTGGAACTCGCTGCGGCGCACCAACAGAAGCAGACGTGGTCGCAAACGAAGCTCGGGAGCACAACGAAGACGTCAGACAAGGAGGACAACGAGAGTAGTGGCCTGCCTGACCACACTTGTAACAGCTCCAAAGACAGTGTGTGGAGCTGGGTTGTTTGGTGGAGCTGGGTGGAACTGAGCTGGTGGACGAGGCGCCACATAGGATGGCCTCGGTGGGTTGTTCTGGCGGAACATACTGTTGGGGATCCAGATCTTGCGCTTCTGAGAGCTGAAACTGGATGAACCATCGTCTCTAGGGTGTTTGCGAAAGTCATTGGGGGTGTTCATGTCCTCTGCCTTGATGGCCTTGTTGACAAGGACCTGGAATGTGGCAAAGTCATGTAGGTTGAGCTCATGACGGAGTCCGGAATTGAGTCCACGACGGAACCTCTCTTGCTTCTTTGCGTCGGTGGAGACTTGTTCAGTAGCATAACGAGCCAGTCGGTTGAACTCACGACTAAACTCGTCAACGGTCCTTCTGCCTTGAGTAAGGTTGCAGAACTCCTCACGCTTGCGGTCCATAAGACCCTTTGGAATGTGGTGCTCGCGGAAGGAAGTGCAGAATTCATCCCAAGATGTGGGCGGTCCAATAGGACGCATGTTCAGGAAGTTCTCCCGCCAAGAGCTAGCTGCACCTTCAAGGTGGTAGGTGGCATAGCTGACCTTGTCGCCATCTGCAACATGGCCTGCTTGGAGCTTCCTCTTGATGCTGCGAAGCCAGTCATCGGCGTCAAGGGGCTCGGTGGAGTAACTGAAAACCGGGGGATGAAGCCGGATGAAGTCGTTCAGGGACACCAACTCGTTGCGCTGCTGAGTGGTGTTGCGGGCAATGACCTCCAGCAAATGGTGAGAGTCTCGGCGGTTCCTCTCAACCTCCATCAGAACCTGAGCCATCGTGGGTGGGGGTGGAAGTTTGCCTTCCTCCTGTTCATTCCCACGACCCAGGGCACGACCAAGCTGGCCACGGGTTCCTTGAGACATCCTGAAGGTGAAAACCAAAGTCAAACAGAGTTGATTGGAAGAGTCTAATAAAGGTATTGAAGTACTGGAAGGATTACAGAGCAAAGGAAGTAATCATCTTGACAACATGGTGATAAAAGCATACAAGCCATATATTCACAAGCTGTCATACACACCATACATCGTTTTAGTACAAGCACCAAGCTAATACAAACGTGATGAAGATGATACATCCTTCAGAGGCACTCTGACTTCCTATACATTATTTATCTAAGCCTCTGGAACTTAGACACCTTGCGTACAATATACTAAGATACTACTACATCCTCACTAAGTAAGACCACAGGCGGTCTCACTCATCTCCATCTCCATAGTAGTCCTCGTAAAAGTTACCCGCGTATCCCGGTAGCTGAAGGTGACCATCGGAAAACACGGAGGCCTGTGGACCCTGATATCCATTTGGGCAAGGATGGGGCCTAGGTCCAGCGTAGGGTGGAAGCAAAGGACCACGGGGTGGAAAAATGCCTCCAATCTCGGGCCAAGCAACTCGAGAAGGCATCTGAGTACTCACAGGGTAGATAGCTGTAGGGGAACGCGGCAGAAAACAAAAAATTTCCGCACTACAAACAGCCCAGGACCACTATGGAGACTGCATACAAGGTTTTGATCTAATCGTTACCGACTCGTAGCGCAGCGGAAGTAGAGTCGATGTAGATCGTCGGTGCAGATCCCCGCAGCTAGGATTTACAACCTCCCAACCGCGAGAATGTATTCCCTCGTGTGCTCCTCGGACAGCGCTCAGGGAGGCGGTCGGACAGTCCTTCGGGAGGACCCTTGAAACTCGAACGATAATTTGGACAGCCCTTCGGGAGGACCCTCGAACAGCCCCTCGGGCAAAAGATCGAAACTACGACCTCTCTACGGGGTTGCACACATACGGTGTCAGCTATCCGGCAGGGCTTCGCCGTCCAGAACTAGTTCCTGCCGGAACCCAGACAGCCTTTCGGCTCTACGAAACTATTTCGCGGGGAGGGAGAGAGAATGCCAGATCATGCATGGCTTGTGTATTGAACTCAAGGGAGAGCTTGGATCAAGCATATGGGGCTGCCCTCACACCTCTATTTATAGGAAACCCAAGGGGGCTTTCTTGGCTCCCAAGTCCTTCTAGAAGGCTTTCCAAAAATATCCCAAGTAGTACTTTTTACTATTCATGACACCACTTTTTCGCGTCCGAAAAATCCAAAAATATTTCTGTGGGTCTTAGAATAATTCCAATACCCACTAAAATGATTTTGGGCGCGTTCCGAAACAATTCCGGATTAGTGATTTTCATCTGCGAAAAGCAACCTAAGCATTTCCGGCAGCTCCGAAACATTTCCGACAGCTCCGAAATATTTCCGAAAAAATATATTTTATTCTTTTCTCCAGAAAAATTCCAGAAGTTACCAGAACAATTCTGGCACCCTCCAAAAGTACCAGGTTCTTACCGAAACCTTTTCGGCTTAGTGGTTCACTCCGAAACAACTTTTCGGTTTTACTGAAACTATTCCGGTGTTCTCTCTCCGGAACTTTTCCGTTTTCTCCGAAACCTTTCCGGTGACTTTCCCTTAGACTCCCTGTCTAGTATTCAGCAGATAGATGACCCTTAAGCGTGTGACCCTATAGGTTCGGTGAAGTATAGACATGACCCGGAACACTTTCCGATCAATGATCAACATCGGAGCCGTGGACACCCATATTGACCCCTATACCCACACGAATAAATATTCGAGTGAACCTCCAGTTGCCGTGTGCTATTCCTGTTGCTTCGCGATATGTTACAAATACCCGAGGTGAGACTTATCGGCATCCCCGTGGATCAACACTTGTCCACTATGCCAGTTACCTCGTTACTGGTATTGTTCTCTTTTCTCGTTCCCGCATTCCGGCATCCCTGTGATCAAATCACACTGTGTCTGGCCAGACGATGGTGGATACCGTAACACCGAGAGGGCCCGAAGAATATCTCTCCATCGACGGAGGAGCAAATCCCAATCTTGAGCTACCTAGTTCCTTGTCATACTTTTCCGTGAACCCGTAAGCCGCCGTAATAGCCACCCTTTTACAGATGACGTTTAACAAACCCCAAAGTTCACGAAGCAAGTACGAAGGAACTCGATACTCTCATGGTCTAAGAAATTATGCAAACGCCCAACTTTCTCTGTGTTATAATCCATTAACTGGTGACGAAAGTATCTCATAGCATAACATCAATCTGGGTCGTTTCAACACAAATGTTCATCTAACATTGTGCCCTCAAAATTGCCGGCATAGTCATGCCCATGATCAGGAAAACAGAACCATCATGCAAAACTTGAGCTAGTCTTAGAGGCGAGACTAGGAATATATATTTTATTTGTTTATTATTCCACACGTGCATATGAGTCTTCCTCCGAGCCTCGTGGTTATTGCAGACTCGAGAACCATTGCAGTTATAGCATGGAATATAAACATAATTAGGAACATGGGGATAAATAATAACATTTATTATTGCCTCTAGGGCATATCTCCTACAGACTCCCACTTGCACTAGAGTCAATAATCTAGTCAATGCTAATGCACTTTACACCTACGACATACTGGTGTAAAATATGCTTCACATGTGGTATAGCCTGATGTCCAACGGATCTGACAACTTCAACTCCGTGTGTATCTTTGCATATCCTCGCGTTTTCACTCTTTCACAAAATTCATATTTTGTGTGGACTTGGCTTTGTATATATGTGAATCACTGGTCGAACCTTGATTCCTCAGACTGAGCTATGGAGCAACTATCTTCAATAGTGTTCCATTGACCAAAGCCATATTGGAACCATACTAAGTTCATGAATGAACTATATGATTCAACATTTTCTTTGTTGCTTCTAAAGCAGCAACATACATAGCCATTTGTTATAGAATTTCGCCACAGTAACCTGTTATGAACAATTCCAACTTACTGTGCCACCATATTGTGTATTACACACAAACAAACTTTAACTCAAATCGAAAATCGCATGGAGCATTGATGAAGACCGTATCGATGTAATTACTTACAACAAGTACTTCATAATCTCTTCTTGCGAGAAGACATGTCATCAGTGCTACTTTAGTACTCAATGACATTTTTCACTGTTGTCCCACGATCAGTTCTTTGATCACTTTGGTATCTATACTCGCAACAACTTTGGAGTATTGGACATATCTGGTTGTTTTACATACCATGGAATACATGATTAATCCCAACATGAAGGTGTGTGGAATCTCCATCATGTAATTTGCTCATCAGTGTTTTGGGACACTGAGTCTTGCAAAAACTCTTTCCATGTGACTTTGGCAAGAATCACTCCTTGTCGTTTTTAATGCTAAATTGTTTTGGCATCTTGTCAGCATGTATTTTGGCTTAGCCCTATTAGGCAATTCTATCTCTTAGATAATTATGCCTAATATCAAGGCTACTTAGCCCAAGCACTTCATCAAAAAACTATTTTCAATGAAGTCCTAATTCATGTCAAGAAATTTATATTATTTCCAATTAACAATGTGTCAAGCACACACAAGGTTTTTAGAAATATTATTATGCTCCCACTTACTTTCTTGCAATCACAAGCATCTTCGTCATCCATTGATGAAATCAAACTCTTTTGACTATTTCATCAAAAACGAAGATTCCAACTCCATTATGCTCTCTTTTGTCCATCGCAGGATCTCTGAAGTTTGCATACTTACTAGCATCCTCTGGACTGACAAAATACCTTGGACTGTATCTCCAAGGCAGTATTTCCATCTCATGGAAATCCTTTTGGCATCCATGTTTCATATCTCATGAATGAAATACGTATTAATTTCTAGTTTAACCCGAACCGACTTTAAGCATCGCTACGGAGAGACAATCTCGCCGTAGTTAATTCCTTGAAATTGTTATAAGCAACAAGTCGAGCTTTATGGATAAAACATTTTTATCCGTATCAGTTTATAGTTCCATTAATATTCGTTAGACTCTAAGTCTTCCGAATGGTCCATCAAGATACAATCTTGAATTACGTATATGGAAACTATCTCGGATTTGTATTGGCATTTAGCCAATTCCGGAGTCAGGGCCCATCATCGCTTCCTTGATTATCGTAGGTATGCTGTTGTCTAACAACAATATCTCGTTTGCGCACCTGAGAGGTTTGCACGAGTTTTGCCTACGTGGCTCAGTTGCAAGTTTGACCGAAGTCCATACATCTCATGTAGAGGCTTCCGTATCAGTTGCAGTAGGAAACTCTGGAATCACTTCCAAGGTTCCTTTCCTTTGATCTGATGACGAAGATACTGTTATCTCGTAGAGTTGCACTGTCCTCCCACTCACCTTTTTGCAAGAACCATTCTCTTTAAAAGCATACCGTTCTTTGTGGCAAAACCTTTTGCCTCGGTATAGTGGTGGAGGAATTCCCAATAATTTGGGATAACCTACAAAGTAGCACTTGTAGGAGATATGCCCTAGAGGCAGTAATAACAGTTATTTTGTATCTCCGAGTTTGTAATGAATGTTTATGTTCCATGCTATAACTGCAATGATTCTCGAGTCTGCAATATCCACGAGGCTCGGAGGGAAACTCATGTGCACGTGTGGTATAATAAACAGTAAAATGTATTCCTAGTCATGCCTCTAAGACTGGCTCATGTATTGCATGATGATCCTGTTTTCCTGATCATGGGCATGTCTATGCCGGCAATTTTGAGGGCACAATGTTAGAAGAACATTTGTGTTGAATCGACCCGAATTGATGTTATGCTATGAGATACATTCGTCACAAGTTAATGGTTAATAACACAGAGAAAGTTGTGCGTTTGCATAATTCCTTAGACCATGAGAGTATCGAGTTCCTTCGTACTTGCTTCGTGAACTTTGGGGTTTTGTTAAACGTCATCTGTAAAAGGGTGGCTATTACGGCAGCTTGCGGGTTCACGGAAAAGTATGACAAGGAACTAGGTAGCTCGAGATTGGGATTTGCTCCTCCGTCGTTGGAGAGATATTCTTAGGGCCCTCTCGGTGTTACGGTATCCACCATCGTCTGGCCAGACACAGTGTGATTTGATCACAGGGATGCCGGAACGCGGGAACGAGAAAAGAGAACAATACCAGGAACGAGGTAACTGGCATAGTGGACAAGTTGTTGATTCACGGGGATGCCAATAAGTCTCACCTCGGGTATTTGCAATATATCGCGAAGCAACAGGAATAGCACACAGCAACTAAAGGTTCACTCGAATAATTCTTCGTATGGGTATAGGGATCAATATGGATGTCCTCGGTTCCGCTATTGATCATTGATCGGAAAGTGTTCCGGTCATGTCTATACTTCATCGAACCTACAGGGTCACACGCTTAAGGGTCATCTATCTGTTGAATACTAGACAGGGAGTCTGAGATAAAGTCACCGGAAAGGTTTCGGAGACGGCGGAAAAGTTCCGAGAGAGAAAACCGAAAAGTTGTTTCGGGGTAAACCACTAAGCCGAAAAGGTTTCGGAGAGCACCTGGTAATTTTGGAGAGTGCCAGAATTGTTCTGGTAACTTCTGGAATTTTTCTGGATAAAAGATTAAAATATTTTTTTCGGAAATATTTCGGAGCTGCCGGAAATGCTTAGGTTGCTTTTCGCAGATGAAAATCACTAATCCGGAATTGTTTCGGAATGCGCCCAAAATCATTTTAGTGGGTGTTGGAATTATTCTAAGACCCACAAAAATATTTTCGGAATTTTCGGACGCGAAAAAGTGGTGTCATGAATAGTAAAAAGTACTACTTGAGATATTTTTGGAAAGCCTTCTAGAAGGACTTGGGAGCCAAGAAAGCCCCCTTGGGTTTCCTATAAATAGAGGTGTGAGGGCAGCCCCATATCCTTGATCCAAGCTCTCACTTGAGTTCTCAACACATGCCATGCAATTATCTGGCTTCTTCTCTCCCTCACACGAAAGAGTTTCGTAGAGCCGAAAGGTTGTCTGGGTTCCGGCAGGAACTAGTTCTGGACGGCGAAGCCCTGCTGGATAGCTGACACCGTATGTGTGCAACTTGGTAGAGAGGTCGTTGTTTCGATCTTAGTTCGAGTGTGCCTCCCGAAGGGCTGTCCGAGTTACAGATCGAGTTTCGAGGGTCCTCCCGAAGGGCTGTCCGTGACATCGTCCGAGGGACTGTCCGACCGCCTCCCGGAGCGCTGTTCGTGGGGCAGACGAGGGAATACATTCTCTCGGTTGGGAGGTTGTAAATCCTAGCTGCGGGGATCTGCACCGACGATCTTCATCGACTCTACTTCCCGCTGCGCTACGAGTCGGTAACGATCAGATCAAAACCTTGTATGCGTCTCCATAGTGGTCCTGGGCGTGCTCGCTATACCGAAATTTTTTGTTTTCTGTTGCGTTCCCCTACAGTGGTATCAGAGCCGTGCTATGCGTAGATGCATGTTATGATCTAGAATACATGGAGATGTATGGATATTGCATAATATAATTTTGGAGTAGATCAGATCTATTGCTGAAAATTATTTATGCGGGTGGCAGATGAAATCTGTTACCCGATATTCTTGTTGCTTCCCTAGAATTTGCGTATTTCTGATCTCGAGACAGCATGGTGGAATTTTACAAAGTTCTGGCAATCCGCGATCCTGATTGATCAACGAAGTGCTATCAGTTCTTTGGGTTCCGCCATAGTCAAAAGAAAGATGAAATTCGCAGACTAAAGGGCAATGCAGATATGATCTGCACGGGGATCACGCGTATGACGAAGTTCAGTATGGGGTTCGAGATTTTATTATCTCGTGCTTCATACACCCCGCATTGTTAATCTAGTGACTTGAATAATCATACTTGATGATAAAACGTTGGTAGTTGCGGTTTAAGTCAAAACCTTAGAAGCCACGTAAAATAAAATTTTGCATAAACCGGTTTAGAGGCGTCTAACTTGTTTTTGCAGGATGTGCATGTGATGTGGTATAGCAAAGCTCATATTAATTCGATTATGTATGAGATGACTATATAATGTAAATTTATTAACATGACCTGCGTGTCATGATTCGGCATGATGGCTGGAGCCATATGATTGTCACTTTAATGACCTGCGTGTCAACCTTAGGTAATGCACTTATTCATTTGCTATAAAGATAGCAATATTATTTGGTGCATCGACAAGGTGGTGGCAATCTTCGCGAAGGTGAACTCCGACGCAAATGCCAAAGACGAAGAAATACTTGACTTCTCCGTCAGAAGGGGCTATACCATATCATGCTATTATGAATTGCATGGGATGTTTATCCCTTATGTTGCACCCTTCTTGATTGCGCGGTAGTCGCTTTTTATTAGGGTGATCTCTCACTTAAAATATCAAGTAGTTAGTGTTCTCCCAAGTGTAGCGCCTTCACAGCATCTATACTCTCGGGGTGCGCCATGGATGCATGGGTACGAACGACTGGAGAAATGTAAGGCGGGTGAGGTCAGACCTCGCAGCAAGATCACTTGGTTGTCTTGACGTTCATGGCAGGATCGTCCTGAGCTCGGAGCACACGCATCGAAAGATGAACAAGAGTCACATAGAGATGTGATCGGCAAGTTGGCCTACCAAATCAAAATCCTCGTCATGAGATGATGATTCTATGGCGTTGTATTGATATTTGGATCTTGAATCACTCATAATCAATTTTGAGAGATATTGATTTAAGTGGGAGCACACTTTAGAATAAAATTGTTTATTCACTAGTGCAAAAATCATTATGAACAAAGTCTAAGTGAAACTTGTGTTTACCGTTGTAGATCAAATGGCTCGCAACACCGCTTTCAACTTGGGGCCATTGTTAGAGAAAGAAAAGTTAGCTGCGACTGGAAACAACTATGCGGACTGGGTCCGTAACCTTAGGATTGTCCTCAGGAGCGCTAAGAAAATCTATGTGCTTGAAAAAGCTCTTCCAGCTAAACCGGCGGCAGGTGCCTCGGAAGATGAACAAAATGTCTGGGCCACTCAGGATGATGATCACAACGCAGTACAGTGCCTCATGCTAGCTTGCATGAGTCCAGAGCTCCAAAAACGTTTTGAATTCCATAAACCCCGTGATATGATCCGGGAATTGGATGCTCTGTACAAGGAAACCGCAAGGTCTGAACGTTTTGATATCATGAATATCTTGATGAATTTAAAGATGGCTGAGGGCGGTTCAGTTGGCGAACACATAGTCAAAATGATTGGCTATGTTGAAAGGCTTAAAACCCTGGAATTTCCAATTCCAGCATCCCATATGATGGACATGATGCTTTCTTCACTCCCCCCGTCTTACAACGGTTTTGTCATGAATTACAACATGAGTGGGATGGAGAAAACACCAGAAGAGGTGCTCGCCATGCTGAAAACTGTGGAAGAAGGACTGCGGAAAAATCACAAGCAAGTGTTGCTTGTGAATAAAACCGCCAGTTTCAAAAAGAAAGGCAAGCCAAAGAAGGGCAAGGGTGCCGGTAAGACCGGCTCCCAAAGCAACTCTAAGGGCGGAGCCAAGAATGAAACTGGGTGCTTCTACTACAAGGGCACAGGACACTGGAAGAGAAACTGCAAGAAGTATCTGGCCGATAAGAAGTCCGGGAAAACCGGAAAAGGTATAATTGTTATACAAGTTAATGTCATTGATGTTTTGCTTGCTAGCGAAAATTCTAAGTCTTGGGTATTTGATACCGGATCGGTTGCTCACATTTGCAACTCGATACAGGGACTGCAGAAGGTCCGCAAGCTAGCAAAGAATGAAGTCATGATGCGCGTCGGGAACGGCGCTGGGATCGCCGCTCAAGCCGTCGGCATTATGCCTCTACGTCTCCCTTCAGGATTTATCTTAGAGCTAAATAAATGTTATTTTGTTCCACTATTGTGTAGAAACATTATCTCTGGATCATGTTTAGTACACGATGGGTATTCGTACAAGTCTGAGAACAATGGTTGTTCACTTTATTGTAATGATATGTTTTATGGATTTGCACCCATTGTTGGGGGCCTTTTCATACTAAATCTTGAATGTGAAAATGATGTCTTTAACATGAATGCTAAACGCCTTAAGAAGGTTGATACCACAACCACTTATTTGTGGCACTGTCGGCTTGGCCACATCGGAAAGAAACGCATGCAAAGACTCCAAAGAGATGGAGTTTTACCGTCCTTTGATTTTGAATCATTTGACACATGTGAAGCTTGTCTAATGGGAAAAATGACCAAGATGCCGTTCAAGGGTCATCCTGAACGGGCGGGTGAATTATTGGAAATAATACATAGTGATGTATGTGGTCCAATGAGCACAGCCGCACGGGGTGGGTATTTCTACTTCGTGACTTTTACTGATGATTTAAGTCGGTATGGCTACATCTACTTGATGAAGCATAAGTCGGAAACCTTTGAAAAGTTCAAGGAATTTCAGAATGAGGTAGAAAATCATCGTGACAAAAAGATTAAGTTTCTGCGGTCTGATCGCGGAGGCGAATACCTTAGTCATGAGTTTGGCCAACATCTAAGTGACCGTGGAATCGTTTCACAGCTTACGCCTCCCGGAACTCCACAGCGAAATGGAGTATCGGAAAGACGTAACCGAACTATGTTAGACATGGTAAGGTCGATGATGTCTCTTACAGATCTGCCGATATCTTTTTGGGGTCACGCACTAGAAACTGCCGCTCACACACTAAACCGAGCACCGTCTAAGTCTGTTGAAACGACACCACATGAGATGTGGAATGGGAAGAAACCCAGTTTGTCGCACCTTAAAATTTGGGGATGTGAGGTACTTGTAAAACGTTTACAACCAACCAAACTCGATCCCAGATCAGACAAATGTAACTTTGTAGGTTATCCAAAAGAAACAATTGGGTATTCCTTCTACCTACCCTCCGAGCACAAAGTGTTTGTCGCTAAAAGCGGAGTCTTTCTTGAGAAAGAGTTTCTCGCCAAAGAAGTAAGTGGGAGGACAGTACAACTTAATGAGATTAGTGAATCTTCGGCGACCGTTGCTATGGCTAAAGAACCGGAAGTAATTCCGCAAATTATCCCTACAACTGAGCCGGAAGTTGTCGCATATAATGCAAAAACTTCAGACAATGTTGTAACTGAACCGCGTAGATCAGGTAGGGCTGTCCAGCCACCTGAGTGGTTTCATGATGAAATCTTCATTCTTGAAGACGATGAACCTGCGCACTACAAAGAAGCAATGGCGGGGCCCAGCTCAAGGGAATGGCACAGAGCCATGAAATCCGAGATGGAATCCATGTACGAAAACCAAGTTTGGAACTTGGAAGAACTTCCAGAAGGCGTAAAGCCCATTGGTTGTAAATGGATTTTCAAAAGAAAGACGGACGCGGATGGTAACATTACTATCCACAAAGCTAGACTTGTCGCGAAAGGGTTCACGCAAGTTCCAGGAGTGGACTACGACGAGACGTTCTCGCCAGTAGCTATGCTTAGGTCTGTACGGATATTACTAGCAATTGCTGCTTATTTCGACTATGAAATATGGCAGATGGACGTCAAAACGGCTTTCCTAAATGGAAACCTCAAAGAGGATGTATACATGATACAGCCAGAAGGTTTTGTCATTCATAAGGATGCTAAAAAGGTATGCAAGCTTCAGAAAGCCATTTATGGTCTGAAGCAAGCATCAAGGAGCTGGAAAATTCATTTTGATGAAGTAGTCAAACGGTTTGGCTTCATCAGGAATGACGAAGAATCTTGTGTTTACAAGAAGTTTAGTGGGAGTGCAAAAGAATTTCTAATCTTGTATGTGGATGACATATTGTTGATTGGAAATGATGTGAATTTCCTTAGCGAAATAAAAGACTCATTGAAAAGGAGTTTTTCAATGAAAGACTTAGGCGAAGCGGCATATGTATTGGGCATTAGGATCTATAGAGATAGATCAAGACGCCTGATAGCGCTTAGCCAAAGCACGTACATTGACAAGGTGTTGAAAAGGTTCAACATGGAGAACTCCAAGAAAGGCCTACTCCCCATGTCACCTGGCACAGTGCTTTGCAAGAATCAGTGTCCTCGGACTCTCGATGAGCGAGTACAAATGAATGATGTTCCATATGCCTCGGCAGTTGGTTCTATTATGTATGCCATGCTATGTACAAGACCGGACGTTTCCTATGCGCTAAGTGTTAGCAGCCGGTACCAAAGTGATCCAGGATTGGAACACTGGGCCGCAGTCAAGGGTATTCTTAAGTACCTCAAACGGACCAAGGATTTACTCCTTGTGTACGGAGGTGATGAAGAGCTCATTGTAAGTGGTTACACTGATGCAGGCTTCATGACTGACCCAGATGACTTCAAATCTCAATCAGGCTATGTTTTCATATTGAACGGCGGCGCAGTTGATTGGAAAAGTTCCAAACAAAAGACTGTGGCGGATTCTACGACAGAGGCGGAATATGTTGCTGCTTCAGAAGCCTCCAAAGAGGCGGTATGGATCAAGCAATTTCTTGAAGACCTTGGTGTGGTTCCAAGTGCTCTGGACCCGGTGGAGATCTATTGTGATAATAGTGGCGCCGTGGCTCAGGCAAGGGAGCCAAGTTCGCACCATAAGACAAGACATATTGAACGCAAATATAAACTCATTCGACATCATGTCGAAGCGGGTTTAGTCAAAGTACGCAAAGTTCACACGGATCTGAACGTGTCAGACCTGATGACAAAGCCTCTACCACGAGCAAAGCATGAGCAGCACCGGATAGCCATTGGTGTTAGGGAAGCCATGTAACTGGATTATGACTCTAGTGCAAGTGGGAGTCTGTAGGAGATATGCCCTAGAGGCAGTAATAACAGTTATTTTGTATCTCCGAGTTTGTAATGAATGTTTATGTTCCATGCTATAACTGCAACGATTCTCGAGTCTGCAATATCCACGAGGCTCGGAGGGAAACTCATGTGCACGTGTGGTATAATAAACAGTAAAATGTATTCCTAGTCATGCCTCTAAGACTGGCTCATGTATTGCATGATGATCCTGTTTTCCTGATCATGGGCATGTCTATGCCGGCAATTTTGAGGGCACAATGTTAGAAGAACATTTGTGTTGAATCGACCCGAATTGATGTTATGCTATGAGATACATTCGTCACAAGTTAATGGTTAATAACACAGAGAAAGTTGTGCGTTTGCATAATTCCTTAGACCATGAGAGTATCGAGTTCCTTCGTACTTGCTTCGTGAACTTTGGGGTTTTGTTAAACGTCATCTGTAAAAGGGTGGCTATTACGGCAGCTTGCGAGTTCACGGAAAAGTATGACAAGGAACTAGGTAGCTCGAGATTGGGATTTGCTCCTCCGTCGTTGGAGAGATATTCTTAGGGCCCTCTCGGTGTTACGGTATCCACCATCGTCTGGCCAGACACAGTGTGATTTGATCACAGGGATGCCGGAACGCGGGAACGAGAAAAGAGAACAATACCAGGAACGAGGTAACTGGCATAGTGGACAAGTTGTTGATTCACGGGGATGCCAATAAGTCTCACCTCGGGTATTTGTAATATATCGCGAAGCAACAGGAATAGCACACAGCAACTAAAGGTTCACTCGAATAATTCTTCGTATGGGTATAGGGATCAATATGGATCTCCTCGGTTCCGCTATTGATCATTGATCGGAAAGTGTTCCGGTCATGTCTATACTTCATCGAACCTACAGGGTCACACGCTTAAGGGTCATCTATCTGTTGAATACTAGACAGGGAGTCTGAGATAAAGTCACCGGAAAGGTTTCGGAGACGGCGGAAAAGTTCTGAGAGAGAAAACCGAAAAGTTGTTTCGGGGTAAACCACTAAGCCGAAAAGGTTTCGGAGAGCACCTGGTAATTTTGGAGAGTGCCAGAATTGTTCTGGTAACTTCTGGAATTTTTCTGGATAAAAGATTAAAATATTTTTTTCGGAAATATTTCGGAGCTGCCGGAAATGCTTAGGTTGCTTTTCGCAGATGAAAATCACTAATCCGGAATTGTTTCGGAATGCGCCCAAAATCATTTTAGTGGGTGTTGGAATTATTCTAAGACCCACAAAAATATTTTTGGAATTTTCGGACGCGAAAAAGTGGTGTCATGAATAGTAAAAAGTACTACTTGAGATATTTTTGGAAAGCCTTCTAGAAGGACTTGGGAGCCAAGAAAGCCCCCTTGGGTTTCCTATAAATAGAGGTGTGAGGGCAGCCCCATATCCTTGATCCAAGCTCTCACTTGAGTTCTCAACACATGCCATGCAATTATCTGGCTTCTTCTCTCCCTCACACGAAAGAGTTTCGTAGAGCCGAAAGGTTGTCTGGGTTCCGGCAGGAACTAGTTTTGGACGGCGAAGCCCTGCTGGATAGCTGACACCGTATGTGTGCAACTTGGTAGAGAGGTCGTTGTTTCGATCTTAGTTTGAGTGTGCCTCCCGAAGGGCTGTCCGAGTTACAGATCGAGTTTCGAGGGTCCTCCCGAAGGGCTGTCCGTGACATCGTCCGAGGGACTGTCCGACCGCCTCCCGGAGCGCTGTTCGTGGGGCAGACGAGGGAATACATTCTCTCGGTTGGGAGGTTGTAAATCCTAGCTGCGGGGATCTGCACCGACGATCTTCATCGACTCTACTTCCCGCTGCGCTACGAGTCGGTAACGATCAGATCAAAACCTTGTATGCGTCTCCATAGTGGTCCTGGGCGTGCTCGCTATACCGAAATTTTTTGTTTTCTGTTGCGTTCCCCTACAACACTTGTCTGATTTGGAATAGGTTTGTAAACAGTTTACACAATCCCCATATTCCAAATGTTAAGAAAAGATAAAACATGGTTGGGCGTACCATACCATGGCGTCATTTCAACAGACCTGATGGCGCTCCTTTCAGTGTAAAAGCCGCAGTCTCTAAAGCATTACATTAAAAGGGATAATGGCAAATTGATTTATGTCATCTTTGATCTTACCATGTCATAAATGGTTTGATTACATCTTCAAGGACATTCCACTTGCAGTGGTGTTCCGGGAGGTGCAAGTTATGAAAACTCTTTTCACAACTCATCAGACATTGGCTAAACTTGTAACTCAAAAATTCCTTTCTGCAATCGAATTATAGAAACATAATTTTCTTGTCACAATAACTTTCACTTCATTTTTGAAAACCTTTCGAATGATTTCAAAAGATCCAGACTTACGTCTCATCAAGTAAATATCCATATATCTACTTGAGTCTTTTCTGAAGATAGATAAATCCACTACTAACAACATTTATCGGACTACACACATCAAATGTATGATCACCAATAAGTTTGTTGTTCGTTCCTCATGGCCTGTGAACGGTATTTCAGTCACTTAACTTTTCGGACGAAAGTTGCAAGTGTGAGATGATTCATAATCAAATGACTTCAAAATCCATCATTATGGAATTTCTCCATGCGGGTTTCTCCAATGTGACCAAATGCAGTGCCACACATATGTGGTATTCTTTTAGTCTTTCGACATTTAGCGTCATTGTTATGGATGTATCATATTACCATCAATATTCGTAACATACATCCCATCCCCGATGGAAGCATGGCCCTTTATGTTATTCATAATACTGAACAACAATTGTTCTTTTATGAACAACCTTCTTGCAACATACTTTATGCAATGGGCTAGAGTGTATAAAACTCTAAAACGAATTATGAAAATAAATACAGATGGTGATACACCGATGGAAGGTATAGTAACTTTTACTATGTTCCCAGCGCGTATCTAAACCTCATTACTGGAAAGTCTTTTAGGCCGTAGTGGTTCTTGCATCGAGTTGCAACAGAATGCAATCGAGCGGGTATTCCTGCGATCAACTTTTAATCATAATACCCAAGAATTATGGACTAACTGTTTAATCACAATTCCCAAGAACTATTTATTTTTGACCAGCCTTCCATACATCAATAACTTTCATGACTTTTATACATGAGCTGGACATTCCAGTCTTCTTTCTTTTTGCCCTTATACTTTTAACAGTTTAACTTTCAATATATTTCTCCTACTCTCAGAAGAAGCACCCAACTTTAAGAGTGGCGTTAGCCCCGGACTTCCTAGGCGTGTGAGTCATACTAACACCCTTTGGACATTTCCTTTCTCTTTAAGTTGTTTGTTTTATTCACCTTCATCATATGACAGGCGTTCTTCTGGATCCCTCTCTTATCAGTCAAATGCCCAGTAACACTTTACTAATACTTTGCAAACAAATATTGCTTTGGATATCTCATATCTTTTAGCCTTTGTCTGTATCTGAAAACAATTTTCAGTTCCATGAATATTACATAACTATCCCAAACTTGTGAAGTTCGGGTCTTATGGAAGCAAACGTATTGTACTTGACCACAATGGAATTCTAGCTTTTGGATCGAAGGACGAGAGTCACATCATCCATAGCATTAGCGGGAGGACACCGAAAGCATGCGATAGGACAAAATCCTTCTCGGCACTCTTAAGGACAATCCTCGCATTACGTTACCAACCGTAAAGTTTTAACCAGATATTTAACAGCTTATTCAATTTTAATAGGGAAGGTGGAAACGCGAGCCATTATTCTACAACTATTAGCAAATTATACTTAGACAGTGTTCATAATTAATTGCACTCAGAATTAAACAAGTTAATTCTAAAATGCGCTCCCACTCAAATCAATATCTCTCAAAATTGATTATGAGTGATTCAAGATCCAAATATCAATACAACGCCATAGAATCATCATCTCATGACGAGGATTTTGATTTGGTAGGCCAACTTGCCGATCACTTCTCTATGTGACTCTTGTTCATCTTTCGATGCGTGTGTTCCGAGCTCAGGACGATCCTGCCATGAACGTCAAGACAACCAAGTGATCTTGCTGCGAGGTCTGACCTCACCCGCCTTACATTTCTCCAATCGTTCGTACCCATGCATCCATGGCGCACCCCGAAAGGATAGATGCTGTGACGGTGCTACATTTGGGAGAACACTAACTACTTGATATTTTAAGTGAGAGATCACCCTAATAAAAAGCGACTACCGCGCAATCAAGAAGGGTGCAACTTAAGGGATAAACATCTCAGGTAATTCATAATTGCATGATATGGTATAGCCCCTTCTGACGGAGAAGTCAAGTATTTCTTCGTCTTTGGCATTTGCGTCGGAGTTCACCTTCGCGAAGTTTGCCACCACCTTGTCGATGCACCAAATAATATTGCTATCTCTATAGCTAATAAAATAAGTGCATTACATAAGGTTGACTCGCAGGTCATTAAAGTGACAATCATATGGCTCCAGCCATCATGCCGAATCATGACACGCAGGTCATGTTAATAAATTTACATTATATAGTCATCTCATACATAATCAAATTAATATGAGCTTTGCTATACCACATCACATGCACATCCTGCAAAACCAAGTTAGACGCCTCTAATCGGTTTATGCAAAATTTTATTTTACGTGGCTTCTAAGGTTTTGACTTAAACCGCAGCTACCAACGTTTATCATCAAGCATGATTATTCAAGTCGCTAGATTAACTTTGCGGGGTGTATGAAACACGAGATAATAAAATCTCGAGCCCCATACTGAACCTCGTCATACGCGTGATCCCCGTGCAGATCATATCTGCATTGCCCTTTAGTCTGCAGAATTTCTTCTTTCTCTAACTACGGTGGAATTCAACGAACTGTTAGCACTTCTTTGATCAATCAGGATCGCAGATTGCCAGAACTTTGAAACTCCACCATACTGTTATTGAGATCAGAAATACACAAATTCCAGGGAAGCAACAAGAACATCGGGTAACAGATTTCATCTGCCACCCGCATAAATAATTTTCAGCAATAGATCTGATCTACTCCAAAATTATATTATGCAATACCCATACATCTCTATGTATTCTAGATCGCAACATGCATCTACGCATAGCCCGGCTCTGATACCACTGTAGGGGAACGCGGCAGAAAACAAAAAATTTCCGCACTACGAACAGCCCAGGACCACTATGGAGACTGCATACAAGGTTTTGATCTGATCGTTACCGACTCGTAGCGCAGCGGAAGTAGAGTCGATGTAGATCGTCGGTGCAGATCCCCGCAGCTAGGATTTACAACCTCCCAACCGCGAGAATGTATTCCCTCGTCTGCTCCTCGGACAGTCCTTCGGGAGGACCCTTGAAACTCGAACGATAATTTGGACAGCCCTTCGGGAGGACCCTCGAACAGCCCCTCGGGCAAAAGATCGAAACTACGACCTCTCTATGGGGTTGCACACATACGGTGTCAGCTATCCTGCAGGGCTTCGCCGTCCAGAACTAGTTCCTGCCGGAACCCAGACAGCCTTTCGGCTCTACGAAACTATTTCGCGGGGAGGGAGAGAGAATGGCAGATCATGCATGGCTTGTGTATTGAACTCAAGGGAGAGCTTGGATCAAGCATATGGGGCTTCCCTCACACCTCTATTTATAGGAAACCCAAGGGGGCTTTCTTGGCTCCCAAGTCCTTCTAGAAGGCTTTCCAAAAATATCCCAAGTAGTACTTTTTACTATTCATGACACCACTTTTTCGCGTCCGAAAAATCCAAAAATATTTCTGTGGGTCTTAGAATAATTCCAATACCCACTAAAATGATTTTGGGCGCGTTCTGAAACAATTCCGGAGTAGTGATTTTCATCTGCGAAAAGCAACCTAAGCATTTCCGGCAGCTCCGGAACATTTCCGACAGCTCCGAAATATTTCCGAAAAAATATATTTTATTCTTTTCTCCAGAAAAATTCCAGAAGTTACCAGAACAATTCTGGCACCCTCCAAAAGTACCAGGTCCTTACCGAAACCTTTTCGGCTTAGTGGTTCACTCCGAAACAACTTTTCGGTTTTACCGAAACTATTCCGGTGTTCTCTCTCCGGAACTTTTCCGTTTTCTCCGAAACCTTTCTGGTGACTTTCTCTTAGACTCCCTGTCTAGTATTCAGCAGATAGATGACCCTTAAGCGTGTGACCCTATAGGTTCGGTGAAGTATAGACATGACCCGGAACACTTTCCGATCAATGATCAACATCGGAGCCGTGGACACCCATATTGACCCCTATACCCACACGAATAAATATTCGAGTGAACCTCCAGTTGCCGTGTGCTATTCCTGTTGCTTCGCGATATGTTACAAATACCCGAGGTGAGACTTATCGGCATCCCCGTGGATCAACACTTGTCCACTATGCCAGTTACCTCGTTACTGGTATTGTTCTCTTTTCTCGTTCCCGCATTCCGGCATCCCTGTGATCAAATCACACTGTGTCTGGCCAGACGATGGTGGATACCGTAACACCGAGAGGGCCCGAAGAATATCTCTCCATCGACGGAGGAGCAAATCCCAATCTTGAGCTACCTAGTTCCTTGTCATACTTTTCCGTGAACCCGTAAGCCGCCGTAATAGCCACCCTTTTACAGATGACGTTTAACAAACCCCAAAGTTCACGAAGAAAGTACGAAGGAACTCGATACTCTCATGGTCTAAGAAATTATGCAAACGCCCAACTTTCTCTGTGTTATAATCCATTAACTGGTGACGAAAGTATCTCATAGCATAACATCAATCTGGGTCGTTTCAACACAAATGTTCATCTAACATTGTGCCCTCAAAATTGCCGGCATAGTCATGCCCATGATCAGGAAAACAGAACCATCATGCAAAACTTGAGCTAGTCTTAGAGGCGAGACTAGGAATATATATTTTATTTGTTTATTATTCCACACGTGCATATGAGTCTTCCTCCGAGCCTCGTGGTTATTGCAAACTCGAGAACCATTGCAGTTATAGCATGGAATATAAACATAATTAGGAACATGGGGATAAATAATAACATTTATTATTGCCTCTAGGGCATATCTCCTACAATAGCATCATACTCGACTGATTTAACACTCATGAAGGGTACCAGAGTGTCAGTGCTCGATACAGACGAACACGGGTGGCGTGAAGCTCAAAACGGAGAGCGCGTGCATCACGATCTCGATCACTATCAAACCTAGCAGTCATCTGAAGTACTGGATCTTCTGCAGAGTGATCTGAGTAGAGTCCAGTGTAATATCCCTCTTCTCCTGGAAGTGCAGCAGGGATATAGCGGAACGAGGTCTCTCTCAGCATAGTGTGCTCCTCTCTCAGTAGGGTAATACATGAGTATGCAGCATCCTGCACAGCCATGTTCTCAGTCATGCCAATGCCATGTCCAAAGTGGATAGGCTGAGTGACTCCATTGTGGTGCGGGTAGATCCTGACAATACAGTGGAACTGGGTCTGGTTGAAGTCGTGGAACTGCTCCTCGACGGTGTACTCAGGATACCATCGATATCCCACATAGGACATCATCTCGATCAACGTGGCGGGATGGCCACGCACACCGAGGCACCTGGTCAAACGAACAATCTGCCGAGGGGGAAGATCTGCCATCTCAAACAGAAAGAAGGAGTTTGCAAATGCATCAGATTATGAGATAAACCTGGAATGACTCGGACAACATAACAGCTGTAATTGCAAGAAAAAGACAATTTCTTACAACATGGAAACAACACTTACATACGATGTAAGAAATCAGGAAGCATAACCACTCTAACAAACCGATCACAACTTTCCTACGGCTACAAGGAAGCAAACAACGAGATGTTCTAATCAGACAGAGAAGAGCCTAGTCCTATCTTCCCGTAGAATAAGATGAGGGTGACTCAGAACTCATAACGAAGGGGTCAAGGAGAAAAAAGAAGCCTTACGTTGTTCCCTTATATACCCAGAGTAACTATATAACTATAGCAAGCTAGACTCGACTTCGGCCAAGGCTGCTAGTCCTACAGTCAGTCCTGCTCTGATACCAAGTCTGTCGGGACCCGGGGTTAGCGTATGCAAGTACCGCTACGACATAGTCATATGGAGAGCCGAGAACCGTACCCACTTGTCTATGCAGACAAGGCCAAGCACAGAACGTTCTCGGAAAGCATCGTACGTGAGGGGCATCCCATCCAGGCCGGATGATCAACTGAGATGGGTCCTCATCGTCCGCACACAAGTCTAATGATATGGGTGATGAACTCCCATATTCACAGACAAGTCGCCTCAACCATACTATCGACTATCTCATAACTCTTACATAGACTTACTCCAGCCCGATCACTTAGTTGGGGTCTAGGGCGGGCTCGATCATACATCAAAGTGTGCACGAGACGGAGTCTCGAGCAATCGCATCGCGATGCCCCAAGATGCGCACATCTAAGGGCCACTTGGTGTATGAAAGACCACCAGCCAGATCACGACCAAGGTCTCGAAACCCCATACAAAGACGTGCATGTTATAAACATACACGCAACACACATGCCTTGTATGAACAGCAGGTATCATTGCAATTCTCTACAAAGTATACATCTTATCGATAACTCTTACAGAGTGCACACAGAGATCACAAGTATGTGATCCAACATTACAACAATAAGCGGAAGCAAAGTATGTCTGAGTACAGACAAGTTTAACAAATGGCTTAAGAAGCCTTATTTAAACACAAGCCCTCCACGAGGGAACCAATCGTCTGACTGGGACTAGACTAGCTTGATCTTCAGTCGTCGAGCTCGATGAAGAAGCCACCTTCGGGGTCAGTGGGTTCATCTAAAACATAGATTAAGCAAACGTGAGTACAAAGTCGTACTCAGCAAGACATACATAGGAGCTATTCTACTCATGCACATGTATCAAGGTAAAGGGAGGTGGGGTTTCACTTGCAGAAGTGCCAGCTTTGACTTGGCTAGTCCTGAACTACGAGTACCAGACTTGAGGTAAGAAGCGTACACGAGTCCACTACTTTCTCCAACCAATTACATCACTATGGTGCCTTCCTCGACTTCCCCACGAGAAAGAACGCCATAGCACTCACACTTATCTTGGTGTGTTTTAGAAGTATCCAGTTCAAGTTGTCTAATAATCAAGCTAAGCTTTCCAAGCAGTCCATAACCACGGACGCGGCTATTCGAATAGTTTTGTTAACCCTGCTGGGGTGTACCGCTACACACACATGATCATCAGTTACCGCCTTTGATCTCGACACCATTCAAGGGGTGCCAGCGAGGATGCTCACCACAACTGTTACCTCATAGCCTATCTAGTCCAAGAAGCCGCCTACCTGGGTTGGCTACCACTATCGTGAACCCGGCCGGTTTACCAAAGTGGACCCAAGTGATGTGTGCGTGGTGCATAAGCCGGTCTCGGGTGAGCCGTTCTCTCACTTAGTAGCCAGGCCACAGACCTACCAGAACTCTGAACTATTGCGACATCTGGACATCGAAAGGGATGAGTTAGTAAGCTGAGAGGGGTCAGTGAGCCCAATGTGTGGTTGTACTCTTCATCTTGGATTACCACACAAGTACTCGGACTTAGGGCGGTGTTCAACGAGACAACCCACCGTGTACTCCTACACAAGCTCTCATCGTTCACCTTGTATTAGGGTAGATTCACCAACACCTTTCCACCAACATCATCATGATCACTACCATCCCGACTCACATAACAGTAAAATCATTGTATCACTCTAAGCATGCAATAAGCAGTAACAATTGCAGGGGCCACATGATATCAATCAACTCCTACATTTGCTAGGATTGTGGTTTGCCTACTACTATGACAAATGATAGGTCATGCAAAGGAATGGGTTTATCTATACGGTAGAAACATAGCATGCACTACTGGAATTCTCTCGTTTGCCATCTGCCATGGCAGTCGGCAAACATAGGAAAAGCGGACGGCAAAGCCCTTTGCCATCTGCAGGCGGACGGCAAAGCACTCGTCAGCCATTTCTTCGGCAAAGAGGTGCTTTGCCGTCTGTTTTTAATCGACGGACGGCAAAGCCTTTACCATAAGATTTTATATACTGACAGACGGCAAAAACAAGATTGCACATATCTATTATTATTGGCTTTGCCGTCTGCTAATTTACAGCGGACGGAATAGAGTTTTTAGGTATATAAAAAAACAGCTCCAGCCACGCCGGAGCACCAGCTATAGCTCGCCGGAACACCTCGCCGGAGACTATCACCAGAGCCATGAGGACTATCGCCGGAGCACCTCCCTGTGTCCTGTATCGCATTGGCGTCCCGGAGGATGGAGCGTCCCGGCGGCTGTCGTGGAGGGGTTCGGGGCGGCTCTCCCATAGTCGCGGCTCAAGGCGGCTATGCAGGGTGACGACGCGGAACACGCGACAGAGGAAGCTTCCAGGCCGCGGCCATGTCTGTGAGGAAAGAGAAAAGGGGAAGGAGAAGGGAGGAGGAAGGAAAATGGAGGAAGAAGGGGAAAGGAAGGTGCGACGGGTGGCGGCGCTCCTGTGGCTCATCACCGGCGAGCTGAAGGCGGCGGTGTCGGGATGGAGAAAGCCTGCGAGCGGCGGTCATGTCCGCTAAGAAACACCGACAGGGAAGGGAAGGAGAGCGCGCGACGGTGGGTGGTTCTCGGGAGAGGGGGGAGCCAGGAGAAGGGGAAGGGATGAGGAAGATGAAGGAGAGGTGCGACGACCAGTGGTGCTCCGGTGGCTTCGGTCGCCGGCGTCGGCCTCAGCCAAGATGTAGCAGCGGTCTTGTGTGGCAGAAAGAAATAGATACGAGGAGATAAGAGAGAGAGTGCATCGTGGAACAGACAAAAGGATAAGAGGAATCGTGGTGGGGGTTGGTTTTTTTTTGCGTGTAGGGCTCCATGCCATGTCACTGATCCAGGGGAAGCACATCCCAGCCAATAGGAAGAAAGCATTGTTTTTGTGCTTCTTTACACCTAGTATTTTAGTAAAATAAGTATGTTAAAGGTTAGTAAAATAATTCAAACTTTTTCTATGTCTTCTAGGATTCATAAACCAATACCACGTCAAATTTCTTATCTTTTAGACCTTGTTTGCATTTTCTAAAAATTAAAAACGGACAAACTCAATTTTCCTTTTAAAACATTCTTTGCCATGCGTCAAATAAAAACAGACGGCAAAGCTCCTCTTTGCCATGCGTGAAAAAAAAACAGACGGCAAACCCCTCTTTTCCATGCGTGAAAAAAGACCAGATGGCAAAGACCCTCTTTGCCATGCGTGAAAAAAAAACAGACGACAAAACCCCTATTTGCCATGTGTGAAAAAAAACAGACGGCAAAGTACTCTTCACCGCCAGCCAATCTTTGCCGTCCACAACCGACAGCAAAGACCCTCTTTGCCGTCTGCCCCGACAAAATGCAGATGGCAAAGAGAAGACACATGGCAAACGAGCAGATTCCAGTAGTGATGGTAATCATCCTATACAATGCATAAGCGAGACATGAGAGGGAAGTGGGATTTTATTGACATGATCAATGGGGGTTTGCTAGCCTTGCTGACGAGGTTCGGGTTCGGGGTCTTCAACGAAGGGGGCAACCTCCTGTTCCGGTTCCACCTCTACTCGACAAACAACAAACAAGGTAGCAAAATAAATACAATGCACAATCACATGATGGAAGGTTGAAACTTGATGTATATGCTTTGATGTGTGAAGCAATTCCATTTAAATGGAGTATATTGCAATTTGAATTGCAAGTTCAAACTCCAATTTCAATTCAATTTAGTCAAGTTGCATACGACATTGTTTGATCAAGTTTAAACATTTTGAAATGTGTATGATATGCCTCTGATGTGTGACTGAAATGTATTATGTTGCCATGGTTCAAGTTGCAAAAGCAATTGAAATTAATTTGATTTAATTCCATTTAAATCAAATAGAAAATGCTACTGATCACATTTTAAAATCAACTCAAACATGGTTGAAAGTTGGAAATTTGGATAGCTTATTTTCTCCTGATCATTTTTCATATATTATTTGTTAAATTTGGATTTGATATGAATTTTCTATGAATTTCTAAAGTTTCAGCCTTTTTCTGGAATTTCTGTAATTTCTCTGATTTCTTTTATTCTGGAAAAATCTTTCATTTCGTCACTGTGACGTCAGTGTGACGTGGGGGGGGGGGTCTGACCTGTGGGACCGGGGTGCCAGTCACTGGGTTAATTAACCCGGCTGGATTAGATTAACCAGTGGCTAATTAAGCCACTGGGCCCAGTGTCAGTGAGTGTAAGGGGGGGGGGGGTGGTTAGTGGCTAACCACGCCGGCCACGTCAGCTCACCGGCGGCTCAACGTCGGCGACCAACCGAAGCGGCGGCGTTGCGCAAGACGGCGGCACAGGCCACCATTTGCCGATCCAAGGCCACCAAAATGGAGCCCATGCACACGCAGTTCATCCTGCGCACACGGGGAGGCTCGGGAGTCGCCGGAAGTTCGTCGAAGACGTGCTCGGGCGGCGGCCGTGGCACGGGCTCGGGGTGGAACTCGCTGCGGTGCACCAACAGAAGCAGACGTGGTCGCAAACGAAGCTCGGGAGCACAACAAAGACGTCAGACAAGGAGGTGGGCTCGATTGCGCAACAGGGGGTCGTCGCCATGGATCCCGGCGGCGAGAAGCTCCGGCCTTAATGTAAAAACACGGTACAGGCCAAGAGGGTGGCCGTGGAATGGGTGGGGCAAAGCAGGGGCTCACTGCGGATGCAGTGGAAGCGGTGGCGTGGTCGGGGAGTCTCTGTGGCCGGAGTAATCGACGACGGCGGCTTGCGGGTCCGTGGAGCTCTCTGTGAAGCGTGCATCGTCCTCGGGCTCGATTAGGACGCCATCTTCTCCAGATCTGGGTAAACGGCAACGCTGCTCACGATGGACAGGGTCTCCTCACCTATCTCCGGCGTTGGCTACGAGTTCTTGCGTCGACGAACGGCGACTGCTCTCGGGGGATTTGGGGGAAACGCACAGGGAGCTTGAGAGAGTGCGGCGAGAGAGGGAGAGTGACGAGGACGTCCAGGGGCTTCTCCTGGACACGCGGAAGAAGGCGGGGAAGCAGGCAACTCGTCGGGGTGGCGTCGGTGGCCACGGCATGGCCGCCACCGAGGTGCTTGCCGCCGCGCTGGAAGAAGACAAGCTGGGGAGCGGGCCTGGGCTGCGGTGCGGTGAGTTGGGCTGGGGAGGCCCAGGTAAGTGGGCCACTTTGCCTTTTCCTTTTTCTTTCTGTTTTTCTTCTTTATTAAATGCTGAAACTTTTTATGTGGCATCACAATATACTAGGTTAGCCACTTGTAAAGTTTGAACATTTTTAAAATTCAAATAATTTGAATCTTAACTCAAATAGGGGTTTTTGATTAATTCCAAGGCACTGTTTGAATATTTGAAAAATCCATGAGCATGTGATGGGTCCCACATCACTTGATATGTGATCACACTCATTTATAAGACTTTTCAAAAATCTAACATGAATTTTTGGAGAAGATTTTTATCTGGCCTTTTGAAATAGTTCATCTGGGGGGTTTTCCTTCTCCCATTTTGCTTTTGAATTTGATTTCAAATATTTTTTTGAAATTTTTAACATGATGCAAGATGACTTTGATCCTAGCACATTACCTAACAGAGGGTTCTGACAGGTTGATACTGTTGTAACATGAGGTTGTTACAATATGACTTACAACTTAGTGCATCAGCCATGACATTGGCTTTGCCTGGGGTGTAAGAAATTCCTAAGCCATAATCTTTTATCTACTCAATCGATCGTCTTTGCTTGATATTAAGATCTGGCTGGGTGAATATATATTTGAGGCTTTGGTGGTCGGAAAAGATCTCGCAACGATTACCAAGGAGGTAATGTCGCCAAGTTGTCAGGGCATGAACTACGGTAGCGAGTTCAAGATCATGGGTAGGATAGTTCTCTTCATGTGGACGCAACTGGCGTGAAGCATAAGCTACCACATGTCTATCTTGCATAAGTATGCATCCTAACCCTTGCCGTGAGGGGTCACAAAAGATCTCGAAATCCTTTTTGGTGTCTGGAGGCGCAAGTACGGATGCAGAAGTCAATCTTCTTTTTAGCTCTTGAAAGCTTTCCTCGCACTTGGGAGTCCATTGTAATTTCTTATCTTTCTTGAGGAGTTCAGTTAGAGGCTTTGCAACTTTGGAGAAGTTCTCCACGAAGAGGCAGCAATAGCTGGCTAGGCCAAGAAAACTCCTAACTTGCTTAACCGATTCAGGTGGAGTCCAGTCAAGGACGGCCTGAACTCTCTCGGGATTCACAACAATGGCTTTTTCAGAAATCACGTGGCCTAAGTAGGTCACTTCTGGTAGCCAAAATGCACACTTGGTGAAATTATCATACAGGCGATGCTCTCTAAGTTTCATCAATACCAGCCTTAGGTGTTCTGCATGTTCTTCTTCGTTCTTCGAGTAGATGAGAATGTCATCAAGATAAACTACAACAAATTTATCTAGGTACTCCATGAAGATCGAATTCATCATGCGCGAGAAAGTGGCAGGGGCATTGGTTAAACCAAAGGTCATGACGGTGTACTCGTAAAGACCATAACGATTAGTGAAAGCCGTTTTTGGAATGTCCTCATTTCGGATTTTGATTTGATGAAAATCTAATCTAAAATCCATCTTGGAAAAGACAGAGGATCCAGCAAGTTGATCATAAAGATCATTGATCCTGGTCAATGGGTACTTGTTCTTTATCATCGCTAGATTTAGTGGGCGATAGTCTACGTACATCCTTTCTGTTCCATCTTTCTTCGTTACGAACAGAACGGGGCAACCCCATGGCGATGAGCTAGGGCGGATGAAGCCTTTTTCCAACAAAGCTTCAAGTTGGATTTTAAGCTCAGCTAGCTCACGTGGGGCCATTTTGTATGGGCGTCTGGAAATTGGTGCGGTTCCTGGCATAAGATCCACTATGAAATCTACACATCTGTCGGGTGGCATTCCCGGCAGCTCTTCAGGAAAGATATACGGGAAGTCACGAACCACCGGAACATATTCAAGGTCGGGAAGGGGAAGCACATTCAAAGAATGCATCTGGTTTCTTGTTCTTGGTGAGGAGTAATCTATTGTCTGGCCTGAAGGATGTGTAAGTCTAACTGACTTGGCTTTACAATCAAGAAAAGCATTTTGTCTTGATAACCAATCCATACCAAGGATGACATCAATGTCTGAATACTTGAGGGCTATGAGTGAAGCAAGGAATACTAAACCCTCAATTGCAATTTGATTGCCATGGCTTACTCTATTAATTTGCCACTTGGAACCAGGAGTTTGAATAACCATTGGGGTGAACATTTCATGAAAGGATATCTCATGCCGAAGTGCATAACTCTCCGACATGAATGAGTGAGATGCTTCTGGATCGAAAAGGACTGAAGTGGGAACAAAATTGACTGGGAGCGTACCAAGAATGACGTCAGAAGTACCATCAGTTTCCTCAGCTGAGATTTGGTTCACACGTCCAAAACTTGCGGAAGTGGAAGGCTTAGCGGTGGAAACCTTCGGGAGTGGCTTGGCACGAACATTTGGGTTCCCTTTGGCATGGCGTGGAGCATTCTGATTGATGGGGCACTCACGAGAGTAGTGACCAATCTGGCCACATCTGAAGCAGGCTCCAAAGATAGTGCGGGGAGCTGGGTTGTTTGGTGGAGCTGGTGGACGAGGCGGCACAAGGGATGGCCTCGGTGGGTTGTTTTGGTGGAAAAAACTGTTAGGAATCCAGATCATGCGCTTCTGATTGCGTGAACTTGAAGAAGGGGCAAGCTCAAGAGCATGCTTGCGAGACTTCTCGAAAACTTCATTGCCATGCTCAGCTCTGAAGGATCTGTTGACTAAATCCTCAAAGGTGACAAACTCAAGCAGGTTGAAATCATGATGATGGATTGGGCTAAGTCCCTTGCGGAATCTTGCCTGCTTTCTGGCATCGGTGGTGATCTCATCTTGGGCATAACGAGCAAGACGGTTGAACTCCCTCACATACTCATGAATGGACATCTCTCCTTGATTCAGATTGCATAACTCTTCCTTCTTGCGCTCCATCAACTCATCCAGAATGTGGTACCCTCGAAAGGCAACACAGAACTCCTGCCAAATCACTACGTGACCACCTGGCTGCATTGCAACATAGTTCTCCCACCACTTAAGAGCAGCACCTTCCAAGAAGTATACCGCGAAAATAACTCGGTCATCGGGAGAAACATGTGTTGTATCAAGCTTACGCTCGATGGAACGGAGCCAACCATCAGCTTCGAGGGGCTCAAAAGAACATCGGAATACCGGTGGCTTGAGGAAGATGAAGTCCTGAATGCTGACCACCACATTACGATGGTGGGCGGTATTCTGCTCGATGAGCTCCAGAAGGCGTGTTTGATCACGTCTATTCCACTCAACTTCCATCATGATTTCCGCCGCAGAAGGCGGTGGTGGAGGTTCATCATCATTTCGATTCCGATCACGGTCTCGATTTCGAAGAATGGCACTACGAGTTCCACCAGACATCCTGTGTGATAAAAATCAATAATCAGAACAGGTTGTACGATGGAATCAAAGATAAGATGACATGATTTAAGGGGGAGAAGACTATAATTCAAAGGCAATGATTCAAAGAAACACGGGATAAATCGGGCGGCATAACGGCTACACCGGGATGGAAAATGAAACAACCTTGAAGAGATTGGATAGAACTTCTTCAAGGAACTCAATATACGGAGACTCTGGACAACCACAACAATCCTACGGCTATAAGGAGGCAATCAACGAGATGTTCTAGTAATACATAGATGAGCCTAGTCCTATCTTCCCGTAGAACAAGATGAGGGTGACTCAGAACTCAGAACGAAGGGGGTAAGGAGAGAAAAGAAGCCTTACGTTGTTCCCTTATATACCCAGAGTAACTATATAACTATAGAAAGCTAGATTCGACTTCGGCCAAGGCTGATAATCCTTCAGTCAGTCCTGCTCTGATACCAAGTCTGTCGGGACCCGGGGTTAGCGTATGCAAGACTCGCTACAACACAATCATATGAAGAGCTGAGAACCATACCCACTTGTCTAAGTAGACAAGGCCAAGCACAGAACGTTCTCGGAAAGCATCGAACGTGAGGGGCACCCGATCCAGGCCGGATGATCATCTGAAATGGGTCCTCATCGTCCGCACACAAGTCTAAATGATATGGGTGGTGAACTCCCATACTCATAGACAAGTCGCCTCAACCATACTATCGATTGTATTATAACCCTTACATAGACTTACTCCAGCCCGATCACTTAGTCGGGGTCTAGGGCGGGCTCGATCATACAACAAAGTGTGCACGTGACAGAGTCACGAGCAATCGCATCGCGATGCCCCAAGCTACGCACATCTAAGGGCCACTTGGTGTATAAAAGACCGCCAGCCAGATCACAACTAAGGTCTCGAAAACCCATACTAAGACATGCATGTTATAATCATACACGCAGCACACATGTCCAGTATGAACAACAGGTATCATTGCAATTCTCTACAAAGTATACAACTTTATTGATAACTCTTACAGAGTGCACACAGAGATCACAAGTCTGTGATCCAACATTACATCAAACATGCGGAAGAAAAGTAGGTCTGAGTACAGACAAGTTTAACAAATGGCTTAGAGAAGCCTTATCTATAAACAAGCCCTTCCACGAGGGAACAGTCATCTGACTGGGACTACACTAGCTTGATAAGTCGTCGAGCTCCAGGAAGAATCCACCTTCGGGGTCAGTGGGTTCATCTAAAACATAAAATAAGCAAACGTGAGTACAAAGTCGTACTCAGCAGGACTTACGTAGGAACTATGCTACTCATGCACATGTATCACGGGAAAGGGAGGTGGGGTTAAATTGCAGAAGTGCCAGCTTTGACTTGGCTAGTCCTGAACTACGAGTACCAGACTTGAGGTAAGAAGCGTACACGAGTCCACTACATCTCCAACCAATTACACCATTATGGTGCCTTCCTCGATTTCCCCACGAGAAAGCACGCCATAGCACTCACGCTTATCTTGGCAAGATTTATAAGTATCCAGTTCAAGTTGTCTAATAATCAGGCACAGCTTTCCAAGTAGTCCCTTACCGCGGACGCGGCTATTCGAATAGTTTAATAACCCTGCAGGGGTGTACTGCTACACACATGAAACGATCAGTTACCGCCGGGATCTCGTCACCCTTCAAGCGGGTGTCGGCGAGGATAATTTCCACAACTTTTACCTCACAGCCAACTCAAATTCAATGGAGACGCCTATCTGGGCTGGAATCCACATCGTGAACCCGGCCGGTTTACCGATGTGGTCCCAGAAGATGTGTGCAGGGTCCCAAGCCGGTATGAATAGCCGTTCTTCCACTTCGCAGACCGTGCCACAGACCTACCAGAACTCCGAACTATTGCGACTCATTGAACTAAGAAGGGGTGAGTTAGTAGGTTGAGCGGGGGTCCATGTGCCCAACATGTGGTAGTACTCTTCGTCTCGGATCACCACACAAGAACTCGGGCTTAGGGCGGTGTTCAACGAGACAACCCATTGTGTACTCCTACACAGCCTCTCATCGTTCACCTTGTATTAGGGTAGATTCACCAACACAGTTTCACCTTCTTCAACATGATTGCTACCATCCCGACTCACAGATCAAAGTAACCTCATTGTAACTCTAAGCATGCAATAAGCAGTAACAGTTGCAGGGGCCACATGATATCAACCAACTCCTACATTTGCTAGGATTGTGGTTTGCTTACTACTGTGACAAAATGATAGGTCATGCAAAGGATTGGGTTCAACTATGCGGTAGAAACGTTATCATGGTGATCATCCTATTTCATGCATAAGTGAGACTGAGAGGGAAATGGGTTTTTATCGACATGATCAATGGGGGTTTGCTTGCCTTCCTGACGAGGTTCAGTCATGGGGTCTTCAACGAAGGGGGTCATCTCGGGTTCCGGATGCACGTCTATCGAGCAAACAAAGCAATCAAGGTATCAATTTAACGCAATGCTCAAGCACATGTTTATGTTGTCACATGATGTGAATGGTATTGATGTGATCTAGGTTCAATTGGTCACATTAATTGAAGTTGATTTGAAATGTAAATTCAAATCCAAACTCAAAATGTATTCAAATTGGTCCAAGTTGCATTTGCTAATGTTTGTACTTTGTAAACCATGTGATCATGTGTGTGAAATGCTTCTGAAGTGTAAGTGATCATCTTTGCATTTCAATGGTTGATGTTGGAATAGCAATTGTATTAAATTTGAATTAATTCCATTTAAACCAAATAGAAAAAGCTACTGGTCCAATTTTAAATTCAACTCAAACATAGCTGAAAGTTGTATATTTGGATATATTATTTTCTACTGATCATTTTTCATATATTATATGTTAAATTTGGAGTTAATATGAATTTATTATGAATTTCCAAAGTTTGGCCTATTTTCTGGAATTTACTGGATAAATAAAAGAATTTCCTTTATTGCGTCATCACTAGGTCATGCTGACGCAGGGGCTGGCCTGACAGGTGGGTCCCACTGGTCATCCTCACTGGGTTAATTAAGTTGCTGTTTAATTTAATTTGGGATTAGCCAAGGCGTGGGGCCCACTGTCAGTGAGGGGGGAAGGGTGATTAGCAGGGGGGGTTAGGGCTGTTAATGGAGGACGTTGTCGGGACCCGGGGTTAGCGTATGCAAGCCTCGCTACAACACAATCATATGGAGAGCCGAGAACCGTACCCACTTGTCTAAGCAGACAAGGCCAAGCACAAAACGTTCTCGGAAAGCATCGAACGTGAGGGGCATCCCATCCAGGCCGGATGATCAACTGAAATGGGTCCTCATCGTCCGCACACAAGTCTAAATGATATGGGTGGTGAACTCCCATACTCATAGACAAGTCGCCTCAACCATACTATCGATTGTATTATAACCCTTACATAGACTTACTCCAGCCCGATCACTTAGTCGGGGTCTAGGGCGGGCTCGATCATACATCAAAGTGTGCACGAGACGGAGTCTCGAGCAATCGCATCGCGATGCCCCAAGCTGCGCACATCTAAGGGCCACTTGGTGTATAAAAGACCGCCAGCCAGATCACAACTAAGGTCTCGAAAACCCATACTAAGACATGCATGTTATAAACATACACGCAGCACACATGCCTTGTATGAACAACAGGTATCATTGCAATTCTCTACAAAGTATACATATTTATTAATAACTCTTACAGAGTGCACACAGAGATCACAAGCATGTGATCCAACATTACAACAGACAAGCGGAAGCAAAGTAGGTCTGAGTACAGACAAGTTGAACAAATGGCTTAGAGAAGCCTTATCTAAAAACAAGCCCTCCACGAGGGAACCAGTCGTCTGACTGGGACTACACTAGCTTGGTCTTGGTCCGAGTCTTCATTCTTAGAGCTTCGGTTAGAATTCCACCATCGGGGTCGGTGGGTTCATCTAAAACATAGATTAAGCAAACGTGAGTACAAAATCGTACTCAGAAACACTTACATAGGAACTATACTACTCATGCATATGTATCAAGATAAAGGGAGGTGGGGTTTCACTTGCAGAAGTGCCAGCTTTGACTTGGCTAGTCCTGAACTACGGGTACCAGACTTGAGGTAAGAAGCGTACACGAGTCCACTACATCTCTTCAACCAATTACACCACTATGGTTACTTCCTCGACTTCCCCACGAGAAGCACCCCATAGCACTCACGCTTATCTTGGTGTGTTTTAGAAGTATCCAGTTCAAGTTGTCTAATAATCAAGCTAAGCTTTCCAAGCAGTCCATAACCGCGGACGCGGCTATTCGAATAGTTTTGTTAATTCTGCAGGGGTGTACCGCTACACACACGTGTCATCAGTTACCGCCTTTTTCATGTCATTGTTCAATAGGTGACAGCGAGGATGCCACCACAACACTTCGCCCACAGCTCCGTTCTAGTCCAGAGAGTCGCCTATCTGAGGGGGATCCGTATGGAAGTCCGGCCGAGGTTCCAGTACAGCCTCAAACGATGTGTGCAGGGTCCCAAGCCGGTCTTGAAAAGCCGTTCATCCACTTCGCAGACCGTGCCACAGCCCTACCAAAACTCCGAACTACTGTGACTCTTGGGGTTCGAACGGGGTGAGGTACTAGGATGAGAGGGGTCAGTGAGCCAAATGTGTGGTTGTACTCTTCTTCTTGGATCACCACACAAGAACTCGGACTTAAGGCGGTGTTCAACGAGACAACCCACTGTGTACCCTACACAGCCTCTCATCGTTCACCTTGTATTAGGGTAGATTCACCAACACGTTTCACTTTCATCAACACCATGTTTCTCATCATCCCGACTCACATCAAAAGAAACCTCGTTGTATCACTAAGCATGCAATAAGCAGTAACAGTTGCAGGGGCCACATGATATCAACCAACTCCTACATCTGCTAGGATTGTGGTTTGCTTACTACTGTGACAAGATGATAGGTCATGCAAAGGATATGGGTTCAACTATGCGGTAGAAACGTTATCATGGTGATCATCCTAAACAATGCATCAGCGAGACATGAGAGGGAATTGGGATTTTATCGACATGATCAATGGGGGTTTTGCTTGCCTTGCTGACGAGGTTTCGATAACGGTGTCTTCAACGAAGGGGGCAGCCTCCTGCTCCGGTTCCACCTCTACTCGACAAACAACAAACAAGGAAGCAATATAAATACAATGCACAAACACATGGTTGAAGGTTGAAACTTGATGTATAAGCTTTGATGTGTGAAGCAATTCCATTTAAATGGAGTATATTGCAAATTGAATTGAAAATTCAAACTCCAATTTGAATTCAAAACTTAGCCAAGCTAAATGTGACATTGTTTGATCAATTTGAATCATTTTGAAATGTGTATGATATGCCTCTGATGTGTGATTGAAATGTAGCATGTTGCCATGGTTCAAGTTGCAAAAATATTTGAATTGAATTTGATTTAAATCCATTTAAATCAAATAGCGAATGCTACTGATCACATTTTAAATTCAACTGAAACAAAGTTGAAAGATGGATATTTGGATAGGTTATTTTCTCGTGATCATTTTTCATATATTATTTGTCCAATTTGGAGTTAATATGAATTTTCTACGAATTATTGAAGTTTGGCTAATTTTCTGGATTTTCTGGAATTTCTGTAATTCATTTTAATCTGTTTTTCTGTTTACTGCGTCATGCTGACATCATGCTGGCGTGTGGGGGGGCTGACAGGTGGGCCTCCACTGTCAGTGTCACAGGGGGTTAATCCCTCTGTTTAAAATAAACAGAGGGGGGTTAAGGCCTGGGGGCCCCACCTGTCATTGACCTGGGGTCAACTAACAGGGGGGTTAACCCCTAATTAGCGTGCCTCGCCGGCGGCTAGCCGCCGGTGGCCACGGCACGGCGGAGGGGCTCGCCGGAATGGCTCCTGGCTATCTCTTGGCACGGGGAGGGCATCAGAATGACCCCCGTGCTCGTCCGCATCGAGCCGTGCATATGGGAGGGGCGAGAGGTTGCCAGAACGTCGCCGGCGACGAGGTGCAGCGGCGGTCGGCGACTGGTGAAGGCGTCCTTGCGCTATGGTGCTCGGAAAAAAGCGGGGAGAGAGGGGAAATGACCGCCTGCTCACCCTGAGGGCAGTGGCGAGCTCGAGGAGGCCGGAGGAGGCGAGGCGGCGGAGGATTTCTCGTCGGAGTGTCACGGGTGGCCGGCGCAAAGTCTTGATGCGTGCGTCGTCTTCGGGGCCTCTGGAGCTCGATTCGTTGCGCAGTTCGACGAAGCCGAGGACGAGGAGCTTCCCGGACACGGTGGCTCGCCGGGAGGGGCACGGTGGCCACGTCGGAGCACGACGGCGGGCACGGGGGCGCTCGGGTCTTCACGGGGAGCTCGCCGGGGTGAGAGGGGAACGGTTCCAGGGGAGGGGGAATGGAAGGGGGTTGCAAGGGGGCGTCCACGGCGCCGGATAAGGGAGAGGGAGGCAAGCAGGTAGCTCGCTGGCGGCCATGCCGGGCTCGCCGGCGTCCTGCCTGCCTGGCCAGTGGAGGAAGACGCCCTTGCCCCTTTGGGCTGGGCCTCCTCTGCTGAGCCAGGTGGGCCAGGTAAGTGGCTTTAAGCCCTTTTGTTTATTTTTCTTTTTCTGCTTTATTTGTTTTGCTCTGAAAAAATATCAAAGCATTTTTTTAAAAATCCCCAATTATTTATCTTGGACATATGTGAAAGAAAGCTAGTCACTCCCAAGTTTTGGAGATTTTTGAAATTCAAAACATTTGAATTTCAATTCAAATAGCATTTAAATTTAAATTCCAAGCCTCTGTTTGAATATTTGAAAAATCCATGAGCATGGGTTTGACTCCAAATCATTTTTAAAATGATCATACTCATTTATAGGACTTTTCCAAATATTCAAATGATTTTTGGAAAAAGATTTTTATCTGGCCATTTGAATTAAATTCTTAGGGATTTTCTTTTCCCCATTTTGATTTCTTTTGAAATTTTTTATCATGATGCAAAGGAGCACTTCATCCTAGCACATACCTAACTTGGGGTTGTGACAGACGTCGCTGGCGTCCACTGGAGCTCGCCGGAGTTCACGCCGGAACCGGCTAGGAGGCTCGGGAGAGGAGAGGGGAGGCACTGGCGTGAAGCTCTCGACACCGCGCGTCTGCTGGACTAGGAGGGGCTCGAGGGGGAGGCCTCAGGCCATGGCTGCATTAAGGAGGCGGCGGCCGGAGCTCTGGTCTTGGCGAGCACGAAGACAGAGGGCACGGGGAGGAAAACGAAGAGGGGGTAAATGATGGCGGGCTCACCACAAGCACGTAAGGAAGGTCGCCGGGGACGGGTGCTTCTTGAAGCCGGAGAATCGGACGAGGGCACGCGGCGACCGGAGTTGGGGAAGGAGGTCACGGGCGTCGCTTCTAGAGGGCTTCGGCTCGATTTGCTAGCACGGGAGGACGATTGCGAGGTCGTCTGTTCTCCTGGACAGCAAGGACTGGTGGGAGTAAGCTACTGGACGCGGCGGCCAGGGAGTCACGCTCCGGTGGCTCTCGGGGTGGCTCGAATTTGGAAGAGCGGGAGGGGGAGCTTCCAGGGAGAAGGGGGGAAAGGTGCGGTGCCTCTCCCACGTCTCCTAGGCGAAGAGAGAAGAGGCTGCGTGGTCAGGAGGGGGAGGTGGCGTGCATGCGGGGTGCATGGCGCGCGCTGTGCTCCTTCTGGCAAGTGGAGGAAGACGACAGCCGCTACAGGTGGTCTGGGCCGGCCAAGGTAAGTTGGGCCATCGCCCTGGGCGACAGGTAAGGTGGCCCTTTCCTTTTCCTTTTATTATTTCTGCATTTTGTTTGACCTAGCTAATAAAAATAGCTAGGCATTTTATTAAATGCCAATATTTTTTATATGGCCTCATAATATTTAGAGCTAGGCACTTATAAAATTTGAACATTATTAAAATTCAAATTATTTGAACTTTAATTCAAATAGGGTTTAATTTAATTTGCAAAGATCAATTTGGAATTTTATAAAATTCCATGTGTATGCAGTGGGTCCCACACCAATTTGAACATGATCATACACATTTTCAGCATTTTACAACTTTTCAAATGAATTTTTGGAACAAATTTTGATCTGGCCATTTGAATTAAATTCAATTAGGGCTTCTGCTTCCCCATTTTTGAATTGCAATTTGAATTTTTTTCATGAATGCAATGTGGCTCTGGTCCTAGCACATACGTAGAAGAGGGTTCTGACAGAGCTCCCCCTGCCGGCCATGGCGTGGCGGCGGCAGACGCGCGGGCAATGCAAGAGAGAGGGGGGATGGCGAGATGATGCTCATAGCGGGGGTGGCGCCGGCGAGGTTGTCGCCGTCGTCGGGGGCGATGCGGCGCGGCGGATGGGCAGCCTAACGGCGTCGGTTTCATCTCCGGCGTCGTCGGGGGCAAATGGCGAGATGAGAACTGAAAAATCCTAAGTGCGAGTTATATACCAGTAGCATTGGTCCCGGTTGGTGCCACCAACCGGTACCAATGATAACCTTTGGTACCAGTTCATGCCCCAAACCAGTACCAAAGGTCTTTTTCAGCAGCCCAATTGGCGGGGAAGAGAGACCTTTGGTACTAGTTTGTGGCACGAACCAGTACCAAAGCCGACCTTTCATTCCGGTTGTTGGAACGAACCGGAACCAATGGCCACCTTTCGTACCGGTTGGTGCCACCAACCGGGACAAAACTTGCGCTGCCGCAGTGCGGTGGGATGTTTAGTCTCACCTCGCTAGTCGAGGGACAACCAGAGTGGTTTATAAGCGCTGATGCGCGTACCACTTCGAGCTCCTCTCAACCGCAGGCTTTCGGTCCTACTCTGTTACTGCTTTCCTGTGGGCCTTCTAGGTCCGCTGCAGGCCTGGATCCGGGCCCATTAGTGGGTTTCTGGTCATATCCATGCCGTGTCAGTCTAGTAGGTGGCATTATTTTTCTCTGAAAAGGACCTTTAGTCCCGGTTGGTGCCTCCAACCGGTACTAAAGGCCTCTCCCACCGTAATTAACCACTAACTAACCCTTTAGTACCGGTTGGTGCCCAGAACCGGTACTAAAGGTCCCCTGTAAGCAACTAAAATTAGTACCACCTCGCTAGACGAAGTGGAGTTAGACCTGTTTATAAGCACATGTCCACGTGGACTTATCGTAGCATAACAAGTTCACTAAAGGACGTAAATGGAGAAATTCATCAGTATCCTGTACTCCGTCTGGGAGAAATTGGGACGGACCTCGTTTGGTTCGCAGATTTGCCAGATGTGCCCACGAGGCGGGGACCGTCTATAAACCCGTAAGTTATGAAAATCCCGTACAGTCATTACAGACGATCCCCGCCTGGTTGGTAGACTTGCTGGATCTGTCAAACAGGAGAGGACCGTCTGAACTTTTCCTGGACGGTGTACAGGATGTGGAGTATTCTTCCGTTGACGTCCTATAATGAAATTGCTATACTTTTTTGTTTTTGTTTTCCAATAAAAAAACACAAGGTTTCCCCTGCATACAGCCCGACGGTGGCTCATGAGTGCAAGCATATCAAATGCACCGTCGGACGTATGCAGGGAATCTGAATGATTTGTATTTGGTCGATGAAGTGAAAGATTTCTAACTAGATATATATAAGATCAACAAAACACACAATTTCTCCTGCATACAGCCCGACTGTGGCTCATGAGTTCAAGCATATCAAATGCACCGTCGAACGTATGCAGGCGAATCGGAATGGTTTGTATTCGGCCAATGAACTGAGTGTCGAACATGTCCTAGAGGTGGGCTATATATATAGGCAACGACAAGCCTGATCCAACCGCTCACAAGCCTTATCCAACGAATCACAAGCGCTTGAAAGAAACACGCAATCCGTATGCTTCTTCCGGATTGGTTGGATCCAACGGCTCAGAAGCCTGATCCAACGACTCACAAGCGCTTGAAAGATACACGCGATCTGTGTGCTTATTCCTTATTGGTTAGATTCAGAAAAGGTTGAAACTTGGCATGGTATCATCATTTGACCCACATGACATGTGTGCAAAAGTTGAGAGGGTTACGGCAAAAGCTGGATGCACTTCATGTACAAACTGGACCATCTCTTTCGAAGTACGATGGTTTCAGACGAAAACTCATGTGTTACAAAGGCATTTCATTTTTCTAAACTTATTTAAACTCAAGACTTTTTGTGCATTCAATATGCATCATTCAAAGCCACATACTAAAATTTCAACCCTTTCTGACTTCATTTGCTCTTTTTCATGCATTTAATGATTTATTTTGGGCTAAATGACCCTGAAATTGGAAAGCACTACATCTAAACTCAGAAAAGGTTGAAACTGGGCATGATATCATCATTTGACCCACATAACATGTGTGCAAAAGTTGAGAGGGTTACGACAGAAGCTGGATGCACTTCGTGTACAAACTGGACCATCTCTTTCGAAGTACGAGGGTTTCAGACGAAATCTCATGTGTTACAAAGGCATTTCATTTTTCTAAAATTATTTGAACTCAAGACTTTTTGTGCATTCAATATGCACCCTTCAAAGCCTGTCATCGATATGTGACGGCAGATGCCATGGGGATGGCTAAAGTGAGGGGAAGACGCGAGGAAGAAGATTTCGATGGTGCCGGAATCGGGTTGGGCACAAACACGGTGACGGACACCACGATGTACCCAGGTTCGGGGCTCTCTGGAGAGATAACACCCCTACTCCTTCTTGTCTCTTCTATATCAATGGAACTGAATTACAATAACTGCTTCTCTATCTACTCAGGGGAAGGTGAGAGCTGCCGTGGGCAAGGCTCTCTCCTGCTTCCCTGAGGAGGAACTACAAGCAATAAATGAACTGAGCGAGATGTAAGTAATGGTGCGAATTTTGTGGATCGTCCCTCACGCAGGAGGGGTACCCCGGGCTCTTATAGTGTGAGCCCGGGGTAAATCGGTAACTTCACTGCCGATTGGGCCCAGCTGTCATCCTGTAATCGGCTGGGCCCCACCGACTGCTCCTCTCAGGGTGATCCGGACCCGACGAGCGGCGGCCCATTGTGTAGACTCGTAGGGCATGATGGTGAACAGTGGAGCTAGGAGGTGCGGTCTTGTCGTCCTGTCCGCGGAATCGGCGGAGAGGTCGACAACGCATCTCTGCCAGATCTACGATATGACTTGGCTTCTCTGCCACCCCGATCTCTTGGGATTGCGCATTTATGACCTCATACTTCGACCTTCGACTGGTCTCGGGGTCAACTTCTCCAGGGGTGGTAAGTTGTACCGATTGCGCCTGGGCCGACTTGTGGCCCTCGGCAGGGTCGATTGCTCTAGGAAATCGGCCATGTCGAGGCTTATCTCGGCCGAGCTGCAGGCCAATCGATTGATCGTCTTGGTCATGAAAAGGGGTGGACCGGTTGCGCCTGGGCCGACTGCTGGCATTCGGTACGGCTAATTGCCTTGGAGCAATCGGCCGTACGCCTGCCAAGCTCGGCCCAGCTGCAGACCAATCGGTCAATCCTTGTCTTGAAAGGTTGCTTTCGCTTGGGTGAGACTACCCGGGTACCAATCTGTGGCACCCCGGCTCAGAGCAACCGGTTTACCTTACATTGCCAACCCAGAGATCAAGTCTTCTGGCAATGCACAACATATTGGTACAGAATACAACCGCTTCATAATAATTATACAGGTACATAGGTTCGGGATTACAACTGCTACGAGGCATGGCGGCACATCTCGTGCGGCAACACTATCAACATTATTTATGTCACATCTCGGGGCCTCGATACGATCGACGAAGGACACGCCAGGTCAGTACATTGAATGTACTTGCAAGCTCATAACAGTCAAGTCATCAGGAGAAACAATAGCATGGCAAGAATGCAACAATAACATGACAAACATGGCAATAATTTTAATAAAAATTGTCTTATGCACACCACATGATTCATCCAGCTTACCTCCGAGTCGTGCGGACTCGCTAACCGGGTCATCTCTTGACCCACCATCATACGTGTCGTAGCTCGACCACTCAGCGGGTTAGGTGTCCTCAGTTACCACCTCAACCAATCACATGACCAGAGCCTCAGCATTAACATTCATATTATTAAACAGATTAGTGTTGACCTCTGTGTGACCTAGTACGAACTGTGTCCCATGACCGAGGACGCGGCTATTCGAATAGATTTTGACTCTGCAGAGTTTGTGCAATTTACCCACATTATGGAGTTCCTCCTCCATCCAGCACCTCAGTACATGTCCCACAGAATCCTTGGAACTCACACCGCAGGAGTGGACTAGGACATCTCCAACGAAACCCGACTACCGCGTTACCTCCCTACGGACTCACCGACACACGGTCTTGGGTATCCCTGTGGTTAGGTGTCCACGTTACCACCTTAACCACCCAGCCACCTTGTGGCAAACTGTCCCAACGGGGACTCCCGGGTAAACAACTATGGATTTCGAGATTATCACCACCTACCTGATCAGGGTAGCATGCGTGCATAACCTCCCCTACTGGGTGATGTCCGTAGAAGGCACTACGATAGCCCGATTCAAGGCCCGCCCATACAAGCAAATGTGGCTGCACGAATAAACTCGGTTCGGTGGCACTTGGTCAACAATTTTGTTCATTAGGTGAATAGCAATATGAAGACATGGCAACATGGCATGAGTATGAACTACTATCATGAATATGCATCTACAAACATGGCATACAATCAGGAGCATGATCATCACTAGCATGGTTCCGGCATAGGCATGGCAACAAAATAAACATGGCGATGACATGTACTAGAGTGACATGATCAGATCAGTTGCATGACATGTTTATACCAATCAACTTATTATGGTTATTTATTTTTATTTGCAAGCAATGTGAAGGGAATTAAAATAAACCCAAGCAAATGATTTAAATCATCAAAAGCAACTTAAGCTCCTCATGACCAGATTGTTATAGCTTGCCTTGATCAAGTGGAGTATCCTTGAACTCCTGGTCTCCTACAAGCACTTGATCACTCTCTGAAAAAATTAAAACAAGTGGCAAAAGCAAATAAGTCCAATGCACTCCTTCCCTGTCCAGTGGACCTAAAAGGTGAATCAAGTTCCCAAATTTTGCCAACGTGAAGAGGAGGTCAAAAGAAAAATGTAGCAAAAAGAATCAACTCATTTGGCCTTGTGGTTTAGAAGTTATTCATGGTCAAAGTTTGGTCAAAATTCCATTTTAAATAGATTTAATCAATTTCCAGAGAAATAACCAGAGAGGGCCACGTCGAAGGCGTAAACCTACGCGGGCGCCTCCACTTAAAACGGTTCGGAGCGGCTGGAGTGGCTGATGGGTGGGGTCAGGGCGTCAGGTTGAATAAAACAGAGAGGGAAACAGAGGCCGTGGCTCCGGCGAGGGTGGTTCGCCGGTGAGGAGGCCTCGGAGGTGACCTAGGGCTAGGGGGAGGACGCAGGGGACCATGGCGAGTATCTACGTACCCGAAACTCCTCGAATGGTGGCCCGACGACTTCGCTACGGTCTTCTCCAGCTACGGTGGCGGCGGTGCTCCGGTACGATCTCCGACCAGGGGCCTCCCCGGCCGGTCTCCTCATCGATTGCGCTCTCTAGGAGTGGTGTGGGGGTGTGTGGTGATGGCTGCGACAATGGGAGGCACCAATTTATAGGCGAGCTCTGGATTCCTCCACGGGTGTCGCCGGACAGAGGACGACGGCGCTGTGCTCTCGTGCGGGTGAGCAGTGAAGGCTCGGGTGAGCTCTAGGAGGTTCCTATGACGGTGTACCACGCGTGTGTGCGTGCCCTGGTTCTCTGTATCAGCGGGGCGACGGGACGGCTCAGGCGTGGCTGCGGCGGAGGCTCTGCATCGACGGGCGGCGCGGCTTTGAGGGGGCTAAGGTGTCGCGCGTGCTTGCTTGGGGTAGGGGACGCGAGTAAGACTATGCGGGCAACACGGAGGCGTACGTGCCACTGTGGCCACTACGCGCGGAATCCAGACGGGCCGGAGCGGCGACGACGAGGTCTCCGGCGGGCGGCGGGGCTTTGGGGTGAGCCAGGTGGCGCACGGGTGTGCCAAAACGGCTATGGACACGCGCAAGCAGCCGCGGGGGCTCGGGGTGCGGCGTGCCCGTGATGGCGACCTCACAACCATGGCCAGAGCACACCTGTGGCAGGCAGTGCGCGTGTTCATCCATGGCACGCGTGCACTGAGGGCGTCCAGGGCGTGCGCACTGTGTCCTTGGCACGTATCCAACGTCCAGTAGGACGTGTGAGAGGCTGGGAGGCTAACAGGTGGGCTCAAGCACTTGCTAGCTTCAGAAATAGTTTTCTGCAGGAAACTTTGATAATTTCTACATGGAGTTTGGCTAGGCTTTTGGGGCTGAAACTTGGTGTGCCTGGGTTATCTAGGAAGGTGTTTATGTGATAAAAATTTCAGAGCAAAAGGATAAGTCTACAGGGTACTTGCTTCACAAAGTGCCTCTCTGGTCAGAAATGAAAAAGAATTTCTAGAGGGTTATTTTTGTATTAAGCTTGCCCATGTTTTTGCAGCGAATCATGAGGCATGTCTCCCTTGCTTAGAACGAAAAGTTTCAAGCCAAATGGATGAGCAGAAGTGAAGCTAGCTTCAAAAAATGGGAGGGAAAAGACCAATTTCCTTTAGCAAAAGGGGATTTTTATAAGAAATAAAAATAGGGTAAGGGCTAGTTTGATCAAAGCTTGATCATAGCCATAAGGAAGAGGGGTTTAGGGGCCACTTGGCCTAGGGGAAAAATGTAGGCCCAAGTGATCAAGGCCATCTGAGTTGAGAAAATCCAAGCAATATTTCAAACTCCAAGAAATCAGCAAATACAGTTGCAAACAAAAAGGGGCCAAAAACGAGGGTGTCACAAACCTACCCCCCTTAGGGTAAATCTCGTCCTCGAGATTTGGTTGCTCAGGGAATAGATACGGATATGCCGCCCTCAGAACCTCTTCCCTTTCCCAGGTCGCTTCTTCCTCAGAATGGCGCTCCCAGAGCACCTTGTAAAACCGTATTACCTTACTGCGGGTAGTCCTTTCCATCTCATCCAAAATCCTTACCGGTTTCTCCTCATATTTCAGATCCTGGGCCAGCTCTAACTCCTTCACATCCACTCGTTTGACTGGGGGTGAAACACACTTGTGTAGTTGTGATACATGGAATACGTCATGGATATCTGCCATTTCCGGGGGTAGATCCAGTGGGTATGCTACTCTTCCCCGCTTAGCCATTATTGGGAATGGCCCGACATACCTCGGGGCAAGCTTTCCCCGGGTCTGGAATCTCCTTACGCCTTTCATTGGCGTCACTCGGAGATAGACGTATTCTCCAGGCTCAAAATTCACCTCTCGATGCTTGGTGTCATAGTAACTCTTTTGTCGAGATTTGGCGGCTCTTAACCGGTCCTAATTTCCTTGACTTGCTTTTCTGCTTCAAACATTAAGTCGGTGCCAAAGATACGACTGTCCCCCGTCTGTGACCATTTCAATGGGGTGCAGCATTTCCGCCAATATAATGCTTCAAAGGGTGACATCTTGAGGCTGGCCTGGTAGCTGTTGTTGTATGAGAATTCTGCGTATGGCAAGCAGTCCTCCCACTTGGACCCGTGGGCTAATACACATGCCCTGAGCATATCCTCCAATATCTGATTTACTCGCTCTGTCTGGCCATCTGTTTGGGGATGGTAAGAAGTGCTGTGCTTTAGTACGGTCCGCAAGGCTTCGTTAAGTCGTAGCCAGAACGCAGACGTGAACACTGACCCTCTGTCTGAGGTGATGGTCTTTGGTATTCCATGGAGACTGACAATCCGGGACATGTATAACTCTGCCAATTGATCAGCTCGGTAGGTGGTCCTGACGGGAATAAAGTGGGCCACTTTGGTGAGGATATCCACAATTACCCATATGGAGTCGTGACCTCGGCCGGTCCTTGGGAGCCCTACAATGAAGTCCATGCATATGTCATCCCACTTCCATTGCGGAACTTACAGGGGTTGCGGTAATCCAGCTGGCTTTTGGTGTTCGGCCTTGACTCTGTTGCATATGTCGCAGCATGCCACATAATATGCGATGTCTTTGCGCATTCCGGGCCACCAAAATGTGGTCTTCAAATCCCGGTACATCTTGGTTCTGCCGGTGTGGATAGAATATGCGGACTCATGTGCTTCTCGCAGTATTTTCTGCCTCAAATTAGCCTGGTCCGGTACACATATTCGGTTTTCGAACCATAGAACTTCTTGAGTATCCAGGTGAAAGGATTCGGCCTTGCCACGCGGAATCCGTCACTACTAGGGAATGCCCTTTTAGTGGCGTCCTTTTTTTCTGTTTAAGGGCTTATAGGTGGCGCATTCTGGATGCGCCACCCCTAAGACCCTTAGGCGTGGCGCATCTCAGAATGCGCCACCTATAAGCTCTTAGGGGTGGCGCATTCTGAAAATGCGCCACTATTAATTTTTTAAAATTTGAATTTTGAATCTGGATCTGGAAAACATTTTTTTATTTTTATTTTTTTTATTTTTTATTTTTCCTTAATCTCAGGTTAGTATGCTTAATGCCCGGTCACTATGCTTAATCTCAGGTCAAACTAAACTTCCCCGAGGGTCACCCATCCTAGCACTACTTCAGCCCCAGCACGCTTAACTTCTCGGTTCTATTCAACTCTCACTCCAGCTCACCTAGCAGGCACTTGTTGATATATCTAACATATAAATCCTATTAAACCATGTTGATGTCTAGGACCTTGTTAATGTTCATGGGTGTGCTAAAATTTTCAACATTTTTTTGAAACTTTCTCGATGGGACCATTAGCATATTTTGAACTTTATTTAAAAAATTGATTTATTTTTATTTTTTAATGTTACTATCTAAAATGTTCAACTTTTTTAACTCCCCGATTTGTCCTCTAGCCTATTTTGAATTTTAAAAAAAAATTTAAAAATATTTTTTAAAAATTTTAAAAAAAAAAATTCTGTTACTAGTGGGCCATTTCATACAAAATGCGCCACTACTAAGTTCAATTTTTTTTCAATTTTTTCTCTTTTTTTGGGCCTCCAGATCTTCAAACGCCCGTAACTTTTTTTCTGTTAGGTTTTTGAGGATTCTAGAAATGTTCAACGGGTTACACCCGTTTGAATTTGGATATAACTTTTCGAGTAGATGATTTTTCATATAAAAAACTTTTTCATCGGAGGTCGTATGCAAAAGTTAAGCCCATTTTACGAAATTCTCGGGAGATTTTGCAAAAAAAGTCGAAACTCATATTTGTAAATTTTCCTAACAACTAGACCACATATCATTTGGGAACTTATTTTCTTTTATTTTTTTGACATTTCTATCATTTTCTTTTATTTTTTTTTCAAACTGAAAAGGCGGTCCACGGGGGGGGGGGGGGGGGGGTGTATTTGGGAATTTTCCTGCGCTGTTTTTTCTTATTAGTGGCGCATATGGGAAATGCGCCTCCCCTAAGAGCTTATGGGTGGCACATTCTGGATGCGCCACTAATAATTCCTTATGGGTGGCGCATTTCCAGAATGCGCCTCCCCTAAGCTCATAGGGGTGGCACATTTCCAAAATGTGCCACCTATAAGGTTCTTAGGGGTGGCGCATTTCTCCAAATGCGCCACGTATAAGGGGATCCAGGGCTGGCCCACTCTTAGGGGTGGCACATTTTGGAAAATGCGCCACCTATAAGAGCTTATGGGTGGCGCATTTTTTACTAGTGGGCCACCCCTTACAACATAGTGGCGCATTACATAGAAAATGCGCCACTAATAAGCTTTCCATGTATAGCTATTTCCCTAGTAGTGCGTTCCTTGATTTCTTGAATTTCCGGGTCTTGAGCTTGAGCTCCCTTAATATCCTCTACCAAGGTTGGGGTGATTTTCAATGTCTTCCTGGTCATTGAGTCACACAACACGAGGTTGAGTTGAGTGACTTCCTCCCGTAGCTGTTGGTGGAGCCTTTCCCAGAGTGCAATCACTGAACTTGGCTTGCGGCTAAGGGCGTCGGCGACCACGTTAGCCTTCCCGTGGTGATATTTTATCCCGAGATTGTAATCCTTGACCAGCTCGAGCCACCTTCTCTGCCTGAGGTTGAGATCCGGCTGCGTGAAGATGTACTTGAGGCTTTCATGATCGGTGTACACCTCACACCGTTGCCCGACGAGATAATCCCTCCACAATTTCAATGCGTGTACCACAGCAGCCAGTTCTAGGTCATGCGTGGGGTAGTTTACTTCATGTTGGCGTAGCTGTCTGGAGGCGTACGCCACAACTCTCCCTTCTTGCATTAGCACGCAGCCAAGGCCATGCTTGGAGGCATCGCAATATATGTCAAATCCCTTGTGGATGTCCGACAGAGTCAAAACAGGGGCTGATGTTAGCTTGGTCTTGAGTTGCTCGAAGCTTTCACCGCATTCCTTGGTCCAGACAAATTTATGGTTCTTCTTCAATAACTCGGTGATTGGCTATCTTGGAGAACCCTTCAATGAATCAGCGGTAATATCCAGCCAATCCTAAGAAACTTCGGACTTCCTTCACGGTGGTTGGTGGCTTCCAATTCAACACATCGGTCACCTTGCTGGGGTCTACGGCTACTCCTTGAGCCGTCAGAATGTGACCCAGAAATCCCACCTCCTTTAACCAGAACTCGCACTTGCTGAACTTTGCATAAAGGCGATGATCTCGCAGTCGTTCCAGCACTGTACGGAGGTGCTGCTTATGCTCTTCTTCACTTTTGGAATATATGAGTATGTCATCAATAAATACCACCACGAACTTGTCCAGAAAGTCCATGAAGACCTTGTTCATCATGCCCATAAAATAAGTTGGGGCATTCGTTAAGACGAAGGACATGACCGTGAACTCATACATGCCATATCTGGTGGTGAAGGCTGTCTTGGGAATGTCTTCCTTTCGGATCTTCAGCTGGTAATAGCCTGTACGAAGATCGATCTTAGAGAATACACGGGCACCTTTCAGTTTGTCGAACAAGTCATCGATGTGTGGCAGTGGATATTTGTTCTTGATGGTGACTTCATTCAGGGGGCGGTAGTCCACACACATCCGCAAAGTGCCATCTTTCTTCTTGACAAATAATACCGGTGACCCCCAAGGTGAGGTACTGGGGCGAATGTACCCTTTCTGCAGTAGGTCATCCAGCTGCTTCTTTAGTTCCACCAGTTCGGTGGAAGGCATCCGATAATACTTCTTGTATATAGGGGAGGTACCGGGGACAAGATCGATGGCGAACTCCAGCTCCCTGTCTGGCGGCATACCCGGCAATTCTTCTGGGAACACATCTGGAAACTCTCTGACAACAGGGATTTTGTCCATCTCTGAGGTGGTGATCTGGCATACCGTTGCTTCTTTCTTGCATGGCATACCAATAGTGGTGAATTGAGTTGCCTTTCCGTCCGGGTTAACCAGTTCCACTATCCGGGTCTTGAAGGCGAGACGGACCTCATGGGTGGTGAGCCAATCCACTCCATGAATCGCATCAAGTCCCTTGGATTCCAACACCGGGAGAGAGGTAGGGAACTTCACTCCATATATTTCAATGGTCGGGTCCTTGCATATACCGTCTGCTTCGAGCACACCTCCAGGGGTTTTGACCACCACAGTTGTTTCCAAAAGATCAATAGGAAAAAAAATTTGGGTGGCGAAACTCCGCGATATAAACGAATCGGTTGCCCCGGAATCAAATAATATAGTTGCGGGTATGTTATTAATAGGAAATATACCGATGAGCACGTCGGGGGATCCGCGGGATTCTTCGGTCGAGACGTGGTTGACTCAAGCCTGGCGATAGTTATTCTGCCTCCGGATGTTGTTGACTTGAGTTGCTGGGTTCCCCGGCTTGCTCTTGCATTCTCTGGCAAAGTGTCCTTGTTTCCCACAGTTAAAGCAGGCGCCCTTCCGAAGGTAGTCTGATTTGGCTTGGGGGTTGAGGTAAGACTTCTCTTGAGTGGCCGGCTTGTCGGTTGCGGAGCCGCCGTGGTTCCAGGCGGGCTTGGAATTGGCTTGAGCCGGCTGAGGAACGGGCTGTACCACTCGGGGCTTCTGGGCATATGGCTCGTACGGGGTCTTCTTGGGCTCATACTTGCGCTTGCGGTCTTCATAACTTCCCTTTAGTTCGGCGACCGACTTGTATTCGCGTTCTTCTATGAGTGCCTTGTTGACAAGGGTCTGGAAGTCTGGGAAGTCCAGCATGCTGAGCTGACAACGGAGAGTGGGGCTAAGACCACCAAGGAAGCGGTCTAACTTTCTCTCTTCAGTGGCCACATCATGAACCGAGTATCTTGCCAGATGGTTGAACTTGTTCAAATATTCAGTTACCGTCATGTTTCCTTGGAAAAGAGCGAGAAATTCCCTCTTCTTGGTTTTCAGCACTCCGGCGGGGATATGGTAAGTGCGGAACTTCTCCTTGAATCTTTCCAAAGTGATATCTTCTCTTGCAGGCCATACTGCTTTGGTATTGTCCCACCAGATTGCGGCGTAGCCCTCAAGGTAATGGGTGGCAAATGGAACCTTATCCACCTCATCACAGTGAGCGATTTCCAACTTCTTTTCCATGGTTCTCAGCCAATCATCAGACTCAATGGGGTCTGTTGCCTGATCAATGCTCGGCGGTCGAGTGCGCTAAAAATCAGATAGCTTGGAACGTGATCCTTGATTCTGATTCTGTCCTACAATGTTCTGCATACCTCGCAGTAATTCCATGAGTTCCTGGTTCCTTCTTTCCTCAAACATCCTGATAACCTGCTCTGTAGTAGGGGCTTGTGGTGGAGGAGGTGGTGGACGCTCGGGTGACAGTCCAGCTTGCCTGGCGGATCGACGACGGGGGGTGTCGTCATCACCCGAGTGGCTGCACTCACCTCGCCTCATCCTATATCCATTCCCAAATAGAGCACCAATATCATGAGAAACCACAAAGAGGTAAATAGGCGAAGTGATGGAAAAGCGGAAGAAATTCTAAACTCCAAGAGGTGGTGGTTGGTGATCATCCGAATCCCTTGATAAAACGGCAATTAATCCAGCAGCCACTAGAACGGTCTTGACAACTCGGATCTGGGTTGTTGCCGGGGTAACTCACCACTTGCTAAAGACGGCCGCAAAACAGCTCAGAACATGGAGCAGGGTGATTAAGAAGAAGGCAGAGGTCCCCTAAGACGTCCGAGAAAACATCTCAGAACATAGGGTCTCCACTGCGAAAATAAACTCAACGACTGCCTGAGACGGCCGAAAAGCAGCTCAGAACACAAGACAGTCGCTGAAAGAGAAGGAAAAAGGAGGCATCCACCCCGGACGGCTGACCAAGAATCAGCACAGAACCAGGCGTGGTGCCATATAAGAAATAGCAAGCAAGGATCCGTCCGAGTCACCTACACCAAAACAGGGAATATGAGAACATCATCAACAAAATCCGAACGAAAGAGCGAAACAACCTCATAATTATACATAGCATCATGATCTCATACATAACAACTAGCATGGATGGCATAACGAGTACTGCTCATACGGAAGTTGACAACATGCATAACATAACGGTAGAAACGACCATACTACTCGACCTCGTCCTAGTCGTTAGGGAGCGGGCACCGGCAGTCAGCGGAACCATCGGAACTATCCCCGGAGTCAGAACTAGCAACGTGGATCGCTCTGCGGGTAGGGGTGTCAAGGCGGCGACACTGACGAGAGGGCTCTCCCTTAGGAGAAGGAGGAGTGTGCTGGCTAAGCATGGGAGCAGCAGGGGTAGCAGTCAACGCGGCCCACTCCTCTAGGGTATCGCGCCGGACAGCTATCTAAGCACCTGGAGTAGGTGGGGTGGGTGCAGGTGGAATAGGTGGAGCTGGCACCGGAGTATAGGTGGGAGGCGGTGGAGGTGGTGACTGAATACTGATGATAGACGCGAGTGCCTCCCGGGAACGAGCCAACTCCTCAGAAAGACTAATGACCAGCTCGTACTGAGCGACCATGTAGCGAGTGAGGTGCACTGTCGTCCGGTCGCACTCCGAGTCGGGCGGGAAATGGATCTGCCCGGTGGGAGACAAAGCGGGGTAGTAAGAAAGACCTGGGTGGAGCTGCATCCCGACCTCATGGTGACGCAGGTCAACGAGAGCCTCAAGGGAAGCATAGAGAATAGCCTGCTCTGGAGTGGAAGCGGGTCCTCCTTTCGCGGAACGCGAAAGGCTGCCGTACGTGGAACTCGAAAACAGGAACACCTCAGCGCGGTACTCGTGCACGTAGTCAGCCAGCTTCTCGCAGTACACCTGGAACATTGGGTCTTCTCCCTGCGGGTAAAGACGGAGCCAAACTCGGCGGAGCAACGATGGAAAGCCTGTCGGTGATGCCTCGTACTCAAAGGGGTATGGAAGGGGTGCCACCTACACTCACAGGGTTAGCCATTAGCAAAAATAAATGCATCGACATGCCACGCATCAACCAATGCAACACTCAAGGTGCACAGATCAAGCAAGACACTAGACTAACGTTCCTCTAGCGCGCGGCCTAACTAGCGTGTCCTACAGTCAGCGCGGCTCTGATACCAATCGTTGTGGCACCCCGGCTCAGAGCAACCGGTTTACCTTACATTGCCAGCCCAGAGATCAAGTCTTCTGGCAATGCACAACATATTGGTACAAAATACAACCGCTTCCTAATAATTATACAGGTACATAGGTTCGGGATTACAACTGCTACGAGGCATGGCGGCACATCTCGTGCGGCAACACTATCAACATTATTTATGTCACATCTCGGGGCCTCGATACGATCGACGAAGGACACGCCAGATCAGTACATTGAATGTACTTGCAAGCTCATAACAGTCAAGTCATCAGGAGAAACAATAGCATGGCAAGAATGCAACAATAACATGACAAACATGGCAATAATGTTAATAAAAATTGTCTTATGCACACCACATGATTCATCCAGCTTACCTCCGAGTCGTGCGGACTCGCTAACCGGGTCATATCTAGACCCAGCATCATACGGGTCGTAGCTCGACCACTCAACGGGTTAGGTGTCCTTAGTTACCACCTCAACTAATCACATGACCACAGCCTCAGCATTAACATTCATATTATTAAACAGATTAGTGCTGACCTCTATGTGACCTAGTACGAACTGTGTCCCATGACCGAGGACACCGCTATTCGAATAGATTTTGACTCTGCAGAGTTTGTGCATGTTACCCACATTATGGAGTTCCTCCTCCATCCAGCACCTCGGTACTTGTCCCACAGGATCCTTGGAACTCACACCGCAGGAGTGGACTAGGACATCTCCAACGAAACCCGACTACCGCGTTACCTCCCTACGGACTCACCGACACACGGTCTTGGGTATCCCTGTGGTTAGGTGTCCACGTTACCACCTTAACCACCCAGCCACCTTGTGGCAAACTGTCCCAACGGGGACTCCCGGGTAAACAACTATGGATTTCGAGATTATCACCACCTACCTGATCAGGGTAGAGTGCGTGCATAACCTCCCCTACTGGGTGATATCTGTAGAAGGCACTACGATAGCCCGAGTCAAGGCCCGCCCATACAAGCAAATGTGGCTGCACGAATAAGCTCGGTTCGGTGGCACTTGGTCAACAATTTTGTTCATTAGGTGAATAGCAATATGAAGACATGGCAACATGGCATGAGTATGAACTACTATCATGAATATGCATCTACCAACATGGCATACAATCAGGAGCATGATCATCACTAGCATGGTTCCGGCATAGGCATGGCAACAAAATAAACATGGTGATGAAATGTACTAGAGTGACATGATCAGATCAGTAGCATGGCATGTTTATACCAATCAACTTATTATGGTTATTTATTTCTATTAGCAAGCAATGTGAAGGGAATTAAAATAAACCCGAGCAAATGATTTAAATCATCAAAAGCAACTTAAGCTCCTCATGACCAGATTGTTATGGCTTGCCTTGATCAGGTGGAGTATCCTTGAACTCCTGATCTCCTGCAAGCACTTGATCACTCTCTGAAAAAAATAAAACAAGTGGGGAAAGCAAATAAGTCCAATGCACTCCTTCACTGTCCAGTGGACCTAAACAGTGAATCAAGTTCCCAAATTTTGCCAACTTGAAGAGGAGATCAAAAGAAAAATGTAGCAAAAAGAATCAACTCATTTGGCCTTGTTGTTTAGAAGTTATTCATGGTCAAAGTTTGGTCAAAATTCCATTTTAAATAGATTTAATCAATTTCCAGAGAAATAACTAGAGAGGGCCACGTCGAAGGCGTAAACCTACGCGAGCGCCTCCACTTAAAAATGTTCGGAGCGGCTGGAGTGGCTGACGGGTGGGGTCAGGGCGTCAGGTGGAATAAAACAGAGAGGGAAACAGAGGCCGTGGCTCCGGCGAGGGTGGTTCGCCGGCGAGGAGGCCTCGGATGTGACCTAGGGCAAGGGGGAAGACGCAGGGGACCATGGCGAGTATCTACGTACCCGAAACTCCTCGAACGGGGGCCCGACGACTTCGCTACGGTCTTCTCCAGCTACGGTGGCGGCGGCGCTCCGGTACGATCTCCGACCAGGGGACTCCCCAGCCGGTCACCTCCTCGATTGCGCTCTCTAGGATTGGTGTGGGGGTGTGTGGTGATGGCTGCAAGCAATGGGAGGCACCAATTTATAGGCGAGCTCTGGATTCCCCCACGGGTGTCACCGGACAGAAGACGACGGCGCCGTGCTCGCGTGCGGGTGAGCAATGAAGGCTCGGGTGAGCTCTAGGAGTTTCCTATGACGGTGTAGCACACGTACGTGCGTGCCCTGGTTCTCTGTATCAGCGGGGCGACGGGACGGATCAGGCGTGGCTGCGACGGAGGCTCTGCATCGACGGGCGGCGCGGCTTTGAGGGGATCAGGTGTCGCGGGTGCTTGCTAGGGGTAGGGGACGAGAGGAAGACGACGCGGGCAACGCGGAGGCGTGCGTGCCACTGTGGCCACTACGCGCGGAATCCAGACGGGCCGCGGCAGCGACGACAAGGTCTCCGGCGGGCGGCGGGGCTTTGGGGAGAGCCAGGTGGCGCACGAGTGTGCCACGATGGCTATGGACACGCGCAAGCAGCCACGGGGGCTCGGGGTGCGGCGTGCCCGTGATGGCGACCTCACGGCCATGGACAGAGCACGCCTGTGGCAGGCAGTGCATGTGCTCACCCCTGGCACGCGTGCACTGAGGGCGTCCAGGGCGTGCGCACTGTGTCCTTGGCACGTATCCAACGTCCAGTAGTACGTGTGAGGGGCTGGGAGGCTAACAGGTGGGCTCAAGCACTTGCTAGCTTCAGAAATATTCTTCTGCAGGAAACTTTGATAATTTCTACAGGGATTTTCACTACTAGGAGAAAGGCTAGTAGTAGCGCCCCCTTTTGGCTTATCAGTGGCGCCCCAGGGCGTGCTACTGCTAGCACGTTACAGCTAACTTGTAGCAGTAGCGCGCGTACGCACCCGTTACTACTACACCAGTAGCGCCCCCCTTAGAGCCCGCTACTACTAATACCAGTAGCGCGTACAGGTAACAGGGCGCTACTGGTATTTATTTTTCATTTTCTGTTTCTTTTTCCCATCGTATTTTTGCTGTATTTGTACAGGTATTATACAATATAGTCTCATACACATACACTGGTTTTCTACAGAGTACAAATCTCATCATAACATACACATGCAATAATCTGATGACCATATATATATATATATCATCATGATCTCTCATATCCAACACAAATGATGTCTCTCATCATGTCATCTCTAAAATAGCATTTGAAGTTGTCACAATATCTTAAATACATGCAACTACAAGCAAGTTTCATCATCCATCTAAACTATGATATATACTAGAAGAGCGGTCACTATGAGGAAGAGTGGAATTATGTAGTAGCTCATGAATCGCCGCCTCCGATCTTCCTCTCGCGCTAGCGTAAATCTCAAGTAACTAGCTTCCGCTTCCTCTCTGGTATTGAACCCTCTTTGGCTGCCGCCCGGGAACCGGTGCACTTGGTCCTGACACTCTGGCCACTCATCGTACACTCCTGGAACCTTCCCTATGTACACGGCATAGCACTTCTTCACCATCGATGATCTATGTACCTATTAGAGATGCATATTCATTATAGGAATTCAACAATAGTACACAACATAATATACTTGAGCAATACGAAGACAAAAAGTTAGTGAATAGATGCAACATAAAGTAACATACATAATATAATATACACACGTTGTTCATGGTACCCCAACTAATTCACTAGCTAGCAAGCGTTATGCAAGTAGTTCAACATGACCGTTAAATTACATCACAAAGGTTTCGTATCGCTTCCAAAAGTATAAATTCAACCGAGACATCATCATCGGCATAGTCAATACAGTAGAACTTCCATCCATCCATATCTGGGAGGACGCACCCTAGATTATTGAATGGTGTAATGTCCAAAAGCTGCATTCCTACGCGAGTTGTAACATCAGATCGCGATATTGGGCCGTGGTAGAACATCCCATTCTTGTCGACGACTTCTTTCATGATGATGGTTGCAATATCCTTCAGGATGCGAAAGAAGTCATCTATTACTTTATAATCCTGTTCGGCTAAGTTTTTTGCCCATATCATGATATGATTGTCATCTTTGCTTGCCATGCGAAGACGTTGCTGATCCTTTCCGAAATCCATCATGAGATGGATGACATAGTATCCATCATTTGTACTTCCTTCCGGTTGATGGATACTGCAGAAGTTGGTTTTATGCGAGAAACACGGCGCACCCTTCCTTCGTGACTTTTTATCGATGGGGCCACCCCTCATGCCGAAGCCCTGGAGAGCGGAATCCAGAAGACTCATTACTTTGGTGTAGTCCTTCCTTTTGAGGTTCCTAGACGAGTCGAAAGACACGGCATGGGAGACTCGCACGAAAAGAACGATAAGGACGGCGTGCCCCTCGCTGCGCAAAATAAATGCACCTCAAATTAGCTAGCCTCCATATGAGCAAAGGAATGATTGAAATGTAAAGGCAATCGGGCAATGACTTACATTGGATGATAAGGCACGAGAACCATTTCCTTCTCCTTATTCATCAGCATGAAATTTTTGATGTACTCCCTAGCAGTTTTAAGTTCATAGTCACCGAGCGACAAGAAGGACTCATGCATGTAGTATGGATCTGCCACCGCGATTTGCGAGATTTCCTCTCTTTTGATGACAAAGCTCATATGGAGCGCAAAAAGGCAGACGATCGTAAAATCGAGTCGCCTAGTGAGGAACATCTCAAAGATGTGATCAAACCGCAGGAAGAACACTTCCGCAGGCGCCGTGTCGACGTAGCCCATGCCCAGAGGCACACACACCGCATAAAGTGGATATCCTGGATCCTTCGACGCGAGAAGGCTTTTCTCTGTCGACAGTACATGGTCGTGCAGTCTCCTGAGATCCCCTGATATGCTCTCCAGCGGTTTCGGCGGTAGGATCGGCTCGCCCGCGACATGGATCAACGCCGTACCTTTCATCGGTACACGGTCTGCAAAACCGGTTGGCGGAACCGACTTGCTTCTAGAAGCATTGACAGCCTTTTTGGCAGCTAAGTCTTTCCTATTCGGTCTCTTCCTCGGCTTCTTCTGGGGGAGAGGTTGTGATGAGCCTTTCATAGCGCCCTTGATCGCCAACCCAAGTGCTGACGGGCTGAGCAAGGGTTGTTCATGCTGGTTTGAGGCGGCATCTGGAGGCGTGTCCTGCAAGGGTTGCACGAAGAGAGAATTTTTGCAATCAGACCTAGGATGCTCCTGCTCCGATCCCCTGATATGCTCTCCAGCGGTTTCGGCGGTAGGATCGGCTCGCCCGCGACATGGATCAACGCCGTACCTTTCATCGGTACACGGTCTGCAAAACCGGTTGGCGGAACCGACTTGCTTCTAGAAGCATTGACAGCCTTTTTGGCAGCTAAGTCTTTCCTATTCGGTCTCTTCCTCGGCTTCTTCTGGGGGAGAGGTTGTGATGAGCCTTTCATAGCGCCCTTGATCGCCAACCCAAGTGCTGACGGGCTGAGCAAGGGTTGTTCATGCTGGTTTGAGGCGGCATCTGGAGGCGTGTCCTGCAAGGGTTGCACGAAGAGAGAATTTTTGCAATCAGACCTAGGATGCTCCTGCTCCGACAGAATATCCATCTCCTCATCCACATGCTCCTTATTGGCTGAGTCATACTGCTGACTCATCATTTCTACTTCCTGATTAATGAAGGCGGTGTTGAGGAATTGAATAGGGTCACCATACTCGTCCATGTCATCATCCATTGCTTGCTGGAGCACGGGGGAGAAATCACGATCCACTCTGCTTGGACCGCCTTCCTCGCGTCGCTCGCCGCTCTCACCTAGCATAACAGGCGACGCTAATTATTGCGGAGGCGGGGTGGTGGTGTTCATACCTTCTTGGGGATGTGTTGTCGTTGGTGTGGTCATCACGGCGGCCGACTCGACACGAAGAAGACCCTTCGGCCATAGGATGAAATAGCCCTTGCAGTCTACAAGCCGCTTAGGGGTCTCGTCTTCCTCTCCCCCGAGTTGTACCGGAGGAGCCAAATCCTTGTGGCACGATTTGACAATCTGCATGGTGTGGATCATCCGATCCGTGGGATTTATTTTCGTTGCCTTTCCCACATCCACCGTCTGGCCATTGATCATGTATAGTAAGGTGCACGGGGTTCTCTCGGCCTGCGAAAACATGTCTACGGCGTCAGACATCCAAAAGGCAACGAAAAAGGGATATATTATAGATATGTTGGTGTGACGCGTAATTACCGTGAGGGCGTCGAGCTCAGCCAAAGGCGAAGGCCCGCCTAGCACGCCAGAGACAGAGGATGGGCTGCTATGAGCGGCTAATGGAGCATGTCCGGATGCGAGAGCAGGCCCCGCTGGTGCGATGTTCACCGAGTTTCTCCCGACGAAGCTAGTACGGGGAAAATCCGCTGCCGTTTTGTCTGGATTTTTCTTCGTCCACTCGATAATAGCCGGGATCAAGGATGAAACCGAAGCTGCAAAATCATCTCTACAGGCAGCTAAAGCTGCATTGACTGCCGACTTGATCATCTCTTGTTTGGTCGCTTGTTCGGTCTCAGCTGCTTTTTTCTCAACCGCAAGCTTCACCTTCTCATCGATGTTGACCTGACTAAACTTCCTTCTCTGCCTTTTGGCCTCAGGGTCCTCGTGGTAGTAGTGCTTCCACTGGGCACCGTCTTCGACGTTGTGCACACGTCCATGCTGCGGCCGAGTGTCCAAAGGGAGGCCCTTCATTATGTTCAAGGCCCGGTTGAGATGGGTGTCCCACTTGGGCCTCATCATCGACTGAGACGATGAGTCGCTTTCGGCATCAAGCTTGTGTTGCTCTTTCTGCGAAAGAAACGTGGACCATTTAAAAATGTTACTACAACGTGTATTCTGACTTGATGAGAAGCTAATATAAGGTGGAAAAAAAATATTACTTGTAGCGGGCCCTGATGAATTCATACTCCTGCGGGTCGGTGAACTCCGCCAAGGTGTCTGGGATCCCCGCAGCTTCACGTTCCGCGTCCTCCTTGTCCCATATGGTCCTTTTGCCAATGTAACCACGGCTTCCGAGGCGGTGTTTCCCCGTGTTCCTTTTCTGAAGCCCCTTGAATTTCGTGGACCTAAGCTTGGCTTCGTCGGTAGCGCAAGTGTCCTTGAATTTTAAGAACTCAGCTTCCGTAAGTGATGGATTGTCCGCAAAAATCTTGGACAAAGGTTTGTTCTTCTCAATCAATCTTTTCACCCTCACTTTCCACGCGGACAATGCGTTGCTGAACTTGACCATGGCGGCGGCGTTTATGTCAGTCATGGCATCATCATCCCACGGAGTTTTGCTCTCATCCCGATCCGGGAACTTGAATCTGTTGTGCAGCTTCGTAAGGAGTATATGTTCCATATTTGGTATACTCCTCAAGTCATAGTCGTTGATGCTCGCGGTTTCCCGTAGGATGCATCCGACTTGGTTGCCGTAGCACTTGCGAGCTTCCGCCGGCTCTATTGGCTCGAATTTGCCAGGATGCACCTCTGTCACTAGCAGTTTGTCGGTGCCGAGCTTGTTTGGTTTTCGTACCCTCTCCTTCTTCTTATTTGCTGGTTCATTAGCGGCTTCAGCGCCGCCGGTGTCGGTGGCGCCGGTGTCAGTGCCATCGGTGCCATCAGTAGTGCTGTCGGACTCAATTTCGGCGTCCGTCGCAATAGCGGCATTTGGACCTTTGTCTCGTAGCTGAGAAGACATATGGTCGAGGAAGGCGTGTTCATGCTGCTGGTAGTCAAAATCTTCATTTGCACCGGCTACGTCGTTGGTCGACATGTTTCCTACGATATATTTAGTCTCCAAGTTTAATTCTCAAACTATAAAAAAAGGACTGAATACCGTCCTATCAAATACCGGGCACTCGATATGTCATACTTTGTAGCACAAGTCATGTCGAAATTCACGGTAAATTTCGGCATGACCTTTGCTAAAAAGTGGACATATCGGGAACCTGAAATTTGCCGAAACCGAAATAAATCAACATTCAGGCAAAACATAGGCCCCTCGGATCCCTGCATATGGAAAAAAGAAGAAAATTCGTACACAATATCATTTCATTTGCATTTTCAACTCCAAAAGTTCATACAAACTCCTAAACAATATTAAATATTACTGTTATTTTATTCATTCAAATCGGTAGAGTGCAAGGTTTTGAGATGCAAATCTGGCCTAGTGAGTAATGAGCACATGGTGTTGCACAGAGCATAATAAGATGGGTATTGGGGACCACGTGTTTTGTTCCATCAGATTGTTCTGTCTTAAGCATATACCCACGCACACAATTAGACAGAACAACTCTTCAGAGTTACACTAAGTAGAGTAGTTCAACAGTGATCAGACCTATTGATGATTCACTTTTTACTAATAATAAAAAGAAGATCTCTTGTTGTTTTGCACAATTAACTTGCACAGTTCCTTGCATGTTGGTACTGTTAAACTTTGTACTCCTAAATAGAACAGAGTTTGCTGGATAACAAATTTTTATTAAGAGTACACTGTATGAATTTAAAAAAATAAAACAATAAAGCATAAGGTGTGATTCCAATTTTTTGCATGCTTGATTGGGCTACTTGTTGTTGTCCCTCTAATCTGTTTAAAATTGGTGATGGAGTTCAGAGTTCAAACTGTACTTGGAGTAATATTGATGGAGTACGTGCAGCTAGCCATTGGCATTTTTTTTCACATTTTCAGAAAGCAGTAATTATACAGGTGATGGAGTTGAGAGTTAAAACTGTACTAGCGATGGAGTTCTGTTTATTTTGAGAAACTGCAATATACTAGGCCACTGCCAATTATACAGTTTTGAGCAATTCTTCAGTTTTGAGTAATTCTACAAGCCACTGGCAATTATTCAATTTTGAGTAATTCTTCAGTTTTAGAACTGCATCTTGACATTCTTCAGTTTCTACAGGGCATCTAGAGACCAAGATCCGGCATTTGTTTGTCGTGTTCGACAGAATGATCGTGAAAGGCTATTGCGCGTAGCAGTGAGGGTGAGATGAAGTGAAGCCGGAGGCATCATCGAGCTGTGCGGCAGTAGTGAAGGCTGGGGACGGGGAAAGATCGACGGAGGATGGAGGAAACGGGGGCGGGGGGCTTACCGAGCAGATCGATGGTGGCGGCGGCGGCTTGACGATGACGGCAGCCGCAGAGGCGAGGCGACGAGGGAGGCGGAGGCGAGGCGACGAGGGCGGGGAGGCGCGGCGACGACGACGGCGGCCGGGGAGGAGTTCGAGAGGGAGAGATAGAGGGGAATGAAAAGAAGAACCTGCCCGACCGGTTTAAGTGAAACTTAGCAGTAGCGGGCCCTGTCAGCGCGCGCTTCTGCTACGTTTAGCAGTAGCGCGCGCTGACAGGGCCCGCTACTGCTAAGTTTAGCAGTAGCGCGCTCTGACAGGGCCCGCTACTGCTAAAACTTAGAGGTGACCCGCTTAAGTTTAGCAGTAGCCCGCTCTGACAGGGCCCGCTACTGCTTAACCTTAGCAGTAGCGCGCGCTGATAGGGCCCGCTACTGATATTTCTGGCATTTTTTTCCCTCTTTCCATTTCCTTTTTATTTCTTTTTTCGAACAATGACCGATACAATTTATAAAATGTATATTTAATAGCGGCAATATATAATTTGACCGATCGATAACGCGGTTAAAGTGCAAGTATACAAAATAGATACATATATAGATTACAACACACATTTAGTTTCTCAGCGTCGAGGACGTTTCTTAGTGATTAGTTTATTTCCTTTTTTGTTCGTTTCCGAATAATTTAGGCCCTCGTTGTGACTTTTCCATTTCCATGGAGTACGATCTTTCATAGGTAATGTAGTCTTCATTCTTCTTTTGACATATGCTTCATCGTCGTCATCATCTTCCCTCATCGGGTTTCCGTACTGGTCATAGTCTTCTATGTTGGCGACTCCATCCATTCCGACGATGTTTCTTTTGCCTCTCCTCACGACAACACGGCTGGGATTGCTCGGGTCGGTTATGTAGAAACATTGTGTCACATGCTTAGCGTGTATCCATGGCTCATTTTTGGCGATGACGTTGACGGTAGCGCTCTTGGCGTCGGGTATAGACATAGTAGTGAAATACCGATTTTCTCTTTCGAAATTCTTAGCCCATCTGACACGGAACATCGTCGCATTGTGTAGTCCAGAGTAGTTAAGCTCCCAGATCTCTTCGACCCTTCCATAATATCTTTCAGTTGAGCCGTTGTCGTCAGTCATGCATTCTATCGTCACCCCCGAGTTCTGGAAATCACTTTTCATATCTCTGGCCTCCGTATAGAACGTGTATCCGTTTATATCGTATGCCTGATAGGTGAGGAAGTTGACAGCAGGGCCATGTGCTAAGGCGTATATGAGCAATGCGTCTGTAGACCCCTCTTCCGGGGGATTGGCAAGAACATGCTCTTTGAACCAAGGCAAGAAAGTGGAGTTGTGCTCTCTAGTAACTTCGGCGTCCGTCTTGCGTAGGCCCTGGTCATGGTACTTCTTGGGATGGTTTCTTTGTGCAGTGTCACCAAAGGGTCTGCCACGTCAAGATGTTGTAGCACTACTAAGTTTTCCATGTCAAAGTCATTGCGTCGATCCGAGTGGTCGACATGCAGTTCCCTCCGACCGTTGGTGTGACCTTCTCCTCCGAGCCTCCAATGGTGCTTGTTAACAGGCAAACCAACAACAGGGATGTCGTCGTCTCCGTTGCTTAGATAATTCTCGCAGAAAGAGATGCACTCTTGTGTCAGATAGCCCTGTACGATGCTTCCATCTGGTCGGGACATGTTACGAACGAATCCTTTGATGACCCCATTCATCCTCTTGAACGGCATCATGTTGTGCAGGTATGACGGGCCAAGGTCGATGATGTCGTCCACAATGTGGACACACAGATGCACCATGACGTCAAAGAACGCGGGCGGGAAGTACATCTCAAGGTCACATAGTATGACAACAATCTCTTCCTGTAGCCTTGTGAGTTGCTTCGAACTGATCGACTTTCGAGAGATAACATCGAAAAAATTACAGAAACCAGTAAGCGTGTCACGGACGTGCTTGTCCATTATCCCTCTAAGGGCAACCGGTAGTATCTGCGTCATCATCACGTGACAGTCATGAGACTTCATCCCGCTGAACCTTTTTTTCTGCATGTCTAGATATCTGCTTATCTTCCCACAGTAACCGGAACTAACTTTTATTCCGGTAAGACACTTGAAAAATTGATCGATCTCCTTCGTATTGAAGGTGAAGCAAGAAGGGGGGAAATATTTCTCTTCCTTCTTCTTTACTTTTTTTCCCCGCCTGCTGTACCCCGCCTCTGTGTCCGTCTCTGTCTCGGCCGTTTTACGGGGCATGTGGAGATCTGCCCTTATTTCCAAATCTTCCAAGTCTCTTCTTGCCTCCGGCCCATCCTTGCTCTTCTCCGGCATGTTCAACAGTGTGCCAAGCAAACTCTCGAGAACATTCTTCGTGATATGCATTTGATCAAGACAACGAGGTGTATCGAGTTTGGGCCAGTACTCCAAGTCCCAGAAAACAGACCTTGTTTTCCATACCTTCAGCAGCGGCTCCGGTTTTTTCATCTTTCCAGGCGCGGGGCACTCTTTCCAGTTTTTCAACAACTCATCAATTTCGGCGCCGCTCCTCTTACGTGGAGGTCCTCGATGCTCAGTCTCACCATTGAATAGATCTCCACGGTTTCTCCACGGGTCATTCTTCTCGAGCCATCTTCGATGCCCCATGTACACGATTTTCGCAGACCCACCATCTTTCGTTAGCTGCTGAGACGTTGTATCATCCATGCACCTCGTGCATCCGCAATATCCATGGCACACCTGGCCTGATACATATCCGTAACCGAGATAATTGTGCACCGTCGTCAGCACCGCGGCTTTCATATAGAAATATTCTTTTTCGAAAGCGTCCCATGTCTTGAATGGTGATTTCCATAACATTTCTAGCTCCTCTTTCAATAGCTCGAGATATAGATTAATATTATTTCCCGGATGTTTCGGCCCTTGAATCAGAATGCTCATGTGTATGTACTTTGTCTTCATGCACTTCCACGGGGGAATGTTGTACATCCATACAAACACGGGCCATGTGCTATGGTTGGTGTTCTGCTTTCCAAACGGATTCATGCCATCTGAACTCACGCCAAACATGACGTTCCTTGGATGAAGATGAAATCCATATTCAGCGTTCAACGCTCTCCACTGGCTTCCATCCACAGGGTGTCTCATCTTTGTATCATCTCCATCATCGGGAACCTTCCTGACTGCGTGCCACCGCATGAGCTCAGCTTCCTTACGATCTACGAAATAACGCTACAGACGAGGAATGATCGGAAAGTACCATACAACTTTCTGAGGAGATTTCTTTCCGGCCTTCTTGTATCTATCAGCATTGCACACCAGACAACTGGTTTTTTCTGCGTTCTCGTTCCGATAAATGATGCAATCGATGATGCATGCATGGTATCTAATGTGCGGTAGATCAAGAGGGCACACAATCTTCTTGGCCTCATCGATACTAGTAGGGCAAAGGTTCCCCGGGGGAAGAACTGTCTTGTTTAGATACTTGAGATGATCATCTAGGCTTTTGTCGCTCCATTTGTTTTTAGCCTTCATCTTTAGAAGTTCGAGCGTGAAACTCAAGCGGGTCACCTCAGGAGCGCAACCATCATACAATGGAGTCTTCGAGTCTACCTCCAGTTGCTCCAACTTGGCCTCCTCTCTAGAACCAGCTCTGTCACTAGTCGTCTTCCTGCGAAGCAGGTCTCGAACATGAGGGTCCCGCACGATTGAATTTAGTAGCGACGAAGGATCCGTCATGTCCGCATCTTCTCCGTCATGTTCGGTCTGATCTTCTCCGCCATTACCATGTGCGGCCTCATCTCCGCCGTCATTTCCAGCGCCCTCTTCGTCTTCGGATCCATCAATCATCTCTTCATCCACTGCCAAGGGGTAATTGGTTGCACCGTCGATATCGTCATCATCATCTTCAGTTATCCATCGAGTATAGCCATCCATGAAACCATATCTAAGCAGGTGCGCCTTCAAACGTCCACCCTTTAAGGGGTCCAGCCAGACGCCTTCTTTGCATTTTCGACAAGGACATAAAATGGCAGAACCCTCTGTTAGGTAATGTGCTAGGGTTAGTAAGTCACTTGCATCATGTTAAAATTTCAAAAGAAATCTTTGAAATCAAAATCAAAAGCAAATTGGGAGAAGGAACCCCCCCAGATGAATTAATTCAAAAGGCCAGATAAAAATCTTCTCAAAAATTCATGTTAGATTTTTGAAAAGTCTTATAAATGAGTGTGATCACATATCAAGTGATGTGGGACCCACCCCATGCTCATAGATTTTCGAATATTCAAACAGTGCGTTGGAATTAATTAAAAACCCCTATTTGAGTTAAGATTCAAATTATTTGAATTTTAAAAATGTTGAAACTTTATAAGTGGCTAGTCTATATTATTATAAGGCCATATAAAAAATTTCAGCATTTAATAAAATGCCTAGCTATTTATTTGCTAAGCATAACAAATTTACAGAAAAGAAAACAGAAAAGAAAAATGGAAAAAGGGCTCGCAGGCAAAAGGGCCCAACTTACCGAGGCAGCCCAGCCCAGGGGCAAGCCCGTCTTCTTCCTCACGCCAGCCAGGCTTCTGACGCCGTGGCGAGCATGCCGGCGACGCCTGGCCACCTCCTGCTTTCCCCGCGCGACATCTTCACGCCTGGAGACGCCCAGGAGCTTCCCCGTTCCATTCCCCCCTCCACGGACACTCTCCCCGTCTCCCTCGCCGATTTCGTCGACACCCGTGAAGAACGCCGGAGCAAGCCGCCGCACCTGCGTGGCCAATGAGCCTATCGAGCGCCACCGCCGTGTCCATCCTCTTCCTCGTCGTCGTCTACGTCTTCCAGTGCAGCGAATCAAACCCGGAGCCCTCCTAGCCGCCGGAATCGAGCTCGAGCCGTCGCCGGACCCGAAGGACGCCATCGTCGATTTCGTCGCCGTCGAGCCACCCCAGCGCTCGCCGCCACCTCCGTCAAGTTCCTGGTGAGCAGGCGGTCCAAACCCCTCTCTCCCGCCCCTTATCATTGTCTCCTTGTCGATCCGCCATGGAAGCCGAAGTCCCTCGCCGCCACGGTCGTCGTAGTCGATCACCAGTAAAGCAAACGAGCTCGGGGGCATGTCCACTGTCTTCGCAGGCTCCTCTGCGTCGATTGTGAGCATCACCGGCTCAAATGGTGCCCCGTAGCCGAGTTCACCTCGAGCCAGAAGCTCTGCGCCGCTAGGGCTCGTCGTCGCCGTCAAGCCAGTGCCTCCCAAGCCCCCACTTGGTTCCATTCGATGCGCATCACCAAGAGCGAAGTCTCGGTGGTTGCGGCGCTCGATTTGGACCACGGGAGCGCCTTTCCGTACACCTCCGCCGCGGTTCTGGTCACCGGCGGCTAGCCGCCGGCAAGTACGACGTGGCCGGGGTGGTTAGCCCTAATCCACCCCCTAATGACTCCCAGAGCCGATGACATGTGGGCCCAGTCCCTGACTAAACACTGGGTTAAGTTTAAATCGTTTTAATTAAACAGTGAGAGGCTGACCAGTGGGTCCCAGCAGTCAGTGGCCCCCTGACGCCAGCATGAAGTCATGCTGACGCCATAAATGAATTTCCAAAATTTGAATTGAATTAAAGAAATTCCAGAAAATCCAGAAAATAGCTCAAACTTTGGAAATTCATAGAAAATTCATATTAACTCAAAATTGGACAAATAATATATGAAAAATGATCAGGAGAAAATAAGCTATCCAAAAATCCAACTTTCAACTATGTTTGAGTTGATTTTAAAATGGGACCAGTAGCATATGTCATTTGATTTATTTGAAATTTATTCAAATTCAATTCAAATGATTTTGCAACTTGGACCATGGAATTATGCTAATTTTCAACCACACTTCAGAGGCATATCATACTCATTTTCAAAATGATTCAAATTGATCAATCAATGTCACATGTAACTTGGCTAAGTTTGAATTCAAATTGGAGTTTGAATTTGCAATTCAATTTGCAATATACTCCATTTAAATGGAATTGCCTCATACATCAAAGCATATACATCAAGTTTCAACCTTCCATCATGTGATTGTGCATTGTATTTACTTTGCTACCTTGTTTTTTGTTTGTCGAGTAGAGGTGGAACCGGAGCAGGAGGCTGCCCCCTTCGTTGATGACCCCGAACCCGAACCTCGTCAGCAAGGCAAGCAAACCCCCATTGATAATGTCGATAAAATCCCACTTCCCTCTCATGTCTCGCTTATGCATTGTATAGGATGATTACCATGCTACGTTTCTACCGCATAGATGAACCCATTCCTTTGCATGACCTATCATTTGTTACAGTAGTAGGCAAAACCACAATCCTAGCAAATGTAGGAGTTGATTGATATCATGTGGCCCCTGCAATTGTTACTGCTTATTGCATGCTTAGAGTTATAACATGATGATACTGTTATGTGAGTCGGGATGGTAGTGATCATGATGATGATGGTAGAAAAGTTTTGGTGAATCTACCCTAATACAAGGTGAACGATGAGAGGCTGTGTAGGAGTACACGGTGGGTTGTCTCGTTGAACACCGCCCTAAGTCCGAGTTCTTGTGTGGTGATCCAAGATGAAGAGTACAACCACACATTGGGCTCACTGACCCCTCTCAGCTTACTAACTCATCCCTTTCGATGTCCAGATGTCGCAATAGTTCGGAGTTCTGGTAGGTCTGTGGCCTGGATGCTAAGTGAGAGAACGGCTCATCCGAGACCGGCTTATGCACCACGCACACATCACTTGGGTCCACTTCGATAAACCGGCCGGGTTCACGATAGTGGTAGCCAACCCAAGTAGGCGGCTTTCTCGGACTAGATCGGCTATGAGGTAACAGTTGTGGTAAGCATCCTCGCTGGCACCCCTTGAATGGTGTCGAGATCAAAGGCGGTAAATGATGATCATGTCTGTGTAGCGGTACACCCCTGCAGGGTTAACAAAACTATTCGAATAGCCGCGTCCGCGGTTATGGACTGCTTGGAAAGCTTAGCTTGATTATTAGATAACTTGAACCGGATACTTCTAAAACACACCAAGATAAGTGTGAGTGCTATGGCGTGCTTTCTCGTGGGGAAGTCGAGGAAGGCACCATAGTGGTGTAATTGGTTGGAGAAAGTAGTGGACTCGTGTACGCTTCTTACCTCAAAGTCTGGTACTCGTAGTTCAGGATTAGCCAAGTCAAAGCTGGCACTTCTGCAAGTGAAACCCCACCTCCCTTTACCTTCATACATATGCATGAGTAGTATAGCTCCTATGTAAGTCTTGCTGAGTACTACTTTGTACTCACGTTTGCTTAATATATGTTTTAGATGAAACCACTGACCCCGAAGGTGGCTTCTTCATCGAGCTGGACGACTGAAGATCAAGCTAGTCTAGTCCCAGTCAGACGACTGGTTCCCTCGTGGAGGGCATGTGTTTAAATAAGGCTTCTTAAGCCATTTGTTAAACTTGTCTGTACTCAGACATAATTTGCTTCCGCTTGTTGTTGTAATGTTGGATCACATGTTTGTGATCTCTGTGTGCACTCTATAAGAGTTATCAATAAAAATGTATACTTTGTAGAGAATTGAAATGATACCTACTGTTCATACAAGGCATGTGTGCTGCGTGTATGTTTATAACATACATGTCTTTCTATGGGTTTTCGAGACCTTAGTTGTGATCTGGCTGGCGGTCTTTCAGACACCAAGTGGCCCTTAGATGTGCGCACCTTGGGGCCTCGCGATGCGATTGCTCGAGACTCCGTCTCGTGCACACTTTGTGGTATGATCGAGCCCGCCCTAGACCCCGACTAAGTGACCGGGCTAGAGTAAGTCTATGTAAGAGTTATGAGATAGTCGATAGTATGGTTGAGGCGACTTGTCTTTGAATATGGGAGTTCACCACCCATATCATTAGACTTGTGTGCGGACGATGAGGACCCATCTCAGTTGATCATCCGGCCTAGATGGGATGCCCCTCACGTACGATGCTTTCCGAGAACGTTCTGTGCTTGGCCTTGTCTGCTTAGACAAGTGGGTACGGTTCTCGGCTCTCCATATGACTATGTCTGAACTGGACTTGCATACGCTAACCCTGGGTCCCGACATAAAATCTCCTTTTCATTTTTTTCAACCAGGTCGTCCACTGCGGATCGCAAGTATCTATCCACCATCCTTCCACAGACCTTCATGGTCGCCTACGAGTTATACAAACAAAAGATTATAACGACATGCATATGCATATCAAAGTCATACAAAAATTCGCCATGACCTTCCTAAAAATAGGACATATAGAGTTTTCCCGAAATTCGCCGAAACGGAAGTAAATCGACATTTCGGCAAAACATAGGCAAACTCTCATATCACACACCCATATACACACACACAAATATTTTCATTGATGCAAAGCACAATTGTTTACTCACATCTCATGCATCCACATACCTAGCTAGCTAGTAATTAATTAAGAGAGAGAGAGAGAAAGTATATACCTTTTGTTAAAATATCACACTTGGGAGAAGCTTGCACTAGCTAGTGAGGGGAAGGAGACAAAGGTGAGAAAAAGAGATAGCTAGATGCATTTATGCATGATATGTGGTGGTGGAGGAGGAGCAAATTAGATGGAAAGAGAGAGATATTGCATTAATGAAGATGGTGTGTAGTGCATTAATGGAGATGGTGTAATGCATTAATGGAGATGGACAAGAGGTAGGAGAAGGAATGAGGACGAAGCAAGTGAGGGAGAGAGAGGAGGGGGAGGGGGATGGTTGGTGGAAAGGTGGCTGCTGCTCCTTACCAGTAGCGCCTGTACCGCTACGGCGCTACTGCTATTCTTTTAGTAGTAGCGACCCAATAGATCACGCGCTTCTGCTATTTGCGGGCCTCTGGGTTAAGTTGGGTCCACATTAGCAGCAGCGGTCATAACGGAAGGGCGCTACTGATAAGTAGATAGTAGTAGCGGTCTTTCCAGGGGGGCGCTGCTACTAAAACTTGTCAGCTGGGTTTGGTGGGGACCACCTATACCAGTAGCGGGTCCACAGATGAGGCTCTACTGATACAGGCATATCAATAGCGAGCGTCCATATAGCGCGCTACTGCTAATTAGCAGTAGCGCCTGTCTTTAAGGGGCCCGACTGTTAAGCCTCTACCTATAAGCTTTTCCCTAGTAGTGTTTGGCTAGGATTTTGGGGCTGAAACTTGGTGTGCCTGGGTTATCTAGGAAGGTGTTTATGTGGTAAAAATTTCAGAGAAAAAGGATAAGTCTACAGGGTACTTGCTTCACAAAGTGCCTCTCTGGTCAGAAATGAAAAAGAATTTCTAGAGGGTTATTTTGTACTAAGATTGCCCATGTTTTTTCATGGAATCATGAGGCATGTCTCCCTTGCTTAGCACAAAAAGTTTCAAGCCAAATGGATGAGAAGAAGTGAAGCTAGCTTCAAAAAATGGGAGGGAAAAGACTAATTTCCTTTAGAAAAAGGGGATTTTTATAAGAAATAAAAATAGGGTAAGGGCTAGTTTAATAAAAGCTTGATCATAGCCATAGGGAAGAGGGGTTTAGGGGTCACTTGGCCTAGGGGAAAAATTTAGGTCCAAGTGATGAAGGCCATCTGAGTTGAGAAAATCCAAGCCAATATTTCAAACTCCAGGAAATCAGCAAATAAAGTTGCCAATAAAAAGGGGCCAAAAACTAGGGTGTCACACAATCCCCCGACAGTAGCCCCTAAAGCTGTAAATGTCCCACGGTCATTTGATCGCGGGGCCTTTGAAGTTTTCAATCTTTCTCCAACATCTTCCGAATGCTTTGGCTTGATCAAGTGCGTCGTTCCGAGTTCGGAGATCAAGATTACGTCTGATTTGATTTGAATTATCTCCGATTTCTTTCTTCACTTTTTGGCCGATTTGATCACACGATCACTCAGCTGCTTCCCAACGGTTACCTCCGATTCTTCCGGGGAGCAGTCAATGGACTGGGGCCCACGACCCACACATGATTGGACATAACTTCAGGCCTCGACCGCCACGTCGCACACCTCGCTTCCCACGCTGGGATCGCTTGCGCCGGTTTGCCGGTTGGACTTCCTGTGGGCTAGGCTACACCGGGCCACACGGCCGCAGCCAGATCCCACTCCCCTCCCCCGCCACCCATATAAGCCACAGGGGAGGGCCTCGGGCTCCTCCTTATCGCATACACCTTCTTCCTCCTCCGCTTCTCGCTCCTCGCGCACGCCATTGCTGCTCCGCCCCAAGCTCTTCAGCGTGCTCGCGACTCCGCCTCAGCGCACGAAATCCGCTCCGGCCGCGCACTCGCGTGCTCCTCCGACACCGCGGTAACCTCTCACCGCTACCTTGCGCGGTGTTCCTGCGCTCCTCGTCTTCATTCTTTTCCCGCCCGCAAGCTCCATGGAGCCCCGGCGAGACACCTCCCAGGCCAGCCGTGGGTGCTGGAAGGGCTCCACCGTCACCGCCGGTGCTATCCAGGCCTTTGTTCGCGCCCGCAAGATGCCAGCCGAGGTCAAATGGCGTGCTCCCGGCGCCGATCTCGTGCCCGATGCACGTGCTGGCGAGAGAGTCGTCTTCCTCTCTCACTTCGAGCGTGGATTCAAACTCCCCGCCAGCACTTTCTTTCGGGACTTCCTCAATTTCCACCACTTGCAACCGCATCACCTCGCGGCGAACTTCATCATGATCCTCTCTGGCTTCGTCACGCTGTGCGAGGGGTATCTCGGCTGCCGCCCAAGCATCGTTCTCTGGAAGCGGTTCTTCAACCTCCGAGCTCACAATGCTCAGACGGGAGCTGTGGTGCCTTCTGCCACGGGAGGTGGCGATCCGACATTTGTGACTAACATGACCGACTGCGAAAGTTGCCTCGTCGCAGCCGGCAAGCACAAGTACAAAGTTCCCGAGATCGTCCAATCGTGCAAAAATTGGCAAACCACATTCTTCTATGTCAAATCGCCCAACCAAGGCCCCGATCTCCTGAACCTGCCCGAGTTCTCCCTCGCACGGCCGACTGAGAAATACCAGTGGTCGCTGAAGTATGGTGTCGGTGATTGCGATGTCGACGCTCAAGTCGCCAGGGTTGCTCAGCTGGAGCAGGAGGGGCTCCTGCCGACTGACCTTGCTGCTGCTTGGCTTCAAGCCCGAGTGCTTCCTCTACAGCGCCGAGCGCACCGCATCTGCGACATGTCGGGCCCCCGAGATCCCACTCGTCTCTACACATGGCGAAAGAAACTCGAAGACCTTTGCACAAGGCTGAAGACTATCAAAGTCAGTCCTTCGCCCGACCCTTTCCGCTTCGGCCTTGAGTACCTCAACCGCCGGCAGAAACCACCTGTGGTATGTTCCGACTGCTCCTTTCTCCGATTGCTTTTTCCTCATACTTAACTTCTTTGATAACCCTCTTCTTCTTACTCAGCACTTCATTCGATCCAACTTGATGGAAGACGGCCAAGAGGCCGGCACATACGCCCCCGACCGCGAGGAAGATGACCCCGCGGACTTTGAGTATGACGGCGAGGTTCCCCCATCCGAATCCACCGATAACGATGAATCCTCTGGAGAGTCCTCTGAATCCGAAGATCCCGCTGATGATGCCGACGCCGAGGCCGCCGACACCAGGAACACCGACATCCGAAGTGCAGCTCAAGGGGGTACGCCTGACCCTTCCCTTGAGAAATTTCTGGCCGAATGGAGCGATGATGACAGTGTCTCAAAGGTTTGTGATTCTGATGCAGCTCCTCACGCCAAGCCTCCGAGGGTGCCGACTAAGCGTGCCTCGGCGACCGGCTCCTCCTCTGGTGCTGCTCCCAGCAAGGTTTCTAAGACGACGCCGACTGCTCTCAAAGGAAAACAGCCTCAGGCCTCGGCCACTCAAGTGCCGACTGGTCCAGCTCCTCTCGGCAAGTCCAGGGGCGGACCTGTCTTGAGAGATGCCCTTCTGAATGTCGCCCCGCTGAGATGTCGGATGCCCACGGGTGCGCCGAAAACAGTCGGGTATGCCTTTATCTTCACGCTTTGAACCTCATTGCCTTCTCTTATACTGATTCACCTCTTCTTTCTTCTTTCAGGGAGCCGATTGGTGTTGATGACGTCGACGCCGACATTCCTGCCCATGTCGGCGCAGTCATTGCCCCCGCCGCGTCTGTTGCTGCTGTCCGCAAACGGCAACCGGCTCCACATCGTACCTCCAAGGATGCCGAGCGCGCCGCCAAAAAATCCCGCCTCGAGACTGCCAAGAAAACTACCGCTTCCACCACTGCCTCCAAGACCTCCAAGAGCACGGCCAACCAGGGAGTTACTGGTGGCGAAGGAGCGCAACCGGTCGATCCGATTGCCCCATCTCCGCCGCGACGCTCCGACCCAGTCTTCGCCCCCGTTACGACTACCTCCTCGCTCATCCTGACGACCACTTCGCCGATTATGAGGACCACGTCGCCGATTATGACGACCACCTCGCCGATTATGGCAACCGTTCCCTTGACCTCATCTCGTCCGATTTCGCCGCAGCCACAGCTGGATGCCTCCAGCCTTCCGGCGACGTCGGCGCCACCGAACTCAACCATCGCTTCCTCTGCCACTGCGACCCAAGCTCCAGCGCCGCAGCCGACCTCTTCCGCGTCAGTAATTCTGATGCGCTCAGTGGATCAGTTCCAGCCCGAGTACTCTCGCATCGGACGCGTCGGCGCCGAGTCCGATGCCTCGCATCGCTTTGAGGTTTCCTCTCACAGTCCCATGACGATGGACTACAACCGGGTGAACAACTTCGCCACCTCCATGGCTCAGGACCTCCAACTGCTCGACTGCAATCACGCGGTAAGCTCTTCAACTTTCCTTTATGGCTTCCTCAAATCGGGAGACTTTTCTTCCGGTGGGTGCGCGCAAGCGCACCCACTGGGTGTAGTCCCCGAGATTCGGCCCGATTGTTTGCAATCGGTTCGGTTCTTTTATACTTATTGCTTCTTTTTCTTGCCTTTTTCCGATCGGGAGACTTATCTTCCGGTGGGTGCGCGCAAGCGCTCCCACTGGGTGTAGTCCCCGAGATTCGGGCCGATTGTTTGCAATCAGTTCGGATCTTTTATTCTTTTTTCTTCTTTTGCTCATCTCTCCTGCCTTCCTCCTATCGGGAGACTTTTCTTCCGGTGGGTGCGCGCAAGCGCACCCACTGGGTGTAGTCCCCGATATTCGGGCCGATTGCTTGCAATCGATTCGGATCTTCTTTTCGCTGCTGTCTCTAAAGTTCATCTTGTTCTCCTTCTCAGGTCGTTATTGAAGAACGACGCAAGGTATTCGAGAAGCTCCTCGAATCCTACGCTGCCAGCCTCCGAACCCTCGCTCAGGCCCAGCTCGAGGTCAACAATCAGTCGGCCGAGATCAACAGGCTGAAAGGTGACCTCTTCATTACTTCTATCTTCCCTCCGATTGATAATTTCTCTTGTATTAATATCTTTATATCTTCCTCTAGTCTCTGTTCCCTTGGTATATGAACTTCAGGGCCGCATTGCCGAATTGACCACTGAACTCGGCCAGCAGGGGCCCGCACTCGCCGCAGCTAAGCAAGAGACGACCCGACTGCAGGGGGTGGAAACCGATTTAACTCGAACCATCCAAACCCTCCGCTCCGAGCTGCATGCTCTGATGAAGAAGCATTCAGACGACCTGGCCGCTGTGACTGCTGCTGGCGATGGACTTCGCGCGGAACGAGATGCAGCTGTAGCCGCCCGAGAAGCGATGCAGGCCGAGAGGGATGACGCCCTTTCTTCCCGAGACTCCATCTGGAAAGACCGTGACGAGCACATTGCCAAGTATGAAGAATTGGAGAAGCGCAACTATGAAGAAACAACCCGACTGCGCCGTCGGGCCAAGGTTTTCTGCGATACAATGACTGAGATGGACACCCTTCTTAGCGGTGAGTACTTCTTGCACCCGAGTGAATTTTCTGACTGCTTCCTTCTTCTGTGTTCTTACTCGTACTTTCCTTCGTGATGAAGAGGCCTGGCCTGAATCTGAGGCAGCTGCTTATGCAGCGGTGGCCAAATCCCGAGAGGAGACCATCGCGGCCGGAGGGACCGTCCAACTTGAGGCTAATGTCTAGACATGAATATCTGATTGGTATGGAGGCTCGCATTCCTGTCATCAAAAGGATTGCACTGTCCTTCAAGCTTGGCATTCTGAAGATTGCCTAATTGCTATGGCCGCCGACTGAGTTCAAGGTTGGGCTCCAAAAGATGAAGCACGTTGCCGGATCCTCCGCCGAGACCCGCGAGCCTGAGACTTTGGTCGAAAAAGATTCCAACAATGGAGAGGCTCCAAATGCTACCACCGAGTAGACTCGGATTCTTCTGAAGGCCATCCCACGTCGTATTGATGTCTTGCTTAATTCTTCCGGTCGGACTGGTGCGGAGACTGCCCTCCAAACTATGCTGAGCTGGTACCCACAAGTGAAGCTTCCCAAGCTCTACATCATCAGAGAGAACGCAGCCGACTTGCTTGAGAAGACCTATGCTGAGGTGAATCGGCTAGCCAGCACCATGGTGAACTGGTTTTCTCCCTATGACTACACTCCGTATCTTGACGAGGGAGGGAACCCACTGGCAGCAACTTCCATCTCTGGCTTGGCCGATGAGCTTTCTAACAGCGGCTCGTCCCATACTTCTCCGAGGTCCAAACAAGCAGGGGCCACGTCGACTGACACGCAGACGGAGCCGGATGCCGCTACTGCGCAAGCCGATCCGACTGCTCCCGCCACCTCGGCCGCCCCGACTGCGAGCTCTGCACCACCAACTGCCCCGACTGCTTGAGCCGTGCCGCCGATGACGTCATCTGCCTCTGCCGCCGACACCTGATCGGCCTTATCTTATTTCTACTTTCAGAACAGATGCTTCTAAAACACGATTTTAATTCCGCCGACACCCACTGAGTGTGGTTCGTTGTAATGAACTTATTCGGCCTTATGCCTGCTTCTTTATGCAATCTGATTGCTCGTTGCAAGTTTTATTTGTGCGATCTACTTTGTGTTTTTGTGGGTTTCCTTTATCGGTCTGCACTTGGGGGCGTCATGCCTTGTCCATCCTGCAGCCGACATGCGGTCTGCAGTCGGATCGAAGGTTGATTTCCAGCCAAGGTTCGGTAAGTTTTTTGAGTTTACACGGCAACACTAGCACAAAGGATTCTGCAAAATTAGGAGCCGATTGCTCGCTGCCGGCTGCTCGGTGCACCGGTCTGCGGCACAATTGGTAGCTGACTTAGTCGACTATGCTCTTTTTAGAGCGTTTCGATTTGTTTCTCGGGAATTTGTACTGCCGACTGCCCCAACCGCTACCCTTCTCAATGCGACAACCACTCTCGTGACTTGTGCTTGAGTCAGGTGCTAAGCTGAGTGCCAGCCCGCGGCCCCCGTGCCTCGTTGGATCATTTTTCTGACCTCGTGGTCGGTCAGTCCCCGAGTGCGTTATTCACGTCTCGGGTATGACTAAGCGTTGCCGACTTGGGCGAGCTTTTCGAATGAAATCATGCAAAGGTAATCGGATGCTCTTCTTCAGAGGCATGATAGCTTTACTGATCATTTGCTGAATAGCATACATACATTTCTGCCGTTCAACTATAGAACGGGCATAAAAGCTCGACGTTCCATGGCCGCTCTGTTTCTACTCCTGACGTGTCCTTATGCCGAGTGCCCTTGGTGCAGTCGATCAAATAATATGAGTTGTTCTTGAGTGCGCGGCTAATGACGAATGGTCCTTCCCAGGGTGATGCCAGCTTGTGCTGCCCATCTGACTTCTGAATTCGGCGTAGCACCATGTCGCCCTCTCAGAAGGCGAGAGGACGAATCTTCTTGTTGTGGTAGTGCCGCAACTTCTACTGGTAGACTGCCGATTTGTACAAGGCCAGCAGACAGGCTTCTTCCTTGAGATCGACGCCGTCTTCTCGTGCTAACTTGGCTTCTTCCTCGGTGTACAAGGCATGCCGAGGTGAATCAAACTCGATGTCGGACGGGATGATTGCTTCTGACCCATATACTAGGAAGAAAGGAGTGAATCCATTCGACCTGTTTGGCGTGGTCCTTAAGCTGAACAATACTGTTGGGAGTTCTTCCATCCAAGCATCATCCTCTTTCTACTTGACCATTCGACTGAGGATGTGCAACAGATGCAAGATTGAGCCGAATACCCTGCTGAGATGCATATCGAGCCAGTGCGCCCTTTGCAAAATTGGTGTCGTTGTCGGTGATGATGCTATTGGGCACACCATATCTGCACACAATGTCGGCCACAAGACGGACCACAGTCGGACCATCCAGCTTCTTGATCGGGCGGGCTTCAATCCACTTGGTAAACTTGTCCACTGCGACCAGAAGATGTGTCATGCCACTTCGGGCTCTCTTGAATGGACCAACCATGTCCAAACCCCACACCGCAAATGGCCATGCTATTGGGATTGTCTTCAATGCTGATGCTGGCTGATGACTTTTTGCCTTGAACCGCTGGCAGCCCTTGCAATATTTCACCAAGTTCTCAGCCGCTGCATGCGCAGTCGGCCAATAGAAACCATGTCGGAAAGCTTTGTTGGCAATGGTTCTTGCTAACGCGTGATGACCGCATTCACCTTGGTGGATGTCTCTGAGCAACTCCAAGCCTCTGTCTTCTTCTACACATCTCTGAAAGACACCGGTTGCACTCTTGCGCACTAGCTCGTTGTTAATTATTGTGTATGCCCAAGACCGGCGACTGATTTGTCTTGACTCGGCTTTGTCTTTTGGAAGAACTCCGTCCACTAGGAAATCTCTAATCGGCTGTGCCCATAATGGCGCGCTGACGACTACCATCACTGATGCTTGCTGGGGTGCGACTTCTTCTTGGATCTCGGCTTCTTGGCCATTGGTCTCTTGGATTTCTGCCATCTCGACTTCTGTCTTTGAACTGCCGATTGCGGCGCCTGGCACGCATTCGGCAGCCCCTGGTGACGACTGCTCGTCTGGAACTGGAACTTCTTCAATTCAATCGGCAGTGCCTGATGTCATTGGCTCTTCTGAGGTTGTGCCGTCTGGTGCTGCCCCTGCTTTCTTCCCTTTAGCCTTGATCTTTTTGCTGCATTCGGCAGCCCCTGGTCTGCAATCGGCAGCCCCTGGTGCTGTCGGCTTTGCTGAGGCTGGAACACCTTGGGCGCTTGATTGCTTCTTCAGAGTTGGGATTTTTGCCGGCTGAGCTTCTTTCCCCTTCTTCAACATTTCAAGGTCAGTCTCCGAGATGAAGATGGACTCGGACTCTGGAGATGACATGATGGATGGCTTCCTGATGTGCTCAAGTGATACGCCTGGCGGAATAGCTTGCCTTGTTGAGCCGAGCTTGGACAATGCATCTGCTGCTTCGTTGCTTGCTCTCGGTACATGGTGGAACTCACATCCTTCAAAGTACCCACTGATCTGCTGCACTAGGAAACGGTAGCTTGCCATATTTGCATCCTTTGCATCCCAGGTGCCTGTGCATTGCTGCACCACCAAATCGGAGTAACCAAAGCACTCGATATTCCGAATGTCGATTTTTCGTGGCCATCTTGATACCATGCACAAGGGCTTCGTACTCAGCAACGTTGTTCGATGCTGCAAAGTGAATCTGGAGTACATAATGTAGTTGATCTCCTCTTGGTGAGGTGAGAACTACGCTAGCCCCTAGGCCGCTCTTCATCTTGGATCCATCAAAATGCATTCGCCAGCAATCCATCCCTAGAGCGGGTGGAGCATACCGAGTTTTAGCCCAATCGACCAAGAAATCGGCCAACGCCTGAGATTTGATTGTTGTTCTCGGCTCATACTGGATGCCATGGTTGGCGATCTCGATTGCCCACTTCGCCACTCTTCCGGTTGCATCTCTGCTTCCTATGATGTCGGCCAGTGGAGCTGAGCTAACGACCGTGATCAGATGGGCTTGAAAATATGGTTTCAATCTCTTGGCCGCCATATACACTCTATAGCACATCTTCTCGTAGTGAGGGTAGTTCTGTTTGGACGCCGAGAGCACTTCACTGATATAATACACAGGTCACTGAATCAGCGGTGGCTTGTCCTTCTCGGGCCGCTCCACCACCATGACGGCACTGATCACCCGATTGGTTGCCGCAATGTATAACCTCATTGGCTCCTACTCAATCGGGGCAGCCAGAATCGGCGTAGTGGAGAGCATGCGCTTGAGCTCTCGGAATGCTTCGCTTGCCTGAGGTGTCCAGGTGAATTTCTCCGTCTTCTTCATCAGCTGATATAATGGGATTGCTTTTTCCCCCAGCCGACTGAGAAATCGGCTGAGTGAGGCGAGGCAACCGGTGAATTTCTGTACTTGCTTCAGGTTCTTGGGTTCCTCTATTCGCTCGATTGCGGCTATCTTCTCGGGATTGCATTCAATTCCTCTCTCGGAAACGAGAAATCCCAAGAGCTTGATGGCTTGGACCCCAAAAACACATTTCTCAGGATTGAGCTTGATCTGGTAAGTTCTCAGATTTGCAAATGTCTCTCGGAGGTCATCTAGGAGTGTGACTCCCTTGGCCGACTTCACTACCAGATCATCCACATAGACGTGGAGATTTCTGCCGAGTTGGGTGTGTTTACATCTCTGAATTGTGCGCTGATAAGTGGCACCTCCGTTCTTCAAACCAAAAGGCATGGTGATATAACAATAAGCCCCGAAAGGGGTTATAAATGCAGTTTTTATTTGATCTTCCACAACAAGTTTGATCTGGTGGTAGCCAGCTGTGGCATCCAGAAAAGACAAAAGCTCGCAGCCGGCCGTAGAATCAATCACTTGATCGATACGGGGCAGAGCAAACGGATCTTTCGGGCACGCCTTGTTCAGGCAAGTGTAATCGATACACATGCGCCAGGTCTTGTTCTTCTTCATCACGAGGACTGGATTTGCCAGCTACTCGGGGTAAAACACTTCCATGATGAAACCTGCAGCATGCAGCTTCGCAATCTCTTCGCCGATTTCCCTTCTCTTATCTTCAGAAAAACGCCTCAGGGGTTGCTTGACCAGCTTCGAGCCTGGCCGAATGTGCAGCTTGTGCTCGGCGAGTTCTCTCAGCACACGGGCATGTCTTGTGGAGACCATGCGAAGATGTCCCGATTCTCACGGAGAAACTCGACGAGCTCGCTTTCCTATTTGTCGCTAAGTCCAGCTCCGACTACAACGAACTTGGTTGAGTCGGAGGGATCTAAAGCGACCTTCTTGCTGTCCTTGGCCGACTGAAAAGCCGATTCTTCATCTGCTCTCTTGGATGAGCCGACTGGGAGTGGAGCCTTGTTCTGCGCTTGCGCCATTGCTATCACTTTGCCGAGCTGATGCTTCTCTGTTTCAACCACTTGAGAGTCAGCCAAACTGCCGCCAGCCGACGTGCACTCGAGGGACTTCCTGAAGTCCCCGGTGACGGTGATGACGCCGTTTGGGCCTGGGATCTTCATCTTTAGGTAAGTTTGCTGTGCATTGAACATGAACTTGGCGAATGCAGGTAGTCCCAACAGAGCATGATAAGGACTGCTGAGGTCGGCGACCTCGAACCAGATTGGCTCCCTCCTGAAATGTTCCTCTGTGCCGAATATGACATCCAGCCGAATGCGACCCATGGGGGTGCAAGACAACCCAGGGACAATCCCATGGAATGTCGTCCGACTGCGCTCCAGATCCTTCTCGGTGAGCCCTAGCTTGATCAAGGTGTCTCTATACAGAATGTTGATTGTGCTTCCTCCATCGACGAGCACTCGGGAGAAGTTGCATGAAAATCTCGGTCCTGCGAACAGAGCATCCACCACAAGCGGATAGTTGCCTGGATTCGGCAAGATGGTCGGGTGATCTGCTCTGTCCCAGGATATGGCACACTCGGACCAATGCATGTACTGTGGAATAAGTGGCATGGTGGCATTGACTTCTTGAGCTCGGGCTCTTCGACTGCCCTTGTTGGTGGACTCGCTGGTGAAAATCATATAAGCGGCGTCTTGCCGCGGGAACTGGTTCTGCTGCTGAGGTGGCCCTTTGTTCTGGGGTGGTGGTGGGGGTGGAGGTGGTAAATCTTCTCCCTTTGCAATCCTTCTCACAAAATCACACTGCCGAGTGGTGTGCGCAGACGACCTACCAGGAGTGTAGTGAAACTTGCACGGTGCATCCAACATATCATCAAACGTGTACTTGGGCTTCATCTGTCCATGTGTCCTCACATTCGGTCTCATCTTCCGACTGCCTCCTGCAGCCCCTGGATCTTCTTCATTCTGGACAGCGGCCACCTGCCGACTGCCATACTGAGTGTCTGGCTGCTCATCCTTGCGCTTGCCATTGTTGTGCTGGTTGTTGCTGTTGTTGCGGTTGTTCTCTCTTCTTTCCTTCCGACTGAGGCCTTGGTTCCCTGCGTCCGACTGCGGAGCCCCTGGTGACTGAATGACACCTCCAACTCCGATATGGATAGGGCGCATCGCAGAATCGGACACGGCGAACGAGTTGGACACCTTCATGAGCTCGACAAGCGATGTGAAATCCTTGCGGAGCAACTTTTGCTTCAACATTGAAACGGCCAGGCATCCATCCGTGAAGTACTGAATGGCCTGGATCTCATGGACTCCTTCCCATGAATTCTTCAGCTTGATCCACCGAGATAGGTAATCTCGGAGGGGTTCCTCCTTGCCTTGCACACAAAGAGCCAACTGCCGCGGGAGGTTGGGCCGCTCATATGTGCTTGTGAAGTTGTGAATGAATGCACTTGTGAAACCTTCCCAACAATTCACACTGTCCTTGGGTAGACTATTCAACCACGTCCGAGCTGAACCCTGCAACATCAAAGGTGCATAGTGGACTGCCACGCGCCGATTGCCCCCTGCAATGCGAACTGCGGTCAGGTAGTCGGACAACCAATCTTCTGGCTTCACAGAACCATTGTACTTGGGCGTGTCTCTCGGCAGCGTGAAGCCTTTGGGAAACTTCTCGGTCCGAATGCGATGACAGAAACACGACGGGCCAGCCTCTCCTTGTTCATCTTCTTGAGCCTCCTTCTCCAGGAGCTCAATGCGATGCCTGGCATCATTCTGACCGATTTGGCGAGGGCCAAGTCGGGCGCTGATCGCTGGTCTTGCTGCCGACTGCTGAGGCATGTCATTGCGCCTGTTGTTAACAGCTGGCTCCTCTATTCTTCTGCTTGCCACTGGGGGTGGCCGATTGCTCCTGACCCTACTCTCATGCCGAGATGGGGCCGGTTGCTTCCTTTTCTGGCGCGATGCATTCGGTCGCTGGCTAGCTTCCGGAACCGGCCTCACAGTTCCTCTTGACGCCCCAGGTCCTGCATTCGGATTCTCCATTGCCACCAGCTGCTGCTCCTTTGCAGCTGCCAGCAACTCGCGCATTCGGCGCGTCTGCTCATGCCGTTCATCTCCTTCTAGCTCTTATAATTCAATTGCTATCTGCTCGGTGGCTCTCAGGTTCTTGTCAGGTGTGCTGTACGTCGGCCTCTGGACGAATGCCGACTGCACCGGCTGCGCCTGCTGCGCCGGCCTCGCTAGTCTCGCTAGTTGCTCGGCTCCCGACAACTGCTGATGGACTGCCCGACCTCGGCTTCTCAAATCTTCTAAGACTGCGGGCTCAATTGGCCGACGCGGTCCAGCATGCGCTGCGTTGTACTCTCTTGTGATAGCTCCCAGCCTACGCTCTTCTGCCAGCACATGCTCGGCCCTGCGAGCGAGGGCGAGCCGTGCTATCTCCAGATCGGTGTGAACTTGATCGGGATCACCATTCCTGTTCACGGGTGTGTACAACACATCCCGCAACGCACTGGTGCCGACTCTTTCTGCGGCGTCCGCCGCCTCCTTGGCCCTCCTAGCCGCACTCGCTGCGCCGCGTATTCTCGGTGAAGATGCCCCCGCCATCATGACGGCTGCGTGCACACGGCCATCCTCTCCGCTGGGTGCTGCAGTGCAACCCCTGGTCGAGAGTGGATCCGTGATGCACGAAAAGACGCGTATCTCCCTGGGATATGGCTCGGGGAATCTGCCGATGAAGAGGCGATGGCTGCCAACTTGCAGCGACACACCGGGCGGCAGGGGTGCGCCGGCCCCGTAACGCGCCGAGTAGTCCATCACGTAGTCGATTGCCTCACGCCTAAGAATCAGGCCAGAGGCGTGGCTTCTGCCCGATGCAGAGGAAAATCCCGTCCGGATCTTTACTCCAGTCGACGCCTCGGTCTGCCCCACGGTGGGCGCCAATTGTTGTCGATATGTGACATCAGATGCCATGGGGATGGCTAAAGTGAGGGGAAGACGCGAGGAAGAAGATGTCGATGGTGCCAGAATCGGGTTGGGCACAAACACGGTGACGGACACCACGACGTAGCCAGGTTCGGGGCTCTCCGGAGAGATAACACCCCTACTCCTGCTTGTCTCTTCTATATCAATGGAACTGAATTACAATAACTGCTTCTCTATCTACTCAGGGGAAGGTGAGAGCTGCCGTGGGCAAGGCTCTCTCCTGCTTCCCTGAGGAGGAACTACAAGCAGTAAATGAACTGAGCGAGATGTGAGTAATGGTGCGAATGTTGTGGACCGTCCCTCACGCAGGAGGGGTACCCCGGGCTCTTATAGTGTGAGCCCGGGGTAAATCGGTAACTTCAGTGCCGATTGGGCCCAGCTGTCATCCTCTAATCGGCTGGGCCCCACCAACTGCTCCTCTCAGGGTGATCCGGACCCGACGAGCGACGGCCCATGCTGTAGACTCGTAGGGCATGATGGTGAACACTGGAGCTAGGAGGTGCGGTCTTGTCGTCCTGTCCGCGGAATCGGCGGAGAGTTCGACAACGCATCTTTGCTAGATCTTCGATGTGACTTGGCTTCTCTGCCACCCCGATCTCTCGGGATTGCGCATTTATGACCTCGTACTTGGACCTTCGACTGGTCTTGGGGTCAACTTCTCCAGGGGGTGGTAAGTTGTATCGATTGCGCCTGGGCCGACTTGTGGCCCTCGGCAGGGTCGATTGCTCTAGGCAATCGGCAACGTCGAGGCTTATCTCGGCCCAGCTGCAGGCCAATCGGTTGATCGTCTTGGTGATGAAAAGGGGTGGACCGGTTGCGCCTGGGCCGACTGCTGGCATTCGGTACGGCTGATTGCCTTGGAGCAATCGGCCGTACGCCTGCCAAGCTCGGCCCAGCTGCAGACCAATCGGTCCATCCTTGTCTTGAAAGGTTGCTTTCGCTTGGGTGAGCCTACCCGTGTACCAATCCCCCAACAAAGCCACATACTAAAATTTCAACCCTTTCTGACTTCATCAGTCTTCACTTTTTCTTGGCTTGTGTCCATTGCTTATTGCACCGCAACCATGGATATTCTTCATCGCTTAACACGGTGCTTGGATCAGCCTTGACTTTGAAGGGGGGAATTTCATGAAACTTTTCATAATCTCCAGACTTGTCTGTCTTGCCCTCCAATCCCACGATGTCTCTTTTTCCTGAAAGAACTATGTGGCGCTTTGGCTCATTGTATGATGTATTCGCTTCCATATATTTTCTTTTTCTCGGTTTGGTAGACATGTACTTCACATAGAAAACCAGCGCCACATCATTGGCTAGGACGAATGATTCGTCTGTGTACCCAAGATTGTTCAGATCCACTGTTTTCATTCCGTACTATGGGTCTACCTGTACCCCGCCTCCTGACAGATTGACCCATTTGCACTTAAAAAAAGGGACCTTAAAGTCATGTCCATAGTCAAGTTCCCATATGTCCACAACGTAACCATAATATGTGTCCTTTACCCTCTCGGTTGCTGCATCAAAGCAGACACCGCTATTTTGGTTGGTGCTCTTTTGATCTTGGGCGATCGTGTAAAATGTATTCCCATTTATCTCGTATCCTTTATAAGTCAATACAGTTGAAGATGGTCCCCTGGACAACGAGAACATCTCATCACAAACGGTGTTGTCAGCTCTGACACGTGTTTCCAACCAATCGCCGAAAGTCCTGATGTGTTCATGTGTAATCCAGTCATCACACTCCTCCGGGTGTTTGGAGCGAACACTGTTCTTGTGTTCATTGACATACGGGGCCACTAAGATAGAGCTTTGTAGAACTGTGTAGTGTGCTTGAGACCAAGAATGTCCGTCCCTGCATATTATTGAGTCCCTTCCAATCGTGCCTTTTCCAATCAGTCTCCCCTCATATCGCGATTCAGGGAGACCAATCTTCTTAAGGCCAGGAATGAAGTCGACACAAACCCAATGACATCCTCTGTTTGATGGCTCATGGAGATGCTTCCTTCTGACCTAGCGCGGTTACGGACATATTTCTTTAGGACTCCCACGAACCTCTCAAAGGGGAACAGATTGTGTAGAAATACGGGGCCCGGAATGAAATTCTCGTCGAATAGATGAACTAGGACGTGTGTCATGATATTGAAGAAGGATGGTGGGAACACCAGCTCAAAACTGACAAGACATTGCGCCACATCACTCCTTAGCCTTGGTAGGATTTCTGGATCGATCACCTTCTGAGAGATTGCATTGAGGAATGCACATAGCTTAACAATGGCTAATCGAACGTTTTCCGGTAGAAGCCCCCTCAATGCAACCAGAAGCAGTTGCGTCATAATCACGTGGCAGTCAAGAGACTTTAGGTTCTGAAACTTTTTCTTGGCCATATTTATTATTCCCTTTATATTCGACGAGAAGCCAGACGGGACCTTCATACTGAGCAGGCATTCAAAGATGATTTCATTCTCTTCTTTGGTAAGAGCATAGCTGGCAGGACCTTCATACTTCTTTGGAGGCATGCCGTATTTTTCGTGCAAACGTTTCAGGTCCTCCCGTGCCTCCGGTGTATCTTCTGCACTTTCTCTTGATCTTTCTCCATTGTGACCCATCAGAGGGGTGTCTCAAATTCCCGTCTTTCCTACGGTCTTCATTGTGACATCGCAACAACATCGCATGCTCTTTGTTTTTGAACAGACGTTTCAACCGTGGTATTATATGAGCATACCACATCACCTTTGCAGGAACCCTCTTCCTGCGGGGCTCGCTGTCAACATCACCAGGGTCATCTCGTCTGATCTTATACCGCAATGCACCGCATATCGGTCATGCATTCAAATCCTCGTACGCACCGCGGTAGAGGATGTAGTCATTAGGGCATGCCTGTATCTTCTGCACCTCCAATCCTAGAGGGCATACGACATTCTTTGTTGCGTACGTAGTGTCGGGCAATTCGATATCCTTTGGAAGTTTTTTCTTAAATATTTTCAGTAGCTTCTCAAATCCTTTATCAGACACATCATTGTCTGCCTTCCACTGCAGCAATTCCAGTACGGTACCAAGCTTTGTGATTCCCTCTTCGCAATTGGGGTACAACCCTTTTTTGTGATCCTCTAACATCCGATCGAACTTCATCTTCTCCTTTTCACTTTCACACTATCTCCTTGCATCAACAATGACCCGGCGGAGATCATCATCGGGCACATCATACGGTTCCTCTTGATCTTCATCAGGCACATCGTCCGCTTCCCCCGTTGGAGCATCACCGTATTCAGGGGGCACATAGTTGTCATCGTACTCTTCTTCTTCGCTATCTCCCATCTTAACCCCTATTTCTCCGTGCTTGGTCCAAACATTATAGTGTGGCATGAATCCCTTATAAAGCAGGTGGGCGTGAATGGTTTGTCGGTCAGAGTAAGACTTCGTATTCCCACATGTAGGTCATGGACAACACATAAAACCATTCTGCTTGTTTGCCTCAGCCAATTCGAGAAACTCATGCACGCCCTTAATATACTGGGAGGTGTGTCTGTCACCGTACATCCATTGCCGGTTCACCTGCGTGCATTATATATAATTAAGTGTGTCAAAAACTATTACAGAATATCATGAATAGATAAGTGACCAAATTAATAGAAGTTCATCATCATAGTAAAACCAAAGTACATACATAGTTCTCTTTGAACAACATACAGCTCTCCAGAGCATCTAACTAAGCCATACATTGAAACTATGTAAAACATTTCAATGCAACAACAAATGCGATCATAATCGCAATGAAGGTAACAATTGAACCAACAGCATAATGATACCAAGCCTCGGTATCAATTGCATATTTTCTAATCTTTCTAATCTTCAAGCGCATTGCATCCATCTTGATCTTGTTATCATTGATGACATCTCCAACATGCAACTCCAATAGCATCTTCTCCTCCTCAATTCTTTTTATTTTTTCCTTCAAGTTATTGTTTTCTTCTTCAACTAAATTTAACCTCTTGACAATAGGGTCGGTAGGAATTTCCGGTTCAACTACCTCCTAGATAAATAAATATGTCACGTTGGTCGGCATAATTGTTATAAACAAAAAATGAACCAAATAGTTATAAAAGATAATATATACCACATCCGAATCATAGACAAGACGAGGGCCGACATGTGCAGATACCATAAACATCGCACTATATAATAAAAAGCAATAATAAAATTAGACAAGTATATATCTAATCATAAAAGTAAGAATTATTTTCTTTTAGAAAGAAAATAAGAACAAGAGGCTCACCACGGTGGTGCCGGCGACGAGATTGGCGTGGACGATCGACGATGGTGCAGACGGGTACGATACGTGATAAATCGCTAAACCTAGACAAATCTTGAGGAAAACGGAGCTTCGAGGTTGTCAAAACCCTCTGTTAGGTATGTGCTAGGATTACCAAGTCACTTTGCATCATGTTAAAAATTTCAAAAGAATTTGAAATGGGAAGAGAACACCCCCCTGATGCTACCAATTGACGCGGCAGGTCCTCAGCTACACGCCGATGCTCTCCCCTTGGTCTCCCGTGGCCTGTATCGTCTTTCTGTCCAACTCCGGCGAGGCACAGTGCTCACCGCCGGCGAACTCCACCATTAGCCCCCTAACCACAGAGCTTAATCAACCCTGTCCCACCCCCAGTGACACTGCCATGTGGGCCCTAGGCCAAGCTAATCCCCCATGTTAGTTTAAATAAAATTAAACTTGTTTAATTAACAGAACAGACACTGACATGTGGGTCCCAGTGGTAAGAGACCCCTGACGTCAGCATGACCTCATGCTGATGCAGTAAATGATTTTCTTTTTATAAACAATTCCAGAAATGGCAGAAAATATGTGAAACTTTGGAAATTCATAGAAAATTCATCCTAAATCCAAATATAGCAAATAATATGTCTAAAATTATCAGAAAAATTCAAGGATTCTGAATATGCAATTTTTTTTCATGTTTGAACATTTTAAAATGGGTGAATAGTGGCATATGTACATATGGATCCTTTTCAAATTCAAATTTGGAGTGATTTTGCAAATGACTTTGCAACACACTTCTTTTAAATGGTTTCATCCACACATCAGAGACTTTACCTCACCTTTAGAACATCGCTTCATGCTCAACCATTTGAAATGAACATTCATGGATTCAAATGCATTTGAAATTCATCGATAAATCAAATGGAGTTTGAATTAGCAATTCAATTGCAATATACTCCTTTTAAATGGAATAACTCACACATCAGTGGCACATACATCAAGTTTGAACCTTCAACTCATGTGTTTGTGCATTGTAGTTATCTTGCTCCATTGATTGTTGTTTGTCGAATATAAGTGGAGCCGGAACCCGAGATCACCCCCTTCGTTGAAGACCCCGATACCGAACCTTGTCAGCAAGGCAAGCAAACCCCTCATTGATCATGTCGATAGAATCCCACTTCCCTCTCAGTCTTGCTTATGCATTGTTTAGGATGATTACCATGCTACGTTTCTACCACATAGATGAACCCATTCCTTTGCATAACCTATCATTTGTCACAGTAGTAAGCAAACCACAATCCTAGCAAATGTAGGAGTTGGTTGATATCATGTGGCCCCTGCAACTGTTAAAGCTTATTGCATGCTTAGAGTTTACAATGAGGTTACTTTGATCTGTGATTCGGAATGGTATCAATCATGTTGATGATGGTGGAAATGTGTTGGTGAATCTACCCTAATACAAGGTGAACGATGAGAGGATGTGTAGGAGTACACAGTGGGTTGTCTCGTTGAACACCGCCTTAAGCCCGAGTTCTTGTGTGTTGATCCAAGACGAAGAGTACTACCACATGTTGGGCACATGGACCCCCCGCTCAACCTACTAACTCAACCCTTCTCGGTTAAATGAGTCACAGTAGTTCGGAGTTCTGGTAGGTCTGTGGCATGGTCTGCGAAGTGAAAGAACGGCTATTCAGACCGGCTTGGGACCCTGCACACATCTTCCGAGACCACATCGGTAAACCGACCGGGTTCACGATGTGGACTCCAGCCCAGATAGGCGTCTCCATTGTACTTGAGTTGTCTGTGAGGTAAAAGTTGTGGACATTATCCTCGCCGACACCCGCTTGAAGGGTGACGAGATCCCGGCAGTAACTGATCGTTTCATGTGTGTAGCAGTACACCCCTGCAGGGTTAATAAACTATTCGAATAGCCGCGTCCACGGTAAGGGACTACTTGGAAAGCCGTTCCTGATTATTAGACAACCTGAACTAGATACTTATAAAACTTGCCAAGATAAGCGTGAGTTCTTTGGCGTGCTTTATCGTGGGGAAGTCGAGGAAGGAACCATAGTGGTGTAATTGGTTGGATGTCGTGACCCAGGGTTAGCGTATGTAATTCCGGTCACAATGCAATGACATGGAGAGCCGAGAGACGTACCCACTTGTCTAAGCAGACAAGGCCAAGCACAGATCACTCTCGGTAAGCATCGAACGTGAGGGGCATCCCATTCAGGGCGGATGATCAACTGACATGGGTCCTCATCGTCCGCTCACAAGTCTAAATGCTTATGGGTGGTGAATCCCATACTCATAGACATGTCGCCTCAACCATGTTATCGATTGAATCATAACCCTTACATAGACTTACTCCAGCCCGATCACCTAGTCGGGATCTCAGGCGGGCTCAATCATACAACAAAGTGTGCCACGTGACAGAGTCACGAGCAATCGCATCGCGATGCCCCAAGATGCGCACATCTAAGGGCCACATGGTGTATAAAAGACCGCCGGCAAGAACACAACTAAGCTATCGAACCCCATACTAAGACATACATGTTATAAACATACACGCATCACACATGTCTAGTATGAACAGATGGTAATCACAACATGAACTCCACAAACTCAGTCTTTATAACTTCTGCTAAACAGAGCAGACATATGGGTTATATTACAAGCAGAGATCACATGGATGTGATCCAACATTACATCAAGCATCAACAGAAGCAAATTATATCTTAGTAAAGACAAGGTTAACAAATGGCTTAAGAAGCCTGAAAGAAAATACAACGAGCCTCCAAAGGGCATAGGCTGCTGTCTGGAACTATACGACCTGGTCCACGTCGAGCTCGAGGTAGAGGCCACCATCAGGGTCAGTGGTCTCGTCTCTAAAACATAGAATAAGAAAACGTGAGTACAAAGACATACTCAGCAAGACTTACATAGGAACTATACTACTCATGCACATGTATCAAGGCAAAGGGAGGTGGGGTTTCATTTGCAGAAGTGCCAGCTTTGACTTGGCTAGTCCTGTACTACGAATACCAGAAAGAGGTAAGGAGCGTACATGAGTCCAAGTATCAAGTCTCCAACTAATACATCACTATGGATACTTCCTCGACTTCCCCACGAGGAGGCACACCATAGCACTCACACTTATCTTGGCAAGTTTTAAAGTAACCATTGAAGTAGCTATGATCAAGTAAAGGTCTCCAAGTAGTCCTTAACCGTGGACACGGCTATTTGAATAGTTCATTAACCCTGCAGGGGTGTACTGCTACACACACGCCTCATCAGTTACCGCCTGGGGATGGACCCTTCAAGTGAGTACCGGCGAGGATGCTGCCACGAAAATTCACTCACGGCACCATCTCTAGTCCTAGGGAGTCGCCTATTTGAGTTGGGACCACGATCGGAATCTGGCCGATTTTTCCGAAGCAGACTCAAACGTTGTGTGACCTCCATCAAACTCAACTCGATCATGATCACTTGATTCAACGTGCCCACAACCTACGCCAACCACTTACCTTGGTTCCACCTCCTTGAGATCGTTAAAGGGCGAACTACTTGCGACTCCTGGACAGGTCCGGGGTGAGGTACTAGGCCGAGAGGGGTCAGTGAGCCCAATGTGTGGTCGTACTCTTAGTCTTGGATAACAACACAAGAACTGGGGCGTAAGGCAGTGTTCAATGAGACAACCCACTGTGTACTCCTACACAGCCTCTCATCGTTCACCTTGTTTAGGTCAATTCACCAACACGTTACCACCATCGTTCACATGATCACTACCATCCCGACTCACAACAAAGTAGCCTCAAGTAACAACTCTAAGCATGCAATAAGCTGTAACAGTTGCAGGGGCCACAAGATAACAGTCAACTCCTATATCTTCTAGGACTGTGGTTTGCTTACTACTGTGACAAATTGATAGGTCATGCAAAGAAATAGGTTGAACTAGAGGTAGAACGTATTATGGTGACATCCTAAACATGCATTTGCGAGAATTAGAGGGAACTAGTATTTTATCGACATGATCAAAGAGGGGGTGCTTGCCTTGCTGACGATCACGAGGTAACACTCTTCTGACGTGAGGTTGAACTCGTCTCCGAGATCATCTCTATCGAGAATATGCAATCACCGAAGCACTGGAAGTAAAGCACAATCAATGAACTACAATGCTCAAGTAATATGCAAAACATAGCATGGCAAGGTACTGATGTGACTTAGGTTTAATTTGCAACATGTTAATTGAAGTTGATTTGAAAAGTAAATTCAAATTCAAACTCCAAATGTATTCAAATGGTCCAAGTTTCATTTGCTAAAGTTTGTTCATTGAAAACCATGTGATCATGTATGTGACATGATTCTGAAGTGTCGGTGATCACATTAGCATTGCAAGGGTTCAAGTTCAAAAGAGCATTGCATTTTATTTGATTTAACCCATATGATCCAAATAGCAAAATGCTACTGGTTCATCAAGATAACTTGTTCAAATATGGTTGAAAGTTTGATATTTGGATAGACCACTTTATTCTGATCAATTTTCATATATTACACTTTACATTTGGACTTATAGATTAAAAGATATTAATATTTGAAGTTTTGCTTATTTTCTGTAATTTACTGATTAATAAATTAATTTCCTTTTATTGCGTCAGCATGACGTCATGATGACGCAGGGGCTGGCGTGGGTTAATTAAGGGGGCCTCGGCCCGCCTGTCAGTGGCGTGGGGGGGGGGATTAGCACGCGGTTTAGGGCCTAATGGCCTGGCTGGCTGGCGGCTCAACGCCGGCGGCTTCTGCATGCGGCGGCGCTGCGCCGGAGGGCACGGGCGTGTGCCCCTCGCTCACCCGCACCCACTGGTGCCATCGGGGCAACGAGGAGAGGCCCCAGGCCATGGCGGGGTCAAGCCCGGCGGCGGTCGTGGCCTCTGTACATTGCGAACGGCGATAGGGAGCACAAGGAGGGGAGCTAGGAGGGGGGAAACGAGCGGGAGCTCACGGTGAACACGACGACGAGCTCGGCGAGGCTTGAGGGTGCCCGGCGGTGACGAATTGGAGCTCGAGCTCCTCGTCGGCCGGCGTGGAAGTGGCGATGCGGGCGTCTACCTTGGGGGGCCTAGGCTTCGATTGGGGGCGCAGCTAGACGGAGACGAGGGCGCGGGAGCGTCTGGAAAACCCGGCGGCTCGAGAGGAGGCCGTTGGCCACGCAGGCGCGGCGGCTTGCTCCGGCGGGGTTACGGGCCAGCTCGGTTTCTCGCCGGGGAGGTAGAAGGAAGGGCCAGAGAGAGGGGGGAAATGGTTCGGGGTCTTCCAGGCGTCCGGGGCGAGGAGATGAGGACGGGGGAGGCAAGCAGGAGGTGGCTGCGGCGAGGGCATGCTCGCCACGCAGCGCACAGCGCGGGCTGCACTCCTTCTGGCAAGAGTAGGAAGACGATAGGGAGCCTGGAGTGGGCTGGGCCTGATGGGCCTTCGCCCTGGGCGTAACGTAAGGGTCTCTTCTCTGTTTTTTTTTTCTGTTTATTTGTTTTCCCTAATAAAATTATTAGCTAGGGCATTTGTAGAAATCCCCAATTATTTTTATAAAACCTAGGTGACCTTATAGTAGTCAACCCCAAGTTTTGGGAATTTTTGAAATTCAAATTATTTGAATTCCAATTCAAATAGACATTTGATTTAATTTCCAAGCCACTGTTTGGATTTTTGAAAAATCTATGAGCATGGGATTAATCCCAAATCACTTTTCAACACATCCAATAGAATTTAAGAAAAAGATTTTTGTCTGGCCTTTTATTTAATTCAAATAGGGCTTTTCTTTTCCCCATTTCTTTTTCTTTTGTAAATTATTTTAAGATGCAAAAATGCTAGCTTAGAAAAGCACAAACCTAAATTAGGGTTCTGACATTGGAGACAGGTAGTGGACTTGTATACGCTTCTTACCTCAAGTCTGGTACTCGTAGTTCAGGACTAGCCAAGTCAAAGCTGGCACTTCTACTTATGAACCCCACCTCCCTTTACCTTGACACATGTGCATGAGTAGTATAGCTCCTACGTAAGTCTTGCTGAGTACCAATTTGTACTCACGTTTGCTTATTCTATGTTTTAGATGAACCCACTGACCCGGAAGGTGGATTCTTCCTGGAGCTCGACGACTGAAGACCAAGCTAGTGTAGTCCCAGTCAGACGACTGGTCCCTCTTGGAAGGGCTTGTTTATAGATAAGGATTCCCTAAGCCATTTGTTAAACTTGTCTGTACTCAGACCTACTTTGCTTCCGCATGTTTGATGTAATGTTGGATCACGGTCTCGTGATCTCTGTGTGCATTCTGTAAGAGTTATCAATAAAGATGTAAACTTTGTAGAGAATTGCAATGATACCTGCTGTTCATACTAGACATGTGTGCTGCGTGTATGATTATATCATGCATGTCTTAGTATGGGTTTTCGAGACCTTAGTTGTGATCTGGCTGGCGGTCATTTATACACCAAGTGGCCCTTAGATGTGCGCAGCTTGGGGCATCGCGATGCGATTGCTCGTGACTCCGTCACGTGCACACTCTGATGTATGATCGAGCCCGCCCTAGACCCCGACTAAGTGATCGGGCTGGAGTAAGTCTATGTAAGTGTTATAATACAATCGAGAGTATGGTTGAGGCGACTTGTCTATGCATATGGGAGTTCACCACCCATATAATTTAGACTTGTGTGCAGACGATGAGGATCCATTTCAGTTGATCACCCGGCCTGGATGGGATGCCCCTCACGTTCGATGCTTTCCGAGAGCGTTCTGTGCTTGGCCTTGTCTGCTTAGACAAGTGGGTACGACTCTCGGCTCTCCATATGATTGTGTGGTAACAGGACTTGCATACACTAACCCCGGGTCCCAACAGACTTGGTATCAGAGCAGGACTGACTGTAGGATTACCAGCCTTGGTCGAAGTTGAGTCTAGCTTGCTATAGTTATATAGTTACTCTGGGTATATAAGGGAACAACGTAAAGCTTTTTTTTCTCCTTACCTTCTTCGTTCTGAGTCACCCTCATCTTATTCTACGGGAACATAGGACTAGGATCATCTATGTCTTACTAGAACATCTCGTTGTTTGCTTCCTTGTAGCCGTAGGAAAGTTTTGTTCGGTTTGCTAGAGTTGTTGTGCTTCCTGATTTCTTACATCGTATGTAAGTGTTGTTTCTATGTTGTCAGAAAGTTGTTTTCTCTTGCAATTCCAGCCATTATGTTGTCCGAGTCATTCCAGTTACCTTCATAATCTGATGCATTTGCAAAATCATTCAGCATCTTTTGACATTGATCTTATCCTTCAGGATGTCTCAAGGAACCCGTGGCCACCTTGGTCGTGCCCAAGCTCGTGGGGATGATCCGGAGGAAGGCAATCTTCCACCGTCACCCACGATGGCTCAAGTTCTCATGGAGGTTGAAAGAAACCGAAGGGACTCTCATGAGTTGTTGGGAATCATTGCTGGGAACACTGCCCAACAGCGAAATGAGCTTGTGTCATTGAATGACTTCATGCAGCTTCATCCCCCAGTTTTCAGCTATTCCACTGAGCCCCTTGACGCCGATGACTGGCTTCGCAGCATCGAGAGAAAGTTCCATTCTTGACATGTTGCAGATGGTGACAGAGTCAACTATGCCACCTACCACCTCGAGGGTGCAGCTAGCTCTTGGTGGGATAACTTTCTGAACATGCGTCCAGCTGGACAGTTGACTTCGTGGAATGAGTTATGTGACGCTTTTCGCGAGCACCACATTCCTAAGGGACTCATGGTGTCGGGACCCGAGGTTAGCCTATGTAATTCCGATCACAATGCAGTCACATGGAGAGCCGAGAGCCGTACCCACTTGTCTAAGCAGACAAGGCCAAGCACAGATCACTCTCGGTAAGCATCGAACATGAGGGGCATCCCATCCAGGCCGGAGGATCAACTGAGATGGGTCCTCATCGTCCGCACACAAGTCTAATGATATGGGTGGTGAATCCCATATTCACAGACAAGTCGCCTCAACCATGTTATCGATTGAATCATAAACCTTACATAGACTTACTCCAGCCCGATCACTTAGTCGGGATCTCGGGCGGGCTCGATCATACAACAAAGTGTGCCACTTGACAGAGTCACGAGCAATCGCATCACGATGCCCCAAGCTGCGCACATCTAAGGGCCACTTGGTGTATAAAAGACCGCCATCAAGAACACAACTAAGCTATCGAACCCCACACTAAGACATGCACGTTATAAACATACACGCAGCATACATGTCTAGTGTAAACAGCAGGTAATCACAACATGAACTCTACAAACTCAGTCTTTATAACTTCTGCTAAACAGAGCAGACATAGTAGTTATATTACAAGCAGAGATCACATGTCTGTGATCCAACATTACATCAAACATCAACGGAAGCAAATTATGTCTTAGTAAAGACAAGTTTAACAAATGGCTTAAGAAGCCTGAAAGAAAAGTACAACGACCCTCCAGAGGGCACAGGCTGCTGCCTGGAACTATACGACATTGGTCCACGTCGAGCTCGAGGTAGAGGCCACCATCAGGGTCAGTGGTCTCATCTCTAAAACATAGAATAAGCAAACGTGAGTACAAAGTCATACTCAGCAAGACTTACATAGGAACTATACTACTCATGCACATGTATCAAGGCAAAGGGAGGTGGGGTTTCACTTGCAGAAGTGCCTGCTTTGACTTGGCTAATCCTGAACTACGAGTACCAGAGAGAGGTAAGAACGTACACGAGTCCAAGTAACAGTCTCCAACCAATACTCCACTATGGTGCCTTCCTCGACTTACCCACGAGGAAGCACTCCATAGCACTCACACTTATCTTGGTGTGTTTTAGAAGTATCCGGTTCAAGTTATCTATGATCAAGTAAAGGTCTCCAAGTAGTCCATAACCGCGGACACGGCTATTCGAATAGTTCATTAACCCTGCAGGGGTGTACTGCTACACACACGCCTCATCATTTACCTCCTGGGGATGGACCCTTCAAATGAGTACCGGCGAGGATGCTGCCACGACACTTCACTCACGGCACCATCTCTAGTCCTAGGGAGTCGCCTATTTGAGTTGGGACCACGATCGGAATCCGGCCGATTGTTCCGATGCGGACTCAAACGTTGTGTGACCGCCATCAAGCTCAACTCGATCATGATCACTTGATTCAAATTTGCCCACAACCTACGCCAACCACTTACCTTGATTCCACCTGCTTGAGATCGTTAAAGGGCGAACTACTTGCGACTCCTGGATAGGTCCGGGGTGAGGTACTAGGCCGAGAGGGGTCAGTGAGCCCAATGTGTGGTCGTACTCTTTGTCTTGGATAACAACACAAGAACTCGGGCCTAAGGCAGTGTTCAACGAGACAACCCACTGTGTACTCCTACACAGCCTCTCATCGTTCACCTTTGTTTAGGGTAGATTCACCAACACGTTACCACCATCATTCACATGATCACTACCATCCCGACTCACATCAAAGTAGCCTTAGGTAACAAATCTAAGCATGCAATAAGCTGTAACAGTTGCAGGGGCCACATGATATCAACCAACTCCTACATCCTCTAGGATTGTGGTTTGCTTACTACTGTGACAAAATGATAGGTCATGCAAAGGAATGGGTTCAACTAGCGGTAGAACGTATCATGGTGATATCCTAAACATGCATTTGCGAGAATGAGAGGGAACTGGGATTTTATAGACATGATCAAAGAGGGGGTGCTTGCCTTGCTGACGATCACGATGTAACACTCTTCTGACGTGAGGTTGAACTCGTCTCCGAGATCAACTCTACCGAGAAGAAGCAATAACCGAAGCGCTGGAAGTAAAGCACAATCAAGATAATACAATGCACATTCAATATGCAAAACATAGCATGGCAATGTGCTGATGTGACCTATGTTTGAATTGCCACATTTTAATTGAAGTTGATTTGAAAAGGAAATTAAAATTCAAACTCCAAATGTTATTCAAATTTGTTCAACTTGCATTTGCTAATGTTTGTGCATTGTAAACCAAGGTATCATATGTATGAAATGCTTCTGATGTACAAGTGAAGTGTGGTGCAGTTCAAAGTTTGAAGTTGGAATAGAAATTGAATTGAATTTGAAATAATTCCAATTAAATCAAATAGCAAAAGCTACTGATCCCTTTTTAAGATCAACTCCAACATAGCTGAAAGTTGGAAATTTGGATAGAGGATTTTCTCCTGATAATTTTTCATATATTATATGTTAAATTTGGAGTTAAAATGAATTTTCTATGATTTTTCAAAGTTTCAGCCATTTTCTGGAATTTTACTGAATTTCTTTATTTCTTTTAAATGTTTTTCTGTTTACTGCGTCACTAGGACGTCAGCATGACGCAAGGGGGGGCTGACGTGTGGGGTCCCTTTGTCAGTGTCGTGGGGTTAAAACCCGGTTTAATTAACCACGGGTTAATTTGAGGGGGGCCCCGGGCCCACCTGTCGGTTAGTGTGGTGGTTAGAGCCCTAAACGACCGGCGGCTAAACGCCGGTGGCTCTGCCACGGCGGCGCTCTCGCCGGGGTGGTATTTCGGCCACGGGGGAGGAGGCTGGGGGCACGGGCATGTTGCTCGCGACGCTGCGCGTTGTCTGGGCTAGGAGGGGTTCGAGGAGGAGGCTTCAGGCCACGGCTTCGACGACGGGCGCGGCGGCTGCCCACTGCCTCGATGGAGACGGCAAAGGGAGCCACGGGGAGACAAGGAAGAAGGGGGTAAATGGACCCCTGCTCACCTTGGTGTAGACGCAACATCGACGAAGGTGGAGGAGCTCCGGAGCTGGCCAATTGCTCGCCGGAGTTGCGCGAAGGCCGACGGCGAGTTGGAGAAGCGGGCGACGGCTGGAAGGCGTCCTGGTTCGAATTGAGGCCGTAGTCCGATGAAGTAGACGGCTGCGGAGTTGTTGGACAAGGTGGCGCAAGCTCTGGGTCACAGTGGCTACGGCGGCGCACGGCGGCCGCTCCAGCTGGGGCTCGGGTCGCGCGAGAAAACGGCGAGAGAGGGAGAGGGATGAACTGGGAGAGGGGGAAGAAGGGCCTGGGGCTTCTGGGCGTCTCAAGCGCGAAGGAGAAGAGGAGGGGAGGCCAGGCAGGGAGGTGGCGTGGCGGCCATGGCCACCGCATGCGCTCCAGCGAGCAGCATCGGGGCCAGGGGAGGAAGACGACAGGGGAGGCCCCCCTGGTGGGCTGGGCCGGCTAGGCTGGAAGGCCAGGTAAGGTGGGGTCTTCCCTTTTTCTTCTGTTTTTCTTATTTTTCTTTTCTATTATTTGTGTTGCCCTTTAAAATAAATAGCTAGGGCATTTATAAAAATCCCCAAACAATTTTATAAAACCTAGGTGACTATATAGAAGTCAATACCAAGTTTTGGGAATTTTTGAAATTCAATTTATTTGAATTTCAATTCAAATAAGCAATTTATTTAATTTCCAAGACACTATTTGAATTATTGAAAAATCTATGAGCATGGGATTAATCCCAAATCACTTTTAAAATGATCACACTCATTTTTAGGATTTTTCAACTCATCCAAAAGAATTTTGGAAAAAGATTTATTTCTGGCCTTTTTATTTAATTCATTTAGGGCTTTTCTTTTCCCCAATTTCTTTTCTTTTTCAATTTTTTTCAAGATGCAAAAATGCGAGCTAGGTTAAACACAAACCTAGGTCAGGGTCTTGACACATGAGAGAGGAGTTCTGCAATCTCACCCAAGGAAGAAGGTCCGTTGATGAGTTTAGTCGGGAGTTCAATCGTCTTGCCCGTTATGCTCCCGAGGAGGTCTCCATTGACTCCAAGAAGCAAGAGAGGTTCCGCAAGGGACTCAATTCTGGACTTCGTCGCGAGTTGAATCTCCATGACTTCGCCACATTCCAGATCCTTGTCAAGAAGGCCATCAAGGCGGAGGATATGATCACTCCTGAGGATTAACGCAAGCACCCTAGAGACGATGGTTCATCCAGTTGAGGCCCTCAGAAGCGCAAGATCTGGATCCCAAATAGCATGTTCCGCCAGAACAACCCATCGAGGCCATCCTTTGTGGCGCCTCGTCCACCAGCTCCATTTCCCACTTCTCCACGCAACAACCCAGCTCCCCGCCTTCTCTTTGGAGCCTGCTTCAGATGTGGCCAGCCTGGTCACTATTATCGTGAGTGCCCCATAAATCAGAATGCTCCACCTCATGCCAAAGGGAACCCCAATGTTCGTTCCAAGCCACCCCGAAGGTCTCCACCACCTAGCCAGCTTCTTCCACAAATTTTGGATGTGTGAACCAAATCTCAGCTGAAGAAACTGATGGTACTTCTGACGTCATTCTTGGTATGCTCCCAGTCAATTATGTTCCCACTTCTGTCCTTTTCGATCCATGAGCATCTCACTCATTCATGTCCGAGAGTTATGCACTTCGGCATGATATATCCTTTGATGAAATGTTCACACCAATGATTATTCAAACTCCTAGGTCCAAGTGGCAAACTAATAGAGTAAGCCATGGTAATCAAATTGCAATTGAGGGTTTAGTATTCCTTGCTTCACTCATAGCCCTCAAGTCTTCAGACAGTGATGTCATCCTTGGTATGGCTTGGTTATCAAGACAACATGCTTTTCTTGATTGTAAAGCCAAGTCAGTTAGACTTACACATCCTTCAGCCCAGACAATAGATTATTCCTCACCAAGATCGAGAACCCAGATGCATTCTTTGAATGTGCTCCTCCTTCCCGAACTTGAAGATATTCCGGTGGTTCGTGACTTCCCGGATATCTTTCCTGAAGAGCTGTCGGGCATGCCACCCGACAGATGTGTAGAGTTCATAGTGGATCTTATGCCAGGAACCGCACCAATTTCTAGACGCCCATACAAAATGGCCCCACGTGAGTTAGCTGAGCTTAAAATCCAACTTGAAGCTTTGTTGGCAAAAGGCTTCATCCGACCTAGCTCATCACCATGGGGTTGCCCCGTTATGTTCGTAACGAAGAAAGATGGAACAGAAAGGATGTGCGTAGACTATCGCCCGCTAAATCTAGCGACGATAAAGAACAAGTACCCACTGCCCAGGATCAATGATCTTTATGATCAACTTGATGGATCCTCTGTCTTCTCCAAGATTAGGTTATCATCAAATCAAAATCAGAAACGAGGACATTCCCAAAACAGCTTTTACTACTCGTTATGGTCTTTACGAGTACACCGTCATCTTCTTTGGTTTAACCAATGCCCCCGCCACTTTCTCGCGCATGATGAATTCGATATTCATGGTGTACTTGGATAAATTTGTTGTAGTTTATCTTGATGACATTATCATCTACTCGAAGAACAAAGAAGAACATGCCAAACATCTCAGGCTGGTATTGATGAAACTTCGAGAGCACCGCCTTTATGCCAAGTTCTCCAAGTGTGAATTTTGGCTACCAGAAGTGACCTACTTAGGCCACGTGATTTCTGCAAAAGGCATTGCTGTGAATCTCGAGAGAGTTCAGGACGTCCTTGACTGGACTCCACCTGAATCGGTTAAGCAAGTTAGGAGTTTTCTTGGCTTAGCAAGCTATTGTCGCTGCTTTGTCGAGAACTTTTCTAAAGTTTCAAAGCCTCTAACTGAACTCCTCAAGAAAGATAAGAAATTCCAATGGACTCCCAAGTGCGAGGAAAGCTTTCAAGAGCTAAAAAGAAGATTGACTTCTACACCCGTACTTGCGCCTCCAGACACCAAAAAGGATTTCGAAATCTTTTGTGACGCCTCACGGCAAGATAGACATGTCGTAGCTTATGCTTCACGCCAGTTGCGTCCACATGAAGAGAACTATCCTACCCATGATCTTGAAGTCACTGCCGTAGTTCATGCCCTGACAACTTGGCGACATTCCCTCCTTGGTAATCGTTGCGAGATCTATTCCGACCACCAAATCCTCAAATACATATTCACCCAGCAAGATCTTAATCTCAGGCAAAGACGCTGTATTGAGTTGATAAAAGATTACGACGTAGGAATTTGTTACACCCCAGGCAAAGCCAATGTCATGGCTGATGCACTAAGTCGTATGTCGTATTGTAAGAACCTCATGTTACAACAGTATCAACCACTTCTTCCTGAGGAATTTCGAAAGATCAATCTTGAGATTGTTCCTCATGGCTATCTTTCTAACTTGGTAGAAAAACCAACCCTTGAGGATAAAATCATAGCCGCCCAGAAACGTGATAGTGGTATTCGAGAGATCAAGAAGAACATTGCTAGCGGAGTTGCTAAATGTTTCTCCATAAATGATCAAGGTGTCGTTTTCTTTGGCACTCGATTAGTTGTACCACGAAAGCACAATCTTAGGAGGCTAATTCTTAAGGAGGCTCATGACACACCCCTTTCGATTCATCCTGGTAGCACAAAGATGTACCGAGACCAACGCCAGAGATTTTGGTGGACTAGGATGAAACGAAAAATTGCTCAGTATGTTGCCGAATGTCATGTTTGTCATCGCATTAAGGCCGAACACCAAAGACATCCTGGCACTCTTCAACCTTTGCCTATTCCAGAGTGAAAATGGGACAAAGTCAGTATGGATTTCATCACTGGCTTTCCAAAAACCCAGAAAGGAAATGATGCCATCTTCGTTGTGGTGGATAGACTTTCCAAAGTTGCTCACTTCCTTCCCGTTCGCGAGTCTATAATTGCTATCTAGTTAGCGGACTTGTATGTCTCTAGAATTGTGTCTCTTCACGGAGTTCCTTTGGAAATCAATTCTGATCGTGGTAGCCTTTTCACCTCTAGAGTATGGGGAAGCTTCCGACATGCTATGGGAACTCATCTCTCCTTTAGTACACCTTTCCATCCTCAATATAGTGGTCAAGTCGAAAGGGTTAACCAAATTATCGAGGAAATGCTCAGAACTTGTGTTATCTCATTCGGAAAGAATTGGGAGAAGCCTCTGCCATTCGCCGAATTTGCTTATAACAATAGTTTCCAATCTAGTCTGAACATGGCTCCTTTTAAACTCCTTTATGGACGACGATGTCGAACACCTCTTAACAGGTCAGAATCCGGTGAAAGACAATTCTTTGGACCGGATATGATCATGGAAGCAGAAGAGCAAGTTCACATTGTTCGTGATCAATTGAAAGCAGCCCAGTCTCGTCAGAAAAGCTACTATGATCGTCATCATAGGCAAGAAAGCTACAATCTGGATGTGAAGGCTTACCTTCGGGTTACTCCTCTGAAGGGAACCCAACGATTCGGTATCAAAGGCAAGTTGGCCCCACATTACATTGGACCTTTCCGCATTCTTGCTAAACATGGAGAAGTTGCCTACCAACTTGAACTACCCCCGCACCTTTCCCGAGTACATGATGTATTCCATGTGTCACAACTCAGGCGTTGCTTCAAGGACCCCATCCGCGAAGTCGATCATGAAATTCTTGATCTCCAAGATGACCTTTCTTATCGAGAATACCCCGTTCGTATTCTTAATTCAGCAGAGCGTGTCACTCGTCGTCAGAAGATTAAGTTTCTGAAAGTGCAATGGTCACACCACTCTGAGAGAGAAGCCATGTGGGAAAGAGAAGACCGTCTCAGTGCCGAGTACCCATCCTTCCTCCCCCAGACTTCTGAACTTCGGGACGAGATTCTTTTGAGAGGGGGCGAGTTGTCAGAACCCTCTGTTAGGTATGTTCTAGGATCAGCAAGTCACTTTGCATCATATTAAAAATTTCAAAAGAAATTGAAATGGGAAGAGAACACCCTGCACGGAACCTTGATGCTGGCGTCGCGCTCGGGGCTTCCCTGCACGGCTCGAAGAAGACGACGGGGGTGAAATCCCTGGACATGGCGGTTTAGCACGTCGACGTCGTTGGCCGCGAGTGCGCGCACGCGGTGTTCCGGCGAACTTTCTGGCGGCGCGGGATTCGCGCGAGGGAGAGGGGAAGAGTGACCAGAGAGAGAGGGCAAAGGATGGGGACGCTCTAGGCGTCTCCACAGCGAGGGGGGAAGGACGGAGGGGAGGCCGACACGGCGAAGGAGGAGGTGGCGCGGCGGCTGCATGCTCTCCAGCGAGCAGCATCGGGGCCGGGGGAGGAAGACGCCAAGGAAAAGGCTTCTGGGCTGGGCCGGCCTGTGTGGGTTGGGCTGCTTTGCCAGGTAAGCTCATTTTTCCTTTTCCCTCTGTTTTACTTTTCTGCATTATTTTTTTGCACTGCTAATGATATAGCAAACCATTTTCTAAAATGCTAGAGCTTTTTATATGGCCTAATAATCTATTAGGCTAGCTACTTATAAAGTTTGGGATTTTTAAAATTCAAATTATTTGAACTTTAATTCAAATAGGGATTTAAATTTAAATCCATGCTCCTGTTTGAATATTTGAAAAATCCATGAGCATGGGGTTGGTCCCACATCACTTGATATGTGATCCCACTAATTTATGGGACTTTTAGAAAATACAAAAGGAATTTTTGGAGCAACTTTTTATCTGGCATTTTCAATTAATTCATCTGGGGGGTTTTCTCTCTCTCATTTTGATTTCTTTTGTAATTTTTAACATGATGCAAAGTGACTTGCTATTCTAGCGCATACCTAACTTGGGGTTGTGGCAACTCACCCCCACTCAAAAGAATCTCGTCACGAGACTGGGCTGCTTTCAGTTTATCACGAACAATGCGAACTTGCTCTTCTGCTTCCATGATCATATCCGGTCCAAAGAATTGTCTTTCACCGGTTTCTGACCAGTTAATGGGTGTTCGACATCATCGTCCATATAGGAGTTGAAAAGGAGCCATGTTCAGACTAGATTGGAAACTATTGTTATAAGAAAATTCGGCGAATGGAAGAGATTTCTCCCAATTCTTTCCAAATGAGATAACACAAGCTCTGAGCATGTCTTCAAGAATTTGGTTAACCCTTTTGACTTGACCACTAGACTGAGGATGGAAAGTTGTAATAAAGGAGAGATGAGTTCCCATAGCATTCTGAAAGCTTCCCCAAAATCTAGAGGTGAAAAGGCTACCACGATCAGAATTGATTTCCAAAGGAACACCATGAAGAGACACAATTCTAGAGACGTACAAGTCCGCCAACGTACTAGCAGTTATAGACTTGCGAACGGGAAGGAAGTGAGCAACTTTGGAAAGTCTATCCACCAGAACGAAGATGGCATCATTTCCTTTCTGGGTTTTTGGAAAGCTAGTGATGAAATCCATACCGACTTTATCCCATTTCCACTCAGGGATAGGCAATGGCTGAAGAGTGCCAGCAGGTCTTTGGTGCTCGGCCTTAATGCAACGACAAACATCACATTCAGCAATGAACTTAGCAATTTCTCTCTTCATCCTAGTCCACCAAAATCTCTGGCGTAGGTCTCGGTACATCTTTGTGCTACCAGGATGAATCGAAAGGGGTGTGTCATGGGCCTCCTTAAGAATTAGCCTCCTAAGATTATGTTTTTGTGGTACAACCAATCGAGTGCCAAAGAAAACAACACCTTGATCATTCATGGAGAAACATTTAGCAACTCCGCTAGCAATGTTCTTCTTGATCTCTCGAATACCACTATCACGTTTCTGGGCGGCTATGATTTTATCCTCAAGGGTTGGTTTCGCCACCAAGGTAGAATGATAGCCATGAGGAACAATCTCGAGATTGAGTTTTCGAAATTCCTCATGAAGAAGTGGTTGATACTGTTGTAACATGAGGTTGTTACAATACGACTTACGACTTAGTGCATCAGCCATGACATTGGCTTTGCCTGGGTGTAAGAAATTCCTAAGTTATAATCTTTTATCAACTCAATCCAGCGTCTTTTCCTAAGATGAAGATCTGGCTGGGTGAATATTTATTTGAGGCTTTGGTGGTCGGAATATATCTCACAACGATTACCAAGGAGGTAATGTCGCCAAGTTGTCAGGGCATGAACTACGGCAACGAGTTCAAGATCATGGGTAGGATAGTTCTCTTCATGTGGACGCAACTGGCGTGAAGCATAAGCTACCACATGTCTATCTTGCATAAGTATGCATCCTAACCCTTGCCGTGAGGCGTCACAAAAGATCTCGAAATCCTTTTTGGTGTCTGGAGGCGCAAGTACGGGTGAAGAAATCAATCTTCTTTTTAGCTCTTGAAAGCTTTCCTCGCACTTGGGAGTCCATAGGAATTTCTTATCTTTCTTGAGGAATTCAGTTAGAGGCTTTGCAACTTTAGAAAAGTTCTCGACGAAGCGACGGCAATAGCTGGCTAGGCCAAGAAAACTCCTAACTTGCTTAACCGATTCAGGTGGAGTCCAGTCAAGGACGGCCTGAACTCTCTCGGGATTCACAGCAATGCATTTTGAAGAAATCACGTGGCCTAAGTAGGTCACTTCTGGTAGCCAAAATTCACACTTGGAGAATTTAGCATACAGGCGATGCTCTCTAAGTTTCATCAATACCAGCCTGAGATGTTCGGCATGTTCTTCTTCGTTCTTCGAGTAGATGAGAATGTCATCGAGATAAACTACAACAAATTTATCTAAGTACTCCATGAAGATCGAATTAGTCATTCGCGAGAAAGTGGCGGAGGCATTGGTCAAACCAAAGGACATGACGGTGTACTCGTAAAGACCATAATGAGTAGTGAAAGCCGTTTTGGAATGTCCTCGTTTAGGATTTTGATTTGATGATAACCTAATCTCAAATCCATCTTGGAGAAGACAGAGGATCCAGCAAGTTGATCATAAAGATCATTGATCCTGGGCAGTGGGTATTTGTTCTTTATCGTCGCTAGATTTAGCGGGAGATAGTCTACGCAAAGCCTTTCTGTTCCATATTTCTTCGTTACGAACAGAATGGGGCAACCCCATGGAGATTAGCTAGGGCGGATGAATCCTTTTTTCAACAACGCTTCAAGTTGGATTTTAAGCTCAGCTAGCTCACGTGGGGCCATTTTGTATAGGCATCTCGAAATTGGTGCGGTTCCTGGCATAAGATCCACTATGAACTCTACACATCTGTCGGGTGGCATGCCCGGCAACTCTTCAGGAAAGACATCCGGGAAGTCACGAACCACCGGAACATCTTCAAGGTCGGGAAGGGGAAGCACATTCAAAGAATGCACCTGGGTTTTTGTTCTTGGTGAGGAGTAATCTATTGTCTAGCCTGAAGGATGTGTAAGTCTAACTGACTTGGCTTTACAATCAAGAAAAGCATGTTGTCTTGATAACCAATCCATACCAAGGATGACATCAATGTCTGAAGACTTGAGGGCTATGAGTGAAGCAAGGAATACTAAACCCTCAATTGCAATTTGATTGCCATGGCTTACTATATTAGTTTGCCACTTGGAACCAGGAGTTTGAATAATAATTGGGGTGAACATTTCATCAAAGGATATCTCATGCCGAAGTGCATAACTCTCCGACATGAATGAGTGAGATGCTCCTGGATCGAAAAGGACAGAAGTGGGAACAAAATTGACTGGGAGCGTACAAAAAATGACGTCAGAAGTACCATCAGTATCCTCAGCGGAGATTTGGTTCACACGTCCAAATTTTTTGGAAGTGGAAGGCTTAGCGGTGGAAACCTTCGGGGGTGGCTTGGCACGAACATTGGGGTTCCCTTTGGCATGGTGTGGAGCATTCTGACTTATGGGGCACTCACGAGAGCAGTGACCGGGCTGGCCACATCTGAAGCAGGCTCCAAAGATGGTGCGGGGAGCTGGGTTGTTTGGTGGAGCTGGTGCACGTCGCGGCACAAGGGATGGCCTCGGTGGGTTGTTTTGGTGGAACAAACTGTTAGGAATCCAGATCATGCCCTTGTGAGGGCATGAACTAGAAGAAGGGGTAAGCTCAAGAGCATGCTTGTGAGACTTCTCGAAAACTTCATTGCCATGCTCAGCTCTGAAGGATCTGTTGACTAAATCCTCAAAGGTGGCAAACTCAAGGAGGTTGAGATCATGACGAAGGATGGGGCTAAGTCCCTTGCGGAACCATCCCTGCTTTCTGGCATCGGTGGTGACCTCATCTTGAGCATAACGAGCAAGACGGTTGTACTCCCTCACATACTCATGAATGGACATCTCTCCTTGATTCAGATTGCAGAACTCTTCCTTCTTGTGCTCCATCAACTCATCCAGAATGTGGTACCCTCGAAAGGCAACACAGAACTCCTGCCAAGTCACTACGTGACCATCTGGCTGCATTGCAACATAGTTCTCCCACCATTGAAGAGCACCACCTTCCAAGAAGTATACAGCGAAAATAACTCGGTCATCGGGAGCAACATGTGCGGTATCAAGCTTACACTTGATGGAACAAAGCCAATCATCAGCTTCGAGGGGCTCAAAAGAACATCCGAATACCGGTGGCTTGAGGAAGATGAAGTCCTGAATGCTGACCACCACATTACGATGGTGGGCGGTATTCTGCTCGATGAGCTCGAGAAGGCATGTTTGATCACGTCTATTCCGCTCAGCTTCCATCATGATTTCCGCCGCAGAAGGCGGTGGTGGAGGTTCATCATCATATCAATTCCAATCATGGTCTCGATTCCGAAGAACAGTACTACGAGTTCCACCTGACATCCTGTGGGATAAAAATCAACAATCAGAACAGGTTGTACGATGGAGGCAAGGATAAAAGGATATGATTTAGGCGGAAAAGATAATAATGCGACGGCAATGACTCAAAGAAACACGGAACGAATCCGGTAGCATAACGGCTACACTTGGATGGAAAACGAAACAACCTCGAAGAAATTGGATAGAACTTCTTCAAGGAAATCAAAACACGAAGACTCTAGACAACCACAACCATCCTACGGCTATAAGGAGGCAATCAACGAGATGTTCTAGTCAGACATAGATGAGCCTAGTCCTATCATCTCGTAGAAAAGATAAGGTTGACTCAGAACTCGGATCGATGAGGGTAAGGAGAAAAAAGGAAGCCTTATGTTGTTCCCTTATATACCCAGAGTAACTATATAACTATAGAAGGCTAGACTCGACTTCGGCCAAGGCTGATAATCCTATAGTCAGTCCTGCTCTGATACCAAGTCTGTCGGGGCCCAGGGTTAGCGTATGCAAGACTCGCTACAACACAATCATACGGAGAGCCGAGAACCGTACCCACTTGTCTAAGAAGACAAGGCCAAGCACAGAACATTCTCGGAAAGCACCAAACGTGAGGGGCATCCCATTCAGGCGGGGTGATCAACTGAGATGGGTCCTCATCGTCCGCACACAAGTCTAAATGATATGGGTGATGAACTCCCATCCTCATATACAAGTCGCCTCAACCATACAATCGATTGTATCATAACCCTTACATAGACTTACTCCAGGCCGATCACTTACTCGGGGTCTATGGCGGGCTCGATCATACAACAAAGTGTGCACGTGACAGAGTCACGAGCAATTGCATCGCGATGCCCCAAGCTGCGCACATCTAAGGGCCACTTGGTGTATAAAATACCGCCAGCCAGATCACAACTAAGGTCTCGAAAACCCATACTAAGACATGCATGTTATAATCATACACGCAGCACACATGTCCAGTATAAACATCAGGTATCATTGCAATTCTCTACAAAGTATACAACTTTATTGATAACTCTTACAGAGTGCACACAGAGATCACGGGACTGTGATCCAACATTACATCAAACATGCGGAAGCAAAGTAGGTCTGAGTACAGACTAGTTTAACAAATGTCTTAGAGAAGCCTTATCTATAAACAAGCCCTTCCACGAGGGACCAGTCGTCTAACTGGGACTACACTAGCTTGATCATTCGTCGAGCTCCAGGAAGAATCCACCTTCGGGGTCAGGGGGGGTTCATCTAAAACATAGAATAAGCAAACGTGAGTACAAAGTCGTACTCAGCAAGACTTACGTAGGAACTATACTAGTCATGCACATGTATCAAGGTAAAGGGAGGTGGGGTTCAAATGCAGAAGTTTCAACTTTGACTTGGCTAGTCCTGAACTACGAGTACCAGATTTCAGGTAAGAAGCGTACACGAGTCCACTACATGTCTCCAACCAATTACACCACTATGGTGCCTTCCTCAACTTCCCCACGAGAAAGCACGCCATAGCACTCACGCTTATCTTGGCAAATTTTATAAGTATCCAGTTCAAGTTGTCTAATAATCGAGCACAGCTTTCCAAGTAGTCCCTTACCGCGGACGCGGCTATTCGAATAGTTTATTAACCCTGCAGGGGTGTACTACTACACACATGAAACGATCAGTTACCACCGGGATCTCGTCACCCTTCAAGCGGGTGTCGGCGAGGATAATTTCCACAACTTTTACCTCACAGCCAACTCAAGTACAATGAAGACGCCTATCTGGGCTGGAATCCACATCGTGAACCCGGCCGGTTTACCGATGTTGTCCTAGAAGATGTGTGCAGGGTCCCAAGCCGGTCTGAATAGCCGTTCTTCCACTTCGCAGACCGTGCCACAGACCTACCCAAACTCCGAACTATTGCGACTCATTGAACTGAGGGTGAGTTAGTAGGTTGAGCGGGGGTCCATGTGATATGGGGTGGCCCGATCTTCTCAGTAAGCGTACGGTGAATATGAGGGCGATGATAGATAACTTGTATGTAGCCGATGAACTCTCCTCGCTAGATCCCTGTTGCCAATGCGACAACTCTCTACCCTTTGGATATTCACAACTTCACACACTTGCACGACGTAGCCGTCGACCACGAGACGGTAATTTGCAATCTACTAATTCCTAGTGGAACAACAGATCACACAAAACTGCAGTAGCAACACTTCAGATCGATACGAATTGAAGTATATGATTCAAGATGAAAGCTTGTAGCTATTCTCAAGAACTAGGGTTTACCTAAACGTGGTCTAACCTAAAAACTCGTAGGGGGTCCTATATTTATAAGCTAGGGTGTCCAAACAGGGATACATGGGCCGCAACCCATAATTCTGCGCGCAGGTCGGACGGTCCGACCTGTAACCCGGACGGTCCGGCCTCAGGACGGACGATCCGACCTGTTGCTCGGACGGTCCGACCAAAGCAATAAATGCTACTGATGTTTGTCGTCGTAAGTCGGCCGGTCCGTCTTGATACTCGGACGGTCCGGGCTGGGGTCGGACGGTCCGACATGAAGTCCGGACGGTCCGACTTTGCTAGTAATTCCACTGATATTCGGAGGCATATTTCGGACGGTCCGACTTGTTGTCCGGACGTCCGACCTGGTGTCCCGGATGGTCCGACTTGCAATCCGGTCGTCCGACGCCTTCAACAATTCCTCCTTTTGCTTCATCTTCGTGCAACTCTTCTCCTCGTCCAATTTTCCCTTGTTCCTTCTCTTCCTCTTGTATAACTCCTTGGTACCTGATAACACATATATACGAGGACTTAGGCAGTATAAAATCCTCACGAAGTAAAACATCAGATTCTATGAGGAATAAGATCACCTGTTGTTCTAGTAGCTTTGCACGAGCTCTTGTAATAGGTCCAATTCTGATTTCATTGGACTTAATCATCATTGGTTCTTCATTAGGTGTTGGAGGTGCAAGGATAGTAGGGATGTCCTCATCAACATGTGCCCAACATGTGGTAGTACTCTTCTTCTTGGATCACCACACAAGAACTCGGGCTTAAGGCGGTGTTCAACGAGAGAACCCACTGTGTTCTCCTACACAACCCCTCATCATTCACCTTGTATTAGGGTAGATTCACCAACACAGTTTCACTTTCATCAACACCATGTTCACTATCATCCCGACTCACATCAAAAGCATCCTTATTGTAAACTCTAAGCATGCAATGAGTAGTAACAGTTGCAGGGGCCACATGATATCAAACAACTCCTATGTAAGCTAGGATTGTGGTTTGCTTACTACTTTGACAAGATGATAGGTCATGCATCGGATATGGGTTCAACTATGCGGTAGAATCGATACAAGGTGATCTCCTAAACATGCATAAGCGAGACTGAGAGGGAATTGGGATTTTATAGACATGATCAATGGGGGTTTGCTTGCCTTGCTGACGAGGTTCAGTTACGGTGACAATGTCTTCAACGAAGGGGGTGGCCTCCGGTTCCGGCTCCACTTCTATCCGAGCAAACAATACAAACAAAGTGATCAACATAAGGTACAATGCACAAGCCCATGATCAATCGTATAAGGTGATGTTCATGGTTTTGATGTGTTGAGCATTCCATTTAAAAGGAATATATTGCATTTCAAATGCAAATTCAAACTCCATTTGATTTATCGATGAATTTCAAAAGCATTTGAATACATGAATGTTCATTTGAAAAGGTTGATCATGAAGTGATGTTGTAAAGGTGAGGTAAAGCCTCTGTTGTGTGGATGAAATCATTTAAAAGAAGTGTGTTGCAAAGTCATTTGCAAATTCACTCCAAATTTGAATTCAAATTAAATGCATATGGATGTTTGCCACTGTTCACCCAATTTAAATTTGTCAAACATGAAAACAAAGTCCATATTCACATTCCTTGCATTTTTCTGATAATTTTCGACATATCATTTGTCCAATTTTGAGTTAAAATGAATTAATTATGAATTTCCAAAGATTTGGCTATTTTCTGGATTTTCTGGAATTAAAATAAATCAATTAATCGTTTTACTGCGTCATGCTTGCGCAAGGATGACGTTAGGGGGGGTCTGACCTGTGGGTCCACCAAGTCAGTCTCACAGGGGTTAATCCCTCTGTTTAAAATAAACAGAGAGGGGTTAGGGGGCTGGGGCCCCACCTGTCATAGGGGTTAGGGTTAGTTTAGCGGTTAATTAAGCTGGGGGGGTTAGGCTAATGGAGGGACTCGCCGGCGGTTAGCCGCCGGTGCCACCAGTGCGCGGCGGCGCACACACGGGAGGTGCTTCCGGCCACCAAATGGCATGGGGAGGGCACCTAGATGCTCCCCGTGGTCGCCCGCGTCGACCTTTGCGCACGGGGGGACAAGGGAGCTACTGGGGCCTCGCCGGCGACGTGCTCGGGCGGCGGCCGTAGCATGGACATGAGGTAATCGGCGTTAGAGGCCGCGGGGAGGAGCGCTAGAAGAGGGGAAAGACGCGGGGCTCACCCCGGAGGGAACGGAGAGGACGGCGGGGTTGTAGGGGATCTGGAGGCGACGAATTCCGGCGAGGTGCTCACGGCGACCGGCGAGGGAACCTTGAAGCTGGCGTCGCGCTCGGGGCTTCCGGGTTCGATTCCCTGCACGGCTCGACGAAGAAGACGGGGGTGAACTCCCTGGAAACGACGGTTTGGCTCGTCGACGTCCTTGGCCGCGAGTGCGCGCACGCGGCGTTCCGGCGAACTTTCTAGCGGCGCGGGATTCGCGAGAGGGAGAGGGGAAGAGTGACTAGAGAGAGAGAGGGGAAAGGATGGGGACGCTCTAGGCGTCTCCACGGCGAGGGGGGAAGGACGGAGGGGAGGCCGACACGGCGAAGCAAGAGGTGGCGCGGCGGCTGCATGCTCTCCAGCGAGCAGCATCGGGGCCGGGGGAGGAAGACGCCAAGGAAAAGGCTGCTGGGCTGGGCCGGCCTATGTGGGTTGGGCTGCTTTGCCAGGTAATCTCATTTTTCCTTTTCTCTCTGTTTTACTTTTCTGCATTATTTTATGCACTGCAATTAAATAGCAAACCATTTTCTAAAATGCTAGAACTTTTTATATGGCCTAATAATCTATTGGGCTAGCCACTTATAAAGTTTGGGCATTTTTAAAATTCAAATTATTTGAACTTTAATTCAAATAGGGGTTTAAATTTAAATCCATGCTCCTGTTTGAATATTTGAAAAATCCATGAGCATGGGGTTGGCCCCACATCACTTGATATGTGATCCCACTCATTTATGGGACTTTTCAAAAATGCAAAAGGAATTTTTGGAGAAACTTTTTATCTGGCCATTTGAATTAATTCATCTGGGGGTGTTCTCTCTCACATTTTGATTTCTTTTGAAATTTTGAACATGATGCAAAGTGACTTGCTATTCTAGCAAAAACCTAACTTGGGGTTGTGACAGTAGGATCAAAGATCGAACCTATCCTAGACTAGTATGCAAACCGCTGGTTGAAATAGAATGGATCATAAGTAATGTATAGTCCTTGCCTGTTGATAAGTCGGGTTCCGAAGGTGTAGTTGATCGCAAGCTCCCATTGTCTCCGAGAGGTACCCTCGGATGCACACAAGACGATAAACACTGGAAAGCAATCAACGACAAGCATCTATTACTACGAAGTAGACATCAGCAAGCATCAACAAGAAGTCAACACGAGACATCGCACCTACCGTCGAGAGCGGTTACTAACAGGTTAAGTGGAGTACTCGTCACACACGATGATACCGCACGTTTACAAGGGTTCATGTTATTTAGCTACACAAGGTGAGCAAAGGTTATTAACATGGCATATCACTCAAGCATGTCATGTCACACAATCATAGCAAGAGGTGAAGCATAAGATAAACTATCTAATCTAGTCACTTTAAGTGGGGGGGGGGGTAAAACCTATGCATGTCAACTATTACAGACCCCACAATAATTATTGCATTTGGTACTGTTCTGCCCTAAACATAATTTTATTATTTTTATTAGTAAGAAAGAGCAACATAAGCACAATGTACACAAAATTCTAGTCAAGTTACATATATGAAACATTTTAATCAGAGCAACGGTTAAAAAGTTATGACAATTACAGTTTACAATGGCAAGGGTTGTAATTAGCACGTAAATAGCAAGTAAACAAAGTCAAACATGGAAAAGGAGCACATTTTATTAATCTACGCGCATAACGGAGCAACTTTCATGTAGAAAGCGTCGCGATCCGAGCTACCGTTAAAAAGATACGGGCACCGCAAAAAAACTACACAATCTGCCAAATTAAACTAGAAAAGGAAAAAAAACATTTATCGAGTCAACAGTACTGGGTCGAGCCCATCTAGCGCAAGAGGAAAAAAAGAAATAAAAAAATAAGAAGGCGCTCTCAGCGAGCTGGGCCGGGGGGTGGAGATGGGCCTTGGAGCCGCTGGGCCGCCTGGCCACGGTGAGGGGAGGAGGGAAAGGAGAGAAGGGGAGAGGGGGCCCGCGCGGGGCCGTGACCTGCTGGTGCGGGGCAACGGTGGCTCGCCGGCTGGCAGTGCTCGGGCGTGGAGGCGACGGGCGGCGAGGTGGCTCGGGCGGATCCCCACGGGAGGCTTCTCGGGCTGGGTGAACTCGTCTGGTGACGTGGCGCCCTCTAGACCGTCCGGTCTGGATCCATCGGCTCAGAACGAGGGGATCTGATCTGATGCGCTAGAGGCATATCTCAGGGGGGTGGCTGCAATTTTTAGGCAGTGAAACCCTAGAAAGGGGTGGGAGTGTGGTGGGCTTTATATAGCCCAGGTGGCTGGCAGTTTGCAAAAACATCCCCGGTTTTTCTCTCGCGCGCGTGATGTTTACGCTTCTTACCGCCGGGGGTCCGCAGTACCTCCGATTCGGGTAAAACTTCAAACTGCGCGATCAGCGTGTCGAGGCGGCGGCGTTCACTTTGCGTTGAACCGTTTCGAGAACACTTTCCGGTGCGCTATAAAAATAACCCGTTTAATTATTAAAAAGGGTTTTTGTTCAGTTGGCTTCGGCTGGTCTTGTGCGGGTTTCGCGACGGTGTTCGGGTGAAACCCCGGTGTTGCAAAGGTTGAGTGTCAGGGTGGAAAGGGTCGGTCTCCATCCGGTACGAGATAAGAGGGGGGAAAATAATTTCGGATCGATAAATCGGGGATGCAAACACGGCAAACAAATCAGACAATCAAACAATTCACATCAAAAACAATTTTTTGTAATTTTTGTGAAATCTGGGTTGTTACAATACAACAACACCAACAAGGGATCTCGTCCCGAGATCTTGGACGATCCGGGGGAGAGGGGGAGAGAAAAGAGAGTCGACGATCTTCAACACTACCAACAAGGGACTCTGCTCCTTGTCGACGTCGAACTGCCATCGATATAATTTTCCGCAGAGAGATGGCGACGTAGAGGAACAAAACCATCAGGTGTCAAGAGGAAGAACGACAATTCAAAACGACGATCAAGGGAAGCATTCTCACTCAAATCGTGAGGATACTAGGCAAGAGGACTGAAGTCAACGGATGTCGGGACCCGGGGTTAGCGTATGCAAGTACAGCTAAGACATAGTCATATGGAGAGCCGAGAACCGTACCCACTTGTCTAAGCAGACAAGGCCAAGCACAGAACGTTCTCGGAAAGCATCGTACGTGAGGGGTATCCCATCCAGGCCGGATGATCAACTGAGATGGGTCCTCATCGTCCGCACACAAGTCTAATGATATGGGTGGTGAACTCCCATATTCAAAGACAAGTCGCCTCAACCATACTATCAACTATCTCAAAACTCTTACATAGACTTACTCCAGCCCGATCACTTAGTCGGGGTCTAGGGAGGGCTCGATCATACCACAAAGTGTGCATGAGACGAAGTCTCGAACAATCGCATCGCGATGCCCCAAGATGCGCACATCTAAGGGCCACTTGGTGTATGAAAGACCGCCAGCCAGAACACAACTAAGGTCTCGAAAACCCATACAAAGACATGCATGTTATAAACATACACGCAGCACACATGCCTTGTATGAACAGCAGGTACCATTGCAATTCTCTACAAATTGTACATTTTTATTGATAACTCTTATAGAGTGCAAACAGAGATCACAAACATGTGATCCAACATTACAACACAAACGGAAGCAAATTATGTCTGAGTACAGACAAGTTTAACAAATGGCTTAAGAAGCCTTATTTAAACACAAGCCCTCCACGAGGGAAACCAGTCGTCTGACTGGGACTAGACTAGTTGGTCTTCAGTCGTCCAGCTCGATGAAGAAGCCACCTTCGGGGTCAGTGGCATCATCTAAAACATAGATTAAGCAAACGTGAGTACAAAGTCATACTCAGCAAGACTTACATAGGAGCTATACTACTCATGCACATGTATCAAGGTAAAGGGAGATGGGGTTCACTTGCAGAAGTGCCAGCTTTGACTTGGCTAATCCTGAACTACGAGTACCAGAATTTGAGGTAAGAAGCAACACGAGTCCACTACTTTCTCCAACCAATACACCACTATGGTGCCTTCCTCGACTTTCCCACGAGGAAGCACGCCATAGCACTCACACTTATCTTGGTGTGTTTTAGAAGTATCCAGTTCAACTTGTCTAATAATCAAGCTAAGCTTTCCAAGCAGTCCATAACCGCGGACGCGGCTATTCGAATAGTTTTGTTAACCCTGAAGGGGTGTACCGCTACACACACATGATCATCATTTACCGCCTTTGATCTCGACACCATTCAAGGGGTGCCAGCGAGGATGCTCACCACAACTGTTACCTCATAGCCGATCTAGTCCGAGAAAGCCGCCTACTTGGGTAGGCTACCATTATCGTGAACCCGGCCGGTTTACCGAAGTGGACCCAAGTGATGTGTGCGTGGTGCATAAGCCGGTCTCGGATGAGCCGTTCTCTCACTTAGCATCCAGGCCACAAGCCTACCAGAACTCCGAACTATTGCGACATCTGGACATCGAAAGGGATGAGTTAGTAAGTTGAGAGGGGTCAGTGAGCCCAATGTGTGGTTGTACTCTTCATCTTGGATCACCACACAAGAACTCAGACTTAGGGCGGTGTTCAACGAGACAACCCACCGTGTACTCCTACACAGCCTCTCATCGTTCACCTTGTATTAGGGTCGATTCACCAACACTTTTCTACCATCATCAACATGATCATTCCCATCCCGACTCACATCACAGTAACATCATGGTATCATACTATGCATGCAATAAGCAGTAACATTGGAGGGGCCACATGATATCAAACAACTCCTACATTTGCTAGGATTGTGGTTTGCTTACTACTGTGACAAAATGATAGGTCATGCAAAGGAATGGGTTCATCTATGCGGTAGAAACGTAGCATGGTGATCATCCTAAACAATGCATAAGCGAGACATGAGAGGGAAGTGGGATTTTATCGACATGATCAATGGGGGTTTGCTTGCCTTGCTGACGAGGTTCGGGTTCTGGGTATTCAACGAAGGGGGCAGCCTCCTGTTCCGGTTCCACCTCTACTCGACAAACAACAAGCAAAGTAGCAAAGTAAATACAATGCACAATCACATGATGGAAGTTTGAATCTTGAAGTATATGCTTTGATGTGTAAGGAAATTCCATTTAAATGGAGTATATTGCAAATTGAATTGCAAATTCAAACTCCACATTTGAATTCAACTTAACCAAGTTGTATGTGACATTGTTTGATCATTTTGAACCTTTTGGAAATGTGTATGATATGCCTCTGAAGTGTGGTTGAATTGTAGCATAATTCCATGGTCCAAGTTGCAAAAGCATTTGATTAGAATTGGAATTAATTTCAAATAAACCAAATGACATATGCTACTGGTCCCATTTTAAAATCAACTCCAACATAGTTGAAAGTTGCATATTTGGAAAGATAATTTTCTCCTGGTCATTTTTCATATATTATTTGTCCAATTTGGAGTTAATATGAATTTTCTATGAATTTCCAAAGTTTGGGGTATTTTCTGGAATTCTGGAATTTCTTTAATTCAATTTGATTTTCTGGAAATTCATTATTGCGTCATGCTGACCTCAAGCTGGCGTCCGGGGGGGGGGCTGACAAGGGGGTCCCACCTGTTAGTGGCTGGTTGATTTCATCCGCTGGGTTAATTTATCAAGTGACTTAATTAAGCCACTAGGCCCACTGGTCAGTGACCTAGGGTCACTTAACCCAGGTGGGGTTAAGCCCTGATCAAGGCCACGTCGGCGGGCTGCCGTCGGCTAAACGTTGGCGACCTTCCAGCACGGTGCCGTCCGCACGGGATGGCGTTCTCGTGGTCCAAATCGCGCGCTTCGACCACTGAGACGAAGCTCTCGGTGTCGCGCGACGATGGAGACCGAAAGGGAAGCCTGGGAGGATCTGTACGCACGACGCCGTCGAGATTTGCGGCGGCGGTGCTACTGGCTGGAGGCCGAACTCGCTACGAAGCACCATTTGAGCCGGTGATGCTCGCAATTGACGCAGAGGAGCAAGGAGAAGACGGTGCACATGCCCCCGAGCTCGTTTGCTTTACTGGTTATCGACTACGACGACCGTGGCGGCGAGGGACTTCGTCTTCCATGGCGGATCAACAAGGAGATAACGATAAGGGGCGGGGAGAGAGGGGTTTGGACCGCCTGATCACCAGGAACTCGACGGAGGTGGCGGCTTGAGCTAGGAGGGCTCGACGGCGACGAAATCGACAAAGGCGTCCTTCGGGTCCGGCGACGGCTCGAGCTCGATTCCGGTGGCTAGGAGGGCTCCGTGTTTGATTCGCTGCACTGGGAGACGTAGTCGACGACGAGGAGGAGGATGGACACGGCGATGGCGCTCGACAGGCTCGCTGGCCACGCAGGTGCGGCGGCGCACTCCGGCGTTCTTCACGGGTGTCGACGAATCGGGCGAGGGAGACGGGGAGAGAGCTCGTGGAGAGGGGGAATGGATCGGGGAAGCTTCTGGGCGTCTCCAGACATGAAGAGGTGGCGAGGGGGAAGCAGGAGGTGGACAGGGGCTCGTCGGCGGCCACGACATGGTCGCCACGCAGCTCCCTGCTTGAGGAAGACGACAGGCGCGGGAGTGGGCTGGGCCGGCTGGGGGATGAGTTGGGCTTCTTTGAAGGTAAGCCCTTCTTTCTTTTTCTCTCTGTTTAATCTTTCCTTTCTTTTTCTGTAGTTTTGTTTTGGCTCTGATAAAAATATCAAACCATTTTATAAAATGCTGAAACTTTTTATGTGGCATCCCAAAATACTAGGATAGCCACTTGTAAAGTTTCAACATTTTTAAAATTCAAATAATTCGAATCTTAACTCAAATAGGGTTATTTGATTAATTCCAAGGCACTGTTTGAATATTTGAAAAATCTATGAGCATGGGGTGGGTCCCACATCACTTGATATGTGATCAAACTCATTTATAAGACTTTTCAAAAATCTAACATGAATTTTTGGAGAAGATTTTTATCTGGCCTTTTGAATTAATTCATCTGGGGGGTTTCCTTCTCCCATTTTGATTTTGAAGTTGATTTCAAAGATTTCTTTTGAAATTTTGACATGATGCAAGGTTACTTTGATCCTAGCACATTACCTAACAGAGGGTTCTGACAACTCGCCCCCACTCAACAGAATCTCGTCCCGAGATTCAGAAGTCTGCGGGAGGAAGGTGGGGTACTCGGCACTGGGACGGCCTTCTCTTTCCCACGTAGCTTCTCTTTCAGAGTGGTGTGACCATTGCACATTCAGAAACCTAATCTTCTGACGACGAGTGACACGCTCTGCGGAATCAAGAATACGAACGGGGTATTCTCGATAGGAAAGGTCATCTTGGAGATCAAGCGTTTCATGGTCGACTTCGCGGATGGGGTCCTTGAAGCAACGCCTTAGTTGGGACACATGGAATACATCATGTACTCGGGAAAGGTGCGGGGGTAGTTCAAGTTGGTAGGCAACTTCTTCACGTTTAGCAATAATGCGGAAAGGTCCGATGTAACTTGGGGCCAACTTGCCTTTGATACCGAAACGTTGGGTTCCCTTCAGAGGAGTAACCCGAAGGTAAGCCTTCTCATCGAGATTGTAGCTCTCTTGCCTATGATGACGATCATAGTAGCTTTTCTGACGAGACTGGGCTGCTTTCAATGGATCACGAACAATGCGAACTTGCTCTTCTGCTTCCTTGATCATATCCGGTCCAAAGAATTGTCTTTCACCGGTCTCTGGCCAGTTTAGTGGTGTTCGACATCGTCGTCCATATAGGAGTTCAAAAGGAGCCATGTTCAGACTAGATTGAAAACTATTGTTATAAGAAAATTCGGCGAATGGAAGAGACTTCTCCCAATTCTTTCCGAATGAGATAACACAAGCTCTAAGCATGTCTTCAAGAATTTTGTTAACCCTTTCGACTTGACCGCTAGACTGAGGATGGAAAGCTGTAATAAAGGAGAGATGAGTTCCCATAGCATTCTGAAAGCTTCCCCAAAATCTAGAGGTGAAAAGGCTACCACGATCAGAATTGATTTCCAAAGGAAGACCGTGAAGGGATACAATTCTAGAGATGTACAAGTCCGCTAACTGGCTAGCAGTTATAGACTCGTGAACCGGAAGGAAGTGAGCAACTTTGGAAAGCCTATCTATGACAATGAAGATGGCATTGTTTCCTTTCTGGGTTCTTGGAAAGCCGGTGATGAAGTCCATACCGACTTTGTCCCATTTCCACTCGGGAATAGACAAAGGTTGCAGTGTACCAGCAGGTCTTTGATGTTCTGCCTTAATGCGACGACAAACATCACATTCGGAAACAAATTGAGCAATGTCTCTCTTCATCCTAGTCCACCAAAATCTCTGGCGTAGATCTCGGTACATTTTTGTGCTACCGGGATGAATTGAGAGGGGTGTGTCATGGGCTTCCTTGAGGATGAGTTGCCTTAGTTCCCTATTCTTAGGTACTACCAAATGATTTTCAAAGAATACCGTTCCCTTGCTATCTGTGGAGAAACATTTAGCAACTCCGCTAGCAATGTTCTCCTTGATCCGGCGTACACCTCGTGCACGCCTTTGGGCAACTATGATTTGATCCTCAAGAGTTGGTTTCGCCACCAAGGTAGAAAGATAGCCATGAGGAACAATCTCAAGATTGAGCTTGCGAAATTCCTCATGAAGAAGTGGTTGATACTGTTGCAACATGAGGTTGTTACAATACGACTAACGACTTAGGGCATCAGCCATGACGTTGGCCTTGCTTGGGGTGTAAGAAATTCCTACGTCGTAATCTTTTATCAACTCAATCCAGCGTCTTTGCCTGAGATTAAGATCTGGCTGGGTGAAAATATATTTGAGGCTTTGGTGGTCGGAATAGATCTCGCAACGGTTACCAAGGAGGTAATGTCGCCAAGTTGTTAGGGCATGAACTACGGCAGCGAGTTCAAGGTCATGGGTAGGATAGTTCTCTTCATGTGGCCGCAACTGGCGTGAAGCATAAGCTACCACATGTCGATCTTGCAGAAGTATGCATCCTAACCCTTGCCGTGATGCGTCACAATAGATCTCGAAATCCTTTTTGGTGTCTGGAGGTGCAAGTACGGGTGCAGAAGTCAATCTTCTTTTTAGCTCTTCAAAGTTTTCCTCGCACTTGGGAGTCCATAGGAATTTCTTATCTTTCTTCAGGAGTTCAGTTAGAGGCTTTGCAACTTTAGAAAAGTTCTCGACGAAGCGACGACAATAGCTGGCTAGGCCAAGAAAACTCCTAACTTGCTTAACCGATTCAGGTGGAGTCCAGTCAAGGACGGCCTGAACTCTCTCGGGATTCACAGCAATGCCTTTTGCAGAAATCACGTGGGCTAAGTAGGTCACTTCTGGTAGCCAGAATTCACACTTGGAGAATTTAGCATACAGGAGATGCTCTATAAGTTTCATCAATACCAGCCTTAGGTGTTCGGCATGTTCTTCTTCGTTATTCGAGTAGATGAGAATGTCATCGAGATAAACCACAACACATTTATCTAAGTACTCCATGAAGATCGAATTCATCACGCGTGAGAAAGTGGTGGGGGCATTGGTTAAACCAAAGGACATGACGGTGTACTCGTAAAGACCATAACAAGTAGTAAAAGCCGTTTTGGGAATGTCCTCGTTTCGGATTTTGATTTGATGATAACCTAATCTCAAATCCATCTTGGAGAAGACAGAGGATCCTGCAAGTTGATCATAAAGATCATTGATCCTGGGCAGTGGGTACTTGTTCTTTATCGTCGCTAAATTTAGTGGGCGATAGTCTATGCACATCCTTTCTGTTCCATCTTTCTTCGTTACGAACAGAACAGGGCAACCCCATGGCGATGAGCTAGGGCGGATGAAGCCTTTCTCCAACAAAGCTTCCAGTTGGGTTTTAAGCTCAGCTAACTCACGTGGGGCCATTTTGTATGGGCGTCTAGAAATTGGTGCGGTTCCTGGGGCAAGATCCACTATAAACTCTACAGATCTGTCGGGTGGCATGCCCGGCAGCTCTTCAGGAAAGACATCCGGGAAGTCACGAACCACCGGAATATCTTCAAGTTCGGGAAGGGGAAGTACATTCAAGGAATGCACTTGGGTTCTTGTTCTGGGTGAGGTATAGTTGACTGTTTTGCCTGAAGGGTGGTTGAGTTTCACGGATTTGCCTTTGCAATCCAGGTAGGCATTCTGTCTTGATAGCCAATCCATGCCAAGGATGACATCAATGTCTGAAGACTTGAGGGCTATGAGTGAAGCAAGGAATACTAAACCCTCAATTGCAATTTGATTACCATGGCTTACTCTATTAGTTTGCCATCTTGACCCTGGAGTTTGAATAATCATTGGGGTGGACAATTCAACAAAAGATAACTCATGACGAAGTGCATAACTTTCCGACATGAATGAATGAGATGCTCCTGGGTCGAAAAGAACGGAAGTAGGAACATAATTGACTGGGAGCGTACCAAGAATGACGTCAGTGGTGTCGTCAGTCTCTTCGGCGGCGATCTGGTTCACACGTCCACGAGTGGCGGGAGGAGCGGGTTTGGCGGTGTAGACCTTCTGGGGTGGCTTGCCACGACCATTGTTGTTGTTGTTGCCTCCGGCACGTGGTGGAGCATTCTGATGCTGGATCTGGTTCTGGGGACACTCACGAGAGTAGTGGCCCGCCTGACCACACTTGTAACAGGCTCCGAAAACAGTTCGTGGAGCTGGGTTGTTTGGTGGAGCTGGGTGGAACTGGGTTGGTGGACGAGGCGCCACATAGGATGGCCTTGGTGGGTTGTTCTGGCGGAACATGCTGTTTGGGATCCAGATCTTGCGCTTCTGGGAGCCAGAACTGGATGAACTGTCATCTCTAGGGTGTTTGCGGAAATCGTTGGGGGTGTTCATGTCCTCGGCCTTGATGGCCTTGTTGACACGGACCTGGAAGGTGGCAAAGTCATGAAGATTGAGCTCACGACGGAGTCCAGAGTAGAGGCCACGACGGAACCTCTCTTGTTTCTTTGCGTCGGTGGAGACTTCTTCAGTAGCGTAACGAGCAAGTCGGTTGAACTCACGACTGAACTCGTCAACGGTCCTTCTGCCTTGGGTGAGGTTGCAGAACTCCTCACGCTTGCGGTCCATAAGACCCTTGGGAATGTGGTGCTCGCGGAAGGACGTGCAGAATTCCTCCCAAGATGCAGGTGGTCCAACGGGACGCATATTCAGAAAGTTCTCCCACCAAGAGCTAGCTGCACCTTCGAGGTGATAGGTGGCATAGCTGACCTTGTCACCAGTTGCAACACGGCCTGCTTGGAGCTTCCTCTCGATGCTGCGAAGCCAGTCATCGACGTCAAGGGGCTCGTTGGAGTAAGTGAAAACCGGGGGATGAAGTCGGATGAAGTCGTTCAGGGACACCAACTCATTGCGCTGCTGAGTGGTGTTGCGTGCAATGACTTCCAGTAGATGGTGAGAGTCTCGGCGGTTCCTCTCGACCTCCATCAGAACCTGAGCCATCGTGGGTGGGGGTGGAAGGTTGCCTTCCTCCTGGTCATTCCCACGACCTTGGTTACGACCAATCTGGCCACGGGTTCCTTGAGACATCCTGAAGGTGAAAACCAAAGTCAAACAGAGTTGATTGAAGAATCTAATCAAGGTATTGAAGTACTGGAAGGATTATAGAGCAAAGGAAGTAATCATCTTGACAACATGGTGAGAAAAGCATACAAGCCATATATTCACAAGCTGTCATACAAACCATACATCGTTTTAGTACAAGCACCAAGCTAATACAAACGTGATGAAGATGATACATCCTTCAGAGGCACTCTGACTTCCTATACATTATTTATCTAAGCCTCTGGAACTTAGACACCTTGCTTACAATATACTAAGATACTACTACATCCTCACTAAGTAAGACCACAGTCGGTCTCACTCATCTCCATCTCCATAGTAGTCCTCATAAAAGTTACCCGCGTATCCCGGTAGCTGGAGGTGACCATCGGAAAACACGGAGGCTTGTGGACCTTGATATCCATTTGGGCAAGGATGGGGCCTAGGTCCAGCGTAGGCTGGAAGCAAAGGACCACGGGGTGGAAAAATGCCTCCAATCTCGGGCCAAGCAACTCAAGAAGGCATCTGAGTCCTCACTGGGTAGATAGCGTCATGCTCAACTGATCCAACGCTCACAAAGGGTGCCAAAAGTGTTAGTGCTCGGTACAGACGAACACGGGTGGCGTGGAGCTCGAAACGGAGAGCGCGTGCATCACGATCTCTGTCACTAGCAAACCTAGCAGTCATCTGAAGTGCGGGATCCTCTGCAGAGTGATCTGAGTAGAGTCCGGTGTAATATCCCTCTTCTCCTGGAAGTGCAGCAGGGATATAGCGGAAAGAAGTCTCTCTCAGCAAAGTGTGCTCCTCTCTCAGCAGTGTCATACATGAGTATGCAGCATCCTGCACAGCCATGTTCTCGGTAATGCCAATGCCATGTCCAAAGTGGATAGGCTGAGTGACTCCAATGTGGTGCGGGTAGATCCGAACAATGCAGTGGAACTGCGCCTGGTTGAAGTCGTGAAACAGCTCCTCGACGGTGTACTCAGGGTACCACCGATATCCCACATAGGACATCATCTCGATCAACGTGGCGGGATGGCCACGCACACCGAGGCACCTGGTCAAACGAACAATCTGCCGAGGGGGAAGATCTGCCATCTGAAACAGAAAGGAGTTTGCAAATGCATCAGATTATGAGATAAACCTGGAATGACTCGGACAGCATAACGGCTGTAATTGCAAGAAAAAGACAATTTCTTACAACATGGAAACACCACTTACATACGATGTAATAAAACAGGGAGCATAACCACTCTAACAATCCGATCACAACTTTCCTACGGCTACAAGGAAGCAAACAACGAGATGTTCTAATTAGACAGAGAAGAGCCTAGTCCTATCTTCCCGTAGAATAAGATGAGGGTGACTCAGAACTCAGAACGAAGGGGGTAAGGAGAAAAAAAAGAAGCCTTACGTTGTTCCCTTATATACCCAGAGTAACTATATAACTATAGCAAGCTAGACTCGACTTCGGCCAAGGCTACTAGTCCTACAGTCAGTCTTGCTCTGATACCAAGTCTGTCGGGACCCGGCGTTAGCGTATGAAAGTACAGCTAAGACATAGTCATATGGAGAGCCGAGAACCGTACCCACTTGTCTAAGCAGACAAGGCCAAGCACAGAACGTTCTCGGAAAGCATCGTACGTGAGGGGCATCCCATCCAGGCCGGATGATCAACTGAGATGGGTCCTCATCGTCTGCACACAAGTCTAATGATATGGGTGCTGAACTCCCATATTCAAAGACAAGTCGCCTCAACCATACTATCGACTATCTCAAAACTCTTACATAGACTTACTCCAGCCCGATCACTTAGTCGGGGTCTAGGGAGGGCTCGATCATACCACAAAGTGTGCACGAGACGGAGTCTCGAACAATCGCATCGCGATGCCCCAAGCTGCGCACATCTAAGGGCCACTTGGTGTATGAAAGACCGCCAGCCAGAACACAACTAAGGTCTCGAAAACCCATACAAAGACATGCATGTTATAAACATACACGCAGCACACATGCCTTGTATGAACAACAGGTACCATTGCAATTCTCTACAAATTGTACATTTTTATTGATAACTCTTATAGAGTGCAAACAGAGATCACAAACATGTGATCCAACATTACAACACAAACGGAAGCAAATTATGTCTGAGTACAGAAAATTTTAACAAATGGCTTAAGAAGCCTTATTTAAACACAAGCCCTCCACGAGGGAAACCAGTCGTCTGACTGGGACTAGACTAGTTGGTCTTCAGTCGTCCAGCTCGATGAAGAAGCCACCTTCGGGGTCAGTGGCATCATCTAAAACATAGATTAAGAAAACGTGAGTACAAAGTCGTACTCAGCAAGACTTACATAGGAGCTATACTACTCATGCACATGTATCAAGTTAAAGGGAAGTGGGGTTCACTTGCAGAAGTGCCAGCTTTGACTTGGCTAATCCTGAACTACGAGTACCAGACTTTGAGGTAAGAAGCTTACACGAGTCCATTACTTTCTCCAACCAATACACCACTATGGTGCCTTCCTCGACTTTCCCACGAGGAAGCACGCCATAGCACTCACACTTATCTTGGTGTGTTTTAGAGTATCCAGTTCAAGTTGTCTAATAATCAAGCTAAGCTTTCCAAGCAGTCCATAACCGCGGACGCGGCTATTCGAATAGTTTTGTTAACCCTGCAGGGGTGTACCGCTACACACACATCATCATCATTTACCGCCTTTAATCTCGACACCATTCAAGGGGTGCCAGCGAGGATGCTCACCACAACTGTTACCTCATAGCCGATCTAGTCCGAGAAAGCCGCCTACTTGGGTAGGCTACCACTATCGTGAACCCGGCCGGTTTACCGAAGTGGACCCAAGTGATGTGTGCGTGGTGCATAAGCCGGTCTCGGATGAGCCGTTCTCTCACTTAGCATCCAGGCCACAAGCCTACCAGAACTTCGAACTATTGCGACATCTGGACATCGAAAGGGATGAGTTAGTAAGTTGAGAGGGGTCAGTGAGCCCAATGTGTGGTTGTACTCTTCATCTTGGATCACCACACAAGAACTTGGACTTAAGGCGGTGTTCAACGAGACAACCCACCGTGTACTCCTACACAACCTCTCATCGTTCACCTTGTATTAGGGTCGATTCACCAACACTTTTCTACCATCATCAACATGATCATTCCCATCCCGACTCATATCACAGTAACATCATGGTATCATACTAAGCATGCAATAAGCAGTAACATTGCAGGGGCCACATGATATCAAACAACTCCTACATTTGCTAGGATTGTGGTTTGCTTACTACTGTGACAAAATGATAGGTCATGCAAAGGAATGGGTTCATCTATGCGGTAGAAACGTAGCATGGTGATCATCCTAAACAATGCATAAGCGAGACATGAGAGGGAAGTGGGATTTTATCGAATTGATCTTTGCTTGCCTTGCTGACGAGGTTCGGGTTCTGGGTCTTCAACGAAGGGGGCAGCCTCCTGTTCCGGTTCCACCTCTACTCGACAAACAACAAGAAAAGTAGCAAAGTAAATACAATGCACAATCACATGATGGAAGTTTGAATCTTGAAGTATATGCTTTGATGTGTAAGGAAATTCCATTTAAATGGAGTATATTGCAAATTGAATTGAAAATTCAAACTCCACATTTGAATTCAACTTAACCAAGTTGTATGTGACATTGTTTGATCATTTTAAACCTTTTGGAAATTTGTATGATATGCCTCTGTAGTGTGGTTGAATTGTAGCATAATTCCACGGTTCAAGTTGCAAAAGCATTTTATTTGAATTTGAATTAATTTCAAATAAACCAAATGACATATGCTACTGGTCCCATTTTAAAATCAACTCCAACATAGTTGAAAGTTGCATATTTGGAAAGATAATTTTCTCCTGATCATTTTTCATATATTATTTTTCCAATTTGGAGTTAATATGAATTTTCTATGAATTGCCAAAGTTTGGGGTATTTTCTGGAATTCTGGAATTTCTTTAATTCAATTTGATTTTCTAGAAATTCATTATTGCGTCATGCTGACCTCAAGCTGGCGTCAGGGGGGGGGGCTGACAAGGGGGTCCCACCTGTCAGTGGCTGGTTGATTTAATCCGCTGGGTTAATTTATCCAGTGGCTTAATTAAGCCACTGGGCCCACTGGTCAGTGACCTAGGGTCACTTAACCCAGGTGGGGTTAAGCCCTGATCAAGGCCACGTCGGCGGGCTGCCGGCGGCTAAACGTCAGCGACCTTCCAGGACGGCGGCGTCCGCACGGGATGGCGTTCCCGTGGTCCAAATCGCGCGCTTCGACCACTGAGACGAAGCTCTCGGTGTCGCGCGACGATGGAGACCGAAAGGGAAGCCTGGGAGGCTCTGTACGCACGACGGCGTCGAGCTTTGCGGCGGCGGTGCTACTGGCTGGAGGCCGAACTCGCTACGGAGCACCATTTGAGCCGGTGATTCTCGCAATCAACGCAGAGGAGCAAGGAGAAGACGGTGCACATGCCCCCGAGCTCGTTTGCTTTACTGGTGATCGACTACGACGACCGTGGCGGCGAGGGACTTCGGCTTCCATGGCGGATCGACAAGGAGACAACGATAAGGGGCGGGGAGAGAGGGGTTTGGACCGCCTGATCACCAGGAACTCGACGGAGGTGGCGGCTTGAGCTAGGAGGGCTCGACGGCGACGAAATCGACAAAGGCGTCCTTCGGGTCCGGCGACGGCTCGAGCTCGATTCCGGCGGCTAGGAGGGCTCCGTGTTTGATTTGCTGCACTTGGAGACGTAGTCGACGACGAGGAGGATGGACACGGCGATGGCGCTCGACAGGCTCGCTGGCCACGCAGGTGCGGCGGTGCACTCCGACGTTCTTCACGGGTGTCGACGAATCGGGCGAGGGAGATGGGGAGAGAGCTCGTGGAGAGGTGGAATGGATCGGGGAAGCTTCTAGGCGTCTCCAGACGTGAAGAGGTGGCGAGGGGGAAGCAGGGGGTGGCCATGGGCTCGTCGGCGGCCACGGCATGGTCACCACGCAGCTCCCTGCTTGAGGAAGACGACAGGCGCGGGAGTGGGCTGGGCCGGCTGGGGGATGAGTTGGGCTTCTTTGAAGGTAAGCCCTTCTTTCTTTTTCTCTCTGTTTAATCTTTCCTTTCTTTTTCTGTAGTTTTGTTTTGGCTCTGATAAAAATATCAAACCATTTTATAAAATGCTGAAACTTTTTATGTGGCATCACAAAATACTAGGCCAGCCACTTGTAAAGTTTCAACATTTTTAAAATTCAAATAATTTGAATCTTAACTCAAATACGGTTATTTGATTAATTCCAAGGCACTGTTTGAATATTTGAAAAATCTATGAGCATGGGGTGGGTCCCACATCACTTTATATGTGATCACACTCATTTATAAGACTTTTCAAAAATCTAACATGAATTTTTGGAGAAGATTTTTATCTGGCCTTTTGAATTAATTCATCTGGGGGGGGTTTCCTTCTCCCATTTTGATTTTGAAGTTGATTTCAAAGATTTCTTTTGAAATTTTGACATGATGCAAGGTTACTTTGATCCTAGCACATTACCTAACAGAGGGTTCTGACAACGGATGACCAAGATGTAAACCAGAGTTGGACAGATTAAAGATACTACAGGATTTCCCAAACCTGAGATCGAAATCGAGACAATACACTGCAAGCAAGGCATTGTAACGGTTCCGATACTATACTAACTCGAGATCCTAAAGTTTGAAGGGGATAAGACGAGAAGTTAAAACACTTACGACACTTTTCCTGACCAAAGCATGGGTAAGGAGTAAAAAGATCCTACTGTCCGATAACTAACTTAGTAACTACAAAATAGTTTTTTTCTAGACTCGACTTTGGCCAGAGAGGGGATCCTACGGTCGGTAAGGCTCTGATACCAAGTTTTAAGGCCCGATATGCGGTACTGTTCCAGATCTAGATGTTTCTATCCAGATCCGGGGACGAAGCACATATCGGTCCCACCGCGACATAAGACATAGCCATATGCCTCGGATTTCCAACATGATATCACAACATTACAGATACAAGGATACAACATCTCATATAATCGGCATACAACTGCCTTAATACAATACAACAGCAGAAGATACATGTTTGAGTACATACTACAATCAAATGCCTAGTGGAAAGAGAAAAACATCGATCCCCATAACCACACGGGTCCAGGCCCTCCTCCGGGATCCTCCTAACTAGTCGTCGTCGAGTCTCCACGCGAAACGTCGATCACCATACCTGTTGTCGATCGAGAACCCTTAAAAGAGTTTGGGGGTAGTATCATGAGTACAGAAGTACTCAGCATCCAACTGTAGTGGTAAACTAACCCAACAAGGACTTCATCACTCGTCATTCTAGGAAAACTGGTAGTTTACGGTAAGGATGGGGTAAGTGGTGAGGTTGATGTCGCACTAGCATTTATGAAGTGGATAACGATCTAGAGAGTAAGGTAACAAGACAAGCATTCGATGAGAAATCGCCTCCAACAAGTCTTGCTATCAGCTACTTACGCAAGCATAACACTTATCCTATCCTTTTCCTCCTCTTCGCATCCAGCGAAGAAGAAGCAGTCAAGGCACACACACGTTGGTCAAGTTATATTAAGATTATCTCAGTTGTTCTTGTCTATGAACAAGGAGTAGGTCTCAAATCGTCCATAACCGTGGACACGGCTTCTCGAAAAGATTTAACCCTGCAAGGGTGTACCAACTGCCCATTACAAGGCTCCGCACGCACGCCCATCTCTCTCAGTTGCTACCCATCATAGGCAACCATTTTATGATTTAGTTCTGAGAGATCCGAAATGACAGGTCCCTCTAGCTAACAACGAACAAATCCGGGTGGCCCCCGGGGAGTCGACATCCAATCCAAAAGCCGGACGCGCCCTCGGATCGGCCTCTTCCGTCTCAACAGGGTTTGGGTTGCCGGGACACCTCACGTGAGGTCCCGGGCCCTCGCCGGTCAAAGGTGGACCAACAGGGAAACCATGTCTCCGCTGGTCCGGGTTGTTTTAAAGGATATCTGCTAGGAGCGACCCGACAAACATATATGCATGGTTTTCAAATGGTAAATCAGCTTGATCCACCTCTTGAAATGTTTGAAGCTAGATAGGTAAGAAAAGGGGACCCCATAAAATCCCACGCGCAGTTAGGCACGCTCAGACTTAAAAACCGGAACTCGGATTATAGGTGACTCGAATGGAACAAAACGTCGTGGCGGGATAGCCTAGACCTTCCATCCTTCGTCAAATATAGTCAACATTATAACAATCATATCATCAACAACAATATAATAATGTGATAGCCCAAAACCTAGGAGTAACAGGGGTAACATCGTAGCATCCTAAGCATGCATACTAAGCAAGGGCTGAGCAACGAGCAATAGTAACATAGCAATACATGGTTTGTTGGGAGGGGACATGGCTGTATCGGTTTGAAAGAGGTTGTAAACATGTGGTAGGATCAAACATCGAACCTATCCTAGACTAGCATGAAAAGCGCTGGTTGAAATAGAATGGATCATAAGTAAGGTATAGTCCTTGCCTGTTAATAAGTGTGGTTCCGAAGGTGTAGTTGATCGCAAGCTCGCATTGTCTCCGAGAGGTACACGCGGAAGCACACAAGATGATAAACACTGGAAATAATCAACGAGCAAGCATCTATTACTACGGGGCTGACATGAGCAAGCATCAACAAGAAGGCAACACGAGACATCGCACCCACTGTCGAGAGCGGTTACTAACAGGTTAAGTGGAGTACTCGTCACACACGACGATACCGCACGTTTCCAAGGGTTCAAGTTGTTTAGCTACACAAGGTGAGCAAAGGTTATTAACATGGAATATCACTCAAGCATGGCATGTCACACAATCATAGCAAGAGGTGAAGCATAAGATAAACTATCTAATCTAGTCACTTTAAGTGGGGGGGGGGTAAAACCTATGCATGTCAACTATTACAGACCCCACGATAATTATTGCATTTGGTACTGTTCTGCCCTAAACATAATTTTATTATTTTTATTAGCAAGCAAGAGCAACATAAGCACAATGTACACAAAATTCTAGTCAAGTTACATATAAGAAACATTTTAATCAGAGCAACGGTTAAAAAGTTATGGCAATTACAGTTTACAGCGGCAAGGGTTGTAATTAGCAGGTAAACAGCAAGTAAACAAAGTCAAACATGGCAAAGAAGAACATTTTATTAATCTACGCGCAAAACGGAGCAACTTTCATGTAGAAAGCGTCGCGATCTGAGCTACCGTTAAAAAGATACGGGCACCGCAAAAAAACTACACAATCTGCCAAATTAAACTACAAAAGGAAAAAAACATCTTTCGAGTCAACAGTACTGGGCCGAGCCCATCTAGCGCAATAGGAAAAAAATAAGAAGCCGCGCTCACCGAGCTGGGCCGGGGATGGAGATGGGCCTTGGAGCCGCTGGGCCGCCTCGCCGCGGTGAGGGGAGGAGGGAAAGGAGAGAAGGGGAGAGAGGGGCCAAGCGGGGCCGTGACCTGCTGGTGCGGCCCAACGGGCAGGGCTCGGGGTTGGAGGCGACGGGCGGCGAGGTGTCTCGGGCGGATCCCCACGGGAGGCTGCTCGGGCTAGGTGAACTCGTCTGGTGACGTGACGCACTCTAGAGCGTCCGATCTGGATCCGGCGGCTCAGAACAAGGGGATCTGATCTGATAGGCTAGAGGCAGATCTCAGGGGGGTGGCTGCAATTCTTAGGCTAGGAAACCCTAGAAAGGGGTGGGAGTGTGGTGGTCTTTATATAGCCCAGGTGGCTGGCAGTTTGCAAAAACATCCCTGGTTTTTCTCTCGCGCGCGCGGTGTTTACGTTTCTGACCGCCGGGGGTCCGCAGTACCTCCGATTCGGGTAAAACTTTGAACTGCGCGATCAGCGCGTCGAGCCGGCGACGTTCACTTTGCGTTGGAACCGTTTCGAGTACACTTTACGGTGCGCTATAAAAATAACCCATTTAATTATTAAACGGGGTTTTTGTTCAGTTGGCTTCGGCTGGTCTTGTGCGGGTTTCGCGACGGTGCTCGGGTGAAACCTTGGTGTCGCAAAGGTCGAGTATCAGGGTGGAAAGGTTCGGTCTCCATCCGGTATGAGATAAGAGGGGGAAAATAATCGCCGATCGATAAATCGGGGATGCAAACACCGCAAACAAATCAGACAATCAAACAATTCACACCGAATTTTTTTTTAATTTTTGTGAAATCTGGGCTATTACACTATGCTATTCCTAGGCAAGGATTGAAACCAGATTTTAGCTCCCCCTCTCAAGGAGAAAGGAAAAAGCTTAAGCTTAACAATATCACCATCTACTTCTTTGTACTTTTGCATATCACATAGCTCAATAAAATTATATAAGTGCAAAGCAGCATCATCTCCAGCACCGGAGAATTGATCTTTCATAACAATGTGCAGCAAAGCAGGTTTAATTTCATAAGAAGGTGCTGAAGTAGCAGGCGTACCAATAGGAGTGCAGATAAAGTCACCATTGTTATGACTAGTGAAGTCACACAACTTGGTGTTCTCGGTGGAATCCATAGTAGCAGCAAGCAAGATAACTATTTTTTTATTTTTGATAAAAGACACTAAAGAAAAAACTGAAAGGTAAACTAACAAGACTAAAAAGCAAAGATAAAAGATAGTCTGCAACTCCCCTATCTTGAAGAGTGGAGTCTACGGCAACGGCGCCAGAAATTACTTTGATGTTACGAGAGTTTACTTCTCGCCCCTCGTTGGTTACCCAAAATGGAAGGTGAGATGTAGCGTAGCGGCAAATTTCCCTTAGCGAAGATGATAAGGTTGAATGTCGAACCAATAGGACTCCAACAGATACAAGAAGGTAGTGAAGTGAACAATGGTGCCGTTCACAACTCAAGGTTGATTACTTCACTTGGACCTGCACAACAGCAAATAACTTTGCTTCCCAACGAGTACAAAGGAGTTGTCAATTCCTCCGGCCTTGCTGTTTACAAAGGATAAAACACACGGGATAATAATGATAGTTATAGCAACAGAAAATTAAATAAAGCAGTAAATTGATAACGGGTGTAGACAGTATTGGAAATATGGACCGGGGTAGTATGATGTTCACTAGTGATGTCTCTCTCACAAAAGACGATAAAATAGCCATGCGAGGTAAAAAAAATTACAGCTGGGCAATTGACAGGATTATGTGCGCAAACCAATGCTAATTATGCTATAAAGAAAGGAAGAGGCTCAAAAGCTTGGGCGGTACGCCAAATCAAGTAGACCAAAATCCATCTGCATCTACCTACTGATCATCCACCTTGAGATATCTATCCAGAACATCTCGCTGGTATTATGTTGTGAATCCCACCCAAAGTGTAAACTCAAAGCAATGGACAACTTCATTAAAGAACTTTGCGTAAAGTAAACAATCCTTGCACCCGCAAGTACAAGCACCGTTGTTTTCTCCCTTGTGGAAACAACGCATCCCCTAGAGTCATGTTTCTGTCACTCAAGCTAGTCATTACGGGGCATGAACCCATAATCATGCATAACGCTCCCTCTTAGAGTCGCTACCTACTACTTGGCCAAAGCAATAAACAGCAACGGAGAACATGCAAGAATTACTCTAGAACATAAATATAAAAGAGGAGAATCAAATATATTACTCAAAAACAATCTGAACATAATCTCATAATCCATCGGATGCCAGCAAACTCAGCATAGCAACAGCAGAAATATTGCATATGTGCCTCGATCATGTAGGGAAGCTCACAACGTCTAATCCATGAAGAACAAAGAGGGAAGTAGAACATCACATAGCTACTGATCATAGACCCATGGTCCAAGGTGGACTACTCACGGTTCATCCGGGAAGCATCCATGGTGGTGCAGAAGCTCCCGGAGGTGGTTCCTCCCTCCGGCAGGGTGCCGGGAAGAGGTCTTCTGGTGCTCCCGATCTTGGAAGTTCCCGTCACGGGGGTTTCACGTCACGAGGAATATATGGGCGAAGGGGGGCAGCCAGGGGGCCACCAGGGGTCCAGGCGGCCCCCTGGCGCGGCCCCACCCTAGGGCGCGCTGGGAGGGATCCTGGGGCCCTGGTGGGTCCCCTCTGCCTCCCCCCCTCGGTGATTCCCGAAGCTTCCGTATCGCTGATTTTTTATTGGATTTTCCCCGGATTTTTGGAGCACTTTTCATATGGGGGAAACCTGAAATAGAAAAACAGCAGAAAACAGGAACTGGCACTGGGGTGCACTGAGTTAATTGGTTAGTCCAAATATGATCAAAAGTGTATGGAAGTTCATCAATATAATAGCAATATCACACAAAAGAGGCATGGAGCAAGAAGAAATTATAGATACGTTTTGGACGTATCAACATCCCTAAGCTTAATTCCTTCTCGTCCTCGAGTAGGTAAATGATAAAAGCATAATTTCTGTGGTGACATGCTAACAACCATATAAGAACTTTTAAGTAAAGCAATCAAGGCATGTAATTCAATTCAAGTCATAACAGGAAAGATTCTATATTTAGCATTGAAACAAGCAACATAAGAACATAAAGGTGCAAGAGCTCTCGCCGTCCGTGACTCGAATGTCTCCAAATGGTGCTTGCGTGCAAGAAAGGGGATAGGGATATACGAGAAAAAGGTATTTTTGTGTTGAGAACTCAATCTACTAAAGTTTCACACTTGGTCTTCTTTGGAATCTTATGTTGACTCATCCCAAGACCACTAGCCAGGTACAAGTCAAAATGATCCACTCCTTTTCGACATTTTGAGCACTCATGCAATGGATGAGCGTAAGCAAGAAAGTTGACACTGAGGATGGCAAAGAGAGAATATGGTGGAGGAGGAAGACAAAAAAGGGTGTGAAAGGCTCACATCAATGAGGACAATCATAGGGGAGAGAAAGCCAAATGATAGATACGATGTGAGGAGTAGGGATTTCCATGCAACGGATGCACATATGAGCTAAGGTAAGCTCTCCAATGGAACTAGTGGGGGTGCATCCAACTTGCTTGCTCAAGAAGACCTAGAGTTCATTTGAGGAGGATCATCATTGGAATATACAAGCCAAGTTCTATAGTGTGAAGGTCCCCACATAGCTATATGCATGAATGATAATCTCTATGTAGTACAAGATATAAGAAAGAGTACGAGTGTGGATCTCTCAAAAGGAATAGTAGTGTGCCCCCTTCTCTCTTTTTATTTCTTTTCTCTTTTTTATATTTTTTTGTATTTTTTTGGTGGCCTCAATGGCTCTTTCCATTTCTCTCAATTGTCCTCTTTGGGATCTTTTAATTTGTCCACTTTGGGATATTTTCCTCACTTTAGGGGCAACACTCTATATATTACAAGAAGTATAGAAGATCTTTCACACTTTACAAAAGTACTCAAAACATAAAGAAGATGTAACTATCATGAAGTATGCAAATGTATGCCTCTACCAGTGTAGCAGGATATGCAATGATACTAGCGCGTCATTTAGCAATGATTAGGGCAAGGCCCAACTAGCATGCGGCTCATCGATCAAGCAAGTAGCATGTATGACATGAAGATCAAGTCATGAGAAGGTGGATGTTGCATGGCAATATATCTCGGAAAGGCTATGGAGATGCCTTAATAGGTAGGTATGGTGGCTGTTTTGAGGAAGGATATAAGGAGGTTTATGATGACAGATCGTATCGTGCCAAGGATTTGGATGTACCGGCGAAGGCCGATGCCAACTCTCGGAGTGAGAAGGAGGCAATGCACGGCACAAGAAAGGCTAGCAAAATATGGGAAGGTGGAAGTGTCAACTTTCGAATACTCACATTAGTCCGAAGAACTCATGCACTTATTATCATTAACTCTCAATCCAATAAGGAGGTTCACAAAGAGACAAGTACCCCGAGGAGGAGCGTATGGGGGTTTGATTATCCTTGCGCATCCTCGACTCATGGTACGTGAGTGTACTCTAATATTCGATCCCTCAGAAGAGTACTGATCCATCTAGTAGCTAAAGGTCTCAACTAATTTGTAAGTTTTGAAAATAAACATGGATTGCCCAAAATATGACATCTATCACTGATAGGCTAAAGCTCTTGACACAAAAAGTCCAAACATTACTCAAAGAAATACCTCAAAACTATTGCAAGTTACTACTACAAAAGAATAGCAACCTCAATTACCTACTTCAAGTCAAGACACACAACTCAGTGCAACAGGAAAACTCTCTAAGAAAGATAAACATGAAAACTCAAGAGAGTTCCAGCAACAAACTAAAAAAAATCTCTTAAGAAGGTAAGCATGAAAACTAAGAGCTAAACATGGTAGTAGCTATGAAAAAGATAAAGAACACTCACAGCAAAGATATAGGCATGAAAAATCCTATGATGTGCTCTAGATTTTGAAAGTGGAGCGTGTTTCTCTTCCACACAAAGAAATGTGGGTTCTAAATTGTTATGAATAGAAAGCAAAGCTAAAACTAAAAATAAAACCTAAGAGCGAGACGCTCCAAGCATAGCACATAACGCATGAAGTGATAAAAATATAGTGAAACGAGAGACGAACAGATAATTGTTGATGGAGAAGGGGATGCACGGGGGCATACCCAAGCTTAGACGCTTGAGTCTCCTTGAAAATTTCTTGGGGATGCATGGGGGCATCCCCAAGTTTGAGCGCTTGACACTCCTGAATCTTCTTTTATCATCTTCCCTCGCACACTTGAAAACTCCCTTCATACATAACTTATCATAATCTGATTAGCGAGGTTAGTAGGCATAACAAAATATTTTTTTCTCTACTTGAAATAAGGATAATCTTCAAGATCCACTGTTTCTAAAGATTTCCTAAAGGTTTTTTCAAAGAAAAAGCAAGCTTAAGGTTTGCAAAACGAAGAAAAGGCAAAACAGGACAGAATCTGTGAAAAACAGACCAGCAGGTAGTAAAGATTTTTTTAGGGATACTTATGCAACTCAAATAAAAAAACTCAGAACATAAGAAAGTTCCGTAATTGTATAGAGCACGCTGTGTAAAAAGGTCAGCTCAAAAATATGAACTGGGATTTTTCTGTGATTTTTCTAGTCACGAGGACAGAATCTGTTTTCTGGACAGCATGTCACATCTTTCACTTCCCTTGTCATATGAGGCTATTAATGGCACAAAGCTTGAAAAGTAAGGATACGATGATGTTGCTACAGTTGTAAAAATCATCAAGACCACTAAAAACAGAAGAAAAACAAAAAGGAAATCCTAAATTCGTTGCGGGCTGCCTCCCGAAAGCGCTTCTTTAAAGCCATTAGCTAGGCTTAATGTAAATAGATCAAGTCTTTTCAAGAAAATAACTCGCCCGTGTGACGGACTCAAAAGGCAACTTAATCTTTTTCCTAGGGAAGTGTTCCATACCTTTCTTGAGAGGGAATTTCAATTTTATAATCCCTTCTTTCATATCAATAATAGCACCCTTGGTGCGAAGAAAAGGACGTCCCAAAATAATTGGACAAGAAGGTTCACATTCAATGTCCATAATAGTAAAATCAACGGGAACATAATTGTCATTGACAATGATAAGAACATCATCGATCTTCCCCAAAGGTTTCTTTACGGAAGAATCTACAAGATGAACACCAAAAGAACAAGGATCAAAAGGTTTCAATTCAAATATATCATACATTCTTTTGGGCATAACGGAGGTACTAGCTCCAACATCACATAAAGAAAAGCAAGAAAAGTTATTCAACTTAATTTTAATCATAGGATTCCAACCATCTTCAAGCTTCCTAGGCATGGAGGCTTCTACCCTAAGATTCTCCTCCCTATCTTTAATGAGAGCATTAGTGATATGCTCCGTGAAAGCAAGATTAAGTGTGCTAGTGTGGGGGTCTCTAGACATCTTGTGAAGGACACGAATAACTTCAGAAAGGGTGCAATTATCAAAATCAAGGTCACTACTATCAAGTAAAGTTGTAGTGGTGTCCTTAAGACTCACTTTTTTGGTAGCTTCTATAGTCATAGGAATTTCTTCTTCTACGGTTGAGGTCATAGCATCAACATTAATAGGTCCTATGGGACTAGGGGTGCATTGGGTGCTAAGAGTTTGGATATCCTCAACCACTTGGATAGTAGCAATGGTATGGTGTGTAGGAAGGCTCTTAATTCTATCGTCTTCCTCCTTTTCTCTAGCCCATCTCTCTTTGAGTTTAGCTGTCATCCTAATGTTTTCATTAATTTGCACTTGGATAACATTCATAGGAGTGACCTTCCTCTCCTCAAGAGGAGACGTTCTAATTTTAAGCAATTCTACTTCATGGGATAAATTGTCTACCTTCAACGAGAGATTATCTAATTTGTCTAGTTTTTCCTCTATACTCTTGTTGAAGGCTTTTTGGGTAGTGATAAAGTCTTTAAACATACTCTCTAATTCAGAAGTTGAGTTTTTGGCGCTAGGATAAGTGTTGTTGTTCCCATAGTTGTTGGAGGGGAACGGTCTAGGATTGCTACCAAAATTACTCCTATAAGCATTGTTATTGAAGTTGTTTCTAGAGATAAAGTTCACATCTACTTGATCTTGAGCAATCAAAGAATTTAAAGGAACATCATGAGGATCAATGGGAGATTGCTTGGTAAGTAGAGACATAATCAAGTCAACTTTTTCATTTAGGGAGGAGATATCCTCGACAGAGTTTACCTTCCTACCTGTTGGAGCTCTTTCGGTGTGCCATTGGGAATAGTTGGTCATCATCTCATCGATTAGTTTTGTGTCAGCACCATGTGTAGTTGACATAAAGGTTCATCCCGCGGCCGAATCTAGCAAGTTCCGCGAGGTAAAGTTCAAGCCTGCATAAATTTTTTGGATAACCATCCAAGTAGTCAAACCATGCGTAGGGCAATTATTAACAAGAGATTTCATGCGTTCCCAATCTTGGGAAACATGTTCATTATCCAATTGCTTAAAATTCATAATATAACTCCTCAATTGGATAATCTTAGCAGGGGGGTAGTACTTCCAAATAAAAGCATCCTTGCACTTATCCCAAGAATCTATGCTATTCCTAGGCAAGGATTGAAACCAGATTTTAGCTCCTCCTCTCAAGGAGAAAGGAAAAAAAGCTTAAGCTTAACAATATCACCATCTACTTCTTTGTACTTTTGCATATCACAGAGCTCAATAAAATTATTTCAGTGCAAAGCAGCATCATCTCCAGCACCGGAGAATTGATCTTTCATAACAAGGTTCAGCAAAGCAGGTTTAATCTCATAAGAAGGTGCTGAAGTGGTAGGTGCAGCAATAGGAGTGCAGATAAAGTCAACGTTGTTATGACTAGTGAAGTCACACAACTTGGTGTTCTCGGAGGAACCCATAGTAGCAGCAAGCAAGGTAACTATTTTTTTTATTTTTGATAAAGGACACTAAAGCAAAAACTGAAAGATAAACTAATAAGACTAAAAACTAAAGATAAAAGATAGTGTGCAACTACCCTATCTTGAAGAGTGGAGTCCCCGGCAACGCCGCCAGAAATTGCTTTGATGTCACCAGAGTTTACTTCTCGCCCCTCGTTGGTTAACCAAAGTGGAAGGTTGAGCTGTAGCGTAGAAGAAAATTTCCCTTAGAGAAGATGCTAAGGTAGAGTATTGAACCAGTAGGACTCCAAGATCGACAAGTAGGTGGTAAAGTGAACAGTGGCGCCGTTCACAACCGAGGTTGCTTACTTTACCTGGACCTGCACACACAGCAAATAACTTTACCACCTACTTGTCAATTCTTTGTGAACATTGTTACTTTACGCTTGGGCGGTACGTCAAATCAAGTAGACCGAAATCCATCTACATCTACCTACTAATCATCCACGTTGAGATATCTATCCAGAACATCTCGCTGGTATTAAGTTGCGAATCCCACCCAAAGTGTAAACTCAAAGCAATGGACAACTTCATTAAAGAACTTTGCGTAAAGTAAACAATCCTTCCACCTGAAAGTACAAGCACCGTTGTTTTCTCCCTTGTGGCAACAACACATCCCCTAGACTCATGTTTCTGTCACTCAAGCTAGTCATCGGGGGGGGGGGGCATGAACCCATAATCATGCATAACGCTCCCTCCTGGAGTCACTACCTAATACTTGGCCAAAGCAATAAAAAGCAACGGAGAACATGCAAGAATTACTCAAGAACATAAATATAAAAGAGGAGAATCAAATATATTACTCAAACACAATCTGAACATAATCTCATAATCCATCCGATCCCAGAAAACTCAGCATAGCAACAGTAGAAAGATTACATATGTGCGTCGGTCATGTAGGGCAGATCACGAGGTCTAATCCATGAAGAACAAAGAGGGGAGGAGAACATCACATAGCTACTGATCACAGACCTATGGTCCAAGGTGGACTACTCACGGTTCATCCGGGAAGCATCCATGGTGGTGGAGAAGCTTCCGGAGGTGGTTCCTCCCTCCGGCAGGGTGCCGGGAAGAGGTCTCCTGGTGCTCCCGATCTTGGAAGCGCGGCGGCGGCGGAACATAGGAGAGATCGCGAAAAAGGGTTCTCGTCACGGGGGTTTTGCGTCATGGGGAATATATGGGCGAAGGGGTGCAGCCAGGGGGGCCACCAGGGGTTCAGGCGGCCCTTGGCGCGGCCCCACCCTAGGGCGCGCCTGGGGCCCTGGTGGGTCCCCTCTGGGCCCCCCTCGGTGATTCTCGAAGCTTCCCTATCGCTGATTTTTTATTGGATTTTTCCCGAATTTTTGGAGCACTTTTAATATGGGGGAAACCTGAAATAGAAAAACAGCAGAAAACAGGAATTGGCACTGGGGTGCACTGAGTTAATAGGTTAGTCCAAATATGATCAAAAGTGTATGGAAGTTCATCAATATCATAGCAATATCACACAAAAGAGGGATGGAGCAAGCATAAATTATAGATATGTTTTGGACGTATCAAGAGCCGAGAGTCGTACCCACTTGTCTAAGCAGACAAGGCCAATCACAGAACACTCTCGGAAAGCATCGAACGTGAGGGGCATCCCATCCAGGCCGGATGATCAACTGAGATGGGTCCTCATCGTCCGCACACAAGTCTAAATGATATGGGTGGTGAACTCCCATACTCATGGACAAGTCGCCTCAACCATACTACCGATTGTATTCTAACGCTTACATAAACATACTCCAGCCCGATCACTTAGTCGGGGTCTCGGGCGGGCTCGATCATACAACAAAGTGTGCCACGTGACAGAGTCACGAGAAATCGCATCGCGATGCCCCAAGCTGCGCACATCTAAGGGCGACTTGGTGTATAAAATACCGCCAGCAAGATCACAACCAAGCTCTCGAAAACCCACACTAAGACATGCACGTTATAAACATACACGCATCATACATGTCCAGTGTGAACAGCAGGTATCATCACATTTCTCTACAAAGTGTACAACTTTATTTAACTCTTATAGAGTACACACAGAGATCACAAGACTGTGATCCAACATTACATCAGTAGAAGCGGAAACAAAATGGGTCTGAGTACAGACGAGTTTAACAAATGGCTTAAGAAGCCTTATTTAAACACTAGCCCTCCACGAGGGAACCATTCCTCTGACTGGGACTACACTAGCTTGATATTATTCGTCGAGCTCCAGGAAGAAGCCACCATCGGGGTCAGTGGATTCATCTAAAATGAAGAATAAGAAAACATGAGTACAAATTCATACTCAGCAAGACTTACGTAGGAACTATACTACTCATGCTCAAGTATCAAGGCAAAGGTAAGTGGGGTTTGAGTGCAGAAGTGCCAGCTTTGACTTGGATAGTCCTGTACTACGAATACCAGTATGAGGTAAGAAGCGTACACGAGTCCACTATCCAAGTCTCCCAAACATTTACACCACTATCGATCCTTCCTCGACTTCCCACGAGAAAGTAAACCATAGCACTCACACTTATCTTGGAAAGATTTAGGGTAACTGTTGAAGTTGTCTAATAATCAAGCACAGATAACCAAGTAGTCCATAACCGTGGACGTGACTATTAGAATAGTTTATTAACCCTACAGGGGTGTAATGCTACACACATGAAACTATCCGTTACCGCCGGCATCTCTTCACCCTTCAAGCGGGTGTCGGCGAGGATAATCTCCACAACTTTTACCTCACATCCAACTCAAGTTCAATGGAGATGCCTATCTGGGATGGTTTCCACATTCGTAACCCGGCCGATTTACCAAAGTGGTCCCAGAAGATGTGTGCGTGGTGCATAATCCGGTCTCGGTTGAGCCGTTCCCTCACTTAGAAGCCAGGCCACAGACCTACCAGAACTCCGAACTACTGCGACTCATTGAACTGAGAAGGGGTCAGTTAGTAGGTTGAGAGGGGGTCCGTTTTCCCAACATGTGGTAGTACTCTTTGTCTTGGATCACCACACAAGAAATCGGGCTTAAGGCGGTGTTCAACGAGACAACCCACAGTGTAATCCTACACATCCTCTCATCGTTCACCTTGTTTAGGTCAAGTTCACCAACACATTTCCACCATCATCATCATGATCACTACCATCCCGACTCACATAACATTATCAACATTGTATCACTCTAAGCATGCAATAAGCAGTAACAGTTGCAGGGGGCAGATGATATCAATCAACTCCTACATCTGCTAGGATTGTGGTTTGCTTACTACTGTGACAAATGATAGGTCATGCAAAGGAATGGGTTCATCTATGCAGAAGAAACGTATCATGGTAATCATCCTAAAGAATGCATAAGCGAGACTGAGAGGGAAGTGGGATTTTATCGACATGATCAATGGGGGTTTGATTTCCTTGATGACGAGGGTCGTACACAGTGTCTTCAACGAAGGGGGTGATCTCGGGTTCCGTCTCCACCTCTATTCGATAGCAAACAATGCAAACAAAGGGATCAATATAAACACAATACACAATCACATGATCAATGTTATAAGGTGATGTTCATGGTTGCAATGTGTTGACAATTCCATTTAAAAGAAGTACATTGCAAAGAAATTTGCAAACTCAATCCAAATTTGAGTTTAAAAGAATTCCATATGGACATATGCCACTGGTCACCCAATTTAAATTGGTCAACCTTGAAAACAAAGTACATATTCAGAATCCTTGCATTTTTCTGATTATTTTACATATATTATATGTTTAATTTGGACTTAAAATAAATTAGTTATGAATTTCCCAAGTTTAATTCATTTTTTGCCTATCTGGAATAAATTAAATCATTTAACAGTTTACTGCATTAGCATGACGCAAGGCTGGCGTGGGGGGCTGCTGACAGCAGGGGCCCACAAGTCAGTGACTAGGGGGGTTAATCCCCCCTGTTTATTTAAACCGCGTTTGGATTAGGTGGGCTGGGCCCACTGTCAGTGGCCCAGGGGGTGATTAAGTGCGGGGGGTTAGGGTCTAATGGCCTAGCTCGACGCCGGCGAGCTCGGCAGACGACGGCGCCTCGCCGGAGTTCCGCTACAGAGCACGGGAGACCACGGGGAGGGTACTGGAGCGTGCCTCGCGCGCTCCCGCGTCGAGTGGAGCCATCGGGGGGTCACTGGCGTGCTCCAGAGCATGACAACTTCAACCGTGGCGGCGGCCGGAGCCACTGGATCGACGAGCTCAGCTTCCAGGGCCCGAGGAGAGCAACGGGAAGCGGGGATTCGATCGCACGCTCCCCATGAACTCGACAAAGAACACGATGTGGCCGGGGAGGGGATGGCCGGTGAGGAATTCCTCGCCGGAGTTGCTGCGGCCGGGAAGAAGAAGTTGACGCGGGCTTCGCTTCTGGTGAGCCTTGGCTCGAATCACTGGCGCAGATCGACGGAGTCGACGATGGGGAGTTGGACATGTCGGCGTGGGCTAGCTCGGCCAGTGGCCGCGTCGGTGCTCGTCGGCGTGCTCTGCGGGCTCGGCTAGGGCTTGGAAATGGTGAGGAGAAGACGATGCAGAGGACCAGCTTGAGGGGAAAAGAAGCTAGGGCTTCTCCAGGCGTCTACTCAACGAGGTGGAGGCAGGGGCGTAGCCAGGACGCTGCCACCGCAGCGGCTGCGGCATGCTGGGCACGCAGTAGTGTGCTCGTGCCCGGGGAAGACGACAACGGCGCCAGATGGGCTGGGCCGGTCAAAGGCTAGGTGGGCCTGAGGTAAGGGCTCCTTTCTCTGCTTTTCCTGTTTTTCTTTTATTCGTTCTAACGTTTGTTTTAGCTTGCTATTAAAAATATCTAACCATTTTATATAATACCCCAAATTTATATATGGACTAACATTGCATATAGCTAGCCACTCACAAAGTTTGGGGATTTTTGAAATTCAAATAATTTGAACTTCAATTCAAATAGGGCTTTTGAATTAATTCCAAGCTCCTGTTTGAATATTTGAAAAATCCATGAACATGTATTTGGTTTCACATCACTCTATATGTGATCACACTCATTTATGGGACTTTTCAAAATTGCAAAATGAATTTTTGCAGCAACTTTTAAAGTGGCCATTTGAATTAAATTCAAATGGGGGTGTGTTCTCTCTCCCATTTCAATTTCTTTTGAAATTTTGACATGATGCAAGTTGATGCTAAACCCTAGCACATACCTAACAGAGGGTTCTGACAACTCTCCCCACTGAAAAGAATCTCTTCCCGAGATTCAGAAGTCTCTGGGAGGAAGGATGGGTACTCGGCACTGAGACGGTGTTCTCTTTCCCACGTGGCTTCTTTCTCAAAGTGGTGTGACCATTGCACTTTTAGAAACTTAATCTTCTGATGACGAGCGACACGCTCTTCTGAATCAAGAATACGAACGGGGTATTCTCGATAAGAAAGGTCATCTTGGAGATCAAGCGTTTCGTGGTCGATTTCGCGGATGGGGTCCTTGAAGCAACGCCTGAGTTGTGACACATGGAATACATCATGTACTCGGGAAAGATGCGGGGGTAGTTCAAGTGGGTAGGCAACTTCTCCAGGTTTAGCAAGAATGCGGAAAGGTCCAATGTAACGTGGGGCCAACTTGCCTTTGATACCGAAGCTTTGGGTTCCCTTGAGAGGACAAACCCGAAGGTAAGCCTTCTCGTCCAGGTTATAGATTTCTTTCCTATGATGACAATCATAGTAGCTTTTTTGACGAGATTGGGCTGCTTTCAATTGATCACGAACAATGCGAACTTGCTCTTCTTCTTCCTTGATCATATCCGGTCCAAAGAATTGTATTTCACCGGTTTCTGACCAGCTTAGGGGTGTTCGACATCTTCTTCCATACAGGAGTTCAAAAGGAGCCATGTTCAGACTAGATTGGAAACTATTGTTATAAGCAAATTCGGCAAATGGAAGAGACTTCTCCCAAGTCTTTCCAAATGAGATAACACAAGCTCTGAGCATGTCTTCGAGAATTTGGTTAACCCTTTCAACTTGACCGCTAGACTGAGGATGGAAAGCTGTACTAAAGGAGAGATGAGTTCTCATAGCATTATGAAATCTTCCCCAAAATCTAAAGGTGAAAACGCTACCACGATCAGAATTGATTTCCAAAGGAACACCATGAAGAGACACAATTCTAGAGACATACAAGTCCGCTAACTGGATCGAAGTTATGGACTCGCGAACAGGAAGGAAGTGAGCAACTTTGGAAAGTCTATCAACGACAACGAAGATGGACTCGCGAACGGGAAGGTCGACCGGCGGAACGCCTGTGCCGGTCGGCTGCGAGTCGTCCGATTTCGGCGATCGAACGGATTAGATCGTTGCGTACCTCTTCGCATCATTGTAACATTTGCGGAACTTTTGCAACATTTGCGGTACTTTTACAACATTTGTGGTACACTGATGCAACATTTTTTTTGGAGCTTTTTACAGCAAAAAAAGGTGTTAGGAAATTTTAATTACTGTGATAGCATTTTATTATTATCGATTGCAACAAAAAATCATAATTCGCCGTTGCTAATCACTTTATACTCGTTTTTGTTGTAGAAAAAACTCTTAACGGTAGTAGAAAAAACGCACAATAGTGGAAGAAAAAATTTAAACGGTTGCAACATTATGCGTAACAAAAAAATATACAACGATAGTAGCAAAAACATACAACGATAGTAGCAAAACATACAACGATAGTAGCAAAAACATACAACGGTTGTAGCAGAAAAAACAACAGTTGCAACAAAATTCATCGTCGCCGTCGTCAGGGTCGTAGCTCCGAAGTGGTGATGTAGCAAAAATCTTGGGCGTTAGTAGCAAATGCATAAAACAGTAGAAACAAAATCATTCGCTGGTTGAAACATTACATACTCAGATATTCCCTGTACATTGTGCGTTGTAGAAAAAACAGCAGTTTTATTCTTTTGTAGCAAAAATATGATATGCTTGCAACAAAAATATGGTATGGTTGTAGCAAATAAAAAAATGATGGCTGTGCACGGGTCTGCTCATGGCCATGGCGGTTATGGCCGGCGACGTGGGGCACGAGGAGGTGCGGGCTCGACGGAGAAGGACCGGGGCGGGCGCGGCTCGGGGCAGAAGAAGAACGCCGGCGAGGTCCCGGGAGCACGGCGGCGAGCTCCTCGAGCCATGGCCATGGAGGATCTGGTGACGGAGTCGACGACCGGCGGCGGAGGCAGCGGAGCCGGTGGCACGAGGTGCGCAGCCATGGCAGCAGGCGGCGGTGGGCGGCGCCACGAGGTGCACGACCAAAGCAGTAGGCGGCGGTGGGCGGCGGACGGCGCGTAAAAAGGAAACTAGCGCCTGGCGCTGAGGAAGGCGACCGGCGCGCCGGTCAACCGGCTGTAAACATTTACCTTTCCTTTCTGGGTTTTTGGAAAGCCAGTGATGAAATCCATACTGACTTTGTCCCATTTCCACTCGGGAGTAGGCAATGGTTGAAGAGTACCAGCAGGTCTTTGGTGTTCGGCTTTAATTTGACGACAAACATCACATTCAGCAACATATCGAGAAATGTCTCTCGTCATCCTAGTCCACCAAAATATCTGGAGTAGATCTTGGTACATTTTTGTGCTACCGGGATGAATCGAGAGGGGTGTGTCATGAGCTTCCTTAAGAATCAGTCTCCTAAGATTGTGTTTTCGTGGTGCAACTAATCGAGTGGCAAAGAAAACGACACCTTGATCATTTATGGAGAAACAGTTAGCAACTCCACTTGCAATGTTCTTCTTGATCTCTCGAATACCACTATCACGTTTTTGGGCGGCTATGTGATAACCCTCAACTGTAGGGGATCGAGATAGTCTTCGCGGGAAAGATAACCAAATATCTTGATTCGACACTTGGGGACACAAAGAATACATACAGGCTTTGACAATTGGTTTGTTAGTTCAACCGCAGCTGAAATAAACACTTTCTTGCACAAAAGTATTAGTAGCAACGGTAATATGGTAATGGTAGTGTAGGTGATAATAGTGGTGATAGTGGTGGTGAAACAGCAAAAGTAAAACAGCGAAAGGAAACAACTAGTAACCAGCGGAAAGAAACACTGTAGGCTAGGGAGATGTGTGGTTTGGCGCTGCTTGGATGAGAAAACATGTAATAGATTCTAACACGGGCAAGGCTCACAGAAAAGAAAGGATCATCTAGGCAAATATCAAACATCAGGCATGTATCCCAAGGTAGTTGTACGTGCTTGCAATAAGAACTTTGCACAAAATCTTTTGTCCTATCCTCCCGCTACGAACGGGGCCAAAAGGAACTTAGGGAGATTAAGGTACTCCTGTCAAAGAGCAACGGAACAAAGCATTAACACTTAATGGATACACGGAATCCTCAAATTATAGTCCACCCCCTTTGGTGTCCCAAGCGATCACAATTGGGATCGCCGGTTCCGGACTATAATAGTGCAGACAACTCATAGATAGGATCAAGAACACCTCAAACTCAAGAAACAAAAGGGTCATCAGATCTGAAATCATGGCATTCGGGCCCAAAGTGACAAGAATTATGAGAAACAAGTTGTAAGAGAGATGATAAACACCAAGTAGATGATAGGAAACATGGCCCAAACAATCTGATGAACTATTACATGATATAACTCATCCAATCCCTACCATCCACTTTTTCCTAGAGCAGGGAATTACTCACACATGAGAGAAGGAGTCATGGAAGGGTGATGGAGAGGCGATGATGATGACGATGGCGATGATTTCCCCTCACCGAAGGCCAAAGCAGCCTCCAGATTAGCTCTCCCGGAGAAGAACAGAGGGTGGCGGCGGCTCCGCGACGTAGATTGGAAAAGCGACTTCTCTTCTGGAGTTTCCACGCGGGTGGTAAAAATAGGGCGAAGGTAGGGCACCAAGGGGTGTGGGACTCACCCAGGAAGGTGCCCGACACGACCAGGGGTTGGGCCGCGCCATGCACCCTTCTGGGTGCCCCATGGCTGCCCTGTGCCCCCCTTTGGCATCGTCGAAGCTTCGGGAATGCTGATTTTTTCTATAAGTTTTACGGATTTTTCCAGTGTACCTAAATATCCAGAAACCTGCACAAAAGAAAACAGCACTGGTAGCTCTGCTGAAAACAGCGTCAGTCCGGGTTAGTTTTGTCCAAATCATGCAATAATGAAGCCAAAACAATAGCAAAAGTGTTTGGAAAAGTAGATACGTTTGAGACGTATCAACTCCCCCAAGCTTAGCTATTGCTTGTCCTCAAGCAATTCAGTTCAACGAACTGGACGCCACAAAGAAAACTTTGACAAACTCTTTTTCTTCATTAGATGTATATAAGCATGTACTACAAAAGAGTTTAGCAGGTTTTGACACCATGCTACAAGGACAATGCACGAAGCAATCCTTCTTTCATGTGATCAGTCACAAACAAACAAAAGTAAATAATATGCTGCTAAAATCAATTCAAGATCACAATGCACATAGCATGAGCATATCAAAGTGGTATCTCGCTAGCCTCCATGAGTGAAGAAAAACATAAATGCAGAAGCTCCTCGGGAGTTTTAAAGGAGACTAGAACTAAGAGCTCAAAGTAAGAAACATCACAATCATGCAGAAGACAATGCATGTTACACTAAGAATGACAATTATGCTCTCATAGTTGGTGCTTTGGAGAATGGAAGGTGGAGACTTTCGAACCATGGGTTTTGATGGCGAGGTTGCACACCCGTGAAAGGAAGCAAAGACTAAACATGTACCAGAGCTCTCGGTTTTGAAAACAGAGATAAATCTCTTTTGAGAAGTGCAACTTTCCAGTCAACGGTGAACGGGAAAGGTCTCTCAATATCTCCCATGCCAACCATATTAATGCCTTTTGCTTACAAATGTTCCCTTGTCCATAAATCCTTTGATGGAATATGAAACCTTTTATTTTGCCTCAAGTATGGAAGGAGGGTATCATTCCATCTATCATAAGCAACATTTGGTCCATTTCATTCCATCATCAAGTATGGGGGAGGAGTAAATCTTATTTTTTTTAATTGACTAGTTAAAACTTCTGTCAAAATATTTTTGGCATGGTAGATACTGATTTTCCCTCACCACACCATGAGCTTGTACGGTTGCAAAAGGGAAGCTCTTGAATAAATTTCGAGATGGTACAGGAAAGTCTAAGTTAGGAGTGGACGGTAAATACCACATATAGGTAGGTATGGTGGACTCAAGTGGAATAGCTGGTTTGAAAAGGAGTTCGGATGCACAAGCAGAATTCCGCTTAGTGCGAGTGAAGGCTAGCAAAAGACTAGGAAGTGACCAACCAGAGAGCATAACGGCCATAATGATGCAGAGCGACAAAGCAACATTCAATCGGGCATGAAAGTGATATTACTCACTCTGAAGTAAAAAATCATCAAGGCAGAACATAGTTTTTAGTCTTAACATGCGTGAACATGTGCCAAGTCAATCCATGAATTCCCCGGAGGGAAATACCACTTCAATATGCCAAACCATGAAAATGCAATGCATGTCAATCATTTCAAGCAACATGTTATGTACTCTAGCTATTTGACACTAACCACAAAGAAAGCATGAACCACTGGGAAAGCATTGTAAACATAGCACTATGTCGCTACAAGATTGTCTCTAATCAAAAGTACAGGCATATGTACAAAAATAGAAACAAAAAGAGTTCATACCGGGTTTCCTTGTTGCATCCCTTTTGTCGATCTTCGTCATTACTGCCTTGTCACTTGCACGATTGAACGTAGGAAATTATAATCATCACGGACTCGAGCTGAACTCTGAAACAAAGCAAACTGAAGAGCAAAGGAAACAAATTTTTTTGTTTTTTTCAGGTTTAACGAAAACAAAAGAAAGGAGAAATCTTTTGGGTTTTTGGAAATTAAAAGAACAAAGAAGAACAGGAAAAAACTTCAAAAAGATAAAAGCGAACAAAACGGATGATACAAAGGAAGGGGAGGAGAGTACGTACTCCCCTAAGCTTATTCTTTTGGCCTAAGTTGGGCTCGTCTACTGCGGTCCCGAGGAGCCTCCTGCTCCGGGGTAGTACCGGTATGTCCATGGGTCATAAGCGTCTTCCGGTGCGTCCACCGAAGTCCTGGGATCCTCCCACGTAGAAGAAGAAGGTCCCGCCCCCCATCTAGAGGAAGGACCTTCGTCCCATGGGGCGACGGTCTCCTCCTGGACGGGTGGATACACCACGTGCTCCTCCTCGTCTGGCACATCCCCCTCCGTGGGGCCGTAAATTTGGTATCTCCCCATAATCTCATCGAACTCGGTATCTGAAAAGCGGTACTCGTTCCTGCGAGAAACATCAAACACAGGTGGTGCAGGTAGACGGATGATGCGTTCCGCGTCGCCCTTAAACCGTAAAATATAATCAAGTGCATAACGGTCAGAGGCCTTGATAACAAATAAATGCCTCTTCATGGCAGCCAAGTCAAGGCTAACAAAAGGAAAAACTGTATCATCTGGGCGCGGTTCTCCTTGGAGAAACTGCAAAAGAAGTGTGGCATAAACGCCACCAAATAGATCCCCCTTGTTGCTATTAGTAGCAAGGCGTTTAGCAATCAGCGTACCCACATGATACTCGTGTTTCCCTGAGAGGGCGTTCGCCATGATAGCAGTATAAGGCGTAGAGGTGAGGCTCGTGTTTTCTCGAGCCAACACCCCTCTAGCAATATAATACGCGAAATACCTGAGGTGAGGGAACAAAATATTGGATATCTTCTGTCAGTTGGAATTCCTCACTTCAGTGTTGCAGAATGAGTCGAGAAGGGTATTGAGTGCAACCGTTTCAAAAAATTTCCTCCTATTCTCGCCTATGTCGGGAAAACCTAAAGCTTTACAAAAGATACTCATAGGCATGGTTAGTAACTTTTCATAAATCTGAAACACAACGGAATCACTTTCAGGATAAAACCTAAAACTGTTAACGAAAATAGCGGTGAGTGTTTCATACTGCGACACACGGCTCGTCACAAGCCGTGTCAAACCTGCTCTGGCACATAGGGCGTCGAACTCCTCCTGTATGCCGGCATCCGCCATGAAATCTCTGCATGTAAATGCCATGGCCTTTGCGGGTGATGCATCCAACAGCTCCAAGGGTACAATTTCTTCATTGTAGCTCACCCTCGTATTTGAAGGTGAAGCTGTGGACCGCGTAACACGGCTAGAGCGTTCGGGTTTCTTCTTCCCAAGCCATCTTCCTAGCCTATCCATTTCTGAAATTTTTGAAAAATCACAAAAATGAAGGTTTAAGCAAAACTAGTTTGGGCAAAACATTCTACTTACTTTACCAAGGCTCAAACTAGCAACAAAACTTGGAAAATAAATTTCTACACAAACATTTAAGCTCAACAAAACAACACCAAGAACTACTAAATACTCACTAATGAAGCCACCAACTAGAAAACTAATTGCAGGGGTGAGGAAGTCACATACCCAAAAGTATTTGTTCCAAAATTCAGCTCAAAAGAGTGGCTGTAGAGGGAGATCGAAGTTCCGTGCTCAAGAACAATAAGAACACAAAACCAGAGTAAGAACACGAGTTTTTGGGGTGAAAGAGAGAGAGTGGAAGAAGACATTCCAGCAGGGGGTGCCTGTGGGCCCCAGAAGGGTGTGTGGCACGGACAGGGGCTGGGCCGCGCCACCTAGCCTCCTGGGCCAGAGATTGACCCCCTGGTCAGCCATAGGTACTTCCCAATGGAATTTTACCTGGAATTTTTTCTTCCGAATTTTCTAGGCAACTTCACTGTAGAGAATTTTCAAAGTTCAAAAATCTGCAAAAACTTTCGTGAACTTGAGACAAATTTTTGAACAAGTGAAGCGTTAAACAAAAAAAACTTGGGTACAGCAAGGAGAATAAAAGCTAAAACATGCTAGTTAGCAAGGTTGATCAAGTCTTACCAACAAACTGGCGATATATAGAGCAAAAAGTCTCGCCTCTTATGAAGTGATCATTGCACTCTCACTTTGTTGGACATTGTCCCTACCATAATTGTTTTGTATTTGCGGTATACATGTAGTGGACAATCCTATTCTCCAAGCTTCACGGTCTCGATATTCTCAATGGAGTTAAGGCCATGCCTTTTGTCTATCTTTTTTGGAAAATACACCGTGTGTTCTTTGTCATTCACGTTGAAGGTAACCTTCCCTTTATTGTAATCAATACTGGCACCCGCGGTGTTAAGAAAATGTCTAAAAAGAATAATGGACATGCTCCCATCCTCGGGCATGTCAAGCACAAAAAAATCAGTAAGTATTAAGAAATTGGCAACTTCAACAGGAACATCCTCACAAATACCGATCGGGACGGCCGTGGAATTGTCGGCCATCTGAAGAGAGATATCTGTAGAAATTAGTTTCTCTAAAAAAATCCTTTTGTAGAGAGAAAAGGGCATAACACTCACTCCTGCACCAAGATCACATCAGGAAGTTCTAACATAATTATTCTTTATGGAGCAAGGAATGGTGGGTATACTTGGATCACCGAGCTTCTCAGGAATCTTGCCACTGAAAGAGTAGTTAGCAAGCATAGTATATAAGTCCTCATTAGGAACTTTTCTTTTATCAGTAACAATATCTTTCATATATTTAGAGTAAGGAGGTAACTTAATAGCATCATGATACGTCCCAAACGTATCTATAATTTCTGCTTGCTCCATGCATGATTTGTGTGACTTTGCCATGTTTTGCTTGAACTTTCATACACTTTTGATCATAATTGGACTAACCTATTAACTCAGTGCACCCAGTTGCGAGTTCCTGTTTTCTGCTGTTTTTGTATTTCAGGGTTTTCCAATAATTAAAGTGCCCAATAAATCCCGGAAAAATTATATAAAAAATCAGTGCTCCGGAAGCTTCTTGAATAACCAAGACATGGCAGGAGGGCCACCACCAGGGGCCCAGGAGGGTGCCTGGCACGGCCTCACCCTAGACCGCGCCACCTGCCCTCCTAGCTGCCCTGTGGCCCCCCTCGATGCCCCCTTTGGATCCTATTTATTCTCCCGTCACGGAAACCCTGATTCCAGACCCCTTTTCTCCAGAAGCAATTCCGATCTCCACCGCCATCGCCATCAAGTTTCGAGGGGATAGAATTCCAGTGCCGGCACCTTGCCTGGACGGGGAAGTGCCCCTGGATTCATCTCCATCGACGTTGGTTCTTCCCTCCACGAAGCGGGAGTAGTTCTCCCTCGGGGCTGAGGTTTCTACCAGTAGCTATGTGGTCTTCTCTCTCTCCCATGATGTGATCTTCGTTGTGATCATAGGCTATGTTAATCTAAGGTGATCCCATGATATTTCCCCTTCCTCTATGTATTGGATTGATGTACTCAATTGAACTTATGTAGTATAATCCCCGAGACCAAGGTGACAACGGTCTATTGGACATGGGTTAGAAGAATATTATCATGAGTGATTTCCTGTTTTGTGTGTTGATGGAAGATTGAGAGTCTCTTGGTGCTTGTCTTTGACTATCCTTGAGATATGTTGTGGTGATTGTGGTACTGTCTTTGGATGTCCGCGGTGACATTGGGAAATCCATAGATTGAGAACTACGAACTCTGAGGTGTGCTTTTGTATCCCTACATAATTCTCGTCCTCTCTTGACCACAAAGGAATGACCTCCGAGTACGTCTCCAATGCATGTTTTTGTGAAAATATCATGTGATTATGATATGTTAATGTTGTTGGGAGTTGCTACTAGTGAAAGTATGAAGCCTAGGCCTTGTTTCCATCATTGTTACACCGTTTGCACTCACTTTTGTTACATGTTTTCTTGCTGCACTTTTTATTACAGATTTATATTACTTTGTTTTACCGCACCTATCACCCGTATTTTACCATCTCTTTGCCGAACTAGTGCACCTATACAACTCCTAGTTGTATTAGGTGTGTTGGGGACACAAGAGACTTCTTGTATCTTAATTGCAGGATTGATTGAGAGAGACCATCTGCAACCTCTACTTCCCTGAGTTCGATAAACCTTAGGTCATCCACTTGAGGGAAATTGCTACTGTCCTACAAACCTCTGCGCTTGGAGGCCCAACATAGTCTACAAGAATAGAAGCGTGCGTAGACATCACATCAGTCAAAGGAAGTTGAAGGAAAAGAGGTTTCATCCACTCACAAAACTTGTTGTAGTGCTATTCTTCTTTGGTTTTAACGGACTTTCCTGGAAAGGGAATGGATTTTTGTACCCATGGTTCTCGTTCCTTCCCATGTCTCCTTGCAAGGTAGTCTTCTCTAGTGTACTTCTTGCGCTTATCACGTGCTTCTTCTTCTCGAGCCTCAGGTGGAACATTATTTTCAACATCTTTTTCGGGTTCAGCACCGTCTTCAGACTCAACATCGGTGGTAGATATGTTGTTTGGATCAACAACATGTTCTTCTTCTTCTATAGGATCATTGGAATTGCCAGCTACCTTGTGTTTCTTTTTCTTCTCCTTCTTCTTCGGAGAGCTAACAATTACTTCTTCCTGCACTTGAGAATCTTGCTCGATCCTCTTCGGATGTCCTTCTGGATAGAGAGGGTCCTGGGTGCGTGTTCCACCCCGAGTCTTTATACCATAAGCATGTAAATTTTCCTGTTTAGCATTGTTAGCAAGAAAATCTTTTTGCACATTAGAAATTTGTTCAAGTTGAGTTTGAACCATATGAAAATTCTTCACAAGACATTTAACATCATTAACTGTTTTTCCTAGAACATCAAGAAAACTTCGGATAGCAAGAGTATTATCATGCAATCGACCTTGTATCTTTTCATTGAAGTGACTTTGCTTCATAATAAAATTATCAAGCTCATCTAAACATTGGTCAGGAGGCTTACCTTTAGGAATGTCACATGCATTGAAATCTAAAAGAGAGTGTACCTCTACCATAGGTGGGTGCTTCATAATAGAATGTCTCCTTTATAGACTTCTTTGCTTCTTGCATACCTTCGGGGCTTAGGACGAGCATGCCCCTCTTCTTTGGTGGTGGAGGTGGTTCAGGGACAGACCAATCTTCGTAGTTTTTGGCAATCTTGCCCATCAATTCTTCTGCATCGTCCGGTGTTCTTTGCCTGAAAACACAACCAGCACAACTATCTAGATAGGATTTAGATTTATCGGTTGAACAACATAAAATATATCAAGTAATTCATTCTTAGGGATCTCATGTCTCGGTCTAGCCTTCAGAAAACTGCAAAATCTCTCCCAAGCTTTAGGAAGGTGCTCATCCTGCAACTGTTTAAAGTTATAAATTCTTTGTAAAGCAGCATGTTGCATATGAGCAGGAAAATACTTACCAATGAAAGATATAGCCATATCTTGAGGACTTCGAATGGAACGACATGGTAGTGCATCGTAACATGCTCTAGCATATCCTTTCAAGGAAAAAGGAAGAAACTTGGTCACATAAAAGTTCCGGATCCTTTCATCAGTAGTAAACAAGGTACCCAACTCAGTGAGTTTGGTCAGGTGCTCGATAACATCATCATTTTCTCTGCCATAAAAGGGATCAACTTCAACTATGGATATAAGTGAAAGGTCAACAGAGAAATCATAATCAGGATCAGTGATGCATATAGGAGACGTAGAAAAAGTAAGATCAGGAGTAAACTTGTTCTTCAAGGAGTGCTTTGCTAGCAACTTCTCTATAGGAGCAGGGTCGGAATCAGCACATTTATTAAGCTCCCTGCATAAATCATCATCAAGTATAATATAATCATCCTCAAGGAGGTTCTCCTTGAGTCCAACAAAATCATGAGTTTTTCCAATAGGGGTTTTGGTAACAGGAATTTCAACTCCCGAGAATCGGGCAGCAGCAGCAATCTGTTCTTCAATAAAAGAACCAAGTGAACCAGTAGTCTCAAAGGTAGTAGAAGCATCATCAAAAGTGTCTGACATATTGCCAGACTCAGCAGAAGTAGCATGTAACTGAGGTGAATCAAACTTACTCATAACTGAAGGTGAATCAAGTTTAGCACTAGTGCTAAGAGTAGTACCTCGTCTCGTACGAGATGGTAAGATGGGAACCTTAGGGTATCCTTTCTTACCAAGAGTGGATAACGTGCAACAGGCAGGATACTTCTAGTAGACCTGTAAATAAAGCTATGGTCCCTGGCAACGGCGCCAGAAAACATTACTTGATAACCCTCAACTGTAGGGGGTCGAGATAGTCTTCGCGGGCAAGATAACCCAATTTATTGATTTGACACTTGGGGACACAAAGAATACGTATAGGATTTGAAAATTGAGTTGTCAGTTCAACCGCACCTGAAATAAACACTTGCTTGCACAAAAGTATTAGTAGCAACGGTAATATGGTAGTGGTAGTGTAGGTGATAATAGTGGTGATAGTGGTGGTGAAACAGCAAAAGTAAAACAGTGAAAGTAAACAACTAGTAACCCGCGGAAAGAAACACTCTAGGCTAGGGAGATGGATGGTTGGGCGCTGCTTGGATGAGAAAAAACATGTAATAGAGTCAAACACGGGCAAGGCTCACAGAAAATAAAGGATCATCTAGGCAAATATCAAACATCAGGCATGTATCCCAAGGTAGTTGTACGTTCTTGCAATAAGAACTTTTCACAACATCTTTTGTCCTACCCTCCCGCTATGAACGGGGCCAAAAGGAACTTAGGGAGATTAAGGTACTCCTGTCAAAGAGGACCGGAACAAAGAATTAACACTTCATGGATACACGGAAGTTCAGCCCCTTTGGTGTCCCAAGCTGTCACCATTGGGATCGCTGGTTCCGGAATATAATAGGTGCATACAACTCATAGATAGGATCAAGAACACCTCAAAGTCAAGAAACAAAAGGGTGATCAGATCTGAAATCATGGCACTCGGGCCCAAGGTGACAAGCATTAAGAGCACCAAGTTGTAACAGAGATGATAAACACCAAGTAGATGATAGGAAACATGCCCCCAACAATCTGATGAACTATTACATGATCTAACTCATCCAATCCCTACCATCCCCTATTGCCTACAGCAGGGAATTACTCACACATGAGAGAAGGAGTCATGGAGGGGTGATGGAGAGGCGATGATGATGACGATGGCGATGATTTCCCCTCAATGGAGGCCAAATCAGCCTCCAGATTAGCTCTCCCGGAGAAGAATAGAGGGTGGCGGCGGCTCCGCGATGTAGATTGGAAAAGTGACTTCTCTTCCGGAGTTTCCACGCAGGGGATAAAAATAGGGCGAAGGTAGGGCACCAGGGGGTGTGGGACCCACCCAGGAGGGTGCCCAGCGTGTCCAGGGGCTGGGCCGCGCCATGCACCCTTCTGGGTGCCCCCTGGCTGCCATGTGCCCCCCTTTGGCATTGTCGAAGCTTCGGGAACACTGATTTTAATATAATTTTTGCGGATTTTTCCAGCGTACCTAAATATCCAGAAACCTGCACAAAAGAAAACAACACTGGTAGCTCTGCTGAAAAAAGCGTTTGTACGGGTTAGTTTTGTCCAAATCATGCAAGAATGAAGCCAAAACAATAGCAAAAGTGTTTGGAAAAGTAGATACGTTTGAGACGTATCACTATGATTTTATCCTTAAGGGTTAGTTTCGCCACCAAGGTAGATATAAAGCCATGAGGAACAATCTATAGGTTGATCTTTCGAAATTCCTCATGAAGAAGTGGTTGACACTGTTGTAACTTGAGGTTGTTACAATACGACTTACGACTTAGTGCATCAGCCATAACATTGGCCTTTCCTGGGGTGTATGAGATTCCTACGTCGTAATCTTTTATCAACTCTATCCAGCGTCTTTTCCGGAGATTAAGATCTGGCTGGGTGAATATGTATTTCAGGCTTTGGTGATCAGAATAGATCTGGCCATGATTACCAAGGAGGTAATGTCGCCAAGTCTTCAGGGAATGAACTACGGCAGCGAGTTTAAGATTGACAGTAAGATAGTTTTCTTCATGTGGACACAACAGGCGTGAAGCGTATGCTACCACATGTCGATCTTGCATAAGTATGCATCCTAACCCTTGCCGTGAAGTGTCACAATAGATCTCGAAATCCTTTTTGGTATCGGGAGGCGCAAGTACGGGGGCAGAAGTCAATCTTCTTTTTAGCTCTTGAAAGATTTCCTCGCACTTGCGGGTCCATTCGAATTTCTTCTCTTTCTTGAGGAGTTCAGTTAGAGGCTTTGCAACTTTGGAGAAGTTCTCAACGAAGCGGCGGCAATAGCTTGATAAGCCAATAAAACTCCTAACTTGCTTAACCGATTCAGGTGGAGTCCAATCAAGGACGGCCTGAACTCTCTCGGGATTCACAACAATGCCTTTCGCAGAAATCACGTGGCATAAGTAGGTCACTTCTGGTAGCCAAAATTCACACTTAGAGAAATTGGCATATAGGCGATGCTCTTGAAGTTTCATCAATACCAACCTAAGATGTTATGCGTGCTCTTCTTCGTTCTTCGAGTAGATGAGAATGTCATCAAGATAAACTACAACAAATTTATCCAAGTACTCCATGAAGATCGAATTCATCATGCGCGAGAAAGTGGCGGGGGCATTGGTTAAACCAAAGGACATGACGGTTTACTCGTAAAGACCATAACGAGTAGTGAAAGTCGTTTTGGGAATTTCCTCATTTCTGATTTTGATTTGATTATAGCCTAATCTCAAATCTATCTTGGAGAAGACAGAGGATCCAGCAAGTTGATCATAAAGATCATTGATCCGGGGAAGTGGATACTTGTTCTTTATCGTCGCTAGATTTAGCGGACGATAGTCTACGCACATTGTTTCTGTTCCATCTTTCTTCGTTACGAACAGAACGGGGCAACCCCATGGAGATGAGCTAGGGCGGATGAAGCCTTTTGCCAACAAAGCTTTAAGTTGGATTTTAAGCTCAGCTAACTCATGTGGGGCCATCTTGTATGGGCGTCTGGAAATTGGGGCGGTGCCTGGCATAAGATCTACAATGAATTCTACACATCTGTCGGGTGGCTAGATTTAAGGGGGTGGGTTACTGGATGGTTTTCCTAGAGGATGACCATGGCTTACTAGGGCTACAACAGATATGTCAGAGTAGCAAAGTACCCCAACGCGATGGTTAGTATGGTTATTCTGGCTAGCAGACATCTAAAGTGGGAGGAAGAACTGCAAATGCATCAATATAGGTTTCTAGAATAAAACCTACAACAAACTCTATGGAACTGTCGGGAATGCCACCTAGCAAATCTTCTGGAAAGACATCCGAAATAGATAGAAGGATTTTGCAAATGCATCAGATTATAAATAAACCTGGAATGACTTGGACAATATAATGGTTGTAATTGCAAGAAAAGACAATTTTCTTAAGACATAGAAACAACACTTACATACGATGCAAGAAATCAAGAAGCACAACAACTCTAGAAAACCGAAAAAAACATTCCTACGGCTAGAAGGAAGCAAACAACGAGATGTTCTAGTAAGAGATAGATGAGCCTAGTCCTATCTTCCCGTAGAACAAGATGACGGTGACTCAGAACTCAGAAGGATGAGGGTAAGGAGAAAAAAGAAGTCGTATGTTGTTCCCTTATAAACCCAGAGTAACTATATAACTATAGAAGGCTAGACTCGACTGGACCAAGGCCGATAATCCTACAGTCAGTCCTGCTCTGATACCAAGTCTGTCGGGACCCAGGGTTTGCGTATGCAAGTCCTGTGACAACACAATCATATGGAGAGCCGAGAGCTGTACCCACTTTTCTAAGAAGACAAGGCCAAGCACAAAACGCTCTCGGAAAGCATCGAACGTGAGGGGCATCCCATCCAGGACGGATGATCAACTGAGATGGGTCCTCATCGTCCGCACACAAGTCTAAATGATATGGGTGGTGAACTACCATACTCATAGACAAGTCGCCTCAACCATACTATCAGTTGTATTCTAACACTTACAAAAACATACTCTAGCCCGATCACTTAGTCGGGGTCTCGGGCGGGCTCGATCATACAACAAAGTGTGCCACGTGACAAAGTCACGAGCAATCGCATCGCGATGCCCCAAGCTGCGCACATCTAAGGGCCACTTGGTGTATAAAAGACCGCCAGCAAGATCACAGCCAAGCTCTTGAGAACCCACACTAAGACATGCACGTTATAAACATACACGCAACATACACATGTCCAGTGTGAACAATAGGTATCATCACATTTATCTACAAAGTGTACAACTTTAATTAACTCTTATAGAGTACACACAGAGATCACAAGACTGTGATCCAACATTACATCAGTACAAGCGGAAGCAACTTAGGTCTGAGTACAAACAAGTTTAACAAATGGCTTAAGAAGCCTTATTTAAACACAAGCCCTCCACGAGGGAACCAGTCCTCTGTCTGGGACTACACTAGCTTGATCTTAGTCATCGAGCTCCAGGAAGAAGCCACCATCGGGGTCAGTGGATTCATATAAAACATAGAATAAGAAAATGTGAGTACAAAGTCGTACTCAGCAAGACTTACATAGGAACTCAAGGCAAAGGAAGGTGGGGTTTCAATGCAGAAGTGCCAGCTTTGATCTGGCTAGTCCTGTACTACGAATACCAGAATGTTGTAAGAAGCGTACACGAGTCCACTATCCAAGTCTCCCAAACAATTACACCACTATGGATCGTTCCTCGACTTCCCACGAGAAAACAAACCATAGCACTCACACTTATCTTGGCAAGATTTATGGTAACCGTTGAAGTTGTATAATAATCAAGCACACATAACAAAGTAGTCCATGTGGCACCCCGGCTCAGAGCAACCGGTTTACCTTACATTGTCAGCCCAGAGATCAAGTCTTCTGGCAATGCACAACATATTGGTACAGATACAACCGCTTCATTAATACTTATACAGGTACAAAGGTTCGTGGATACAAACTTATACAAGGCATGGCGGCACATCTCGTGCGGCAACATTATCAATATTATTTATGTCACATCTCAGGGCCCCAATACGATCGACGAAGGACTCTACGGCAGCGGAATAACGAGGTGATGGGACTCCACTCCACAAGGAAACTGCTGGGACAAAGCCTAGTTCGCAAAGTACGTCTCAGCCAACCCTTCAGGTGCGACTCCTCCTGCATCCGGCATGAAACGCCAGGTCAGTACATTGAATGTACTTGCAAGCTCATAACAACCAAGTCATCAGGAAAACAATAGCACGGCAAGAATGCAAACAATAATCATGGCAAGATAACATTAGAACAATGGTACATCATAAATCACGTTCACCACATGATCGTGCTTCTTACCTCTTAGTCATCCTGACTCAGTGACCGGTGGCACTTGGTCAACGGTTATTATGTTCATTAGATCCCAGTGAATAACTATACGACAAGGAAGATACATAGCAACATGGCATGAACATGATACTACTATCAAGCATATGCAACAACTAGCATGGCATGCTATGAACTAACTAAACATGGCATCCAAGTATGAACATGAGCATCACACGAATAGTTCCGGCATAGGCATGAAAAAATAAGCATGGTGATAATATGTACTAGGGTGGCATGATAAGGATTAGTGGGCATGGCATGATTATAACATTTCACTTAACATGGTTAATTAACTTTATTAGCAAGCAAATTAAAGGCAAGAAAAATCCATGTTTAATGATTCAAATCATCAAATGGCAACTCAATCTCCTCATGACCAGATTGTAATGGCTTTCCTTGGTCAAATGGAGTGTCCTTGAACTCTTGGTCTCCTGCAAGCACTTGGTCACCTTCTAAAAAATAAAACAAGTGGAAAATCAATATAAGTCCAAAGCACTTTCCTTCTGTCCAGTGGACCTAAATAGAGAGTCAAGTTCCCAAACTTTGCCAACTTGAAGAGGAGCTCAAGACAAAAATTTAGCAAAAAGAATATACTAATTTGGCCTTGTAGATTAGGAGATATTGATGGTCAAAGTTTGATCAAATATTCATTTTAAATGGATTTAAAATGAATTTTAGGAAATAACCAGATTAGGCCACGTCGAAGGTGTATTATGAAGAATACGCCTCCACTTGATACCGCTTAGGGCTGGCCTGGGTGGCTGACAGTGGGCCATCCCTGTCAGGTTTAAGTGGGGGGGGAGAGAAACAGAGTCCAACGACTCCGGCGAGGTGGTTCGCCGTCGACGGGACCCTGACGCTGACGGGCGACTACTCTGGGGGGCGGAGGAGTGCCCGGCGAGCATGGACGTACCAAGAACACGACGAACGGTGGTCGGGCGGCGAGGCGAGGGTTATCTCCAGTGGCTCATGGCAGAGGAGCTCGTCGGCGTCGGGAAAACCTGCACGGATGCCACCGGCGAGTGTTTCCTCAGAACCACCAGAGGGAGGGGAGTCTAGGGGAGGCAACGCGGGAGCAAGGGGATCACCGGAGGTGGCTGGCGTCAGTGGAGTCCTCCCGGCGGAACTCCGGTGAGATCCAAGGCCAGGGGCCTCCCCGGCGGGCACTACTTGGGTTTGCGCTTGATTAGAGGTAGCTGGGGTGGGTGAGATGGCTAGGAGCAACGGGGGGCTTCTGAATTTATAGGGGCGACGTGATTCGATTACAGGTGCCGCTGGACAGAAGACGATTGAAGCAGTGCGCACGTGCGGATGAGCAGGGGTGTCTCCGGCGAGCTCTGGGAGGTTCTAGTGGAGGTGCAGCACGCGTGCGTGCGCTCCCCGGGGTCCTGCATCAGCGGGGCGACGAGACTGGTCGTGCACGGCCGCTGCAGTGGTTCTGCATCGAGGCAAGACGGCGGCCGGCGCGGCTTTGGGGTTGGCCAGGTGTTGCGCGTGCTTGTTGGAGCTTGCAGACGAGCGGAAGACAACGCAGGCAACGCGGGAGTGTGCGTGCGACAGTGGCCACCACGCGTGCGCGTCTGACAGACAGAGGCGACGATGGCGAGGCCTTCGGCGGGCGGCGCGGCTTTGGGGGTGGCTAGGTGGCGTGCGGGGGTGCTCCTGTCACTACGGAAATGAGGGCGCGGCCGAGGGCTCGCGGTGCGAGGCGCGCGCTCGACGGTGACAGCTCGGGCATGGACAGAGTATGCCAATGGTGGAAAGTGGGCGTGCTCACCCTGTGCACGCGTGCACTGGGGGCAGCCACTATGGCCTCAGCATGTCTCTGGCACGTAGGCAGTGTCAAGAAGTGTAGGGGAGGTCCAGGGAGGCTTGCAGGTGGGCTCAAGCACTTGGCAGCTTCAAAATTAGTTTTCTGCAGGAAACTTTGTGAATTTCTCCGGGGAGTTTGGCTAGGCTTCTGGGGCTAAAACTTGGTGTGCCTGGGTTGTCTAGGAAGGTGCTTATGTGGTAAAAATTTCAAGGCAAATGGACAAGTCTAGGGGGTACTAGCTTCACAAAGTGTCTCTTTGGACAGAAATGAAAATGAATTTCTGCAGGATTATTTTTGTACTAAACTTGCTCATGTTTTTGCATATCATCATGAGTCATGGCTCCATTGTTTAGCAAACAAATTTCAGGTCAATAGAAGGAGCAGAGGTGAGGCTAGCTTCAAAAAGGAGGGGAAAAAGAGCTAATTCCCTTAATGAAAAAGGAATTTCTTGGGGAATAAAAATAGGGCAAGAGTTTGGATAATCCAAGCTTGAGCATGACCATGAGGGGGAGGGGTTCAGAGGTCACTTGGCCTAGGAAAAAAAATCAGGCCCAACTGATCAAGGCCAAAGATATGCGGTCCTCAGAAGTTCTTCCCTTTCCTGGTAGCCTCTTCCTCGGTATGGTGTTCCCACAGTACCTTGTAAAACCGTATCACCTTACTGCGGGCGGTCCTTTCCCTTTTATCCAGAATCCTGACTGGTTTCTATTCATATGACAAATCCTGGGCCAACTCTAACTCTTTCATATCCACTCACTTGACCGGTGGTGCAATGCACTTGCGTAGTTTCGATACATGGAATACGTCATGGACATCGGACAGTCCTGGGGGTAGTTCCAGTTGGTATGCTACTCTTCCCCGCTTAGCCATTATTGGAAATGGCCCGATGTACCTTGGGGAAAGCTTTCCTCGGGTATGGAATCTCCTTACCCCTTTCATTCGTGTCACTCGGAGATAGACATATTATCCAGGCTCAAAGCTTACTTTCCGATGCTTTGTGTCATAGTAACTCTTCTGTCGAGATTTGGCGGCTCTGAACCGGTCTTGAATTTCCTTGACTTGACTTTCCGCTTCGAGCATTAAGTCAGTGCCAAAGAGACGAATGTCCCCTGCCTGTGACCAGTTCAAGGTGGTACGATATTTCTACCCATATAATGCTTCAAAAGGTGACATCTTGAGACTGGCCTGATAGTTGTTATTGTACGAGAATTGCGCGTATGGAAAACAGTCCTCTCGCTTGGAGCCGTAAGCTAGCACACATGCCCTGAGCATATCCTCCAGTATTTGGTTTACTCGTTCTGTTTGGCCATCAGTCTGAGGGTGGTAGGCAGTGCTATGCTTTAGTGCGGTCCCCAGGGCTTGGTGAAGACGTAGCCAGAATGCAGACGTGAACACTGGCCCTCTGTCTGAGGTGATGGTCCTTGGTATCCCATGGAGACTGATGATCCGGGACATGTATAACTCCGCCAGTTGATCAGCTCGGTAAGTGGTCCTGATCGGAATAAAGTGAGCCACATTGGTGAGCATGTCCACGATTATCCAGATGGAGTCGTGGCCCCGGGCGGTCTTGGGGAGTCCCACAATAAAATCCATACATATGTCATCCCACTTCCATTGCGGGACTTGCAGGGGCTGCAGTAATCCGGCTGGCTTTTGGTGTTCTGCTTTGACTCGGTTGCATATGTCACAGCATGCCACATAATACGCAATATCCTTGCGCATTTCGGTCCAGCAGAATGTGGTCTTCAAATCCTGGTACATCTTGGTGCTTCCGGGGTGGATAGAGTATGCTAACTCATGTGCTTCTCGCAGTATCTGCTGTCTCAAATTATCCTGGTTCGGTACGCATATTCGGTTCTCGAACCATAGCACTCCTCGGGTATCCAGGTGAAAGGATTCGGCCTTTCCACGTGGAACCCGTTCCTTAATATCTCGGATTTCTGAGTCTTGAGCTTGTGCTTCCTTAATTTCATCTACCAGGGTTGGAGTGGTTTCAATAGTCTTCTTGGTCATTGAGTCACACAGTACCAGGTTGAGTTGAGTGACTTCCTCCCATAACTGTGGGTGGAGGCTTTCCCAGAGTGCACTCACTGAGCTTGGTTTCCGACTAAGGGCATCGGCGACCACATTGGCCTTCCCGGGGTGATAATTTATCCCAAGATCGTAATCCTTGACCAACTCGAGCCACCTTCTCTGCCTGAGGTTGAGGTCTGGCTGCGTGAAGATGTACTTGAGGCTTTTATGATCGGTATATACCTCACACCGTTGTCCGACGAGAGAATGCCTCCATAGCTTCAATGCGTGTACTACAACAGCTAGCTCCAGGTCATGCGTCGGGTAGTTGACTTCATGTTGGCGTAGCTGTCGGGAGTCATATGCTACCACCTTTACTTCTTGCATTAGCACGCAGCCGAGGCCGCGTTTGGAGGCATCGCAGTATATATCAAATCCTTTGTGGATGTCTGGCAAGGTCAGGACGGGGGCTGCGGTCAGCTTTGCCTTTAGCTGCTCGAAACTGTCATCACATTCCTTGGTCCAGACAAATTTCTGGTTCTTCTTCAACAACTCGGTCAAAAGCTTGGCTATCTTGGAGAATCCTTCAATGAATCACCGATAATAACCCGCCAATCCCAAGAAACTTTGGACTTCCGTCACTGTAGTTGGTGGCTTCCAATTCAACACATCTGCCACCTTGTTGGGGTCTACAGCCACTCCTTGGGCTGTCAGGATATGCCCCAAAAATCCCACCTCCTTTAACCAAAACTCGCACTTGCTGAACTTTGCATACAGGCGGTGAGCTCGTAGTCGTTCCAACACTGTGCGGAGGTGCTGCTTATGCTCTTCTTCACTTCTGGAGTATATGAGTATGTCATCAATGAATACCACCACGAATTTTTCCAGAAAGTCCAGGAAGCCCTCGTTCATCATGCCCATGAAATATGTTGGAGAATTTGTCAAGCCAAATGACATGACCGTGAATTCATACAGGCCATATCTGGTGGTGAAAGTCGTCTTGGGAATGTCTTCCTTCCTGATCTTCAGTTGGTAATAGCCCGTACAAAGGTCTATCTTGGAGAATACCCGAGCACCCTTCAGTTGGTCGAACAGGTCATCAATGCGGGGGAGTGGGTACTTGTTCTTGATGATGACTTCATTCAGGGGGCGATAGTCCACACGCTTCCGCAGGGTGCCATCTTTCTTCTTGACAAACAGTAGCGGCGATCCCCAAGGTGAGGTGCTGGGACGAATGTACCCTTTCTGCAATAATTCATCCAATTGGTTCTTCAGATCCACCAGTTCGGTGGAAGGCATCCGGTAATACTTCTTGTATATTAGGGAGGTCCCAGGAACAATCTCGATGGCGAACTCCAGCTCCCTGTCTGGCGGCATACCCGGCAATTCTTCTGGGAACACAACTGGGAATTTTCTGACCACCGGAATCATGCCCATTTCCGTGGTGGCGATCTGGCATACTGTTGTCTCCTTCTTGCGTGGCATTCCAACAGCCATGAATCGGGTTGCCTTCCCGTCTGGGTTGACCAGTTCCACTATTCTGGACTTGAAGGCGAGGCGAACCTCATGTGTTGTGAACCAATCAACTCCAAGGATTGCATCTAGCCCCTTGGATTCCAACAGCATGAGGGAGGTTGGGAACTTCACTCCATATATCTCAATGGTCAGGTTCTTTCATATACTATTTGCCTTGAGCACACCTCCGGGGGTTTTGACCACCACGATTTTGTCCAAAAGAGCGATGGGAAAATTGTTTTGGGTGGAAAAACTTCGCGATATAAACGAAACGGTTGCCCCAGAGTCAGATAATATAGCTGCGGGTATGTTATTAATAGGGAACATACCGATAAATACGTCGGGGGACTCGCGGGCTTCTTCGGCTGAGACGTGGTTGACTAGAGCCTGGCGATAGTTGTTCCGCCCCCCGATGTTGTTGACTTGAGGCGCTGGTTTTCCCATCTTGTACGGGCATTGTCTGGCAAAGTGCCCTTGTTTACCACAATTAAAGAAGGCGCCTTTGCGAAGGCAGTGTTCCCTCACTTATGGGGTGATGTAATGCTTCTCTTGGGCTGCCGGCTTGTCGGTTGCGGTGTTGCCGTGGTTCCAGGAGGGCTTGAAGTTGGGGGGAGAGAAATAGAGTCCGGCGACTCCGGGGAGGTGGTTCGCCGTCGACGGGACCCTGACGCTGACGGGCGACTACTCTGGGGGATGGAGGAGTGCCCGGCGAGCATGAACATACCAAGAACACGGCGAAAGGTGGTCGGGCGGCGAAGCGAGGGTGATCTCCAGTGGCTCATGGCGGAGGAGCTCGTCGCCGTCGGGAAAACCTGCACGGATGCCACCGGCGAGTGTTGCGTTAGAACCACCAGAGGGAGGGGAGTCTAGGGGAGGCAACACGGGAGCAAGGGGAGCACCGAAGGTGGCAGGCGTCAGTGGAGTCCTCCCGGCGGAACTCCGGTGAGATCCAAGCCAGGGGCCTCCCCGGCGGGCACTGCTTGGGTTTGCGCTCGATTAGAGGTAGCTGGGGGTGGGTGAGATGTCTAGGAGCAACGGGGGGCTTCTGAATTTATAGGGGCGACGTGATTCGATTACAGGTGCCGCTGGACAGAAGACGATTGAAGCAGTGTGCGCGTGCGGATGAGCAGGGGTGTCTCCGGCGAGCTCTGGGAGGTTCTAGTGGAGGTGCAGCACGCGTGCGTGCGCTCCCCGGGGTCCTGCATCAGCGGGGCGACGAGACTGGTCGTGCACGGCCGCTGCAGTGGTTCTGCATCGAGGCAAGACGGCGGCCGGCGCGGCTTTGGGGTTGGCCAGGTGTTGCGCGTGCTTGCTGGAGCTTGCAGACGCGCAGAAGACGACGCGGGCAACGCGGGAGCGTGCGTGCCAAAGTGGCCACCACGCGTGCGCGTCGGACGGACAGAGGCGACGATGGCGAGGCCTCTGGCGGGCGGCGCGGCTTTGGGGGTGGCTAGGTCGCGTGCGGCGGTGCTCCTGTCACTACGGAAATGAGGGCGCGGCCGAGGGCTCGCGGTGCGAGGCGCGCGCTCGACGGCGACAGCTCGGGCATGGCCAGAGTATGCCAATGGTCGAAAGTGGGCGTGCTCACCCTGTGCACGCGTGCACTGGGGGCAGCCACTGTGGCCTCAGCATGTCTCTGGCACGTAGGCAGTGTCAAGAAGTGTAGGGGAGGTCCTGGGAGGCTTGTAGGTGGGCTCAAGCACTTGGCAGCTTCAAAAATAGTTTTCTGCAGGAAACTTTGTGAATTTCTCCGAGGAGTTTGGCTAGGCTTTGGGGCTAAAACTTGGTGTGCCTGGGTTGTCTAGGAAGGTGCTTATGTGGTAAAAATTTCAAGGCAAATGGACAAGTCTACAGGGTACTAGCTTCACAAAGTGTCTCTTTGGACAGAAATGAAAATGAATTTCTACAGGATTATTTTTGTACTAAAATTGCTCATTTTTTGCATATCATCATGTGTCATGGCTCCATTGTTTAGCAAAAAAAAATTCAGGTCAATAGAAGGAGCAGAGGTGAGGCTAGCTTCAAAAAGGAGGGGAAAAAGAGCTAATTCCCTTAATGAAAAAGGAATTTCTTGGGGAATAAAAATAGGGCAAGAGTTTGGATGATCCAAGCTTGAGAATGACCATGAGGGGGAGGGGTTCAGAGGTCACTTGGCCTAGGAAAAAAAATTAGGCCCAAGTGATCAAGGCCAAAGAGATGGAAAACTCAGGCACACAAAATCCAAATCCAGAAAATCAGCAAATAAAATTGCAAACAAAAGAAGGCCAAAAACCAGGGTGTCACAAACCTACCCCCCTTAGGGTAAATCTCGTCCTCGAGGTTTGGTTGCTCAGGGAACAGATATAGATATGCGGTCCTCAGAAGTTCTTCCCTTTCCTGGTAGCCTCTTCCTCGGTATGGTGTTCCCACAGTACCTTGTAAAACCGTATCACCTTACTACGGGCGGTCCTTTCCCTTTTATCCAGAATCCTGACTGGTTTCTATTCATATGTCAAATCCTGGGCCAACTCTAACTCTTTCATATCCACTCACTTGACCGGTGGTGCAATGCACTTGTGTAGTTTCGATACATGGAATACGTCATGGACATCGGACAGTCCTGGGGGTAGTTCCAGTTGGTATGCTACTCTTCCCCGCTTAGCCATTATTGGAAATGGCCCGATGTACCTTGGGGCAAGCTTTCCTCAGGTATGGAATCTCCTTACCCCTTTCATTGGTGTCACTCGGAGATAGACATATTCTCCAGGCTCAAACCTTACTTCCCGATGCTTTGTGTCATAGTAACTCTTCTGTCGAGATTTGGCGGCTCTGAACCGGTCTTGAATTTCCTTGACTTGACTTTCCGCTTAGAGCATTAAGCCAGTGCCAAAGAGACGACTGTCCCCTGCCTGGGACCAGTTCAAGGTGGTACGACATTTCTACCCATATAATGCTTCAAAAGGTGACATCTTGAGACTGGCCTGATAGCTGTTATTGTACGAGAATTGCGCGTATGGAAAACAGTCCTCTCGCTTGGAGCCGTAAGCTAGCACACATGCCCTGAGCATATCCTCCAGTATTTGGTTTACTCGTTCTGTTTGGCCATCAGTCTGAGGGTGGTAGGCAGTGCTATGCTTTAGTGCGGTCCCCAGGGCTTGGTGAAGACGTAGCCAGAATGCAGACGTGAACACTGGCCCTCTGTCTGAGGTGATGGTCCTTGGTATCCCATGGAGACTGACGATCCGGGACATGTATAACTCCGCCAGTTGATCAGCTCGGTAAGTGGTCCTGACCGGAATAAAGTGAGCCACATTGGTGAGCATGTCCACGATTATCCAGATGGAGTCGTGGCCCCGGGCGGTCTTGGGGAGTCCCACAATAAAATCCATACATATGTCATCCCACTTCCATTGCGGGACTTGCAGGGGCTGCAGTAATCCGGCTGGCTTTTGGTGTTCTGCTTTGACTCGGTTGCATATGTCACAGCATGCCACATAATACGCAATATCCTTGCGCATTTCGGTCCACCAGAATGTGGTCTTCAAATCCTGGTACATCTTGGTGCTTCCGGGGTGGATAGAGTATGCTAACTCATGTGCTTCTCGCAGTATCTGCTGTCTCAAATTATCCTGGTTCGGTACGCATATTCGGTTCTCGAACCATAGCACTCCTCGGGTATCCAGGTGAAAGGATTCGGCCTTTCCACGTGGAATCCGTTCCTTAATATCTCGGATTTCTGAGTCTTGAGCTTGTGCTTCCTTAATTTCATCTATCAGGGTTGGAGTGATTTCAAGAGTCTTCTTGGTCATTGAGTCACACAGTACCAGGTTGAGTTGAGTGACATCCTCCCTTAACTGTGGGTGGAGGCTTTCCCAGGGTGCACTCACTGAGCTTGGTTTCCGACTAAGGGCATCGGCGACCACATTGGCCTTCCCGGGGTGATAATTTATCCCAAGATCGTAATCCTTGACCAACTCGAGCCACCTTCTCTGCCTGAGGTTGAGGTCTGGCTGCGTGAAGATGTACTTGAGGCTTTTATGATCGGTATATACCTCACACCGTTGTCCGACGAGATAATGCCTCCATAGCTTCAATGCGTGTACTACAACAGCTAGCTCCAGGTCATGCGTGGGGTAGTTGACTTCATGTTGGCGTAGCTGTCGGGAGTCATATGCTACCACCTTTCCTTCTTGCATTAGCACGCAGCCGAGGCCGCGTTTGGAGGCATCGCAGTATATATCAAATCCTTTGTGGATGTCTAGCAAGGTCAGGACGGGGGCTGCGGTCAGCTTTGCCTTTAGCTGCTCAAAACTGTCATCACATTCCTTGGTCCAGACAAATTTCTGGTTCTTCTTCAACAACTCGGTCAAAAGCTTGGCTATCTTGGAGAATCCTTCAATGAATCGGCGATAATAACCCGCCAATCCCAAGAAACTTTGGACTTCCGTCACTGTAGTTGGTGGCTTCCAATTCAACACATCTGCCACATTGTTGGGGTCTACAGCCACTCCTTGGGCTGTCAGGATATGCCCCAAAAATCCCACCTCCTTTAACCAAAACTCGCACTTGCTGAACTTTGCATACAGGCGGTGAGCTCGCAGTCGTTCCAACACTGTGCGGAGGTGCTGGTTATGCTCTTCTTCACTTCTGGAGTATATGAGTATGTCATCAATGAATACCACCACGGATTTTTCCAGAAAGTCCATGAAGCCCTCGTTCATCATGCCCATGAAATATGTTGGAGAATTTGTCAAGCCAAATGACATGACCGTGAATTCATACAGGCCATATCTGGTGGTGAAAGTCGTCTTGGGAATGTCTTCCTTCCTGATCTTCAGTTGGTAATAGCTCGTACGAAGGTCTATTTTGGAGAATACCCGAGCACCCTTCAGTTGGTCGAACAGGTCATCAATGCGGGGGAGTGGGTACTTGTTCTTGATGATGACTTCATTCAGGGGGCGATAGTCCACACGCTTCCGCAGGGTGCCATCTTTCTTCTTGACAAACAGTACCGGCGATCGCCAAGGTGAGGTGTTGGGACGAATGTACCCTTTCTGCAATAATTCATCCAATTGCTTCTTCAGATCCACCAGTTCGGTGGAAGGCATCCGGTAATACTTCTTGTATATTGGGGAGGTCCCGGGAACAATCTCGATGGCGAACTCCAGCTCCCTGTCTGGCGGCATACCCGACAATTCTTCTGGGAACACAACTGGGAATTCTCTGAACACCGGAATCATGCCCATTTCCGTGGTGGCGATCTGGCATACTGTTGTCTCCCTCTTGCGTGGCATTCCAACAGCCATGAATCGGGTTGCCTTCCCGTCTGGGTTGACCAGTTCCACTATTCTGGACTTGAAGGCGAGGCAAACCTCATGTGTGGTGAACCAATCAACTCCAAGGATTGCATCTAGCCCCTTGGATTCCAACAGCATGAGGGAGGTTGGGAACTTCACTCCATATATCTCAATGGTCAGGTTCTTGCATATACTATTTGCCTTGAGCACACCTCCGAGGGTTTTGACCACCACGATTTTGTCCAAAAGAGCGATGGGAAAATTGTTTTGGGTGGCAAAACTTCGCGATATAAACGAATCGGTTGCCCCAGAGTCAGATAATATAGCTGCGGGTATGTTATTAATAGGGAACATACCGATAAATACGTTGGGGGACTCGCGGGCTTCTTCGGCTGAGACGTGGTTGACTCGAGCCTGGCGATAGTTGTTCCGCCCCCCGATATTGTTCACTTGAGGCGCTGGTTTTCCCATCTTGTACGGGCATTGTCTGGCAAAGTGCCCTTGTTTGCCGCAATTAAAGGAGGTGCCTTTGCGAAGGCAGTCTTCCCTCACTTGTGGGGTGATGTAATGCTTCTCTAGGGCTGCCGGCTTGTCGGTTGCGGTGTTGCCGTGGTTCCAGGAGGGATTGAAGTTGGGGGGAGAGAAACAGAGTCCGACGACTCCGGCGAGGTGGTTCGCCATCGACGGGACCCTGACGCTGACGGGCGACTACTCTGGGGGATGGAGGAGTGCCCGGCGAGCATGGACATACCAAGAACACGGCGAACGGTGGTCGGTCGGCGAAGCGAGGGTGATCTCCAGTGGCTCATGGCGGAGGAGCTCGTCGCCGTCGAGAAAACCTGCACGGATGCCACCGGCGAGTGTTGCGTTAGAACCACCAGAGGGAGGGGAGTCTAGGGGAGGCAACACGGGAGCAAGGGGAGCACCGAAGGTGGCAGGCGTCAGTGGAGTCCTCCCGGCGGAACTCCGGTGAGATCGAAGGCCAGGGGCCTCCCCGGCGGGCGCTATTTGGCTTTGCGCTCGATTAGAGGTAGCTGGGGGTGGGTGAGATGGCCAGGAGCAACGGGGGCTTCTGAATTTATAGGGCCGACGCGATTCCATTACAGGTGTTGCTAGACAAAAGACGATTGAAGTAGTGCGCGCGTGCGGATGAGCAGGGGTGTCTCCGGCGAGCTCTGGGAGGTTCTAGTGGAGGTGCAGCACGCGTGCGTGCGCTCCCCGGGGTCCTGCATCAGCGGGGTGACGGGACGTGTCGTGCATGGCCCATGCAGCGGTTCTGCATCGAGGCAAGACTGCGGCCGGTGCGGCTTTGGGGTTGGCCAAGTGTTGCACGTGCTTGCTGGAGCTTGCAGACGCGCGGAAGACGACGCGGGCAACGCGGGAGCGTGCGTGCCACAGTGGCCACCACGCGTGCGCGTTTGACGGACAAAGGCGACGACGGCTTTGGGGGTGGATAGGTGGCGTGCACGGGTGCTCCGGTCAGTAAGGACACGAGGGCACGACCGAGGGCTCGCGGGGTGAGGCGCGCGCTCGACGGCGACAGCTCGGCCATGGCCAGAGCATGCCAATGGTCGACTGTGCGCGTGCTCACCCTGTGCACGCGTGCACTTGGGGCAGCCACTGTGGCCTAAGCCTGTCTCTGGCACGTATCCAGTGTCAAGAAGTGTAAGCGAGGTCCTGGGAGGCTTGCAGGTGGGCTCGAGCAGTTGGCAGCTTCAAAAATAGTTTTCTGCAGGAAATTTGCTGAATTTCTCCAGGGAGTTTGGCTAGGCTTCTGGGGCTGAAACTTGGTGTGCCTAGGTTTTCTAGGAAGGTGCTTATGTGGTAAAAATTTCAAGGAAAATGGACAAATCTATAGGGTACTTTCTTCACAACGTGTCATGACTCCATTGTTTAGCACAAAAAGTTTCAGGGCAATAGAAGGAGCAGAGGTGAGGCTAGCTTCAAAAAGGAGGGGGAAAAGAGCTAATTCCCTTAATGAAAAAGGAATTTCTTGGGGAATAAAAATAGGGAAAGAGTTTGGATGATCCAAGCTTGAGCATGACCATGAGGGGGAGGGGTTCAGAGGTCACTTGGACTAGGAAAAAAAATCAGGCCCAAGTGATCAAGGCCAAATAGCTGGAAAACTCAGGTAGACAAAATCCAAATCTAGAAAATCATCAAATAAAATTGCAAACAAAAGAGGACCAAAAACCAGGATGTCACAGTCCATAACCGCGGACGGGGCTATTCGAATAGTTTATTAACCCTGCAGGGGTGTACTGCTACACACATGAAACTATTAGTTACCTCCGGGATCTTGTCACCCTTCAAGCGGGTGTCGGCGAGGATAATCTCCACAACTTTTACCTCACAGCCAACTCAAGTTCAATGGAGACGCCTATCTAGGATGGTTTCCACATTCGTAACCCGGCTTGTTTACCGAAATGGTCCCAGAAGATGTGTGCGTGGTGCATAAGCCGGTCTCGGTTGAGCCACTCTCTCACTTAGCAGCCAGGACACAGACCTACCAGATCTCCGAACTACTGCGACTCATTGAACTAAGAAGGGGTGAGTTAGTAGGTTGAGCGGGGGTCCGTTTGCCCAACATGTTGTATTACTCTTTGTCTTGGATCACCACATAAGAACTCAGACTTAAGGCGGTGTTCAACGAGACAACCCACAGTGTAATCCTACACAACCTCTCATCGTTCACCTAGTTTAGGTCAAGTTCACCAACATATTTCCACCATCATCATCATGATCACTACCATCCCGACTCACATAAAATTATCAACATTGTATCACTCTAAGCATGCAATAAGCAATAACAGTTGCAGGGGTCACATGATATCAATCAACTCCTACATCTGCTAGGATTGTGGTTTCCTTACTACTGTGAGAAATGATAGGTCATGCAAAGGAATGGGTTCATCTATGCGGTAGAAAGGTATCATGGTAATCATCCTAAACAATGCATAAGCGAGACTAAGAGGGAAGTGGGATTTTATCGACATGATCAATGGGGGTTTGCTTGCCTTGCTGACGAGGGTCGTACATAGTGTCTTCAACGAAGGGGTGATCTTTGGTTCCGCCGCCACCCCTATTCGATAGAGAACAATGCAAACAAAAGGATCAATATAAAGACAATGCACAATCACATGATCAATGTTATAAGGTGATTTTCATGGTTGCAATGTGTTGACAATTCCATTTAAAAGAAGTGCATTGCAAAGGAATTTGCAAATTCACTCCAAATTTGAGTTTAAAAGAATTCCATATGGACATATGCCACTGGTCACCCAATTTAAATTCGTCAACTATGAAAACAAAGTCCATATTCAGAATCCTTGCATTTTTATGATTATTTTTCATATATTATATGTTTAATTTGGAGTTAAAATGAATTAGTTATGAATTTCCAAAGTTTAATTCATTTCTGCCTTTTCTGGAATAAATTAAATCATTTAACAGTTTATTGCGTCAGCATGACGCAAGGCTGACGTGGGGGGCTGCTGACAGCAGGGGTCCACTAGTCAGTGACTAGGGAGGTTAATCCCCTGTGTTTATTTAAACTGCATTTAGATTAGGGGGCATTGGCCCACTATCAGTGTCCCAGGGGGTGATTAAGTGCGGGGGGTTAGGGTCTAATGGCCTAGATGGACACCGGTGAGCTCGGCAGACGGCGGCGCCTCGCCGGAGTTGCGCTACAGAGCACGTGAGACCACGGGGAGGGTACTGGAGCGTGCCTCGCGCGGTCCCGCGTCGAGTGGAGCCATCGGGGGGTCACTGGCATGCTCCAGATCACGGTAGCTTCAACCTTAGCGGCGGCCGGAGCCACTGGATCGACGAGCTCGGCGTGCAGGGCACGAGGAGAGCAACGGGAAGGGGGGATTCAATCGCATTCTCACCATGAACTCGACGAAGAACACGGCATGGCCGGGGAGGGGCTGGCCGGTGAGGAATTCCTCGCTGGAGTTGCTGCGGCCGGCGAGAAGAAGTCGATGTGGGTGTCGCTTCTGGTGGGCCTTGGCTCAAATCACTGGCGCAGATCGACGGAGTTGACGAAGGGGAGTACGTTGGACATGTCGGCGTGGTCTAGCTCGGCCGATGGCCACATTGGTGCTCGTCGGCGTGCTCTGCGGGCTCGGCTACGGTTTCGAAATGGCGAGGAGAAGACGATGCAGAGGACCAGCGGGAGGGGGAAAAGAAGTTGGGGCTTCTCCAGGCGTCTACGCGACGAGGTGTAGGCAGGGGCGTGGCCAGGACGCTGCCACCGCGGTGTCTGCGGCATGCCGGGCACGCAGCAGTGTGCTCGTGCCCGGGGAAGACGACAACGTCGCCAGATGAGCTGGGCATGCCAAAGGCCAGGTGGGCCTGAGGTAAGGGCTCCTTTCTCTACTTTTCCTGTTTTTCTTTTATTCTTTCTGACATTTGTTTTAGCTTGCTATTAAAAATAGCTAACCATTTTATAAAATGCCCCAAATTTTTATATGGACTTACATTAAATATAGCTAGCCACTCACCAAGTTTGGGGATTTTTGAAATTCAAATAATTTAAACTTCAATTCAAATAGGGGTTTGGAATTAATTCCAAGCTCCTGTTTGAATATTTGAAAAATCCATGAGCATGTATTTGGTTCCACATCACTTGATATGTGATCACACTCATTTATGGGACTTTTCAAAATTACAAAAGTAATTTTTGGAGAAAGTTTTAAAGTGGCCATTTGAATTAAATTCAAATGGGGGGGGATGTTCTCTCTCCCATTTCAATTTCTTTTGTAATTTTGACATGATGCAAGTTGATGCTAAACCCTAGCACATACCTAAAAGAGGGTTCTAACAGAGACTGGTTCCACGCTTGACATATGGCTTGTACCATATAAGTGGCTTTGGGGTGTCTGTCTCTCTAACATTAGCTTTGCGAAGACGATTGCAACGGAGGGCCCCGATAGGGGTGTAATAGAGACGATTGCTGAATTGTTGTGGTTGTATGTTCGTAGGCATAGAAACGGTTCTATCTTGAAAGCCCTAGCAGCCATGTAAAACTTGCAGAAGATAAAATAGAGGCATCTAAACTTTAATTTGCAGGGGGGCATCATAGTTAGTATGATTTATATTGTTGCACCCTGTTTTGCTAATATGTTAGATATACGACGGTAGCATTATAGGATGATCCCTCAATAAAACCAACATAGTGTCCTTACCCTCATGAGCACCATCTGATAAGTTCTTCATTATGGAGGCATCACGTGTCACACGGATGTCAAACATTTTTACGTTCACAAGAGAAGGGTGTAGCAAGCCTGACATATGTATATGATATGGCCTTGCATGACACAGCAAGAAATCACATAGGGTATGGTGGCGAGTGATACGTCCAAAATGTATCTATAATTTCTTCTTGCTCCATGCATGTTTTGTGTGATATTGCTATGATCTAGATACACTTTCATACACTTTTGATCATATTTGGACTAACCTATTAACTCAGTGCACCACAGTGCCAGTTCCTGTTTTCTGCTGTTTTTCTATTTCAGTTTTCCCCCATATAAAAAGTGCCAGAAAAATTCCGGGAAAAATATAGGAAAAATCAGCGTACAGGAAGCTTCGCGAAGAGCCCGAGTGGGGCCAGAGGGTAGCCAGGGGTGGCCCAGGAGGCCACCCGGCGCGGCCACCCCCTGGTCCGCGCCAGGAGGGCGCCTGGGGCCCCTGGTCCACCTCTGGCTGCCCCCCTTCGCCTATATATTCCCCGTGACGTGAAACCCTCGAGGACAGAACCCTTTTTCGCGATCTCGCCTCTGTTCCGCCGCCGCCGCGCTTCCGAGATCGGAAGCACCAGAAGAACTCTTCCCGGCACCCTGCCGGAGGGAGGGTTGACCTCCGGGAGTCTCCTATACACCATGGATGCTACCCAGATGTCTTGTGAGTAGTTTTCCTTGGACCATGGGTCTGTGATCAGTAGCTATGTGATTTTCTCCTCCCCTCTTTGTTCTTCATGGTTTAGACCTCACGTGAGCTTCCCTACATGATCGAGGCACTTTTGTAATCTTTCTGTTGTTGCTATGCTGAGTTTGATGGGATCTGATGGATTATGAGATTATGTTCAGATTGTGATTGAGTAATATATTTGGTTCTTATCTCTTATATTTTTGTTCCTAAGTAATTATTGCATGTTCTCCGTTGCTCTTTATTGCTTTGGCCAAGTAGTAGGTAGTAACCCCAAGAGGGAACGTTTTGCTCGATTGTGGGTTCATGCCCCCCGATGACATGCTTGAGTGACAGAAACATGAGTCTAGGGGATGTGTTGTTGCCACAAGGGGGAAAACAACGGTGCTTGTAACCGCAGTTGCAAGGATTGTTTACTTTACGCAAAGTGCTTTTTAATGCAGTTGTCTGTTGCTTTGTGTTTACACTTTGGGTGGGGCTCGCAACTTAATACCAACGAGATGTTCTGGATAGATATCTCAAGGTGGATGATTAGTAGTAGATGCAGTTGATTTCGGTCTACTTATTTTGGCGTACTTCCCATGCTTTTGAGCCTCTTCCTTTCTTTCGTAACATAGATAGCATTGTGGTGCGTTCATAATCCTGTCAATTGCCCTTCTGTAATTTGTTCACCTCGCATAGCAGTTTTATCGTCTTTTGGGAGAGAGACATCGCTAGTGAACATCACGTATCCGGGTCCATATCCTCATTATTGTTTACACGCTCATTTACTTTTCTGCTTTTAATTTCAGTTGCTATCATTATCCCTTGCTTTTATTCCTTTGTGAACAACAAGACCGGAGAGATTGACAACCTCTCTGAACTTCGTTGGGAACAAAGTTATTTGTGTTTGTGTGCAGGTCCGCGTCAGTTGCGCCGCTGACAGCTACTTATCATCTATAGAGTCCTACTAGAGACAAACCTTGGTATCTTTACTGAGGGAAATTTGCTGCTGTGCTACATCACGCCTTCCACTTGGGGTTTACCAACGAAGGGCGAGAAATCACTATCATTACCTCGCACATCAAGCCAAATTTCTGGCGCCGTTGCCGGGGACTCCAAGTGCTAAGATAGGGGGGTTGCACACTACCCTTTACCTTTGTTTTTTTAGTCTTGTTAGTTTACCTTTCCGTTTTTACTTTTGTGTCCTTAATCAAAAATACCAAAAATACCTACTAATGCTATCTTCACCATGGGTGTGGAATCACCCAAATATGGTAGGATGGACATGTTTCACTTGGCTCGTCTTCGATCAATTTTTGCTCGCGCTAAAAACCCAACCGACTTGGTTGAGGGAAAATCATTGGATGAGCATGCTCATTATACGCGGCACCGCCTATCCGAGAAAGGGAAAAACTTATGGGACCAAATACAAACTTCTTATTGCTATGCCGAGTGTTTATGCCACATTTATGATTTTACTTGCTGCTCTAATATAGAGCGTAAACACCTTCCTTTCCAATGTGAGTTTAATGAAAATGAGATCCTATCTTCTTATGCCAAAGGTGTTTATGATTACTTTGATGTTGAAAAGATTGAAGAGTTTGTTTCTTTTAAAGGTGCTTATGAGATTGCTTCTTTGATTGAAAAGTATTATGATACTCTTCACAAGTATGAAAACTTTGCTGTTCTTGCTTATTGCTTTGAGAATTATACTTACAATTCTTATATTGAGGATTTAAAAAATAGAATGCTTACTGCCCAAGAAGAGGCTAATGATTGCTATGAAGAGGAATCTTATGATTCCGAGGACCCTATTTCGCGATATTGCCTCTGTTCCGCCGCCGCCGCGCTTCCGAGATCGGGAGCACTAGAAGACCTCTTCCCGGCACCCTGCCGGAGGGAGGATTGACCTCCGAGAGTCTCCTCTCCACCATGGATGCTCCTCGGATGTCTCGTGAGTAGTTTTCTTTGGAACATGGGTCCGTGATCAGTAGCTATGTGATGTTCTACTCCCCTCTTTGTTCTTCATGGTTTAGACCTCGTGAGCTGCCCTACATGATCGAGGCACTTTTGTAATCTTTCTTCTATTGCTATGCTGAGTTTGATGGGATCTGATGGATTATGAGATTATGTTCAGATTGTGATTGAGTAATATATTTGGTTTTTATCTCTTATATTTTTGTTCCTAATAATTCTTGCATGTTCTCCGTTGCTGTTTATTGCTTTGGCCAAGTAGTGGGTCGTAACCCCAAGAGGGAACGTTATGCTCGATTGTGGGTTCATGCCCCCCGATGACACGCTTGAGTGACAGAAACATGAGTCTAGGGGATGTGCTGTTGCCACAAGGGGGAAAACAACGATGCTTGTAACCGCGGTTGCAAGGATCGTTTACTTTACGCAAAGTGCTTTTTAATGCAGTTGTCTGTTGCTTTGGGTTTACACTTTGGGTGGCGCTTGCAACTTAATACCAGCGAGATGTTCTGGATAGATATCTCAAGGTGGATGATTAGTAGTAGATGCAGTTGGATTTCGGTGTACTTATTTTGGCGTACTTCCCGTGCTTTTGAGCCTCTTCCTTTCTTTTGCAGCATAGTTAGCATTGCGGTGCGTTCATAATTCTGTCAATTGCCCTTCTGTAATTTGTTTACCTCGCATAGCAGTTTTATCGTCTTTTGGGAGAAAGACATCACTAGTGAACATCACGTATCCCGGTCCATATCCTCATTACTGTTTCCACGCTCATTTAATTTTCTGCTTTTACTTTCAATTGCTATCATTATCCTTTGTGTTTGATCCTTTGTGAACAACAAGACTGGAGAGACTGACAACCTCTATGAACTTCGTTGGGAATAAAGTTATTTGTGTCTGTGTGCTGGTCCGCGTCAGTAGCGCCGCTGACACCTACTTATCATCTCTGGAGTCCTACTGGACACAAACCTTGGTATCTTTACTGAGGGAAATTTGATGCCGTGCTGCATCATGCCTTCCACTTGGGGCTCACAAACGAAGGGCGAGAAGACTACACCCGTCAACTCTCCGTCATCACGGCAAATTTCTGGCGCCTTTGCCGGGGACTCCGAGTGCTAAGATAGAGGAGTTGCACACTACCCTTTACCTTTGTTTTTTAGTCTTGTTAGTTTACCTTTCAGTTTTTATCTTTGTGTCTTGTATCAAAAATCAAAATAAATAAATATATAGTATGTCTAGTTCCTTACTTGCCAATCAATGTCTAACTTCTTTGAAACTAGATCTTATTGGCATGGAGGATTCACCGAGGATCAACAACAATATTACAAGGAATACCGCTTGTCTCAAAAAGGGATACACTTATGGAGACTCATACATCAATCGTATGAGTATGCTAAAAACTTGTGCTCAATATATAATATATCTTTCTGCAGGGATGAATCTTGTTGCTTTATGAGGCACAAACACCTTGCTTTCCAATGTGAGTACAATGAGGATGAAACCTTAGCTTCTTATGCTAAGGGAAATTATGATTTTTATGATGCAGAACAAATAGAAGAATTTGTTGCTTTTAAGGGTGCCTATGAAATTACTTCTTTTCTTGAAAATATTGATGAAGCCCCTTACAAATCTGAGAGTCTTGCTATACTTAACTATTGTTTGGAAAATTATGATGCAAATTATTATATTACTGATCATATTGAGAGAATCTCTCCCCAAAAGGAAGAGACTAATGTTTTGCAGGACTCTATAGAAGAAGAAACTACTGAACCTGAAAGCTCTTTGGATGAAGAAGAGGAGGAGAGTGACGAACAAAAGGAGGAAGAATGGAGCCATCCATGTCTACCTTCTAATGAGAGTAACTATTTGACTCTCACCTTATATGAGTATTATGATCCTATGGATTCTTTTGAAATATCCCTTTTTGATGAAGTTGATGCCTTCTATGCTTATGGTCGTGATGCCACTATGGATGATGCTTACGGAGATGAACTTGCTATAGTTCCTCATGTTAAGCATGAAATTTTTTCTATCGCACCCACACTTGAGTGTCCTATTATCCTTTTAAAATCTCAAACTCCGGAGAATTTTCCTCTTATCAAAGCTCAATGTGATGGGTTGCATTTATCTTATGATCCAAAAAACTGTGTTGAAAAAAATACACGTGTGCTTGTAGGTCATGAACAATATGATTTATATGATAGTTACATTCTTGATGTTGTTCATGATATTACTGAAAATTACTTTGATAGGGGAAAGTTTGGTTATAGAAACTTCCATGCGACAAAAACGCCTCTCTCTAAACTGAAACTTTCAAAGTTGTTCTTGTTCCACCTTCCTATGCATGTCACTTTGTGGTTCTTTGATTTATTTTCTTACAAGATGCCTATGCATAGGAAGTGGGTTAGGCTTAAATGTGTTTCAAATTTGCTTCTTGACGCTCTCTTTATCTAAAATTCCCATTCTCTTGTGAGAGCATCTTTTATAATCTTTAAGCCTAGCTAATGGCTCTAAAGAAGCGCTTTCGGGAGGCAGCCCGCAACGAATTTAGGTTTTTCTTTTTTCTTTTGCTGTGTCTGGATGTTTGTTACTACTGTAGCAACATCATTGTATCTTTATTTTTTAGCTTTGTGCCAAGTTATAGCCTCTTATGATAAGGGAAGCCAAAGTTGTGACATGTTGTCCAGAAAACAGATTCTGTCCCTTGACAGAAAAATTCGAGTCAAATGACCAGATCATTTTTTTGATCTGAATTTTGTTGACAATGTGCTCTATAAAATTGTGAAACTTCCGTATGCTCTGAGTTTTTTTTATTTCAGTTGCAGAAGTGCCCCTAAAAATTCTTTACTACCTGCTGTTCTGTTTTTCACAGATTCTGCCACGTTTTGTCTCTCCTAACTTTTGCAAACTTTAAGCTTTCTTTTTCTTTGCAAAAACTTTTTGGCACTCTTGAGAAACAGTAGCTCTTCAAGAATATCTTTATATCCAGTGGGGAAAAATTATTTTATTAAGGGTACTAACCTCTCTAATCAGCTTATGATGAGTTATGTATGAAGGGAGTTTTCAAGTGTGCAATGGAAGATGATGAAAGAAGATCCAGGAGTGTCAAGCACTCAAGCTTGGGGATGCCCCCATGCATCCCCAATAAATATTCAAGGAGACTCAAGCGTCTAAGCTTGGGGATGCCCCCATGCATCCCCTTCTCCATCAACAATCATCAGTTCGTCCTTCGTCTCACCATATTTTTATCACTTCATGCGTTATGTGCTATGCTTGGAGCATCTCGCTCTTAGGTTTTATTTTTAGTTTTCTTTAGCTTTGCTTGCTATTCATAACAAGTTAGATCCCGTCTTACTTTGTGTGGGAGAGAAAAACACTCCACTTTCAAAATATAGAACACATCATAGGATTTTTCCTGCCTATCTTTTTGCTGTTCTGTGTTCTTTATCTTTTCGTAGTTACTGCCATATTTAGTTTTAGTCTTAGTTTGTCTTTAGCAAGAGCCTTGGCTTTTGTTTAGTTTGTTGCTGGAACTATTTTTTTTTAGTTTTCATGTTTATCTTGTTAAAGAGAGTTGGTTGTTGCACTGAGTTGTGTCTTGTCTTGAAAGTAGGTAATTGAGGTTGCTATTTAATTCTAGTAGTAACTTGCAATAGTTTTGAGGTATTGATGTGAGTAATTTTTGAACTTTTGGTGTCAAGAGCTCTAGCCTATTAGTGATAGGTGTCGTATTTTGGGCAATCCGTGTGTATTTTCAAAACCTACAAAACTAGTTGAGAACTCTAGCTACTAGATGGATCACTAATCTTTGGAGGGATCGAATACTAGAGAACACTCACGTACCATGAGTCGAGGATGCGCAAGGATAACCAAACCCCCATACACTCCTCCTCGGGGTACTTGTCTCTTTGTGAACCTCCTTTTTAGATTGAGAGTTACCGATAGTAAGTGCATGAGTTCTTTGGACTAATGTAAGTATTGAAAGTTGACACTTCCACCTTCCCATATTTTGCTAGCCTCTCCCGTGCCATGCATTGCCTTCTTCTCACTCCGAGAGTTGGTGTACACCTTCGCCGGTACATCCAATCCCTTGGCATGATACGCTCTGTCATCATAAACCTCCTTATATCTTTCCTCAAAACAGCCACCATACCTACCTATCAAGGCATTTCCATAGCCTTTCCGAGATATATTGCCATGCAACATCCACCTCTTCATGACTTGATCTTCATGTCATACATGTTCCTGCTACACTGGCAGCGACATACATTGCATACATCATGATAGTTACATCTTCTTTATGATTTTGAGTACCTTGTAAAGTGTGAAAGATCTCCTTTACCTTCTTGTGAAATATAGTGTTGCCCTTAAGTGAGGAAAATATCCCAAAGTGGACACAATAAAAGATCCCGAAGAGGACAAATGAGAGTTAAATAGAAAGAGCCATTGAGGCCACAAAAAAATACAAAAAAATACAAAAAAATAGAAAAAGAAATAAAAAGAGAGAAAGGGGCAACACTACTATCCTTTTGAGAGATCCACATTAGTACTCCCTTTATATCCTTGTACTCCATAGAGATGATCATTATGCATATAGCTATGTGGGGACCTTCACACTATAGAACTTGGCTTGCATATTCCAAGGATGAGCCTCCTCAAACGAGCTCTAGGTCTTCATGAGCGAGCAAGTTAGATGCACCCCCACTAGTTCCATTGGAGAGCTTCCTAGCTCGTATGTGCATCCGTTGCATGGCAATCCCTACTCCTCACATCATATCTATCATTTGGCATCTCTTGCCTATGATTGTCCTCATTGATGTGAGCCTTTCTCATCCTTTTTGTCTTCCTCCTCCGCACTTCTCTCTTTGCCATCCTAAGTGTCAACTCTCGTGCTTACGCTCATCCATTGCATGAGTGCTCAAAATATTGAAAAAGGAGTGGATCAAATTGACTTGTACCTGGCTAGTGGTCTGGGGACGAGTCAAGATAAGATTCCAGAAAAAGACCAAGTGTGAAACTTTAGTAGATTGAGTTCTCAACAAATAAATATTTTTCTCATATTCACTATCCCCCTTCTTGCACGCAAACACCATTTGGAGACATTCGAGTCACGGCCATCGAGATCTCTTGCACCTTTTGTTCTTTTGTTACTTGTTTCAATGCTAATATAGACTCTTGCATGTTATGACTTGAATTGAATCTCTAACCTTGATTGCTCTACTTTTCTCGAGGACGAGCAGGAATTAAGCTTGGGGATGTTGATACGCCCAAAACGTATCTATAATTTCTGCTTGCTCCATGCATGTTTTGTGTGATATTGCTATGATCTAGATACACTTTCATACACTTTTGATCATATTTGGACTAACCTATTAACTCAGTGCACCACAGTGTCAGTTCCTGTTTTCTGTTGTTTTTCTATTTCAGTTTTCCCACATATAAAAAGTACCAGAAAAATTCCAGGAAAAATATAGGAAAACTCAGCGTATAGGAAGCTTCGCGAAGAGCCCGAGTGGGGCCAGAGGGGAGCCAGGGGTGGCCCAGGCGGCCACCCGGTGCGGCCCCACCCCTGGCCGCGCCAAGGGGGCGCCTGGGGCCCCTGGTCCACCTCTGGCTGCCCCCCTTCGCCTATATATTCTCCGTCACGGGAAAATTCAGAAAGGAGAACCCTATTTCACGATCTTGCCTCTGTTCCGCCACCGCCGCGCTTCTGAGATCGGGAGCACCAGAAGACCTCTTCCCGGCACCCTGCCGGAGGGAGGATTGACCTACGAGAGTCTCCTCTCCACCATGGATGCTCCCCGGATGTCTCGTGAGTAGTTTTCCTTGGACCATGGGTCCGTGATCAGTAGCTATGTGATGTTCTCCTCCCCTCTTTGTTCTTCATGGTATAGACCTCGTGAGCTGCCCGACATGATCGAGGCACTTTTGTAATCCTTCTTCTATTGCTATGCTGAGTTTGATGGGATCTGATGGATTATGAGATTATGTTCAGATTGTGATTGAGTAATATATTTGGTTTTTATCTCTTATATTTTTGTTCCTAATAATTCTTGCATGTTCTCCGTTGCTGTTTATTGCTTTGGCCAAGTAGTGGGTAGTAACCCCAAGAGGGAACGTTATGCTCGATTGTGGGTTCATGCCCCCCGATGAGACGCTTGAGTGACAGAAACATGAGTCTAGGGGATGTGCTGTTGCCACAAGGGGGAAAACAACGATGCTTGTAACCGCGGTTGCAAGGATCGTTTACTTTACGCAAAGTGCTTTTTAATGCAGTTGTCTGTTGCTTTGGGTTTACACTTTGGGTGGGGCTCGCAACTTAATACCAGCGAGATGTTCTGGATAGATATCTCAAGGTGGATGATTAGTAGTAGATGCAGTTGGATTTCGGTGTACTTATTTTGGCGTACTGCCCGTGCTTTTGAGCCTCTTCCTTTCTTTTGCAGCATAGTTAGCATTGCGGTGCGTTCATAATCCTCTCAATTGCCCTTCTGTAATTTGTTTACCTTGCATAGATGTTTTATCGTCTTTTGGGAGAGAGACATCACTAGTGAACATCACGTATCCCTTTCCATATCCTCATTACTGTTTCCATGCTCATTTACTTTTCTGCTTTTACTTTCAATTGCTATCATTATCCTTTGTGTTTGATCCTTTGTGAACAACAAGACCGGAGAGACTGACAACCTCTCTGAACTTCGTTGGGAACAAAGTTATGTGTGTCTGTGTGTAGGTCCGCGTCAGTAGCGCCGCTGACACCTACTTATCATCTCTGGAGTCCTACTGGAGACAAACCTTGGTATCTTTACTGAGGGAAATTTGCTGCTGTGCTGCATCACGCCTTACACTTGGGGCTCACCAACGAAGGGCGAGAAGACTACACCCGTCAACTCTCGCGTCATCAGTGAGCGGCTCGATCTTTCCCCTCTAGGCACGCTCGTTTCTATCCGTGGAATGGCCGTCACCGTCGCGGCGTGCTCCGGCTGCCGTCAGGCCTCGTCGCCACCGGCGATGTGGTTACCCCTGTTCGTCCACCGAGTCCCCAGCAGATGCGCGGCGATTTCCCCGTTCGTTTGAGCCTGGGTGCGGACCAAATGGTCACTGGAGGCTTCGTTTGCTCGCCGGCGCCGCCGCCTTTCCCTGTAGGTCGCCGTCGACTAGAGCACGGGGTAACCCCCTGGTTAATCCCCTGTTAGTCTAAGCCCTCCCCTGAGTCTATGACTAGTGGGGCCTGCCCCCCTAATTGTCAGATCCCTCTGTTAGGTATGTGCTAGGGTTAGTTAGCACCTTTTCATCATGTCAAAAGTTCAAAAGAAATCTTGGAAATCAAATTCAAAATCAAAATGGGAGAAGGAACACCCCCCAGATGAATTATTTCAAAAGGCCAGATAAAAATATTTTCCAAAAATTCATGTTAGAGTTTTGAAAAGTCTTATAAATGAGTGTGATCACATATCAAGTGATGTGGGACCCACCCCATGCTCATAGATTTTTCAAATATTCAAACAGTACCTTGGAATTAAAGAAATCCCCCTATTTGATTTAAAATTCATATCATTTGAATTTTAAAAATGTTGAAAGTTTATGAGTGGCTAGTCTATTTTATTATTAGGCCACATAAAAGTTTTCAGCATTTAATAAAATGCTTTGGTATTTTTATCAGAGCCAAAACAAATTACAGAAAAAGAAAGGAAAGATTAAACAGAGGAAAAAGGAAAAAACTTACCTCCCGCCAGGGGCGAGGCCCACCTCTCCAGCCGGCCCAGCCCACCTGGACCCTCCCCTGTCGTCTTCTTCCCCGCGCCCCCAAGGTGCTCGGTGGAAAGCCACCGACGCCACCGACGCCACCGACGCCACCGCGACGCCCCGCAGCCCTCCACCTGCCTCCCCGGCCGCCTTCTAGCGTCGTGGAGAACCCCCGTGCTCATCCACTTCTTTCCCCCCCCCCCCCTGGAACCCTCTTCCTCCTCTCTCCCGTGCGAAACCAGCGAAGACCCGAGCGCCCCGTAGCTCGCCGCAGTGCGCCACCGCGGCCACTGGCCTCCACTCGTCGCCCCAGCTTGTCCAGGACATCCGCCATCGCCGTCTTCATCACCGTGGCCGATCAATTGGACCGAGGGGCCCCCGTGGACGACGCCAGCCTCACCGAGAGCTCGCCGGACCCGTGAGTCACCGTCGGCAAATTCTCCGGTTACACAGCGTCCCCGGCCTCACCGTCTTCCCCATTAGCTTCAGGGTGAGCTTCCTCACCTTTCCCCTAAGTTTGTAGCGCCTCGTTTGCCCCACAACCGAATCCGCCATGGATCCCGAGCAAGGTCGCCGCCATGGTCGTCGTCCTCCTCGCTCCCGTGCTTGTCGTGAACCCCCAGTGCACGCGTTTGACTTCCGCGTGTGCCAGCTTTCAAACGCAACCAAAATCACCCCAAGCCATGCTCCCTCGCCTCGGCTACGACCTCGCCGCCGTTCAGCTGCCGCCGGAGTCGTCGCCGTCGTCGCTCTCAACCACCCCAAGGACCCCCGTTGCCTCCCGAGGATGCGCGAGACGTTGCTGAGTCGAATGGAGCCTTCCCCGTGCTCTCCCGTGGCCTCTGGCTCACTCCGGTGACCACGCCGCCGTGCCCGTGCCACCGGCGGCTAACCGCCGGCGAGTTAACCCTAACCCACCCCTAAACCCACTGACTACTGGGCCCCAACCCCTAATCCCTCTGTTAATTAAATTTTAACCACGGGTTTAACCCTACAGAGGCTGACCAGTGGGACCCCTTGTCAGTTTGACTCGGGTCAAACCCCCTGACGTCATGCTGACATCACAGTGACGCAGTAATGAATTTCCAGAAATTTAATAAATTAAAGAAAATCCAGAAAATAACCTAAACTTTGGAAATTCATAGAAAATTCATATTAACTCCAAATTGGACAAATAATATATGAAAAATGATCAGGAGAAAATTATCTTTCCAAATATGCAACTTTCAACTCTGTTTGAGTTGAATTTAAAATGGGACCAGTAGCATATGTCATTTGCTTTATTTGAATTTAATTCAAATTCAAACCAAATGATTTTGCCACTTGGACCATGGATTTATGATGCAAATCAACCACACTTTAGAGGCATATCATACACATTTGAAGTTAATTCAAATTGATCAAACTATATCTTATATAAATTGAATAAGGTTGAATTCAAATGTGGAATTTGAATTTGCATTTAAAAATGCAATATATTCCACTTAAATGGAATTGCCTCACACATCAAAACTTATACTCCAAGCTTTAACACTATATAATGTGCTTGAGCATTGCATTCATATTGATTGCTACTTCGTGCTTTGTTTGTCGAGTAGAGGTTGAACCGGAGCAAGAGGTCACCCCCTTCGCTGAAGATCCAGAACCCGAACCTCGTCAGCAAGGCAAGCAAACCCCCATTGATCATGTCGATAAAATCCCACTTCCCTCTCATGTCTCGCTTATGCATTGTTTAGGATGATCACCATGTTACGATTCTACCGCATAGATGAACCCATTCCTTTGCATGACCTATCATTTTGTCACAGTAGTAAGCAAACCACAATCCTAGCAAATGTAGGAGTTGAATGATATCATGTGGCCCCTGCAAATGTTATCGCTTATTGCATGCTTAGTATGATACCATGTTGTTACTGTGATGTGAGTCGGGATTGGAATGATCATGTTGATGATGGTAGAATAGTGTTGGTGAATCGACCCTAATACAAGGTGAACGATGAGAGGCTGTGTAGGAGTACACGGTGGGTTGTCTCGTTGAACACCGCCCTAAGTCCGAGTTCTTGTGTGGTGATCCAAGATGAAGATTACAACCACACATTGGGCTCACTGACCCCTCTCAACCTATTAACTCATCCCTTTCGAGGTCCAGATGTCGCAATAGTTCGGAGTTCTGGTAGGCTCGTGGCCTGGATGCTAAGTGAGAGAACGGCTCACCCGAGACCGGCTTATGCACCACGCACACATCGCTTGGGTCCACTTCGGTAAACCGGCCGGGTTCACGATGGTGGTAGCCAACCCAAGTAGGCGGCTTTCTTGGACTAGATAGGCTATGAGGTAACAGTTGTGGTGAGCATCCTCGCTGACACCCCTTGAATGGTGTCGAGATCAAAGGCGGTAACTGATGATCATGTGTGTGTAGCGGTACACCCTTGCAAGGTTAACAAAACTATTCGAATAGCCGCGTCCGCGGTTATGGACTACTTGGAAAGCTTAGCTTGATTATTAGATAACTTGAACCGGATACTTCTAAAACACACCAAGATAAGGGTGAGTGCTATGGCGTGCTTTCTCGTGGGGAAGTCGAGGAAGGCACCATAGTGGTGTATTGGTTGGTGAAAGTAGTGGACTCGTGTACGCTTCTTACCTCAAAGTCTGGTACTCGTAGTTCAGGACTAGCCAAGTCAAAGCTGGCATTTCTGCAAGTGAACCCCACCTCCTTTTACCTTGATACCTATGCATGATTAGTATAGCTCCTATGTAAGTCTTGCTGAGTACGCCTTTGTACTCACGTTTGCTTAATCTATGTTTTAGATGACGCCACTGACCCCGAAGGTGGCTTCTTCATCGAGCTGGACGACTGAAGTTAAGCTAGTCTAGTCCCAGTCAGCAGACTGGTTCCCTCGTGGAGGGCTTTATGTTTGAATAAGGCTTCTTAAGCCAATTTGTTAAACTTGTCTGTACCCAGACATAATTTGCTTCCGCTTTGTGATGTAATGTTGGATCACATGTATGTGATCTCTGTGTGTACTCTATAAGAGTTATAAATAGAATGTACACTTTGTAGAGAATTGCAATGGTACCTGCTGTTCATACAAGGCATGTGGGCTGCGTGTATGTTTATAACATGCATGTATTTGTATGGGTTTTCGAGACCTTAGTTGTGTTCTGGCTGGCGGTCTTTCATACACCAAGTGGCCCTTAGATGTGCGCAGCTTGGGGCATCGCAATGCGATTGTCCGAGACTCTGTCTCGTGCACACTTTGTGGTATGATTGAGCCCGCCCTAGACCCCGACTAAGTGATCGGGCTGGAGTAAGTCTATGTAAGAGTTTGGAGATAGTCGATAGTATGGTTGAGGCGACTTGTCTTTCAATATGGGAGTTCACCACCCATATTATTAGACTTGTGTGCGGACGATGAGGACCCATCACAGTTGATCATCCGGCCTGGATGGGATGCCCCTCACGTACGATGCTTTCCGAGAATGTTCAGTGCTTGGCCTTGTCTGCTTAGACAAGTGGGTGCGGTTCTCGGCTCTCCATATGACTATGTCTTAACTGTACTTGCATACGCTAACCCCGGGTCCCGACAGACTAATTTCCTATTAATTAAAAGAAAATGTTAGCTGAGATGTATGTATGACAGGTGGGCCAGCCCCCTGTTAATCCCCTCCATTTTTAATAAACTAGAGAGATAACCCCCATTGTGAGTATGACATGTGGGCCCCATGCCCCTTTAACTTAATTAAATTGCTTAATTAACCTCTATGTCATTGACACCTGGGTCCCACTGCATTTTATTAATAAAAACAATTTTTGAATTAACTAGACAATGACATGTGGTTCCCATTTCTGTTAAATTAAATAAAATTTGTTTTATTAAAATGAGAGCTGGTCAGGTTTGACCAGTCAAATCTTATTCTTCTGGATAATGTTGCATTTTATTAATAAAATAAATTCAAAAAAGCGTTTAAAATGGTTTAAACTTTAAAATTGAATATCTTTTAATACTTAAATCAGATTAAAAAACTTTATACATGAAAGTTGAACATAAAAATAAAATGAATACAATTACGCTATGTGTTTGTCTACCACACCCACCTAGAGCAACGAACATCGACACCCCCCTCCGGGTCGTCTTCCGATAATTGCCCGATACCGTAAAACTCTCCGGATGAATTTATTCTCAACACGAAAGTTGTTCAGAATGGATCAACTAACACGGATACCCCCTCCGCATATTTGTCCGATGTCCACGACACCTCCGGCGTGGTACCTTTCCCCTCCGGACACCCTGTCCGGTAATCACCCGGAGCCGGTAGTTCATCCCCTGAAGAATTTCCGCTCCGAGCTGAGTGCCTCGTACTACGTTAGAGCACTCATAACATTTCATCTGTCATATCATGCATTTGACTGCTATGTTTGCTTTATATTTACTGTTCCCCCCCTTTATACTCCGGTAGACCCTGCTGCTGCCACCGACTACACCGCTGCCGGGTACGACTACTTTGTCGCCGACCCTACCCCTCCTGCGAGCTTCCAGGTAAGCAGAGCCATTTTCTTCCCCAGATATCACCTATCTTTTCCGTACATTTCTTGCACAAGGCATGTTTACTGCTGCTGCTACTATTACAATCCTATTCAATTGCATTTCCTATCATTGTCGCCCCTTGATGTACCTTCCTTTATCCTACGCTTCCTATAAATTTATATATATCTTATTCAGCAGTGAGCCATGCGATTTGTTAGCTAGGATTAGTTAGCAGGCCATGATCACTCTGGTGAGTGTAGCGGATACAATTTATTATAACTGTAACAGGTACGGTACAATGAAGACACCGCCTAAGGTCCGCTAGCTCGGCTCTGCCGAGCCACCATCAAGTGTGAGCTATCGAGGAGTAATCCTCGTACCTGCACTCGTTGCTGACTCTGTATAGCCGCTCTAGGGTACTGAGCCTCGGTTGTCCTTAAGGTAAGAAGTCGGGCAATCCAACGGTGCCCACGAGCGGTATTGCGTCGGGAGCGACAGGTAGGGTACGACCGACGTTACCGGCGTGCTTGGCCCCTGCTCGTATCTCGCGAGAGTTACCAAACCACGAAAAGTCGAGCTCTACCAAGAGCACATGAGAGACAAGGTAAGGATATGGTTCACCTTGTTGGTAACCGCAGAGACTTGGTGGGATGACAGGGCAGGCACCGATGTACGGGTGGTCCTGACTGCTGTCGTTGTCCGCGGGTCAGTTAAGTCGAGGCAACGATATCGGTTGTCTCGCAGGTTAATTAAAATGCAAAATGGTCTGGCGGATGTCTTGAGTAGCCTTTTGGCTTGTACGCACTACCTACACTTGGGATGAGGAGTGTGGGCTCCCCTTCATCGTAGTCTCGTTTGAGGGTCTTCAATCGTCAGCAGTATCGTGGGCTGATTGCCGGGAAGTGGTGTTGTCTTCTCTTGCTCGAGCAGTGTATTTGTATTTGCTTTGATTTTGCTTCACCGGCCAGTCACGCACCGTGCAGGAGTACGTTCGGGTTAGGGTCCAAAGCCCGGAGTACATAGGATATAGTCCGGCGGATAACCTCTCTGTTGATTGCCAAAGGATGGGCTACTTTGTGTCGGATAGCTTCGGTGGGGTGTTCCCTAACAAGGTGTACGCCACCCTGGAGATCCGAGCGTCATAGAGTCACGCCAGTGCACCCCTGCAGGGAAGATTAATCTATTCGAATAGCCGTGTCCACTGTAACATGACGCTTTATGCTGAAGCTGCATCTTACCACTACGAACTAGTACTATTAAACTGTATGGTTCCGGGTCTTCTTCCTCGCAGGGAAGTCGAGGAAGGGAACTCGGAGGCATTATTATTATTAATTATTACAACTTACTACTATACAATGCTGCAGCAACTTCTGCTGCATTGTTATTACATTCATGTTATTGAACTGTTGGTTGTTTCTCTTCTCATGCTGCAAGACACGTCAGAAGATGCTAGTCTTCAGTAGGCCTAGCTTCTTATCCTTATTATGATTTCTACCTTGGAGTCCACTATATACAGCCCCCCCTTTCCATTTGATACAAATGCATAAATGCTTAGTAGCGTACGTAAGACTCGAGGGTATGCTAGATACTCACCCTTGCTTTATTTCCCCCTTTTTGTTTTGCCCGATCGGCCGCTGCAGTCGACGTTGGATCCTTGGAGTCCAGGAGAAGGAGATCCCCGATGTCGACCACCACAACATTAAGATCCGCGATGCCTTCTACGACGTCGAGTTCCCCGTTGACCAGGAGTTTTTTGGAGGTTCCCAGGAAGGAGGCCTCGCCTTTTCGATCTGTTGTTATTTCTGCTAGCCTTGTTAAGGCAACCTTGTATTCTTGTGTCTGTACTCAGATACTATTTCTTCCACTAACTTTGTGCTTTTGAGTTGTTCTATTCGAGCCCTGGTGGCCCCTGGCTTGTATTAAACAGCTTGTATTATTTGATTTGTAGAGTTGTGTTGTGATATCTCACCGTGAGTCCCTGATCTCGATCGTGTACCTTGCATGTACGGTTACTGTACACGACTTGATTTTTCGGGCGTCAGAAGTTGGTATCAGAGCTGACTGCCTGTAGGACACCCCCTTCGAACTCCATGGTCGAAGTTGAGTCTAGGCTTTGCAAAACTACTTTACTAACAATGTCGTGTGTCTTATCGACCCACGTCGCAAAATGGGTGGTATTAGGATCTTTTTCTCCGCACCTTTACTCTGGGACTCTACTCTCTCATCCTTTCGGGTTAAAGATTTTTCTAACTCTGACTTTAGGTTCTCGTGACTACTTCCTCCCGGATAGCCCCTCATTACAGATGATCGCTTGCTTCACGAGAAGATACCCAAGATTACTCTCCGATAAAACTCCCGAGACCATATGTGCCGATCACCTTTACAATTCCCTACACTGTTAAGTCCATATGTATAACCACATACACCTTTCGTTCATCCATTCAATCCAAGTTGCTCTTGTGTTCACAAGATGCATCGAAATACTTCCCGTTGTTTCGGGAATCCTTTGAGCCTACTGCCTTGCTGCTTGTTTTCACCCTGCAGATAACTCTTCACATTTATCGAGGATGCGTTCATCCCCAGTTGTTCATGTGATTCCGAAATACTTTGAAATACTATCTGACTCCCGTGAATCCATCCACAGCCTTCTGCTTTTGGAGATTCCTCTTCACTTCTGGCATTATGATTAATTACAGATGTCTGAGTATTCTTCATTGACACCACTTATCGTGTCGTCTTGATCTTGTTGAATCATTATGTGTGCGGGAGCACTCAATCATTAGTTGATCCATATGAATTTATTCTTCCGGCTCAGACGTCATTCCAGACATGAGCTGGATATCAGTAACTCAAACCTCGGTTGATTGTCCGTATAAGTCCGTTCAACTTATATACCCATGGTCAGAACATCTGCTTCTATCTCCTTTGTACTTGAGCATCGAATTATTCAGATACTTCTATCTCCGATACTTATGCAATCTTTCTTCTTATGGTTGAGTACCCATACTCACACCAGACTCTCTGAACACCACCTGACCTTTTAGTGGATTACTACCTATTGTTCCCTTGTGCCCTAAGTCGTTGATGAATTTCCCCTGATGCAATATGCCTCCAGCTAATGGTATCGTCTACTTCGTGTCGTTAGCCTTCTTCTTTCGAACTTGTATCCCCTACTTCTGTTGTTTGTTGTATAGATTCGTAAAATGTCCCGATAGGTTGTATCTATGCTTCATCCATCTGTGTGAACCCATGAACTTCTACGGGTCTTACTCTACTGGTGTTATGCCAGATAAACTTTTGAACGCTAAAAATTCATCGGCAGCGAGAAGTGAATGAAAGGCTATGCATTGAAGAAGTGGGAGTCGACCTTAAACCTTTGTGTTCATGCCCATGGATACTATGTAGAACTTATCATGAAAGCTTCTGGTAAAAGTAATTGTCCCCTTGGTGGAAATTCTGCTGCACCTATGATCCTCCATTCTACCTTCGAGTATTACCTCCTGGTATCCCGAGGATATCATGCCTTTGCACTACATCTTATGGATTTTTATGAATCCATGCCTCCCCCTGCCTTAACCACTCAATGGATTCTGGGTTGTCGTCAATCAAGGACACTAAATACTTTTTTCTCCACATCCCTTTTATTGATGTCGTCTCAAATCGATGGAATTATCTTGGAACCCCTAAAAAAATATGTCGTAATCAATATCAACACTTTGGCGCCTTCCAAGTGTCAGTTAACCTCATGTTGAAAAATACCATTCTTACCCCTCGGTGATTTGTGTTATCATCGACAACATCCTTGACTCCTTGCCAATACAAACTTTGTCATCTATATCTTGCTCTTCTTTCCCTTGGGAAAGATATACACCTAATACTTGTGTATCGTCACATTTTCCCTTTCATTGGTCTGTTTAATATTTGTTCTGATATAACTCATCCAAGCAGTGATATTTCCCTGCTTGTGTAAACACCCCGGTGTACCACTCCCTCAGAAAACTTGTTACTAGTGTCGATAACATTTCGGTAACCACCAATGGACGAGCACCTTGCCTATTGGTCCGCCTCATTTTAACGAGCAAGAAAACGGTTCTCTTTGTTCCTCGCCCTTGGTACCGACTTTGTTGCCAACATAGCTGGCAAGATGTTCTCTGACTTCCTTGCAACTTGACCGCATTGTTTTTCACCACCCTTCCTATCCAATGTGGGCCCATAACCCACAGTTCCACAGGATCAAAACCTGACTCTCTTGTACCTTTCTGTTCTCGAGGTTATTGCTCTTGCTTGACCTCGTATTCAATTCACGAATCCTCTACCTTGTGATATTCAGTGCGATATCAGACTCAGTGCTTATGCTTGATGCTCTGGACCCCTTTTCATCCTCCGTTATCGTCGTTGAATGCTTGCATATCCACTTGAAAACTTCTCATGCCTTCTTTTGTTTGTCTCAATATATCTCCCTGAGTTTAACTCGTGAGATAGTTGGTACCCCATTACCTTGGACAACCTCGGTTAATAAATCTTGTACCGATTCGACCCCCCTAAGTGTCCCCTCCTAGCCTATCCGTAAGTACGATGCAGCCCCGAAAGAAGGATGACCACTCATCGAGATGCACTGATGCAAAGAAATGAAGACATCAACAAGAAGGATTAACTTGTTCAAGAAGGGCAACAAGAACCAGAATATTCTTTAGAATACGAAACCAAACTTTACCCCTTACACTACCTTTAATTCTCGGGACGAGAATTCTTTGTAGTGGTGGAGATTGTTGGGACACGCGGTCCGCTACGCTAGCGGTAAATCAAGATTTTCTACCGCGCACAACCAAGATCACTGCTATTGGAGATGAACTACATGATTAGGGTTTACCACTAGACGTGCAGTCACGTTAGCGGAAGGAGAGTTGGTGATGCGCGTCGGCGACTGCTGCTCGAATCCCTCGAACCGATCCCTCGTACCGATCCCACGAACGGAGTGCCGCGATCCAACCCCGCGAACAGTTCGTCCAAGCGCCGCAGGTGCAGCAACTCGAAGGGATGCGCACGTACAAGGAGGAGCGTCTGGGGGCGGACTACTAGGTCGGGCGGCTCGGCCTGGAGGTGGAGTGGCGGCTAGGGTTGTGGTATGTCTTGTACCCCTTCGGGGTTCGCCCTAGCCTTTATATAGGCGCCCGTGGAATGGCCTCAACCCTTAAGGCAATCCGGACCCTCCATCCATAATCCATTCGGATCACATTAGAACGGGCTCCTTTCCCCTTAAGCCCGCGACCCTATAGGTTCACGTACACATGGACACGTCCCGAATCACATCCGGTTCGATAGTCGGTAGTGGTTCCTAGCAGAACGTGCCGACTCCCATATATGCGTAAAGTAATAAGACGAACCATTACAAAGTGTCATATGCAACATTACTTTTGCCTCACGATATATGTTGTCAAGCTTAAGGAGAGTACTTGTCACCCTTGTGATAGCTTGACCTCTCTTCTCTAAACCGTGATACAGATTCCTGAACCGGGTTAACACTTAACCCATGTCGCATGGCCATGCTTTCTGAATCTTATCACTCGAGAGGGCCCAGAGAATATATTCTCCAAAGTGGAGGGGCAAATCCCATCTTGATCAACCATGTCTCGCGGCATGTATCATGACTCACCCGTAAGCTACCTTTATAACTACCCTTTTACGGTGTAGCGTTTGATAGTCCCTAAGTGAGTCATTCCTCATCCCGAGAACATGTGAGGGCCTCAGGTTTAGGACATGGCATATACATTGTATTGAGACTAACATATGACAATATATCGCTACGTCTTAAAGTGGGTCTCTGTCCAACTCAGTGATCCCATCACTAAGTCCATACTATCGGTAGCATCTCCATGCTCATGACTTGTGAAACATAGTCATCAATCGAATCATATACTAGTCAAGGATATGTGTCTGAATAACCTTCTCAACTAGGGACCATTAGAACAATCATCACAGAATATATAGTCTCACAAACAAGTCACATACTTATTGATACATATCAGTGATGATGTTCAAGGACAATACAAATAACTCATGAATACATAAGGAGATAACATCATAACATGATTGCCTCTAGGGCATATCTCTAACAGTCTCCCACTTGCACTAGAGTGAATCAGTTAGGCATCTAAGGCCCATGGCTCTTACGTGCGCCTCATGCTTCGGCATCGGGAGAGGCTTCGTCAAAGGATCAACAACGTTTGCATCCGTGTGTACTTTGCATACATTTATATTACCATCATCTACGAATTGTCGTATGAGATGATAACGTCTTTCTATGTGCTTGGATTTCTGGTGATGCCTTGGCTCCCTGGCCTGTGCGATGGCACCACTATTATCACAATTGAGGTCCAATGGGTTTGCCGAGTCTGGAACCACACCAAGTAGGGTAATGAAATCCCTTATCCAAACACCTTCCTTTGAAGCTTCAGAAGCTGCAAGGTACTCGGCCTTTGTTGCAGAATCAGCTACCGTATCTTGCTTGGAACTGTTCTAGCTCACTGCACCTCCGTTTAGAATGAACACATAACCAGATTGCGAACGAAAGTCATCCTTGTCGGTTTGAAAACAAGCATCAGTGTAACCCTTTACAACGAGCTCATCCTCACCTCCATAAACTAGGAACATATCCTTAGTCCTTTTCAGGTACTTTAGGATGCTCTTAACTGCTGTCCACTGGCTCTTGCCTGGATTAGCCTGGTATCTTCTCGTAGCACTTAGAGCATAGGAAACATCTGGACGAGTACATACCATAGCATACATCATAGACACGATGGCCGAAGCATACGGAATCTTATCCATGCGTCTTTGCTCATCAGGAGTCGATGGACCCTGAGTCTTGCTTAGATGAATGCCATGTGCCATAGGCAAGAACCCTTTCTTAGCCTCATGCATGTTGAACCTTTTCAACACCTTATCAATGTACACTGGCTTAATCCAATAAGCCTCCTTGATCTATCTCTATAGATCTTGATTCCCAAAATGTAAGCTGCTTCACCCATGTCCTTCATTGCAAAACTATTTTTCAATGAGTCCTTGACAGCTTCAAGCATTGGAATGTCATTCCCAATAAGTAATATGTCATCCACATATACGATTAGAAATACGATTGAGCTCCCACTAAACTTCTTGAACACACAAGGTTCCTTTTCGTTCTCGATGAAGCCAATCGATTTGACAACCTCTTTAAAACGAATATTCCAACTCCGAGATGCTTGCTTCAATCCATAAATGGATTTCTGAAGTTTGCATACCTTACTAGCATTCTCTGGATCGACAAAACCCTCAGGTTGTATCATATACACGTCCTCTTCTAGATTTCCATTAAGGAAAGCTGTTTTGACATCCATTTGCCATATCTCATAATCGAAATAGGAAGCTATAGCTAGAATAATCCGAACTGATTTAAGCATAGCTACAGGAAAGAAGGTCTCGTTATAGTTAATTCCTTGAACTTGTCGAAACCCCTTCGCGACAAGTCGAGATTTATGGATTTGAACGTTTCCATCCATATCAGTTTTCTTCTTAAAGATCCATTTGCACTCAATGGTTCTTGCACCATTTGGCAGATCAACCAAGTTCCAAACTTGATTGTCATCCATGGAATTTAACTCGGATCTCATGGCCTCAAGCCATAACTCGGAATCTGGATCCACCATCGCTTCTGCATATGTCAAAGGCTCATCGTTTTCCGACAACAATACATTGCTTGCATTACGTAGCCTTTCTGACCTTCATGGTGCGGGTGCTACTTCAACCACGCGTTCACTGACTGGCTCTGCCATAATGGCATCACTTGCCGTGTCTTCCCCGATGTCACAACCCCAAGTTAGGTATGTGCTAGAATAGCAAGTCACATTGCATCATGTGAAAATTTCAAATAGAAATTCAAAAATGGGGAAAATAAAAGCCCTAGAGAATTTAATTCAAAAGGCCAGATAAAAATTTCTTCCAAAAATTCCTCTTGTATTTTTGAAAAGTCTTATAAATGAGTGTGATCACATATAAAGTGATTTGGATTCAAACCCATGCTCATAGATTTTTCAAATATTCAAACAAGAGCATGCATTTAAATTTAAACCACTATTTGAATTAAAGTTCAAATTATTTGAATTTTAAAAATTCCCAAACTTTATAAGTGGCTAGATATTTTTATTTTGAGGCCATATAAAAATTTGGAGCATCTATAAAAATACTTTGAAATTTTTTTGCAAGGTAAAACAAATAAACAAAAAAGAAATAAGAAACAAAAACAGAAACCTTACCTGTCGCCTCCAAGCTGCTCGGTGGAATGCCACCGAGCCAGCCGAGCACGCCACGGCCTCCGCAGCCTTCAACTGCCCCTCCCGAAGCTCCTAGACGCACCCCGCAGCTCCTGGACGAGCCGCACGTCCATTCCCCCCTCTCCTGGTCTTCCCCCTCTCTCCTAGCGCAAGAACGCCGTCGTCCGAGAAGAACCGCAGCACGACCCGGTCTAGTACTCAAGATCAGGTCCTTCGTCTTCACCGCCGTCGTCTTCGTCTTCGTCGTGCAGGGAATCAAACTCGGAAGCTCCGAGAGAGACGCCAGCTTCAAGGTTCCGTCGCCGGCCGCCATGAGCACCTCGCCGGAATTCGTCGCCTCCAGAGCCCCTACGACCCCGCCGTCTTCTCCGGTCCCTCCGCGGTGAGCTCCCACGTCTATCCCCTCTTCTAGCTCTCCTCCCCGCGGCCCCTAACGCCGATTACCTCATGGCCATGCTACGGCCGCCGCCCGAGCATGTCGCCGGCGAGCTTCCGGCAGCTCCCTTGCCCCTTGTGCGCACAGGTAGACGCGGGCGACCACGGGGAGCATCTGGGTGCCCTCCCCGTGCCATTTGGTGGCCGGGAGCACCTCCCGTGTGTGCGCCACCGCGCACTGGTGCCACCGGCGGCTAACTGCCGGCGTGGCCCGGGTTATTTAACCCCTAACCACCCACTAACCCCCCCTCCACCTGAGACTGGCAGTGGGCCCTAGCCCACTAATTAACCATGGGTCAATTTTAAACAGAGGGGTTTAACCCCCTGAGACACTGACAAGCCGGACCCACCTGTCAGCAGCCCCCCCACGTCAGCCCTGCGTCAGCATGACGCCATAATTGGTTAAATCAATTTATTTAATTCAGAAAAAGGCAGAAAAGACTTTAAACTTCAAAAATTCATAGAAAATTCATATTAACTCCAAATTGGACAAATAATATGTCTAAAATTATCAGAAAAATCCAAGGAATATGAATCTGGACTTTGTTTGTATGTTTGAGCAATTTAAATTGGGTGAATAGTGGAAAACATCCATATGGCTTTAATTTGAATTCAAATTTGGAGTGAATTTGCAAATGACTTTGCAACTCATTTCTTTTAAATGATTTCATCCACACATCAGAGGCTTTAACTCACCTTTACAACATCACTTCATGATCAACCTTTTCAAATCAACATTCATGGATTCAAATGCTTTTGCAATTCATCCATAAATCAAATGGAGTTTGAATTTGCGTTTCAAATGCAATATACTCCTTTTAAATGGAATGCTTAACACATCAGTACCATGAACATCACCTTATACAATTGAGCATGTGCTTGTGCATTGTACCTTATGTTGATCACTTTGTTTGTATTGTTTGCTCGGATAGAAGTGGAGCCAGAAACCGAGTTCACCCCCTTCGTTGAAGACCCCATGACTGAACCTCGTCAGCAAGGCAAGCAAACCCCCATTGATCATGTCTATAAAATCCCAATTCCCTCTCAGTCTCGCTTATGCATGTTTAGGAGATCACCTTGTATCGATTCTACCGCATAGTTGAACCCATATCCAATGCATGAACTATCATCTTGTCACAGTAGTAAGCAAACCAAAATCCTAGCTAACATAGGAGTTGTTTGATATCATGTGGCCCCTGCAACTGTTACTGCTTATTGCATGCTTAGAGTTTACAATGAGGATGCTTTTGATGTGAGTTGGGATGATAGTGAACATGGTGTTGATGAAAGTGAAACTATGTTGGTGAATCTACCCTAATACAAGGTGAACGATGAGAGGTTATGTAGGAGTACACAGTGGGTTGTCTCGTTGAACACCGCCTTAAGCCCGAGTTCTTGTGTGGTGATCCAAGACGAAGAGTACTGCCACATGTTGGGCACATGGACCCCCGCTCAACGTACTAACTCACCCCTTCTCAGTTCAATGAGTCGCATTAGTTCAGAGTTCTGGTAGGTCTGTGGCACGTTCTGCGAAGTGGAAGAACGGTTATTCAGACTGCCTTGGGACCCTGCACACATCTTCTGGGACCACATCGGTAAACCGGCCGCGTTCACGATGTGGACTCCAGCCCAGATAGGCGTCTCCATTGGATTTGAGTTGGCTGTGAGGTAAAAGTTGTGGAAATTATCCTCGCTGGCACCTCTTGAACAGTGTCGAGTACAAAGGAGGTAACTGATAGTTTCATGTGTGTAGCAGTACACCCCTGCAGGGTTAATAAACTATTCGAATAGCCGTGTCCGCGGTAAGGGACTACTTGGAAAGCCGTGCTCGATTATTAGACAACTTGAACTGGACACTTATAAAACTTGCCAAGATAAGCGTGAGTGCTATGGCATGCTTTCTCGTGGGGAAGTCGAGGAAGGCACCATAGTGGTGTAATTGGTTGGAAACATGTAGTGGAATCGTGTATGCTTCTTACCTCAAGTCTGGTACTCGTAGTTCAGGACTAGCCAAGTCAAAGCTGGCACTTCTGCAATTGAACCCCACCTCCCTTTACCTTGATACATGTGCATGAGTAGTATAGCTCCTACGTAAGTCTTGCTGAGTACGCCTTTGTACTCACATTTGCTTATTCTATGTTTTAGATGAACCCCCCTGACCCCGAAGGTGGATTCTTCCTGGAGCTCGACGACTGATCAAGCTAGTGTAGTCCCAGTCAGACGACTGGTCCCTCGTGGAAGGGCTTGTTTATAGATAAGGCTTCTCTAAGACATTTTTTAAACTTGTCTGTACTCAGACCTACTTTGCTTCCGCATGTTTGATGTAATGTTGGATCACAGACTTGTGATCTCTGTGTGCACTCTGTAAGAGTTATCAATAAAGTTGTATACTTTGTAGAGAATTGCAATGATACCTAGTGTTCATACTAGACATGTGTGCTGCGTGTATGACACTACTAGGAGAAAGGCTAGTAGTAGCGCCCCTTTTAGGCTCATTAGTAGCGCCCCCCACCCGCTACTGCTAGCACGCTACAGCTAACTTGTAGCAGTAGCGCGCGTACGCACCCGCTACTACTACACCAGTAGAGCCCCCCTTAGAGCCCACTACTAATAATACCTGTAGCGCGTACATGTAATAGGCGCTACTTGTATTTATTTTTCATTTTCTGTTTCTTTTTCCCATCGTATTTTTGCTGTATTTGTACTGGTATTATACAATATAGTCTCATACACATACACAGGTTTTCTATAGAGTACAAATCTCATCATATCATACACATACAATAATCTGATGACCATATATATATATCATCATGATCTCTCATATCCAACACAAATGATGTCTCTCATCATGTCATCTCTAAAATAGCGATAGAAGTTGTCACAATATCTTAAATACATGCAACTACAAGCAAGTGTCATCATCCATCTAAACTATGATATATACTAGAAGAGCGGTCACTATGAGGAAGACTGGAATTATGTAGTAGCTCATGAAGCGCCGCCTTCGATCTTCCTCTCGCGCTAGCGTATATCTCAAGTAACTAGCTTCCACTTCCTCTCTGGTATTGAACCCTCTTTGGCTGCCGCCCGGGAACCGGTGCACTTGGGCCTGACACTCTGGCCACTCATCGTACACTCCTGGAACCTTCCCTATGTACACAGCATAGCACTTCTTCGCCGTCGATGATCTATGTACCTATTAGAGATGCATATTCATCATAGGAATTCAACAATAGTACATAACATAATATACTTGAGCAACACGAAGACAAAAAGTTAGTGAATAGATGCAACATAAAGTAACATACATAATATAATATACACACGTTGTTCATGGTACCCCAACTAATTTACTAGCTAGCAAGCGTTACGCAAGTACTTCAACATGACCGTTAAATTACATCACAAAGGTTTCATATCGCTTCCAAAAGTATAAATTTAACCGAGACATCATCATCGGCATAGTCAATACACTAGAACTTCCATCCATCCATATCTGGGAGGACGCACCCTAGCTTAGGACGCACCCTAGCTTATTGAACGGCGTAATGTCTAAAAGTGGCATTCCTACGCGAGTTTTAACATCAGCTCGCGATATTGGGCCGTGGTAGAACATCCCCTTCTTGTCGATGACTTCTTTCATGATGATGGTTGCAATATCCTTCAGGTTGCGAAAGAAGTCATCTCTTACTTTATAATCAGGTTCGGCTAAGTTTTTTTTCCCATATCATGATATGATTGTCATCTTTGCTTGTCATGCGAAGACGTTGCTGATCCTTTCTGAACTCCATCATGAGATGGATGACATAGTATCCATCATTTGTACTTCCTTCCGGTTGATGGATACTGCGGAAGTTGGTTTTATGCGAGAAACACGGCGCGCCCTTCCTTCATGAGTTTTCTCGATGTGGCCACCCCTCATGCCAAAGCCCTGGAGAGCGGAATCCAGAAGACTCATTACTTTGGTGTAGTCCTTCCTTTTGAAGTACCTAAACGAGTCGAAATACATGGCATGGGAGACTTGCGGGAAAAGAACGATAAGGACGGCGTGCCCCTCGCTGCGCAAAATAAATGCACCTCAAATTAGCTAGCCTCCATATGAGAAAAGGAATGATTGAAATGTAAAGGCAACCGGGCAATGACTTACATTTGATGATAAGGCACGAGAACCATTTCCTTCTCCTTATTCATCAGCATGAAATTTTCGATGTACTCCCTAGCAGTTTTAAGTTCATAGTCACCGAGCGACAAGAAGGACTCATGCATGTAGTATGGATCTGCCACCGCGATTTGTGAGATTTCCTCTCTTTTGATGACAAAGCTCATATGGAGCGCAAAAAGGCGGACGATCGTAAAATCGAGCCTCCTAGTGAGGAACATCTCAAAGATGTGATCAAACCGCAGGAAGAACACTTCCGCAGGAGCCGTGTCGACGTAGCACATGCCCGGAGGCACACGCACCGCATAAAGTGGATATCCTGGATCCTTCGACGCGAAAAGGCTTTTCTCTGTCGACAGTACATGGTCATGCAGTCTTCTGAGATCCCCTGATATGCTCTCCAGCGGTTTCGGCGGGAGGATCAGCTCGCCCGCGACATGGATCACTTAGTCGGGGTCTAGGGCGGGCTCAATCATACCACAAAGTGTGCACGAGACAGAGTCTCGGACAATCGCATCGCGATGCCCCAAGCTGCGCACATCTAAGGGCCACTTGGTGTATGAAAGACCGCCAGCCAGAACACAACTAAGGTCTCGAAAACCCATACAAAGACATGCATGTTATAAACATACACGCAGCACACATGCCTTGTATGAATAGCAGGTACCATTGCAATTCTCTACAAAGTGTACATTTTATTTATAACTCTTATAGAGTACACACAGAGATCACATACATGTGATCCAACATTACATCACAAAGCGGAAGCAAATTATGTCTGGGTACAGACAAGTTTAACAAATTGGCTTAAGAAGCCTTATTCAAACATAAAGCCCTCCACGAGGGAACCAGTCTGCTGACTTGGACTAGACTAGCTTAACTTCAGTCGTCCAGCTCGATGAAGAAGCCACCTTCGGGGTCAGTGGCGTCATCTAAAACATAGATTAAGCAAACGTGAGTACAAAGGCGTACTTAGCAAGACTTACATAGGAGCTATACTACTCATGCATAGGTATCAAGGTAAAAGGAGGTGGGGTTCACTTGCAGAAATGCCAGCTTTGACTTGGCTAGTCCTGAACTACGAGTACCAGACTTTGAGGTAAGAAGCGTACACGAGTCCACTACTTTCACCAACCAATACACCACTATGGTGCCTTCCTCGACTTCCCCACGAGAAAGCACGCCATAGCACTCACCCTTATCTTGGTGTGTTTTAGAAGTATCCGGTTCAAGTTATCTAATAATCAAGCTAAGCTTTCCAAGTAGTCCATAACCGCGGACGCGGCTATTCGAATAGTTTTGTTAACCTTGCAAGGGTGTACCGCTACACACACATGATCATCAGTTACCGCCTTTGATCTCGACACCATTCAAGGGGTGTCAGCGAGGATGCTCACCACAACTGTTACCTCATAGCCTATCTAGTCCAAGAAAGCCGCCTACTTGGGTTGGCTACCACCATCGTGAACCCGGCCGGTTTACCGAAGTGGACCCAAGCGATGTGTGCGTGGTGCATAATCCGGTCTCGGGTGAGCCGTTCTCTCACTTAGCATCCAGGCCACAAGCCTACCAGAACTCCGAACTATTGCGACATCTGGACCTCGAAAGGGATGAGTTAATAGGTTGAGAGGGGTCAGTGAGCCCAATGTGTGGTTGTACTCTTCATCTTGGATCACCACACAAGAACTCGGACTTAGGGCGGTGTTCAACGAGACAACCCACCGTGTACTCCTACACAGCCTCTCATCGTTCACCTTGTATTAGGGTCGATTCACCAACACTATTCTACCATCATCAACATGATCATTCCCATCCCGACTCACATCACAGTAACAACATGGTATCATACTAAGCATGCAATAAGCGATAACATTTGCAGGGGCCACATGATATCATTCAACTCCTACATTTGCTAGGATTGTGGTTTGCTTACTACTGTGACAAAATGATAGGTCATGCAAAGGAATGGGTTCATCTATGCGGTAGAATCATAACATGGTGATCATCCTAAACAATGCATAAGCGAGACATGAGAGGGAAGTGGGATTTTATCGACATGATCAATGGGGGTTTGCTTGCCTTGCTGACGAGGTTCGGGTTCTGGATCTTCAGCGAAGGGGGTGACCTCTTGCTCCGGTTCAACCTCTACTCGACAAACAAAGCACGAAGTAGCAATCAATATGAATGCAGTGCTCAAGCACATGATATAGTGTTAAAGCTTGGAGTATAAGTTTTGATGTGTGAGGCAATTCCATTTAAGTGGAATATATTGCATTTTTAAATGCAAATTCAAATTCCACATTTGAATTCAACCTTAATCAATTTATATAAGATATAGTTTGATCAATTTGAATTAACTTCAAATGTGTATGATATGCCTCTGAAGTGTGGTTGATTTGCATCATAAATCCATGGTCCAAGTGGCAAAATCATTTGGTTTGAATTTGAACTAAATTCAAATAAAGCAAATGACATATGCTACTGGTCCCATTTTAAATTCAACTCAAACAGAGTTGAAAGTTGCATATTTGGAAAGATAATTTTCTCCTGATCATTTTTCATATATTATTTGTCCAATTTGGAGTTAATATGAATTTTCTATGAATTTCCAAAGTTTGGGTTATTTTCTGGATTTTCTTTAATTTATTAAATTTCTGGAAATTCATTACTGCGTCACTGTGATGTCAGGATGACGTCAGGGGGTTTGACCCGAGTCAAACTGACAAGGGGTCCCACTGGTCAGCCTCTGTAGGGTTAAACCCATGGTTAAAATTTAATTAACAGAGGGATTAGGGGCTGGGGCCAGTAGTCAGTGGGTTTAGGGGTGTGATTAGGGGTGGGTTAGGGTTAACTCGCCGGCGGTTAGCCGCCGGTGGCACGGGCACGGCAGCGTGGTCACCGGAGTGAGCCAGAGGCCACGGGAGAGCACGGGGAAGGCTCCATTCGACTCAGCAACGTCTCGCGCATCATCTGGAGGCAACGGGGGTCCTCGGGGTGGTCGAGAGCGACGACGGCGACGACTCCAGCGGCAGCTGAACGGCGGCGAGGTCGTAGCCGAGGCTAGGGAGCATGGCTTGGGGTGATTTTGGTTGCGTTTGAAAGCTGGCACACGCGGAAGTCAAACGCGTGCACTGGGGGTTCACGACAAGCACGGGAGCGAGGAGGACGACGACCATGGCGGCGACCTTGCTCGGGATCCATGGCGGATTCGGTTGTGGGGCAAACGAGGCGCTACAAACTTAGGGGAAAGGTGAGGAAGCTCACCCTGAAGCTAATGGAGAAGACGGTGAGGCCGGGGACGCTGTGTAACCGGAGAATTTGACGACAGCGACTCACTGGTCCGGCGAGCTCTCGGTGAGGCTAGCGTCGTCCACGGGGGCCCCTCGGTCCAATTGATCGGCCACGGTGATGAAGACGGCGATGGCGGATGTCCTGGAGAAGCTGGGGCGACGAGTGGAGGCCAGTGGCCGCGGTGGCGCACGGCGGCGAGCTACGGGGCGCTCGGGTCTTCGCTGGTTTCGCACGGGAGAGAGGAGGAAGAGGGTTCCAGGGGGGGAAAGAAGTGGATGAGCACGGGGGTTCTCCACGACGCTAGAAGGCGGCCGGGGAGGCAGGTGGAGGGCGCTGCGGGGCGTCGCGGTGGCGTCGGTGGCGTCGGTGGCGTCGGTGGCTTTCCACCGAGCACCTTGGGGGCGCGGGGAGGAAGACGACAGGGGAGGGTCCAGGTGGGCTGGGCCGGCTGGAGAGGTGGGCCTCGCCCCTGGCGGGAGGTAAGTTTTTTCCTTTTTCCTCTGTTTAATCTTTCCTTTCTTTTTCTGTAATTTGGTTTGGCTCTGATAAAAATACCAAACCATTTTATTAAATGCTGAAAACTTTTATGTGGCCTAAGAATAAAATAGACTAGCCACTCATAAACTTTCAACATTTTTAAAATTCAAATGATTTGAATTTTAAATCAAATAGGGGGATTTCTTTAATTCCAAGGTACTTTTTGAATATTTGAAAAATCTATGAGCATGGGGTGGGTCCCACATCACTTGATATGTGATCACACTCATTTATAAGACTTTTCAAAACTCTAACATGAATTTTTGGAAAATATTTTTATCTGGCCTTTTGAAATAATTCATCTGGGGGGTGTTCCTTCTCCCATTTTGATTTTGAATTTGATTTCCAAGATTTCTTTTGAAATTTTGACATGATGAAAAGGTGCTAACTAACCCTAGCACATACCTAACAGAGGGATCTGACATCAACGCCGTACCTTTCATCGGTACACGGTCTGCAAAACCGGTTGGCGGAACCGACTTGCAGCTAGAAGCATTGACAGCCTTTTTGGCAGCTAAGTCTTTCCTATTCGGTCTCTTCCTCGGCTTCTTCTGGGGAGAGGTTGTGATGAGCCTTTCATAGCGCCCTTGATCGCCAACCCAAGTGTTGACGGGATGAGCAAGGGTTGTTCATGCTGGTTTGAGGCGGCATCTGGAGGCGTGTCCTGCAAGGGTTGCACGAAGAGAGACTTTTTGCACTCAGACCTAGGATGATGCTGCTCCGGCAGAATATCCATCTCCTCGTCCACATGCTCCTTATTGGCCGAGTCATATGGCTGACTCATCATTTCTACTTCCAGATTAATGAAGGCGGTGTTAAGGAATTGCATAGGGTCACCATCCTCGTCCATGACATCATCCATTGCTTGCTGGAGCACGGGGGCGAAATCACGATCCACTCTGCTTGGACCGCCTTCCTCGCGTCGCTCGCCGCTCTCACCCAGCATAACAGGCAGCTCTAATAATTGTGGAGGCGGGGTGGTGGTGTTCATACCTTCTTGGAGATGTGTTGTCGTTGGTGTGGTCATCACGGCGGCCGACTCGACACGAAGAAGACCCTTCGGCCATAGGATGAAATAGCCCTTGCAGTCTGCAAGCCGCTTAGGGGTCTCGTCTTCCTCTCCCCTGAGTTGTACCGGAGGAGCCAAATCCTCGTGGCCCGGTTTGACACTCGCCACGGAAACCTTGAAAGTGGTATTGGGCATCTGCATGGTGTGGTTCATCCGATCCGTGGGATTTATTATCGTTGCCTTTCCCACATCCACCATCTGGCCATTGATCCTGTATAGTAAGGTGCATGGGGTTCTCTCAGCCTGCAAAAATATGTCTATGGCGTCAGACATCCAAAAGGCAACGAAAAAGGGATATATTATAGATATGTTGGTGTGACGCGTAATTACCGTGAGGGCGTCGAGCTCAGCCAAAGGCGAAGGCCCGCCTAGCACGCCAGAGACAGAGGACGGGCTGCTATGAGCGGCTAATGGAGCATGTCTGGATGCGAGAGCAGGCGCCGCTGGTGCGATGTTCACGGAGTTGCTCCCGACGAAGCTTGTACGGGGAAAACCCGCTGCCGTTTTGTCTGGATTTTGCTTCGTCCACTCGATAACAGCCGGGATCAAGGATGAAACCGAAGCTGCGAACTCACCTCTACAGGCAGCTAAAGCTGCATTGACTGCCGAGTTGATCATCTCTTATTTGGTCGCTTGTTCGGTCTTAGCTGCTTTTTTCTCAACCGCATGCTTCACCTTCTCGTCGATGTTGACCTGACTAAACTTCCTTCTCTGCCTTTTGTCCTCAGGGTCCTCGTGGTAGTAGTGCTTCCACTGGGCACCGTCTCCGACGCCGTGCACACGTCCATGCTGCGGCCGAGTGTCCCAAGGGAGGCCCTTCATATGTTCAAGGCCCGGTTGAGATGGGTGTCCCACTTGGGCCTCATCGACGACTGGGACGATGAGTCGCTTTCGGCATCAAGCTTGTGTTGCTCTTTCTGCGAAAGAAATGTGGACCATTTAAAAATGTTACTACAACGTGTATTCTGACTTGATGAGAAGCTAATATAAGGTGGAAAAAAAATATTACCAGTAATCTCATCAATTCCCTCTTGGGCGCGTCTGTGGACCAAACCTTTTTCTTCGAGTCCCACTTGTAGCGGGCCCTGATGAAGTCATACTCCTGCGGGTCGGTGAACTCCGCCAAGGGGTCTGGGATCCCCGCGGCTTCACGTTCCGCGTCCTCCTTGTCCCATATGGCCCTTTTTCCAATGTAACCACGGCTTCCAAGGCGGTGTTTCCCCGTGTTACTTTTCTGAAGCCCCTTGAATTTCGCGGACCTAAGCTTGGCTTCGTTGGTAGCGCAAGTGTCCTTGAATTTTAAGAACTCAGCTTCCGTAAGTGATGGATTCTCCGCAAAAATCTTGGACAAAGGTTTGTTCTTCTCAATCAATCGTTTCACCCTCACTTTCCACGCGGACAATGCGTTGCTGAACTTGACCATGGCGGCGGCGTTTATGTCAGTCATGGCATCATCATCCCACGGAGTTTTGCTCTCATCCCGATCCGGGAACTTGAATCTGTTGTGCAGCTTCGTAAGGAGTAAATGTTCCATATTTGATATACTCCTCAAGTCATAGTCGTTGATGCTCGCGGTTTCCCATAGGATGCATCCGACTTGGTTGCCGTAGCACTTGCGAGCTTCCGCCGGCGCTATTGGCTCGAATTTGCCAGGATGCACCTCTGTTACTAGCAGTTTGTCGGTGCCGAGCTTGTTTGGTTTTCGTACCCTCTCCTTCTTCTTATTTGCTGGTTCATTAGCGGCTTCAGCGCCGCCGGTGTCGGTGGCGCCGGTGTCAGTGCCATCGGTGCCATCAGGACTGCTGTCGGACTCGATTTCGGCGTCCGTCGCACTAGCGGCATTTGGACCTTTGTCTCGTAGCTGAGAAGACATATGGTCGAGGAAGGCGTGTTCATGCTGCTGGTAGTCAAAATCTTCATCTGCACCGGCTTCGTCGTTGGTCGACATGTTTCCTACGATATATTTAGTCTCCATGTTTAATTCTCAAACTATAAAAAAAGGACTAAATACCGTCCTATCAAATACCGGGCACTCAATATGTCATACTTTGTACCACAAGTCATGTCAAAATTCACGGTAAATTTCGGCATGACCTTTTCTAAAAAGTGGACATATCGGGAACCTGAAATTATCCGGAACGGAAATAAATCAACATTCCGGCAAAACATAGGCCCCTCGGATCCCTGCATATGGAAAAAGGAAGAAAATTCGTACACAATATCCCCTCTAGACAAAAGAACAATGCTCGCATACTAAGCTAAGCTAACAATGCAGATAACAGATATAAGAACAATGCTAGCGTACTAAGCTAAGCTAACAATGCTGCAAAGAACAATGCAGATAACAGATATAATACTAAGCTAACAGTTAAGATAAGATATGGTTGAGGCATTTCATCGAGCACCTCGCGTACATGGCGGGCTACTCGCGGTGGGGAGAAAGGGGCGCGGCGACGACGACGGCGGCCAGGGAGGAGTTCAAGAGGGAGATGAGGCTCGTTTACCTGGATATGGAGGCGGGGCCGCGGAGGCGTGGCGATGAGGGCGGAGGAGGCGCGGCGACGAGGGCGGGGAGGCGCGGCAACGAGGGCGGGGAGGAGGGCGGGGAGGAGGCGCGGCGACGAGGGCGGTGAGGAGGTGCAGCGACGAGGGCGGGGAGGCGCGGCGACGACGACGGCGGGGGGGAGGAGTTCGAGAGGGAAAGAGGGAGAGATAGAGGCCGGGAATGAAAAGAAGAACCTACCCGACCGGTTTAAGTGAAAAATAGCAGTAGCGGGCCCTGTCAGCGAGCGCTACTGCTAAACTTAGCAGTAGCGGGCCCTGTCAGAGCGCGCTACTGATATTTCTGGCATTTTTTTCCCTCTTTTCATTTCCTTTTTAATTTTTTCCCAACAACGACTGATACAATTTACATAATGTATATTTAACAGCGGCAATATATAATTTGACCTATCGATAACGCGGTTAAAGTGCAAGTATACAAAATAGATACATATATATATTACAACACACATTTAGTTTCTCAGCATCGAGGACGTTTCTTAGTGATTAGCTTCTTTCCTTTTTTGTTCGTTTCCGAATAATTTAGGCCCTCGTTGTGACTTTTTCTTTTCCATGGAGTACGATCTTTCATAGGTAATGTAGTCTTCATTCTTCTTTTGACATATGCTTCATCGTCGTCGTCATCTTCCCTCATCGGGTTGCCGTACTGGTCATAGTCTTCTATGTTGGCGACTCCATCCATTCCGACGATGTTTCTTTTGCCTCTCCTCACGACAACACGGCTGGGATTGCTCGGGTCGGTTTTGTAGAAACATTGTGTCACGTGCTTAGCGTGTATCCATGGCTCATTTTTGGCGATGACGTTCACGGTAGCGCTCTTAGCGTCGGGTATAGACATAGTAGTGAAATACCGGTTTTCTCTTTCGACATTCTTAGCCCATCTGACACGGAACATCGTCGCATTGTGTAGTCCAGAGTAGTTAAGCTCCCAGATCTCTTCGACCCTTCCATAATATCTTTCAGTTGAGCCGTTGTCGTCAGTAATGCATTCTATCGTCACCCCCGAGTTCTGGAAATCACTTTTCATATCTCTGGCCTCCGTATAGAACGTGTATCCGTTTATATCGTATGCCTGATAGGTGAGGAAGTTGATAGCAGGGCCATGTGCTAAGGCGTATATGAGCAATGCGTCTATAGACCCCTCTTCCGGGGGATTGGCAAGAACATGCTCTTTGAACCAAGGCAAGAAAGTGGAGTTGTGTTCTCTAGTAACTTCGGCGTCCGTCTTGCGTAGGCCTTGGTCATGGTACTTCTTGGCGATGGTTTCTTTGTGCAGTGTCACAAAAGGGTCTACCACGTCAAGATGTTGTAGCACTACTAAGTTTGCCCTGTCAAAGTCATTGCGTCGATCCGAGTGGTCGACATGCAGTTCCCTCCGACCGTTGGTGTGACCTTCTCCTCCGAGCCTCCCATGGTGCTTGTTAACGGGAAAACCAACAACAGGGACGTCGTCGTCTCCGTTGCTTAGATAATTCTCGCATAAAGAGATGCACTCTTGTGTCAGATAGCCCTGTACGATGCTTCCATCTGGTCGGGACATGTTACAAACGAATCCTTTGATGACCCCATTCATCCTCTCGAATGGCATCATGTTGTGGAGGTATGACGGGCCAAGGTCGATGATGTCGTCCACAATGTGGACACACAGATGCACCATGACGTCAAAGAACGTGGGCGGGAAGAACATCTCGAGCTCAAATAGTATGACAACAATCTCTTCCTGTAGCCTTGTGAGCTGCTTCGAACTGATCGACTTTCGAGAGATAACATCGAAAAAATTAAAGAAACCAGTAAGCGTGTCACGGACGTGCTTGTCCATTATCCCTCTAAGGGAAACCGGTAGTATCTGCTTCATCATCAGGTGACAGTCATGAGACTTCATCCCGCTGAACCTTTTTTCTGCATGTCTAGATATCTGCTTATCTTCCCACAGTAACCGGAACTAACTTTTATTCCGGTAAGACACTTGAAAAATTGATCAATCTCCTTCGTATTGAAGGTGAAGCAAGAAGGGGGGCAATATTTCCCTTCCTTCTTCTTTAGTTTTTTGCCCCGCCTGATGTCCCCCGTCTCTGTCTCCGTCTCTGTCTAGGCCGTTTTACGGGGCATGTGGAGATCTTCCCTTATTTCCAAATCTTCCAAGTCTCTTCTTGCCTTCGGCCCATCCTTGGTCTTCTCCGGCATGTTCATCAGTGTGCCAAGAAAACTCTCAAGAATATTCTTTGTGATATGCATTTGATCAAGACAATGAGGTGTATCGAGTTTGGGCCAGTACTCCATGTCCCAGAAAACAGACCTTGTTTTCCATACCTTCAGCAGCGGCTCCGGTTTTTTCATCTTTCCAGGCGTGGGGCACTCTTTCCAGTTTTTCAACAACTCATCAATTTCTGCGCCGCTCCTCTTACGTGGAGGTCCTCGATGCTCAGTCTCACCATTGAATAGATCTCCATGGTTTCTCCACGGGTCATTCTTCTCGAGCCATCTTCGATGCCCCATCTACTCGATTTTCGCAGACCCACCATCTTTCATTAGCTGCTGAGACATTGTATCATCCATGCACCTCATGCATCCGCAATATCCATGGCACACCTGGCCTGATACATATCCGTAACCGAGATAATCGTGCACCGTCGTCAGCACCGCGGCTTTCATATAGAAATATTCTTTTTCGAAAGCGTCCCATATCTTGACTGGTGATTTCCATAACATTTCTAGCTCCTCTTTCAATAGCTCAAGATATATATTAATATTATTTCCCGGCTGTTTCGGCCCTTGAATCAGAATGCTCATGTGTATGTACTTTGTCTTCATGCACTTCCACGGGGGAATGTTGTACATCCATACAAACACGGGCCATGTGCTATGGTTGGTGTTCTGCTTGCCAAACGGATTCATGCCATCTAAACTCACGCCAAGCATGACGTTCCTTGGATCAAGATGAAATCCATATTCAGCGTTCAACGCTCTCCACTGGCTTCCATCCAAAGGGTGTCTCATCTTCGGATCATCTCCATCATCGGGCACCTTCCTGACCGCGTGCCACCGCATGAGCTCAGCTTCCTTAGGATCTACGAAATAACACTACAGACGAGGAATGATCGGAAAGTACCATACAACTTTCTGAGGAGATTTCTTTTCGGCCTTCTTGTATCTATCAGCATTGCACACTGGACAACTGGGTTTTTCTGCGTTTTCGTTCCGATAAATGATGCAATCGTTGATGCATGCATGGTATCTAATGTGCAGCAGATCAAGAGGGCACACAATCTTCTTGGCCTCATCGACACTAGTAGGACAAAGGTTCCCCGGGGGAAGAACTGTCTTGTTTAGATACTTGAGATAATCATCGAGGCTTTTGTTGCTCCATTTGTTTTTAGCCTTCATCTTTAGAAGTTCGAGAGTGAAACTCAAGCGGGTCACCTCAGGAGCGCAACCATCATACAATGGAGTTTCGAGTCTACCTCCAGTTGCTCCAACTTGGCCTCCTCTCTAGAACCAGCTCTGTCGCTAGTCGTCTTCTTGCGAAGCAGGTCTCAAACATGAGGGTCCCGCACGATTGAATTTAGTAGCAACGAAGGATCCGTCATGTCCGCATCTTCTCCGTCATGTTCGGCCTGATCTTCTCCGCCATTACCATGTGCGGCCTCTTCTCCGCCGTCATTTCCAGCGCCCTCTTCGTCTTCGGATCCATCAATCATCTCTTCATCCGCTGCCATGGGGTTATTGGTTTCACCGTCGATATCTTCATCGTCATCTTCAGTTATCCATCGAGTATAGCCATCTATGAAACCATATCTAAGCAGGTGCGCCTTCAAACGTCCACCCTTAAAGGGGTCCAGCCAGACGCCTTCTTTGAATTTTCGACACGGACATAAAATCTCCTTTTCATTTTTTTCAATCATGTCGTCCACTGCGGATCGCAAGTATCTATCCACCATCCTTCCACAGAACTTCATGGTCGCCTACGAGTTATACAAACAAAAGATTATAACGACATGCATATGCATATCAAAGTCATACAAAAATTCGGCATGACCTTCCTAAAAATAGGACATATAGAGTTTGCCCGAAATTCGCCGAAACGGAAGTAAATCGACATTTCGGCAAAACATAGGCAAACTCTCATATCACACACCCATACACACACACACACAAATATTTTCATTGATGCAAAGCACAATTTTTTACTCACATCTCATGCATCCACGTACCTAGCTAGCTAGCTAGTAATTAATTAAGAGAGAGAGAGAAAGAGAAAGTATATACCTTTTGTTTAAATATCACACTTGGGAGAAGCTTGCACTAGCTATTGAGGGGAAGGAGACAAAGGTGAGAAGGAGAGATAGCTAGATTCATTTATGCATGATATGTGGTGGTGGAGAAGGAGCAAATTAGAAGGAAAGAGAGAGATATTGCATTAATGAAAATGGTGTGTAGTGAATTAATGGAGATGATGTAATGCATTAATGGAGATGGACAAGAGGTAGGATAAGGAATGAGGAAGAAGCAAGTGATGAGGGAGAGAGAGGAGGGGGAAGGGGGATGGTTGGTGAAAAGGTGGCTGCATCGCCTTACCAGCAGCGCCTGTACTGCTACGGCGCTACTGCTATTTTTTTAGTAGTAGCGACCCTTTAGGGAACGCGCTGCTGCTATTTGCGGGCCTCTGGGTTAAGTTGGGTCCACTTTATCCTTCTATAGTTATATAGTAGTAGCGGGCTTTCCAGGGGGCGCTGCTACTAGAACTTGTCATCTGGGTTGGGTGGGGACCACCTTTACCAGTAGCGGGTCTACAGATGCGGCGCTACTGATACAGGCATATCAATAGCGGGCGTCCATATAGCGCGCTACTGCCAATTAGCAGTAGCGCCAGTCTTTAAAGGGCGCTACTTTAAGCCTCTACCTATAAGCTTTTTCCTAGTAGTGTGATTATAACATGCATGTCTTAGTATGGGTTTTCGAGACCTTAGTTGTGATCTGGCTGGCGGTCTTTTATACACCAAGTGGCCCTTAGATGTGCGCATCTTGGGGCATCGCGATGCGATTGTTCGTGACTCCGTCACGTGCACACTATGATGTATGATCGAGTCCGCCCTAGACCCCGACTAATTGATCGGGCCGGAGTAAGTCTATGTAAGGGTTATAATACAATCGATAGTATGGTTGAGGCGACTTGTCTATGAGTATGGGAGTTCACCACCCTATCATTTAGACTTGTGCGCGGACGATGAGGACCCATTTCAGTTGATCATCCGGCCTGGATGGGATGCCCCTCATGTTCGATGATTTCCGAGAACGTTCTGTGCTTGGCCTTGTCTTGTTAGACAAGTGGGTACGGTTCCCGGCTCTCCATATGATTGTGTTTTAGCGAGGCTTGCATACGCTAACCCCGGGTCCCGACAGACCTGGTATCAGAGCAGGACTGACTGTAGGATTATGAGCCTTGGCCGAAGTCGAGTCTAGCCTTCTATAGTTATATAGTTACTCTGGATATATAAGGGAACAACGTAAGGCTTCTTTTTTCTCCTTACCTTCATCTTTCTGAGTTCTGAGTCACCCTTATCTTTTCTACGGGATGATAGGACTAGGCTCATCTATGTCGGACTAGAACACCTCGTTGATTGCCTCCTTATAGCCGTAGGATGGTTGTGGTTGTCCAGAGTCTCCGTGTTTTGAGTTTCTTGAAGAAGTTCTGTCCAATTTCTTCGACGTTGTTTCATTTTCCATCCCCGTGTAGCCGTTATGCTGCCGGATTTGTTCCGTGTTTCTTTGAGTCATTGCCTTCGCATTATAATATTTTCTGTCTTCATCATATCCTTTTATTCTTGCCTCCATCGTACAACCTGTTCTGATTGTTGATTTTTATCACACAGGATGTCAGGTGGAACTCGTAGTGCTGTTCTTCGGAATCGAGACCGTGATCGGAATCGAAATGATGATGAACCTCCACCACCGCCTTCTGCGGCGGAAATCATGATGGAAGCTGAGCGGAATAGACGTGATCAAACACGCCTTCTGGAGTTCATCGAGCAGAATACCGCCCACCATCGTAATGTGGTGGTCAGCATTCAGGACTTCATCTTCCTCAAGCCACCGGTATTCTGATGTCCTTCTGAGCCCCTCGAAGCTGATGATTGGCTCCGTTCCATCGAGCGTAAGCTTGATATAGCACATGTTGCTCCCGATGACCGAGTTATTTTCGCGGTCTACTTCTTGGAAGGTGCTGCTCTTCAGTGGTGGGAGAACTATGTTGCAATGCAACCAGATGGTCACGTAATGACTTGGCAGGAGTTCTGTGTTGCCTTTCGAGGGTACCACATTTTGGATGAGTTGATGGAGCGCAAGAAGGAAGAGTTCTGCAATCTGAATCAAGGAGAGATTTCCATTCATGAGTATGTGAGGGAGTTCAACCGTCTTGCTCGTTATGCCCAAGATGAGGTCACCACCGATGCCAGAAAGCAGGGATGGTTCCGCAAGGGACTTAGCCCCATCCTTCGTCATGATCTCAACCTCCTTGAGTTTTCCACCTTTGAGGATTTAGTCAACAGATCCTTCAGAGTGAGCATGGCAATGAATTTTTCAAGAAGTCTCGCAAGCATGCTCTTGAGCTTGCCCCTACTTCCAGTTCACGCCCTCAGAAGCGCATGATCTGGATTCCTAGCAGTTTGTTCCACAAAAACAACCCACCGAGTCCATCCCTTGTGCCGCCTCGTCCACCATCTCCACCAAACAACCCAGCTCCCCGTACTATCTTTGGAGCCTGTTTTAGATGTGGCCATCCTGGTCACTATTCTCGTGAGTGCCCCATCAATCAAAATGCTCCACCCCATGCCAAAGGAAACCCCAAGGTTCCTTCCAAGCCACCCCCGAAGGTCTCCACCGCCAAGCCTTCCACTTCCGCAAATCTTGGACGTGTGAACCAAATCTCAGCTGAGGAAACTGATGGTACTTCTGACGTCATTCTTGGTACGCTCTGAGTCAATTTTGTTCCCACTTCTGTCCTTTTCGATCCAGGAGCATCTCACTCATACATGTCGGAGAGTTATGCACTTCGGCATGAGATATCCTTTGATGAAATGTTCACCTCAACGATTATTCAAACTCCTGGTTCCAAGTGGCAGACTAATAGATTAAGCCATGGCAATCAAATTTCAATTGAGGGTTAGTATTCCTTGCTTCACTCATAGCCCTCAAGTCTTCAGACATTGATGTCATCCTGGGTATGGATTGGTTATCAAGAAAACATGCTTTTATTGATTGTAAAGCCAAGTCAGTTAGACTTACCCATCCTTCAGGCCAGAAAATAGATTACTCCTCACCAAGAACAAGGACCCAGATGAATTCTTTGAATGTGCTTCCCCTTCCCGACCTTGAAGATGTTCCGGTGGTTCGTGACTTCCCGGATGTCTTTCCTGAAGAGCGGCCGGGAATGCCACCCGACAGATGTGTAGAGTTCATAGTGGATCTTATGCCAGGAACCGCACCAATTTCCAGATGCCCATACAAAATGGATTTGAAACCCAACTTGAAGCTTTGTTGGCAAAAGGCTTCATCCGCCCTAGCTCATCGCCATGGGGTTGCCCCGTTCTGTTCGTAACGAAGAAAGATGGAACAGAAAGGATGTGCGTAGACTATATCCCGGTAAATCTAGCGACGATAAAGAACAAGTACCCACTGCCCAGGATCAATGATCTTTATGATCAACTTGATGGATCCTCTGTCTTCTCCAAAATGGATTTGAGATTAGGCTATCATCAAATCAAAATCCGAAACGAGGACATTCCCAAAACGGCTTTTACTACTCGTTATGGTCTTTACGAGTACACCGACATGTCCTTTGGTTTATCCAATGCCCCTGCCACTTTCTCGCGCATGATGAATTCGATCTTCATGGAGTACTTAGATAAATTTGTTGTAGTTTATCTTGATGACATTCTCATCTACTCGAAGAACGAAGAAGAACATGACGAACATCTAAGGCTGGTATTGATGAAACTTAGAGAGCATCGCCTGTATGCTAAGTTCTCCAAGTGTGAATTTTGGCTACCAGAAGTGACCTACTTAGGCCACGTGATTTCTGCAAAAGGAATTATTGTGAATCCCGAGAGAGTTCAGGACGTCCTTGACTAGACTCCACCTGAATCGGTTAAGCAATCTATTGCCGCCGCTTCGTCGAGAACTTTTCTAAAGTTGAAAAGCCTCTAACTGAGTTCCTCAAGAAAGATAATAAATTCCTATGGACTCCCAAGTGTGAGGAAATCTTTCAAGAGCTGAAAAGAAGATAATAAAACGCGTACTTGCGCCTCCAGACACCAAAAAGGATTTCGAGATCTTTTGTGACGCCTCACGGCAAGGGTTAGGATGCATACTTATACAAGATAGACATGTGGTAGCTTATGCTTCACGCAAGTTGCGTCCACATGAAGAGAACTATCCTACCCATGATCTTGAACTCGCTGTCGTAGTTCATGCCCTGACAACTTGGCGACATTACCTCCTTGGTAATCGTTGTGAGATCTTTTCCGACCACCAAAGCCTCAAATAGATATTCACCCAGCCAGATCTTAATCTCAGGCAAAGACACTGGATAGAGTTGATAAAAGATTACGACTTAGGAATTTCTTACACCCCAGGCAAAGCCAATGTCATGGCTGATGCACTAAGTCGTAAGTCGTATTGTAACAACCTCATGTTACAACAGTATCAACCACTTCTTCATGAGGAATTTCGAAAACTCAATCTCGAGATTGTTCCTCATGGCTATCTTTCTAACTTGGTGACGAATCCAACCCTTGAGGATAAAATCATAGCCGCCCAGAAACGTGATAGTGGTATTCGAGAGATCAAGAAGAACATTGCTAGTGGAGTTGCTAAATGTTTCTCCATAAATGATCAAGGTGTTGTTTTCTTTGGCACTCGATTGGTTGTACCACGAAAACACAATCTTAGGAGGCTAATCCTCAAAGAAGCTCATGACACTCCCCTTTCAATTCATCCTGGTAGCACAAAGATGTACCGAGACCTACGCCAGAGATTTTGGTGGACTAGGATGAAGAGAGAAATTGCTAAGTTCATTGCCGAATGTGATGTTTGTCGTCGCATTAAGGCCGAACACCAGACACCTGCTGGCACTCTTCAACCATTGCCTATCCCTGAGTGGAAATGGGATAAAGTCGGTATGGATTTCATCACTGGCTTTCCAAAAACCCAGAAAGGAAATGATGCCATCTTCGTTGTGGAGGATAGACTTTCCAAGGTTGCTCACTTCCTTCCAGTTCGCGAGTCTATAACTGCTAGCCAGTTAGCGGACTTGTATGTCTCTAGAACTGTGTCTCTTCATGGTGTTCCTTTGGAAATCAATTATGATCTTGGTAGCCTTTTCACCTCTAGATTTCGGGGAAGCTTCCAACATGCTATGGGAACTCATCTCTCCTTTAGTACACCTTTCCATCCTCAGTCTAGCGGTCAAGTCGAAAGGGTTAAAAAAATTCTTGAAGACATGCTCAGAGCTTGTGTTATCTCATTCGGAAAGAATTGGGAGAAATCTCTTCCATTCGCCGAATTTGCTTATAACAATAGTTTCCAATCTAGTCTGAACATGGCTCCTTTTGAACTCCTTTATGGACGACGATGTCGAACACCCCTTAACTGGTCAGAAACCAGTGAAAGACAATTCTTTGGACCGGATATGATCATGGAAGCAGAAGAGCAAGTTCGCATTGTTCGTGATCAATTGAAAGCAGCCGAGTCTCGTCAGAAAAGATACTATGATCGTCATCATAGGCAAGAAAGCTACAATCTGGATGAGAAGGCTTACCTTCGGGTTACTCCTCTGAAGGGAACCCAACGATTCGGTATCAAATGCAAGTTGGCCCCACGTTACATCGGACCTTTCCGCATTCTTGCTAAACGTGGAGAAGTTGCCTACCAACTTGAACTACCCCCGCACCTTTCCCGAGTACATGATGTATTCCATGTGTCACAACTCAGGCATTGCATCAAGGACCCCATCCGCGAAGTCGACCATGAAACGCTTGATCTACAAGATGACCTTTCTTATCGAGAATATCTTGTTCGTATTCTTGATTCAGTACAGCGTGTCACTCGCCGAAAGAAGATCAAGTTTCTGAAAGTTCAGTGGTCACATCACTCCGAGAAAGAAGCAACCTGGGAAAGAGAAGACCGTCTCCGTGCCGAGTACCCCTCCTTCCTTCCGCAGACTTCTGAATCTCGGGACGAGATTCTTTTGAGTGGGGGCGAGTTGTCACAACCCCAAGTTAGGTATGTGCTTGTAACGACCCGATTCACTAAGAATCCAAGTCTCTCTGCATTCTGTGCTAGTCCCTGGATCAATAGCTAGCACACACAGTACATGATGTAATATAAGGAATAAACCACATGTCATATATATTACATCGAAGATCCAGTATTACAATATAGCATACCTGCATAGCTCAAGGCTAGCTTACAAATAAAATACAGCGGAAAACAATAAAAGCTTCGTGGCGTCCATCAACTCAACCGGCACAGTTGAGTATAGACATCGAAACCCTACATCGCATCACTTACTCGTCGTATACAATCCTGCAACACCGAAGGTTACAGCCCGACAACGGGTCAGTACATCTTATTTGTACGGCAAGTCACACGAAAAAGGATATAACAGACCTACATCTACATGCAAGTCAAAGGAAAGGTTTCTGGTTTAGTTTTGCAGAAAGCCAGTTTTTCCCTCACATACTACAACTAATCAAATTTTAATTTATCTTGCTAGTCCTAAGTATGGTTGAATCGGGCTACACCAATTCCAACCATCCCTTTATTAAAAGTTCCCACTCAACTTCTTATCAAGATTAATTGTCTGTCAAGACCATCCAACAACAATAATGCCCAGTTGCTCAAAGTTGTCCGTAACCGTGGACACGGCTAATCATGATCAGTTATGATCAGTTTTTACACTCTGAAGAGGTTTGTACACTTTCCCCACTGGACTCAACCCGAAGATTGAGACATAGTCTTTCAGAAGAGGTTGCCTCCACCCTTTGGTAGCCGGTACACCTATCATATCTACATTAGCTAGTTACCAGGGCTAGGTTCCCTGCAACTTACTCATCTAAGGCAGAGCCCATATAGCCACTGGTTGTACATGGAAGCTACTAGTCACACTGTCTATCCGATCGTTTTGAGCCTGGACGGCGCCCACTGCGTCAGAGGGTACTCTCCATGACGCACCCGGTTCACCACCAAAACAACCATTCGGGAAGCATTTAGCCCTGGTCCGGCACGAGCCCCAGGATGCATTCCCTGCCCGTCCAGAGGTGATTTCTATTTAAGTTTGCTAGTCAAGTCATTAATCCTCACATAGCTCAAATGATAACTCAACCAATCCCCGTCTACAAAGCAATAGCAGTATATAACAACCACGATCCTAGGGCGACAAAGAAATACAAGGTCAGAGCATATGGCTATCCTACTAGGTTTAAATCATAACTAATATATAATCCTACGCATGCATAGAGTGATAATTTACTACATGCATAAATAAAAATATAGGTTGAGGTATGTTCAAAGTGTAACTTGACTTATACATTCGATGAAGATCTTTGCTCTCACGGTCCAGTCAACTCTATTCGTCACACTCCGAGAATCTATCGCAACGAAGGAACTCAAATTAGAAATCACATCACAAGTACAAAGAAAAGATCAACAAAACAAACCCAAAGGTTTTAGCAACAAAACAAGCGGCTTCACACGGTACAAGTGTCGATGTGCTCGAAGGTGATCGGTGGAACGTGAACTCGAGAGAGTCAACGGACAAAGAATTGTCGATACAAGATTATGATCAAGGCCTCATGACATCAAGGTAAAGACCATAGCAATATGTATGGTATGTGGATATTGCCGATAGGATGACTCATATGATTCAATATTCAAAAAGAATCATGTGAAACGGAATACTACAACGCAGGTCATAGCAATTGCAAAATTGAATTGAATTTGAACTTAAACAGATCAAGAAACATTTGAATTTTTGTGTACACATGGTATAGACAGAATGTACATGGAACGAGTGATCCAACGCAAAAAGAATCACTCGATTTGGATCAACGGTTTACAAGATATGACCTCCGGAATTTGAATTTGAATTTGAAATAAATTCAAATTCAAAAGTGTGCAAAGTGTGCAAAAATTATTCCATGCTAAAGTACAGAACAACATGAGTGCGTAGCAAAAAGTTTCACCTCGATCCGACTTACGGTTGCGGAGATATTGCCGGCGCGAGATCAGGGGGTTTTCTGCCAAAAGGACTCGTCCGCAATTAAAATATCTTCAGAAAAAGCGATCGGGTCCCCGGGGGCAGATCTGGCCGGAGTTGCTTCGTTTTCCGGCGAACTCCGTTTGCTCCAGCGAGGATGCGCTCCGGTGAAGTCGGGATGGTGGCAACGGCGAGGGGCGACCAGTGGGAGGCGGTGTGGGGCGCAGAGGTGGCTGGCGAGCCGAGGCGCGCGGCGGCGGCCACGGGCGGCTGCTCCGGCCATGGGCGGCGCAGGCGGCGGCCGGGTGGCGCGGGCTCCGGCGGGGAGCACCGGCGGGCGGCGGCGCACCGTGCCGTGGGGCGCGCGACGGTGCCGGCCGCGAGGGCGCAGCGACGGCGGCGCACCGGCACGGCCAGCCATGGCGGCGGTGCGAGGAGGTGGGAAGCGGTCCCGGTGGCGGCGAGGCCGGACCCGCCGGCTAGGGTTCCGGATTTTTTTTTGAAAGTGAGAAAAAGAAAAAGGGAAAATAGATTTTTCCAAAAACTATTTATAGACAGAGAAAAAAAAATAACTGGGTCCGAGTTGGGCTCGAATTGTGCTCGCGGGCAGAAAAAAACTATTGGGCCGGGCTACGGATTTTTCTTTTTCGCTAAAAACCGAAACTTCAAACAATTGAATCAAATCAACCGTAACTTTGAAAAATATGAAAGAAAATCCTAAATTCATCGAATAACACAAAGAAATTTATTTAATGAATACATTTTCCAAAAAGTAAAATAAAAATAAAAATATTTTATAAATGCTTTATTTAAATATAAAATACTTTTCATAAATCAAATAAAGTCCAATAAATTATTAAAAATATTTTTATTTGGTCAAAAGCGTCGACAAACCATTTCTAAATAATAAAATATAAATTTTAAAATTGGTTCATCAATAAATAATTTGGTAAAATAAAAATATCCCATGGGAATACCTTTTCAACTCTTTTAAAATATTTAATAAATCATTTCAATGAAATAAATACTCTCTTGGCATTATAAAATCCCTAAAATAATTTTAGAGTTATTTATAATACTCATAATAAATTTTAAAAACTTTAAAGTAATATTCTAAATGTTTTCCAACTTCATTAAAAATGGGATAAGTCATTTTATATCCTCTCAAATGAATTTCCTTTAGTTGAAAAATATTTTGAATATTCAAAAGAATTCCAATAATGATTTAAAACATTTTCCAAAATTTTAATATGTTGAAGGAGTCATATTACCTTCTCTCATCTTGTTTTGTTGGTTTTGTTTTAAATACTAAATTCCAAAAATATCAATTATGAATATTAGGGAAAGTCCTTTTATTCCCTCTCATTTTAATATTCAATAAACTCCAAAAGTTTTAAATCCCAGAGAAAATCAAACACATCAATCAAACAATCATTATCTATTTAATTTATTAACATTCCGAAAATCGGAGAATTTTGGGATGTTACAATGCTAGAATAGCAAGTCACATTGCATCATGTGAAAAATTCAAATTGAAATTCAAAAATGGGGAAAATAAAAGCCCTAGAGAATTTAATTCAAAAGGCCAGATAAAAATTTCTTCCAAAAATTCCTTTGGTATTTCTTAAAAGTCTTATAAATGAGTGTGATCACAAATAAAGTGATTTGGATTCAAACCCATGCTCATAGATTTGTCAAATATTCAAATAGGAGCATGCATTTAAATTTAAACCCCTATTTGAATTAAAGTTCAAATTATTTGAATTTTAAAAATGCCCAAACTTTATATGTTGCTAGATATTTTTATTTTGAGGCCATATAAAAATTTGGAGCATTTATAAAAATACTTTGCTATTTTTTAGCAAGGTAAAACAAATAAACAAAAAAGAAATAAGAAAGAAAAACAGAAACCTTACCTGTCGCCCAGGGCGGGGCCCAACAGCCTTCTCCGTTGTCTTCTACCTCCGAGCCAGCCGAGCACGCCACGGCCTCCACAGCCTCCACCTTCCCCTCCCGAAGCTCCTAGACGCACCCCCGCAGCTCCTGGATGAGCCGCACGTCCATTCCCCCCTCTCCTGGTCTTCCCCCTCTCTCCTAGCGCAAGAACGCCTTCGTCCGAGAAGAACCGCAGCACGGCCGCCATGGAAACTCGTGGCCGGAGCCCGAGCTAGGCCTCAAGAAAATGTCCTTCGTCTTCACCGCCGCAGTCTTCGTCGAGCCGTGCAGGGAATCGAAACCGGAAGCCCCGAGCGGAACGCCAGCTTCAAGGTTTCGTCGCCGGCCGCCGTGAGCACCTCGCCGGAATTCGTCGCCTCCAGAGCCCCTACGACCCCGCCGTCCTCTCCGATCCCTCCGGGGTGAGCTCCCGCGTCTTTCCCCTCTTCTAGCGCTCCTCCCCGCGGCCCCTAATACCGATTACCTCACGACCATGCTACGGCCGACGCCCGAGCACGTCGCCGGCGAGGTACCGGCAGCTCCCTTGCCCCCCCCCCCCCCCCGTGCGCACAGGTAGACGCGGGCGACCACCGAGAGCATCTGGGTGCCATCCCCGTGCCATTTGGTGGCCGGGAGCACCTCCAGTGTGTGCGCCGCCGCGCACTGGTGCCACCGGCGGCTAACCGCCGGCGTGGCCCGGGTTATTTAACCCCTAACCACCCACTAACCCCCCCCCCCCCACCTGAGACTGACAGTGGGCCCTAGCCCATTAATTAACCGTGGGTTAATTTTAAACAGAGGGTTTAACCCCCTGAGACACTGACAAGCCGGACCCACCTGTCAGCAGCCCCCCCCACGTCAGCCCTGCGTCAGCATGACGCCATAATTGGTTAAATCAATTTATTTATGTCAGAAAAAGGCAGAAAAGACTTTAAACTTCAAAAATTCATAGAAAATTCATATTAACTCCCAATTGGACAAATAATATGTCAAAAATTATCCGAAATATCCAAGGAATATGAATATGGACTTTGTTTGTATGTTTGACCAATTTAAATTGGGTGAACAGTGGCAAACATCCATATGGCTTTAATTTGAATTCAAATTTGGAGTGAATTTGCAAATGACTTTGCAACTCATTTCTTTTAAATGATTTCATCCACACATCAGAGGCTTTAACTCACCTTTACAACATCACTTCATGATCAACCTTTTCAAATCAACATTCATGGATTCAAATGCTTTTGCAATTCATCCATAAATCAAATGGAGTTTGAATTTGCGTTTCGAATGCAATATACTCCTTTTAAATGGAATGCTCAACACATCAGAACCATGAACATCACCTTATACAATTGATCATGTTCTTGTGCATTGTACCTTATGTTGATCACTTTGTTTGTATTGTTTGCTCGGATAGAAGTGGAGCCGGAAACCTAGTTCACCCGCTTCGTTGAAAACCCCGTGACTGAACCTCGTCAGCAGGGCAAGCAAACCCCCATTGATCATGTCTATAAAATCCCAATTCCCTCTCATTCTCGCTTATGCATGTTTAGGAGATCACCTTGTATCGATTCTACCGCATAGTTGAACCCATATCCGATGCATGACCTATCATCTTGTCACAGTAGTAAGCAAACCAAAATCCTAGCTGACATAGGAGTTGTTTGATATCATGTGGCCCCTGCAACTGTTACTGCTTATTGCATGCTTAGAGTTTACAATGAGGATGCTTTTGATGTGAGTCGGGATGATAGTGAACATGGTGTTGATGAAAGTGAAACTGTGTTGGTGAATCTACCCTAATACAAGGTGAATGATGAGAGGTTGTGTAGGAGTACACAGTGGGTTGTCTCGTTGAACACCGCCTTAAGCCCGAGTTCTTGTGTGGTGATCCAAGACGAAGAGTACTACCACATGTTGGGCACATGGACCCCCGCTCAACCTACTAACTCACCCCTTCTCAGTTCAATGAGTCGCATTAGTTCGGAGTTCTGGTAGGTCTGTGGCACGTTGTGCAAAGTGGAAGAACGGCTATTCAGACCGGCTTGGGACCCTGCACACATCTTCTGGGACCACATCGGTAAACCGGCCGGGTTCACGATGTGGACTCCAGCCCAGATAGGCGTCTCCATTGGATTTGAGTGTGCTGTGAGGTAAAAGTTGTGGAAATTATCCTCGCCGGCACCTCTTGAACAGTGTCGAGTACAAAGGCGGTAAATGATAGTTTCATGTGTGTAGCAGTACACCCCTGCAGGTTTAGTAAACTATTCGAATAGCTGTGTCCGCGGTAAGGGACTACTTGGAAAGTTGTGCTCGATTATTAGACAACTTGAACTGGACACTTATAAAACTTGCCAAGATAAGCGTGAGTGCTATTGCGTGCTTTCTCGTGGGTTAGTCGAGGAAGGCACCATAGTGGTGTAATTGGTTGGAGACATGTAGTGGACTCGTGTACGCTTCTTACCTCAAGTCTGGTACTCGTAGTTCAGGACTAGCCAATTCAAAGCTGGCACTTCTGCAATTGAACCCCACCTCCCTTTACCTTGATAGATGTGCATGAGTAGTATAGCTCCTACGTAAGTCCTTCTGAGTACGACTTTGTACTCACATTTTCTTATTCTATATTTTAGATGAACCCCCTGACCCCGAAGGTGGATTCTTCCTGGAGCTCGACGACTGATCAAGCTAGTGTAGTCCCAGTCAGACGACTGGTCCCTCGTGGAAGGGCTTGTTTATAGATAAGGCTTCTCTAAGCCATTTGTTAAACTTGTCTGTACTCAGACCTACTTTGCTTCCGCAAGTTTGATGTAATGTTGGATCAGAGACTTGTGATCTCTGTGTGCACTCTGTAAGAGTTATCAATAAAGTTGTATACTTTGTACAGAATTGCAATGATACCTGCTGTTCATACTAGACATGTGTGCTGCGTGTATGATTATAAGATGTATGTATTAGTATGGGTTTTTGAGACCTTAGTTGTGATCTGGCTGGCGGTCTTTTATACACCAAGTGGCCCTTAGATGTGCGCAGCTTGGGGTATCGCGATGCGATTGTTCGTGACTCCGTCACGTGCACACTTTGATGAATGATCGAGCCCGCCCTAGACCCCGACTAAGTGATCGGGCTGGAGTAAGTCTATGTAAGGGTTATAATACAATCGATAGTATGGTTGAGGCGAGTTGTCTATGAGTATGGGAGTTCACCACCCATATCATTTAGACTTGTGCGTGGACGATGAGGACCCATTTCATTTGATCATCCGGCCTGGATGGGATGCCCCTCACGTTCGATGCTTTCCGAGAACGTTCTGTGCTTGGCCTTGTCTGCTTAGACAAGTGGGTACGGTTCTCGGCTCTCCATATGATTGTGTTGTAGCGAGGCTTGCATACGCTAACCCCGGGTCCCGACACCCGAGTGGTTTATCTCGAACCTCTTCGAGTTGCACCGTCCTCCCACTAGCCTTCCTAGTGAGAAACTCTTTCTCAAGGAAGGTACCATGTCGAGCGACAAACACTTTGCCCTCTTGTCGGTTGTAGAAGTAATACCCTAAGGTTTCCCTTGGATATCCCACGAATATGCACTAATTCGATTTGGGTGCGAGCTTGTCCGACTGAAGTCGCTTGACAAACGCTTCACAACCCCAAATCTTTAGAAAAGACCAACTGTGACGTTTCCCAGTCCATATCTCATATGGTGTCTTATCTACGGATTTAGATGGTGCTCTGTTTAGTGTGAAAGCTGCAGTTTCTAGAGCATGACCCCAAAATGACAACGATAGATCTGACTGACTCATCATCGATCGAACCATGTCCAACAATGTGTAGTTCCTCCGTTCCGATACACCATTTTTTTGAGGCGTTCTAGGAGGAGTGAGTTGTGGAACTATTCCACGACTCTTGAGATGATCATCAAACTCTTGACTGAGATATTCACCTCCACGATCTGATTGTAGAAGTTTGATCGTCTTGCCGAGTTGATTCTCTACTTCATTCCGAAACTCCTTGAACTTTTCAAAGGTTTCCGACTTGTGCCTCATCAAGTAGATATATCCATATCTTCTCAAGTCGTCGGTGAAAGTCACGAAGTACTGGTAACCACCTCTAGCAGTCATGCTCATTGGTCCACACACATCAGTATGTATGAGTTCCAACAAGTCGTATGCCCTCTCGCAACTCTTTGCAAAAGTTGTCTTGGTCATCTTGCCGAGTATGCATGATTCGCTTGTCTTGAATGATTCAAAATCAAACGAATTTAAAATTCCATCATCATGGAGCTTCTTCATGTGCATTTCACTAATATGAACAAGCCGACAGTGCCAAAAGTAAGTTGTATTCAGATCGTTAGGTTTAAGCCTCTTGGCATTTATATTATAGACATATTCACCTTCAAGATTCAAAATGAATAACCCATTCACAACGGGCGCCAAGCCATAAAACATCTTATTCAAATATATAGAACAACCATTGTCCTTAATAATGAATTCATAACCTTGTCTCATCAAAAATGAGGCAGAAATAATGTTCCGACTTATCGATGGAACATAATAACAATTATCAAGCTCCATTACAAATCCAGAAGGTAAATTAAGTTGCATGGTGCCGACGGCTAATGCAGCAACTGTTGCTTTATTCCCGATGCGAATGTCAACTTCTCCTCTTGTGACATCTCTACTTCTTTTTAGTCCCTGCATCGAGTTGCAAATGTGAACAACCGATCCGGTATCATATACCCAAGAACTATTAGAAATATCCGCAAGATAAATTTCTATAACATATACAACAAGTGTACCTGTAGAAGATGTACTCCCACTGCTCTTGCCCTTGCTGGCGAGCCACTTGTTGCAGTTCCTCTTCCAGTGACCATTCTCTTTGCAATAAAATAAAATGGTCTCCGCGTCAGGTCCAGGCTTAGGCGCCGGGGATAGAGTCGGGATCACATCCATGTCCTTTCCCTTTGTGTTAGCCTTCTTCTTGGTCCATGACTTCTTGAACTTGGCCGTGTTCTGCACCATCAACACTTGACGTGTGCCCTTCTTAATGTCCTGCACTGCTATCTTAAGAATCCCATCCAATTCAGTGGGCTTCTTTTCCATGGCATGCATATGAAAGTTCGTAATGAACGAGTTATAGCTTGGCGGAAGAGCGCCCATAATTGTATTTGTAGCTGACTCAGGAGTCAACGGATTCCCAAGACGATCCAAAGCTTGCATGCATCCCATCATTTTGATGACATGCGGGCTCAGTGGATCACCCTCTTTCAGCTTGCAATCCATCAGGGATCGCCAGGCGTTGAACCTTTCGGTCCTAGCCCGAACCTGAAACATGTCCTTAAGACTCTTTGAACTGTTCTTGCAGCTCGGGCTCCATAGAAGCCAGCATGAGGCAGCTGATCTCAGTAGACTCATCCTTGAGTTTCTGATAGGCATTCTTAGCAGCAGCGGTGGCATTATCAGCCGGTTCCTCTGGAAGCGGTTCCTCTAGAACATTTTCCTTTTTATCATGCTTGAGAACAATTCTCAGATTTCTATACCAAGTGGTAAAGTTTGTTCCATTCAGTTTATCTTTCTCAAGGATGGATGTCGGGACCCGGGGTTAGCGTATGCAAGCCTCGCTACAACACAATCATATGGAGAGCCGAGAACCGTACCCACTTGTCTGAGCAGACAAGGCCAAGAACAGAACATTCTCGGAAAGCATCGAACGTGAGGGGCATCCCATCCAGGCCGGATGATCAACTGAAATGCGTCCTCATCATCCGCACACAAGTCTAAATGATATGGGTGGTGAACTCCCATACTCATAGACAAGTCTCCTCAACCATACTATCGATTGTATTATAACCCTTACATAGACTTACTCCTGCCCGATCACTTAGTCGGGGTCTAGGGCGGGCTCGATCATACCACAAAGTGTGCACGAGACAGAGTCTCGAACAATCGCATCGCGATGCCGCAAGCTGCGCACATCTAAGGGCCACTTGGTGTATGAAAGACCGCCAGCCAGATCACAACTAAGGTCTCGAAAACCCATACTAAGACATGAATGTTATAAAAATACACGCAGCACACATGTCTAGTATGAACAACAGGTATCATTGCAATTCTCTACGAAGTATACATCTTTATTGATAACTCTTACAGAGTGCACACAGAGATCACAAGCATGTGATCCAACATTACAACAGACAAGCGGAAGCAAAGTAGGTCTGAGTACAGACAAGTTTAACAAATGGCTTAGAGAAGCCGTATCTAAAAACAAGCCCTCCACGAGGGAACGAGTTGTCTGACTGGGACTACACTAGCTTGGTCTTGGTCTGAGTCTTCATTCTTCAAGCTTCGGGTAGAAGCCACCATCGGGCTCGGTGGGTTCATCTAAAACATAGAATAAGCAAACGTGAGTACAAAGTCGTACTCAGCAAGACTTACATAGGAGCTATACTACTCATGCACATGTATCAAGGTAAAGGGAGGTGGGGTTTCACTTGCAGAAGTGCCAGCTTTGACTTGGCTAGTCCTGAACTACGAGTACCAGACTTGAGGTAAGAAGCGTACACGAGTCCACTACATCTCTTCAACCAATTACACCACTATGGTTACTTCCTCGACTTCCCCACGAGAAGCACACCATAGCACTCACGCTTATCTTGGTGTGTTTTAGAAGTATCCAGTTCAAGTTGTCTAATAATCAAGCTAAGCTTTCCAAGCAGTCCTTAACCGCGGACGCGGCTATTCGAATAGTTTTGTTAACCCTGCAGGGGTGTACCGCTACACACACGTGTCATCATTTACCGCCTTTTGCATGTCACCGTTCAAGAGATGACAGCGAGGATGCCACCACAACTGTTACCTCATAGCCGATCTAGTCCATGAAAGCCGCCTATCTGGGTTGTCTTCCACTATCGTGAACCCGGCCGGTTTACCGAAGTGGACCCAGACGATGTGTGCGTGGTGCGAAAGCCGGTCTCGGATGAGCCGTTCTCTCACTTGGCTACCAGGCCACAATACCTACAGAAATCCGACCTACTGCGACATATGGACATCGAAGGGGATGAGTTAGTAAGCTGAGAGGGGTCAGTGAGCCCAATGTGTGGTTGTACTCTTCATCTTGGATCACCACACAAGAACTCGGACTTAGGGCGGTGTTCAACGAGACAATCCACCGTGTACTCCTACACAGCCTCTCATCGTTCACCTTGTATTAGGGTAGATTCACCAACACCTTTCTACCATCATCATCATGATCACTACCATCCCGACTCACATAACAGTATCAACATGGTATCACTCTAAGCATGCAATAAGAAGTAACAATTGCAGGGGCCACATGATATCAATCAACTCCTACAGTTGCTAGGATTGTGGTTTGCCTACTACTGTGACAAATGATAGGTCATGCAAAGGAATGGGTTCATCTATGCGGTAGAAACGTAGCATGGTAACCATCCTATACAATGCATAAGCAAGACATGAGAGGGAAGTGGGATTTTATCAACATGATCAATGGGTGTTTGCTTGCCTTGCTGACGAGTTTCGGGTTCTGGGTCTTCAACGAAGGGGGTAGCCTCCTGCTCCGGTTCCACCTCTACTCGACAAACAACAAACAAGGTAACAAAGTAAATACAATGCACAATCACATGATGGAAGGTTGAAACTTGATGTATATGGTTTGATGTGTGAAGCAATTCCATTTAAATGGAGTATATTGCAAATTGAATTGCAAATTCAAACTCCAATTTGAATTCAAACTTAGTCAAGTTACATGTGACATTGTTTGATCAATTTGAATCATTTTGAAATGTGTATGATATGCCTCTGATGTGTGGTTGAAATGTAGCATGTTTCCATGGTCAAAGTTGCAAAAGCATTTGAATTAAATTTGAATATATTCCAAATAAATCAAATGAAAAATGCTACTGGTCCCAATTTAAATTCAACTCAAACAAAGTTGAAAGTTGGATATTTGGATAGGTTATTTTCTCCTGATCATTTTTCATATATTATTTGTCCAATTTGGAGTTAATATGAATTTTCTATGAATTTCCAAAGTTTGGGCTAATTTCTGGATTTTCTGGAATTTCGTTAAATCAATTCTAAATTTCTGGAAATTCATTTACTGCGTCAGCATGACCTCATGCTGGCGTCAGGGGGGAGGCTGACGAGTGGGCCAACCCTGTCAGTGGGTCTGGGTTTAATCCCCGTTTAATTAAACTGACAAGGGGGTTAAGGGGGGCCAGGGGCCCACCTGTCATAGGCTGTGGGGGGTCATTAGGGGGTGATTAGCCCGGGGGTTAAACTGACAGGCCGGCGGCCCTGCACGGGGAGAGTGCTCCCGGCCACCAAATCGCTCGCTGAGACCACTAGAGGGTAGCCCAGGCGTGCGCGCGTCTCCTCGAGCTTGCAGGCGACCACGGGGGGGGGGGGGGGTCCAGGGAGACGGCGATAAGCTTCCCGGCGGCGGTACGAGGCACGGTGACGACGTGAAAGGTGCTACGGTGCACGCATCCAGGCGTGGGGTAGCACGTTTGGCTCTTGGGGACTCCAGCAGTAACACGGACACGCTGGGAAGGACGAAGGCACACGGGAGTGAGCTCCAGGTCGTCCATGGAGGCAACCGTGCTTGGCCCCCATGGCGGCCAAGGCTAGGAGGTCCAACAGGTGGAGTGGGGTTATGGTTTTGAAGCGCCTGCTCACCAGGATCGCGTTGGAGGTGACGGCGAGGTCGAAGGTGCCCTGGTGACGACGGAATCGTCAACGGGATCCGGCGGCTCCGGCGAGATGTCGACGAAGCTTGCGACTGCTAGAGACAAAGTTGGCCGGCCATCTTCTGCACGGCGAGGCTCGCGTCTACGGCGACCTTCTTGGACAGCTTCTCGCAGCCGGTGGGCGTCTCTGGACGCGCTGGATCACGGTGGTCCTCTGCGGGGTTCTTTGGGCGTCGACGAACTCGCGCGGGGAGGACGGACCAGAGGGCGAGGAGGGGGAAGTAAGACGTGGGCCGTCTCCTGGCGTGCGTGGCGTCGAGAAGGAGGCAGGGGCGCGGCTGGGAGGCTGCCACCGCGACGGCTGCGGCATGCCGGGCACGCAGCTGTGTGCTCGTGCCCGGGGAAGACGACAGGGGAGCCCCCTGGTGGGCTGGGCCGGCCGAGAAGGTGGGCCTCGCCCCTGGGTAACAGGTAAGCTCTCCCCTTTTTCTTAATTCTTTTCTGTTTTCTTTTCTGCCTTTTTGTTTTGCTGTGCTAAATAAATAGCTAGGCATTTTATTAAATGCTGAAACTTTTTATATGGCCTCATAATAATATAGACTAGCCACTTATAAAGTTTCAACATTTTTAAAATTCAAATAATTTAAATCTTAACTCAAATAGGGGTTTTTAATTAATTCCAAGGCACTGTTTGAATATTTGAAAAATCCATGAGCATGGGGTGGGTCCCACATCACTTGATATGTGATCACACTCATTTATAAGACTTTTCAAAAATCTAACATGAAATTTTGGAGAAGATTTTTATCTGGCCTTTTGAATTAATTCATCTGGGGGGGTTCCTTCTCCCATTTTGCTTTTGATTTTGATTTCAAAGATTTATATTGAAATTTTAACATGATGCAAGTGACTTGTCAACCTTAGAACAGTACCTAACAGAGGGTTCTGACAACTCGCCCCCACTCAACAGAATCTCGTCCCGAGATTCAGAAGTCTGCGGGAGGAAGGAGGGATACTCGGCACTGAGACGGTCTTCCTTTTCCCACGTAGCTTCTCTCTCAGAGTGGTGTGACCATTGCACTTTCAGAAACCTAATCTTCTGACGACGAGTGACACGCTCTGCGGAATCAAGAATACGAACGGGGTATTCTCGATAAGAAAGGTCATCTTGGAGATCAAGCGTTTCATGGTCGACTTCGCGGATGGGGTCCTTGAAGCAACGCCTGAGTTGGGACACATGGAATACATCATGTACTCGGGAAAGGTGAGGGGTAGTTCAAGTTGGTAGGCAACTTCTCCACGTTTAGCAAGAATGCGGAAAGGTCCGATGTAACGTGGGGCCAATTTGCCTTTGATACCGAAACATTGGGTTCCCTTCAGAGGAGTAACCCGAAGGTAAGCCTTCTCATCTAGATTGTAGCTTTCCTGCCTATGATGACGATCATAGTAGCTTTACTGACGAGACTGGACGGCTTTCAATCGATCATGAACAATGCGAACTTGCTCTTCTGCTTCCTTGATCATATCCGGTCGAAAGAGTTGTCTTTCACCGGTTTCTGACCAGTTAAGGGGTGGTCGACATCGTCGTCCATATAGGAGTTCAAAAGGAGGCATGTTCAGACTAGATTGAAAACTGTTGTTATAAGCAAATTCGGTGAATGGAAGAGATTTCTCCCAATTCTTTCCGAATGAGATAACACAAGCTCTGAGCATGTCTTCCAAGATTTGATTAACCCTTTCAACTTGACCGCTAGACTGAGGATGGAAAGCTGTACTAAAGGAGAGATGAGTTCCCATAGCATTCTGAAAGCTTCCCCAAAATCTAGAGGTGAAAAGGCTACCACGATCAGAATTGATTTCCAAAGGAACACCGTGAAGGGATACAATTCTAGAGACGTACCAGTCCGCTAACTGGCTAGCAGTTATAGACTCGCGAACTGGAAGGAAGTGAGAAAATTTGGAAAGCCTATCTATGACAACGAAGATGGCATCGTTTCCTTTCTGGGTTTTCGGAAAGCCGGTGATGAAGTCCATACCGACTTTGTCCCATTTCCACTCTGGAATAGGCAAAGGTTGAAGTGTACCAGCAGCTCTTTGATGTTCTGCCTTAATGCGACGACAAACATCACATTCGGCAACAAATTAAGCAATGTCTCTCTTCATCCTAGTCCACCAAAATCTCTGGCGTAGATCTCGGTACAATTTTGTGCTACCAGGATGAATCGAGAGGGGTGTGTCATGGGCTTCCTTGAGGATGAGTTGCCTTAGTTCCATATTCTTAGGTACTACCAAACGATTTCCAAAGAATACCGTTCCCTTGCTATCTGTGGAGAAACATTTAGCAACTCCGCTAGCAATGTTCTCCTTGATCCGGCGAACACCTCGTGCACGCCTTTGGGCAACTATGATTTGATCCTCAAGAGTTGGTTTCGCCACCAAGGTAGAAAGATAGCCATGAGGAACAATCTCAAGGTTGAGCTTGCAAAATTCCTCATGAAGAAGTGGTTGATACTGTTGTAACATGAGGTTGTTACAATACGACTTACGACTTAGTGCATCAGCCATGACATTGGCTTTGCCTGGGGTGTAAGAAATTCCTACGTCGTAATCTTTTATCAACTCAATCCAGCGTCTTTGCCTGAGATTAAGATCTGGCTGGGTGAATATGTATTTGAGGCTTTGGTGGTCGGAATAGACCTCACAACGATTACCAAGGAGGTAATGTCGCCAAGTTGTTAGGGCATGAACTACGGCAGCGAGTTCAAGGTCATGGGTAGGATATTTTTCTTCATGTAGCCGCAACTGGCGTGAAGCATAAGCTACCACATGTCGATCTTGCATAAGTATGCATCCTAACCCTTGCCGTGATACGTCACAAAAGATCTCGAAATCCTTTTTGGTGTCTGGAGGTGCAAGTACGGGTGCAGAAGTCAATCTTCTTTTTAGCTCTTGAAAGCATTCCTCGCACTTGGAAGTCCATAGGAATTTCTTATCTTTCTTGAGGAGTTCAGTCAGAGGCTTTGCAACTTTAGAAAAGTTCTCGACGAAGCGGCGGAAATATCTGGCTAGGCGAAGAAAACTCCTAACTTGCTTAACCGATTCAGGTGGAGTCCAGTCAAGGACGGCCTGAACTCTCTCAGGATTCACAGCAATGCCTTTTGCAGAATTCACGTGGCCTAAGTAGGTCACTTCTGGTAGCCAAAATTCGCACTTGGAGAATTTAGCATACAGGCGATGCTCTCTAAGTTTCATCAATACCATTCTTAGGTGTTCGGCATGTTCTTCTTCGTTCTTCGAGTAGATGAGAATATCATCAAGATAAACCACAACAAATTTATCTAAGTACTCCATGAAGATCGAATTCATCATGCATGAGAAAGTGGCGGGGGCATTGGTTAAACCAAAGGACATGACGGTGTACTCGTAAAGACCATAACGAGTAGTAAAAGCCGTTTTGGGAATGTCCTCGTTTCGGATTTTGATTTGATGATAACCTAATCTCAAATCTATCTTGGAGAAGACAGAGGATCCTGCAAGTTGATCATAAAGATCATTGATCCTGGGCAATTGGTACTTGTTCTTTATCGTCACTAAATTTAGCGGGCGATAGTCTACGCACATCCTTTCTGTTCCATCTTTCTTCGTTACGAACAGAACGGGGCAACCCCATGGCGATGAGCTAGGGCGGATGAAGCCTTTTTCCAACAAAGCTTCCAGTTGGGTTTTCAGCTCAGCTAACTCACGTGGGTTCATTTTGTATGGGCGTCTAGAAATTGGTGCGGTTCCTGGGGCAAGATCCACTATGAATTCTACACATCTGTCGGGTGGCTAGGTTTAAAGAGTTGGGTTACTGGATGGTTTTCCTAGAGGAGGACCATGGCTTACTAGGGGCTACAACAGATATGTCAGAGTAGCAAAGTACCCCAACACGATAGTTAGTGTGGTTCTTCTCGCTAGAAGACATCCAAAGTGGGAGCAAGAGCTGCAATTGAATCACTATAGGTTTCTAGAAGAAAACCTACATCAAACTCTATGGAACTGTCAGGAATGCCACCTAGAAGTTCTTCTAAAAGGAAAACCGAAAAGGAGGGAAGAATTTTGCAAATGCATCAGATTTTGAAGAAACCTGGAATGACTCAGACATCATAACGGCTCTAATTGTAAGAAATGTCTTTTCTTGCAATGTAGAAACAGCACTTACGTAATACGATGTAAGAAATCAGCATTACAACAATGCTAGGAAACCGGACACAACTTTCCTACGGTTACAAGGAAGCAAACAACGAGATGTTCTAATCAGACAGAGGTGAGCCTAGTCCTATCTTCCCGTAGAATAAGATGAGGGTGACTCAGAACTCAGATCGATGAGGGTAAGGAGAAAAAGAAGCCTTACGTTGTTCCCTTATATACCCCGAATAACTATATCACTATAGAAGGCTAGACTCGACTTCGGCCAAGGCTGATAATCCTACAGTCAGTCCTGCTTTGATACCAAGTATGTCGGGACCCGGGGTTAGCGTATGCAAGCCTCGCTACAACACAATCATATGGAGAGCCGAGAACCGTACCCACTTGTCTGAGCAGACAAGGCCAAGCACAAAACGTTCTCGGAAGGCATCGAATGTGAGGGGCATCCCATCCAGGCCGGATGATCAACTGAAATGGGTCCTCATCGAATGCACACAAGTCTAAATGATATGGGTGGTGTACTCCCATACTCATAGACAAGTCGCCTCAACCATACTATCGATTGTATTATAACCCTTACATAGACTTACTCCAGCCCGATCACTTAGTCGGGGTCTAGGGCGGGCTCGATCATACCACAAAGTGTGCACGAGACAGAGTCTCGAACAATCGCATCGCGATGCCGCAAGCTACGCACTTCTAAGGGCCACTTGGTGTATGAAAGACTGCCAGCCAGATCACAACTAAGGTCTCGAAAACCCATAGTAAGACATGCATGTTATAAACATACACGCAGCACACATGTCTAGTATGAACAGCAGGAATCATTGCAATTCTCTACAAAGTATACATCTTTATTGATAACTCTTACAGAGTGCACACAGAGATCACAAGCATGTGATCCAACATTACAACAGACAAGCGGAAGCAAAGTAGGTCTGAGTACAGAAAAGTTTAACAAATGGCTTAGAGAAGCCTTATCTAAAAACAAGCCCTCCACGAGGGAACCAGTCGTCTGACCGGGACTACACTAGCTTGGTCTTGGTCTGAGTCTTCATTCTTCAAGCTTCGGGTAGAAGCCACCATCGGGGTCGGTCGGTTCATCTAAAACATAGAATAAGCAAACGTGAGTACAAAGTCGTAATCAGCAAGACTTACATAGGAGCTATACTACTCATGCACATGTATCAAGGTAAAGGGAGGTGGGGTTTCACTTGCAGAAGTGCCAGCTTTGACTTGGCTAGTCCTGAACTACGAGTACCAGACTTGAGGTAAGAAGCGTACACGAGTCCACTACATCTCTTCAACCAATTACACCACTATGGTTACTTCCTCGACTTCCCCACGAGAAGCACACCATAGCACTCACGCTTATCTTGGTGTGTTTTAGAAGTATCCAGTTCAAGTTGTCTAATAATCAAGCTAAGCTTTCCAAGAAGTCCTTAACCGCGGACACGGCTATTCGAATAGTTTTGTTAACCCTGCAGGGGTGTACCGCTACACACACGTGTCATCATTTACCGCCTTTTGCATGTCACCGTTCAAGAGATGACAGCGAGGATGCCACCACAACTGTTACCTCATAGACGATCTAGTCCATTAAAGCCGCCTATCTGGGTTGCCTTCCACTATCGTGAACCCGGCCGGTTTACCGAAGTGGACCCAGACGATGTGTGCATGGTGCGAAAGCCGGTCTCGGATGAGCCGTTCTCTCACTTGGCTACCAGGCCACAATACCTACAGAAATCCGAACTACTGCGACATCTGGACATTGAAGTGGATGAGTTAGTCAGCTGAGAGGGGTCAGTGAGCCCAATGTGTGGTTGTACTCTTCATCTTGGATCACCACACAAGAACTCGGACTTAGGGCGGTGTTCAACGAGACAACCCACCGTGTACTCCTACACAGCCTCTCATCGTTCACCTTGTATTAGGGTAGATTCACCAACACCTTTATACCATCATCATCATGATCACTACCATCCCGACTCACATAACAGTATCAACATGGTATCACTCTAAGCATGCAATAAGCAGTAACAATTGCAGGGGCCACATGATATCAATCAACTCCTACAGTTGCTAGGATTGTGGTTTGCCTACTACTGTGACAAATGATAGGTCATGCAAAGGAATGGGTTCATCTATGCGGTAGAAACGTAGCATGGTAATCATCCTATACAATGCATAAGCGAGACATGAGAGGGAAGTGGGATTTTATCGACATGATCAATGGGGGTTTGCTTGCCTTGCTGACGAGTTTCGGGTTCTGGGTCTTCAACGAAGGGGGTAGCCTCCTGCTCCGGTTCCACCTCTACTCGACAAACAACAAACAAGGTAGCAAAGTAAATACAATGCACAATCACATGATGGAAGGTTGAAACTTGATGTATATGGTTTGATGTGTGAAGCAATTCCATTTAAATGGAGTATATTGCAAATTGAATTGCAAATTCAAACTCCAATTTGAATTCAAACTTAGTCATGTTACATGTGACATTGTTTGATCAATTTGAATCATATTTAAATGTGTATGATATGCCTCTGATGTGTGGTTGAAATGTAGCATGTTTCCATGGTCAAAGTTGCAAAAGCATTTGAATTAAATTTGAATAAATTCCAAATAAATCAAATGACAAATGCTACTGGTCCCAATTTAAATTCAACTCAAACAAAGTTTAAATTTGGATATTTGGATAGGTTATTTTCTCCTGATCATTTTTCATATATTATTTGTCCAATTTGGAGTTAATATGAATTTTCTATGAATTTCCAAAGTTTGGGCTAATTTCTGGATTTTCTGGAATTTCTTTAAATCAATTCTAAATTTCTGGAAATTCATTTACTGCGTCAGCATGACCTCATGCTGGCGTCAGGGGGGTCTGACGAGTGGGCCAACCCTGTCAGTGGGTCTGGGTTTAATCCCCGTTTAATTAAACTGACAGGGTGGGTTAAGGGGGGCCAGGGCCCCACCTGTCATAGGCTGTAGGGGGTCATTAGGGGGTGATTAGCCCGGGGGTTAAACTGACAGGCCGGCGGCTAGCCGCCGGCGGCCCTATACGCGGCGGTGCTGCACGGGGAGGGTGCTCCCGGCCACCAAATCGCTCGCTGAGACCACCAGAGGGCAGCCCAGGCGTGCGCGCGTCTCCTCGAGCTTGCAGGCGACCACGGGGGGGGGGGGGGTCCAGGGAGATGGCGATGAGCTTGCCGGCGGCGGTACGAGGCACAGTGACAACGTGAAAGGTGCTACGATGCACGCATCCAGGCGTGGGGTAGCGCGTTTGGCTCCTGGGGACTCCAGCAGTAACACGGACACGCTGGGAAGGACGAAGGCACACGGGAGCGAGCTCCAGGTCGTCCATGGCGGCAACCGTGCTCGGCCCCCATGGCGGCCAAGGCTAGGAGGTGCAACAGGAGGAGTGGGGTTAGGGTTTTGAAGCGCCTGCTCACCAGGATCGCGTTGGAGGTGACGGCGAGGTCGTAGGTGCCCTGGTGACGACGGAATCATCAACGAGATCCGGCGGCTCCGGCGAGATGTCGACGACGCTTGCCACTGCTAGAGACAAAATTGGCCGGCCATCTTCTGCACGGCGAGGCTTGCGTCTACGGCGACCTTCTTGGACAGCTTCTCGCAGCCGGTGGGCGTCTCTGGCCGCGCTGGATCACGGTGGTGCTCTGCGGGGTTCTTCGGGCGTCGACGAACTCGTGCGGGGAGGACGGACCAGAGGGCGAGGAGGGGGAAGTGAGACGTGGGGCGTCTCCTGGTGTGCGTGGCGTCGAGAAGGAGGCAGGGGCGCGGCTGGGAGGCTGCCACCGCGATGGCTGCGGCATGCCGGGCACGCAGCTGTGTGCTCGTGCCCGGGGAAGACGACAGGGGAGCCCCCTGGTGGGCTGGGCCGGCCGGGAAGGTGGGCCTCGCCCCTGGGCAACAGGTAAGCTCTCCCCTTTTTCTTAATTCTTTTCTTTTTTCTTTTCTTCCTTTTTGTTTTGCTGTGCTAAATAAATAGCTAGGCATTTTATTAAATGCTGAAACTTTTTATATGGCCTCATAATAATATAGACTAGCCACTTATAAAGTTTCAACATTTTTAAAATACAAATAATTTGAATCTGAACTCAAATAGGGGTTTTTAATTAATTCCAAGGCACTGTTTGAATATTTGAAAAATCCATGAGCATGGGGTGGGTCCCACATTACTTGATATGTGATCACACTCATTTATAAGACTTTTACAAAATCTAACATGAATTTTTGGAGAAGATTTTTATCTGGCCTTTTGAATTAATTCATCTGGGGGGGTTCCTTCTCCCATTTTTCTTTTGATTTTGATTTCAAAGATTTGTTTTGAAATTTTAACATGATGCAAGTGACTTGTCAACCTTAGCACATTACCTAACAGAGGGTTCTGACAATGGATTTCAACGCAAAATTGGTAACTGGAGCAGGTGGTGCCATTGATCTACAACATAAAATGCAAAATACTAAGACATGTATTGATGAAGAGAAATTCATATTAAACGCTTTAATAAAATTACTCTTACTAAGTTCAACATCCCTCTAGTTGACACTAAGTGATTCAGGATCCGATGGGGCGAATTGACTAGTGAGATTGTGCATCACTGCTAGCCGACTCGACCTACCGGTAAGCAACTCCTTGCTAATCGCATCAACCATACGACTCCTGTTTGTTGATGCGCATCACATACACACCAACACCTATGCCCCGAAGTCCAAAAATGTTTTGATAGCCTCGACAAGTTAACCAAGTGCTATGCATGTAAGTGTCCGACACAAACCCATCACGCCAAGGAGATCTAGCAGCACCCTAATTTTATAGGCCTACTACTAAACATACATGACATGTGATGTGCAATAATAGGGGAGGCAAATTTTTACTTGACATTCTTTGAGGGATCATCCTACTTAAAACATCTACCATGTCAAAGAAGGATGCATAAAGGGATAAACTTTCACAGGAAGTTTATACAAGTGATATGGTATAGCCCCTTTATCATAGCGCATGGTGATCTCCATCTCCATGTACGGTTGTCCTCGTGGTGATCTCCATCGCCAAGCCATGGTTTCAACCGCCAAGTGTTACATAAGTTACTATGCTATTACAAACTAATAGCTATGAAAGTAAATTACATTACATGGCTCCATAAGTTGACACGCAAGTCATTAATACAATAATGAGACAACCATATGGCTCCACCCGGTTCTCAAAACCATGACACGCAGGCCATGAATAATAACATACACAATGGGCTAAACCAAATCACATTCATACCCTGCAAAACAAAGTTAGACTTTCTACCGCCGTCTAAGCCTCTTTTAGATCTAGTCAAATTAGGTCTGCGAAAAATCGCCTAATTAACTAAAATGGAGGTCACGGAGCTTTGGTAGGTCACGGAGCTCAATCGGAGTTCATATGACCAAGATATGGCCTCTGAAATGAACATGCTCACAGATTTCTGGACAGCGCAGATCATGTCGGGACTCGGGGTTAGCGTATGCAAGTCCAGTTAAGGCATAGTCATATGGAGAGCCGAGAACCGTACCCACTTGTCTAAGCAGACAAGGCCAAGCCCAGAACGTTCTCGGAAAGCATCGTACGTGAGGGGCATCCCATCCAGGCCGGATGATCAACTGATATGGGTCCTCATCGTCCGCACACAAGTCTAATGATATGGGTGGTGAACTCCCATATTCAAAGACAAGTCGCCTCAACCATACTATCGACTATCTCATAACTCTTACATAGACTTACTCCAGCCCGATCACTTAGTCGGGGTCTAGGGCGGGCTCGATCATACCACAAAGTGTGCACGAGACAGAGTCTCGAACAATCGCATCGCGATGCCCCAAGCTGCGCACATCTAAGGGCCACTTGGTGTATGAAAGACCGCCAGCCAGAACACAACTAAGGTCTCGAAAACCCATACGAAGACATGCATGTTATAAACATACACGCAGCACACATGCCTTGTATGAACAGCAGGTACCATTGCAATTCTCTACAAAGTGTACAATTTTATTGATAACTCTTATAGAGTGCACACAGAGATCACATACATGTGATCCAACATTACATTACAAGCGGAAGCAAATTATGTCTGAGTACAGACAAGTTTAACAAATGGCTTAAGAAGCCTTATTTAAACACAAAGCCCTCCACGAGGGAACCAGTCGTCTGACTGGGACTAGACTAGTTGGTCTTCAGTCGTCCAGCTCGATGAAGAAGCCACCTTCGGGGTCAGTGGCATCATCTAAAACATAGATTAAGCAAACGTGAGTACAAAGTCGTACTCAGCAAGACTTACATAGGAGCTATACTACTCATGCATATGTATCAAGGTAAAGGGAGGTGGGGTTCATTTGCAGAAGTGCCAGCTTTGACTTGGCTAATCCTGAACTACGAATACCAGACTTTGAGGTAAGAAGCGTACACGAGTCCACTACTTTCTCCAACCAATACACCACTATGGTGCCTTCCTCGACTTCCCCACGAGGAAGCACGCCATAGCACTCACACTTATCTTGGTACGTTTTAGAAGTATCCAGTTCAAGTTTTCTAATAATCAAGCTAAGCTTTCCAAGCAGTCCATAACCGCGGACGCGGCTATTCGAATAGTTTTGTTAACCTTGCAAGGGTGTACCGCTACACACACATGATCATCATTTACCGCCTTTGATCTCGACACCATTCAAGGGGTGCCAGCGAGGATGCTCACCACAACTGTTACCTCATAGCCGATCTAGTCCGAGAAAGCCGCCTACTTGGGTTGGTTACCACAATCGTGAACCCGGCCGGTTTACCGAAGTGGACCCAAGTGATGTGTGCGTGGTGCATAAGCCGGTCTCGGATGAGCCGTTCTCTCACTTAGCAACCAGGCCACTGACCTACCAGAACTCCGAACTATTGCGACATCTGGACATCGAAAGGGATGAGTTAGTAAGTTGAGAGGGGTCAGTGAGCCCAATGTGTGGTTGTACTCTTCATCTTCGATCACCACACAAGAACTCGTACTAGGGCGGTGTTCAACGAGATAACCCACTGTGTACTCCTACACAGCCTCTCATCGTTCACCTTGTATTAGGGTCGATTCACCAACACTTTTCTACCATCATCAACGTGATCATTCCCATCCCGACTCACATCATAGTACAACATGGTATCATACTAAGCATGCAATAAGCGATAACATTGCAGGGGCCACATGATATCAAACAACTCCTACATTTGCTAGGATTGTGGTTTGCTTACTACTGTGACAAAATGATAGGTCATGCAAAGGAATGGGTTCATCTATGCGGTAGAAACGAAGCATGGTGATCATCCTAAACAATGCATAAGCGAGACATGAGAGGGAAGTGGGATTTTATCGACATGATCAATGGGGGTTTGCTTGCCTTGCTGACGAGGTTCGTGTTCGGGGTCTTCAACGAAGGTTGCAACCTCTTGCTCCGGTTCCACGTCTATCAGCAACATGACAATCATAGGATCAACAGAATGTACAATGCACAATCACATGAATAATATTGAAAGGGTGATGTTCATGGTACTGATGTGTTGATCATTCCATTTAAATGGAGTATATTGCAATTTGAATTGCAAATTCAAACTCCACATTTGAATTCAACATTAACCAAGTTATATGTGATATAGTTTGATCATTTTGAAACAACTTCAAATGTGTATGATATGCCTTTGATGTGTGATTGAAATGTAGCATGTTGCCATGGTTCAAGTTGCAAAATTATTTGATTCGAATTTGATTTAATTCCATTTAAATCAAATAGCAAATGCTACTGATCACATTTTAAATTCAACTCAAACAGAGTTGAAAGTTGCATATTTGGAAAGATAATTTTCTCCTAATCATTTTTCATATATTATTTGTCCAATTTGGAGTTAATATGAATTTTCTATGAATTTCCAAAGTTTGGGGTATTTTCTGGAATTTCTGGAATTCTTTTAATTCATTTTGATTTTCTGGAAATTCATAAAATGATTTATTGCGTCAGCTGACATGTGGGTCCAGGGTGTCAGTGACTTGGTTAATTTAACCCGTGGGTTAAATTAATCCAGTGGCTTAATTAAGCCACTGAGCCCACTGGTCAGTGACCCAGGGGGTCATTAGCCGAGTGCTTAAGGGCTAACCCACCGGCGGCTTGACGCCGGTGGCCTGGCCACGGCGGCGCACTCGCCGGAATGGCCTAGGGGCCACGGGAGGCCACGGGGAGGACACCATCTTGCTCAGCATCGTCTTCCGCATCTTCTGGAGGCAACAGGGTTTCACGGGGTGGTCGGGAGCGACGACGGCGACGACTCCGGCGGAAATAGAGAACCGGCGAGGTCGTAGTAGAGGCTAGGGGGCACGGATTGGGCTGAGCTCGTGTGCATTCGAAAGCTGGAACACCCACGAGTCAAACGCGCGCACTGGGGTGTCGCGAGGAGCACGAGGGCGAGCTCTAGCTCAACCATGGCGACGACAAGCTCGGTTCTCATGGCGGATTTGGCTAGAGGGGCTACGGGGTGCTAGGAGCTTGGGGGAAAAACTCAGAAGCTCACCGCAGACCGAACAGAAGCAACAGCAAGCTCGGGGAGGCTTCAACGGCGGCGAATCGACGACGGCAAGCTCGCGGGTCCGGCGAGTTCTCGGTGAAGTTTGCGTCTCGTCTGGCCCGAATTGATGCGTCTCCTGCTGCTAGTCATCGAAGTCGAGGACGAGGAGCACAGTGGACTTGCTGGCTTGAGCTCTAGGGCACGGTGGCCACGTGCGGGCTCGACGGCGCTCCGGTGAGGCTTCGGACGGCGACGGATTCGAGCATGGGAGGAGGAGGAGGAAGCTCTGGAGGGGGGGGGGAATGGACTACGGAGGCTGCGGGGAGTCTCCAGGTGCGAGAAGAGGCCACGGGGAGGCCTGGAAGCTCCTCGACGGCGACGTGGCGTCCCCGGCTAGCTCCGTGGCATTCCACCGAGCAGCTTGGAGGCGCGGGAGGGGGAAGAAGACGCCCTGCCCCTGTGGGCCGGCTGGGCTGGGGTGGGCCTGCTTCGCCTGGGCGCCAGGTAAGGTTTTCTGATTTCTTTTCTATTTTTCTTTTCTGACATTTGTTCTGTTTAGCTAAAATAAATAGTTAAAATTTTTATTAAATGCTGAAAAAAAATTATGTGGCCTCATAATAATATAGACTAGCCACTCATAAAGTTTCAACATTTTTAAAATTCAAATAATTTGAATCTTAAATCAAATAGGGGTATTTCTTTAATTCCAAGGCACTGTTTGAATATTTGAAAAATCTATGAGCATGGGGTGGGTCCCACATCACTTGATATGTGATCACACTCATTTATAAGACTTTTCAAAAATCTAACATGAATTTTTGGAAAATATTTTTATCTGGCCTTTTGAATTAATTCAACTGGGGGGTGTTCCTTCTCCAATTTGGATTTTGAAGTTGATTTCCTTTGAAAATTTGACATGATTCAAGGTTACTTGATCCTAGCACATTACCTAACAGAGGGTTCTGACAACTCGCCCCCACTCAACAGAATCTCGTCCCGAGATTCAGAAGTCTGCGGGAGGAAGGTGGGGTACTCGGCACTGAGACGGTCTTCTCTTTCCCACGTAGCTTCTCTTTCAGAGTGGTGTGACCATTGCACTTTCAGAAACCTAATCTTATGACGACGAGTGACACGCTCTGCGGAATGAAGAATACGAACGGGGTATTCTCGATAAGAAAGGTCATCTTGAAGATCAAGCGTTTCATGGTCGACTTCGCGGATGGGGTCCTTGAAGCAACGCCTGAGTTGGGACACATGGAATACATCATGTACTCGGGAGAGGTGCGGAGGTAGTTCAAGTTGGTAGGCAACTTCTCCACGTTTAGCAATAATGCGGAAAGGTCCGATGTAACGTGGGGCAAACTTTCCTTTGATACCGAAACGTTGGGTTCCCTTCAGAGGAGTAACCCGAAGGTAAGCCTTCTCATCTAGATTGTAGCTCTCTTGCCTATGATGACGATCATAGTAGCTTTTCTGACGAGACTGGGCTGCTTTCAATTGATCACGAACAATGCGAACTTGCTCTTCTGCTTCCTTGATCATATCCGGTCCAAAGAATGGTCTTTCACCAGTTTCTGACCAGTTTAAAGGTGTTCGACATCGTCGTCCATAAAGGAGTTCAAAAGGAGCCATGTTCAGACTAGATTGAAAACTATTGTTATAAGCAAATTTGGCAAATGGAAGAGACTTCTCCCAATTCTTTCCGAATGAGATAACACAAGATCTGAGCATGTCTTCAAGAATTTGGTTAACCCTTTCGACTTGACCGCTAGACTGAGGATGGAAAGATGTACTAAAGGAGAGATGAGTTCCCATAGCATTCTGAAAGCTTCCCCAAAATCTAGAGGTGAAAAGGCTACCACGATCAGAATTGATTTCCAAAGGAACACCATGAAGTGATACAATTCTAGAGATGTACAAATCCGCTAACTGGCTAGCAGTTATAGACTCGCGAACCGGAAGGAAGTGAGCAACTTTGGAAAGCCTATCTATGACAACGAAGATGGCATTGTTTCCTTTCTGGGTTTTTGGAAAGCCGGTGATGAAGTCCATACCGACTTTGTCCCATTTCCACTCGGGAATAGACAAAGGTTGAAGTGTACCAGCAGGTCTTTGATGTTCTGCCTTAATGCGACGACAAACATCACATTCGGCAACAAATTGAGCAATGTCTCTCTTCATCCTAGTCCACCAAAATCTCTGGCGTAGATCTCGGTACATTTTTGTGCTGCCGGGATGAATTGAGAGGGGTGTGTCATGGGCTTCCTTGAGGTTAAGTTGCCTTAGTTCCTTATTCTTAGGTACTACCAAACAATTTTCAAAGAATACCGTTCCTTTGCTATCTGTGGAGAAACATTTAGCAACTCCGCTAGCAATGTTCTCCTTGATCCGGCGAACACCTCGTGCACGCCTTTGGGCAACTATAATTTGATCCTCAAGAGTTGGTTTCGCCACCAAGGTAGAAAGATAGCCATGAGGAACAATCTCAAGATTGAGTTTGCGAAAGTCCTCATGAAGAAGTGGTTGATATTGTTGTAACATGAGGTTGTTACAATACGACTTACGACTTAGTGCATCAGCCATGACATTGGCTTTGCCTGGGGTGTAAGAAATTACTACGTCGTAATCTTTTATCAACTCAATCCAGCGTCTTTGCCTGAGATTAAGATCTGGCTGGGTGAAAATATATTTGAGGCTTTGGTGATCGGAATAGATCTCGCAACGGTTACCAAGGAGGTAATGTCGCCAAGTTGTTAGGGCATGAACTACGGCAGCGAGTTCAAGGTCATGGGTAGGATAGTTCTCTTCATGTGGCCGCAACTGGCGTGAAGCATAAGCTACCACATTTCGATCTTGCAGAAGTATGCATCCTAACCCTTGCCGTGATGCGTCACAATAGATCTCGAAATCCTTTTTGGTGTCTGGAGGTGCAAGTACGGGTGCAGAAGTCAATCTTCTTTTTAGCTCTTGAAAGCTTTCGTCGCACTTGGGAGTCCATAGGAATTTCTTATCTTTCTTGAGGAGTTCAGTTAGAGGCTTTGCAACTTTAGAAAAGTTCTCGACGAAGCGACGGCAATAGCTGGCTAGGCCAAGAAAACTCCTAACTTGCTTAACCGATTCAGGTGGAGTCCAGTCAAGGACGGCCTGAACTCTCTCGGGATTCACACCAATGCCTTTTGCAGAAATCACATGGCCTAAGTAGGTCACTTCTGGTAGCCAAAATTCACACTTGGAGAATTTAGCATACAGGCGATGCTCTCTAAGTTTCATCAATACCAGCCTTAGGTGTTCGGCATGTTCTTCTTCGTTCTTCGAGTATATAAGGATTTCATCGAGGTAAACCACGACGAACTGGTCCAAATACTCCATGAAGATCGAGTTCATCATGCGTGAGAAAGTGGCGGGGGCATTGGTTAAACCAAAGGACATGACGGTGTACTCGTAAAGACCATAACGAGTAGTAAAAGCCGTTTTGGGAATGTCCTCGTTTCGGATTTTGATTTGATGATAACCTAATCTCAAATCCATCTTAGAGAAGACAGAGGATCCTGCAAGTTGATCATAAAGATCATTGATCCTGGGCAGTGGCTACTTGTTCTTTATCGTCGCTAAATTTAGCGGGCGATAATCTACGCACATCCTTTCTGTTCCATCTTTCTTCGTTACGAACAGAACAGGGCAACCCCATGGCGATGAGCTAGGGCGGATGAAGCCTTTCTCCAACAAAGCTTCTAGTTGGGTTTTAAGCTCAGCTAACTCATGTGGGGCCATTTTGTATGGGCGTCTAGAAATTGGTGCGGTTCCTGGGGCAAGATCCACTATAAACTCTACACATCTGTCGGGTGGCATGCCCGGCAGCTCTTCAGGAAAGACATCCGGGAAGTCACGGACCACCGGAATATCTTCAAGTTCGGGAAGGGGAAGTACATTCAAAGAATGCACTTGGATTCTTGTTCTGGGTGAGGTATAGTTGACGGTTTGGCCTGAAGGGTGGGTGAGTTTCACGGATTTGCCTTTGCAATCTAGGTAGGCATGCTGCCTTGATAGCCAATCCATGCCAAGGATGACATCAATATCTGAAGACTTGAGGGCTATGAGTGAAGCAAGGAATACTAAACCCTCAATTTCAATTTGATTACCATGGCTTACTCTATTAGTTTGCCATCTTGACCCTGGAGTTTGAATAATCATCGGGGTGGACAATTCAACAAAGGATAACTCATGACGAAGTGCATAACTTTCCGACATGAATGAATGAGATGCTCCTGGGTCGAAAAGAACGGAAGTAGGAACAAAATTGACTGGGAGTGTACCAAGAATGACGTCAGTGGGGTCGTCAGTCTCTTCGGCGGCAATCTGGTTCACACGTCCACGAGTGGCGGGAGGAGCGGTTTTGGCGGTGTAGACCTTCTGGGGTGGCTTGCCACGACCATTGTTGTTGTTGCCTCCGGCACGTGGTGGAGCATTCTGGTGTTGGAGCTGGTTCTGGGGACACTCGCGAGAATAGTGGCCTGCCTGACCACACTTGTAACAGGCTCCGAAAACAGTTCGTGGAGCTGGGTTGTTTGGCGGAGCTGGGTGGAACTGGGTGGGTGGACGAGGCGCCACATAGGATGGCCTCGGTGGGTTGTTCTAGCGGAACATACTCTTTGGGATCCAGATCTTGCGCTTCTGGGAGCCAGAACTGGATGAGCCGTCATCTCTGGGTTTTTGCGAAAGTCGTTGGGGGTGTTCATGTCCTCTGCTCCGATGGCCTTGTTGACAAGGACCTGGAAGGTGGCAAAGTCATGAAGGTTGAGCTCACGACGAAGTCCAGTGTTGAGGCCACGACGGAACCTCTCTTGTTTCTTGGAGTCGGTGGAGACTTCTTCGGTAGCATAACGAGCAAGTCGGTTGAACTCACAACTAAACTCATCAACGGTCCTTCTGCCTTGAGTGAGGTTGCAGAACTCCTCACGCTTGCGGTCCATAAGACCTTTGGGAATGTGGTGCTCGCGGAAGGACGTGCAGAATTCCTCCCAAGATGCAGGTGGTCCAACGGGACGCATATTCAGAAAGTTCTCCCACCAAGAGCTAGCTGCACCTTCGAGGTGATAGGTGGCATAGCTGACCTTGTCACCAGTTGCAACACGGCCTGCTTGGAGCTTCCTCTCGATGCTGCGAAGCCAGTCATCGGCGTCAAGGGGCTCGGTGGAGTAACTGAAAACTGGGGATGAACTCGGATGAAGTCGTTCAGGGACACCAACTCATTGCGCTGTTGAGTGGTGTTGCGTGCGATGACTTCCAGCAGGTGGTGAGAGTCACGGCGGTTCCTCTTGACTTCCATCAGAACTTGTGCCATCGTGGGTGGGGGTGGAAGGTTGCCTTCCTCCTGGTCGTTTCCACGACCTTGGTTCCGACCAACCTGGCCACGGGTTCCTTGAGACATCCTGAAGGTGAAAAACCAAAGTCAAACAGAGTTGAATGGAAGAGTCTAAGCAAGGTATTGAAGTACTGGAAGGATTACATAGCAAAGGAAGTAATCATCTTGACAACATGGTGATAAAAGCATACAAGCCATATATTCACAAACTGTCATACAAACCATACATCGTTTTAGTACAAGCACCAAGCTAATACAAACGTGATGAAGATGATACATCCTTCAGAGGCACTCTGACTTCCTATACATTATTTATCTAAGCCTCTAGAACTTAGACACCTTGCCTACAATATACTAAGATACTAATACATCATCACTAAGTAAGACCACAGGCGGTCTCACTCATCTCCATCTCCATAGTAGTCCTCATAAAAGTTACCCGCGTATCCCGGTAGCTGGAGGTGACCATCGGAAAACACGGAGGCTTGTGGACCCTGATATCCATTTGGGCAAGGATGGGGCCTAGGTCCAGCGTAGGGTGGAAGCAAAGGACCACGGGGTGGAAAATTTCCTCCAATCTCGGGCCAAGCAACTCGAGAAGGCATCTGAGTCCTCACTGGGTAGATCGCATCATGATCAACTGATCCCACGCTCACAAAGGGTGCCAAAAGTGTCAGTGCTCGATACAGACGAACACGGGTGGCGTGGAGCTCGAAACGGAGAGCGCGTGCATCACGATCTCTGTCACTAGCAAACCTAGCAGTCATATGAAGTGCGGGATCCTCTGCAGAGTGATCTGAGTAGAGTCCGGTGTAATATCCCTCTTCTCCTGGAAGTGCAGCAGGGATATAGCGGAAAGAAGTCTCTCTCAGCAAAGTGTGCTCCTCTCTCAGCAGTGTCATACATGAGTATGCAGCATCCTGCACAGCCATGTTCTCGGTAACGCCAATGCCATGTCCAAAGTGGATAGGCTGAGTGACTCCAACGTGGTGCGGATAGATCCGGACAATGCAGTGGAACTGGGTCTGGTTGAAGTCGTGAAACTGCTCCTCGATGGTGTACTCAGGGTACCACCGATATCCCACATAGGACATCATGTCGATCAACGTGGTGGGATGGCCACGCACACCGAGGCACCTGGTCAAACGAACAAGCTGTCGAGGGGGAAGATCTGCCATCTGAAATAGAAAGGACTTTGCAAATGCATCAGATTATGAGATAAACCTGGAATGACTCGGACAGCATAACGGCTGTAATTGTAAGAAATGACAATTTCTTCCAACAGGGAAACAACACTTACATACGATGTAATAAAACAGGGAGCATAACCACTCTAACAAACCGATCACAACTTTCCTACGGCTATGAGGAAGCAAACAACGAGATGTTCTAATCAGACAGAGGAGAGCCTAGTCCTATCTTCCCGTAGAATAAGATGAGGGTGACTCAGAACTCAGAACGAAGGGGGTAAGGAGAAAAAAGAAGCCTTACCTTGTTCCCTTACATACACAGAGTAACTATATAACTATAGCAAGCTAGACTCAACTTCGGCCAAGGCTACTAGTCCTACAGTCAGTCCTGCTCTGATACCAAGTCTGTCGGGACCCGGGGTTAGCGTATGCAAGTCCAGTTAAGGCATAGTCATATGGAGAGCCGAGGACCGTACCCACTTGTCTAAGCAGACAAGGCCAAGCACAGAACGTTCTCGGAAAGCATCGTACGTGAGGGGCATCCCATCCAGACCGGATGATAACCTGAGATGGGTCCTCATCGTCCGCACACAAGTCTAATGATATGGGTGGTGAACTCCCATATTCAAAGACAAGTCGCCTCAACCATACTATCGACTATCTCATAACTCTTACATAGACTTACTCCAGCCCGATCACTTAGTCGGGGTCTAGGGCGGGCTCGATCATACCACAAAGTGTGCACGAGACAGAGTCTCGAACAATCGCATCGCGATGCCCCAAGCTGCGCACATCTAAGGGCCACTTGGTGTATGAAAGACCGCCAGCCAGAACACAACTAAGGTCTCGAAAACCCATACGAAGACATGCATGTTATAAACATACACGCAGCACACATGCCTTGTATGAACAGCAGGTACCATTGCAATTCTCTACAAAGTGTACAATTTTATTGATAACTCTTATAGAGTGCACACAGAGATCACATACATGTGATCCAACATTACATTACAAGAGGAAGCAAATTATATCTGAGTACAGACAAGTTTAACAAATGGCTTAAGAAGCCTTATTTAAACACAAAGCCCTCCACGAGGGAACCAGTCGTCTGACTGGGACTAGACTAGTTGGTCTTCAGTCTTCCAGCTCGATGAAGAAGCCACCTTCGGGGTCAGTGGCATCATCTAAAACATAGATTAAGCAAACGTGAGTACAAAGTCGTACTCAGCAAGACTTACATAGGAGCTATACTACTCATGCATATGTATCAAGGTAAAGGGAGGTGGGGTTCATTTGCAGAAGCGCCAGCTTTGACTTGGCTAATCCTGAACTACGAATACCAGACTTTGAGGTAAGAAGCGTACACGAGTCCACTACTTTCTCCAACCAATACACCACTATGGTTCCTTCCTCGACTTCCCCACGAGGAAGCACGCCATAGCACTCACACTTATCTTGGTGCGTTTTAGAAGTATCTAGTTCAAGTTTTCTAATAATCAAGCTAAGCTTTCCAAGCAGTCCATAACCGCGGACGCGGCTATTCGAATAGTTTTGTTAACCTTGCAAGGGTGTACCGCTACACACACATGATCATCATTTACCGCCTTTGATCTCGACACCATTCAAGGGGTGCCAGCGAGGATGCTCACCACAACTGTTACCTCATAGCCGATCTAGTCCGAGAAAGCCGCCTACTTGGGTTGGTTACCACAATCGTGAACCCGGCCGGTTTACCGAAGTGGACCCAAGTGATGTGTCTGTGGTGCATAAGCCGGTCTCGGATGAGCCGTTCTCTCACTTAGCAACCAGGCCACTGACCTACCAGAACTCCGAGCTATTGCGACATCTGGACATCGAAAGGGATGAGTTAGTAAGTTGAGAGGGGTCAGTGAGCCCAATGTGTGGTTGTACTCTTCATCTTGGATCACCACACAAGAACTCGTACTAGGGCGGTGTTCAACGAGACAACCCACTGTGTACTCCTACACAGCCTCTCATCGTTCACCTTGTATTAGGGTCGATTCACCAACACTTTTCTACCATCATCAACGTGATCATTCCCATCCCGACTCACATCACAGTACAACATGGTATCATACTAAGCATGCAATAAGCGATAACATTGCAGGGGCCACATGATATCAAACAACTCCTACATTTGCTAGGATTGTGGTTTGCTTACTACTGTGACAAAATGATAGGTCATGCAAAGGAATGGGTTCATCTATGCGGTAGAAACGAAGCATGGTGATCATCCTAAACAATGCATAAGCGAGACATGAGAGGGAAGTGGGATTTTATCGACATGATCAATGGGGGTTTGCTTGCCTTGCTGACGAGGTTAGGGTTCGGGGTCTTCAACGAAGGTTGCAACCTCTTGCTCCGGTTCCACGTCTATCAGCAACATGACAATCATAGGATCAACAGAATGTACAATGCACAATCACATGAATAATATTGAAAGGGTGATGTTCATGGTACTGATGTGTTGATCATTCCATTTAAATGGAGTATATTGCAATTTGAATTGCAAATTCAAACTCCACATTTGAATTCAACATTAACCAAGTTATATGTGATATAGTTTGATCATTTTGAAACAACTTCAAATGTGTATGATATGCCTTTGATGTGTGATTGAAATTTAGCATGTTGCCATGGTTCAAGTTGCAAAATTATTTGATTTGAATTTGATTTAATTCCATTTAAATCAAATAGCAAATGCTACTGATCACATTTTAAATTCAACTCAAACAAAGTTGAAAGTTGCATATTTGGAAAGATAATTTTCTCCTGATCATTTTTCATATATTATTTGTCCAATTTTGAGTTAATATGAATTTTCTATGAATTTCCAAAGTATGGGGTATTTTCTGGAATTCTTTTAATTCATTTTGATTTTCTAGAAATTCATAAAATGATTTATTGCGTCAGCTGACATGTGGGTCCAGGGTGTCAGTGACTGGGTTAATTTAACCCGTGGGTTAAATTAATCCAGTGGCTTAATTAAGCCACTGGGCCCACTGGTCAGTGACCCAGGGGGTCATTAGCAGAGTGCTTAAGGGCTAACCCACCGGCGGCTTGACGCCGGTGGCCTGGCCACGGCGGCGCACTCGCCGGAATGGCCTAGGGGCCACGGGATGCCACGGGGAGGACACCATCTTGCTCAGCATCGTCTTCCGCATCTTCTGGAGGCAACAGGGTTTCACGGGGTGGTCGGGAGCGACGACGGCGACGACTCCGGCGGAAACAGAGAACCGGCGAGGTCGTAGTCGAGGCTAGGGGGCACGGATTGGGCTGAGCTCGTGTGCATTCGAAAGCTGGAACACCCACGAGTCAAACGCGCGCACTGGGGTGTCGCGAGGAGCATGAGGGCGAGCTCTAGCTCAACCATGGCGGCGACGAGCTCGGTTCTCATGGCGGATTTGGCTAGAGGGGCTACGGGGTGCTAGGAGCTTGGGGGAAAAACTCAGAAGTTCACCGCGGACCGAACAGAAGCAACAGCAAGCTCGGGGTGGCTTCAAAGGCGGCGAATCGACGATGGCGAGCTCGCGGGTCCGGCGAGTTCTCGATGAAGTTTTCTTCTCGTCTGCCCCGAATTGATGCGTCTCCTGCTGCTAGTCGTCGAAGTCGAGGACGAGGAGCACGGTGGACTTGTTGGCTTGAGCTCTAGGGCACGGTGGCCACGCGGGGTCTCGACGGCGCTCCGGTGAGGCTTCGGGCGGCGACGGATTCGAGCACGGGAGGAGGAGGAGGAAGCTCTGGAGGGGGGGAATGGACTGCGGAGGCTGCGGGGAGTCTCCAGGTGCGAGAAGAGGCCACGGGGACGCCTACAAGCTCCTCGACGGCGACGTGGCGTCCCCGGCTAGCTCGGTGGCATTCCACCGAGCATCTTGGAGGCGCGGGAGGGGGAAGAAGACGCCCCTGCCCCTGTGGGCCGGCTGGGCTGGGGTGGGCCTGCTTCGCCTGGGCGCCAGGTAAGGTTTTCTGATTTCTTTTCTATTTTTCTTTTCTGACATTTGTTCTGTTTAGCTAAAATAAATAGCTAAACATTTTATTAAATGCTGAAAAAAAATTATGTGGCCTCATAATAATATAGACTAGCCACTCGTAAAGTTTCAACATTTTTAAAATTCAAATAATTTGAATCTTAAATCATATAGGGGTATTTCTTTAATTCCAAGGAACTGTTTGAATATTTGAAAAATCTATGAGCATGGGGTGGGTCCCACATCACTTGATATGTGATCACACTCATTTATAAGACTTTTCAAAAATCTAACATGAATTTTTGGAAAAGATTTTTATCTGGCCTTTTGAATTAATTCAACTGGGGGGTGTTCCTTCTCCCATTTGGATTTTGAAGTTGATTTCCTTTGAAAATTTGACATGATGCAAGGTTACTTGATCCTAGCACATTACCTAACAGAGGGTTCTGATAGATTATATCTACGTCGTGTCGTGATCCGTGTCCTGGATCAATCACCTAGTGATATCCGCGTGCCACAATAGGATTTACGGCTCACTGTCTATCCCAATGGCGGATAACCGACCTCTATGGATAAGTTGTGGCACGACCTAAGTAGCTCGCGCCTCGGGACAGATCATGAATTCAAGAACCTCAAACATACATGCAAAACCGATCTGATCTACACATCTCTATATGCAAATCCATCACGAATTCACCACCAAATAGAAGAGGCTCTGATACCACTGTTGGGTCACGCGGTCCGCTACGCTAGCGCTAAATCAATATTTTCTACCGCGCACAACCAAGGTCACTTATACTGGAGATGAACTACATGATTAGGGTTTACCACTAGACGTGCAGTCACGGCAGCTGAAGGAGAGTTGGTGATGCGCGTCGGCGGCTGCTGCTCGAATCCCTCGAACCGATCCCTCGTACCGATCCCACGAATGGAGTGCCGCGATCCGATCCCGCGAACAGTTCGTCCAAGCGCCGTAGGTGCAGCGCCTCCAAGGGATGTGCACGTACAAGGAGGAGCGTCGAGCGGCGGACTGTTAGGTCCGGCGGTCGACCTGGAGGTGGAGTGGCGGCTAGGGTTGTGGTCTGTCCTGTACCCCTTCGGGGTTCGCCGTAGCCTTTATATAGGCGCCCATGGAAGGGCCTCAACCCTTGAGGCTATCCGGACCCTCCATCCATAATCCATTCGGATCACATCCGAATGGGCTCCTTTCCCCTTAAGCGCGCAACCCTATAGGTTCACGTACACATGGACACGTCCCGAATCACATCCGGTTCGATAGTCTGTAGTGGTTCCTAGCAGAACGTGCCGACTCCCATATATGCGTAAAGTCATAAGACGAACCATTACAAAGTGTCATATGCAACATTCCTTTTGCCTCACGATATATGTTGTCAAAGCTCAAGGCGAGTACTTGTCACCCTTGTGATAGCTTGAACTCTCTTCTTGAAACCGTGATACAGATTCCTGAACCGGGTTAACACTTTACCCATGTCGCATGGCCATGCTTTCTGAATCTTATCACTCGAGAGGGCCCAGAGAATATCTCTCCAAAGTGGAGGGGCAAATCCCATCTTGATCAGCCATGTCTCGCGGCATGTATCATGACTCACCCGTAAGCTACCTTTATAACTACCCAGTTACGGTGTAGCGTTTGATAGTCCCTAAGTGAGTCATTCCTCATCCCGAGAACATGCGAGGACCTCAGGTCTAGGACATGACATATACAATGTACTGAGACTAACAGATGACAATATCTCGTTGCGTCTCAAAGTGAGTCTCTGTCCAACTCAGTGATCCCATCACTAAGTCCATACTATCAGTAGCATCTCCATGCTCATGACTTGTGAAACATAGTCATCAATCGAATCATATACTAGTCAAGGATATGTGTCCGAATAACCTTATCAACTAGGGACCATTAGAACAATCATCATAGAATATATAGTCTCACAAACAAGTCACATACTTATTGATACATATCAGTGATGATGTTCAAGGACAATACAAATAACTCATGAATACATAAGGAGATAACATCATAACATCATTGCCTCTAGGGCATATCTCCAACAGAGATTTGTAACACCCCGGATGTCACGATACAGTAGTCTAACGGTAATCACCTTGTTAATGGTCATGTCATCATGATTAAGCCAGGGTTAAACAACCTTGATCGAGTTGAGCTCGAATTCAATCGAATAAAAATTCCAGAAACAAGTGGAAATTAAACTTGACACAAAAATTGTGCAAACAATTTTATAAAAGGCCTAAAAGTCAGTAGAGCGGGATACCATGGTGGTGGATATTTATTACAACATTCAAATATTTTAAACTATCTAAACAGTAGCAAAACAACCACCTTTGTTCCATTTTTAAATAAATCCAAAATGCAAATGAGTTTTTTTTTGCAACCAAACTTTTTGTGGTGTTGTTCTAATATATAAGAGCAATATTGGAGCAAGTTCCATATTTTACAAAAATCATAAGTTTGCTAAACAAATAAAATAAAATTACAAAGAAAAACAGAAAAAGGGAAAACTCCTAACTAACGTATGGGGCGAAGTCCACCCAGGCCGAACGACCAGGCCCACCTCCTGCCCCAACCCAATCCCACCCTCTTCTTCCACCTCATGCGTGGCTCACATCGACGGTGCCCTGGCCGCGATTGTCGCCGTGGCGACCATGGTCATGGTCGCCGGCGTGGATAAGACGCTGCCGAGTGCCCCCCAACCCTTCCCGAACCCTAGCCCCTCAGATCTCGTCCCTCGGCCTCACGGTCTCCCTCTCCCGTCGCCCGTTCTCTCCTACTGAACCCGCACCGGTGTGCATCTGAAGCCGCCATGGCCATAGGATCATGAGCACTCGCGGCCACCTGCCACCCCAAGCCTCCCCGTGATGTCTGGCCGCTCCGCCATCGACGGGCACGCCGATCTGCAGCACGCGACGAGCCTGGACCCCCCACGACCTGCGAATCAGCACCTTCTACAACCTCGGAACCTCCGGCTTGCGGCTTCGATTCCGGATGCCCTAGGACCTCCTCAAGCCCATTGCCATCCTCAACGCGCTCCTGGTGAGCGGCTCGATCTTTCCCCTCTAGGCGCGCTCGTTTCTATTCGCGGAATGGCCGTCACCGTCGCGGCGTGCCCCGGCCGCCGTCGGGCCTCGTCCCCACCGGCGATGTGGTTACCCATGTTCGTCCACCGAGTCCCCAGCAGATGCGCGGCGATTTCCCTGTTCGTTTGAGCCTGGGCGCGAACCAAATGGTCACCGAAGGCTTCGTTTTCTCGCCGGCGCCGCCGTCTTGCCCTGTAGGTCGCCGCGGACTAGAGCATGGGGTAACCCCCTGGTTAATCCCCTGTTAGTTTAAGCCCTCCCCTGAGTCTATGACTAGTGGGGCCTGCCCCCCTCATTGCCTATTAATTAAAAGAAAATGATAGCTGAGATGTATGTATGACAGGTGGGCCAGCCCCCTGTTAATCCCCTCCATTTTAAATAAACCAGAGAGATAACCCCCATTGTGAGTATGACATGTGGGCCCCATGCCCCTTTAACTTAATTAAATTGCTTAATTAACCTCTATGTCATTGACACCTGGGCCCCACTGCATTTTATGAATAAAAACAATTCCTGAATTAACCAGACTATGACATGTGGGTCCCATTTCTGTTAAATTAAATAAAATGCTTTTTATTAAAATGTGAGGCTGACCAGTGGGACCCACTAGTCAGGTTTGACCAGTCAAATCTTACTGTTCTGGATAATGTTGCATTTTATTAATAAAATAAATTAAAAAATCATTTAAAATGGTTTAAACTTTAAAATTGAATATCTTTTAAACCGTAAATCAGATTCAAAAACCTTATACATGAAAATTGATTAGAAAAATATAAAGAATACGATTACGCTATGTATTTGTCTACCAAACCCACCTAGCGGAATGAACATCGACACCCTCCCTCCGGGTCGTTTGCCCGATAATTGCCCGATACCGTAAAACTCTCCAGATGAATTTATTCTAAACACGAAAGTTGTTCAGAATGGATCAACTAACACGGTTACCCCCTGCGCATATTTGTCCGATGTCCACGACACCTCCGGCATAGTACCTTCCCCCTCCGGACACCCTGTCCGGTAATCACCCGGAGCCGGTAGTTCATCCCCGGAAGAATTTCCGCTCCGAGATGAGTGCCTCATACTACGTTAGAGCACCAATAACATTTCATCTGTCATATCATGCATTTGATTGCTATATTTGCTTTATATTTACTGTTTCTCACCCCCTTTATTCTCCGGTAGACCTCGCTGCTGCCACCGACTACACCGCTGCCGGGTACGATTACTTCGTCGACGACCCTACCCCTCCCGCGAGCTTCTAGGGAAGCAGAGCCATTCTCTTCCCTAGATATCACCTATCTTTTCCGTACATTTCTTGCACTAGGCATGTTTACTGCTGCTGCTACGATTACAATCCTATTCAATTGCATTGCATGTCATTGTCGCCCCTTGATGTACCTTCCTTCATCCTATGCTGTCTATAAATATATATATATATATATCTTATTCAGCAGTGAGCCCTGCGCATTGTTAGCTAGTATTAGGTAGTGGGCCGTGATTACTCTGGTTAGTGTCGCGGATACAATTTATTATAACTGTAACAGGTACGGTAAAATGCAGACACCGCCTAAGGTCCCTTAGCTCGGCTCTGCCGAGCCACCATCAAGTGTGAGCTATCGAGGTGTAATCCTCGTACCTCCACTCGTTGCTGACTCTGTATAGCCGCTCTAGGGTCCTGAGCCCAGGTTGTCCTTAAGGTAAGAAGTCGGGGGATGCAACGGTGCCCGTTAGCGGCATTGCGTCGGGAACGACAGGGAGGGTACGACCGACGTTACTGGCGTGCTTGGCCCCTGATCGTATCTCGCGAGAGTTACCAAACCATGAAAAGTCGAGCTCTACCAAGAGCACACGCGAGACAAGGTAAGGAGACGGTGCACCTTGTTGGTAACCGCAGAGACTTGATGGGACGACAGGGCAGGCACCGATGTACTGGTGGCCCTGACTGCTGTCGTTGTCCGCGGGTCAATTAAGTCGAGGCAACGATAACGGTTGTCACGCAAGTTAATTAAAATGCTAAATGGTTTTGCGGATGTCTTGAGTAGCCTTTTGGATTGTACGCACTACCTACACGTGGGATGAGGAGTGTTGGCTCCCCTGCATCATAGTCTCGTTCGAGAGTCTTCAGACGTCAGCAGTATCGCAGGCTGATTGCCGGAAAGTGGTGTTGTCTTCTCTTGCTTGAGCAGTGTATTTGTATTTTCTTTGATTTTGCTTCACCGGCCAGTCACGCACCGTGCAGGAGTACGTTCGGGTTAGGGTCCAAAGCCCAGCGTACATAGGATCGAAATGAAGAAACTATTCTTGAATCAGAGTAAGACTATCTTTCCCAAAGATCCCAAAGATAGTCTTGCTCATCACTTTCTAGTATAGTTTCCAGGGCGGGGCGCGTACTATTACCCATACTACTAGAGCTGGAGTTAGACTACTCTACTAATCCCAAACCCCTAACTTAAGAGGAGGAATGGTATACCCATACTTTTATTGAACTGATAGACTTGTATTTTATGTTGGAAAAGAGTTCCATCGAAGGTTTTGGGCCTGTAGCTTTCCCCGCCCCCCCTCGTCGAGTGGTGCTTGTTTGGGGGGCGTGCCACCAGAAATCGGGCTTGAAGGGTGCTGGTCACAATTGCCCCAAGACCATTCCTCCATACGTCTTCCCTTAGGCTCCTATGGGCGGCAGCCAGGGTGGAAACCCAATTCTTTTCCTCAGGATCTCTTGAATGAAATTAGGGAACGAAGTAAGTAGATTAGATGGATTTAGATATAATTTCTATTTCCTACTCATTAAGGATCATCTAGAAAGCGGAGAGCTTTGGTTCCATTCAAATAGAAAAGGTGACATAGATGTTAAGTGGTGAGAATATCCGAACGCAGCATACAACTCCCCGTTGTACTGCGCTCTTCAAGTGTGCTTCTTCCCCCTTCTCCCTCCGATAGGACATTTCACTTTCTTTCGCAATATTTCTGATCATGACTCAACCACTAGGAAAGGGGATTGCTTACTCTCAACCACTAGGAAAGGGGATTGCTTACTCTCAACCACGAAGTCTGGCAGATGACCTCTTTGTTGATTGCGGAAGGATGGGCTACTTTGTGTCGGATAGATTCGGTGGGGTGTTCCCTAACAAGTTGTTTGCCAACCTGGAGATCCGAGCGTCGTAGAGTCATGCCAGTGTACCCCTGCAGGGAAGATTAATCTATTCGAATAGCCTATCCACGTTAACAGGACGCTTTATGCTGAAGCTGGATCTTACCACTACGAACTACTACTATTAAACTGTATGGTTCCGGGTCTTCTTCCTCGCAGGGAAGTCGAGGAAGGGAACTCGGAGCATTATTATTATTAATTATTACAACTTACTATTATACAATGCTGCAGCAACTTCTGCTGCATTGTTATTACATTCATGTTATTGAACTATTGGCTGTTTCTCTTCTCATGCTGCAAGACACGTCAAAAGATGCTAGTCTTCGGTAGCCCTAGCTTCTTATCCTTATTCTCATTTCTACCTTGCAGTCCACTATATACAGCCTCCCCTTTCCATTTGATACAAATGCATAAATGCTTAGTAGCGGACGTAAGACTCGCAGGTATGCTAGATACTCACCCTTGCTTTATTTCCCCCTTTTTGTTTTGCCTGACCGGCCGCTGCAGTCGATGTTGGATCCTTGGAGTCTAGGAGCAGGAGATCCCCGATGTCGACCACCGCAACATTAAGTTCCGCGATGACTTCTACGACATCGAGTTCCCCGTTGACCAGGAGTTGTTTGGAGGTTCCCAGGCAGGAGGCCTCGCCTTTTCAATTTGTTGTTATTTGTGCTAGCCTTCTTAAGGAAACCTTGTATTCTCGTGTCTGTACTAAGATACTATTGCTTCCACTAACTTTGTGCTTTTGAGTTGTTCTATTCGATCACTCGTGGCCCCTGGCTTGTATTATTTTATTTGTAGAGTTGTGTTGTGATATCTCACCGTGATTCCCTGATCTCGATTTTGTACCTCGCGTGTATGGTTACTGTACACAACTTGATTTTGGGGGCGTCACAGAGTATCATATTTCAACATGTATTGAATTTCATTATTTCGTGAACTTCAGATGTGGACTTAGATGAATATGTGTATTCACTTTCTTCCATTAACACGTTTGTCAAGAAATGTTCTTGATCAACGTGTTAATGGAAGAAAGTGAAAGTTCAACCAAGGTAATTGACCTTTCCTCCAAATATCAGAGTAGCGCAATGAAATGTGTTCCAGAAGCAAAACTCTATAGTTAGAGGAGAAACTAATGATAATGATCATGATGTTTCGTTTAAAAAGATTTTACTAAACAAAGTAGGATTCAAGAATACGTATTTGCCCTTGTGCAAAAGAATAATCATGATTCACTTGTCAAGTTAATGGAACAAGACATATGTATGAATTACGAAGAAGCGATGGTGGACCTAAGTACGAGATATCACTATGAGTCATGAAATCCCGTGTTGATTTACATTTAAGATTACTTGAATCTTATCAAGTAAGGAGATTACTTGATATTCCCAATAACTTCATGGTTATAAGGAATAAATGTGAACACCAAAGAAGACATCAAGATCGATTTGTCACAAAGAATTGTTTCTGACAAATTCAAATAGGTTGCCTACACTATGTAGCGATGCTTGAGTCAATGGGATATTCACTACGAATCCAAATTATTATCAATATCGTGACTTCCTCAAATCCTACGTCTGAAGAAGTGTTGTAATTGGTACAACAAGAAGGTTTTTGAAAACATATGGATGCTAGTGTCTCGTAACCTAAATTATCAATTTGATGGATGATCAAAGTGATTTTCGACTTAGCCAAAATGTTGAGAAACATGCATTCGCATGAAACTGAGTGGGAGATGAATAGTTTCCCAAACTTAATATGTGGACGACATATTTTGAGTGGGAGATATGGGAGTATTATCCTAGTCTTATATGTGTCAGACATATTTGAGAAGGAGCCATGTGGTTATTATCCTGAACTTAATATGTGTCTGACATATCTGAGTGGGAGCTATGTGGACGTTATCCTTACCTTATATGTAACTGACATATTTGAGTGGGAGCTATCTGAGTGTTATCCTGAACTTAATATGTGCATGACATATTTTGAGTGGGATCATAGAAATACTCTCATACATGGATAACATATTAAGAATGATGTAGGTTGTATTAATGATTATTTGAATCTATCACAAACGAAGATGAACAAGTATTAAACATTGAAATTCTATTAAGATAGATTAATGTGTTTGATAAACATGGAGTCGGAATACTTTCCTGGATAAGATTCTGAAGTAGTTCAGAATGGGACAAGTCAAGAAATAGTTCTTACTTGTATACGTCCAAGAAAAGTATCGAGTTAATCTCAGTTCAATAACAATGTTAGATGAAAGAAATGGATGTGCTACATAATCTATGCCTTTGTCATAGGTTCTTTCATATAAAACCAGAGTTATGTACTTGACGAAATGTGACCCAAGTTCTTAGCAAGAAGAACATGTTGTGATATGATTTATGAGTAAATCATTGAACAAAGAGTTAAGTTTATCCCCCAGTGTCTGGAGAGAACTGAGGATCCATCTCTAATTTGTAAAGGATAGTGGACTTGACCATAAATGTTATGCTGGTTCAAGTTCTAAAACTAACCCAGAAAATTGAGATATCGTACTAATGAATGCCTATGTTGAAAGAAACGTGGTTATACATCAAAGTTGCATACAATGAACTAAGGACTAAATATACATTGATGTGGCTGCTTTAAAAGTGGCAGGAGTAATATTTTGGCTTAAGAAGTTCAACTTCTGACTGAGTGAGTTTCAGTGTGCATGACTATGGGAAAGTCCGCGTGACCCATCGGATGTCATTGCTGAAACACAACAAACGAAGTCTCACTCTACCTCCAAATATATATATATACCTCATCATTATAATGGTTAATGAAGTAATGTCAAACTAGGTGACATTAATGATTTGCAAAAGACATACGGATCTGAATTGTACCCAGACCGTTGATACAACTTTTTTCCATAAGAAAGCATGATCAATAACCATATAGATGATATGGAGTTATGATCCACAGAAAAATGCAACTAGATTATTTGTACTCTAGTGCAAGTGGGAGACTGTAGGATAGGCAAATAAAATATGTTTTATTAGCGTATTCCATTAGTTCATAATAAGTTTTATACTGTGCTATAACTGTATTAAGAGGAAACATTAATGCACGTGTGGTATAAAACAACCAGGTCCCTAGTTAACTCTAGTATACTAGTCCATTGGGCAATTGATGATCAAGGTTTCCTGATCATGAGTAAATAAGCTATTGACAATGCAGTCGTATCATTGGGAGAATGGTATGATGGACACACACCCACCAGAAGTGTTGCAATGTGATCCAGTAACATAGTTCAACATTGCGATAACTACAACGTAGTGACAAGATCCTTTGACCGTAATGATCATACGTAATTCCTATCTACTAGGAGGCTTTGATTTACTACCCACTGCCTGACTGAAATATGCTGGCCATAAAGTTGTACTTTGGGCATTCCGAAATAGATATGTTGATTAGTATGCAAATATATCAAAGCGGGATTTGTCCATCCGAGTGACGGATAGGTACTCTGGGCCCACTCGGTGATATTGCATCATAAAGTTTGCAAACGTGTGACTAGGTCACGGGGTTGCAATATCACGGGAATGAGTAAACATGTTTGTCGGTAATGAGGATGAACTAGGTATATTTGATACCGACGATCAAACCTCGGACAAGCAAAGTACCGCATGACAAAGGGATAATGCTCAACGTTTAACGAATCCAACATCGATGAAGTTTCATTCAATGGAAGCGCAGGGGCCATCTAGGATTGTAAACATGTCTCATCGATGGTCATTGATCAAGAGAGTGTCTTGATCATGTTTGCTGGTTCCTTGACCATAGGGTGTCACACTTAAGGGTATTCGACGCATTAAGGATAGATTCGGGATCACCGGAGAAATAAGAGAGAACACCGGAATTGATTCCGGTGGAGACCAAAAATTGTTCTGGGAATTTTGAAAGGTTTAAAATATTATTTAATAATGTTCAAATATGTTTAATTATTTAATTATTTGAATTAAATATTAAAATATAAGTAAATATAATTAATAAAGGAAGAAAAGGCATATGGACCTAAAAAGGCCCATTAGGGAAGGAGGAGCCTCCCCCCTTGGGCCATGCGCCAAGGGAAGGGCCCACTCCCCCTTGGCCGGCACACCGACCCCCCTTGGTGGAATTAGTCCCACCTCGGGGAGGGATGGAGGTTGCCCCGCTCGTTGGCCTATATAAGGAGGGGTAGGGTGTCCTTTTATTCATAAGATTAATTCTGTCTTTCTTCCTCCTTTCTCATTCCTCGAGTGGACTCCCCTTGTTTGGAGTCTACACTTGGTTGGGGATTTCTCCACCATACGCACGCCGTCCTGCTACTGGAATCGGGATCCGAATCCATCTTCTTTCCGCTGCTCTTCTGGTTTGGAGCCCGGAGGGACGTCGGGTACGCGGTATGTATGTAATCCCGCGAGGCACTACACTTGTGGTGCTACTTCATCGTCGTGGCCGTATCGCGGCGTCATCACCGACAACGTTCCGACGGGGATGCAATCCCGTCATCGGTCTCAAGGACCGGGTGGCTACTGGAGTCATCGTGGAGCTGCGCAACATCGGGGATTGCCGGTACGACTACATCAACCACGTTCACGCGGGAACATTTCCCGTTTAACGGACTACATACTGGTATGTGACCTATTTCCAACCGTTACTTACATCGTCATAACATAGGTCTTGAGATTGGGTACCGTAGGTTATGAATTTTTTTAAATTTTTTCCCCGAACCCGAACACCTATATCATCTCACAATTTCAACTTGTGTTGTAATCCGTACTATCCATCCTCTCTACTCTACCGATGTTTATTACTCCTTTGTGGTGAATGCTATTGAGTTTTGTTGGAGAAATATTGTTATGTCCAGATTGTTTGTCATCTATTTATCACCACTGATCATGATCTCTTTTATGTCTTGTGAGTATTTACTTTAGTTCTTGAGGACATGGGAGAACTCTAGTTGTTAGTAGTCATACGATGTTGAAGTAATATGTGTTTTTTGATATTTAAGTTGTGTTGTGTGAGTCAAACACACAACACTTCGCCTTGTTAAGGACCTAGGGGAATGCATTGTGTATAAAGAATGCTGACGGTGGGTTGCCGGAGTGACAGAAACTTGAACCCCAGTTTGCACACTTTTGCACAAGGGAATAATGTCAGAACCCCAACTTGGGTAAGTGCTAGGATTTGAGTGCCCCTTTTGCATCATGTGAAATTTTCAAAAGAAATTCAAAATTGGGGAAAATAAAAGCCCTAAAGAATTTAATAAAATGGACAGACAAAAAATTGCTTCCAAAAATTCCTCTGGTATTTTTGAAAGTCTTATAAATATGCATGATCACATATAAAGTGAAGTGGATCCCACTGCATGCACCAAGATTTGTCAAAAATTCCAAATAGGGCTTGGAAATTAAATAATACCCCTATTTGATTTGAAATTCAAATTATTTGAATTTCAAAAATCCCCAAACTTTATAAGTGGCTAGCTATATGCATTACAAGTCCACATAAAACTTTTGGGCATTTTATAAATTGCCTAGGTATTTAATTACTAGGGAAAAACAAATTAACAGAAAAGAAAAATAAAATAAAAAGAAAAAGGGCAAAGGAGCCCACCCAACCGGCCCCCCGGCCCAACTTACCCTTTCCCAGCCCAACCCACCTCCACCCGCTTGTCGTTTTCTTCAGGCGCGGCAAGCAGCTGGGTGGCATGCATGCTGACGCCGGTGAGGTGGCCCGAGCCACCTAGGCCCCCCCCAGGACCCCTCTATGCGCCACGACGCACACCAGGAGCCCCCGCACCTTTTTCCCACGCCCCTGGTCACCATCCCCCTCTCCCTCTCGTGAATTCGCTGCCACCGACGGGAACCGGAGTTCACCGCCGTGGAAATCACGCGCCCACCGATCCCCTCCGCCTCTCCGGCCGTGTCCTTCGAGCTCGCAGACGATGACTACGTCTCCCCGGAGCGGATCAGGAGCCCGGACGGCCCCGAGCCGCCGTATTCTCCATTGACGTCTCGCCGGAGCCGCGGGAGCTCGCCATTGATTCCGTCACCGCCAGCCCTCCTCCGGCCTCCTCGACGGTCCCTTCACACTCAGGGTGAGCCCGCGCCCATTTCCCCTCTCTCCTCGACACATCCCGTGGCCTGGAGCACCGAGGCTGTCGCACCAGAGCTCCGGCCGCCGCTACACCTCATCGTCGGCGATGTTCCGGCACCCCCTAGGCCTTCCCGTGGACACGAGTCGACGCGGACGAGCACGGGCATCAGTTCGGTGCCTTCCGCGTGCCAAGCCGTGGCCGGAATGGTCACTCCGGCGGGGCTCCGCCGTGCCCAGTGGCACCGGCGGCTAGTCGTCGGCCGGGTGGATTAGCTTAAGGGCTAATTAGCCCTTAATCCTCCCCAGTGACGATGACAGGTGGGGCCCCGCCCTAATAACCCCCACGGTTTAAATTTAAATAGGGGATTAACTCCCAAAGACACTGACACTCGGGACCCACATGACAGAACCCCCCCTATGTCATGCTTGGATCAGCATGATGCATTAAACCAATTTCCAAAATTTTAAAGATTTAAAGAAATTGAAGAAAAATAGGTAAACTTTGGAAATTCATAGAATATTCATATTAACTCCGAATTAAACATATAATATATGAAAAATTATCAGAAAAATGCAAGGATTAATAATATGCAAAAAAAATTTTATGGTTGACCATTTTAAAATGGATGAACAGTAGAAACTGTGCATATGGCTTAATTTGAATTTGAATTTGGAGTTTGAATTTGCATTTCAAATGCAATATACTCCTTTTAAATGGAATAACTCACACATCAGTGACACATACATCAAGTTTCAACCTTCAACTCATGTGCTTGAGCATTGTACTTTATTTGTGTCCCCCCCTTTGTTGATGATTGCTCTGGTGACAGACGTTCCGAGACGGTGATCACCCCGAAGAAGAAGACCACCGTTAAGACCCGTGTATCGTCAGCAAGGCAAGCAAACCCCATTGATCATGTCTATAAAATCCCAATTCCCTCTCAGTCTCGCTTATGCATGTTTAGGAGATCACCTTGTATCGATTCTACCGCATAGTTGAACCCATATCCAATGCATGACCTATCATCTTGTCACAGTAGTAAGCAAACCACAATCCTAGCTGACATAGGAGTTGATTGATATCATGTGGCCCCTGCAACTGTTACTGCTCATTGCATGCTTAGAGTTTACAATGAGGATGCTTTTGATGTGAGTCGGGATGATGGTGAACATGGTGTTGATGAAAGTGAAACTGTGTTGGTGAATCTACCCTAATACAAGGTGAACGATGTGAGGCTATGTAGGAGTACACAGTGGGTTGTCTCGTTGAACACCGCCTTAAGCCCGAGTTCTTGTATGGTAATCCGAGACAAAGAGTACAACCACACATCGGGCTCACTAAACCCTCTCGACCTAGTAACTCACCCCGATCCAAGTCCAGGAGTCACACCTAGTTCGGGATTTCCATTCGACATATGCATAGAAAGATAAAGGAAAGAAAATGTGGCATTCATGGTAGGGCTTGTAGAACATGGCTTGTCAAGCGGAGAACCATCCGTCGAGGTGGGCTTGTCAGTTGTGCCTAGATGGTTTGAGTCCTGGCTGGAAGCTCGGCCGGAACTCCAGTTGGGTTTGGAACTCGGATAGTTGACTCCTTGGACTAGAACGGAGCTGTGGGCGAAGTGTCGTGGTGAACATCCTCGTTGTCACCTCTTGAACGGTGGCGAGCAAAAGGCGGTAACTGATGGTCATGTGTGTGTAGTTTACACCCTTGCAAGGTTAACAAAACTATTCGAATAGCCGCGTCCGCGGTCATGGACTACTTGGAAAGCTGTTCTTGATTATTAGACAACTTGAATGGATACTTCTAAAACTCGCAAGATAAGCGTGAGTGCTATGGTGTGCTCCTCGTGGGGAAGTCGAGGAAGTACCCATAGTGGTGTATTGGTTGGAGACTTGGTAGTGGACTCATGTACGCTTCTTACCTCAAGTCTGGTACTCGTAGTACAGGACTAGCCAAGTCAAAGCTGGCACTTCTGCATGTTGAAGCCCACCTCCTTTACCTTGAAACTTGAGCATGAGTAGTGTAGTTCTGATGTAAGTCTTGCTGAGTACGACTTTGTACTCACGTTTTCTTATTCTATGTTTTAGATGAGAACCCGGACCCCGATGGAGTCACCTTCGTGAAGCTCGACGTTGACCTTGGTAGTATAGTTCCAGACAGCAGTCTGGTCCCTCGTGGAAGGGCATGTATGTTTACAAGGCTTCTCTAAGCCATTTGTTAAACTTGTCTGTACTCAGACCTAAATTGCTTCCGTTGCATGATGTAATGTTGATCACAGACATGTGATCTTTGTATGCTCTATGTGTAAGTCAATAAAGATACACTTGGTAGAGTTATGTGATGATACCTGCTGTTCATACTAGGCATGTGTGTTGCATGTATGTTTATAACATGCATGTCTTAGTATGGGTTTTCGAGACCTTAGTTGTGATCTGGTTGGCGGTCTTTTATACACCAAGTGGCCCTTAGATGTGCGCATCTTGGGGCATTGCGATGAGATTGCTCGTGACTCTGTCACGTGCACACTTTGCTGTATGATCGAGCCCGCCCTAGACCCCGACTAAGTGATTGGGCTGGAGTTTGTTTATGTAAGGGTTATGATTCAATCGATAACATGGTTGAGGCGACTTTTCTATGAGTATGGGATTTCACCACCCATAATCATTTAGACTTGTGAGCGGGCGATGAGGACCCATCTCAGTTGATCATCCGGCCTGGATGGGATGCCCCTCACGTACGATGCTTTCCAAGAGTGTTCTGTGCTTGGCCTTGTCTTCTTAGACAAGTGGGCACGGCTCTCGGCTCTCCATGTGATTGAGTTGTGACTGGAATTACATACGCATACCCCAGGTCCCGACAAATAATGGGTCCTTGATCTTATTACTGTGGTTAGGCTTTTGCCTTAATTTCTACCTTGTATTTGCGGATGTTTCCAAGGTGTTTAATCATAAGAGTGCACTTATCTTAGTCTAGAGGGTGTAATAGCTTAGATCCACCCACTCAACACTTATCAACATAAAACATAGTACCGATACGGAATAGGGCGACGCACTGCGCCGGCCGACCGACGCTCCAGTTCGGCCGGTCAAACATGGACCGTCTGATCTTTGCGGTTTAACGGTCCAGATTTGCGCGTACCCCTTCATTTTTTACTGCAACATTTGCGGTACCTTTGCAACATTTGCGGTACTTTCGCAACTTTTTTGGTATACAGATGCAACATTTTTATTTTTGTGTTTTTTGCAGCAAAAAAAATTGTGGTAACAAATTTTAATCGTTGGTGGTAGCATTATTTACTATCGCTTGCAACAAAAAATCATAATCCGCCATCGCTAACCACTTTATAACTTTTTCATTGTAGCAAAAACTCTTAACGATAGTAGCAAAAATACACAACGGTGGAAGCAAAAATTTAAACGGTTGCAACATTGTGCATAACAAAAACATACAACGGTTGTAGCTGAAAAAGTAACGGTTGCAACAAAATTCATCGTCACCGCCGTCGAGGTCGTAGCTCCGCAGTGGTGATGTAGCAAAAACATAAAACAGTAGAAAAAAAAATGATTCACTAGTTGCAACATTACATACTCACATATTACCTGTACATTGTGCATTGTAGCAAAAAACACCAGTTTACTCCTTTGTAGCAAAAATATGATATGGTTGTAGCAAAAATATGATATGGTTGTAGCAAAAAAGAATGATGGTGCACGGGGAGGTGCGGGCTCGCCGGAGGAGGAGGCGCCGGATCTTTGCAAAGGGAGGACGTCGGCGAGGTCCCGAAGCACTGCGTCGAGCTCCTCAAGCCATGGCCCGGCCATGGCAGCGGACGAGCTCGGCCATGGCGACGGCCAACGGCGCAAGGCTTGACCGGTGATACACGAGATAACTTCTCGCCCTCGTTGGTTACCCCAAGTGGAAGGTGAGATGTAGCGTAGCAGCAAGTTTCCCTTAGCGAAGATGCTAAGGTTTGAAGTATCGAACCAGTAGGACTCCAACAGATACAAGTAGGTGGTGAAGTGAACAATGGCGTCGTTCACAATTCTAAGTTGCTTACTTCACCTGGACCTGCACACACAACAGATAGCTTCGCTTCCTAACGTGTACAGAGGAGTTGTCAATTCCTTCGGCCTTGTTGTTTACGAAGAATAAAATGCACGGGATAATAATGATAGTGATAGCTACTAAAAAGTAAATACTGAAAGTAAATTGATAGTGTAAACAGTGGTGGAAGTATGGACCGGGATCCTATGATGTTCACTAGTGATGTCTCTCTCCCAAAAGACGGTAAAATAGCCATGCGAGGTAAACAAATTACAGCTGGGCAATTGACAGGATTATGTGCACAAACCAATGCTAATTATGCAAAACAGAAAGGAAGAGGCTCAAAAGAACGGGTGGTACGCCAAGACAAGTAGACCGAAATCCATCTGCATCTACCCACTAATCATCCACCCGGAGATATCTATCCAGAACATCTCACTGGTATTAAGTTACGAATCCCACCCAAAGTGTAAACTCAGAGCAACGGACAAATGCATTAAAGAACTTTGTGTAAAGTAAACAATCCTTGCACCCGCAAGTACAAGCGCCATTGTTTTCCCCCTTGTGGAAACAACACATCCCCTAGACTCATTTTTCTTTCACTCAAGCTAGTAATCGGGGGGCATGAACCCACAATCATGCATAACGCTCCCTGTTGGAGTCACTACCTACTACTTGGCCGAAGCAATAAACAGCAACGGAGAACATGCAAGAGTTACTCAAGAACACAAATATAAAAGAAGAGAATCAAATATATAACTCAATCACAATCTGAACATAATCTCATAATCCATCGGATCCCAGCAAACTCAACATAGCAACAGCAGAAAGATTACATATGTGCCTCGATCATGTAGGGCAGCTCACGAGGTCTAATCCATGAAGAACAAAGAGAGGAGGAGAACATCACATAGATACTGATCATGGACCCATGGTCCAAGGTGGACTACACACGGTTCATCCGGGAAGCATCCATGGTGGTGGAGAAGCTCCCGGAGGTGATTCCTCCCTCCGACAGGGTGCCGGGAAGAGGTCTTCTGGTGCTCCCGATATTGGAAGCGCGACGGCGGCGGAACAGAGGAGAGTTCGCGAAAAAGGGTTCCGTCCCTGAGGGTTTCTCGTCACGGGGAATAAATAGGCGAAAGGGGGCAGCCAGAGGTGGGCCAGGGGCTCCAGGCGCCCCCCTGGCGCGGCCAGGGGCGCTCTGGCCACGCCCTCTGGCCTCCTGGGCCCCCCTGGCCCCTCCTGGGCTCTTCGTGAAGCTTCCAGTACTTTTCCTATATTTTCCCGGAATTTTTCTGGTACTTTTAATAAGGGGGAAACCTGAAATAGAAAAACAGCAGAAAATAGGAACTGGCACTTGGGTGCACTGAGTTAATAGGTTAGTCCAAATATGATCAAAAGTGTATGGAAGTTCATCAATATCATAGCAATATCACTCAAAAGAGGCATGGAGCAAGCAGAAATTATAGATACGTTTTGGAAGTATCAACATCCCCAAGCTTAATTCCTGCTCGTCCCGGAGTAGGTAAATTATAACAAGCATAATTTCTGTGTTGACGTGCTAACAACCATATAAGAAGTTTGTAAGTAAAGCAATCAAATCATGCAATTCAAATCAAGTCATAACAGGCAAGAGTCTATACCTAGTATTGAAACAAGCAACATAAGAACATAAAGGCGCAAGAGCTCTCGCTGTCCGTGACTCGAATGTCTCCAAATGGTGTTTGCGTGCAAGAAAGGGGATAGGGATATACGAGAAAAAATGTTTTTATTGTTCAGAACACAATCTACTAAAGTGTCACACTTGGTATTCTTTGGAATCTTATCTTGACTCATCCCCAGACCACTAGCGAGGTACAAGTCAAAATGATCCACTCCTTTTTGATATTTTGAGCACTCATGCAATGGATGAGCGTAAGCAAGAAATTTGACACTTAGGATGGCAAATGGAGAATAAAGTGGAGGAGGAAGACAAAAAGGGTGTGAAAGGCTCACGTCAATGAGGACAATCATAGGCGAGAGAAAGCCAAATGATAGATATGATGTGAGGAGTAGGGATTGCCATGCAACGGATGCACATATGAGCTAAAAGCTCTCCAATGGAACTAGTGGTGGTGCATCCAACTTGCTTGCTCAAGAAGACCTAGAGCTCATTTGAGGAGGCTCATCATTGGAATATACAAGCCAAGTTCTATAATGTGAAGGTCCCCACATAGTTATATGCATAAATGATAATCTCTATGGAGTACAAGATACAAGATGGAGTACGAGTGCAGATCTTCTCAACAAGAATAGTAGTGTGTCCCCTTCTCTCCTTTTTTTCTCTTTCTCTTTTTTTTATATATTTTTTGTATTTTTTGGTGGCCTCAATGGCTCTTTCTATTTAACTCTCATTTGTCCTCTTTGGGATCTTTTAATTTGTCCAATTTGGGATCTTTTAATTTGTCCACTTTGGGATCTTTTCCTCACTTTAGGGGCAACACTCTATATATTACAAAAAGTATAGAAGATCTTTCACACTTTACAAAGTAATCGAATCGTAAAGAAAATGTAACTATCATGATGTATGCAAATGTATGCCTCTGCCAGTGTAGCAGTATATGCAATGATACTAGCGCGTCATGTAGCAATGATTAGGGCAAGGCCCAACTAGCATGCGGCTCATCGATCAAGCAAGTAGCATGTATGACATGAAGATCAAGTCATGAAAAGATGGATGTTGCATGGAAATGTATCTCGCAAAGGCTATGGAAATACCTTGATAGGTAGGTATGGTGGCTGTTTTAAGGAAGGATATAAGGAGGCTTGTGATTACAGAGCGTATCGTGCAAAGGGTTTTGATGTACCGGCGAAGGTGGACGCTAACTCTCGGAGTGAGAAGAAAGCAATGCACGGCACAGGGAAGGCTAGCAAAATATGGGAAGGTGGAAGTGTCAACTTTCGAATAATCCCATTAGTCCGAAGAACTCATGCACTTATTATCGGTAACTCTCAATCTAATAAGGAGGTTCACAAAGAGACAAGTACCCCGAGGAGGAGTGTATGGGGGTTTGGTTATCCTTGCGCATCCTCGACTCATGGTACGTGAGTGTACTCTAATATTCGACCCCTCTGAAGAGTAGTGATCCAACTAGTAACTAAAGTTCTCAACTAATTTGTAGGTTTTTTTGAAAATAAACACGGATTGCCCAAAATACAACATCTATCACTAATAGGCTAAAGCTCTTGACACCAAAAGTCCAAACATTACTCAAGACAAGACCTCAAAACTTTTGCAAGTTACTACTACAAAAAGAATAGCAACCTCAATTACCTACTTCAAGTCAAAACACAAAACTCAGTGCAACAGGCAAATTCTCTAAACAAGATAAACATGAAAATTCAAGAGAGTTCCAGAAACAAACTAAAAATAATCTCTTTGAAACGATAAACATGAAAGCTAAGAGCAAAGCATGACAGCAGCTACAGAAAGATAAAGAACAAACACAGCAAAGATAAGCAGGAAAAGTCCTATGTTGTGTTCTAAATTTTGGAAGTGGAGCGTGTTTCTCTCCCACACAAAGAAAGATTGGCTCTAACTTGTTATGAACAGAAATCAAAGCTAAATAAAACTAAAAACAAAACCTAAGAGCGAGACGCTCCAAGAATAGCACATAACGCATGAAGTGATAAAAATATAGTGAAACGAGAGACGAACTGAAAATTGTCGATGGAGAAGGGGATGCACGGGGGCATCCCCAAGCTTAGAATCTGGAGTCTCCTTGAATATTTCTTGGGGATGCATGGGGGAATCCTATTAGGTATGTGCTAGGGTTAGTTAGTACCTTTGCATCATGTCAAAATTTCAAAAGGAGATCTTGGAAATCAAATTCAAAATCAAAATGGGAGAAGGAACACCCCCCAGTTGAATTAATTCAAAAGGCCAGATAAAAATATTTTCCAAAAATTCATGTTAGAGTTTTGAAAATTCTTATAAAAGAGTGTGGTCACATATCAAGTGATGTGGGACCCACCCCATGCTCATAGATTTTTCAAATATTCAAACAGTACCTTGGAACTAAAGAAATCCCCCTATTTGATTTAAAATTCAAGTCATTTGAATTTTAAAAATGTTGAAAGTTTATGAGTGGCTAGTCTATATTATTATGAGGCCATGTAAAAGTTTTCAGCATTTAATAAAATGGTTTGGTATTTTTATCAGAGCCAAAACAAATTACAGAAAAAGAAAGGAAAGATTAAACAGAGGAAAAAGGAAAAACTTACCTCCCGCCAGGGGCGAGGCCCAACTCCCCTGGACGGCCCAGCCCACCTGGACCCTCCCCTGTCGTCTTCTCCCCCGCCGAGCCAAGCTGCTCGGTGGAGGCAGGACGTGGCCGCGGCGCCACCGCGACGCCTCGCGACTTCCAGGGCCTCCCCCTCCTCCTAAGCGTGCCACGGAGACGCCCTGGAGCCATCCTAATCCATTCCCCCCTCTCCTTCGTCTTCCTCCTCCTCCTGCGCCCGATTTCACCGCCGCCCGAAGACCACCGTGGAGCACGCCGTCGAGAACACGTAGCCACCTTCGTCCCCAAGCCGTGCCGCCGTGTCCAGGAGAAGCGCAGCAAGCCTCTTCATCGTTCCCCTCAAGCAATCGAGCCCGAGCACCTCAGCAATCGACGCCAGCTTCACCGAGAGCTCGCCGGAACCGTGAGTCGCCGTCGTCAAATTCCTCGGCTACACAGCATCCCCAGCCTCACCGTCTTCTCCATTAGCTTCAGGGTGAGCTTCTTCACCTTTCCCCTAAGTTTGCAGCGTCTTGCTTTCCCCGCAACCGAATCCGCCATGGATCCCGAGCAAGCTCGCCGCCATGGTCGTCGCCCTCCTCGCTCCAGTGCTTGTCGTGGACCCCCAGTGCATGCGTTTGACTCCCGCGTATGCCAGCTTTCGAACGCAACCAAGAACGCCCCAAACCGTGCTCCCTGACCTCGGCTACGACCTCGCCGTTTCTCTGTTTCCGCCGGACTCATCGCCGTCGTCACTCCCGACCACCCCGTGAACCCCCGTTGCCTCCAGATGATGCGGAAGACGATGCTGAGTCGATTGGTGTCCTCCCCGTGCTCTCCCGTGCCCTCTAGCTCACTCCGGTAAGTCGCCGCCGTGGCCAGACCGCCGGCGTTTAGCCTCCGGCGAGTTAGCCCTAAGCCCCCCCTGTTTCACCAGTTAAGTGACCCCCTGGGTCACTGACCAGTGGGCCCAGTGGCTTAATTAAGCCACTGGTTAAGTTAACCCAGCCGGGTTAATTAGCCCAGCCACTGACAAGGTGGCCCCACCTGTCAGCCCCCCCTGACGTCAGCACTGACGCAGTAAATTGAATTATTGAAATTCCAGAAAATCAAAATGAATTAAAAGAATTCCAGAAATTCCAGAAAATACCCCAAACTTTGGAAATTCATAGAAAATTCATATTAACTCCAAATTGGACAAATAATATATGAAAAATGATCAGGAGAAAATTATCTTTCCAAATATGCGACTTTCTACTCTGTTTGAGTTGAATTTAAAATGTTATCAGTAGCATTTGCTATTTGATTTAAATGGAATTAAATCAAATTCAATTCAAATAATTTTGCAACTTGAATCATGGCAACATGCTACATTTCACTTACACATCAGAGGCATATCATACACATTTGAAGATAATTCAAAATGATGAAACTATATCACATATAAATTGGTTAATGTTGAATTCGAATGTGGAGTTTGAATTTGCATTTTAAATGCAATACATTCCACTTAAATGGAATTGCCTCACACATCCAAACCTATACTTCAATCTTTAACATTCAATCATGTGCTTGAGCATTGCATTCATATTGATTGCTACTTCGTGCTTTGTTTGTCGAGTAGAGGTGGAACCGGAGCAAGAGGTCACCCCCTTCGCTGAAGATCCAGAACCCGAACCTCGTCAGCAAGGCAAGCAAAACCCCATTGATCATGTCGATAAAATCCCACTTCCCTTTCATGTCTCGCTTTTGCATTGTATAGGATGATCACCATGTTACGATTCTACCGCTTAGATGAACCCATTCCTTTGCATAACCTATCTTTTGTCACATTAGTAAGCAAACCACAATCCTAGCAAATGTAGGAGTTGAATGATATCATGTGGCCCCTGCAAATGTTACCGCTTATTGCATGCTTAGTATGATACCATGTTGTTACTGTGATGTGAGTCGGGATGGTAATGATCATGTTGATGATGGTAGAAAAGTGTTGGTGAATCGACCCTAATACAAGGTGAACGATGAGAGGTTGTGTAGGAGTACACAGTGGGTTGTCTCGTTGAACACCGCCCTCAGTCCGAGTTCTTGTGTGGTGATCCAAGATGAATAGTACAACCACACATTGGGCTCACTGACCCCTCTCAACTTATTAACTCATCCCTTTCGATGTCCAGATGTCGCAGTAGTTCGGAGTTCTGGTAGGCTTGTGGCCTGGATGCTAAGTGAGAGAACGGCTCATCCGAGACCGGCTTATGCACCACGCACACATCGCTTGGGTCCACTTCGGTAAACCGGCCGGGTTCACGATTGTGGTAACCAACCCAAGTAGGCGGCTTTCTTGGACTAAATAGGCTATGAGGTAACAGTTGTGGTGAGCATCCTCGCTGGCACCCCTTGAATGGTGTCGAGATCAAAGGCGGTAAATGATGATCATGTGTGTGTAGCGGTACACCCTTGCAAGGTTAACAAAACTATTCGAATAGCCGCGTCCGCGGTTATGGACTACTTGGAAAGCTTAGCTTGATTATTAGATAACTTGAACCGGATACTTCTAAAACACACCAAGATAAGTGTGAGTACTATGGCGTGCTTTCTCGTGGGGAAGTCGAGGAAGGCACCACAGTGGTGTATTGGTTGGAGAAAGTAGTGGACTCGTGTACGCTTCTTACCTCAAAGTCTGGTACTCGTAGTTCAGGATTAGCCAAGTCAAAGCTGGCATTTCTGCAAGTGAACCCCACCTCCCTTTACCTTGATACCTGTGCATGAGTAGTATAGTTCCTATGTAAGTCTTGCTGAGTACGCCTTTGTACTCACGTTTGCTTAATCTATGTTTTAGATGACGCCACTGACCCCGAAGGTGGCTTCTTCATCGAGCTGGACGACTGAAGTTAAGCTAGTCTAGTCCCAGTCAGCAGACTGGTTCCCTCGTGGAGGGCTTTATGTTTGAATAAGGCTTCTTAAGCCAATTTGTTAAACTTGTCTGTACTCAGACATAATTTGCTTCCGCTTTATGTTGTAATGTTGGATCACATGTATGTGATCTCTGTGTGTACTCTATAAGAGTTATAAATAAAATGTACACTTTGTAGAGAATTGCAATGGTGCCTACTGTTCATACAAGGCATGTGTGTTGCGTGTATGTTTATAACATGCATGTCGTTGTATGGGTTTTCGAGACCTTAGTTGTGTTCTGGCTGGCGGTCTTTCATACACCAAGTGGCCCTTAGATGTGCGCAGCTTGGGGCATCGCGATGCGATTGCTCGAGACTCCGTCTCGTGCACACTTTGTGGTATGATCGAGCCCGCCCTAGATCCCGACTAAGTGATCGGGCTGGAGTAAGTCTATGAAAGAGTTCTGAGATAGTCGGTAGTATGGTTGAGGCGACTTGTCTTTGAATATGGGAGTTCATCACCCATATCATTTGACTTGTGTGCGGACGATGAGGACCCATCTCAGTTGATCATCCGGCCTGGATGGGATGCCCCTCACGTACGATGCTTTCCGAGAATGTTCAGTGCTTGGCCTTGTCTGCTTAGACAAGTGGGTGCGGTTCTCGGCTCTCCATACGACTATGTCTTAACTGTACTTGCATACGCTAACCCCGGGTACCGACAGACTTGGTAATTTGAATTTTAAAAATGTTGAAAGTTTATGAGTGGCTAGTCTATATTATTATGAGGCCATGTAAAAGTTTTCAGCATATAATAAAATGGTTTGGTATTTTTATCAGAGACAAAACAAATTACAGAAAAAGAAAGGAAAGATTAAACAGAGGAAAAAGGAAAAACTTACCTCCTGCCAGGGGTGAGGCCCAACTCCCCTGGACGGCCCAGCCCACCTGGACCCTCCCCTGTCGTCTTCTCCCCCGCCGAGCCAAGCTGCTCAGTGGAGGCAGGACGTGGCCGCGGCGCCACCGCGACGCCTCGCGACTTCCAGGGCCTCCCCCTCCTCCTAAGCGTGCCACGGAGACGCCCTGGAGCCATCCTAATCCATTCCCCCCCTCTCCTTCGTCTTCCTCCTCCTCCTGCGCCCGATTTCACCGCCGCCCGAAGACCACCGTGGAGCACGCCGTCGAGAACACGTAGCCACCGTCGTCCCCAAGTCGTGCCGCCGTGTCCAGGAGAACCGCAGCAAGCCTCTTCATCGTTCCCCTCAAGCAATCGAGCCCGAGCACCTCAGCAATCGACGCCAGCTTCACCGAGAGCTCGCCGGAACCGTGAGCCGCCGTCGTCAAATTCCTCGGCTACACAGCATCCCCGGCCTCACCGTCTTCTCCATTAGCTTCAAGGTGAGCTTCTTCACCTTTCCCCTAAGTTTGCAGCGTCTCGTTTGCCCCACAACCGAATCCGCCATGGATCCCGAGCAAGCTCGCCGCCATGGTCGTCGCCCTCCTCGCTCCAGTGCTTGTCGTGGACCCCCAGTGCATGCGTTTGACTCCCGCGTATGCCAGCTTTCGAACGCAACCAAGAACGCCCCAAACCGTGCTCCCTGACCTCGGCTACGACCTCGCCGTTTCTCTGTTTCCGCCGGAGTCGTCGCCGTCGTCACTCCCGACCACCCCGTGAACCCCTGTTGCCTCCAGATGATGCGGAAGACGATGCTTAGTCGATTGGTGTCCTCCCCGTGCTCTCCCGTGGCCTCTAGATCACTCCGGTAAGTCGCCGCCGTGGCCAGACCGCCGGCGTTTAGCCGCCGGCGAGTTAGCCCTAAGCCCCCCCTGTTTCACCAGTTAAGTGACCCCCTGGGTCACTGACCAGTGGGCCCAGTGGCTTAATTAAGCCACTGGTTAAGTTAACCCAGCCGGGTGGACATGTGTCGGCACTGGACGCACAGACGTGTGCCAAGAGGGAACGTTCCTGTGGGCCGATGAGGACATCGGTTCCTTTGAGTGGGGGTGTATGTGACATCCTGGCTTAATAGGAATGATAGACTACTCATATCAACAAGATGCACCTTCTTTTCCGGAAGCACATCTTCAAAGAACTCCAAAGTTAAGCGTGCTTGGCTTGGAGCGATTTGAGGATGGGTGACCAACCGGGAAGTTGTTCCCGGGTGCACACGAGTGAGGACAAAGTGCGCAGGAAAGACTAGTGTTGGTCTGTGGGGACAGTCTAGATCCCGCCAGGCGTACGCCGGGAACCGGTGGGTGTGGCCGGGGCGTTACAACATGGGGTTGCCCCGTTCTGTTCGTAAAGAAGAAAGATGGAACAGAAAGGATGTGCGTAGACTATCGCCCGCTAAATTTAGCGACGATAAAGAACAAATACCCACTGCCCAGGATCAATGATCTTTATGACCAACTTGCAGGATCCTCCGTCTTCTCCAAGATGGATTTGAGATTAGGTTATCATCAGATCAGAATCCGAAACGAGGACATTCCCAAAACAGCTTTTACTACTCGTTATGGTCTTTACGAGTATACCGTCATGTCCTTTGGTTTAACCAATGCCCCCGCCACATTCTCACGCTTGATGAATTCGATCTTCATGGAGTACCTAGATAAATTTGTTGTAGTTTATCTTGATGATATTCTCATCTACTCGAAGAACGAAGAAGATCATGCCGAACACTTAAGGCTGGTATTGATGAAGCTTAGAGAGCATCGCCTGTACGCTAAATTCTCCAAGTGTGAATTCTGGCTAACAGAAGTGACCTACTTAGGCCACGTGATTTCTGCAAAAGGCATTGCTGTGAATCCCGAGAGAGTTCAGGCCGTCCTTGACTGGACTCCACCTAAATCGGTTAAGCAAGTTAGAAGTTTTCTTGGCCTAGCCAGCTATTGCCGTCGCTTCGTCGAGAACTTTTCTAAAGTTGCAAAGCCTCTAACTGAACTCCTCAAGAAAGATAAGAAATTCCTATGGACTCCCAAGTGCGAGGAAAGCTTTCAAGAGCTAAAAAGAAGATTGACTTCTGCACCTGTACTTGCACCTCCAGACACCAAAAGGGTTTTCGAGATCTATTGTGATGCATCACGGCAAGGGTTAGGATGCATACTTCTGCAAGATAGACATGTGGTAGCTTATGCTTCACGCCAGTTGCGGCCACATGAAGAGAACTATCCTACCCATGACCTTGAACTCGCTGCCTTAGTTCATGCTCTAACAACTTGGCGACATTACCTCCTTGGTAATCGTTGTGAGATTTATTCCGACCACCAAAGACTCAAATATATTTTCACCCAGCCAGATCTTAATCTCAGGAAAAGACGCTGGATTGAGTTGATAAAAGATTACGACGTAGAAATTTCTTACACCCCAGGCAAGGCCAATGTCATGGCTGATGCACTAAGTCGTAAGTCGTACTGTAACAACCTAGTGTTACAGTAGTATCAACCACTTCTTCATGAGGACTTTCGCAAGCTCAACCTTGAAATTGTTCCTCATGGCTATCTTTCTACCTTGGTGGCGAAACCAACTCTTGAGGATCAAATCATAGTTGCCCAAAGGCGTGCACGAGGTGTTCGCCGAATCAAGGAGAACATTGCTAGCGGAGTTGCTAAATGTTTCTCCACAGATAGCAAAGGAACGGTATTCTTTGAAAATCGTTTGGTAGTACCTAAGAATAAGGAACTAAGGCAACTCATCCTCAAAGAAGCCCATGACACACCCCTCTCGATTCATCCCGGTAGCACAAAAATGTACCGAGATCTACGCCAGATATTTTGGTGGACTAGGATGAAGAGAGACATTGCTCAATTTGTTGCCGAATGTGATGCTTGTCGTCGCAATAAAGCAGAACATCAAAGACCTGCTGGTACACTTCAACCTTTGTCTATTCCCGAATGGAAATGGGACAAAGTCGGTATGGATTTCATCACCGACTTTCCAAGAACCCAGAAAGGAAACAATGCCATCTTCGTTGTCATAGATAGGCTTTCAGATGTTGCTCACTTCCTTCCGGTTCGCGAGTCTATAGCTGCTAGTCAGTTAGCGGACTTGTACATCTCCAGGATTGAATCACTTCACGGTGTTCCTTTGGAAATCAATTCTGATCGCGGTAGCCTTTTCACCTCTAGATTTTGGGGAAGCTTCCAACGTGCTTTGGGAACTCATCTCTCCTTTAGTACGGCTTTCCATCCTCAGTCTAGCGGTCAAGTCGAAAGGGTTAACCAGATTCTTGAAGACATGCTCAGAGCTTGTGTTATCTCATTTGGGAAGAATTGGGAGAATTCTCTTCCATTTGCCGAATTTGCTTATAACAATAGTTTTCAATCTAGTCTGAACATGGCTCCTTTTGAACTCCTGTATGGACGACGATGTCGAACACCACTAAACTGGTCTGAAACCGGTGAAAGACAATTCTTTGGACCGGATATGATCAAGGAAGCAGAAGAGCAAGTTCGCATTGTTCGTGATCAATTGAAAGCAGCCCAGTCTCGTCAGAAAAGCTACTATGATCGTCATCATAGGCAAGAAAGCTACAATCTGGATGAGAAGGCTTACCTTCGGGTTACTCCTCTGAAGGGAACCCAACGTTTCGGTATCAAAGGCAAGTTGGCCCCACGTTACATCGGACCTTTCCGCATTCTAGCTAAACGTGGAGAAGTTTCCTACCAACTTGAACTACCCCCGCACCTTTCCCGAGTACACGATGTATTCCATGTGTCCCAACTCAGGCGTTGCTTCAAGGACCCCATCCGCGAAGTCGACCATGAAACGCTTGATCTCCAAGATGACCTTTCTTATCGAGAATACCCCGTTCGTATTCTTGATTCAGCAGAACGTGTCACTCGTCGTCAGAAGATTAGGTTTCTGAAAGTGCAATGGTCACACCACTCTGAAAGAGAAGCCACGTGGGAGAGAGAAGACCGCCTCAGTGCCGAGTACCCCACCTTCCTCCCGCAGACTTCTGACTCTCGGGACGAGATTCTTTTGAGTGGGGGCGAGTTGTCAGATCCCTCTGTTAGGTATGTGCTAGGGTTAGTTAGTACCTTTGCATCATGTCAAAATTTCAAAAAGAGATCTTGGAAATCAAATTCAAAATCAAAATGGGAGAAGGAACACCCCCCAGTTGAATTAAATCAAAAGGCCAGATAAAAATATTTTCCAAAAATTCATGTTAGAGTTTTGAAAAGTCTTATAAATGAGTGTGATCACATATCAAGTGATGTGGGACCCACCCCATGCTCATAGATTTTTCAAATATTCAAACAGTACCTTGGAATTAAAGAAATCCCCCTATTTGATTTAAAATTCAAATCATTTGAATTTTAAAAATGTTGAAAGTTTATGAGTGGCTAGTCTATATTATTATGAGGCCATGTAAAAGTTTTCAGCATTTAATAAAATAGTTTGGTATTTTTATCAGAGCCAAAACAAATTACAGAAAAAGAAAGGAAAGATTAAACAGAGGAAAAAATAAAAACTTACCTCCCGCCAGGGGCGAGGCCCAACTCCCCTGGACGGCCCAGCCCACCTGGACCCTCCCCTGTCGTCTTCTCCCCCGCCGAGCCAAGCTGCTCGGTGGAGGCAGGACGTGGCCGCGGCGCCACCGCGACGCCTCGCGACTTCCAGGGCCTCCCCCTCCTCCTAAGCGTGCCACAGAGACGCCCTGGAGCCATCCTAATCCATTCCCCCCCTCTCCTTCTTCATCCTCCTCCTCCTGCGCCCGATTTCACCGCCGCCCGAAGACCACCGTGGAGCACGCCGTCGAGAACACGTAGCCACCGTTGTCCCCAAGCCGTGCCGCCGTGTCCAGGAGAACCGCAGCAAGCCTCTTCATCGTTCCCCTCAAGCAATCGAGCCCGAGCACCTCAGCAATCGACGCCAGCTTCACCGAGAGCTCGCCGGAACCGTGAGTCGCCGTCGTCAAATTCCTCGGCTACACAGCATCCCCGGCCTCACCGTCTTCTCCATTAGCTTCAGGGTGAGCTTCTTCACCTTTCCCCAAAGTTTGCAGCGTCTCGTTTGCCCCACAACCGAATCCGCCATGGATCCCGAGCAAGCTCGCCGCCATGGTCGTCGCCCTCCTCGCTCCAGTGCTTGTCGTGGACCCCCAGTGCATGCGTTTGACTCCCGCGTATGCCAGCTTTCGAACGCAACCAAGAACGCCCCAAACCGTGCTCCCTGACCTCGGCTACGACCTCGCCGTTTCTCTGTTTCCGCCGGAGTCGTCGCCGTCGTCACTCCCGACCACCCCGTGAACCCCCGTTGCCTCCAGATGATGCGGAAGACGATGCTGAGTCGATTGGTGTCGCCGCCGTGGCCAGACCGCCGGCGTTTAGCCGCCGGCGAGTTAGCCCTAAGCCCCCCCTGTTTCACCAGTTAAGTGACCCCCTGGGCCACTGACCAGTGGGCCCAGTGGCTTAATTAAGCCACTGGTTAAGTTAACCCAGCCGGGTTAATTAGCCCAGCCACTGACAGGGTGGCCCCACCTGTCAGCCCCCCCTGACGTCAGCACTGACGCAGTAAATTGAATTATTGAAATTCCAGAAAATCAAAATGAATTAAAAGAATTCCAGAAATTCCAGAAAATACCCCAAACTTTGGAAATTCATAGAAAATTCATATTAACTCCAAATTGGACAAATAATATATGAAAACTGATCAGGAGAAAATTATCTTTCCAAATATGCAACTTTCAACTCTGTTTGAGTTGAATTTAAAATGTGATCAGTAGCATTTGCTATTTGATTTAAATGGAATTAAATCAAATTCAATTCAAATAATTTTGCAACTTGAACCATGGCAACATGCTACATTTCACTACCACATCAGAGGCATATCATACACATTTGAAGATAATTCAAAATGATGAAACTATATCACATATAAATTGGTTAATGTTGAATTCGAATGTGGAGTTTGAATTTGCATTTTAAATGCAATACATTCCACTTAAATGGAATTGCCTCACACATCCAAACCTATACTTCAAGCTTTAACATTCAATCATGTGCTTGAGCATTGCATTCATATTGATTGCTACTTCATGCTTTGTTTGTCGAGTAGAGGTGGAACCGGAGCAAGAGGTCACCCCCTTCGCTGAAGATCCAGAACCCGAACCTCGTCAGCAAGGCAAGCAAAACCCCATTGATCATATCAATAAAATCCCACTTCCCTCTCATGTCTCGCTTTTGCATTGTATAGGATGATCACCATGTTACGATTCTACCGCTTAGATGAACCCATTCCTTTGCATGACCTATCTTTTGTCACATTAGTAAGAAAACCACAATCCTAGCAAATGTAGGAGTTGAATTATATCATGTGGCCCCTGCAAATGTTACCGCTTATTGCATGCTTAGTATGATACCATGTTGTTACTGTGATGTGAGTCGGGATGGTAATGATCATGTTGATGATGGTAGAAAAGTGTTGGTGAATCGACCCTAATACAAGGTGAACGATGAGAGGTTGTGTAGGAGTACACAGTGGGTTGTCTCGTTGAACACCGCCCTCAGTCCGAGTTCTTGTGTGGTGATCCAATATGAAGAGTACAACCACACATTGGGCTCACTGACCCCTCTCAACTTATTAACTCATCCCTTTCGATGTACAGATGTCGCAGTAGTTCGGAGTTCTGGTAGGCTTGTGGCCTGCATGCTAAGTGAGAGAACGGCTCATCCGAGACCGGCTTATGCACCACGCACACATCGCTTGGGTCCACTTCGGTAAACCGGCCGGGTTCACGATTGTGGTAACCAACCCAAGTAGGCGGCTTTCTTGGACTAAATAGGCTATGAGGTAACAGTTGTGGTGAGCATCCTCGCTGGCACCCCTTGAATGGTGTCGAGATCAAAGGCGGTAAATGATGATCATGTGTGTGTAGCGGTACACCCTTGCAAGGTTAACAAAACTATTCGAATAGCCGCGTTCGCGGTTATGGACTACTTGGAAAGCTTAGCTTGATTATTAGATAACTTGAACCGGATACTTCTAAAACACACCAAGATAAGTGTGAGTACTATGGCATGCTTTCTCGTGGGGAAGTTGAGGAAGGCACCATAGTGGTGTATTGGTTGGAGAAAGTAGTGGACTCATGTACGCTTCTTACCTCAAAGTCTGGTACTCGTAGTTCAGGATTAGCCAAGTCAAAGCTGGCATTTCTGCAAGTGAACCCCACCTCCCTTTACCTTGATACCTGTGCATGAGTAGTATAGTTCCTATGTAAGTCTTGCTGAGTACGCCTTTGTACTCATGTTTGCTTAATCTATGTTTTAGATGATGCCACTGACCCCGAAGGTGGCTTCTTCATCGAGCTGGACGACTGAAGTTAAGCTAGTCTAGTCCCAGTCGGCAGACTGGTTCCCTCGTGGAGGGCTTTATGTTTGAATAAGGCTTCTTAAGCCAATTTGTTAAACTTGTCTGTACTCAGACATAATTTGCTTCCGCTTTATGTTGTAATGTTGGATCACATGTATGTGATCTCTGTGTGTACTCTATAAGAGTTATAAATAAAATGTACACTTTGTAGAGAATTGCAATGGTACCTACTGTTCATACAAGGCATGTGTGTTGCGTGTATGTTTATAACATGCATGTCGTTGTATGGGTTTTCGAGACCTTAGTTCTGTTCTGGCTGGCGGTCTTTCATACACCAAGTGGCCCTTAGATGTGCGCAGCTTGGGGCATCGCGATGCGATTGCTCGAGACTCCGTCTCGTGCACACTTTGTGGTATGATCGAGCCCGCCCTAGATCCCGACTAAGTGATCGGGCTGGAGTAAGTCTATGAAAGAGTTCTGAGATAGTAGGTAGTATGGTTGAGGCGACTTGTCTTTGAATATGGGAGTTCACCACCCATATCATTTGACTTGTGTGCGGACGATGAGGACCCATCTCAGTTGATCATCCGGCCTGGATGGGATGCCCCTCACGTACGATGCTTTCCGAGAATGTTCAGTGCTTGGCCTTGTCTGCTTAGACAAGTGGGTGCGGTTCTCGGCTCTCCATACGACTATGTCTTAACTGTACTTGCATACGCTAACCCCGGGTCCCGACAAATCCCCAAGCTTCAACGCTTGACACTTCTTAATCTTCTTTCATCATCTTCCCTCGCACACTTGAAAACTCCCTTCATACATAACACATCATAATCTGATTAGCGAGGTTAGTAACCATAATAAAATAATTTTTTATCTACTGGAAATAAAGATAACCTTGAAGAGATACTGTTTCTCAAGATTTCCAAAAAGTTTTTGCAAAGAAAAAGCAAGCTTAAGGTTTGCAAAACGAAGAAAAGGCAAAACAGGACATAATCTGTGAAAAACAGACCAGCAGGTAGTAAAGAATTTTTTAGGGGTACTTATGCAACTCAAATAAAAAAACTCAGAACATAAGAAAGTTTCGTAATTGTATAGAGCAGGTTGTGTAAAAAATTCAGCTCAAAAAGATGAACTGGGATTTTTATCTGATTTTTCTAGTCACGAGGACAGAATCAGTTTTCTGGACAGCATGTCACAACTTTCACTTCCCTTGTCGTATGAGGCTATAAAAGGCACAAAGCTTGAAAAGTAAAGATACAATGATGTTGCTACAGTAGTAAAAATTATCAAGACCCCTAAAAAGATAAGGAAAACAAAAAGTAAAACCTAAATTCGTTGCGGGCTGCCTCCCGAAAGCGCTTCTTTAAAGCCATTAGCTAGGCTTAATGCAAATAGATCAAGTCTTTTCAAGAAAATAATTAGCCGTGTGACGGACTCAAAAGGAAACTTAATCTTTTTCCTAGGGAAGTGTTCCATCCCTTTCTTGAGATGGAATTGGAATTTTATAATCCCTTCTTTCATATCAATAACAACACCTACGGTGCGAAGAAAAGGGCGTCCCAAAATAATTGGAAAAAAGGTTCACATTCAATGTACATAATAATAAAATCTACGGGAACATAGTTTTCATTGAAAATGATAAGAATATCATCTATCTTCCCCAAAGGTTTCTTTACGTAAGAATCAATGAGACGAACACCAAAAGAACAAGCATCAAAAGGTTTCAAATCAAATATATCATACATTCTTTTGGGCATAACAGAGGTACTAGCTCCAATATCACATAAACAAAAGCAAGAAAAGTTATTCAACTTAATTTTAATCATAGGATCCCAACCATCTTCTAGATTTCTAGGTATGGAGGCTTCTAACCTAAGATTCTCCTCCCTAGCTTTGATGAGAGAATTAGTGATATGCTCCGTGAAGGCAAGAGTAAGTGTGCTAGTGTGGGGGTCTCTAGACATCTTGTGAAGGAAACGAATAACTTCAGAAAGAGTGAAATTATCAAAATCAAGGTCATTACTATCAAGTAAAGTGGTAGTGGTGTCCTTTAGGCTCACTTGTTTGGTAGCTTCTATAGTCATAGGAATTTCTTCTTCTACGGTTGAGGTCATAGCATCACCATTAATAGGTCCTATGGGACTAGGTGTGCATTGGGTGCTAAGAGTTTGGATATCCCCAACCACTTGGATAGTAGCAACAGTATGGTGTGTAGGAAGGCTCTTAATTCTATCCTATTCATCCTTTTCTCTAGCCCATCTCTCTTTGAGTTTAGCCATCATCCTAATTTTTTCATTAATTTGCAATTGGATAGCATTCATAGGAGTGACCTTCCTCTCCTCAAGGGGAGAAGTTATAATTTTAAGAAATTATACTGCATGAGCTAAATTGTCTACCTTCGACGAGAGGGTACCTAGTTTTTCTAGTGTTTCCTCTACATTCTTGTTGAAGGCTTTTTGGGTAGTGATAAAGTCTTTAAGCATACTCTCTAATTCATAAGTGGAGTTTTTGGTGCTAGGATAAGTGTTGTTGTTCCCATAGTTGTTGGAGGGGAACGGTCTAGGATTGCTACCAAAGTTACTCCTGTAAGCATTGTTGTTGAAGTTGTTTCTAGAGATAAAGTTCACATCTACTTGATCCTGAGCAATCAAAGAATTTAAAGGAACATTTTGAGGATCAATAGGAGATTTCTTGGTAAGTAAAGACATGATTAAGTCAACTTTTTCATTTAGGGAGGAGATCTCCTCGACAGAGTTTACCTTCCTACCTGTTGGAGCTCTTTCGGTGTGCCATTGGGAGTAATTGGTCATCATCTCATCAAGAAGTTTTGTGGCAGCACCAAGTGTAGTTTACATAAAGGTTCCTCCCGCGGCCGAATCCAACAAGTTCCGCGAGGTAAAGTTCAAGCCTGCATAAAAAGTCTGGATAACCATCCAAGTAGTCAAACGATGCGTAGGGAAATTCTTAAAAAGAGATTTCATGTGTTCCCAAGCTTGGGCAACGTGTTCATTATCTAATTGTTTAAAATTCATAATAAAGCTCCTCAACTGGATAATCTTAGCAGAGGGGTAGTACTTCTCGATAAAAGCATCCTTGCACTTATCCCAAGAATCTATGGTATTCTTAGGCAAGGATTGAAACCAGATTTTAGCTTCATCCCTCAAAGATAAAGGAAAAAGCTTAAGCTTAACAATATCACCATCTACTTCTTTGTACTTTTGCATATCACAAAGCTCAATAAAATTATTTAAATGCAAAGCAGCATCATCTCTAGCAACAGAGAATTGATCTTTCATAACAAGGTTCAGCAAAGCAGGTTTAATCTCATAAGAAGGTGCTGAAGTAGCAGGTGTAACAATAGGAGTGCAGATAAAGTCACTGTTGTTGTGACTAGTGAAGTCACACAACTTGGTATTCTCAGAGGAACCCATAGCAGCAGCAAGCAAGATAACTATTTTTTTTTTATTTTTGATAAAAGACACTAAAGCAAAAACTGAAAGGTAAACTAACAAGACTAAAAAGCAAAGATAAAAGATAGTGTGCAACTCCCCTATCTTGAAGAGTGGAGTCCCCGGCAACAGCGCCAGAAATTTGCTTGATACACGAGATAACTTCTCGCCCTCGTTGGTTACCCCAAGTGGAAGGTGAGATGTAACGTAGCAGCAAGTTTCCCTTAGCGAAGATGCTAAGGTTTGAAGTATCGAACCAGTAGGACTCCAACAGATACAAGTAGGTGGTGAAGTTAACAATGGCGTCGTTCACAACTCTAAGTTGCTTACTTCACCTGGACCTGCACACACAATAGATAGCTTCGCTTCCCAACGAGTACAGAGGAGTTTTCAATTCCTCCGGCCTTGTTGTTTACGAAGGATAAAACGCACGGGATAATAATGATAGTGATAGCTACTGAAAAGTAAATACTAAAAGTAAATTTATAGTGTAAACAGTGGTGGAAGTATGGACCGGGATCCTATGATGTTCACTAGTGATGTCTCTCTCCCAAAAGACGATAAAATAGCCATGCGAGGTAAACAAATTACAGCTGGGCAATTGACAGAATTATGTGCGCAAACCAATGCTAATTATGCAAAACAGAAAGGAAGAGGCTCAAAAGCACGGGCGGTACGCCAAGACAAGTAGACCGAAATCCATCTGCATCTACCCACTAATCATCCACCTTGAGATATCTATCCAGAACATCTCGCTGGTATTAAGTTGTGAATCCCACCCAAAGTGTAAACTCAAAGCAACGGACAACTGCATTAAAGAACTTTGCGTAAAAAACAATCCTTGCACCCGCAAGTACAAGCACCGTTGTTTCCCCCTTGTTGCAACAGCACATCCCCTAGACTCGTGTTTCTGTCACTCAAGCTAGTCATCGGGGGGCATGAAACCACAATCATGCATAACGCTCCCTCTTGGAGTCACTACCTACTACTTGTCCAAAGCAATAAACAGCAACGGAGAACATGCAAGAGTTACTCAAGAACACAAATATAAAAGAAGAGAATCAAATATATAACTCAATCACAATCTGAACATAATCTCATAATCCATTGGATCCCAGCAAACTCAACATAGCAACAGCAGAAAGATTACATATGTGCCTCGATCATGTAGGGAAGCTCACGAGGTGTAATCCATGAAGAACAAAGAGGGGAGGAGAACATCACATAGCTACTGATCATGGACCCATGGTCCAAGGTGGACTACTCACGGTTCATCCGGAAAGCATCCATGGTGGTGCAGAAGTTCCCGGAGGTGATTCCTCCCTCCAGCAGGGTGCCGGGAAGAGGTCTTCTGGTGCTCCCGATCTTGGAAGCGCGACGGCGGAGGAACAGAGGAGAGATCGCGAAAAAGGGTTCTGTCCCCGAGGGTTTCTCGTCACGGGGAATAAATAGGCGAAACGGGGCAGCTAGAGGTGGGCCAGGGGCTCCAGGCGTCCCCCTGGCGTGGCCAGGGTCCTGGCCGCGCCCTTTGGCCGCCTGGGCCCCCCTGTCTCCCCTCTGGCCCCTATTGGGCTCTTCGCGAAGCTTCCGGTACGCTGATTTTTCCTATATTTTTCCCGTAATTTTTCTGGTACTTTTAATAAGGGGGAAACTAAAATAGAAAAACAGCAGAAAACTGGAACTGGCACTTGGGTGCACTGAGTTAATAGGTTAGTCCAAATATGATAAAAAGTGTATGTAAGTTCATCAATATAATAGTAATATCACACAAAAGAGGCATGGAGCAAGCAGAAATTATAGGTACGTTTTGGACGTATCAACCGGCAGCATGGTGGAGGCCGCGGGCTCGCCGGAAATCAGCGGCGCCATGGCGCGGGATCGACCTGCAGACGCACCGGGGTCAACGGATGTGGTTGCTTCAGGAAGAAGAGGACCGGCGCTAGACAACGGCCGATCGACCGTTGTGAATCATTTACCTATGGTATATGGAGAAAGCACGTGACTACCTCTCTCGTGTGTCCTCAAGAATGATTTAGCCTTTATAAGTTCAGTTGCTAGGCTTATCCGTTGCTCAAAAGTATTGGGCCACTTGTTACTCCTCAGAACCTTTTACTTTGCTTGTTTTTCCTTCTCGTTGCTTATACCAAAAACCCCTAAAAAGTTATCTTTCAGTGCTTGCAGCTATTCCTTTACCAAAGTCACTTATCAATACCTTCTACTCCTCGTTGGGTTCGGCACTCCTACTTATCGAAAAAGCTACAATAGATCCCCTACAGTTGAGGGTCATTATCGTTTCGCGTCCTCCACGTGTAGAGACTTGTCTCTTAATCCTCCTGAAAGGCCTTTTGGGAAAAAAGCTTTCCCACTCTCTAGCTATCCAATGCCTTTTATACTAGGGGAGGATGAAGTTCCTTGCCCCCCAATCCAATTCTTCCTTGGTCTTCAAGACAGCTTCTCCTTGGTCTTCAAGCCAGCTGCTGCTTGGTCTTCAAGCCAGCTGCTCCTTGGCCCTCAAGCCAGCTATTCCTTGATCCTTAAGCTAGCTCTTGTTCTGGTTGCCTTGCATAGCAGTGATAGACACATATTTTCGAGGTCCCATATGACCTCGGATGAAAAAGCTGTAGCCCTCGAAATTTCCAAAAACTTTCATGTTGGACGTTTTTTGATTCGAGGCCATCTTGAAGGCGTATTATCCTTATTTCGTTACTGCCTGTCACTTGTAGAAAGCTCAGGGAAGGCTTGTTCTGAGATGTTGTAACACCCCGGGTGTCACACTACAGTAATCTCTTTTGATTAACGTAAAGTTACCATGGTTAGGCATGTGATGATCATCCTTGATCATGGCTTATTCAAATTCAACCCGATTAAAGATTCCAAAACAATGTGGCAATTAATGTTCAACTAAAAATTGCACAAATAATTTTATTAAATGCCAAATATTCAGTAGTTCATATTAAAAAGCAATAGTAATATACAAGGTTTAAATAATTGAAACAGTTCAAACAGTAGCCAATCAGACACATTTAAATCCATTTTAAACAAAACAATATTTCATTGAATTTATTTTGTGCCCAAACTTTTCGTGGCATTACCTTATAGTGTAATACTAATATAGCAACGAATTTCACATTTTTTATAAAATCAAATTCTAGAGCAATACTACCTGCACTGCTTTAGGGATGAACAAGCTGACGTAGCCTTTAGTTCGATCTGGAAATCTAAGTGTACGAATAAGTGGAAAGGTTTTGCCTGGTTGGTGCTCTAGGATCGGCTAAACACACGCAACATGTTAAGAAGGAGGCATCTAGTTCTCCAAACCAACGACTATGTCTGTATCCTATGCCAAAACCCTCCGGAAGAGACGGTGGAACACCTCTTCTTCGAGTGTCCCTTTAGCAAAACATGATGGGACAGACTCGGGATCGCTTGGCCACAAGGTGGGAACAGATTGGAACTTCTACATGGAGGTAGGGATGGCTGGTCTAGCCCTCTGTTCATGGAGATCTTTATAGTGGACGCGTGGAACATCTCGAAGGAAAGGAATAACAAGCTATTTCGTGGAGTCTTGCCCCTGGTGGACGCTTGGAGCCTGAGGTTAAAGGCCGACTTCTCCCTGCTTAAACATAGGGCTAGGGCTGGCCTGGAGCCTTTCATAACTCGCTTTGTACAAAATTTAGGATAAGTTGTTCCCCCTACGACCCTACCGCACCCCCCCCCTCTCCTCTCTCCCACCTCCCCCCCCCCAATAATCATTCCTATCTCCCCCACCATGTAATTCTACTCTACTTTCCTGTACCCATTATTTTATTAATTTGAAGGCGGTGGGGCCACTCACTGTCATAAACCCGAAAAAGAAAATAGAGAAAAAAAACCTGGAAAATCCCTAAACTACGCCCTGGGTAAGGCCCACCCCCGTGGCCTGTCCCACCCCATCCCCTTTCCCCTACCTCGCGCTACATGAGGCAGAGGGGATTCATGGCGTGCATCCACAACGACCATGGTCGTGGATAGCCACCACCTCCCCCCCTCTCGGCCTATAAGAAGGCCACCGCAAACCCCTCCACAACCCTAGCGCACCCCCCTCTTCCGCTTTCGGCAGCCGTCCTCCTCCTCTGTTTCCTCGTCGGCCGCCCCGCTACCTCGTCGTCGCGCCGCCTCATCGCCGTGGCCACGGACCGCCTGACATCGACGCACCATGTCCGTGGGCTCCGCAGCCATCCTCTTCCTCGCCTGGTGCCTTGGTTCGAGCTCGCGGAGCATTGCTGCGGTCGCCCTCATCGGCCTCCCCGCGTGCTTCTCGCCGACGTGCCCCAACCGACGCCACCCCGACCTCCTCAAGCACGCTGCCACCCCCAACCGTCGCCTCGTTGTGAGCCGCCTCCCCCCTCCTCTGCTCCCCTTCGCCATGTGACCTGCACCCGTCCCGTGCCCCATCGTACCCCTGCCCGGCCGCTGCTGTGCTTGCCGTGGATGCAGCTACCACAACCACGCCTAGCGCGCTCTGGCCGAGCGTCGCCCACACCGGTCCATGCCCTCGCCACACCTAGGCCGCCCGAGCACACGCCCTGGCCGTCGTCGGCCGCGCCCCGGACGCCACCCCGTGCCCTGCAGCTCGATGCAGCCGCTGCCGCTGTTGCTTGCTACCGTCGCTGCTCCACTGAACATGCTAGCTGCTGCTGCTGCCCTGCCCTTTATTTTTCAGCAACTAGACCAACAAGCTAAAATCAACCAACATGTCACAATAAATCCAAAATTTAGATGAACAGATAATACAAGTATCAAGCTATATTTTTTTCCATTGAACCAACCTCATTTGGTGCATGGATTTAATCCTACAAAAATCTCAAATTACAACTTTTTGTTAAATTGCACAAATGGCAGAAAACATAATTACCTAATAGCTAATTTAGGGTTGTTAATAAATAATTTACAGAAATGTTTTATGAAAAATAAATCCCTGGCATTTTAGTATACATTACAGGTGACAAATCATCTATAGGAAGTTCTCCCATTTGAGCTATAGATCAATAGTTATTAAGTTGCAAAGATTGAATCAATTAACAGAAAACTGTAATTAACAATTTGAAGCACTGTTTAAGCAATGTTTTCGTTAAGTATATGAAATGTGTTAAGGTGGAAACTTGTGCCACATTAAAGAACACATAAAACTAATCAACTTTTATATATGAAACTAATTCATAGAATTTATAAATCACTAGTTATAACAATTTGAAAACTGCTAAAAATGTTGATAATCTCAGACTTAGTCAAATTTCAGGAAAACAACCAAAGGGGTCAATGACCTATGGGACCCACTAGTCAGTTGACCAATCAAAGGCCCTTCCCTATGACATGTGGGTCCCCTATGTCAGTTTGACCAGGCAATGCCACTATTGTGGATAATGTTATTTATATAATAAAAGAAATTCAAAAAACTGATTTAAATGATTTAAATTATATAAATTAATATCTTCTAAACCATAAGTCAGATCAAAATAATTTATACAAGAAAGTAGCTTAGAAAAATTCAATGAATAATAATACGCTATCCATATACCCAACGCACCCCTATAATATACCTAACGTGGAACATTTATCCTTCGGTTCATCTCTCTGTCAAACGACCGGAGCTGGTAAAACTTTCCGGATGAAAATGATCTGTATACGAAAGTTATTCAGAATGGATCTGCGAGCACATATACACTATCGACATGTCTGTCAGATGTCTCTAACACTGCAGACACGGAACCTTCACTTCCGGGTCATCTGTCCGGTAATCAACCGGTACTGATGAGTCATCCCCGGAGAAAATTCTTGCTCCGAGCAAATCCCCGAACACTGTGTTAGAGCCCCTTTGCTTTGTATCTGCTATGTCATATATTTGTATTGCTATTATTGTTGTGTATTTACTGTTTCTCCCCCCTTATTCTCCGGTTGACCCCGTTGCTGCCGCCGACGACACCGTTGCCGAGTACGACTACTACATCGAAGATCGTACCCGTACTGTCGAGATTCCAGGCAAGCATATCCTTTCATTGTCGCCCCTTGAAGTACCTTCCTTTATCCTATGCTGCCTATTATTACTTATGCAATATTCAGCAGTTAGCCCTGCGCTTTGGTAGTCAACTAGGATTAGATAGCGGGTCGTGATCACTCGGGGGAGTGAACACGGTTATAATATATATAACTACCAAAGGTACGGTACATAGAATACCCCGCCAAAGGCCCCTTTCACGGCTCTACAGAGCCACCTCGAGTGTGAGCCATCGAGGAGTAATCCTCGTACTCCACTCGTTGTTGACTCTATATGTAACGACCCAATTCACACCGAATTGGAGTCTCTGTGCTCAAGTGCTAGTCCCTGGATCGAACTCGCTGGCACACACAGTCTTATAGATGTATATGAAAGTACAAGTGCATCATTAATACAACGTATGATCCAGAGTATATAAATAACAAGTTGCATAGCTCAAGGCTAGCTCATTCAATATAAATATAGCGGAAGCAAAAGCAAATAACATGGAGTCCATCAACAGCCACATGCGAACATGCTAAGTGTAGACTCGCAACCCCTAAACGCACCTTACTGATCGTCTGAAAAACCTGCAACACCGAAGGTTACAGCCCGACAACGGGTCAGTACATCTGATTTGTACGGCAAGTGACACGGAAAAGTTTATATAAAGGACCTACAAGTACATGCAAGGTAAGTCAAAGGAAAGGCTTATGGTTTTGTTTTGCAGAAAGCCAATTTTCTCCTGAACTAAACTAGTCAAAATTTGAAGTTGAATTCTACCTGAAACACACAGCAACCCATGCTACTCTTGTCCCAACCAAATTATTAATAAGTGTTCATCTGTCAAGATCATTCATCAACAGTACTGACTAGTTGCTCAAAGTTCGTCCGTAACCGTGGACACGGCTAATCATGATCAGTTTATATGCTCTGCAGAGGTTGTACAAGTTCCCCACTGGACTCAACCCGAAGATTGAGACAAAGACTTTCTGAAGAGGTTGCCTCCACCCTTGGTTGCCGGTACACCTAACACACATCTACATCAGCTAGCTACCAGGGCCAGGTTCCCCACAACTTACTCATCTAAGCCAGAGCCCATATAGCTAGTGGCTGTACACGGAAGCTACTAGTAATATTGCATGTCTGATCTTTTTGAGCCTGGACGGCGCCCACTGCGTGAGAGGGTAGACACCATGACGCACCCGGTTCACCACCAAAACAACCATTGGGTGCATTTAACCCCGGCACTGTCCTCAACCGAGCCACAACTACCGGGATGCAACCCGCCCATCCAGAAGTGATTTCTATTTATTATAAAGTTTCTACACAGTTTATTAAATAGCTCACATGCACTCCATGAATTCTCACAGCCCAACCTCGTCTATAAAGCATAGCAATAAAGTAACAACACGGCTAGGTTGATCTACAGTAGACAAGTCAAGACATGTGGCTATCCTAACTGGTTTTGCAGCAACATAATAATAAACTACCTATCATGCAATAGAGTGATATTTCCTAACATAATGCATATAGAAAATATAGGTATGAGTATGGTCAAAGCATCACTTGCCTTATACATTCGATGAAGATCTTCGCTCTCACGTTCCAGTCAACTCTACTCGTCACACTCCGAGCAATCTATCGTCAACGAAAGAACTGAATAAGCAATCACACCACAAGGACAAAACATAAGATCAAAAGAACAATCACTAAAGTTTTAGCAACAAAACAAAAAGGTTTTGAAGTGCAAAGGTGTGGATGTGCTCGAAGGTGATCGGTGGAACGTGAACTCGAGAGAGTCAACGGATAAAGAGTTGTCGATACAAAAATTATGATCAAGGCATTATGAAATCAAAGTAAAGATCATAGCAATATGAATGGTATGTGGATATTGCCGATAAGATGTCTCATATGATCCAATATGCAAAAAAATTACGTGAAACGGAATACTACAACACAGGTCATAGCAATTGCAACATGGATTTGAATTTGACTTTTAACAGATCAATAGACTTGTGAATTTTTGTGTACACATGATATAAACAGAAAGTACATGGAACGAGTGATCCAACGCAAAAAGAAACGGCGCAAACGGGTGCACCGGTAAAAAGTTACGGCTGCCGGAAGTTCAAAGTTGGGTCAGCTTGGGATCCAAATTTAAAAACTTCAAACTTCTGTAACACTAGGTCTACTGGCTAGATAATTTCTACACGGTCGCAATGCAACTGGAATCACTCGATTCCGAGCTACGGTTGAAAAGTAGTCGCGAAAACGGTTCCGCGTGAAAAACGGGGGTACCGGGGGTTCTACTGTACAAAGGACCCGTACATAAATAAAAAAAATTACGAAAAACGCGATCGGGTCCCTGGGCGGTTTTGATCCACATCTGTTTTTTTTTCGAAACGTTTTTTTCTAACTTTTTTTTTCTATCTTCTTCCTCCTCACGCCACGGGCTCACAGGGCAGCCATGGCTCGGCCATGAGCTCCGGGCTCGGCCAGGCCAGCGAGGTGGCCGGCGGCCAGCGCGCGCGGGCGGCGCGGCCAGGCGAGCGGCCAGCCGGGCGGACCAGCGCACGGGCCAGGGGCGCGCGGCCGGCCATGTAGGCGGCGGCGGCGGTGCAGCCGGGGGCGGCGCGGCTAGGGCGGCGGCGCGGTGGTGCTAGGGCACGGGGACGGCTCCGGCGGCGATGCGGGCGAAAAAAATACCTCGAAGCAACGCGAAAACGCAACTCCGGCGAACTTTCCGGCGAACTCCGGCGATGACGTCGGCGACGGCGGGTCCCGCGGATTAGATTAGAGCTAACCCTAAAAACGATAACGAAAATAAATTTAGCCCTAATCGGGGCTATTTATAGCCAGCCCCTAATCCTCTTTTTTTTTGTAAATCCGAGATAAATACAAAATCGGTCTGCGGGAAAAAAAACAGACCAGGCCCATTAGGCCCATTTATTTTAAAATTCCGTCTTCGCCAATTTTTTTAAAAATGATAAAATTGAATTTTTGGCTTGACCAACATAATAAAATAAAATAAAATCTTTGCAACTTATTTTTAAATACTTTTCTCGCATTTTAAAAATACCGAAAACTCCGAAAATTGATTTAAAAACTTTTCCAGAGCATAAATAAATTCCAAAAATAATTTTTGAAAATATTTATAACTCCAAAGTAAAATTAAAAAGTCTCCCAAAAATATTTTAAACTATTTTTCAACGAATTAAAAATGGGGATAAGTCCTTTTATATCCTCTCCAGCGAACTGCCATGTGTTGAAAAATGTTTTGAATATTTAAAATAATTCCAATAAAGATTTAAAACATTTTCCAAACTTTTAAAATGTTGAAGGAGTCATATTACCTTCTCTCATTCTATTTTGTTGGTTTTGTTTTTAAATAATAAATTCCCAAAACACCAACGGTGAATATCAGGGAAAGTCATTTTATTCCCTCTCGTTTTTAATATTCAGTAAACTCCAAAAGTTTTAAATCCCAGAGAAAATCAAACACATCAATCAAACAATCATTATCTATTTAATTTTATTAACATTCCAAAATTCGGAGAATTTTGGGATGTTACACTATAGTGCCTCCCTAGGGTTCTGAACCACGGTTGTCCTTAAAGGTAAGAAGTCGAGTGACCCAACGGTGCTCGTGAGTGGTATTGCGACCGGACGACGGGGAGGGTACGACCGATGTAAAAGAGTGCTTAGACCCTGATCGTTGTCTGCGAGAGTTACCAAACCACGAAAGTCGAGCTCCTCCAGGAGCACACGTGAGATAAGGTAAGGAGTCGGTTCACCTTGTTGCTAACTGCGTGCTTTGACGAGACGACAGGGCAGGCACCGATGTACTGGTGGTCCTGGCTGTTGTTCGTTGTCCGTTGTGTTAACTAGTCGGGCAACGATAACGGTTGTCCGCGAGATAATAAAATGACTAAGGGTTCGGCGGATGACTTGAGTGACTTTATGCTTATACGCGCTGCCTACACCTGGGGGAAGGAGTTATGGGATCCCCTGCATCGTAGTCTCGTTCGAGAACACTTCAGATGTCAGCAGTGCCGCGGGATGATTTCCCGGAAGTGGTCTTCTTTGAGAGTGTTGTGTCTTATTTGCTTATGCACCGTACAGGAGTACGTCCGGGATGGGGTCAAAGACCATGCGTACTTAGGATTTAGACAGGCGGATGGCCTCTCTTTTGATTTTGAAAGACGGGCTACGGTGTGTCAGATAGCCTCGATGGGGCTTTCCCTAACAAGGTGACGCCACCCTAGAGATCCGTGCGTTGTAGTGTAACACAAGTGCATCCCTACAGGGAAGAAAATCTATTCGAATAGCCGTTTCCACGGTAACAGGACGCTTTATGTTGAAGCCAGATCCTACTACTACAAACTACTACATTACTAAACTATTGGTTCCGGGACTTCTTCATCGCAGGGAGGTCGAGGAAGATATCGCGGAGGCACTTATAATTATTACAACTTACTATTATACAATGCTGCAACAACTTCTGATACATTGTTACTTTATGCTTTATATGAATTGTTGATTGCTCTCTTCTCATGCTGCAAGAATCGTCGGAAGATGCTAGTCTTCGATAGGCCTAGCTTCTCATCCTGATTATGGGTTTCCGCAATTCAGTCCACTATACAACCCCCCTTTCCATTGATACAAATGCATAAATGCTTAGTAGCCGGATGTAAGACTCGCGGGTATGCTAGATACTCACCCTTGCTTTATTTTCCCCCTTTGTTTTATATACCAGGATTGCTTCAATCAGACGCGAGGCCTCCAGGAGCAGGAGATCCCCGATGTCGACCACCATAACATGAAGATACTCGATGCCTTCTACGACATGGAAATCCCCAACGACCAGGAGTAGTTTGGAGGTTCCCAGGCTGGAGGCCTCGCCTTTTCGATCGTTGTTGTTTTTGTGCTAGCCTTCTTAAGGAAAATCATGTGTACCTTGTGTCTGTACTCAGATACTATTGCTTCCGCTAACTTTGTGCTCTCGAGTTGTTGTATTCGAGCCCTCGTGCCCCCTGGCTTGTATTAGACAGCTTGTATTATTTTTATTATTAGAGTTGTGTTGTGATATCATGTCATGAGTCCTTGATATCGGTCGTGTACCTTGCGTGTATGATTAATGTACACGGTCCGATTTTTGGGGTGTCATAGATGCCTCCGGCTTCTAGGAAGTGATATTATCTTTCCGGTAAGGTTCATGTCTTGCACCGTGTGTATCAAGGTTCCTGGAGACCCCTGCTTCCACGATACCAATAGTAGCCCCGGGCCTAGGCCAGACGACTTAACTCCCCGCTGTCTGGGCTAGGTCTCAACTCTTGCTCGACAACTTCCGGAAATAGTCTTCTATAAATGCTGATGATCTTCCGGGAATAAATACCTGGGAATATTGGTAATCATCCGGGAATAAACATCCGGGAGTATGATAATCGCCTGGGAATAAACATCCAAGAATATTGCTAGCCGTCCGGGAATATGATAGTCGTCCAGGAATAAACATCTGGGAATATTGATAGTCGTCCAGGAATAAACATCCGGGAATATGATAATCGTCCGAGAATAAACATCCGATAATATTAATAGCCATCCGGGAATAAACATCTGGGAATATGGTAATCGTTCGGGAATAAAAATCCGGGAATATGACGAGTTTCATTTGGAAATTTGGACCTGGGGTTTATTTCTATATCGCGGGGCGATGATAGAAACCCGGTGAGATTGTCTTGGCTCTTGTCGTGGTTTATTTCTACATCGCGGAGCGATGATAGAAACCCGGGGAGCTTGTCTTGGCTCTTGCCGGGGTTTATTTCTACACCGCGGAGCGATGATAGAAACCCGGGGAGCATGTCTTAAATCTTGCCGGGGTATATTTCTATATCGCGGAGCGATGGTAGAAACCCGAGGAGCATGTCTTAAATCTTGCTAGGGTTTATTTCTACATCGCGGAGCGATGGTAGAAACACGGGGAGCATGTCTTAACTCTTGCCGGGGTATATTTCTACATCACGGAGCGATGGTAGAAACCCTGAGAGCATGTCTTAACTCTTGCAGGGTTTATTTCTACATCGCGGAGCGATGGTAGAAACCCGATGAGCTTGTCTCTACTCGTGCCGGGGTTTATTTCTACATCGCGGAGCGATGGTAGAAACCCGGGGTGCTTGTGTTAACTCTTGCTGGGGTTTGTTTATACATCGCGAAGAGATTGTAGAAACCCGAGGAGCTTGTCTCTACTCGTGCCGGGGTTTATTTCTACATCGCGGAGAGATGGTAGAAACCCAGGGAGCTTGTCTTAACTCTTGCCGGGGTTTATTTCTACATCGCGGAGTGATGGTAGATACCTAAAGAGCTTGTCTCTACTCGTGCCGGGGTTTATTTCTACATCGCGGAGCGATGGTAGAAACCTAGGGAGCATGCCTTCTTCTTTCTCTGACAAATGTCGTGCTAACGCTGATTCACCCACGCAACAAGCTGGTGATGGTTAGTCTTTCTCCATGCTGGGTTGATGAGGAGGAAATTTTGAACTTGCGCGGCGGCTTTCGCTTGCGCACATGGTCTCCAGAGTCGCGCGCTGAGCACGGGCTTATTGCGCCGCCATGCGCGCGTGTGACGGCGAATGGATGTCGTCCTTGCGCGGATGATGGAGATGCCGAAGACGGCGAAGGCGAAGAAGACGTCACCACGCGGGAGCGCTGAGGAACCCCCGAGAATGAGGAGTGTGCCGCTGTGGCGGGAGGACGCGATGGAGGTAGGCCGCCGCACGCGAGAGTAGATGTACACGTGTGCTTGCTTGAGCGTGCCCGTGCTGTCTGTGGAACATGAAAGGAAAACAAATATTACGGCCGACGTGACTGTCAGACCTCCTTCTAGCGCCATATGTCGAGGGTTGCTTCTCGGGCCGTCCTTTTAGCGCCAAATGTCGGGGGTTCATGCCCAACCCTCATCCAGCGCCTGAAGTTGGGGAGAACAGCGGCGACACTGACCCGAAAGGTCCTTCCGGAAGGGCTTCTCCTGGCAGGGCACGACCTCGGAGGCCATGCGAGACAGGGAACACGTCAAGCTCCCGCTTGCTTGATGTAGATGGAAGTTGTCGGTGGAGTCTAAACGGAATTCGAGCTTGATGAAGATGGCACGAGCAAACACGGGGTTTACCCAGGTTCGGGCCGTCCGGAGACTAAAATCCCTACGCCTTCTTGTCTGACCTTTCTTGTGGGTGGTGGAGTAAAATACAGTACAAGATGATCTCCATGGATGAGGGTTTTCTATACTACGCTCTTGTATTCTTATCTTGGCTAGCTATAATGAACTGGGGATTGGCCAAAAGTTGTCTATGAGGTGGACGACGTCTCCCTTTTATAGCTCAAGGGGATCGTCACAGATGCCACCACTGTTGAGGGGATATGATGTGTGCCGCTACTCGGCGCCTTCCGTAAAGCTTCGGGGGAGGCAGCTGGGTGCATGCATGCGCTGAGTCGCAAGGAGGCACGCGCCAGATGTCGCTTCGCGCCCGCCACGTGTAGAGACTTGTCTCTTGATCATCCGGAAAGGCCTTTTGGGAAAAAAGCATGCCCACTCTCTAGCTATCCCATGCCTTTTATACTAGGGGAGGATGAAGTTCCTTGGCCCCTAATCCAATTCTTCCTTGGTCTTCAAGCCAGCTGCTTCTTGGTCTTCAAACCAGCTTCTCCTTGGCCCTCAAGCCAGCCATTCCTTTGTCCTTAAACTAGCTTGTTTCTTCTTCTAGTTGCCTTGCACATCAGTGATAGACATATACTTTCGAGGTCCCAGATGACCTCGGATGCAGAAGTTGTCAACAGCAAACTTGTAGCCCTCGAAATTTGCAACAACCTTCATGTTATATGTTTTTTGATTCGAGGCCATCTAGAAGGCGTATTATCCTGATTTCGCTACTCCCTGTCACTTGTAGACAGTTCCGGGAAGGCTTGTGCTGACATGCCTCTGGCTTCTAGGAAGTGATATTATCTTTTCGGCAAGGTTCCTATCTCGCACCGCGTGTGTCAAGGTTACTAGAGACCCCTGCTTGCACGGTTCCGACAAGAAATGATGGGTTGTGGAAGGAGATCAAAATTTGCAGCCAAGATCACCAAGAACTCGGGTTCCAACAAGAAACTCGGTATTTTTGGAGCAAGAGAGAGAGAGAGGAAGACGAAATACCTGAAAAGGGGGGCTAGTGGGCCCAAGCGCCCCCTGGCGTAGCCAGGGGCCAGGCCGCGCCCACTGGCCTCCTGGACCAGGGGTCCACCCCTGGTCATCCCTAGGTCCCACCAGGTCACATTTTTGGCAAAAAAAATTATTATAAATTTTCTGGATTTTTTTGACAACTTCATTTTTGAAAAAAAATCAAGGGAGCGAAAGTTGCAAAACTTCCGGGAGGCTCAAAACAATGGTTAAGCTTATGAAGTGTGAAAAACATAAAACTTTGGTACATCAAGGAGAATGAAAGCAAAGGAAAATGAAAACAGAATAAGCTTCCCTTTTTACTTATATAAAACGAGTTTGTTAGTAAGGTTGATCAAGTCTTACCACCAAGCAAGTTGTACATAGAGCAAAAAGTTTCACTTCTTGTAAAGCATTCATGGTACCTTTATTTTAACGGACAATCCCACCATAATGGTTTTGTATTTGTGGTGCACATGTAAAGGACAATCCCATTGTCCAATCTTCATGGTCTCTATATTCTCAATAGAATTAAGGCCATGCCTTTTATCAATCTTCTTCGAAAAATATATCGTATGCTCCTTCTCATTAACATTGAAAGTAACTTTTCCTTTATTTCAATCAATAATAGCACATGTGGTGTTAAGAAAAGGTCTTCCAAGATTAATAGACACGCTCCCATTCTCAGACATGTCAAGCACAACAAAATCAGTAAGGATCAAGAAAGTAGCAACTTCAACAGGAACATCCTCACAAATACCAATAGGAAAGGCCATTAACTTGTCAGCCATTTGAAGAGAGATATCTTGTGGGATTAGTTTATCTAAAAAAAGTCTTTTGTAAAGATAGAAAGGCATAACACTCACTCCTGCACCAAGATCATATAAAGCAGTTCTGACATAATTATTCTTTATGGAGCAAGGAATGGTGGGTATACCTGGATCACCAAGCTTCTCAGGAATCTTGCCACTGAAAGAGTATTTAACAAACATAGTAGATATTGCCTCCACTAGTAGAAAACAGGGCTTTGGTTCAGGCCTCTCTAGACCATTTGTCCCGGTTGTGCCACGAACTGAGACCCATGGGGGCATACGTCCCGGTTCGTGCGCCCAGGGGGCCGGCCGGGTCTCGTGCGGCATTGGTCCCGGTTCTTCTGGGGGCATATGTCCCGGTTCCAGCCAAGAACCAGGACCAATGCACCTCGCTCCTGGCCCACAAGCATTAGTCCCGGTTTGTGGCTTGACCCGGAACTAAAGGCACACCCACAAGCATTAGTAAAATTTCAGGGTCATTTAGCTCAAAATAAATCATTAAATGCATGAAAAAGAGCAAATGGTGGCGGCAAACTTAAATCATTCGACAACTTAACATCTCAAACCTAGAACATAAAAAAACTACTGCTCCTCGTCGTCGGAGAAATCGTCTTCGGTGTCGGAGCTGATGTCATCCTCCGGCGCTATCCAGCGGGGGTCACCGAGGGGCCACTTGGCGGTGCCTCTCGCCAGTTCCTCCTCCGCCATCGCCTTGGCCGCCCGCCGCTCCTCCCGCCATTCATGACGCTCCTGTTGCCGCTCCGCGCTCTTGGACGCCAGCCTCGTCCAGTGTTCCGCCTCCTCCGAGGCTTCACGGGGATGGCTCGCGTACCAATCCTGCACGGCACGCTGGTCCTGCTCCGAGGTGAGGTTGAGCACCGCTCGTCGACGATGGAGGCGGTGGTCCTCTTCAATGATGAGGAGCGGCGGATCTGCCATGTCCTCCGCCTCTTCCAAGCTGCGACAGTGGCGGTTATTCATCTCCGCGCGCAAGCGGCCGAGCCTCCACACCACAACGTCGTACGCGCGGGAGGCTAAATATGCATGCCAGAACCTGCCGAGACACACAATCTCGCGGACGCCGTCGTATCTTGGTGGGCTACAGCGGGGCGGCATGTTGGCGGTGGCGCGGAAGGGGAAAGAGTGCACGAGAAAATAACTAGTGGCGACTGGCGTTGTGTGGAGTCCTCTTCCACGCGCTTTTAACCGTACACGATTTTGAATCCAACCAACCAGGAAGAAGCACACGGATCGTGTATTTCTTTCAAGCGCTTGTGAGTTGTTGGATCAGGCTTCTGAGCCGTTGGATCCAACCAATCAGGAAGAAGCACACGGATTGCGTGTTTCTTTCAAGCGCTTGTGAGTCGTTCGATCAGGCTTGTGAGCCGTTGGGTCAGGCTTGTCGTTGCCTATATATATAGCCCACCTCTAGTGCATCCAGTTTTTGCCGTAATCCTTTCAACTTTTGCATACATGCTATGTGGGTCAAATGATGATACCATGCCAAGTTTCAACCTTTTCTGAGTTCAGTTGTAGTGCTTTCCAATTGCAGGGTCATTAAGCTCAAAATAAATCATTAAATGTATGAAAAATAGCAAATGAAGTCAGAAAGGGTTGAAATTTTATTATGTGGCTTTGAATGTTGCATGTTGGATGCAAAAAAATTCTTGAGTTGAAATAAGTTTAGAAAAATGAAATGCCTTTGAAACACATGTGTTTTCGTCTGAAACCCTCGTACTTTGAAAAAGATGCATGGTCCAGTTTGTACACGAAGTGCATCCAGTTTTTGTCGTAACCCTCTCAACTTTTGCACACATGTTATGGTAAAATGATGATACCATGCCAAGTTTCAACCTTTTCTGAGTCTAAAAAATAGCAAATGAAGTCAGAAAGGTCTTTAGCACCGGTTTCAACCACAAACCAGTACTTCAAGCGCTTTGTTCCTTTCATCTCACCTCGACCAATCAGGAAAAGAAGCACACGGATCGCGTTTTTCTTTCAAGCGCTTTATGAGTCGTTGGATCAGGCTTGTCAGCCGTTCGATCAGGCTTGTCGTTGCCTATATATAGCCCACCTCTCGGACATGTTCGACACTCATTTCATCGGCCGAATACAAATCATTCGGATTCGCCTGGTTGCGGTCTGACGGTGCTTTTGATATGCGGGCACTCACGAGCCACACCGTCGGGCTGTAACCAGGCGAAATCGTGTGGCTTTTATCTTATATATATCTAGTTAGAAATCTTTCACTTCATTGACCAAATACAAATCATTCGGATTCCCTGCATACGTCTGACGGTGCATTTGATATGCTTGCACTCATGAGCCACCATCGGGCTGTATGCAGGGGAAACCTTGTGTTTTGTTTGATTGGAAAACAAAAACAAAAAAAGTATAGCAATTTCATTATAGGACGTCAACGGAAGAATACTCCATATCCTGTACTCTATCATGGTGAATTTCAGACGGAGCACGCTTGGTTGGCATATCTCGCAAGTCTACCGACCAGGCGGGAACCGTCTGTAATACCCGTACGGGATTTTCATCCCATACGGGTTTACAGACGGTCCCCGCCTCGTGGGCACATCTGGAAATCTGCCAACCAAACGAGCTCCGTCCAAATTTTCCCCGGACAGAGTACAAGATACAGATGAATTTCTCCGTGTACGGCCTTTAGTGAACTTTTTATGCTACGATAAGGCCACGCGGACCTGTGCTTATAAACAGGTCTAACTCCACTTCGGCTAGCGAGGTGGTACTAATTTCAGTTGGTTACATGGGACCTTTAGAACCGGTTCTGGGCACCAACCGGTACCAAAGGGTTAGTTAGTGGTTAATTACAGTGGGAGAAGCCTTTAGAACCGGTGGTCCTTTTTCAGAGAAAAATAATGCCACATACTGGGATGACACAGGACTAAAGGTCCTTTTAGCTCAAAATAAATCATTAAATGCATGTAAAATAGCAAATGAGTCAGAAAGGGTTGAAATTTTAGTATGTGGCTTTGAATGTTGCATGTTGGATGCAAAAAAAGTCTTGAGTTGAAATAAGTTTAGAAAAATGAAATGCCTTTGAAACACATGTGTTTTCGTCTGCAACCCTCGTACTTTGAAATAGATGGTCCAGTTTGTACACGAAGTGCATCCAGTTTTTGCCGTAATCCTCTCAACTTTTGCACACATGCTATGTGGGTCAAATGCTGATACCATGCCAAGTTTCAACCTTATATGAGTTCAGTTGTAGTGCTTTCCAATTACAGGGTCATTTAGCTCAAAATAAATCATTAAATGCATGAAAAATAGCAAATGAAGTCAGAAAGGGTTGAAATTTTAGTATGTGGCTTTGAATGTTGCATGTTGGATGCAAAAATAGTTCTTGAGTTGAATTAAGTTTAGAAAAATGAAATGCCTTTGAAACACATGTGTTTTCGTCTGAAACCCTCGTACATTGAAAGAGATGGTCCAGTTTGTAAACGAAGTGCATCCAGTTTTTTCCGTAATCCTCTCAACTTTTGCACACGTGCTATGTGGGTCAAATGATGATACCATGCGAAGTTTCAACCTTTTCTGAGTTCAGTTGTAGTGCTTTCCAATTATAGGGTCATTTAGCTCAAAGTAAATCATTAAATGTATGAAAAATAGCAAATATAGTCAGAAAAGCTTGAAATTTTAGTATGTGGCTTTGAATGTTGCATGTTGGATGCAAAAAAGTCTTGAGTTGAAATAAGTTTAGAAAAATGAAATGCCTTTGAAACACATGTGTTCTCATGTGAAACCCTCGTACTTTGAAAGAGATTGTCCAGTTTGTACACGAAGTGCATCCTGTTTTTTCCATAATTCTCTCAACTTTTGCACAAATGATATGTGGGTCAAATGATGATACCATGCCAAGTTTCAACCTTTTCTGTGTTCAGTTGTAGTGCTTTCCAATTACAGGGTCATTTAGCTCAAAATAAATCATTAAATGCATGAAAAATAGCAACTGAAGTCAGAAAGGGTTGAAATTTTAGTATGTGGATTGGAATGCTGCATGTTCGATGCAAAAAAATTCTTGAGTTCAAATAAGTTTAGAAAAATGAAATGCCTTTGAAACACGTGTGTTTTCGTCTGAAACCATCGTACTTTGAAAGAGATTGTCCAGTTTGTACATGAAGTTCATCCAGTTTTTGCCTTAATCCTCTCAACTTTTGCACACATGATATGTGGGTCAAATGATGATACCATGCCAAGTTTCAACCTTTTCTGAGTTCAGTTGTAGTGCTTTCGAATTACAGGGTCATTTAGCTCAAAATAAATCATTAAATGCATGAAAAATAGCAAATGAAGTGAGAAAGGGTTGAAATTTTAGTATGTGGCTTTGAATGCTTCATGTTGGATGCAATAAAGATCTTGAGTTGAAATAAGTTTAGAAAAATGAAATGCCTTTGAAACACATGTGTTTTCGTCTGAAACCCTCGTACTTTGAAAGAGATGGTCCAGCTTGTACACGAAGTGCATCCAGTTTTTGTCGTAATCCTCTCAACTTTTGCACCCATGCTATTTGGGTCAAATGATGATACCATGCCAAGTTTCAACCTTTTCTGATTTCAGTTGTAGTGCTTTCCAATTACAGGGTCATTTAGCTCAAAATAAATCATTACATGCATGAAAAATAGCAAATGAAGTCAGAAAGGGTTGAAATTTTAGTATGTGGCTTTGAATGTTTCATGTTGGATGCAAAAAAAGTTCTTGAGTTGAATTAAGTTTAGAAAAATGAAATGCCTTTGAAACACATGTGTTTTCGTCTGAAACCCTCGTACTTTGAAAGAGATGGTCCAGCTTGTACACGAAGTGCATCCAGTTTTTTCCGTAATCCTCTCAACTTTTGCACACATGCTATGTGGGTCAAATGATGACACCATGCAAAGTTTCAACCTTTTCTGAGTTCAGTTGTAGTTCTTTCCAATTATAGGGTCATTTAGCTCAAAGTAAATCATTAAATGTATGAAAAATAGCAAATGAAGTCAGAAATGGTTGAAATTTTAGTATGTGGCTTTGAATTTTGCATGTTGGATGCAAAAAAGTCTTGAGTTGAAATAAGTTTAGGAAAATGAAATGCCTTTGAAACACATGTGTTCTCATGTGAAACCCTCGTACTTTGAAAGAGATTGTCCAGTTTGTACACGAAGTGCATCCTGTTTTTTCCTTAATCCTCTCAACTTTTGCACAAATGCTATGTGGGTCAAATGATGATACCATGCCAAGTTTCAACCTTTTCTGAGTTCAGTTGTAGTGCTTTCCAATTACAACGTCATTTTGCTCAAAATAAATCATTAAATGCATGAAAAATAGTAAATGAAGTCAGAAAGGGTTGAAATTTTAGTATGTGGATTTGAATGCTGCATGTTCGATGCAAAAAAAGTCTTGAGTTCAAATAATTTAAGAAAAATGAAATGCCTTTGAAACACAACTGTTTTCGTCTGAAACCATCGTACTTTGAAAGAGATGGTCCAGTTTGTACAATAAGTGCATCCAGTTTTTGCCGTAATCCTCTCAAATTTTGCACACATGCTATGTGGGTCAAATGATGATACCATGCCAAGTTTCAACCTTTTCTGAGTTCAGTTGTAGTGCTTTCCAATTACAGGATCATTTAGCTCAAAATAAATCATTAAATGCATGAAAAATAGCAAATGAAGTCAGAAAGGGTTGAAATTTTAGTATGTTGCTTTCAATGCTTGATGTTGGATGCAAAAAAATTCTTGAGTTGAAATAAGTTTAGAAAAATGAAATGCCTTTGAAACACATGTGTTTTCGTCTGAAACCATCGTACTTTGAAAGAGATGGTCCAGTTTGTACACGAAGTGCATCCAGTTTTTGCCTTAATCCTCTCAACTTTTGCACACATGCTATGTGGGTAAAATGATGATACCATTACAAGTTTCAACCTTTTGTGAGTTCAGTTGTAGTGCTTTCCAATTACAGGGTCATTTAGCTCAAAATAAATCATTAAATGCATGAAAAATAGCAAATGAAGTGAGAAAGGGTTGAAATTTTAGTATGTGGCTTTGAATGCTTCATGTTGGATGCAAAAAAAATCTTGAGTTGAAATAAGTTTAGAAAAATGAAATGCCTTTGAAACACATGTGTTTTCGTCTGAAACCCTCGTACTTTGAAAGAGATGGTCCATCTTGTACACGAAGTGCATCCAGTTTTTGCCGTAATCCTCTCAACTTTTGCACACATGATATGTGGGTCAAATGATGATACCATGCCAAGTTTCAACCTTTTCTGATTTCAGTTGTAGTGCTTTCCAATTACAGGGTCATTTAGCTCAAAATAAATCATTAAATGCATGAAAAATAGAAAATGAAGTCAGAAAGGGTTGAAATTTTAGTATGTGGATTTGAATGCTGCATGTTCGATGCAAAAAAACTCTTGAGTTCAAATAAGTTTAGAAAAATGAAAAGCCTTTGAAACACATGTGTTTTCGTCTGAAACCATCATACTTTGAAAGACATGGTCCAGTTTGTACACAAAATGCATCCAGTTTTTGCCGTAATCCTCTCAACTTTTGTACACATGCTATGTGGGTCAAATGATGATACCATGCCAAGTTTCAACCTTTTCTGAGTTCAGTTGTAGTGCTTTCCAATTAAAGGGTCATTTAGCTCAAAATAAATCATTAAATGCATGAAAAATACCAAATGAAGTCAGAAAGGGTTGAAATTTTAGTATGTGGCTTTGAATGTTTCATGTTGGATGCAAAAAAAGTTCTTGAGTTGAATTAAGTTTAGAAAAATGAAATGCCTTTGAAACACATGTGTTTTCGTATGAAACCCTCGTACTTTGAAAGAGATGGTCCAGTTTGTACACGAAGTGCATCCATTTTTTTCCGTAATGCTCTCAACTTTTTCACACATGCTATGTGGGTCAAATGATGATACCATGCCAAGTTTCAACCTTTTCTGAGTTCAGTTGTAGTGCTTTCCAATTATAGGGTCATTTAGCTCAAAGTAAATCATTAAATGTATGAAAAATAACAAATGAAGTCAGAAATGGTTGAAATTTTAGTATGTGGCTTTGAATGTTGCATGTTGGATGCAAAAAAGTCTTGAGTTGAAATAAGTTTAGAAAAATGAAATGCCTTTGAAACACATGTGTTCTCATGTGAAACCCTCGTACTTTGAAAGAGATTGTCTAGTTTGTACACGAAGTGCATCCTGTTTTTTCCTTAATCCTCTCATCTTTTGCACAAATGCTATGCGGGTCAAATGATGATACCATGCCAGTTTCAACCTTTTCTGAGTTCAGTTGTAGTGCTTTCCAATTACAGGGTCATTTAGCTCAAAATAAATCATTAAATGCATGAAAAATAGCAAATGAAGTCAGAAAGGGTTGAAATTTTAGTATGTGGATTTGAATGCTGCATGTTCGATGCAAAAAAAGTCTTGAGTTCAAATAAGTTTAGAAAAATGAAATGCCTTTGAAACACATGTGTTTTCGTTTGAAACCATCGTACTTTGAAAGAGATGGTCCAGTTTGTACACGAAGTGCATCCAGTTTCTGTCGTTATCCTCTCAACTTTTGCACACATGCTATGTGGGTCAAATGATGATACCATGCCAAGTTTCAACCTTTTCTGAGTTCAGTTGTAGTGCTTTCCAATTACAGGGTCATTTAGCTCAAAATAAATCATTAAATGCAAGAAAAATAGCAAATGAAGTGAGAAAGGGTTGAAATTTTAGTATGTGGCTTTGAATGCTTCATGTTGGATGCAAAAAAATTCTTGAGTTGAAATAAGTTTAGAAAAATGAAATGCCTTTGAAACACATGTGTTTTCGTCTGATACCCTCGTACTTTGAAAGAGATGGTCCAGCTTGTACACGAAGTGCATCCAGTTTTTGCCGTAATCCTCTCAACTTTTGCACACATGCTATGTGGGTCAAATGATGATACCATGCCAAGTTTCAACCTTTTCTGAGTTCAGTTGTAGTGCTTTCCAATTACAGGGTCATTTAGCTAAAAAGCAATCATTAAATGCATGAAAAATAGCAAATGAAGTCAGAAAGGGTTGAAATTTTAGTATGTGGCTTTGAATGTTGCATGTTGGATGCAAAAAAAGTTCTTGAGTTGAATTAAGTTTAGAAAAATGAAATGCCTTTGAAACACATGTCTTTTCGTCTGATACCCTCGTACTTTGAAAGAGATGGTCCAGTTTGTACAAGAAGTGCATCCAGTTTTATCCGTAATCCTCTCAACTTTTGCACACATGCTATGTCGGTCAAATGATGATACCATGCCAAGTTTCAACCTTTTCTGAGTTCAGTTGTAGTGCTTTCCAATTATAGGGTCATTTAGCTCAAAGTAAATCATTAAATGTATGAAAAATAGCAAATGAAGTCAGAAATGGTTGAAATTTTAGTATGTGGCTTTGAATGTTGCATGTTGGATGCAAAAAAGTCTTGAGTTGAAATAAGTTTAGAAAAATGAAATGCCTTTGAAACACATGTGTTCTCATGTGAAACCCTCGTACTTTGAAAGAGATTGTCCAGTTTGTACACGAAGTGCATCCTGTTTTTTCCTTAATCCTCTCAACATTTGCACAAATTCTATTTGGGTCAAATGATGATACCATGCCAAGTTTCAACCTTTTCTGAGTTCAGTTGTAGTGCTTTCCAATTACAGGGTCATTTAGCTCAAAATAAATCATTAAATGCATGAAAAATAGAAAATGAAGTCAGAAAGGGTTGAAATTTTAGTATGTGGATTTGAAGGCTGCATGTTCGATGCAAAAAAAGTATTGAGTTCAAATAAGTTTAGAAAAATGAAATGCCTTTGAAACACATGTGTTTTCGTCTGAAACCATCATACTTTGAAAGACATGGTCCAGTTTGTACACGAAATGCATCCAGTTTTTGCCGTAATCCTCTCAACTTTTGTACACATGCTATGTGGGTCAAATGATGATACCATGCCAAGTTTCAACCTTTTCTTAGTTCAGTTGTAGTACTTTCCAATTACAGGGTCATTTAGCTCAAAATAAATCATTAAATGCATGAAACATAGCAAATGAAGTGAGAAAGTGTTGAAACTTTAGTATGTGGCTTTGAATGCTTCATGTTGGATGCAAAAAAATTCTTGAGTTGAAATAAGTTTAGAAAAATGAAATGCCTTTGAAACACATGTGTTTTCGTCTGAAACCCTCGAACTTTGAAAGAGATGGTCCAGTTTGTACACGAAGTGCATCCAGTTTTTGCCGTAATCCTCTCAACTTTTGCACACATGCTATGTGGGTCAAATGATGATACCATTACAAGTTTCAACCTTTTCTGAGTTCAGTTGTAGAGCTTTCCAATTATAGGGTCATTTAGCTCAAATTAAATCATTAAATGTATGAAAAATAGCAAATGAAGTCAGAAAGGGTTGAAGTTTTAGTATGTGGCTTTGAATGTTGCATGTTGGATGCAAAAAAGTCTTGAGTTGAAATTAGTTTAGAAAAATGAAATGCCTTTGAAACACATGTGTTCTCATGTGAAACCCTCGTACTTTGAAAGAGATTGTCCAGTTTGTACACGAAGTGCATCCTGTTTTTTCCATAATCCTCTCAACTTTTGCACACATGCTATGTGGGTCAAATAATGATACCATGCCCAGTTTCAACCTTTTCTGAGTTCAGTTGTAGTGCTTTCCAATTACAGGGTCATTTAGCTCAAAATAAATCATTAAATGCATGAAAAATAGCAAATGAAGTCAGAAAGGGTTGAAATTTAAGTATGTGGATTTGAATGCTGCATGTTCGATGAAAAAAAAGTCTTGAGTTCAAATAAGTTTAGAAAAATTAAATGCCTTTGAAACACATGTGTTTTCGTCTGAAACCCTCGTACTTTGAAAGAGATGGTCCAGTTTGTACACGAAGTGCATCCAGTTTTTGCCGTAATCCTCTCAACTTTTGCACACATGCTATGTGGGTCAAATGATGATACCATGCCAAGTTTCAACCTTTTCTGAGTTCAGTTGTAGTGCTTTCCAATTACAGGGTCATTTAGCTCAAAATAAATCATTAAATGCATGAAAAATAGCAAATGAAGTCAGAAAGGGTTGAAATTTTAGTATGTGCCTTTGAATGCTTCATGTTGGATGCAAAAAAAGGCTTGAGTTGAAATAAGTTTAGAAAAATGAAATGCCTTTGAAACACATGTGTTTTCGTCTGAAACCCTCGTACTTTGAATGAGATGGTCCAGTTTGTACACAAAGTGCATCCAGTTTTTGCCGTAATCCTCTCAACTTTTGCACACATGCTATGTGGGTCAAATGATGATACCATTCCAGGTTTCAACCTTTTCTGAGTTCAGTTGTAGTGCTTTCCAATTATAGGGTCATTTAGCTCAAAGTAAATCATTAAATGTATGAAAAATAGCAAATGAAGTCAGAAAGGGTTGAAATTTTAGTATGTGGCTTTGAATGTTGCATGTTGGATGCAAAAAAGTCTTGAGTTGAAATAAGTTTAGAAAAATGAAATGCCTTTGAAACACATGTGTTCTCATGTGAAACCCTCGTACTTTGAAAGAGATTGTCCAGTTTGTACCCGAAGTGCATCCTGTTTTTTCCATAATCCTCTCAACTTTTGCACAAATTCTATGTGGGTCAAATGATGATACCATGCCAATTTTTAACCTTTTCTGAGTTCAGTTGTAGTGCTTTCCAATTACAGGGTCATTTAGCTCAAAATAAATCATTAAATGCATGAAAAATAGCAAATGAAGTCAGAAAGGGTTGAAATTTTAGTATGTGGATTTGAATGCTGCATGTTCAATGCAAAAAAAGTCTTGAGTTCAAATAAGTTTAGAAAAAGGAAATGCCTTTGAAACACATGTGTTTTCGTCTGAAACCCTCGTACTTTGAAAGAGATGGTCCAGTTTGTACACGAAGTGCATCCAGTTTTTGCCGTAATCCTCTCAGCTTTTGCACACATGCTATGTGGGTCAAATGATGATAGCATGCCAAGTTTCAACCTTTTCTGAGTTCATTTTAGTGCTTTCCAATTACAGGGTCATTTAGCTCAAAATAAAACATTAAATGCATGAAAAATAGCAAATGAAGTTAGAAAGGGTTGTAATTTAAGTATGTGGCTTTGAATGTTGCATGTTGGATGCAAAAAAAGTCTTGAGTTGAATTAAGTTTAGAAAAATGAAATGCCTTTGAAACACATGTGTTTTCGTCTAAAACCCTCGTACTTTGAAAGAGATGGTCCAGTTTGTACACGAAGTGCATCCAGTTTTTGCCGTAATCCTCTCAACTTTAGCACACATGCTATGTGCGTCAAATGATGATAGCATGCCAAGTTTCAACCTTTTCTGAGTTCAGTTGTAGTGTTTTCCAATTATAGGGTCATTTAGCTCAAAGTAAATCATTAAATGTATGAAAAATAGCAAATGAAGTCAGAAAGGGTTGAAATTTTAGTATGTGGCTTTAAATGTTGCATGTTGGATGCAAAAAAGTCTTGAGTTGAAATAAGTTTAGAAAAATGAAATGCCTTTGAAACACATGTGTTCTCATGTGAAACCGTCGTACTTTGAAAGAGGTTGTCCAGTTTGTACACGAAGTGCATCCAGTTTCTGTCGTTATCCTCTCAACTTTTGCACACATGCTATGTGGGTCAAATGATGATACCATGCCAAGTTTCAACCTTTTCTGAGTTCAGTTGTAGTGCTTTCCAATTACAGGGTCATTTAGCTCAAAATAAATCATTAAATGCAAGAAAAATAGCAAATGAAGTGAGAAAGGGTTGAAATTTTAGTATGTGGCTTTGAATGCTTCATGTTGGATGCAAAAAAATTCTTGAGTTGAAATAAGTTTAGAAAAATGAAATGCCTTTGAAACACATGTGTTTTCGTCTGATACCCTCGTACTTTGAAAGAGATGGTCCAGCTTGTACACGAAGTGCATCCAGTTTTTGCCGTAATCCTCTCAACTTTTGCACACATGCTATGTGGGTCAAATGATGATACCATGCCAAGTTTCAACCTTTTCTGAGTTCAGTTGTAGTGCTTTCCAATTACAGGGTCATTTAGCTAAAAAGCAATCATTAAATGCATGAAAAATAGCAAATGAAGTCAGAAAGGGTTGAAATTTTAGTATGTGGCTTTGAATGTTGCATGTTGGATGCAAAAAAAGTTCTTGAGTTGAATTAAGTTTAGAAAAATGAAATGCCTTTGAAACACATGTCTTTTCGTCTGATACCCTCGTACTTTGAAAGAGATGGTCCAGTTTGTACAAGAAGTGCATCCAGTTTTATCCGTAATCCTCTCAACTTTTGCACACATGCTATGTCGGTCAAATGATGATACCATGCCAAGTTTCAACCTTTTCTGAGTTCAGTTGTAGTGCTTTCCAATTATAGGGTCATTTAGCTCAAAGTAAATCATTAAATGTATGAAAAATAGCAAATGAAGTCAGAAATGGTTGAAATTTTAGTATGTGGCTTTGAATGTTGCATGTTGGATGCAAAAAAGTCTTGAGTTGAAATAAGTTTAGAAAAATGAAATGCCTTTGAAACACATGTGTTCTCATGTGAAACCCTCGTACTTTGAAAGAGATTGTCCAGTTTGTACACGAAGTGCATCCTGTTTTTTCCTTAATCCTCTCAACATTTGCACAAATTCTATTTGGGTCAAATGATGATACCATGCCAAGTTTCAACCTTTTCTGAGTTCAGTTGTAGTGCTTTCCAATTACAGGGTCATTTAGCTCAAAATAAATCATTAAATGCATGAAAAATAGAAAATGAAGTCAGAAAGGGTTGAAATTTTAGTATGTGGATTTGAAGGCTGCATGTTCGATGCAAAAAAAGTATTGAGTTCAAATAAGTTTAGAAAAATGAAATGCCTTTGAAACACATGTGTTTTCGTCTGAAACCATCATACTTTGAAAGACATGGTCCAGTTTGTACACGAAATGCATCCAGTTTTTGCCGTAATCCTCTCAACTTTTGTACACATGCTATGTGGGTCAAATGATGATACCATGCCAAGTTTCAACCTTTTCTTAGTTCAGTTGTAGTACTTTCCAATTACAGGGTCATTTAGCTCAAAATAAATCATTAAATGCATGAAACATAGCAAATGAAGTGAGAAAGTGTTGAAACTTTAGTATGTGGCTTTGAATGCTTCATGTTGGATGCAAAAAAATTCTTGAGTTGAAATAAGTTTAGAAAAATGAAATGCCTTTGAAACACATGTGTTTTCGTCTGAAACCCTCGAACTTTGAAAGAGATGGTCCAGTTTGTACACGAAGTGCATCCAGTTTTTGCCGTAATCCTCTCAACTTTTGCACACATGCTATGTGGGTCAAATGATGATACCATTACAAGTTTCAACCTTTTCTGAGTTCAGTTGTAGAGCTTTCCAATTATAGGGTCATTTAGCTCAAATTAAATCATTAAATGTATGAAAAATAGCAAATGAAGTCAGAAAGGGTTGAAGTTTTAGTATGTGGCTTTGAATGTTGCATGTTGGATGCAAAAAAGTCTTGAGTTGAAATTAGTTTAGAAAAATGAAATGCCTTTGAAACACATGTGTTCTCATGTGAAACCCTCGTACTTTGAAAGAGATTGTCCAGTTTGTACACGAAGTGCATCCTGTTTTTTCCATAATCCTCTCAACTTTTGCACACATGCTATGTGGGTCAAATAATGATACCATGCCCAGTTTCAACCTTTTCTGAGTTCAGTTGTAGTGCTTTCCAATTACAGGGTCATTTAGCTCAAAATAAATCATTAAATGCATGAAAAATAGCAAATGAAGTCAGAAAGGGTTGAAATTTAAGTATGTGGATTTGAATGCTGCATGTTCGATGAAAAAAAAGTCTTGAGTTCAAATAAGTTTAGAAAAATTAAATGCCTTTGAAACACATGTGTTTTCGTCTGAAACCCTCGTACTTTGAAAGAGATGGTCCAGTTTGTACACGAAGTGCATCCAGTTTTTGCCGTAATCCTCTCAACTTTTGCACACATGCTATGTGGGTCAAATGATGATACCATGCCAAGTTTCAACCTTTTCTGAGTTCAGTTGTAGTGCTTTCCAATTACAGGGTCATTTAGCTCAAAATAAATCATTAAATGCATGAAAAATAGCAAATGAAGTCAGAAAGGGTTGAAATTTTAGTATGTGCCTTTGAATGCTTCATGTTGGATGCAAAAAAAGGCTTGAGTTGAAATAAGTTTAGAAAAATGAAATGCCTTTGAAACACATGTGTTTTCGTCTGAAACCCTCGTACTTTGAATGAGATGGTCCAGTTTGTACACAAAGTGCATCCAGTTTTTGCCGTAATCCTCTCAACTTTTGCACACATGCTATGTGGGTCAAATGATGATACCATTCCAGGTTTCAACCTTTTCTGAGTTCAGTTGTAGTGCTTTCCAATTATAGGGTCATTTAGCTCAAAGTAAATCATTAAATGTATGAAAAATAGCAAATGAAGTCAGAAAGGGTTGAAATTTTAGTATGTGGCTTTGAATGTTGCATGTTGGATGCAAAAAAGTCTTGAGTTGAAATAAGTTTAGAAAAATGAAATGCCTTTGAAACACATGTGTTCTCATGTGAAACCCTCGTACTTTGAAAGAGATTGTCCAGTTTGTACCCGAAGTGCATCCTGTTTTTTCCATAATCCTCTCAACTTTTGCACAAATTCTATGTGGGTCAAATGATGATACCATGCCAATTTTTAACCTTTTCTGAGTTCAGTTGTAGTGCTTTCCAATTACAGGGTCATTTAGCTCAAAATAAATCATTAAATGCATGAAAAATAGCAAATGAAGTCAGAAAGGGTTGAAATTTTAGTATGTGGATTTGAATGCTGCATGTTCAATGCAAAAAAAGTCTTGAGTTCAAATAAGTTTAGAAAAAGGAAATGCCTTTGAAACACATGTGTTTTCGTCTGAAACCCTCGTACTTTGAAAGAGATGGTCCAGTTTGTACACGAAGTGCATCCAGTTTTTGCCGTAATCCTCTCAGCTTTTGCACACATGCTATGTGGGTCAAATGATGATAGCATGCCAAGTTTCAACCTTTTCTGAGTTCATTTTAGTGCTTTCCAATTACAGGGTCATTTAGCTCAAAATAAAACATTAAATGCATGAAAAATAGCAAATGAAGTTAGAAAGGGTTGTAATTTAAGTATGTGGCTTTGAATGTTGCATGTTGGATGCAAAAAAAGTCTTGAGTTGAATTAAGTTTAGAAAAATGAAATGCCTTTGAAACACATGTGTTTTCGTCTAAAACCCTCGTACTTTGAAAGAGATGGTCCAGTTTGTACACGAAGTGCATCCAGTTTTTGCCGTAATCCTCTCAACTTTAGCACACATGCTATGTGCGTCAAATGATGATAGCATGCCAAGTTTCAACCTTTTCTGAGTTCAGTTGTAGTGTTTTCCAATTATAGGGTCATTTAGCTCAAAGTAAATCATTAAATGTATGAAAAATAGCAAATGAAGTCAGAAAGGGTTGAAATTTTAGTATGTGGCTTTAAATGTTGCATGTTGGATGCAAAAAAGTCTTGAGTTGAAATAAGTTTAGAAAAATGAAATGCCTTTGAAACACATGTGTTCTCATGTGAAACCGTCGTACTTTGAAAGAGGTTGTCCAGTTTGTACACGAAGTGCATCCTTTTTTTTCCATAATCCTCTCAACTTTTGCACAAATTCTATGTGGGTCAAATGATGATACCATGGCAAGTTTCAATCTTTTCTGAGTTTAGTTGTTGTGCTTTCCAATTACATGGTCATTTAGCTCAAAATAAATCATTAAATGCATGAAAAATAGCAAATGAAGTCAGAAAGGGTTGAAATTTTAGTATGTGGATTTGAATGCTGCATGTTTGATGCAAAAAAAGTCTTGAGTTCAAATAAGTTTATAAAAATGAAATTCCTTTGAAACACATGTGTTTTCGTCTGAAACCCTTGTACTTTGAAAGAGATGGTCCAGTTTGTACACGAAGTGCATCCAGTTTTTGCCGTAATCCTCTCAGCTTTTGCACACATGCTATGTGGGTCAAATGATGATACCATGCCAAGTTTCAACCTTTTCTTAGTTCAGTTTTAGTGCTTTCCAATTACAGGGTCATTTAGCTCAAAATAAATCATTAAATGCATGAAAAATAGCAAATGAAGTGAGAAAGGGTTGAAATTTTAGTATGTGGCTTTGAACGCTGCATGTTCGATGCAAAAAAAGTCTTGAGTTCAAATAAGTTTAGAAAAATAAAATGCCTTTGAAACACATGTGTTTTCGTCTGAAACCCTCGTACTTTGAAAGAGATGGTCCAGTTTGTACACGAAGTGCATCCAATTTTTGCCGTAATCCTCTCAACTTTTGCACACATGCTATGTGGGTCAAATGATGATACCATTCCAAGTTTCAACCGTTTTTGAGTTCAGTTGTAGTGCATTCCAATTATATGGTCATTTAGCTCAAAGTAAATCATTAAATGTATGAAAAATAACAAATGAAGTCAGAAAGGGTTGAAATTTTAGTATGTGGCTTTGAATGTTGCATGTTGGATGCAAAAAATTCTTGAGTTGAAATAAGTTTAGAAAAATGAAATGCCTTTGAAACACATGTGTTCTCATGTGAAACCCTCGTACTTTGAAAGAGATTGTCCAGTTTGTACACGAAGTGCATCCTGTTTTTTTCCATAATCCTCTCATCTTTTGCACACATGCTATGTGGGTCAAATGATGATACCAAGCCAAGTTTCAACCTTTTCTGAGTTCAGTTGTAGTGCTTTCCAATTACAGGGTCATTTAGCTCAAAATAAATCATTAAATGCATGAAAAATAGCAAATGAAGTCAGAAAGGGTTGAAATTTTAGTATGTGGATTTGAATGCTTCATGTTCAATGAAAAAAAAGTCTTGAGTTCAAATAAGTTTAGAAAAAGGAAATGCCTTTGAAACACATGTGTTTTCGTCTGAAACCCTCGTAATTTGAAAGAGATGGTCTCGTTTCTACACGAAGTGCATCCAATTTTTGCCGTAATCCTCTCAACTTTTGCACACATGCTATGTGGGTCAAATGATGATACCATGCCAAGTTTCAACCTTTTCTGAGTTCAGTTGTAGTGCTTTCCAATTACAGGGTAATTTAGCTCAAAATAAATCATTAAATGCATGAAAAATATCAAAGGAAGTCAGAAACGGTTGAAATTTTAGTACGTGCCTTTGAATGGTTCATTTTGGATGCAATAAAAGTCTTGAGTTGGAATAAGTTTAGAAAAATGAAATGCCTTTGAAACACATGTGTTTTCGTCTGAAACCCTCGTACTTTTAAAGAGATGGTCCAGTTTGTACACGAAGTGCATACAGTTTTTGCCGTAATCCTCTCAACTTTTGCACAGATGCTATGTGGATCAAATGATGATAGCATGCCAAGTTTCAACCTTTTCTGAGTTCATTTTAGTGCTTTCCAATTACAGGGTCATTTAGCTCAAAATAAAACATTAAATGCATGAAAAATAGCAAATGAAGTTAGAAAGGGTTGTAATTTAAGTATGTGGCTTTGAATGTTGCATGTTGGATGCAAAAAAAGTCTTGAGTTGAATTAAGTTTAGAAAAATGAAATGCCTTTGAAACACATGTGTTTTCGTCTAAAACCCTCGTACTTTGAAAGAGATGGTCCAGTTTGTACACGAAGTGCATCCAGTTTTTGCCGTAATCCTCTCAACTTTAGCACACATGCTATGTGCGTCAAATGATGATAGCATGCCAAGTTTCAACCTTTTCTGAGTTCAGTTGTAGTGTTTTCCAATTATAGGGTCATTTAGCTCAAAGTAAATCATTAAATGTATGAAAAATAGCAAATGAAGTCAGAAAGGGTTGAAATTTTAGTATGTGGCTTTAAATGTTGCATGTCGGATGCAAAAAAGTCTTGAGTTGAAATAAGTTTAGAAAAATGAAATGCCTTTGAAACATATGTGTTCTCATGTGAAACCGTCGTACTTTGAAAGAGGTTGTCCAGTTTGTACACGAAGTGCATCCTTTTTTTTCCATAATCCTCTCAACTTTTGCACAAATTCTATGTGGGTCAAATGATGATACCATGGCAAGTTTCAATCTTTTCTGAGTTTAGTTGTTGTGCTTTCCAATTACAAGGTCATTTAGCTCAAAATAAATCATTAAATGCATGAAAAATAGCAAATGAAGTCAGAAAGGGTTGAAATTTTAGTATGTGGATTTGAATGCTGCATGTTTGATGCAAAAAAAAGTCTTGAGTTCAAATAAGTTTATAAAAATGAAATTCCTTTGAAACACATGTGTTTTCGTCTGAAACCCTTGTACTTTGAAAGAGATGGTCCAGTTTGTACACGAAGTGCATACAGTTTTTGCCGTAATCCTCTCAACTTTTGCGCAGATGCTATGTGGGTCAAATGCTGATAGCATGCCAAGTTTCAACCTTTTCAGAGTTCATTTTAGTGCTTTCCAATTACAGGGTCATTTAGCTCAAAATAAATCATTAAATGCATGAAAAATAGCAAATGAAGTTAGAAAGGGTTGAAATTTTAGTATGTGGCTTTGAATGTTGCATGTTGGATGCAAAAAAGTCTTGAGTTGAAATAAGTCTAGAAAAATGAAATGCCTTTGAAACACATGTGTTCTCATGTGAAACCCTCGTACTTTGAAAGAGATGGGCCAGTTTGTCCACGAAGTGCATCCAGTTTTTGCCGTAATCCTCTCAACTTTTGCACACATGCTATGTGCGTCAAATGATGATACCATGCCAAGTTTCAACCTTTTCTGAGTTCAGTTGTAGTGCTTTCAAATTACAAGGTCATTTAACTCAAAATAAATCAGTAAATGCATGAAAAATATCAAATGAAGTCAGAAACGGTTGAAATTTTAGTACGTGCCTTTGAATGGTTCATTTTGGATGCAATAAAAGTCTTGAGTTGGAATAAGTTTAGAAAAATGAAATGCCTTTGAAACACATGTGTTTTCGTCTGAAACCCTCGTACTTTGAAAGAGAAGGTCCAGTTTGTACACGAAGTGCATACAGTTTTTGCCGTAAACCTCTCAACTTTTGCACAGATGCTATGTGGGTCAAATGATGATAGCATGCCAAGTTTCATCCTTTTCTGAGTTCATTTTAGTGATTTCCAATTACAGGGTCATTTAGCTCAAAATAAATCATTAAATGCATGAAAAATAGCAAATGAAGTCTGAAAGGGTTGAAATTTTAGTATGTTCCTTTGAATGCTTCATGTTGGATGCAATAAAAGTCTTGAGTTGAAATAAATTTAGAAAAATGAAATGCCTTTGAAACACATGTGTTTTCGTCTGAAACCCTCTTACTTTGAAAGAGATGGTCCAGTTTGTACACGAAGTGCACACAGTTTTTGCCGTAATCCTCTCAACTTTTGCACAGATGCTATGTGGGTCAAATGATAATAGCATGCCAAGTTTCAACCTTTTCTGAGTTAATTTTAGTGCTTTCCAATTACAGGGTCATTTAGCTCAAAATAAATCATTAAATGCATGAAAAATAGCAAATGAAGTCAGAAAGGGTTGAAATTTTAGTATGTGCCTTTGAATGCTTCATGTTGGATGCAATAAAAGTCTTGAGTTGAAATAAGTTTAGAAAAATGAAATGCCTTTGAAACACATGTGTTTTCGTCTGAAACCCTCGAACTTTGAAAGAGATGGTCCAGTTTGTACACGAAGTGCATCCAGTTTTTGCCGTAATCCTCTCAACATTTGCACACATGCTATGTGGGTCAAATGATGATACCATTCCAAGTTTCAACCTTTTCTGAGTTCAGTTGTAGTGCTTTCCAATTATAGGGTCATTTAGCTCAAAGTAAATCATTAAATGTATGAAAAATAGCAAATGAAGTCTGAAAGGTTTGAAATTTGAGTATGTGGCTTTGAATGTTGCATGTTGGATGCAAAAAAGTCTTGAGTTGAAATAAGTTTAGAAAAATGAAATGCCTTTGAAACACATGTGTTCTCATGTGAAACCCTCGTACTTTGAAAGAGATTGTCCAGTTTGTACACGAAGTGCATCCTGTTTTTTCCATAATCCTCTCAACTTTTGCACAAATGCTATGTGGGTCAAATGATGATACCATGCCAAGTTTCAACCTTTTCTGAGTTCAGTTGTAGTGCTTTCCAATTACAGGGTCATTTAGCTCAAAATAAATCATTAAATGCATGAAAAATAGCAAATGAAGTCAGAAAGGGTTGAAATTTTAGTATGTGGATTTGAATGATGCATGTTCGATGCAAAAAAAGTCTTGAGTTCAAATAAGTTTAGAGAAAGGAAATGCCTTTGAAACACATGTGTTTTCGTCTGAAATCCTCGTACTTTGAAAGAGATGGTCTAGTTTGTACACGAAGTGCATCCAGTTTTTGCCGTAATCCTCTCAGCTTTTGCACACATGCTATGTGGGTCAAATGATGATACCATGCCAAGTTTCAACCTTTTCTGAGTTCAGTTGTAGTGCTTTCCAATTACAGGGTCATTTAGCTCACAATAAATCATTAAATGCATGAAAAATAGCAAATGAAGTGAGAAAGGGTTGAAATTTTAGTATGTGGCTTTGAATGCTGCATGTTCGATGCAAAAAAAGTCTTGAGTTGAAATAAGTTTAGAAAAATGAAATGCCTTTAAAACACATTTGTTTTCGTCTTAAACCCTCGTACTTTGAAAGAGATGGTGCAGTTTGTACACGAAGTGCATCCAATTTTTGCCGTAATCCTCTCAACTTTTGCACACATGCTATGTGGGTCAAATGATGATACCATTCCAAGTTTCAACCGTTTCTGAGTTCAGTTGTAGTGCATTCCAGTTATATGGTCATTTAGCTCAAATTAAATCATTAAATGTATGAAAAATAGCAAATGAAGTGAGAAAGGGTTGAAATTTTTGTATGTGGCTTTGAATGTTGCATGTTGGATGCAAAAAAGTCTTCAGTTGAAATAAGTTTAGAAAAATGAAATGCCTTTGAAACACATGTGTTCTCATGTGAAACCCTCGTACTTTGAAAGAGATTGTCCAGTTTGTACACGAACTGCATCCTATTTTTTTCCATAATCCTCTCAACTTTTGCACACATGCTATGTGGGTCAAATGATGATACCAAGCCAAGTTTCAACCTTTTCTGAGTTCAGTTGTAGTGCTTTCCAATTACAGGGTCATTTAGCTCAAAATAAATCCTTAAATGCATGAAAAATAGCAAATGAAGTCAGAAAGGGTTGAAATTTTAGTATGTGGATTTGAATGCTTCATGTTCGATGCAAAAAAAGTCTTGAGTTCAAATAAGTTTAGAAAAAGGAAATGCCTTTGAAACACATGTGTTTTCGTCTGAAACCCTCGTACTTTGAAAGAGATGGTCCAGTTTGTACACGAAGTGCATCCAGTTTTTGCCGTAATCCTCTCAACTTTTGCACACATGCTATGTGGGTCAAATGATGATACCATGCCAAGTTTCAACCTTTTCTGAGTTCAGTTGTAGTGCTTTCCAATTACAGGGTCATTTAGCTCAAAATAAATCATTAAATGCATGAAAAATAGCAAATGAAGTGAGAAAGGGTTGAAATTTTAGTATGTGGCTTTGAACGCTGCATGTTCGATGCAAAAAAAGTCTTGAGTTCAAATAAGTTTAGAAAAATGAAATGCCTTTGAAACACATGTGTTTTCGTCTGAAACCCTTGTACTTTGAAAGAGATGGTGCAGTTTGTACACGAAGTGCATCCAATTTTTGCCGTAATCCTCTCAACTTTTGCACACATGCTATGTGGGTCAAATGATGATACCATTCCAAGTTTCAACCGTTTCTGAGTTCAGTTGTAGTGCATTCCAGTTATATGGTCATTTAGCTCAAAATAAAAATCTTTAAATGTATGAAAAATAGCAAATGAAGTGAGAAAGGGTTGAAATTTTTGTATGTGGCTTTGAATGTTGCATGTTGGATGCAAAAAAGTCTTGAGTTGAAATAAGTTTAGAAAAATGAAATGCCTTTGAAACACATGTGTTCTCATGTGAAACCCTCGTACTTTGAAAGAGATTGTCCAGTTTGTACACGAAGTGCATCTTGTTTTTTTCCATAATCCTCTCAACTTGTGCACACATGCTATGTGGGTCAAATGATGATACCAAGCCAAGTTTCAACCTTTACTGAGTTCAGTTGTAGTGCTTTCCAATTACAGGGTCATTTAGCTCAAAATAAATCCTTAAATGCATGAAAAATAGCAAATGAAGTCAGAAAGGGTTGAAATTTTAGTATGTGGATTTGAATGCTTCATGTTCGATGCAAAAAAAGTCTTGAGTTCAAATAAGTTTAGAAAAAGGAAATGCCTTTGAAACACATGTGTTTTCGTCTGAAACCCTCGTACTTTGAAAGAGATGGTCCAGTTTGTACACGAAGTGCATACAGTTTTTGCCGTAATCCTCTCAACTTTTGCGCAGATGCTATGTGGGTCAAATGATGATAGCATGCCAAGTTTCAACCTTTTCTGAGTTCATTTTAGTGCTTTCCAATTACAGGGTCATTTAGCTCAAAATAAATCATTAAATGCATGAAAAATAGCAAATGAAGTTAGAAAGGGTTGAAATTTTAGTATGTGGCTTTGAATGTTGCATGTTGGATGCAAAAAAAGTCTTGAGTTGAATTAAGTTTAGAAAAATTATATGCCTTTGAAACACATGTGTTTTCGTCTGAAACCCTCGTACTTTGAAAGAGATGGTCCAGTTTGTACACGAAGTGCATCCAGTTTTTGCCATAATCCTCTCAACTTTTGCACACATGCTATGTGCGTCAAATGATGATACCATGCCAAGTTTCAACCTTTTCTGAGTTCAGTTGTAGTGCTTTCCAATTATAGGGTCATATAGCTCAAAGTAAATCATTAAATGTATGAAAAATAGCAAATGAAGTCAGAAAGGGTTGAAATTTTAGTATGTGGCTTTGAATGTTGCATGTTTGATGCAAAAAAGTCTTGAGTTAAAATAAGTTTAGAAAAATGAAATGCCTTTGAAACACATGTGTTCTCATGTGAAACCCTCGTACTTTGAAAGAGGTTGTCTAGTTTGTACACGAAGTGCATCCTTTTTTTTCCATAATCCTCTCAACTTTTGCACAAATGCTATGTGGGTCAAATGATGATACCGTGCCAAGTTTCAACCTTTTCTGAGTTCAGTTGTTGTGCTTTCCAATTACAAGGTCATTTAGCTCAAAATAAATCATTAAATGCATGAAAAATAGCAAATGAAGTCAGAAAGGGTTGAAATTTTAGTATGTGGATTTGAATGGTGCATGTTTGATGCAAAAAATTCTTGAGTTCAAATAAGTTTATAAAAATGAAATGCCTTTCAAACACATGTGTTTTCGTCTGAAACCCTCGTACTTTGAAAGAGATGGTCCAGTTTGTACACGAAGTGCATCCAGTTTTTGCCGTAATCCTCTCAACTTTTGCACACATGCTATGTGGGTCAAATGATGATACCATGCCAAGTTTCAACCTTTTCTGAGTTCAGTTGTAGTGCTTTCCAATTACAGGGTCATTTAGCTCAAAATAAATCATTAAATGCATGAAAAATATCAAATGAAGTCAGAAACGGTTGAAATTTTAGTACGTGCCTTTGAATGGTTCATTTTGGATGCAATAAAAGTCTTGAGTTGGAATAAGTTTAGAAAAATGAAATGCCTTTGAAACACATGTGTTTTCGTCTGAAACCCTCGTACTTTGAAAGAGATGGTCCAGTTTGTACACGAAGTGCATACAGTTTTTGCCGTAATCCTCTCAACTTTTGCACAGATGCTATGTGGGTCAAATGATGATAGCATGCCAAGTTTCAACCTTTTCTGAGTTCATTTTAGTGCTTTCCAATTACAGGATCATTTAGCTCAAAATAAATCATTAAATGCATGAAAAATAGCAAATGAAGTCAGAAAGGGTTGAAATTTTAGTATCTGCCTTTGAATGCTTCATGTTGGATGCAATAAAAGTCTTGAGTTGAAATAAGTTTAGAAAAATGAAATGCCTTTGAAACAAATGTGTTTTCGTCTGAAACCCTCGTACTTTGAAAGAGATGGTCCAGTTTGTACACGAAGTGCACACAGTTTTTGCCGTAATCCTCTCAACTTTTGCACAGATGCTATGTGGGTCAAATGATCATAGCATGCCAAGTTTCAACCTTTTCTGAGTTCATTTTAGTGCTTTCAAATTACAGGGTCATTTAGCTCAAAATAAATCATTAAATGCATGAAAAATAGCAAATGAAGTCAGAAAGGGTTGAAATTTTAGTATGTGCCTTTGAATGCTTCATGTTGGATGCAAAAAAAGTCTTGAGTTGAAATAAGTTTAGAAAAATGAAATGCCTTTGAAACACATGTGTTTTCGTCTGAAACCCTCGTACTTTGAAAGAGATGGTCCAGTTTGTACACAAAGTGCATCCAGTTTTTTCCGTAATCCTCTCAACATTTGCACACATGCTATGTGGGTCAAATGATGATTCCATTCCAAGTTTCAACCTTTTCTGAGTTCAGTTGTAGTGCTTTCCAATTATAGGGTCATTTAGCTCAAAGTAAATCATTAAATGTATGAAAAATAGCAAATGAAGTCTGAAAGGTTTGAAATTTTAGTATGTGGTTTTGAATGTTGCATGTTGGATGCAAAAAAGTCTTGAGTTGAAATAAGTTTAGAAAAATGAAATGCCTTTGAAACACATGTGTTCTCATGTGAAACCCTTGTACTTTGAAAGAGATTGTCCAGTTTGTACACGAAGTGCATCCTGTTTTTTCCATAATCCTCTCAACTTTTGCACAAATGCTATGTGGGTCAAATGATGATACCATGCCAAGTTTCAACCTTTTCTGAGTTCAGTTGTAGTGCTTTCCAATTACAGGGTCATTTAGCTCAAAATAAATCATTAAATGCATGAAAAATAGCAAATGAAGTCAGAAAGGGTTGAAATTTTAGTATGTGGATTTGAATGATGCATGTTCGATGCAAAAAAAGTCTTGAGTTCAACTAAGTTTAGAAAAAGGAAATGCCTTTGAAACACATGTGTTTTCGTCTGAAACCCTCGTACTTTGAAAGAGATGGTCTAGTTTGTACACGAAGTGCACCCAGTTTTTGCCGTAATCCTCTCAGCTTTTGCACACATGCTATGTGGGTCAAATGATGATACCATGCCAAGTTTCAACCTTTTCTGAGTTCAGTTGTAGTGCTTTCCAATTACAGGGTCATTTAGCTCAAAATAAATCATTAAATGCATGAAAAATAGCAAATGAAGTGAGAAAGGGTTGAAATTTTAGTATGTGCCTTTGAATGCTTCATGTTGGATGCAACAAAAGTCTTGAGTTGAAATAAGTTTAGAAAAATGAAATGCCTTTGAAACACATGTGTTTTCGTCTTAAACCCTCGTACTTTGAAAGAGATGGTGCAGTTTGTACACGAAGTGCATCCAATTTTTGCCGTAATCCTCTCAACTTTTGCACACAGGCTATGTGGGTCAAATGATGATACCATTCCAAGTTTCAACCGTTTCTGAGTTCAGTTGTAGTGCATTCCAGTTATATGGTCATTTAGCTCAAAGTAAATCATTAAATGTATGAAAAATAGCAAATGAAGTGAGAAAGGGTTGAAATTTTTGTATGTGGCTTTGAATGTTGCATGTTGGATGCAAAAAAGTCTTCAGTTGAAATAAGTTTAGAAAAATGAAATGCCTTTGAAACACATGTGTTCTCATGTGAAACCCTCGTACTTTGAAAGAGATTGTCCAGTTTGTACACGAACTGCATCCTATTTTTTTCCATAATCCTCTCAACTTTTGCACACATGCTATGTGGGTCAAATGATGATACCAAGCCAAGTTTCAACCTTTTCTGAGTTCAGTTGTAGTGCTTTCCAATTACAGGGTCATTTAGCTCAAAATAAATCCTTAAATGCATGAAAAATAGCAAATGAAGCCAGAAAGGGTTGAAATTTTAGTATGTGGATTTGAATGCTTCATGTTCGATGCAAAAAAAGTCTTGAGTTCAAATAAGTTTAGAAAAAGGAAATGCCTTTGAAACACATGTGTTTTCGTCTGAAACCCTCGTACTTTGAAAGAGATGGTCCAGTTTGTACACGAAGTGCATCCAGTTTTTGCCGTAATCCTCTCAACTTTTGCACACATGCTATGTGGGTCAAATGATGATACCATGCCAAGTTTCAACCTTTTAGGAGTTCAGTTGTAGTGCTTTCCAATTACAGGGTCATTTAGCTCAAAATAAATCATTAAATGCATGAAAAATAGCAAATGAAGTGAGAAAGGGTTGAAATTTTAGTATGTTCCTTTGAATGCTTCATGTTGGATGCAAAAAAAGTCTTGAGTTGAAATAAGTTTAGAAAAATGAAATGCCTTTGAAACACATGTGTTTTCGTCTGAAAATCTCGTACTTTGAAAGACATGGTCTAGTTTGTACACGAAGTACATCCAATTTTTGCCGTAATCCTCTCAACTTTTGCACACATGATATGTGCGTCAAATGATGATACCATGCCAAGTTTCAACCTTTTCTGAGTTCAGTTGTAGTGCTTTCCAATTACAGGGTCATTTAGCTCAAAATAAATCATTAAATGCATGAAAAATAGCAAATGACGTGAGAAAGGGTTGAAATTTTAGTATGTGCCTTTGAATGCTTCATGTTGGATGCAAAAAAAGTCTTGAGTTGAAATAAGTTTAGAAAAATGAAATGCCTTTGAAACACATGTGTTTTCGTCTGAAACCCTCGTACTTTGAAAGAGATGGTGCAGTTTGTACACGAAGTGCATCCAATTTTTGCCGTAATCCTCTCAACTTTTGCACACATGCTATGTGGGTCAAATGATGATACCATTCCAAGTTTCAACCGTTTCTGAGTTCAGTTGTAGTGCATTCCAGTTATATGGTCATTTAGCTCAAAGTAAATCTTTAAATGTATGAAAAATAGCAAATGAAGTGAGAAAGGGTTGAAATTTTTGTATGTGGCTTTGAATGTTGCATGTTGGATGCAAAAAAGTCTTGAGTTGAAATAAGTTTAGAAAAATGAAATGCCTTCGAAACACAGGTGTTCTCATGTGAAACCCTCGTACTTTGAAAGAGATTGTCCAGTTTGTACACGAAGTGCATCCTGTTTTTTTCCATAATCCTCTCAACTTTTGCACACATGCTATGTGGGTCAAATGATGATACCAAGCCAAGTTTCAACCTTTACTGAGTTCAGTTGTAGTGCTTTCCAATTACAGGGTCATTTAGCTCAAAATAAATCCTTAAATGCATGAAAAATAGCAAATGAAGTCAGAAAGGGTTGAAATTTTAGTATGTGGATTTGAATGCTTCATGTTCGATGCAAAAAAAGTCTTGAGTTCAAATAAGTTTAGAAAAAGGAAATGCCTTTGAAACACATGTGTTTTCGTCTGAAACCCTCGTACTTTGAAAGAGATGGTCCAGTTTGTACACGAAGTGCATACAGTTTTTGCCGTAATCCTCTCAACTTTTGCGCAGATGCTATGTGGGTCAAATGATGATAGCATGCCAAGTTTCAACCTTTTCTGAGTTCATTGTAGTGCTTTCCAATTATAGGGTCATTTAGCTCAAAGTAAATCATTAAATGTATGAAAAATAGCAAATGAAGTCAGAAAGGGTTGAAATTTTAGTATGTGGCTTTGAATGTTGCATGTTGGATGCAAAAAAATTCTTGAGTTGAATTAAGTTTAGAAAAATTATATGCCTTTGAAACACATGTGTTTTCGTCTGAAACCCTCGTACTTTGAAAGAGATGGTCCAGTTTGTACACGAAGTGCATCCTTTTTTTTCCATAATCCTCTCAACTTTTGCACAAATGCTATGTGGGTCAAATGATGATACCGTGCCAAGTTTCAACCTTTTCTGAGTTCAGTTGTTGTGCTTTCCAATTACAAGGTCATTTAGCTCAAAATAAATCATTAAATGCATGAAAAATAGCAAATGAAGTCAGAAAGGGTTGAAATTTTAGTATGTGGATTTGAATGCTGCATGTTTGATGCAAAAAAAGTCTTGAGTTCAAATAAGTTTATAAAAATGAAATTCCTTTGAAACACATGTGTTTTTGTCTGAAACCCTCGTACTTTGAAAGAGATGGTCCAGTTTGTACACGAAGTGCATACAGTTTTTGCCGTAATCCTCTCAACTTTTGCACACATGCTATGTGCGTCAAATGATGATACCATGCCAAGTTTCAACCTTTTCTGAGTTCAGTTGTAGTGCTTTCCAATTATAGGGTCATATAGCTCAAAGTAAATCATTAAATGTATGAAAAATAGCAAATGAAGTCAGAAAGGGTTGAAATTTTAGTATGTGGCTTTGAATGTTGCATGTTGGATGCAAAAAGTCTTGAGTTAAAATAAGTTTAGAAAAATGAAATGCCTTTGAAACACATGTGTTCTCATGTGAAACCCTCGTACTTTGAAAGAGGTTGTCCAGTTTGTACACGAAGTGCATCCTTTTTTTTCCATAATCCTCTCAACTTTTGCACAAATGCTATGTGGGTCAAATGATGATACCGTGCCAAGTTTCAACCTTTTCTGAGTTCAGTTGTTGTGCTTTCCAATTACAAGGTCATTTAGCTCAAAATAAATCATTAAATGCATGAAAAATAGCAAATGAAGTCAGAAAGGGTTGAAATTTTAGTATGTGGATTTGATTGCTGCATGTTTGATGCAAAAAATTCTTGAGTTCAAATAAGTTTATAAAAATGAAATGCCTTTGAAACACATGTGTTTTCGTCTGAAACCCTCGTACTTTGAAAGAGATGGTCCAGTTTGTACACGAAGTGCATCCAGTTTTTGCCGTAATCCTCTCAACTTTTGGACACATGCTATGTGGGTCAAATGATGATACCATGCCAAGTTTCAACCTTTTCTGAGTCCAGTTGTAGTGCTTTCCAATTATAGGGTCATTTAGCTCAAAATAAATCATTAAATGCATGAAAAATATCAAATGAAGTCAGAAACGGTTGAAATTTTAGTACGTGCCTTTGAATGGTTCATTTTGGATGCAATAAAAGTCTTGAGTTGGAATAAGTTTAGAAAAATGAAATCCCTTTGAAACACATGTGTTTTCGTGTGAAACCCTCGTACTTTGAAAGAGATGGTCCAGTTTGTACATGAAGTGCATACAGTTTTTGCCGTAATCCTCTCAACTTTTGCACAGATGCTATGTGGGTCAAATGATGATAGCATGCCAAGTTTCAACCTTTTCTGAGTTCATTTTAGTGCTTTCCAATTACAGGGTCATTTAGCTCAAAATAAATCATTAAATGCATGAAAAATAGCAAATGAAGTTAGAAAGGGTTGAAATTTAAGTATGTGGCTTTGAATGTTGCATGTTGGATGCAAAAAAAGTCTTGAGTTGAATTAAGTTTAGAAAAATGAAATGCCTTTGAAACACATGTGTTTTCGTCTGAAACCCTCGTACTTTGAAAGAGATGGTCCAGTTTGTACAAGAAGTGCATCCAGTTTTTGCCGTAACCCTCTCGACTTTAGCACACATGCTATGTGCGTCAAATGATGATACCATGCCAAGTTTCAACCTTTTCTGAGTTCAGTTGTAGTGCTTTCCAATTATAGGGTCATTTAGCTCAAAGTAAATCATTAAATGTATGAAAAATAGCAAATGAAGTCAGAAAGGGTTGAAATTTTAGTATGTGGCTTTGAATGTTGCATGTTGGATGCAAAAAAGTCTTGAGTTGAAATAAGTTTAGAAAAATGAAATGCCTTTGATACACATGTGTTCTCATGTGAAACCGTCGTACTTTGAAAGAGGTTGTCCAGTTTGTACACGAAGTGCATCCTTTTTTTTCCATAATCCTCTCAACTTTTGCACAAATGCTATGTGGGTCAAATGATGATACCATGGAAAGTTTCAACCTTTTCTGAGTTTAGTTGTTGTGCTTTCCAATTACAAGGTCATTTAGCTCAAAATAAATCATTAAATGCATGAAAAATAGCAAATGAAGTCAGAAAGGGTTGAAATTTTAGTATGTGGATTTGAATGCTGCATGTTTGATGCAAAAAAAGTCTTGAGTTCAAATAAGTTTATAAAAATGAAATTCCTTTGAAACACATGTGTTTTCGTCTGAAACCCTCGTACTTTGAAAGAGATGGTCCAGTTTGTACACGAAGTGCATACAGTTTTTGCCGTAATCCTCTCAACTTTTGCGCAGATGCTATGTGGGTCAAATGATGATAGCATGCCAAGTTTCAACCTTTTCTGAGTTCATTTTAGTGCTTTCCAATTACAGGGTCATTTAGCTCAAAATAAATCATTAAATGCATGAAAAATAACAAATGAAGTTAGAAAGGGTTGAAATTTTAGTATGTGGCTTTGAATGTTGCATGTTGGATGCAAAAAAGTCTTGAGTTGAAATAAGTCTAGAAAAATGAAATGCCTTTGAAACACATGTGTTCTCATGTGAAACCCTCGTACTTTGAAAGAGATGGGCCAGTTTGTACACGAAGTGCATCCAGTTTTTGCCGTAATCCTCTCAACTTTTGCACACATGCTATGTGCGTCAAATGATGATACCATGCCAAGTTTCAACCTTTTCTGAGTTCAGTTGTAGTGCTTTCAAATTACAAGGTCATTTAACTCAAAATAAATCATTAAATGCATGAAAAATATCAAATGAAGTCAGAAACGGTTGAAATTTTAGTACGTGCCTTTGAATGGTTCATTTTGGATGCAATAAAAGCCTTGAGTTGGAATAAGTTTAGAAAAATGAAATGCCTTTGAAACACATGTGTTTTCGTCTGAAACCCTCGTACTTTGAAAGAGATGGTCCAGTTTGTACACGAAGTGCATACAGTTTTTGCCGTAATCCTCTCAACTTTTGCACAGATGCTATGTGGGTCAAATGATGATAGCATGCCAAGTTTCAACCTTTTCTGAGTTCATTTTAGTGATTTCCAATTACAGGGTCATTTAGCTCAAAATAAATCATTAAATGCATGAAAAATAGCAAATGAAGTCAGAAAGGGTTGAAATTTTAGTATGTGCCTTTGAATGCTTCATGTTGGATGCAATAAAAGTCTTGAGTTGAAATAAGTTTAGAAAAATGAAATGCCTTTGAAACACATGTGTTTTCGTCTAAAACCCTCGTACTTTGAAAGAGATGGTCCAGTTTGTACACGAAGTGTATACAGTTTTTGTCGTAATCCTCTCAACTTTTGCACAGATGCTATGTGGGTCAAATGATGATAGCATGCCCAGTTTCAACCTTTTCTGAGTTCATTTTAGTGCTTTCCAATTACAGGGTCATTTAGCTCAAAATAAATCATTAAATGCATGAAAAATAGCAAATGAAGTCAGAAAGGGTTGAAATTTTAGTATGTGCCTTTGAATGCTTCATGTTGGATGCAAAAAAAGTCTTGAGTTGAAATAAGTTTAGAAAAATGAAATGCCTTCGAAACACATGTGTTTTCGTCTGAAACCCTCGTACTTTGAAAGAGATGGTCCAGTTTGTACACGAAGTGCATCCAGGTTTTGCCGTAATCCTCTCAACATTTGCACACATGCTATGTGGGTCAAATGATGATACCATTCCAAGTTTCAACCTTTTCTGAGTTCAGTTGTAGTGCTTTCCAATTATAGGGTCATTTAGCTCAAAGTAAATCATTAAATGTATGAAAAATAGCAAATGAAGTCAAAAAGGTTGAAATTTTAGTATGTGGCTTTGAATGTTGCATGTTGGATGCAAAAAAGTCTTGAGTTAAAGTAAGTTTAGAAAAATGAAATGCCTTTGAAACACATGTGTTCTCATGTGAAACCCTCGTACTTTGAAAGAGGTTGTCCAGTTTGTACACGAAGTGCATCCTTTTTTTTCCATAATCCTCTCAACTTTTGCACAAATGCTATGTGGGTCAAATGATGATACCGTGCCAAGTTTCAACCTTTTCTGAGTTCAGTTGTTGTGCTTTCCAATTACAAGGTCATTTAGCTCAAAATAAATCATTAAATGCATGAAATATAGCAAATGAAGTCAGAAAGGGTTGAAATTTTAGTATGTGGATTTGAATGCTGCATGTTTGACGCAAAAAATTCTTGAGTTCAAATAAGTTTATAAAAATGAAATGCCTTTGAAACACATGTGTTTTCGTCTGAAACCCTCGTACTTTGAAAGAGATGGTCCAGTTTGTACACGAAGTGCATCCAGTTTTTGCCGTAATCCTCTCAACTTTTGCACACATGCTATGTGGGTCAAATGATGATACCATGCCAAGTTTCAACCTTTTCTGAGTTCAGTTGTAGTGCTTTCCAATTACAGGGTCATTTAGCTCAAAATAAATCATTAAATGCATGAAAAATATCAAATGAAGTCAGAAACGGTTGAAATTTTAGTACGTGCCTTTGAATGGTTCATTTTGGATGCAATAAAAGTCTTGAGTTGGAATAAGTTTAGAAAAATGAAATGCCTTTGAAACACATGTGTTTTCGTCTGAAACCCTCGTACTTTGAAAGAGATGGTCCAGTTTGTACACGAAGTGCATACAGTTTTTGCCGTAATCCTCTCAACTTTTGCACAGATGCTATGTGGGTCAAATGATGATAGCATGCCAAGTTTCAACCTTTTCTGAGTTCATTTTAGTGCTTTCCAATTACAGGGTCATTTAGCTCAAAATAAATCATTAAATGCATGAAAAATAGCAAATGAAGTTAGAAAGGGTTGAAATTTAAGTATGTGGCTTTGAATGTTGCATGTTGGATGCAAAAAAAGTCTTGAGTTGTATTAAGTTTGGAAAAATGAAATGCCTTTGAAACACATGTGTTTTCGTCTGAAACCCTCGTATTTTGAAAGAGATGGTCCAGTTTGTACAAGAAGTGCATCCAGTTTTTGCCGTAATCCTCTCAACTTTAGCACACATGCTATGTGCGTCAAATGATGATACCATGCCAAGTTTCAACCTTTTCTGAGTTCAGTTGTAGTGTTTTCCAATTATAGGGTCATTTAGCTCAAAGTAAATCATTAAATGTATGAAAAATAGCAAATGAAGTCAGAAAGGGTTGAAATTTTAGTATGTGGCTTTGAATGTTGCATGTTGGATGCAAAAAAGTCTTGAGTTGAAATAAGTTTAGAAAAATGAAATGCCTTTGAAACACATGTGTTTTCGTCTGAAACCCTCGTACTTTGAAAGAGATTGTCCAGTTTGTACACGAAGTGCATCCAGTTTTTTCCATAATCCTCTCAACTTTTGCACACATGCTATGTGAGTCAAATGATGATACCATGCCAAGTTTCAACCTTTTCTGAGTTCAGTTGTAGTGCTTTCCAATTACAGGGTCATTTAGCTCAAAATAAATCATTAAATGCATGAAAAATAGCAAATGAAGTCAGAAAGGGTTGAAATTTTAGTATGTGGATTTGAATGATGCATGTTCGATGCAAAAAAAGTCTTGAGTTCAAATAAGTTTAGAAAAAGGAAATGCCTTTGAAACACATGTGTTTTCGTCTGAAACCCTCGTACTTTGAAAGAGATGGTCTAGTTTGTACACGAAGTGCATCCAGTTTTTGCCGTAATCCTCTCAGCTTTTGCACACATGCTATGTGGGTCAAATGATGATACCATGCCAAGTTTCAACCTTTTCTGAGTTTAGTTGTAGTGCTTTCCAATTACAGGGTCATTTAGCTCAAAATAAATCATTAAATGCATGAAAAATAGCAAATGAAGTCAGAAAGGGTTGAAATTTTAGTATGTGGCTTTGAATGCTGCATGTTCGATGCAAAAAAAGTCTTGAGTTGAAATAAGTTTAGAAAAATGAAATGCCTTTGAAACACATTTGTTTTCTTCTTAAACCCTCGTACTTTGAAAGAGATGGTGCAGTTTGTACACGAAGTGCATCCAATTTTTGCCGTAATCCTCTCAACTTTTGCACACATGCTATGTGGGTCAAATGATGATACCATTCCAAGTTTCAACCGTTTCTGAGTTCAGTTGTAGTGCATTCCAGTTATATGGTCATTTAGCTCAAAGTAAATCATTAAATGTATGAAAAATAGCAAATGAAGTGAGAAAGGGTTGAAATTTTTGTATGTGGCTTTGAATGTTGCATGTTGGATGCAAAAAAGTCTTCAGTTGAAATAAGTTTAGAAAAATGAAATGCCTTTGAAACACATGTGTTCTCATGTGAAACCCTCGTACTTTGAAAGAGATTGTCCAGTTTGTACACGAACTGCATCCTATTTTTTTCCATAATCCTCTCAACTTTTGCACACATGCTATGTGGGTCAAATGATGATACCAAGCCAAGTTTCAACCTTTTCTGAGTTCAGTTGTAGTGCTTTCCAATTACAGGGTCATTTAGCTCAAAATAAATCCTTAAATGCATGAAAAATAGCAAATGAAGTCAGAAAGGGTTGAAATTTTAGTATGTGGATTTGAATGCTTCATGTTCGATGCAAAAAAAGTCTTGAGTTCAAATAAGTTTAGAAAAAGGAAATGCCTTTGAAACACATGTGTTTTCGTCTGAAACCCTCGTACGTTGAAAGAGATGGTCCAGTTTGTACACGAAGTGCATCCAGTTTTTGCCGTAATCCTCTCAACTTTTGCACACATGCTATGTGGGTCAAATGATGATACCATGCCAAGTTTCAACCTTTTCTGAGTTCAGTTGTAGTGCTTTCCAATTACAGGGTCATTTAGCTCAAAATAAATCATTAAATGCATGAAAAATAGCAAATGAAGTGAGAAAGGGTTGAAATTTTAGTATGTGGCTTTGAATGCTGCATGTTCGATGCAAAAAAAGTCTTGAGTTGAAATAAGTTTAGAAAAATGAAATGCCTTTGAAACACATGTGTTTTCGTCTGAAACCCTCGTACTTTGAAAGAGATGGTGCAGTTTGTACACGAAGTGCATCCAATTTTTTCCGTAATCCTCTCAAATTTTGCACACATGCTATGTGGGTCAAATGATGATACCATTCCAAGTTTCAACCGTTTCTGAGTTCAGTTGTAGTGCATTCCAGTTATATGGTCATTTAGCTCAAAGTAAATCTTTAAATGTATGAAAAATAGCAAATGAAGTGAGAAAGGGTTGAAATTTTTGTATGTGGCTTTGAATGTTGCATGTTGGATGCAAAAAAGTCTTGAGTTGAAATAAGTTTAGAAAAATGAAATGCCTTTGAAACACATGTGTTCTCATGTGAAACCCTCGTACTTTGAAAGAGATTGTCCAGTTTGTACACGAAGTGCATCCTGTTTTTTTCCATAATCCTCTCAACTTTTGCACATATGCTATGTGGGTCAAATGATGATACCAAGCCAAGTTTCAACCTTTACTGAGTTCAGTTGTAGTGCTTTCCAATTACAGGGTCATTTAGCTCAAAATAAATCCTTAAATGCATGAAAAATAGCAAATGAAGTCAGAAAGGGTTGAAATTTTAGTATGTGGATTTGAATGCTTCATGTTCGATGAAAAAAAAGTCTTGAGTTCAAATAAGTTTAGAAAAAGGAAATGCCTTTGAAACACATGTGTTTTCGTCTGAAACCCTCGTACTTTGAAAGAGATGGTCCAGTTTGTACACGAAGTGCATCCAGTTTTTGTCGTAATCCTCTCAACTTTTGCACACATGCTATGTGGGTCAAATGATGATACAATGCCAAGTTTCAACCTTTTCTGAGGTCAGTTGTAGTGCTTTCCAATTATAGGGTCATTTAGCTCAAAATAAATCATTAAATGCATGAAAAATATCAAATGAAGTCAGAAACGGTTGAAATTTTAGTACGTGCCTTTGAATGGTTCATTTTGGATGCAATAAAAGTCTTGAGTTGAAATAAGTTTAGAAAAATGAAATGCCTTTGAAACACATGTGTTTTCGTCTGAAACCCTCGTACTTTGAAAGAGATGGTCCAGTTTGTACACGAAGTGCATACAGTTTTTGCCGTAATTCTCTCAACTTTTGCACAGATGCTATGTGGGTCAAATGATGATAGCATGCCAAGTTTCAACCTTTTCTGAGTTCATTTTAGTGCTTTCCAATTACAGGGTCATTTAGCTCAAAATAAATCATTAAATGCATGAAAAATAGCAAATGAAGTTAGAAAGGGTTGAAATTTTAGTATGTGGCTTTGAATGTTGCATGTTGGATGCAAAAAAAGTCTTGAGTTGAATTAAGTTTAGAAAAATGAAATGCCTTTGAAACACATGTGTTTTCGTCTGAAACCCTCGTACTTTGAAAGAGATGGTCCAGTTTGTACACGAAGTGCATCCAGTTTTTGCCGTAATCCTCTCAACTTTTGCACACATGCTATGTGCGTCAAATGATGATACCATGCCAAGTTTCAACCTTTTCTGAGTTCAGTTGTAGTGCTTTCCAATTATAGGGTCATTTAGCTCAAAGTAAATCATTAAATGTATGAAAAATAGCAAATGAAGTCAGAAAGGGTTGAAATTTTAGTATGTGGCTTTGAATGTTGCATGTTGGATGCAAAAAAGTCTTGAGTTGAAATAAGTTTAGAAAAATTAAATGCCTTTGAAACACATGTGTTTTCGTGTGAAACCCTCGTACTTTGAAAGAGGTTGTCAAGTTTGTACACGAAGTGCATCCTTTTTTTTCCATAATCCTCTCAACTTTTGCACAAATGCTATGTGGGTCAAATGATGATACCATGCCAAGTTTCAACCTTTTCTGAGTTCAGTTGTTGTGCTTTCCAATTACAAGGCCATTTACCTCAAAATAAATCATTAAATGCATGAGAAATAGCAAATGAAGTCAGAAAGGGTTGAAATTTTAGTATGTGGATTTGAATGCTGCATGTTTGATGCAAAAAAAGTCTTGAGTTCAAATAAGTTTACAGAAATGAAATTCCTTTGAAACACATGTGTTTTCGTCTGAAACCCTCGTACTTTGAAAGAGATGTTCCAGTTTGTACACGAAGTGCATACAGTTTTTGCCGTAATCCTCTCAACTTTTGCACAGATGCTATGTGGGTCAAATGATGATAGCATGCCAAGTTTCAACCTTTTCTGAGTTCATTTTAGTGCTTTCCAATTATAGGGTCATTTAGCTCAAAATAAATCATTAAATGCATGAAAAATATCAAATGAAGTCAGAAACGGTTGAAATTTTAGTATGTGGCTTTGAATGGTTCATTTTGGATGCAAAAAAAGTCTTGAGTTGAAATAAGTTTAGAAAAATGAAATGCCTTTGAAACACATGTGTTTTCGTCTGAAAGCCTCGTACTTTGAAAGAGATGGTCCAGTTTGTTCACGAAGTGCATACAGTTTTTGCCCTAATCCTCTCAACTTTTGCACAGATGCTATGTGGGTCAAATGATGATAGCATGCCAAGTTTCAACCTTTTCTGAGTTCAGTTGTAGTGCTTTCCAATTACAGGGTCATTTAGCTCAAAATAAATCATTAAATGCATGAAAAATAGCAAATGAAGTTAGAAAGGGTTGAAATTTTAGTATGTGGCTTTGAATGTTGCATGTTGGATGCAAAAATAGTCTTGAGTTGAATTAAGTTTAGAAAAATGAAATGCCTTTGAAACACATGTGTTTTCGTCTGAAACCCTCGTACTTTGAAAGAGATGGTCCAGTTTGTACACGAAGTACATCCAGTTTTTGCCGTAATCCTCTCAACATTTGCACACATGCTATGTGGGTCAAATGATGATACCATTCCAAGTTTCAACCTTTTCTGAGTTCAGTTGTAGTGCTTTCCAATTATAGGGTCATTTAGCTCAAAGTAACTCATTAAATGTATGAAAAATAGCAAATGAAGTCAGAAAGGGTTGAAATTTTAGTATGTGGCTTTGAATGTTGCATGTTGGATGCAAAAAAGTCTTGAGTTGAAATAATTTTAGAAAAATGAAATACCTTTGAAACACATGTGTTCTCATGTGAAACCCTCGTACTTTGAAACAGGTTGTCCAGTTTGTACACGAAGTGCATCCTTTTTTTTCCATAATCCTCTCAACTTTTGCACACATGCTATGTGGGTCAAATGATGATACCATGCCAAGTTTCAACCTTTTCTGAGTTCAGTTGTAGTGCTTTCCAATTACAGGGTCATTTAGCTCAAAATAAATCATTAAATGCATGAAAAATATCAAATGAAGTCAGAAACGGTTGAAATTTTAGTACGTGCCTTTGAATGGTTCATTTTGGATGCAATAAAAGTCTTGAGTTGAAATAAGTTTAGAAAAATGAAATGCCTTTGAAACACATGTGTTTTCGTCTGAAACCCTCGTACTTTGAAAGAGATGGTCCAGTTTGTACACGAAGTGCAAACAGTTTTCGCCGTAATCCTCTCAACTTTTGCACAGATGCTATGTGGGTCAAATGATGATAGCATGCCAAGTTTCAACCTTTTCTGAGTTCATTTTAGTGCTTTCCAATTACAGGGTCATTTAGCTCAAAATAAATCATTAAATGCATGAAAGATAGCAAATGAAGTTAGAAAGGGTTGAAATTTTAGTATGTGGCTTTGAATGTTGCATGTTGGATGCAAAAAAAGTCTTGAGTTGAATTAAGTTTAGAAAAATGAAATGCCTTTGAAACACATGTGTTTTCGTCTGAAACCCTCGTACTTTGAAAGAGCTTGTCCAGTTTGTACACGAAGTGCATCCTGTTTTTGCCATAATCCTCTCAACTTTTGCACACATGCTATGTGGGTCAAATGATGATACCATTCAAAGTTTCAACCGTTTCTGAGTTCAGTTGTAGTGCATTCAAGTTATATGGTCATTTAGCTCAAAGTAAATCATTAAATGTATGAAAAATAGCAAATGAAGTGAGAAAGGGTTGAAATTTTGGTATGTGGCTTTGAATGTTGCATGTTGGATGCAAAAAAGTCTTGAGTTGAAATAAGTTTAGAAAAATGAAATGCCTTTGAAACACATGTGTTCTCATGTGAAACCCTCGTACTTTGAAAGAGATTGTCCAGTTTGTACACGAAGTGCATCCTGTTTTTTTCCATAATCCTCTCAACTTTTTCACACATGCTATGTGGGTCAAATGATGATACCAAGCCAAGTTTCAACCTTTTCTGAGTTCAGTTGTAGTGCTTTCTAATTACAGGCTCATTTAGCTCAAAATAAATCCTTAAATGCATGAAAAAATAGCAAATGAAGTCAGAAAGGGTTGAAATTTTAGTTTGTGGATTTGAATGCTTCATGTTCGATGCAAAAAAAGTCTTGAGTTCAAATAAGTTTAGAAAAAGGAAATTCCTTTGAAACACATGTGTTTTCGTCTGAAACCCTCGTACTTTGAAAGAGATGGTCCAGTTTGTACACGAAGTGCATCCAGTTTTTGCCGTAATCCTCTCAACTTTTGCACACATGCTATGTGGGTCAAATGATGATAGCATGCCAAGTTTCAACCTTTTCTGAGTTCAGTTGTAGTGCTTTCCAATTACAGGGTCATTTAGCTCAAAATAAATCATTAAATGCATGAAAAATATCAAATGAAGTCAGAAACGGTTGAAATTTTAGTACGTGCCTTTGAATGGTTCATTTTGGATGCAATAAAAGTCTTGAGTTGAAATAAGTTTAGAAAAATGAAATGCCTTTGAAACACATGTGTTTTCGTCTGAAACCCTCGTACTTTGAAAAAGATGGTCCAGTTTGTTCACGAAGTGCATACAGTTTTTGCCGTAATCCTCTCAACTTTTGCACAGATGCTATGTGGGTCAAATGATGATAGCATGCCAAGTTTCAACCTTTTCTGAGTTCATTTTAGTGCTTTCCAATTACAGGGTCATTTAGCTCAAAATAAATCATTAAATGCATGAAAAATAGCAAATGAAGTTAGAAAGGGTTGAAATTTTAGTATGTGGCTTTGAATGTTGCATGTTGGATGCAAAAAAAGTCTTGAGTTGAATTAAGTTTAGAAAAATGAAATGCCTTTGAAACACATGTGTTTTCGTCTGAAACCCTCGTACTTTGAAAGAGATGGTCCAGGTTGTACACGAAGTACATTCAGTTTTTGCCGTAATCCTCTCAACTTTTGCAGACATGCTATGTGCGTCAAATGATGATACCATTCCAAGTTTCAACCTTTTCTGAGTTCAGTTGTAGTGCTTTGCAATTACAGGGTCATTTAGCTCAAAATAAATCATTAAATGCATGAAAAATAGCAAATGAAGTCAGAAAGGGTTGAAATTTTAATATGTGGATTTGAATGCTGCATGTTCGATGCAAAAAAAGTCTTGAGTTCAAATAAGTTTAGAAAAATGAAATTCCTTTGAAACACATGTGTTTTCGTTTGAAACCCTCGTACTTTGAAAGAGATGGTCCAGTTTGTACACCAAGTGCATCCAATTTTTGCCGTAATCCTCTCAACTTTTGCACAGATGCTATGTGGGTCAAATGATGATAGCATGCCAAGTTTCAACCTTTTCTGAGTTCATTTTAGTGCTTTCCAATTACAGGGTCATTTAGCTCAAAATAAATCATTAAATGCATGTAAAATAGCAAATGAAGTCAGAAAGGGTTGAAATTTTAGTATGTGGATTTGAATGCTGCATGTTCGATATAAAAAAAGTCTTGAGTGGAAATAAGGCTAGAAAAATGAAATGCCTTTGAAACAGATGTGTTTTCGTCTGAAACCCTCGTACTTTGAAAGAGATGGTCCAGTTTGTACACGAAGTGCATCCAGTTTTTGCCGTAATCCTCTCAACTTTTGCACACATGCTATGTGCGTCAAATGATGATACCATGCCAAGTTTCAACTTTTTCTGAGTTTAGTTGTTGTGCTTTCCAATTATAGGGTCATTTAGCATTAATAAATCATTAAATGCATGAAAATTAGCAAATGAAGTGAGAAACGGTTGAAAATTTAGTATGTGGCTTTGAATGCTGCATGTTGGATGCAAAAAAAGTCTTGAGTTGAAATCAGTTTAGAAAAATGAAATGCCTTTGAAACACATGTGTTTTCGTCTGAAACCCTCGTACTTTGAAAGAGATGGTCCAGTTTGTACACGAAGTGCATCCAGTTTTTGCCGTAATCCTCTCAACTTTTGCAGACATGCTATGTGAGTCAAATTATGATACCTTGCCAAGTTTCAACCTTTTCTGAGGTCACATGTAGTGCTTTGCAATTACAGGGTCTTTTACCTCAAAATAAATCATTAAATGCATGAAAAATAGCAAATCAAGTCAGAAAGGGTTGAAATTTTAGTATGTGGATTTGAATGCTGCATGTTCGATGCAAAAAAAGTCTTGAGTTCAAATAAGTTTAGAAAAATGAAATTTCTTTGAAACACATGTGTTTTCGTCTGAAACCCTCGTACTTTGAAAGAGATGGTCCAATTTGTACACGAAGTGCATCCAGTTTTTGCCGTAATCCTCTCAACTTTTGCACACATGCTATGTGGGTCAAATGATGATACCATGCCAAGTTTCAACCTTTTCTGAGTTCAGTTGTAGTGCTTTCCAATTACAGGGTCATTTAGCTCAAAATAAATCATTAAATGCATGAGAAATAGCAAATGAAGTCAGAAAGGGTTGAAATTTTAGTATGTGGATTTGAATGCTGCATGTTCGATGCAAAAAAAGTCTTGAGTTCAAATAAGTTTAGAAAAATGAAATGTCTTTGAAACACATGTGTTTTCTTCTGAAACCCTCGTACTTTGAAAGAGATGGTCCAGTTTGTACACGAAGTGCATCCAGTTTTTGCCGTAATCCTCTCAACTTTTCACACATGCTATGTGGGTCAAATGATGATACCATGCCAAGTTTCAACCTTTTCTGAGTTCAGTTGTAGTGCTTTCCAATTACAGGGTCATTTAGCTCAAAATAAATCATTAAATGCATGAAAAATAGCAAATGAAGTCAGAAAGGGTTGAAATTTTAGTATGTGGATTTGAATGCTGCATGTTTGATGCAAAAAAAGTCTTGAGTTCAAATAAGTTTAGAAAAATGAAATGCCTTTGAAACACATGTGTTTTCGTCTGAAACCCTCGTACTTTGAAAGAGATGGTCCAGTTTGTACATGAAGTGCATCCAGTTTTTGTCGTAATCCTCTCAACTTTTGCACACATGCTATGTGGGTGAAATGATGATACCATGCCATTTTCAACCTTTTCTGAGTTCAGTTGTAGTGCTTTCTAATTACAGGGTCATTTAACTCAAAATAAATCATTAAATGCATGAAAAATAGCAAATGAAGTCAGAAAGGGTCGAAATATTGGTATGTGCCTTTGAATGCTTCATGTTGGATGCAAAAAATGTGTTGATTTGAAATAAATTTAGAAAAATGAAATGCCTTTGAAACACATGTGTTTTCGTCTGAAACCCTCGTACTTTGAAAGAGATGGTCCAGTTTGTACACGAAGTGCATCCAGTTTTTGCCGTAATCCTCTCAACTTTTGCAGACATGCTATGTGCGTCAAATGATGATACCATGCCAAGTTTCAACCTTTTCTGAGTTCAGTTGTAGTGCTTTCCAATTATAGGGTCATTTAGCTCAAAGTAAATCATTAAATGCATGAAAAATAGCAAATGAAGTCAGAAAGGGTTGAAATTTTAGTATGTGGATTTGAATGCTGCATGTTCGATGCAAAAAAAGTCTTGAGTTCAAATAAGTTTAGAAAAATGAAATTCCTTTGAAACACATGTGTTTTCGTCTGAAATCCTCGTACTTTGGAAGAGATGGTCCAGTATGTACACGAAGTGCATCCAGTTTTTGCCGTAATCCTCTCAACTTTTGCACACATGCTATGTGGGTCAAATGATGATACCATCCCAAGTTTCAACCTTTTCTGAGTTCAGTTGTAGTGCTTTCCAATTACAGGGTCATTTAGCTCAAAATAAATCATTAAATGCATGAAAAATAGCAAATGAAGTCAGAAAGGGTTGAAATTTTAGTATGTGGATTTGAATGCTGCATGTTTGATGCAAAAAAAGTCTTGAGTTCAAATAAGTTTAGAAAAATGAAATGCCTTTGAAACACATGTGTTTTCGTCTGAAACCCTCGTACTTTGAAAGAGATGCTCCTTTTTGTACACGAAGTGCATCCAGTTTTTGTCGTAATCCTCTCAACTTTTGCACACATGCTATGTGGGTCAAATGATGATACCATGCCATGTTTCAACCTTTTCTGAGTTCAGTTGTAGTGCTTTCCAATTACAGGGTCATTTAACTCAAAATAAATCATTAAATGCATGAAAAATAGCAAATGAAGTCAGAAAGGGTTGAAATATTGGTATGTGCCTTTGAATGCTTCATGTTGGATGCAAAAAATGTGTTGAGTTGAAATAAATTTAGAAAAATGAAATGCCTTTGAAACACATGTGTTTTCGTCTGAAACCCTCGTACTTTGAAAGAGATGGTCCAGTTTGTACACGAAGTGCATCCAGTTTTTTCCGTAATCCTCTCAACTTTTGCAGACATGCTATGTGCGTCAAATGATGATACCACGCCAAGTTTCAACCTTTTCTGAGTTCAGTTGTAGTGCTTTCCAATTATAGGGTCATTTAGCTCAAAGTAAATCATTAAATGTATGAAAAATAGCAAATGAAGTCAGAAAGGGTTGAAATTTTAGTATGTGGCTTTGAATGTTGCATGTTGGATGCAAAAAAGTCTTGAGTTGAAATAAGTTTAGAAAAATGAAATGGCTTTGAAACACATGTGTTCTCATGTGAAACCCTCGTACTTTGAAAGAGATTGTCCAGTTTGTACACGAAGTGCATCCAGTTTTTGCCGTAATCCTCTCAACTTTTGCAGACATGCTATGTGCGTCCATGATGATACCATGCCAAGTTTCAACCTCTTCTGAGTTCAGTTGTAGTGCTTTCCAATAACAGGGTCATTTAGCACAAAATAAATCATTAAATGCATGAAAAATAACAAATGAAGTCAGAAAGGGTTGAAATTTTAGTATGTGGATTTCAATGCTGCATGTTTAATGCAAAAAAAAAGTCTTGAGTTCAAATAAGTTTAGAAAAATGAAATGCCTTTGAAACACATGTGTTTTCGTCTGAAACCCTAGTACTTTGAAAGAGATGGTCCAGTTTGTACACGAAGTGCATCCAGTTTTTGCCGTAATCCTCTCAACTTTTGCAGACATGCTATGTGCGTCAAATGATGATACCATGCCAAGTTTCAACCTTTTCTGAGTTCAGTTGTAGTGCTTTCCAATTATAGGGTCATTTAGCTCAAAGTAAATCATTAAATGTATGAAAAATAGCAAATGAAGTCAGAAAGGGTTGAAATTTTAGTATGTGGCTTTGAATGTTGCATGTTGGATGCAAAAAATGTGTTGAGTTGAAATAAATTTAGAAAAATGAAATGCCTTTGAAACACATGTGTTTTCGTCTGAAACCCTCGTACTTTGAAAGAGATGGTCCAGTTTGTACACGAAGTGCATCCAGTTTTTGCCGTAATCCTCTCAACTTTTGCAGACATGCTATGTGCGTCAAATGATGATACCATGCCAAGTTTCAACCTTTTCTGAGTTCAGTTGTAGTGCTTTCCAATTATAGGGTCATTTAGCTCAAAGTAAATCATTAAATGCATGAAAAATAGCAAATGAAGTCAGAAAGGGTTGAAATTTTAGTATGTGGATTTGAATGCTGCATGTTCGATGCAAAAAAAGTCTTGAGTTCAAATAAGTTTAGAAAAATGAAATTCCTTTGAAACACATGTGTTTTCGTCTGAAACCCTCGTACTTTGGATGAGATGGTCCAGTTTGTACACGAAGTGCATCCAGTTTTTGCCGTAATCCTCTCAACTTTTGTACACATGCTATGTGGGTCAAATGATGATACCATCCCAAGTTTCAACGTTTTCTGAGTTCAGTTGTAGTGCTTTCCAATTACAGGGTCATTTAGCTCAAAATAAATCATTAAATGCATGAAAAATAGCAAATGAAGTCAGAAAGGGTTGAAATTTTAGTATGTGGATTTGAATGCTGCATGTTTGATGCAAAAAAAGTCTTGAGTTCAAATAAGTTTAGAAAAATGAAATGCCTTTGAAACACATGTGTTTTCGTCTGAAACCCTCGTACTTTGAAAGAGATGGTCCAGTTTGTACACGAACTGCATCCAGTTTTTGTCGTCATCCTCTCAACTTTTGCACACATGCTATGTGGGTCAAATGATGATACCATGCCATGTTTCAACCTTTTCTGAGTTCAGTTGTAGTGCTTTCCAATTACAGGGTCATTTAACTCAAAATAAATCATTAAATGCATGAAAAATAGCAAATGAAGTCAGAAAGGGTTGAAATATTGGTATGTGCCTTTGAATGCTTCATGTTGGATGCAAAAAATGTGTTGAGTTGAAATAAATTTAGAAAAATGAAATGCCTTTGAAACACATGTGTTTTCGTCTGAAACCCTCGTACTTTGAAAGAGATGGTCCAGTTTGTACACGAAGTGCATCCAGTTTTTGCCGTAATCCTCTCAACTTTTGCAGACTTGCTATGTGCGTCAAATGATGATACCACGCCAAGTTTCAACCTTTTCTGAGTTCAGTTGTAGTGCTTTCCAATTATAGGGTCATTTAGCTCAAAGTAAATCATTAAATGTATGAAAAATAGCAAATGAAGTCAGAAAGGGTTGAAATTTTAGTATGTGGCTTTGAATGTTGCATGTTGGATGCAAAAAAGTCTTGAGTTGAACTAAGTTTAGAAAACTGAAATGCCTTTGAAACACATGTGTTCTCATGTGAAACCCTCGTACTTTGAAAGAGATTGTCCAGTTTGTACACGAAGTGCATCCAGTTTTTGCCGTAATCCTCTCAACTTTTGCACACATGCTATGTGAGTCAAATGATGATACCATGCCATGTTTCAA